>OY787637.1:20897596-23811929 GCA_963678965.1 Cruciata laevipes
AATATGCTAGGCATGAATATGCCAGGTATGGATATACCCTTCCCGGAAGCGTGAATACGCTAAGCATGAATATGCTAGGCATGAATATGCCAGGTATGGATATACCCCTCCCGGAAGCATGAATATGCCCGGAGAGAGAACCTGACGTTTGGCCTCGTTCCGGGTTTAGAGAGGAATATTTGTTTAAAAGGGACCCTTGGGTAGCTCCCATTTGGGTGCCCCGCTAGAGCGGACCCGGAGCTTGGATGAAGCCTGGGGACCCGAGAATGTAATGTTTACAGGAGAGAGTTAATGAAAAGGGCTATTCAAAAGGCAATCTTATTCAATCATCTTTTAAATTACAAATCGCATGAATATGTGGTCATAGTCATGGTAGGAAAATTACATAAGCATTTTACATACAAGTATTCCTATCTATTTGCTACTAGACCCACTTGGGACCTGACCCGGAAGCACCCTCAGGGTTACCCGGGCGGAAACCCCCTCCGAAGAATTGAGAGGACAGGAGATCTTCGGCAAAACGGGCATCCGGGGCTTGATTCCACGCAAGCTCCTCTTCCAGTTGAGCAGCGTCCTCTTCGTTCAGTTCGGGGATAGGCACGACCACAGATCCCTCTGGAAGCGGCTCCGCCAGGCGCATTCTTCTCACCCCGGCAGAGGTGACGAACCTGTACTTAGGAAACATGACTGCTGCACTTTTACCCTTCTCTTCCCGGCTAATACGAGTACCCTCGGCGGTCTTAAGCCCCTTTGTGGTGACTCCAGAGTCGGCAATCTCCCGGATGCGTCTTATCCGACGGGCCACCTCGACCGGGTCAATAGATACAGTCATGTCCTCGTACCTTTCGTACGCCACATCCACCTCCACCCGGGCAGGGACTCGGCGAAGGCTAGAGGGATAGGGCTCAGCTTCTCCCGCAGCAATCTTATTATTCCATTCAACGACATCCAGATAGGCCTTATGATTAGGAGCTCCCTCACCAAACTTCTGCGGGTTAGCCTCCATGCGTTCCATCGTTCTGCGAACCCCGGCGGGAATGTCGGTAAGAGGAGACACCCCAACTAGGCCATTCTTGAGACCCAACAGGTGATAGGATAGCCGGGTGACTAGTAGAGCATCCTGGAGGACCCTATTCCTATGAGTAAGGGACCGATTCTCCTTCTCAAAGTCGCAGAGAAGCCGGTTCTGGGCGGAGCGGGTCTCCAAGGTCCTAAGTTTTTCCTGCGCACGCTCTAGTTCGCCCCACACCATACCTAACTCCTTGGCAGTACGATGACGAGAATCGTCCTGAAGGGCCTGCAGCTCGGCGATGGTCTGATGGGAATTTAGGGCCTCCCGCATATGATCAGAAGCTAGGTCAAAGCAGTGATTCAGCGAGCCAAATTTGTTTTTTATAGCTTTAAGAAATAAAACTAATGCCTGGATGGACCCGAACTCGTGAACAAACGCACACAATCCAGCCTCAGACATGGCCCGGATAGCTTGACCGCCTCCAAACCACCAATGAGCAAGCTTCCTTTGAAGGAATGAACATTGGAGGCACCCAGCGCGGGGGAGAGAGAAGTAAGTCCCGGAAGAACAACTAGGATGAGGGAAAACAAAAGGCACGGATTCCCGCGGGAGATCTCTTTCCAAGTGGTGCTCAGACTACAAAAAATAGTAACTTCATCAAATTAAAAGGTAGAACTTATATTAATCACAATGGGCGCCAAGACCAAGTTCTACATGTGCCTCCCGGGGAGGAAGATTACAAAAGACTTAAAACTACAAAAAAAAAATACTAGAGTCTAGAGGAATACATTATCCTCGGTAGGGCCTCTTTCCCCGGGGGTAGCATGAGCGCCCTTCCACATCCTTTCCAGTTCAGCCACGTCTGCGTCAGACCAGTTGGGACCACAGTAGGCAGGGGCGTCCACCTTTGGCTCGTCTTCCGGGCGCTCAGGAAACCCCACTTTCCGGGTAGACTTCCGGGATTGATAGAGCAAGTCGTCCTGCCCCCTGGGAAGCCCCACAACATATTCACCCGTCCTCTCCTCAACGGCCTGATACCCAAAATTGTCAGGTATAGCGCAGAACTCGTGGTAATTTTCGGCCCAGTGAGACGTCTCCGGGACCACCCCGTAGGCGTTGAAGCACTCCGGGCCAGGGGATTCAGGGATAGCAGCCTCGTTGACCCCCAGAAGCTTGACCTTCTTAATGTCCGAGGCTGAAGGGGCCCGGGAACACATCTTCAGGGAATCCCACAACTGGGGTACTAGATTCTCCAGGTTGGCCTCCTGAAGAGACCTCCAGCGATAGTTGAGCTGATCGCTCGCCTTGGGACGATAGTAGGATGCTTGTGCTTCAAGGCGAGCAGGTCCCGGAAGCCAACCCCGCAGACTGCGATACATCTCGTGGCATGCATCAGCACTGGCAGCAGCGGCGATGCCCTCTAGCCTCTTGTCAAAATCGGCAGAGTGGAGAACTTTTCGAACCACAGCATCCAAGGATTCGAGCTGGGCCTCCTTCTTTTCCTTCTTAAGAGAAGAATATTTCTTCTCTACTTCCGCCAGCTTCTTTTCTTTCTCAGAGAGGTTTTTCTCCCTCTCAGCTAGCTTCTTCTGAGAGGGTCATCCCGCTCGGCCAACTTCTCCCGGGCATCAAGGAGTTCCCTCTCCTTCTTAGCAAACAAACCCGCGCTATACTTAGAGTATGTCCGGTTGAGCGCGTCCGTCAGCTGAGAGTCCGCCAGGAGAGAGTCGGCGAAAGTAGTGGTCTGCAAAATTCAAACAAAGATAAGATTATCTGGAAGGATGGAGGACAAAAGTAGTAATAAGCAACAAGGTTAGCGCACCTCTTCCCTCCGCTCGGGGATGGCTTGAGAGTTATCCCTTGAAGGAGAATTCGCAGGGGGAGGAGGAGGAGGCGGCGGGGTCGCACTTTCCAACCTCTGACGGGAAGATGGAGGAGTTTCCTTGTCATCGGTTAAAGGCCGCTTAAATCGGGAACCAGCCCCGCCGCTGTATGTCGGTTGCTGGACGAAAGATTTCCTCCCGGGGGTAGGAGAGGACCCGGGGGCTTTCGGTTGGGAGGAAGGGCGTTGCTGACGGGTCCCTTGGGGAATGAACCCGGGATTCTCGGCAGCCCCCGCCCCGACTGGGGATGCCGCTTGCTGCTCGGCCGGAGTGACCAGCCCCCGGTGAGGATTTCCCTGCTGACTGTTATCTCCGGAAGGCATCTCTTCGAGTGGTGTAGCGTCCGCGTGCAAAGTAGGCTGAACTGAAGTCAGGTAGAACAAAAAAAAGAGATCAGAATAAAACACACATATATGTATACGAAAATAAAGAATAAAGCCTTTAATAGGCACCTCCAGCCGGCCACACAACGGAGACGGTTGGAAGGGAAAAGAGTTTTTCAGGGTATATCCCGCGGGGCCAATAATAGCCCGCGTTCCCAGTCTTAAAGAAAGCGTCCATGTCTAGGGGAGACAGACGGAGGAAGTTATGATCATTGGTGAGGTCTGTTGGAAGGGAGGAAAGGGGTTTCTTGTCTTCAGGAACGAGGGAATCGTTCCAGGGGGGCATTGGATACACCCGGGAATCGCAGCGGAAGAAACCCTTCGCAAGGTACCCTTTGGCGGATCTGGGCTTACCCCTCATAAAGTCCTTCGTCCCGGAACGGATTACGAAAGAAAATACCCCCGGAAAGGACGCGTGAGCGCGTCGGAGGGCATAGAAGGACCGGAAGAGAAGGAGAGAGGAGGAAACATTGCATCTAGCGCAATTAAGTAAGAAGCCCAGTACCAGTACAATCCCGTTGGGGTGTAGCTGGGCCGGGGCCATTCGATAAAAGTTGAAAATTTCCGAAAAAAGAGGAGGAAAAGGAAGGCTGAGCCCGTACTGGAAGTGAATCCGGGGGATGCAAGGTACTTCCCGCTCGGACATCCCCGGGGGAAGTTTTGATAGCGATGCATCCAACGGAAAAGGGATAAAGCAACGCCTAACCAAATCTAGAACGTCCCTATCTAAGGAGGGGGAGGCCCGGGGAGATTAAAAAACCGATGGCCAGAAGGCTTCACTCCGTGGGTAGGACCCCGGGGAGCATCATTGCCGACTTCCTCATCAAAGGCTTCCCCATCCGGATCCTCCCGGGGGAGATGGGAACGCTGTGTGGGGGATGAACCCGCCCCGTCTAAGGCGGACGCACTCGGTCTGATTGGCTCTGGGGATGTGCTGAAGGTCTCAGAGGGGGTACTCGAAGAGGAACCCGGAGAAGAAACGGGGTGGGGGGCTCGAAACTGAATCTCAAATTGGCTTTGAACCCCCTCGGTATCTAGGGAGGAAGTGGCAATGTGCGGGGAACTCATGATGAAAGAGGAGCGGAAGAAGCAGAGGAGGAGGGTTAGAGCTTACTTGTTAAGGAAAAGCAGAGCGTCTGGAAACGATGTGGAGAAAGTGATTCAGCGAAGAGGGTTAGACCCCTTATATAGGGAGGTGAATAGGAAACGTCGCCTCGAAAGGAGGAAAAGCAATGATAACACGGGAAGCAAGGTACTGATTAATGCGGAAGGGAAAGACGGCGCTGTCAGAAATCAATTATAGCATGAAGGGGCCCCACCAAAAGAGGTAGCAAAAGGAGGAGCATGTAAGATCAGTCTCCCGCGTCAAGGAAACCCGGAAGACTGGTCTGGGGGGCTAGTGATAATACCGGCCCAGAGCCCTGCTGGGCCAAGAAAAGGGCCCGTGGCCCAAAACCAACCAAGAGGAACCTTTCCCGGTCAGAGACATGTCCGGACAAGAAAGAGGACAAGAGAGGACAGATGATGACAAGGGAGGTGGTCCTGCAGCTTATCGTCAAGGGAGGCAAAGCTCAACTATAAATACTAGCCTCTTACAGTGAACAAGGTATGTGACTGATATCTCTCTACTCTATATTGAGAGCACCTTCCGTACATTTTCCTTCTCCGCTATCCCCATCTCATCATCACGCCGGAGCTTCTTCCCCGGGACGCCTCCCGGGGATTGTTTTGCAGGACTGAAGTAGGCCGATCAAGGAGGAGACCCGGATAGCATATACTCCCGGGAGACGGACGGAAATTGGTATCATCATCACCTTCGGTGCCTTCTCATTGCCGTAAGAATTGATCTTGTTTCGCATCAGAAAAACTGTTATTTCAAGAAATTAAATTTTCAGAAGCCATATGCAATATAAAGTTTAGTGTGAGACAAAATCAGTATTGCTAGTGCTAGATGAACATTCTAACCAGTTGAGAAAGCTATACATATATCGGGTACTGAATGCCTATGGGAGGATTTGTATCCGTTACCACCTTCATGGATTTTTGATGGTCTACCAGTGTGAATGTACTCGATATACTGATGTACTAGAATTTTACACGCACTTCATAAGCAAAAGAATTGCCATCACAAACAAACCCCAACACGAAGTCCCTCCCGGACATTCTTCCGAAAAAGCTTGGTTGTTATGCACTTCCAATCCAACTCAATTAAGGGTCTTGATACCTTTAATGAATATTTGAGAATAGTTGGTTATATCAGAAATTCCATTACCACAACTTACAAGACTTGTA
This sequence comes from Cruciata laevipes, assembly GCA_963678965.1. Taxonomy (NCBI): domain Eukaryota; kingdom Viridiplantae; phylum Streptophyta; class Magnoliopsida; order Gentianales; family Rubiaceae; genus Cruciata; species Cruciata laevipes. The sequence goes on from OY787637.1 coordinate 20,903,167, forward strand.
TTTTGTAGAAAAAAAACATAATAATTAAAATATTGATAAAAATACATGAATAAGCATCCATATTCGACAGGGTAACCTCATGAAATAGATCGGCATCAAGGCAGAGATACTTATTTGATTCCAAAACTTCATTTTAATCTCATGTTTTACTTGCCCATGGATAATCAATCTATGTGGCTGAATCCCATATAATCGGGGCCTATTGTGAATCTCCAACTTCGGATAATATGTGACCCGCTGACCCTTTTCCCGTTCATTTTACAAGCCGTGAAAATACACACTTGTAAAGGAAAATTCATAGTTAACTAGTGAGACTTCCACACGCCTAGACTTAGAAACTTATACTGATTCCTCTAGCTTTTTTTTTCTTCACAAACATATCACTTACAAGGGACGGCTTCTTCAAGGTTACTACGAGCGTTAGATTCATTTTATCGGGAATCCCTCTAGAACTATCAATGTTATCTATATTTGATTGTGATGGCTTGTATGTTAAAGGCGAGTAAGGAACCAGTTGTTGTCCAAAGTACAACATATCATCACTTTGACAAGAAGTAAAATTTCAATGTACAACCTACACAAAGAGAGACTTTGTTCATTGTTTTTCAAAAATCAAAGATACATAGTACTTTGGAAAACTCACATATGTGAAACTAGATGCTATGACACCAAACCAAAAATCTGACATACTGTACAAGTAAATTAATAAAAATGAATAAAAATGATAGGTAACATACTAATAGCCACTTCTCAACAACAATCAACTCAAATGACATGGGTTCAGTCATGTATCAAAACTTATTACAAAAGTATTTTGACTCCAAATCATGTACTCCCTCCGGACCAGTTGGATGTGCATAAACAGCTGGTCCAGAGGGAGTACCATAATCGAATGGGGCATTCCGACTAGTATCCATTGACAGAAGAAGAAGTTAGTGAAAGAACAATAAAAATTCATATTTACTGGGAAGATTTGATTTTCTAGTTCTGTTCTTTTATTTTTTTCATGTCGGATGGAATATGGGCTTTATTTGGGTCTTTTTGCATAATTATATGGACTAATATATCAAGGATTCTTCGCCTATCTGTTTGTTTTCCCTTTCCAAGGGAAAACCCTTTGGACTTCTAATCTTTATCCAAGTATCCGTACAGAAGTAATTCAAGTCGTGGTAGTCTTAACGATTTACTTTTGGCGTTTCCGTGAACAAATTTAGACTGGTAGACTTCGGTCGGCCAAGACTTTATTGTTCTAGTTAATGCACGGTATAAATGTTTTACATGCTGGATAATTAGATACTTTTGGGCATTAGATTTTAGGGTGATCAGATGTGTTCCATCGCCCTTATTAATTTTAGATATAGCGTGTTACTGCGCTTCAGATACAGTTCAGGTTTTTAATTTACTCTGTCATCTCACAAATGGTTGCCCGAAGGATTTTGGGATCCTTTCACTTTCTCTCTCTAAAAACTTTTTCTCTCTAAAAACTTCGGGTAGAGAGAAGCCTTTCACTTTAGGGGAAAATTGATCAAAATTAGGTTTCTTTTTCCCCAAATTCAATACAATTTTTGGATTGAATTCATCGGCTACGTCAAAATAATTCAATTGGATGATAGTTATCGGTATACATTTGGTACCCTGTGATTTTTGTTATGAATTTGAGAAGCTCTGATCGTGGCAAGTTGGCCGGTGCCCACCAGTAAAGGGCAAATACGTATCAGATTTGGAGAGTATGTGAAGATTTAGAGTTCCAATAGCACGTTTGGGCTAGATGATGGAGGAGTCTGGGCTGACGGATGTAGCTGTGGTGTTTTCAGATCGAAGTTGAAGGCTCATAGGCATTTTTTAGCTGCTCTCCCTCCCGATCTAGTTTCCAGCTGTAAAAATGCAGGTTTTAAGCACGCTTCTGTAGTTCTCAAGAAGAAGAGCATTGAAGGAACAAAAAGCATAATCATGGCGTCTCGAATTACTCTTCCAAGAAAAGAAATGGCGGTGAGTACCTGAAAAGTTCCATTTTGGGTTAACATCGATCCTCCAAAAAGGTACTTTTCTGACCGACTTGCTGCTTTTCCATCATTATACTCTAGTTAATTAGGAATCTAGGCTTTATACTCCCTAACAGTGAGGTCCAAGAGGGATTTATCTTCTCAATGAGATCAGAAGGTCATCTTCCTAGGGCACACTTTGTAGGTGATCAGGGAGGCCATGCGACTGTTCCTTTCAATCAGGAGGCCTTCGATCCTTACTTTGGTGCTGGTCAAATGTCATCGGGCTGCAAAAGGGCCAAGTGGAAGAGAAGGTTCAGTCCAATGAAGCCATAATGGACCAGGAAATGGGAGATAACTTCACGGCTGAAGAAGATCATGCCATAAATGCCCTTCTTGTTCTGAATCTGGATCCGATACAAACGTATCATGTTCCCAGCTCTGAATCTGAAATAGGAGGGGAAATACCACTTATTGAAATTCCGGGAAACCAGCAAAATGTGGAGGAGTATCTAGTGAACAACCTGCAGATTTCAAGAAGTCTCAATCAGTTAAGTAATGAAGAAGATCAGCTTGTCCCAGTGCTAGAACACATGGAGAATCCTAGGTCTGAGGCGCAGCTGGCTCAGGATAGCACTAACAAAGAACAACAGGAGGACCTTGATGCTGTGGGGCAACAGGCGTGGAGCCCCCTTCCAGAAACAGATGAGATCGTGTATGATCCACTGCTGGCTTGGCTTGATCATGATGTGATTGCTTCTGCGAACCTCAATTCGTCGAACGATAGCTCCTTCAATCCTGAGGAAAGTTTCCCAGTGGCCAGGTGGGAAAATAGAGCCTCGGAGACCTATGAAGCTAGGAACAGAAACAACAGTCAGCATCTAAACAACAGCAGCAGAAACTCTTTTTCAGACATAAACATCAGCCCAAGGGGTGTGTTTGAATTTGGTGAATCAAGTAGAGCTAGAGAAGTGCCCAGGAGAAGCCCCTCCTCAACAGCTCTATCTTTCCAACACTCCAGTTCTGGCTTCAACCCGAGTGGTCTAAAAAGAAAAAGGAACAGGAGGACACTACCAATGAATAGGAATCAGCCCTCTCAGATTAGAGTCTCCAGGACCCTTAAAAAGAAGTTTCCAGGCATCAAGTTTGGAAAATGGGTGAGACAGTCAACATGGGAGGATGTGGAGGAAAGCTTATTGAGAAAGAAATCCAAGAGGATAGCTGATGAGGGATCAACAACTAGAGAAAGCCCATCACAGAGCCTAAATGACAGAATTCAGGTGGCGTGGAGACTCTCGATCATTAGGCTAGCATTCTCTGACCCGCTGAAGGAGATAAAGGCCCTGTTTACCAGAGCTTATCTGTAGATCAGTTCAGTTCAGTTCAGTTCAATTCAGTCCAGTTTAGTTCAGTTCAGTTTAGTGAAAATGTAATTGATGAAATTCAGGTTAATTCAGTTATGCTGATTCCATTTTTCAATACATCAATTTTACTTCAGTTCAGTTCAGTTCAGTACATAGTGGAAATAAGCTCTAGCAAACATGGCCAAAAAGGAGGTGGGAAAGAAGAGAGTTAGATCAGAAGGGCCCACTGATAAATATATAGTTGGTGATGATGGTGCTAGCTTCAAGAAGAGAGCCAAGTTCACTCTGCAACTCTTCTCAAGGTCAGGGAGTTCATCCTCAATTGGCTCTGATCTGGAGGATGATGTTGAGAGTGTCATTAAACATGTGATCAACATGTCTGAGAATGTAGTGAATGAGACTCAGCAAGCAAGGGAGGAAGCCAATAACCAAAACCAGCATGAAGAAGCCACAGACAACAGAGATAGAGTAGCTCCACCAAGGGACAACATCAAGGCAGAGGATGCCACAGATGAAGCGGGACATTGAAAAAGAGGAGGAGGTGGAGGACACTTATCGTAGTGCAAGAAGAAGAATATTGAGGTTCTGCTTCTTCATCAATCTGAGGTCTCAGGGGGCTGAACCAAATCAGGCCCCGGAGGGGCCATGATAGGCCTTACTTGGAATTGTATGGGCCTGAATAAGGCCTCTACAAAACAAATGGTCTCCCGTCTGGTGAAGCGATTCAAGGCAAACATCTTAGGGTTAATGGAAACGAAAATGCCAGCTTAGAAGATAATGAAATGGATGGAAACCACAGGATTTAGCAGGATTGAAGTTGTTGAGGCAGAGGGAAGATCTGGAGGACTGGCTCTATTATGGAATGATGCAGTTAATTTAGAAGTTTTAGTTTCAAATAAGAACGTTATTTTTGCTGAAGTAACTAATGCACCAAATGAAAAATGGTGTTTAGGCCTAGTGTATGGTGCCCCTATTCAGTCAGAAAGGGCTTTTGTTTGGAATAACATCAATCTTTTGTCTTATTTCGTGGATTACCCACTGGTGATGCTAGAAGACTTTAATCAAGTTCTGAGCCAACTGGACAAAGATGGAGGAGTGACTGTCCAGGAAAATCTCCATACTGAGTTGCACACACTGATTGAAGGAAAAGGACTCAAGGAGATCAATAATATTGGCTTATGGTACACATGGTCGAATAAGAGGGATGAACCAGATACTGTTGTTGAAAGGTTGGATAGAGCCTTTGGCAATAGAGAATGGTTTGATCTTTTCCCCAACTGTAGAATAAATCATCTCCCCATGGTTGGTTCTGACAACAGTCCTCTATTGCTTGAATCTGCACCTGTAAGAAATAACAAGAAAAGGAAAGAAAGATTTGAGTCTTTTTGGTCAAAGATGGAACAGTCAGAAGTTATAATCAGAAGAGTCTGGGAGCATCAGAAGCTTATCCATAGTGAGAATTTCTCTATCCAAAATTTGGATGAAAGTCTGCAAATTTCCTTAAAACACTTGGGAAACTGGCACAAAATCACATTTGGAAATCTGGAGGAGAGAATCAAACAGGTAATGAGGAAATTGGAAAGCCTTCAAATGAGTAGTGATCTGAACAGAAACACAGAAACACTGAAGCAGACAGAGATAGAGTTGGATGACCTACTACAAAAGCAATCTGACTTCTGGCAACAAAGAGCAAAAGTCAATTGGATGATTCAAGGAGAAAGAAATACATCATTTTATCATAAATGGGCCACCCGAGGGAAGAATCTGAATTTAGTTCAAGGAATACAGGATTCAGAGGGACAATGGACAGTAAATGAGCTGGAAGTGGTAAATATTATCACTGATCATGTGAAATCCATCTTCACCACTCCAGAGTGGTACCCTCAAGGACCTGAAGGGGATATCCAAGAGAATGAGTTCCTACAAAAAAACATTAAAAAGCTCTCAGCTGATAAAAAACAAGAAATGCTAAGAGAGTTCAAGGAAAAGGAGATATGGCAATCACAGAAGGAAATGAAATCATGGGCATCTCCATGAGAGGATGGTATTCCTGCTGGATTTTACAAAAAGGTATTGGAAAACAGTGGGAAAGGACATGACACATAGCATTATGGAAATTCTCAATGGGGAATCATTTCCAGCACACTGGAACAAGACTTAGCTCGTAAAGATACCAAAGAAGAAATTGCCTCAGACTGCAGCAGATTTCAGACCTATAGCCCTCTGTAATGTAAAGTACAAGATAATTGCAAAAGTACTATCCAAAAGGCTTAAAAACAGCATTGGCAGCCTAATATCTGAAGCTCATAATGGATTTGTACCAAAAAGGAGCATCACAGAAAATGTCTTGTTGGCACATGAAGTGGTCCACTCTCTGAGGAAGATGAAGGATAGGAACATGGGAATTGCTGCCATAAAGTTAGATATGAGAAAAACATATGACAGGTCGTCATGGAACTTTTTAGAGAAAGCCCTAGTACAAATGGAGTTTCCTCAGAACTGGATTAACCTAATCATGGGGTGTGTTCAATCTGTGAGCTATCAGGTGGTAATCAATAATAACACCTCCCAAACCTTTGTCCCAAACAAGGGATTAAGACAAGGCTGCCCACTTTCACCCTACTTGTTCATCATAGCTCAGCTGTTTATGTCAACTTGGTTGGAGGCAAGAATTGAAGCCAACAGAAATTTAGGAGTACAGCTCTCAAGAGGAGGGCCAAGAATCAGCCACCTGATGTATGCCGATGATTGCATCCTCTTCACAAAGGTCAATATGCAAGCTACCAATGAGATAGCAAAAACCCTAGACCTTTATGCTAGATTCTCTGGTCAAAGGCTAAATTTTGAGAAGTGCTCCATTCTTTTCAGTCCTAACACATATGAAGATATGAAGAAATATATGCAATACACCTTGAATATTCACACAACAGGACTGGGAGGAAAGTATCTGGGAATGTACATTAACTTTCAGGAGCAGAAATGAGAGATATATCAGGGTCTGATCAAGAAGTTCAAGGAAAAATATGGATCATGGAAAGCTAAATTATTGAACTTGCCAAGAAGAATCACCATGGCAAAGCATGTTCTTGAGTCTCTAGCTTTATATCCTCTGAGCATCTTCAAAATTCCTAAGTGTATTCTGAAGAAATTGGATCAAATGACAGCCACCTTCATATGGAAAGGAGATATGGAGGGAAGAACTATACATTGGAAATCTTGGAAGGTTATAACCAAATCTAAGGCTGAAGGGGGGGGGGGGGGGCTTGGAATAAGGTCAGCTCAACGAATGAATAAAACCTTGTTGGCAAAACATGCATGGAACATTCTAAGGAACACTCATTCCTTACTGGTTAAAGTGTATAAAGCTAAATACCTCAGAAATTCTGAGTTTAGAAACATCAAGGCCAAAGCAGGAGATTCATGGGGTTGGAGATCAATAGTGGGATCAAAAGAACTGATTACAGATCATCTGGGATGGAAAATAGGTAATGGGAAGAGAGCTAATCTATATGATCAATGGATCCCCACTGCAAACAACACTTTGGAAAGCAACAATGTGATAATCCAGAACACTGACCTCAAAGTGGAACATCTAATATAGGAGAATGGAGATTGGAGAGGTCCTTTAGTTAGGTCTATCTTCCCACCCAGTCTAGTCCCTCATATCCTAGCAATGAGAGTACCAAGGAATGCTACAAATCCAGATACTCCACTATGGATTGGAAACAGGGATGACAGTCAGTGAAAAAAGGTTATCATTTGGCAATGGCAACAATTGGTTGTGTGGACCTGAGAAGGAAAAACCTCTGGAATAAGATTTGGAACCTGAAAGTCCCTTACAAACTCAATGTATTCCTGTGGAGATTACTTAGAAAAGCCCTCCCAACGGCAGTTAATTTGCACAGAAGAAAGATCATTGACTCCTCAATATGCTCTAGATGTGAAGACTTTGAAGAAAATGAGATGCACCTATTCCTACAGTGTAGAGAGGCCAAGGAATTCTGGGAATCCTCTCCAGTCAAGCTGGAGGAAAATAATCCACAAAACTGGAACTTTACAAAGTTGTTCCAAGCATGGATTGAGAAAACTCCAGCAATAGAGGACATCAAATTGGTTACATTTCTACTCTGGGAGCTCTGGGTTCAAATGAACAAAAAAGCAATGGAAGGACTGAGAATAGATCCCTCTTCGTGCACTCAGATTGCTATAGCGAAATACATGTTGTTTAAAAGGCATGAGGTAGTCAGTGAGGAAGGGATGCAGAGAGCAAAAATAGAGCCAAAACTGGAAGAGGTGATTAACATACCCCAAACCAGTTACTTGGAAAACTGTCATTCTCATCAGGATACCCTTATCATGGTGGATGGCTCTTTTCAGAGCAGGAAATCCATAGGCACAACAGCGTGGTCAATCAAGATAGAAGCTAATGTAATTTCTGGAATCAGACTTCTTTGTCAGCACCTCACCTCTACAAGCTGAAGCTGAAGCTTGCTGGAGGGCCATCAAAGCAGCGGAAAGAACTAGTGTTCTAGGATTCCGTTTTCTCACGGACTCGTCCGAACTTGTTGCGGCACTCAAAAACGTTGAGTCAGCGCCTTGGGAGATCAAGAATATTGTTGAAGAAACTAGAAGACTGCTCTAGTACTCTTTTCTCTCTTCTAAATTTATGAAAGTAAGTAGAAATGTACTATATAAGGAACATAATGCAGATCTAGAGCTGTCTCGGTTTTTATGTAACATTTCCGGTTTTTAATTTTAATGAAAGTTATATTTCAAAAAAAAAAAACAAATGATTGTCCTTTGAGAAACCACTTTATTAAGGTTTGGGAGCATGATAAATATTCCCACCTATGGTGGTACATTAAAAAAATATTAATCTAGCTAACGATCCCTAATGAGTTCTTAGAGTACGGAATCCGCTAGCTCAATTACTAGCTAGCTTTATGAAAATGCATGTATACATTGCTATATTTTTTAAAAGCAGAAATCCCAAAAAATGTATTTATTAATAGTTTATCAAACGTAAAAAAATAAAAAATTACGTAGGATGATCAGATGTATAATAATCCCAATCTTATGGAAGATGTTTTTTTTTTGTGAGAATAAAACGTGTTATCCTTTCAATTTCCTGAAAACGTCCAGAATCGTTGATACAAGAAGGGGTTTGCTAGATGCAGGTACATTTTTCTTTTGCATGTCCCTATTTTTACCATAATACCCCTAATATTGTTAAGGCAATAAATGGGCTTGAAATCATAGGGTTCCATCAGGGGACATTATGGTAAAATGTGGACATGCAAGAGAAAAATGTATCTGCATAGAGAAATTGCCTACAAGAAATGTTGGTGGAGAATCCCACGTTGTACAAGGACTATCACTCGACTTGGCATATTAGCTAATAAATGAGCCGGGGAATTGTCGAACGAGGGACCCAAAATGGGCTCGACAAATGGTATTGGTCCAACATACATCGAATTTCATCCACCAATGACTCAGCCTCTAGAGTAACATGCACATAACCTCGAATCATCTAGATGAATCCCACTGCATCACCAACAAGAATGGGGGCTAGCAATGCCGGTCCTGGAGTTTTGGGGGCCTGAGCCGAGCAAAAAAAAAAAAGACCCCACATATACTAGAACAATAATTTAATGGTATTTCATTTATTAATAAAATAAATGAAATAAAAATAGATATTTCATTTATTAGAGAAATTTTTTAGAATATTTATTCTCTTATAATAATTTAATACCATAAAAAATTAAGAATGAGAGTTAATTTATCATTTTATACCTCAATGTTTTTTTAAAAGCCCGCAAGTTTTCGCTACTTATAGGGAAATTTTTGGGAAATCCCAAAATTTTGTATTTATGAATAGTTACTTATGGTAATCAGATGTATAATAATCCCAATCTTATGAAAGGTGGTATTTTAAAAAAAATAAAAAATCTTATAGAAGATGGTTTACTTTTAAACTGCGGGCGTAATGTGACCTTATTTCAAAGTTTTTCAGGATTGTGCATTGGTCTCCGTACAAGACACGCCGGTCAAGAATCTAAATGTAGTCCACGAACAAACTTTTTGACGCATTGAACAAGGGCGAATCCAGAAATTTTTCCTTGGGGTAACCTCTAATATAAGGGTAAACTAAAAATAAATTTTATAATATAAAATAAACGTATTTCGGACTTCGAACATGAGTAAATATGCAATTATCAAGTTTCAAGTGTGTACTTTTGTAGAAATTGGCATTGTTTGGCCAAATAATATTTAACGGCAATTTTGACAATTGATAGCTTTAGTTAAATATATTAACTAATTTAAAATTTTGATATTTACAAAATACATGTCAAATAGAATACAAAACTATATCACACATTTATATTATATTACTTCAAATTTATGGTCAAACTGACTCAAACATGCAACAAAAACTATGATGAATAATAGGGTATTTTATTGTAGAAGTTAAAGTATTATTGTACATTTCATTTAAATTTGTATTATTGTGTATTTTATTGTATAAGTTAAATTAAGTTATATTTTTTTCGAATAAGAAAATAATTAAAACAAAATTCACACGTAAAAGTTAATGAAATAATCCTTACCTTACTTGAAATCTAGTACTTAACGTTGTTAGGTGTGATAGAACATTAGGAAAGGATAACGAGATTTTTTTTATACTTTTAAGTAAAAGTAAAAAATTTAATAACTGTGGTAACCTATTTAAATTTATTGGGGTAACCTATTTATTAATATATATATATATACCGGTCATATTTTATTTACCAATGTCTCCGAACTAGCTGAAACATAAATAAACTCCTTTTATATTATTAGTAAAAGTAAAATTTTAATTTACTGGAGGTAACCTATTTATTAATATATACTGGTAATTTTTTTTTACAGAGGGACCCCAGGTTACCAACTAGCTCCGCCCTTGCATTGAACCACTAAACACGACAAAATTATAAACAGAAAAAAGCAGGATTTTAATGTACTTTTGACTTCCTATATTCAGTCCCGGCCGGACTTCCACTAGTGGAGGGAGAGAGGTTTAAAGGCGGTTCCAACGTACCAGAGAAGGCACAATGGAACCGCCTTCTGTGGCTGTGCCGTAAAACGGAAATCATTTAAGGCGGTTCCCTGAACCGCCGTGGTTTTTTATGTATTTTCGAACTCGAAAACAACGTTCGGTCCAATACTTTCGATATCGCAAGTATCACAGCCATCGGGGTGTTTAGACATATGCGTACGATATCGATGGTATTGGGAGCTCAGTTTAGTATACATTCGAGTTCGACAGCCTAAAATGAACTACTGGAATTTCGATATCGGGTGTATCTGAAATATATATTCGGGGTTTCGATATCGCAAATGTAATTGAAATTTGAAATCTAAGAACATGACGTTTCGTATTCGAAACTCCATAAACCATAATTCGATATCGATTTATTTACTATATGCACCAAAACTCAATTAGACCTTTATCGATATCGAATATATGTTCGTAGCTCTTCGATATCGTAATATACTTTGAATATGCATGGACTTAACTACACACTTTCGATATCGCAACATGAGTTTTACTCCAACGTAATCGAATTGATTATAATCCGAACGACGAGCGGCTGATATCGCAAGCAAATTCGGCTGAAGCCCTGCCACAAGACCAGAGACACATTTCGATGTCGTATGAGTTATGTGATGTTTGCGCTATCGAATAATAAGTCGGTTATAATTTCCGTGCGATATCGTTAAGGTTAGAAAGGGAACGAATAATGTACGCGATACCGAAAGTAAAATTCGGTTCGAGCCCTGCTGCAATGCCCGAATATGGCGACGATATCGAACATGTTGTCTGTCATATGCATAGGCGATATCGAAACCTATAATTCCAATAGTTGCGAGTTCGAAACTGATAATTATAATATTGCGTATTCGAAAGTTACATCTGCCCAGACAACCAAAAGCTACACTAATAGCTAAAATCCAAACCACATGTAACATTAAACTAGTCTATGATAGCAGAACAACACAACTAAATTATCATTTAACCTAAATCTATGCTTAGGAGAAACGGGGATGATATAAACCGGCCACGAACCAATAAAAGGTGGCGTGCGAACTTATTTCTTGCATCATTCAATTCGGCCATAGTGTAGGGAGTTTGGTCATCTTCAAAAATCTACATTTTTGTGATATAACAAGGAAATAAAAAAATCGATGTCAAGTTATATTCCAAAGTTTAATGAGAGATGAAAAAACTTGATGATGAAAATGAGCCTACTTGACGGAGATCAAGATTGTCCAACGTTACAGAATCAACACACTTGTCGGTAAATATGAATGTGTAGTAGCCGCATTCCCAAGTAGATCGTTGTCTCTTGTACTTTGTTGAGTTGAAAATCCAAGAACGGTAGTTAGACAATGAAATTATTTCTAAAACATTAAAAGCAACACAAATGAAATTGCTTACCGTTATTTGTATGAGTTCAAAAGATTGAAGGGTATTATCATTAACCTCATGCATAACCATCTCGACAAGATCGGCAAAGGCTTTGGTTGGTGGAAGGTTTAGAGAATCAATCCAATAGACTCGCTTTTGCTCGGGTACCATAGCAACAAAACGCCAATGGCCACTAGTACAAAATTGGCAACAGGAAATTAAATAAGACAATAGCATATGTTTTCAAATGAAGTATATAGAAAGATGATTACCCTTCTAGGTAGGGGCCTATGAATATCTTCTTGTTTTCCACACGAAGTAAATTGGTAAGATAAGCACGTTGGCTTGTTGGTGCCCTGTCTTCAAATAAAGTGATGGAATGGGGACATAGGAAACCTATCCAATGTTTTGCCTTTTGCAAAGACTTGTGATGCATATAGCTAGTAGTGTAATTGTAAACAATTAGTACGAGATGTAAAGGTTAAAATAATATAATGTAAATTTAATATGAGGAAACTTACGTTTGATGTAGTGATAGCATAGTGGAGTCCAATTCCAACATATGCCAAAAATCTTTGAAATCTTGCAAAGGAACCTTCAAGTCCCTCCTCACTCCGAACACTTGCTCGTTACCCAAAAATTGACATATCATATTTATGTCTTTGTGATCTAAGTACTCATGTAATGTTCTAACGAACATAGGGAGTGACCTCAACAATTCAAGTGTTTGCTTTTCGTCAAAAGAGGTTGGGTATTTTTTAGCTATTGTTGGTTTCTTCAACTCGGAAGGTTTTTTCCTAACGGGTATGTCATTACAATTTCCATCAACTATCAACCAACGCGGCCAAATAACAAACCGGCTCACCGCTTGCCCTACCCTAACGATGTTCCCTTCGGGCATTGGTAAAAGTGTCATTTTGTCTATCGCCCTACCTATCCCAACTTTACCAAATCCTACGGGAATGGCTTGTAAATGGTGTGTGCGCATTCCCTCATCAAAAGTTCCATTAGCAACATGTTTTGGGGGTTCGTTATCACCAACATTAATGAAGAGCTTGTATGTCAAAATCTAATGAAATTTAAATTTGAAAGTCAATACTCACGTAATATTAAAATAAATTGACATTGTGAGTGTAGGGATTACCTTAATGGGGGTTGGCTTGGAAGTGATTTCTTTGGCTTTTTCAACGTACCGTCGATTTGGTTCAAAGTCCACATTTCCATTGATTACCTCACGTTCTTCGTTTATTGGAGAATGATGTGATCCCCTTGACGATGGACGTCGCTCACCAACAACGACACACTCTTTGGGTGGATGGACATAACCAATTTGTTGAGCCATGCCTCGTAACTCGTTTCGCATATCCTCAATCTCAATTCTTTGCTTCTCCATTGATTCGTTTTGCAAGAGGATCGTCTTCTTGGCTATATATAGTTCCGATGGCTTGGATTTTCCGTTAGTTCGCTTAATGCCAAAAGCATCTCGTTGACTCAAGTGGCGACCTACCCCCCTTGCCCTCCCGGGATGATCTTTACCAATTGCTTTAGCCAATATATCACACTTACCTACGGGTGCAAATAGACCTTTTTCTTGAACCACAATTTCATCATGTAGAGAGATTATTCATTATTTGGATATAATCACAACACATGTATTAAATACTAATAAAGTGAATGATCAAAATAAACCACGATTACCACTTTTTTTGCAACTTGTTCAACTTCGGTCGTTGAGTAATTTCCACCGTCCTTCATCCTTCCTCTAACAAACAATTCATGGCGTGGAATGTCATCATGTTTCAATGGTACCACCTTCTCGAGGGCCTCTTCTAGGGTCATCCCCCCCTCAACCAATTTTGTTGTGTCCACTTCGCATCTCTCTTTAGATATCTTCTTTCCCATCCCTATATACCCCGACCTACTCATTGTATGATAGAGTTTATTTGCCTTTGCACTTTTGATTTTCACATATCGGGTACCCTACAATAAACATGATTGTGTTAGTATAAGTTAAAAATGAAATGAAGGCACACATAACAAAAGTTATAGACTAACATCCGCTTCATGATCGAGAGTCCTTTGCTTGAAAGTTTCCCAACTTGATTCGAGAATACCATTGTATTTGACTCGAGGATGTTGACCAACTCTTTTCCCACCCTCGTATATGTAGTCCTTGGCCAATCTATACTTGAAGTCTCGGCTTGCCTTGGACACTATGTTCAAAGCAATTTTTTTCACGGCTTCCTCATCCGATGCATCAATCTCAAAGGGTTCCTTGTATCAATACCATTGATTGCGTTAAAAAATGGTGCAATAAAAAAACATAGTACAAATTGATAATGATGTATAGGTATTGGTAAAGATGTACCTTACACTCTTCATATAAGTTGTCCCTTTTATCTTGCTCGACTTCCTTCCAAGAAATTACTTTTATGTCCACTCTTGTTCTACCTTTGCAACCACACCAACTTGACCACAACGCCCTCTCATCCGATATAGCTACACCATGACGATCAAAACTCATTGGTGTCTTAATATGGTTATCCAAACGCCTTTGAACAATCCGGCAATGCTCTTGAGCAACTTTGCGACTACTAAGTTCCTTTGCTACAATCTTTGTATTTTTGCTATTGTGTTTACTCTTATTTTTCGGTTGCTCATCGTTAGCATCCTTTGCACTTTTATTGTTAGCCATATTAAGATCCTTACAAATAGAAGTACATGACAATAGTCATAGGTTAGAGCTCTACAAACATGTTCTAGCTATGAACTTATGTCAAAATAAGTGCTCCCAACAAATACTCATACAACATATAGAGTCATAAATTATTAACACCTCAGTCCATGTTAAGATGACATTAGAGCACAATAGGATGTAATTAAAGCTTAACCCAAATTGGAGGAAAAAACTCAAACCCTAGGTATTCAAAAAAAGAAATGGACTACTCACCCTTAGTAGTAATTGATGTTTGAAGTGTACCACCCAACCTTCTCAATGAAAGCCCATTCAATGAACACAACCCTTGAGGTCTCAAGAACCCTAAATGTGTCAATGTGGAGAAATGGATGAAGATTGACCAACAAACCCTCAAATTTCAAAAGTTATAGATGAAAATCAATGCAATAAAACAAATATGATGGATTGATTGAGAGATATACAATAGATGATGAAATGTGAGGGAAAAATTGATGGAAGAGGTGGGTAGAGGGTTTGAAACCCAATAAATGCGCTTACACCAATTATTTTGGCGTTTGGATGTTTTTGGGTGTATTTGACCCGACGAGATTGCAGCTGACTCGCATTAAATGCGTCCAACCGAGAATACTTTCGATATCGAAGGTTAAATTCGTTTAAGTAATATGCCTTTTCGACTTCGCAATATTATTTTCATGGGCTAGGGTTTAAGGTCAATTAGGGTCAACGTGGGTTTCCACTGAATAATACCCACGTCGGTAGCGATTTCGAAAGGCAAAAGTTAATACGTTCGATATCGATATATTAATGATTACAGTCTTCGATATCGAAGACACTTTTGAGGGTCTGGGGTTTAAGGTCAATGAGGGTCAACGTGGGTAGTACCCGGTTTAGTTGCGAGTTCGAAAGCGTTAGTTCTAAACTTGCGATATCGAAAGTCATTTCCTAATGGTACACAAATTTGAGAATTATATATTTTGGCGTTAATAAATTATTTATTTTAAATTACATTGTATTGGATATCTGTCATAGTATTGTATTGACCCAATTTTGTTATTATATAATTGATCAATAGGTTTGATTATTAATTTCATATTTCACAAAAACTATGATTGGGATGTAACACCAGTAATTTAGTGCTTCGCATTAATATGATAGATGGTGTGATATTATGTATAATTTTATTGGATATTTAATTTATTTATTGCATTAAATAGATTACTATGTAATAAAGTCCATAGTTTGGTTTGAAGTATATAGGTTGCTCATTACTGTGTTGCGTCTAAGTTTGTTGTTTTTTGAATGCATATATGCTATTTGTTGATTAACAATCTATATTAAAACCATATTAATTTAAATTCACTAATACTGATATTGTGTTATAAATTAAAATTATTAACGTGCAGCATAATAAAGTTCATCGGGTTAGCGAAAAACTGATAACTTTATAATGTTAAAAATTAGTAACAACCTATTTTTTATTACATTTATGATCTTAAATAGCTTTACCACTTATATTATAGTATAAAAATATAAAAGTATTGCATCTAATATTATAAATGAAAAAAACGAATATTAAATAAAACTCATGGTTTATAAGAATCTTCGATATCGAAAGGTTAATATCATGAGAGAACACGCATTCGATATCGAAAACATAATGAAAATAACTTGCGATATCGAAATAAAAACGAATATAACTTTCGATATCGAGACAACTATCTGCTCATGCCCTGTGACAGTGAGCGAATATATCTTCGATATCGAAAGTATTGTGACTATATAAAAAAACGGATTTCCAGAAGTTCAAATATTTTCCCCCAAATCTTCGAAACCTAATATTCGATTTCTATCAAATTCGATCTCGAAATTCACCCAATCCACCGGAATCATGGTTCGAGAATCAGGAAGAAGGGAGGTACAACCCCGAAACCCAATTCCAAGGCAGGCAAAAGGGACTGGTCGCGGGACTGGTGCCGGTCCGAGTCAGTCTCGTGGTGGCGCCACAAGTAGAGGCAGAGGTCGTGGGGAACAGGGGCGGCAGGAGCCCGAGGCCAGGAACCGAGGACATGGGGAAGAGGGCCGGCATGAACCCGAGGGGAGCAATGCTAGTGGGCAAAACTCCAATCCAAACCCTAGTTCCAACAATCGTGTTGTCAAAGAAACCTTCATCGACACAGCCGCTTCTGAACGCTATCATGAACGGCTACATAGGAAGGTTATCATCAGCAAGGTATTCAAAAAATCCCAATTAGATAATGATTTGAAATTTGATTACGTTTTGAAGTGGTTTAGACCCCATCACTTGGATGGTTTGTTGTTATTGGAAGATGAGGCCTATCATGAAGAGGTTCTTCAGTTTTATGCTAATTTTAGGAAGAATGGGAAGATGTATTCTACTAGGGTTAGAGGAATAGACATTCCGGTTAGCATGTTCACTATCAACGAGGCTATAGGATGTCCTTATGTGGACGATAGCTTCTTGAGGGGTACGGATCCTAATGGTCCATATGACATGTTTGTACAAAATAGCTTTGTCAAAAACATAGATATTAAGCTCCCTTTCAAACTGCATAGGATGGCCAAAAAGTATTTTAACATTCCAAAAGAATTTGGCTTGGAAAAACCTAAACCCGACTACAAGATAGGTGAACTAACCGGTGAGCAAAGGCTTGTGTACGAGTTCATTGCTATGAATGTATTTCCTAGCGGAGGTCATCCTTGTGAAGCAACAGTCCACAACATCATGCTCTTCTACTTCATCATGGAGGAGCATAAGATAAACCCCGGGTATGCAATTCTCCAATACATGGCAAAGGCAGCCAAGAGTTCAAAGTCGCGACTTCTTTATGGTCGACTGATAACGGCATTGATCCGCAAACAAGGGGTGATACCCGAAGGTTTTCCCTTAGCATTCGAGTACTATGACCACGGGTGGTTGGTCAAGAAGGGCCTTGAACTCAAGGAAGATGGTAAATATGGCCCAAAGGACCCGAAGAAGAAGAGGTTAACTCCTGGTAAGCATTTGTAATTTTGTGTAATTACACGTTTTAATTTTATTAATTTCAGTATTTTATAATTAATGCTTGATGAATTTGTTTAGGC
Organism: Cruciata laevipes; assembly: GCA_963678965.1. NCBI lineage: Eukaryota > Viridiplantae > Streptophyta > Magnoliopsida > Gentianales > Rubiaceae > Cruciata > Cruciata laevipes. Next base: position 20,920,762 of record OY787637.1, read on the forward strand.
CAAACTCGGAGGTGGCAATCTCACTTGGACCGACAGCTAAGACTGCTTGAATCGGAGATTGAAGCAAGGAATAAGGCAGCGGAGGAATTTGAAAATGAATTGAAAAGAATGGGAGACATTTTTGGCTTTCCGATGGACATAAGTGCAGGCGAAGGAGAGCCATCATATGACATTGATGAAACCTTCGACGTAAATGCTAGAGTTGTGCATTCCGACAATGATAGTGATGATTCCAATGATGGAGAGAACTTTGAGCGTGACAATGACGAAGAGTCAGAAGAGGAAGAGGAAGATGATGAGGAAGAGCAAGAGGATGAGGAAAGGGAACATGAACGGGAAGGTGACCAAGATGATGAAGATGGAGTAGGAGAGGAAACTGATGGTTCATCTGATGAGGAAGATGATGATGACCTTGATCATGGTAAAAGGAGGCGTACAAATGCCGATGACGGCTCCGGTGCCAATGGATCCTCTTCTGATGATGATGCCGATATTGGAGGCCAAAGCGCTGATCGATTTCAAGTACAATATCGCAAGTGATTTAGCTTGAATGAGTGTGTAATTGCTTTTCTTTGTCTTGAACAATATTTGCACTTTAGTAGGTATTTTTAAATGTAACTTGAATGATGGTTGGGAATGTTATTAACCATGATGGTTGTTTTTCTCTCTTTAATAATTTTTATGTAGTATTCGTATAAGTTAATTTGCACTTTTCAGAAATACATTATGAAAATGAGTATAACAGTGCAAAAAAACTGTATCTATGCAATCAAGGAAAAAAACTCCTATGCAATCAAGGAAAAAAACAATGACACAATCATCAAACTCACATACAATTAAATGGTAAGGTTCAAAACTCAAAAAAACTATACAAATTTCATACCTTTAAGTTGATGATTATGGTATGAATCAACCCAACAATTTTATGAACATTCAATCCCTTAGATTGGAGTTTGAAATCGGAAATCAAGTGTTGGAACAAAATACCCACACAAGAAAATAACCTAAGTTTTGAGGGTTGACCAATTTAAAACGCAATTTTGCCCAAACCAGATATATTTTCGATATCGAAGGTTTATAAATTCTAGCCCCATAGGTCATTCGATATCGATAGTACTTGATCAATACCCTAAGCAGAATGTTTTCGATATCGACAAGTTTTTTAATCTGATTTCGATATCGAATAAATATTATCCTAGTCTCTGTCAAGAAGGTCGAACTAATTTGCGAAATCGAATATTTATGTTAACACCTTCGATATCGTATACATTATATGAGACTTGTTTCTGTAAACCCAAAACTTTAATTTCGATATCGACCTGTATCCGTGTAGATTTTCGAATTCGTAATATGGTAAATTTGGGTTTCGATATCGAACGTTTAGTAGCCCTGTGTCAGTAGACAAATAGACTAAAAATATCTTTGACCCTAATTTCTTGTTTGCTCCGTCCAATTAATCACATGGGGACCACAACTATGTTGGGAAGTCTATTTTATGGGATCTCAAGCATCATTTTCATCCAATCCTTTTCTTTTCTTCCTTCTTCCTCCTCTCCTTGTTTTTTTTTTCATATTATGGCGGGCAATAGCAATATATCCCCGGCTGAACAAAGAAGGATAGCAATGGAAGCAAGGATTACAAAGTTGAGGACTGATAGGATGAGAGGTATGAATTATTACTCAACATAGTGCTGGATCCTCAATGATTTTACATTTTTTGCTTACACACTTCATTATTACTAATTTGAATATTGTATGAAATATGTAGAGTGGGAAGACGTTGTTGAACCTGAGCAACGCCTCAAGCTGGACTTCTTGAAGAATCAATTTCAATATCTTTTTCCTCGGTTGGGGGCTGCACGAATTCCGTGGGATGATTCATACATAATCTTAGAATCACAAAAGGAGTTTGATAAAGAATACACTCGTGGTGTAGTAAGTTATCCCCTCAATTATTCTTTTGTGAAATTGACTACAATATTAATCATATATACAGTTTTAAAGATCAAGTTATGGATTTTTTTTTTACTTGTTGCAATAATTTATGATTTTCAGAAAAGAATAGAGTTGATGCGCCGTGCGGTTGAGAAAGGACTGATTAGGGTGGAGAAAGAAATTAGGGAGACCCATGAAGCTAAGGAAGAAATTATCAGACTAGGCAGACAGCATTTCATTGGAGTTACTGTGGATCCATCAGAACCGGAGTACACTATGGAAAGTTTTTTGTACTGAGATATTGCTGCAGAATCCTGTTCAAGTTCAACAGGTGAAGGATGGTCTTTAGAAGCTGAAGAAGATTGAATTTGAATGCTTGATCTAATATTCTGGCCGTTCATGTTTCCAAGGTGTTTTTAGGATCACTTATTTCCTTTTACTCCATTTGTGTTGTTTTGTATTAGTATGAACTTTGATTTGAAATTTTATGAATTCCAACATTGGGCCATGAATTTTAATATGAATGTGATTTTGGAGTTTGAAATTCGAAATCAAGTGTTGGAAAAAAATACCAACACAAGAAAATAACTTAAGTTCAGAGGATTGACCAATTTAAAACGCAATTTTGCCCAAACCCAATAAACTTTCGATATCGAAGGTTTTAAAATTCTAGCCCCTTAAGTGAATTCGATATCGATAGTACTTGATCAATACCCTAATAAGACTGTGTTAGATATCGAAAGTCAGTTTACTATACTTTCGATATCGAATACATATTCTCCTAGTCCCTGTCAAGAAGGTCGAACTTGAATGCGATATCGAAAGTATATAATTAGACTTGGCGACTTCAAAAATTATATATTTAATATAAATAAACCGGCGGAGATTATTAAACTCAACATTCTTATCCCAACTTTTTCAATCCATCTGTGCCGAAAAATTCCCAAATACATCCCTTAGCACAAACCCATCATCTAATTCCAAGATGTCGAAACATACTAGGCAATCTTGTGCTCAAAAGGATACCCCAAGAGATGTGGTGGTGTTGCCCACCTTGATTGACAAGGATGCTTCCAAGGTAATGCATTCATAGATTCATGTAAATTTTGATTTATGTTTTCTCAATAGTTCATGCTATTATTGTTTTTGCAATATCTTTTTTACCTAGTACTTGGTACCTTTGTGCTTGGAAGTAGTTACCACTTTGTATGCACAATAATAGTTTCTAATCTTTTAAACCCCACATGTCCTTGTATAGTGTTAACCGGAAATTTTGTAGTGATTTTGATTTACGTTTGTTTATTGTGGTTGAAAAGGTTGCTAAGCCTCAGCCCCTAATCGCTGATGGAAGCAAGATTGGTTCAGCCTCGACTGTGGAAGTCAAACATGTTGACAATGTTGATGTCAAACCTGAGGCTTCACCCCCGACTAAGAAGATTAGGAAGCCTTGCTATGGTTGGATTAGCGATGGTAATAGTGATGATGAGGACAACTTTATTATGCTGCCTCCAATGGAAGAGAATACTTCTTTCCGAGGAGCTTAGATACTCATTGTTCTTATGTTCACTATCTTTGTACCATTAATCTTGTTTGACATTTTCCGTACTCTTGTTCTTTTCTTATGTTGTTTTCTGGAATTTGTACGTACTCTTGTTTCTTTATATTTGATGGTATACCTGAAGTTTTCCACAAGTATATAATTTTTAGGTTAATCAGGACAATGGAATTCGATTTCGAAAACATAAATCTAGCCTTTCGAATTCGAAAATATGTTCATACAAACACAACATAGTAGAAGATTTCGCATCTTAACTATTTCTACAAACTCAACAATATAATGCGATATCGAATATTTATTGTACAACCTTCGATATCGTATACATCATATGATATTTGTTCCCGTAAACCCAAAATTTAAATTTCGATATCGCGTTTTATCTGTGTAACCTTTCGATATCGCGTTGTGGTATATTTGTTGGAAATTTGAGGGAAATATTGTAATTACCCGAAACTTTGGGCACGAATTTGAGATAGTTAAAAAGTTGAATTAGCTCGAGATTTTGGTACCGTTGGATTCTCCTTCGCGAGACCTACAAAATCGGCTATTCGAACACTCAAATTGGATCAAGAATGACCGAGTTATGGATACTCAAAGATGGTGTCTTGAAATGGGAATTTTGTACAAATCCCACATTGGAAACGTAGAGAGAAATTGTTCACTTTATAAGTGTCAATATTTCTTAAGAGTTCAAGTGATCAATCACTTGATGGGCTTGGGCTTGTTATGCCTCCGGTGGCCGGACTAGCGTCCAATTTTGCACCGGGCCCGACTGTATTTTCTGAAGCTTCCAGATGTTTCCAGAAGGCCCAGAAAGCTGTCCAAATTCGTAGGATCAGCTGACATGCATGAAAAGATAAGATCAAATATTTCAAGCATGTGAAAAGATGAGATCAAATATTTCCAACTGTATGAATCAGCTATTTTTGTTAAGCTGAATCATCAAATCAAATCAGATGAATATTTTCTCTGATTTTGAAATCAATCAGAACTTTCATTCTGCCAAAGTAAACCTGAGTAGAACTATTATAAATAGAGCCATAGAGTCAGTTAGAAAAAACATCTCATAAACAATCTCATTCAAAGCCTTAAGCACCACTCATAATCTCTCTCCTAAATCTGTCTCTGTCGGCTCTAAGTTCGTTCATCGAGTTTGTCAAAATCTCAGGTCAGTCATTGATTATGTGATAGATGCCTTCGGGCTGTGCGCCAGTACGGACTTCAGTCACAGGTTGACTTTAGTCCCGATGGTTTTAACCTAGGGGCGAAAGACTCGTATAGCGGGGCCTATTCGTTTCAAGGGCAGTGCACGCACTACTCCGTCCATGTTGAATATGTTGATATTTTCGAATCTATGTTTAAATTTCATGTAATATATTCAGTTTTGAATAAATATATATTATTTACAGTATTTATTTATTTTGCAATTTAGTCCCTGTAATTTTTATATTTACATTTCTGCCCGAAATAATATATAGGTCTAACAGTCTTGAAATGAATATATTTTTAATCTATATATTTTTCGGAAATTATGATTGCAAAATATTAGAAATTGATTGCATGTTAATTACATGAATTAATCGAAAATATGTGTATTACTTGTTTAGGGTTTTTCGGAAATTGTTCTTTGAGAACTTAAATCCGGAAAGCTCATGTAATGTTTTACTAATACCTTTTCGAGTTTGTTTTGGCATGAACGAGTGAATACGAGCATCAACGAGACTCATGAAAGAGATGTGGATCGGAGAAAACAACAGCATCTGGTCTCGACTTTTAGCCAAAGGTTGGACTATTTTGAATCTCAGTTTATATGCTAACTGAACTAGTGACCTCTGTTATATTCATGCAATTTGTTAATTGGTTTCGAGATATATGCAAACGCAAGCATGAATTACTGATATAATAGGTGTCTTTTGATTTATTTGATTGACGGAAAAAATCTGGCATAAGCTACGGTTTTAGAAAGTGATCAATATACCTATCTAGTATATGGTAATGATATTGGCATGGTTTTAGCCAATTTAAAACTAATGATGCATGCAATCTTGAATATTAACACAACATGCATTCGGTGGAAACTTCTTGCAAAATTATGAAATGCATGTTTTTGCTTGTCATGATCTGATTAGTTATAGATTTATGCATGCATGTGTACGTGAATGTTTGCATATGAAATTGATTTTGATAAAAAAAAAAATGAATTGCTTTTTGAAATTCAATTTCTACGTTTAAGATGCATGTCTACGTACGAACGCAAATTTTTGTTTATGTTGGTTTTGCATGCATGCACGAGAGAATTTTATTGAACTACATTTGTGCATAAGATAGTTTTAAACATTTATGCATAAAGCTTTGGAATTGCATGCAGACGTGTCAATGATATTTTGTTCGAAAAATATATCATTATATGCACAATTTAGATACATGCATGATGTATAATTAGTCAGAATGCATGAGATTTCGTTACGTGGCTTATAGCATAATGTGGATGTGTGCTATGTGATATTGCATGCTTACGTACGGATCATTAGCATGATAGTTTGGAATATGATGAAACTCTTGTATTGCATGTTAAATATATAGTGCACGAATCATGCATGAAATCTTGATCATGTAAATTATGTAAGACACGGATTGACCCAATTATGATTGGTGTGGTGACATGATTAATTAAGTTGCTTCTTGCATGAATGTTCTTTAGTTATGCATGCAATTCTGACTTAAAAGATGATGCCATGAAATATGATTTGCATGCTTAAGTTGGCTCGTTCTATGTTGTCTTTGCATGCATGTGGATTATGCTGAGTAAATGCATGCAACAGAGTGATAGTCTAAGTATGTTGTATCAGCAATTTATGCATGATTATTTGAACTGAGATGTGTAATGTGAAGTATATCTCTGTGATAATATGCATGTGAGAACGGTTGGCAGTAGCGCTGCTACATAAGGCCTGTTGGCAATTTTAATTGCATGAACGAGCATACGGCTCAAGGTTCGATATTATGATTATTTTATAATCTATATAATACGAACATGAGGACATGAGTTGTTTAACTATGTCGAGGGTATTGGTTTTAAAGAACCATAACGAGAAGCCCTGAAAGCATGAGTTTTCGTAACTATGCTGAAATTCTGATTACTTGTAATCGAAGAATTATATAATTGTTAGAATCATGGTTGAAAGACCTAAGGATTCTGAGGTTAAAATTCTAGTTACTTGTAATTGAAGAATTTGGAAAATCGTCAGATTGGTTTGATTAACCAGAGAAATCTGAGGTTAAGGAATCCCAGGACATATGGTCAAATCCAGAAATTCCGAATTCTGAGATTGGGATCCTGATATATGGCAAAGTCTAGAATTTTGGCCAGATTAACTGAAAAATTCTCAGACTATAAAATCCAAAGACTTAAAGTCTAGGAACTCCAAGACACTAAGTTCCAAGGAACTAAATGTGTGGAGATAATCCGCCCAATGTGGGGGGACCGAAAACCTTGGAAATTCAGCGATGTGAATTTAATAAGGTAAAGAGTTATCACTAAAGACTAAAAGTCAAGAGAGTGAGAAACTCATATGCCAATGAGGCAAAATCCTAAGCAAGGACTCGAACTCAACTATGTTGAGCCTGAGGGAGATAAAATTCGAGCAAGATGAGACTCGAATGGGACCTCAGGTCAAGAGCTTAAAACATGAACTCATAACGAAAGGGCGTTGCTCAAACTTAAGTTGAGAGGTCAGTTCAGACATGAACATGAAATGAGGAAGTCAACTCGAGTATGACAGTCGAGTTTTGACTTGGATATGGGCAGACACTGTGTAGAGTCTGTAACTCACATAGTACCCAAAGAATTGGGAGTATCTGCACCATAAGGGATAGTAATACGAAATCCCTGAAGTGGAAATTGACCAAATCCTTGAAAGCATGGATATTACTTCAATGTGTTGTAGTAATGGGCTAGGATGCATGGTTAATTGAGACTGGAAAATTCGATCATCTCTAATTCTATGTATGCTATAGAAATAAGAGAGATTTCCGCAATCAGTTGATACACGAAAGTGTTGGAATGTAAGGATCTATCCTGAAATTCAAGTTTTGAGGGATACGAACCTTGAGTATGGCACATTGTGTTGACCAAGCGAGACTTGTAACAAGTCAATGAGATAGACATTGTGTCTTAATGATAGTTAACGGAAAATCACTGAAGTGACACATACATAAATGGTTCTAAGTCCATTTTCGTATCATTAAGGGTATAACGTGACTGTGAAAGCGAATACGTGAAATCTTTGTGATTGTGTTCACATTGTAAGATTATTCGCTAATATAGTTATTCTGTACGTACCAGCTATATATAGTGGTAGAAACAGATGGTCGCTAGAAATGGTCAAGCGATGTGAGGGGAAACCTATATATAGGTTGTAATCTTTTAATTAAGAAATCCCAAAAAGGAGTAATTGAAACTCTTAGTGGTAAAGATTCATCCTATGAATTCGTTTGAATGTGGGGGTTGACCTAATGTTGAAGAGTCATCTGACAAGTTCATTCGAATGTGGGGGTTGATATCTAACCATGTATGGTATATATATAACCTGAAATGGTATATTTACCAGAAGTGCACAATATGGAAGTGCTTGGTGAGTTCTTGTGAAACAAAATCAAATATCTTTGAAATTCACAAGAAATGCGAAATGGAAATACATCTTTAGATAGAAAGAGTATTTAGAAACTCGCAAAGATCTCGATTTATCCTGAAATTGGACTTATGAGTCAATGGATGAAATCATTAATGATCTGTGATGATAGACCTGAATAAAGCAAATCTGACAGGACAAAGCTTTGTGCCTTGTTTGCTTTATAGGTATATCTGAAAGCTTTAAAGGCTAGAATTCCATGAAATGTTGTTTATGGAAAAACGGTAATCAATGGTAAGATTGATCTACCATGTGAGGCAAATCACTAGACTTCTAGTAGATTTCAACAATTAGTCAGTATATTTGTATACTTGATGGGTATTCTCTACAAATGAGAATGATACCTAAAATGATGGTACTCAGTATTGAAGCTTTGTAAAGCTAAAAGTACATCAAATGGACCTAAATGGTTAAGTGGAGATTTAGATATTAAAATCTGAATAGAGCAATATAAATAGCTCCATGCTCCAAAAATAGCCCATGGGTTAATGACACTAATTGTTGTTGAGCCAATGATTTGAATCAATGAGCTTGAGTTAAAGCACAAGTGCTAAAGGACACGAGAAATGACCAAGTCATTTATGTTCTTGGACAGTTGATTTGCTCATTGATAGAAGCATTGAAACGATGACTAAATCTGTTGGAAAGATATTTCGTATTCATTGGAATGACTCTAACGTGGTTGGAATACCTTAGAAAAGGTGAGATTTCTCATAATGAGAGAAATGTAGAGTCATTGAAAGTCTGTAGTACTTAACTGAGTTGTACTCGATCAGACAATCCTTACTATGATAGTAAGATGAGACACGAGTAGTCCAGAGGAAACTATTGGATCCAAGTTTGTGTGATACTCGTGTAGTCGTGGATATGGCTTGAAATGTGTAGAGAAATTATTCTCTTGTAAGATTCATATAAGGAATCTATATCCATTGGGTTGGATTAAGGAAAAGGGAATTATTATCCATACCTTTTACGAAAAGGAATCCCTAGGTAACCAAAGCAAATGTATGCTTATTGGTTTACTATAAAGCCATATCGATAAGGGTATGTCTCTACGAAGACATAGCTCCATTTGGCAACTTCTCTCAACGAGTGTGATCACAATCGACTATGTAAGATCCAAGGACAACATAGTTGATCCCTTGACTAAAGGGTTGAATCGAGAGATAGTTGAGACATCATCGAGAGGATGAGACTGAAGTCCACTAAAAGGCGAGGTTACGTATGTGGAAAACCCTTCCTATGCGATTGGAGATCCCATGGTCTAGGTTCAAAGGGACAACTGAACTGCAAAGACCCGCCGACGTCCACTGTGGGGGCTTAATGCACCTATGGTCTCATTTCTAAGATGAAGAAACAGTGTAGGAACTGGAGGATAAGCATTTAATGCTTTTAATGATTCACGGCCTCAAAGTATGGATTACTTGAGTGGAGACGAGAAAGTTCAATGAACTACTCCTAAGCAAAGAATCACCTATGTAAGGAGAAGTGTGGGCCGCTTCGAAAGGGAATTGTTGGGACTCAATTCTCTAGGAAACTTACGGAACTAGGCAGTGATCCAAGGCCATAACAAATGGACACAACCGAGGAAAGCGCACGAGCCAGGAAAGAAAGCTGTGGGAAGTACACTGAAAGTCCACACCAAAGGTTCAGGGAAGTTCAAAGCGGGACCGCATACTTCCTAACCGGTGGAACAGGTGTGCTCTCTCAAGGGAAAGTTCAAAGCGGAATCGCACACTTATCCTATGCAGCATTCTAAGCCGTCGATACGATCTATCACATAATCAATACAATTCCGTGTCTGTCTTGATTGTTCTGATTCCCGCAGTGATGTCTGATTCATGTGGGGGATTGTTGGAAATTTGAGGGAAATATTGTAATTACCCGAAACTTTGGGCACGAATTTGAGATAGTTAAAAAGTTGAATTAGCTCGAGATTTTGGTACCGTTGGATTCTCCTTCGCGAGACCTACAAAATCGGCTATTCGAACACTCAAATTGGATCAAGAATGACCGAGTTATGGATACTCAAAGATGGTGTCTTGAAATGGGAATTTTGTACAAATCCCACATTGGAAACGTAGAGAGAAATTGTTCACTTTATAAGTGTCAATATTTCTTAAGAGTTCAAGTGATCAATCACTTGATGGGCTTGGGCTTGTTATGCCTCCGGTGGCCGGACTAGCGTCCAATTTTGCACCGGGCCCGACTGTATTTTCTGAAGCTTCCAGATGTTTCCAGAAGGCCCAGAAAGCTGTCCAAATTCGTAGGATCAGCTGACATGCATGAAAAGATAAGATCAAATATTTCAAGCATGTGAAAAGATGAGATCAAATATTTCCAACTGTATGAATCAGCTATTTTTGTTAAGCTGAATCATCAAATCAAATCAGATGAATATTTTCTCTGATTTTGAAATCAATCAGAACTTTCATTCTGCCAAAGTAAACCTGAGTAGAACTATTATAAATAGAGGCATAGAGTCAGTTAGAAAAAACATCTCATAAACAATCTCATTCAAAACCTTAAGCACCACTCATAATCTCTCTCCTAAATCTGTCTCTGTCGGCTCTAAGTTCGTTCATCGAGTTTGTCAAAATCTCAGGTCAGTCATTGATTATGTGATAGATGCCTTCGGGCTGTGCGCCAGTACGGACTTCAGTCACAGGTTGACTTTAGTCCCGATGGTTTTAACCTAGGGGCGAAAGACTCGTATAGCGGGGCCTATTCGTTTCAAGGGCAGTGCACGCACTACTCCGTCCATGTTGAATATGTTGATATTTTCGAATCTATGTTTAAATTTCATGTAATATATTCAGTTTTGAATAAATATATATTATTTACAGTATTTATTTATTTTGCAATTTAGTCCCTGTAATTTTTATATTTACATTTCTGCCCGAAATAATATATAGGTCTAACAATATTTGCATTCCGAGTTCGTGTATATATTTTTATTTACGACGGTTTATAAAAAACCGCCGTTAATTAAGTGAGTAACCGCCGTCCTTCATTTTCTTGGCCTACAGCTCGAGCAAACCATCCGAAATTGACTTGCGAGTTCGAAAATTTTGGTTATTAACGGCGGTTCCAAGGAACCGCCTTAAACAACCGCCTTAAAACCCCTGATTTCCACTAGTGTTCCTATATTCATGTACTTTTGAATTCCTATATTCCTGAATGGTTGATTCGCGCAGCCGTTTAATGCGTTGCATGGCGGCGTGTCGGCGTTGATAGAGGAGGCGGTGGCGAGCATAGGCGCCTGCAACGCCCCCGGGACGAGGGCTGCCGGAATACAGCTGAGCATCAACCATGTCAACCTGCTCAGGTCGACGACGTCGTCGTTGTCGAAGCCACCCCAGTTAGTGCTGGCAAAACCATTCAGGTTTTTCTTTTTAAATTCTGGAATCAAATAACTTCAACGCGTGTCATTTTATTTTTGCGGTTTAAGTGAACCCTTTGATTAATATTACATGAGCTGGAGAGATCACAGAAAAGTCAATGGAATAGATATGAAGATCACAATCTGTAGTATTTTATAAAAGCAGCATATAACGTGTTTGATTAAGTTATTTTATACGCTTTCTTTCCATTGATAAGAATATGTATTGTAGAGTCCATATTTTTGTTGGCTAATTTGTGCAGATGCGATGTTGCAACATCGATTAGGGTTTAGCAGAAAATTTCCAGAAAATTCCGATGCAGCTGTTAAATGGCATGAGGATATTGTGTGTTGGAAGTTTATGGTAAATACAGTCCAGAGAATATCTACAACTAAGTATTTTTCATCGTGGAGATTTGATCATGAGCTGGATCGAATCTTTCCATATCTTTCAGATTGGAAGATATTCTTTATTCCTTATCTTCAGAGATTTTGAGAATCAAATCAACCATGATTGAAGGAAGGAATTTGATGCCGTGAAGTAACCTCTTCAACCACGGCATTGAGATATAAAGGGACATCAGCTGCGCTGCTCAAATTAAGGATTTTACACGCAACAATTCTGTCTTCAGAATCTGTTTTCAATCTTGAGCAAAAGGCAGCACAGTCCGTTTTACTTTATCACAACCATTTGGACGTGTGGAAGCCGGTGTGTTCGAAATCACCATAAAGCTCCTGGTGTGGGAGTGATCGTAGACTGGGGAGAACTAGTGGTCCGATTGGAGCGAGGGATCGCAACATCGAAGACTAGGAGAACTGGTGGTCCGATTGAAGCGATGGATCGCAACCACTTAGAAATTGTAAAAGATAAGTCTGTAATCTGTCTTTTGACAATTTAGTGGAATGATTTCAACACAGGGCTACGGCCCCGCAGACGTAGGTGCATTGCACCGAACTGCGTGATCAAATCTGTGTGTCTTTTATTTTCTGCAATTTAGGTTTTTTCATGTTGCAACATCGTTTATGCAGTAAAACCTAAAACACAGCTAGTTAGTATTTTAGACAACTTATTTGATCTGAATCTGGTAGATAGATATTTCATTTGGTATCAAAGCTAAGTCGCTTCTTTGTCCTCTTGCGAGGTGAGCGAGATCGACTATCTACCATGGCCAGGGAGGGAGGATCTATCTCTAGGCCACCACTGCTGAACGATGGGAATTATCCCTACTGGAAGACAAGGATGGCTATGTTTATATCCCAGTTGGATGATGATGCTTGGGATGTTGTTGAAACTGGCTGGGTGGCTCCAACTAGTGTAAATGAGGCTGGGGTTACAATACCTAAACGTGCTCCCTGGACTGAGGAGGAGAAGAAAGGCAAAAGACTGAACATCAAAGTGATGAATGCACTGTTTCAAGGAGTTGATGCTGATCAGTTCAGATTTATTTCAGGGTGTACTCAAGCCAAGGCAGCATGGGATGCGTTGCAGAAACGTCATGAAGGTGCTAAACCAGTCAGGAAGAGGATCAGTGGAATGATCAAGTCAGAATTTGAAAGTTTACAGATGATGGAACATGAGAGTGTGAATGAGTTCAGCATCAGACTTAAGGACTTGTCTCATAGAGCACATCAGTTTGGTGAAACATATACTGATGCTCAGATAGTGGATAAAACTATCAGATCTCTCCCTGATAGATTTGACAATACTGTGTTAAATCTAGAAAATAATAATATGCTGGATGATATATCTGTTGATGACCTTCTGGGATTTCTGAAATCTACAGAAATGCTCCAAGAGAAGAGTAAAGAGAGGAAACCCATGGCATTTCAAGTTCGGCAATCAAAAGCAAAAAATAAAGTGGAAGAAACTGACTCAGGAGATACAGATGAGATTGCACTACTGACAAGAAATTTCAGCAAGTTTCTTCGAGGGAATAATGACAGAAAAGGGTATTTTAATAGAGGGTCTCAGAACCAAGGCAGAGACATGAATCAGTACAGGAATGAAGGATATACAGAGGATTATGGAAGAGGTGCTGAAGGGTCTAAATATGCAGGAAATCCACAGTGCAGGGAGTGTGGTGGTTTTGGACATATCAAGGCAAACTGTGCAAATCTCAGAACTCCCTCAAAGGCCTTGATTGCTACTGGAGGAACTTGGAGTGATGATGAAGATGATACTCAACCTGAGAAGCATGTTTCTTTTGGTGCTAAAGTCATAGATTCTGAACCAGCTGAACTGGATGATGAAGACCTTGATTTTGGAGGAGAAGTTGATCTACAAGCTGCCTATGATAGGCTGTTTGAGGCCTGGAAGAAAAGTGTTGAAACAATCAATTGTCTGACCAAACAAGGAAAGAATGATGACAACTCTAAGAACATGGTTGAAGAGGTTGAAGAACTGAAGAATAAAGTCAATACCATGATGAATGCTGCTCTAGTGGAAGAAGAAGCTGTGGATGAATTAACCAGGAATCTGGAGGGTATGACTAAGAGGGCTGTGGATGCAGAAAGAAAGCTAGAGGATATGATGAAAAAGATTGAAATTTCTGAAGGAAAGAAACCAGTGGACCAAGCAGCAGATCTGAAGAAATTGGAAACCATGACAAAGAGGGCTAAAAATTCTGAAGTTGCTGCTGAAATTCTTGAAAGAAAGCTAGAAATCATGACCAAGAGAGCTCTGGATGCTGAAGGAAAACTTGTCCAAAACACTGCTGACTATGATATGAATGGAAAGAAGCTAAGGGCTATGTCTACTAGAGCTGAGGAGGCTGAAGCAACTCTCCAGAAATTAAGCAAGGGTACTGCTCAACTGAATGATTTGCTGTTCATGGGAAAAAATTCTGGAAACAGACAAGGTCTTGGTTTTATCCACAGAGCACCACTAGCCCCAAAAACTCAGGTCAAGAAAGCGATCTTTGTTTCAGCAGGAAGTCAGGAAGCATCCAGCTCACAATTCAACAATTTTAAGCAATCTCGTGTAATGACTGGGAGTGTCGATACTCAAACTCAGACAATCTTCAAGGCCAGGAAGGTTCCTCCCAGGTGTTGTTCATATTGCATGATGCAGGGACATGAGGAGCATCAGTGCATGAGGTTGCTGAGAGATATCATGCAGGGAAAACAATTTTCTTCATGTTACTACATGGAACCTGAGCAGCAAAAAAAGCTCACAAGAAAGGTGTGGGTGCCTAAAACCTCTCTGAATTGTCGAGTTTAAGGTATCCCAAAAACCTTACATTGTTGTATAGTTGCTTTTGAAGTTTTGTTGTTATTTTGGTATTGTTTTGCTTTTACATAAACCCAAAAACACAAAAATATGTGAGTGGTACTGGTACTGGGTGGAAATTCTGAAAGTGCTGGGAAAATTTTCGATGTTGCAACATGAAACCCTAGAGAGCGGGTTTGCTGGTCCGACTGTTTTTGATGTTGCAACATGAAGCCCTAGTTCGCGCGCGGATAGTTAGTGGCGAGTGATGAACAGAAATGCGGGACTAGTACTATTTTTCAGCTGACTATTGGCATTCTATTGGAACACAAACTCAGCCCTCTAAACTCTCAATCTCTCTGGAATCGTCTTCCGCTGTCTATAAATTTCTCCAGAGATATTTTGCTGTGTTTGGTGTTCAAGTTCTTCTCGGTCATCGGATTTCCGTCACAACTCGAAAGGAACTGGCTTTGCATCTGAATCTTCGTGGTTGAGTTTCGTTCGGGTTTGTCGAGTATATTGGAGTTTGCTGCTGTTTTGATTTGGGGAGTATATTATTGTGGATGGGTCTAGCTTTCGACAGTGTAGTAGGTTCAGTCTTGGCCCTGAAAGGAAGACGATTACAAATTTAGGGGGAGCAGAGCCTAGGGGTCGATTCACTCGTGCCTGTGTCCAGGAGGTTCTTTTGGTGTTGTTCCCACTATTTATTTTGTTCATGAGCCAGAGGAGAACTTTGCAGGTTTGGAGGATTCTGAAGATGAGCTGCCTGAACCCCAACCAGAGGAGACCATTCCTACTGATGATACAGATGAAGTTTTGAAAGCCATGTTGATCTCTATGGCCTTGAGTGACAGGTTTTATTCTGATGAAGGTAGTTCAACCTTCTATAGGTTGTCCCTCAAGGAATTCAATGTTGAAAAGGTCGTTGACTTAGAGGAGTGTGCTGAATGTGGCTTTGATGAGTATCTGGAACAAGTGGAACTAAGTCAAGCAGCTACCATGTTTACTCACTATGAACCAACCTTTGTAAGGGAATTCTACAGCAATTTGCAGGCTGATAATGCTAAATCTGGAACGGATTGGTTTGGCGAGGTGTACTTTCGGGGACGCATTCTTTCGTTTTCTCCTGAGCAGTTGAGATGAAGCATACATACCATATGAGTCAGATGGAGTTTCACTCTGAGATGGCTAAGAAGTACAGTGAGGATAAAGAGAAGTTGTTAAGCTCAATAGCTCAGCGGCAATCCAAGGTTCATGTCTCTTCATCTGCTACACATGCTGCTGGTTCCTCTGGAGTTAAAGCTTCTGCATTAAAAAGAGCTGGACCCTCTTCTTCTTCTCAACTTGCCTCCAAGAAGTCCAAGACCAATAGTGCTAAGGATTCTGAATCACATGTTCTTCGTCGTTCCAAGCGGAATATGTCTCCTCGTACGGATTAAATTCTGGTTCCTAGTCTTTGGCAGTTCATGGTCCGAGGGGGAGTCACTTTTGGATTTTGTTGGATATTAATATTGGATGACTGTATTTTTTAATAATTCTCATTTTCTGTTACATTATTGATTTTCTGGATTTGGATGGTTTGATCTGTTGAAGTATTGCTATCACTCAGGGGGAGTTGATTATAAAGGTTGTTTGAGAAGTAGCTGTTATTTTGGCGCCATCCAAAAGTTGTTTCCGGTCCACAAATTGCCAAAGGGGGAGATTGTAGAGTCCATATTTTTGTTGGCTAATTTGTGCAGATGCGATGTTGCAACATCGATTAGGGTTTAGCAGAAAATTTCCAGAAAATTCCGATGCAGCTGTTAAATGGCATGAGGATATTGTGTGTTGGAAGTTTATGGTAAATACAGTCCAGAGAATATCTACAACTAAGTATTTTTCATCGTGGAGATTTGATCATGAGCTGGATCGAATCTTTCCATATTTTTCAGATTGGAAGATATTCTTTATTCCTTATCTTCAGAGATTTTGAGAATCAAATCAACCATGATTGAAGGAAGGAATTTGATGCCGTGAAGTAACCTCTTCAACCACGGCATTGAGCTATAAAGGGACATCAGCTGCGCTGCTCAAATTAAGGATTTTACACGCAACAATTCTGTCTTCAGAATCTGTTTTCAATCTTGAGCAAAAGACAGCACAGTCCGTTTTACTTTATCACAACCATTTGGACGTGTGGAAGCCGGTGTGTTCGAAATCACCATAAAGCTCCTGGTGTGGGAGTGATCGTAGACTGGGGAGAACTAGTGGTCCGATTGGAGCGAGGGATCGCACATCGAAGACTAGGAGAACTGGTGGTCCGATTGGAGCGAGGGATCGCAACCACTTAGAAATTGTAAAAGATAAGTCTGTAATCTGTCTTTTGACAATTTAGTGGAATGATTTCAACACAGGGCTACGGCCCCGCAGACGTAGGTGCATTGCACCGAACTGCGTGATCAAATCTGTGTGTCTTTTATTTTCTGCAATTTAGGTTTTTTCATGTTGCAACATCGTTTATGCAGTAAAACCTAAAACACAGCTAGTTAGTATTTTAGACAACTTATTTGATCTGAATCTGGTAGATAGATATTTCATGTATAAATTAAGCTCTAATGACGAGTTTCTTTACATATAAGAATATGTAGCAGCAGATGTGTACTTCAAATATTTTATTATGTATAAAAGTTATCTAAAACTATAACGACATATTAGCACATCAATATTCACTCGTTTAAAAGAGAACAAGCTAATTTTTGGATTTTGATAATAAACTTTCGACCGACCTATGTATAAAATGAAATGCTAATTAAAATATATACGTGTACACTATGTTCCTTTATATATTTTATGGGGTAAAGGAACTTTGCCAATAAATTAATTCTGTGATTTTAAAGAATGGTTATAAATTATGATTATGTATGAATTAATATATTTAAACTAGAACAAGTAGTTTATCGGTGCTACATTTGCAGGTTTGGGAAGTGCAACTTAGGAAGATCGGCGGCCCGAACCTAGAAAGCCAGTGTTTAATAGCTTCAGCGAAAGTTACGATAATTTGCAACATTGGAGACAATAACAAAAATTCTAAAAAGAATCTAGTTGATGCCAAGTTATGAATAACCGATGACGATCCATTCTGTTTCTGTGGGCATCATCTGTATGCATTGACTATTTATTAAGTTTTGTCATATATTTGTGGTTGAAACATATGTGGTGGAGTATGAATTATGAAAATCTTTTGTATTTAAGAGAAAACATTTGAATTAGGGATGATGTATTTAAGAGAAAACATTTAATTAGATAGCAATTATAGTAATTGGGAGGCCAAACTCGCGGGTCGACCCGGATCCGGAAACCGACCCGAGAGTGAACCCACACGCCATATATATTGTCGTTCAACACTATTTTCCCAACTTTAAACCCCCAACTGCACGATCTCCGCGCTTCCCAAATCTTCGCTCTTCTTCACCATTTTTCAACGTTCTTCTCCGCTTCTCCCCACGAATCTACTATTCCAGAAAGCTTCTCCGCACGAATCAACAGTTGCAGAAAGATTCTCCGATCGAATTAACAGTTGAAGAAAGCTTCAAACTATGGTCAGTTTCAGTCGAATTATTTATTTTGTCAATCCGATTTGATTCTATACAAATTATTCAGTTTCTGTTACAAAAATTCAATGATTTCATGAGATATAAACTACTATCTGATCAGGAGCTTTTGAATAATGGGCAACAACAACAATCAAGTAATGGTGAAGGTATGATTTCTATGCTTTACGTTTAACCTGTGTTTTGGAATGCGGCTGTTGTTTCAAAGTTAATTTCGTAGGTTTTTTACTCTAGTTCTTCAATAAGATGCTAGATGCTCTTGTACTATTTCTGTTTGTTACGATTTTTCAGTTTTATAGTAGAAGACATAGGTTGTGAGATGGAACCTGCATGTTTTATCACAGAACATAGAACATGTTGGTTCTATCTCAAAACCTGCAGCTTTTAAAACCAGGCATGTTGTTTTTCCCTTATATTAATCTGGACAGGTTCTGTGATAAAATCTGCAGGTTTTGAGATAATACCTGCAGCTTTTATCACAGGGCATAGAACATGCATATTATAACTCAAAACCTGCAGCTTTTAAAACTAGGCATGGTGTTTTCCCCATATATTAACCTAGACAACATCTGCAATTAAACCTGCAGGTTTTGATACATAACCTGCAGGTTTTATCACAGAACATAGAACATGCAGATTATAACTCAAAACATGCAGGTTATAAAACTAGGCATGGTGTTTTCCCCTTATATTAACCTAGACATGTTATATGTAAAACCTGCAGGGATTGAGATAGAACCCGCAGGTTTTATCACAGAACATAGAACATGTAGGTTCTATCTCAAAATCTGCAACTTTTATAACTAAGCATGGTGTTCCCCCTTATATTAACTTAGGCAATTTTTGTAATAAAACCTGCAGGTTTTGATGTAGAACCTGCATGCTTTAATATTCAACATGCATATTAAGTTCAGCTAAGATAAAATTGCAAGTTGTAAACTAGGTTTTAATATATAACTTGTAGATTTCAATATATAACTTGCAAGTTTTAAGATATAACATGTACCTTTTACAACTGTTTTTTATTGTAGTTGGGGATAATCAACTACCAAATTTAGCATAAGTCGATGTCACAGAATGTTTCACGGGACTCCAAGCAAGAACATTGGAAGAATTCGAGAACAACCTTGATTCTAGAAACTGTTTGGAAAATGCACTAGATAGAGAGACTTTATCAATTGATCAGATTGTGGTTGTGCTGTCAAGTGGCAATGATGCATGCATCACTTCCAATTCTGTTGTTAATGAAGCACCAACATTGAATGATCCAAAGCAGGCAGTGACAAGTCAGCACTGGAGAACCCCAACAAAAGATCAAAAGTGGAGTTTGGATCAAAAACACCAAAACAACATATGTTTTGAGCATAAGTTGCACAATACAAGTGTCATTCTTTTTGCACTTGCTTTACCTTTTCCCTGCATGTAGTATAATGTTTCTGGTTAAAAGTTAGATGTTTATGGTTTTATCTTTTGTTCTAAATTCCCCATGTATTAATGTTTCTGGTTAAAAATGTCATTCTTCTTGCTGATCTACATTAATGTTCCCTACATATAGTATAATGTTTCTGGTTAAAAGTTAGATGTTTTACATTTGTTGAAATAAAACCGGTAGGTTTCATCTTATAACCTGCATGTTTTGTACTATACCATAGAACATAAATGTTTTATCTCAGATTTTGCATGTTTAATCTTAAAACATGCAGTTTTTAATAAAAACTTGAAACTTTTGTTTTATAAATTAAACATGAAGGTATAATTTAACTTGTAACATGAGTCATTAAAAATAAAGTGCTAAACATTAATACATGGGTAATTTAGAACAAACAGAATTTGAAACATGAGGAATTTAATTTAAAACATGATGACTTTAACTAACAAGGTAAATTTAGAACAAACAGAATTTGAAACATGAGGAATTTAATTTAAAACATGACGACTTTAACTAACAAGGTAAATTTAGAACAAAACATGAGGAATTTAACTGATAACATGAGAAATTTAGAAATAAAAGATAAAAATTTAGCATGAGAAATTCAAAACAAAAGGTAGAATTTAAAAAAATGAGGATAATAAGTTGAAACCTGATGCATTTAACTTATACCATGGTTAGCTTAGAACAAAAGATATGATATTAAACATAAGGAAATTAACATAAAATATGAGGATGAGTCTTTAGGGAAATTAACATAAAACAGTAAGTGAAAACATGTAGCTTTTAATATAAAACTTGGGGGATTTAGCATAAAAGGTAGGAGTTAAAACATGAAAAATTTAAACTAAAACCTAAGGTATAAATGAATGAAACTAACTTAAAAACCCGAGCTATGACTTAACAAAAAATTTAGCTAAAAAATTCAAACATGTTGAATTTAACTAAAAACATGAGGAGTTTAATAAAAGACAAATGGCTTATTCACAGAAGGTATAACTAAAAACATGAGTAATTAAAATTTAAACACAAGACTTTACAATGAAACTACAAACATAACCAAAAACAGAAAATCATTCATTCAAAAGCATTATGACAATGTTTTATCAAACAAAATAATAATACAAATCATTCGAAATTGTCAAGGCATTGTCAATGCATTCTACCATTTTAAACAGAATTGAGATTAATTAAAATCTATTCCCAAATCAAAAGTATGGATCACATTTCTTGACTTGTCAGCCACTTTCATGACAACATTGTAAGCAATTTCTAAGTCATGGAGAAAACTGGGTCATCCCAAAAACCTTGTCTTCCCAAAGGTTCTTGACTTCCAATAGCCTCACTAGCACTAGTTAGCACTAGCTGACCCTTTTGAATCTGCAACAACAACACCTTCGACTTCAGCACTATCTTGGCGATCAACTTTCTTTGACATTTGCAAATTTGAAAGTCGTTCCCTAATCTTGGAGAAGGAAACACCCAAATCACTTCTCAACAGCTCCACAGTTTCATCAGCAGGCTAACACAAAAACAATTATGTTGGTTTAAAGACATAACATGCAGGTTTTATGATACAACATGCATGATTTAAGATACAACATCAAGAAAACATAGAGCATGCAATATTTATGATACAACATGCAGGTTTTATCACATAACATAGAACATTTAACCTATAACTTAAAACCTGCAGGTTTTAAAATAAGACATGTTACAACCTAATTATGATGTGTATACTAACTGTTGGTTTAAAGACATAACATGCAGGTTTTATGATACAACATGCAGGATTTAAGATACAACATCAAGAAAATACAGAGCATGCAATATTTATGATAGAGCATGCATAAATAACATTGAACGTTTAGACTATAACTTAAACCTGCAGGTTTTAAAATAAGACATGTTGTCCTTATTATAACCAACACATGTTCTTGTCATGAAACATGCAGGTTTTAAGATACAACAGAAAAATATAGCATGCAAGTTTTATGACAGAACATGCAGGTTTAAAAATTAGAACATGCATATTTAGAACATGCAGGTACACCTCTCCAACAACATATGCATGTACAAAAGTAATGAAAAACTAATGACAACCTTACACTCTAAAACAACAACCTTGCACTCCAAAATGGCAACCTTCCACTATTACACAAAAAGTGCATACGTGAGAAGGACAAAAACATTCAAACAAAAAAAACACCAAATCAATGCGAGAAAAAACAAAACTGAATCAATTTCAACATCAACAACAACATATTCTAGGCTTAAACAATGACCTTTCAAACTAAAAGCATAACGTTTTGAAACAAAAAGCTTTAACTAAATCAAACAACATCAAAACATCCGCGAATCAACAAAACCAGTCACTACTTTGTATACATGTACCCAGTCAATCGTGTAACAATAGAAAACATTACCTTCAGCAACCAAACATGCATCTCAACTCGGTTTTTTTACATGTATCAAAAAATTACCCAACCAAAACGAATGAATCAAAAATTGAACAGAAAAATATGAAAACAAACAATTCAACACGAACAAAATTACCTCGCCGAATTCGTCTAAAGGATTGGGCACGAGGAACTCGTTGAATTCGTTTGATGGGGACACCAGAAGTGAAGATCAGAAGAATATTGTCTAAATCGATCGATTTGAGAGCAAAATTAAGCGCAGCCGAAAAAAATCGAACATTATGAACCGGAAAAAGTATAAACCACAATCACAGAAAAAAGTATACCTCGCCGGATTCGTCCGCTCGATTAAGGACGAGCACCTCGCCGAATTCGATCGATCGGAGCAGAAGTGAAGAAGCAGAAGAAAAATGCCAGAGTCGATCGATTGGAGAACAGGAGAAATTGGGGAATGAAAAAGGAAGTACTAGGGTTTAAAAAATCCAATGCAACGAAAGGTATATATACTTCACAAATCCAACACGCGTGCGCGTGTTATAAGACTCGGAAAATTGCAAAATGACCCCCGCAAGTGTGGGTTTTTGTGATTTAAACTTCAGAATATAGACTGTCTATTCCAAGATTATTTTTTTTTGAAGAAGTCTATTCCAAGACTTATTCTTCATTAAATTACATTTTCACTAAACTGAACTAATTTGAACTGATAAGTTCTAGTAACATGGTCTAAGTACGACTAAATTATAAATAGGAAAAAAGAAGAGAATCTTCATAGACTTTTGACTAGCTAGTATATTTAGTCCTGGCACTAAAACCTCAATCAACAAACTTACCATTCTAATCCCAGAAAACCATGGCCTCCCCGCCGCCGCCGTTGCCGGCGTCAGATATGTCAAAGATCGACTTTCTCGACCCACCGCTCCGGGCTTTCGGGTTTACTCTCGAACTAATCTCCTCTCAAAAGGTCGCCGGCCGCTTCGTAGTCACCCCAAAATGCTGTCAGGTTTTTATCGACTTTTCCATTTATACATTTGATCTGGAACATGAAATTGATTAGTACCGTTTATAATCGATTCGCGCAGCCGTTTAATGCGTTGCACGGAGGCGTGTCGGCGTTGATAGCGGAGGCGGTGGCGAGCATAGGCGCCTGCAACGCCTCCGGGACGAGGGCGGCCGGAATACAGCTGAGCATCAACCATGTCAGGCCTGCTCAGGTCGGCGACGTCATCATTGTCGAAGCCACCCCAGTTAGTGCTGGCAACACCATTCAGGTTTTTCTTTTTAAATTCTGGAATCATTTTATTTTTGTGGTTTAAGTGAATTTAGTTGGGCGCCTGTGATTTATATTACATGAGCTGGAGGGATCACAGAAAAGTCAATGGAATAGATATGAAGATCACAATCTGTAGTACTCCGTATTTCATAAAAGCAGCATATAACTTGTTTGATTAAGTACTTATTTTATAGGCCTTCTTTGCATTGTATAAGAACATGTATAAAACTATAATGTTGTCTGATTTGAATTGAACTAACGGCATTAAAAACACATTTGATTAGGCCCTCTATGGGGTTGTTTGGTGATTAGCTAATAGATGTTAACTGTTAGCTGATTTAACTAGCTGTTTGCATTAGCTGATTTGACCAGCTGATTGGATATAAGTGTTTGGTAAAATTAGCTGATAACTAATATCTGTTTTATTTAGAAACATGGTAAAATGACATTTAAGGACATCAAGATATTTACATATTTAACTATTTAATTTTAAACAAATAATAATATTATTTTATAATTCATATTTATTAAAAACTATTATAAATAAAAAATTACATATGAATTTTAAATAGTTAATTTATGAAAAATTACTAATATACATATTTGAGAAATTTAATTAACAAAAGAATATTTAGATTTATTTAAATTTATTTGATAAATATTTAATATTTTAAGATCCTTTTTCGATGAAGAAAATGATTAAACAAAGTTGTTGCTTATTTTAACTATAATCCATTACTTCATCTATACAGTAAAATATATTATTTACATATTAATATATGAGTAATTCTCTTGTGAGGCAGCCTCACTCATGGCAAGGCCAAATAAGGAAAATTTCATTGCTGTCACCTCATTATAACTTACTACCACCTCATCAAATCTCGATGCCACCTCATCAAACATCGGTGCCAGTTCATCAAACATGTTACCTCATCAAAACTTTTGTGTCCGTTCATCAAATCTCACCAAAAACAGTGTTTAATTGATCCTGCCTCTTGGGTGAGGCAGACTCACCGAAGAATTTGTCTTAATATATTAATTACTATTATACAAAAGAGAGAATTTTTGAAGAAAGAAAGAAGAAATAACATGAAAGAAGAAATAACGTTAGAGTATGTAGCAGGAAATATATTATTTAATAAGGGTAAGAGGAACTTTTTAAATAAGGAAGGCAATCAGCTAATAGAAAACGTTTTTTTTTTAGTGTTTTGAAAAAGAGCTTTTTGGGCCCAAACATCTCTTCTAAACAGCTCTTTATCAAACACTTTTATTAACTTTTTGAGTTGGTCAATCAGCTAATTGGTGTCAATCAGCTAATTTTGCCTATATCATTTTATCTCTTAATTCATACATCGAATCGAATCAAACTTCAACACGCATGTCATTTTATTTTATAAGTGTATACTATGACCCTTTAGATATTTCATGGGAGCAAGTTGCTTATCGGTGCTACATTTGCAGGTTTGGGAAGTGCAACTTAGGAAGATCGACGACCCGAACCTGGAAAGCCAGTGTTTAATAGCTTCAGCGAAAGTTACGATAATTTGCAACATTGGAGACAATAACAAAACTTCTAAAAGGAATCTAGTTGATGCCAAGTTATGAATAACAGATGACGATCCATTCTGTTTCTGTGGGCATTGACTATTTTTTAAAAAAAGTTTGATTTTCTCTACTCCTTTGACATATTTTTACGGTTGTATTCACTAAATGAAAATATGCAAGCTTAGATGCTTTGTCATTTGTGGTTGAAAATTGCAATCATGGGAAGTGGATCAGAATGGACATATTTTGTATTTAAGAGTAAGAGGAACAATTTGAATTATGGATGATTGTACTTTAATATGTTGTGTAATGTTTACATAATTATGTAAATTAGTTGTTTAAAATTGTTGCGGGTTAGATGATAGTATTGGAGATTAAAACCTCACTAAAAAATGTAAATTAGTTGTTTAAAATTGTTGCGGGTTAGATGATAGTATTGGAGATTGAAACCTCACCACTCACATTATCTATCCACGTCACACTAAAGACTTGTAATAATCTACCTCCTGTCTGACATCAGAATTTACCGATAAGGCTTTTTGCATTGGAAAAATCTTAGGTGATAATCAAAGGGTATCGATAGAGATTTTAATATATGGGTGTTATTTAGAGAATTTATTTCAACAGTAAGATTTTTAAGAAAGAAAATGCTCGAATATCTTTATATGGGGTTCAAGTCAACATTTTCAAATTTGCCCAATTATTAGTGTTTATAGTCAAACCAATAAATACGAGTTATATCATCAAAATGACTATCAATGCTAATCCAATCTTAAATCATAATATCCAAAATGTAACAAAATCTTGTAATGACATTATTGTAATTTGTATATTAAAGGAAATTACGGTTAATTACACACATGACACATGTTAAATTCAAAATAAATATGGTGAGTAAATTATAAGGGGATTGAGGTAATATGATTTACGTAATCTGAGGGCGATAATAATATCCTAGTCCCGGACGGGATCGGTTAACAAATAGTTGCAACGACGCCGTACCGAATGAAACCAAATCCCCTTTTGACCAAGAAGACGAAACCATTTAAATAGCCCTAAACTGCCATTCAGTTTCCCCCTCTTCATACTCACTGCGCATCGACCGTCACCACCATTGCCGGATTACAGCTGACGGCGGCGAGTTCAGGTCTGTTGAACCTCTTCTCGATGTTTGATGTTTGGTTTTCTCCTGCTCAATTTATGTATTCTAATGGCGCCATTTTTGAATTCAATTGTATTTTTGTTTTCTCTTTGCAGAGTTTTGTAGGAGATATAAGCTTCGTTACTTTCTGAGTTTCTCTGTACGATTTGAGCATTGGAGATGTCGGGCGGACCTGGACTTGAGGCTCTTGTCGACCGTAAGTTTTTATCATTTGTTTCCATGTCTGTATGCAAAATGCAAATCCTCCTCGTGTTGATTTTTTATATGTCTAGTAATGGGAATTAAATTGTGAAAGTTAGCTGATTTTGATGGATGAATAGCCTGTTTACTTTTCTATACCTTGTTAATGTGTGCTTGGTTTTACTTGCAGAAATCATATCGGTTATCACAAATGATGGGCGTAATATTGTGGTGAGTATATGCATAGAGGTTTTCTGTTCATGATCTTCTTCTGCTTTTGGCTATTTAGTTTGAAAAGGGCCTGGATGCTGCTGGTTATTGACTGGGGTGGTTTTTGTTTTGCAGGGTGTATTGAAAGGTTTTGACCAGGCTACAAATATAATCCTTGATGAATCTCATGAGAGGGTGTACTCCACTAAGGTTTGGCTCAGATCTATTCGAAGCCATTGTGCTTTTGATTTTCTTGCTTTGTTTTGTTTCTATCCGTTTCACTAAGTTCATATTGGTAAATGATACTAACTGTTAATACTCATATCTGATATCACATGGAAAATAAATTAATTTCTCTGCAGTATATAGTTGAATTTTAGCGTCGATTCTTTCTGTCTATTCACTGTTTTTAAATCTAACATTGGCTGTTTTTGATAATCTAGTGCTGGTAGTTGGCATGTGTTCAAATGGTCATTCCTGGTTGAGTAAATGTCCGTGTGTTGAGATTTTCTGTCCTGTTTCAGATTAATTTCTCTAAGTTAGAAAATGGTAAACGATAAATTTTAACACTTATATCACAAGGAAAATTTTAATAGTTTGCAACTCTGCAGTATAGTTCAAATTCTAGTCTTTTTTGTTCACTATTTTCAAATACATCATTGGTTGTTTTGGGAATCTAGTTCTGACTATTGTCATCAAGTGCTCATTCCTGGCTCAGTTAAATGTTCACGTGTTGAGATATTTTTTATCTGTGGTATTTGATATGAGACTCACACATTTCTATATTAATAGTTTTATTACCAAATTTGTTTCTTTAGCTTACCTGGGCTTGTACTGTGAAGACTGTGAAATTATCTGAACTTTTGTTCGTTACCAGCTCTATTTGTATTAAGAGAAACTGAATGCTAGGAAGTAGGAAGTAGCTTGCTTTTGCCTCGTCCATTTGCCAACATTAGTAACATGTAAATATATCTGTAGTATGTGCAATGTCTATTTTACGTGCTGTGGATGTGTTTTTAAATGCCTCTATTAACATTACAGTTGGTCTTTTGATTTGCAGGAGGGTGTTCAACAACATGTTTTGGGTCTCTATATTATAAGGGGTGACAACATGTAAGCTTACACCTTATTCCAGTTTTCACTTTCACTGAATGAGTTTTACTCCATACAACCATTATCACCATATCTTACTATCCTCTCCTTTTTGCTTGTGCAGTTGCATTGTAGGTGAAGTGGATGAAGACCTGGATGCAAGTTTGGACTTCTCGAAGCTGAGAGCTCATCCCTTGAAGCCGGTGATTCACTGATCCAGTACCCTACCAAGTACTTCCTTTACTCGTCTGAATAGAGCCGAGGGCTAGTGATAACTGCTACTTGTGCTAGACGACTGTTTGTACTTGATTCTATATTGTGGCTCTGATATTTTGTTGTGGAATATTAGGGGTATTATGGCTTTTGGTATGCAGACATGTTGAGATTGATTTTAATGCCCCTTAATTATGACATTCCCTTGAGCAGTCTATCTTAATCTTGGAGCCTTTCCTGTTTTTCTTGCATCTTTCTTGTTTAATTTCATTCTTATTTTACTACAAGGCAAGAATTTTAAATTAAGACCAAATACAAAATTTAGGGTAAACCTTCTGTCTTCATGTTTTCTATATAAACTATGGATTTTTTAATTTTATTTTGTAAAACTGAGCATTTAAAAAAAAAAAAAATCTAAAAGCCCTCAGTATTGACTTTCAATTATAAAAAATAACCGTCAATGGTCAGAAGAGGCTGCATGTAGTATAGTATAAAATACGTCAGGCGGGTTCTGGTCTTCAATAACGAATCTTCGAGCCCGCCATTTTTACAATGGCCGCCGCCTCACCGGAGATCTATTTCCCGACCCAGGCTCTCAGAGCAGTTGGGTTCGAGATTGACGAGGCATCGCCGGAGAGAGTCTCCGGCCACCTTCAGATCACACCCAAGTGCTGCCAGCCGTTTGGGGTGCTGCACGGCGGAGTCTCCGCCATGATTGCCGAGGAGCTCGGCAGCTTGGGCGCCTTCCTAGCCTCCGAGAAAAGGGGAGCCGCCGGAGTGCAACTCAGTATCAACCACCTCAAGAGTGCACAGGTTGGCGATCTCGTGCTGGCCGAGGCTACTCCGGTCAACGCCGGCAGAACTATTCAGGTGCTTTAAAAACTCCGTTTTCCCATTTAATATTATGTCATGTTTCATGTAACGTTATATGTTCAAAGACGCCTAATTTTGACTAATGCATAGTGTAATTGCAACTTCCACTAGGATCGAGAGAGTTGAAAAATGATGATTGTTGTTGATTGTACATTGTCGTGTCAGAGATTGAAACACGAGTCTGAGCCGAGCCTTGTTATGAAAGTATACTTGCCAAGTGTGGCTATTGTGTAACTTGTGATGTGCATCTTGGCAGGTATGGGAGGTAAAGCTCTTGAAAGTTGATCCTGCGAATTCGGAGAGCAAGTCTTTGATAGCATCATCAAGAGTGACATTACTGTGCAGAGCTTCTGAGAAAGTAAATGCAAAGCTTTAAAACCTTTCTTGAGATGTTTTGGTTGGTTTTTCCGCTGTAGAAACTATAAATAGTTAAGATTGTGTGATTAATTGTTATGCAAATAAAAGACTGATAAGCATTTGGAGTAATATTTCATCTTTTTTACCTTTTCCTTTCATCGAGTAGTTGGAACTTTGGCAGAATGCAATGTGTCTTTGGTTTAGCACGACGACACTAGTGTATAATTTGTATTTGGAACAGATATTTGGCTTGAAGTAGTCACAGGGGAGATGATTAACAGCTCATATGACTCGAGGAAAACTTTGCAGTTACTGAAAAACTTCATCGGTTTAGAGCTAGTTGTTGACAGATATCAGTTTCCTACCATTTTTACCATTTGACATCATTAGGTCTTGAAGAGCAGGAAATAGGTATACTGAAAATTGGCTTGCCCTTTTGTTTCTCCTGGTTTTAGCCTTTTAGGACACCAACCCCATTCCTAGCAGTTAAATAGTCCTGCTCCTACAGTAAACTGTTAAAAGGGTAACTTAACAATGAGTAAAAAGTTTGGCAAAGAGGCAAGCGGGTAAGTAATGTAATAGATAGTCTTTGAAGTGAGCAGGTAAATCTGAGCGATAAGTTAACATAGCATAGAGATTTATTGTACACATAATACAGGCAAAACAAACTAAATAAAGTGGCCTTTCCAACGTGATAGCAATGTGGACTTGGTTGTATATCAACTTAAATCAATGCTATGAACATCAAATATTCCTGTGAAAATGAAGAACCTGTGATTCAATTTACTCTCCTTTTCTGTTTCCATCCCATTTAGACTTCACATAAATGAAAATCAATCATAATTGGCTAGATGAAGTTGCTTTCCCTCCGTGCCGGCTCAAGCTGCATATGCCCCTATTCATTTAGTCAAAATTGAGTATTTTCAACGTTCAAATTGAAGTGG
The DNA here is from genome assembly GCA_963678965.1 of Cruciata laevipes. Classification (NCBI taxonomy): domain Eukaryota; kingdom Viridiplantae; phylum Streptophyta; class Magnoliopsida; order Gentianales; family Rubiaceae; genus Cruciata; species Cruciata laevipes. Next base: position 20,950,821 of record OY787637.1, read on the forward strand.
CATTATTAATCAAATACGATCATATGAGATATTGTTAGATTCATTGTAAAGTGTATTTCATAATATCAAAACTCCATCATAAATAAATACACAAAAATAAAGATATTGATGGTCAAAAATATATATGGTCAATCTAAAAAAAGTCAAAATTGCAGCTCGAACTGACATATATGGGAGTAATTTCCAACATTTAATTAAAAGTTTATCTATATGTTGCCAATTAAGATGAAACAAAAAGAGGCCAATTTTCTACCAGCCTAGGCTAGACAAGATTTCATCTGGGGGCTATAAGAGTAAGAGAAAGTTTTGGGTGAGACCTGTCCTTGTGGAGACCAAGAGTAAGGGGAATGAGCATTTACTGTTTCTGCTTGATCTCTTAGTCAGTTTGTTTGATCTTTCAATCAATGTCCTTGAGTATTTTTGTTTTGCCTTAATTTTTCAGTTAATATGATCTTTCGTTCAATTTGCTTGATTTTTCGGTCAATTTCCTTGATCATTTATAGTTCTTGGTACACTACTTTTATTCCGTACAAATTCACACCGAAGTTCAACCTCGAGTCGGTCCATGTAAGCTGGCTGAGCTATAGCGACACCTGCAGCAACCTATAATCTAACCGCATCGACGGGTTTAAAACTTACCAACGACAAATTCAATCAATAGTAATCACATACAGAGTCTCAAATGAGTAATGTACGAATTACAGAGTATATACTGAGATATCCTAGAATTCAATCCACGTGGAGCTTAAACATGGAGTGGTACGATTTTGACCAAATTCTTTACATAATTAAACATGTTGTTTGGATACGAGTTTGGCCAACAACATCTGGGATTGCTAAATATCTTGATTCATTAATCAAATTATCTAAAGAGAGAAATGAGCAAGGCCACAGACTTCCAAAACGTACAACTAATTTTGACTATTGGATTTGGTTCATCTGCATCTTACGCAAATTAATAACAACAGATCAAATATTAATATTGATTGTGTTTCATTAATACCTTTTCCTCTGAATCCATAAGCTTCTCGGTTTTCAAAATTATAAAGAAACTATCGGCTCAAAAAAAAAGAGCAGCAATAACCATTTTTTTTAAAATGGCTAGTTTTCCACTTTTATTTTTCGTCTTATATTTCATTTCTTCCCTAGGTTTCCGATCAGCAATATCCGCCGGATTGCCTACCATAGAAGTGGTAGCCATAAACAACATGACCGGCACACCGGCCGGTGACCGGTTCGACAGGGAAATCGGAGCCGACCACGTCAAGGCGACCTTTCAGAACATCACGGTTTTCATCTGGAATCTTTTCGAACAAACCTCTTTCAACGAGACAAGAGGCTACGAAAAGATCACCTTCGTCCTCGACAAGCTCCCCGACGGGATCGGCGTCACCGTCGGAAACCAGACGACCATGAACGCCGAGTGGGTGGAGAAATACCCGCCGCCGTCGGAAGCCGACCTGAAGCTCGATTTCACCGGCGTCCTGTACCACGAGAGCACCCACATTTGGCAGTTTCTCGGAGAGAATGCCAAATTCGAGGTTGTGGAGGGGATAGCCGATTCGTGCGGCTGAGGGGCGGTTATGCGCCGGTGCCATGGCTGAAACCGGGAGAAGGGGCAAAATGGGACGAAGGCTACGCGGTTACTGCGCGGTTTTTCGAGTATCTCGACGACGCCATGCCAGGGTTCGTTTCAGCACTTAACAAGAAGATGAACGGAACTTACAATGACGGTTTTTTTGTGGAGCTTATGGGGAAGTCTGTGGATCAACTGTGGAAAGAGTACAAGGATAAATATGCAGGTCTAAATAAGACCAATTAAAAAAACAAATTTTGAAAAAAGACCAATTAATTTCATTGCATGTGTATTCATCATATATACATATATAGAATATCATAAGTTAGGGTTCTTGATTCTTGTGTGGTGAGGAATAGTTAAATTTATTTCAATTCATTTAAATATATTAGAATTGTTTCACTTCAGTCAAATATAATTACATTTATTTCAGTTAAAAAATAAGAGTGATTTTTATTTGGGATCACTAAACTTTTAACCATTTTGGTTCTAGGTCACTTGTCTCTCATATTATTTTCTGAGGTCACTATACTATTGAAAATGAATTTTTCTGAGTCACTTTGTTAAATGCTTAGTTACTCAACTAACGGTCAAGCATTTGATCAATTTAGAAAAAGGGTATTTATGTCTTTTTACTTTTATAAAAGGGAGAAAGTCCAAAAAAATTTAGAAAATTTTGGAACTCTTTAATATCTTTAGTAAAAATATTACTTGAAAAAAAAATCCTAAAATTTTAATTGTAAAAAATAATTTTACACAAGAACATGACAAAAATAATAATTCAAGAACACACTTATCCGGGTTGTTGTATATTCTTATGGAATTAAATTTAATAATTCTTGAATTTCACTATTGTTTTTGGCCATTCTTTGTTTGAAATTTTTGTAAGTTTTGAAAATTTTGGGATTTTTTCTTCAAATCGAAATTTTTTATTGAAGAAATTAATTCATCAATTTTTAAATTTTGAAAATTTTTAAGAATTTATAAGAGTAAAAAGACAAAAATACCCCTTTCCAAATTGGTCTAATGTTTGACCGTTAGTTGACTAACTAAACATTTAACAGAGTGACCCAAATAAATTGATTTTTGATAGTACAGTGACCTCAAAAACTAATATGAAAGATAAGTGACCTAGAACAAAAATTGTTAAAAGTTTAGTGATGTCAAATAAAAATCACTCAAAAACTAATACTAGAAAACATGAGGAAATTACATCTCGAGACAAATGGGAATGCATGTAACTATCATCTAGTATGTAACACCACACCCTCATTTTGCATGTGGGATATAATTAGATAATAAACGGCAAAAAGGTTGTCCACTTGCTCAAAGTGGGAAGGGTTGGATAGTTGTCACGCGGAGTGAGCTCCCGGTTTCACACATCATCAGAAGTTTTATTACTTGGGATCTAGTAAGAGCATTGACATCGTTACATTTTTTACTCTTACCCCTCGACATCAACCTCTGCGCCTATATAGACCATACCTGGAGTCCAACAACACACCTCTTTCACCATTTTAGGCATGGATGTGGCAGGAGATTTCCAAATGTTTCACATCAGTTTCATCACGACTGCACTAGGGACTATCTAAATCCCCGGATTGAAACATCTTGGATCTACATCACTAAGTCATCTCATCTTCAGCACCACCAATCATATCCACTCGATGAGCGCCTATACACTTCACGAATATCGAAATGCATGTTGTACTTCTGAAGGCCTATACACCCGATTATATTCGTAACATCGCACAGAGTCCTATTAGTGCTTGAAGACTCAACCTTAGTTGACCTCAACCTACTTAGAGAGACAATTCGACATCTAGCATTTTCTTCGTTCCAACGCCATCATCCGGGACTTGCATTTGAAGGCCTTACTAGTATAAGGTATTAATGCATTTAGGCTGGGTAACAAGTTGTTCTCACCCGGACACAGACTCATAGTAATTTTTTAACATGTATGGAGCCCGAAAAGGTTCCCTAGATCTGACCATCATTTTTATTTACCATTTTACCTTTAAATATATAGTTTTTATGTGTATTTAAAATTCATAATTAATATTAGTTTTTTTAGACCCTTTTCTTCTGAGGTTATTTTTTTCTAAAGTAAAAATTAATGTTTTGAAAAATGGCATCAGAATATGACTGAATTATAACTTGATTCAACAAATTATATTTTATTGAATTGAAAATATCTGAATTAAACTGAACTTAACTGATCTACAAATAAGTTCAAGAATATATGGTCTCAATCATATAATTTGAACATTGTGAAACACATTCTTCGAAAAGTAGTATGGACGAAGCCAGTGACATACTGACCTTTTTAGACCCTGTTTTCTTAAACTTTTCTATAGGGCAGTTCAGTTGAATATATTTAAATCTGCGTTGGAATGGTATTAAACGACTATACTTTCAAAGGAAAATGATTGTACGGATGATCCTAACATAACTTAATGTCAGTCATTTCAGAATAATCCTTTCCCAAATTAAACTATTTGAACTCAAAATAGATAAGATCGTACAATTATAGTGAGGGAAGGAGTAGTTTTGCACACTCGAAGGGCCTTTGCGCAATTCAGCCGCCGATTTAAAACGTGACGGCGGTAATGCATAGTACAAATTACAAACGTGGAAAGAAATGGCTGCCGCTTTTCTAGCTTCCTGAATGCACTAGACTACCAAGTTTCCATATATCGCCATTTTTTCTCTTTCCACGCACACTCACACACTGTGAAATTCCGATTGACTGGACGTACGTATATAGGAAGTGCTCAATTCAGCGCCGGCGGTCGAGTTGATCGGCAACGTACGTGGTGGATTGCGTGGATTGTACGATTGGCTGGTAGGTTTTCGTTTTTTCGCCATTTCTCTACGATTTTGGTGTGAAAAATTGAAATTCATCTATGTCCATTTCCCGGCCGTCGGGAATTGAGGTTTGCTTTAGATTAATGTTGTCTCCTGTCTGTGACTGTTTGAGGTATAAAGATGCTAGCTTTTCATTGTTTTATTTGGTTATTTCGAATTTTAGTATTTCGATGTTGAATGTCAGTGGATGTTGGAAGTTGTTGAATGTCAATGGATGTTGAAAGTTGTCTGTCCTGTTGTCACAGAGTCAATTTATAGAGCAAACTTAATCGGCGTTTGAAGACGAATTTTGTTAGCTGTTGAATGGAATTCTTGGGCTATGTTTTGTTCATTTTTGCTTATTGTTACAGGACAATTGCAGTGATTTGGAGCATCGATGGCACAAGAGGATGATCGAAGTAAGGAAAAATTTGGGGAGGCTATATCTGCAATGAAGAGCCTTGGGATTAGTGAAGAGGTTTTAAAACCAGTGCTTGATAGACTACTTGAACTATATGATCACAAGTGGGAATTCATTGAGGAAAACGGTTATAGTACGCTTGTTGATGCTATATTCGAACTTGGGAATGATAAGGTTTGTTGTTAATCTTTACCTTCTAAGATTCTCTTGCTTGGTTTTTCAAAATTGTTTGAAAATGATAAGGTTTGGTTGTTTGATTTCCTAAGATTGTTATTGCTCTTACATGTTTCTTAAATGCTCATTCCATGTTCCCATGCAGAAGAATGATGTAAATGGCTCAGAATTGAATGATAGGCTGGACTCTCAAAATAAGAAATCTGATGTAGCTCAAGAAAGCAACAGTACTATTTTAGATCTTGAAGAGGATGGAATTCTACTAGATTCTAGCTGGTTAAATTCAGAAAGTTCGATCGAAGAACTTTCAGGTGATTCCAACAAAAAATGTACTGAAAGAGATTATAAAGTATCAGAGATGAACAAAAGGATCAGGATTTCTGCATCCTCAGATTTAGTTAGTTTGGCTGTTGCTCAGAAGCAGTCTATCAGCCAGCAGAAAGGAGAGGTTTCCCGTATAATCCAGGATATATCAAGGGGTACCGAGAAAGTGAGAATTTCATTAGTAGATGAAACGGGGAAAGCGGAGCTTCCAAAGTTTGGTTATATTTCTAAAAACATTATTTATAAATCTGCATGTGTGCCAGTGTTATTGGCTCGCATTTCAGATGAGGACTGTTGTGAAGGTTGTGAAGGGGATTGTCTGTCATCCGTTCCTTGTCATTGCGCTCGTGAAACCAGAGGAGAATTTGCCTATACATCAGAAGGGCTCCTAAGAGAGGATTTCCTAAATGCTTGTATTTCTATGTATGAAGAACCTGAGAAACAGCATAAATATTTCTGCAAAAATTGTCCATTAGAGAGGCGGAAGAAAGGTTCCAGACAAAGAAAATGCAAAGGTCATCTGGTTGGAAGATTTGTGAAAGAGTGCTGGCAAAAATGCGGATGCAGCATGCATTGTGGAAATAGAGTGGTACAACGAGGCATAACTCGCAAGTTACAGGTTAGCTTTCCGGACTTGTTTCAATATTACTTGTTTGTATGTTGATAAATTTCAAGCTTATAGTTACTTCTTGATATGTTTGTTGCATTTGTTATTTTGCCCGAAAAGGTTAACATTCAAATATTACAGGATATCTCATATAATTTTCTTGAATTTGTTAAGTAGGTATGTTTACCACCTTGAGGGAAGACTTGGTTTTGAAACTGTATTTCTGCTTTCCTGAAAGTTGCTTTATCATAGTGTTTGTTGTATGCATCCTAGACTAATAAGATTAATATTTAAATCTTAAGAACTATATCAATCTCAAAAGTAATTGATATTGAGTCAATTGGACATAATCAATCAGATATATTCACCACAATGATGGAAAATGCCTTAGTGCAGCAGTAGCTTTGCTCGTTCGTGACTGATTGGTAATAGGTTATATTCTGGAAACACCGTTTTGTGAATATGCAATGGTACAATTGTGCAGCTTACGGGCTTGTTTCTGTTTTTCTAAAAGTGTTGTCCAGTGGTTTTATGCAGGACACAAGGCTCTAAAACTTTTTCTATGGACATACTGGAATCATTTAGGATTCTATAGGGATTCATAATTTTATTGAAGATTTCACATGAATGTGCTTTCTTGTCATAAAGTCAATGTTCCATTACATCTTACCTTTAGATTGATCAGCCTTCTTTGTCGATTTGTCTCTCTACTTCAGGTGTTCATGGCTGCAGAAGGTAAAGGTTGGGGTTTCCGAACACTTGAAGAGATACCAAAAGGTGCTTTTGTTTGCGAATACGTTGGCGAAATCCTAACGAACAATGAACTGAATGAACGGAATAATAAAAGAGATGAAACAACCAGACACACATATCCAGTGCTTCTAGATGCAGATTGGGCATCAGAAAGAGTTTTAAACGATGACAGTGCCCTTTGTTTGGATGCGACTAAGTTTGGAAACATTGGGAGATTTGTAAATCATAGGTGATCTTTTATGACTTCATTGTTTCCTTTGTGTCAAAACTTTTTTCTTTTTTGAGAGTAGTGTGTTAGGATTGTCTATTCTTATTAACTTACTCGGAAATGTGTTTGGTGCAGATGTTTTGATGCAAACTTAATTGATATTCCAGTAGAAGTGGAGGCCCCTGATCATCACTACTATCATGTAGGGATCCTTCTCCCATTCATTTTGCACACTGATACTATTGATATCGTGACGATATTCTGAACTTGATTGACTGTTGTGTCTAATGCATCTGCAGCTTGCATTTTTCACGAAAAGGAAAGTGGAAGCTTTTGAAGAATTAACATGGGTACTTACACTGTATAAATTTCCTTGTTGCTAGCGTTACATTACATGCATATATTTGATCGTTATACTCGTTTTAATCGACAGTTTCTATTGCTGTATTCAGTCAAAGTTCATTCTCCTCCTTGTACTCCTTCCGTATTATTATTAGAATTTATAGTTGGGACTTTTATCTATCTACGTTAAATTACTGTATAGAATCAAGTCATTTCAAATCTTTCCCAATGAATGAATGAATGGTACAGATTAGTTTTGTTTTAGTATGAAGCAAATGTTTCCCAGTTTCACAATTATTGAGTTAAGTACCAAAGCCATTCCCCACTTACTGGATTTTTGTGTTTTAATTTATTTCATATTATAATGAACCTAGGTTTTACTTATCACTTTAAGATCCCCACTCATCCTACTTTTAGATTTTTTTTTTGTTCATTAATTGTTCTCAGTATCTAATTTATTGAGCATCACTAGTCTTTTGGTGGTTATGTCGCTTATATACATACACACACATACACACTCATACACACACACATATTATAAAGCATTTCCTTTTTTGTCCGTCGTGATATAGTATAATTTTAACTTGCTGGGATGTTTTGGGTTACATCTTACATTTACAAACATCGGTTGATATATACATATACATTTGTTCCGACTTTCTACTGTCAGATAAATATCCGTCTTGTTTCCTTCAGTGAAATGAACCCCAAATATCTTTTATACTATTTTGGTGGCAAAATATTTGGTACCATTGCTTCTTTCAAAAGCTCTAACTTTGTATTTATATCTTTCTCTCATTAAAAAAAAAGTGCAACTGTTTTGTTTTCCACGTGCTCTTTGTATTTTCAGTAAATCAACTATTTTTTTTCTTTTGGCATGGGTAATTCAATATATTACAAACCAAAATAGATACAGAAGGTGTGAAAGATGGCTTGCAAAAGTAAGTTTGGTATTTAATTAAAAAATAGATACAGAAGCCATGAAAGATGTGTTGCAAAAAATAAGCCTAATTAATCACGGTATATAATTACGAAAGTTGTGTTGTAACTACTAATATTTTTTACTTCCTTTTCCCTAGAGTATTTCTATGTGCTTTTCACTGGAAGAGCTTTTTCTTGTGGAATGATACCTGTTCTCACTTAAATATTGTCACTATGGTCATAAAAGGCATAGGTTATCATATATGTGAAATCGATGCAATCATTTATCATTTTTACAGCAGAGGCCTTAGAATAAAAAAACCCAATGTTGCTTCTGGTTGTCCATATAATTCCAATATGATTTTCAGATATTTCTCAATCCAAGTTCCTTCTCTTTCTCTTTTCTATGGTAGGATTATGGAATTGATTTTGATGACCATAGTCATCCAATTAAAGCGTTCAAGTGCTGCTGTGGAAGTCCTCATTGCCGCGATGTGAACCAAAAAGGTATTACGATAGGATATGTATGTATGTTTGTTAATTATTCCATATGCATTCATTGTATTTAATTTGGTAAAAAATTTCAGATAAAATGAGCTTGAAGAACAATTCAACGAAATCAACGGATGAAGCTATGAAATCTTTTAATAACCAGGGCAATGAAGAAGCTGAAGTGATGAAACCTACTATTAGTCAAGTTAAAAAAACTGAAAGTGTATCGGCCAAAATTTCCCAAGGTACAATTACTGTTTTTGTTTAGGTTTTCTATTGTTTTGGTGTTCATATTTTATGGTACTTATTTGGTCTTTGTTCAAAGTTGTAGGTGGTTTTGCTTTATGGTATGTTGAATCCTGGGTTGGAGTTGTTTTTCGATTTGCCTTTACTCTTAGCTGTTTTGGAGGTGTTTTAAGCTATATGTTATGATCGTCGGTGTATGTATTTGGTCAAAAGGTTTTATTTCAAACTGAAACATGGCTCTTTTTCTTCCTTTTTTTTTCTTAATTTTACTGTTGCCTTTCTAAGTTGTTTATATGAAGTTTGTCTTTTAGTGGGTGAGTGTTTTAATTTATTTTTTTCATTTAATGTTCAAGTTGTAGTGTGTTTGTGTGTGTGTGTGTGTGTGTCTTACTGTTTGTTTCTTTATGGATTGTTGAAGGTTTAAGAAAGTCATCCAGGAAAAGAGGAAAAACGGTGTGTAATGGTGAAACTGAAGGCGCTGTAGCTAATGAACCTGTAGGTGTTGAAATGGAAGAGCCTAAACAGAATATGGTCCTAGAGCCTGCTCCTAAGTACAAAAGGAGGTCGCTTAGGATTAAAGAGAAGACGGGGTGTGGTAATGTAGCTGCAGTTGCTGCAGATGATGATGTCGTGCAAGCTGAAATGCAAGAGCCTAAACAGAACATGGTCCAAGAGCGTGCTGTTAAACACAGAGGTATATGACAAAAATGGAATAAGAATGATGGTATGAATGGGTGGAAAGTTTCATTTGGAGGTGTTACTTGTTCTGGTAGAGGAGCAGAAAAATTTTTGGTTTCGAAAAAGTTTGGCATTGATGGTCATTCCGCCACGTTGATGTTCAAGTTGAAGCGTACATTTATAATTTTTTGTCTGAGCACTTTTGTTGCTCCTATGTGGAGGACGCATGTTAAGGTATTAAGCTTTTAAGTTATATGGCGTTGTTTTGTTTCGAATTACTTGTTGGTGTTGAAATTTTGTCTGAGCGTTATGATCCTTCTGTTGGAATCATATGAATGTTGGTTTTCAAGTCTTAATTTTCGAACTAGTAGTTGTTGAGAATAAATAGGGTTTGTGCTCACTTTCCCGAAAACAAGTTGTACGAAAACGTTCGTTACATTGAAGAATAGTCAGTTTTTTTCAAATGCTGTGTTCATCCTGCTTTGTCACCTCTGGTTTTTCTAAACTCTGTTCATCTTTTTCCAGACATGTTTAGTGAATAATTAGATAATACTCCGTATATGAATAACAAAGCCATTGTATGCGGAATTTCTGGATTTATCACAATATGTATTAGAAAAGTGAGAAAAAAAAGAAGTAACTGATCATAAACTACTCCGTACAATTGCTCACACCCCAAAGGCCAAAATCTGTGCGAGATGGAGAGACCGGAGGACTGACGGCCGCATCAGCCCGAAATCCACTTGAATCCGAGAGGACGTCATTCAAGCCAAGTTGTTAAAAGGAAGATGATGCACTTTCTCTCACTGATATACACATATGTAAAATTGAATGAGATGAAAAACGTGATTGTATTGATCACATGCGTATACAATATATAGACATGACTGACCTACTAGGCTAAGATAAACTATCGATATCATACAAGGAAATCTAATTACCAAAATTATACAACGAATTATCTCTATAACAACATTCTCTCATCTAATTAGGGCGTCGGAGCATGCTCAGGCAAATGCATCTTACCTCTTGTTTGTCTTCTTACCAAGAATCCGGACTCCGTAGAGTTACCATAGGAATTTCCTACTACAAGTTTCTACATCAACAATCAACATTTATATTTAAAAATTGTTGGTTGAAATACGGTAATACTCAACATTCAACAACAATATTTTAAAAATTGTTTTACATTTTTAAAAATGCCGTTAATCGTTATTTATATTTATATTTTTACATTCACCAAGGTATAATATGTATTTGGCATATAAAAGCTTTTCTTTTTTAATGGGGGTCTCCTAAAATGAATAAACCGGTGTTGGTTACTGTTGAGCGGATCGAGCACCTCCGCCACTAGGCAGTACACAGTTATGGCGGGAACCGACGAACTTGAGCCTCAACAACAAGATTGTAATTTCCAATGGGACGAATCTACTCAGCTATATTATCACTCCAGGTATCCAATATCTGCCGGCCTAATCATATTCGAGTAATTTCTGTGCTTTGATTTGATAATTTCATGCAGCACCGGTTTTTATTACAATCCAAATGAGGGCTGGTACTACAACGGCCGAGATGGGTCGTATTACAGTTTTGAAAACGGGAATTACGTGCTTCTTGGTTCGGGTTCCGATTCGAATCAGGTAAAGTGGCCTTTTTTATGTCTGTTTCTATTGTTTTGGATTTGGTTTGGTACTTTGATTGACATTTTTATATACTAGGTTGTTTGCTTTGTCCTAGGTCGTTGAAGAGGGAAGTCAAACTATGGATAGTGACACTCCGAAACAAGATTGTGAGGACCCAGCTAAAGGGGTTCAACATGCCAATGGTGAGTGGGAATATCTATGCTTGCTTGCTTGTGTTAAATTTTAACGTTTATGGTTATTTGAGGATTACAAATTAGTAGCTCAGCTGATCTAGCTTTGATATTAATTTTTATCTTGATTTTGAAACAAATTTGGAGTTTTGAATGCCACCATTACTCCGACAGATGGCCTGGAAAACGTCGACAACCAAACCACACAATGTCCACCTCCACCATCAGAATGGTATACCACAAGCTCTTGTATTTTTGGATTTTTCTTTCATCTTTATTGTTTGTTTTTGCATATCTTAGCTTTCCGTATTCCTATTAGGCTGGAAGATACTCTGATTGATCTTTTCTTGGCTGGTCATCCCAACGATGCTTCTGCCACTGGTTTTGACGCTGGTACGCAAGTTCTTGTAACCATTTCAAGACGGGCTGGTATTGTGTGGGTTTTTCAGTATAGAGTATGGCTTAAGCAGGCCTGTTTTGTTATTTAGGTATTGGAGAAAATCATGCATGCGAATCAGAAGAATGTGGAAGGATCTCTGAGGACCTCCTTGGGTCTGCTGGTTCAAACCAAAACATTCCAGATCCAGGTTCAGGCATAAGAAACTCTAGAGCATTGTGTCTTCTTACATCTTACTAAAGCTACATATTTATATTCATAAAAGAATGCATTTGTGTCAAATACTTTTAACTCAACCAGGCCAGATTGTGTCAAAAAACGTTGTATGTTTTCTTTGGTTAGAAGAATCTTTCCATAAAAAAAAACAAAAAAAAATAAGGCCAGATGTGAGAAGCACCGAAATATTATGATATATTTTGGACAACTAAGTTACCAACTGATGAATATATCCGTGTTTGATTATAATGGCACCAAGCTCTGAACTGATGTATGCCTCTTTCTACAGGTGTTTCAAGGGAAGAAGAGAACTGGTTGGCACAGTACGGCCAAGTCAATGAGTCAAATGAAGAGTGTGACTTGGATGTCCATATTGTGGATTTATGGGATTGGGAAATGATAAAAAAGGACAGGAAAGACAGTAAAAGTAAGGATGTTAGGCTAGTTGGACGATTGGTGAAAGGCTCATCCAAGCTTCATCCATCACTGCCATCACGCAAGGTTCGACTTAAAACTGCTCCGATTCGAGAAGCTCGTCTTGATCTCGTTTTAGTTACATCAGGTTTTAATCTGACCTGATCTACTTCAGCTAAAAGTGTGATGCACGCTGTCTTTTATTTCATTGCCAGTCCTAGCTAATGCTTCTATGCAAAATGAGATATCAAATTATTAATACCTCTTTGATGCAGTTTTAAGGGGCTGTGTTTAACTCTATTTTTCAGTATTGTCTAACTATGCTACTTATTGATATTATAGTTTATTGAGTTAGCTACTTAGCTCATCTCTATTATGTTACTCGTATTTGAATTTTTCTATAAATAGCAGTACCTTAGGGCTCACTATTCTAAATTATTTACAAGTTAAAAGATGTAGGTTTTATTAACCTCCTGTCTTTTATGAAGCTTCGTAAGCTGTGTAATATCTTAAAGTTCAGTTATGGAGTTGCATGAGAAGTTCTACATGTGTGGTGCTTGTCTTATGGAGTTGAAAATTAACCTGATGATGATGATCTCACAAAGTATAGCCGTTGAGGCTACTCCAGGGCTCAGTTTAGCCATAAAACTCTAGCACCCATTTGCTTGCGGCTGCTTGCATAGAAATTATGTAAATCTTTATCCTATAAGCAATGTGCTGTGAGTTGTCTTTGTTGGGAATCTAAAGCTTGAAAAAGTTGATTCCTGGAAACACCCATAACATCTCTTTTTGGCTTTCCAACCTTATTAAATAAACATAATTTAACCTTAGAAATCCTTCTTCAATACACTTTCTTGTCTATCTATCTTCTTCAGTGATTAGCTGCTATAACTTAGTATCTGTGTATTAATATTTATTTCCATATATGCAGGTCAGATATATAGGCTGAGAAGACCTAGCTTGCAACATTTGGCATCTTTGATGACATATGATTCTGCAGATCCAACCAAAGATTGGGGATTTCCTCCGTTATCAATTGACAGACGAATTCAAAATATAATTGAACGTGATGCCTTTTGTCTCCCTAAACCACTCCCCGGCATTTAAAAAGGTAGTTTCGATGTAGATAACCTCATTGTGACATATGGTGCAAACATCTCCTGTGATATCCTATATTTTCAGTCTGACTATAAAACTTGCTAGTATGCATTTTCTTAATCTCTGGCTCTGTATTAGTTCATTGTGGGTCATATATTATAACTTACTTTGGCTTACTGTTGAATGTTCGCGAGTTATACTTATGAATGGACTGGAGCTCATTCTATGCACCGTATTAGCATTAGGCTCTCATGATTACTGTGTTGGCATCATATGTCATAACCGCAGCATATTTGATTTTTTTTTTTATCTTGTTTGTTTCCTAATGTAAGTAGCGGTACAAATGAACTGAATTTCTGCCAAGCTTTGTTTTTGGTTTGTATCAGCAAAAACATATGATGAAGGGGCTGAGGTTCATGAATCATGGAACATAGAATTCTTGTCATCCGTGACTAATGTATGCTTTGTTTTGCCTAAGTTATAAAACTCGCTTATACATATATATACATTAAATTTATTTCTAGTTGATCGTTCTAATCTTGTAATGAGCAGCTAGATCCATGAGAGGTCATTACTTTTGGAGAGTGTTTGATAGAAGTGGTCTGCATTTTCATTTCGCATATCCAAAATGAAGCAGTACATAGCAGTTTTATCTCTTAGTTTGAAGAAACCCATGTACAGATTTTATTATTCTCACATAATCATTTACCTACTGTTACTTATTGGTGGTTGTATTTCCGTTTCAGGTAAGGCAAGAGCATTCATATAGGGATAGGGCTGCTGAGAGAAGAACTCTTCATGGTGGTTTTGGTGTTGGTCATGGACAGAAGAAAGTAGCAAATGATTTTGACTCCCCTCCATCATCTCCTACTTCAGCTTGTTCAGAGGAAGCTTTAGCTGAGTCTCTGAACGCTTCCTTTGGAGAAGGCAGTTATGCTAGGAAACTTCTCAAAAGCATGGGCTGGAAGGAGGTATAATCATTCTACAGTGTTAGAAATATCACCTTATAAGTTGAAATCACTCATTGTTTATCTGCATCTGATAAGCTGAAAGAACTCGTAAAATTGGTGCATTTGCTTCATACGTTTTCATAAATATGTCATGTCAGTTTATGTGTTATTATTTGCTTTTACCCTGCTGCTTGGCTCTTCTGTAAATTTGCTCTGTAACTGTTGACTCTAATGTCGTCCTCACTTGACGTTCGTTACAGGGTGAAGCACTTGGGAAAAGCTCTGAGGGCTTGGTGGAGCCATTGCAAGCAGTTGGCAACAAAGGAAATGCTGGATTGGGTTGGGATAACAGAAGAAATCATTGAACCAGATGTCCAAAATATGTGTTCTTGAGGTGTAGAGGAATATATTTTCCAGTTTTGAACATTGTAATTGTACAAAAAGTTCAGTCAACGTTGTAATTGAACGCATCATTCTCCCCGGGTTGGATAGAATTCGTCCTCGAATTCGACCGCGTAATGATCCTTTATCAAAAAATAAACATACTTTCTGAATTGCTCTAAAACATGAAGTTAAATGTTTTGCTCCAACCTCCTCGAAATTCAAAACATACGGAACAATATAACTCAAAGATGATTTTCCACCATTAATCCACTCATCTTTGGGAGCTTCAGTTTTGATTTCCACCACAAAGGAATGACTAACTTCTTCTTCAGCAACATATTTCTGATTGTCAATCTCACATGTAGAAGACTCAAAACTATCTTCAATGATATCTTCACTAGTTTCGGTGCCATCAATATCAAACGCGGATTTTCCAAAATAACCATCAATGTCGTCATCATATTTTGGAGGATCGGAATAGATATATCCGACATCAACTTCATCATTAATGCCAGCATCAAATACTGATGATCCAAAATAATCGTCTTCGTCATAATCATCAAATTTTGGAGGACCAGAATTGACATCACCAACATCATCATCATGAAGAACTAGCGGTGAATTGTCTTTCTTGAATTTGTCTTGAAAAACTGGTGGATCAAGAGGCTTGTGATCGCGTTTCTTGGGTCTGAAATTTGGACTAGAAGTATCCATGTTATTGTTCTTCAAATCATGGACTCTTCTTGCCAATTGCGCCATGAGGCCACTCTGTGTCAACGCATGACTAACTGCTTCTGTCACTTGTGACATAGCTTGAGACATGGCTTGCGACACTTGCTCATTTATTCGAGCCACCATGTCTTTTTCGTTGTAGACATCCTCTAGCGATCGGTCTCTGCCGTAGAGTTGTTTCGACGGCATCTCTGGAACAAACATGGCTCAGGTCCTATATTTAGGACTGGTTTGGAAATCATTTCTGTAATTTATAAGTCAAGAACAAAGACATAATGAGTAATAATTACTTCCGACAAGCTCTTTATTTTAATTGAAACAGAACTTGCACGTTGCTAGTGAGCATCGGAAATGAACTTGGACTGTTAATTGATAAAACGTTCCCCTCACAAGTTCCAGTTGCTACAGACACAGTGATAGCTCTATGTAGACGCTATGCATCACTGTTTGGAGAAAGCTTCATAGATTACACTTATGATGGGAATAGCTTAAATAATCGGAAAAACTAATGTACAGAGTGAATTACAGGCAGAAAAGCACAACGGCCAAACAAAAGAAACAAAAACGAAGATGACATGCTTATACTAAGTTGAAGTTTCGGCTGGAAGGACTGCGTCATCACTGGGAATCGCATCAACAGCTACATCATCACCATCTGGTTTCTCTTGTTCCACCACCTCATTTATCTGTTCAAGTTCCTGCTTTAGCCTGCTAATTTCCGCATCCCTTTCTTCCAGCTTTTCTTGCAACATTCCCACCTGCAATACAGCCATGTAAGAGAGAGCTTCTATGTTTTATAATCCCATCAAAACAAAAACAATCACTGTTTGTACTATGTAATACTGCAATCTATTCAATCGAATCCGATTGTTCGTGAGCTATACATATATCAACCCAACCAAAACTGAATTGAAAGGATTATAATTAATGGTTACAGAGTTCTCATGGTGTCTAAACTACTAGTTATTGAACAGAATAAACGCACCATTTCGTTTGATCTGTCTACATCATTTGTTAGTCCCTCCATTTGGTCACATAAGCCTGGACGAACCACAAACATAAAACTGTAAGAAATCATGCCCTTGGAATGAAAGAAGTTATGGACAATGAAGTTATGGACATTGTCGGCTTTAAAGATGATTTCACGATACATTACATAACATATGTGCATCAATTTATAATTAAAAGCACTCAAGGAAATCACTAATTACCTTTAAACTGATTTTTGAGCTCTGTATACTGAGATCTCTGCAGAGAAAGCTTCATTGCCAATTCATGAATCTGCCAGACCAAAATAATAATTGTGAAGAATGTATGAGATACTGTTAAGTGACTCAAGTATGCCAGAAAAGTTAAAGAACCATCCAGAAAAATTCCTTTGATTCAATAAGATACAGCAATAAGTCAATACACAAATCAGTCATACCTTTCCTTCATTAGCTTGGTTCCCTATCTCTTCGTTTTCCTCCATTAAAGTCCGGCATTTTGCCATCAACTGCTTTCCCATCTTGCTTTGTGGGGTAAAATTAACGGCAGCTATATTTTCTGTCAACTCCTTCACTTTCAAATCTTTCTCCTCGACCAAATTCTGTAATCAGGGGAAAGTCATGAAAGAACAAATGTCAAACCACAAATAGAATGAGAAACAGACAGCTTCTGCAGTAAATACTGAAGCTGATATCAAATTTAGGTAGCAAAAAGTGGACCTTCAAACGTGTGAACTCCTCGTGTATTGCTGGATCTAGCAATAACCTTCTTGCCTGTCACACAATGTCAACCACAATAAAAATCACTGGCAGAAGCAGGAAAAAATTACAAGGGAAACAGTAAATAATGTAATATCTATCACTCTTCCACTTTCTCATTTACTACCATATTATCAGCCCTACTTTAATTGACTGTTACTTACAACTCCTACCAACAAGGTCCAGAAATATATTTACTCTTTCTATCCCACAGAAGATTTGGCAGGATGAGTAAAATAACTAAAGGATGAGTCTTATAATTATAAGAATATCAACATTTGGAAATGCAGATGCTCTGGGATGAAATTAGGGTAAGAAAAGAACATCAACATTCTACAAAAGAAGCCAACATTCCAGACAGAATTACAGATGAAGTGATTCAGTTCAAAAACCCAGGATAAAACATGCCCAGATAATGATGCTTGACAATCAGAACCACAAAGTATACAAAACTCCTGTGTATTACAATAGAGAATCTCAAGTTATACTTGACAAAAATTGACTTATTACCTGCATTGATGGCGGTTTTTGTTGGGCTCTCAAATCCCTAACAGCTGACTGCACATTTAAAAAGTACATAAGCGAATTGTTAAGAGAATATCCTGGTTTCACAGGAAACATAAATGAAGGAGACTAATATTGATGTAACGATGATATTAGGAAACAATATCCATATGAATCAGATGTAACGATTACGTTCCATTGAGATTTTTAGCATGCATTTTTAATCTTTATTTCAACCTATGTCAAGTCATCTGAAACAGCATTTAAGTTCACAGTGAACTTAGAAGCACCAAATTCATTACTAATTTTCCCATGTTTTAAAGTATGCTGGTCCTAAGAAATTTAGTTACCTAATTTCTCAGACAGACTGACTATTTTATTGTAACAATGAAAATTCAGCAAGAAAATCAGGTAACACATGACTGAACTGGTCATAGTAACTGCAACATCAACTATAACAAAGGAAAATAATCTATATGGTTTCTCTTAACCACATTTTCTCCAGCCATTATATTTATACCGAGTATATTCCCGTTTCCTAGACAAGACTTGGACATAAATTCTCATAATCAAAAAACTAATTTCTTATTAATCAAAGGAAGATTTATACGCAGATAATAAGAATAATCTTGGAAACCCAGTGCTTTGTAAGGAGCAAACTAAGTTGTGCAAATATTATTCATCCCAAATAGGAACAAGCAACATATACGCAGAAAATCCTACCTTCAGTTCTGCTATCTCCTGCTCACGTTTTGCAAATGTTACGATAAATGCAGCTTCTTTCTTCTTGGCCTTTTCAAGCTGATGCAATGCAATTAAGCAATTTATGAGCACATTCAAATAACAAGAAATAAAACTACTGAGAATGTTATATTGGCAAGAACCTGCTCTCGCAGTGACTCCTCAGAGGATCTAACATTTTGAAGATAGCTGACAACCAATTTTGGCTCTGCAAAGGTAAATTTATTAGTGGATATATATATATAGAGAGAGAGAGAGAGAGAGAAAGAGAGAGAGAAAAAGAGGGGTTAGTTTAACAGCAGTAAACCTGGGGTGGCATCCAATGCTACAAAGGGCTCATTTTTGAACGCAGAATGCCATTTCTGAACCTCAGACTTGGAAGCTTCAAGATCTTTCTGGAGCAGAATAACAAATGAGCACAATAGCTCAGTCAATAATTTGACAACAATATAAAGACTGACAAAGTATTGACTAGCTGGTATTAGATCATGAGAATGGTGTAGTAAATTCTCATGTAATTCCTAGCATACAAAGCTAGAAACGAGGCTGTAGAGGATAAACTTTGCCATAGTTATATCTTCATTTTCAGAGAGAAGAGTCAATACATTTTAAAAGACATATAGTCCAGAGAAATCATTCTTTGGAAAAGATCTCTCTGCAAAAAGTGTTTCTGCAGCCATGTGAAAGAAGATAACAACAGAAGGAAATATGGAGGGCAATCAGGATATTTGGTAGCTCAAAAAAAATGTCTCTACATAGGTTAATATCTCAGTACAAGTCATAATATTTGTGTATTTCTCTGTACTAAAGTACTTTACTGTTCTAGTCTATGTAGCCTAAAACAAGATGGTGGATTTAGTTCTTTAAAATCATATGGAAAGAAGGTTACCACGAAAGCAAAGAGCAACAAAAAGTTACAGCATCTTAGGGTTTTCTAGCAGCATTACAGATATATGCCACTACAAAGTTATTAACATTAACTCTTCCAAACATTGAAATAGGTTCATTTATAATATATGGCTTTCACGAGATGGCGAATACAATAAACCTATTTCATATAAAATGAGAGCTGTAATGCAGTGGGTAGGTAACAGGAGCCAGTGGAAGTGATGGGGCAAGAGCAGACAGCAAGTATTAACATGCATCATGCATTGGACAGCAATTGCATTGATGGAGAAGTCGTAGAAAAAAGAAGCTGGAAGCATGCAAAAGTAACTTTTGAGTCGTCTTCCATGAGACATGTATCATATGAGTGTTTTCCTAGGATCTAACTGTAAGATCAACTTGGAGTAGAGTATACTTAATATTTATATCAAACGGCCAGAATTATAGGCACACTCAGCAGAAATATAACGTAATGTCTAGCCAGAAAATTGAGGGTCACAAAGCATTCTAGGACACAGTCTATCAAACCCAGATTAATTACACATAGCAACACAACAATGAAGTATGTAACCAACAAATTTAAATTGGAAAGGAACAAAAGGTAAAGTAGATTGCAATTATAAAATGTTGTAGGCACCTGATATGTGGCAAGGAGATCCTTAGAATTCTGCAGACTGCAAAGTCAAAATTATAAGAGCAATTAAAGCTCAAATATTGATACAGCCATACAGGAGAAGGAAACAACCAAAATAACTATAAATAGAACGAGAGGGCATCAGATCGAAGATACCTCTCACGGAGAGACAATATCATCCCTGTTGCCACACCAGGTGCTGCAATTTCACCCTCTTTCAATTTACCCTAAGGCACAGACAAGTTATAATCTTGATAAACGTAAACCTCCTCAAAACTGATGTCCCATACAGTTAAAGTTCAGCTTTAAAAAGAGCCCTACCTAATAACATAACACATAACTAAAAATTCAAACAAGTAACTTCCAGCAAGCTCAAAATACTCCAAAAATCACAATTCTAAACATCAACGAACCTTTTTCGATCCAAAAATGTCATCCTCGTCATCTTCGAGGTCGGCAAACCTTCTCTTATTACCTAAATCTTATACACAATGCGAAAAATCATTCCAAAGACATTACCCTTCGAATGGGAGAAAAAACAAGAATGCCAAAAACCCTTACCTGATATTGTAGAGGAGTTGTTAGCAGCAAAATCCCCACCAAAATCTTCATCCTGCAATATTTAAATACATCATAAGAAAACATCGAAACACCAACAATAAGAAGAGATACTAATTAATTTTAAGGAATAAATTGGAGAGGAGGTACTTACGTCATCGAGGGGATTGCGAGACGCCATTTGAGACCAATTAAGAGAAAAATATAAAACCCTAAACAGAGCTTCTGGTTCTGAGTTCGGCGGGAAGTTGGAGAAGAGGATTATGCACTGAGTACCAAATCTCGTTTCTAACTTTCTTTGCAATTTTATTTGTCGGGCGAACAAATTGTGCCTGAATGGACTTTATAGACTTTTTCCGTTTTTCGGAAAAAGATTTTTTTTTTTTTTTTTTTTTTTTTTTTTGCATATGTATATTGGCTTCCCCGTACCATGTAAAAGACAGTAACATAATACAAAAGAATCAAAAATCGCATCTAAAGAGTAGCGGTTATAACATAGATCCAAAAGGATTCTATGAGGTGTAGATTTTATGAATAAACTACACGAAACTAAGTAAGCTTCCAAAAAGAATGAGTTAACTTAAATATATACTCATTCTAATCTACAAGAGCCTGAAAGATGAGAGGCCTAATGAGAAGAAATCTTAAAATCAACTTGCTTATTAGAGAATCTGAAGCACAAGGCAACTTAGACTCAAGTCAGCCTATGGAAAAAGACTAATTCCCAGAAAGCAGTCTCAGTTTTGTAAGCAGAAAAAGGAGCACCCTAGATTGTCTTGTTGGTACAGCTCATAAGGACCACTGTGGAATGAGTGTCAGCTTGACAGTGGGGAATGATCCATGGCAGATCAAACAGTTACTGCAGCAGTCATGAGTGTTAGAAGTTGCTTCCATCATCCTGAGAAAACAAACAAATTTATTAAGTAGCATCCATTCTGGATATCCTCAGAGTAGGTGTTCCTAACTGATCAAGTCTAATAAGACCTTGAATCCTATCAGGTAAGGAGCCAAAAGTGTAAGAAGCATCATGTTGGGAGTCTAAACAAATCTTAGCTATAGCAACTGCAGGCATATTAGCTTCCATATGAGCATGCATCAGTACAAAGGAAGAGATGGATTGTATCAGCTAAATGAAACAACTTTCAATTAGCAGTAATCGGGTTGAGTATAGAGGAGATGGCATTGAGACAGTCAAATTCAATGATAATAGACTCAGAGATACCATTACCATAACTAACAGCTAGATGTATTGCTTTCATTTCAACTTCCAATGGTGATTGAGCAGAAATAAAGCAACTATGGGCAACAATAAAGCTCCCTCTGTTATCTCTAACAAGGACACTAATTCCAGCATGAAGAGATGAGGAGGACCAGGCAGCATCAATATTAAATTTAAAACCAGACACATGCTTTACCCAGGCTATTTTAAAAATCTTTGGCTTTGGTGGTCTTTTTATTAAAGGCAAGAAACTATGATCTGCAATTTCAGTGTCAATAGCTGAGGATATGTAAAGAGGTTTTGTAGAGAACATTAGAAAAATGAGGTTTTTGATCTGGCTCAGCACAAAAGACGGATTGGCTGGGACATTTTCAAAAAACCATTTATTCATAGTTTTCCACAATATCCAGCAAGTGACAGAAGGTGAAACCCTAATGATCAAATTGTGGAATGCACTAAGACCACTATAAGTAAGGTAGAAGGATAGCATTTCCCATATTGATGAGAACAATCTATCAGAAATACCCATAAAAGCATGCATAGTACTCCAGATAGTTGATAGCCCCTAGATATACTCTTATTTTGTAGCATTTGAGAGCTGTTTTAGATAGTATTTTGTGTAATTATATTAGACTTTTGGACCGAATCATTCATAGTGGTTTGAAATTGAAGACGTGCATTTCGATCTTGAATTGCACTTGCGATGGATTTGAATGATTTGAAGACCTTCTATGACCGTCCTGACCGCGTTTGATACATTGAAGAACCGGTCGTAGAAGTGGCGTGAAGGCACACTCTCGCGGGCCGCGAACCCTAGGTCGCGAACCGCGAGGGTGTGTGTTGCTGTTTTGACCATGCCAAGTTTCGCGCGGGCCGCGAAACTCCGGTCGCGAGCCGCGAGGACCGACCAGCACGAAGACCATGCCGAGACCGAGGCGCGCGGACCATGCCGAGACCGAGGCGCGCGGACCATGCCGAGACCGGGGCGCACGGACCATGCCGAGACCGGGGCGCGCGGACCACACCGAGACACGGGCGCGCGCGCGGGCGCGAGACTCCGGTCGCGGACCACGCCGAGACACGGCCGCGCGCGCGCGCGGGCGCGAAACTCCGGTCGCGGACTACGCCGAGACACGGGCGCGCGGGGCGCGAATCCTCGGCCGCGAGCCGCGAGAACCAGGCTCGCGGTCCGCGAAGGATTCCCGCGCGACCCGCGAATGGTCCTGCAACTTGCATTTTGTTTGGCTTTAATTTTAATTGTTTTGGAGTATATATTGGAACTTATCCTCATTGTTTTGGGGATCGTTTTACAGAGCCTTAAGCTCATTTTCTTCATTTTCTCTTTGGATTTTCACTTTGAATTCACCATGTATTATTGTATGGATTATGGTTATGATTATATAGTTATGGTTGTAGGCTAAACCCCATCTTGGGTATGTGAGATTAAACCTCTTGTTATGGTTTGAGAACATGGTTTATGAAGCTTAGGAATGGATGATTTGTCATTGAATGATCATGAATTATATGTGTATTTGATGCTTGAAATGGTTAGGAATGATTTCCTAGGTATAGATATGTGTTGGATATGTGTTAGACATTGCCTTTCCATGGTTGAAATGCTATCATTTCTTCTATGTAAAAGTAGTGAATTAGGAATCAAATATATGTTGTTATCAATTGTATTTGTTCTTGAGATCATTCATTAGCATTATATTTATGTCAATTGTGTTATCACATTGCATGGGTAAGGTGGGAAAACATCCAATTTGAATTAGCATTGGCCAATTTGTCTATTTGCTATCATATAGATAAGTTGCCAATGAGAGTTGTGAAAATGCTTTCATGATTCACAACTAGAATAGAGATGGTTTCCCATTAAAAACAATCACCATTCTCAAAGTATCATAACTAGGTTTGAGGAAAAATCCATAACAAGAAGATACAAATCTCATGTACCCAAGTCTCTCATTCTCATTAGTTAATCTTTTAGTTAAATCTTTAGATGCTAAACTAGTTGTAATTCTAAAGTTCTAGTAGTTTTACTTAGTAGTGTCTAAAACAAAACTCAACTCAAACCCCCCCTTGTTTACATTGCTTTTATATATGTATATGTATATATATTCTATAAGATATACATAGAAATAACCTTTTCCCTGTGGAACGAACCTTACTTGCCATTGTACACTTAATAGTGTGGAAAGGTAGTAAGTGATCTAAAAATTGTATATTTGAGAGGTACTGCGACGACCTCCCAAATTTTGGCGCCGCTGCCGGGGACAAGGCATATTTTTATGTATATATTGTAGTTTTATTTCTAATCTATCTTTCTTTTTAGGTTCTATTTTGGTTTGGAACCCTATTGCTCTAGCTCTTGGTGCATGGTTCTTACACGATCCTCGAACCAAGACCCTTTGCAATACGATTCCGAGCTAGTAAGAAGTCTCCGCCAACTTAGGAGGCAAGTGCAAGAGTCACTAGCATCTAATCCTCTATCCCTTGAAAGTGAATCACTACCTTTCAACATGGCGGACGATGAAGAGGATACCGGCCAAACCCCCCCCCCCCCCCCCCCCCGAAACCAATTCTACAACCCTTTCCAAAACCATAACACTTCTCCTACCAACATTTCTATGAGAGAGTTCATGTCCCCCAACTATGAGCAACAACAATCGAGCATTGTTTACCCGAACTCTCAATACGAAATCAAGACGGGAGTGATAAATTTGCTTCCAACTTTCCATGGTAGAGAAGTGGATGATCCGAATGACTTCCTTGAGGCTTTTCATAGGGTGTGTAGTAGTTTGAAACCTTCCGAGATGAGTGTGGATGAGTTCAAGTTGAAAACCTTCACTTTCACCTTGAAGGACAAGGCCGCTAAATGGTTAAGCCGTTTACCTTCATCATCAATCACTACATGGCCACAATTGAAGAAAAAGTTCCTTGACAAGTACTTTCCTCCCTCTAAGTCCTCGGTCTTGATACAAGCCATTAGCAACATCACTCAAGACGATGATGAGACCTTGTATGAGTATTGGGAAAGGTTCCAAACTCTCCTTTCAAGTTGCCCGTACTATAGCTTCACCGAACCTCAATTGGTGTGTTTCTATTACAATGGTTTGAATGATAGAGAAACCGAGTCGATGAATAGGACTTGTTATGGTTCCATTGGTAACCTTGGTTCATCCGATGCCATGATGCTATTTGAGCAACTAGCCGAGGGGTGCAAACCAAAGAGGGACCGGAGACTACGAGTGGGTAACTCCGGTGGAAGCAATGACGGAA
Source organism: Cruciata laevipes (assembly GCA_963678965.1). NCBI lineage: Eukaryota > Viridiplantae > Streptophyta > Magnoliopsida > Gentianales > Rubiaceae > Cruciata > Cruciata laevipes. Next base: position 20,975,982 of record OY787637.1, read on the forward strand.
CTCGTCAAGAGATCAAGGAGCTTACGGCATTAATGAAGGGTTTCATGATGGGAAATAGCTCCGGAGGGAACACGGGGAACCAACCACGGCAACAAGTGATGACGTGTGGGATTTGTGCTTCGAACCATCTCACCGAATCTTGTCCTCAAGCAAACGAGGATTATAACGAAGAAGTCAATGCCATGGGGGTCTATGGAGGAAACCAAGGTTTTAGAGGCGATCAAGGAGGAAACCAAGGTTTTAGGGGCTACCAAGGGGGACGAGGCTACCAAAGTGGTAGGGGTTTTCAAGGTGGACAAGGTCAAGGTGGTGATAGGGGTAACCAAAGGAAGTATGATCCGTTTGCTCAACATTATAACCCCGGAACTAGAGATCACCCCAACTTTCGGTGGAGAGATGAACCGACGGGGCAACAAGGCCAACAAGGTGGCTACCAAGGGGGTTATCAAGCTCAAGGTGGTCAATCTTTTGATAGGCAAAGGGGGCAAAATGACCAAGGGTACCAAGGGGACCAAAGCCACCAAACTCAAGGGTACCAAGGTTACCAAAACCAAGGGTACCAAGATTATGGCTATCAAGGGTACCAAGATCATCAAAACCCTCAATATCACCCTCAACCACAACAATACCAAAGGAATCAAGGTCAAGGCCGTTTCAATAACCGTGCCCCTCAAAATGCTCATCCGAGGTTGGAAGATAAATCCCACAATCAAGGTGAAAGCTCGGACCAATTCCCCCAAGATGCTCGACTCAAAAGCATTGAGGTGCAAATGAGTCAAATGGCCACGGTTTTGGGAAAGTTAGAAGCACAAAACTCCGGGAAACTACCCGCACAAACGGAGTTGAATCCAAGGCCTCATGCGAGTGCCATAACTTTGAGAAGTGGTAAACAAGCTCTTGAACCCGAGGTGGTTGTGAAAAAGGCACCCAAGAGAGGCCTTGTGAAGAAGAGCTTAGCCAATGACGAAGTTGAGGCGACCTTGGCCGACGAAGAAATTATTCTTGAGGAGCTAGCCAAAGAAAAAGGTGAGGCCGAGGTTGAGAATGAGAAAGAACCTATTGATGAGGAACATGTAGAGACATCCTCTCATGTTGAACCAATGTCACCTCCATTCTCACATCTTCACAAGAAAACTAGGGTGGACACTACCTTTGATGTGGAAGCACCATTTCCCGAAGCCTTGAAGCATACTCGCAAAAAGGAGATAGACAAAGAAGCTTTCGAAGTCCTTCGAAAGTGTGAGGTAAACATTCCTTTGCTCGATGCTATTGATCAAGTTCCTAGATATTCTAAGTTCTTGAAGGAATTATGTGTGAACCATCGTCAACAAAGATCTAAGCATGTTAAAAATGAAAAAATCAATGAACATGTGTCGGCTTTGTTTCAAGATAAAATGCCTACTAAATGTAGTGATCCGGGCATGTTTACAATTCCTTGCATCTTAGGGAACACTTACTTTCCTAGAGCCATGCTAGATCTAGGTGCATCCATAAATGTCATTCCATATACATTGTATGAATCGTTGAATCTTGGCACTTTGCATAAAACCGGCGTGGTAATCCAACTTGCCGACCGCTCTAATGCATACCCTAAGGGTATTGTTGAAGATGTCTTGGTGAAAGTCGACAAGTTGGTGTTCCCGGCCGATTTTTACGTTCTTGACATGGAACATGATAAATTTGCTACCCCTATCTTGTTAGGGCGTCCATTTTTGAAAACGTCAAGAACTATCATAGATGTGCATATATAGTGGTAGGCTTACCATGGAATTCGATGGGGATAAAATAGAATTCAACATTTATGGTGCAATGAAATACAATGATGAAGAAACTTCTTGCAATGCTATTGATGTGATTGAGCCTTATGTGCAAAAAGTTTATGAAAATGATATTGATGATCCCTTGTTAAATGCTTTAGCCAATAGTTTACACACAAGTAATGTTCATACATATGCTTTGAGTGCTAACTTGAAGGAAAGCATTTTTGAGCTAGATACTTTTGAGGAACTTTCTCTTGATGCACCAATTTTAGACCTCGAGGTATTGAAGAGCTCGGGCAACCGACCATCTTTCAATAAACCTCTGGTAGTGGAGTTGAAACCACTACCCGAGAATCTAAAATATGCATTCCTTGGTGGTGGCGAGAAATTGCCGGTGATCATCTCCAACAAGCTCACCAAGGAACAAGAGGAAAGGTTGATGAAAGTGCTCCAAGATCATAAGGAGGCCATTGGGTGGACCATTGCCGACATCAAAGGTATGAGTCCAAGTACTTGCATGCACCGCATACTATTGGAGGATGATGCTAAACCCGTCCGACAACCTCAAAGGCGGTTGAACCCTCCAATGATGGAGGTAGTAAAAGCCGAGGTGCTTAAATTGTTGGACGCGGGAATGATCTATCCAATCTCTGATAGTAAGTGGGTAAGCCCAACGCAAGTAGTGCCAAAGAAAACCGGAGTGACCGTAGTGGAGAATAGCCATGGCGAATTGATTCCCACTCGTGTCCAAAATGGATGGCGTGTTTGCATTGATTACCGAAGGTTAAATGCGGTAACAAGGAAAGACCATTTCCCTTTGCCATTTATTGATCAAATGCTTAACCGGCTTGCAGGCCACTCTTTCTACTGTTTTCTTGATGGCTATTCAGGGTACTTTCAGGTTGCCATCGCACCAGAAGATCAAGAGAAAACAACCTTCACATGTCCCTTTGGCACCTTTGCATATCGACGCATGCCTTTTGGCCTTTGCAATGCGCCGGCCACATTCCAAAGGTGTATGGTTAGCATTTTTTCAGAATATCTAGAGAAGTTTGTAGAGGTTTTCATGGATGACTTTACTGTTCATGGAAACTCTTTTGACAATCGCTTACTCCATTTGTCATTAGTCCTAAAAACTTGCATTGATAAAAACCTTGTGCTAAATTCTGAAAAATGTCATTTTATGGTGGAAAAGGGCATTGTGTTAGGTCATGAAGTGTCATCTAAGGGTATTGAAGTAGACAAAGCAAAAATTGATATCATCCAATCTCTTCCTTACCCTACTTGTGTGCGTGATGTAAGATCCTTCCTTGGCCACGCGGGTTTCTACCGCCGTTTCATAAAAGACTTTTCAAAAATTTCTTCCCCTTTGTGTAGATTGTTGCAAAAGGATGTGGAATTTGTGGTAGATGAAGGTTGTAAAAGGGCATTTGATTGTTTAAAGTCCATGCTAGTGTCGGCCCCTATTATACAACCTCCAAATTGGTCCCTTCCATTTGAGATCATGTGTGATGCAAGTGACTACGCCGTTGGTGCGGTGCTAGGTCAAAGGGTGGGGAAAATTCCCCATGCCATCTATTATGCATCCATGACTCTCAATGATGCTCAAAGGAACTATACCACAACTGAAAAGGAATTGCTAGCGGTAGTCTTTTCTTTAGAAAAGTTTAGGCCATATTTGCTTGGTACAAAGATCATTGTTTTCACTGACCATGCAGCTCTTCGTTACTTGATGACGAAGAAAGAAGCAAAGCCTAGGTTACTCCGATGGATCTTACTCTTGAGCGAGTTCGACTTGGAGGTCAAGGACAAGAAAGGAGCTGAAAATCTAGTGGCCGACCATTTGAGCCGATTGGTGCCCAATGAGGAGTTTGGGGCCAAAGCATTGAAGGAGCATCTTCACGAAGAGTTCCCCGACGAGCAATTGTTTGCTCTTGGTGTTTCTCTTCCATGGTATGCCAACCTTGTGAATTTCCTTGTCACAAGTAAGTGCCCTTCTCACTTCACAAAAGCACAAAAGGATAAGTTAAAGCATGATGCTAGGTTTTATGTGTGGGATGATCCCTATGTATGGAAACATTGTACCGACTAAGTGATTAGGAGATGCATTCCTAATAATGAAACAATTTCAATCCTTGCCTTTTGCCACTCATATGCATGTGGTGGTCATTTTGGTGCTAGGCGAACCGCTAGGAAAGTGCTAGATTGTGGTTTCTATTGGCCTAGTTTGAATAAAGATGCATACACATTTTGCAAGTCTTGTGATAAATGCCAAAGAGTAGGAAACATCTCTTCTAGGAATGAAATGCCCCAACATTGTCCTCTATATTGTGAACTATTTGATGTTTGGGGAATGGATTTTATGGGACCTTTCCCTACTTCCTTTGGTTTCAAATATATCTTGCTTGCGGTTGATTATGTGTCTAAGTGGGTTGAAGCAATCCCCACTCGTACTGATGATTCTAAAGTGGTTGCAGAGTTCATCAAATCTCACATCTTCTCTAGGTTCGGGGTACCCCGAGCGTTGATAAGTGATCGAGGCACTCACTTTTGCAATAGAACCATTGCCGCATTGTTGAAGAAATATGGGGTAAATCACAAGACTTCTACCGCCTATCACCCACAAACAAATGGACAAGCCGAAGTTTCCAATAGGGAAATCAAGTCCATTCTTGAGAAAACGGTTAGGCCGACTCGCAAGGATTGGAGTACTCGGTTGGATGATGGATTGTGGGCATATAGGACGGCTTATAAGACTCCAATTGGTATGTCTCCATACCGATTAGTCTTTGGAAAGCCGTGTCATTTACCGGTGGAGTTAGCACACAAAGCCTATTGGGCAATCACAAGGTTCAACTTGAACTTGGACGAAGCCGGGAATGAAAGGAAGCTTCAATTGCAAGAGCTTGAGGAAATCCGGAATGAGTCCTATGAGAACGCGGCCATTTACAAGGAGAAGACGAAGGCATGGCATGACAAGATGATAATTAGGAAAACTTTTGAGGTAGGTCAAAAAGTTCTTCTATTTCAATCACGTCTTCGGTTGTTTCCAGGCAAACTGCGTTCTCGGTGGACTGGACCGTTTGTAGTTGTGAAGGTTTTCCCTCATGGAGCAGTGGAGATCCAAAGCGGCGAGGATGCCAAAATCATCAAGGTCAACGGCCAAAGGTTGAAACCGTATTACGAGGGTTTCAAATCGGAGATCCTAGAGGACATGTCTCTAGGCAACCCGGCCTACGAGTGACCTTTACCATGGAGGTACATCATGCCGACGATGTTAAATAAACGAGTTTTGAAGCTTTTAAAGTATTTCGTCGAACAATTTCAACATTTGGAACATTACTTTCTTTATATTTATTTGTTATGTACATTTAATTAAGCTTGTAATTCGAACATTACGCTAGATTTTATGTTGTTTTTGTAGAAATAGGTTTGAAGTGGTGCAAAACAACAAACACCGAGGAATGCATTCCTCGCGGTCCGCGAATTCATCGCGCGGACCGCGCTCGAGGTTTTCGCGGACCGCGGACGAGGCCTCGCGACCCGCGATCAAGGCTGGAATTCCTGGAAATCCCTGCCACAAAAACGACGGTTTTCGCGGTCCGCGGCTTGATCGCGCGGACCGCGACACTATGCACGCGGATCGCGGTTTCATCGCGCGATCCGCGAAGTTTTGTCGAGCGCGGCACGCGATTTCGTCGCGCGCGCCGCGACGAGCTTCAATTTGCGCGCGGTCCGCGACGAAGATCGCGCGAACCGCGAACGTTTGGGGCGCGGTCCGCGAAAGAGACCGCGCGACCCGCGAAAAAACAGAGGATTCCAGGAAATCCCTGGAACGAAATGACACATTTTCGCGGCCCGCGACTTGATCGCGCGGACCGCGACAATATGCTCGCGGTCCGCGGTTTCATCGCGCGAGCCGCGACGATTGCGAGGTTCGGCCGAGGATTCTGCTGGCGCGGGGCGCGAATTCATCGCGCGCACCACGCCGAGGTTTTGCGCGCGGTGCGCGCGCGCACCGCGCCGAGTTCCAGCGCGCGCGACCCGCGACGAGACAACGCGCGCACCGCGACGAGGATTCGCGCGCACCTCAACGGTCTTCAGCGCGCGGTCCGCGAATTCATCGCGCGGACCGCGACGGAGGGCGCGCGGCCCGCGACGGAGGGCGCGCGAACCGCGACGAGGACCGAGATTTCTCGGAAATCGCTGGAACGAAACGGGCCATTTTCGCGACCCGCGAAGAAGTGGCGCGGCCCGCGACGGTGTTTCGCGGCCCGCCAATGGACGCTCGCGACTCGCGAGGTGACGGGGACTATTTCTTCACCTTTTCTCCTTCTTTCTTTCTCTTCTTCTTCTTCTCCTATTCCTCCCGACCCCAAGACCCTTTTCCGGCCACCTACTCAATCCTCCATTCCGGCGAGTTTTGAACCGATTTCTTCCACCCAAATCAATCCCCCAAGCTTTCCCAACAAAACCCACCAAAAATCCCAATCCAAAACACCATCTTTTACCCACATTGCCGAATTCTCACCGGAAAGTTCTTCACTCCGATTCGCCGACCTCCGGCGACTTTTGTTCCAAACCAACTACCCAAAAACCTTCCCTCCACCACCCTTAACCTTTTCCCAATCCCAAATTCCAAATTCCAACTCCCAATCAAATACCCCCAAATCTTATGAACCCTAATTTTTGGATTCTTTGATTTGGTGGTGTTTTGATCAAATTGATGATATACTTAAGCTACATTGCATCCTAAGGCTTCAATTGACGGTACCCTACTGAATTTATTTCAATTTTGGGTGATTTAGGGCTTGCCGCCAATAGGTTTTCATTGAAATTTCAAAGGCTTGCCGCCTTTAGTTATAAACTGAACTATTTGAGTAGGGGCTTGCCGCCTTATAGCTAGTATAGTTGTGCTGGACTGTTGTTGAATAGATTGTGATAATGGCACCGAGGAAAAGGTCACGCCGAGGAGAGGCCTCTAGTTCGCATGATCCTGTGGTTCCCGAATTCTCACCTTGCCAACCCAGATCACAGTTCCTGCACCTACCATTGCCCTTGCCAGGCTAGAGGCACCTCCGGAGCATGGAGAGCAGTACGCTCCTCCACATCATGAGGCTCAGTATGTCACTCAGCAGCAGTTTCAAGCATATACTGAGAGGTACGAGGATGATATGGCAGTGATGTTCGCCATGATGGCATCCATGCACCCACAGGGACCAGGAGCATTTGACTATGAGGGCCATCGCAGATCGCGAGCTCAGCGCCGTCGCGACGGCTCCGGTCCCTCGCAGTGAGTCTACCCTATACCTTTTCCTTTCACTATGGTATTCATTCATATATTTAAACATTGAGGGCAATGTTTAGACTAAGTGTGGGGGAGAGGTGTAGGAATTTTGTTACTACTTTTGTTGCTGCTTTTGTTGCTATTTTTGCTGCTATTTTTATTACTGTATTCCTTAAAAAAAAAAAAAAAAAAAAAAACATTTTCTTTTATCTTGTTTAAATATGTAAGCTCTCAAATGTTATGTGCTTAATTATTTAGAATATACACTTGGATCTTAATCGTTCTTTCTCGAGGACGAGAAAGGTTCAAGTGTGGGGGATTTTGATAGCCCCTAGATATACTCTTATTTTGTAGCATTTGAGAGCTGTTTTAGATAGTATTTTGTGTAATTATATTAGACTTTTGGACCGAATCATTCATAGTGGTTTGAAATTGAAGACGTGCATTTCGATCTTGAATTGCACTTGCGATGGATTTGAATGATTTGAAGACCTTCTATGACCGTCCTGACCGCGTTTGATACATTGAAGAACCGGTCGTAGAAGTGGCGTGAAGGCACACTCTCGCGGGCCGCGAACCCTAGGTCGCGAACCGCGAGGGTGTGTGTTGCTGTTTTGACCATGCCAAGTTTCGCGCGGGCCGCGAAACTCCGGTCGCGAGCCGCGAGGACCGACCAGCACGAAGACCATGCCGAGACCGAGGCGCGCGGACCATGCCGAGACCGAGGCGCGCGGACCATGCCGAGACCGGGGCGCACGGACCATGCCGAGACCGGGGCGCGCGGACCACACCGAGACACGGGCGCGAGACTCTGGTCGCGGACCACGCCGAGACACGGGCGCGCGCGCGCGGGCGCGAAACTCCGGTCGCGGACTACGCCGAGACACGGGCGCGCGGGGCGCGAATCCTCGGCCGCGAGCCGCGAGAACCAGGCTCGCGGTCCGCGAAGGATTCCCGCGCGACCCACGAATGGTCCTGCAACTTGCATTTTGTTTGGCTTTAATTTTAATTGTTTTGGAGTATATATTGGAACTTATCCTCATTGTTTTGGGGATCGTTTTACAGAGCCTTAAGCTCATTTTCTTCATTTTCTCTTTGGATTTTCACTTTGAATTCACCATGTATTATTGTATGGATTATGGTTATGATTATATAGTTATGGTTGTAGGCTAAACCCCATCTTGGGTATGTGAGATTAAACCTCTTGTTATGGTTTGAGAACATGGTTTATGAAGCTTAGGAATGGATGATTTGTCATTGAATGATCATGAATTATATGTGTATTTGATGCTTGAAATGGTTAGGAATGATTTCCTAGGTATAGATATGTGTTGGATATGTGTTAGACATTGCCTTTCCATGGTTGAAATGCTATCATTTCTTCTATGTAAAAGTAGTGAATTAGGAATCAAATATATGTTGTTATCAATTGTATTTGTTCTTGAGATCATTCATTAGCATTATATTTATGTCAATTGTGTTATCACATTGCATGGGTAAGGTGGGAAAACATCCAATTTGAATTAGCATTGGCCAATTTGTCTATTTGCTATCATATAGATAAGTTGCCAATGAGAGTTGTGAAAATGCTTTCATGATTCACAACTAGAATAGAGATGGTTTCCCATTAAAAACAATCACCATTCTCAAAGTATCATAACTAGGTTTGAGGAAAAATCCATAACAAGAAGATACAAATCTCATGTACCCAAGTCTCTCATTCTCATTAGTTAATCTTTTAGTTAAATCTTTAGATGCTAAACTAGTTGTAATTCTAAAGTTCTAGTAGTTTTACTTAGTAGTGTCTAAAACAAAACTCAACTCAAACCCCCCCCCCCCCTTGTTTACATTGCTTTTATATATGTATATGTATATATATTCTATAAGATATACATAGAAATAACCTTTTCCCTGTGGAACGAACCTTACTTGCCATTGTACACTTAATAGTGTGGAAAGGTAGTAAGTGATCTAAAAATTGTATATTTGAGAGGTACGGCGACGACCTCCCAATAGTTAATGAGAAATCACATGAATTATAAAAATGATCCAGGGAGTCCTCATTACAGCACATAAAGCATTTAGATGGCAGATTGATATGCATGGACTTTAAAATATTGTCAAAAGGTAGAAAAGATTTAATCATCTTCCACATAAAAACTGGGATTTTATTTTCTAGTCTATGGTTCCAAAGATGGTGAATGGAAGAGATATTACCTCTTCACTCTTCAAGCATCTGGTATGCTGATTTAAAAGAGAATATCCCTTTAATATCAGGCTTCCAAACCAGTCTGTCATCTCTGTGGGTATGAAGCTTAGTTTCCTGCAAAATAGAAAGAGTGTCAGTGGTAAGATGACCAGATAGCTGTTGCATAAAATGGGGTTTGTTATTGACAAAAACTGCAACAAGCTATCTATGGGAATATTTGTCAGGTCATGATCACACTGATCAATGAGAGGACCAGTATCCAACCAATTAGAGGACCAAAAATTGCAGTCTCCTTTACCAATAATTACTCTGCTACTAGATTCAGCCCAGGGGCTAATTTTACAAATTCTTTTCCAGTTAGCAGAGGTTTGGTAAGAGACGGGTAATGAAGCCATAAAATGGGTCCACATAGCATTAGCATTTTGAAATTTCCACCAAAGCTTAGCAGAGCAGGTTTTCATGATGGTGTGGATTGATCTAAAGCCTAGGCCATTTTGAGAAATTGGAAGGCATAGGTCATTCCATTTTCTCCAGGTTTTCTTAGGTTTAAGATCAATCTCACCCTAGAAGAAAATGCTTAGCTTTCTTTCAATTTTTTTGATAATTTGTTTAGGTGGAACACAAACAGACCAAATGTGCTGAGGCATGGCATAAATGCAAGTGTTGATCGGAATGATCCTACAACCAGTTGAAAGCCATTTGTTTTTCCAGTTAAACAATTTATGATCAATGGATTCAAGAAGTGGCAGAAAATAAGAATTAAGAACTTTACCTTTGAAAATAGGGACACCAAGATATTTAAATGGAAAACAACCTATTTTCATCTCTAAAGTTCTTTTAATATCACTGGTAGAGGATAGAGAAGCATGCTTACAAATGAAAATATCACTCTTGTTGTAGTTAATTTTCTGATCAGTTACTTCTTCAAATTTAGCAAGAAAAGCCTTGAATCTAATCAAAGTTATCTTACTAGCATTTAAAAATACAACTGTGTCATCAGCATAAACTTAAATGAGATACATGTGTGGCATTGGCAAGGAGATCAAAATAATGCATTTTACCATTCACAAAGGCAAATGCTAAACTTCTAGTGAAAGCCTCAGAGAAGATATTGAAAGAAAGGGGGAAAGAGGGTCTCCCTGTTTTATACCTCTTGTTGGTTGAAGAAAACCAACTGGCTTACCATTGATGAGTATTGAGAACCAGGCCTGGGAAAGATTTCTCATAATAGATTAAATAAATTGGCCATGAAAACCAAATTTCATCAATACAGCCTGCAGAAATCTCCATTTAACCATATCAAAAGCTTTTTTCAGATCAAGTTTAATTACGCAGTTGGGATCTCTGCTTTTTCTATCTAAGAATCTAGTCATTTCTTGAAGGAAGATGACATTATCATAAATGTCTCTTCCTTTCATGAAAGCAGATTGATGTGGAAACAGATTGGGTTAGCTGGGAAACTTTATATTTTGAAGTATACGTATCTAGTTTTAGAAATTTTAAATTTAAATTAAAACTTATCTCAATGTCTAAGGCATTGTTTGTTAGAGATTATTTCTTGCTGGACTGAACTGAACTGGACTGAGTTAAACTGAACTGAATTGAAGTGAAAATTAATGTATTGAAAAATGGAATCAACATGACTTAATTAACCTGAATTTCATCAAATTGCATTTTCACTGAATTGAACTGAACTGAACGGATCTACAGGTAAAATCTAGCAAACATGGCCTAATATTCAAACTTTTATCATAGTATATACTTAAATTTTAACATTAGAAAACTACTCATTAGAGTTTAGCAAGACTTATAATATATGCATTTCTCATGGTCAGGTCGTCACATAAGAAACCCACTATAATATCTATATTATATATTAAATATACATTGATAATATGGTAATTTCACATTTATCTTTGCTAATATATTTCCACAAATTTTCCCTCAATCTTCAAATTATTAAATATTTACTTTAATTAATATATTTAAAAAAATTTCTAACTTTTGTATCTTTCTATACACTTTTATAAATTTTACATACGTCTCTTATGAACAACTCTTAGCAAAAAAAAAACAATAATTAATGTCGGAATTTCGACAATGTTTTCCTGATCTAATATCCACCATCCTCATATACTCCATTTTTATTGGTTTGGTAGCTTTATACTTTTTTTTTTGAAATAACATTTGCATTAATATTAAAAACCGGACAAATTACACATACTACGGTTAAGCCCTAAAGTTTGATAAATTTCTACTAACTTTGTTCTTTAACTAAGACAAATTACACATACTACGGTTAAGCCCTAGAGTTTGTTCTTTAACTAAGACATTTCTACTAACTTTCATAAATTTCGATGAGAGGAAAGAATAACGAATAAGCTTTCTGATGTCTTCCACAATACTTTGAATCTCCCATGGCGCTGACTCAACATCTTTGAGTGCCGCCACTAGTTCGGACGAATCCGTGAGCAGTCGGATGCCTAGAGCTCCTGTCCTTTCCGCTGCTTTTATGGCTCTCCAGCATGCTTCAGCTTCAGTTTGGAGTGGAGAGTTGCTGATGAAGAAGTCTAATCCTGTAACAGTGCAAGTGCCAGTTCTGATTGACCATGCTGCAGTTCCTAATGATTTCCTTTTTTGAAAGGAACCATCCACCATGATAAGAGCCTCTTGGTGTGTCTGAAGATCCTCTATGCTCTGGTTCAGTGCCCTATTGATGATTTCCACCATATGTGGCTCTGGTTTTTGTTGCTGAGTAGTCTCATCTCCCATTTGTTCCTGTCTCTTATATAGCATGAATTTTGTTATAGCTAACTGCGTACAAGATCCCGGATCAATTCTGACTCCCTCCATTGCTTTTTTGTTCCTTTGCACCCAGAATTCCCATAAAAGGAAAGCCACCATTCTGACATTTTCTAGTGATGGATTCCTCTCCAGCCATCCTTGAAACCATTTTGTAAAGTCCCATTCATGTAGATTCCTCTCTTCAAGTTTCACTGTAGATGATTCCTAGAACTCTTTGGTGTCCCTGCAGTGCAAGAAGAGATGCATTTCACTCTCCTCAAAAGCTGCCACATCTAGTGCAGACTGGAGAATTTATAATCTTCCGCTTGTACAAATTTACTGCTCTTGGAAGGGCTTTGCTTAGCATTCTCCACGGAAAAGTTGCAAGTTTATATGGGACTTTCAGGTTCCATATTTCATTCCATAGGCTTTTTCTTCTCAGGCCAGGATATCCAATAGTTGACATAGCCACATGGTAACCTTTCTTGACAGAGTATTTTACATCCCTGTTCCTAGTCCATGTTGGATTATCTGACCTGTTAGAACCTGTAGGGATCCTTATAGCCAATATATGAGGAACTAGACTGAAGGGGAAAATTGCTCTGATCAAAGGTCCTCTCCAATTTTCATTTTCCTGAATGAGATGCTCCATTTTGAGATCAGTGCTCTGGTTGATTACACTGCTGCTCTCCAATGTATTATTTGTTGTTGGTATCCACTGTTCTGAGAGTCCAACCCTTTTTCCATTATTTATCTTCCATCCTAACAGACCTGCGATTAATCCTTTTGCACCAACAATTGATCTCCATCCCCATGAATCTCCTGGCTTTACTCTTACCTTTCTAAAGTCTGTGTTGTGGAGATACTTTATTTTGTACACTTTAACCAAAAGTGAATCAGTATTTCTGATGATGTTCCAAGCGTGTTTTTCCAGAAGTGCTTGATTCATGCCTTGAGCAGATCTGATACCTAGTCCTCCCTCAGCTTTTGATTTAGTGATTTGCTTCCAGGATTTCCAATGAATAGATCTGCCTTCCAGTTCTTCCTTCCATAGAAAGGATGCAGTCATCTTGTCCAGCTTCTTCAAGATGCATTTTGGTATTCTGAATATGCTCAAAGGATATAAAGCCATTGTGATTCTCCCAGGTAAGTTTAACAACTTTGCTTTCCAGGAGCCATACTGTTCCTTGAACTTGTTGATTAATCCCTGATAAATTTCCTTTCTATGATCCTGAAAGTTAATGTACATCCCTAAGTATTTACCTCTCAGGCCTTCATTGTGGATATTTAGTGTGTAATGCATGTATTGTCTCATTTCCCAGGGGTGTTTGGGCTGAACAACATTGAACACTTTTCAAAATTCAACCTCTGTCCTGAAAATCTGGCATATAGGTTCAAAGTCTTGGCTAGTTCATTTGTTGACTGATAATTAACCTTGGTGAAGAGTATACAGTCATCTGCATACATGAGATAGCTAATCCTAAGGCCATTTCTTGAAAACTGCATTCTCAGATTTCCATTTGCCTCAATTTTAGACTCTAGCCATGCAGACATGTACCGTTGTGCTATGATAAAAAGGTAAGGGGATAATGGGCATCCTTGCCTTAAGCCTTTGTTTGGTACAAAAGGTTGAGAGGTGTTACCATTAATAACAACCTGGTAGCTCACAGATTTCACAATCAATCCAGGTTTGAGGAAAGTCCATCTGTGCCAAGGCCTTTTCTAAGAAGCTCCATGATATCCTGTCATATGCTTTGCTCATATCCAGTTTGATAGCTGCAATGCCAGATTTACCACTTTTCATCTTTCTAAGTGCATGTACCACTTCATGAGCTAGAAGTACAATTTCAGTGATGCTTCTCTTTGGAACAAATCCATTTTGAGTTTCTGATATCAGGCTGTCAATGCTTTCCTTGAGTCTCTTTGAAATTACTTTAGCAATAATCTTGTATTTTACATTGCAGAGTGCAATGGGTCTGAAATCTGAGGCTTCTTGAGGCATTTTCTTTTTAGGGATCATGACCAACTGTGTTATGTTCTAATCAGTTGGGAATACTTCTCCATTTAGAACTCTGAAAATGCTCTGAGTTAGATCCTTTCCTACTGTTCTCCAGTATTTCTTGTAGAATCCTGCATGTTTTCCATCCTCTTCTGGTGAGGCCCACAATTTCATGTCTTTGACAACATTCCATACTTCTTCTGATGTGAAATCCCCCTAAAGCAGTTGTTTTTGCATCAAAGAAAGACTCCTGCTGTTTCTTTGAATGAAATCAAGTTCTTGAATATCCCCTTCTGAGCCTTGGGGAAACCACTCAGGAGAAACAAAGACTGATTTGACATGATTAGATATTGTTTTAACCACCTCTTCTTCCTTGACTATCCAAATTCCATTGATGTATCTTATTCCTTGTACTGAATTCAGATTCTTTCTCCTGGTGGCCCATTTGTGATAAAAGGAAGTGTTTTTTCCCCTTGTATCATCCAGTTGACTTTTGCTCTTTGTTGCCAGAAGTCGGACTGCTTTTGCAACAAGTCTTCTAGCTCCAGTTCTGTTCTCTTCAGTAGTTCTGAGTTCATACACAAATTGCTATTGTTCTGGATGGACTCTAGCTTCCTTGTTAGCTGTTTTATTCTCTCTTCAAGATTACCAAAAGTGTTCTTATGCCAGTTACCCATATGCCTTAGTGAGATTTGAAGACTTTCATCCAAAATTTGAAATGAAGATGTGTCTTGGTGTAACTGTCTGTGGTGCTCCCAGACCCTTTTTACTATTGTTTCTGCCTGTTTCATTTTTGCCTAGAAAGACTCAAACCTCTGAGTTTTTTTCTTGTAGTTTCTTCCTGGAACAGATTCAAACACTATGGGGCTATGATCTGATCCCACCACTGGCAAATTGTTCACTCTTGTGTTGGGAAAGAGGTCAAACCAGGCAGTGTTTCCAAAAGCTCTATCCAATCTTTCCACTACTGTATCAGACTCATCCCTTTTATTGGACCAAGTGTACAATAGTCCAATATTCCTAATTTCTCTAAGTCCTTTGTCTTCAATTAGGGTATGAAGCTCAGTGTTCAAATCTTCCTGAACTGGGATGCCTCCTTCCTTATCTAACTGACTTAATACTTGATTAAAATCCCCTACTAGAACTACTGGTAAATCCCTAAAGTAAGACAAAAGGCAAATATTATTCCAAACTGCATCCCTCTCAGATTGAGTAGGGGCACCATACACTAGTCCTAAGCACCATTTTTTCTAGCGGTGCACTAGTGACAGTGGCAAAAACGTAATTCTTATTAACGGTCAAAGCGAGCCCCTTTCTTTGATTCGGAATTAAAGAATTCGGAATGAATCGAATCTCCCCAAGTAGGATTCGAACCTACGACCAATCGGTTAACAACCGACCGCTCTACCGCTGAGCTACTGAGGAACAATGGTAGATTATATCTCATAGAGTTCAATTCCTGTTCTCAACCCAGGAACAATATGAGCTAGAAGCTTCCTTCGTAACCCCCCAAACTTCTTCGGAGTAGCTCCCTTCCATGCCTCATTTTAGAGGGAACCTCAAAGTGGCTCTATTTCATTATATTCCACCCATATCCTAATTCCATTCATTTAATATCCCTTTGGCGTTATTGACATAAGAGATGTCGTTTCTAGTCTATATTTCTTTTCTATATTCTATATATGTATATGGAAAGTGAAAAAATCATCATATAATAATCCAGAAATTGCAATAGAAAAGAAATAAGGGAGGTTTGTGATGATTTTTCAATCTTTTCTACTAGGTAATTTAGTATCCTTATGCATGAAGATAATCAATTCGGTCGTTGTGGTCGGACTCTATTATGGATTTCTGACCACATTCTCCATATGGCCCTCTTATCTCTTCCTTCTCCGCGCTCGGGTTATGGAAGAAGGAACCGAGAAGAAGGTATCAGCAACAACTGGTTTTTATTACGGGACAGCTCATGATGCTCATATCGATCTATTATGCGCCTCTAATACTTCTAGTTCCACTTCATCAGTCCATAACAAAACCATACCACCTGATCTCTCATTAGCTTCAGCAAACACAAACTTGCTAAATCCAGTAGTTTCTTTCCATTGGGTAATCTTCTGTGCTGGCATTTTTGTTTCCATTAACCCAGGGATGCAAGGCTAATTGCTTTGTCAGACGAGAGACCATCTGTTTTGTAGAGGCCTTGTTAAGGCCCCTACAGTTCCAGGTAAGGCCTATCATGGCCCCAGTGGAGGCTGATTTGGTTCAACCAATGAAGAAGCAGAATCTCAGTCTCCTTCTTCTTGCGCCACGATAGTGCCCTCTGTCATCTCCTCCTCTTCAA
This sequence comes from Cruciata laevipes, assembly GCA_963678965.1. NCBI lineage: Eukaryota > Viridiplantae > Streptophyta > Magnoliopsida > Gentianales > Rubiaceae > Cruciata > Cruciata laevipes. The sequence continues at coordinate 20,992,362 of OY787637.1, forward strand.
TGAGTCCAGCTCCATCTGCATTTTCCTCTCTATTCATGCCTCCTACAGGTGGGGCATCACTGCCAAGCTCAGCTGTTTCCTCTTCAGGAAGGATATGCTCTTCTTCAGTCCCTCTAGCCCGGGGAATCGCATCTTCAGCCACTTCAGGTGGGCTTATCATCTGCTTGATCACACTTTCAACATCATCATCAAAATCAGAATCCTTTGCCGAGGAACTCTCTGAATCAGAGAATAGCTTGAGGGTGAATTTAGTTTTTTTCTGAAGCCCGCACCATAATCTCCTACAATGTACTTATCCACATGCCCTTCTGACCTTGCTCTCTTCTTACCCACTTTCTTCTTGCCTTCCTCTATCGGTTCCGAGAAGGCCTCTCTTAGGATGGGAAGTCTCCGGACCACTTGAATTCTCTCATCATCAGTGCTATCCTAGGAGCTTTCACTTCCCATTGGACTCTCTCCAACCCTCTTCTTAGCTTTTTTCTTTAAAATACTCTCCTCAACACTTTCCCAGGTAGGCTGCCTCACTCATTTCCAAAACTTGATGCCTGGGAGTTTCTTCTTGAGAGTCTTAGAGACTCTGATCTGAGATGGCTGGTTCCTTTTCGGGGGGCATTCTCCTGTTTCTCTTCCTTTTATGACCACTCATATTAGAACCAGTTCTCGAGCTTTGAACTGAGTTGACCTCCGGGGAAGGGCTTCTTATGATTTTGCTTCTTACCCTGCTCGATTCACCAAAATCAAAAATTCCTCTAGGACTGACATCCATATCTGAGAATGAGTTGTTGCTGGCGCTAGACTGCGAGCTGCTACTTTTGCTTCTGGCTCCATCTTCTTCCCGTGCATGTTGATTTAGGTTTTGTACTGGATAGCTATCCTCCAAGTGATAAGAGCTTTCCTCTGAAAAATTGACATTTAATGACTCATTCACATCCCGATCCAGCCATCCTAGCACAGGATCATATTGAATTTCATCAGTGTTAGGGAGAGGGCTCCAAGCTTGCTGCTCAGCCGCCCGCAGGTCCTTTTGTTGCTCCCTGAGCAAACTAGCTTGGCTAGTGTCTCTTTGATACTCCTCTCTAAGTTGTTGATGTTCAGTCCCTTCGCCCTTCATTAGAGCCAGACCTGCCACTGGCATAGGAATCTCTAGCTACTCTAAAACTGGAAGTAGTTGATCTTCTTGGTTCCTTGTTTCTGAGAACAAGTCCAAGAGATACTAAATTTTGTAGTTTTTGGAGGAAATTGGAGATTTTATCCAATTTTTGAGCTCCAAGAGATACTACAAGATGTAGAATTGGGGTAGTAAGAGAAACTCATCCTCCATATGCGTAGAGAGAGAAACAAAATTTGGAGGATTAAAAATTTAATGCTAATCACATTCATTATGGCATTATTTCCTTTTTTAAACTCAAATTCCACTCTCTTTCCTCTCATCTTCAATGCAAAACATCAAAAGTCACAAAATCATGTATTGTTTAAAGCAAAATAGGTAGAAAATAAAATTAAAAATGTTGCTAATATTAATGATAATAAATGCAAGAACTACAAAATGTAGTAACTCTTGGAGATGACCAATTTTTTTTTTGGAGATTTTAGCATTTCATACTACATTTTGGAGATTATTATGTAGTATCTGTTGGACTTGCTCTGACAGATCATTCAAGAGGAATTCTTCTACATTCTGTCGATTTCCTGGGATTACAATAAGTGGTGACTCATTCTCCATTTCAGAACCCATAATGGGGGCCTGGATGATTTGAATAGGCGAAGGATTCAGCACAAGGAGGGCACCCTTATCCAACTCCTGATCATCTCCTTCTGAATTGTTCTCCCCAATTGCTGGATCCATGAGGAATTCATTGGACTGCAAGGAATGTAAACAATACAAGTACCTACATCATGAGTACATAAGCAAGGAATGTATTCCCTCTAGACACTCCTAAGATTGTCCTCCCTTATTATTTTGCACAAGAATTCTAGAGAAGAGAGTAAGACCCTGTTTGCTAGAGCTTATTTCTTTTTGAACTGAAGTGAAAAATAATATAATGAGAAAAAGAATCACAATGATTGAATTAACCTGAATTTCAACAAATTACATTTTCACTTAACTGAACTGATCGAATGATAAGTTCTGGCAAACAGTGCCTAAGTAGTTGAGATAGTTTTTGAGTGTTGAAAAAGTAGAATGTGTGGTTAGTATCAAAGAAATTTATCAACAATGGAAAGTATGACAGTGTTAGAAAACCATCTCAAAAATGAAAGTATGACATTGTTAGGAAACAGTACAATAGAAGTTACAGCACACAAATCTCAATTTAGGCATGATTATATCAATTTAATCCTTGAAAAAAAAATGATACCCTTGTTTTTATTATTTTAGTTTAGGTTCATTTATATATAGTTAAGTTCAATTTTGCTTCACTAAATTTACTTCTATTTGATTAAAATCAATCCTGATATGATCAATTCAATTTAGTTGCACCAATTTCTTACTGTCAATGACGACCTAAACCTCACTTCTAGCAACCAAATCTCGCAACCTTCTTGCCAGTGCCCACAACCTCACCCCTGGGGCTCAACCTCGTCAAAGGCAGTTATAACTTTATTGTTGTGCCACTACCGAACCACTATCGCACCACCAAGAACACCTACAACAACTGGATTTGGATCTCCAGATCCAGAGACTAAATTATTAGAATGATGAGAATATCATGTACTAAATTAATCAAAACACTCGAACTGCTGTAGAGAGCGCCAATGAATGGACTAAATCATCATAATGCCAGTAAAAAAAAAAATCAATCAAAAAATTCCAATGAAAAGAGGTTCTAGATATATGACTTCCTCATATTATTGGCAATGGTGCATACAAGCGTAATTGACACCGTGGGTGGTCTCTCTCATGATGATGTTCTATTGTTATCGTTTAAGTTCTTAAACCCTAAAACTTGTAAATAGATGTTTCTCCAAGTGCATTGGTGTTTTATATTTTTGCCATATGTAGTGGCCGGGTGGTTAATTTACTGAGTTACTATACCACGCTCTGTATTTTACTTATACACGCCCTGAAATAGTGTAAATACGCCCTAAAATGATTATTTTAGACTGTTTTTTTAACCAAAATTATTCTACAGTTGCGGAAAATTAAACACGATTTAAATATATTTCTTGATTTTTCAATATATTATTATTTTTAAATATAATTAAATAATAGTTAAAATACATGGTGTGTTTCAGTGACCCTTAATTTATAATGAAGTTTATAGCATTGATCATGAAAGCCCAAAGAATTAGGAAGAAGATGTGAAAAGGAGTGGTGGTAGGAGGTATGGAGGTGATGAGAGATGCAGAGGCATTAGGGAACAAATGGGACAGCCAGTTCACAACTCCATTGTTGAGGAGTCAACCTCAGTGTCCCCTTCAAACAAACCCCATCATTCTTGCTTGATCCAATGTAAACCCAATTTCCCCTGTTTTCAAATTCCATATGGAAATTATATTGCAACAAATGGTAATAATTGGTATAATGGACCTCAATTTTAATGGGCACTTCAATTACACGAACGCACGCAACAAAAGCATGCAATATCTAAAGCCACTTTGGTTGCAAATTATGTCCACGGACACGGAGGGAAGATGTAAAAGCCATGATCAAAAGCAACCGCGCTACCGAACCCCATTTTCACCCTCGTCCTCTTCAATTTGTCATCCATTTTCCCTCTATTTTCAAGACATTCTAGAAAAAGGTTAGGCCTCTATGTCAAAATGTTTAATAGTAATGTACAATATTTAATTATATAAAATGCTTGATTATTATCTCTTTATCGGTGAATTTAACAGAGTGATAAAAATAACAATTTAATAACTTAGTCCCTGTTTGCCAGAGCTTTTCTGTAGATCACTTTAGTTCAGTTCAATTCAATTCAGTCCAGTTCAGTGAAAATGTAATTTGATAAAATTTATTTTTTCAATACATTAATTTTCACTTCAGTTCAGTCTAGTTCAGTTTAGCAAGAAATAAACTCTAACAAACAAAACCTTATAAACTGAATACAAAGTCTTGGGTGAGACCGTCCTACCATAAGCTTATGGTAGGACGAATGATAGTTCATGTGTTTAATATATTTGTTCATGTGTTTCACAGTTTTGTTTATGTGTTTCACAGTTTTATTTGTTATAAGCTGGGTTCATGTGTTTGACAGAGTTGTTCTTGTGTTTCACAATTTTGTTTGTTATAATCTGTAACAACATGTAAATGAATTAACAAAGTTGTGAAACACATGAACAAATCCATTAAACACATGAACTATCATTCGTCCTACCATAAGCTTATGGTAGGACGGTCTCACCCAAGACCTTTTCTAAACTGAATACAAAATCTGGTCACAAAAGTAGAAAATACTCAGGAAAAACATAAGAAAAACTAAGAAAAAGACGTTGGTGATTAAGAAATTGACCGGTGACCTGATATTTCATAATGAATCGGCGAAGAGGGTCACGTGTGGAGAGGGAAGGGGGTAATTGATGTATTGAGTGCTCGGTACTCTTGTCGTTTTTACTTTCACTTATTACGGGGACATTCCTTTTCATTGGTGTTTCTCTTCTTTTTTCGTTGTGTTTTGGGTGCGAGATTTTTATTTATTTATCTTCCTTTTCAGCTTTTTTCTTTTCCAGCCCCCCATAGTCAATACACTGTAAAAAGATAATCACAAAATTAAAATTATTAATAGTTTTGTGGGCTGACCAAATTCATGGTAGAATATTTATCAATATGGGTGGATTGAGACAATGTCGTTTTTTGGTTTGAATGTTCTCTTTTGTCTTCTTTCCTCCAACTATTTAACTATTTGTAATTCTTCTACCGTATTTGTAATTCTTCTACCGTATGTGAAATAAGGCCATATTTGTTAGAGCTTATTCCTTGATATACTGAACTAAACTTAACTAAAGTAAAAATTGATGTATTGAAAAATTGAATCAGCATAACTGAATTACCTGAATTTCATGAAATTACCTTTTCACTTAACTGAACTGAATTAAACTGAACTGAACTGATCCACAGATAAGCTGTGTAAACAGGGCCTAAATGTCAACAAAACAAAATGATTAGGTATATTGTCACTAATAATAAATCAAAATATGAAACAAATCTTTGAAATAAACTTTTCATTTTATAGATGTATATGTAGTTATGTACAAAAGGAGCCTGTGAAATTAAGGATTAAAATTACGAAACAGTAAAAAATGGGTACGTATGGAAAACGGCAACACGTAATGGGATTCTGATCCCCAGCTAGAGGGGGCAGTCGGGGCCTGGTGGTTGCACTTTAGCCAGGGATGCAGCTTCTGCCCTCTCGTCGCTTTTACTACACTTTCTACCGTCACAAAATGTACCCATCTTCTCTAGGGAATATAAATATGTATATTCACTATTTTCTTATTTATGTTAAATTTAATTTATTAATATATATTTAGGCCCTGTTTACCAGATCTTATCTGTAGATCAGTTCATTTCAATTCAGTTCAGTTCAGTTCAGTTCAGTTCAGTGAAAATGCAATTTGATGAAATTCAGGTTAATTCAGGCATGCTGATTCCATTTTTCAATACATCAATTTTCACTTCAGTTGAGTTCAGTTCAGTACATGGTGGAAATAAGCTCTAGCAAACAGGGCCTTTGTGTGTGTCAACACTCAACGGGTACTAATGCAAACTTTATTTTTTTTGAAAATAAACTTCATATCATTTCAGGGTCCCGGAAAACGTCCGGAATCGTTTGACATAAAAGACGGCAAAGATGCCCAAATATAAGAATTCAATGCACTCGACTTAGCATAGTTTGCAAATGCATGAGGTATATAATTTTCATCCCGAACAACCCAAAAGACTCCGGAGAAAGAACACTCCGCAAGCAAAGAATGAATCTCATGAACAATAGCTTGGCACTCCAACGACGGTGGCATATCCCCCCTCACCATATTTATAATGTTAAGAGCATCACCAACAAAAGCCGCATTATGAAGATCGAGGTCCCGTGCCATAATCACCGCTTCTTTTAACGCCATAGCCTCAGCCAAGGCGGGATCATGAACATGGGGAATCTTTTTAGAAAGTGCCTGAATAAATCCTCCTGCAACATCAAAAATAGCACACCCCAACCCTGCCAAATCTGCCCCCAAACCAGCATCAAAATAAACCAAGGGGACATCTCCTGGGGGCGCTAACATAGACCTTGGCAGCAAAGCAAATGACGGCCGATCGATACGCCTTTCTTGTGCCTTTTGGAAAGAAAACAGAGAGTGGGTTACAGAAGCAACAATCTCATAAGGCTGGCGATATACTCCTTGAAAAATGATGTTGTTCCTTTGCGTCCAGATCGCGTCAGAAATCATGGCGATCAGCTCGCAAACTGTCGGATCATTGGTCTTCATCAGCTCCCGAAACCATAAATCACCTCTAGCTTGCGCATGCCGCGACACGATCGGTAGCAGACCTGCGAAGCTCCAGATATTTGTAGAAAACGTGCAGCTGAAGAACAAATGGCTAGTATCATCATTCTCCTCTGTACAAAATGGACAAATCCTGGCAGCGGCCATTGTCCGTCTTCTCATGTTTGCCCATGTCGCTAATGAGTCTGTTGAAAACCTCCAAGAAAAGTGCAAAACACGTTTCGGCACATGTAGAGACCATAACCTCTTCCAAAACTTCTGCTCGTCAACTTGTCTTCCTGTCGCAACATAATGATAAAAACCAGAGTTCGGGGTTTCAACTGCCGAATGATAACCTGATCTAACAGTATACTTCCCAGAACCATTAGCATGCCAAACCCAAATATCCGCCCCTCCGCGACTACGTAATGGGATCCGTTTAATCACCTCAGCATCGGATAGTTCAAAATGTTCATCCAGCAAACTCAAGTTCCACCATGAGGTATCAGCATCAATCAAATCCGAAACTTTTGACAGGTTCGGTGGAATAGAGCCTGGATTATGAATATAAAAATCATCAGAACGCGGCAACCAAGGGTCAAAGCAAATACTAGTATTAGTTCCAGAATTTATAGACTTTCTGCAACCAATCCGAAGCAGATCAATGCCCTCCTGAATGCTCCGCCAGGCATGAGAAGGACTTGCACCGATCGTGGAACTGAACAAATCTGAATTCGGGTAGTATTTGTCTTTGTACACACGTGCCAAGAGAGAACGCGGTTGAGTTAATAACCTCCAGGCTTGCTTCCCCAGGAGGGCGACATTAAACGCCTTCAAATCTCGGAAACCAATCCCACCATTAGCTTTAGACCGCGCCAGCCTAGGCCAAGAAGCCCAATGCACATTCCTTTCAGTTTCATTACCTCCCCACCAAAATTTACTAATCAAGCCCTGGACTTCTGTTATAAGATGGTCAGGAAGACGGAAACAACTCACTGCATAACTCGGGACAGCTTGGAGAACTGATTTAATAAGCACTTCTTTGCCAGCCTTCGAAATATTCCTCTCAGACCAGCCATCAATTCGTTCCCTAACTCTGTCTTTGATAAACTGAAAAACTTCACATTTTCTCCTCCCAATAACCGATGGAAGCCCCAAATACTTCTCATGAGATAAAACTTCTGGAATTCTCATCACCGCACAGATTTGCGGTCTTAAAAAAGATGGAGTATTAGGACTAAACAAGATACCTGACTTCTCCACATTAATACGCTGCCCTGAAACCTCCTCATATAAAGATATTACCCAATGAATCATAGAGATTTCCTCCACCGAGGCTTCACCAAAAAGCAGTGTGTCATCCGCAAAAAATAGATGGGATATTCGAGGACCCCGTGGTGAGGCGCTCACCCCTCGCAAATTCTCAGCAATGGTAAGATCGGATAGCATGACAGAGAGTACTTCTGAACAAATAATGAAGAGATACGGGGATAAAGGATCACCCTGTCGAATGCCCCTCCGTGGCTGTAGATGGCCCAACTCTTCCCCATTAATGATAAAAGAGAATTGAACCGAGGACAAGCAAAGGTGTATCAGATCAATAAACTGCCTAGGGAAGCCCATTGCAGCCAAGGTCTTGGTCACAAAGACCCATTCAATCCTATCAAAAGCTTTACTCATATCAAGCTTTATACTCATATGACCTTGTGCTTGAGTACGCCTTTTCTTCATTGTATGGTGAACTTCATGAGCTATAAGGACATTATCTGTAATCAACCTTCCTGGGACAAAGGCCGATTGAGATTCCGAGATGATACTAGGGATAATCTGGCGGAGCCTGTTTGCCATAACTTTAGAAGCAATCCGATAAGCGACATTACAGAGGCTAATCGGCCTGAATTGTGTGATGAGATCAGGTTGAGCAACTTTTGGCAAAAGAACAATGTGTGTATAGTTCACCGCAGGGTTAAGAACACCATGATTCAGGAATTTAAGAACAAAAGAAATCACATCATTTTTAATAACATGCCAGAATCTCTGATAAAAAATAGGACTCATACCATCCGGCCCCGGAGATTTCAACGGATGCATTTGTTTCACAGCTTTCGTAACCTCGTCAGCTGTATAGGGACGAACCAAATTTGCCGCCATATCCTCAGAAACTCGTCTCGGCATACGCCGAAGGACCTGATCCATTTTTTCTGCATTCGGACATGAAGAGGAAAACAGACTGCCGAAATAGTCAACAATGATCTTGCTAATCTGATCTGCATTAGTTCTGAGAACACGAGCTTCATCTTTCAGCCCGGAAATCCTATTCAGTGCCCTCCTCTTAGACGCAAACCGATGAAAGAATCTGGTATTGTGGTCCCCTTCCTTATACCAGTGTTGCTTCGCCCTTTGACGCCATTTTGCACCTTCAGCTTCCTGCATGAAATCGTACTCTCTTCTCAACTCCATCAAACTTTAGATATCCGTAGATCCTTTAACTATTTATAGAATCTTTCAAAATTACAAGCAATATACTTCAAAGCTTTTATAGACCATGTAATCGATTCACCCTTTGAAATCATTTCCAATATGTCTTTCACATGAAAGTTGTCTCACTCATATTAGTAACTATACGTACGTAGGAGTAATCTTTTTCGCGTGTTGTATTTTATGCTTGGACTCAAGGAAAATTATGAATATCAATAATAATAATAATAATAATAATAATAATAATAATATACAGAGAAGAAAAGTTTCTTACCACACAAAAGAAAAGGGGGACAATATAATAATTAGGCAAAAGAAAAGAGAGAGCAACATTTACCAAATGGACTTTAGCCTTTATAAAGACAGGAGAATTAGAGCTGCTCCTTCTCTTGTTTATAGCTAGTGTGTGTGAGTGTGTGAGAGAGAAAGTGTTTGTTTGCATGGATGAAGAAGAAGCTCTGCTACGAGTCGCTTATATACACGTGGTTCTCCGCCATTGCTGCCGTGCTGCAGTTTAAGGTTCTCGGCAGCTGCTCCGTCGTGAAGGCGATGATCAAGTACTTGGCCGGAATCCCCGGCCCCACCGGCTACGGCTCCAAGTCCACCGCCGAGCAAGTCACTGATCGGCATTCCTGTTCGTCGTCGCCGTCGCTGTATCCTCTCACTGCAATCATCACCGGTATGTAGTGTGTGACTGTGTGTGAAAAAAGTTTTCTTTGCTTTCTTCTTTTCGTGCAAGATTTATGAGCATGCAAGTGTGAAAAGTAAACAAAGTGTGGCTAAATGTTTTTAGCGACGGTTTGGATAGAATTTGGTTCTTTAACCCGAAATTGGCGGACTACATCATTTACCATCAGTGTTAAATTTGAATAATAATGGAGTAATTTCATATGCTTGATTTTATTTGTTTTAAAATAGAGAAAGTAGTCAAATATATCGATGCTTAATTATTTTCAATGATTCACAATTTACACCATATTTTCAATATATTCCACTGAAAATATCCACTGAAATTTAGTGCCATAAAAGATTATTTTTCAGTTGAACATTGGTACCATAAGTTCACAACAGCACTATGCTTTTGATGAGACATTAAGGCCCTGTTTGCTAGAGCTTATTTCCACCATGTACTGAACTGAACTGAATTGAACTGAACTGAACTGAAGTAAAAATGATGTATTGAAAAATGGAATCAGCATAACTGAATTAACCTGAATTTCATCAATTACATTTTCACTGAACTGAACTGAATTGAACTGAACTGAACCGATCTACAGATAAACTCTGATAAACAGGGCCTAATTCATGACATAAATAATAAAAGTTGCTTTTATGAGACAATTTTTAAAACGGTGTATCATGTCTCTAAAAGTAAATTTTACAAGGGGAACAATACTTTGGCTATTTGCTCAATACATCATGCTCTATACAAAAATCATTCAAATTGTACGCCAAAAAAAATCCATGATTAATACAAACTGGAGGTTGACTGAATTGAAAATTAACAAAATTGATTGATTGAAAATTAAAATTAAAATTAGGTTGATAAAAATGATCGTATTTAACCTTTTTAGATTTACAATAATATTTAATTATGAATATTACTTTTATTCAATTTATACGTGCACAATTAAAGAGTGTACACATATTGTTGGAACGAATTGAGTAATTACAATTAAAGAGTGTACACATATTGTTGGAACGAATTGAGTAGTCAAAATATGTAGGTAATTAATTAACATCCACACAAAAATGAACATGTTTGGATGAGATGAATGAGAATTTTATGCATTTTTTTTGTTCTATAGGAAAAGTACGCTGCAATATTCTATAGGTTAGATTTTTTGCTTTTTTGTTTGGTGCAGAATTTAAGTTTTGTCTCTCTTCAAATATTAATCAATAGTTTATCCCTAACATGTGCATGTTTAGTGGCTAGATTGATGTCACTTTTACTGAACAGTCTTCGATCAATGCTAATCATTCATTATCCTCTACTATATTCTTCTTCATCATTATCAGCTAATAATTAATTATGTTACTTGGTTAACTAGTCCACCACGTTTAGTGTTTTTCAATTAAAGAACTTATCAGTATATTAATTCAATACAGACTATACCGCCGAGACAAAAAAAAAACAGTTTTATAAATTTCAAGTTAATTCAGTCAGTTCATTGTAATTCAATTTTATTTATTTCAATGCTGGGATTGGGGCAGCAATGTAATTCTATTTAGTTCATTGTAATTTAATTAAAAAATATCTTGATTATTGATTATTGCAAAAATAATGAAGGTGCAACATCAGGGATTGGGGCAGAAACAGCAAGGGTTCTGGCAAAGAGAGGGGTGAGGATAATCATACCAGCAAGGGACATGAAGAAGGCCAGTCTTGTAAAGCAAAATATACTAAAACAGAGCCCTCATGCTGATATCACTATCCTGGAAATTGATCTCAGTTCTTTTGCTTCTGTCAAGAGATTTGCTGCTCAGTTTCTGTCTCTTGGATTACCACTTAACATCTTGATGTAAACCTCAACACTTTTACATCCTTCATCATCTCACATAATTGGCAGTGTTTTAATTCAAATCTCTTTGCAGAAACAATGCTGGGAAATTCTCCCACAAGCTTGAGTTCTCTGAAGACAAGATTGAGATGACTTTTGCCACTAATTACTTAGGTGAGCGGTTATCGCGCTATTTTAAATCGATAATGATTACTTTTGCCCCTAAATTCACTATGATAATGATGATTTCAAGTTTACTTTGGCAGGACATTTTCTACTGACGGAATTGCTGCTGGAGAAGATGGTGGAAACTGCCGCGGAAACAGGGATTGAGGGAAGGATTGTGAATGTGTCTTCTGTGATTCACCACTGGGTTAAAAGGAACCAATTCTCCTTTTCCCAAATGCTCAATCCAACCAAGTAAAATTCTCTCCTATAGTTATACCTTCTACTTCTACCCTTCTAACTTGCCCACTTATATAGAAGAAACTTTTACTCATTTTTGGAAACTGACTTTTGCATATTCTCACAAGTCTTATTTTTCACCTTTTTGCGCACCAGATTATTCAACTTTACCCTTCTTTCTTTCTGAACCCAAAATATGAGAGCGCATCTCACATTTTAGGGTCCTGCAGTATTGCCCTTTCATGCTGCAGAAGATTAAGATCACCTCAATCATTCATTGTCCTTTTACTTACTCAACTTATTCTGCACCTTTCGAAAAGGCCCTTTGAATTAACAGTACTAATATGTTAGACTTGTTAATTAGCAAGTCAAAAACTAAGATAATACCACAAAAGTTTAAAAAAAATTTACTTTCATAAACTATGGTATACTAGTATCGTAAAATAAAATCCACGAAGTTCTTTACTACATCGACTCATTCTTATCGTTAAATAAACAATCCATTCTAACCTAATTCTTTTTTCGGTCCTTAACAGCTATAATGGCACCAGAGCATATGCCCAGTCTAAGCTGGCCAACATAATGCATGCTAAGGAACTGGCTAGACAACTGAAGGTAAAATTTATGGTGGTTCCTTACCTGCAGTTTCAAAATTCTCCTAGAAAGATTCTTCCCTACAGAAAATGACTAAAAAACAAAAGGTGAAAACAACCCCCATAAACTTCACCTCCCATTCTGTGGACCTTTTCTAGGACAAAACAATTAATATTGTCAATGTCATAATGAGAATTTGGCAAAAGGAATCAGCACAACTGACAGATAATGAAAGAGAAAGTGACAATTCAAGATGTATATTCTTTGTATATGAGCAATAATCTTACCTTATTTGTGTGTTCTTGTGTGTTGGAATGTTGCAGGAAAGAAAAGCAAATGTAACTATCAATGCAGTTCATCCAGGATTAGTGAAGACTGGAATCATCAGAGATCACAAAGGCTTTATCACAGGCATGCTTTATTATCCAAATTTATCAATCCAAACATAACACTGAAAACCAAGCTGTAAATGATAATTAATTCTATTTCTTTAATTTTATTCCAGAATCACTATTTTTTGTGGCATCAAAGCTGCTAAAATCTACATCACAGGTTAGTTGTCTGTACATGGCTGTCTCTTTTACTTGAAACAGAACATATTCTTGAGCCACATTCATTCACTCACTCAAAGTAAAGTTTCTTGATCTGGGCTAAACTTTTGTAGGGTGCAGCTACAACATGTTATGTGGCTCTTAGTTCAAAAACAGAAGGTTCAAGTGGTTTATACTTTTCAGACTGTAATGAAAGCCACAGCTCAAGCCTAGCATATGATACAAATGAAGCACATAAGTTATGGAAGCTCACCAGATCCTTAATTCGCAGAAGATCAAAATATCAAGTAGCTTAAGTATAATTCTTTCATCCTGAGAAATAAGGATATGACGGTCAATGTAAATGAGTAGATATATGAAGTACATCCACAGCATATGCAGTAACGCGGCCACAAGTCATTCACTGGTTACTTAAACCTCTAATAAACTCATGCTAAGGACTCATTCACTATAAGATTAAGAGCCACTATCATCACATGGCTAATTAAATAAACTAGATGGTTGTTAAAATAAGAGCTGGTGGACAAGCCAAAAGGAAAACATATCGTCAATTCATACAATATTTGCTACCTGAATTTCGGTCACCATCCCTTCCCAGTTCAACCAGACATACACGTCACTTGTCTAACCAATATGGTTAGTTGACCAGTTCATCAAAAAAGTAATCATCCCTGGTATTCATTCTGAATACCTACCATCTGAAAGACGACTAAGTGCAAGATACCTAGTTGGCTCGTTGAACTGCCTATCCTTACTACAGAAACAGAACACTCTTAACGGACCACTAAATCAGCAGAAAATGGGGAGGAACATAACCAAGTAGAATGATGGTACAAGCTAAGTTGAAAAATGCTTTAGAGTTCTCTATTTCATATTCCCCGTGGTCCAGTCATGTTTGTAATACTAATAATAATGACACTTCAATGCAACTTAAGTTAACAAGGAAATAAACTTTTATCGTCAGTACTGCACTAAAAAGTGAATCTAAATTCATTCAGGAGCCAGATGAGGGGATCACCCAATTCATGTCTACAAAAGAAGCTGTCATGTCAATTACTTCAGATTTCAAATCATCAATTACTTCACTTCGCATACAATAAACTAATTCACTCATTGATGAACATAGATGAACCTAATATACAACAGTGATTCAACTAAAGACTAGCTTTCTAGATCTTCCGATCATCATTTCTTTCCCTGCAGAGAGTCAAAACAGCTTGATTAGAACATGATCTTAAGGACAAAAGAAAGCACAGGAGCAAGAAAGGAATATTTTCCCTTGGAAAAGGTTTAATTTGCACTTCCGTGTAGGTACCTTCACACGTGGAGAGCGACGAAAAGATGAGGCAGATCCAGGAGACTTAGTTGCTTGTGTTCCACCTCTACTGGTGCTGGCCTTTCTTCTGTTGGTGCCCGCAGGTTGGAGCTCCTTTATAACAGATGATGATTCACTTCTGCAGTCTGTTGAAACTGTAGAAACTGGAGCAGATAAGGAGATAAGTGAAGTCTCTTGATCAGCCATTAGAACTTGAGGAATAGTTCCTGTAAAGTCATTGTAATGCAGAAACAATTTCAGGACATGTATGTCATATTTACAGAAATATGCTTTACAACGCCACATCAATTTCTTTTAGATAGTGAAACTTTATTAAAAGTTTAAAAAATGTTACGGGAATGATGGAATCATTTTTTATTCCCTCATCCAATAAAAAGAGTTCATTGAACTTGAGGTAATGAATGGTGAAATATATCACCAAAGTTTTTTGTAACCATTTTTTTTCAATTTTAACGTGGATCACGTAATCTTTTTAAGTATCAATATCAAGTAAAAATGGCATAAACATTATAAACCTCAAAGTTGAGTCGTTCTTTGGTACACAAGTAGTTTTACAAAGTGGATTATTCAGTACAAAGGGATTTCAGATGGAAAGTGTGAAACTAAAGATGTGTCAAAACTCAAAATTGGCTTTGAACCAAAGCTAATGTTCTAGCTATTGACTGAGCTAGCCTGAAAACCTGAACCCTCATTTTTTGTGGCTATATGCATTCAAAAATAATATTAAAGGAATATCTAGTAGTTTGCATTTAAGAAACAAGATATACATACACACACATATATATACAGAAATTCATTCTTAAGTGAAAAAAAACAATTGCATATTCTATTTAGCATCCTTTAAGAAGTTTCATCTATGAATTAAAAAAAACAACACAAACATGTGAAATGTTAATAGTGCCACTTTGAACAAACCTAAGTCCATAGGCATTACAATCATTATATAAGAAGCATACCATTACTCACAGCCTCTTGAAATTTCTCCCGCATAGTTCTCACAAACTTGAATAGTCCATTGGTTCGATTCAAGTCCACCAGTAGCTCATTTGTATGTGTTAGGGGTGGATTACAATCAAGCACTGCAAATGAGAAATGAGAGATAAATTGTAAAGAAATTTGTACCAGTTATTCCCATCAGAAAGAAATTGCCAGATTTCACAATTCAACCAGATTGCATATCATTTAAAATTGTAAAGTCAGTTGCAGAACAGATGGATGGGGTGCAGTAGTGAAGTACAATGTCATAAATACTGAAGTCTTTAGCAAAATACTTTAGGTAACAGCTAAAACCACTCACAAGAATAAACTTCATCTGCAAATCGGATTGTGAAGGAGAACTGCAGGTTAGGATCTTTGCAATCAATGTTGGCGAATATGAACTTCACTCCTGGATAAAATTCAAATGAAAAGGTAGTGCAGTATTAAAAAGAGAATAATCACACCATATACATTCAAATAAGAAAATCTAAGCATTTCAAGTAATGCACACACATTTGTACTGGACAGTTGTACATACCATGTCCACATTCGATCTGCAAACCAAGCACCTTATTATACCATGAAATAGCCTCTTCAATTTCCTTACTCTGATAACTGCTTTGATTACGCATTTCCAGAAGTTCTAGCAGATCTGTACGCATAAAATAAAGGGAATGAAGTGAATAATGACGCTGGAATAAAATTCTATGGTTCAAAACTTATATTATTAAAATTCTATGGGTTAAAATTCTATGGAATAATGACGCACAGGGATGAATTCAAATGGAAATCCTTCTCAGGTGAAACTAGAATACACAATGCCACATTACAATGATTGAGATTTTACCAAATATAAGACCGATAGAGACCATTATTTCTTCAAACACGGCCAATGCTAACTGCTAACTGCTAAGTATTCCCTCCCTTTTCTTTGTCCTTCATACCCCTACCCAACCTCTAGTAACAATAACTGATAATAGCTTGATGATAAAAATAGTCCATTGAGAACCATATATTAGTTCTTTCATCATTTATCTTGATCACTTACCTTTCTTCAACCAGAAAGTATCAATGAGAAGCAATGAGAAGCAATAACTCACCAAGATATTCTGATCTTACCTTACTACAATCACCTTAATCTTAACCCCTAATTATACCAATAAGAAAACCTCATAGACAACTAGAGTAGTATTAGCACCTTACTAAAATCAATATCTTGTAGCCAACATCAGGCAGAAGCTTTTCTATCACCCTAGTATATATTCTAGTAGAAGTAATTTACATCAAAGCAAAGAATATAATCAAGGGGAAAAGTACTTTCCTAATAAAATGGCAGGGCTAACAAGAAGAAACATCACTACGTTTCAATTGGTCTGCACAATGAAATGATTGCTTGTCTTTAAAGAAGTATTACCGTGAGACTGCTGAGATACCATTTGTGTATACTCGTCTTTCCTATTTGTTTGATCTCCAAGGAGAGCCTTTAGTTCCTCGATTCTAGCTTTTGTGGCAGATACTGAGTCAAGTATGGCCATCCGCTCAGCCTCTTTTTTGGTTTTTGCTGCAAATGAACAGGTTAGTAATACAAAATTTGATTTTCATTACAATGAGTTTTTCCTTCAACACAAAATGTAATAATCACAATGGAACCATACCTGCAAGAGATTTGACCAATTCAGCGTCTGCTTCCCTCAACTCAACTTTTAACCTCTGCAGCTTAACTTGCAAAACCAAACAAATAATTTATGTTTACCAAAAACTTACCAACCAAAATAGCAGAAATGCTTGTGAAGGGTTAGCAACAAAAATACAAAACTGATTATAATCTAGACCTTGAGCTTCGACATTTTGCTCAGATTTGGAGAAGAGAGACTTGAGATAATTTTGAAAATCCAAATGGAGGGACTCCAGTCTCTGCTGCTGAATCTCCATCTCTTTGCCGCAGATTAGTCTTGATTCCCTCATTTTTGTCACAGCACTCCGCATCTTCAAACTGAGAGAATATCTAGTCAAAAACCAAGTGAGTGTGTGAATTATGACACAATATGAGCAGTCCTGATCCTCTGTGACCAAAAAAAACCCCAAAATGACATCATATACCTAATTTTTCCATCGAAATTTTTATCAGTTGGCTCAGCTCAACCAGCCATTCACTCTCTCTTTTTTAATAAACTATAGCATACTCACTTAATAAACTACAGCATACTCATTCAGAAAATTGGTACACGATGACTTAAAAAACTATAAACGTACTTGTAAACATACTAAGCAAATATCATACAGCATATGCTTGGTGGACAAAATGACAGAAACATTAGGCACTATTTCCTGTCCTTTTACCACTCTAACTTGGCAAATATGGAACTGTGGCAGCAGCAACTGCCTTAAGCTGATTGAAAGCCACCTCTTTTACTAGACAAGTCCTTGGACCAGCATCAAAAGCCAAGAACTTGGACCACCTCTTATACATAAGGATATCTACCCAGACCATTATACGTTCATATTTTAGGACAAAGCAGTTGTATTCAACTACTGTAAACATTACCGGATCAGAACTGAACTGAGACATTACCAACAAATATAAAATAACTAACTGCTAGCAGAATAAAAGTTAACTTCAGATTCTAAATTTCCATTTTTTAGTAATGTATGGGCAAGATTGTCTCTATTAGTTCTGGATCACAAGGGAAATGTATGAGCAATGCATATGCAATATCACAATCAAAGAAGAAAAATAAGCTTCCTTCCACACTCTCTCTTTCTACCTATTACGCTCTTCCAAGTAATGCTTGAGGGCTAAGGTATGTGGTCATGATTCTGAGGTCTTAATAGCCTCGAAGATGCAAAAACAAAAAAAAACAACTTAAGGGGAAGAGAACATCCGTAAGATGGGTCTGAAATATCGTATGGTACTGAAAACTGATACCACCAAAGGTGACCAAACTCACAATTAAGTACCATACACTACTGCTCGTGATTCCATTAGATTTAGAGCAAAAAACCGTCCAAATATTGCATTTTGGCTATAGTTCAGATATACAAGAAAAAGTTCGGTGTAGAAATAAGAAGGGGACGAGGATATTACCGGTTAGGGCTTCAAGGAGACGGAGCTGATGATTGGGATGGTCGTCGATTGAATTTCGAATTCGGGAAGAAGACGCCCCGAGCTTGATTGAACGTCTGCAGATAGATATCCCCGGTGGAACGGAACTGCAATTATTTTTTGAGAGATAAAGAGAGTGGCAAGGAAGTTCAAGGGTTAGCCCCGCCATTTCCCCCCACATGCCTAATAATCCTTCAAAAAATTAGTTAGATCCATTCGGTTTAATTTAGTTCCGCTCTATCCATAAATTTAATTTAATAAAATATAATTTGATGAAATTCAGGTTAATTCAGTTATGTTCCACATTAATTTCTAGTTTAGTTTAGAACTATAAAATTAGATATGATTTGATTTCATTTAGTTATATTGGTTCGTATTTTCAATACATTAGGTTTATTTCAACTCAGATGATTCACTAAGAGATAAATTCAGGATAACTAAAATTGATCCAATCCAATAAATCTAAATACATGTCCAAATATTCTAAATACATTTCTCATTCGTAGTCAAATTTATAATAATGTCTTCCCATGTTTTTGGTCCAATTTTTTAAAATTATAAAGTCTTGTTTGAGACGGAATCAAGCGTGAGTCGTGAATTGTAATTAATAAACTTCTAACGTGGATGGACCTATGAGTATTTTCAACCATTTAGAGGCTTTAGACAAGGTAATCCATAGCACCATTGGTTTTTAACATCAGCCACATCAGTATCTTATTGCTACAAAGTTGAATCAGGATCAATCTAGTGGATATAGCCATGGTAAAAGTTGAATCAGGATCAATCATATTATTAAAATCCTCATGCCACTGGCTAAAACTTTATCTTTGCAAATGTGGTAAACAAAATCATCAACAATTCACCAGTTCTTCTATTATTTGCCATTTTTTCTTCAATCTCAATTTCAACCGTCACGCCTCAGCCGTACCTCAAAACTCATTTGCTATGCTTTGATTTACTTTGATTTTCTCCAATATGCTCTGATTTGCTCTGATCTACTCTATTATTGTGTAACTTCTTATCTTTGTTGTTCTTTTTAGTTGATACACTTATATAGTTTTGTAAATATGTTTAAAATGGATGGAAAAACTAACCGTGTTAGTTGAAAGGCCAAATATACTTTATTTAGGCTAAAATGTAGAACAAAAAATTGTTGATACTTTTAAAATGTTGAGTCTGAAATGTGAA
The DNA here is from genome assembly GCA_963678965.1 of Cruciata laevipes. Classification (NCBI taxonomy): domain Eukaryota; kingdom Viridiplantae; phylum Streptophyta; class Magnoliopsida; order Gentianales; family Rubiaceae; genus Cruciata; species Cruciata laevipes. Next base: position 21,011,919 of record OY787637.1, read on the forward strand.
ATCAATTGTACACTGTAGTACATGTTTGGGGCAAAAAATGGAATTCAGTCTTTTCATAAAGTTTCAAATTCCATTCAAAACATTTACTCAAAAAATAAATAAATAAATTGGAAAGAAGAGGAACTCGAAAAAGAAAAACTCGGGTTAAACAAGGAGTTACTATATTGATATTGGACTCGAAGTTGCAGTTCCTCCTCGCCCTTTCCGATCCTCTCTCGTATTCGTATTCCTTTAATTTTTTCCCACCAATTTATATAATATTGACACAAAAATTCCATTCACTCGCCAATTTTTCCGGAAAACTAGATCGGCGTTCCGGAGCATCCGACTCGATTCCGTTTCCGGTGAGCTTTCTATTGTTTCCCCTTCTGCTTGTACTTGGAGATTGCGTTTAGGGTTTTGAACTTATGATTTCGGCGATTTTTTATCTGGCTTGGGACATGAAGAAATTAGGGCTTTCGAACATTGAGATATTATGTGGGTTTTTTTTTTAGGGTTTTTCCCCACTCGTTTTCAGGGATGTTTTAGGGCTTTTGTGATTGAATTCATGTACTGATTTATTGTTCTATTCTTGGGATTGTTAGGATAGAACTGGAGATTAATTGGGAGGTTTAGGGACGGGGTGAGGGCAATAGGAGGATAGAGGGGAGGGAGGGAACCACATAATTGACCTAGGATGTATTCATTATCACACATTGCACAAACTCTGAAGTTATTGTATGAAATATTGGAGCTGTTAATTAAGAAAATATTTGCATATATACAAGAAAATAACTTGGTGTGGACTTTATTTCTTATACATGCGGTTTCATGTATCTGACTTCCTTTTCTGCTCATAGTATTATATTTGTGCATGCTGATCAATTAGGGTTGTCTTATTTCCCCAGACCGCAGCTATATCATTTGAATAACCGTGGGATGTTATTTGGAAGATGACATCAAATATTACATCTGGAGAAAGGAGGTACAAATTATTCTTTACTGAAGCCTGTTAGAACGGGCAAATTGCTCTTTGGATTATGATTGTGCAGAATAGCATTCTGGCACTATTGACTGTGATGCCAGAACTTCTTATTGTTGAGTGATTATTACAGATGGGCTTCTGCGAGAAGAACAGGAATGACAGTTTTAGGGAAAGTTGCTGTTCCAAAACCAATTAACTTACCCAGTCAAAGGTATTTTTTGACTTGACCTGCAAATATTTTGTGTATTAAGTGGGTCAGCTTCTGAAATGATCTCCAACAATTTTCAGGCTAGAAAACCATGGGCTGGACCCCAACGTGGAAATTGTTCCAAAGTGAGTAAAATGTTTTCCTCTGTGTTGCTTATTGTTCCTCTCTCAGTATACTCAATTGCAATATTCCCTCCAGCCACAATTCCTTTGTTTAGTTGGCTCTTTTGTTCTTCTTGGCAGGGGGACTCTTGGCTGGGGAAACCGATCATCATCTTCATCCAATCCTTGGGGTTCCTCTACGCTGTCTCCAACCGCTGATAATGCAAGTTCAGTCAGCCAACTCAGTGGGCGTCCTTTATCTGCTGGTAGTGGCAGTCGACCGTCTACTGCTGGTAGTGATAGAACAATTGAACGTAATGCATGGGGTCCTACTTCTAGGCCTGCATCGGCATCTGGAGTGGTTCCATCTAATCAACCATCTGCAACCTCTAGACCCCATAGTGCAGAAACAAGGCCTAGTAGTTCGCAATTGTCACGATTTGCTGAACCCTTGTCTGAAAGCCCAGCACGTGCCCCAGTAACTGCTGCTGAAAAAGTGGTAAGTGTATATTGCTATGCACATTGCCTATGTAGTTAAAACCTGTTTGTGCTTAAATCTTTGGAGGAATGTTACAGTTAAAGGACTTAAGGCCGAGCCTGTCCCTCTAGATCACATCGTTCATGTTGAAAGTGTTAAAGTATCCCTATTAAATCAGTTCCTTCTAAACGTCACTAGACTGCCTGCAATTTGACCCATCACTTTCTTATCTTGTATGTAATTCGATCATAGTTCATATGGAATTTTCTAAGTGAATGGAGTAGAGATTGATTAGATCCAAGATTCTGAATGTACAACCCTTCAGAAATTGGTGTTGATTGATGGTTAGATGTAATTATGTCGCACAGCGGCAATTAGTAATATTTTTTACAAGTGGTATGTGCCTCTGCTGAAATCAGCTACAACTGCAAAATAGTTCTTGGCAATTCATTTGGAGTTTGAAATTGTTGTTAATTGTTATTTTTATCCTGTTCTCGCAAACTAAATGGTTGAACTAGTAATTTAACATATTATACGTGGAGCCAGCATACATACTGCATAGATGCTTTGACCACAACAGCTTTTTAGCAAAGTCCTATTACGATCTTTATAATTAACAGTATGTCTCAGTTATTTGTAAGGGACACAGGATGAATAGCCCTGATTACTGTGTTGTTGCTATTGGACTTGGTGGATTCAAAATAATTAACCCTTTGTTTGCATGGAATCTACTATTAGAAGCCACGATTCACTTCCTTTTCGTGGGAAAACAAACAAATGATAACTTGATAAGTTATAATTATGCCCTTTTAGATAACGGGTACCCAAATTAGTGAAATTACCTTTACTGGTTTTCTTTTGTATCTAGTCCACATATTTTATGCTAATTATCCTTTTTCTTCAGCAGGGGATCATGTCCTCTGAGAGCGATAGATTTTCTCTTGCTTCTGGGGATTTTCCCACCCTAAATTCAAGCAAAGACAGTACTTCAAAATTTACTGAGCTGCAAGGTGATTATATGCTGATTATTTTCCTTTTGATTATTCTAAGTGCTACTGATTTTCTTTCTGCAGTTTAATTGGTTAATGTTTCTTCTAAGGTTATTGCAGCTTTAGATGTTTGCATTTACCGTTTCTTTAATTGTTTCTTGGTGATGATTGTGCTAAATGATTTTTGTGATATTGCTCTATCACAGACACATATTACGTGGTCTGCACATAGCGTTGTGATAATGTTCCTTTAGATCTCTTTTTTCTTGGGTTTGACTCCTTAGTTTGTGTCATTGGCAGATCCGGGTTCCCATAGCCGTCCTAGTTCGGCTTCGGGAAAGATGGGGAACACTGACACATCTGAAGCTGGTCTGTTTTTCTGGATTTCATATCTAAAGTGACACCTATTACAATATCTGGCAGTATCTTATCTTTTCAATGAATTTTTGATTGTTCAGATGCTCACAGTGGAACTTATAGCACCTGGAACAGAGATGGACCTCAGAATGTGGATGAAGGAATCCAACCTGACCCTCCAAAGTGGCATGGAGAGGCTCAGCAATATCACAACGCTAACATGCCACCACCACCGTTTGATGCATGGCGTGGACCTCCAGTGAATGGTCCCGCTGGTGTTTGGTATAGAGGACCTCCTGGTGGACCACCTTATGGAGCACAAGTTGGGCCTGGTGGCTTTCCTATTGAGCCTTTTCCTCAGTATTATTGTCCACCTTCAGCAAATTCACAGTCAGTTCCAGGGCCCAGAGCTGGCCCCCGGGGACACCATCACCAAAACAATGGAGAGTTATATAGACCTCAGATGCCTGATGCTTTTGCTCATTCAGGGATGCCTTTTAGGCCTGGTTTCTACCGAGGTCCAATGCCTTACGAAGGATATTATGGGCCTTCTATGGGTTATGGGAATTCCAGTGAGAGGGAAGGTCCTCCATTTAAGGGCATGGCTGGCCCATCTGTACGTAATAGGTATTCGACTCCTAATGCTTTTGATTCTGGACATTCCCACCACAGACCTGCTAGGAATGATTCTACTGGAAAAATGCTTACTGACCATGAGAGAAGTTCTCGTCCTGGTGATGGCTCTTGGCAAGGCAAAATGCATACTGACCATGGGAGAAGTTCTCGTCCTGGTGATGGCTCTTGGCAAGGAAAAATGCTTACCGACCATGAGAGAAGTTCTCGTCCTGGTGATGGCTCCTGGCAAGGCAAAATGCTGTCTAGGCAGCATAATGAATGGGAAGGAAAAGAGAATGCTGAGACTACCTCAATTCCTAAGATGATTGGCAGAACTGATGCATTACCGAGGACGAGGGAGTGGGGTGCTGAGCTTGATAGTGAAGAAGATATGTACTCCAGTGGGGCCAGAGTAGCTGAAAATGTTTCTTATCATTCCGGGCATAATAGAGCTGGTCTTGATTCAGTGGCTGGTAGTGCTAAGATAAATCAAAAGACTGCTGCATCAACTCCAGTAATGCTTCAACCATCTGCAGTGATGAAAAGGGGTTCAGTTGTTCCAGCTACTGGGAGAGACACTTTGATGCAGAAAATTGAAGTTTTAAATGTCAAAGATCGTGGCTCTGTGGACACTAATGACAGTGATGTTTTGACCAAAGTTGGTAATGATGCCTCAGTGCCTTGTGGAAAAGTTCCTGTATCAAACACTGGTGCTCTGGCAAGTGAAAGGATTTCCAGCATCCGGGACAGAACTTCTCAGCCAGCTTTCACTTCTAGGTTTGTGACCAATGCTGATTTTAACTCTATTATGTTTTGGCCTTTGGTTTATCCAACTTACACGTTTTTTAAATCTTTCAGAAGGTCAGGTGATCACATGCATGGTAATAATAACAGCATTGTTAAAGGACGGCTTCAAAACCCTGATAATCATGGTCGGGAAATGAAGCCTGTAGCCACTGAACTGCCTGGTATGTCTACTGAAAACTTATCACCTTCCTCTCATGTCCATGCAAGCAGCACCCAGCCTGCTGCAGAAGATGCTGAATTTTCTTCAGGGAATAATGAAGATTCATCAGCTGAAACACTTGACACAAAGGATAGCCAGGCTCAGGTTAGTATTGTTCTCATTTTAGTCATGAAGTAACAATATGTAGTTCTTGTGACAATTTATTTGTTAGTTGTGACTTTTTATGCGTTGGTGTCTGACATTGCATTGTGCTCCTTGTTTCAGCGAGCTAAAATGAGGGAGTTTGCAAAGCAACGTGCCCTGCAACTGCAGAAGGAAGAGGAGGAACGAATTAGAGAGCAGAAGGCAAAAGCTTTGGCTAAACTGGAAGAGCTGAATCGACGCGCTGAGACTAGTAACTCGTGGAAGACTGATAGTGTTCTTGGCCCAACTGAAAAAGAGAGGGAAGAAGAGCCATGCAGTGAATTGAGCAGTCTTGGTACTAAACCTGAAGTGGCTAAGCCTGATTTGACACTAAATTTTGGTGATGTTAGTCAAATATGTGTCGGTACTGTCCCATTGGGTGATCAATCTACAACTTTGGCAGCCCATTTTCCAAGTGATAGAACCAAAGGTGTGACACTAGAACCTGTTGTTTCGGATGGTCAGCCTTCATCTGTCAATGAGGAAATTGTGAAAGCTGATGCTAGCCTTATAAAAGGTGTCCCTCATTTAAATGAAGCTGGTGTGTCTAGACATAAACGAAACAACTTAAAGCCAAAGCAGAATGTTCAACCAAATTTTGCAAGGGAGCAGCTGCAGGTGGTCTCTGTCTCTGTTGCCCCAAAAGATGATGCTGATGTAACATCCAAAGAAAATAACATCCCTTCAGCTGTGGTCCCATCTCATGAGGAGTCTGACTCGCCAAGAAACACTGTTGTAGCTGCTGAGACTCCTGCACAGCCGAGAAAGAAAAACAATAAGAACAATAGAAAGCATAAACCTGATGAAGCAGCTCACACTTCTACTTTGCCACAAATAGCCGTGACTGAAACCAGGCCTATAAAAGCCAGCCCTGAAGTTAACCTCAACAGTGTTCAGTTGGATCTGGATTCATGTTCAGCTCAGGGATCAGTTACTGTTGGATTAGAGTCTTCCAAGGAACAGTCTTCTGTACATGGTGAAGAGGTCCTGGGCAGAGTGATTAACCAAAGAAAACCTCAGCATCCACGTAAATTTCCACGAAACCAGCAACCCAACAGACCATCAGATAAATTTCATGGAAATGACAATGTCATGTGGGCACCTGTCAAGTCACAGACTAAATCAGATCCAGAAATTAATCGGCAGAATGTGCAGGTATCCACCACAGCTGCAAAAACTGACACTCAAGTGCAGAGCAATCCCAAAGGAAAAAGAGCAGAAATGGAGAGGTATGTCCCCAAGCCAGTTGCCAAGGAACTAGCTGAACAGGTTAGCATCCAACAGCCAGATTTAACTTCTGGGTTGTCATCTGATGAATCCACTAAAAAGGTGGATAGGGGATTGCAGATCCCAGGTCTGGAAACTGGTACCTCTGCAACCCACAATGCAGCTATGGATTTTAGGGAGGGTACTAAGCAAGGAAAATTGCATGGAGCATGGCGTCAACGGGGTTTGGTTGAAACTCCACTGCGTGGATCTTCATATTTCACCTCTAACACAAACAAGAATGCTCGTTCAGCAGTAGGTCACCATATTGTGAAGCCTGAAGTGGTTACAGATAGGGATTTCAACGTGTCAGAAAATTGCAAGGTATCAACAGATACTGATGGATCAGTTTCTATGAGAGATCAGATAGCAACTGGCAAAGGTAAACGGCATTCATTGAAGGCTGACAGAAGCTTGGGTTCTAGTCATGGGCGGGAGAAAAACTCTTTTACTATGGAGGCTGATAAACACCATACCCAGTTTTCTGATTCTGATGGTAGGCATGCTGAGAAGATTTCTGTTCCAAAGGAGAATCGAGGATTTGAGGAACGTGTGTCATCACAGTGGCAACCCAAATCTCACTCATCTACAAATAATAGCCACAAGGGTGGTAGGTCGAGTTCAGGTCCAGAAGTTGCTGGTGAGAGGAGTGGCAGTGTCAAGAAAGGTTTTGCTTCTCAGTCTAGGTTTCATGTTATTTCCGATGCTAAAGAGATGGGCGAAAATGACTTCTCTCAGTCAGTTGATTCTGAAATTGTAAATGCGGGGCATCAAGGACACAGGAAAGAGAGAAGAAATCCTACAATATACTCCCAGAATGAAATGGTTGCCAGTGCTGAAGAGTCTGCAGAAGGCCAGATTAGGCAGCAGAGGAGTCGGAACCAAAATGTTCATCCCAGGGAATCTCATGGTGATTGGAGTCAACAAGAAAGACAGAGGCATAATAGTCACTATGAATACCACCCAGTTGGGTTACACAACAACCGATATCCTGAAAGGAATGAAGATGGAGTGGCACCAAGATACAAGGAGAGGAACCAGAGCCAGTCAAGGCGCGGAAGGGGGAATTTCCATGGGCAACAGAGCAGCAGTATCCGAGTTGATGCAGGTTCCAGTTGATAGATATCAGCTATGTTTTTTCCAGAGTTGAGAAGTAGGTTTCCAGGTATTGGGTCTTGGCTTGATTAAGATGGATTTCAGGTACTGCAGTACGATGCAGTGTTATGTTCCCCCCCTGGAGCCCTCTTACTTTATTTGTCTTTTGAAAGAATTATTAATATTTTGCATGTAATTCGCATAGGATAAGTTACGCGAGGATTGACATTTTACTATATGATAGAATAAGCTGCTTTTAATTGTTGATCTGTGTTACACGTTAAGTGAATTCTAAAATTGCTGAGTTTGAGATATGATGTGTTCAATGGTCATTCTTTCAGTTTTATCAAATTTCATATCAAAGTGGAAAAAGGGCTAAACACAGTTCATAAAGGTTTATTTCTACAGTTTGATTAATAGAAAGTTAGTGTTCTATATACCATGTTTAGCATGAATTAAAGAGAGAATGCATCAAAGGCAGGAGTAAAAGTACAGTATGTTGAAGGAAAGTGAAAGTACTTGCTCATGGAATGATACACGAGTGTTCATTGGCAATAATAACTTCTAGAGAGTTCCGGAAATCTCTTTTAGCGAAGTTAGCGTTTGCATGGTTTTGAAATCGATATACTCAGTGAGCTCTATGGCGCTGCTCATCATGGAGAAACTTCAGCGACAGTCATCGAAAAAGAGACAACATATTGTAACTTGAAACTGCATAATGGAGGTATATATAATTCAATTCAATATAGCATTTCTGCATAGCAGCATCAGCCAAGAGTGGCAATGTTGTAGCTTACAATAGGCATCACACAGTTGAAGGATATTAGGTCAGATTTTAACCTGATGTAAAATAAACGAGCCTACACCAGTCTAAGGTTTTAAGATCCTAACTTGGTTGTAATCATTCACCAAACAAAAAGTGCAGTAAATCAAATACCGAGCCATTGATGCAATTGTGTTGATCCAGCATAACAGGAAAAAGCCTCTTTTGAAGCAGACTAAATATGTGTTGAATCTCAACAGCCTTATCCGATAAGAACATGTCTTCCCTAAACGGAAATACAACCACCAAAAAGCAACAACAGGTAAAGTAACATGAAAGGAGAGAACACAATAACTAAGAGAACAAAAATGCTATGCATTGGTCCACATTAAAACAAGCCATATAGTGAATAAAGTGAAGATGGCAGTTACTACCAAATACTGTCTAAGACACTCTGGATATAGTGAGCCCTACGGTGCTGCTCATTGTAGACCAACTTTAAAGACGAGAAAGATGATACAGATGAAGTACTTCGATAAGCCACAACGCGTAGCACAGCTAAACTTAGACATCACCAAAAAAGAGAGCAAGACACAGCATATTGTAGCTTAAAACTGATTCACGGAAATATGAATAATTTAATATAGCATTTCTGCACAGAAACATCAGAAAAGAGTGGCAATGTTATAGTTCACATCAGGCATCACTCTTTCAGCTAAAGGATATTAGGTCCTATTTAAACCTTTGTAAACTATAATGAGCATACATCATACGAAACCAGTCTATTGTCTATAGGTTAGATCTTAACTTGGTTGTAGTCATTCGCAAAACCAAAAAATGTGGTCAATCAAATACCGAGTCATTGATGCAATTGTATTGATCCAGCATTACAGGCAAAAGATTCTCTTGAAGCAGAATACATATGTGTTGAACCTCAGAGTGAGACTTATCACCAGCATAAAACACATGATTCTTCCCCTTCAACTCCACCTGACTATACCCGGGTATTTTGTTCACCCTGCTCTCTTTCAACCTCTTCCTCATCCTTGCATACTCATCCCATTGCCCATTTCCAGCATACAAATTACACAAAAGCACATAGCTCCCTGAGCTACACGGTTCGAGCTCCAGTAATCTTTCCCCCAACACATCCACTAGCTCAGCTTGCCCGCCATGCAACTTGCAGGACCCCAACAACGAGCCTACAACGGCCCCATCACGATCCCCTGGGCCCATTTGGCCCATTACCTCAGCTGCCTCACTGATCAGCCCGGCTCGGCCTAGGATGTCGACAAGGCAACACAAGTGCTCTTTGTTTGGGGTTATGTTGTAGGCAGCCTTCATGGAGTTGAAGAGTTTTCGTCCTTTCTTCACAAGACCTGAGTGGCTACAAGCTGACAGAATTCCCAGGAAGGTTATTTCATCTGGCTGATTGCCTGATCGCAGCATTTGTCCGAATGTGGTTAGTGCTTGAATACCATAGCCGTAGTTGGAGTATGCAAGAATCATTGCAGTCCATGAGAAGACATCTTTGGTTTCAACATTCTTGAAAGCGAATCTTGCAGAGTTAAGATCACCTGTCTTGGAGTACATGGTGATGAGAGCATTGATCAATGAGGTTTCTGACTCAAAGCCTAGCTGTATAATAAGTGCATGAGCTTGAGAAAGCTCGAGAACTCCCTGACATGCAATTAGTACACTAGTGAAAGTAATCACATTTACTCTGTGGCTGCTACGAAGCATGAGGATAAAGAGGTTAAGAGCTTGTTGTTGAGGACCGTTCTTGGCATAACCGTCGATCATTGCATTCCAAGTCACCACGTTCTGATCTGGCATCGTGTTGAAAAGCTCAAGAGACTCAACCATTAGGCCTTCATCTGCATAGGCTGTAATCATTGCATTCCAAGCAGCCACATCCTTGTTTGGCATTTGATCAAAATACTTTCTTGCCAAATCAATCCAGCCTTTCTGAGCAAGCCCTGTAACCATAGTTGTCCAGGAAACAGCATTTCTCTGCCCCATGGAATTAAACAACCGAACAGCTTCATCCACTCTATCACAGTTCAAGCAGCCTTGTATCATTATATTCCACGAATAGAAATTGCGCACTGGCATCCGATAGAAGAGCTGGAGGGCATCATCAACCCGAGAAATCTCCACATAAGCCCTGATCATGGCTGTCCAAGTCACCACATTTTGTGCAGGAATCTGATCAAAAGTTTCCCGTGCTTGATCAATCAAACCATTCCGAGCCAGTCCCAAGAGCATAGTAGTCCAAGAAACTTCATTTTTCTCGGGCATTTGTGTAAACAGCCGAGAAGCCTCCTCCACTCTGCCATGCTGCAAGTAGCCAGAAACCAACCCTGTCCAAGAAAACACATTCCTATGAGGCATGTTATCGAAAATTTTCCGTGCTAAATCCAGCCTTCCTACCTTGGCGTAAGCGTGGACCATGGCCGAATCAGCCACGACATTTCTCTCAGGCATAGCATTGTACAAAATTTCAGCTTTATGAAGGTCATTGTGTTTTAAATAAATGGTAACCATGGACGAATAAGAAACAATATCTTTGTGTGGCATTTCATCGAACACCTTCCTAGCCTCACTCAATTTACCCAACTGCCCCAGGCTTCTTAATTGGAGATTACATTTATAAACCCCCTCCTTCGTTGCCAAGCCTAACATGGTGGGGACCTTTTGGGGATCAAGTTTTAGTTTCGAATATGATCTGCAAATGGCGGGAAGCTTGAAAGCGTGGCGTGCAGCCATCATTTTGATAAACTATAACCCTATCTTAAAATTGTGCCTTTTCTATTTCTTTTGAAATCAAGTATTTTTAAAAAAAAATTAACAAAAATCGTGCTCAAATTTCATTCACACACATGGGTATTCGTCTTTTGTGTGGTAAGTTAAACATAAAGTTGTGAAAAATAAATTATAATCACACTAAATTATGATGGGAGAGCTTTGATTACGGTAGAGAGGAACAATCTTATGCTACGAAGGATTTGTTTTCTATATTATTTAATTACTAATTCTCAATTGAGACCTGTCTCCATTGAGACCAAAGATTATATGAGACCACTATTGATTGAATTAAGCTCACCCGTCGATTTCCTTGATTGAATTTGTCGTTGGTGAAATTGACCAAGGAAATGATCAAGGAAATTTGACCGAAAGATCAAGCAAATTGAACGAAATATCAAATTAACTGAAAAATCAAGGCAAAACAAAAATACTCAAGCACATTGATTGAAAGATCAAACAAACTGACTAAAAGATCAAGCAGAAACAGTAAATGCTCATTCCCCTGCTCTTGGTCTCCACAAGGACAGGTCTCACCCAAGACTTTCTCTTATTTAATAGATATATTTTTTTCAAATCATGAATGTTAACAGCGTATTAACTTAAATTTACGTTAAATTTAAAATAACTTTAGTTCAAACATACATCAATATTTTCGATCCTTTCAATCCAACTATTACCAGCTATTCAAGGGATAATCACATCAGTCACTCCTCTCAATTTTTTTAGAAGCCGATAACTTCTGACCAGATTTTGATTATGGAATGCTTTAACCCCAGTCTCTCGGGTGGCAAAGTTGTACTTTACTTTACGATCACTAATCTGCTCCCTGATTTTTGTAATGAAGTTTAAGGCATCTTAAAGACCATAATCTTATCTAGTACATGGATGTGATAAAAACCTTTAATTTAGGCTTATTCACCCTTCTTTTGGAAGCTTTCTTTGCTTCACGCGCCTCTTGAGATGATTTGGTACAAACTCATTTATTTTGATTAAAAGGTTTTGGGAGCCTTGGTGTGGTTCAAGCTTGGTTGTCTTTGAGCTGCTCAAACTCGGTTCGTTAGCTCGTTAACTCGAGTTCGTTCAAACAAACTCGGCTCATTTACCTTAATTAAACCTTATATTACACTAATGCACTCTAATTTTTATATAATATAATACTCAGCTCATTAAGCTCGACAACCCTATTGAACAATAGTCAGAGAGCTCGTAAATACTTATGAACAATTCTTAGGGTAGTTTGTACATACTTCTGGAAATTCCGTTCTACCCAGCTCGGTGCGGCAAGGAGAAATCCGAGTCAAAGTGGTTTAAATACTTAGGGCGTGTCCATACATTAGATTTATAGACCAAGCGAGCTGGTTAATCGTTGTTTATCTGTGAAAACAACTCTGAAAATCTCTTACTTCCTCCGAAGGAAGAAACAAATAACATCTAATGAGATTGACTAGGAAGTGATTACAGACTAATATAAAACTTACCCATAAACAATTCATATTAGTCAACATTGAACACCCATAAACAATATGGTTGTTTTGGGAAGATAATGTAAAACTCACCCTTAAACAATTCAACATTATGAAGATCCGCTAGCACGAATTTGAAGATAGTAAGATATCGAACGTAGTTCTTAAAATTATTTATTGATCAAAAGATGTAAAATAATGAACACAAAGGATCCTATAAATATTATTACAAAACCTTAAGTAAATCCTAAAATGGATCTAGACTAAAATTGAATTAATTAAATAAAATAGGAAAACTATTAAAACATAAATTCTAAAATAGATAAAATAACGTTTGACAATCCATACGTAAAGTCGTCTTACATCACATTGAGAAGCAAACACTGCATTCTTTCAGATCCGGTAATCAAGGAATTCGAGGTCTTCATCAAGACATCATCAAGTGTTGACTTTGAAGTTCCATTCTTAATCCTAGTGTATTTAGTGAACATAAAAATCAGACCCAACTCAAATTTTTTATTAAAATGTATGATTTGAGAATACTAAGAGCATCTTCAATGCAAGACTTTCAATCAAAAATATTGATAGCCACGTAAGATTGATGCTCTAAAATTCTAAAAATCTTCTCCAATGCAAGCATCAATTAAGGAGTCAATATTATGTGTCACATGACATGGATTGAAGATATCAAATAGGCCTTCTATACATTGATGCTCAATTTGAAGGCAATTCTTTGCCATCTTAACATGTTTAGAGTTTTAATATTAATTAAATCATTTAATCATTCCATATTTTAATTTGAAATATAAATGCAATATTTAATTTAATGATATTCTTGCAACGATTGATGATTGCATTGGAGAAACAAAATTCAAAATGAAAGTTTTCAATCTTACGTCATATTGACACCCAATACTACAATTTTGACAATTGTAACATATTTTTACTCATGACTTTCTCACCAATGGAGATGCTCTAAGAGCAAGTCTAACAGCTTCCCTACAAGGGTCTCCAAGATATAGTACTACATCTCCATAATCCATATCTTTTTTATGCTTCAACTTCAACAGTTTCCCTAGTGTGGGGATTAGAATATAATTCATGTGCATTAAATTTTAGTATTTTATATCTTTATTTCTGTTTTTCACTATTTAAATATATTTGACATCTTAATATTTTAAATTACGCATAATAAAAAAATGTGAAAAATATATTATTAAAATCACATTACAATGAACATAACAAGATCTCACATGATAATATTCAAATTTATATATGCATGCGAACATAGTCATGTAATATCTTATTACGTTCATTATAATATGAAAATTAAGAATATATTATTTTTATAATTTTTTGTTGTATATAACTAAAGATATTTACATTTGAAGTGTATATTTAAAATCTCCAAGTTGGAGAATGGGTTGGGGAAGCTGTTGGAGCAAAAAAAAAGGCCCATATTCCCCAAATTTAATGAAATCCCCCAAGTTGGGGAAGCTGTTGGACTTGCTCTAAGGTCATGTTTGCCAGAGCTTATCTGTAGATCAGTTCAGTTCAGTTCAATTCAGTTCAGTTCAGTGAAAATGTATTTTGATGAAATTCAGGTTAATTCAGTCATGCTGCTTCCATTCTTCAATACATCAATTTTTACTTCAGTTCATTCCAGTTCAATTTAGTTCAATTCAGTTCAGTACATCAAGAAATAATCTCTAGCAAATAGAGCATAAGAAAATAATATCAAAATCATTTCTCACAGTATATGAAACTAGGCCTAAGACCGTTTCCAAGATGCTTTGGGAAACATACATCCACTCTATCTTGTTTTATATTGTAGACGCATATGGGTGGTCTTGGTTCAAAATCCAGAAAATAGATGCAATTTCCTTTGATACAAGTAATTGTCGTGCACCAAGAATACGAGAGATGTTGATTTAGAAAGATCGTACGATCATCACCGATACTTCTAACCTTATTCCACCGTGCATTTGTTTCATCAAACTTATAAACATCTATGTATTCAATCATGCGGCCAAACCGTGACACCTGAACAAAAAAGATGTCATCTCCATGTCCAACCAAACACTCATCGTAACTACCATATTCGAAATATTCCTCATCAACATCATCCTCTCCATCTCCATCTCCATCTTCACCATCATAATATTCTTCCTCTCCATCTCTATCTCCATCTTCACCATCTTCATAATACTCTTCCTCTTCATCTTCATCAATATCATCGTAATTCTCTTCATCTTCATCAATATCATCATAACTCACTACCACCTCATCAAATTTCGACGCCACCTCATCAATTACATCGGTGCCAGTTCATCAAACATGTCACCTCATTAAAACTTTTGTGTCAATTCAACAAATATCACCAAAAAGAGTGTTTACTTGGTCCTGCCTCTTGGGTGAGGCCGCCTCACCCAAGAATTGGTCTAATTTTTTTAGTTAATTTTAGTTTAAATAAATATATTTTAATTGATTTTAGTTCAATTAAGTTCAATAATTATTTTTACTAAATTTCTTTTATTTTATTACTATGAATAATAATGATGTATGATAATTTTCATAAATTTATTTCTGTTTAGTTCAATTAATTATATCTTAATTATTTATGTTCACTTTAGTTCAGTAGGAAACAATCTCATGAGATTAGGATCAACATATGAAGGTCTCCTATCTTATGCAATTGTCCTACCATAAACTCATGAATTTGTATACAGTAGTGTTATATATCTTGAGATGGTAAATAATTAGCCAGTTGAGGAAATTAGTTATGACAGACTAGAGGGATGAAATAGCAAATAACTCAAACCTCACAGATAAATCGCAGTCCGCCCAATTCAATTGACAATTTTGTGTTTAGGGCGCACTCCTCCCTCGTACCCAAAAAAGAGAGGAGCTTTTCTGGGCACAGATGGCGTCTCTCTTCAAGGTAAATTCAGGCTCTAACGCTCTTGTTCATTTTTTTTTTTTGTTGTGGCCCAATTTGACCCTAGGGTTTTGTTCATTGATTCACTCGCATTTTACTGAAGATGTGGAATTGGAGTTACTGTGCTGGTTTTAGCTGTGTCAGTGTTAGGGTTAAGATGGGTTGTTGTTTTTTCATGTGTTAGGATCTCAGCAAGCTTTCACAGTATAGAGACAGGAGGTTTCAAGGGTCTCAAGAAGAATTCGAGCAAGCATTGTTGAAATCAACCACGGTTTATATCGGGAACATGTCGTTTTACACGACTGAGGAGCAGGTGTATGAGCTGTTCTCGAGGGCTGGGGAGATTAAGAGGATTGTCATGGGTTTGGATAAGAACAGCAAGACCCCCTGTGGATTCTGCTTTGTCATGTGAGTACCGGTTTTGTCGATTCTTTTATGCAGAGATTTACCTGTGGAATAGCTATTAGTCTGTTTTATTGTGGCAATGGGGTTATAGTATGTTTGTTGATTTGGGTGGTACCTTCAAATGATGTGTTCTAAGCTAGGACTCTACTTGTGAAGTATCATTTTTTGCTCTGTTAGATGATTTGTTGTTAAAACCCCTTTTCTGTTGCTTGCATATATGGTTTAATATCTGAGATTAGGTTTGCTACTCTTAGTAAAGAAACTGTGTTAGATTATGAATGCTGGAATGAGCAATTGGGGACTGTTGAAGCCTTTTAGTTCATGTTTGTACATCTACAGCAGCTTGTTTAGCAGAAGTTGTGAACACTATTTGATTCAGTAGATGGTCTATTTAATGCCTGATATTGTACTGTATTGAATGGTTAGATTCTGAAGAGTTACTTTACGTTTTTTTCATATACCACATTTTGCTTATCAGGTTCTACTCTAGAGAAGATACCGAAGATGCAGTGAAATATATAAGTGGAACCATTCTTGATGACCGCCCAATACGTGTAGATTTTGATTGGGGTTTTCAAGAAGGAAGGCAGTTGGGACGTGGCAAAAGTGGTGGCCAAGTAAAAACACTACATCCCATGTTCACTTTTTTTCTCATATGCTTTTTTCCTCATGGTCTCTAATGCTGAATTCATTTGGATTTCCCCCCTCCTTTTTCCAGGTGCGGGATGAATATCGTACTGATTATGATCCAGATATCCTTTCCATTTTGATTTGTTCTTGCTATAATTGTTTTCATATTATTGCTTTTGATGAGGTAGATGTAGCAGTAGAAATGAGAAGCCTTTCTCAATACATCTATAATCTTTTCATTTTTCAACCCATTTAAGAACATCTATCCTTTCAACAGATTGGCTTTTTTAAGTTTCATTCTGTAGCTGAATTTTGTTGACTATTGGTAAAAACTTTTGTTATCTGTAATTTCTTTCTTCAAAATGTGTCGTTTTTGTTGTTAAGACAAGTATCTGTGCTTATATATTTGTTTACCATGCACATGAATTTCTTTAACTATGCAAACGTAGAGGTGGCTATGGAAAAGATGTTCAGAAAGAATTGGAAGCACAACGACAGCTTGTGGATTACAATACAGGATCATTAGGTTCTTTCCAACCTGCCACGGCACCTCAATGTAAGTTTGTACTTCTTGCATAGGTCCTCAATTTTGTTTCCCAGAGGCTAGAGCTAGTCCAATAAGCCTCTTTGCACAATTCAATACGTACGTTACTGATTACGCAAGTTTATATTCAAGTTAGCATACTAGAATTGATAATATTCATAACCATGTAGATGTAATTGAGGAACTGTGCTCTTGAACTTGTTTTGGAAATCCATATTTCATATTCTTTTGAAATATTAATCTGCTGTTTTTTAGTGATTCTAAAATGTAACCATATTCCCATCACGTTTTGACAACTAAGACGACCATGTTATTTGTGACTTGCTTTCATCAGCTGAGGCCCTTAGTTTCAAATTTTGAAACAGAAACTGAGACTCTGAATATTCCTAAAACTGTGAGACTCATGTTCATTTGATAACTTCCATCTTGTGTTTTGTAGATGGGAGACGTGGTGGGGGAAACCAGGGATTTGGGGGATCTCATCGACAAGGTGGTAGAGGTAGACTTTCTATTTACAACATTTTCTTACTTATTCCAACATTGGTGACTAGAAAATGCATGGCAATATTTTTTAACTTCCTGTTTGTCAGATTTCAACCGTAAGCGCCATCGCGAGGATGACCGCCGTAGGCCTGAGTTTCCTAAAAGAAACTTTGGAAATGAATCAAGGAGAAACTCTGATAACGAGTCTAGACCTGAGAAAAACCCCAGATTTCGCGAGAGTGGTGACTCTGATGAGGAGGATGAAGACGAGGACCAGAAGAAGCGTCGTGCTTAGTGCAGATAAACCTCTGTTGGTTTTATAAGCCTGGGTACTGTAGTTGCTACCGAAGTTTAGTGAAATAGCAAGCTAGAGAAGAGAAGTGATAATGTTTTTGAAGAGTGGAATCAGTTTACGTGCTATATTTCAGACACGCTTGATGTCATGAAGACAACAAGAACACTCTAGATGTATCTTAAACAGTTTTCTCGTATCTGAACATACATTGTAGTCATTGATGATAATGCTGTGGTTAAACATTGGAAAGTGACGAGGTTTTATTGTATTTACATTGAAGGTTAGAATTTATTGCAATTTTTACCCTTTTCACCCCGTTTAATTCTATTAGCTTTACTCATTTAATAGTTGGTATACGTACCATAAAGTGAAGAGAGAATACCTGGCACATTTCAGGCATGTATTCCAGAGTGATCCAAGAATTTGTTACTCTATTCTTTTCGATTTTGGAATCATTAAGAATCTTTTTTTGGGAAGTTAAAAATTAATATAATTAAATTAATGATTATTACTTAAATTATGTATTTAAAATCAAAATTTTCAATTTTATAGCTAAATATAATTGAGAAAGTCTCTTGTGAGACTAGTCTCAATTGAGACTATAGACAAATATTGATCTTCTCACTTTAACTTTTAAGCATGGTATTTACCTATTAAGTCAGTATATTATTGATGTTCTTCTAATCTTCTTACTTTTATGTTTGATCTTCTCACTTTCATGTATGATCTTTAACCTATTAAACAATCATGTTCAGTTAGACCATTTGAGACATGTTTCATTTGATAATTTGTATATATGATTATATGTAATTTTCATTATATTCGTATTACAATATATTTCAAAGTAACAAACTTTTATGATTTACACTCGATTAAACATATTAAACAAAAGGTTAATTAAACAGAGAGAGAGACAAACTTATTCATTATTCCATGAT
The DNA here is from genome assembly GCA_963678965.1 of Cruciata laevipes. NCBI lineage: Eukaryota > Viridiplantae > Streptophyta > Magnoliopsida > Gentianales > Rubiaceae > Cruciata > Cruciata laevipes. Next base: position 21,030,409 of record OY787637.1, read on the forward strand.
ATATTGGTGTGACTAAAGTTGAAAAAGCAAAGCATATATTCTAAAGTTAGATTTTGATATGAGTGACCATCTTTGACATTTGAGGCCTCTCCTCCAACATTTGCTCATTGGATTCTCTTCTTTTGTTTCCTTTGATCCATTCCCTGCCAAGCAATTTTCTCACACTCAAGTTGAGATATGAACACGCCTTCTTCAACGATGAGGCAAAATCCAAGATCATCATCTTCTTCCATTGAAGCATCCTGCACCGACATCGTTCGCAGAATGGTGAGCCTCCCGAGAAGCATTCTGGGAGGCGTTTCCAGAGCAATGGAGCAAGGAATGGACCTCATTGCAGGAAGAAGAAACAACCTCGCACCGATGCCGCCGAACCCCTCTTTTTACCAGAACTTCCAACAGATGAGTATCCAAGAAGAATGGGCGTTTCTTGACAGCTTTGAGCGGCGGTTTGGCGAAAACCACCCGTTTTTCTACGCGTGCCGGTTTGTGGAAGCACTGAAGATGGCTCAGAAGGAGAAGAAGCTGGTGTTTCTGTACCTGCATTGTCCCGAGCATCCGTTTGCGGCGTGTTTCTGCAGGGAGACTTTGGGGTCAGAGGTGGTGGTGCAGTTTCTTGATGCTAATTTCATCTGCTGGGGCGCGCTATCGAACCGAGGTGAAGGTGCTCATCTGGCTTCTACTTTTAGGGCTTCCACCTTTCCATTCTGTGCTCTTGTGGCTCCAGCTCCTGGTGATAACCTAGCTGTTCTACAACAGGTTGGACTAATATACTTTTGTTTCTTATTTAGTAATGTACTTGTTTTTTGGCCCTGTTTTTCTGAGATTATGTTTTGCTGAACTGAACTCAATCGAACAGAACTTAACTGAAAATTAATGTATAGAAAAAAGAATCAACATCACTGAATTTCATCAAATTATGTGTTTTAAGAACTAAACTGAGCTGAGATAAGCTCAAGAGATGAGTGCCCTATTAGATAAGATTACATGGTATATAAAACAAAAATGATATTGATTGATCAATGAAGTGTAAAGCAAGACTGAAACTGTGATGATTGTGATGATATTGATTGATCATTAAGATTTCATTTGCTGCTAAAATCACACCGATATATTCATCGATCTGTGTTTCTGTCTTGCAGATTGAGGGGCCGGTCTCCCCTGCCGAATTGGTTGAGATACTTCAAAGGACCATGGAAGAACAAGGGCTAGCATTCGGCAGTGAAAGAGCTAAGGAGGAGGAAGAAAAGCGAATAGCAGATCGCAGGCTGAGAGAAGAACAAGATTTAGCTTACATATCAGCGCTCCAGATAGATCAGGTGAAGCGTTTTTCGCGAATATTAAGTTTTCATTCAGTTGATCCTTAACAAGATATACTGCTAAAAATTTTCCAGGAGAAAGAAATTCAGAAGAATTCAGCTTCAAAACAAAGAGTTGTAAAAAAACAAGAAAAAGCTCAAGAAATGAAGGTAAACTTTTCTTTTGTTACATTCAGAGGTTGTATTGTAGAAAATTAACGTTTTGTGAGCTTAATCGGTTGCAGATTTTGATAAGGTTTCCGAATGGTGAGAAGAGGGAGCAGAGTTTCTTGAGCACGGATCGAGTGAAGGCGGTTTTCGGGTACGTAGACTCACTGGGAATTCCAGGAGTTGGAGGGAATTTCAGGCTCATTTCAAACTTTCCAAGAAAGGTTTACGGTGTTGATCAAATGGGGGTCACACTTGCAGATGCTGGCTTCCATTCTAAAGCTAGTCTCTTCTTGGAGCTTCTTTGAATGTATTCAAATTCATGATGATAATTAAGAACTTTCATTTTGAATGATTTATTTTCACAACTTAACTGAACTTAGTAGAGTACACTCTCTTCCAACTTAATCTACACACATTTTAGTCAACATTGTCACCGTACATTTTACTGTAAATTGCAATTAGTATATGTATTATAATGATATCATTAATCATGCGAGATATTGTTAAATTTACAGTACGCTCTATTTTTGAACTATGAATTTCTTAGACCGTAATAATATGTAAAAATAAAGTTTTTTTTAAACCATCAAATGATGGGAGGATTATTGATGGCTCCTCAACCCAAATAAAAAATACAAAACTACAAGAGTTGCCCGAAGGCTGATGAACCCGGAAATTTTTAGTGAGCCCGGAGGCATATCTAAAACTAATCTAAAATAGAGAAAGGGGATAATGAAAGAAGGTAATGGTCGCAACAAGCCGCACTTTCAATTAATCCGGGTCGAACTAGCTGACTGCAAGCCAATTGTAATACCGAAAGAACACCCTAAACCTGCGATTCCTTCCCGGTCAGCCTCATTTTTAAATCTGCTCCACTCGGTCTTCCTACAAGTCTGGGACTTGAAGAACCGATAAGAGGCTTCACAGGTTGGTTTCACGTACTCAAGACATCCAATAAAAATAAAGTTATTGATACTCAAACATACTCTAAAAAAGTTGACCAAAAAGTGTGAAATTTGAGCTATGACAGAGGGAGTAGCTCGGTTGAATCATAGTTAATTTAATCCTATTTCGGTTGAACCCCTCTAGCAAACGGGCCTTAATTTAATTTAATTTAAAAATTTTACTTAGTTATTTCACTTACTTAATATTGATATTGATATGTGTCTCATTAACTATTCTCTACTTCCACATTGACGTTTCGCGCGGCAATCATCAGCGAATGGAGGATTACAAAAACTTACTCATTTTCCCCTGTAATTTTGATGATTCAATTATATATAAGTTAAGGTCCTGCTTGCCAGAACTTATCTGTAGATCAGTTTAGTTTAGTTCAATTCAGTACAGTTCAGCTGTAATTTGATAAAATTCAGGTTAATTCAGTTATGCTGATTCTTTTTTTCAATACATTAATTTTAGTTCAGTCCAAATCAGTAAAATTCACTAAATAAGCAATTTGATGAAATTCAGTTTAATTCATGCTGATTCTTTTTCCAATACATTAATTTTACTTCAGTTCAATTTATATCAATCAAGTTCAATTAAGTTTAGTTCAGAAAAAAATAAGGTTTAGCAAACACAGACTAAGTTGTATTAAATGTTTTCTAGTTTGGATTTACGTAACAAATTTGTGGGACTAAAAATGATTCTACGTAGCAAAATTACCGCTTTCCTAGTAATCCAATTCAAACACGTACGTACTCATTTGGGTCTACTTTCCCAGAAAACCGTTACTGCCATATGAAGACGATCGATGAACACAATACACAGCCTCGTTATCAAAAACTAGAAATATTCCATCATTCATGAATGTTCATTATCCATTCATTTTTACCACTTTCAAGTAATCCAATTCACATAATACATCCAATTCTAATAATTCTGTTTTTCACCATATATTCACAGAATGCAATTCAAACACGTACCTTGCGTTTTTGGCATGAAAGCCAGTATAAAAAGGTGCACACAAAACCAAAATAATTAGAACACAAATTAAGGGCAGTCATGAATATCCAGTTTCGTGCTTGCTTCATAGCTAAAATGCTGATATTGGGGGCTCTCATCATCTTCCCCAATCACTCTTTGGCTAATGGCGGTGGTGATTATCCCGACAGACGCAGAGGGCCGCCGGCACCGGATTCCGTAGCAGCAGCCACGCATGCTGCCCCAGCTCTGTCTCTTGATGACCCGATTCCCGTCGGCGGCCGCTTCGCCGACTCGCTGGATAGAGAGCCGCCGGCGCCGGATTCCATAGCAGCAGCCATGCCTGCTTCCCCAGCTCGGTCTCTTGGTGGTGATCCAATTCCCGCCGGCGATTTCGATTCCTATCATCCCAAGAACCCGCCGGCCGACGATGATGATCAGCTCATCAAGAACTGATATGGTATTTCATGTTGTCTTTTCTGCTCAAGTTTCAGAAGTATAACATGTTATTATATATGTAATGGAATAAAAGAAAAGTTGATATCTATTTTCATGTATGATGTATCCGAGGAGATCACTCACGCAGTGATGCTCTTATATCATTACTACAATAAACGAAAAATTATTAATTACAATATTTTACTAGTACTGTTTGCAGATGGTGAGTATTTTTTTCTATATTCTTATTATTATAGAAAGTCAACTGCAATTGTACAGAGGAAATGAAAAATACTAAAGTTATAACGCGAGTTACAAATATTTTCTTAAATCGCTATATAAAAACGTCTAAAAGTTTGTAAAATGAAGATAGAGATCATCTACTACATATGAAGAACTAATCGAATCCATTCAAATTTAAAATAAATTCATATTGTGTCGAGCAAGAATCCAAATCTCAAATCAATCCTTGTATTTCACCAACAAATTAATGACTTCTCACTTAATGGCTCAGTGTATATATGAATGAGGGATTCGACACTTGGTCAGATCAAAATAATATGAACACCCACTCTGCATATATAGTAGTTGGGTTAAATTTTTGACTGGTTATTTCACTTAGATAAGTCACCAAGTGGTACAAATGGAAATGGTGTTCCATTAGCTTCCATTATTCTATCCAATAGAACCAGAATTCGATCGATCCACCAAAATAAAAGATGAAATCATGGGAATAATAGAAAAAGGCACCATGGCGTACATCTCGTTTGGGAAGATGTTGTGTTAGCCCTCCCTAAAATTAAGTCGTAGTTCACCATTGACCGTTGGCATTAAGATTTGAGTTCCGAATGAGGTTTAGTACACCGAATTTTAAGTCAGTAATGAGAAGTTTGGTTGTCGAAATTGGGGTTTGGTTTGTTGTTGATGAGGTTTGAGTCATCAACCATGAGTAGTGGATGATAAGGTGACTATAAGGTAGAGAATATATAGTAATGTAGTAATAAGGTGTAACAAGGTGAGAAAAAGAAGTATGTGAGCACAAAAATTGTTAAATTTATATTTTAACCTTAGAAATATACGTAGAATTGTGTAACGTTTTTCTTATATTTACTTAATAATTTTATGGTCAAACAAAGTAAAACTGGTCAACACAATGTTATTTGGCATTCTTTTTTTTTTTTTTTTTAGGCAAACCATCTAATGATGGGGGAATTCAATTAGGCCTCCCTAAGCCAACAAACATAAATTAAAGAGATTACAGTAGCAAGTGATAGATTACATAGAAGTGTCTAACATCAGATTCCTGACTTCTCTGCATTCACTTTTTACTTTTGGCATACAAATCTTTGCATGTAAGGTCTTATGCTCTTTATATTTCATTTAATCCAAAATTTCTAGCATGATTTTGGAATTCCTTTAAATTTCTTTAAATTTAAATTTCTGGCCTACCCTTTTCGAATATTTATGAACTTATTATAGTTAAAGTACAATTTTATTTCAAAATTATAATAAAGTTATACTTTTCTCTTCTAATACAAAAGTTTGGACGACAAAAATAATATTATGGCACTAAATTGTCAACCTCAACCGTATGAACAACCATGAGAATGTATAAAATCTTCATTGAGGCACCTTAAACCATGACAATGTATACGGAGTATGTACGTACCGCTACTCCGTATGTCTTCTTTAGTTATCTAGAGCTGATTTCATTTTTAGTAAAATTCCTTTAATTTTAATCACATATTCTACTTTTCAACTCTTAAACACTATCTTAACCACTCACTTTCTTTTCCTTGATTCTTGTGTAAAAAAAGTGTCAATCTTAGCATCGTAGAGGAAGTATGAAGAAGTCTCCCTCTTTTGTATTGTCAATATTTTGATATTTAATATAAACTAAAAGACAATGGAAACAGTAGTAAACAACAAGAACACCAAACGCTGAAAATAGCAACCGTGCCGATCATGCACAACTATACAAAAGAAAGATATTAAATCCAATACATGTATGTAATTTTGTTAGCCTAAAATTTCTGCAAAAAAATAAAATAATAAATTCATGAAGCACCCTTTCATCATCAAGATGAACAGTATACTTTTTACCTTGGGATGACGGTAAGGCCCTCAATTTATCCTCATCCCCTGAAGCAAACAAAACTAAAGGTCAATTAAAATGCATAAGGATTCACTAGTTAAAGGAATAGAACTAACCTTCTGAAGAAGTTGATGACTGTCCTTTAATGATCTTTCTGCACACATCATAATTCAAATATCACTCTTTCTGCACACACCGGGCTAATTCAAGAGTTATCCGAGCAGGAAACGAAGGACCGGTTCCAGTGGGCTGCCCTATGAATCCACAAATTCAACCCTACCAAAGGTTTTCCAAATAATACAGAAAACACTCTTTGGTATGGAAAACATTGGAGTTGGTTCACCAAGGATCGGTATTCCTCTCGGCCTGATAATCAAACTACCCATTTGAAAAATACTGAGGCAATCAATCCAAAGGTAAGATATTTATCATAGTATTTGTGTTTTCTTTATCTAATTTTACCCTACTAATCTCTGAAATCTTATGATGTAGAGCACTAAACTTGTTCCTAAAGATTACAAGTGGTTTGAAAACCTCATCACAATGACGATAGGTGACGAGAGACAGGTGCGCGGACAATTGTAGAAACACCCATATTGGCTACAGTTACAGGTGTGAAGAGCAAGTTTAGAAATTTGGATGGTTTGGTAAGTTTAGTTTTTAATTTGGTAATTTTTTCATATTTTGGAAATGTTCTCATCCATTTCCATTCACGTTGAAAGGGTATCTACAAAGAGTCCAAAGCCGACAGGGATGTGGTGAACAAAGAGGCCATAAAAATGAACTTAAAGGTCGCAATCCACACTATTATTATTGTAGGACTAGGAGTATACAGTAACATTCTGAATCCCCCTATCTCTAATATGGTAATGAATTGTTTGCTAATCTCTATAATCTGATCATATGGTGTTGACTTCATTTTTTCAAAACACGTGGGGAGAGGAGTGGGGTCAACATGGCTATGGAAAAATTGTGCGGGACTGTGTAGTCCAATTTGGATGGCCGATCGATATTGAGGAATCCGAGGAGGAGGATTTGTGGGAAGCACTCAATGATAAAATTTTAAATGAGGGGGAATTAGGGAGAAGTTCAAAATCTTGTAATTCCACATTTTTTTTGTTTTTCTACTCTTTATTCCTGCTTTGCATGTCTATTGTAAGCATTTTTTGCCATTCGTATTATTAATGCCCATTATAGGTAGGGGTGCACATAAACCGGGTCAACCAAGAAAAATGGCCCGGATCGACCCGGAATAAGTGACCCATTACAAATCTACCCATTACACACGAAAAATTTAAGCGAATTGGCTTTAATATGTACTATTAATATGATAAACAAAAATTTAATGTAAGTTAATTTCAATCTAGTTATTGCACCTTACTCTTTGCCACAAAAGCCACTTAAGGCTTCGTGTGTTACTTGGTTATGTTTTTTTTTTTTTATTATTGGGTTGAGGAAAAAATAAAAAAATCTAGTTGAGGTGAGTACTTAGGAATTATTATTTGCTCTGATAATTGAATTGTAGTCATATATATTGTCTCCAATTCCTATCTAAGATTTTTTCCGCTTTTAAATTTTTGCATTAACATACAAATTCGTGTAGGTTCTTTAGAACTTATATAGATCCAGTTTCTTAATTTTCTATTTGTTTGGTTCTCAATTTTGTTCAATTTTTTTACTATAAATGTCCCGCTAACGATATCTCTCGTACTGGATTAATATTACATCGTTGCGATGCTGTGTCTCGGAATAGTGAATGTGCATTCGTTCGAAGTGGTCATTTATAAAACGCTACTCCTTCTCACTACAAAAACCCTCTCGAAATCTCTCCGGGGAGGCGCCAGCCGGTCTGGTGGTGACATCCCCACCCATCCCCTAGTTTAATTCCCAACCACCCACTACCTCCCCTGCACCCCGAACCGATGATTTATGAGCCCACGCTCCCGATCTAATCAAATTCGACGTCGACACCGACGCCAAGGAGCTTTCATCATCGCCACACCGGCACCACCAGGAGGAGAAGTTTGGAGGACAACCGTTGGGAAGGGAGGGGCGTAAGCCGCGTCACCACCTCTACCACGCACCGATGACAGAGCCTCAACGCGTTGGCGACGCGTGGCTCTGCCTGACGCGTTCTCATGTACACAGGCGATGCGCGTGCAAGCCACGCGCCTCACAAGACCGTCGATACCTGCGCGTGCAGCACACGCGTCACCGCTGTGCCGCCGCGCCCGAGTCTGCCGCCGAGCTCCACTATCTCCGGCAGAGAGGGGTTTACTTTTTTTTCCTTTTTTTTTTATCTTTTCTGATTTGCTTTTTATTTCATTTCTAGGTTTTATTCTAGTTTATTTTTTGGTTTTTTGAAAGGGAGTATCTTCTAAATTAGGGTCCTTTTGCTCAACTATTGGTCGAGTGGGTTTATTTGCCAATTCTTTGCTTTTCAGATGAGATCTTTTGCTTGGTTAAGCTCTGTTGGCTTTCGATTTGTACGTCGCAGAAAGGAGAAATCCAAGTTGGGGTAGTTTTTTAACTGACCTTCCGGCGCCTCTGTCACTCAGATTTGTAGACCGTTTGGGTTGGGAATCTTTTGATTCATCAACTTAGTTCGTGTTAGGCAGCCTACTGATGTATTGTCTTTGTAAAAACAACCTTTGAAGTCTCTTACATTAGTTGGGGATCGTAATCACTCTCAAAGAGACTAATTAGGAAGTGAGTGCAGTTTCAAGTCACAGTCCGATACTACAGCCAAATGGTAGTCAGCTAGTTAGTCTCATATTAGTTGGAAGTACCATTGGTTATGACCACTATCTTTCAACATCATTTCCATTTTTTCTTAGCTTTGTTATGATAGTTTTTAGTTTTTTAGATAGACTATGATGGGCTTAGATACAGAGATTATTGTTTAGAAACTTCTCGAACATTGTTAGAAAATTTTATAGCAATCTATCAAATTATCTCCACTTATGGAGAACAGCCTTCGGGCAACTTGTCTTATGTGTATTATGCTCTGTTTTTTATTTCGGTTGAGAAGCCATGAATAATGCTCCCATCCACGCGATGGTTAGCCCATAAAAAAAAAGTGGTCAATTAAAGAAGAAAGGAAAGAATTTTTTTCTTCTAGTCTTAATTCTTTCTGATTTAGGAATATTTATAGTGACTAATTTTGACTCAAATTTAGAGTTTCATGTTAATTTGTAAAGCGGCAGACCATTGATTTTCAGGTGAAAATGATGTTCACTGCAAAATATTAGTACCACTCATATTTCATAATTTTCCCACACATTCAGTTAACTATTTACTGTAAGACCTGTCTCAATTAGAGAATAGAAACAAATATTAATTTTATCATTTTTAATCCCAACCTTTAGCATATTAGTCATTATCATTTAACGTATTATTGTTGCTCTTCCTACTTTCTGATCTTCTTACTTCTAAAACTGTTTTTTTTTTTCCATTTTAAATATTATACTGGTCTGAATTCAATTTAGAATTTGACATTTATTTTACAATAGTGTACTTTATGAATAGTATAAAAGGTTATAGATATTTGCATGAAATAAAAAATTATCAGTAGTCAAACTAGGGTACTTATAAAAATTGATCGAAAAATACGTGCTTATAAAATATCCAGATAAACGCTGTAATACGCGTTGATGCGAGGCAGCATGATCAATTTCCCTACTTTGTATAGTCAACTTAATTACACTAACAAATTAAAAAGTTCCGCTTCCGCATAGATTTGAACACAGAACCGCTACCAAATATTTAACAAAATTAATTAATAATTATACTCATTTTTACTGTAAATTTATGTAAAACCATATAAAAAGACACATGCATATGATGTTTATAATTGTTTCTATGTGAACTTAAATCATGGCTTAGCTATCTTCAACACGCAGCGGATTTCGTGCTAAACATGGCTTGACGTGAGAATACATATATTCATACCGCTGAGAGCGTGGCCATTATATAACTAATTAATTCACATAAAGATAAATTATCACAAGATTATATATATATTTAGATCAATTAATTTCAGATCATCAGATCAGATGCACCAAAATCCAGAAACTATGGATAATTCAACTCCATTTCTATCAAACAAAAATGCAGATATTGATAACGATGATGAAGAAGAATCCTGCAATAAACTGAAATGGTCGCAGATTTTTCACGTTCTGCTTATTTCAATGGCTTGCTTTTTCAAGGGGCAACAGACGTTCATGTCCATCTTCACTGATGCGAAGCCGTCGTGGCACTGCACGCATGTTCTAGAAGGTTCTGGAAGCAGCTGCACCGGCCAGATGAACATCTGCGAGCTTCCACCGGATTCGTGGGAATGGGATTCTCCGGCCAGGATTTCCATCATCTCCGACTGGTCCCTCGAGTGCTCCGGCAGCATCCTCTCCGGCTTTCCGGCGTCGGCTTTCTTCATGGGGTGCCTTCTCGGAGGATCCATTCTTGGCTTTCTGGGAGACTCGTTGGGCCGCAAGAAAATGCTGTTCCTTGCGTGTCTAACTATGTCATCGGCTTCCATGCTCACCGCCCTCTCCACAAACATCTGGATTTACTCAGGTTCGACTTTGACCCTGTTCTCTCAAGCTTATCAGTTTAGTTTAGCGAAAAAAAGTTTGATAAAATATTAAATCTTGGGGAAGACCATTTTTAAATTTTCATTATTTTTTTCGAGAAGATCATCTCCCATTAGACCCATCTCAATTGAATGATCTCTAAAAGATAAGCGTTGTTTTTCTCACTTTTAGACCCATCATTTTACATATTAATCATGATCATTCAGATATTATTGCCGACCTTCTCACTTATGTGTATGATATAGTCACTTACAAGAATATTGATCTTTTACATATTAAGAATGGTCATTCAGGTCTCAATTAAAATGAGAAAATTAAAATTAAATAAAGAAAAATTAAAATGAAGAAAGGTATAATAAATAAAACTGATGATACAAACACTTGAACTACTTATATAAACATGTATATTTTTACAACATTATTAAAACAAATAATTAAAAATACATTAATTAGAGGTTAATAAAACAAACACATAATTTGATCTCATAAAATATGAATTAAGGAGCAGTTATATCATGATGTTATGATAGGACAGTGTCATATGATACATTATCTTTGTAAAATTCAGATTTATTTAGTCATCCTAATTCAATTTTTCAATATATTAATTTTCACTTTAATTTAATTCAGTTCAGCAAAAAATAAGCCCAGGGCCTTCTCAACTAAATGGTTATGTTAGATTTATCGTGACATATATTTTGAAATGACCAGGTTTGAGGGTGGTGAGTGGCATCGGCCGGGGCGCGATCGGATCGGCGGTTTTGGTTCTGTCAACGGAAAGCGTGGGGACGAAATGGAAAGGAAGTGTTGGAGTACTTGGGTTTCTGTTTTCGGCATTAGGGTACTTGTCTTTGCCTGGAATTGCCTATTTGGTGAGAGGCTACTCATGGAGGATGCTGTACCTGCTAACATCAACCCCAGGACTGTTTTATTGCATCTTCATTTACTTTTGTGTTCATGAGTCTCCCAAATGGCTGCAGCTGGAACCAGCCAAGGATCTACCCCTTCCAATCAGGTACACAGTTGGCTCTTCACTTCGATCAATAAAGTTATTAGCCTTCTCTATATTATATTAAGTTCATCAATCATTTATCCGGACTATTATTCACTCTGGTCACATCAGTTCAATTCAACCGATAACATTTTCCATTAAAAAAATGTATGATCTTTATTTTACGGTAAAAAATAATCAATCGGGGCTTAGACTTTGGAATATAACCTCTGCAATTCGATCTCGCTTACCTAAGTCGATCTCGCACCCTAAGTATGATCCCACCACAGAGTGATTTACTTTTGACTTGTAATGTTATTGAAAGATCCTTACCTTAACAAGGATGTTAAAAAGTAAAAAATACAGTCGTACTTTACAATTTTGACATTATTAATTATGAAAATGTATCAATTGAGACTAGGGAAGTGTTCTCACTTTTAATATCGATCTTTTAAATATGATCATTCAGTGTATTATTGCTGACCTTCTTATTCATGTTTAATCTTCTTATTTTAATAACTGATTTTTTATATATTAAGCATAATTATTCAATGTGATCAATTGAACGGTTCTCAATTGAGATTTTGTAATGAATTATTGATTGTCATCCTAAGCCTCTACAAACAAAAGTATTAATTGCTTTTAGATATAATTTAGAAATATATTATGGAGGAAGTAATTTGTTTTTCTCTTAAACGTTTGTGATGAAATATATTATGGAGTCGTGAGTCATGACTTGCAATAGTACAAGTTTCTCATATAAACTTATGTATTGAAAAGTCAACGTTATATTTCAATGGAAGGGTATTAATTAAGCATTATTTAATTCTCATCATCATTCTAATGATCGCAGTGACAGAATCAGCACTCGGAAGCAGCTGGCCCTAGCAATGCTAGTCGGATTCGGAATTGGACTGGTTTACTACGGCACGCCGTTAGGCCTCGGCAACCTGGACTTCAACATCTACCTAAGCGTCGCATTCAGCGCCGTGCTGGAGATTCCGTCGTTCCTCATGACCGTCTACGTCGGCAAGTTCCGGCGAAGATCCTCGCTTCTGGCCCTGACCACGGCCAGCGGCGCCTGCGGAATCGCCTGCATTCTGGCGGTCGGAGAGAACACGGCGGCGCTGCAGATAGGGCTGCAGCTGGCGTCGTTCGTCATCTCGTGCACCGCTTTCAACTTGCTGGTGATTTACACGGCGGAGATATTCCCGACGGGGATGAGAAACTCGGCGGTTTCCATGGTCTGGCAGGCTCTGGTGCTGGGCGGAGTTGTTAGCCCGCTGGTCACCGCCATGGGAGAAGGCTACAACAAGAGTATACCTCACTTTTTGTTCAGCGTTGTGATCATTGTTTTAGGGTCATTAGTTTTGTTGCTGAAGGAAACTATGAGTGATCAAAATACCCTAGATCAAAAACTCCTTGTGTGACTGAGTGTGTGCTAATTATGGCTTGAATTCATAACGTGACAATATATAATATTAAGAACTTTTTATAACGGGGTGATTTTTTTTAGGCAATTTCTCTATGTAGGTCCATTTTTCTTTTGCAGGTCCACATTTTACCATAATGCCCCCAGATGGAAACCTATGATTTCAATCCCATTTTTTGCCTTAACAATATTAGGGGTATTATGGTAAAAATACGGACCTGCAAGAGAAAAATGGACAAGCATGGAGCAACCCTTTTTTTTACTGGACAACTATCATACTTGCTAAGCTTCACTCTTTGGTTAAATCAGTCCGACCAAATCAACTTCTGTCACATTGTGAGTTTGAGATTTTGGAGGGGTAAAATAGTCATTTACCAGTCAATCGTTTTTTTGAAATAGTTTGGACTTTGTTTGGTTTGAAATGAAGTCAGTGTGACCGTAGCTGATTTGGGCGGAATGATTTTGCTCGAACATGTATACTTTTCTGGAAATAGGAAAAATAGTGCATGCATGGAAAATGTTACATCGTTAGCACTATAATTGTAAGGATTGTATGTTTTCGAAATACTTTTATCATCGAATATTGTTTGTGGGTGGGGTGAGGAAATGAACTGATTAAACAAAAAAATAAAGTGAAGGAATCTATTCTTTTTCAGCACCTTTACAAAAAGGATAATATGCATGTCTCCACTTAAAAATAAACCCAGCACTCCTCTGGGGTTGCTGCCAGTTCATTCATAGTAGTATGCTTCTATAGCAAGTGAATGCATCCCACTTTCAGATTATGGGTCAAATTATACATATATATATTATGGAACCATTTCATCCAAAATTACCACAAACAAATTAAAAATAACTTATTCATTCTCAAAAGACGTGTTTGATGGTATAATAGTTACAGAGGTTTGTTAGATGCAAGTTCATTTTTCCGTATTTTTACCATAATTCCCCTAATATTGTTAAGGCAAAAAATAGATCTACTTAAAATTATAGGGTTCCATCAGGGGTATTATGGTAAAATGTGGACATGCAAGAGAAAAATGGACCTGCATGTAGAAATTGCTTAGTTATAAGGGAGAGTGTCATGTTCGACAGTCTCATTTGAATGCAGATTGATAGTTATATGATTGGTAGCCTCATAAGATATATAGTCTTATACAAGTGTTTGTGTAGTTACAATGTTCTTGTATGATATATTTGAATTCTATAAAACATCTTTTTTCTAAATATCAAAATTATATATATTTTTCTAAATACATTTTTTTGTGTGGAAAGAATAGAGAGGTACTTATTTGAAAGTAAAATACAACAGTCCTAGCCAAGGGCAGGCTTGTAGTGGAGGGCACCATAAGTTGTTCCCAGAATTCCATAAAGATACTTTAGCCCTTATTCATGCCCCATACCTTTTGTGATGACCCAACTATTAGTGGCATGCCACTTCGTTTAGGAATTACTACCGTCAGGTTTAGGAATATTTCCCAAATATCATTTCTCATCAATAGATTTTGGCCACTCGATTTTGTTTAAGAGTACTTGAATAATGCCAATTTGAGCTATACGTATGAAAATATATCCAATGGATCCTTTTATTCTTCCAAGTTCATACGCAATTTCTCTATGCACTCAGGTACATTTTTCTCTTGTAGGTCCACATTTTACCATAATGCCTTTGATGGAATCCTATGATTTCAACCCCATTATTTGCCTTAACAATATTAGGAATATTACGGTAAAAATATTTGAAAAATGTACATACATTTGGCAAACCCCCTTAAACAATGATCACGTACGCTCAACTGTTCTTATTTGAGGTTGATTTTTCTTTTATTCTTCACGCTGCGTCAGCGTGCCACCACCATGCTGGAAGTCTGAAGCGGTTTCACTTATTTCTTATTTTTTTATTTTGTTTTATACTTTTCGTTTTTACATCTAGTTCTTTTTCTAGGTTTTGTAGATTATGATTCGTATCACAAAAGTATAAAGAAAAATTCAGACCCTTCAATCACAAAGCAGACGGAGAATCGGATCTCAATTAATTAAAGAAGGTGAATGTTGTTTAAATAAATTGGTTGATTAAATCAATCAACTATCAAAACTGTAGTACAACATAAAAGGGATTTTTTAAAGCTAGAATCAAATCTGAATCCACGCCTTACATTTTTATTTTAAAATTCTAGAATTTCTTTAAACAAATCACGTACAAGATAAAACAATCTTATACAACCCTCTCACAAACCATACTCATGTTACACTTGGAAATGATAAACAAGCGCAAGATAACTTCTACAACCATTGGTTGAAAGAATTCGTGGAAGAATAATAAATTGATTGATAAAAAACGCGCGGCTTCGACATGCGCGTTTTTGTTTATTAAAAACGTGCGGCTTTAAATCCTTGGTTGCACAAGTTACCTTGCGCTTGTTTATCATTTACAAGCATGAACTGGAGGCTTGAAAGAGTTCTCTAATAAACAATGTTTGGTTGAGAGAGATGTTTTAGTTTACTACTAGATTAAGCCAAGACGATTTAAGGTAAGCACATAAAAAAACATGGTTGTGAGATAAACTTTTATCTTTTCGGGACATTTTTTTTTGCTTAATCTTGGTTTTGTTTTCCTAGGTTTACATTTGTAGGAAGAATTAAAGTTGCTCAGCGAAAATCGATAATGTCGTTAAGGTTATGAACTTAGATGTTCAATCTAGATAACTTGATGGTAAAGCTCGATTCTTTGGCATTGTTATTTTCACTTAGATGATTGTGTAATTTTATATATTGTGTTAAATAGCTGCAGTCGAAAATGGAGATGATATTGAGAAAAGTAATGAAATTGATGCTTCAGTGAACACCTTAGATGACTCAACTAATCAAGTAATGGAAGAAGACATCACCAGGGATTCATTTGTGGAGTTTAAGGATGTAAAATCCTAGTGCTTGACTTGGAGATCCCAATTGATCTACGAGCCAGGTACTATAAACTGTGCATGTCTCAAAAGGGCTACATTCATAGCCATATGAAGGGACTAAAATGCCCTCAAGCCGCGACCGTGATTATTAGGGCCGTCAAAGCTTTTGTTGCAATGATGTCAGCCAAGATCATGACCACTCCTTTGTAAAAGCTCGTAATATCTGCATTCTGGAACCATGTGTTTAAAGAATTCTAGGAACAAGAATAAATTGAATGATCAAAAATACATGGCTTCTACATGCGCATTTCCACGCGCTCAAATGTGTAGGCCATGCGTCTCATGCCAAAAGACTCTACACATTACACACAAGGTAACTTCTGCAACCATAGGTTAAGTAATTCGTGGAAAAAGAATAAATGGTTGAAGGGTTCTCCAAAAAACAATGTTTGGTTGAAGGATATGTTTTAGTTTTCCACTTGATTAAACCAAGACGATTTATAATAAGAACATATAAAAAAGAGTTGTGAGATGGTCTTTAATCTTGGTTTGGTTTTCCTCAATCTAGGCATTTTGCAGGTAAAGTTCAATTCTTTGGCAGTGTTATTTTCACTTAGATGATTGTGTAATTTTATTAATTGTTTTAAATAGTTGAAGTCGAAAATGGAGATGATATTAAGAAAAATGATGAAATAGATGCTTCAGTGAACACCATAGATGACTCACCTGATCAAGTAATGGAATAAGACATCACCTCGGATTCATTTGTGGAGTTGAAGGATGTAAAATCCTTAGATGATTTCAGTATCTCAGTGGATGGACTAATGCTTGACTCGGGGATCCCAATTGATCTACGAGCCAGGTACTATAAACTGTGCATGTCTTAAAAGGGCTATACTCATAGCCATATGAAGGGACTAAAATGCCCTCAAGCCGCGACCGTGATTATTAGGCATGTCAAAGTTTTTGTTGCAATGACGTCAACCAAGATCATGACCACCCCTTTGAAGAAGCTCGTAATTTCGGCAACCATGTGTTTAGAAATTTTGTGGAAGAAGAATAAGTTGAATGATAAAAAAACGCAGGCTTCGACATGCGCATATTCACTCGCTCACACGTGTAGGCCATGCGTCTCATGCCAAAAGACTCTACACATCACACACAAGTTAACTTCTGCAACCATAGGTTAAGTAATTCGTGGAAGAAGAATAAATTGATTGATCAAAAACGTGCGACCCTTGGTTGTTATTTTTTTGTGGAGTTTAAGGATGTAAAATCCTTATATACATATCAAAGACCATCTCACAACTCTTTTTTATATGTTCTTATAATAAATTGTCTTGGTTTAATCAAGTGGAAAACTAAAACATATCCTTCAACCAAACATTATTTTTTGGAGAACCCTTTCAAACCTCCACTTAATGCTTGGAAATGATAAATAAGCGCAAGAAAAATTCTACAACCAAGGGATGTAAAATCTCATTTGAAAGGGATGTAAAATTCTTGGACGATTTCAGCATCTCAGTGGATGGACTAGTGCTTGACTCGGAGATCCCAATTGATCTACGAGCCAGGTACTATAAACTGTGCATGTCTCCAAAGGACTACATTCATAGCCATATGAAGGGACTAAAATGCCCTAAAGCCGCGACCGTGGTTATTAGGGTTGTCAAAGTTTTTGTTGCAATGACGTCAGCCAAGATCATGACCACTCATTTGAAAAAGCTCGTAACTTCTGCATCCATGGATTTAATGAATTCGGAGAAGAAGATTAAATTGAATGATAAAAAATATGCGGCTTCAACATGCGAGTTTTCGCGCTTGCACATGTAGGCCCTGTGCTGCAGTGCCAAAAGACTCTACACATCACGCGCAAGATATCTTCTGCAACAATGGGTTTAAATAATTCTGGAAGAAGAACAAATTGATCAAAAACGCGCAGCTTTGTAATTATTCAGGATTTAATTCCTGGGGGATACTATGGTCCTGTTTGGTAGAGCTTTACTTATAAGTAAAGTTGGGTAAAACGTGATTCTTTTTAAAGTTGATGTAACCTACTTCTACTTTTTATACTAAAAATAGCTTCTACTTCCATAAAAAGATGATTTTTAGTAACTTAACAAACACAAAAAACTACTTTACTTCAAAGTAAAGTAGATAAAAAGTAATACCAAACAGAGCCTATGTACAGGTACAAAAAACTTATGTACAGGTACATTTTAATAAATTATTTACTATAATGCCCCTATTCTATTCTAATTCTATTGAAACTCTGATTTTATAATCTGGCAAATTCTCATTTGAGACCTGTCTCAAATGAGACCAAAGATTATATGAGACTGCTATTGATTGAATTTGTCGTTGGTGAGCTTTAAACCCGCCGATTTCCTTGATTGAATTTGTCGTTGGTGAAATTGACCAAGGAAATGATCAAGAAAATTGATCGAAAGATCAAGCAAATTGAACGAAAGATCAAATTAACTGAAAAATCAAGGCAAAACAAAAATACTCTAGTACATTGATTGAAAGATCAAACAAACTGACTAAAAGATCAAGCAGAAACAGTAAATGCTCATTCCCCTGCTCTTAGTCTCCACACGGACAGGTCTCACCCAAGACTTTCTCTTATAATCTTAGTCCTTATTGTATTCCAATTCTGAAACACTCCTCCACAACTTTCTATAAATTACATTAACTCTTGTTAATATTTTACACAAAATTTCAAAGACAAAATATGGATCATGATCAATTCCCTGGAGATGAAAATCATCCATACCAAGATGATTATTTTACGGTGCGTTTTTCAATAATTATTTTTTCATAAAACAATGTGCATCAAATTCTTGAAGATTGATTTACAGCATACTGATCAACATTCATATTTTTACTGTATGTTATACTGTAAATTAGTATTGTTATTTACCATATAATTATACGATAGATCACTGTTCATATTATGAGATTCTCGTATAGACTAATGTATGTATTTCGTTGTTAAAAAATATGTCTAATAAATCTTCATGATAATCATTCTTTTTTCACCGTAAATCGCTCTCCTTATTTACTGTTCTACACTTCTTATTTACGGACTCTACTCTTATTATTTACTATTCTCAGCACCGGTATCGGTACTATTTTGAGTACGTGTACAATCACACATTCACATCATACACTACCGATCCTCGGTAGTATTCTCAGCACCGGTATCGGTACTATTTTGAGTACGTGTACAATCACACATTCACACCATACACTACCGATCCTCGGTAGTAGTTTTTCTTTTCTTTTTTCCATAACAACTTTTCAAAAAGAAAACATTGTATTTATTTCTTTAAAAAAACAACGTATTTATGCTTTATTAACTATTTTATTTTTTTCAAAAAAAAACTATTTTAATTTTAACTATCCTTCTTTTATTTATTGAGAATAATCCTAATGAAAACCTAATTCTACATAACACTATTTTGATTACGTAACACTATTTACTTTATCTATTTCATTATTTCAGTTCTATGAATTCTATACGTAACACTCGTCGAGTAACATAGTAACTTTATCTAAATTTTACAATATTTAAATTTAAAATTTAAACTAAACTTTTAAATTTATCACAATCTTGAACCATATCATAAATTCATTAAATCTTGTTGAACTTGTTGAGCTTTGTACGTACTTTGTTTTTAACGTACCATATCTTTTTTTTCATTAAAGATAGTAGCCTTTTTCCTTTTTTTTTGTTTTTTCCAAATAAATGCTAGTACCGGATTCGGTAGTGTATGTTGTAATTGTACACGTACCAAATAAAGGCTAGTAATCACGGTAATATAACATGCCAGTAATTATAGTAATAACCGTACTACCGAGTTCGGTAGTACACATATTGTAATTGTACAAGTACAAATAGATGTGTATCGTTATGGTGTGAATAAAGTTTCATGATAATTACCAAATTTAATAAGATAAACAATAGATTTTCATGATAATTATCAAATTTAATAAGATAAACGGTATTACTTACGTATTTCATTGTCAATGTGGATGAACAATAAAAAAAACATACAGAATCTAGTTCAAGATATCAATGGTAAAAAAATCGTAATTAGCAATAATCTACATCAAATTGATGGAGAGTGCTCAAGTGTACAATTTTCAAAGCCTTTTATTTTTTCTAGTCTAGTACTTAGACCTATTCACTGGCTTGCTTTCACTTCTTTTCAGGTATACCACAAGGTTTAAATCCTTGTCGTACGAGAAGTTTTCAAAGCGAGCCAAGTATCACTCACCTTCTTCACAGTGAATCAAAAAGAAATGATGCTGAAAAGAAGCTTCCCATGCTGGTGGTTTTTGATAATCCAACTGATAAACTCCATTAAAGCTGTTACAGCTACAGCTACATCTCAGTTACACTCATAGTATAAGATTTTTCTACTTATATGTTGGCGGAATTCTGTAGCATTCAAGTTATCAATAGTGATTACAAAAATCACTAAGCTGTAACTTGAATGAATATCCTCACCTTGGCAAACTTGTGGTTCAACATTGGGGGCTCTGAATTACTAATTTGGATGGGTTTGAGTTGATAGCTATGGATTTTGCTTACTGAAATGGATGTAGGATCTTTCCCAAGTTTTTTCATCCCAACTAGTGGGGTTTTTCTTGAATCTCAAGTTTTTTCATCCCACATTGTTTGTGTTGGGGTTTTTCTTAGACAAAATGTAAAATCTTTGAAGTTTTATGGTTCAAGGAGGCTAATATAATTCCCTCCAACATTGCTGGTTTTAAATTTTTAAAAAAATTGATGGAGAGTAATTCGAAGAAAACGCGCACCTTACAGAATTGTTCTTAGCGACGGTGATTATCATTACGTGATTCATCCTCATCCATGTTTCTTAAAAATTTGTGTAAGATTTAGGCTACCGTGTTTATGTAATTTATATATAGTTAGAGGGATTGTTTTAGAATTAGAATTTGATAAGGATTAAAGTTGTATTATTAAAACTTTATTAGGATTAGAATGTAATTGGGGGTATTACAGTAAATAACCAATTAAAATGTACCTGTACATAGGATTTTTGTACCTGTACATAGTACTTGTGTAATTCGTTTACCAAAAACCCTCATAATTTGAAAAAAATTGTCTGGTTGCACGTGCGGATTTTGTTTCAAAAAGTAATTCAAATTAACTCAAACAAAATATCACTTATCATAAATTTCCAAACAATATATTTGAATTAAATCATAACTCGCTTGCATCTTTAAAATAATTTGTTACGACGTACCTGTAATTGACACACCAAAATAAGTGGTTGGCGAACAGACAATTGTGGATAATAGATGAAATATGGAATATTAAACTCATAGATTTTTGTATGGTGTATCTGTAATGCACAACCCAAGTGGCCTCAGTAAAATGGGAGGGAAATAAAAATTTGCCGCGTGAAAGTGGAAAACTATGGCTATTAGGGTTGATAGCTATGGCTAACTTCATAGTCATATGAAAGGAATGAAATGCCCTCAAGCCGCGACCGTGTGATTATTAGGGTTGTCAAAGTTTTCCTTGCAATGACGTCAGCCAATATTGTTACCATCCCTTTGAAAAAACTCATAATTATGCAACCATGGGTTTAAAGAATTTGGAGAAGAAGAATAAATTGAATGATAAAAAACGCGCGGCTTCGAGATGCGCGTTTTCACGCACTCTCGTTTGTAGGCCACACGCCACAGTGCCAAAAGATCTACACATCACGCACAAGGTAACTTCTATAAATATGGGTTTACATAATTCGTGGAAGAATAATAAATTGATTGATCAAAATCGCGCGGATTTAAACACATGGTTGCATAAGTTAATTTGAGCTTGTTTATCATTTCCAAGAATTAAGTGGAGGTTTAAATGGGTTCTCTAAATTGTTTTTGGTTGAAGGAGATGTTTTACTTTTCCACTTGATTAAGCCAAGACGATTTAAGGTAAGAGCATAAAAAAGATGATTGCTCAATGCAGGACTGTTTTGCTCCTACAGGACCAACTTTTGAGTTGAATTGACCTTGCTACCCATGCTAATTTTATTTTGACTTTATATGTCATTCAGCCCACCAAATGCGTTTATTTGTAATTAGTGCCCACTATTATGCCCATTGCCCAGATCGGATAACTTACGGCAGTAAAGAATACCTTGACTAATCTAGGGCTTCTGGGATGCGTCTGAATTGATGCCAATGATTACAGAATTGAGTTTCTGTTGTCCCAAATTGTTGGCAAGGAACGGAGCTGATCGCGGCCGGCATGGAGAAACAATCCGGCGTATCTCGTGCTGCTAAACCCTATATGTGATCGGGCGGTGGAGATCATGGATATCGTTCAAGCAAAAACTAGAGTCAATTACAATTAATAAATAATAATTAAAAAGAATGTCTGCTCTGAAGCACAACTTGATGACCATGATCACATGCTTAGAAACATGAACCACTGAACTTTGAAATATGTTCGGAAAATGCAAATTACGATGAATTCTGCAAAATTTAAGACATGCATTTTGTCAAACACTTGGTA
Source organism: Cruciata laevipes (assembly GCA_963678965.1). Lineage (NCBI taxonomy): Eukaryota > Viridiplantae > Streptophyta > Magnoliopsida > Gentianales > Rubiaceae > Cruciata > Cruciata laevipes. The sequence continues at coordinate 21,052,802 of OY787637.1, forward strand.
AGCAATGCATGCTACATAAAATTCAAGACGTTAGAAACAAAATCTCCTAAACTTTCAAGAAACACATGAACATTAATTCACCTTCAATATCACTTCCTCCCACTCTAGATCTAAGCCAGAATCCAAGAACTATGTCCTTGCTGCCGTTTAGTTTCGTATCCTTGCCGCAGATCAGCTCTGCATCTTGCCGCCGACCAGCTCTGTTTCCTTTCCGTCGATCAAACCCGTGTCCTTTCCAGAGAATTGGGACAACGGAAACCCAAATTTATCATCATCGGCATCAATTCCGACGGAGATGCCCTTTATTAGTACTGAAAATTAACAACGAGATTTCTTCTTCCTCCGCCAACGAGGGAAATTGGAATTTTCGGTACTGATTGAAATTTACAGTGCACATGTAGGAAGAACGAAAGTTGCTCTGAAAAAATCAACAATGTCGTTGAGGTTATGAACTTAGATGTTCAATCCAGACAACTTGCTGGTAAAGTTCGATTCTTTGGCAGTGTTATTTTCACTTAGATGATAATGTAATTTTATTTATTATTTTAAATAGTTGAAGTCGGAAATGGAGATGAGATTGAGAAGAATGATGAAATGGATGCTTTAGTGAACACCTTAAATGATTGACCTAATCAAGTAATTGAATAAGACATCACCTCAGATTCATTTGTAGAGTTTAAAGATGTGAAATCCTTTGACGATTTCAGCATCTCAGTGGATGGACTAGTAGTTGATTCAGAGATTCCAACTGATCTCCGAGCTAGGTACTATAAAGTGTGCATGTCCTTAAAGAGCTACCGTCATAGCCATATGAAGGGACTAAAAGGCTCTCAAGCCGTGAACGTGATTATTAGGGTTGTCAAAGTTTTAGTTGCAATGACGTCAACCAAGATCATAAGCACCCCTTTGAAAAAGCTCGTAACTTCCGCAACCATGGGCTAAAGGTATTCGTGGAAGAAGAATAAATTAAATCATCAAAAACGCGCGGCTTCGACATGCGCGTTTTCATGCGCTCACGTGTATAGGCCACGCGCCGCAGTGCCAAAAGACTCTATACATCACGCGCAAGGTAATTTTGTAAAAAGTCAATTGACACATCATATTGATTGAATTTTAGTCTTAAAATAATTTCCAATGCAAGGGTCAAGTAGAAACATCAATATTACATGACACACTTTTTAATTGAAAGTGTCAAATAGAGTGACACTTAAAACATGACAATTTGACTATAATACTTTCAATTAAAATATGACATATAGAGGAAGTGACTTTCAAAATTAACTTTTAGATTTGAGATGTTATTAACTTGTATTATCATATTTTGGAATTTTGAGTTTACCCATCTTACTTTTACCGCTCCTTGCACATCTCGCTGGGAAAATATTACAAGATTACTGAAAATTAAGTTCTAATTTTACTGTGACCCTTATGTATCTATGATCACTGATCAGGGTAAAAAATAAAAAATGCTCAATTCATAAACATGCTCATGACTATGGAGAAAGATTTTCTTCTTTTTGGATAATGGACAAGAAAATATAGGTGATAGACCGACAGTGTAAAAACAAATAGTAGTTATCCTCCGTAGACATCAAATTTCTATATGTTCATCATTATGATTTTTGATGGATCCTAGCTAATGTTTTGTTCTACGGTACGTGATGCTTGATGCGCTAATGATTTCGTCACCTTCTATGTATCATCATGTTTTTTTTTCTTTTCAAAATATATATGTTACTGAATCGAGCATGTATATATGTATAAAGGCATTGGAATAAAATTGGAAAACAAGCAAATTTGATTAATTACCAATTCCTTTTTATTCTTTTATTTTTTTTGTGGGAATTCAACTTATAACTTACTCCCTCCGTCCCCTATTAATTGTCCTACTTTTTCGGTCAAAATATTTTCACTCTATGTTTAACCATTAATAACTTTAATTATACTTAATAATAATTTAAGAAATTTTAATATTCTAAGAGTGTTTCACACCGAGAATCTAAAGATATTGCATATGATGATATTATATTTATATACAAAAAGTTATTAATTGTCAAACATGGTGTGAAAAAATTCACTATTTTAATAGGACAATTTAAAAGGGACGGAGGGAGTACTTTATAAGAACAACATGCATGGCCTATAATAAACTTAAAGATTTATTATCAAAAAAAAAAAAACTTAAAGATTTAATACATGAAGTGTTAACATGTGCGATGAAGTTTATTGCGCTACGATTACCACAACTTTTTTAAACTTAATAATTAGTTCTTTCTCCTCATTTTTTTTAATTCAGCTTTGATAAAATATGGCTTAATATAATTTAATTTAGCTGAATTAGACTATTATTATATTTTTTAATACATTAATTATTTATTTCATTTCAATTCACTTTCATTCTTATAATAAATTAATTTAAGAGACATACTCCTATTATTAACTAATTTTCAACACTAAAGTTAGTCAATGATTAAAGAACACCATCTCACTATCTTTTTATGCTAGAATCCAAAAAAAGAGAGATATACAAGCTAACAACTTTAATAGGTTCTAACGAATATGTATGTACTTTTATTTTATAAATATTTCAAATTAAATAGAGGTTATCTTTATGTATTGAGATACTATGACTTATGCACACAATCATTGTGCATTTCTAATGGGTATTGTACTATTTTGATTTTAAAGGTTATTTTAATTTCTATACTGAAAAAAATTTTGAATTCCCCTCAAAAAGAGATCAGAAGTAAATGTTCATTGTCATGAATAAAAAATTGTGTGCTGAAACAAATTAGGTGTTTTCAAGGGCAACTGTGTCAAATGAATACAATTTTATTTTTCTTGATTTATGAAAACAAAATGGCAATACTGTTATAAAATAGAGTATCATACTGGTTTTCAAAATAAATTTAAAATTATCTTCACTTAATACTTCGAACATGACAATATAACTATCATAATTATTAAGTGGTTAGGGAGTTATGTTTCGTAATTATTTGGATAGGGGGCATTTAATAGTAATGTTAGTAGTATTCATGAACCAAAAAGCAATTGGTAAATAGATAAATCACAGTAATTCACAAGTATCCATAAACCACCAGCCTATACGATTGCACTCTGGTATGTTGTAACACTCTTTATAAAACTTATTTTAACATTTTTTATCCCAAATTATAACATATGTCAAAGAGCAAAGAGAATATGATGCCCTATCTTCTCTCTTTTGAAGTGAAATTGTACTTACTAAGAGCAAAAATGTTTTCAAAATCTCTCCTTTTGAAGAAAAAAAAAGGTGAAAAGAATCGAATCAAATTCGTAGAAGAAAAAGTATAACGAGCTAACAACTTGCACAGAGGTGGTACTGGTTAATGCTATTCTCCATCCGATTCAAATTCCTAAAATCAGAAAATGGTCATTTTGCTTTAATATATATTTTTCTTGAAACCTTCAATAACAAGAAATGGGAAAAAGCAAAAGAAGAAAATGATAGAAAAAAGAATGCTTCCCTTTTGACCATAACCCCTCATCAAGTGTGGTACTACACTATCCCACTCAGAAGAGGGCTGTTTAATAATCCCAGTCCCAGCCTGAAGGTTCTTTGTGTCAGAAGAATCCCAGTGAGGAATTAAATTTAGTGTAACATTTTGCATAGAAAAATCAAATTTTGGTTTTTTTAAACTTTTATTGTGGAATTTTCTTGTGTTTTGATGCTTCTGCAAACTGGAAATGTCCACTTCTGTTAGTTTTAGCCATCTGGACAAAAATTTGGAATAAACAAGAAGCAGCAACATCCAGCAATGCTGTTTTCTTCTGCTTGTTCATAACAGCTTCCACCAAATGCATACAGACACAACAAAAATGGCATCTTCCTACCAAATTCTTCCAATCATTTTCACCACATTTGTTGTTTTCTCAGTCCTAGTCTCATCATCATCAGATAGCAGTTCTAACCAGACTTTTCGCCCGCTCGACGAGCTGCAGAAGCTGAGGAGGATCAGGCATTTTCTGAGGAAGATCAACAAGCCCTCAGTCAAGACTATCAAGGCATTGTTTCTGTCACTTTTATCCATGAATTTTTCTTCTTGTTCAAAACCTTGAAATGATTGTTTCTATGCGTCTCTGATGAATGATGATTCTGCAGAGCCCGGATGGCGATGTGATCGAGTGTGTTCCTTCTCATCTTCAACCTGCTTTTGATCATCCTAAGCTCAAAGGTCACAAGCCTCTGGTATACTAATTTGTACTTTCTATGTTTGTTTTAGTCTTTGGTTGGTTTTTTTTCCAGTGTCTGAAATGATTGTTTACGCGAATGCAGCAACCACCGGAGAGGCCTAAAGGCTATGAATGGCCTAATGGAACTCAGAGCTTTCAGCTTTGGGCTGTTTCTGGTGAAGTTTGTCCAGATGGAACTATTCCAATCAGAAAAACCACAGAGAAAGATGTTCTGAGAGCCAGCTCATGGCGCAGATTCGGAAGAAAGATTCGAAGAAATCGCCATGACACCCTGAGCAGTGATCATGAGGTTTGTTCTCTTCTCTATTATAAAAAAAGTAGGCAGATTTTTCTGTCCTTGTGGTATATGCAGAAAATTCGGCGATTCTTTCCGCTTAAATGGAACCTAAGATTCAGATGCATTTTGGTTGTGATAACATGTTTTCTTTTTGATTGTGGTGATGTAGCATGCAGTTGCATTTGTGAATGGAGTTGAGTTTTATGGAGCAAAGGCCAGCATAAATGTTTGGACACCTCAAGTGAGAGATAATTATGAGTTCAGTCTGTCACAAGTATGGTTGATTTCAGGCACATTTGGCAATGATCTCAACACCATTGAAGCTGGATGGCAGGTAAATCTTTTAGGCCTCGTTCTTTTCAACTTAACTGCACTTCAGTTCAGTCGATTTTGATTTGATGAAATCTAGCCTACTTGTGAAAAGACAAATGAACAGTGCCTAAAGAAGATCTTGCAATTGTTTATGTTTTTCAGGTCAGTCCAGAGTTGTATGGAGACAACTATCCTAGGTTTTTCACATATTGGACAGTGAGTTTTCAATCCTCAAACTGATATCATGTGTTCTGCAAAGTTTTTGATCTTTTTCTGAACTTAATTAATATTAGGACCTTCATTTGACAGAGTGATGCATACCAAGCCACTGGATGCTACAATTTGCTCTGTTCAGGATTCATACAGACTAATAACAGAATCTCCATTGGAGCAGCAATCTCTCCCAGATCATCTTATGGCAACCACCAATTTGATATCGGAGTCATGATTTGGAAGGTACATCGAATCCTTTTCAACTTTTTGGGAAACCACTCAAAGTAGCACATAATTAAGAACCCGGGGCATACATTCATCCCGAGTTCTTAAATATGTGTTACTTTTCGTCGAATGTTTATCAAAAGTGTCACTAAATCATATGTTCTTGAAAACTAAAGACCATGAAAGGACATCAATTTTTTCAAGTAACATGAAGTCAGTTCATTCACACCTTTTAATGATAAGGTCTAACAAGCAGAACATGTAATTGAATATGTTTTTTTAGAAGACACCAAGTTGACTCACTCAGGATGCCACAGTTGTTGAAAATAAATATTCAAATAATTCAAATCTTAATGTAACCAGCTATTCTAAATTTCTCAAATATAGGTGCCGGACATGATATGACAGTTAGACACTTACATTGATATTTTCTCATAAACTGGCCGAATCTGACACTCAGACACCCGTATTCGAATGGACGCTTTATCCGAATCTAGATAAAAATATATTCTGAATGATTCAATTTGTACACGAGTAAATATACGACTCCCTCCGTTCCAGTTGTAACTAATTTTTGCGACACATTTTTTTAGGACCCCAAGCATGGGCATTGGTGGCTAGAATTGGGGTCAGGATTGCTAGTTGGATACTGGCCTTCATTCTTGTTCAGCCATCTCCAAAGGCATGCAAGCATGGTTCAATTTGGTGGAGAGATAGTGAACACAAGATCAATGGGACATCACACTTCCACACAAATGGGAAGTGGTCATTTTGCAGAAGAAGGTTTTGGGAAAGCTTCCTATTTTAGGAACCTGCAAGTTGTGGATTGGGACAACAGCCTAATCCCATTGTCTAATCTCCATCTTCTGGCTGATCACCCAACTTGTTATGACATCAAATCTGGAAGAAATGATGTTTGGGGTAATTATATTTATTATGGGGGGCCTGGGAGGAACTCAAAATGTCCCTAGATGGAAATAAACTTATTTCTTTTATGATTCTTTTAGGGTGATTTTTTTTTTTGGTTGTGATATTGATTGTTTGTATATTTTATGAGGGTTGGCTAGCTAGGTAGAAGAATTGTTGAAATTTTGTGAGGAAATGTGTATCTTGTGTTATGCACTTATACAACAAGTGTGTCATTATAGTATCTTGTTTATTGAGTAAATTTCATCCTACATTTTTCCAATTTTACTTTTCTTCCTCTACACAATAAATCATAAAGTATATACAGCCTGTTTTTTAATAAAGAAAATGTTAATTCTATTTGCTGAACATGAAAATGCTTTTAGGGCACGTTCTTTCCAAATCATTTGAATTTGGTTCAATCCAGATCAGATAAATATAGTTTGATGATATTCGGTTTAATTTAGTTATGATATTCATATTCCTCAATACATTAATTTTTACTTTATTTCAAATCCGTCCGATTCTGCTCGGTTGAAATAATATTTTAAATAAGTTCCATAAACAAGCAATCAATGCATTCAAATCAAGCCGATACGGATGAATGTTGATCTTAGAAAACCCCTTCATCTTAAAATACTCTGTTGCTAATCCTCCTTTGAATCGTTGTATATAATCTCCTGCACTTCTTGTCACTGACATTTTATTAAACAAGCACTTGTTTACATACCAAACAAAACATTTGGTAATCCTAGCATGTGCAAGAATGGGAAAATCATAAATCATTTGTACTAATTTATGAATTGTGAATCTTCTAAGTTTTACAATTTCATATTTGTCACAAAAATAACCGCACAAATGCCAAATTCAATTGTAGTTAGGCCATCTAGACAGATTCCTTGTTTCCGTAAAACAATTTCCGAGGCTTCGAAACTGGCCATGTGAAATTCAAAAATGTTGTCTTTTTTAGCAAAAAATAGAGAGCAATTAATGGCTCAACAAATCCATTTCCAATGCAAAAGGGAAAAGTCAAACAACGAAATAATAAGTTATTAGCGAAATGAATTTATAAAATTATAGCACTTTCAAAGTGATAAGAAAAAATATTTATGCATCGAAGGGAAGATCTTCCTTAAGATTAGTGTTAATTGAAACTAGAAACGGATGCTAATCTTCTCAGTTTGAAACCTGACCTTTTACATATTAAGCATGATCAATCACTGTATTATTAATAATTTCCTCATTTTTCATTATTAATGACCAATCACTGTATTTAATGGCCCTGTCCAATAGCGCACAAAACCAGCACCACCAGCACCTACCAGCACCCACCAGCACCTACCAGCACCTACCAGCACTTGTCACTATTCACATATATGAATGATTTATTTTTTCAAAAAAAATAAAAAATAATTTTTCTTTAGAATTAGTTTCAATATGTTGTGTACCAATTAATCATTCTTTAAATATATAGTTTCATAATTATGTACATCATAATTATACAATTTTAATTTAATTTAAATACCCTACCAGCACCTACCAGCACCTTCCAGCACCTACCAGCACCTACCAGCACCAGCAACCTGTACCAGCACCCTATTGGACAGGGCCAATGATTTTCTCACTTTTAAAAGTGTTCTTGACCAGGTATCAATTTGAGGATTTGTGGAATTCGAATGATTTACTTTGTTTAGCCACTTTGACTTGTTTTTGGAAGATGGAAGTGCTTGGAATCCTTGATTTGCAAACCCTACTAGTAAATAAATAAATAATGTTGACTTTGTTTTGGAAATCTAAGGTATCAGTTATTCGGTTCTCATTCATAATACACAGTACAAGCAAAACACAGATACTAAAAAACAAAACAAGCTATTGTTGATTGTTTCAAAAAAAAAAGAAGAAAAAAACTTTTGTTTATTGACTCCCTGGGAAAAATTTCCATGGAGATCCATTTATTTCTCCTAAGGGAATATCTTGATCAACATCAAGGCCAAGCTTTCTGAAAGCAAAGGCTACCAACATATCAAGATCATCAGAACCACCATCACAACTGGAGAAGAACTCCCTAAGCATTGCCTTCATATCACTGAATAGAACCATCTTCTCCTTGCAAGTAGAATCCGAAAGGCCATGTACTGTCCCATAAGTTTCATTGATCGTTGTGAACAATTCTGCAAAAGATTTATCATCCAGATTTTTCTCGAACTCTGTTGAGATGCCGAGATCTGTGCAAACCCCAGCAGATTTCATCTTGACAGCTATGTGTTGGATGGATCGAAGGTTGAAAATTGCATGCTGGACTATGCTGGATGAATGCCCAAGAGGATTTTTGGCTGATTTTGTCAGATGTTGCAGGTGCAGTAAATTGGCCAAAGTGAAACGCCACATGAAGGACAAGAAGTCGTGGAAATTCATGCCTACGACAAATAAAATCAGCAGTTTGTCATTTCATTTTAAAGGACAGAGTAACACAGGAAAATAGAGAAGCATGAACTCAAGGAAGTTGAACAATTGATCAAAACGATTTTAAAAAGCCTTCTGACATTTAAACATACTACAATACATCATGTGTTTCAACTATAACCCAGCTACATGGCAACAATCCGACTAATGCACCCACAAACACTCTGCAATTGCCGGAGAATTGCATAGGAAAACTCAAATATTTAGACCAACAATTTACCAAAACAAACCTGTATTAGCAGCAAGATTACGCTGACAGAGAGCCTCAAAATCATCAGATATGTCCCTAATGTCTTCAATTGAATCCCTAGCTTCTTCATAGTCTCTACAGAGCAAGTCCCACTGACACCATGAGAAACCACTTCAGATTTAGGAGCGTTTCAAATTGGTTAAAAGAGACTTCAAGACTCAAGCACACAGATGCAAGCCTCAATCATCAAAACATAGTAAGTAGGAATACAAATTTATAGGAATCAAAACATGTGATATATTTAACAAACAAAAATGAAAAAGGTATGCAGTTCATTCATGCAGTTCTTTATCTAATTCGTATTCTCAATGTAAAAATCTATTCAGGAAAATAACCATCCCTTTGTTCATCTTTTTTCTCACATTTCTTACAAGGTAGATATTTTCCCAAGGGAAATACAAAAATTCCCCCATTTCCTCCTAGTTCACTTTAGGAATACAGTATGCATAGACATTATTCAACAAGCAGAGAGTGTTCCACTTTTGTCAGACTTACCACCCAAGACAGACTATGTGCGTTGAACCAGTTGTGATTGATTGATATTGTGTCTTCCTGCAATTGATATATTTATAATGTTAGTGGAAACAATCACAATACACCAAATGAAAACTGCAAAAAAAGACATGCTTTTCTGTATAGCCATAATATCCTGTCTGTTTATTCCTTATGTTTTTAAACCTGAAAAGGAATATCGTTAAAAATCCCCTAGTATCTTGTGGAACTCAATATTTTGTGTATAGCGGGAGATTTTAACCCACTAATATAATCTGCAAAGAATTTCAATGCACTATGCAGTAAAAAAATATTCAAAGCAAAGGAAAAAAAAGAAAAGATTTAAGAAACCTAATTGGATAACTAAAGTATGAAGATGGCTGAGTTTCTATATATGCAGATCAACCTTAAATGCAAATAGAAAGTTCAGTGTACCAACCCCACCCCGTGTAAATCTAAATCACAAGTTTTGACCTATCTTGACATTCAATGAAGGCAGCAAAATATTGCTACCTCTCCTTTCAAGGTATAAGACACACACACCCATTCAAAATTTTAAAATTTAACTATTAAATGAAGCGGCACGTAGGCAAAAGAAATTCAACAAGTCATTTGCAATACCAGAGATAACAGATATACTTGCAAAAAATTTTGCGATGCATGTCAGTAAACAAATACACACAAACAGAAATTACTGAAATAGGTACAGTAATAATGATTGTCACCTTCTAGACTATCATATTGAATTTGTAAGATTTCCTACAAAAAAAAAAAAATCTGTCCAACTTGCTTCCTGGTTGTTTTGAAAACATTCAGTAATTGTAAAAGCATGTATTCAGCCAGTACATGTGACCGGACATATACCAGATTATGAACTTGATGATACCATCCACTGGGAACAAAGATGATCTCATTTTGTTCCTGACAGCATTCCCACCAAATTGCCTGTATACACAATAAATCAATGACAGAATTTGGTAATAAATTAGGACAAAACATTGAAGTTCCCAGGTTCTGTAATTACCTCTTTAAAACCAGGAAATTTTGTTTCACTTACATTGTCAAATATGTTATAGACACAATTTTTCATGTACCTGAGAACATAGGAGGGGAGAGAAATACCATTAAACCCAAAAAAGAATTGATGTAATCTTAAGATCAGCGTATGCTACTTAATGGAAAAATCAGTCAAACATAAAGAAACTTGAGAAGATTTAAGAGATTAAACACCTCAAAATTCCTTTCAAAATGAGGCAGATATGAAGAGGTATATTTGATCCAGATTCCAGATGTAACTTTTACCAACAAACTGAATTTTATATTTATAAAGCATCAAATTGGAAGTTCATTGGGCTAATTTGCATGCAGAAATTAACTTTATTGATTTGGGTTATAGACAGCTTACGAGAGGCTTATAGTAGGTTGGGCGTAGCCTAAAAGCTATACTCTGCACGATTAATACAGATGTCAGAGTAAACTTCTAAGAATGAACTGATCCAGATCACACATTTCTAATTTTCCAACCTAAAAAATCTCAAACAGATTCAGCTACTTGTTGTACGAATAACCTCAATATTTTCTTCCAGTGAAATTGTCTAATTGACAATGATAACCTCTCGTTTGCACTTATTCAGCGCAGCAGATGCACCATATGGTACAGCCTGAAATAATCAAAACAGATGGGATTGCAAATTCAAAGAGGATTACATATTAAGCATAATAATTAATATGTGGATAAATCATGATTGGTTGGATGAACAAATATTGTGGATTAAGAGCAGCTGCTGTTTGGAATATTATTTCCATCTCTGGAGAGATAATGATATAATGACATCACCGTATTAAGCATTACGGGTTGCTGTAATACATGAGGCCAACTGATCTAGTTAAAAAATGATTCAGTGACCAACTATTGAAGATTAGTTCCTTGATCTAATAGTAAATATCAAAGAAAAGTGGGAAAGGGCTGCATTTTAGTCTTGATAGAAAATGGGAAAAAATAGAGCTCCATTTACACCTCAAAGAGATCAACAAAGTAAAAGACGAAAGAAGATTTGCTTTCCTAGAAGCCTACTACAACACTATATCAACAACGGCTGCACTTGCATACAGCTTATGAGTTATGACCATGAACTCCAAGCTCCACCACTAGTGCACCGTGTACTGTAAATGGTTTCAAGCACTCTTTAGTAGCTTTATGAATTAAAGATTGGGCAAAAGATTAGACTGACATGCCTCCCACATATCCCACCCACTCCACCAGTCCACCCCAGCATTTTTAAGCCTAATATGCTATGGTGCTTCCCTCTATTATCCCACATCCAGTTAAACACACACAGAATGCCTGTAATTGCCTTGTGCAATTGACAAAACAATTCTCGCAGAATATTTCTCCTCATATACTCACAATAAATGATTTCATCAATAGGAAAACACATCTAAGATAGTCTCAATACGTTGTTGGAAGACACTTATAATAACTACCTAAGACGTCTAGAAAATAATAAACAGCTACAACAAATAAAATGGGATAGGGAAAAACCTTGAAAGACTTACTGAAGACCATCTGGAAAGATATCTAAGATGGCTTGGCACATTGTTAAAAGACCCATACATTCACCACCAAAGATGTTTATAATGTATGACAATTAAAACGGGAGAGGAAAATTTTTGAAAGAGTTATTATGGAACCGTAAAGTGACACATGTAATAATGGGAGAATTCAATGTGTGTATTAACTAACACAAAGGCAAACAGTTCACTTGACACATGGGCTGCAACAAATTTTCTTCTTTGTGCCAAAATTTATGCAGTCAAGACTCATCTTATATTCAGCGACCAGCTTAAAACAAAATTTAAACAGAACACACTAACATCGTAAAAATGGATCTGTATCACAGAGCAGAAGTTTTCATAAGGAAGAAAAATCTTCCTAACCTGTCAAAGACAAGGTGATGTTGACTTGGTGGGAGAAGTAACCACTGCTTCTTGCCACACACATTTGCTGACCAGCTATATGACCTGAAAACATCGGCATGGAGGGGAGTCCAAGTACCTGCATAAAATTTTAAAAATTATTATCTTAATGGTTACATTAGTTTTAATATTAGACAAAATTTCATCAAATAAAATGGAAGCAGGATGATCAGTTGTAGAAAATACAAAATAAAATCTTAAATCTGTCTTGCAAGAAAATCACTGGATCAATTCCCCGACCTTTTGCTCCCATGTACACAAATCGATAGTCAGAGCAAGTTATATCATTTATCTCTTGGTAACTATCACTGTCTGTATGCATATGGTATTTATCAAGATACATATTCAACCAGTCATCGCCGAAAAATAAAGGCGTCCTATATGCACAGTATTCTGGGTACTCCTGAGAACCAAAAGAAACAACACCACCACATGTCAATTCAAACACTACAGAATGAAAAAAAAAAAGTTGCATCTATCAAGATAGCATAACAATATAATGGAAGGCAACTACGCCTAAGATCCCAATTCAAGCTTCACCTTCATAAATAAGCAACAAAACGAGAAGTTGCAAATTTATAACCTTAACACAATTCACTCAACTATAAATATACAGTTAACAGGGTGGTACTTCTTACATAGTTCTCCAACAAACCTCATACACTAACACAGAAAATGAACTAAACCAACCAAGTAAAAAACTTTAAAATGTGAGAGAGGGATACCTTCACAAAGTGCCAATCTTTCAAGTACAACGAAGGCTTCAATTCAGATTCCTCACAACTACCATTGCCTCTGGAAGAACCCAGCTCGACCCATTTCTCAATAAACTCCGAAACACTCATTTCCAACCGTTTCTGGTCAGTGAATTCCCTCACTCCACAATCTGCAACCTACAAAATCTTTCTTTTGCATCATAAAACAGCCACCACGTCAAAAAATCGAACAAAAAGTTTAAAAAATTACCTGAACTTGAGACTTTCCAAAGTTGGTTGAGAGGAATTGGAGATTGGGTGTTTTGTTTTCAGAAACCCAGTCTTTACAGGCCGTCCAATCGTCCATCAATCCGGTGAGGATGACGGGGCGATTTTGGACCAAGTAATTTTCAACGAAGTCGGTGTAACTTAGGTCTTTTCCGTTCATTCTGTCAACTTGCCGTTCGATTTTCAGACACATTTTTGTTCGGCGGTTCGCGGTTCGCGGTTTCTCTTCGGAATCACTTTTAAAGGCTTCATATTTCACTATAAATAAATATAAAAATATTTAATGCTATCTATACTAAAATGTTAACTTTAGGCCTCAAATCTCAACATAAAAAGTGACCAATTTTGAGTCCGACCATCAGGTACTGATTTCATCGCCGACAACACTGAATGGACTCATGTTGGAATATATACAAGCTGATCGTATAGATAATGACTGCAAGAGTACCAGAGTTAGACTTCCCCAAGTTCACAGGAAATCATGGTTGGCTTCTAATAAATATAATCTTTTGGGACATTGGTTTGATGATAGAGATATGGATGTGAAGGTATTTCAGAATCATCTTCAGAATGTGTGGGACACGGAAGTTAAAATCATCAAAAGGTTGCATAATAATATGATCTTGAGCTTTACAAATGAAGATGATATGATGTATGCTCTACAAAATAGTCCATGTTATATTGAATGGGGTATTTTAGGCTTATCAAGATGGGAAGTTCAGTTACCACTTTGGAGCATAAAGGTCAAGAAGCTTCTCACTAGAATAAGGATTCAGAATGTTCCCCAGGAGCTGAGGACACAAGAACTGGATCACAAGCTAGCTAGTGTATTTGGTGAAGTGGCTCAAATTAACTGTGGAGGTCTGATGAACACAAAGGAACAACATGTGGAGGCATTGATTTGGGTGGATCCAGCAAAGCCATTGATTCATGGCCTCTTGATAGAAGGATCAGTTGAACTGGACAGATGGCTTCCTTGTGCATATGAGAAAATCTATAAGCTATGTTCTTGGTGTGGAGTAATTGGACACCCTATTTCTAGGTGCTATTTGAAGGATGATAAAAATCCTGAAAGTTATGTTAGTAAGTCTATATGGTCGCATTTTGTTGAAATAGGGAAACAGTCAAGAATAGCTATGGAGGAGGAGATGAAGGTTGATCTGATTAATGTTGTAAAAGCTGATACTGAAATGCCTAGACAATGTTCGAGCTTGCATAATGGGAAAGTATCTTCTAATATACTGGGGAAACGCATGGGCAAGACTTCTGATACAGGGAAGGATGGACAAGGTAGAGAGAAAAAGCAAAAAAACCAACTCTCTGGATATTGTACCAAGTGATATGGATTTGGACAGGGAGGAGGCTAGAACCAGTATGAGGGTGTGTGGAAAAGGAAGTTTATCTGTGTGGAAAAGGATAAGGAAGCAAAGAAAGAGAAAGAATCTCGAAGAGAAAGAGGATAGGCCATCATTTCAGGTGAAAAAACGTTCAACAATTTTAGAAGGCCTTGAGGGGAGATCTGAATGCCATATGGAGTGGACACAGAATAAAGCTGAATACATTGTAATGATGAAGAACAGGCTCTGAATCATGCAGGTTTGAATAACCACATTTCTGGAAATGGAATTCAAGGACAAGTATCTTCAAGGTGGGTGTTGCATAATCCTGATAAAAAGATCACTGAAATCCAAAGAGGGAATAAAGGTGGCATCGCCATACAAAGGAAGTCAAATTTTCTGCAACTTTTTAGGAGTTCTAAGACACATAGGATAAGTTGGATTGAATGTATTAATACATACCAGAATATGGAAAGCAGTGCTGAAGGTTTGAATATGGCTTATACAGATAATTTAAACTTGAGGATGAACAAGGATGAGCGAACAAAGATGGTTAATGAGGCTCAGCTTGAAAAGAAATCAGATGTCTTAGGAAAAACCTTGGAAATGAAGCAAAAATATGTTAAGGTTTTTCTATGTCTGCCCCTATCATGGAGGATTCAAGGGATGTGCATACTGTTAGTTGGGAAAAAGTAAATTCGGTTAGGAGAGAAGAGTTTACTGGGCATAAAAGTATGCAAGGCTACCCGCTGAAGTGTGTAATCAACATGTTCTGGCATCTTCATTTCTTGTGTGTAGTGGTCTTTAAAGAGATTGGAAGCAGCAAGGAGAGATTTAGGAGTACTCACAGATCTAGCAGGAAAGATAGCTGGTTTGAGGTTTTGAACATTAAGATCCCGGGTTCAAAGCTAAATCCTACTGGATATATGAATCAACCGGAAAGAGAGCTACTTTTGGAAAAGATTTGGTTGACAGAAGTTACACAAGGGGATTATTCTAAACCAAGAATTAATTATCTGAGGAAGCGGGATCCTATAACTGACATATTGTTGATGCTCACATGTTATTGGCTGAACTTGTTTTATTTTGTAACCATTAGAGGCGTTGTGAATGGTCTGAATCAACAAGGACAAAGAGAGTGGTCTGATAAAGCAAGGATGCAGACACCCGGTGCTCAGAGACAGGTTAAAACGAAATGGGATGTAATGTGGAGCAAACCATGGCAGTTTATATGGATCATGTCTTTGGTGAGGAACTGGAGTATGGATCGGCTCTATGCATGCTTGGGCTAATGAGAAAATGAGAAATATATGGAGCAAGATCTGGAACTTTAAAGTCCCTTATAAACCTACACGGAGAACTGAAGTGCACAGTTTTAAGGACCTCAGCCTGGATCAAGTAGTGATGCATACTAGTTCAGGGTTCACAGTCTGCATCTCTCCATCGCAAGCAAACCTGATAGCTTGTTGGGGAAACCTCAAAGCAGCAACTAGGGTTTCATCCCATAATGTTGACTTGCTAACAGCTCAGTCTGTTCACCGGCTAGTACTCCTACAATATGAGTCAGTGCCGCAGGAGAACTGGAGTTTCTCGTTGACTCCCTTCTCCCAACTACTAGCAGTTAATAGTTCTAGTACTACATATATAAAGGCATTAGCTCTTGTATGTTTTATTATAGTTGTTATGTATGTTTCATTGGCACTATGCCTAGGTAATGTACTTTGTGTTCCTTAATTAATATTAGTGTTCCTTTAAAAAATAATAATTTAATATTGGCTTTGATTAAAATAAATAAATTTAGTATTGGCTAGGTAAATGGTGACATTCGATTTAATATTGGCTAGGGAAATATTGAACAAATACTCTTATTTTGTGTTTTCATTGAAACATCTGGTAGATGGGAGTTAGGCCCTGTTTACCAGAGCTTATCTGTAGATCAGTTCAATTCAATTCAGTTCAGTTTAGTTTAATTTAGTTCAGTTCAGTTCAGTGAAAATGTAATTTGATAAAATTTAGGTTAATTCAGTCATGCTGATTCCATTTTCAATACATAATTTTTTACTTCAGTTCAGTTCAGTTCAATTCAGTTCAGTTCAATTCAGTTCAGTTCAGTACATCAAGAAATAAGCTCTAGTAAACAGGGCCTTAGACTCAAATAGTAAATTGGTCCTGCAAATAGTAACCCCTATTAAATATTATAAGTCTCAAGTTTCCATCATAAAATCAAAATTATGCTAATAGGAAGGGGTAATCTAACCTTATTAAACATGTAAAACAATCGATTCGAGTTATCTTTTAACACTCGAATTCATAACGTAAGTCCCAAATGAAAACAATATTTTACCTAGCTAGTTTTTCATGCGTCTTGATAAAAATGCTTTTATTATATCCACATCCTTTGAAAGTACTTCCCAAGCATCCATAGTACTTCACCTCAAATCAAATTCTCCTTTACCTAATTTCGTTCCATAGTCCATAGTAGATTTCAGTTTTTGTTAGGTCCCGATGATTTTCGCGGACTTTTTTGTCACTTTCATCTAATGTGATTGTCTTCATTGCATGTCAAAGGAAGTGTATAACTTCGGTCAAATACATGTCAAAATAATTTCATTGTTTTGACTTCGTTGACTGAAGTCAACAGGAATGAAACCACAAACAACACATAAATAGAAAGAAACCACAGGAAAGATTATTCTATTATCGGTTTTCTTGTGTGAAATTTGGATGGTTTTGGATCTATTTCAAACCACAGATCGTTTGAAATAGCAAACGATAGAATTTTTTTTTTTTTTTTTTAAAACAAGAGATACACTGCTACTACGATTTCTCCAAAACTAAGTAAAGGCACTGTAACTATACAGAAGCAGTAAGTTCTGCAAGATGACAATTAATCTGATACTAGCTAGGAAACTGCTGAAGAACATTTACTCAAAAGAACTTAAGGACGCCGGTTATTGTGACGGGAGGATTGATCTCAATTCGGGTAGCCTTTCCATCCAAAAACAGCTGCTGAAGCATGTTTGCATCTTTGGCTTCAACTCTGCTCTTAGTCCATAATGTGACATGAGGCCACTCAGTTTTTGGAGTTACCTTCTCGCCATTAACGGGGCCTAGTTCTGCTTGTAATGCCGCCATCTTCCCAGTAAAAAGAAGTGCATTCAAATGAATGGGAATCTCAGCATCAACAAGCGAACCATAGCGTGCAACAGCTGGAACACCATGTAATTGCTTGTGCGCAAGTGTAACATGAGAGTTTGTCTTGACCTTCTTTCCCTCGAAAAAATCTTTGATCTTAGGATCTTCCTGAGCCAATTTATGGAGGAGTTGGTGAATACCTTCTAGGGGCAAACTCACAGCAGCATATACCAAGTTTCTGGGCCATTTCTTCTTACTGACTGGTGCCACATGCACATACTCACCTCTTGCAATACTTTTTAGCTGCTCTACCACTTGCTGAACAGCATATTCAAATGGAACCTGGATTGAATTCAGATACTTGGCATTTTCAGAAAAAGTAATGCGCAATTTCTTCTCCCATTCTTTCCACTTTCCTACGTATGTTCCCTTGGTTGAATCCTGCATTCTATGTTTTTCTCTGTGGAGCTTGTACAAGTTTATCCCATCCTCCAGGACAGCTTTCACAGAATCGGGTAAAGGAGACCTCTCAGCCTTGAGCAACGGCATCTTCACAAGTGAGCCAAAATATTCATTTAACTCAGCCTCGAACTCATCACGATTCTTTCCCTCGTGTAGGTGATAAAAAATTAGCAGCACGAATCCAGGAGTTGGATTGGACTTGTCAAGTTTTCCTGGATGATTAGTTCTCTGCAGTACTCGTGATATGAACACAGCAAGTGCCTCAAGGGAAAATGGATTTGTTTTGGTTCCCTCTGAGTCAATTATGATCGGAACTGCAGATACATCAGTCATCATACACATTTCCGCTATCTGTGCCCAAACCTCTTCATTTGGTGCATTCTTGTCCGCAAGCATTATTGAACGTGGTTTTCTCTTATGCTCATCAGCAATTTTTTGCCAATATTTACCTGCTCACATTTGTGCACATTAGGGTAAATATAAAATTTGGGTGTTGGTAAAATAGTGCCAAAATTCAGTTAGATTATTAATGTATCACAACTAGATAACTGAATGAAATATCCATCAACAGCAAAATAAAATAAAATATTGACTCATTTAATACATAACCACGTACCTTTGACAAGATCTCCCATCAAACTGATAACTGGTCTGTCATCTCCGAGACATCCTGGGGAATTCAGAATTTCCTTACAAAGAGTGGATTTACCGCAGCCAGGTATTCCTGGAAAGAAGACAATGAGACCCTGATCTTTTGTTACACTGTGTTTGACATCTTTACTGGTGCTCACTACTTCTGGAAGGTTTCCTTTCTCTCTAACTTCATCAACAGTGTCCAGATTCTCTAGTACACTGTCTATTTTCCTTACCAAGTTCCCAGCACATCCTATCAAAGCCAGATTCTCAGGACTGCGCTTTGCATAATTCTCAAGAAAAGGCTCAGCCTCGTTGAGGTACTCTGAGCTAGAAGGCATATTCTTTCTGTCATACTTCCTGCATATATATACTGCCCATTCATCTAGCATCTTGCTCATTTTCTTTTGCGTTGCAGGCGAAGTTTTCCATGTATTCATTTGTCTAGAGAAATAGGGAACATGACAATGATTATAGTCAGATAGCTTGCATATTTTTTTGAAGAATATAATTGTAAAGAGCATGTTGTCAATTCATACACAACAAAATATTTCGAATTGAGAACCTTTTGACGACAAGAGAAAAAAGATGCAGCCTTATTTGGCTTACAAGTCAAATAAAATACACAGCGAAAAGGAGAGTCCAAGGCAAAAGTCAACCTTTATGATATTTGTATATATATCAATTACTATAGTGTTAGCTGAGCTAACCTGAAACAATATTTCTTGTAGGCAGATTGACCTTTTTTAAAAAGAATATCCAAGCCATTCCTAATCAAAAATGTCCGCAGCTGCACCATAAGCAAGAATAACTTGAGCATTCAGAACAGTCCCACCACCAGAACAATTGAAACACCAAACAGTAATAAAACACACAAAAAATCAATCTTTAAGCAACTATTACATGGCTTGCTCCTATAAGCTCAAATTTGCCACTCTTTAAACATGAAATCCAAAATTGCACACACACAAAAAAAAAACACAGTCACTCATCATATTTTACAGCCTACAAGATCATCTTTTTTCTGGCATATGAAAGAAAACCACAAAATTTTTTTTTAAAAAAATCACCACCATTAAACGTAGAATCAAACTTTCTTTTTTTGATGAATATATTTTTCCATTAAAAACAAAACCATCATTACAAAATTTAGGCCATCACTCTAAACCCAAAACAGTAAGAATCCAACTTTCTTACTTATATACATACACATAGTGCTGATCAAATCTTCGATAATCCACAAAAGATATTATATTTCAGTGCATGTTCAATTTAATGATGCAGACATTAAAATAAAAAATATGTTGGAATGATACTAACAGTGAAGCCTTGAGCATATGAAAACCACATGAATTCTTTGAATCCACCTTTACGATATGTTTTCCCGAAATATAGACTTTTGATTACTCTGGTTATGAATGATTTTAACTTCGTTCTGCCCTAGTTTTCCAACCTACATCCACCCAGAATATTCTACAAAATTCAACCCACTATGCAAAGGTAGAACAAAGAAAACATAAAGAAATTTAACCAAACTATAGCTGGAATACAACAAAAGCAACAGACTCGTATCAGAAAAAGAGGGCCAATCAGAATTTTACCTTATATGGAAGAAATTTCAACTTAACCATCAAATTCGCATCTTCATCAGCTAAACCATCTTTAACTAACATGTCATTGTCATTATCAAAACCTTTTACATCCTGACCAGATTTACAAATGCCAGCATCTATTTCCCCATCAGCCTGGGAAAAGTTCAGGTCCACAAAAAAGCCTGTAATAAACAGTATCAATCAGCTGTCAACGCTAAAAAATAAAACCACGGCTGAAATAACATAGCAGTATTGATGGCATCAAAAGATATGTAAATGGGAAGTTGCAATTGGGTATAGTAATTACAATGGAGAAGTATCATGCTATTAAACAAGCATCATGGTATAAATGCCCTTGTCATATCAATGAATAGACAGTCTGATTTGAATCGCACCGCCCAACCAATAAAATGAAAAATACATGAGCAGGAGTCAACAACATGGAAAAAGTAAAAGCTTGCAACGATTAGAGAAGGAACCACATAAAATCAACCTCCTGAATATCACATCTGATTAGAAACACATAGCAAGGAAAGGAAGAGCATTATAGCCATCTCACCTCGATAAAGCGGCCACAATTCCGGGTTGTGCTTCATCTCTCTCTGATATTTCTTAAAGGATAAATCACCATATATATGGATAATCATTTTGAAATGATCACGGGCAACAGAATTTATCTGTTGATAATTACGAAAGCATCTGAAGGCAGCAGGGATGTTTCTGCGTTTCATAAGTCGAATCATTTCCTGACAAAGGACAGATATCATCAATGATGCATTAGTATGGTTAAGAAACAACGACAAAGCTCATAGGATTTGAAAAGAACAAACAAAAGCAGCAATTAATCTAAAATTACAAATTTATCACAAAAGGAAACACTTTATGAAGCTCTATAACCCAAGTTCAGCACTAACTACTGCTACTAACTAGAACACTCAGCACCCAAGTTAAAAAAACTATCAACAACCCTAGAAAGTTGCAAATGACATATTTACTTGATTTTAGAATAAGAGCTTCAATTGTCAAAAAAAAAAAAAAAAAAAAAAAAGTACAAACACAGTAGACTGATCAACCTAACAGCAGAAAATGATAGCGTACCTGCAATTTTTTTGTCGAAAAATCAGCTGGATGTGCTTCAAGGAACTTCGAAACAACAGAACTGTCAGCATTCCTTGAACCACTCCTAGACCAATCTAGATCGTTTGGGCAGAATGAGGTACCAGTACTGCGTAGCAGTTCCTCTATTTGCTTCTCATCAGAACGGTTAGCATAACATATTTCCCGAAGGCTTGGCCCTATTTCGGTGCCAGCTGCATTGGCAAGAGATAAAGGATAATCCTGAAGAACTTGCTCAATCTCCTCTGTACTTTCATGGCTAACAATGCGAGCAACGAGGCCCTCTAAAATTTCACCTTGTACTTTACTGTGGTCCTTTGATCCAGGAACAGACACATCCGCAATTTGATCAAGTGTCTGACAAACACTAGAAGCTGTTCCTTCTTCATATAATGCATCAAATGCAGCAAAGAAGGATGTTACTGATTTTCGAGTAGAGAACAACCAAACATGATTTGTCGGTAGACGCCACTTCCGGCAAAAAGCAATTATTTGGGGAGTCGAATAAAATGTTGGTTTTCCATGCCCTAGTTCTGTAACTGCAGTTACAACTACATAATCTTCTCGAGGGCGCTGTCCATGATCTCCTAACACAGAAGTCACCAGTTCCATTGAAATGCACATACGGTTCTTCTCAAGAAATTCATTGAAGCTTTTTTGTTTCTTAGTTGCTTGAGCACCCCATGCCTCTAGAAACATCCTTCCAAGAACAAAAATGCCAACAGCTGTATACTTGTTACCAAAGCTGTTTTTAGCACAAGCTCCTCCTTTGTGTCCAGCATACATAAAGAGAGATCCAGAATGCTTAAGTGATACCTTTTAAACACAGGCCAAAGATTAGATAAAATGGACCAGATTGTAAGCTTCGGATGGAAGAAGAAGCACACACTCATTGCATATTGAACAAAGAGAAAGGAAATATTTTATTTCTGCACTCCAGTCTTTTCTACATTTTAACCAAAATTATCCCAAAGAACACTTTAGCAACTAAACAGTTGGGGACATCATGAAGACATATTTAATATGAGAGAAAGCCCATATCAAGATAACTGTTGATTACTCCTGTTCAGAATGTTCCTGATTCAGTGATCGTTATAGCGCAGAGAGTAAGCAGAAGAGGCAATGGGTATTAACTTTAAAGTTAATCACAAGCCAAATTAGTCACTACAATGTACAGATGACACATTCAGAGAGCCATTTATTCAGGATCAGTGCATCAGCAATAGAAACCCGATTTCTATCTCCACAAATTTTTGCCAGCATCAATAACGAACTATAAATGACACTACAGAACTTATCCAAATTTATCAGCAAAATAAAAATGGAAAAGAACATAAGAGGTCCAACTTGATTACCTCTAATGTAGCCAGACCGTCTGATACCACCTCTATCATCCTTGATCGAACCTCCTGATTAGACTTCTCATTCTCAAATTTGGGGTAGAAGGTAGCTCTTATTTGTGCGTGGCATATGTTAGTAGATTCATCAACACCTGAACGGGCTTTCTTCTTATTATCTGCCTCGGTTGACCTGGCCTTTCTCTTCTTACTGCCAGCTTTCTCCCCATGAACTTCACCTGCATTATTTGCACTGATTGGCATTGGCTTTGTCTTCTTATACTGAGGCATTGTGAAGAAGGTGACCAAGCTGAAGCTTCTGAAAGATGAGTTGCAAGAATGCCAAAAGTTAAAACGCGTCCCAAAAATATCTTAATCTTAATAACAACCCTACAGGTGAAGACTTACAGGATTCATGGAGACTAGCAATGCAAAAATATCATAACCCTAATCAATCATAACCCTATTTACAGCTATAACTTATGATGAAGATTGCATTCACTTCACATATATGCTCTAATGTCTAGAGCTATTCTTATAATTTAGCATAATTTCAATCAAACTAACGTTTATATGCATGCTTGAAGAGTAATCAAATCATTCACATAACAACACAGCAGAAACAGTCACAAATTTCAGTTTTACCACAACGAAAAATCAACCAACAGCCAAAAAGCATAAAAATCCTTTTTTTACTGTTAAACCAAACGGTAGAAAAAACAAATCAGAACATCCAGTAAATTACTCAAATAGACTAGAACTGTCACCTCGAGTCAGCGGTGGAATCGGAGGGTCTTGAAGATGAGTTCCAACACTCCGGCGACTCAGGGCGGGCTCGCGCGGCGGAGGAATTGGGGCGGTTCAGTTAACAAAGGGGGTGAATGAAGGAAGCTTGGCTTGGTATATATAAGAAACTTTTCTTTTTTTGAAAAAGGAAAAAAAGGAAGTGTTTTTTTAAAAAACAATTTGAAAAAGGAAAAGGAAGTGTTTAATCTCATACGAAAGTCTCCACATAAACGAGGCCGCCGTTTTCTTTTCACAGTCCTCCGCGCCTCAGCCGTCGCCAATTCGACATCATCCGCCAGCTGCTTGGCCCGCTGCCACTGACGCCGGCCCAGGTTTGTTTATTTCTCACTCGATTGCATCAGTTTTGGTACCATTTTGCTGTTTAAAGTTGTGGGATTTCCCGAGTTGTAGTTTTTGTGATAGCTGCATGAATTTGAATTGATAGTGTTTCTTGGGAGGTTGGATTTGTTTGTGTGTCCTTTGATGCGTTTATTGGTGTTTGATTGTCTCACTTTCCTAGCCCAAGTTGAATCTTTCTATGCAACTTTGTTGGTTTGTAATCTGTCACTCAATTTTTTACATTCACTCAATTTTTTACATTCAAGTATTTTGAAAAGTTTCATTTGAAAAATCAATGAGATAATGTAGATGTTTTCAAGTTGTTCCATTTCACTTAAATGAGTTCAGTTAAAGGTAGCAAATAACAAGTGTAAATTTGAAATAACAGATGTTGTTTTATTCCTGCAGGAACTCCGAGGATGAAAGTCAAAATCTTGCGTATCCTGCATTGATGTATTTAAGCGCTTTTTAAAATTTGCTACAAGGATTTGATGGCCATTTCTTGGGTTTTCTATTAATTAAATATTGGTGGAAGAGCAAGTTTTTCTGTTATTATGTGTATGTTCTCCGAGGATGAAAGTCAAGATCTTGCGTATCGTGTATTTATGTGTATTTAAGCGCTTTAAAGTTTGCTGCAAGGATTTGATGGCCATTTCTTGGGTTTTCTTTTAATTGCGTACCCTAAGCAATTTTTTCTGTTATTATGTGTATGTTCACAGGTCATGTTTTAAATTTCTGCCATCCTAGTCCCTTCACTCTATGCTTACCTCACACTTTCTAAGTACATTATTGGATTGTTTTTCTCTTGACTTCTCTGTCCGTGAATTGCTTCTGGACCAATGAAACAGAGTATGTTCTTCTCGCTCTTTTATTTTTGTTAAAAAAATTTATCTTTCTAGTTCTTCATATAACCAGTTTACTCTACAGATGGCATGCTGTTTCATCTTGGACCTGGGATGCGCAAGATGAAACATGTGGGATCTGTAGGATGGCATTTGATGGTTGTTGTGCAGATTGTAAACTTCCTGGTGATGACTGCCCTCTAAGTGAGTCGCCAGATATGTCCCTCTTATTTGAAACATTCCAGGAAATAGTTTCTGTTCTTTATTGTTGAACTTCTTTTGTCTTTCAACTTCGTGCCATATAGGTAGCCTGAAATACTTTTATCTGATAAAGTAATCCGATGAGTGGCATTTAAGGAAAATGCTTCGATACTAATTTGTTGGTTAGCAATGTATGGAGTTTTGTGAGGTTGGGTTTAGATGTATGTATTTAGGCTTGTTCTTTGTCTAGATTTGGAAACGTTCACAGAAAAGCGACGTTTCTGATTTTCATAGGATGTCCCACAAGGGTTGCAAATATGTTTAGCTTTTAGTGAGGCTTATTTTTTGTTTGGAGTAACCTGGCTGTTTGTGCATTGTCTGGTTAAGTTAATTACAATTATATCAGTGTTTACAATGTTAGGGACCGAGAACTGGGGATGCCTTGTCTACATTTCTATTTTATTTTTTGCACATTTTTTATAATCCCATTAGAATGTATTACAGTGGTCAGCTGCTTATACGTAGTAAGTAATGATACAATATTCTGTCTTTTGGTGTGTGTGCTCTCAACTCTAGCTCTGTCCTATCTGTTGCATTTTGAGCAGGTGCACTTTTTATCATTTTTTAGCAAATGCACTTTTTATTTTGCCAAGATTGCTGAGTTTTTTTTTTCTTCTACATTACAGTATGGGGTGCTTGCAACCATGCATTTCATCTTCATTGTATCTTAAAGTGGGTACACTCACAGACTCCTCAAGCTCATTGTCCAATGTGCCGTAGAGAGTGGCAGTTTAAGGGATAGTCAGGTATGGTCCCTTCTGTCCCAATTCCCAGTGCCAACTCATGTATTTCAATCTTGCTTAGAGTAGAAGATGGGTGATAAATGTTTTTAAAAAAATAATCTCATGGGGGATAGAAGTGATGCATTCACCTTGCACATTAGGAAACAGTCTTGTTTGCATTTGGGTCAAGGGCATTTCTTGTGAGATATTTGTTGATAGTATTGATTTCCTGTGCTCGTTAATTTAGTTGATGAAAAAATGGTGAAAACAATAGAGAGCAGGTTAAGTGAGAGTCTTGATGAGTTCGCCCTCATGTTCCTGAAATGGTTTTCTTCATGATTTGTTTAGAGCTCTCTGGCATCTATTGAAATTTGGTAAAGCTTTATTTCCAGGTTTTGGAACGACAACATTGGCAACGTAGGAGTGTTCTGGTGCTTGAAGGTGGCACGATTCATTTCAGTATCCTAACTGCTTCCCGTAGTCAAAAGTGACATTATATAGAGATAATTGATTCGAGCACCAGCGTTTGTCTAACATTGGCATCTGTCCAAGGGGCTAATATGTGTGTTTTTTCCCTTGTTAATGAATCTCTGCACAATTTGTTGTGATTTATCCTGATTCAACATGGCTCATTAGCCCCTTGTTTACAACAATTTATTGAATCGATATCTTTTTTTTCAGAACCTACAAAATTCTGTAGTTCAACTCTTTAAAGCCATAAATTTACATACACACCATAAAATAGGGAAATAAAACACAACAAACAGAACTCAACTCATTAGGCTATAATAAATCTCTTTAGTGATCCATTCATATGCATTTTCTCCAAAGCAAAACCAGCTTTCTGAAGCACAGACCATTAGCTTCATTGGTTGTAGCTAATATTTTATTAGCTACATATATTATTGACAACAAATATTTTATTAAAAATAAAAAAGCTCAGGGGTATTATTGTTCGATCATGGAAGAATTAGTCTCTTTTCCAAAAAAAAAAAACTCTCTTATCCTTTTCTTTTTAGATTCACTATGTAATCCGAACACAGTACATACTTGATCCAATACAAACTGTAGCAAAAGGCATAGAATTCGTGGCAATGTTATAAAATTGTATAATCTGATCATAAGGACAATAAAACAAATTCTAATCTCTAAACTTTAGAACTTATATTTTAAGGAATGCCCGATACAGTATAAAATACGGGAAAATACAAATTATAGAATCATTCGTTAGACCGAAGAACTGAGCTCAGTTCTTGGACAGCAGCTACTGCACCTGCCACTCGACAAACGAAAAGCATCGCCTTTTCCGACATCTGTGTCCAAAGTTCCGACGACCCACAACGTTGATGCTGCTAAGAAGCTTTGTAATTGGGTGAGTTCATCTGCTTCTTTTGCCTATAATTTTCATCAAAGTTGCGAGCTTTCAGTTTTAATCTTGTTGATATTTGATTTTTTCAGTCTGTGGAAACTGTCATTGTTTAATTAGCTGAAAAGGATGCGTTTGTAGCTGGACAGGTGAGTTCAGTTCATATAATTCTTGGTGTATTTGAGGAAGTTCATTTGCCTAATTCTTGGTGAATTGTAAATGGAAAATTTTGATATTTAGAACTTAGAATTAGGGCCTAATTATAATGATGGTACTGTACTTCTTTCAGATATCGGATATTTTGGTTACTTCTTTGGAGAGTTTGGTATTTTGCTACAATGAGTAAGGGGAGAGCCTTCAGGATTTGTTTTGGTTCGATTAATAATCAGGGTCACTTCCTCAAATTGCTAGTATTCCCAACTCTGAATTCTTCCCATTCCCGATCTGGATTTCACTCCAACGCGGTAATTAGGGACGGTAGGAGGTCCAATCTGGAACATAATGTATCCCCGAGTTACAGGTTGAGGGATGATATCAATAAAATCGGTAGTCTTGAGGATGCCACGGGTCTCTATCATGAAATGGTTAGATTAAAGCCTCTACCTAGTGTGATTAGCTTCAACCAACTACTAGGTCGTGTGGTTAAGATGAAGCAATATTCTGCGGCCATTTCTATGTATAAAAATATGTGTATCAAGGGCATTCCAGTTAATGATGATTATACATTGAATATCATCATTAATTGTTTTTGCTTGGAGGGTAAAGTAGATTTTGGGTTTTCTATGTTGGGAGCCTTCTTCAAGCGTGGGATAGTGCCTGATGTCACTACCTTTAGCACTTTGATGAGGGGTCTCTTCCGAGAAAACAGGGCGTTTGATGCACAACAACTTTTTCGGAAGATCATATATCAAAAGTTGTGCAACCGAATGAGGTTATGATAGGGACTGTGATAGATGGGCTGTCAAAGGTTGGGAACACTCAACTGGCTGTTGAGTTTCTTAGAATCGTGAAAAATGGTGATACAAAACCAAATGTCTTCATGTACAGCACCATTATCGACTGTATGTGTAAGGACAACATGATCGATAAAGCCCTTGCTCTCTTTGGTGAATTGATTGAGGAGGGCATAGCACCAAATGTCATCTCATACAACAGCTTAATCCATGGTTTTTGTAGTTTAGGGAAATGGAATGAGGTCAAGAGATTGTGGATCGAGATGATTGGTTTTGATATAGCTCCAAGTACAGTCACTTATAATATCTTGATAGATTCATTTTCTAAGCATGGATTGATGAAAGATGCCAATGATGTATTCGAGACAATGGTTCAGAGAGGCGTGACACCTAACCTAACCACATATAATTCCATCATTAGTTGTTTTTGCATGGAAGGTAAAGTAGATTTCGGTTTTTCTGTTTTAGGAGCCTTATTCAAGCGATTGATAGAGCCTAATGTCATCACCTTTAGTATTTTACTGAAAGGATTTTTCCGAGAAAACAGGGTGTCTGATGCACAACGACTGTTTAGGGAGATTATATATCAAAAGTTGTGTCAGCCGGATGAGGTTATGATGGGTACCGTGATAGATGGGCTGTCTAAGGTTGGGAATACTGATCTGGCTGTTGAGTTTCTTAGGATTGTGAAAAAATGTGATATAAAACCTGATGTCATAATGTACAGCACCGTTATTGACTGCTTATGTAAGGACAACATGATGGATAAAGCACTTGTTTTCTTCCACGAGATGATTGAGGAGGGCATTGCACCAAATGTCCTCACTTATAGCTGCTTAATCCATGGTTTTTGTAGTTTAGGAAAATGGAATGAGGTCAAGAGATTGTGGGCTGAGATGCTTAGTTTGGATATAGTTCCAAATGCAGTCACATATAATATCTTGATAGACTCATTTTCAAAGCATGGATTGATGAATGACGTGAATGATGTATTCGAGACAATGGTTCAGAAAGGCGAGACCCCTGATGTATTTACGTATACTACGTTGATGGATGGGTACTGTTTGCTGGGTGAAATTTATGAAGCAAGAAAAATCTTTGATGTTATGGTCGCCAATGGGATCGCTCCTGGCATTTTATCCTACAACATTTTGATCCTTGGGCTCTTTAGGAAAAGGAAATTTGAGGAGGCTTTCCAAATCTTCCAAGACATGCTTAGTAAGGGCTTGGAGCCTGACATTTCTTCCTACACGACCCTTTTGAAGGGCTTGTTTCAATCGGAGAGGTGTGATGTGGCCAAAGATTTGTTCAGTGTCCTAAAACCTAGTTTTCATACCTATTGTGTGATGTTGGATGGCCTTTGCAAGAATGGACTTGTTAGTGAAGCATTGCATCTCTTGCAGAAGATGGAAAAGAATGGAGTAGAACTACATATCTCTATGTATACTATCATTCTTGATGGGTTATGCAAAAGTGGAAGACTTGATGAAGCAAGGGGAATTTTTAGCAGTCTGTCACTTAATGGAATGAGTCCTAATGTCAAAACATATAACACGATGAGTGATGCTCTTTGTAAGCATGGTTTGGTAGAGGAAGCTAAAGTGCTTTTTGAACAAATGGAAGCAAACAGGTGCATGGCAGATGAGATTTCCAACAACATAATTGTGCAAGTACTTCTTGAAGGAGGAAGATATGATGATGCTGTGACTAATATTGATAAAATGGTTGAGAGAGGATTTCGTTTAAATTCAACTAACATGTCCCGTGTTTTGGAATTAATTTCAAAAAAGGAAAAGGCCCCTGCTTCGTTCCAGGAGATGATCCAGAGGTTCCAGAATGTCAAAATTGTCGATAAAGAGGAAGTGCTGCAATAATTTCTGTTAATCTTATATGTGATTGGTCTGCAACTTGTGTCCTGATTACTTGTTTTTTCAGTGAATTCCTTATTGAAGCCCTCCTCAATTTTAATTTTAAAGAAAAGTTCTGGTGTCTAATCAATCCTGAGAGGGTCTCTTGATGAGTTTATCACAAACTGATCTAAAATAAAATGTATCTTTGTCTTAATTTAGATTGTAATTGTCCAATATTTTCATATATGTAGAGATATCTTGAAACATTTAGTTGTAATCATAGAACACTCAATTCCCAAAATCTGCATGAATAGATACTTGTAAGCTTGCGTGCATGAAAGAAGTGCTGCTTCCAGTTCATATGTTACATTCACTATTGAGTGAGTGGCTTCATCTTTTTGCTTTTGGAGAATGCCATATAGCGTACTACACACTTATTTATGGATCAGGAGTTCTATTTGCTTAATCCTGGTATGGTCAATTTTGTTTGTTTAATTTCTCTTGATCTTTTTGATAAGTTTATCCCAAAATAATGTGCATTTGTCTTAAATGAGATTGCCTATTTGCTAACTGTATTGAGATCTCTTGATGCTTGAAGTTTGAATCATATATAGAACCGCTCAATTCATAAACCTGTATTTGCTATTAATTAAGTGGATTCAGCGTTACAAATTTAATCTGTTCCGGCTTTTGTATAGGGATTAGCGACTTATTCATATATGTTATTCTGATGCTGAACTTGTGCTTAAATTTAGCTGCTTCAATATTTGGTAATGGTGCTCATACAGATCTTTCCTGGACAGCGAATTGGCCTCTGGAGAAAGATATTGTGTGCAAAATGGTGATTCCTTCTCCAATTTCCCATTGTTCCTGGCCTCAATGGGATAAATATGCCTAGATATCTTTACATTATGGCCCTTGGAACGTTAACTCGAACTTAGAAGGTATGTTCTTCTTAATCGCTAGCTAGTTCTTTTCATTTCTTGGTGCTCGTTCCTCATTTAACTTCTTCACCTTAGCACGTGTATTCATAAATGCTGCATTTTGACAGTTGCAGCTGTGCAAGTACAGAATTTTGCTGGCTTCATTTGCATGTTTAGATGTTTGTCGACACTTAGGAAGCACTATGTGATAGCAATATCTGTTCAATATTTTATCCATGAATGTGGAGTCTACGTAGTTTCGACTGTTAGTTGATTGGCTTTTATAGGAGATGTCTGAAATGCCAGGTGTAGCATCTATTTTCTGAACTTGTGCTTAAGTTAGGCTGCTTCAGACATTGATTTTTCGCAGACGATGATCAAGATCTTGTCTATTACTATATGCTTAATGTGCCTTTGAGGTGAATTGTCTTTACTTACATGCTCATAATTGTCTTAGTTTGATGTGCAAGCTGCATTTGTTGCTTAAACTGGTTTTTTTTCTAAAACAATTACAATAACTAAAAGACTCAAAAAATCTCATGTCCTTATTAATTGGAGCTAGACTTGATCAGATGAGTCTGCAACTCGAGCTGAAGACCGACACAAAGAGGCCACCATGGGGCAGAATCCGGCAATCACTCCCACGCAGTTAACCACGGTGATGAAAATCCCGTCGTAACCACAGTGGCTCATCGGCGGAAACCGCGAATAAACCCCCCAAACACCGCAATCTGCCATCGTAGCTATGAACAACCATAACGGTGAATGAGGTTCATATGCACCATACATTGCCATGTATTTCGCTATACTCACAAGCAAACTCGACAAAAACTAGGTATCCATACCAGGAAAGCACAAAATAAATTCAAACCGAACGTTATTTTAAGCATACGCGCCCTCGTCTCGCCGGGAACGTGCCTTAAGAAGATGATGGAAAAACCGATGAGCGGAATCAGGACAGCGGCGTTCATGATCAAGTACAGAGTGTTGTTCAGAGACAGGCATGAAGCTGTGAAATCAGAAGAAAGCAGCTGAATATGCCGAGAACGCAGTGGATAGCGTGCTAGTAGAAGCATTCTGATGATTCTGTCTGGATGATTTTCTTGGCATGAGGCCAGTAAGACAGCGACGTTAGCCCCAACGAAGTTATGTTTCCTAGTATGCCGACAATAGTTCCAACCAGGTGGATGTTCATGCTGTTGCTTGGCTAGGTTGTGGTAAAATTATATGACAAAGAGAATAAATTCTCGCTCTTCATTGGGAGTTTTTATAGGAGACCGTTGAGATTAAGAAAAGAAAATAAATATATTCAGTATATCTTTATGTTATGGAATATAGATTAATTTTGACGTTGACAGGCGTTGGTGTGGTGGCTTTGGACCAGACATGCCAGTTTCAGCATGTCAGTGATCCGGCGTTGGTTGAATACTTAGTCTTGGAAGAGGCGCTCATGTTGGCCAGAGATTTGAACCAGCCGGGGATGAAGCCGGTGGGGGATGCACTCCAGGTTGTTCAGATGGTGAATCAAGAGATTGACTGCTCGGACAACTGTAGGGAGACGGTTTTGAGGATTCGAAGTTTGCTGGAGAATAGTACTTGGTTAGGCTATTATCACCACGTAGTCAGAATTTTATAGCTCATTCTCTAGCTAATTATGCTAAGTCGAACCCTCTGATGTACGATACTTGGGATTCACCCCCGAGGTTCCTGTCATTCGTTTCTGCACGATTTCCAGAACCCTGAAGTTGAATGAAATTATTACATTTTTCAAAAAAGGAATATAGATATTTAGCTATACTGTTTTCTTAGTACGAAAGTTGTTGATAAGAATATTTTCCCCATTTAGTTTGTATGGTAGATCTATAAATATTTTAACCATCATCATCATTGATGAATTGCCTTTGGATCTCATGATAATACGAAGTGTCATGTAAATACTATTATCACCTTATTTTATATTTTATATTTTATCATGGCATCAAGAGCTTTTGCATTTCTGACAGTTGCGTTTCTGGCGATCTGGCGACCTGACTACTGTCTGCCACCGTTGAGTTCTCGTCGACCACTACTAGCCGCCCAGATTTGCCGCCGCTAGTTGACCTTGAATCATCGATGGTTACTGATTACCTAATTGATGTAGATTTGCTGACCGTTCGACCGCTGCTAGCCACTATCATGTTGCTGCCGCCCATCGATTTCGTCACCAATTTGCCGATTGCTACTAATTTATTATTTTTTTACTCTACTAATATACTGTCCAAGTGCAATGTGCTTACGGCCCGTACCTTGCACTTGCGGAGGCGTGAAAGGATTATGGCATCCACACGGACTACCGATATACTACTTGATGGCCCTTACCTACTCTTACTAGGCGAACTCTTTCGTCCTTTGGAAACTACTTTATTTTTTTTATGGAGCTAATGAAGGGGAGTACACTATACACTTTTTCCCACTAGGGTTTTAAACGAGGTAGTGTGCTCTTTCTGACAAATATTTCATGATCTTTTTCGCAAGTCGGCCATGGTTTTCACCATGCTCCAACTTGAGGGAGGGTGTTGAGATTAAGGAAAGAAAATAAAGATATTCAATACATCGTTATGTTAGGAATATAGATATTTAGTTATATTGTTTTCTTAGTAAGAAAGTTGTTGATTATAATATTTTTCCCATTTAGTTTGTATTGTAGGTCTATAAATATTGTAACCATCATCATTGATGAATTGCCTTTGGATGATAATACGAGGTGTCATGTAAATACTGTTATCACCTTATTTTATATTTTATATCAGAGACGGATTCACGATCGTGGTTTTTTTCACTTTCCAAAATAGACTTGCTATTTGCAGCATGTATTTTACTGTATTTTACTCAATAATTATGATTTTTAAATTTTAAACATGTTCATCCATATAATTTCATGTAAGACATGTATCAAAATAGTAAAATTTTATACTAAAAATACAGGCTGCAAAATATGAGCTTGCAAATATCAAACCGGTTCTAAAAACTGTGATGAACAACACAGTTTTGCTGATAAAGAAAAACTGGTTTAAAATTTCTTATCTCATATAGTATATATATAAAGTCAATTCGCTCCGTTTTTTGTGTATAATGGACGGATTTGTAAATTCATGCATAGTTGTTTGTCGAATACAATTAAATTTTCCAAATAAATGCAATACAAATATACTTATAAAAGGGTATTTTAGAAATTGTACACCAAACTAATTTGGTAAGATTGATTTCTGTCACCATATAAATGTATTTAATTTTAGAAATATTACATGAAAATCATGGTAGACTAATTTGAATTACCTTAAAAGTAGATTTTCTTCTAAAAGTTGCCATATAGTTTAAAGTTTTAACTAAAATAGGTAAACAAAATATTTGCTTTTCATTTAAAAGTTGTCATATATGATTTTTTAAACTAATTTGGTATGATTATATATACAAAATATATTATTTACAGTATTACATTATGGTAATACAAAATATATTATACCGGTATTTGATTATGCATAAACTGGAAATAACTTAAATTTGGTGATCTTAAATTATAATCAACGTAGATTTGACCCATACCCACAAAATCATGGTAATCTTACATATATTATTAATTAATTAAATTAGTTATGTAATATGGGGACTTTCCCGAAATAATTCCCAATTGTTTTATAAGTTAATATACCTCGTGATTAATAGGGTATGTATCACTTATAGCCAGCATCGTGAAACTCAGGTCATCATGCATGCCGAAAGCATCTGAAATCATAATGACAATCCTAAGCCGACGCTTTCACTAGTGCAGGAGGAGGGCAACAGCGGCGGTTCCGTCCCCCTTGCTCGGCGGTTATGAACCGCCGGCGGCGGCTGCGCCGCGCAACGGAAGAAAAATTGCTCGGCGGTTATGAACCGCCGCGCAAGGTTGCGAGTTCGCAACCTTGTCAGGTTCATCCGGTTGCGAGTTCGTAACGAGCTAGAACCTGCAGGTTGTTTTCGAGTGTTGCGACATCGGATGCTCCTCCGGTTCAAAGGTTGGGAACTCGCAACCAGCATTTCAGGTTAGGGTATATGTTTGTTCCTGAACCTGGTTACGATGTCGTAACCTAATTAGGTTCTGCTAAAAAAAATACCGGCCAATTTGGCCGGTAAAATGAAAATGCCACCGGCGAAGAAAATTAACAGAACTATATACTTCAATATGACCAAAGAAGAATATTCGATACACTACAAATACTAATACGTGACTTCATACAATTAAATCAAAATCGGAGCAATCAAAAGTTCATTAGGAATTTCACCTATCAAAGAAAAGAGGTTGGTTTATCAAGGAAGTTTGCAACTTCTTTTTGCTCCTTAATCGATTTCTTCAGCTGGATCATCTTAACCATCCTACTGTTGTGCACCTCCCTGCATCACCAAAAACTCTTTGCTTTTCAATATATTCAAGTTGTCTCACTTCTTTAACGCTCATTTCATCCTGGTAGCAGCACCATAGAAATCATATTTTCCACCTTGTATCCTAATGTTCGCGATCACTTTTGATAACACCTGTGACATCCACTATTTATCTATCAGTAAACCCACCAAACATTCACAACCTTCAATCTCTTATTCAGAGATCAAACATGCAACTAAAGCCTATATGCAACCATGTACTCAGAATTTACAATACATTAGAACATTCCAATCCGAGGAAGACATGTATAGCAGCCACTTTAAACCTCTTTATTTGATTCATTACTTAATCAAATTAATATATTCTTGACTCTAGGTCATAGTTCATATTTCAAAGATTACAGTAGTTTAGAAATCAGGCAAAAAGGAGTTACGGTTATAAAGTTGTGAACTTTTTAAGTAGCAGTTAGCTTGCTGCCAGAAACCGTATCAGAAAAATAAAACGCAGATCTTTAAAATGCTATATCTTACTCAATTCTTAACCAAATTAATCCATTCCTGTTTCTAATGGTAGCCCAGAGTTCTAAGATTACTAAAGTGTAAATCTTGGCCAAAAACGAATCATAGTTGTGAAGTTATGATTTTTTTAAATACGTCTCAGCTGCTGCCAAGAACAGCTTCAGTGCAGAGTTTTAAAAGCCATTTTCTTGACCATTTCTTAATCAAACTAGCTCATTGTTGGCTGTAAATCCCAGTTCTAGTTTCTAAGATTATCTCTACATAAACATTAACCAAAGCAAAGCTACGAGTAAAAAGTTATGATCATTAAAAGTGGACCAGGCCATAAACCAACTTTCAAACATATATAGCCAACTAGATTTCATGTTAAAAAATTTCCTTCAAAACAAATTCACATGCAAGGATTGGAGAAATAATGCACATGAACATAAATAAGAACTAAATCGCAAACCACCTAAAGTTCATGGCAATCCTCTTTGTCTCTAAGGGTACCAACACACTAGTTAATAAAACAAATATTCTCTGTTTGGCATTTTCTCAAACACCTTCAAGGCACAACTTATCATATAACTTATTTACATAGACTTTGTCCTAATTTCCTACATGTAATTAGCTACTGGTTAGGCTCAGGACTGAGAGCAGTGCTGCAGTTTGTAAAACGACTAAACTTGATCAATCCAACCTAATATAACTGATCTAAAGCAAACTGATTCGGCCAAATAGACTTGATATCACTTGATATCAAACTAAAATAAGCCTAAATTTGAAGTTCAATCGACAACAATCCAAATTAGGGCTTTTGATGAAAGGGGGAAATCGGAAAACTTACTTGACGAATTAGAGATGCTAAGTCTGAATACACGATGTGGATTTGCTCAGGCAGGCGGAGGGCGACGGCAACGGCGACGGGCGACAGGAGGAGGGCGACGGGACGGGCAAGGAAGAGGGTGGGGTGGGCGGGATTGATGCCGGCGGATGGGCGACGGGAGGCGGCCGGCAGGCGGCAAGGGCAGGGTTTTGGGTGGGGGAAGATGGGAAGAAGATTGAGATTTGAAAGGATAAGGGAAAGAAGATTTAGTTTATATACCACTAAAATAAATTATTATTTTTATTTTCAATGAAATTTTAATTAGTAATAATATTGTGATGAGTGTTTAAGAACTAATTTATAGTGTTTAAGAACAGTCAAGTACAAATTTAATTATTCTATAGTGATTAAATATCATTCTCTATATGGATTCAGACAAATTAAATTATTTTTCTTAATTTATTTGAACTTTATGACTCCAATTATAATCAATTTCATTTTGTATTTAAATTAATTTTATTTTACTTGTAGTTGATATTTAAATAAGTTTAGTTTCAATAATATTCATCAAATCCATTTGAATGTGATTGATATCAGTTCAATGAAACTAATTTAAAATTATTTATATCCAACTAAAGTAGAGTAAAACATGTATTATATGTATGGTGATGTGTTTGAATCAATAATTATATGAATCAAAAAATTTGGTTAAATAATAAGTTTTAATATTTTCACTTAAACCCCTAAATTTTTATGAAATACTAAGAACTTTTGAAAGTAATTATATGTAAATATTAATAAGAAAGCGACGAGTTATAAACATTATATGATCGTAACAAACATTAATAATTATCTATACCTTTACAATTTAAGATTTTCAATAATATTTTATGTTAATTTTCACTATGACCTCCTATTGATGAATTCGATCATCGATTATATAATGTTTAGAATGTTTTGAAAAGTGTCACAATGTGGGGTGTAGTTATATCAAATTAAGTATATATAAAACAGTCAAAATTGAGAAGAAATCATGACAACATAGTATATATATTTAAGTTAAAATATAATGTATAAGTAGTGAATACTCATTGAAACATCAGCGTTCTTACTATAGATCCCCTCAAATGCGTGTTGTTTTTTTAAAACTATATGAAAAGTTCCTCATATACAATAAAATGGACATTAAGATCCAACACTTTGATTATCTCGCTTAATTAGTGAAATTATTGCTTAAGTAGTGAATACTCATTGAAACATCAGCGTTCTTACTATAGATCCCCTCAAACGTGTGTTTTTTTTTTAACTATATGAAAAGTTCCTCATATACAATAAAATGGATATTAAGATCCAACACTTTGATTATTTTGCTTAATTAGTGAAATTATTGCAAATTTTGCTAATTAGTTAATTCAGATTTAGATAGGTTGCGACTTCGCCACTACTTCAGGATCAATTTAAAAGAACAGTAACACCAGTTACGATGTCGTAACTGGATCTGATGGCGGCGGTTTTTCAAAACCGCCGCGTAACGTATCGTTGGTCGGCGGTTTACTGTGCATAATATGATCCGGACAGGGTTACGAACTCACAACCAATCAAGCACCGGTTTTTGGGAAACCTGATCAAGGTTGCGAACTCGCAACCTAATTGCACGGCGGTTCTTGTAAGTTTGGCAGGAACCGCCGCGAAAAAGAGCCG
Organism: Cruciata laevipes; assembly: GCA_963678965.1. NCBI lineage: Eukaryota > Viridiplantae > Streptophyta > Magnoliopsida > Gentianales > Rubiaceae > Cruciata > Cruciata laevipes. Next base: position 21,091,212 of record OY787637.1, read on the forward strand.
CGGTAGACCCTTTTTCCACTAGTGTTTGGAGTTTGGAGTAACATTCGGTGGATTTTATTAATCGAGAATAAAGGATCGATGAAGGCACCAATAAACTTGAGATGAATCTGGTAAAGTCAAAAATTCAAGAGCATTGAATCTACGAGGACTGTGCTGACGATGAATCCCAAGTTGTAACAAGCTATATGCATATTTATTTTTCATTGCAGCAAAAGTATGAGAAAATACGAAGTAGTGTTGATCGCGATTTTATCAGGTAAATAATTCTTTAATTGAGAATTTTTGTTGCGAGTTTAATATTACATATGTTTGAAAATGTAAGTGGATCTTTTGTTCTTTATCAAAATTTGTAATATGAGGTAAATTTTCGATCATGACTATCTTAAATATCAATGTGTTTATCCTTTGAGAAATCTCAATTGCAATGCACACATCTTGGTCATGATAGTTTACAAGTCTTTGGTTGTATTAAGATTTACATTTAAATTACACTACAAGAAAAAATGTCTTTGTAAACGCCTAAAATTGTTGGCAAATCATATATATAGTGACACTTTGCATTATCCCAACACTTTCTTAATGTGTGGTTTTTGCCGGTGTTATAATAAGTTTAAAGTGTTAAGATAAGTAATTTTAAATATTAATTAATTAATAAGAAAAATATATTACAGTGTTGGGAAAGATACAATGTCCACACACATCATATTGTATTTATATTATAGTTTACTACATTAACTTAGATAAATTTATGCTTTAGGTTCGGCGATTTGCTTTCTCTCTCTAAAAAGAAAGCTATGTCTTCTCTCTAAAGAACTAACTTCACGCGCCCCTCTTTTATCATACTTTTCACCCGACAAAAGCCTGAATCACAACTGTTCATACCGATAACGGTCACAAACGGGCATTTTCCATGGCGGAGCCACCGCCTCGGCGTGGTTAAACCGGTGTCGGAAAGTCCTATCTGAGAGTTCTCGCCCCGAAACATCCTCCCCTCTATCCCTCTCTTCCATCTAACCCGGGAATCAAACCGATCGCACACCGGGTCAACGGCAAGGTGGCCTGCATTTATGCGAAGGAGGATGCCCAAACATTCGCCGCCCATTACAGGAATGCTTTGATCGGAAATTCACGAATGGTCGACCATATTGGGTTTTACGGGTAAGCACCAAATCGGATCCCTAGACTATCGTCACATTTTGATTCGCCTACAAAACCTAGATGATTTTCAAAACCTATGGCTTAAATCAGTGTGTTTGATCGAGGGTTTTCCTATGAAGATCCTAAAATGGACCCCAGACTTCTCTACTCAGAGAGAGTCTTCTATTGTTCCGATCTGGGTTACCATTCACAATGCTCCCATTCAGTTCTATAATCTCTCTGCTATTCGTGATTTTGTGAATCGGATCGGATCATACCTTAGAATGGATTTAGCAACAAGCACTCTCTCCAGACCTTCATCCATTAAGTTCTGTGTTGAACTGGATTTACTAGATGAATGGGCTGATTCTATAGTTATTGGAGATCCTGACAATGCAGTAGACTGTGATATTGAGTACCATCAGATCCCCCTCTACTGCTCGCATTGCCGCATGATAGGTCACAATGATGCAAACTGTGGAGCTTTACATCCTGAACTGAAGAAACCATCAAAGAAGCAGAAACAGCCATCTGTAGCTCAACAACCCTCTGATGCTAAACAGCCCACCAAAACTCAGAAGGTTGCAAAACACAAAAAGGCACAGCAACAGAAGGATGGAATCAACTCATCAACACTCTTCAGGCTTATCTCAACATCAGAAGGATGGGATTGAGATTCATCAAGCTTGCCTTCAGGAAGTAAAGAAATCTTCTCAGATGTCCTCTCTGTGGTGAGTGACAGTGAAGAACTTTCAGTCACTCCCAAGGTCACTAAGCAGGTCACTCATCATGCTCACAGGAAACAACAACACAAATTCAAGGGCCTGATGGAGTCTCCAGCTATATCCTTTTATTCTCATGATGACATTCTTTCTCCCTCTCAGATTGTGATTCCAAATGTTTCAGAGTGGAAAAAGTATAACAACAAATCACACTACAAATTACCAAGTCTTGCAATTGTTCCTTTCCAACCACCCCTTGAAATCTCAAATAGCTTTCAGGTGTTGCAGGAAGAATTCGAAGATATTGATCTGACTGAGAGTGATTCAGAATGGAAGATGCAGAATCAGATGACACTCCTTCAGGTACTTCTACTCCCTCTACCATTTTAACTCAATTCCATGCTCAGCCAAATAAAAGATTAAGAAAAAACATCTTGACAGATGGATTTACTGTAGATGGCTGGTTTAGATCTTCACAAAAAACCAAAAATATTTCATTATGATAATGCATCAAAATATAGCTAATATCATGGTATGGAATATTAGAGGTTATGGTACTTCACTAAAAAGGCTAAAAATATTGCTTAGGATTCATAAAGTTGACTGTCTATGCATTATTGAACCCATGCATGATAAATGTGACATCATTAACCTTCAACTTCAGTTACAATTTCAAAATTCACTTTGTGCATCAGAAGCTAAAATTTGGATTTTTTGGAACAATCAAGTGAAGTTGCAAGTTGAATCCCAATCTGACCAATTTATGCATACTCTTATAACTGACAATGCTAGCTCTAAGTCCTTTAACTGTGTATTTGTGTATGCTAAAGTACTTAGGAGTCTTAGAAGGCCACTCTGGCAGGATTTGGTAGCACTTCCACTAGCACCAATGATTTTTATTGGTGATTTCAATATTGTATCATCAGTGCTGGAACATAAAGGAAGCCATGCTCCCCCCTTATTTAATTCTTTTATAGATAGCCTAGAGCCCTTAGAAATCCAAATAGTTGGAAATAATTTTACCTGGACAAATAACAGATCCAAATCAGAAAGACTCCTCCAGAGGTTGGATAGAGGTCTTGGAAATATAGATTTCCATTCCTTATTCCCTCATAGCTCTATTCAAGTGTTGAATAGAGCTACTTCTGATCATAACCCTCCGATGCTTAAAATCCAGACTTCTGAGCTACAATTGCCAAAACCATTTAGGTTTCAACAAATGTGGCTCAAAAGGGTAGAATTCACAACATTGGTTAGTGATAGCTGGAACCAATATTGTGGAGAAACTGGTATGAGAATTGTTTCCAAACTTAAAAGATTGAAACCTATCATTAGAGGGTGGAATAAAGAGGTATTTGGAGATGTCCATAAAAATATTCAGATTGCTGAAAATAAGGTGGCTTTGTGTGAGGAAGTTTATCAGGTCACTGGAGAAGATCAGGACCTTCTTGAACTCAATAAACAGAAAGCCCTCTTAGCAAGGTCACAGAGTGAACTGACCACCCTCTGGAAACATAAAGCAAACCTGAAATGGTTGGGTGAGGGTGATGCCAATACTAAATACTTCCAGAACTCTGTGAAGGAGAGGAGATGTAGAGCACAGATTAATAAAATCAAGGATACAGATGGTAATTAGATTTCAAGTCCAAAGTTGATTCAAGAGGAAGCTTCTCAATTCTTTGAAAAGCTTCTTAATGAAGAAGAAAACTCAAACAACACAGGAATGTACCTTGGACATTTTATGGAAGTTATTCCCAAATTAGTTACTGAGGAGGAAAATGAAGAACTTCTAAAATCAGTGACTATGGAGGAACTCAAGTATGTTGTCTTTGATTTGAATAAAAAATGGAGCTCCTGGAGCACATGGCTTCTCGGGTAATTTTTTCACCCATTTCTGGGAGCTAATCAAAGAAGACCTTCTGGCCTCAGTTAAGGAATTTATGAGGGGTGACAGCATACCAAGAGCAATGTCAAGTACATGGCTAGCTCTAATCCCAAAAAAACCTACCCCCTTATCATTCTCTGATTTTAGACCAATCAGCCTCTCCAATTTTGTGAATAAAATTTATTCCAGAATTATCATGGAGAGGATAAAACCTTTAATGCCAAGACTGACATCTCAGGTAGGGATATTGCTGACAACACTCTCCAAATGCTAGAAATGACTAGGCTGCTCAATAAAAATCCATCAAACAATAATATTATTGTCAAGTTGGATATGCAAAAAGCATTTGATAGAGTATCATGGTCCTTTCTCAACTCAGTTTTACTGAAATTTGGATTTCATGGACTTCTAGTAAAAATAATCCTGGGCAACATCTCAGCAGTATGGTTTTCAGTTCTAATAAATGGAATGGCTTCAGGTTTTTTCAAATCTAGTAGGGGAATTAAACAGGGTGATCCTCTATCACCTTTCCTCTATAACTTAGTAACTGAAACTTTCTCTAGGGCTTACAAAAGACTCATCTCAGCACACTTCATTAAGGGTTTTATTCTGCCAAGGGAAGTAGAGTAGACTACCCACTTAATGTATGTTGATGATACCGTCTTATTTCTTCAGGCCACAAAGAAAAATCTTAAGAGAATGATAGAATTTTTGGAAGCATATAAAGAATGCTCTGGCCAAAAAAATCAATTTCTCTAAATTTGATTGTTTCTTACACCCCAAAGCTCCCCTTTCAAGAATTAATATGGTGAAAAAGGTCACTGGTATGAAGATGGGGACCCTTTCACATATCTTGGAGTTCCAATCTTCTCCGGTAGAAACCTATGTAAACACTACCAACCTGTGGTAGAGAGGATGGAAAAAGCTATTTCTAACTGGAAAGATAAATGGCTTACAACTGCTAGTAGAATGATTCTAGTCAATCATGTCTTATTGGCAATCCCAATTCATGTGATAGCAGTCCTAAAGCCACCACTGGAAGTAATTAAAAAGATTGAAAAAATGGCTTCAAGATTTTTCTGGGGAGAGCATGAATTCGGGCAGAGGAAGACCTGGAGAAAGTGGGCAAAAATGGCTATCCCTAAGAAAGAAAATAGTCGAGGTTTTAGGGATTTTAGAGCAATGGTTAGGGCTTTCTCAATTAAACTATGGTGGAAGCTTCAGTTAAACCAAACAATTTGGACTAGATTTCTTTGGAATCTGCCAAATAGCTATAAGACTTCTCTTACTTGGAAGAGAATTTGCCAAGTTACTGAGATTGCTAATTGCCATTCTAGAGTTATAGTGGGAACATGGCATTCTCCATTCTGGGGTGCAAACTGGACAGGTAATGGAGCACTCTGTTATCAATGGCCATTACCTGACATAGCCTTCCCAGACATTTCCATTGCTTAGTTCTTAGATGATAAGGTTGTATACTTACCCCAACTGGAGCCTTTTTTGGCTACCAACACTCTAAATATTTTGCAGGGGCTGAAAATTAATCAATTCCATTCAGACATATTGGTATGGGAGCCATCAGCCAATGGGCAATTCACAGTGAAATCAACATATATGGTACTGAGGGCTAGTCAAGACAATCATCATCTCAGCAATCAGGTATGGTCAAAATATATCCCTAGAAAAATATTATTTTTTGCTTGGAGATTTTTTAACAGTCTGCTTCCCTTTGATGATATCCTGATGATATTTGGGATTAACTTTGCATCTAAATGTCCACTATGCAATCATATTGACACATCTGATCATTTTTTTAATTCATGTGCTCCCAATATAGAGGTGTGTAATATGATGCATAATCTATTGGCTATACCAGTCTCTCATTTTGTATCAGCAAAACACAGGTTGTCTTTTTTATTTGAACTACAAAGGGCCTTCAAAAATTCATACCACAGTTACTGTAACCTCTTTACTTGTGACTCTGTGGAATCTCTGGTGTAGAAGAAATAAAAAGCTTTTTGAAAATGCTTATATTGATAGCATGGCTCTTTTCAGTTCAATCTTCAAACAGGTGTCTATGATTTTCACAGCTTTTCCACTTTCTGGAAGTGTTCTAAAAGCTAAGGACTTGTCTGAGATAGGGTTGGTCCCCTTCCTTAAAAAGAAGAGACCAAAACATGCCAAGATAGTGAAATGGTACCCCCTGATTTTGGTTATAAAATTAATGTAGATGGATCTTTTATCTCTACTGAAAAAGTAGGAATATGGGTAATAATCAGGGACAAAAATGGCTCAGTTATCTCTATGTTTAGAAAGCATACTACTGCATCTTCCCCTTTGCATGCAGAGCTATTAGCTATTCAACTTGGCTTAAAATTAGGACTGCAAAGTGGCTGTGCCTTTGCCATAGAATCAGATTGTAAACTTGCAGTACAAAAAATCCTGGCTCTGCAAACTGGTCTTTTTTAAGTCTTTGCAGATTTTCTTGCTAAAATGTCCTCTAAGGACTCTATTACTTGCAACCTTTCTGTTACTAATGCCCCTCAGAAACTAAGGGCTCTAATTCAGCTGGAAAGACAGGGAACTCCTTATTTAAGGATATCTCAATCTCCAGTTGAATGACTTCTCTTCAGTTCTTATATCAGTTACAAATGCATGTTTCTATTCTTGGGACTTTTGATTCTGCTGTGTTTATTTTTTGCAGAAGAAGACCCTTTGGACCTCTCCAAAGGAGGAGCCAGCTTGGTTCAAGGATGTGTGGTAGCTCCCCAAGTTTACAAGAGAATTGCACCCAAGCTCCCATGGAATTCCTGATTTTTCCAATTCACCGGTGCAACTTTCTATAACAAGACAGCTCATGCTGATCTGTTTTTTGTCCAAGGATTGTGTTCCCTCTAGCAATTAGATGGTATTTCCTCTAAATCCTCTCAGTTAATAGTGGAAGGCTGGCCTTTGAGTGATTCATTTAGGGGATGAAGATACACCAAGGGTAGGTGTATCAGGGAAATGAATCACTCTTAGGAACCTTACCATATATCAACTTCAAGGATTATGAGGAAGCTCATGTCCTTTATTCATGTCATTTTACCTATCATTTCCATTCATTGTAAAACTATAACTATATTTATTGGCCTTTTCATAGACTTATTCAAGGTTTGAGGAGCCTAATATATCCCTTCCACCATTGGTGGCTTCAATTTAAAATAAAATAAAAATACTACATTAACTTGTGTAGTATTTGAACAATGTTAGAACAATATTTTAGTGTCAATAGATCCTACTATGTCTACACATTTACACGTGTCACGAAAACTATAAAAGACAACACATGAACTTGTGACAATCATACAAGCAAAGCACAAATATATATTATTCTTTTATATGACCTATAAAAACACTTTGAAACGTGATTTTTCAAAATTATAATGTTTAAAACAAATTTATATGATCACGCGTATTTATAATTCATATGCTATACATAATAAAAATAAAATAAATGAAAATATACAGTTATTAGATATTGCATGAGAGAGAAAATGAATATTAAATACTGATAAATTAATGAAAACATCAAAATTTGGAATATATTGATCTAAATCGAAATAAATATAGCAATACAAATTGAGAATAATAAAGGGAATACTAGTCTATTACATCCAATCCTGCAAATCTGCCAAAATACTACTTAAGTTCGTTGAGTAAGTTCCACCTACACAGGAAATCACATAAATATTTAGCCAAATGTCATTTGGTGTTAATTTAATCACGATAATTAAAATATTACCAAGTGTCTTAGAAACATTAGCAAGTGATCGCTTTCCCATTTGATTCATTCACCTATTTGATCTTGCTGATTTGTTTTTCAAACTCGTTTCCTGTAACAACTCGAAATTTATAATTTGAATAAAATTTATCTGAATTGAAGAGTGTATAAATATGATAGGTAGCAGACCCACCTTTGACCACTTCTGAGTTCCAGTATTGCCCATTTCTCACCACATTGCCCAACCATTCAGTAGAGGTACAACCTCATTTCCTACTGGAACACCATTTTCATTGAGTTCAACCTTTATTTGGGGATATCTACAAATTAAAAAAAAACTATCATTCATAAAATCCTCAATCACTAATTCAATTATATGATATAAATAAATCTTACAAAATCATGAATAACTATATACCTTTCATTACATGCATTATTTTTTAAAATTTACAATATATAAAATATATGAAACATTAAACAGTTTAATTAGTAAAGATCGATCAGAACCACTTACTACTCAAAAAAGAAATCATGAAATAGCTATGAATTGTTCAAAATAATAAGGAAATTACTAATTACTACATTTGAACAAAAAAGATTCATCCACCCACCATCTCAAACAAGTCAAATGACAAACACTTTTGAAATTACCTCTTCAATTGATGAACTAATGATTTCTTCAACACTTGTTTGCCCAACAAAAGGTTTTTTTTGTTATCTCTGAACTATGTAATGGAATAATAAAAGGTCTATATATTCCATCGACTTTAAGAATTTTTACATACAATTAGCTATATTTTATATTGAACTATTTTATATAGTTCAACTCAGTTTAGTTCTATTCAATTCATTAGATACAATTTGATGAAATTTAGGTTAATTCAATCATGCTAATTCTTAAATTAATACATTAATTTTCACTTCAATTTTGTTCAGTTCAATTCCTTTGATCTTTATCTCATTAATTTAATTAGTTTAATAAATTTTATTCAATTTAGTTATTTCAGCAAAATATTAAGGTTTAGAGTATGTGGTTTAAGGTTTAGGGTCTAGGGTCTTGGGTTTAGGGTTTGGACATCATGTTTCCAATATTCAACTATGTGCTAACCAAATTAATTACTATATTACAAATATGAGATATTACAAAATATTACATTTCGAGAAGCTATTCAGCAATTAGTAAAAGTTATAAACCGATTGAACAAGATTTGTATTTTTAACACCATTTTTATTGATTAGTGATCTTAAACATGCATAATATGATAAACATATTAATTTGTGTTGTTCAAACTGTAAATACGAACTACGAAAAGGAACACTCAAGAAGCACAAAATCTATGATTCTTTATGTTAAGTGATATATACACATGCACCTTTTTTTTTAAAGAAAATTCAAATTGACCTCTCATAAAATATATGATCCCTTATAAGGGTGATCTTAAAGTTAGACCGCTTGATGTTGTTTGGTAATATGTTGACGTTAAACAAATTTTCTAGGCGGTCCTATAGTTATAGTAAGACCACCTTATATAAAAAATTGTACTAATAAAAATATATATTTAGCTTAACTCTATGATGTTACAAATCTTCAAAAATTATAGACCAACAAAATAAATTCTAAGTCATTTATTATACTCTCAGGCCCTCTTTGTATGAGCTTATTGTTTTGTGGGTTAAATGAATTGTACTAAAGTGAAAAGTTGTGTATTGAAAAAAGAATCAGCGTGACTAAATAATATGAATTTCATCCAATTACATTTTCAAAAAATTGAAATAAGTTGAACTGCTACAAAAAACAACTCAGTTAAACAGGGCATTAGACTACTTTCTACAGAAATGTTTAGTTAAACAAAAGTTCCATTACTAAAGAATTTTTCAAAAGTAATAAAAAAGGATAACAATGAAATCAAAAGGGTTAAGGTACTATCTTCTGGGCTTTATTGAAAATAAATATATTGAAAATACAAGTACTATTATTTGATTAAGTTAAATTTTGATTAGGTATAGGGATCATCATTAGAAATAGTTCTGCTAATTGTATCCAAGGAAATACTTTCTATGTTACTGCCATGTCTGCTTTACATGCTGAACTCACAGCTATTCACAAAGGTTTTCAAATTGCTGAGTCTTTTTTCCCTATTGTGACTACTGTTGAATCGGATTGTCTCAATGCTATTAATATGATCAAAAATCCTTCTCTTGCTCCTTGGAACCTTTTTGATTATGTTGAACAACTGCACACTCAGTTTTCCTCTTTTCTTCTAATCCATGTGCTGAGAGAAGGTAACCAACCGGCTGATGCTTTGGCTAAATTAGCGCTCTCTGAGCTGTCTAATAATGCATATCAGCCGAGGCTCATTCCTCACAAAGTCAAAGGACTTATACAGTTGGATAGACTCCAGCTTCCTACTCTAAGGTTAAATCAGAACGGATGCTACTAATTTTCTTTATCTTCTTTGCAGATCCACTGATGAAAGCTAAATGCAGTTTGTTTTAAACACGGAAGGATCATGCTCCAGGGGATGCAAAGATTTCCACTGCAGCAACAAACTACCAGATTCGAACTTATATCATTTCTCCAGTCCTCTTTGAAATTTCACTACCTTCTCGGCTGCTTTGTGTCTCTTCGGATTTGCTAATAAGCTTGGTTGGTCTAGGGATTTTTCTTTGTGCTGGATTTCTGATAGTGAGAAACTCTCAGAGCTTTTGATTTGCTCTTTTCTTTTGGATGCAATCTTCTGCATCAGAGGGACTCCCCTCTATAAGTCTGTATAAATACTCTTCTAAGCCATTATTTATATGGCCTTTTTGGGCTTGGGAACCCATAAATAAGTCTCCTACCACCAATGGTGGTTTTGACCTTAAAAAAAAAAGATTAAGTTAAATTTTAACAAATTATTTTTATAAACTTAATTAAATGAATTGAACTGTTTAGAGGCAACCAATAATGAAAATGTGATATAGAGTATGTTTAGAAAATAATATTAAGAAACCAATTTTTGCAAGGAGGAAAAAATATATAAATGAATTAATTGTACAAATTATCTTAACAAATATTGATAATTCTAATGTTATTTTGGGAAATAATCAACGTTTCTTTCGAATAGGTAAGTATCAATAACAACTTCATTTGAAGGAAATAAAGATTGCAAAAAATTATGGTTTCTAAATAAAAAATTAATTCAATTTTATTTAAAGAAAAAACTAAATGGTACATTTATAAAAAGGAATATTTCGGAAAGAAAGATTTGTTTACTCTTCTAGGTTATATCAAAATGATCAACCTGATCATTATCATTTAGTAATATGCACAACTGTTCACAAAAAAAATCCCTCTTCTCCGAACCCTTTCTCCAAAATTCAAACCGGATCCCATTTTCCGGTCGATCGATTCGATAATTCTCAGATCCCTCTTTCTTTCTGCAATCCACTCGATCCATTGACTGGTTCTTCTTCTATATCTAATCCAGTCGATGATGGAGAGATTGGATTTTCTGGCCGGTGATATGGCCGGAAACGCAGAGAGAACAGAGGAAACAGACAGAAGAAGATTAGGCAGAAGATGGCGGAGAAGAAGAAAGGCCTCCAGGTCAGCAGAAGCCCCCATTTCCCCTTTCACAGCTCGTCGCCTCCATTTCCCCTTTCACAGCTCGTCGCCTCCAACTTGTGCCCTAAACCCCTAATTTGCAGTTTTCAAGCAACAAACTTTTTCTGAACGCCATGACGGTGAATATCAATTTCAAGAGAGTCCTGACCCTAATCTGAACTGAAAAAATCGAGCCAACAACATCATCAGCAACGGCAAGAAAACAAATCGAGCCAACAACATCATCTACACGTATTACATGGCAAAATTGTTCATGCACTGCTTGGAGAACAAGACTAAGTATCTGGCGTAAATTGGCATGGCAACTAGTATCATGGTATATTAAATTATATGGATCTCAGCCTTCCATCCTAAAACCAATTGGCAATAGGTGGTGTCACCTTCGACCTTTATATATTAGTTATTAGGCTCGTACGCTACCGATTTGGGATATCTAAACATGCCCCCTCACGTGCAAACGTGGAATTAGTCCACAACCCATATCGGGTCATATTAAGGCCAAAGTAAGGGGCACTTCACCGGTTTTTAAGGGAGTAGAGATACCACCGGCCCAAAGGGATCCACACATCGGCCCAGTTAACCCATTAGGGCCCAGGTCCAAATTGAACCCGCAATGATACCATATTAAATTATATGGATCTCAGGCTTCCATCCTAAAGCCAATTGGCAATAGGTGGTGTCACCTTCGACCTTTATATATTAGTTATTAGGCTCGTACGCTACCGTTGTGGGATATCTTAACATGGTAGGAACGAAACTGTTTTTTTTTCAATCAAAAGGAGCCCCCTGTTTGTTGGGCATGTCACTCCTCTTCTGTAAGTATGGTTAAACTTCTGGTAGGTTGGTTGGCACCCCCACCACTGTTCAATCTTAAATAGCTTGCCGCTTCTAAAACATTCTAAAACTTGTGTCTAGTTGAGTATATGTGTTTGTGTTTGTGAAAAAAAAAAAAGTAATATGCACAACTACTCAAAAATTAAACCTTTTTTTGGTATGAGGGATTTCTGCTCTAAAGACACATTAGGTATATGAATTATGATCATTTGAGCTTTATTTTGTATTTTTTAAATCTTTTTAAGATTCTGTACAGTTGGAAGCATTTGGAGTCAATGTCACATCAAAAATAACATCTCAATTTCTACTCTCGCTTTTTCCTCTCGCCTCTCTGCAGAACCCACCCCCTCCTTTTTTTATTTTCCCGCCGGGGAGGCTCCGGCCGGCGCCCTCGCCGGCTCGGTGGTGACCTCCCCACCCCAACCTAGATGGCTTCCAAACTCCCCATCTCCCTCATACCGTGACCTTTTTTTCGCCTCTGCCAAAATACGGATCTGTACTAGCTATCACCGGCACCGATCTTGGAAATCGAGCTCCGATCTGCAACCCGGCCGGCAGCCGCGGTTGACCCACCACCACTGAGGCGTCGAGCTCGAGCCGACGTTATCGCAGATCGGTAAAGGTCACCGGAGCTGCGCAGATCGGGATCCAGTCCAGATCTGAAGCATTTGTCAGACAGGTACATCACCGATGCCGCTAGGAGGATGGGAATAGATGGAGCATACTCGCCGGCTTTTACTCACGCAGCTGACGCGCCACGCGTACAAGCTATGTACCTCACGCGCCGAAATACCGCAACTCTGCCCTCACGTCCGCGACACTGCCATCGTGAGCCGCCGCCGTGCCGGAGACAGCTGCCGAGCTCCGTTTTTCGCCCGCCGGAGAAGGGGTTATTTTTTTTGTTTTCTTTTGTATTATATCTGTTTTTGTATGTTTCTGTCTCTAGCTAGTTTTAGTTATGTTTTTGTGGCAATTAGATGAATGCTATCTGCCAATTATGGTTTTTCCGACGCTGTTTGGTTAAACTGTACTTGGCTTAAGATCTGGTTATAAGCAAATAAGAGAAATCCGAGTCATAAGGAGTTTGTTAACTGACTTTTTGGCGATTTTGCTTTAGATCTTTAGACCGTTAGAACTGTTTTGTCAGTATCATACGTGTTAGATGGTTTTTCATAAGCACTCAACCTCTCTTTTGTTTTCTTGAAATCTCTATACCCTGAGATGACGAGTAAGCGAGGGTTTGAGTTGATAGTGTCTGAACGGACTGGGGTGTTTCTTTTACCACGAGACTAACCGGAAAGGTAAAGACATTATCTGGGCGAAATCTAATTGTTGTATATTAGTGTAGGGAATGATTTGGAACTGGTCCTTTTGTGGAACTATCCTGACAGACTTGGGGAGTACCTTGCCCATTTGTTTTTTACGTCCCTCCTAACCCTTTATTGGCGGGAGGGTAAACCCCATGGGCTTCTGGTCTTGTTAGACTGGTAGATTTCGATTAGGTAGTTTAGAATGCGAGTTAAGGTGCTACGCTTGTTAGATAGTTTCGACCATAGATTTTACGATGTATTCCCTTTTTGATGTAAGCCTTTGGGCATCACAGCCTACGGGCAACTCTTTGTTTCCAGGTGAAAGCCTAGGAATATGCCCGGGAAGAGTCGTTCCAGGCGGGCATAGGGTACACCCGGGTATCACACAGGAAGAAACCCTTTGAAGGATATCCTTTGGCGGATTTAGGTTTAGAAAGGATGAAATCCTTTATGCCGGTACGAATGATAAAAGAAAAGACGCCCGGGAAGGACGCGTGCACCTTCCGCAAGGCGTAGAAGGAACGGAAGAGTAAGAGAGAAGCGGGAATGGCGCACCTGGCGCAGTTAAGCAAGAAGGCTAGGATGAGGACCACCCCATTGGGGTGTAGCTGGGCCGGGGCTACGTTATAGAATTGAAGAATTTCAAGGAAAAGAGGGGGGAAGGGCAGGCTAAGCCCATATTGAAAATGGATTCGGGGGATGCAAGCAACCTCTCGCTCGGACGCTCCCGGAGGAAGCTTGGAAAGAGAGGCATTCAAAGGGAGGGGAATAAAAGAACGCTTGGCTAGATCTAAAACGTCATTATCTAAAGAAGGAAAATCCCCGGGGACCTCGAAAAATTTAAGACCCACCGGACGCACTCCATGAGTAGGCCCCCGGGGAAGGTCGTCACCAACTCCCTCGTCAAGCACCTCTTCATCCTGATCTCCCCGGGGTTGGCTAGGGTGCTCAGTCGGGTGCAAGCCCGCCCCATTCGAGGTCGACGCACCCGGGATATTTGGCTCCCGGGGCGTGCTGAAAGCCTCAGAATGAGAACCCGGGGAGGAAATAGGGGAGGAAACCAGGTTATCAGCGGCCCTAAACTGGACCTCAAACTGATCTTGAATCCCCTCGGTGTCCAAGGAAGAGGTGGAGAGAGAAGGGGAACCCATGAAGAGAAGAAAAGAAGAGGGAGTTAGAGCTTACTTGGTTGAAAAGACGAAGGGGCAGGAAAGCAGAGCGTCTGGAGAAAATTTGAAGAAAGTAAACCTGTGAGAAGGGGGTTAGGTCCCTTATATAGATGAATGGATAGGAATCGTCACCTCAAAAGAAGGAAAAGCAATGATGACACGGTAAACGAGGTAGCATCAAATGTAGAATAGGGAGAGGCGGCGTCAGAAGTTGATTCCAACACGGATAGTGATAGACCCTAGATATACTCTTATTTTGTAGCATTTGAGAGCTATCTTAGATAGTATTTTGTGTAATTATATTAGACTTTTAGACCGAATCATTCATAGTGGTTTGAAATTGAAGACGTGCATTTCGATCTTGAATTGCACTTGCGATGGATTTGAATGATTTGAAGACCTTCTATGACCGTCCTGACCGCGTTTGATATATTGAAGAACCGGTCGTAGAAGTGGCGTGAAGGCACACTCTCGCGGGCCGCGAACCCTAGGTCGCGAACCGCGAGGGTGTGTGTTGCTGTTTTGAAGATGCCGAGTTTCGCGAGCCGCGAGGACCAGACGCGAGCCGCGAGGACCAGACGCCGAGACACGGGCGCGAGACTCCGGTCGCGGACCACGCCGAGACACGGGCGCGAGACTCCGGTCGCGGACCACGCCGAGACACGGGCGCGAGACTCCGGTCGCGGACCACGCCGAGACACGGGCGCGAGACTCCGGTCGCGGACCACGCCGAGACACGGGCGCGAGACTCCGGTCGCGGACCACGCCGAGACACGGGCGCGAGACTCCGGTCGCGGACCACACCGAGACCGAGACACGGGCGCGCGCACCACGCCGAGACCGAGACACGGGCGCGCGGGGCGCGAATCCTCGGCCGCGAGCCGCGAGAATCAGGCTCGCGGTCCGCGAGGGATTTCGCGCGACCCGCGAAGGCCCTGCAAGTGGCATTTTATTTTGTTTTATTTTTGTTAATTTTGGAAGTATAAATGGAACTTATCCTCATTGTTTGAGGGATCGAATTTTACAGAGCCTTAAGCTCTTTTCTTCATTTTTCTCTTGGATTTTCACTTTGAATTCACCATGTATTATTGTATGGATTATGGTTATGATTATTTAGTTATGATTGTAGGCTAAAACCCATCTTGGGTATGTGAGATTAAACCTCTTGTTATGGTTTGAGAACATGGTTTATGAAGCTTAGGAATGGTTGATTTGTCATTAAATGATCATAAATTATATGTGTATTTGATTGTTGAAATGGTTAGGAATGATTTCCTAACCATAGATATGTGTTGGATATGTGTTAGACATTGCCTTTCCATGGTGGAAATGCTATCATTTCTTCTATGTAAAAGTAGTGAATTAGGAATCAAATATATGTTGTTATCAATTGTATTTGTTCTTGAGATCATTCATTAGCATTATATTTATGTCTGATGTGTTGATATCTGTGTGTTTTTCTGAAGAATTAATTGCTGAATTATGTGAATTTAAGCACTGATGGACTGTATTTGATAATCAGATTACACACATAGTTGGAGATGAACAAGAGGAGCAAGAAGTGCTGATTTGGAGCTAATTGGAGCTGAATGAAACTAAATTATGGAGCTAAATCATGGAGAAGGAGTTGGGCTGAATTCCTAATTTTGGCCCAGAAGGCCTTGTAATCCAATTCCTAATAGTAGTAGGGTTTAGGAAAGATTTGGGGGAATATAAAAGGGGAATGCCCTTTTGGAAGGAGGACACACACGCACGCAGGCACACTTCTTCTTCTTCCCGTTTTCCCTTTTCTGCCGTTTTCTTTTCTGTTCTTGGAGCCGAGACCAAAAGACCCAAGAACTAGGGCTTTGATTATCTGATATTTTGGATATTAATTCCTATTTCGATAATCTCTTCTCTACTTCTTGTTAATTTCATCATGTTTGCATCTTTGATTGTTGATTGTTTAACCCTTATTATGAGTAGCTAATTTCTTATATCGGCTTAGATTTGCGATGTTAGTTCATAAGTTGTGAGGATATTGTGCTTATAATCTTTCTCTGTGGGTTCTTTATTTGTTCATGATATAATCTATGCTTGCTAGTTTGAGATTGATCACCTTAATCTTTGTGGGCTAGGGCTAATTAAGTAGCAAAGTTCTTGTGAAAAACAGATAACTGATACAGACTGTAATAACAAGATGGTGAACAATAAAGTAGATAGTTCTTGCATGTGAATACGTGTTGGGGTATCTATGTTGGGTTCTCTTTGTGCTAAACACTGATAAAAGTGTGTAACTGGGTGAGCAAATACTTTCCGGGGAACACTTTGATCAGAGGAATAACGAGTTCAGCAAATACTTGCTCGTTATCGAATAATAAGAGGGGATTTGGGGAGTTTAGCAAATACTTGCTTCCTTATAACTGACTGATTTGCATGAGATAGATTCATCCTTAGCCAATGATCAATGATATGAACTAACTAGTAATCTGAGCCGATTGCATTCTCTTATAGACTTTCTTGCACCTATTTTCTTGTGTGTTTGTGTGTGCTTATGATATTTATTCCTTAGTTGTTCTTTGCGTTCTTAGTTGTTACAAAACCAATATTCAAATTATAGGCGTGGTTGCTAAACCAAAACTTGTTGGTAGGATAAATCAATAGTTTTTGCTCCATCCTCGTGGGATCGACTCTACTTTCTCCTATACTAAGCTTATCCTTTCTATGAGATTTTAGATTTATTTTGGTGTTCATAACGACGTTCCACCAAATTGGCGCCGCTGCCGGGGATGGTATGCCAAATTCTATTTTTTTTCCTACTGATATGTGTGTTGTTATGTTAGTGTATGACCAGGTCTGAGAAGCCTGAGTTAGTGTTTGATCCAGAGATCGAAAAGACAGTGAAGTTGAATCGAAGGTTAGCCAAGGAGCGAAGGTTAAATTCTGCCGCAGCGCCTCTGTTTGGACAAATAGAGGGTGTTTCTGGGACAGATTCTGAAATTGTGGTTGATACTTCTTCGGTTGGTGTTGAAATGGCCGAGGAACTGAATGTTAACAATCCCTTCATGTGGGAGCTGCATGGACACAGTGAAGAAGATCCCCCTACTCCCATTCGCTTGGCACAAACGGAGAACCCCATTGAAATCAAGCTTGCACTCTTGAATGTTTTGCCGAAATTTCATGGGAGGAGCACTGAGGATCCCTACAATTTCTTGAATGAATTTATCAAGATTTGTAAGGTTCAGAAGAGGCCAAATAATGTCACTGAGGAGCAGTTCAAATTGGTGGCTTTTCCCTTTAGTTTGACTGGAGCTGCAAACCAATGGTTCTCGAGCTTAGCACCGAATTCCATCACTACATGGAATGAGCTCAAGAAGATGTTTCTGGAGTACTATTTCCCCTCCACACGAACTGAAGCTTTGAAGAAGGAGATTTCAAGCATCCATCAGGAGTATGATGAGCCATTGAGTGCATTTTGGCTAAGGTTTAGAAAGTTGGTGGATAGTTGTCCTAATCATCGCTTTTCAGAGGGACAATTGCTTCAATATTTTTACCAAGGTCTCACAGCTGTGAACAAGGACTTGATGAATACAGCGAGTAATGGAGGATTCTCTCATCTTAGAGTGAATGAGGCCCGAGAGATTGTCAAGAAGTTGATAGATTCCAAGAAGGAGTATGATACGGAGGATGTGAGGATTTTGAAAAAAATTGCACAAACTGGACCTTCCACTCAAGATGGGTACAATGAGAGGATGGATAGGATGGAGAGGCTTTTGTCTAAGGTAGTTGATAAAATTTCAGTTGCAAGCACTACGGCTGGCCCTTATGATAGCCCTTGTGAAATATGTGGAACCTATAGCCATGTCACCTTGCAATGCAACTTTGCGATGGATGAGCAACTTGTTCAAGCAAAATCCATGGGGAATTGGAATGATAGGCAACCTAAGAGAGACCCCTACTCAGCCACTTACAATCCAGGTTGGCGAGATCATCCAAATCTTCGATGGAGGGACCAAGGAAATCAAACTCAACAACCTTATGTTCCACCGAATCAAAGAGGCCCTCAAGGTTTTCCTCAAAATCAGCCACCTCCACAGAGGAATACAACGGATGAAAAGCTTGATATGATGATGGAGATCCTCCGGGATCAATCCAAGAGCTCAAAGAAGGCCGAGGCTACCTTAGAGGAGCATACTCGACAAATTACTCAATTGTCGAATTCAATGAACGAGCTTAGAATGCAACAACCAGGGCTTCCCTCTCAAGTGCAAGTGAACCCCAGGGAGACGGCTAACCATATAACTCTGAGAAGTGGAAAGGAGTTGGAGTCGCCTCTCGAGAAAATCACAGTCAAAGAGAGCAAGTCGCAATTGGAGCAGTCTGCAGCAGGCCCCTGTTTGGCCAAACAGACCCTGGAAACAGAAGCTGGACATGAGGTAAAAAGAAATTCCGATCTAACCAAGGAGGAAACTCCAAGGTCAGTTCTGAAGGATCCTCCAGTTAAAATTCTTCCACCTTTTCCTCGTAGACTAGCTAAGAAGAAAGATGAATCTCTTGATTTTATGTCTATTTTTGGGAAAATGGAAGTTAACCTCCCATTCTTGCAGGCTATTAGAGTTCCTCCTGTTAGCAAATTCTTGAAGGATTTTATTGCAGGTAAACCAATGGATTCAAGTAAGGTGATAATGGGAGAGTCGGTTTCAGCAGTGATTCAACAAGAACTACCTCAAAAATGCAAAGATCCTGGTATGTTCTCTTTACCATGTTACATTGGAGATGTCAAGATAGATTCTGCCATGTGCGATTTAGGAGCTTCCATTAATGTCATGCCATTGTCTGTGTATAAGAAACTAAATGGAGCTGAAATGGTAGACACTAGAGTTATTATTCAATTGGCGGATAGGTCTTGTATTTATCCAGAGGGGTTATTGGAAAATGTGCTTGTTAAGGTTAATGAATTCGTATACCCTGCTGATTTTTATGTGGTAAAGATGAATCATAGTGGTGGTGATGGTAATTCGGGTGTGTTGTTAGGTCGACCTTTCTTAAGGACGGCTAATACAATAATTAATGTGGGGATGGGAACAATTTGTCTTGATTATTATGGTGAAAAGTATACTTTCAGCATAGATGAAGCCATGAAAAAACCAATAGATGCTGAAAATCTTTATGCCATTGATATCATTGACCCTTTAGTCCAAGATTATCTTGAGACCGAATATTTGCAGGAAGAGATGGAATTTCCCTCTCCCACAGGTTTGAATGAAATTCCAGTGCATGGAAAGACTGACAAGGAGATACGTGAGCTGTTGTACTCCATGTATTCTCAAGAAGAAGTGTTCAGCACTGGAACTGCCCTCTGTTTGCCCAAACAGAGCCCTGCAGACAAACCTCTTCCATCTGACGTTTCACCACCGACCTTGGAGTTGAAGGTGCTACCAGAGAATCTGAAGTATGTGTACCTGGGAGATGCCGAGACACTTCCCGTGATTGTTAGTGCTAAATTGACCAAGCCTCAAGAGGAGAAATTGGTTGCATTGTTGAAAAAGTACAAGAAGGCAATCGGGTGGACTTTGGCGGATATCACGGGGATTAGCCCTGACATTTGTACACACCATATTTTGATGGAGGAAGGAGCTAAACCTGCTCGAGAGGCTCAGAGGAAGCTCAACCCTAACATGAGGGAAATAGTTCTTAAGGAAGTGCTCAAATTGCTTTCTTTGGGAATTATTTACCCTATTTCAGATAGTAAATGGGTGAGTCCAGTCCATGTAGTGCCCAAGAAGTCGGGTTTTCAAGTGGTCAAAAATGATAAGAATGAGTTGGTGCCTACTCGGTTGGTTACAGGATGGAGAATGTGCATCGACTATAGGAAGCTTAATGCCGCAACTCGCAAGGATCACTTCCCACTTCCTTTCATTGATCAAATGTTAGAGAGGTTGGCAGGAAATAGCTTCTTTTGCTTCTTGGATGGCTACAGTGGGTATTTTCAGATCCATGTGAACCCCGAAGATCAAGAAAAAACCACTTTTACGTGTCCTTTTGGCACCTACGCATACAGGAGAATGCCTTTTGGATTATGTAATGCTCCGGGCACTTTTCAGAGATGTATGATGAGCATTTTTTCAGATATGATTGAGAAGAGCATTGAGGTGTTTATGGATGACTTCACGGTGTACGGGGATTCATTTGATGTATGCTTAAGTCACTTGGAGCAAGTGTTGGTTCGATGTGTGAAGAGGAACCTTGTCTTGAACTACGAAAAATGCCATTTTATGGTGAATGAAGGCATAGTCTTGGGGCATGTTGTTTCGGAAAAGGGGATCCAAGTTGACAAGGCCAAGGTGGAGAACATAGAGCAACTTCCTTACCCTACCAATGTCCGAGAAATTCGTGGATTCTTAGGGCACGCTGGATTCTATAGGAGGTTCATCAAAGACTTTGCTAAGATAGCTCAACCATTGACCAAGCTTCTTCAAGATGATGTTCCCTTTGAAATGAATGAAGAACGCAAGCATTCTTTTGATGTTCTTAAGAAGAAGCTTATCTCAGCCCCTATAATGCAATCACCTAATTGGGACCTGCCCTTTGAGTTGATGTGCGATGCAAGTGATTATGCGGTTGGGGCGGTTTTGGGTCAAAAGTCGGGAAAGGAAAGCCATGTGATCTACTACGCTTCAAAGACGTTGAACCCCGCTCAATGCAATTACACCACAACTGAAAAGGAGTTGTTGGCAGTGGTGTTTGCACTTGAAAAATTCAAGTCCTACTTGCTTGGATCAAAGATCATTGTGTACACCGATCACTCCGCCTTGAAGTACTTGTTCACGAAGAAAGAGTCTAAGCCAAGACTAATCCGATGGATTTTGTTGTTGCAAGAATTTGATTGGGAGATAATGGATAAGAAAGGGGCTGAGAACCATGTTGCGGACCACCTCAGTCGCTTGGTGAGACCCGAGGATGCACTTCCTATCCAAGAATCTTTTCCTGAAGAATATCTCTATGCTGCGACAAGCCTCTGTTTGGCCAAACAGAGCCTCCAGGCAGTTTCACAGCTTGGAAATTTGGATCATGAGCCTTGGTATGCGGACATCGCCAACTTCATCACTACTGGAGAATTTCCAGAGGCTCTTAGCCGTGCTCAGAAAATGAAGCTCAAAAGCGTTTGCAAGCATTATATTTGGGATGAACCTTACCTTTGGAAGATCGGTTCGGATCAAATCATTAGGCGATGCGTCACTGAAGAAGAACAAGGTACGATTCTTATGCATTGTCATTCTTTTGCTTGTGGAGGCCACTTTGGACCAAAGCGTACTGCTCGAAAGGTACTTGACAGTGGATTTTATTGGCCAACTATTCACAAAGATGCTTATGTGTTTTGTAAAAGTTGTGTGAGATGCCAAATGATGGGAAATATTTCTAAACGTGATGAAATGCCTCAAACCCCTATTATTGTTTGTGAAATATTTGATGTGTGGGGTATGGATTTTATGGGGCCTTTCCCTAGTTCATTTGGTAATTTTTACATTTTACTCGCGGTTGATTATGTATCGAAATGGGTGGAAGCGAAAGCCACCCGAACTAATGATTCTCAAGTTGTGGCAGGATTTTTAAAGTCACATATATTCAGCAGGTTTGGAGTGCCACGAGCCATCATTAGTGACCAGGGAACTCACTTTAAAAACCGCACCATTGAAGCTCTCATGAGGAAGTATGGAGTGCATCACCGTCTAGCTACCACTTATCACCCACAGTCCAATGACCAAGCTGAGGTATCCAACCGAGAGATCAAACAAATCCTAGAGGAGACGGTCAATCCATCTAGGAAGGATTGGAGCAAGAGGCTAGATGATGCTCTTTGGGCTTACCGAACTTCATTCAAAACTCCTATTGGAATGTCTCCGTATAGGCTGGTTTTTGGAAAGATGTGTCATCTTCCAGTTGAGCTCGAACACAAGGCTTATTGGGCTGTCAAGGAGATGAATATGCAACCACTCAAGTGTGAGGAGGAGAGAAAGTTCCAACTTCAAGAGTTGGAAGAAATTCGGTTGGAAGCTTTCGATCAAGCTATGTGGTACAAGGAGCGTACCAAGATGTGGCATGACAAGAATCTGAGGTGCAAGGAGTTCAAGGTTGGCCAAAGGGTCCTGCTCTTTCAATCAAAGCTGAGGCTTATGCCTGGAAAACTCAAGTCGAAATGGGCTGGTCCTTTTGAGGTCGTCTCTGTTTGGCCAAATGGAGCTGTGGAAATCAGAAGTTTTGAAACGGAGAAAACGAGCTTGGTGAATGGTCATCGCCTCAAGCCATTCTTTGATGCATCTCAGGTGGAAGTAGTGGAAGAAATTCCATTACGCCATCCCTCTGCTCAGTGAAATGCCATCAGAAAAGTCTAGCCAACGACTATAAACAAGGGCGCTATTGGGAGGCAACCCAATTTTTCGTTTATATTATTATTTTTCTCTTTTACATGTTCTGCTTTTGAACTTACTTTTCATTATTTTTGAGGTTCTGATATATATATATTGGCTTTTGGAACCTGGACTATCGGATCTCCATGCAGAGCAACCAAGGCTATAATTTACTCCGGTGAATTCCATAACTGCTATTTGTGAGGGATTTCAGATTTTATTATTATTATTATGCTTACAATCACCCCTCTGTCATCTTTGCCGGATGAATACCGAGCACTTCTACTAATGCAGGTTGTTCTGAATAATGCCGAAGTGCTTTTGGTTCTGTTGCTGAACTCATATCTTGTTCTCCAAACGAGCAGCCCTCCCTCCCTCCCTGAGTTTCCCTATTCCCTTCTCTTGTTTTATTTTTAATTTCTTTTCGAGTCTGTACATTTATCATAGATTCTTCTTGCTTTTAAGCTGAGCTTGCTTGAGGGCAAGCAAAGTTTAAGTGTGAGGAGATTTAGATGTGAATATTTGTGTGTTTTGTCTTGTGTGTTAATTTCCTTGATTACTCTGTTGTGTGGTGTGTTTTGTGGGGGTTTCTGAAGAACTTGGAAATTCAGCCCCAAATGCTCTAGCCGAGCATTTTCGTCTGAAAAATATCTCCAGTTTCAGCCCCAAATGCTCGAGCCGAGCGTTTTCAACTGAAATTTTCTCCAAATTCAGCCCCAAATGCTCGAGCCGAGCATTTTCAACTGAACTTTTACCTTAAAAAAAAAAAAAAAAAAAAGTGTTTTCATGTGTAGAGTCGGTCACAAGTTTCAGCATGATGGTTAGTAAGGGAAATGGTTTTGATATGGATTAACCTTGCCGGTAAAAGAATCACATGAGCAAACTTTTGTTAGTTGATATCCCCTTTGAAATGCTTAATGATAAACCTTTGAAATCAATCTGAACTTGGTTAAATGATACTTGGGATGACGAACGAAACTTGCATGAAAAAGCCAAGTATAATGTGAGGTCTGAGCCTAGAGTAGAGCACTCTCTACATCAATCTTTCTTTCTGAGAGTTGTGGTAGCTAAGGTCGATGCATGATAGGTTAAAGGAAGGCAGAATTAGGATTAGCCACACATCGTATATAGCCTACCTTTTTATATCCCCTAGTTAGCCCCCCCTAGTTAGCCCCTCTGCGCCTGACCTTTTCTTTGATTTACCCACTGATATGAAACCCCTAGCCTTGTTATTCATCCTGTTCTTCACCCCATGCATGTATGCTTTTGAACTAAAAATTCAGCTCTTGATGGTTGTGAATTTGATTCGAGTGCCCTGTTTCATAAAATAAAACTTTTTGGTTCTATGGCACCGTAAATGTAACTTGAGCATGTACATTGTGAGTTCTGGTCTGGACAGAAAAAAGCTACAGAAAAAAGGGTGTTGTTTGCCCAGAAAAATCAGTAAAAAAAATTAAAAAAAAAAAATCAAAAATCAAAAAATCAAAAAGTCAAAAAGTCCAGAACAATTCTGAAAAAGTCCAGATTTTTGTGTGTTAAATGATATACCTTTGCTGGAATTTTTATTTTTTTCTCCTAATTGTTCTTGAGCATATGTGCATAATTTGTATAAACCGTAGAGCCCCTAGGATCTAACCAACATTACAACCCCCAGCCCCATTACAACCTTTAAAGACCTTTTTGGCTTGTTATGTATTGACCAAGGCTACTGCATGAATTTTAATGAGTGAATGTCCCTTCATTATGTGTGTTGAGCGAAAACCGTGAGGAACTTGTGCTTGTTTCCTTTTGATCAGTTGATAGCCTAGGTAAGGAGCGATGTAGGGGGGATTGAGTTGAGTACTAAAGGGGGATGACACCAACTTTTGTTTGTGAACTGAAACTTGAACCTGGCAAGGGGACATTTGTTGATTAACCGATGAAATGAACACTTGAAATGCTA
This sequence comes from Cruciata laevipes, assembly GCA_963678965.1. Taxonomy (NCBI): domain Eukaryota; kingdom Viridiplantae; phylum Streptophyta; class Magnoliopsida; order Gentianales; family Rubiaceae; genus Cruciata; species Cruciata laevipes. The sequence goes on from OY787637.1 coordinate 21,115,968, forward strand.
AATTGTTGTGACCAAGGTTTGTGAGTTAGAGTTTTAGTTGTCAAGTTTTTGTTTTGTTTTGTTTGTTTCTTCTTTCTTTCATTTCTGGTTGAATTAGAGTCATTAGAGGGAATGGGAACATGAATGAATGCTTTTGTGGAATATTGTTCATATCATACTTGAGGGCAAGCATGATTCAAGTGTGAGGATATTTGATGTGTTGATATCTGTGTGTTTTTCTGAAGAATTAATTGCTGAATTATGTGAATTTAAGCACTGATGGACTGTATTTGATAATCAGATTACACACATAGTTGGAGATGAACAAGAGGAGCAAGAAGTGCTGATTTGGAGCTAATTGGAGCTGAATGAAACTAAATTATGGAGCTAAATCATGGAGAAGGAGTTGGGCTGAATTCCTAATTTTGGCCCAGAAGGCCTTGTAATCCAATTCCTAATAGTAGTAGGGTTTAGGAAAGATTTGGGGGAATATAAAAGGGGAATGCCCTTTTGGAAGGAGGACACACACGCACGCAGGCACACTTCTTCTTCTTCCCGTTTTCCCTTTTCTGCCGTTTTCTTTTCTGTTCTTGGAGCCGAGACCAAAAGACCCAAGAACTAGGGCTTTGATTATCTGATATTTTGGATATTAATTCCTATTTCGATAATCTCTTCTCTACTTCTTGTTAATTTCATCATGTTTGCATCTTTGATTGTTGATTGTTTAACCCTTATTATGAGTAGCTAATTTCTTATATCGGCTTAGATTTGCGATGTTAGTTCATAAGTTGTGAGGATATTGTGCTTATAATCTTTCTCTGTGGGTTCTTTATTTGTTCATGATATAATCTATGCTTGCTAGTTTGAGATTGATCACCTTAATCTTTGTGGGCTAGGGCTAATTAAGTAGCAAAGTTCTTGTGAAAAACAGATAACTGATACAGACTGTAATAACAAGATGGTGAACAATAAAGTAGATAGTTCTTGCATGCGAATACGTGTTGGGGTATCTATGTTGGGTTCTCTTTGTGCTAAACACTGATAAAAGTGTGTAACTGGGTGAGCAAATACTTTCCGGGGAACACTTTGATCAGAGGAATAACGAGTTCAGCAAATACTTGCTCGTTATCGAATAATAAGAGGGGATTTGGGGAGTTTAGCAAATACTTGCTTCCTTATAACTGACTGATTTGCATGAGATAGATTCATCCTTAGCCAATGATCAATGATATGAACTAACTAGTAATCTGAGCCGATTGCATTCTCTTATAGACTTTCTTGCACCTATTTTCTTGTGTGTTTGTGTGTGCTTATGATATTTATTCCTTAGTTGTTCTTTGCGTTCTTAGTTGTTACAAAACCAATATTCAAATTATAGGCGTGGTTGCTAAACCAAAACTTGTTGGTAGGATAAATCAATAGTTTTTGCTCCATCCTCGTGGGATCGACTCTACTTTCTCCTATACTAAGCTTATCCTTTCTATGAGATTTTAGATTTATTTTGGTGTTCATAACGACGTTCCACCAATGTCAATTGTGTTATCACATTGCATGGGTAAGGTGGGGAAACATCTAATTTGAATTAGCATTGGTCAATTTATCTATTTGCTATCATATAGATAAGTTGCCAATAAGAGTTGTGAAAATGCTTTCATGATTCACAACTAGAATAGAGATGGTTTCTCATTAAAAACAATCACCATTCTCAAAGTATCATAAGTAGGTTTGAGGAAAAATCCATAACAAGAAGATACAAATCTCATGTACCCAAGTCTCTTATTCTAATTAGTTAATCCTTTAGTTAATCCTTTAGATGCTAAACTAGTTGTAATTCTAAAGTTCTAGTAGTTTTACTTAGTAGTGTCTTAAACAAAACTCAACTCAAACCCCCCCTTGTTTACATTGCTTTTATATATATGTATATGTATATATATCCTACAAGATATACATAGAAATAACCTTTTCCCTGTGGAACGAACCTTACTTGCCATTGTACACTTAATAGTGTGGAAAGGTAGTAAGCGATCTATAAATTGTATATTTGAGAGGTACGGCGACGACCTCCCAGATAGGTCCTACTGAAATAGTAATGAAAGAGGGGAAGCGCGAAAGACCAATTCCCCGCATAACGGAAACCCGGGAAACTGGTCTGGGGGGCTAGTGATAATGCCGGCCCAAAACCCTATGGGGCCGAGAAAGGGGCCCATGGCCCGGGACCAAGAAAACAGTGTCTTTCCCGGGAAAGGCACGTCCGGACAAGAAGAAGGACAGATGGTGACAAGGAGAAGTGGTCCTGAGCCTTATCCAAAGTAGGCAACCTCAACTATAAATATTAGTCTCAAACAGTGAACAAGGTATGTGACTTATATCTCTCTACTTTATATTGAGAGCACCTTCCGTACGTTTTCCTTCTCCGATATCCCCATCTCATCATCACGCCGGAGCTTCTTCCCCGGAACACCTCCCGGGGATTGTTTTGCAGGATTGTAGCGGGTTGACTAAGAAGGAGACCCGGATAACGTCAACTCCCGGGAAACGGACGGATTTTGGTAGCATCAATAATGGAGCAAAACAACCATGGGTGAAGGTATATATATATATATGTGTGTGTGTATATATATGTATGTATTTCAACTTTTTTCAATTGTCTTTTTTTTTATATGTAATTTTTCTTTTTCTTCCTAATAGTGCAAAATAGGGGAAAGTGGTGAGTTTTTAATTCATAATTACCTAAATTGTTTAGTTGAAGGGATTCTTATTTTATTTTGTAGTTTTGAATCAATTACTTTGAAATGATTTGTTTGTTACTTTGAAATCATTCGTTATTGAATCAATAACTGTTGGTTTATTTTCATGATTTGATAAGCTTTTTATTTGATATTTTTAGATTTAGAATGATTTGATCTACTTCAATGTTACAGGGCCTGGTTGGGCTGAGTTTGAAAATAGCTCGGAGTTACATATGTAAATCTAAAGGAATTTTTTGTTGTTTTCTTCTTCTTTTAAATATGGATTTATTTTGGTATAAATTTTGGTTTGTTCATCATGAGATGTGGATTTGTTCATTTTGTTGGAGTAGCATGATTTAGATTTATATTTCAAAATATAATCAGATCTACTAGCTAGTGACCTTTACATGAATTAGAGCTCTAATACTATGTGGTTCATCATCAATTAGATACCATGAATTAGATCTCTCATATTATGTGGTTCAACATCAAGAGGTTTGGTTGTGAGTGTTGATGATTTTCAACCACTTTAGCACCGTCAGATGTAGATTTGCATGTTTAAACAATCTTATTCATCATCATTATGTGTTGAGTGATATTACTGGCCCAAAGGCCTACTGAGCCGGGAAGAGGGTCCACGGCCCAGCACCAAAAGGGCGGTGCCTTTCCCGCTAGGAGGCACGTCCGGACAAGAAAGAAGGACGGACGGGGACAAAGGGAAGTGGTCCTGCACCTTATCTCAAGCAGGCAAGCTCGGCTATAAATACTAGTCTCAAACAGTGAGCGAGGTATGTGACTTATATCTCTCTACTTTATATTGAGAACACCTTCCGTGCGTTTCCCTTCTCCGCTATCCCCATCTCATCATCACGCCGGAGCTTCTTCCCCGGGACGCCTCCCGAGGATTGTTTTGCAGGATTGTAGCGGGTTGACTAAGGAGGGGACACGGCGGACGGATTTTGGTAGCATCATTGAGTTTGCTAATATAATTCATCATCTATATAGAGTTTGTTTAAAAAAAAAATCTATTTTTGCAAATTTAGATCCCTTCCAACACATGAGTGTTTATTTCTTTATGTTATTCTATGTGTCCAGGTAGTGTTTCTTATTCAATTTCTTTTGGTTAAATTTGTTTCAATATCTTCTAGGTTTTAAAAGCCCATATAGATCATCTATCAACCCAGATTAGGTTAGCCCACCCATTCCTTTTACCTGTAACAACTACGGAAATATTATGTATTAATTGGTAAATTGTGCAGCTCTAATGGCTGAAATTACAGAGCTAAAGATGAAGAAATTGAGGGAAAATGAGGACGAGGAGAGAGCAGGGCCGGTCCTGGGATTTTGGGGGCCTCAAGCAAAAATAATATTTCTTAGGGCTTTAAAAGTAAAATTTAATATTTTTAGGGTTATAGCAAAATATTATAAATTATACACAAAAATGCCTATAAATATCAAATTTTCTTATCTATATTTAGTTCTCATAATGTATAAGGCCCTGTTTACTAGAGCTTATTTCTTGATGTACTGAACTGAACTGAACTGAACTGAACTGAACTGAACTGAATTGAACTGAACTGAACTGAACTGAATTGAACTGAACTGAACTGAAGTGAAAATTGATGTATTGAAAAATGGAATCAGCATGACTGAATTAACCTGAATTTCATCAAATTGTATTTTCACTGAACTGAACTGAACTGAACTGAATTGAACTGAATTGAACTGAATTGAACTGAACTGAACTGAATTGAACTGAACTGAACTGATCTACAGATAAGCTCGGGTAAACAGGGCCTAAGACTCTATTTTGAAACAATCAATATATTTTATTTATATAAATATATTCAAATTAATAAAAATACTACATATTTTTTCTAAAAATGGGTCATTTTTTCCAAAAATATTTGGGGTATCAAGCGGTTGAGTATGTTGCTTCCAAACAGGGCCGGCCTGGGAGAGAGAATATGCTAGTTCTAATTCTAACAAACTAGATTCCTTTGTCATGCATTTCGTACCATTTCTCCCTTTTTATCCTAACGGCTCACCTTCATCACATGACCACTTCTTAGCTACAAGACAAAATGCTAGCTCATCCTAGATTAATGAATTACTATTCTACCTTTGCTGTAAAAAACGAATTGTAACATTACCTAGTGCTGTCAATCCTGACACGAACACGAGAAACACGACACGACCGACCCAACCCGATCTGACACGTAACCCGATTGTAACCCGAAAATTATTAGGTTTAAACCCGACCCAACCCGACCCGACCTCAACCCGAATATTAATTTTAACCCGATAAATTTTGACACGAACCCGACCTAACACGAACCCGAAGATGACCCGAACCCGACATAATACGAACCTGAAGATGACCTAAACCTGAAGAACTGAACCAACTTAATCATTCATAAATAGTTAATGTAATTTTAATTTATTTCTAATATCATATTTTTAATTGGTATTAAACCAATATATCTAATTTATTATAATTAATAATGTCGATTTTTTATTTAGTTTAAAAGGTTGTTTTATTAATATGCTCAAAAGCATTTTTTATTTGGAGTTTTTTTATTTAAACTTTTTGTATAAGTAGTATCTATTGTGTCATAATAAATAATTTTTCAAACTTTTAAAAAATTTAATCCAAAAATGCTAGTTATTGGAGTTGAATTGTTCCTTTGCCAACTCATGAAATTCCTTAACCAAAAAATGCTAGTTAGGAGATTTGACCTTTAGACCTATGCTTAGGTGATAGATCAAAATACCACTACACCACTTTGCTACTTGTCAACTTGAGGATAAAGAAATAAATATATAGTTTACTATACCACAAAATCTGACTTTTAAAAAGGGCCATAGTACCATAAATGGAACTATCGGGCAACATATCTAAATATTTTTTCTACCTCTTCCGCTGCTTCAAAATATCGTAAAACTATATTTTCACATTTCACATGACTTTAATTTTGTTTTGGGTCACTCAATTTTATAGTTAGACACTTCCCATTTTCTTGGAGGGACCTAGGTGAAAAAAGTAAAAACTTTGTAGAAACGCCAAAATTGAAATCCGCTTGAAGGGATTTATAACCAACATCTTCGCAACCAATATTAAACTTTTAACATCATTAAAATTTGTATCTACATTCTATAGACGAGGTATCAATGCTAACATGATTAACCTTTGTAAACTCACTAGTAAAGTCTATTAATTTGTTCTACGTCAACTAGTTCAACAACTTAAAAAAAATGAATTTTTTTATATGTATTTCATATATGATATTAGGAGATAATATTGAGTTATAATACCGTAGACGTCAATTATGTTGTTAAATTTATTTCCAAAACAAGTAAGATACTTGGAAAATTCGAAGTTACGAGATGTTTGACGTTCAATTCGAGGTGTATATTTATTAAATAACTTAAATGTGATGTAATGAAATGTGTGAGTGTATTCAATTAGAGATTTTTTTGGTTCAATATGAGTATAAAACGTTTGAAAAATATTTAAATGACCACAATATCATAAAAGTGATGATAACTAAAATTTTAAAAACAGTGTGATTCAAGTATATATAAACAATTTAGTTAAAACTAAAATCATCAATTGTGTTATATACTTGAGTTGAACTCACTTCGATCTCGACTAACCCAACATCAAAAGTTTTTTTCTTCCAATGTGAGTTTTGTGTATTATATTTTTACTTAATTCGACTCAACCTTACAAACGAGTCTAACTCAACCCGATCCGACCCGAGATAATTTTTTCTGAACCCGACCCGACCTGACAAACTGGGCTGACACTAATCTAACTCGACACGAACGTGACCCGACACGACACGACACGACCCGATAAAAAAATTCTGACCCGAAATAATCCGACACGTATCAACCCGAACCTATCTGACACGAACACGAAACCCGACACGTTAACCCGAATTGACACCACTGGACATTACCCTATCATTATGTCACACCCTGATCTTAGACAAAATGGTAGAATAATCGTTTTGTATGCTTGAGTCAAATTGTGTTGACTGTGAGCTAGCTGGTGGTCAACAGACAACAGGTGGCTCTTGGGTGGTAGTGAGAGTAGCTAGAACCGTTCTCTCTTATCACTTTGTATCATCTTCCTTCTAAACTCATTTCTGCTCTTTCTTAATTTATGCAATTTCTCATAAGTGTGAAATATCCAAATTTATCCAGTTGAATTTAGTTGTTTGTAACGAATTACAGCTGAGTTGTTTCAATGTTTCAAGTCTTTTTGTTGCATTTGTTTTTATTTTATAAATGGTTCAATTGAATTTTCACATTTTCTTTTTGCTGCATTTGTTCTAGAACTATAGCTAGCCCAATGTTTACAAAACCCTTAAACCAGGATGGGACCGCCCAAATATTGCCTTTTTGAGGCTAATTGTAGATGGCAATAATGGCACAGAAAATTACGAGATTTGTTCATTTTCCAAAGTCTTTCGATATAGTCCCTTAAAAATTCATTTAAAACTGTTCCGAGGAGCTCAACAAATACTCCGGCGCCGACGGTGAGGACACTCCAGCGCTTTAAGGTTCGTACCTTTTTGATGAAAAAATGTTGGGAATTATCGGATCTTAATGAAACCAGGATGATTTTCGGATCTATAGCTTCACGAGAACGTTGAGCAGCACGAAGGCAGCGGCCGACGGCAACATAGAGGAGCCGGTGAACAGCATCGAGTTCAGTTATTTTGTAAATGGTTAATCTGGAATTCAAACATGTTTATCATGTACCCTAATTTGAAATAGGTGTCTCGATTTCAATAATTTATGGAACGTTTTGGAATTTTATTTATTGTTAGGGAGGAAATTGATACATCTATGTGGTAAGTATAGCCTTCCACCCTCCTCGGCTCCTGAATATGCCATAAGGCCCATAACTTATGAAATGATGTAGAGAGAAGAGCCTCTTTTTTTTTTTCTTTTTTTTTTTAATTTAAATTAAGCCATCATATGATGGAGGGAATTCTATTTGGCTTCCCCGAACCGACGATACAAATATGTAGATAGATAGCTGAAAATAAGGTAGAGACTCCATACTCATGATAGGAGACAATTTGTATGATTAAAGAGAATTTTATAGTTATGACAATACAATACATTCCTCTATATCAATATCACATAGAGGTTGTTCCAATTTAAACTAAATTCCATATTTAATTTTAATAAACTAGTAGTAGAATCCTATTTTGATAAACCCTTCACGGATTTTATTATGGATAAATTTTTCAACGAAAATCCAAGTTTATGTTACCGCTTATATAAGTTTCTATGCAAGTTATAACTATTACATGAATCTACTTAGTTAATTACATATAGGCTAAAATTGAAATATATAGGATCTGTTTGCTAGAGCTTATTTCTTGCTGAATTGAACTGAACTGAACTGAACTGAACTGAATTGAACTGAACTTAACTGATCTACAGATAAGCTCTGGCAAACAGGGCCTTATAACATATCTAGCAGATTTTTTATGTACATGTACATTTTTCTTTTGCATGTCCACATTTTACCATAATACCCTTCATGAAACCTTATGATGTCAAGCCAATTTTTTATCTTAATAATATTAGAGTATTATGATAAAAATACGGACATGCAAGAGTAAAATGTACCTGCATCTAGCACACCCCTATATTTTAGTCATTGAAAATTAATATAGAATATAAACACAAAAATTAAAATATATATCCATGCCGTTTAATAAATATTACACAAATCCTATTCACAGCCAATTTATCAATTGCAACATTTATACGATATATCAAAAATAATAAGATATTTAATTCTTTCACACTTGACTATATTATAGGTACGTTATTGATGATCCAGTTTCCAATAAAATCACATTTATCTCTAGAGGGAACTACAATAGGTTTCAAAAAGTGTGTGAAATAAACGACGTCGATTCGTTCCATATAAAGTAACATATTTGCCGTCATTTTTTAAATATAGTAAATTTACAATTGAACTTTTGGTAATTCCATAATTTATTAATTCCAATACGCGTTTGATCTATATCTTAATTTATTGATGTACCATAATTTATTTCGCGAGCTCATTTAATCATATCTTAAGATATTACCATAATTTATTGTGTGAGCTCATTTAATCATATCTTAAGATATTAATAAAATATTAATTAATTATGGTATTCATGTAATAGTTATACTTGCATAGAAAATTATATAAGCGTTAGGGTGTTCGAAAATACCCGACCCGCACTACATGGCTCGATACCCGAAAAACTCGAACGTTAATATCCGGGTATTTAGTAATAAATTTGGATTGGGTACTCGACCCGATAATTATGCATTCAACCGGGTGCGGGTGCGGGTCACAAGAATTAAGTTTTCCGGGTACCCGGTAAAATATTTACATTTTTAATAAATTAATAAAATTATTATAACAAAATTTAATATTTTTCTAAAATATTCCGTGTATGTGAAAAATGAAAACCTAAGTAGTAATTTGTCTAATGAGTTGAAGCAGTAATTTGGTTTCACAATTTGGTACTAAGAGATATTTTTGCACAATCATGGACAGTTTAATGAGGTGAATATTCAAGTACTATTTCACCTCTGGATTTCAGTTCCAAGAAGTTTGATTTCAAAGTGCTCTATTTTTGAAGTTATCATGTATGGTTAATTTTCAAGTGTTAGTTGAAGTTTATATTTATTTTATGTATATTTTCATTTTAGGTTTCTCGTCCTCGACTTCAATTCAACACAAGCATGGTCAATTTCTTTCCAACAATGAGACATTATTAAGTTAGTGAGATTTGAATTAATTTGTATACAAATTTAAGGTAGATATGGTTTGACTGTGATTTTAATTTATAACTTTGATATTTTTTGGGCTTTATGCACTTTATGACAACAATTTGGTTTTTATATTGGTTGAAAATATCAATATTTTTTGTGTAAAATTTACATCAAATGAGTATAAGGGTACCCGGTATCCGGCCCGAACTATTTAGGTACCCGATAGTGCGGGTACCCGCACTTCCAGATCGGAATCCAGGTATCATTTTCAAATACCCGAAGGTGCGGTTACCCGGTAGTGTGGGTACTCGGTTATGAACACCCCTAGGCGTAACTTGGTTTAATATAGTTGATTTTCAGTTAATTTTTCCTCCTCCTCCATAACTTGGTTTAATATAGTTGATTTTTAGGAGTATACAATGTATTAGAATGGAAGAGGAAGTAAAAAAAAATGTTGGATTTGTTTCCACGTTCGTGCCAACTGCTTTAAATTTTGAACGCACGAACGCACGCACGAGGAATTTTGAAGGTTTAGGGCAAGTAGGTGAGGAACCTATACATCGTATTCACAACTGAATTCGGGTAGGTTTTCATTATAAATTAATCAGTTTGCTTATGGAAAATGCCCGGTTGTGTGTTGCCCGCTTTTTTTTATCCCTTTGTTTTGTTAGATTTGGGTTCAGCAAACAAGTCTGTCGGATCTGTTTCAAATCCCCCTAGAGATCATGCTGCCATATATCTTCTCCGGCTCCACCTCCCAATGTACTAACCTCGACACTCTGGAGAATTTTTGATTAATTAATGTTATTGGATTATTGTGCAGAGACAACAGGAACCAGATACTGAGAGGCTGATATCAGCAGGAAGGAGGCTTAGCTGAAAACGGTGTGTGTTTCAGTTTTGGCACTTTCGATTGAATGCTTTGTTTATACACTGAATTGTTTTAATTTGGTGCTCTATTTTGTAGCTAAAAGGAGGAAATCTGTTCAAGTGATAGATTTCCATGAGCTGCAAAAACCTAAGAATAACACATTCTCTGCCAAGAAGGATAAAGGTGGGTGGCCAGAACCATCCCTGAAATAGTGAATCCGCTTGGTCTCTGAAATAGTGATTAAGACAGCTAAGCCTCAATCTTGGTGTAATGTCAAAATCCTCAATCTTGGTGTTGATGAGTTCTGTGCGTGATGTTTAAAATTTTATTATGCATGGTACACAAATTCCAAACCGTCCCAGATTGATGGAATTCCTATTTTATTTTATTTAATAAATAATACTCATTAACTTTTACAATAGACTATTTAATTAAAATTAGTGCACGTACCATAGGTTAATATTAGTTTATTTTACAGCTATATAATTGATAGTATTGGATTTATCTTTTGTCAATTTATAAATTTAAGTATATTGTAACATTTTTCTTCAATTTCATTATATTTATTATCTTACCATAATATATTAGATTAATTTATATTACTTTATCAAAACAACTATGGATAAATACATCGCACAACGTGCGGGTGAAGCACTCGTGCATTATAATAGTTTACGCACTCGTGCATTATAATTTATAAACTATATTGAAATTTGACCATTTACAACAAGAGTGTATTTTAGCTTTAGATGCGGCACGACCGGGCAGTTAGATACATATATGCTTGTTCTAGCCCAAATATTTTAGGCACGCGCAACCCAAATTTTCAAGGTGATTGAGATAATTTTTGTTCTTGTGCATTTTGGCACTTTAACTATTTGCAGGTTTGCGATTTATTGGGTTATTTTGCACTTTTAATATTTGGTTTGTGATTTAATTTGATTTTACATGCATTTAAAGATTAACTTTGGTATGCCAATTTCTTTGTTGTTCCTTGCAACCATTTTGATACGCTGCACGATTAGACGTGGGAGAATAAACATCAAAAACCTGATAAGAATTCGCAAGATTAGATTTGGGAAATTGGAAATAGAACGTGTTTGAAACTGAAAACGTGGGAAATTAGATGTAACACTAATATGGCATGAAGCTATACGAGTATTAAAATCATAATCTAAATTGCAAGAGTACATTGTTTCACTACACCAAAAAGGGGATTTACTAAAAGGCCTGATGACGATTTTACTGTTCAATCTGTCACTAATTAAAGCCAACATTTGTGATGGCGGTGACGGTAATATCCGTCACTAATGGGTCGTCAGTAATTATTTCTGCACCGCTCAATAAATTTTTTATTATATGTTACTTTTTTACTATAAATTATAATAATATATATATAATAAATCTCAAAATTATTTCAGTTTACTTAAATTTATTTCAGTTCAGTTTAGTAATGAATAAGTTCTAGCAAACATGGCCTAAACAGACAATTCTAAAATTAAAATTGAATGAAACCAATTTGTACGAAAAACTAATTAGAGCAAATTCATTTTACACAACTAAGGCCCTGTTTTCCAGAGATTATATGTAGATCAGTTCAGTTCAGTTAAGTTCAATTCAGTTCAGTTCAGTTCGATATATTTAAATTTATCTCAGTTCATTTCAGTAAATTTAAATTTATTTCAGTTGAGTTCAGTTCAGTTCAGTAAATTTAAATTCAAATTTAAATTTATTTCAGTTTAGTTCAGTTAAATAAATTTAAATTTATTTCAGTTCAGCGTGTTCCAAAAACAAAATTTAGAAATTTTTTGTAAACATTTTTTTTACTTAGTTTTCTTTTATTAGGTATGTTTAGTTTAGTTTAGTTCAGTTCAGTTCAAATAATATGTCTCTAGAAGTTTATATTATTCGACTTAATTTTTATTTTGAAATACTTGCTTCAGTTCAAATTAAAATAGTTCAGTTTGGTTCAGTTCAGTTCGAATGAAATATAAGTTCATGATATTCGGCTGGATTTGTTTATTATTTGTTTATTTCCTTGTACATTTTGTTTACTTTAGTTAATAACAAATGGAAATGTACTATTTTATTTTTAGTTCAATTCAGATCAGTTCAGTCCAAATAAGTTCAGATCATCTAAAATATAATTTTATGATATACAACTCAATTTATTTCTTACTTTACCATAACCTTTACTTTAAATATAATATAATTATTTGAATCGTGATTCATTTAAATCGACTCAACAAAATGTAATATGTCTTCATTATATGACTATCTTAATTCTGTGGAACTCCAAAGATGCATCTTCCTATGATCCCGAACTTGTGAGCTTGTGTATATGCTTAGGTCAGACCTGGGATCCCTCTGATATTCAAGTCTTAGTCTATGGATTGATTCTTGTCTTCATATTCTTGCTACTGAGCAGTATACTTCAACGTACCCAACCTTCTATATATGGATGGAGCCCTTGCTCTATCTCAATGTCTCTGGTGCTTTTAGTTACTTCTTTTTGTTTATTTTGTTGATGATAGTGAACTGGCCTTTGACGGTTTCATTTGAGGCTGAAGATACACCAATGGTGGAGGTGTATCAGGGTGAGTGGAACTGCCAAAGGATCTTCCTATTCATTAGTTTTATGTTTCAAAAGGATTTTCCATTCCTTGTAAAAAAAGTTCTTTAATTTCTGATGATCTTGGACACTTGTAACTGCTTTATTATTTCAAAGGGTTAGAGGAGCCCAATATAATCCTCCCACGGTGGTTTAAAAAAATGACTATTTTAATTTAGTTCAGTTCGGTTCAGTTCAGTTAAGATAAATTCAGTCCAGATCAGTTCATATCCTTTGAAATATAATTTTATGATATATAACTCAATGAATCATATCCTCTGAAATATAATATTATGATATACAGCTCAATGACTCATATCCCCTGAAAAATACATAGCTATGATATTCAACTCAATTTATGTCTTTAATTTACCATAACCTTTACTTTATATATAATATAAATATTTGAATCGTAATTCATTTAAATCGACTCAACAAAATATATTATGTCTATGATTATTTTTAATTTAGTTCAATTCAGTTCAGTTTAGATAAATTCAGTCCAGATCCGTTCATATCCTCTGAAATATATCCTGTGAAATATAATATTATGATATTCAACTCAATTTATATCTTTAATTTACCATAACCTTTTTTTTACTTGGGTAATAATCCAATCCCAACCCCCTTTTACCCAGCGAGAATCGAACCCAATACCTCTGGGTAATTCTACAAGTGTTTTACCACTTGACCTATTATCAATTCCCCTTTTACCATAACTATAAACCTTTACTGTATATAATATAAATATTTGAATCGTAATTCATTAAATCGACTCAACAAAATATAATATGTCTTCATTATATGATTATTTTTAATTTAGTTCAGTTCAGAGCAATTAAGTTCAGTTTAGATAAGTTCATATCTTTTGCACTATAATTTGATGATATTCAACTCAATTCAGTTAAGATTACATCACCTCAAAGTGTTTTTATATTTGAATTATAAAAAAATACATTTATATTTATTTCAGTTCAGTTCAGTTAAATATATTTAAAATTATTTCAATTCAGTTCAGTTCAGTTCAATATATTTAAATTTATTTCAGTTCAATATATTTAAAATTATTTCAGTTCAGTTCAGTTCAGTTCAATTCAGTTCAATATATTTAAAATTATTTCAGTTCAGTACGGCAAAAATTAAGCTCTAGCAAACAGGCCTAATTAGGGGATCGATTTAGATAAAATCAGTAACCGTTTCCATAAATACGTCTATGTATATCTAGGGTTTGCATGCCTGGATAATAACCTATACATAAGATTAGTGGTGCCAATTCGGGTTGACGTGTCGTGTTTCGTGTTCGTGTCAGATAGGTTCGAGTTGATACGTGTCGGATTATTTCGTGTCAGATAGGTTCGGGTTGGGTCGGGTTTAAACCTAATAATTTTCGAGTTACAATCGGGTTACGTGTCAGATCGGGTTGGGTCGGTCGTGTCATGTTTCTCGTATTCGTGTCAGGATTGACAGCACTACATAAGATGGTGATAAAAAACACTTCTCTTCTCTTTTGGAGTACAAGGACATTAATATATGAGAGAATTTTACAGAGGTCCCCCTAACGTTTTTCAAAATACCGGTTTGGCCACCTATCGAATTTTCATGTCAAAATGGCCCCCCAACCTTCAATTTTTTCTTCATTTTGGCCCCCTATGGCTAACTTGGCCGTTAACTCTTAAAAAACCGTTAAATATTAGGGGTACAATAGTAACTTGAGGTTCATTTAAGTTGAAAAAAAATGCTTGTAACTGGGTTTGAACCTGGATCTCTCAAAATAATAGAAAAGCTCCTCCCACCTATGCCACTACCCATTCATGTTTAATTTCTAACTAAATTTATTTTAACTCTAAGCTCTTGCACATTTTCCCATCACCCGACTCCAATTCTCTGGCTAACTCGCCTTCATAAAAATAAATTCTCTCGCTAACTCTCTTCAGCGCTGCACCCAAGCGTGGACGAATCATGACATATCAAATGGAAAAGAAGAGAAAAGGACCACGTTTTGTTTTGTGTGAGAAATTGGGATTTCTAATTTGGTTACTCCATTGATCCATTCTAACGTAACTAATTTCATTAATTTCTCGTGGAAAAAGGATAGAAATTAAAGTCACCAATCTAGTATGCTAGTTTACCTAACAATACCTTAAAAGCTAAAAAAAACATGAGCATCTATAATTCTTCTTGGAGCCAAAGCAGTCAGCTTTTAGCATAATTCTATGAAACTTCAAAGAAACAACAATGGTGGGTCAAATCTCCAATGGCTTTGTTGTTCTTACTCGTGTGTTCATGGTATCTTATTCGGTCAGGGCCACGTGAATCCTCCGCTCCATCTGGGCAACACTCTTGCTTCCAATGGCCTCTTCGTGACCCTGTCTGCACCGGACTCCATTGGCAACCTGCAGATTCGCATGTCCAACGATGATGTGTCTGAATAACCCACCCCGGCCCGTTCGGTGACGGAATGATCTAATTCAAGTTCTTCAAATACGAGAGAAAGAAGAACGCCGATCCTGATCTTCGTGCAGCCAATCTAGACAAATGGGAAAATTAAAGCTCCCGGAAATGCTCAAGAAAAATGCAGATGCAGGGTACCCTGTTTTGTGCGGGGATGATGGGAAAATGTAGTTAAAATAAATTTAGTTAGGAATTAAACATGAAAGGCTTGTGGCATAGTGGTAGGAGCTTTTCGATTATTTTGAGAGATTCAGGTTCAAACCCAATTACAAACATTTTTTTCAACTTAAATGAACCTGAAATGACTATTGTACCCCTAATATTTAACGATTTTTTAAGAGTTAACGGCCAAGTTAGCCATAAGGGGCCAAAATGAAACAAAAACTGAAAGTTGGGGGCCATTTTGACATGGAAATTTGATAGGGGGCCAAACCGGTAATTTGAGAAACGTTAGGGGCCTCTATAAAATTCTCTCTTTATATATAACACCAGAAGGTTACATGCGTAGTTCTGAAGCGGAGTGTGGGTAGCAAGGAATGTGCTAACAGGTGTAATTCCCTACTAAAAGTCTCTATATCTGCTAGATTGTATCCTACATTGGAAACAGACAGTTCCTACATTGGAAACAGACAGTCTCAGGTGGAATACAGTCTAACACAATAAACAAACCTGAAACATGAAACTATGAAAAGGATATCATCTATTATAGCGAGCCTCCAATCCATTGGTGCTTTCATTACCCTGAATATTGATTGCAGAATGTTGGAAGCATATATCTGACCATATGATTGACCTGATCTTTTGCTCGTGCAGCTTCTAAACCTTTGCAAATGGCCAAATCTTCCGCTTGAAAAGCTTATTGCATTCGTTAACCATAATCTTGAGTATAAGCAATGAGTGAAAAATGAAATTCTTGATGTGATGATTCATCGGTTGTTTTCTTCAATTTTTTCCAAATATAAAATCTATATCTATGCTAAACTAGTTTACATTTATGTTGTTCTAATTCTAACTAAACATCTATTGCTTTCCGGAATGAAAACTACCTGACGAAGAATACCCAAAAGAACAGTTAGTCGAGCCTTGTTGCAGCATCATCAACTGGGTCGGCATCATGGAAGACGACGACGTCACATTATAATTCTCGGAACCTCCTAATCTTGCACCGGCGGCGGTGGGTTTTTGGGCCTCGCCGGCAGCACCAAGGCCCAAGTTGTCTTGCCGGATTTCCTTCAGTAAGGCCACCACGTCCTTCATAGTGGGCCTATCCTCAGCCCGGTTGCTGGTGCAGAGCAGAGCGATCCCAAGGGCCTGCAACATTTCCTGGATCTGAGTGTCTGTGTGGCCCTGGAGTTTCGGGTCAATTATGTCCACCGGATCCTTCTTGGACTTCAGGTGGTCCCGGGCCCACTGAATGACGTGTTGATTCTCCGGGAAGGAGGTGTCCGTCGGCCTTTTTCCGGTGATGATCTCCAATAGAACCACTCCGTAACTGAACACGTCACTCTTCTCCGTTATCTTTAGCATGCATCCGTACTCTGCATTTCAAGTAGTTTAGCAAGTTACGAATGGAGAAAATGGAATTTAAAATTTGAAATGAAATATAGAATTGTAAATAACAAATAAAAATTGAAATGAAATATATTTTTAAAAATTGTTTGTTAAGATAAAGGCATAGCTTGTTTAACAAATAAAAATTGAATTAAACTGAACTGAAGTGAAAATTAATGTATTGAAAAAAAGAATCAGCATGACTGAACTGAACTTATCTACCTAAAACCTTTGGCAAACAGTGACAAGAGGAGGAAATAGAGTTTATATTTTGTTTTTGAAGGTCGCTATAGCCAGGTTCAATTAGTGAAGTTAATTATTAAGGGTCCATGAAAGCAGAAGCAATAAAAGGGTGTCACTTCGTTCTAATGTGTACATTGTGGAAGGGGACATAAAGAATAGGTCAAGGATTTGTGGCCATACTTCTGCAAATTCATACAATAACCTTATCCGGCCAACCCAAACGTAACCGATAAGTAGCAAGATAATGTAAAACCTATCGCAAAATCAAAGAGACCGACTAACCATATTTAATAATTGATGATGAATGGATATCATATTTTGTACTATTCCCTCCCTTAAAACTTTTTATACCACCCGTAGGGGTGATAACGAGTCGATCCGATCACGATCATCACTATGTTCATGATCGACTCGTTTAAATTTTGAGGTGATCACGATCTGATCGCGATCAAAGCGATCAAAATAATTCATGATCATGATCGGATCGTTTAAAAATTATAATGATCGCGATCTGATCGCGATCGACTCGTTTAGATAATCGATCAGATGATCAATGATCAATAACGATCGGCTCGATCAAATGATCAATGATCAATCATGATCAATTTAAAAGTTTTTTAAAAAAGTTAAAAATTAACAAATTACTAGAAAATAATTCATTTAGATGTATATATTTATATTATATTAATCGATTATCTTATCGATCGATATCGATCACCTTATCGATCTGTTCGCGATCATGATCGAGTTTTAATGTCTATGATCGTTGATCGTTCATTTATTAAACGATCAAAAAATTTTGATCATGATCGGCTCATTTATTAAATGAACGATCTCGATCCGATTTTTAACCGATCCGATCGCGATCCGATTAACGAACGCTCGTGATCGTGCTCACCCCTAACCACCCGTAATCTTATGAAAAATCCCTATAAAAATATATGTCCTTTTAAACCCTTAATTTCATATATATTTTTTAGTTCAAAAAACAACCATAATGAAACTGATGTTGCTTGATAGTACGTCGATGTCATATTAGAGGTGAAACAACCTTGCCATATCATCAAGAAACATCAAGTTACCTCCCAATTTCCTATCTCCAACCCCACCTTCACTTTAAACAAAGTCAATACACATGTCACACTAAGTGATTTTGTAAGTAAAAATCTTCTGCAATGCAAATGTCAAGTATGAGCCTCAATATGACGTTGCACACTTTTTAATTGAAAGTGTCAAATAGACCTTCAATATTGAGAGGGTCAAATTGAGTCATTCACTTCTATTTTTAGACATAGTTGTGGGTCCTCTCATAAATGTATATGATTCTAATTTAATTTTGTCCATTCAAAAATTAACACATCATACTAAAGTTTTGTTTGTGAATGTTGCATTGGAGATGAAAGTTAAAAGAGCACCTTCAATTTGTTTGACTTTAATACATCATATTACATCTCCATTAAAAATGTATCATTTAGACAAAGTGATTTTAGGGTTGGAGATGCTCTTAATCTTTCATAAGAAACCTTTTTTTCTATTTTAGTTAACTTTATTTCCAATTTAAATGAACAAACAATATTTTGAATTTAAAAGAGAGATGACATGGGGAAAGAGAATCTAGAATGCTTGATAAATACGTTAAATGGGGGGTATCAATTGGGACATAAAACAGAAATCCAACCCACATGACTTCACATGTTCCATAGCCCCCGTCCCCCACCCACAAAACGCATTCTTACACCTAAATATTAATGTTAATAATAATAATCACAAATTTCATGCATAAACATTAAAAACACCTCATTTCTTGCTTGATTGCTCCTTTCACGTTCCCCACACTTTAAAGTTATGTCCCCAAGGCCCAAACCCCCCTTTTTTGTTTTTCTCTAACCTCCCATCACACCAAAAAACACACCCAACTATTTTTTATACTCCCTCCGTCCCAACCAAAACTTCTTAGTTGACTTTGGCTCGGATTTTAAGAAAAATGCATTTTATATCTTATAAGTGAAGTTTTAAGGGGTATAAATGGAATATCACTTATTGTTATGGTTGTTTGTAAGATTTCATTAAGGGTATATTTGTCTTTTTGTAGTCATTTTTTTTTGCCAAAAGAGGAAAGAATGAAAGTAAGAAGTTTTGGTTGGGACGGACTAAAAAGGAAAGTAAGAAGTTTTGGTTGGGACGGAGGGAGTAGTTCTTAACTAAGTGCTTTAACAAAATTGACAGTATGAAAATGGTATAGTAGAAAATCTAGCATGATCAAACGTCTGAATTTCAGATAAATAAACAACGGTAAATTGATGAGAATGAAAGCCTACCTGGAGCAAAGTAGCCGTAGGATCCAGCAAACTGAGGATGAGTTGAAAATGACCTATTTTCGTCCTCCATAAGCCTAGCTAGCCCGAAATCGGCCAAGCATGGCTCGTATCTATCACCGAGCAAAACGTTGTCCACTTTCACATCACGGTGGAGGATAGGCGGGCGACAGCCGTGGTGCAAGTAGGATAACCCTTCTGCCACGCCTAGCGCGACTTTAAAACGCGTCTCCCATTGAACTAAGAATGGCCCTCCATGCAACCATGTACCTAGCGAACCATTAGGCATGTAGTCGTAGAACAAAAGTTTGTTCTTCCTATTTGTTGCCCATCCTAATAGCCTAACAATGTTCCTATGCCTAATGCGAGCCAAGGTTGCAATCTCCGAGGAAAATGCTGACGAAGCAAACTTCTCCGATGTGGTGAACCTTTTCACCGCCATCGACAAGCCGGAAGGAAGGATAACACGGTAAACTATGCCGGAATGGCCACGGCCGATCACGTTGTTTGGTGTCAAGTGCTTGGCAACATCACCAATCGACAAGTCGAGTTTTTGGTACACAGTTACCTCCCACGGTGGGCCCATGTCCATGTCACCGTTGTCCATGTCACACTCGCGGGTCCCCTGGGCCCGCCTCTTGTTTCCAACGATTATGTAAAGTGCAGCTAAGAGCAGCACACATGCGGTGCACAACAGCGCCACCATGGCCACCCGCGCCGCCCTACTCCTCCTTGCCGCGCCGCCCTTGTCGGCGGAGCACTTGTTGCCCGCGAAGCATAAGTCGACATTCCCGGATAACACATTGAGCGGCAGCTTTGAGAAAAACGCCGTGTCCGGCACATGGCCGGAGAAGTTGTTATTTGAGACGTTGAGAACCACCAGATTTTGAAGCTCGGCGAGGAAATGGAGATCTCCGGTGATCTGGTTATGAGATATATCCAGCACTCCAAGCTTATCCAACTCGGAAAACTCCCTCGGGATGTCGCCGGAGAGACTGTTCCAGCTCAAATTCAGAGCAATCTCCAACGCCGGAATCTTCCCTAAACTCGCCGGCATATTCCCAGAGAAACCATTGCAGCTCAAATCAATCAACTGGAGCTTCAAGCAAGAACCCAACTGTCCCGGAATCTCCCCGGAAAACTTATTCTTTCCGAGAACTAGTTTCGTGAGCGAACTCAATGAGCTCAAGCTCTGGCTCAATGAACCCTCCATTAGATTATCCGAAACGTCCAAAAACTGGAGAGAAACCAGCTGAGTCAAATTCTCCGGCAAGTTCCCGCCAATAGAATTTGAATGCAAATCAAGAAACGTAAGATTCCGACACCCCGAAATCTCCGGCGGGATCACACCGGTGAGCCTGTTTGAGCCCAGGTCGAGGAAATTCAAATTCTTCAAGTTCCCAACTTCCGGGGGAATCGAACCGGTGATCAGATTATCTCCTGCCCGGAACCGGATCAACGACGAGCACTTGCCGATCTCCGGCGGGATAATGCCGGAGAGATTGTTGCCCAACAGCAACAACTTATTCAAATTCTGAAGTTCAAATATTCCTTTCGGGATATTTCCCGTCAATGCATTTTGCGACAAATCAACAGCCTCAAGATTCCGGCAGAAAGACAATGTTGCCGGAATATCCCCGTTCAGATTATTAGCCCAGAGAAACAGTAAACTCAGATTCCTTAAATTCCCGAACTCATAAGGAATCGTACCTGCGATCTGATTGTTGTCGAGCTCAATGTGAGTGAGAGCAGTACAATTCCCCAGAACCGCCGGAATCCTCCCGGAAATCTGATTCGCACTCATCTGCAGCTCTTGAAGCAAACTCAGATTCCCAAACGTCTCCGGAATGTTGCCGGAAATTGAATTCAGGGAAGCATCGATCACCACCAGCTCCCTGCAGTTCCCAAGCTCCGGCGGAATGGTCCCCACCAAGTTATTCTGCCACAGCAAAAGATTCTGCAGGTATCTAAGGTTCCCCAACCTCGCCGGAATCGAACCCGTGAGTGAATTCTCGTACAAGTAAATATTCTGCAGCGATGTACAATCCCCGAGCTCCGCCGGAATCTGTCCCGACAAAAGGGTGGTGTAAACAGCAACCGTCTCGAGCCTCTTCAGATTCCCGAGCGATGTCGGAAGAAACCCCGAGAGGGAAGTTTCCGCCAGGCCTAATGTAACCAAATTAGTACAATTTCCTATCTCTTCCGGCATTGAACCTCGGAGATTCTTATTTCCACCACCTCGGAAAACCCGAAGATTCCTAAGCCTGCCTATGCTCCCCGGAATCACGCCGCTGAGCTGATTATCGTACAAAATCAGCTCGCTCAGCTCGGACAAATCTCCGATCTCGTCCGGAATCGGTCCCTCGAGCCGGTTCGAGTTCAGATTCAGCTTATTCAGCTTCGGAAGCCGGCAAACCGTGCTCGGAATCCCGCCGGAAAGCGCATTGTCGCTCAAATCCAGCACAACCAGTCCCCGGACACCGCCAATCGTCTCCGGGATGGCTCCAGTGAGATTAGTTCCGGAAAGAACGAGCGTCTGGAGTGACAGCAGCGACGAGAAATCACTCGGAACATTTCCGAGCAAATCCATGTACGTCAAATTCAGCATGATAACCTGGTGATCGAAGTTACAACCGACGCCGGTCCATTTACAGGGATCCTCATCGGTTGCATCCCAGTTGCCGAGAGCTTCCAAGGATCCGTTCAAGCTCTTCTTCCATGAAAGCAGAGCTTCGCCCTGCAAGTTCACCGCGAAAGAAACGGGGAACAAGAAGAAGACGAAGAAGAAGAAGAACAGAAACAGGTTCTTGTTCTTCCCTAGGTTAACAAAAACAAGAGGCAGCATTTAGGATTTATACACAAACGGTACGGAGAAGAAGAAGGCGTTTGTTGAGCCTAGGGAGGAACAAAAACAGCGTTTCGGGAAGAACAAGGAGAGGAACAACATGAACCAAATCATGTCTTGGAGGTATATAAACTTAACGGATTAAAAATTTCAAGAAATGAATTAAAAGAAGACCCAGAATCTGCGGATCCAAGAACAGCTAGGCCATCATATGCAGAGAGATGGAATTTTGGATTTGGGATTAGTTTATGGGAGTTTGTGGAAAGATGGCTCAGCAAGCAGCAGTCATCAGTGACTCTTTTCTGAATTGTTTATACAGAGTTCATCAGGACTCACATGCAGCATACACAACACCTTTTATTTTTTTTATTCTAAATTTAGCCCTTTCTATTTAACTTTTCATGAATTTCCGGGAGCCGTCGTTTTCACCCAATTAGTGGTGCCGCCATCCGGACAAGGCTAGAACAATGAATGAAATGGCATCTCTTTTTTCCAATTTTTGGACGGAAAATGATAGTCTAGGTGCCGGCTATCGAGTATTTAATTATCTTCAATTTAATTTAGTTTGGCTTAATTTAGCATATTGATTTTTCTTCTTCAATATATTAATTTTAGTTTAATTCAATTCATTCCAATTCAATCTCTAGCAAACAGGCCTAACACTCATGTTTGTTGTTACATCATTGTTTAAATAGTGTTGTACTCGTATCTGTGATTTATATCATCATTTAAACAGTATTGTAATTTTATTTGATTTTAGTTTTGATAAGGGATTCGAGACACGATACTCTAATTGCTTTAAATACATACAAAAATACTTATCATTTCTATATATGAAAAATATATGTATTAGATATATTAGATAACTCTACCATTTATGATTGATTTAATTCTTGTGAATAGTTGCATTGTAGACCTTTATGTGTTAAAAGGTTTTGAATTATTGAAAATTTTAAAGGATTCTTGAATTTCTGGATTTGTTGTCCGTGTTTTAAATCCTTCTTCGTGTAAAAAATATTAGCATTTTTTGAGTTTTAAGAGCCTCTAACAGAATTGTGAATATTGAAGAAGTTTCTGGTCAGAGTAGTCTTCTCAGCGAGGCTGATCGTGATTTCCTAGAAATTGTGTCGGTGGCCTCCAACTTAAGACCATAACTTATCCAAAATTATATGTTAGACCATAAAAACAATTTAAGAACGCATAATGTTATGTTATTACGAAATTTGGGCAAATTTAAGTAAGAAACTAAATTTTAAGACCGCGTGTCTTAAAATCTCTCCAGCCAATATTCACTTCACTGTCATTTTGAATCCGCAAATACATGAAATTAGTAAGTCAAGAATTAATTAAACAATTTGTTGTAGATGTAGTAGATTATAATAGTTTGTGAATGAACATATACGGAGCAAAACTCAAATCTAGATCTAAAATCACTGCCACATATCCATTGAAAAATCTCCACCATACTTTGATCCATATACCAAACCTCCAGATCTATGACACGATTCTAGTGACCAAATGCAGTTGAAAATCACAATAATATTTAAAGCATAGCTTCGAATCTATTTAAAAGAAATATAAACCCCATTCATATTGTCGGATAAAATCTGAAATTTAAAAGAAAATAATAAACCCCATTAAAAAAATCACGTACTAACAAAACCAGAAATTTTCCTGTATATATATATATCGAACGACAGTATTTGATCCATGGCCGGATCACGTGAGAGGTCGCGTGACAACGGGCAAGAGTTTTTGGGTGAAAGATCGATTATGCTATTGCTTAGCTCGTGAGAAAGGCATGCAGATGCAATCATGCTATTGTTTACTTCAATTATCTTACAAAGATGTCGTTTAAGAATCTAAAGTCACACTTGCACATGATGATGACCCTAATTTTATTTAAGAGATGTGTGATCATGTGATGCTTGATTTTGCTTTTTCTTTCCTTTGTCTCTTTCTTCTTCTACTATAAATTTATTCATAATCTATACTCTCAATTCAAATTACGTTATTTGAGATATAATACATCACTTACGTTATTTGAGCTGTCGTCATTCAGTACCATCTATTTAGTGAAAGATAGTACCATTAGTTAACGTTTGCCAATACGCACTAACTGGCTATGAGGTTTTCACTGCCATGACTGCACCAACGGACAATGCCACCGTCATTATTGAGGTATGTTCAGCCGATATGACCAGTTTGAAACCACTCCACAGTCCTGGAGACTCTATCACACTACTCCCTCTTAACATGCATGCATTCACCTAGCCACCATCTTCGACGTCTTGAACATCCACGAAATGGCCGCCTACAAGCACGTTCATCCCTTATAGACAGAAACTATATTTGATTTCATAGACAATCGCTGATTACGAGAGTTTCACTATGATGACGAATCCATTGCACAATTAAACAACGCGACCGCATATTTCCTTCGTGGATGTAAAATTTGAAGATGAGGCTGATGTCTTAGTGGTGTCTACATTATCAAAAAATCATTTTTCAAAAATTGGTGTCTTAGTGATTTAAAATTATTCTATGGACATCTGAGAACGTATCATGTGAGTCTGTTTAAACGTTAGACAGCTGATGTTCCATAAATTTGTGTTGATGTATTTTGACAATTTGTTTACGTTGTTATTATAATTGGTGTTGTGTATTTACTTTTTGAATTTCACCTTATTAGTGAGAGTGTCTTCTGTAGGCATGGAACTCATGGCGTCCGCCGAGGCCCGCCAAATGGACGACTAGTCGTCATGGCAGAAATTTTGCATCGCCGCAACAGTTCGCCGTGACTTTTAGCGCCTTTTAAACGAAAGCCTCCAAACGACGTTGTTTTGGTGAATTGTGCAAAATAAATTAAAATTTTGAACTAAAAAGGATAAATATATTTTTAATTCGGTAAAAGTTTACCCTTTTATAAATGAGTTATGCTCTAATATCTTATATTTCAATGTTAGAAACAAGATAATCACATTTATAGTTAAAATTAAACTTTTTTCTAAATTATAATATTAGGATAAATATTTCAATAATAACTTTTAAATATACATCCTAAATATATCTATAGTTTAATATATAAACAAAACGCCGTGAACGCCGCAAGTAGAGCGTCGTAACGACTAGTCGTCCTGGCACTCGACTAGCGCCGCGCCTTAAAAGTGCGCTGTGACTTCCTTGCCTGTAGGACGATCCTTAATGAGATAAAAGGCAAAAGTTGATCTTTACAATTTTCATGCTTGATCATTACATGTTCTATGTTGATCTTCTAGTTCTAACTTTCAAAGTTTGATCTTTTACATATTAAACATGACATTCAGTGTAATACTGTTGATCTTCTCACTCTCAAACCGATCTTTTACATATTAAACTTTTGAGACCTTGTCTCAATTGAGAATTCGTACACCTTATTTTCAAATGTTATTAATTTGTCATTTGTTCATATTTACATTGTGTAATGATTCATTTTTGATAATAATTATGGTAAAATCACATAGATAGTTTCCTATTAGGCAACCTAAAAGCTAAGCAGTTGAAGTTAATTTTATTTTATTTTATGTTGATGTTGATTATGTGTTGTAATTGATGTTGTGTATTTATAATTAATTTGTTGAACTTCACCTTTTTTCAATGATTATTAATTGATGTTATTTTTGTCCATTTTGATGTTGTACGTGTAAAAGATATATGTAGTTTACTAGTGTATTTTTTTATGATATTGTCTAACATTTAGACAATAATACTAGTTTACTAGAGTTTGTGAATAATATGTTGTCTAACTTGTATTGCAGCTCATATGAGACTGTGCTGTAAAAAACAAAAAACAAAAGAGAAAAGTGTCTACGTACCCATGAGTTCTTCATTAAGGGTTCATGTACCCTTGAGTTTTTGAAAGGGTCCAGGATCCACATGGTTTGGTTTGAGTCAGGTCCTGGACCCATGATCATCCCTACTCCCGATGTTAAACAATGTCGTTTCCACAAGCGAGTCATTCCTATTTAATATTTCAAAGCTGTATATGTGGATTTTGCAACAACGATAAACTATGCTGCTCCAAATTATGCAAAATTGCCAAGCAACTCTAGAATACCATCGTTGTGATGCTCTAATGAGCACTTTTCTCAAAACAAAAACTATTTCTTAGGGGGTGCTTGGTTGAGGGGTTTGGAGGTGGGTAATGGGTTTGATTATAGAGTATGGGTGTTTGGTTGAGTATTATGATTATATGGGTCCACCTTCATTACCCAAAACTGGCCAATCACCCAAACCCCCCAAAATTGACAACTATGAGTTTCATTACCTAGTTGTTTACTATATTTAGCCACTCCGTCATTTTAGTTTACTAATTTTAGCCATTCCCTAATGCAAACCAAACAACAACATTATAATCATTACCCCTATAATCATTATACCCTATTATCATTCCCATTCCAATTCCCATTCATCTATTTCAACCAAGCACCCCCTTATTGTTTTTTTTTTTTTTCCAATTATGCAAAAACTGTTTCAAATTTTGCCAATTTCATCATCAAATCTGAAAATAAATTTTCAGGTCCAAACGAGTGTTGGGCCTAATCTGGTACAGCAGACCATTTAACCCCATTTTACACAATTTTATTTTTCTTTTTCTTTTCCTTTTCCTTCTTCCTCATTCTCCATCCTCTCCAGTCCCCAACGAGTTTTGCCGCCTCTCCCTGCGCTAATCCTCACTGAATTCATCGAACCCAGCCCCAATCCCCCGGAGCTCCTTATTAAACTAGTTAATCTCATTCCGAGCTTCCTAAAGTCGAAGTATCTCGATTGGAACAAACTTCCCCGTCGATATCCCTGCGGCCCCCTTCCGAGTTCAGATCATCTTCAATAACTCGCCGCCGCCATAGTACCCGGTGAGTTATACTTCCTTTTATTCACTGAATTTGGTGACCTTTGATGTTGTAGTTTTTTTAAGTTCCGAAAGGCTGACCGGGTAAAAAAAGAGGCTTTAATTTTTGTCAAATTTCTCTTGTCTAAATTGAGGTGGATTTTGACAATTGCAATCTATAGTGGATGTTGTGTGTGAGAATAACGTGACATATAGCCATTCAAATGTGTGTGGATGTTTTTGCTTTTTTTCAGTGTTTTCACTTTGTTCATTAGTCTGATGGGATCATGCTGAATACTTTTTGATGAAGTAGGTACTGGGAAAAAAACATTCTTGGGTAAGATAATCTGTATTTGTGAAGTCAAATTTATGCTGCTTTTCATAGCTTATTGTTGTTGCCTTTCGTAAATAAGTTAGGATCATTTGGGATATTGTTTCGGCTCTATTGAAAAAAGCATTGTGGATAAATTGTTTCTCTATGTGTTAGTTTCTACACAGAGTTGAAACCATAAGAAATGTTTGTAGTAAATGCAAGCACTGTAAAATTGCTTCTAAGGCTAAGCTAGATATAATTGTAGTGAAATGCTTATGTTGTGATGATAGTCTTTCATTTGTTGATTAACTTGCCTCTTTTTGTGAATGACTCGTAAGATATTAATCTTCTGATGAATGTCACCATGCTCCCTTATTTCAGGTCTCATAAATTTTTTGAATGAGACCTGGGGTATTTGTTGGAAAGAATGACTTCAAATTTTAGTCTGTAAGCTCTTTTTAAAAACTCTAGTGTAGATCCTCCATATAATAAACTGCCGGTAGCATTTTGTTAGCTTTGCTCAAGTCGCTGCTTTTAGTTTAATAGTTAGCTTTCATGACTTCGTAGGGCATGTTCTTAAAATGGACTCACCTGAACGTGCAAGGGTATCAGTAAAGAGGGAGATGGATGCATATTCTGATCTAAGAAGTGAGACATTCAGGGATGATGATGAATGGGAAGATGATGATAAAAGAAAACATCGTTTGAACAAATTAAGAAAGCCTGGTATTGATGAAGAAGCAGAGGTAGGAGCAGACAGTAGTAGTAGAAGGAGAAGTAGTGAGAGCCGAAAGAGATCAAGTGGCTTCACCCGAGGTCATAGTGATGAAGATGACTATGAAACAAGAAAAGAGTCGCATTATCGGCAGGTAAAGACGAAAACAGAGGAAAGCGCATTAGATAAATTGAATAACAGGAGTCAAGAAGGTGACTATTTAGAGAGGAGAGGAAGCAGTAGAGATAAGGGATCTTCTGAAAACGGAAGAAATTTAAGGAGATGGGATGATTCAGATGCGACCGGGCGAGGTGAAGAAAGTAACTATGTGGATAAAACAGATGTCAGAGGTGGGAGGCTTATTGAGTCTAAGCTTGACAGTTCTAGAGTGAGTTTGAAAATTGATCAAACCGAGATCAGAACCAGAGAAACTGTTTCAGATGGTGACAAACTCATTAAATCTCAAGGATGGGAGGAGATAAACAGGAGTAAGGACAAATTTGATTCCTTAGAGGAAGAAGTCGAAGGTACTTCATTAAGACACTCAACCAAGGAGATACTTGAAGAGCAAATTCAGAACAAGAATTCTTCTCGTAGAGATTTTGTGGATAGCCAGGAGAGGTCTATAAATGCAGACGAGGATGTCAGTGCAGGACTAAGAGACAAAAGCAGGAGAGAAGGTGACACAATTAGGAGGTCGAGGACTCCTGAAAAAAATGTAAGAAGGCAACATGAATTGGAGAACTTTGACACGGACCACGAACGGAGTAATTTTATTAGGAAGAAGGAACATGAATGGGATAACTATAGAGATGATAGGTCCAAAGCAAGAGATGAGAGCTGGATTGACAGGAGGGATCGTGAGGATTCAAGAGAGAGCTGGAGAAGAAGGCAGCCTAATAATGAAAAGGAAGTTAAGGACACAGATGCAAGTTATAATCATGGAAGAGAGTGGGATTTGCCCAGGCGTGGCCGGTTTGACCATGAAAGACCTCAAGGTCGAACTGGTAGCAGGAAAGATGGGAACAGAACTGAAGCTGTGAAAACTTCATCTAAATATGGTATTTCAAATGACAATTATGATGTGATAGAAATACAAACCAAACCCTTCGATTATGGAAGGGAGGAGACTAAATCTGTTGTTCCCAGAAGCAATGAATCTCGTCAGCAATCTGATACACCAGCTGCAACTGATGATGGTAGAGCTAATCCCAAGGAGGAAAAAGCTAGGGATGCCAGTGTACCAGAGATCTCAAGAGATACATTCACAGATGGGGGTGAGAATGACTATCCGGCTGCAAAAGCTCGCAATCATCCTTCAGGCCAAAGCTCTAGTGGTGGAACACAAATGATACATGGAAATCAGGACAACCCTTCTTTCTCAAGATCTGCAAGTAATAGAGTTCGAGGGAGGGGTAGACCAACTGGCCGAGATGGTCAACCGGCTGTGCTTCCGATGCCAATGATGGGCTCACCATTTGGGCCAATGGGATTGCCACCGCCAGGATTAACTCCTAGCATGTCCCCTGCGCCAGGTCCCCCAATGTCACCAGCTATCTTTATGTCACCATTCCAGTCTCCAGTTCTTTGGCCTGGTCCTCGAGGTGTTGACATGAACTTATTAGGTGTTCCATCAGTTCTATCACCTGTACCACCTGGACCCTCTGTACCCAGGTTCCCCTCAAATTTAGGGACTCCATCAAATCCACCTATGTATTTTAATCAAGCAGGTCCTATTAGGGGAGGTCCACCAAATACACCTGGTCCAAGTTTTAATCCTGTGGTGCCTGTGGGTCGTGGACAAACACAAGAGAAAACATCTGGAGGTTGGGTTCCTCCTCGGACCAGTGGACCCCCTGGCAAAGCTCCATCCAGGGGAGAGCAAAATGATTACTCCCAGAACTTTGTTGACACTGGTGTGCGTCCGCAGAATTTCATCAGAGAGCTGGAGCTCACTAGTGTAGTGGAGGATTATCCTAAGCTTCGAGAGCTCATCCAAAGGAAAGATGAGATTGTTGCAAATTCAAATTCAGCCCCTCTGTATATGAAGTGTAACCTGCGTGAGAAAGTGCTTTCACCAGAGCTCTTTGGGACCAAGTTTGATGTCATTCTTGTTGATCCCCCTTGGGAAGAATATGTCCATCGAGCACCTGGTGTCACTGACCATATGGACTACTGGACACTTGAAGAAATCATGAATCTTAAGATTGAGGTAACTAGTTCAAACACCCTAATTGTCTTTGTTTGTAATAGTAAAAAGTGGGGAAGTGGTTGGTTACTAAAGTTAGATTTGTTTGGTCTTGTGTGGTTATTTGCATAAACAATAAATTAATGCTTAATAGTAAGTATAAAGATTATATCTTGTTTAGATTTTTAACTGTTTGTACTTGCAGGCTATTGCAGACACCCCTTCTTTCATTTTTTTGTGGGTTGGTGATGGTGTTGGACTCGAGCAAGGTCGTCAATGCCTTAAAAAGGTAATCCTGATACCCTCCACCCCATGAGATATGTTTGTGATGCTGTCACTTCTGTCATGATGACAGTTGTGGATTTTACCTTTTTTTTTTGGTGACTTTGTATTTAAATTTTTTAACTGCTTTTCGATTATGATCTATGTTTGATTTTCTGTCATTAATATATGCTGCCTTATAGTGGGGGTTTCGAAGGTGTGAAGACATATGCTGGGTGAAGACAAACAAAAACAATGCAACTCCAGGGCTGCGCCATGATTCTCATACTCTATTCCAGCGTTCAAAGGTTGTGAGGGACTTCATTTCCTGACTATTATTATGAAACAAATGTTTTCTTTCTTAGTTCCTATTGTTTATTAATGTTTAGTATTTTGTCGACCTGTGTCTTGCCTATACAATAAAGGAACACTGCTTAATGGGAATTAAAGGGACAGTTCGTCGCAGTACTGATGGTCATATAATCCATGCCAACATCGACACTGATGTCATTATTGCCGAGGAGCCTCCATATGGTAATTTGTCTTGGTGTCTTATGTTTTATGCACAAGTTGTTTGTCGTGTATAATTGGGTCCTTCACATATGTTTTAATTTATCAAAAAAAAAAAAACTATGGAGGCTTTCCACATTGGTTGTATTACTGCATAAATGCTAACTAGTTTCAAATGATAATTGTATTCCCTTTCCAAAGGCATTTAGTTTAATTTGGAAACCAATGTGCCAATTTGTGCCTGTCAATATTCTATTAGTGTTATAATGTCTTTATGGTGGCTAAATTTACCTTCCTCTTTGTATCATAGGATCTACTGCAAAACCAGAAGATATGTATAAAATAATAGAACATTTTGCCCTTGGCCGAAGAAGACTTGAGCTCTTTGGAGAAGATCATAATATAAGAGCTGGCTGGTTAACTGTCGGGAAAGATTTGTCTTCATCAAACTTCAATGCTGAGGTATGGCTAAGATCTTGTTCTGTTTGTCCTTTGACATTCTCTTGATAGACGTTCATGGTATCTCTGATTTTGAAATAGAGTAGACACTAGACAGATATGGGGTGTGCTAGGTTGGATTAGTTTGGTAGGAGAAGTACGTTAACCTTGTGGTATGGGTAGTAACTAGTAAGTATACAAGACCACTCAGTCTAATGTAAAATGCAAAATAAAGCCTATTATATGCTGTTAGGTATATGTGAATCATATGTCATACTTTTTAATGAGATGTAAAGTATATGTCATACTTTTTAATGAGATGTAAAACAGCTTCTCTGAAATTTTCATCTGTGTAGTCCAAGCACAATTCAAGAACTTAGCCAAAATTTTGGTTTTTTGTTTTGGTTTTTTTTTTTTATCTGTACATCTCTTCTGACTGGAGATGGGAACATTGACAGGCATATAGCCGAAGTTTTGCCGACAAAGATGGAAAGGTTTGGCTGGGTGGTGGGGGTAGAAACCCTCCTCCAGAAGCACCACACCTTGTTCTCACAACTCCAGAAATCGAGTCACTGCGTCCAAAGTCACCCATGAAGAATCAGCAGCAGCTTCAGTCACAGTCTTCATCGATTTCTCTGACAGCTGGAAACTCCTCAACTAGGAGACTCACTGGAAATTCACCACAGCACAATAATGCACCAAACATGAACCAAGAGGGCTCCAGCTCAAACATGCCGATGGCATCTCCCTGGGCACCATCGCCCATGGACGGGTTTAAAGGACGAGAAGGTAGTCTGATGCCACCCGACGATCAGATGTTCAATATGTATGCCTATAATGCCCCCTTCGTCCCTGGTAATCTCGAGTACTTGGACTACGAATCCCAGAGAGCCATGAATAATATGTTGCAGCAGCAGCAGCAGCACAACGGGCCATACTAGAATTTGCATTTGTCCTTGTAACATTATGCACTCTCTTTTTATTGCATGCTAGTCCTCTTTTTTCCCTTTGAACTTAATTAATACTGCCTTTTTGTTGATGGTCAAACAGGCCTTATTTATTTGAAATAAGATCTAGGAAATCGGCCTTATTTGTTTGACTTTTCTTCTAATATGAGTAATTAAATGCAATGTGAATTATTATGATCTTGACAACAAGTCGGCGTAAACGCTATCGATCCATTAAGCCATGCGAATTATTTATTTGGACTAGTTGTAACATAGATTATTAACGTCGACATTCAAGTAACTAATTAGAGTACTTGAAGAAAAAACACGCATCATACATTTATTTTGATTTATATATACAACTCTAAATATGGAGAAGGTCTTGGGTGAGACCGTCTTACCATAAGCTTAAGGTAGAACGAATGAACTACGAATGATAGTTCATGTGTTTAATGGATTTGTTCATGTGTTTCACAGCTTTAATTTGTTAATTCATTTACATATTGTTACCGATTATAACAAACAAAATTGTGAAACACAAAAACAAATCTGTCTAACACATGAACCCAGCTTATAACAAACAAAACTGTGAAATACATGAACAAAACTGTAAAACACATGAACAAATCTATTAAACACATGAACTATCATTCGTTTATGGTAGGACGGTCTCACCCAAAACTTTGTACTAAATATGTCATATTCCGTCGAGTTGAAGCAGTATTGTGTTAAACTGTGTGCTATACTAATAAGTACATCATAAATATATCGTCGAATATTATATGTTGTCTAATCGTGTGTGTGGCGATTGATTAGAGGTGGGATGCTTTGCTCGAAATAGAAGAAATTATGAGGATCAGCTGCACCTTTAACCAAAGCCAGCCTCTTGAAATTGTTGTTGAAGTACCTTAATCCCCACACCTTACCTTTGGAGTAAACAACATCATTGATGCCCAAATCAAAATCCCTAGCATTTAAGATTGTTCTTCTCGGATCTTTGGACACAAAACGCGTCATGAACTCAGACAACCCCCTCAGCCAGTTAATGTGAGACTCCCCAACTTCCTCGCTGCTGTCAAACCATCCTACAATGTACAGAATATCGTACAGAACACCTTTTCTGTGCGGAAACCGCGTGTCGGATTCCGGTATCTCGTCCATCCTCCCTCCGTAGGGATGCAGCTCGAAGTGGATTATCTTCGCGCTCGAGCACCGGTTCCACAGCTCCGACAAGGCTTCGCTAGGTATAGGTTTGTAAACCAGGTCGATCTTGCCTTGCTGTAACTGTCAGGCAATGGTGCAACGTTGTTTTTTAGGGCTTCTATTCTTGTCCCTCTCTGGTACGATGAAAATCGAACCACCGACTCGATCCATCTCATTTCTTCGCAATCTTGCTTCCTGATACCTAGTTCTGCAGGGAAGATCCTATTCATGATTCGGACAAGATCCTCGGTTTTTCCCAAGTAGACTGACCGAAATGTCCCCACGGTTGGAGTTCCACCTCCTGCATCAAGAGCTACACTGATGAGCAAATCTTTGGGGGCATTATGGGCAATATCTTGCCATTTGTGCAGAAGGCTAATGGCTCCCTGGTCCAAAGTTCTGGTAACACTGAAAACGGTGACGTTTGGTGAAACACGCGCGAGCTTGATTTTCCATACAACGATGACTCCAAAGCTAGCTCCGCCGCCACCTCGGATGGCCCAAAAGACACGGCTCCCCATCGATCTCCGATCGAGAAGATTCCCGTCGGCGTCGATTATCTTCGCATCGATGACGTTGTCAGCAGCAAGGCCATATTTTCTGATGAGGTTTCCGACTCTGCCGACGCCGATCGTCGCGTACAGCCCCGCCGGAAAACCATGCACCGGGCTTTTAGTACAGCTCACCAATGGTTGCACCTGATTCAACTCATGCAACATCGTTTTCGACATCGATGTTAATCGATCTCAGGCTTCGGAGATCGACCATGAAGAATGGACCAAAATTTCTCGACGTGTACGAGGTTCCCTCGAAATGCGGATTCGGACACGAACTCCGTTTTGCTTGCAGCATTTGACGGTGATTTGGACCTGGGAGTAGCTTTTCGGAGTGATTATGGCTAGAGGTTTACTGGAACGGTTCAAGAACCTGAGGTTTTCGATCCTAGAATCCAAGATTGGTTCATAACTGCTTGAATTCCTAGGAGTGTTCAGACTGGAAATGTTTGAGTTCAGCAAACAAGGAATGAAAGCTTCCTTCAATGTTTGATGTGATGCAAGTGGTTAAACACATCCCAGTGCAGCAATCTAATGCCATCTCTTAGAGCTGCAATGAATGTAGGCGAAAAGAATAAAAACCAGTAGTTTCCCATCTTCAATAAGCTTGAAGCAAATTTTGACAAAATGAGCCGCATCTGAAGGAAGTGAGTGTGATCTCAACACCAACTCCAACATCAGCAAAGTTGTTCGACGTAATCAACTGATTTAATAAAAAGAGGTCAAACTAAGAGTAGCTAAAGGGAGCAGAATCATTAGTAAGGAAGTTAAAATCAGCAAGCAAACATACACCCCCTAGTATCTAGGTTTAGTTATATGGACAATATATTTCATTTGCATTTATATCAAACACAACATTTCTTTTCTTTGCTGCCAAGTTCATTACTGGTTTAGTTATATATATATAATATATACATTATATATATATAATATACACTTAAAGCACAGTATTTCACTTAATCTAGGAGGGATTCAATTTGACTACTGGTATTTCTTCTTCTAAGTATTATAATCAATCAAGGTTCCAATAGGAAAACACAATTTAGGAGCACTGATTACATGAAATGGAATCAAATAAATAATGTTGACAGAAGCAATAAAAGTAGTAAAATATCATATTTCAACTTACTGCATTAAGGCCCGGGGTAAACCATAGTGAACATCAATGTCATTCATCTTCACAGCAGCACTAAGCTCAAGGCCATTGTATCCTCCCCCAACAATCACAGCCTTACCATTCTTATTTGCTTTGAGAACTGCTACAATCTTGTCATCATCATCAATATCTCTCAAGTACAGAATATTTTTTGCATTAGCTCCTTCCACGCCAAAGTCTGTCAGTCTGGGCACAACAATAACTCATTATTTAATTGGGCATACAATAACATTCATGTTTCCAAAAGGATAGTTGAACTCCTCAATCTTATTATATCTAAAAGTTTAATACAACAGACACAGAAGGAGTAACTACCGAACTAAACGATCAGTGAGAACATGCACTCTCAACAATTAACATGTTGCCAACGTCAAGGAAAATTAGTTCTGACAATTAATCAAGCACCTTGAGTACGTAAAGAGCAGAATATAAATTTGACAAAGAAATTGAAACAAAGAGGATAAACACCAAACCGGTTAAAGTTTATCACTTGTACTGCGTTGGATAGAGGCCACAACGGCGCGTATCAGGTTTACCTGGTAAACACAGAGGATAAGTGTTGGTCATAGTCTCATAGATATCAGGCGGCAGAGATTGGTATGAGACAAAAATGACTGGGAACCGGGCGCAAACAGGCCCATTCTCAAACATCGCGGCTTTCATTATATAGTAAGGCCCTGTTTGCCAGAGCTTATCTGTAGATCAGTTCAGTTCAGTTCAGTTCAATTCAGTTCAGTTCAATTCAGTTCAATTTAGTTCAGTTCAGTTCAGTTAAGTGAAATGTAATTTGATGAAATTCAGGTTAATTCAGTCATGCTGATTCCATTTTTCAATACATCAATTTTACTTCAGTTCAGTTCAGTTCAGTTCATTTCAGTTCAGTTCAGTTCAGTTCAATTCAGTTCAGTTCAGTACCATCAACAAATAAGCTCTAGTAAACAGGGCCTAAGAAGATTAGAGAAAACGAAAGCAATAATATTAATGATAGTTTTTCCACCATTTTCTTTTGTAGTTTACTTAGGCCCTGTTTGCCAGAGCTTATCTGTAGATCAGTTCAGTTCAGTTCAATTCAGTTCAGTTCAATTCAATTCAGTTCAGTTCAGTGAAATGTAATTTGATGAAATTCAGGTTAATTCAGTCATGCTGATTCCATTTTTCAATACAACAATTTTACTTCAGTTCAGTTCAGTTCAGTTCAATTTAGTTCAGTTCAATTCAGTTCAGTTCAGTTCCATCAAGAAATAAGCTCTAGTAAACAGGGCCTTAGCCTAATAGCCTAATAATGCATTTTTGGTCTTATATTTATACTAAAAGAATGTCAAATATTATTAATCAGTCAACATCGATCATGAAGAAAGGTCAAAGATTTGTTCTCTATATGTTGATAAAACTAATTTTAAGAACTCACTCAATTGAAAAATTCATCGCGTGATTTTTTTTTACTACCACTTTTTGACCAAATTATCAATTAATTTTTTTTACATAAAGTTTCAATGAATTCAAAGTATTGAAAACATATCCGGCTGAGCAAAACTAACCGGATAACCGAAACCGACTGGCTAACCGATCGAAACCATACCGATTTTAAGGTCAACCGAACCGTAGGGTTAGGTTAAGGTTATCACTTTTTGACTAACCGGTCTTTCGATTAACGTTAAGGTTTTCAATATTCAACACGAATAGTTAACCGATTAATCGGGGATTATTTTGCAATTATTTATTTATATTATTATTATTATTAACCCTATATAAATAGAACCGAACACTTACCAAAACTTAACTCTCCCACATTTCACTCTAGCTACCTTTTGTATTCCTCTTGTCTCTTGGTGTATGAGAAAATATGAGGAAATATCTAGCTTTTGTATTCCTCTTGGAAGTAGCTTTTGTACAATTCTAGGCATAGGGGGGAATATATATATATATATATATATATATATATATATATATATATATAGCTTTTGTAGTATGGTAAACTGTGTTTCAAAATATTTTATTTATCAAAATTATTGGTTAACCTAACCGAATTTCTAATTAATCGAGACAAAGGTTATATGATTGTATTTGTCAATTTTAAAGATTAACCGAATTTTAAAGTTTCGGGGCAAATTCAGACATCAATTTATGAATTGTATCATATTATATCTTTTAGGAATGGAAAACAAGTTAATAAACATAACTCACTACTATGTAGTGAGCACTATGTTGGTTAGGCCATTTGAGATCGTTTAGAGCCTTAAACTGGCGCTTTAGTATTTTTAATATTTATATTCTATCTTAGAATTAGTTTATTTTTAGCATAGGGTTTAAGATTAGTATTTATACTCCTTTTTGTAGCAGCCACAAATTATTCAATCTATTATTATTATTTTGGAGAATTTTCTCTTTTCCTGGTGGACTCCAGGTTTCGAATGGATTTCCGACCCTAACCCTTGGATTCGTGCTGGCGAATCCTTGATTGTTTCTTATTGATTCGTGCTGGCGAATCTCACGATATTCCACCGCGTCAATAAGACAAATAAAAAACACGACCTTTATAACCAGATCGAGAACAAAACTTCGATATAAATCAAGATTTAATCAAACAACTATTATTTTGTGGATTAGTCACACTTATTTTACCGTAAATCAATAAAGAGAAGAACCATTGCTTTCCCATCTCCCCATGATGGGAAGATGAGGAAGAAAATCAAAGAGGAAAAAAGGGTTCGATGAACAGCGGCGGCCACAAGGGAGAGAGTGTTTAAGAGGAATATCTTAGAAAAGGGGTATATAAATTTTATTTTACTATGGTGTAATTTTAATTTGAAAGACAGAAGAAAAAATATATATATATTTTATGACATATTTACACTATTTCAATTTTCAATGCGTAAGCAAAATACAGGACTTAGGTGTAGTACAACAATTCTGGTTTTATTGGGATTTCATGGTAAATTGGTACAAATGGACTAATGGTATAATATGCTGTCACAACCAGCTTTAAGCCTCGGGGTATTTTAGTCTTTTCATCAGAAGGGATCCCCTTCTTAAGCTAGCTCAGTCAATCAGTCAACGGGACAGTTCCGAAAACCGTTGCGGCAACAGAACAACATTTTGGCCGTTGGAGAAAGGGGATAAAGTCACGCAAATCAGAAGGGAAAGGTATCGAATTTGTGAATTGAAATCAGTAGCCTAGTTTCAGTAGCTTAGCTCTCTCTCTCCTCTAGATTTCTTCTGTTCTTCCTCTTCTCAATCTGTATATCTCAGCTTCCATGCTGCAAATTAATGTTCTCTTTTATGGATTTAAGTGGATTGTTACAAGTGGTATCAGAGCGCAGTCGCTCCTCGGAAACAAGGGCGGAGTCTCTGCAACAGCGGCGATTGGAATCGGCGAGGCTGCAGGTGGTTACGTTGAGGCTGCAAGTGGAGAATAGCCGCATGATCCAGCAGTTAATCGAGTTCACAAAATCCCCAGGCTCCACCAGAGAGGAAGTTACTCATACAAGAGAATTAGAGCGAAGATTTTGGCAAGCAGAATATGAATTTCAGCAACTTGAATTAATCAAGCGGCGAGAAGAAATGGAAGCAGGTGATTCGCGTGCTAGTGAATCGATACAGGAGGAATCCGTCGAATATTCGTCGGTGACAATTACCAGTGAAGAACGGCCTCGATTCCATCCGGAGAAAGACGAAGCTTCGATTGCCCTAGGGGATTTTCCGGCGGCAGTTTTGGGTGACGATTCACAAGCAACTATTCTCGCGGAACAATCTCAGGCGAGATGCGATTTCTGGCCAGCAATGAACTATCCTCTATCACCGGACTACGAGTTCGTTGAGGTTTGGACTGCGCCAGAGCTTGAGGGATCCGGTGAGATTGAAGTTGAAATCCGGGAGGACGCCGAGGAAATCGATGAGCTACGGATGGCGTTCCATGAGGAAAGTCTAAATACGGGGTCGTTGACTTCTTCTACGGGTAATATCCATCAATCTCTTGAGTGTTCTGAAGATGTTATAACTTTTGAAGATGATTCACTGTTTGTGCGAGATGTTAATGATGATATAAGCGGTGTAGTTATTGATTCGGTTGCTATAATTCTTGGTGACAATTTGAAGGAATTAAGTGAAGTTGCATCTGTTGGAAAGTATATTAGAATTGTTGAATTGGAAATCAAGAATTGTATTGGCAGGAGACTAGTCTGTTTGGGTGGATTTTGTGATAGTATTGAACTTGCTGAAGTTGTTATGTGCTATGACCCTGGTATTCATAAAGTGTGTCCTACTTTTGATGTTTTTGTGATGAGTGCATACCTTGAGAATGTTATTGAGTTCATGGACAGAGATGGTGAAAATAGAGCTAGGAATGAATTTGATGAATCTCTTGAATGTTCAGAAAAGAATTGTGAATTCTTGAATGGCAACTATATCAAAAGGTTGGGAAATTGTAGGAAATTCTTAACTGCTAAAGATTATTCTTGGAAGTTTAGAAGCCATTGGGTGGTTTTGGGGGATGAGAAGCTGGTACATAGTGTGGAAGAAGATGCTTTAAAAATGGATGCCAGTAGTCTTGTAGCTGTTAACTGTGAGCCTAGTGTTAATGCTTTGGAGCTTATTAATATGAAATGGAAAACAGTTCCTGATGATTATTTGGGAAAGAATGATAGAGTTTTAAAATTGAGGACTGTTACATACACAGTTGGGATGGACAAGGGAAAACTGTGTGAGTTTGGATGGTCTTGGATCAGGGATAGTGAAATGATGTTTGACAATAAGGTGTTGGTTGAACATTTAATGTGTTTTGATCCGGGTATAATTGTAAATATTATTGGGTATTCTGGAGGTCTTGAGTTGATGGAATCTCGACAGTTCGGCTCAGTTCTAGAATTTCTAGGCCTTGTCTTTCTTTGTCTCATTTCGAGGGCAGAATATATGTGGTGCGTTTTTTCCAGTTCTCATTTGGAGCATGTGGGTTACAGTGACGCTAGACATTTGGGACCAAAACGAGTTCTCCGAGTGTATGTCATCAGCTGTAGTACGAAGATGACACCTTACCAACCAGGCTATAAAAATAGCAGTGCCAACTTAGAGGTGAAAAGTGGATGGAATTTCTATTTTCTGATTTTGCATGATTTTATGGATATCTTCGAGCTTTGTGGCTGGGGAAAAGGTTTAGATGCAGTTTGTGTTGAACTTGTATCATGCCTTAAAGTTGTAGAGTCATTGGAAAGCTTCATATTTGATCTGTTTATTGTGCATAAAGCTGTTGAAGACCTTGGTTCTGCTATAACAAATCATCAATATGAACTGGAGTTTCACCCTAAAGCAACACCAAGCTCGACTTTGATTCAGAGGGATTTCATATTGCCTACGGTATATTTTAACAGCAAATGCCATACAACAATTCTGAGTTCTTTAACTCATGTTCATGGACTCTTTAATGAGCTTGAGGTCAAGCTCCATTCAAGAAAGAGGGAATTATCAAATGAATTCATGACAACATTCTTGTCTGTCGGAGGGCTAGATTTAAGCCACTGCAGCTTCATTACATGGCATCACTCTCAAGCTGCTGCAATTTCAGTCTGCAAATATGCATGCCAACTTTCCACTTCACATTTTCTAGTTGCCGGACCTGCTTCGATTCATACTCTACCAGGTTTGGAAAAAGAGAGACCTCAAGTCTGCAAATTCTCATTTTCTTTCGAGATTTTGATGGTTTTGAATTCTAGAAATAGTCTGATGGTTTTGATTTTAAGCATCTTGAGTACTTATCTGCTACAAGCTGAGCCATGCCAAAAGGATTCGCTAGGATTTGAGTATTCTGAAAATGATTCTGGACACTTAGGATTTGAGGTAACAAGGAAGGCAATAATTTTTGTGCTATTACAATCTTTGTTGAAGCAAAATGGGACTATGGCTTGGATGATAGCTTGGAAATGCATAAGAATTGTAAA
Organism: Cruciata laevipes; assembly: GCA_963678965.1. Classification (NCBI taxonomy): domain Eukaryota; kingdom Viridiplantae; phylum Streptophyta; class Magnoliopsida; order Gentianales; family Rubiaceae; genus Cruciata; species Cruciata laevipes. The sequence continues at coordinate 21,157,449 of OY787637.1, forward strand.
GGTTCCAGAGAGCTTGTTTCTGGGAAATGAGCAACAACTATATGAATGCAACAAAGTGCTTTTATGGTTGATTTCAGAGATAGTGTGTAAGCTGCTTGCTCTTCAACTAAAGAAATTTATCTTGGCTTAAATTTTCGGAATGAAGATTCGAGGTGTTTAGAGATGATGTTTTGGAAGCTGCAGTTTTCCTCACTGGAAATCAATGAGGATAAAGTAGCAGATGCATGCCATTCTATTCCTCACGAGATCATGATTTTTAAAACACTTCTTGTAGCCATTTATATAAATGGGGAAACGAAAAGGATGATTGATGTGACTTGGGAATTAATGTGTGGAAATTGTCATATTGCAGACAAGAAACACGTTGACTTTGTGATGTTGAGCAATATAAGCATGGTTTGGTTGATAGCATGGAATAAAGTTACCTGTGGGGCCGAGTCTTATGCTACAATGCTGCATTTTTCACTGGAGCTATTTCCATGGAACACCCTTTTCCAGGTTCCTCTTACCAACCAATATCTGCATCAAACTTGTTTATCATGTCCTGTTCACATCCAGATTTGTAGTTTGCAGAGCACTAGGCCGAATCACTTTAATCTCGGTCAAAAACATGAAAATGTGAATTCCTCGAGAATGAAAAATGCTGATTCAGTTCTGGATGTTCCTGAGCAGCAGACATATGGAAACTTATGCTCTGATTTTCTAAATTTTGGATATTTTGTTCAACTGAAGTTTGGAAAGTACTGTAATCACAGAGCTTGGGACAACTTGCTTTGGTATTTGAAGGAGCCAAGTGGAAGAAGCAAAGCAAGGAGTCATTTTCCACAAACTGGCAACAATTTCTGCAGTTTTCTTCTGAAGTTTCTGAGCTTGGGGAGGGCTGTTACAACCTGTACAATGGTACTTGGAAAAAGGAAGAACAGCAACTCAAAAATCCCTCAAATTGCATCACCTCTTTGGCCTTGCTCTTATTGGTTAGCACACCAGTTCCTACTGATGCAGTTGGCAGTGAAGCCCCACTCGAGCCATGCCACATTTTACACCCCACGATAATGCATGTTGGGAGAATGCTGACTCATTTTCAGCTCAATTTTCATCTTTTCGTATTCAGAGGAGGAACAAAGATCAAGGCTAGAGCCTCATCTGGAAAATCTACAGCCTTTGGAATTTCCATGCTATATCAAACAATGGTAGTGGCTAGTGGAATGAGTTTTTGTGCAATCTGGAAAACGCTAGCTAGCTTCATTATAGCTCAGTTCCAGTTATTCATTGCTTGAGGACAAGCAATATTTTAGCAGAGGGGTTTGTCACAACCAGCTTTAAGCCTCGGGGTATTTTAGTCTTTTCATCAGAAGGGATCCCCTTATTAAGCTAGCTCAGTCAATCAGTCAACGGGACAGTTCCGAAAACCGTTGCGGCAACCGTTGAGAGCTTGCAATGTGTTGTCTTCATCATCTTTAATTCCTGCTTGGGTGAACAACTGGAAACCAGTTATGAGGGAGATAGCATAGCTCAGGCTGTACTCACTAAAAACATGAATCCTGATTTGACCTACACCAGTGGGATTTTGAAGCAGTGCCAGAAGATTTATGTGGGGGATCAAGGAACTCTTAGAGCTGATATCTTTTCATCCATGCATGCTTCATCTATTGGAGGCCATTCTGGACAGAGTGCCACAATTAAGAGGATCTTGACTACTTTTGTATGGCCTAATCTCAAGGCTGAAGTCATCCAGTTTGTAAAGAACTGTGTGATATGCCAGAAAAATAAGAGTGAGCACTGTAATCCTTCTGGCCTCTTGCAACCCTTACCCATACCAGATGGAGCTTGGAAGAACATCACCATGGATTTTGTGGAGCAGTTGCCATTATCTATGGGATACAACACAGTATTGGTGGTGGTTGACAGATTTACCAAATACAGCCACTTTGTAGCTCTACCTCATCCTTTCTCAGCTAAGCAGGTAGCTCAGGCATTCTTGGATGAAATACATAGACTGCATTGCTTACCAGAGTCTATTGTATCTAATAGGGACAAGATATTTACCAGTCACTTCTGGAATGCTGTTTTTGGGAAACTAGGAGTAAAGCTCAACTTCAGTACTGCATTTCATCCTGAAACAGATGGCCAAACAGAGAGAGTGAATCAGATTCTTGGGAATTACTTGAGGTGTTTTTGCAGTGAGTATCCAGGCAGATGGAAGGAGTGGTTGGGCACTGCTGAGTGGTGGTACAACACCAGTCATCATTCAAGACTGGTAATGTCTCCTTTTGAAGCTCTCTATGGGGTAAAGCCACTGACACTACCCTTAGGCATCTTGACTGATACAATCTTTCCAGCAGCACATGATTTACTGCAACAGAGAAGTGAGGTACAGAAGAAATTGCAGCTACACTTGAAATCAGCTCAAGACAGAATGAAAGCCTATGCTGATACAAAGAGGACTGATAGGGTGTTCAATGTTGGAGATTGGGTATTGCTGAAAGCTAACAAGTACAAACAGACTACTCTACAAGGTTTACAATCCCAGAACCCTAAAATCAGCTCCAGGTACCACGATCCTTTTCAAGTTGTGAAGAAGATTGGAGCAGTAGCTTATGAACTGAAGCTACCTCTGCATAGCAAGGTTCATCCAGTGTTTCATGTCTCTTTACTCAAGGCATTTGTTGGAGATCCTACACAGGTGGTTGGCAGCAGTCCTAACATCAGCTATGAGGACTTGGAAACTTTGCAACCTGACAAAGTGCTACAAAGGAGACTCATCACCAGAAATGGAGTGACTGTGACCCAGTGGCTTGTGCAATGGAAGAATCTGTTGATTGAGGATGCTTCCTGGGAAGATGCTCAGTTTATCCAGAACCAATTTCCACTCTTTGCTGCTTGAGGACAAGTAGAATTTCAGGAGAAGGGAATGTTGTGATTTCAACTAAGTCTAGGGGTGTTTTAGTAATTACGTTTCAAGTCAATGGTTATGTTGACCGAGTTGTTTAACCGGTTCAACCGAAGAGCTAGGATTGGTATTGGGATTTCCTATATCTGCATTTTCTGTTTAGGAAGGAGTATCGAAAATCATTGTGTAAAACTCATTGTCACTTGTTACCCAATTTCACCCACCGCTCCGGCGGGTTGAATTACCGTTTTGTTCAATTGTTGATCGGAGATCACAACAATGTGAAGCTCTAATGGGTGTATGGGCTGGGTTGTTGCGCGTGGGGGAGGCCCACTGGAATTGACTCATTCCAAACTCCGGAGGGAAAAATCTGAGCCGTATAAATATATGGATAATTCCCCTCTTCCGCAGAACCTTTCACCCATTGACTCATTCCAAACTCCGGAAGCATTTTCTGAGCCCTCTTTCGCACATACACGCACCAGATCCAATCGCAACGCAATCGACTGGGTTTTGACTGCTTTTCTTCTCCGCGGTTTTGATTTTGTTCTTCTTCTTCTTCTGCGACAATTATTTGCGGATTTCTGCTGTTAGGGTTTATAATCCTACTTCCGATGGAGATGATGAGGAAGAGGAGAATGCCTGATTCGAATGTGCAGAAACGCAAGAGGAGACGGCATAGGGAACTCAAGGGACTGGGCCCTGTATTGGAAATACCTCCCAGTTCGTATGAAGCGTGCGACCCTTGGTATAGGCCCCCCAGATCTTATAATTATGATGAATATGAAGATGAAGATGAAGATGAATATGAAGATGAAGATGAAGATGAATATGAATATGAATATGAAGAAGAGATGAGGAAAAGAGAGGAGGATGATGAGAAGGACCTGAAAGATGATGAGGTTGAGGCCTATCAGAAGGACTTGAAAGAAGATGAAGTAGAAAAGACGTGGGAACCAATCAGCTGTGATGCTGATGATTATGATTACGATGGTGTGGTGGATTCGGGTGCCGAAAGGAAATTTGTGCAAGATTATGCGGAGAAAGCATTGGAGAGATACAACAAGAAAAACGGTACAAAGTATGGAAGTATTCAAGATTTGGTTGGCAAAGAGTTGATTGGAGACTATGGATCGGATCATGATTGGACACACTGCAACTTCACAGCCGAGCAGCAAAATGGGGAGCCGCGCAAGCTCTTCTTTGTGGAGATTAAGGATGGCAGGTTTCCTCAGTTCCCTGGTTGCTACCCTGAAACAATCACCATCACCGCTTGCCGGATCTTGAGAGGTAAAACCACACTTGGCTGTGCTGATCATTTGTGCACAGAGGTTCTTCATCCCACCCGAGGATATCGAGTGGGACATCATGCCTACAAGGGTGATCGAACCTCGCGCGCTACCTTCAAGGCTCGATGTTTGGACAGTCCTTATTATTATCCTTCTGATTAATGCTGATTTATTGTTTGATGCTTGTGTTACTCTGAAAGTGTTATGTTATGACACCAGTATTTCACTGTAAATGTTATTCTTGTAATTTGTTATGAGGCCACTATTTGGTCTTTGCAACATTTGAACAAGAATGAAATCAGTTTTGGTTGACATGCTTCTTCTGAGTAAACTCAAAAACACAATTAAGTAGCATTTCGCTGCAAAAATTTAACTTAAAAACTACTCTTATGTATTAGATCCCCAACACAGTAAGTGCACAGCTCCATCTCATGAAAGAAAGTTAATGGTTTGTCTATTGAGTATAGCAAAGGTTTGACAGTGATCTGCTAAATTTAATTTAGGGAACTAACTATTCTCTAATTTCTCCATGTTGTCTCACTAACTCAAGGAAAATTCCCTCAATTTCGAAGATTTTTTTCCAAAATCCTTGCAACAATTGCATTCACATCCTGATTGTTTTGGTGTAACTCCCTTTTCTCTTCATTCCAAATCTGACATCATGGAAGCATAAGCTGCATTTATGAGCCAAAATCAAAACCAGCACAATTTGTTATGCAACACACAAACTTATCCAAACTGATAAAATCATATGATGCACAATCACAGTTGGAGATAAACCTACCAAATCTAACAAATACAAACTACAATGAAAAGAGACCAGCTAAATCAAACAGACCAGATCCCGTGCAGTATAGCATAAGCATGGACAGTATATGATGAGCCTTAAAAGAAAATACACATGTGAGTAAGCGCCAATATATATTCCTTACTTTAAGCCTGCCACCACAAATCACACCTCGCATAAGGATTGACTAATCTCAAAAACCCAGAAATACACATCAAAATCAGGGTACCAGTTTCATTTTTTAATTATAATATGATTGCTCACCACGCCTCTCAAAAGTACCGTTAAATCAGGTATTTTGTACCAACACATTCACAATCGTTAATCCAGAGCCTCTCAAAAACTGAAGTCACACCCACAACCACAAAGATATTTAAAGTTAACCTAGCCTGATCTATGGTGAAATGCATCCGCGAGGGGATACGATGACACCTTCATTGGGATACCCAGGTCCCAGAGAATAAAACCTAAATAATTTTTGAGCTGGAAAAATGACAATACCTTGTTCAGTTCAGCAAGTAAGCTTTTGAGCTTACTGAGTCATTGTCCACAGAATTATCCATAGGGATGATGCATCCGCAACAATATATAGCAGACGGGTAACCAAGTTATACTTGCTGACTTTATTGAGTTCTCTGATGCTGCAGTAGGAGAGACATTTGATCGAAAACTTTCTATTCAGATGCTCCTGTTTTAATTCAAATGTGTCAATAACCATTTCAAGTGCCTGATACGAAAAGTACCACTGTAGAGCTGGAAAATAGCAGTTCAGCTTACTTTGAACTCAAATGGGCATGATTGTAACCCCGCGAATCATAACGTCTGTTGAAAAATAGTTCTGCATCATCTTGAGAGGAATCCAGAAAAAAGTTGCAGCAACCTTTGTTGACTTGTTGATCCAAACACCTTTTTGCATTGTAGAGCTAAAATTGGTTTGCATTGTTAACAAATCTGTTGCACTTGTTTTCTGAATTTTCTGAGCTGCACTTTTCACTTTTTCCGAGCTGCTCTTTCTGTATTATTTTTTTCTTTTTCCGAGCTGCAGCATCCAAAGTTGTTTAGAATCAAAGGCCAGAGGAATCTATAAAATTGCAGCGTTAGAACCCTCTTCCCTGCCCTCAAGCTCAAAACAATGGCAAGAATGTGACTAGTAGAATATGTGATGAAGAGAAACTTAAGCAGATTTGGAAACAGGCTTCTCTGGCTAATACGGTTTCTTGTTGCAGCAGTAAGACTCAATTCCAATGCTCTGTAACATTCAATCACTTTCTTGGACATCCAAAATAAACATCCAGAATAGCAATAATCTTGAATCCCCTTATAGCGACCCCTTGCATAAGAATAACATTCTTGACGTTTTAGACACAAAAATGCATCAGTTTCAGCACAGCTTTTGGAAGCAATATCAGAAGTTAGTGACTTGATCCCCTTCTTAGTTCCTCCTCTGAAAGAAGTCATCAGTTCATTCCATGGTTTCGGAATTGCAATGACTTGAGTGCAAGCGAACTTATTCAAGCTTAATGAAACCAAGTAATTACCACACACCTCAGATTTCTCATAAGCTCTCATGAGATCATGGTCCCTCAAGAACCAGCCCCCAAAATAAGTGCTAGAAATACTAAAAGAAGTGCCAGAAATTCTCGTTCCATCCTTAGAGGTCAATATTCTCCAATTGTCAAGAAAACAGTACAAACCCTCACAAGTACCTCGATTCAGATCACCTCCTCTGATCATTATCATGTCAAAGAGGCAAATCCCTTTCTCAACTTCATCCTTCCTCCTTGACCCGAAAATCAAAGTGAGAAATGTCACAAAACCTTCACGCATTACAACAGAAGTTCTTTCATCAGAGATTATGTCTATATTGAATTCTTCTGTAGCATCATCTTTCATCTCAGACATTGACAAGCAGTCTGGAGTTCTGCTACACAGGAGTGATGCATCAGACTCAATCCTCACATGGTATAACTCAGATGGATGATCTTCATATTCCAGAAGATCATCATGAAGAGACTCCCTTACAGTACCCAATCTGATGCACTTGAAATCTGCACAAGAATACTTCAAATGTGATGAATGCAACCTAAGAAAGAACTCTTCAGTTGTTGTAAAATCTGAATTATCAGAAAGAATTCTTGATGATATTATTTCCTCCCTGCCATCTTTGAGCTTGTCCTCAAGCTCATGAAGAATCAAATGGAGAACAGTGCTCCCGTTAAACACCAGTGGAACAAAATGTGTAAAACAAAATGTTTCAACTTCAGACTTGAATGGATTAGGGAAAATTAAAGCACCCATATTCCACTCAACTCCAAGTTCCCATTGTACATAAGTTTCCCTTGTCATTTCTTCCTCTTGCAACTGTGTGAGAAACTCTTCCAGAAGGATAAGCTTTCGTTGTAGCTCTTGCCTTTGTTCATCAATGGTTAGGATTAAGGAATTTGCTGCAATGCCATCTCTATTTCCAGCTGCATTTTCAGAAGTATGAACTGACACAATTTTTAAAACCTGAGCCGCTGCACTTTCTAGGCTGGAAATTAGCACTGGATCATAATAGCACACAATATCCCCTGAAATGATGCTATCATTATCATCATTTTTCACATGACACTCTGAATCACCTCTTGAACTAAACTCTTCATTAGACAATTCACAAATACCGGGATCAAAAGACCATATAGCTTCCTCTGATTTTCTACAGAACATGATTTCTGTAACTCTATTTCCAACCATGCCTAATAAAGCATGATCATCATAAACTTCACTGTACTCCACTTTCCCTTTAAGACATTCCTCGCCAATACTTCCTACAACAATATTTCCATTGTTCTTTACTGCAACATTTCTTCCTGCGTATATTTCACCCTACCATTACAGTTTCCCTCAAACAGACCTGGATCGAAGCTCATGACACACTCACAGGATTCACAACTATTATTGATCTTTCTCATACTCCTTACTAGAGGCCTAAAACATTCGGAAAATTCCACTTCATTTCCAGACACCAACTTCTTAACTTTGTCACTAATTATCACAGTATCAATACCAAACCTCCATTCTCTATTATCAACAATGGACCCATTGATATCAGTTATCACAGCAATCATCAGTTTATCAACAACTTCTGTATCTTCATCACCTTTACACCCACTGTTGCCAATATCTATGGACTTAGAACTCAAGCACTCATCAATCAGTAATTTGCACAGACTTTCCTCATCAAATACTGGATATTTAAACTCTTCTTCCCAGTCATTCACACAACATGAATCCTCACTAAGCATTTCCCATATTCCAGGGTCATAACACACAGCAAACTCAGAAATTTTACTACTATCCTCCTTCAATCCCAAAATTTCAGAATCATCACAGTTGTTACAGTCAAAACTACCACACATCACACTCTTCAGTTTTACTACTTCACAATACTCGGACAATTGAATGATCCTAACAGTTTCTTCATCCAAACCATTAACAAGACAAGCATTATCATCAGTCATCTTAACAATCCCAGGGTCAAAACACACATTATCATCATTAAGACTATTAGTTTCATCCAGTACAATCATTATTCCATCCTCAGAACATTTTTCCAATAGATCAATCAAATTCACAGGATATTCATCAATCACCAAAGCATCATCTGAACTAAGAGAATGTGAGGAAGTAAAAGAATTCATACTCTTATAATCATCAACCGAACTTGAGGCAATTACAGGTAGTACATCAGGAGCTGGTTCCAGAGAGTTTTCCTCGATGACCGGTTCCTGCAATATGTCACCGGCAACCGCCGCCGGAGAGTTCTTGGCAGAAGTTTGCACCGGAGAATCCCCTAGAGTCATCAACCGCTGCCCAAGCTGGCGGTATGCCTCTTCGATCTGATGTGCCCCAATTTCCGCTTCCTGCACCTTGATTTCATCCCGTAACACATTCTGCTCCAGCATTAGCCTACGAGCTTCCCAAGATTCCACTAGAGAGCTCTCGTCCGCTGTGGAACCCAAAGTATTTAACCGTGACAAGTGAGTTTGCAAACTCTCCTTCCAGAACGATAAAGCATGCCTCCAATATCGCAAATTATACAGTTCACTCAGCAATTTGTTGTATGTCGGTACAGGCGGCGCCGCCGTTGGTTTGGCGAACTCCGCTCGCATCATATGCTCCAATGTCACTTCTAACGCCTGCATCGCCTGCGTGAATTCCTCCCACGACGATTGCATCGCCGCTCGCACCTGCAGTAGTAATGAATCCAGCTCCGGCAAAAATGACGCTTGAGCTTGATGCAACTCCACCGACGGTATCTGAACTTCATTGAGGTCTCGATCTTCCATTGATTTTCCAAGGATCAGGTTGCTCTGATACCAAGTTGACAGGAGCTAGCTTGATTAAATGGAGAAAATCGGAAAAACAGTACAGATGGAGGCAAGCCTCAGAATCTGAGATGAGGAAGAAGATCAGAGTATGGGATGAGAGAGAATCTTTGCTGATCGGAATTACACATCACACGAAACCGATAACCCTAACTTCTCTAACTGATTCAGTATATAAACGAGATGGGTGAAACCGTCGCCGAACTGGATTTCTCAACTGCTCCTCTGCTGTCTCTAAACGGCTGCCTCGATGACTAGTCAATCTTCCTGGGCATTTACCAAACTACCCCTCCAGTAATGAAGCCTTCATGACAGGTGAATGGGCTGGGTTGTTGCGCGTGGGGGAGGCCCACTGGAATTGACTCATTCCAAACTCCGGAGGGAAAAATCTAAGCCGTATAAATATATGGATAATTCCCCTCTTCCGCAGAACCTTTCACCCATTGACTCATTCCAAACTCCGGAAGCATTTTCTGAGCCCTCTTTCGCACATACACGCACCAGATCCAATCGCAACGCAATCGACTGGGTTTTGACTGCTTTTCTTCTCCGCGGTTTTGATTTTGTTCTTCTTCTTCTTCTGCGACAATTATTTGCGGATTTCTGCTGTTAGGGTTTATAATCCTACTTCCGATGGAGATGATGAGGAAGAGGAGAATGCCTGATTCGAATGTGCAGAAACGCAAGAGGAGACGGCATAGGGAACTCAAGGGACTGGGCCCTGTATTGGAAATACCTCCCAGTTCGTATGAAGCGTGCGACCCTTGGTATAGGCCCCCCAGATCTTATAATTATGATGAATATGAAGATGAAGATGAAGATGAATATGAATATGAATATGAAGAAGAGATGAGGAAAAGAGAGGAGGATGATGAGAAGGACCTGAAAGATGATGAGGTTGAGGCCTATCAGAAGGACTTGAAAGAAGATGAAGTAGAAAAGACGTGGGAACCAATCAGCTGTGATGCTGATGATTATGATTACGATGGTGTGGTGGATTCGGGTGCCGAAAGGAAATTTGTGCAAGATTATGCGGAGAAAGCATTGGAGAGATACAACAAGAAAAACGGTACAAAGTATGGAAGTATTCAAGATTTGGTTGGCAAAGAGTTGATTGGAGACTATGGATCGGATCATGATTGGACACACTGCAACTTCACAGCCGAGCAGCAAAATGGGGAGCCGCGCAAGCTCTTCTTTGTGGAGATTAAGGATGGCAGGTTTCCTCAGTTCCCTGGTTGCTACCCTGAAACAATCACCATCACCGCTTGCCGGATCTTGAGAGGTAAAACCACACTTGGCTGTGCTGATCATTTGTGCACAGAGGTTCTTCATCCCACCCGAGGATATCGAGTGGGACATCATGCCTACAAGGGTGATCGAACCTCGCGCGCTACCTTCAAGGCTCGATGTTTGGACAGTCCTTATTATTATCCTTCTGATTAATGCTGATTTATTGTTTGATGCTTGTGTTACTCTGAAAGTGTTATGTTATGACACCAGTATTTCACTGTAAATGTTATTCTTGTAATTTGTTATGAGGCCACTATTTGGTCTTTGCAACATTTGAACAAGAATGAAATCAGTTTTGGTTGACATGCTTCTTCTGAGTAAACTCAAAAACACAATTAAGTAGCATTTCGCTGCAAAAATTTAACTTAAAAACTACTCTTATGTATTAGATCCCCAACACAGTAAGTGCACAGCTCCATCTCATGAAAGAAAGTTAATGGTTTGTCTATTGAGTATAGCAAAGGTTTGACAGTGATCTGCTAAATTTAATTTAGGGAACTAACTATTCTCTAATTTCTCCATGTTGTCTCACTAACTCAAGGAAAATTCCCTCAATTTCGAAGATTTTTTTCCAAAATCCTTGCAACAATTGCATTCACATCCTGATTGTTTTGGTGTAACTCCCTTTTCTCTTCATTCCAAATCTGACATCATGGAAGCATAAGCTGCATTTATGAGCCAAAATCAAAACCAGCACAATTTGTTATGCAACACACAAACTTATCCAAACTGATAAAATCATATGATGCACAATCACAGTTGGAGATAAACCTACCAAATCTAACAAATACAAACTACAATGAAAAGAGACCAGCTAAATCAAACAGACCAGATCCCGTGCAGTATAGCATAAGCATGGACAGTATATGATGAGCCTTAAAAGAAAATACACATGTGAGTAAGCGCCAATATATATTCCTTACTTTAAGCCTGCCACCACAAATCACACCTCGCATAAGGATTGACTAATCTCAAAAACCCAGAAATACACATCAAAATCAGGGTACCAGTTTCATTTTTTAATTATAATATGATTGCTCACCACGCCTCTCAAAAGTACCGTTAAATCAGGTATTTTGTACCAACACATTCACAATCGTTAATCCAGAGCCTCTCAAAAACTGAAGTCACACCCACAACCACAAAGATATTTAAAGTTAACCTAGCCTGATCTATGGTGAAATGCATCTGCGAGGGGATACGATGACACCTTCATTGGGATACCCAGGTCCCAGAGAATAAAACCTAAATAATTTTTGAGCTGGAAAAATGACAATACCTTGTTCAGTTCAGCAAGTAAGCTTTTGAGCTTACTGAGTCATTGTCCACAGAATTATCCATAGGGATGATGCATCCGCAACAATATATAGCAGACGGGTAACCAAGTTATACTTGCTGACTTTATTGAGTTCTCTGATGCTGCAGTAGGAGAGACATTTGATCGAAAACTTTCTATTAAGATGCTCCTGTTTTAATTCAAATGTGTCAATAACCATTTCAAGTGCCTGATACGAAAAGTACAACTGTAGAGCTGGAAAATAGCAGTTCAGCTTACTTTGAACTCAAATGGGCATGATTGTAACCCCGCGAATCATAACGTCTGATTGGATAGTTGATATGCGTTGACATGTGTTAGGAAGAAAAGGGTTCTTCAGTGAAAGAGAAGAAAGCAACAAATTAAGCAGCAGGACCTTTTTAGGTAAGAAGAAACCATTGCAGCTGCATTCAAACCAGAAGCCAATTTGAAAAAAAAAATTAAGGGAGAAAAGGCTCTATTCAGGCTACAAATAATTTTCAAAATCTTATAAGTAATTATTGTTGAGAAAGGAGAACCCTATTATTTAGTTGAGAAAGTTTATGACATTCATTGAGAAGCTTCCCATAATGCATGACCAAAGCAAACAGAAATAGAGAACTGAGATATGTCAGCTTTAGAGAAGACAAAACACATCACACACAGATTGCGGCATACAGCTGAAATGATTCGATCCTCATTCATTGCAACATACCAAAATACTAATTAATGTAGATTTTTAATTTGGATACATGTCTTAAGGAAATGAAACAACAACAACAACAATAATACGATAAACATGGATTTTTTTAAGGATGAGTCTTCAAACTGTCTTGGAAATGAAACAACAACTACAACAACAACAACGACAACAATACGATAAACATGGATTATTTTGATGATGAGTCTTCGAACTGTCTTGGAAATATACACCCACAGCTCAAAATGCAACAAAATTGGTTTGCATGCTCTGGAGATGCATAACTGGGCTTCTCAGTAACTGATCCAGATAAATGAAGGTGCACAGAAGGGAAAAAAGGGGCTGAGGATCTATAATGATATGGATATGCAAAGTAAGTCAACCATTACTTCAGTTCATAAATTGTACTCCGATACAGGAGCATATCAGATAAAAACTAAGTGGTAAAAAGAGGGCAAACAAACATAGGTTGTCATTTCAAAGGTTCATGTATCACAACAAAAAGAGTTCAACAATCAGCAGGCTTTAATGAACTCTATTCAACATTTCTGAAACTTAAGCCAGTCTAGAACCAAAATCACACTTATGCGATACATGACAAACATTATCCTAAGTTGATTTAACATAGTTTTACAAGAACTTACAATTTTTACAGGACAAACATTAGTTCTAGTTTCAGCACAGCTACCACCTTCACAACTAAGTCCTAAGGGCTGCCCAAAGCAGTTTACATTTTCATGACAAGTTCAGTAAAAATGAAACTTACAGTTACAAGAAGTGCAGAAACAGATATTCCCACACCAGGATCACGTTTCTCAGAAACAGATATTCCACAGGTCATCATGTAGTCTTCTTTCAGAAGCCATATCCGTAGCTTGTCTCGGGGAAAGGATGACTTGATACTACTATCGCCTACTAACTGCCTCAGTCCCGATGGCAAATTGGAAATAATACAATGAGTTCATACTGAACTAAAAGAAATGGACATTTCAATATCATTCTAAGCAACAAAAAAACAAAAAATTGTTGATTTTTACAGACCCTCCTTAACTTCATCATTCTGCCCCATTTCAGTCACTTCCCAGACCTTGTTAACTTCATTCTAGTTCATTTCTTTGAAGCAAATGATTAAGGAAATTGATTGGGTCAGCATAATTCCAGCCAATTTTGATTAGGTTATCATTAACAACATACTCCCTCCATCCCCTATTAATTGTCCTACTTTCTTAGTCAAATATTTTCACTCTATGTTTGACCATTAATAACTTTAATTATACTTAATAATAATTTAAGAAATTTTAATATTCTAAGAGTGTTTCACACCGAGAATCTAAAGATATTGTATATGATGATATTATATTTATATACAAAAAGTTATTAATGGTCAAACATGGTGTGAAAAAAGTTCACTATTTTAATAGGACAATTAAAAAGGGACGGAGGGAGTAACTTTCAAGCATAACAATTCATTATTTTGGCGGTCATTTGATTCACCAAGTTCTGACAACAATTCACGAGTTCGACTAGTACCTGGATGGAGGAGGAAGGTGAACCAAAAAGCATGTCATCGCGGTGGATTCCACCGGCCACCGGCGCCGGAGATACGAAGGCGGCGGACCCGCCTAGCCAAATAACTCGGGTTTTTGCGAAATGGGTTCAAGCCCAATAAAAATATCATGGGAAGTAGAAGACGGTTTTTATTTTATATAGTTAATTATTTATTTTTTGTTTTTAAGTCGGTTAATAACAAACGGCTCTCAAACTCTTGCCCGGGAACACACAACTCAAATTCCCATTCAGCTCTCTCTCACACACACTGACACACAGAGGCCGGATTCCGCCTTATTCCGCCGTTCTCCTCCCTCATTCCGCCGTTATCCTCCCTCTTTCATTTATTGGATATCTCAGTGGTGTTAAATCTTGAAAAATCAGAGTAAGTAACAGTTCCGAAACCCCTGTTCATACTTCAAGATTGCCCCTTTCCCGCCGGCCGCCGTATTCCGCCGTGATCCTCCCTCTGTCTCGTTTCTTGGTTATTTCAGGGGCGTTAAATCTTTTAAAATCAGAGTAATTAACCGTTCTAAAACCCCTGTTCTTGTTAAATCCATATCTGGAATCAAGATTGCCCCTTTCCCGCCGTATTCAGCCGCCCGTGCTCCCTCTGCCATTTCTCGGTTCTTTTTGAGCCGTTAAATCTCGAAAAGTCAGAGTAAGTAACCCTTTATAAACTTCTGTTCCCTGTTAAATCCATATTTAGACTTCAATATTTCCCTTTATATGTTCTTAATTTTTTTTTAATCATAGGGACAGAGGATTTGTTGGCAATGAGTTCAGGGACCATGCAATTTATTTGGGAAGGGCTTACAAATCTCGAAATAGAGCTACCCCCTTTAAGACAGGGGAAAGGTAAGTATTTGAGATTTTTTTTTGTCATATGTTTTAAAAGATGTGCATATGGGATGTGACATTTGAGTATGTGAATTTTTTTGAGTATGTGATATTTTATTTTTCGAAACTCCGTTTTAGTTATATATCATAATTTAGGATATTTGAAAAGAAAAGAAAAAAAAGACATGAAAAGATATCAGTTATATTACTTAGCCGCCATGTAATTGATTTTTGAGGTAATTTTGTTTGTAGTAATAATCTAGGTATAAAGTGTTGATTTGGTTTCAGGTTTTATTACCTAGCCGCCGTGTATTTGATTTTTGAGATAAAGTGTTGATTTGGTGTCAGGGGGTTGTGGATTCACCTCTGTGGCGAGGGGTATGGAATATACATTCAAGGTAGCCTATGCAAAATGCGGCATCAGGCTACCTAATGTACCCATCCTCGACCATCAGAAGTGGGAAAGCAAGGTCAGGCAGACATCTCCGGCGAAGAAGGGTTGGTGGCCAGAGCACCTCTTACTGAAAGCTTTATGGAGCGCTTACTGCGTTCCGATTCAGTACAGTGGAACGGCACTATATCATCGGCTCCACGAAGTAAGGAGTTTTCCGGCGAGTTTGAAAGACGAAATAAAAAGAGTTCTTTCTAGAGGAATTGCATTGTCAGCGGTCATGAAGATAACAGAAAACTGTGCTCCCTACAACAGACGGCCTTACGTGATCAATAGAGATGATGAGCGTTTGAACAAGCACATGACCTATGGAAAAGATAGGCTATGGAACCATGCCATAGTTCTCGTTGGATCGCTAGACGTGGTAACCAAAGAAGACGAAGCGAAGTATGGAGTTGATGCTGGATTGTATTGGCTTTTCCAGGACTCGGTTGGCAGTGGAGCTGATCGGACCAAGAGCTCGGGCTGGTTCAGAAATGCTATCAACATAGTTGACCCCGATTTGCTGATTGGGAAGGTTTGCTATGGGGTTTCCTACCCTGCAAACGTCTTCATCAGACAACCTCTGGATGTGTCTCGGGTTGCTGGCTTTTATTTACGAATGCAGCAGCAGAATCAGCAGTTTCGACAAAGTGCAGCCTTGAGCAACAGTCAAGATGATGTTGCTGCTTTCTCTTCCGACCAAGAGCTCCGTGAAAGGCATGAGAAAGCCTATCTTGAGTGGGAGCATGAACATTTGAAGGGACAAAAGGATTCCGTCAGCCTTAGGTCTGGTATGAATTGCATTTGGGATCATTTTCCGGATTACAAAATCCTCCTGCCTCCTATAAAGCATGGGCCTGATCAAGGTATTTCTTCATTTTTTTTTCTTTTTTTCTTTTTTTTTCTCTTTGCTGCCATTACTATATTGTACATGTGTTTATGCATTATCTATATTATGCATGTGTTTTTTGTTACACATTCATGCAATATAATATAATTA
This sequence comes from Cruciata laevipes, assembly GCA_963678965.1. Taxonomy (NCBI): domain Eukaryota; kingdom Viridiplantae; phylum Streptophyta; class Magnoliopsida; order Gentianales; family Rubiaceae; genus Cruciata; species Cruciata laevipes. The sequence continues at coordinate 21,173,890 of OY787637.1, forward strand.
TAGCCTTTGCTGCCATTACCAAATTTTGATTGAAATTTGTGTTTTCTGTACAGATTCTTGCAATTTTTGCTCTATTGTACGCCACCAAGAGTACAATTTGCTAATTGCATATGCGAAGTTAGGCATTCAACTTGGAAATGTACCTGTTCTCGACCATATAACTTGGGAGGCCGAGGTTAGGGGAGCGGATGAGAATTTGCAAGGACGTTGGTTAGCATTTGAGCTAATGTCTAAAGCATATGGGGGCGATTTGGTTGATGATGAGGATGGAAGACCAAAGAGGCCAATCCCCTATTCTGAGACACATCTACCTCACTGGATAAATGAGAAGCACACCATCTCGGCAAAGTCAATTAGGGAGATTTTATGGCTGCTTTCTCAAGGGATATCATTGGTTGCTGTGATTGGAGTTACTCAAAGCTATACAAATCAGAAGCCTTATGTCATTTGCGGCGACGAGAAGTTGGATAAGCCAATCCGGGATGAGATGGGCAGACTTGTGACTCGAGCCGTGGTGATAGTGGGATCATTTGAAGCCGGACCTGATGAAGTGAACAAGTATGGCATTGCTGCTGGAACCTACCTTTTATGCCAAGAGTCCTTCGGTGAAGATGCCGACGATACCACATCTTTTTTAGCCAATGGCATGAACATCATCCAGCCCGATTTGGTTATTGTTCTATACTATGGTGTTTCATATCCAGCATCTTTATTTTATCGGGAAAGAACAGTGGAAGTGCACAAAATTTCCAAACATGAGGATGACTTGCTTAGGAGAAGGCAACTTGAAAAGGCAACCATGAATGAAGATCCCAGGAACTGAAAATAAAGATATTGCTTTCATTAGTAATTCATTCTAACTCTTAGGTGGTTTGGCACATGCCAATATGGTACCATGAGTTCCAGGTTTCACTTTGATAGACATATTCTTTGATTAAGTTGGATCGATTTCAGAATTTGTTGTATGTTTGACCTCAATTGTTGTTTGTAAACATTAGTTTGGCATAGGAATTGGATTGGAAAGCGTTGTTTGTATGAATTCTGCACATTAGAACAATAATAATTGCACACGTTTTGGTGTGATTTCGATCAGACAATTGTACACGTGTTTGTTGCTAGAACTTGGTCTCAAGTTACCAATCCCTTCATGTCACTTCCTTCTACTTCCAAGCTCCTCTTACCCCGTCATGCTGAATCTGGATGCAGTTTTTGTGAACGGAAAGATATGCAAGGATCCGAATCAGGTGAAGGCACAAGATTTCTTCTTCTCCGGGCTGAACAAGGCCGGAATCATAACGAATAAAGTGAAGTCCAACGTCACTACAGTGAACGTGAACCAGATAGCGGGGTTACTACGGAATCCAGGGACAGAACCCTCCACACACTCATCCCAGGGCTACTGAGATCCTGGTTGTCCAAGAAGGAACCCTTCTCGTCGGATTCGTCACTTCCAATCTGGCCCCGCCTCAGAAGAACAAGCTCTTCACAAAGGTTCTGTACGCCGGCGATGTGTTCGTCTTCCCGGAAGGCCTCATTCATTTACAGTTCAACATCGGGATATAGGACCACTAATGGATACTTTGTTTGGCCAAGGTTTTGCTGCCAGTGGACCAGAGTAGGCTTTTTTGGCTTTCTTGCTATCAATCTGTGGTTCTTTTGTTGGAGGAGCTGTTTGGCTGGATTTAAAGTTGCTGTAGCTCCTTGAGTATAGATTGTGTGTTTGACCTAATCGGTCCAGAGTAGTGAGTTGCGATCATCTCATACTTGGTCTACTGCATAGGTGATGAGTGATACAAGTGACCTGGGATACTGCTCAGGCTAGCCCGCCTTGCTTCTGTATGTTTCCTGAGGTGTAGTAAGCACATAAATGCTGAACTTCTGGCGCATTTCTGACGCATCAAATTTCTTTTCAGTTTGCAGCGGACCTGATTTAATGCCACTCATGATGTCTCTCCGATATGGAGTGGAAGGACTCGTCCCGGAATGTACTTGCAAATGCACAAAATAAGAATCATAAATAAATGTGAAATGAAGTCAGAAATGCTTGTAAATGAGCAGGATGAAGCTAGAGGTACATTAATACCTTGGCAGCATTCACTGAGGAAATGTAACAACAGCCAGCCACATTATCCAACTGCAAAACATTTAAAATCATTTATCCTTGGAGGAACTCAGAGCAGCATATAAAGGATGGTCCCATACTCAAACCACAGATAACGAGTTCATGTTCCAGCATTGAGAATTCTAACACACTAGGGTGAGTTATTTAATCTTACTTCCTACTTTACTCTCATATGAAGGATGCATTAAACCACACTTGGAACTCACCTGCATTGAGGTATTTGTAGCCAAAACATCTCCCCCCTGGTTAGTTTGCCTTGGTCAAAACTCAACTCACTCTCACTGTCATCTGAAGATTCGGAGTCAGAATCATCACCTTCTCCTTCATCACGCTCGTCATAACACTCAGTTCCATCATCTTCAAGTCCATGAAATTGGAAATCTGTTTGTTGCTCTTCAGCAGCTAGCTTCCATGATCTGAGTATATATTGCTCTTCGAGTCCACAGCAACTAGCTTCTATTGACTCGAGAGATTTGTAAGCCTTTCTTGGAAATGACAACTGTTTTTAAAAATATCTTGGTCATCATAGATTTTTTTAAAAATAAAATCCTTTTTTGAAGACGAAGTCAAGAGAAGAAGAGTAATTGAGAAAGTGCAACCTTGAGAAGAAGAGCAATCAAGCATTTCATCAAACACCTGCTACTCGTAAACAAGCATTTCCAATATAAAACACTCTATAACAGATTTAGCACATTGAGAAGCCTCCAAAACAACAATATCGGTAAACCAGTATTTAAAACAACAACAATGCAGCCGTCTAAATTCGACTGACCTAAATAAAAGGAAAAAGAAACTGAGAGACGGCGAAGCGGGTAAGAGACCTGGTGTTTAGGACACGTACGCACGTAGCATTTGAAAGACGAGGCTCAGAAGATGGTGACCGCCGGAGAAAATGGTGAGTGGTGACGAGACCTGGTGTGTGGCGGGTTACCGGTGCACAATATACATTCTCATTAGGATTTCAGGATCTAAAAATTGTGTTATTATATCGTGTTTCTTTGCATTTGATCCAAGTAAAATATACATTTAAATGAAGATAAATACTCATTATATACCCAATATTCAATTAGGTAAAGTATAAATTATTTAAAACATTTTTTATTTACTACTAATTTTCATTTTCTAATGACCTTATCAATTTAATGTTATTGTGCACTACTAATTCAATGAAAGTTTTTTACAACAGTGAAATTTCGCTCAAATGAATGAAATTTGAGTGTTTGTATGTGTAGGAGGGTTCAAAACCATAGTTGGGATGGCCGAACCACAATTTTTGTCCAAATACAAGAATAACATATACTGAAATGCTAGTGTCATAATATACACTTTGAAAGTAACACAGTATGTATACAGACTATGAAGATTAAGTTAGGTAGTTTGACAAAATTTAGATTAGAGCTTGAAAATTATGTTTCAAGACTGGATGTTATAGTTTTAATTTGTATACCAATATGAACTTAATTATAGATTTAGACATCGAAACAGCTTGTAGCTTTAATATGCTTCCATAGAAAATTAACACCTGGTTTTAAATGGTCCATCTCAAGGGGAAGGAATCTGCAGGGAAAAGGAATGGTTTGCACTTTGCAGTGAGTTTATCTTTTAGTTCTGTGGATTAATGATTAGTTTTATAGCAAATCTGTTGCATAAAAATCATCATATGATTGCTGCAAGTTCGATCATAAACTATGTATGTAGTTATTAAATTATTAATATGCTGATAATATACTAGGATTTTCGGAAAACTGATTCAGAATTTCAAGGTTTGTGGTTTATCAGGATTAGTGTGGATATCTGATTATGATCCAAGATGAAATAAATTATACAGTACAAATTCAACTAAGAACACATAATGTATAGTATTGTTATATTAAAGCACGAGAAATGTATCAAACATTATCAAACCTAGTACAGGAAGGATCTGTACAATCTGCTGATACCATCTATTCTAATTTTCATCCTAATGGTAAAAGCCATACAAAAGATGATCATCCTTTACAAAGGATATCGGACAGTGCAAAAGCAGAACAAACATAAGTAGAAACTGAACATGGGGCTAGACTCGCCTCCAACTCGTGCCTAATTGTCTTCCGGCAGAGCTCTTCCCTGCAGAAACCGTAGACGGGATGAGAAACTTTAGTAAATAAGAGAAGATTTTCATACTTAAGTGTTAACTATTCTACCTAGTTTGATTTTTCGGATAATATGGAAAGGTAGAGATGATGTAAAACCAACTGTTCTCTCATGGATGCTTTCTTGTTGGGTACAAAACACCATTTATAGGTATAAAACACACTTGGGTTTCAAATGGTTTGGTTGCATTCCTAAAGCCACCAAAAATGCAAAAAATCACATCCAACAAAATTTTAATGCCATTTGGTCTAGCCAGTGCTCTACTTCGGGATTCCTACCTAGGAATCAATAAGGAAAAGTGGTTCTTAAAGGTACACAAAAGATTATTTTGATATGGGGATTTAACAAGGGTGGAAACTGAATCAGATTTATGATAGCAAACAGAAGCACATATGTTCAAAGAACAGTATACTAGGATTTAAAAAGATTTAAATTCAATTCAGTACTGCTCCAGTAAATAGTGAAATGATGTAATAAGTAAGTATCATAGTTTCATCCTTTAAAGATCATTGATTGAAGGGTTTAAAGGGAACAGATACAAACATGCTTATCATAGGAAAGATTACAGCATACTGTGACAATTTTGTAAACAAAACAAAAACTGAGAGTTTTAAGGATTTATACCTTGATATAGCTTTTCCATCCTGGATTCAACCAGTCCTGATGAGGCCTCAGATATTCATATTGAAACTCAACAACCTCGCCTGTGGTGTTTAAATGGACCAAGTAGTTTGAATCAGCTGTCACATTCTGGATTTGACCTACAAACCATCCTTCACGGTACCAAGCATCCACTTGTTCCAAAGCTTTGAAAGATTCGTCTTGCAAAAGAACCGGAGGATTCGGCCTTATGCACGAGCCATAAGCTTCTTGTATGAGAAGCTGGGTCTCATTATCCTCAGTCACAGTGAGATATCGCACCAAATACTTCCCATCTCCCATTGGCCTAACAATCACAGCAGGATACCAAGCATCGTGAAAATCTTTTTCTAAGCTGCATATTTCCACAGCTTTTCCATTGCGGAAACAAGCACCTAATGCTGGTTGAACTTCCCTTTGACCCAATTTCCCTAGCCTGGATTTCATCAGCGAATTCGACATCTGCATATTTTGTAAAAATATAGTTATACATTTTTGGTAAATGCAAATTGTTGAAATTAAAAAAAAAATGTTAGGTAAACTAAACTACCTTGAGAGGAGTTGTCCAGTTTCCATCAGTCCAGTCTTGATGAGGCCTCAAATCACGAGAATGAAACTCCATCTCATCATTAGAAGTCCAGAAGTAAAGTGTATACTTTGAAGTGTCTAGAATTCGGGAAATCAGGCCGATCCACCAGACATCCTTATACCATGCATCAACTAGTTCAAGCAATGTGTATCTGCCTCTCTTGTCTACTGGAGGAGGACGGGGTCTAATCTGGTAGCCATCAACAGTTTCTTGCAAGAATCCTGAACCATCCTCTTTCCCGAGAGTCTCATACTCTACTATGTACTTGTCCTTATGAAGGCAGCTAAGTACCTTGACAGAGAACCATGCTCCTACGAACCCATATGCGGGACTTTTGAGCTCTGCCATCATCCCCACGCTAAAAGGCATCTTAAACGACAATTTCTGCAATTTGTAACACATTTTTCAGAAGATTAAATAAAACTAGGATATTGAGGTATAAAATGTAATTTAAATGAAGTTCCAAAATAAGTATCAAAGTAAATTTTCCTGCAAAAATTAAATGTTGACATGAAGTCATACCTTAGGAGTTGGAGCAGCAGTCCATTTTCCAAAAGTCCAATCTTGATGAGGCCTCAGATGATCACGGACATATTTGAACTCCTCATTTAAAGTCCAGAAATAAACTCCATACTCTGAGCTGCCTACAAATCGGCTAATCAAGCCAGCCCACCACCCATCACGCTCCCATACATCAACCTCTTCAAGCACTTTGTAGTCATCCCTCTCTATCTCAGGAGGACATGGTCTAAGGCGTGTACCAGCAATTACTTCTACCAGGGGTTGAGTTTCATCGTTGGATTTTAATGTCTGGTATTGAACCATATACTCTCCATTACCAACACAGCTGACTATCTTCGCTGAAAACAAAGAACCAATATAGCCATCCTCATCAGTTCTGACCTCCACCATCATTCCTTCTGTGAAGGTGTCCTTGAGGCCATTAATCTTCAGTTTTGGTCTACTGCTTGTCTCAGCCTGATCTAAACTTATCTGCATAAGGATTTGGAGAATTGTCATTTAAATTTATTAAAACATCAAGAAAAGGAACCAAATAAGGAACGAAATCATACCTTGGGAGCTGCATTCCAATTACCCTTAATATCAAAGTCTTGATGAGGCCTTAACTTACAGTGATCAAACACCATTTCTTCACCGGTGTTCTTCATACAAACAACATATTTGCCACCAGCAATGACCCGAGAAACATGGCCTACCCACCAGCCACTGTTGTACCAGCCATCGACTTGCTCAAAACCGGCAGGCATTCCCAGAAAAACAATAGGGGGACTCGGTCGGATATTTCGAACACCTACCTCCTCCTTGACATATTCAGAACCCTTTTCAGTTCTAAGGGTTACGTACCCTACCAAGAACCTCTCATCTCTCAATGGTTTGATTATGGTAGCTGGATACCACACCTCTTCCTGCACACCTTCATTTTGTCTAGTCACCTCCACAGGCATCCCCTCGACCAACTTATGGAGAGGCGAGCGATTTATTTTCAGACTCTTACCAATGGACTTCCTAGGCAACTCTTCAGATGGTTCCTACAGTTATTGAAACCAAGAACTTCAGCACTGGATCTGCCTGCTCAATGTACAATGGAATAATACAATTCTAAACACATGGGTGCAACAATTTTCAGTTAAGTTGAAATATTTCAAAGTTACCTAACCAGCAAGCATGAAAATTGAAAGACTTTGCACAAATTCAGCAAAAACATTGTACAGGTTTGCACAAAATCCACACATGTAAATAATGATATCATTACAGTAAGATGCACAATCAATCAACAAACCACAAAAAAGACCCTATAATTCAGCATTTGATTTGATCTGCCAAGGAGCAAAAAACAGAACTGAAACGAATTATACCTGTGGAAAAGGTGGGACCCAAGACCCATCTGCCCAAACCCTGAAAAGTCTTAAACCCAAATGTTCCACTTCTTGAATACCATTGCCGTCGCCGACGCCGATGCCGGCCACCGCCACCTCGTACTTGGAATCCTCCAAGATTTTCCTCACGCAGCCCTTCCTCCACCCTCTCTCCTCCACTCCAGTAAGAACCTCCACCTCATCCCCCACCTTGAAGAACCGGTGGCGCTCCGCGGGCTGCGCCGGCCTGACGTCAGAAAGGTCGGCGAAGGCCCTCAGCTTCGAACTCCGCTTGACGGCTCCGTCGCTGCTTGAATTATCCGAGGCTTCTTCGAACAGGGTGTCGTATGAGATATATATCTTCCCCGGTCGCCTTGCCGCCGGCGCCGACCGGATAACCCTCGCCGGGAACCAAACCTCGAATGTTTTGACCTCGACCTTGTCTCCATTTCGGAAAGAACTCATTTTTACAGCATGAATCACTACTGGGTCTCTGGATTTCGCCGGAATTTGGAAGCCGAAGATTCTTGGTCGGCGGATTTGTACACACAGTCACGCGGAACTTAGCTAGAAATGTGTAGAAAGGGAAATCATCTATTGCATGGCGCGCTATTTATTCCCTAAAAGGCATTTTGATTTTTGTTTGGGCCTGGGCTGAATTGGACTTTCAGACCAGATTTTTGTAAAGAACTCACTTTGTATTAATGGTGAAAATGGTAAAATTACAGAAAAAGGAAAAAAGCTGTCAAGCTACACATTTGATCAATCAACTAAATCGATGCCTTTCATTCACCTACCAATTCTCTATTTATCTACATCGAAGAAATGGATAATTACGAAGCTGCTGCTCCAACTGAATTGCTCAGCTCCACCATCTTTTGGTAAAGTTGGAGTAGTGATGAGCTGTCCCCAACGGCCAGTTGACCAAAGCTGAAAAGACGTGACTGCCCCTGCTAATAAGACAGATTCTTGACAATCCCCTCTCCTAAAATTGCACTTGTCCTCAAGTGTGCAGACTTCAGTAGCATAAGTCTTCATTAGATTTTAAAATCTGATAGAGGGAAAAAGATGTTGTATCACATCTGCATCTTCCCAAGAAGCATCTTCCAAAGCCATCTGTTTCCATTGAATTAACCACTGCACTACTTGGATATTATCTCTGTGGATCACTCTTCTCTGCAAAATCTTTACAGGCTCAAGAGTTATCAATTCTTCATCTATCAGAACAGGTGGAGATGATGAATTCACAGGAGTCGGGCCAATGAACTTTTTGAGGAGTGAAACATGAAAGACTGGGTGGACTTTACTGCTTGCAGGTAGCTGAAGCTTGTAGGCTACTGCTCCTATCTGTTGCAGAATTTTGAAGGGACCACAGTACTTAGGAAATAGTTTGTCTGGAGTAGTGACATGCAGGGAAGTCTGTCTGTATCTGTTGACCTTAAGAAGCACCCAATCCCCCACTGAAAAGTGCCTCTCTATCCTCTTCTGGTCTGCATAAAACTTCATCCTCTCTTGAGCTTTTTTCAAGTGAACCTGTAATTTCTGTTGGATGACCCCTCTTTCCTTGATCATATCAGTTGCAGCTGGTACAAAAGAGTCAACCTGGAAACCTAGAGGTAGATGGAGTGGCTTCACACCATATAAGGCTTCATGTGGGGACATGTTAATGCTCACATGATGGCAAGTGTTATACCACCTTTCTGCCAAGCTCAGCCAAGACTTCCAACTGTTAGGCTGCTCACCACAAAAGCATCTGAGATAGTTTTCTAGCACCTGATTCACTCTTTCAGTTTGGCCATCTGTTTGTGGGTGGTAAGCAGTACTAAATTTCAGTTGTACTCCCATCTTTTCAAACAATTCCTTCCAAAAATTGCTAGTAAACACCTTATCCCTGTCACTTATGATTGAGTCAGGTGCCCCATGTAGTTTAAAAATCTCATCCAGGAATAATTGAGCCACTTGCTTGGCTGAGAATGGATGTGACAGAGGTAGAAAGTGAGCATATTTGGTAAGCCTGTCCACCACTACCAAAACTGTATCATACCCTTGAGAAAGAGGTAGTTTTTCCACAAAATCCATGGAAATTTGACTCCATGGCTGGAAAGGAACTGGTAATGGTTGTAACAGTCCTGGATAGTGACAATGTTCAGCTTTATTTTTTTGGCAAACCTCACAGGCTTGAATGAAGCAAATGATATCCTTCTTGATTCCAGGCCAAGTGAATAGAGCTAGAGTTCTCCTGATAGTAGCATTCTGCCCTGAATGCCCTCCTATGGCAGAAGAATGGAGTGCAGTAAGGATATCTTTTCTCACCCCATTTGCAGCCCCCACATAGATTCTCTGTTTGTGCTTCAGAATTCCACTGCAAAAACTAAACCCCTCTGCTGTTGGTTGAGATAATAGGGCAGTAGTTATGAGTGTCTGAGCCTCTTCATCTCCTTCATAACTAGACTCCAGCTGTTCTAACCATGTGGGTATTGTAGATGTAGTTGAAAACTCTTTCCTGTGGCATATGGTTTCTATCAGTTCCAGTTCCTCAGATGTTCCATCATCATCCCAGATAGGCAATGGATTTCCCTCTTGACCCATATCTACAAGATCTTTCTCTTGCACTTCACTTCCAACATTTCCCTGCGCCCCTTCTTCAATATCTGAGAGTTGAGGTCTCCTGGAAAGTGCATCAGCTACTACATTAGATTTCCCAGTTCTATACTGAATTTCAAAAGATAACCCCAATAGCTTAGTCATCCATTTATGCTGGATTGCACTGTGAAGTTTCTGTTCCAGCAAGTATTTGAGACTTTGATGGTCAGTCTTGATGATGAATTTATTCCCTACCAAATAGTGCCTCCATTTATCCACAGCCATAACTAGTGCAAGTAACTCCTTCTCATATGTTGAAAGGCCCCTATTCCTCTGGCAGAAAGTTTTACTTAAAAATGCTATGGGTCTACAGTCTTGTAGCAAGACAGCACCCATTCCAGTATCACAGGCATCTGTCTCAATAACAAAAGGTTTCTGGAAGTCAGACATTTTAAGGATGGGGGCAGAAGTGATCACTCTCTTCAACTGTTCAAAGGCCTTGGTTGCTGCTTCCCCCCACACAAAGGCATCCTTCTTCAATAGGTCATGTAGTGGTCTACAAATAACACCAAAACCAACTATAAACCTCCTGTAATAGCCTGCCAGTCCCAAAAACCCCCTCAACTCCTTGATATTTCTTGGTTGAGGCCAGTTCAAAATGCCCTGCACTTTCTGCCCATCCATCTCCACTCCCTGGTGAGATATAATGTGGCCTAAATATTCTACCTTCTCCTGGGCAAATACACACTTGGACCCTTTTGCAAACAGCTGATTCTCCCTCATCACAGATAGTACTTCCTTAACATGAACAACATGCTCTTCCATTGTCTTACTATAGATTAGTATGTCATCAAAGAATACTAATACAAATTTTCTCAAAAATGGCTGGAATATTTTACTCATTAAAGCTTGGAAAGTTGCAGGTGCATTGGTGAGTCCAAAAGGCATGACAAGAAATTCAAAATGGCCATGGTGAGTTTGAAAAGCAGTTTTAGCAATGTCAGATTTGCACACCCTAATTTGATGATAACCAGCTCTAAGATCCAATTTACTGAAAACCATAGCACCTTGCAATTCATCAAGTAATTCATCTATAACAGGAATGGGGAATTTGTCTTTAACAGTCAATTCATTTAATTTCCTATAGTCCACACACATTCTCCAAGTACCATCTTTCTTTTTAACTAACAAAACAGGAGATGAAAAAGGGCTTACACTGTCCTGGATCACTTTATTTCTCATCATTTCCTGCACTTGGAGCTCTATTTCTTCTTTGTGGGCATGAGGGTACCTATATGGTTTAAGTTTGAAAGGTTCAGCACCAAGTTTAAGTGGAATCTGATGGTCTATTTCTCTCACAGGAGGTAATGCAGTAGGAATCTGAAATATGTCAACAAAATCAAGTAGGACTTGGTTCAAACCTGGTGGCATAAGTTCTAAGTTAAGACCAGGCACAGAGTCCTTCTTGTCCTCTTCCTCCTCTCCTGTGAGTGCATAGTTGCTGCCTTCTGAGTACCTTCCTAGCTTATAACCACTCTTGTTGCACCCCCCTTTTGAATAGTCATAATGTAGCTGTGAATATGTTGCTTTCCTCTTCCTTAATTCAGAAATTTCCTTAGCTTCTTGATCTCTGAGTAGGTGGAACTTAGTGTGATCACTGTTCCCATGAAGATGGTACTGATTTCCCTCATAGCTGATGAACACATCCTCACTTCTGAAATCAAATGCCACGGGGCTGAAAACCCTCATCCAGTCCACACCAATGATCATGTCAAGCTCTCCCAAGTCCAAAATTCTCATACTATAATTGAACTCATGATCTTGTATCTTCCAAATCACCTCAGGCACCATGGTAGCTCCCCCAAGCTTGCTACCATCAGCAATGGTGACTCTGAAAGGTCTAGTAGGTACTCCTTTCAGATTCATCCTCTTTACTACCCAAGGATGAATGAATGTATAAGAGCTTCCTGTATCAAGGAGCATCTGAACTCTCATGCCACCCAAATATCCTATGAGCTTAATGGTGTTAGCAGCATTTCCTTTCACCGTCTCAGACCCAATAGATTTCAACACAATCTCCTCAGGTTCCTCTTCTCCTTCTTGTGCCAACTCTTCCCAGTTCCAGTCAGCTACCCAAATATCCCCATCTGCCTCCTTACTTTCCTCCTCTGCTGTTATGTAATGAACCTGTCTCAACTTACAAATGTGACCAGGATGGAATTTGTCACCACATTTGTAGCATAGTTTATTATCCCTTCTGCGCTGCAATTCCTGAGCACTCACTTTCTGAATTCCTTCACCTACATTTCTCTTTTCTCCTGCAGGCTGGATCAGTGGGGGTTTCCATTGGGGTTTGACAAAGGTAGGTCTATTGTTCCCAGCTCCTTGGTTACCATAGCTCTGGTGACCACCAAGTTTTGACTTCCTGTTCCACAGTTCACAAACTTGTTCCTGAAAGAGGGCTGATTCCACAGCAGCATGGAGAGTAGTGGGTTTGCTAGGGTTGACCAATACCTGTAACTCATCCTTCAAGCCACTAATGGAATTTGAGATGAAATACTGCTCAGGAAGATAAGGATAACTACAAATGAGTAATGACTTCAGATCCTCAAACTTTTCTTCATAATCCCTCACAGAGCTCTTCTGATATAGCTTGTTAAACTCAGCAAATAAGTCCTTCAATCCTGACTCAGAGAACCTTTTCAACACAGCTATGGAGAACTCATTCCAATTCTGAAAAGGTGAGTTACTCTTAACAGAATTGTACCAAATCTGAGCTTTACCTTCCAATACTAACTCAATTACTCCCAATCTCTCCCCATCAGGCAACTGATAAAAGTGAAAAAATCTCTCACACTTGTGTAACCAATCTCTGGGGTTACTGCCATTGAAACTAGACAGCTCCACTTTTGGATACACACTATTCCCCTGACCATTTTTGACCTCTCTCCACTGAACATTCCCAGAATTATTAACCTTAACATGCTCATCAATCCCCACATTAAATTCATTCAGCTCAGGAAACACCACTTTAGGCACATCTTCATTTTCATGCATAATCACCCTAGGATACTTATAGCCAGTATGAATTGACCTAGATTGATGTAAATTTCGAATGTCAAAATTGCTAGGCTTAGTGGGTACCTCCGCAGCTCTCTGACCTGAGAACTGCACTGAACTGTGCTCTGTCGGACGGATCGGAGTTGTGGCCGGAAATTTGCCTCTCTCCAGTGCAGAATTCTCCATTCCTTGAATAACTGCAATCGAGCTACTCTTCGACCCTTCGCCTATCTCGCGATGAACTCCTAGCGGCGTACGCTCTCCACCAAGCAGCAAATTCTCTACCGGCGCTGCGGTTTTGCTACCGACCCCTGGCGGCGGTGCTAGCTGGAGTTTAGACAGCTCCGATGACATCTGCTGCATCATCTTTTGAAGCAGAAGCTCCTGAGACTCCTGAATTGAATTGCGAAGCGCATCCGAAGACCTCGATGACTCCGTCTGCATATTGATTAGCTTCGAATCCATCTCAGTCAATTTCAGATCCAAATGCGCATAGAACTCCGATCGAAGGCCATTCATCTCCGATCAAACTTCATTCCACTGCTGCGTCGTCTCTTTCTCTCCCTGTTTGTTCTGCCGTGTCTGCGCCATGGATTCCGAGCAATCGTCCGCTCTGATACCAACTGTAAAGAACTCACTTTGTATTAATGGTGAAAATGGTAAAATTACAGAAAAAGGAAAAAAGCTGTCAAGCTACACATTTGATCAATCAACTAAATCGATGCCTTTCATTCACCTACCAATTCTCTATTTATCTACATCGAAGAAATGGATAATTACGAAGCTGCTGCTCCAACTGAATTGCTCAGCTCCACCATCTTTTGGTAAAGTTGGAGTAGTGATGAGCTGTCCCCAACGGCCAGTTGACCAAAGCTGAAAAGACGTGATTGCCCCTGCTAATAAGACAGATTCTTGACAATTTTGTTAAATATAAATTTTATTCTTTGATTCATATGGATAATGTCTCAAAAAATTGCATTGATTTGCCAGATTAAATTTTCCAGATGCTAATTTGTCTTTATGAATAATTTTGTTTCATGAATTTATTAGATGGTTATCCAGTTTTGGGATAATGGTAATTTACTAGAAGTCTAGAAACTAGAATAGAATCATTTGATTTATTTTGACTGATGTTATTGTACATTTAATGCTTGTATTAAGATGTACAAGATTCTAGTATCATTTACACCCTCCACTTTAGCTAGAAGGGTAAGAAAGATTCAATCAAAAGCTACTTCAACTTGCAAGTTGCAACCTAATCTCTCAAGAACTTCATGAAAACCTGCATGATGATATCCTAACATGATCAAACGAGCCGAAAAGAGGAAAAATCAGTCGATCATTATCACAACCCCATCTATTTAGACCGCGTACACTATAGTCACACATTTCATCTCCTCAGGTTTGTAGGAACCGTTGCATTGGTGAAGTACTCATCGGCAGCTGTCTTGGCTGAGCAAAACCTTGCCTGTGAAAAATAAGGCATACATTGATGAGCTAGTGAGCTACACAAATGGTGTTCCAAAGTGGCCAAACTGGTGGACTTCTGTTTGCTATACTGGAGCGAAAGGTTTGCAACAATAAACCCTCAGCAGCAAAAGGTTTGCAACTAAATCAATGTAGAGAGAACCATAACTACACAATCTGGGAATCGAATTGCATTCAACAAATGAAACCTATGCACAATTCTACATACGAAAATGCACATTATTATGATTTGAAATGCACAAATTGACTCTGGGGGTACTATGCTCATGGTACCCAGGTGTACCATAGAATTTGCCCAGGGGTAGGTACCATATAAGAATTATTCTATAAAGCAATCAGTGATGCATAAACTAATATACATGTCAAAGTAAAAAACAGAAATGCTTACCAGAGCAGCATAGGATTTTAGCATGGGCTTAACCAGCTGCCAAATGGGCTTAAATATGAAAGGAGCATCAACAAAGAGAACTTCGCCAAGCCTACTTGGGTAGTAGTAGTAGAATACATCAAACTGCCACACAACAATAATTATTTTAACAAACTAATCATAGATTGGCCACCGGCAACAAATAGAATATGTGTATGAGAGACAGAGAGATCACCACAGCTCTAAAAAATGTCAAATACAATAAAATGTATCTCCATTCATAAATTCAGCATCTCAAATTCTGGTATCTTAGGTAAAAGAAACATTTTCTGTTGTTCTTGTAGACCATACTATCTCATGCTTTCATTGGAAAGGAATAATTCAGTTCTTATAAATGCTAGATAAATTACCAAGAATGATAAGAACTTGAGATCTGCATTTTCTGTACCGAATCCATGAAGATCAATTATCGTAAGTATCTGTTCCTTCCCAGGTGGAAGTTTATTCAATGCCTTCTCAACAAGAAATACACACAACTTCTCATCTTCAATACTATCCAGCTTCTGCAAGAACATATATGATGATTAAGCTACCAACACCACCAAAGAAGTTGCCTCGATTCCAACAACCAAATCAAATAGCAAAGAATTCAATTTTTTATGACTGCAGTAAGTGCATCTTTGGTCTGTATCTTCATATACATTATATAAGGATATTGTTTATATACATTATTTATCTTAAAACTGTTATTAGATTTTGTAAATAATAATAAAGTTTGGCAGAAGGATGCAGCCTTTTCAAATTCCCATTCAGAAAGCAAACCTATAATCACTTCATATACACATTTTAGTTACCATTTTCAGCATCAAATTTTCCAGCAGATCTTTGAAGTGTTCCTATTCAGAAAGCAAACCTATAATCACTTCATATACACATTTTAGCTACCATTTTCAGCATCAAATTTTCCAGCAGATCTTTGAAGTGGACCATGCCATTTCATTATGCATACATGATACAACACAAATATACAGATATATGTCAGGGTATCATCTCCTGTATGCAAAGCTTCAGTTTTAGCAATTGCTTCTACAAAAGTTAAAACAGAGAATACATGGAACAGTAAGACTCACACCAGGTATATGCTTGGACACCTGTACTACAAGAACTGGCCTACTATTGATATCGAGATGGTCGTGCACAAAGGCCTTCCCAGTTTCAGCTGCAGGCCTCACTGATTGTTCGGTTAGTTCTGGCACACCAAAAGCATGGTACCATCTCTGCAAGGTAGATGCAACAGAATAGAGATGAGACTAGAATTATGAGAACAAGAAACTAACACGAAATCAACAAAATTCATAAACCCTGATAATGACCACCTAGTCTCCTCTCAGTCAAAACTAAACTATTAGAAATGGCAGAAGACAAGATGCAAGAGACAAGAAAATATGCACTTCATTTGAAAATTGGCCAATTGAGAATTCTCAAAAAAATTCTAATAGATGTAGCAGAATTGTGATCTAGTAAAAATGATATCAGGGTATACGTGAATATTTCTTAGTAATTAATGGTATTAGGAGAAATATCAGAAAAATACAATGGCTTTAGTCAACTTGGACACTGTAGCATCAACTGAAAACTTTCTGTCTCTAAGAAACCAGAGAATTAGCTCTTCGTCATCTCTTCCTTTTTTGCCGGCTGGGAGGTTACTATGCTCCCTTTGCAGCTTCTCTTTTACTTGTGCTACTAACTGCACGATTTTAAGGTAGAATATGAGAACCATAAATAGTTATCATCACAAGAATCTGAAGATACATTGTGTAGAACAAACATCTTGGCTAACACAGCCAAATCACAACTGCCTCAATAAGTTAAAGTCTTGCATTAAACCAACAACTTAAACTCATTCTACTTTTTCTCCCACCTCTATCCAGTATCCAGAGACTCTTCAAGCACAAGGAACTTGCTTATTTTTGCTTCGTGATTGAATCTAACTTGTGCTATCAACCTCTAGACTTACATCATATAACAGGACGTCGCACAAATACTAATCTCCAACATACTCAAAAATCCCCAGAAGAAATAAGTAATCAATCATTCAATGTTTAAGAAACCATTCCAAACAAAAACAACATATCACTAAGATAAAAAGATGAAATTTTGAAGGACAAGATAACAAATAAAAGCATCCCATATCGATGTTGTAGCAGCTCGAAAAATGAATCCCATGAAAACAAAACCAACTAAGCAGACAGGAGAAACAAGGAACTTACTGGTAATCAAACATCAATTTAGAATGAAAAATCAATCAAAGGATCAAACTAATAAAACAATCCCTCCTTCAAATGGGACAATTCGAATAGTGTAAAGGCTGAATCTTTGAACAAGTACCTTGTTAGAATCACTGGGCGCCGCGGCACAGCTGAACAGCCTGACGGGGTTCCTCGTCACAATGGACTTGCTATTATTAGAAAGTGGAACACCGAAATTGGGAAATGGAGGACGCAGTCGGAGGTGAAATGCCATTGTTCAGTATGTGAGTGTGTGCAGAGGAGAACGTTTTTTTAATTTTGATATCGGAGGAATGGCGTGGAAGCGATGCCTCGCGCCTTTCTTTGTATCTATTCTTCTGTCACGTGTAGGGAAGGCACCCGACGGGTATTTGGTGGATACCCGCCCGCCAACCGCCCAACGGGCGGGTATGAATATGAGTTTTTTATACCCGCCATGGATATGGATGTTAGATTCAAACCCGCCATGGGTAAATGGATGGGTATGGATATTGATTTTATACCCGCCCCATACCCGCCCGCCCCACCCGCCCCATACCCGCCCGTATAATACTTGTATAATATCCGTTATATATAATATTAATAGTATTACTTGTATTTATATTAATAATATTATATAATTTTAGCATTTTTAAGCATGTTTGGTCTATTTTAAAACATAAAAGAATTTTATAAGTTAATGATTAGCATATTATAAATGATTTTGTTCTATTAATATAATATATTTGAATTATTAGTGCTTTTATTTAAATTTTTATGATAATTAATAGATTTTAGGTTAATTTTTTATAAATATGGATTAATAAGTCGGATGGGGAATGTGGGTATAACATGGGCATGGATATCCACGGATACCCAGATGAGATGGATATCCAGCTGGATGGGCATGGATATTAAATTTGTACCCGTCATGGGTAAATGGGCGGGGATGGATAGTAAAATTTTAGATGGGGATGGGCATGAATAGTCTACTATCCACGCCCAGTTCGCCCAATGCCATCCCTAGTCACGTGTACTTCTCCCCTGATTTACAAAAATATATTTTATTTTAACAATTGACAGAAATATAATTATTTTCATTTGTTTCCTCAATGGTTTTTTTTTTTTTTTTTGGATTTGTACCCTTAAATTTGTGTTATGACCCCAAGTTGAGACATGAAAGGTTCAAAACATTAGACAAGTACTCATTATAAAATGGAAAAAAACATCTTATTTTATCATTTATCTTTTTTCAGAAGCTATTCAATTTGGGACGAATCCAACGCGCAATACAACGAGGCATTTGTCACAACCTTGTTGTATAATTGATGATTTATCAGTTGATAATCGGGAGACGGAAATGGATCCAAAGTAATAATCTTGTGGCTCTACACAAAAAGAATTTAAATTTAAAGTACATATCTAAAAATATTGAAAACATATTTAATTTCATATAAAATCACTACGGTATCCTTTTGTATAAACTAAATTCATGTTCTCCAGGTCTTTTCCGTATATCAGTTCAATTTCAGTTTAGTTTATTGTAATATAATTTAGTTTAACTCAATTTAACAAAAAATAAGTTTAAGAGAACAAGACATAATGCTTCAAAATGGAATACAGTTGAAATTAGTTGAACTAGTGTGAATTGCATGAAAATAGACAAAATTGAACCAATTAAATATGTGAATAACAATATGATGTGCAACCTCAAGCTTGGCGACGTCACCATCGCAACCTCATTGCCCCGCAACCTCACCATCGGTAGACCACAATCTCATCATCAACGCCCCGAATCTCACCGTGTTAATCACAACCTTACACGTAAAGTTCACACAAGAGATCTCGTTGCATGCAAAATTGTAACATCACTACCGACAAGCACAACCTCATCACCGCCTCATTGTTAGACCACCTTCACACCACGCCCACTGTTGAACCACACCCGATCAACCAGAATCACACCAAAACCGCGAACTGCAATAGCTCCCATATCACTAGAGTTAGTAGATCTAAAATCACACCAAATCGCTGGAAAATGAGAGCTCACGTTAGGTCACGACGAAGTACAAACAAGATCGTCTGGAAATGAGAACCCCATCAACGAATTGTAGATCAGATTCCCTCAAAGTGAGATTTCCACAACAAAACGCTTGAAGTTGTAAAAAATCGCTTGAAAATGAACCACCTCCATCCAGCAATTTCTTGTAGTTAAAATTCAGACATGTGAGGCTAGGGAGTGCATAGTCCGGGAGTGCATAGTCGGACTGCTTTTGCAATGGACTCGCTCAATCGCCACCCATACGATCTCTATCTAGTCATACTGAAAATTGACATCGAATCACAAATGAATTTGAGAAATTGCAGAGTAGATGGAGAGAATTTGGAAAACTAGGAAAATTTATTTTATTTCATGTATTTACACAAAGGCTATGTTTTGTATAGCTTATTTCTTACTGAGCTGAACTGAACTGAATTGGATTGAACGGAACTGAATTGAAAATTGTTGTATTGAAAAAGGAATCAGACTGAATTATGATTGAATTAACCAAAAATTTCATCAAATTACACAAAATTAAACGGAACTAAACTAATCCACGGACAAGTTCTGGCCTAAGAATTCATGGAGCATGGTAACCCATCCAAACACTCCGTTGAGCTTCATTTGAACTCAATAAATTAGAGTAGAAGATAATACGGCAACAAAGTAAGGCTTCATCTTCTCTCCCTCTACTTATAAGACGATCATCAAAGACGGAAATGGAGAAGCCAAAATGTTGGTTAAATCAGATGATAGTGATGATCGGAATAATGGGTTTTTTCTTGATTAGCCAAAGTAAGGCGATTGAGTCCCCAGAGTACAGCGTAGTACACTCAGAATCTGAATTTGAGGTCAGATTTTATGGCGACTCCGTTTGGATGACTGCACCCGCCACTGAAATCTCCTTTCACCAGGCCACCAAAGATGGCTTTCATCGGTACTCTTCCATTTCCTTCTCCCTTTTCCATATTCTTTTTTGTTTCCCATTCACAGATCTCTCAGAATATATGACTTTGATGTACTTTTTGTCTTGTTTTGTTGGTATTTGTTTCATGTGGTACAACTTTTATGATACTGATCTCCTAGATTTATGATACAACTTTTGACTTAGGAGTTTCAGTTCAAATATCATGATATTTGAACTGAGTTTCCTTGACTGTAAATGAGCACACATCATTTGGGAGGATATACCAACTTCAGAAAGTATGGTTGAGTAAGCCCTGAAAATCGATGTTGTGTCTTTTTCCAACTGCAATAGGTAGAAACTGGTTTCTGTAGTTGTGCACACATCTTTATTATTGCTTGTATTGACTTAAGAAATAGAACCAAAATTTTACAGTATCACTTGTCCCAAAAAAGTTCAATCTATCCTAAAGTCAGTACATTTGGTTAGTCTCTTCGGATATATGTTTATATAGACCTGTGTCTAGTGGCTATGAAATTATGATCCACTAATTGGCAATGTCTTATTGTGTTGTTCAATTACTTATTTCATTAGATTTCTTTGCTGTCTTGGGTAAATACATAAAACATTTTCCTGTTGAAGGTAGGTAGCAAGTTTGTAATACTTTCTCCCTAAAATCTAAACCGTCCCTTTTGCCTTTGCTTCATAAATCTTTTCAAGTGCCTGCACACAGTGGAGATGAGCCAGTTTCCACCTATTGCATGGGCACAAGACAGTTTGTTAGTGCTTAGATACCTCCCTGAATGAAAAACTGGTGTGGTTCTGTTACAAACACCACTTAGACTAGTCTTGGGGAACCTTCATCTGGAATCAGATACCGAATGCAACTCTTTACTGTAAATAGCAAATGATGAATGTGAAATTGTGAATGTTAATCTAGTTACTGAATTATGGCTAGGTTTTTGGTTTGGGAACAAAGTAAGTTATTGTTTTGTTTAGGTATAGAGGATGAACATGCATGCTGCATGTTTCAGTATTGTTCTTGCCGTATATGGTATGCTGATATGGATGAGTTGGAAATCTCCATGAAGAAAATTAATGAGAAGATGTCTGCAGCAACTATGACCACTGTTGTCCTAATTCCCTAATTACATACATGGAAGTTTTCATTTGCTTTTCGTGTGTTTGTGTTTGTGCTAGCATGTTAAAGCTAGAGATCCCTAACCTTAATGTGAAACTCACACATTTGGGTCCATGTGAAGAAAAGCAATCCACTAGAGTACATGGTTGAAAAGAAGGAACATTTAGTAGATTTCCTCATTTTCTAGTTGGATATGAATATAAACCTTGATTAGCTGCTCACATATAAAAATGATTGTTTCCATCCTTTTTTATGATCTTGCTCAAATAATTTTCTCATTTCCAGGCTGTTTCAGTATATCCAAGGAGCAAACCTAAACTCCTCTAGAATCTACATGACGGCACCAGTCTTGACAAGCATTGTACCTGGATCTGGGCCTCTTCATGCTTCAGCCTACTTTGTGAGATTTTATCTTCCTCAAAAGTTCCAATCCAGCCCTCCACTTCCTCTTCCCGAGCTGAACCTCGTGCCTGACACCTGGACTAGTCACTGCATTGCGGTGAGGAAGTTCTCTGGGTTTGCAAGGGACAGCAATGTCGTTAAAGAAGCCGAGAAACTGGCCATCAGCTTGAGCAAGTCTCCTTGGGCAAACTCTACTTCTGATAGCAAGTATGCTTACTCCATTGCACAGTACAATAGCCCTTTTCGGTTCATTGGCCGAGTGAATGAAGTCTGGGTTGATGTTGTGGGATCTGAAGCAAATTCTTGTAACAGTAATTTGTTGGCTTCATCCTGACATTGTTGAAGTACTTTAAGAGATGAAATGCAAGTTGGCTGTACATCCTCATTTGTATACTGTATTACCTTTAGATACCAAATGAATGAATCAATACTCCCTCTGGTTTTTCTTTAATGGCACTATTGCCTTATTAAGAAGGTTTCATCTAAATGGCACTCACCACCAAATTGCAAATTAAGGAAAGTTTGGGAGACAAATAATGACTCTTTTATCCTTGTCAACTTCATTTATCTCCCAAAATACCTAAAGCCTAAACCCAATATTACCCAAATCTGAAATCACTTTTTGTTAACCCCTCCCTCCGTTTATCTTCCCCCAAATCCCGAGATCTCCGTCCAAAATGTCAATCTTCCCAAAATCTTACTTCGCCCAGTTTGATTCCAAGTATGATTCCCAGTTCGACTTTCAATTCGCAAATTCACAAGAATCTTTTGTTGAAGAAACTGAATATGACGAAAAGAATCCCATTCCGTTTGAATCCCAATCCGATTCTCAGTTTGATTCCCAGTCCCAGATCGAATTCCCAATCCCAACTGGCAACCAATCTTTTGTTGAACCAGCCCTATTCGACGAAAAGAACCCGAACCCGAATTATTCAGATTCGGTTGAATCCCATTTGGTTTCCCAAATCCCCAATTACTCCGAGTCTGATGTCAATGATACCAAAGTAGCTGAAAAGAACCCCGCACTGGAATACCCCCGGGAGAACAAGCCTGCATCTTGTCGTCCTAGGCTTCAGCTTAAGAAGAAGAAGAAGACGTTGCTGCGTTTCCGTGAACAGCAGCTCAGAACTGGTCCAAGACTACACGTGGATGCAAAGGGGGCTGAATATGTTACCGACACGTATGTGTCTTCCGAGGACGAGGAATCGGACCCGATGATCTCAGCGTCCCAACCTCAGTCATCCCCGGCCGTGACTATCACTGATTACACTATCAACGGCCACCCAGTTGACTTATCTGAGGTAAATCCGCTGACTCGCCCATATGTTATGCACTATTTAAAATATTTACCAGGTCCAGTGGCGCCATCAATTGTGAAGGCATACGCTAAAGTATTTCCTAAATGAATCCGCAAGTTGGGATGATTCTGTTTGTTGTATTCATAACTCTATGAATTTTATGAATGTTTTAGGGATTTTATTATATTAGTGGTGTGTAATATAAGTAGTAATCTAAGAATTCGCTATTGTCGTGACCTACTATTTTATTAGGGATTTGTATGTTTGTAAGACTATTATGAATTCCGAAAGGGATTCATATTTATGTAACTTCCTTGTTCTGCGATAATTGGATAAATTCAGTGTAATTTTGTCAAGCCATCCTTGTTGGTTGCTAAGCTTCCTTGTTCTGTCATCCTTGTTGGTTGCTAAGCTTCCTTGTTCTGCCATCCTTGTTGTTTGTTGAGCTTTCTTCTGTCATCCTTGTTATTATGCCATTATTTGGATAAGCTCGAAAATGCTATCGTCACCTCCCTCTCAAGCAAATAAGGCTGCCCGCTTCCCGGTCCTCTGTGGTTGCACAACAGATATAAGAGATCTGGAATTATTCTGCAATACAGGTACTTATAGACAGTATACTTGGGATCATTTATTTTGAAAAAGAGATTTTACTGCAAACCACTTTAGAGTTGATGCAATATTTAATGATAGTTTTTGTCTTTTCTTTTGTACTTCTTGCCAATCCTATTCTGAGAGTGACTTTTGAAGATTTTGAAAAGTCTAGGTTGAAAGTTAGGCCCAGTGCCATGCGAGAGGTATGCTAACTGATTCCCTGCCTTGTTATTGTTATTGAACTTGTCTTGTTTTTATATAGGTGCCTTGTTATTGCTAACTGATTCCCTGCCTTGTTTTTATATAGGTTTTTATATAACTGATTCCCAGCTCTGCCATGATGGCTTCAGCTGCAGGATCTTCCTCACCTTCTGGTGGTCTTGCGTGTGGCATTGCAGTCATCGCTGAGCGGCAACAAATGGTAGAGGATACCTCCAGCAACTATCAGCACAGCGTGGACTTAGGATGGATGAAGTTACAACAGGTGATATTCTTTCATTATATTTTTGTGGTTATGGTTATAATTACTTGGTTAGTTAGTTGTTTTTACATGAGTAAACATGAGAATCACTTATTTGATGCGATCATGCTGAAAGAGGTTGATATATAATATATGATTGCAGATTAGAATGATTTGAGCACAAAATACAAGCTTAGGAATATAATACAAAATGATCTGTTCATGCTACACTAGCACATTGATTGAACTGACCATACCTAGGGTACAAAATACAAGCTTAGACATACTAAGTAGCATAATCTCATATGCATATAGCTTGTAGCTTCCTGTTATGCTGCATAATTTCCTTCGTTGCCTTGTGGGAGAAGCTGAGCTATTAGCCAATGAAGCCCCATGGTTACATTTCTTGCTATTAGGTAGTGTAGGCACTCTCTAACCAAGTCCGTGTCCACTTCAAGGTCAGCAGGGAGCAGACCTTGTCTCTGTAATTTATCCTTGTGCATGTGTGGCACCTTGTACCGATTTGATCCCTTACATTTCATTATTTCTACCATACAACTTTGTAGTGTAAGAAATATCTTGTTCAACTTGTTGGCTTCTAGTGAGTAGAAAGCATTTTCTGTGGCAGTTATCAAAGCATCTAATGTGTATGAACTTGTTTGGTGTTGAAGAGATTGGATTGCTCTAAAGAATCCCAAATCCAATACATTGAGGTCAGGGGAATTTGGGGGCTGAAATCCTAACCTGATATTAAAACCATCTGAACTTGCAAGTTGTCTAAACTGAGGATCATCATCACATATATGTGGTCTAGCATTATCCTGCCTTATAAGAATATTGGTACTTGCCATAAGTGGCCACTTACTCTTAATTGCTGGTAGTAATTTTGTCAACATGAACCTTTTTGTTACCTCCCTGTTGACTGACTCCTCTGGGACAGTTTCTATGGTACCAGCAGGTCTTCTTTTGCTGTCGTTGATTGCTTTTTTTGTTGTGGAGAATGGCCATATCCCAATCTTACCATCAAACAATACTTGCCCATCACAGTCTATGATAGGTCGGCATACTGCAGCTAGGAACATTATTTTCTGTATGTACCTCTTGTTTTGTGTCTCTCTGTGTGGTTCATCCTCTTCTGGCAGTAGGTAGTACCTTTCCGACACTCTAGTGATGAAGAACCATTTCTCATCGATATGTATAACATGGTGCATATCTCTGAATGTTGTTTTTGCAGTTACACTATCATGATTCAAATGACATACCGAGTAGTGTAGTCTTTTGAGTTGGTTGAATTCTGAGATGATTGGCTTTATTGCATTTGAATGGCTTCTGAACTCTCCCTCTTTTATCCACTTATGCATTGTGCTTTTGCTCACTCCCATTGCAGCAGCAAATGATCTTTCTGTAGTCCTTCGGCCAAGCGGGATCTGCTGAACTAGCTCTCTGTTGATTGCTATACGAGGTTTACTTTTTTTGCCTTTCCTCTTGCTGTCAAGATCAACGACTAGCCCGAGTTCCAATTGCTTCCTTTGTATCCCAACAAGTCGGCTGATGGTTCGCGTGGAACAGTTGAACTTGGCTGCTGCCACAGCTCGACTGCCTTTGATGGTATGCCCCTCTTTTTGTTGCTGCAACATGAACGAACCAACGATCGAGCGTTGTTCATTGCTTAGATTCGGAGGCATCGATGAAGGTGAGAAGGTAGAATTTGATGATAGAGTAGATGGAGGTTGCTATGAAATCAAGCTAATATTGGATGGTTAGTGTACATGATCATGTAATAGTAAAGAAAATAAAGGTGATAGATTCTTCTTTGCTGCTTTGATTGTAAATTTTGGGTGCTTTTATAGATAAAATGGCAGATAGCCAAGATATTTTAGCAAATGGGTGTTTTGGAGGGAGAGTTTAAGAATTGAATTTCAAATATGTGTTGTTTCCCTCTTTTTTAACCTGCCTGGGAGCAGATGGAGGGAGAGTTTACCTCTTAATTTGGAGGCTAAACAATCTCACTTTTAGAAACATTTGTCAGGAACTTTAATGCTTTTTTCAGTTTGGTTTCCTACCAAATTAAGAGTGCAAAAAGTATGCTGCCAGTTAAATACAACCAGAGGGAGTACTTGGCCTCGTTTGGCATTCAGCTGTTAGCTGTTAGCTGTTAGCTTATTCCACCAGCTGTTAGCTGTTAGCGGATTTAATTAGCTGTTTTGACTAGCGTTTTGACTAGCGGTTTGTATATGAGTGTTTGGTAAATAACAATTAGCTGTTAGCTGTTTTATTGTGTTAAATGACTAAAATAGACATTATTACAATTCATTATATATTTTTTTATTTTGTATCTGTTACTTGTTTTGAAGTATTGAAAAATATTTTTATTACTATATGTTTGTTTTTTTATGTTATTTGAAAATTGAAAATTATTCATTATTAATGTTTATACCTATATTTGTTTAAAATTTATTTTTAGATTAAACATGAATGTGTGGCCCCTTTAATTTTATTTATTTATGTGAGGTTTATTATTTTTTATACTCTTGCATAAAAAAAAAATTTTTATTTATTGAGGTTTTTAAATAAATACAAAATTAATGTTTTGTACGGTTGCCTTCGTACAAAAAGTCACGTAGATAAAAAATATTGAGGTTTTGATGAAATAAAGAAAAAGGAAATTCTTGAGAAATAGGGATAAAAAAGATATTTTGTAATATTTTTTTAATGAAGTTTTTGTAAACGCTGCTCTTTTCAGCGTTTCAGAAACGAGAGGTTTCACCAAAACAGCTACGTAGAAAAAGCTATTCACCAAACACAGTAACTAGCTGTTTGACTAATCAACTATCCATATTTAGATGAAAAAGTTAAACGCTCTTCAAACCTCTCGTTACCAAACGGGACCCTTGTGTAGTTTGTGGGATTTTCAATCACCATTAGTTTGATTTTTAGTGCCCAAAGAAACTATTGATCGAATGATAATAATAATAAAATATATTCTTTAATTAAAAAAAAATCCAAGCGAACTGAAAATAGTTCGTTAGCTTATTTAAACTTTTTAAAATTTATCTAAACTAAATAGTATAAGAATGATTAGATTAAGTTGAATTTTATGAAACCACATTTCATTTGTAACCCAATTCTGAAATGTGATTTTGCATAGAGAAACCTTGAAGCCTTCACCCACACAAAAAATAAGGGAATATATACAAGAAAAAGAAATATATTTATTGAGTAAGACAAATGCTTCCTGAAAGAAACCGCTTCCTTCTGCTAAAAATTTTGGTTGCTCCTCAGAATCTCCCAATTCATCTTCAAATTTGTCCAATTCACGTGTTTCTGTCTGTCTGTCTGTCTCAGAATCCTGGGTTTTAACTTCATTGAAATGAATATATCTCCAATCATTCAGTATTCTTCTTGAAGTTATTGAATCAACCAAAAATAGGATGACTGTCAGAACTGGTTATTCGTTGCCCTATGTTTCTTCATCGCCACCCTCACCTTTTCAATCCAAGAAAAGAATTTCCCTCGAGGTAAATTACTTTATAGGGTGCATTTCTTTGATGATTTTATTGGGATTTTGGTGCGTCATTGGTTCATTTTTATTTTATTTTTGCTCTATCTCAACTTACGATCATAGTTATTTGAGTAAGAGTAGTTTTAGAGGGTTTTTATGTTCATGGGAAATGTGATGCCTGTGTTGAATAGAGTACATTGAGCTTCTAGACTTTTAGGCAAGGTGCATAATGTCTTCTCTCACTGAGGAATATGGTAGGCAGTGATAAAAAAGAATAGTTTTTTTAGTTTCACCTACGTTGGGTAAGCTTGTCTGTTGATTGACATGTTGATTAAGTTTACGATTTTGGTACACATGTTGGAAGCATAGTCACTGGAATATAGTCAGTCCTACATGAGAGTTTAATGGTCTCAAGTCAAGTCCTTCAGTCTGTGAACTTTATAGATAATTCCTATTAGTTGGATAATATAATGGAGGATGTTAGCTTTGTTGTTTGAATGTCCCCATTTGGACTAAACTCAGGAACCTGTTCGCTTTGGCAGAAATTGTATAAATACCCCTTGTCTAGCAATTGATTCTGCAAAACTTCGTATATAAATTTGAGGAGCTGTATCAATGGGCTTGTTTTGAGTTTGAAAGGCTTACAATGGATGTGTGCTGCAATTATTCATTTCTTTGATATGTTCTTGCTACAAAATATGCTTTACGTTGGGTTTCTCTCCCCAATAAAGGACACATGGATTTGTGATTTACTTATTGTAAAAGTTGAGAGGGGAGATGGGAGAGGGGAGAGGGGAGTGTAATGGCGTTGCCTTTTTCTCCAGATTTTATTGGCTTTCTTTCATGCTTGTAATCATGCAATAATGATCTTACCAGCTAATGTCTTATATATAATCATTCAGGTTCATTTGACGCGAGGATTGTTAAACATACAGTCCAGAAATGTGGAACAACTGAATCATACTCAAGGTTGTCATTTCACTTGGGAAGGTTTTATTACATTTTAATCCCAACTCCCATTAAATTAATCAAAAAGTTACTTCAAATGGCCTGTGCTATTTTCACTTGATTAGTTTTATTTACATATTTATTCTTTCCAATGTAAGTTGTGAGGTCATGGCTGCCTCAACATCAAACCCTGAGACTGAAGAAGAAATTACAACTGAGGCAATGCTTCTCTGATGCTGCCTCTGCAGATCAGTTGGACACTAGTGATCTTGATATTTCTTATCCGGAGGAAGAATCAAACCATCTATTAGTTGAAGCTGTTGCTTCTTTGGAAGGAACACCCATCTCTCGAGAAGATACTGGAGGAAAACCTGGTTTTGTCTCATTTTATAGACGGCCTTACAGAAAAGAGGATGGAACAGTTCTATCTAATTCCAAAAAGAATCCAAATAGTCTACTCTGGTTAGCAGGTCCTGCAGTTCTTGTAGCCTCTTTTATCTTTCCCTCTCTCTATTTGCGCAGGATACTGGCGACCATATTCGAGGACTCTTTACTAACAGGTAAGCAATGCACGAGTAAAAGTGTTTTCTTTTTTTCTGTGTGATGTTTTCCTTCTTTGACAGGTGATTGAATTTCATAAAAAGAATTCTATAAATTCTGAAAAAGAATTCTATAAATTGAATTTCAGTATAACATCCTCCATTTGAATTTGGCTGTATCAGCTTTCTAATAGTAGAGGTGATTGGTTATGAATCATAAGTTTGGGTCTTGATTTTACAAATTTTAGAAGTTAATATTCATTAATTCTGAAAGTATAGTTCAGAACTATTAGTCACTCCTTGCTAGATGTATTATGTATAGTTGAGACGTAATACGTCTTCAGATGCTGATGCATATATTCGGTTGATTATTTCTTGCTGAAATTTCGTGTTTGAGGAGATCATATATGAGGATCCTGGTTCAACTGTAAGCTTTAAATTCAAAATTTCTGGGCAAAATTTCTTCCCATCTTTCCTTGAGCTTGGGTTCCTCTTTCATTGTTCTGTAAAGTTTAGGTGCTGGGTATAAATTGCAGAAAATATTGTATGTTAGCAAAATTAGTATGTGTAGGTGAGTGATCAATCACAAGGTGCCATCTACTAAAAGGGTTGGTTATTTGTTTATTTTAAAATACTAATAATGAATAAAAATGAAATAGTGCGTGGTTTATCAGCATAATTTGATTGATTCCTCACCTACACATCTAATTTTATTAACATAAAAAAATTTCTGGTGTCAATTGAACTCATAATTTCAAATATAGAAGAATATAAAGCTGAGTTCATTATTTTGTTATTCCTATAAAGTTTGACTCAGTAATTTTTTTTGGCACCTCGTGTAAAATTTACTTACAGTAGTGATGATGTGATTAGTTCCCTTAAAAGATCCAAGTAACAATTTTGAGTATTGAGTTTTTCATTCTGGTCTGATAATTACGGTTATAATTTATCCCGGACACAAAATACCTAGACCAAAAATTCCACAATGAATTCCATATCCTCACACGCACTGACGCACAAAAGTTGAATTTTCCCATGCTCTGGTAAGATCAAAAAGTATAGCTTGACTAGTAAATATTCACTATCTCAGCCCCCTAAAAAGTAAAAAGAATCCACTTGATGCTAAAAATAGTTCTGAAAAAAAGTGGAATGTTTTTATGAGATTGATGTAGTAGATTATGCAACAGGAAATCAGCATTATCCAAAAAAGAACGAACAAATAAGACTTTGGTTGATTTCATGTGAATGCACATACTGACGTATTTTGTTATAATTCTTGCTGATGTATTGCGTCTCTGTGCATACTTTTTGCTCTGTCATGGAGTCGTTTGGTGTCGACTCTAGTATTCTTGTAACCTTAATGTTTCTCAATTTTTTTTTCTGTGCAGACTTCCTTATATTGTTCTTCACTGAGGCTATATTTTACTCTGGAGTTGCCGTGTTTCTTGTCCTAATTGATCATTTAAGGAGACCGATTGAATCACTGTCCTCTTCAAGTATCAGTAGTGTCAATCCTCAATTAGGACACAGAATTTCTTCCGTTGCAGTCCTGGTACTTAATCTTTTTATTCCAATGGTGACAATGGGCTTTGTCTGGCCATGGACAGGCCCTGCAGCTTCTGCTACTCTGGCTCCCTATCTTGTTGGTGTTGTAGTTCAATTTGCTTTTGAGCAATATGCTAGACATAAGAAGTCCCCCTCATGGCCTGCAATCCCCATTTTATTTCAAGTAAGGACTTCTGTTGACTCCTCTGGTTGTTTAGTGTTTCTTTAAGCCCCTATGTTGTATGTGCGATGGGGAGTCATATGCATGTTATTACCATGCTCTTTTGGCTTTACATGCTAGTCCTGTTAATACCCCAAGCAACAAAAAAAAAAAATTATAATAATAAAGAGGCAAAGTTTTATGGTTTTTATGAAAAAGAAGAGTTATGAAACAATCTGGTATTTGTGTTTCCAATTAAATGATAATAAACTGTATTTTGTTGGCTCCTATAGGTGGTATTTGTATATATATATTTCCTATAGTGAAAGAAAAGAGGTTTACTTTCACAACCCTATGAATTATAGCTCCTTCTAAATAATTTGATGATATAGAAGGCTAGTTAGTAGCTTATGGTCCTTTATATTGGATCTTAATGCTTCATGGTTCTGGGTATCTGAATTAGACTTTAATGCAATTCTGCAAAATATTTGATTCTTGACAAGTTGACATAAAGGAGAGACAGTGTGACAAACTGTAGGTGAACTTCTTTGCCATGAACCTAAATCACAGAGACTGGTTACTCCAAATCATTTGTGTGTGTCAGTGATACCTCATTTTTACATGACAATAAGCAATAGGAAACTCATACCAATAAAATGAACATATGCACTCAAATGTAATGAAGATACGTTTCTTAACTGAACTTGATGGCGAGAAGTGATCCATATAGCTGAACTTGAAGTCTTAGTTAGTGTTGCTGTTGAGTTCTTCTGACTCTCTACTTAAAATATCTTTTTGATTATCATTGCATTGCTGAGGTCTGAAGACTAATATCGATAATATCTTCTATTCATGGATGTGTACGGATAGAGAAAACTGGAGCAGATCCTAGCTGATTATGCCCGTTTCATTCATTGTTTGGAACTACATGTACATGGTTTTACTCATGTGGCTTATTTGCTGCCTCTTATTGCTTGACATTGATCTCATCTGCCATGAGAAAAACTTGTTTCAAACACTTCTTTAGAACTCCTTCTGTATAGAAGTCGGCTAAGCGCCTTTAATATCTCATGAAATGTAATTAAATATCACAGGTCTACAGGCTGCATCAGTTGAATAGAGCAGCCCAACTGGTAACTGCTCTTTCTTATACCGTTAAGGGAGCCGAGATGACATCACATAACTTGGCAATCAGTAGTTCGCTAAGCACGCTACTGAATGTCCTCCAGCTACTTGGAATGGTCTGCATATGGTCCCTTTCAAGCTTCATTATGAAGTTACTTCCTTCTGCCACCATATCTGAGGACTAAGTTGTACTTTCTGAATCTTTTGATAGTTAGAAAAATTAATACGGTTTTTACATAATTGTTCATAGATTTTGATGTTAACTTCCTCCATTCCAGATCAATTTTAGATTGGTTGACTCTTAGTTAATCATGGTGATTGGATTATGGCCATTTTATGGTTTCATTGGACATGTTAATGGTATGATCTGGTCAAGGGCAAGTTAGTTCATTTTGACAGATTATGAACCGTTTTACAAATTACAAGTAGCTGAATGATCAGCTAGTAAAAACTGTTCATAAGTGATGAATCTCGTACCTGTAGATTTGAGATGACGGCCTTAGGAAGATCCTTGACCATTTCAAACTTACAAAGTACGAGATTCATCAATAACTACTTTACTGTTTGATGGAGGGAATCAACTTAATTATCTTTTTCTTTTGTGTGACAGAATAATTTGGATGAACAATAATGTACCTTCTCCTTTGGATTGTTGACTGTCTTTGTTGATGTAAATATTAATAATGCAGAAATCTGAATGACAGGGTACATGTAGACATTGTTAATTAGATGGTTGGTAGTATTTCTTGTTCTTGAGTGTTTGTGCAAGAATCAGACAAGAGTATTAGGTTGGAAGAATTGCAAGCAACCAAATTCTGTTCGTCTTATTATCCTAGATTGAATTTATGGAGCATATTTTGGACCCTGTTTAGTGCCCCTAAAACCATTTCCTTCATCTTTCATTTAATATGGAAATGACGATAATTTTCACTACTTTGATTTTGAGCAGGTGATTTATTTTGCAAAAAAAAACGAAAAAAAAAAGTTCTTCTCAAAGATTATCACAATTAAAATAAACAGTTCAGTTGAAATTCGGTATATTAAACCTATAAACTCTTATATGAGACACGATAAAATTTTGACATGTTGATGATAAAAAAAATGTTAATGTTGCTTGATAAGGATTTTCTCTTTCAAACCTTTAGTATAAGTTGTGCTGTTCAATATCTTGATTTGACCCCAAACAACCTTATACATTCTAACATTTTTCATATTGATTATAATATGGCAAAACTCAATTGGTCTCATTGAATATTATGCCTAATATGTAAAAATCAGTCTCGAAAGTGAAAAGATCAGATATGCAAGTGAGAAGATCAACAATAATATAATATGAAAACGGTCGGCTTGAATGTGAGAATATCAACGTCATTTACTTTTTATTTCAACTAAGACAGGTGGATACCTTCTCTTATATATACCCCTATAAATTTATAAATTATATATATATAATATATATATATATAAAGTAGTAAATAATAAGACTTAACCGAATCAACCCGATTTGACAAGATCGGTATAAGGTGGAAATAACCAGGTCTACTTGTTTTGGATATTTGATAGGGCATCATAGGGCACGGTTCATGCTGGACCATTAATTTGGGGCCTCAAACTTTTAATTTTTGCACTTTTGTGACACTTGGTTTGTAATAGAAACTCAACTTGCAAACATGACAATTATGTAAATTACTCCACAAGTTTTTAATAGATGATACCAGAATGACGTTATGATTAGCAGATTTAGGTTTTTTTTTTTTTTTTTTTTCTATTTGAAATCACAGATTAGGTTGCACTATATTACAAACTTCCATTTTAGCGTGTTGAGGTATGCGTTTGGTCACTTTTATATTTTTAAATTTTATTGATTGAATTATATTATTATAGAGTAGTAGCGATCCAACCAATGCTATGTTAGTAAGTTTATTAATAAGTTTGATTTAAGGCTATTTTTTCATAAGTCATGAAACAATTATTAAGAATTTTAAGTACTGTAGCTTTGTTTGGTGTAATTTCTTTGAGAAAGTCTTGGGTGAGACCTGTCCTTGTGGAGACCAAGAGCAGGGGAATGACCATTTACTGTTTCTGCTTGATCTTTTAGTCAGTTTGTTTGATCTTTCAATCAATGTCCTTGAGTATTTTTGTTTTGCCTTGATTTTTCAGTTAATTTGATCTTTCGTTCAATTTGCTTGATCTTTCGGTCATTTTCTTGATCATTTCCTTGGTCAATTTCACCAACGACAAATTCAATCAAGGAAATTGGCGGGTTTAAAGCTCATCAACGACAAATTCAATCAATAGCAGTCTCATATAATCTTTGGTCTCATTTGAGACAAGTCTCAAATGAGAATTTGCCAAAATCAATTGATCTATTTTTCAGTTAATTTTTCAGTTAATTCAATTCTCACTTTCTTTGGAGGATATTTCTCGTTCTTTTTTTTAAGTTTGTAAGAATTATATGAACTATGAACTTCTCAATTGATCTTAAAAATTTAATATGAAAAAGATTTAGGGCTGAAGTGAGAAGATCAACACAGAACGACTGAACGAGTAATGATCAGACATGAAAGTGGGAAAATCAATAGTAATACACTGAATGAGCATACTTAATACGTAAAAGATCAGACAGATCAACACAAAACAAGTAATAATTATGCATGAAAATGAGAATATCAACATTTTTCTTTTGTTCAATTACGAACGTAACAAGGGACGCTCCGTATATAAAATAAAATTAAAGCTACTTGCTCTCGATCGAATTTCTCCAACTGATGTTTCAATTTCTTATGGTCATTCATACTTCTTTGTCTTGGCTTGTTTGGATCTTTATCACCTGAGGAATCTCTACAAGATGCAAAATCTTGCTTAGAGATGAAGCATAAAATATTAATCCCCATACATATTCACTATTAATATTATTAGGAACAGTTGAGCAAATGGAATATCTCTAGGTTAAAGGACAAGAAACCATCACATGTTTTTCAACATTTTCTAAAATGATATAGTATTATTAATTTAATTTCTTAATAAACTTGGTATTAGGTTGGATTTGGTACAAAAGGAGTTCAAACACATGACAAAGCATATGATCTTAGGGACAAAGTAATGCAAGTCAAACCGATAAATGTAAAGTGTCTGATTATTTATGTTTTGTTTATGAGTTTCACAAGTCTTTGATGTAAAGTGCTACTATACGCTAAATGGGGTTTTGTCTATACTATTTTCACACAATAATGTGATTTAACATTTAATTGTTTTAGTTGACTTATTGAGTTAATACGTGAGATATAAAATTAAAGCAAGAGAACTTTGAGTATATAATCTTTCAACTAATAGTCATTGGCTAGTAGTATTGTATTTATATAATTCCACAATCAAAGTGAATTCCATGCAATTAGTAGAAATACTGATGTTTATCTCAAAAAAACTAGAGTAGTTATTCACTTCAAAAAGTGTGTGGAATAAACAACGTCGTTTCTGTCAAAACATAATACTCTAAATATTTTTATGATATTATAGTCTCAAATAGGACACCTTACGGTAAGGGCAAGCCAAAAAACACAACATTCTACAACATTTGGGGTTATTATATAATTATTTTAATTATTTGAGTTATTTTTGTTTGTGTTTGATGTTTTTATATTTGAGTTTGACCTTTATTTGGGTTGATCTTTTAGATTTGTACCTGATCTTTGTATCTTTAGACTTTATATTATTTTTCTTAGACAATGTACTTAGCAAAATTAAGACATCAACTTAATTTAATTTAAAAGATGTAAAAAGAGGAAAAATAATATATTGTCAAAAATTGATGAAAACGTAATTACTATAAGTTAGATAACTAGAGTTAAATTAATAAGGACACGTGACACAATTTGGTTGGTGGAACATGGAGTGGTACACAAAAGTAGTGTAGAAGATCCGGAGCCCGTAAAATGTTAGTGTTGAAAGTGAGAATATCAGACATGAAAATGAAAAGATCTGCAATAATACAATGAATGATTATATTTAATAGGTAAGAGATTGAGTTTGAAAGTTAGAAAATCAACATTTATTTTTAGTCGGATCAATTGAGAGATGGGTCTTACAGAGTAAGGAGAAATATTTTCAATTATCAATTGCTTAGTAAAATTTACCTTATTCTTTCTAAGAGTTTTTTCACCAACACCTCCATATGAAGTCTAAAATTACAGGATAAAGATTAGGCATTATGCAGCATTCACAGGACTCAAATGCATGAACAATACAAGTTTACATTTTCTCTCTCGTTTACAGTTAGGTGAGATTATTTATGTTTTGTTTATGAGTTTCACAGGTCTTTGATGTAAAGTGGTGCTACTAAACGGGGTTTTGTCTATACTATTTTCATCACAATAATGTGATTTAACTTTCAATTGTTTTAGTTGACTTATTGAGTTAATACGTGAGACATGCATAACATTGAAAGCAAGAGAGAACTTTGAGCAGAATCTCCATGAACTTCTTAAGCTAAGGATTGTTCCGTCTCACAATAGAACTTCTCTATATTTTATTGTATAGTATTATTATATAGCGTCATTTTACATGATTATTTAACGTTCATGTTTTACTTCGACGTACTATGTATTTTTATTAAAATTAACTAATTTGAGATACTAGCATTTAGTCCTTATAACAATAGGAAGAATACATGATGTAGGGATTTTATCCAAGAAGTGATTTTTTTTTTCATGGTTAACCATCGTATAAAATGGACAAGGATTGCATATGATTTTGAGAAAAGCAGGATCCTTTGGGAAAATATAGTAAAATTTACTATAAATAATAGCCCAATTCTTGGGTGAGGCAGCCTCACCCAAGAGGCAGAACAAAGTAAACACTCTTTTTGGTGAGTTTTGATGAATTGACACAAAGGTTTTGATGAGGTGACATGTTTGATGAACTGGCACCGAGTTTTGATGAGGTGGCGTCGAGGTTTGATGAGGTGGTAGCGAGTTATGATAAGGTGGTAGCAATGAAAATTTTCCTTATTTGGTCTTGTCTCATGGGTGAGGCTGTCTCTCAGGAGAATTACTCTAAATAATAAAAGAATTGGATAATAATTCAAACGAACCCTAATAAAATCTTATCCTCCTATCTTAGACAAATTCTTAATTAAGACTTGGTCTGATCATACTTAATATATAAAAATCAGTTTTGAAAATGAGAAGAACGGACGTAAAAATGAAAATATTAACATTAATACACTGAGAAAATTAACATTTATCTCTGGTCTGATCATGAATGGAACTGGGGGAGCGTGGGGCCGCAATACTGTAACAATTCGAAATTTAGGCTTCGGAAAATAGTCTTTTAACGTGTGATTTCGCTCACACAGTCCAATATCGCTCCAGTCTCCACTAATTTGATCTTGCTTCCCAAAATATTTGTGTCCGGTTCCGTCACTGGTCCGATCAATTGAGACGGACCACTCATTAGCTTAAGGAGGAGCATTTTCAATAATCAATCCCTTAGTAAAATTTACCTTATTCTTTCTAGAGTTTTTTCACCAATACCTCCATATGAAGTCTAAAATTACAGGATAAAGATTAGGCATTATATAGCATTCACAGGACGCAAATGCATGAACAATATCAAGTTCACATTTTCTCCCTCGTTTACAGCCGCTGACTCTTTTTTGGTAATGGAAAGGTGCCTAGTTTTAGTTGACGATTGGTGAATCCACTCTCTCTCCCTAGCTGGTCCTTTTCCTCGTTGACCACATGGGTCAAATCAAATCTAATCTTCACTTCTACTTGTTTTTCATTTTATTGCGTACACATATCAATTACACACAATTATTCCAACCAAAATAGCCCAATGATTTGTGGCTTAACTTCAAAAAAAAAATTGTTAGTTAAGAATTTTGGTGTACTTTACACATTTAAATATTCAAAAAAAAGAGGTTAACACACTTAAAGACAACAACCATTACGGTAATACTAGGCATAAATTTGCATCACAAGGTTAACACCTCTGGGCCTCTGGCAAAACTAAAGAGTCTATGTCAATCCATACTGTTTGAAATTTAATTGATATTCTCTAATGGGAACTAGAATACATCCTCACGTTTGGAAGAAAAATATGTTTTTAAGTATTCTCATGATTGATTGGCCCTGCTCCGCCCCTAAGGGGTCCCCTGATAAGGAAGGAAATGGATGGAAATGAATGAATCTTAATAGAAAATCATATTTTTTGTTATATGATAAGGAAATCAGGGATGTAAATTATTTAAATTCTCTTTTTTTTTTTTACCATTTGATTTAGCATTTTTAATGATTCCTTCTCTCCCATATTTTATGTGTTGGTAAACTCCATCTCAGGTAAAACACGATTCTCTAGTAAATTATTAGGACTTGAAATTCTCATTCCATCGAGAGTCGGGAGATGCTTGGTGGTGGTGGTGCCATATTGATGGTTGTCGGAATGGTGGTGGTATCTAGTAGTCAATGAAGTGGTGAATGGTTGATTTACGGTGAGGATAAGAATGGTCAGGGGATGGAGAGGACCTGGAGAGAGGTTAGTGGTGAGTGGTGATTGATGGTTGCTGGAGTAGTGGTGATAGTAGTTAATGACGGTGGTGAATAGTCGATTTATGGTGAGGACTTGGAGAACGAAATCCAGTGCATGGATATGGCGAGGATCCGATGAGGTGTTGGTGGGTGTGTGAGTGGTGAACTGGTGATTGATGGCTAGTGAAGTGGTAATGGTATCGATCAAGGGCAGTGTAAATGGTTTCTAAGTTGTCGGTGTCAACTGAAAAAATAGTAATGGCTGTCAGTAGGAAAATAATTTTCAAATCTTTTGTATTATATAATTTTAATTATTTATGTAGAAATAAACTTATCATTAGTTTTAAGTAAAATGTGTAAGTAAAAAAATTTAGAGGGACTGACTATAAGATTATTATAGTCTTTCATAAGATAGCCTTGTTTAAATGTAGATAATAAAGAATTATGTATGACACATATGATTATATTTTCTCAAAAAAATCAATTATATAAAAATAAATATCTTGAAAATGAAAGACAGAGCCCCATTATATTGAATTTTACAACAGAGGCAAGTGGGGTTTGGCCTAGTTTTGAAAGAAAATTCAGATGTTGTTTTTTGGTTCATGAAATTTCAGCTTACCCCATATTCGGATGTCACTATGTCTTTTACGGCGCCATGCTTCATCATTATATTAGGGCCGCTCCATGCAATTCCATTTTTATTTTGCATGTCCGTATTTTTACCATAATATTTCTAATATTATTAAGGTAAAAAATAGGCTTAAAATGACAGGATTCCATCAGAGACATTATGGTAAAATGTGGATCTACAAGAGAAAAATGGACCTGCATAGGAAAATTGCTTTATATTATCACTCCCATTAACTTTTCATAGAGAAGAAGTAAAAGGAATATCTAGGGATTTTTTTTAACAAGCTTGATTAAAAAACAAAAATGAAATAAATTCTTTAATTTCATTTATTAGCTATGTATATAATATATGTACTTCAATTATGAAATGTGAAATCTTAACTTAGGCTATATTACATCTTTTCTAAGGAAAAGCTAACAGATTAATATTTGTACGGTGTATCCTGATTTCTGCAGTATAAGTATAAGCACTTATTGGTTGACACCTAAAATTACTTAAGATAATTAACTACTTTTTCTTTTAAATGATATAATATTATCTTTCCTTTCCTTACCGAACTCTTTTAACCCCCAATTAATCTTTTGCCGAATCTGTCATCATCTTCGATGTCCTTCGTACAAAAATCATCTTTGCAGAACTAATCCTTTGTTCGCATCTCTTCTTCTCCATCATATATATCAAAATCATCTCTTTCCAATTCAAGTATTTTTCAATTTTTTAAAAAATTAGAATCATTACAAAAAATATTTGTGTTTATGATTGAAAAAGTAAAAGTTTACTATCGATCAAAAGGTTTTGCAAACCATTTTTGGTACACAAATTTTATATGAATGATCAAGAATGGGTTACTGTCAAATGATATGATTCTGCGAAGATGAAAGTAAACAAATTCGTTGGAAGATCGATTAATTCTGCGATGAAGGATGCGGAAGATCGATTAATTCTGCGATGAAGGATGCGGAAGATCGATTAATTGGGGTTAAAAAGGAAGTAAGAAAAGGAAAGATAATAATATATCAGTTAAAAGAAAAAGTAATTAAGTTAATTACCTTAGAGCATCTCCAATGGTTGTAGATTTGGAGAGTTGCTTGCAATTTTTGACAAGTTGTAGCAGTATGCTTGACCATTGTTTACATGCCACGTCAAACTGCTTGACGGGGTTGAACGACAATAAATACAATTAATTACTAGTTAATATATTCTCATTTCTATATTTACGTAGTAACTAAACCAAGATAAAATATTCTCATTTCTATATTTACGTGGTATACCGTAATTAAACTAATGAGTAATTCATATATTATTATCATATACCGTAATAATTCTAATTTAGAAAATTATTGTCAATTTTAATATATTATTCGACTTTATATTTATATAAAATAAATTACTATTTTAATTAATAATTTCCCGAGTATGGATAAAATTGTAAAATATAATTTTTAAAATAATGTAAAATAAATATTAAATACGTCTTTGTAATCAATATATAAATTTTGATCTACGTATTTATGTCAAATATATATACAATACTATTTTGTTGAGTAATATTTATAATAATTTATCATTATTAGTTATACATTAATAAATATTTTTATGTCGTTCAACTCACGTAAATATATAAATGAGAATATATTAACTACGTAAATATAGAAATGAGAATATATTAACTACGTAAATATAGAAATGAGAATATATTAACTAGTAATTAATCGTATTTATTGTCGTTCAACTCAAGCAGTACTGCTCTGTTCGGCCGTACTGCCCGTCAAGCAGTTTGACGTGGCATGTAAACAATGGTCAAGCATACTGCTACAACTTGTCAAAAATTGCAAGCAACTCCAAATCTACAACCATTGGAGTGCTCTTACTGCAGAAATTAGGATACATCTTACAAATGTTAATCTAAAAAGCTAAAGGTAAAGTAAAAACCATTAATCTTTGAAAAATCAAACCTTAATAAAAGAGAAAGTAACTTGACTTTCTAGCTTTCCATGCACATATCATGAACTAAAACTAGGATTATCCTTGCTGAAAAGCTGATTGATGAAAAGGTTTACCATCATGCAATGAAATGAAGCTACATATATCCCATCACTCTCCCAGTTCAACACACTTCCCATTTGTTTCTGAATTTTCTGTCAATATTTCTTTTCCTTCCCTTTTTCTTTCCCATTTTCCTGCCCAAACACACCTACTCAAAAGATCATCATTTTGATGGATGATGATCAAGAACTCTGAAGAAATGGCTGATGCTTTTCACCTGATACTTTTCTTCTCAGTTTTGATCAGCTCCTTTTTTGCACTCTCATTGGGTGAAATATTTTCTGATTCAGACACCCTTTTGAGGATAAAATCAGAGCTTGAAGATCCATTTGGAGTTCTTGAAGGCTGGTCTCAACAAGGGACAAATACCTTCTGCAACTGGACCGGAATCGCATGCTCGGATGGAGATGTTGTTAGCCTGAATTTGTCTGCTTCAGGACTTTCAGGCTCAATCTCACCTGAATTGTCAAGGCTGCATTATCTCCAAATGCTGGATTTCTCGATGAATTCGCTAACTGGATCGATCCCAGCTGATCTCGGAAAGCTTCAAGATTTGAGGGAGCTGCTGCTTTTTTCGAACTCTCTCTCAGGCAATGTCCCTGTGGAGATTGGTTTCCTGAAGAAGCTTGAAGTTCTGAGGATTGGGGATAATTCATTTAGTGGTGGACTCTTACCAAACATTGGAAACTTGTCAGAATTGAGAGTTTTGGGGCTTGCTTTTTGCCACTTCAATGGAAGCATACCTAAAGAGATTGGCAATTTGAGTAACCTGAAGTTTCTTGATTTGCAGAGCAACAATCTTGATGGTGTTTTGCCTGAGGAGATTGGTGGATTGGTTCAGCTTCAGAACTTTGCAGCCTCAAACAACCGAATCCGCGGAGAAATTCCGGCCTCAATGGCTGGTTTGGAGTCCATTGAGATCATGAACTTGGCAAACAACACTCTTTCTGGAAAAGTTCCGGCCAAGTTCGGATCCAACCTAAAGTACCTGAATTTGCAAGGCAATGGATTCTCCGGCGAAATCCCCCCGGAGATCAACCGATTGAGCCGGCTCGAAGTCCTTGACATGTCAGACAACCAGCTCTCAGGGAGCATCAGCATCTCCACTCATCAGCTCCAGAGCCTCCAGGCTTTAGTCCTGTCTGACAATTTTCTGTCAGGCAGCATTCCTGGAAACCTATGCAGCAGCCCTGGATCAAGTTTCCAGCAACTTTTTCTGGCCGGAAACAACTTTTCCGGCAGCTTCCCATCGGAAATACTAAACTGCTCATCCCTTGTGCAGCTGGATCTTTCCGGTAACAACTTCCGGGGATCATTACCGGCAACCATCGACAAACTAGGCAACCTCACTGATCTTCTCCTCAACAACAACAGTTTTTCAGGAAGTTTGCCACCTGAAATAGGAAACCTGAGCAACCTGGTTTCTTTCTACCTGTTTGACAACATGATCACAGGCTCAATCCCCATTGAAGTAGGGAAGCTTCAGAGATTGAGTGTTCTTTATTTCTACAATAACCAGATGTCGGGGATCATTCCGACAGAGCTCACAAACTGTTCAGGCTTATCTGAGATTGATTTCTTCGGGAACCATTTCAGCGGCTCAATTCCTAGTACAATTGGAAGGCTCAAAAACCTGTCTTTTCTGCAGCTCAGGCAGAATGACCTGTCTGGCACCATCCCTCCAAGTTTAGGGTACTGTGAAAAGCTTAAGACTCTGGCATTGGGTGATAACAAGCTCTCTGGAACAATTCCTCCAACTTTAGGGCTCCTTTCTGTGATAACCCTTTTGAGCCTGTACAACAACTCATTACAAGGTTCACTTCCTGAGTCTCTTTCCCTCCTTAAAAACCTCAGCATTGTCAACTTCTCCCATAATAGGTTATCAGGAAGCATTTCTCCCTTATCAGGTTTTGATTCCCTGACGCTTTTCGATCTGACTAATAACAGCTTCTCTGGCCTGATCCCTTCATCTTTAGCCTTGTCTGTTAACCTGACTCGGCTTCGCCTTGCCAATAACCTCCTCACCGGCAACATCCCTTCCCAATTAGGACAGGTCAAGGAACTCTATTTCCTCGATCTGTCCTATAATAATCTGTCTGGAGAGCTGTCTCCCGAGCTCTCGGGCTTGACTAACCTCAAACACCTTCTTCTCAACAACAATGGATTCTCGGGACAGCTTCCCGAATG
This sequence comes from Cruciata laevipes, assembly GCA_963678965.1. Classification (NCBI taxonomy): domain Eukaryota; kingdom Viridiplantae; phylum Streptophyta; class Magnoliopsida; order Gentianales; family Rubiaceae; genus Cruciata; species Cruciata laevipes. The sequence continues at coordinate 21,217,065 of OY787637.1, forward strand.
GCTCGGGAGCATGCAGGATCTTGGTGAGCTTGATCTTTCTTCAAACCACTTCAATGGAACATTGCCATTACAGCTCTGCAACTGTTCGAGGTTACTGAAACTCTCACTCGGGAACAACGCGATTTCAGGGATCATCCCGCCTGAAATTGGCAACCTGGCTTCCCTGAACGTCCTGAATCTCCAAACCAACAATCTCTCCGGCGAAATCCCAACCACCGTTCAGAACTTCAAGAAGCTCTTTGAACTCAGGCTGTCTGAAAATCATTTGACCGGTTCGATTCCGCCTCAGATAGCCACTTTGACTGAGCTCCAAGTGATCCTAGACCTGAGTGAGAATTCCCTTTCCGGGGAAATCCCCTCAGCCCTAGGAAACCTCGTCAAGCTAGAGAGACTGAACCTTTCTTCAAACCGCCTCGAGGGAGAAGTTCCATCTTCTCTAGGGAAGCTCTCGAGCCTCCACAGGCTGAATTTATCAGAAAACAATCTGGAGGGGAAAATCCCTGAGACATTTTCAGGGTTTCCACTGAGTTCTTTCCTGGGAAATGATGAGCTGTGTGGGCCCCCACTGGTGCCATGTTCAAGATCAGGAAGACAAGAGGAAGAGCTGTCAAGATCTTCAGTGGTGGGAATCATAGTGGCCATTGTTTTCACTTCCACAGTGATTTGCTTGGTTTTGATTTACATCATGCTGAGGATATGGTCCAACTGGAGGGAGGTATCAATTTCTTGCTCAGAAAATGGAGGGACTGATCATCATCATCATAAAAAAGAAGAGGAGGATTGGGTTTATGGGGAGGAAATAAAGCACACTGAGGATTACTATCATGATGACAATACTTTTGCATTGGTGCATAGTACACAAAAGAATAAAATATCTTGTTGAACATAATACTAGTCCCTATTTTATTTTTTTGAGTAGGATTTTGATCAGTTTTACCTGTTTCTTTGTTATTTTAATTTTATTTTATAGAGAAAAGTGTTTCAAATGAACTTTTTTTTCTATATTTCTTAGATTTTGAAACGTGTCCGATCATTAATGGTCTAATTCGCTTAGTTTGTACAAACTTAGTGGTTATTGATGGTGGCCTCGTAAGTAGTGGTGGAGGTTTGTGGCGGTTGAGTAGTGTTGGTGGTTAGCAGTGGTCCGAAGTGGTGTTGGTGGTGGGGAACGATGGTGGTAGTGGCCAGACCATTGGTGGTGTGGTGATTAGTGGAGACCGGAAGTGGTAGTTGTGATGGTGATGGTTTTCGGAGTATTGATGGTAGATGGTGGCTGCCGGAATGGTGGTAGTGTCAGTGTCTGCAAGAGTGGTCGATGACGGTCAGAGTAGTTGTCTGTGGCTGCTAGAGTGGTGGTAATTGTGTCTGACAAAGAGAGATATGGATGAATACCAATCCCAGTGGGGTGTCGGGAATGACGAAAATGAGTTTTGGCCCTTTTGGGGGAAACAAATACTACTTGCTCAAACATATGAAGTCAGCGCCTTGGAAAATCAGAAGTATTGTGGAAGACATCAGAATGCTTCTTCAGTGCTCGTTTCTCTCTTCCAAGTTTATGAAAATTAGTAGAAATGTATTAATTAAGGAACATAACATGGACCTAGGGCTCTACCGCTTTATTTGTAATTTGTCCGTTTTTTAATTTTAATTCCATGTTTAATTTCAAAAAATAAAAATACTACTCCCCTGAGTTTTTGATTTTGGCCTGCTTTCTCCCAAACAAAAATTCTTTTATAATGGCTTACTAACACAATTGCCCAAAATAGTAGGGGAACCACTCTCCAAAATGCCAATAATGCCCTCGTTGCTATTTTATTATTACAAGTTTACCCGTTTTTTAAGCCCGTTATTTCCTTCACTACTCTGATTTATGATTATGTTTGCCCGAATTATTTCCAACAATAATTGCTCCCTCCAATTTCCAAGAGCCCAATTCAAAAAAAAAAAAAAAAAAAACTCATTCAGAATAAACTTCACCTTCTCAAAACCTTATCAACGCTTTCGTTCCTTGTCTGAAAATCCTTAAAACTTATCCTCCCAAATTTCTCATCTCACTTTGGTCACTCATCAAGCATCATCAATGGATCTCCACTCCCCTCCCCATAGATACACGGGTAGAAATCGATTGTTACTCTTTCCCGATTGATTCACCTGAAACCATGATGTTGCCTTCAACAATACTGACACTTTTTTCGAGGAGTCACATGCGGAGCTCTTTCCCAACGATGTGGTGGATCCTGAGCAGTCGATCTTTCCAAATACGCCAGTTGCTAAGTTGTCGTCTCAAAACTCTGTCCGAAGAACTCTAGAAAAGGGCGAAAATCCAGACGCGCTGTTCCTCTAAAAATCCAGTTGCTATGTAATGTTTCAATTTAAAGATGATATTTTCCCTCTATAAATCAGATTTATTCCTCCAAATCTGGGATATTTTTCTGTCAATAGTGTTATGAGCCCAATTCCCATGTGCTGCATGATTTTTGGGAGGAAAGTATTAGACTACTAATTCCCTTCGGCAAATTCGTCTACTGTGTCAACTACTTCTTGACCCAATCATTTGTTCAGCCGAGAAGTAATTTTTCTTAAAACAAGTGCTCACCAGGGTGGGCCAAAATCAAAAACCGAGAGGGAGTATAAACCAGGGAATGGTGATTCCAAAATCACCCAACCAAACGACCATTAAATAGCTAGGAAACAAAATTTGGAAATTATGTGATTATTCGGTGATTAAATCAACTATTTTAAAATAAATATCGTTTTAGACATTATAAAAATCACACTTCAATAATAAAGTATAATAAGATTGACTTCAAAAAACCACACTACGAATCCCATACGGCCATTAAATTTACGTGTTGTTTCATGTCATCATCAAACTGATCTTAGAGCAAGTCCAACACCTAAGGTAAAGATATTGCTAAAATAGAGGTTCAAATTGGGGATCCTCTATTATTTTTTAGCCCAACTCCAACAGATATGTTATTTTAGCTATTCTTGCATTTATTAAACCATTGAATGAAAATGAAAATTTTTATTATTTCCCCAATTTTGGGTGTTTGCAATCACGTCTGAACTCTGAACGCCGGAAACCTTCGATGGTGCCATGATTCAATAGTGGTCGGATTTTTTTTCAGATTTGACGCGGATATGCTCGCCTATATTCTCCAGATGCGACACCAATCCGATTGCTGATAGTCTGGACGGCGGCAGCGTACTGGTGGGCAGGGCCGGCCCAAAATTTTTGGTGGCCTGAGACAAATTTTAAACAATAGTCTAATTTTTACTTTTTATATGTATAGAGTCTAATTAGTTTAAATTTGAGGCCCTTTTTAATCTTACATTAAGCCCATATGCATAAAATATACTCCTGATTAGTCCATAATTGGGCTAATTTCATTACTTTTTATAAAAACTGTCACGATCCGGTGATCGGTTGACCGGGAAATTAACGGAATCTCGCCGGAGCGTTTAAATTAATCGGAAAATGAAAATAACGAGCTAAGCTAAACCGTTTTACAATCAATTGTGATTTTCTCAAAAGATCAGCATTCAATCTACATTTTCCCCTTTTTGTACTCTCTAATCCCTAACGGAATCAAGCTAATCTACTGACGGTTACAACTGCCCTTTCTTGGCCGTTGCGGAGCTCTTGACCAGCCTTGACTCCTCCCTGCATTTACCATTAAGCCCTTTGACCTTTGCTTATTTACAACTTGCCCCACAGATGCTGACATTCCCTCCTCCTTATCTTGAGCTTGTCCTCAAGCTAACTTTTGAACCAAGGAAACTGATTTGTAATGAAATCAGCTGCTTCCCAGGAAGCATCTTCTTGAGCTGTGCCCTTCCACATGATCAGCCACTGCACCACTTGCTTATTGCCCTTGGAGACCAGTCTTCGTTGCAAGATCTTCTCTGGTTCAAGCACAGGCAAATTCTCCATTTCAGCTTCAGGAATAGAGATGGTGGGGATCCCACATGCCTTTTTAGCAAAGACACATGGAACACTGGATGAATTTTGCTTCCAGCTGGGAGTTGGAGCTTGTAAGCTACCTCTCCTATCTTTTTAAGAACCAAGAAAGGTCCATAGAACTTGGGTGAAAGCTTTCCTGTAACATGTTGCAGCACTGACTGTTGCCTATACTTTTGAAGCTTTAGATATACCCATTCTCCCTCCATTAAGGTTCTCTCTGACCTTCTTAAATCTGCAAATTGTTTCATTCTGTCTTGAGCCACATGCAAATGTTTCTGCAAAAGCTGATTCACCACATCCCTTTGTTGCAACAGATTTGAACTAGCTGGAATTACTGAGTCTGTTAACACTCCCAGAGGAAGGGTAAGTGGCTTGACTCCATATAAGACTTCAAATGGTGTCATTTTTATGCTGGAATGATAAGTGGTGTTGTACCACCATTCTGCTGCACTAATCCACTCACTCCAAGATTCAGGTCTATCACCACAGAAACATCTAAGGTATTGTTCTAATACCTGGTTCACTCTTTCAGTTTGTCCATCAGTCTCTGGATGGTATGCAGTACTGTACTGTAACTGAACCTTCAATAAATCCATCAACTCTCTCCAAAAATGGCTAGTGAAGACTGTCAGAAGTGATTGTAGTAGGAATGCCATGAAGTTTGCACACCTCATCCATATATTTCTTAGCTACTGTTGCAGCAGAAAAAGGATGACTCAAACACACAAAGTGGCTATATTTGGTCAGCCTATCCACCACCACTAGTATAGTATCATATCCTTTAGATACATGAAGCCTTTCCACAAAGTCCATAGTCACCTGTCTCCAAGCCCGTGTTGGAATTGGCAGAGGTTGAAGTAAGCCAGGAGATAAGCAATGCTCAGCCTTATTCCTCTGACACACAGTGCACTGCTGAATAAACTCCACTATCTGTTCCTTCATCTTAGGCCAGAAGAAGAAAGATAACACTCTCTTCATAGTAGCAGTCTGACCAGAATGACCTCCCACAGCAGATGAATGCATGCATTTTAAAATTTCTAATCTCACCTCACCCCCTTCACCAATCACAATCTTGTTTCCCTTCTTCAACAATCTTTGGCTGTAACTGAACTGTTCAGATTTAGATTCACCTCATCCTATATCTTCTTTAGGAGTTAGAATCAGACTGCTGATGATGGCCTGACAATATTCATCACCCTCATAGCTTTTCTCAATCTGCAACACCCATAAAGGCACCACAGAAGCACTGGTCTGCATCTTCAAACAATCCATTACCTCCACAGTTTCCATTTTGTTCTGTATTCCCTCCTCCTTGGCTGAAACCACTGTGTTTCTGTAATGATCAGGTTGCCTGGAGAGAGCATCTGCAGCAGCATTGCTTTTTCCTGGTTTGTATTGAATCTCAAAGCTCAAGCCAAGAAGTTTGGTGATCCACTTATGTTGTAGAGCATTAGATAGTTTCTGTTCAATGAGGTACTTCAGGCTTTGGTGGTCAGTCCTGATGATGAAATGATGACCCACCAAGTAATGCTTCCACTTATCCACTGCCATGACTAAAGCCAGAAGCTCCTTCTCATAGGTAGATAATCCCTTATTTTTCTAACAGAAGGATTAATTCAGAAATGCAATAGGTTGCTGATCCTGCATTAAAACAGCCCACATCAGAAGCATCTGTTTCTATCACAAAGGGCTTATCAAATTCAGGCATTTTAAGAACTGGTGCAGCAGTCATGACAGACTTCAATGTGGTAAAAGCTGCTTCAGCCTCTGATTTCCACAGAAAGGCATTCTTCTTCAGCAACTGATGTAAGGGTTTACAAATGGAACCATACCCTGATATAAATCTCCTATAATAACCAGTAAGCCCCAAGAAACCTCTTAGTTCTTTAATATTCTTAGGTGAAGGCCATTTCTGTATGCACTCAATCTTCTGATTGTCTACTGCAACCCCCCTTCCTGAGATAATATGACCTAAGTAGTCCACTTGTGTGCTAGCAAAAGAGCACTTGGACAGTTTAGCATAAAGCTGATGTTCCTTCAGTAAGGCTAAAACCACTCCCAAGTGTGCCAAATGTTGCTCTTCATCAGCACTATATATCAAAATATCATAAAAAAAAACAAGGACAAATTTCCTCAACTGAGCACTGAAAACTTTGTTCATTAAACACTGAAAAATGGCTGGTGCATTTGTCAACCCAAAAGGCATTACATTGAATTCATAATGACCATTATGTGTTTGAAAAGCTGTCTTAGGCACATCTGCTTCATTCACTCTAATCTGATGATACCCAGCCCTCAAATCTAGTTTAGAAAAACATCTAGCTCCATACAATTCATCTAAAAGTTCATCAATGACAGGTATGGGGAATCTATCCTTGATGGTGGCTTCATTTAACCTTCTGTAGTCCACACACATCCTCCAAGTTGAATCCTTCTTCTTCACTAAGATTACTGGTGAAGAAAAAGAACTGTTACTGTGCTGTATAACTTTATTCTCCAACATCTCTGCTACTTGCTTCTCTATTTCATCTTTATGTGAGTGGGGGTACCTGTAAGGTTTCAATCTAAAAGAGCTGGCATCAGGTTTTAACACAATCTTGTGATCCACACTCCTTCTAGGAGGTAGTTGAGTTGGAATAGAAAACACAACAGAGAAGTCCAATAGTACCTGCTGAATGTTCTCAGAAACAGGCAACACCATGATTTCCTCCCTGAGACAAGGCTTCTTTGCAGATGCAGAACCCACTCCTGGCCCCACTGCCAACTGATTAACTTCCAACTCAGCATGGTTCACTACTTCAGTTAAAAATAATTTCCTCTTCACAGGCTTCTTTGCACCAGTGGACTCCCTCTCAGAAGTTCCCTTCAGAATCCAATGATATCCCTGACTGAAGATAGAGACTTGCTGCTTCACAAAATCAAAGGTCACTGGATTGAAACAATTCATCCAATCAACTCCCAATATAATATCAATTCCCCCCAGCTTCATTACCTTCAAATCAAACATAAACTTGTGATCATTCACCCCCCAAAGGACTCTGGGACACAGTCTTGCCCCCCTAATCACAGTTCCATCAGCAATTCTCACAGCATAAGGGTCCACTTGCATAGTACCCAACCCTAACCTTCTAATAGTAGAAGGATCAATAAAGCTCCCAGAAGCTCCAGTATCCAAGAGGATGATTACCTTCTCACCATACACAATGCCATAGAAAATTAGAGTATTCTTCTTCCTGATTCCTCCCACTGAATTCAGAGTTATGATATCCTCTTCTGCCTCCTTGTTTTCCTGGACTATCCACAAGTCTTCTTCACTTTCCATCACCATGATTTCACCATCCTCCAAGGCACCTTCATCTCCAATCATATGGGCCTGCTTCATTTTACAAACATGACCTGGTCCAAACTTGTCCCCACATTCAAAACACAGACCATGATCCCTTCTGTACTTCTGATCCTCTGCTGAGATACTCTGAAAAGGTTCCTTGTTGACTGGCTTCTTCCAAGCCACTCTGTCATTTCCCATCCTTAACTGTGGAGCTTGATGAACCACAGCTGCACCACCCTTTTTCCTGTAAATCTCCAGCTGTTTTTCCTGCCAAAGAGCTAACTCCACAGTTTCATTCAGGGTTTTAGGTTTTAACATCAATACCCCAGGTTTCAATTCCTCTTTAAGTCCACTGACAAAACTGGATATAAAATATTGCTCAGAAGGGTTCAAGTTCTTCTCAGTCAGCAAAGTTCTCAACTCATCAAACTTCTCCTGATATGCTAGCACAGAAGTTTTCTGATACAGTTTATTAGGGGTGATAACGAGTCGATCCGATCACGATCATCACTATGTTCATGATCGACTCGTTTAAATTTTGAGGTGATCACGATCCGATCGCGATCAAAGCGATCAAAATAATTCATGATCATGATCGGATCGTTTAAAAATTATAATGATCGCGATCTGATCGCGATCGACTCGTTTAGATAATCGATCAGATGATCAATGATCAATAACGATCGGCTCGATCAAATGATCAATGATCAATCATGATCAGTTTAAAAGTTTTTTAAAAAAGTTAAAAATTAACAAATTACTAGAAAATAATTCATTTAGATGTATATATTTATATTATATTAATCGATTATCTTATCGATCGATATCGATCACCTTATCGATCTGTTCGCGATCATGATCGAGTTTTAATGTCTATGATCGTTGATCGTTCATTTATTAAACGATCAAAAAATTTTGATCATGATCGGCTCATTTATTAAATGAACGATCTCGATCCGATTTTTAACCGATCCGATCGCGATCCGATTAACGAACGCTCGTGATCGTGCTCACCCCTACAGTTTATTAAAATCAGCAACCTCATCTCTCAAGCTCAAAGCAGTAAACCTTTGCAAAAGCAACTGACCAAATTCCTCCCATCCAGCAATTCCCTTCTCCTTAACTGCTAACTGATACCATGTAGAGGCCTTATCTTGCATATAAATCTCTACTGCTTCTACCCTCTGAACATCAGGTACTTGATAATAACTAAAGAAGGTTTGACACTTCCTCAGCCACTCCTTGGGTTTTTCGCCAAAAAACTTACCCAGTTCAATTTTAACATGAGAATCTGATGATCTACCCAACTTAACCCTCCAGTTTTCCTCAAAATTCACATTCCTGTTATTCACATTACCATGTTTCCCTTCCCCAGCAACCATACGAGGATCAAATGTACCAAACCGAGCTTCATTGTGCAATACAGTATCAACATGACCCCTAGGAAAGTTATTATCAAACTGCAAGCCAATTTTACCCCCTCTGACATTTCTTCCCTCGGGAAATACATTCTTATGCAAGCTATTCGCAGATAAAGGATCATGCAAATAAGGATCATGCAAATAATTCACATTCACAGCCTCAGGAATTAATTGTTCTTGCATGAAACTCACAGGCTCAAACCGCTCATAAGAGGCATCAGATTTACCTCTAGGCTGTAGTGGAGCTTGCTTGCTAGAGCTGGCGATCGTGATAACCTCATCATCTCGAACCATTTTTCCTTTATCCTGCATAATCTGTAACTTCGACACCAGGTTCCTGACATCCTCTCGCGCCGCCTTTGATTCCTCAAGCGCGGCTCGCGAATCCTCTCGCGAAGCCATGGATTCATCACGCGAAGCTTTGGAATCCTCCCGGGCTGCTTGGATCTCCTGAGTGTTGTGACTCAGGTAGCGATCAATTTTCTCTGAGAACACTCCAAACTTGGATTCCAGCTTCGAGTCTATCGCCGTCTCCACTCCGGTGACCAGATTCGCCTCAACTCCGGCAATCCGTGCTTCCATCCTCGCCTCAAAATCCTTCCACGCATTCTCCTACTGTTGCTTGTTACGCGTACCGTCCGCCATGGTGTTCCGAGGAGCAACTACTCTGATACCACTTTGTCACGATCCGGTGATCGGTTGACCGGGAAATTAACGGAATCTCGCCGGAGCGTTTCAATTAATCGGAAAATGAAAATAACGAGCTAAGCTAAACCGTTTTACAATCAATTGTGATCTTCTTAAAAGATCAGCATTCAATCTACATTTCCCCCTTTTTGTACTCTCTAATCCCTAACGGAATCAAGCTAATCTACTGACGGTTACAACTGCCCTTTCTTGGCCGTTGCGGAGCTCTTGACCAGCCTTGACTCCTCCCTGCATTTACCATTAAGCCCTTTGACCTTTGCTTATTTACAACTTGCCCCACAGATGCTGACAAAAACACACTATAAATAGTAAACAAAGTTTTGAAATTGAGCCCCCTAATTTATCAATCCAAATGGTGGCCTGAGTCCCATGTTTCACATGCCTCATAGTCTGGGCCGGGCCTGCTGGTGGGGCTTCCAATGTGAGTTTTGGATATGATCTTAAAATCCAAGATGTGGCCGCAACCTTCTCTGCTTACTTGCCAATACCAGTAGACAAATCAGGGAATTCCTTCAGGTCTCTGAACCTTGTTGGTTCCATTTGGAGATTTATATTCCCCCTGCCTGTATTCTCTGCCACGGCCATGCTGCTTGAACTCTCCACCCTCACGGCGGCCCTCTTGGCGAGACTCACCACCCTCACGGTGTCCATGCTGGCGGAATTCACCAATGTAGATAGGGAAAGAGTGATCAGGGCGGCGACGGCGGCAACGTCAAGTGTTTCAACGATCAGAAGGACGGCGGTAATTTGTTTGTTCACCAAAGGTCGAATTCGAGAACAGCAACAACGACAACCCTTCTGTCAGGGAGGCACCTGCAACTCCGGCAGCGGCGGTAATAGAGGCGGTGGCCGGAGCTGAAGCTCCGGCGGGGTGGTGGATGTACGCAGGGGCGGATCCAGAAATTAAGATTGAGGGTGGCCCTAACATAATATAACTAAAAATATAGTACTAAATTTTAATATTCACAAAATATTACAAGGGTATAATATGCAATTTTAAATTTTTTTGGGGTGGCCGGGCCACCCTGGGCCACCCCTAGGTCCGCCCATGTACGGTGGGATTGGCGGCCGTGGAGGATTGTACAGGCTGGAGAAATAAATATTTGATATAAAAGAGGGAAAATTAATTAAGGAATAATAGTAGCATTAAATTATAGGGGATCACTGTTGGAGATGAAAAGAGCCAAAAATAGTTATAATATAGCAATTATTCCTTTTTACCATAGTTGTTGGACTTGCTCTTAGTTTATTGCTTAGTGTTCCATAAAGGTACGATGATTTAGTCAATTTTACATTAGAGAGTATACTTCACCTTGATCCAGTGATAGGGTTTTTGGCTTAGACAACCATTTTTAGATCCTCAAATTTAGAAAACCTATTGTTCTTTAATAACTTATTAAGAAGAGGCAGATTTAAAGTGTGGCTCTATGAGCACGATACCCTCTGTGATATTAATTATAATATATTTATACTTTATATGTGTACTGATCTTTTTAATCTTTCTTATTTGTGCTCTAATAATCAACTTTTCTAATTTTGAAATATTTTTACAAGTAATGAGGCAAAGACCAATCATCTTCCAACGTTTTTTTAAATCCTATTTTAAAAGAAAATTAATCCAAATTTAACAAACTTCTACATTTGAGATTGGAAACCGGAATCCAATGAATATTTTTTACATAGAATTGTGATGAGAGTAGTTAGATTTTTTCCACTAATCTTAAATTATGTAAACAGTGTAATTAGGCTAAGGATCGATAATACATAAATATTATTCCCTTAACTGATAGATTATGAAAGCATTTCACACAAAATTAGCGATTTTGTTAAGCGGTTAAAAAGAAAATTCCCTCAATTTCCTAATTTTGAGATGGAAACGAGATTTAATCGTACATTGCTTGGACTGATTTCGTGTGTTAATCTCCGCCATCAAAAGGCCGTGACTAGGATTAAGCGGCGTCGTTTGATGGCTGGCGCGTAACATGTAGAAGTAATTACATGCAGAGAAGAGGAAGTGAAAGAGAACGGAGAAAATGGCGAAATCGAGCGCCGAGGATCAGGAGCTCCGGCGAGCTTGCGAGGCGGCCATTGAAGGCACCAAGCAGCACGTGGTTTTGTCGATCCGAGTCGCCAAGAGCCACGGCGTCTGGGGTAAAACAGCCAAGCTCAGCCGCGGTCAGATGGCCAAGCCTAGGGTTCTCGCCATATCCAGTACGTCCATTCTTTGAAAAATCACTTAATTTTTCTATCACTATCTCAAAATGTTACAAATTTGATCATCTTTGCCTGACATTTGATTTGAGATATTTAAATTATATATGTTAGTTATTGTACGTGGTTAATAAAGACTGGATTTTGTGATGATTGATTGGGAGTATGTGATGCATATAGTGATAAACCAAGAGTACTGCTATATTCTGCTTCGAATTAGGTTTCTTCAAGTATAGTGTTTTTAATCACTTTCATGAGGCATTTTGCAGTAAAATCCAAAGCTCAGCGAACGAAAGCATTTCTACGCGTGATGAAATATTCTAATGGTGGTGTTATTGAGGTGATCATCTCTTAATTTTTTGTTTTTAACCGTTTTATCTAGCTATCAATTGTTGGAGAATCACATAATTTGTGCATTCCCTGTCAAAATTATTGTGTTTTCTTGAGGTATTATATGTAACTTTATAAAATATTCTCTGCTTCTGTAGCCTGCAAAGCTATACAAGTTGAAGCATCTTTCAAAGGTGGAAGTTGCAACCAATGATCCCAGTGGATGCACTTTTACATTGGTATATGCCTCAACTATATGGACAATGCTTAACGAGGGTTTAAATGAGAATGTTTCATTTATTTGTCTGCTTTCTGCAGGGTTTTGATAACTTGAGGAGCCAGAGTGTAGCTCCACCTCAGTGGACCATGCGCAATGTCGATGATAGGTAACTTATGAATCTTTGGTTAAAATTTACTTGTTATATGGTTCCTTTTCTCCCTTTGTTTGTTTGAAAAATACGTTTTCCTGTCATAGGAATCGCCTCCTGATGTGTATCTTGAACATATGCAAAGACGCAATGGGGCGTCTCCCTAAAGTTGTTGGCATAGATGTGGTGGAGATGGCTCTTTGGGCTAAGGTGTGTTGAAGGAAACCTTTCTAAATTTAGTTTATGCAAATTTATTGTTCAAATTATGTGCTTTTCTTCTGAGTATATACAGCTTTCTGTGTTAAAATGCATTATGTTCCACTTGAACAGGAAAACACACCTGCAGTGACTCAGCAAAAGGCCAATGTGCAAGATGGACCTACTCAGACTGCAAGTATTGCTGAGGGTGACATGATAGTGACAGTTGAAAGAGAACTTGTTTCACAAGAAGATGAAGAAGATATGTCGGCTCTTTTAGACACGTAAGTCTTGTTTTTTGTAAGATTAGAAGTGATTTAACAGTCCCTTTGTCATAAACATATTTTCTTATAGCCCATTCTCACACAAAATAAAAGAGATATATCAAGTTTGTGGAATGATAAGTAGAAGGGAGAATGAAAAGTGAACAAAATAATAAGAACTTACGAAATTAGAAAAGATTCTAGGTAAGACAACGATTCAGCTAGTAGAGACAAATAAGGTTGGTCAACCATGAAATGTTTTCTAGGCTTAAGGTGTCCCATGTTTTTTCCTGTGAATATGCATATGCATCTTGTCTTTGACTTGTCTTCTTCAATTATTTATAATTCTGTTCTTTCTTTTCTGCAATCATTTTTATATTGCAACTAACCTTGAAATTCTTTAGGCTTCTATATCTTTCACCGTTTCACCATTTTGAAATGCATACTAATATGAATAACTAGACCATTGATTGCAGTTTTGTCATGGAAATTGGAGAAGCAGAGGCATTTTCAGAGAGATTAAAACGAGAGCTTCAAGCTCTCGAAGCTGCAAATGTTCATGCTGTTTTGGAAAATGAGGCATTAGTTGATCAGGTGAGTTGATATAGATTTTAAGAAAAATATTAGAAGAGAGTATTATATCCAGTGATAGTTTACCTATATTTCTTATATTTTGTCTGTCAACTAGCACATCTACTTTTACTTGGGACCAAAAACTATGAAATGTATTGTTCTTTTCTCACTGTTTTGTAGTTTAAAAAACTATTCCATTATACTTTACATGGTACGCTTCCACCCGTGCATGCCTCTAAACTCATACTACTCTCAAGTTAGAATACTTATCAGGAGATCACGTTTCCTTACCAATATATACCATTCACTATCTTGCTTCTGAATTTGGAATTATTGATTATTAGTTGCTTTTGAGAGCTGTTATTAAACATGCATAGGTTGATGTTTAGTCCTCCATGATATGGTGCATAGTTTTTAATCTCAAATTACCCTGAATATCATTCTCCATGATCCTTTTAATGATAATCAGTTTAAATTTTGCTGACCTATAGGTTTTACAAGGTCTAGATGATGCAACTAACTGTGTTGAGGACATGGATCAGTGGTTGGGCATCTTCAATGTAAAACTCAGACACATGAGAGAGGACATTGAATCGGTCAGTAACTTCTGTATGCAATGAGTTCAGAACATGTAAATTATGTTCATAAAATGTGATCTTTTGTTTTTCTCAAAACTGTTAAATATAATTGTTATTCTGCAGCAGCTTATATTAAAACGGCATTGACTTAAATTGTTTCACAGATAGAAACTCACAATAACAAGCTGGAAGTGAATTCCATGAACAATAAATCATTAGTTGAGGAACTTGATAAACTTCTTGAAAGATTGCATATTCCTTCAGAGGTAATTCACTAGATACTTGAATATTTCCTTTCCCCCTTTTGTTTTTTACCTTATTGGGTGAATTTCACAGATGTGTATAAAGTAGTGATTGAGTTTGTTTGTGTTGCAGTATACGAATTGTCTGACCAATGGTTCATTTGATGAGTCGGGGATGGTTCGAAGTATTGAAGCATGTGACTGGCTTACAAATGCTGTACAGAGTCTTCAAGTTCCTAACTTGGATCCTACCTTTGCAAAAATGAAAGCGGTATAGTAAATTCAGAATGTATATTTTCAGAACTGCTTTCATGTGTTTTCATTAATAAAGATAGTTGTTGATTGAACTTTAAAAGGTTAGGGAAAGGCGAGCAGAATTGGAGTTGTTGAAGGCTACTTTTGTTCAGAGAGCATCAGAATTCTTGAGGAACTATCTTTCTAATTTGGTGGAATTGATGATAACTGAAAAGAACTCTTTTTCTCAGGTATTTTTCCGTTTTATCCTAGACCAAAACTATAATAAGAATACTTTGATAAAAGTTTCTCCTTATCTTCCAGCAAGGGTAATTTGGTAATTCTACACCCCATACCTTTTCAATAAATATAAGAAACAAAAAGATGTGTCTTTTCAAAAAAAAAAGATGTGTCTTTTCAAATATATATATATCCTTCTTCATATAAATATACCAAATCATAAATCAAAACCAAGATAACTCAACCTTTTTCATTAATTATAGGAAGGTAACTGGAACTTGGAAGGTACACCTACCTAAAACAGAAGTCAATATTCCCACTTACTCTTGCAGGTTTTGGTTATAATTTTAATTTTCCTAGACCAAAACTATAATGAGAATACTTTGATAAAAGTTTCTCCTTATCTTCCAGCAAGGGCAATTTGGTAATTCTACACCCCATACCTTTTCAATAAATATAAGAAACAAAAAGATGTGTGTTTTCAAAAAAAAAAAATGTGTCTTTTCAAAAAAAAAATATATATATCCTTCTGCATATAAATATACCAATTCATAAATCAAAACCAAGATAACTCAACCTTTTTCATTAATTATAGGAAGGTAACTGGAACTTGGAAGGTACACCTAGCTAAAACAGAAGTCAATATTCCCACTTACTCTTGCAGGTTTTGGTTATAATTTTAATTTTTTTAGGGTCAATTTTCTGATTACATGTAGTCATATAGCTCTCTAATTTATTTTTATTTTTCTTATTATTTGTCAAACAATTCTGGATATTTTTTCAAATTCAGGATATTTTTCAAATCCATGAAAAAAACTATAATGAGAATACTTTGATAAAAGTTTCTCCTTATCTTTCAGCAAGGGTAATTTGGTAATTCTACACCTCATACCTTTTCAATAAATATAAGAAACAAAAAGATGTGTCTTTTCAAAAAAAAAATAATATCCTTCTTCATATAAATATACCAATTCATAAATCAAAACCAAGATAACTCAACCTTTTTCATTAATTATATGAAGGTAATTGGAACTTGTACACCTAGCTAAAATAGAAGTCAATATTCACACTTACTCTTGCAGGTTTTGGTCATAATTTTAATTTTTTGAGGGTCAATTTTCTGATTACATGTAGTCATATAGCTCTCTTATTTATTTTTATTTTTCCTTATTATTTGTCAAACAATTCTGGATATTTTTTCAAATTCTGGATATTTTTCAAATCCATGAAATTAATGTAAGGAGAATTTGTTGTTTTAAAAAAAATTGAAAAGTAAGTCCGTTGCTTCATCCAGCTCGATTCATCCAATTTAATCGCTTAATTATTAGTTTCTCATGATTAAATTATTATATGGACGAGCTGATGACCGAAACTATATAAAAAGTAAACATTTTGTGTGGACGTTCTGACATGTCAATTTTCTGATTATGCTCTTCACACTAGGCTATATCCGATTGGGCCCCCTATATCTGAAATTTTGCGATTGTATTTATGTTCAGCTACAACTAGCTAACCAGGATAAAAAAAAACTACAACTAACAAACCTTAATATAATTCACCATTTTTGTTGGAGATCATTTGTATTATACTTTATTTATTTTAATCATGATAAAGAGAATTATTATAGTCTTTTTAAAGGTGAGAAATTTTCCTGTAAGGTAATACGGCCGTAGTAGAATAGTTTTTTATATCATGTTTATATGATTAGTTTATTTTATTAATCTCTTATTATTTTACTTTTAATTATAATTTTAAAAAATGCTTGTAGTTATTAAAAAAAATAAAAAATAAATCTTGTATTTTAGAGTACTGAAAAGATATTCTGATATGGGTGACAAAAAGTTTGGACTCAAGTATTAACTAATAGGGGACTGCAAGCACTTCCACCGATTATCATAAGCCATGTAGGATAAGCATATACTCATAGGGTATGAAATTCTTAGCTTATTGAAAAGTCACATCATTTATACATGTAAAGTTGTGTCTTTTCAGTAACATAAACCAAAACACACATTGATTACCATTAGACAATGCATCTATAAATTGACACATCTAGAACATCATCTCTACCTAAAAGTATAACTTTCCTTCTATTTTCTTCTCAGTATTTTCTGTTCCTACCTTGATTTAGCCTACATGATAATCATTTAGTTTGTTGATGCCCACTCTGACATTTACTTAGTGATTATCATATACATGAGTATGTTGAAATTTTTAGATGAAGTATCAATACAAAATGTTAGGGGGGTTCGGGGAAGAATTTGGTTTGCTGCTCTTATTTCTTCACTGATCAAATTTGCATTTTGCATTCCAGGAGCTTTTAAAAAATTATAAAAGTGAATTTCAATGATCTTCTGTTCGTCTTATACTTTTCTTTGGTTTTATCTTCTACTTTTCTCAAAATATTATTTGGTTTCAGCATACTGCCGAAACAGTTTTTTCTATATCTCCCTTGATTGCGTCGGTTTGTGAATACAAAGTTGTTGGAAATGCACACAAATCTGCAAAGTTGCCTATACAACTTTTAAAAAATGTTTCCAACTTTGTGTAAAGATGTGAAAAACTGAATAGATAATCATGTTTATGTAATGACAATTTTGATATATTCTAGAGGTATGTGTGCCAAGTCCTCCACGCAACGCGTGGAGAGACCACGCTAGTTACATTAATTTATAAATAAATTGCAGAGTATATTCCTGGATTTGTTGCTGACTTGATTTGAACAGCGCGGGCAGTTAAAGAGGCCTGATCACGCTGATCTACGGTACAAGTGTAGGACATATGCTCGCCTCTTGCAACAATTAAAGGTCCTGATGAATAATATTTTGCAAAACAAATATCATCATATAGGCTTATTATTAGCTTATCTTAATTCATTTGTATTTCACCTTGAATCCTGCAGATTCTTGATAAGAAGTGCCTCGGCCCACTAAGAAAAGCTTATTGTTGCTCCATGAACTTGTTATTGCGCCGCGAGGTGCGAACTAGACATAGTTATTCTTGGAAATGTCTTGGTTTTGTGACTTTGATCTTTGTTATGTTTGAATTATGAACTAGTGGATTCAATTCTTGTTCTTTATGGTAATTTTGAGGTATCATTTTGAGGACTATTAAATCAAATGAAAAAACAGCTTGTTGAATTCACAAGATAACCCAAATTCGTTTTAATGTTTAGTCATTCTTCCTTTACAGGCTCGAGAGTTTTCTAATGAACTCCGTGCTAGTACAAAAGCATCACGAAATCCAACAGCATGGCTTGAAGGTTCAACCGGTTCAGGTCAAAATGTTAACAATGCCGATACTTCGACAGTTTCAGAAGCATATGCCAAGATGCTCAGCACATTCATTCCACTTCTTGTGGATGAGGTTTATCCTCTACCTCTCCATCTCTCACATAATAGAATATAATCTATAGCAGTATAGCCTTAAAAATCAAACTAATATCTTAGATTGCCTGAGATGCAGAGTTCATTTTTCGCGCACTTCATGTGTTTTGATGTTCCGGCCTATGGAAACAAAGATGGGGATGAGGATGACGAGGAACATAATGATGTTAAGGAAAAGGACAATAAAGCTAGTAAGTCATTCAAATATAATTTTTTATCATCTTGGCATACTCTTGTGGAAGTTTCTGTAAATTTCATTTTTGTGATTCTGCAGGTGAGAATAATGCTGAGGTGGAGGTATTAAATGAATTACTTCGTGATCTACTTGATGGAATTCAGGTAATTTCATTTATTACTGACTTAACTTCTCTTGGATAGACAAGTTTCATAATGTCATGTTAGATAGTTTCTTGCTTTAAACTTTTTTAGTACTGTAGTTGATTTGATTCTTTTCTTGTTTGATGGATTTATATAACTGTGGGCTTGTACAATTATACAGGAAGACTTTTATGCTTTGGTGGACTGGGCGTATAAAATCGACCCTTTGCGCTGCATATCAATGCATGGTACAACTGAACGTTACGTTTCTGGTCACAAAG
Source organism: Cruciata laevipes (assembly GCA_963678965.1). Lineage (NCBI taxonomy): Eukaryota > Viridiplantae > Streptophyta > Magnoliopsida > Gentianales > Rubiaceae > Cruciata > Cruciata laevipes. The sequence goes on from OY787637.1 coordinate 21,235,711, forward strand.
TTGATGCAGCAGGTTTTGTGCGCCTATTGCTCGAGGATCTGGAATCTAGAATTTCGTCACAATTTAGCCGGGTAAGTTATATATTTGACCCCTTATTTTTGTGCACTGTGTAATTATTAAAAACATGTATTTTGAACATCTTGGCTAAAATACTGCAGTTTGTGGAGGAGGCTTCTCACCAGATTGAAAAAGCTGAACGAAATGTCAAGCAGGGAGGAGTTGTATCATACATTCCTAGGTAAGATGAACGAGTTTGCCACGTGCAGAATTTTTCAATACTGTACTAATTAAACAAGTTTGCTATATAATGCAATTTGAGGACTTGCTCAATTTTGTATACACCCAAACTTACACAGGATCTTATTATATTTGTTTTTTTGTAATATCAACTCAAAATATTCAGTTCCAATTAATGAATGATTTTGATGATTGAATGTCTTTCTTAATGATCGTGAAAACAAAAGATCTTAAATTGGGACAGAAGTAGTAATATACAACCATCATCGATAAGAGTTCAGGATTTTTTTGCATATTTGGTACAAGTTAATAACTTATCACATAATATGATTACTATATGCTAAGATGATTTGTGTTGTCTTAATATGCAGGTTTGCTAGTCTTGCATCTCGTATGGAACAGTACATCCAAGGACAATCTAGGGACCTGGTTGATCAGGCATATATGAAGTTTGTAAGTTATCGATTCCCACAATTATATCTCGGAGTTGAGTAGTTTTGTTTTGGGTGCCTAATGATAGGTTGATGGGGAAAAAAATCTCTACACTTGGATAAAATCCCAGTTGGTTGGTCAAATCTGATTATGTAAAATCAAAATTCATAGTCCCACAAACACTTCATTTTGCAACACTTCAATTTATGTTTGCAAATGTTGAATATTTGCTATTTGTGGCAATGATTTGGCAGGTTACTATCATGTTTGTAACCTTGGATAAAATAGGTAAGGCAGACCTAAGATATCAAGATATTTTCCTTCTAGAGAATTATGCTGCTTTTCAGAATAGGTACCCTCTTATCCTATGTTGAGGGATAAATTAACCTCATTTCTATTGTTATTCCTTATGATTTGCTAATTGTGCTTATCACTGAAACTTCTTTGTGTACAGTCTTTATGACCTTGCAAATGTTGTGCGCCCTTTAGCGGAATTTTATCACCAGGCCAGTGTAGCATATGAACAGGCTTGTACACGCTTCATTAACACTGTCATTTATTATGTAAGTTTGTGAACTCTCTCTCTCTCTCTCTCTCTCTGATGCTACTGTCTTTTCTTTTGATTTTCTTCTACTTCCACTTCCTTTGTTTTGATGGATTCTTGATATATCATCTCATCTTGCCATGCTCATTTTGTTACATTAACTTTTTCTCTTTGTTGGAAAACACTCTTGATTGCAGCAATATGAAAAGTTGTTCGAGTTTGCTAGAAGGATTGAGGAAGAGATGCACATTGTCCCCCCGGAAGAGGTAATGTTCGAAGGGTCACATACATCACACTGATCCATTTTTCCTTAGCAAATAGCAAGTATTGTAAAATTACTAATCAATCAATCCTGCATATTTCGGTGCTTGATTTATGAGGGAAGTCCTTAAAGCAAGTCCTGCAATTAGCTGCCTCGTGATATTAAGCAATAAATTTGTGTCATTATATGTGATGTTATGAAGGATGAGGCTGATGATCTACATTTTCAAATAACAGGTTCAATTCCAAAATGGACTTTCGAAATCAGAACTGCGAAAGGTGTTGAGAACAACCTTGTCCGGGGTAAGTTTCGGAAATCATCAACCATATTCTCATTTTCCACCGTCTTTGCTTCAGTTTACTGATAACATCATCCGCGTAGGTTGAAAAGTCTATCACGCTGATGTACAGAAAGATACAAAAGAATCTAACCTCTGAGGAGTTACTGCCTTCACTGTGGGACAAATGCAAGGTAGGTTATTGAACTTGATTTGATTTTTCTCTTTTCAGCTTGAGCATTATTTTCTTGAAAGAGTTGGAGATGAACATTCCTCTGTGAGTAAATCAATCCTTAATTCTGTTTTGGCAGAAGGAGTTTCTTGACAAATACGACAGTTTTATGAAGCTTGTAGCTAAAACGTACCCGTCTGAGTCCGAGAATATACACTCGGTGGCAAAGATGAGAGACATTCTAGCGACCATGTAGAATATTTAATCTTGTTCCTATCTTGAGCTAATTTTGATTTTGACAGTTTCTGTTTATAGTAATTAAAATCTTTTATCTTGAATATGAGCTAGCATGGTGAGATGAAAAAAAAGAGGCTTTTATGATTATTTTTTATTTATTTATTTTTAACAGAACATGGTAAATGAATTGAAACTCCGCAAAGATAACTCATAAACCTCTTTATCAAGCTCCGCAAATTAAAATTGAAACAGAGATGGAATGAAGTCAAGTCTGATTCATGTTCTTAATAATCGAGTTATAGACATAGAATTCCAAAAGGTTTGGTTCTTTTTCCAGCTTTGTTTACGTGGTAAGTAAAAGCAATAGCAATTTCTCTATGTAAAGTCCAGATTTTGTTGGCTGCTTTGTGGAAGGTCATGTTGCAACATGACTGTTTTGGGCAGAAAAAGATAGAAAAATTCCAGAAGTTCAGCGCAGGTTTTTAAAGAGGAAAGAGAATATTGTGCGCGTTTAATATGGAATGGATATATTTGTTTCGAGATAATACAGTCCAAATCCATCTTCAATTCAGATTTGTACATGGGATATTGCAGAGATTTAATTGGAAAAGGATTTTCTGCATTATTTTAGGAATTGGAGATTTTCTGAATTCCTTATTCCAAAGAGTTTCTGTTTTAAACGTGGTTTAATTGGAATGGAATTCTACAGCTGTGGAGATGACTTAATTCACACAGCATTGAGCTATAAAAGGGACAATAAGCTGAGAGCCTGATTTGCCGATCTTACGAGAGAAAAAATCCCCTTCGGGGTTTACCTTAGGCCAGGCCAGAGCAGCGCCGTCGTCCACGGTTTTCAACCACAACAAAACACTTGGGACGTGTGTTAAAACTCGGGTGGAAGAGATCTTGCCGCACCTTCGTGGAAAAGAAGGTAATCATCTTAGCAACTACCAAAGAGCTAGAGTAGCGAATAGGTAGTGTGATAGGCTTGCAAGGAATTTGCCATTAGATTGTAATAGACCGGACATATTTGTTACTATCTAGTGAAGGATCTTTACACGGGCTACGGCCCCGCAGACGTAGGTGCGATGCACTGAACTGCGTGATCACATTGTGTTCTTTTTCAATTTCGCACTTAAAGCTTTGATTCGCTGCTATTTTAATTAAAACTTGAACACGATAGGATTTAGTGAATTGGTAGATTGGTGGAACTTTCACTCTATGCCCCTAATGGAGCCCTATGATTTCTATCCCATTTTTATGTCTTAACAATATTAGGAGTATTCCCATCTAGCCCATTCTCTATATCCCGGTGATGAAAGCAGTTTTCTCTATGTCCGCCTCTACCATGAGGATCTGATGGTACCCCTTGTATGTGTCCAGAAAATACTTTATTGGGAAAGCAGCTAAAGAATCTACCTCTTGGTCGATCGGTGGAGTCGAGTAGCAATCCTTAGGACACACCTTGTTCAAATGGGAATAATCTATGCACATTCTCCATGACCCATCCGAATTCTTCACCAAGACGGGGTTGGCCAGCCATGTCGGATATGGCACCTCCACGAGTATATTAGCATTTGCTAGTGCCGACACCTCCTTGTTGATGGTGTCGTTACGCTCTCTGTGGATGGTTCTCCGCTTCTGCATCACCGGCCTGTGGTCCGGGTTCACACGGAGGGCGTGCGCTCCTAGGGATGGTGACACACCCGTCATGTCTGACGACTGCCCGGGTGGGAGTCCAATACTTCCACCAAGGCCTGCCTGACTTCATTGGGCAGGTTTTTTCCAACCTGTACATCCTTTTCGGGGTCACCTTTCAGCTCCACGGAGACAGTATCCCCTGACAACGTCGCCGGGTCTGGCTGGCCCTGCATCATCTGCATGGACCATCCTGGTTTGGCGCTTCTCTTTCTACTACTTTCGGGCATGTTTGTGGCCACGGGTTCCGGGCGACTGCGTTTCCGCAGCGCCACTCGATGGCATTCCCGCGCCTTTTGCTGGTCTCCGCACACTGTGGCTACACCATTTTTCGTTGGAAACTTCAGCATCAGGTGTAAGGTTGATACGATCCCCTTACGCGCGGCCAAAGCCGGCCTTCCTAAGATGATGTTGTATGGCATGTGCGATTTAATGACGATGAACTCCATGTCCACTGTTTTCCTGGTAGGCTAACTTCCTACAATGAAGGGCAGTGTAAGTACACCTTCCGGCCACATGGTTCTGTCGGAAAAGTCCACCAACGGGTATCAGTAGGGCGTAGCTTGCCTCTGGTGTGCTCATCCAGCTTCTCGAAACAGTGCCAATACATGATCTCCGCGGAGCTTCCTCCATCTACATATGCTCGATGTATGAGTTTGTCCAGGATCTGTATCGTGATGACCACCGTGTCTCCTCCGTCCGGTCGTCGTGGGACAGGGTCATCGCTCCCGAATGAGATAGTTTCACCTTTACCCAGCCTCCTACTTTTGGGAGTCGGTTCTGGATTACAGCCTGGAGGGACATACATTCAGTTGGAGCTGGGGAAAACTAGTTGATCTGAAAGATAATATTAAGCTCTATCTCATGGATTGTGTAGATGTAAATGGAAGGTTCGGTTTGAGAAGGGCGTATAAGTACCTCAAGAGAGCAATGCTAGATAGACATTGGTCAACACCTATGCTGTGGAAGTCTGGACTCCACCCGAAACACTCATTTTTTCTTTGGATGATGTTGAAAGGAAAATTGTCGACCATAGGGAGACTTCAGTCCAAAGGGATGATACCCCATGTAATGGATGTTTGTAGTCTATGCGGGGAAATGGGAGAAATAGTACAACAGTTATTTTGCAGATGCAATTTCAAGGTCGAGCTCAATAAATGCTACAAAGTAGAGGCTGGAGGAAATTTTAGAGAATGCTTGAAGAGGATGAGAAGATTGTCAGGATGGAGAGAACGAAAGAAATTCCATCGGCTAGTTAGCATTTTTAATAATGTATGGCAGGAGAGGAACTTAAAAATCTTCCAGGGAAAGTCTTTGACTTTAGATGCAATGAAAGTATAGAAACGGGATATGATCCCTATGAATGCAGTTAAAGATGCCGTGGTTATGACCCTAGTATGAAACTTGTACATATGTCGTAGGTACCGCACTGACTGCCTTTGGTATTTCAGAGGTGTTGGGCTGCTGGTCTAAGAACCGGTTACCCAGCCTTGGCCCATGATACTATCTAAGGATTTGACAAGATGGATCAGGGTTATGGTCCTGGTATGAAACTTGTACATATGTCGTAGGTACCACACTGATTACCTTTAGTATTTCAGAGGTGTTGGGTTGTTGGTGTAAAAACTAGTTACCCAACCTTGGCCCATGACATTATCTAAGGGCTTGACGGGTTAGACTGAAGGAGAGTGTAACCAGACTCAGATCAGATTGCATATGGATTATTTGATTTCTCTGTGGGGATTGCTCCGGGGCAGACTTGTGTCTTGACATGACAATTCGCAGATATGCTACGGAGGACCTTTACTCTATCAAATAAAAACAGAGAAAAAGATGAAGGAACGTTGAAGACATCAAAGTTTCTAAAGTGGGAGCGGATCTAGTAAGATATGCATCAGATGGAATGAAACTCTAGCATGAAAATCCTAGCAGTACCTTGATGAACTTGTTATGATCACCACCATTGTACCTTCCGTGGTTGTAGAATAGTTGATTCGGTTTTTTTTTCACATTTGTTAAATGTTGGCTTAGAGTGATGGCCAAAATAGTTCACTTGTATGAACTCTTTTGAGCGATTAATAGAAGAAAATTTTACATAAAAAAAAATCGTTCTCTAGATATCCTCAGAACTCCTGCAAATATGGCATCTCAGCAATAGAATCGCGAGGCAAAGGGTAGCACATATTAGCAAGCTAATCATGATGGAGATACTCTGTCAATTCCTTCAATTTCTTTTGACTGTATGCCAACCTACTGACCGATTTTCCCAGCTTCATTAAAGTTTTACCACTGGAAGGAGATACAATACAATCCTCATAACCAAGATCCATCCTTGCAGCAAAACTCAACATTTGATTCAGTTCCTTCCTATGCCTTTTTGAATAAAGGACATCCAGCAAACCCTCCTTGTCCAACTTAGAATTTTGCAACAGATGCCTCAGCAGGTTCTCAACCTCCTCCATTCTGCGCCTCTTGTCCATCCTTTCCAGTGGTTCTTCCATCCACCTGGCGAAAACAATGGAAAGTATACTGGTCACTTCATAGCTGAACCACTCTTTAGAAAACAGGATAGCCGACATTGATTTCTCAGTCAGCCAAGGGTTTTCCAGCAACGGATGCTCCAGCCGCTTATGAACCAGCTGATTCCATTTTTTCTGCTGATCCCCATGCCATGATAGATAAAAGACACCCAACACACCCTCCAACTTAGGGTTTTCCCATAACAGATCATGCACCAGATTATCAACCTCAATTTCAACATCCCTGGTATTTTGATGCCTTTGAAGTATATTATTGGGTTTCATTCCTGACAAAAGGGCTTCCCTCAGCTTTATCTCTCCCATCTCAGGATTTTCCAACAACAGATGCTCCCCCGCCCTCCAAACTACGCATGATGCTCCCTATCTCATCGTTCATATCGTCCAAATGATGAAGGTATAAAAGTTCATCAAACACAGCCTTTCTACACCTTGTTGAACAAAGGATTTCTAACAGAAGCCTCTTCTTCTCCCCAAGCCCAATACGCTCGAGGTAATTCAACAGACCGGCCACCTCAGGGTTTTCCAACAAGATATGCTTCAACAAGATATCCTTCTTCTTCTTCTTCTTCCTTTCATCCTGAAGCGGGCTCTCCCAAGTCATCGTCATATAAGCTAAAGGCTGCAATTTCCTTTTCCTCAACGACCCCTTCTCCGACCCCTTCTCTGGGCTCTCGTTATGAGAACTTGTCGTCAAATCGGTCTCCAGATCGGGCTCCATGGCAACCAAGACAGAAAAAAGATAGCTTTGGGGGTAAGAGAGTGGCGTGCAGATAAGATCGATTGTTTTCTATTGATACAAGTTGGTTTGATAGAAATTATTATATATATTTTTGGAGATTTTGGACTCCTTTCAAATTCAACAAATTCTTGATATTTTTATTATTATTATAGAGATTTGAGGGAAAAGGAGAAATTTTCTCTAAATATAGAGAAAGTGATGTGAATGTTCCACGTAAATCACTTAGTTTCAGCGGACTTGCAAAATAAACACGAAATTGATATGATAATTATTCAACAGTCGGCAAATAATTACCTGGGATATAATAATTACCTAACAACCGTCAAATAATTACCCGGAGAACCACGAACCACCGTCCCTGGGGCGACTGCAACCGAGTCTTAAAATTGAACACAAGGCTCAAAGTTGAAAATCCTTGTATTCCAATCACAAAATCTTAAAGTCTTAGAGTCTGTCTATTACAATGAAAAGAACAATATTTATAACCCTAATAGAATTCCTAATCCACCAATAATCTAAAAAAACAATAACCAAATCCTACAACTATAAGAAAAAACCCCTCTTTGGAGGAAAAACTTTGGTAAGAGAAAACATGTATCTAATGAATTATTTCATCAGATCAATCAAATGGTCTTGCTCACTGCATCCGCGTCATACTCCCCTTCTTTGAAAAGAATTGTCCTCAATTCTTGAACCTCTTCATCTCTAGGTAAAAGAGTATGTGTACCATTACAAATTAAATTTGACCACTGTAAAGCGAATCCGGACTTGAAAAACCTGCATCACGAGCTTCAATCCCCATAACCCATTCATTAGATGTAAAGACCACATGTAACTGTGTCAACAATAACCTGTCAAGCTTGACAACCATATCTTTTGATCTTGTACCATTCTCCCCTTCTTCAATGAGAACATGTCTAAAATTTTGATGTGTTTCATCTCCAACTAAAATATGTGGATGTCCTCCAAAAATCTGCAATATGACACACTTGTTGCTTCCCATTCCAGCTGATATTATTCTCTCCGAATTAGAATGTATTCTACCTCGGGTTTTGCCTCTCAGGAATCCTTCATCAAAAGCAAGAAATATTTTCCGGATGGGAAAACACACCTTATCTTGATTTTTCTCAACTTCCTTGGGCTCCATCACAACGTACAAATCATTAGAGGTAGATCTTGCATGACTCCACAGCTTATCCTGCTAAAGAAAATGACCATTCCGCGAAAGTGTTGGAATTCATTTTTCTTGCGAACCAAATTTATAATCATCACTTCCAGCAACACAAGAATGAAGTAATTCATTTTCAACTTTAACATCCACAAATGTCTGAGCTTCCATCTTCAGGAGTTCATCTTTAAAACAATCTCTTTTCCAGCACCTTCATATTGAAAATAAACAACCGTGGAATGAACCAATGCTATCTCTTTAACTTCATCATCAATACCAATATTAAATATTGATACTTCATGACATCTTTCAAGATCTTCTTTGTTAATACCATCATCATGAACATTAAAGACTGAAAGGTCAGAGTAGATCTCAACATCATCATCATCGATATTTCCATCTCCATCATTATCAACAACATCATCATGATTAACATCAGGATCAAACACTTGTCGTTCATCGCAATCCATGTCAATTATTGGAGAACTTCTTTGATTGTCATTGCTAACATAAACACCATCATCAACATCATAAGGAAATTGGTTCTGCAAAGGTACTTTAGAAACAAGATCAATTTGTTGCTCAACTCCTCTATCAGAAGATAAACCTAACAGTTCTTTGGAAAACCCATTATTACATTCCTCCAACGACGATTTCACCATAGAACTAAACTCACTATCAACCTCTTTACCAACTGCTTTCTCACTGACTAATAAAGAATGTTTCTGAGCAGTGTATTTTGGGATAGTTACTTCGGTATGTGACAAAGGAATAAGCTTAAATGTTTTATTCCCTTTAGTAAACAAGTATTCATTGGACCTCTCATAGTGTAGAACTTCACGAGTAAGTTGTCATGAACGTCCCAACAAAACATGACACACATCCATAGGTACAGCATCACACAAAATCTCATCCTCATATCCACCCATTTTTAATTGGATGAAAGCTTGTCGAATAACTTTTACTTCATCGTCATCGCTTAGCCAACGAAGTCTGTAGAGTTCTGGATGGTCTTGAATAGGTAGGTTCAACTTCTCTATAACTATGCAAGAGACCAAATTTGAACAACTTCCACCATCTATTACCAGTTTGCACACTTTTCCTTCAATCAAACAACAACTGTGAAATAGTTGTTTTTGATGTTCTTCTTCATGTGCTACCTGTATAGTAGGCGAATCCCTTCGAACTACCAAACTTTCTTGATCATCCTTGTTTACGTATTTTGGTACATCCAACTGTAATCCATGGTCATTCTTCTTTATAGTACGGTTGGGCTGATGAATCTTACCATTGAAATCGAAACAACCATTACATATTAGTTTAGGCATGACATGTCGATACTTAGAATTCGTCTCTAAATGCGCTACAATCTTAACCAAGTCTTTCTCCACTGCATCTAGACGTTTTGTATGTCTCTACTCTTTTTCATGATCGTTCGCGTATAAGAATTCATGAAAACTGGGCTCTTGATACCAAATTGATGTGAATGTTCCACGTAAATCACTTAGTTTCAGCGGACTTGCAAAATAAACACAAAATTGATATGATAATTATTCAACAGTCGTCAAATAATTACCTGGGATATGATAATTCTAACAATCGTAAAATAATTACCTAACATCCGCATCAGAAAGAGAAGCAAAATTTTGGAAATCTCTAAAATAGAAAACAGCTTGGAGTTGAAGAGAAAATTATAGAAACTTTTGAGTTTGATTTCTCTATTTTAGAAAAAAAAAATTAGCAAATCTGTTGGACTTGCTCGAAATAGTTTGCGTTGATGTATTAGAGTAAGTCCAACATTTAGAGCATATCCAATGCAAAGAGCATATAATCAAAAAAAAAATGCAAAGAGCATCATCCATTTTTATAGGTGTCATTTGGCGAATTTTTATTGAGATTGTTTATGACATGGATAAAGAGATATTGAAAATGAACATTTGTTCTCCAATGCAAGCATTATGAATCAATTTTTATCATGATATATTTGTACAAAATTAATTTTTATTAATGCATTAAATGATTATATATGGTAAATTACATATTGAAAGACTCAATATGAGCCTCTATTTTGTGATGGTCTAATTGAGGGTGTCAATAATTAATGTTGACAGATAGGATTAAAGGTTTCAAAAAAAGGTTGCATTGGAGATTGTTTTTATATTTGAGAGCCTCTAATATGACATGACTAATGAAGTTTTCCTATTTGATGCTTGCATTGGAGATGCTCTTATTCTAAAAATAATTTTTAAATTCTATCCATGTTCATGTTGATGTTTAGAGCATCTCCAACCCTAAAATCACTTTAAAAAGTCACTTTGTCCAAATGGCACATTTTGAATGGAGATGTAATATGATGTAATAAAGTCAAACAAAATGAATGTGCTCTTTTTAAATTTCATCTCCAATGCAACATTCACAAACAAAACTTTAGTATGATGTGTTAATTTTTGAATGGACAAATTTAAATTAGAATCATATACATTTATGAGAGGTCCCACAACTATGTCTAAAAATAGAAGTGAAGGCCTTAATTTGACCCTCTCAATATTGAAGGTCTATTTGACACTTTCAATTAAAAAGTGTGTCACATCATATTGAGGCTCATACTTGACATTTGCATTGGAGAAGTTTTTTACTTAAAAAGTCACTTAGGGTGTGTTTGTTTTTTCTAGAATTGACCCATTATTTTCTAATTCCATAGAGTTGTCCAATTCTACAGTTTGTTTTTACAAAAGTTTTGGGTTAGAATTGGTTTTTGAAAACTTTGGGGCCTCCAATTCTATGGATCTAATTCTTTTATCTAAGCAAAGTTTTCCAACACCAATTCTACCAATTTTAAAAAAATCTCGCGGGTCAAGTTGGGTCAATTCCGGGTTATAAGAAAAAACGGGTCGCCTATATAAATGACCTATCGCCTGCAATTTTTCTCAGCTCCTGGTCGAAAGTTTCTCCCCGCCACCGCCGTCGTCGTCGTCGCGGTCACCAGAACCATTCCAAGTAAGCTCATGCAATTTTCACTTCTATATTTCTGAATTTCTAAACCCACTTCGAATTTTAATCTTCTTCACCTTTTCAGAATCGTTCTTCTCAGTAGGGTTTGTGTAAGATATTAAATTGGTCTATGGAAAACTGGGTTTTAATTATATGCTCGTGAAGAATGAGATGCAGCTTGCTGCTATTGCTGCTGGATGAAGCCAGGACGGTGTCGTTTGCTGCCTTTGAATTTCGTTTAGATGTAATCTTTCTGCCATAAGACACATGTGCTTTTTATAGCCGTTTATTTTCCTAGCTAGATGACAGATGCTATAAAGCATCTTGGCTGAGACCATTTGTAATCACGTTTTTTGGATCCATTCAATTAATCATGTTTCTTCTTCATCTTTCTGCATTTTTTCCACTCAAATATTTCTTCTGCTTCTAAGTTTCTTTATGGTATCAGAGCAATTCCGCTGCTACTGTTAATTAGATATTATTGATCAGTGCATTTTTCTCTTTAATTCAACACCCCATTTCCATGGATTCAGATGCTGAATCAGTAGGCTCGGCTCGGCAGGATGAAAACCCTTTCAGACGCAGAGATCCGTATCATTTGAAGAGTGGAGACACATCGAACTTAATCCTTGTAGCAGAACCTCTGGGAAAAAGCAACTATATCACATGGAGCAAGGCCATGCTTCGAGCCTTCAGATCGAGAGGAAAACTGAAGTTTCTCACAGGGGAGATTCGTGCACCAGATTTTGATGATCCATCATTCGATCGTTGGGATGAGGTAAACTCCACACTCACCTCATGGATTTTAAACGCTATTAGTATGAAATTGGCAAGGGGTTTCATGTTTTATGAAGATGTCTATACTCTGTGGTGCGAAATTAGGGATAGATTTGGGGAAAGTAATAGTCCACTTTTGCTTAAGCTGAGAACTGATATTAATGAGTTGAAGCAAGGAAATGATTCAATTGCTGTGTACTATACAAATTTAAAGGGGCTATGGGATGAGTTTAACTGTCTTAGACCTAGAAAGAGGTGCAGTGCAGGATGTGTTAATTATGATTGTTTACCAGCTGAAGATGCTGAGGATAAGCTTAGTCAGTTTCTTATGGGGCTTAACAAAGAGTATAACGAGATTGGTCATCAGATTCTGCTGATTGTCCCTTCACCAAGTGTTAGTAGAGCTTGTCAAATGATTCCAAGAATTGAAAAGCAAAGGGAGGTACATGGAGGATATGAAGAAGCTCAGAATGACTCTGCTATGGCAGCAAGGACCAACAGAGACACTAAGGCATCTTATCAGCCTAACTATGTTGATCAGTATGATGATGCAAATATGGTGAGCAATGTTAAGAGGCCAGATCTTAGATGTGAGCACTGTGGGAAGCCAGGCCACATTAAACAGTACTGTTACAAGCTAGTGGGGTATCCAGGCTGGTGGGATCCCAACAGACGGCAAGGAAACAGACCTCCACAATCACAGAGGCAGAATTTTGCACCACAGGTTATTCAAAGGGAGCAAGAAGCAGGACCATCCTCTTACCAGAAACAACATGCTTCTCAGAATGTTTACAAGCCACCTCATCAAAGGGGAGCACAACAGAATTTTAGATACACAGCACATGCAGCTGTTGAAGAGGAAGAAACACCCATTGTTGAGCATGATGGAGGCTTACAGGCTTTGGTAGCAAGGCTGGTGGAAGCACAACTAGAAATAAAGCTAAAAGGAAAAGCTCCTATGGTGGAGCACCCTGGAGCAGTCAACTATGCACACTACCATGATTTTGCAGGTAGCACACTCAATCATTTTTCACTTAGTGCATTTTCTTTAAATGATGATAATTGGATTCTTGATAGTGGGGCTTCAAGCCACATGTGTAGTAACATGTCAGTTTTTAAGTCTATTATTCCAGTTCATGATACAACTCTTGTCTATATGCCTGACAATAGTACTAAGTTTGTTAAGGCTATAGGAACCATTGTGCTCAGTCCATCAGTTCATCTTGTTAACTGTTTGTTCATCCCTGATTTCAAATACAATTTGTTATCAGTCAGAAAGGTCACTAAGTCAATGCCAATTCATTTTAATTTCTTTTCTTCCCTTTGTTTGCTGCAGGACCTCAAGACTGATGCGGTTCTTGCAGCAATCAAAGAAAGGAATGGACTATATATCATTGACAGTCACTCTTTCATACCAGAAGTTATCAAGGAAATATTGGAGTCATTTTTTTCAAGAATTATTCCCAGAAATGTTGCATCTAGTGCAGTTTCTGATCATTTTTCCTTTTCTGCCTCTTCTTGGCATTGTAGGCTAGGGCATCCTTCTAGTGATGTTTTAAAACACATTTGTAAGCTCAAGTATGTTCCAAACAACAATGATATTTGTACTGTGTGCCCTTTGGCAAAACAACAGAGATTATCTTTTCCCTTGAGTACATCTATCACTAATTCATTTTTTGAGTTGATTCATGTTGATTTGTGGGGACCATATAAAATCTGTTCACTCTCAAATTGCAAATATTTTCTAACTATAGTGGAAGATTTCACTAGAAGTACATGGACATATCTTGTTAAATGAAAGGATCAAGTGTCTTCCATTCTTAAAACATTCTTTTTAATGGTCAAAAATCATTTTCATGTATCTGTTAAGTCCTTAAGGTCAGACAATGGCTCAGAATTTATTAACACTGGATGTAAAAATTTGTTCAATGAGCTAGGAATTTTGCATCAAACATCTTGTCCCTACACACCACAGCAAAATGGTGTGGTAGAAAGAAAACATAAACATCTTCTTCAAGTTGCAAGAGCCCTTCTCTTTCAATCTCACCTACCAAAGGAATTCTGGGGAGATGCTATCTTAACTGCTACATATCTTATTAATAGACTCCCTTCTGCAATTTTGGATTGGAAATCACCATATGAAAGGCTTTTTCACAAATTACCAGATTTTGATTCTCTGAGGGTGTTTGGTTGCCTTGCCTTTGCAACTAACACTCTTCCACACAAGGACAAGCTTGATGAAAGAGCTTTCCCTTGTGTTCTGATAGGTTATCCAACAGGTCAAAAGGGCTACAAGCTCTTTGATCTCCAGAATCATAAAATTATCATTTCCAGAGACGCAGTTTTTCATGAAACCACCTTTCCTTACTTAAGTCCCTCTCTGTTACATTTTCCTCTTCCATTCCTTGAGTTCCCTTATTATCAACCACTCTCTACTCAGTCTTCTGTCCCTCATTCTACTGTCACTGTGCCTTCTGCTTCAAATCCTCCCACAGTACTAGAGTTATCAAACCACCAATCTGGTCAAAATATTTTGTCTCTGCATCTTTCCATCAAAATCCAGAACCTCAGTCCATTGTTACTACACATACTGCTTGTGTTTCCTCACAGGTTCAAGATCCTTCCAGTTATTATCAAGCAAAGGGAGTGCCAGAGTGGGATAAGGCTATGAGTGAGGAACTGGTTGCTTTAGAACAAAATCACACTTGGGACTTGGTATGTTACCTCCTGGTAAGAAAGCAATTGGTTCGAAATGGGTTTACAGAACTAAGTATAACTCAGATGGATCCTTAGCTAAGTATAAGGCAAGGCTAGTGGCTAAAGGTTTCAACCAGATTGAGGGGATTGATTTTACAGAGGTTTTCTCTCCTGTTGCTAAGGCAGTCACAATCAGAATTTTGTTGGCACTTTCTGCTGCTTCAGGGTGGTTCATTCACCAGCTGGACATCAATAATGCCTTTCTCCATGGGCATCTTGATGAGGAGGTCTATATGAAATTGCCAGATGGATATCAAGTTTCCAATCCTCAACTGGTTTGTAAGCTAACCAAGAGTTTGTATGGCCTCAAACAGGCCTCTAGGCAATGGAACAAGGAGTTTACAACTCAACTGCTCAGTTTGGGCTTCAACCAGTCTCATCATGATCATTGTTTATTTCTTAAGTTCACTCCTCACTATGCACTTGCTCTTGTGGTCTATGTTGATGATGTTCTTATCATGGGGAATTCAGCTGCTGCTATTGATGCTGTAAAATGCTCTCTGCATCAGAAGTTCACTATTAAGGATTTAGGTGCTGCCCACTACTTCCTAGGCCTGGAGCTCCACAGGTCTTCATCTGGCCTTCATCTTAGTCAAGGAAAATATGTTTCTGACATTGTAAAGGATTGTGGCCTTGCCCTTTGCAAACCAGTCTCCACTCCACTGCCTAGTACTTGGCAGGTGCAAGATGATTCCTCTCTTTTGCTCACTGATCTATCTATCTACAGAAGACTTATTGGGAGATTGCTTTACTTGAATTATACTAGACCTGATGTTACCTTTGCAGTCCATCAGCTCAGTCAGTTTGTTCAGAAACCATCCCAACATCACTTGACTGGAGCTTTGCACATTGTCAATTATCTTTCTCACAATCCCAACCTTGGTCTATTTTATGCTTCAAATAATCCATTAAAATTACAT
Source organism: Cruciata laevipes (assembly GCA_963678965.1). Lineage (NCBI taxonomy): Eukaryota > Viridiplantae > Streptophyta > Magnoliopsida > Gentianales > Rubiaceae > Cruciata > Cruciata laevipes. Next base: position 21,251,462 of record OY787637.1, read on the forward strand.
GGATATTGTGATGTTGATTGGGGTACTTGCAAGGTCACTAGAAGATCAGTCACAGGTTATGCCATTTTCCTTGGCTCAGCCCTTATTTCTTGGAAATCCAAAAAGCAATCCACTGTCTTTAAGTCCTCATGTGAAGCTGAGTACATATCTCTTTCTGTGACTTCTTGTGACCTCAAATGGATTAGTTATATTGCTAGGGATTTGGGGCTTCAAGTTCCATTTCCTATCCCTCTTTTCTGTGATAATCAAGCTGCTTTGCACATCACTGCAAATCCTGTTTTTCATGAAAGAACAAAACACCTGGAGATAGACTGTCATCTTGTGAGAGATTACTACTTGGAAGGTTTTCTGCTGCCTTCTTTTGTTCGTTCCAGACTCCAGCTTGCAGACATTTTCACTAAGTCCCTGCCCCCAGCTCCATTTCATAGTATTCTTGTCAAGTTCAACTTTGGTTACTCCCAAGCTGAACTTGAAGGGGGGGTGAAGAATGAGATGCAGCTTGCTGCTATTGCTGCTAGATGAAGCCAGGACGGTGTCGTTTGCTACCTTTGAATTTCGTTTAGATGTAATCTTTCTGCCATAAGACACGTGTGCTTTTTATAGCCGTTTATTTTCCTAGCTAGATGACAGATGCTATAAAGCATCTTGGCTAAGACCATTTGTAATCACGTTTTTTGGATCCATTCAATTAATCATGTTTCTTCTTCATCTTTCTGCATTTTTTCCACTCAAATATTTCTTCTGCTTCTAAGTTTCTTTAGCTCGTGGTTATGAAACAACTGGCTATTGAGAAGAAGCTGAATAAGCTTTTGTAAAATTTGAAGGGCCTCTTCATACAATGCAGGTACCAACATTGTGATATTCAAATTGTTTCAATTTTTGAATTGTAGGTTCTATCTGTAGAATGATTTGGTTTATAATCTGCTCGAAACTGCGTGCAAGTTGGGGAAGATGTTAGAGCATTTAGGTTGAAGATTGATTGAAGCTACCTTGGTTAATAACAATTGGGATTGAAACGTTTTTGGGTTTTTTTTCATAGTGAGTTGTTGACTAAAAATACCAACTTGGTGATCTGTTCACAATTTCCTTGTATAGGAACAAAAATTGAAAAATGGGAAATATATACCCTTCAGTCCATTTGTTACTCTGAATCTCGGAGAGAAAACTATCAGTTCCTTGGGTCTTTAATCTCATCGGTAAGTCTCTTCCGCTAATCAGATGTTTTGGGGTCATTAACAAATCGGAAACTTTTTTACTGAGTATCTTGTTCTTTTTTCTGCAATTTTTACTGAGTTTCTCTTTTATCAAAAAATGTTATATGAAATTCTACAGTAGTGTAAGTTGCGGCATGGTTTTGGAATTCCTTTGTTGCAGGAATCCTTACTTTGGTTCTCTCTGTTTTAAGTTCCCATGGAAACCTTTTACTATGTATGAGTAATTAGAATTATCAAGATCATATTTTTATGACAATTTTAATGTTGCATTTAGTTTGATTATATTCATTAACTAAAATGTTCCACTGATTGATTACCATGATCCAATTCCTGGTCTACAAAGGTTGGATATGATATGAATTGTGCAAAGTTTGTTAGAATGTGGGAGTATCTTCCTTTTTATTCTATTCTATTTATATAGATAGTATTTGACGGTTCTTAGATTTGGTCTGAGCATTTACTTATTATGGTTGAGTTGTACTCTTATGTTGATCACTGCCCATATATACTAGATGAATGTGTATGATTAACCTACTACTCTGTTGCTTTGAGTTTAGCCCATATGATTTGTTCTGTTTGAGTTTAGCTTGTAGACTTGAGATTACTGGTAATATTTAGAGATCCTTCTTTTTTCTGAGTGGCTTAAAAATTTACATTTTCTTTATTAGCTCGTTGAATAAAGTCCACAAACTCTACACCCTTTTCAATCTATCAATGCCTTGATTCTTACTACAATAAACATTTCTATTTTCATTTTTGTTTCATAAAACTGATGATATTTCATAATATTGGATATTCTGTTGCTTATAATTTCTTGCCATTGATCATAATATTGGATTTTGATCCTCAAACACATGTGGGGATAAATGCAACATCCTTCATTATTTAGCTGTATTATATCCATTCATCAGCAAAACGGTGATAGAATTAATACTTGTTTGATCAGCTGAATTTGGTTGAGTGGGTTAAGATGATGGTTGCCAGCAAGCGGTTTGAGGTATTGGTTGATCCTAGGATTGAAACAAAACCATCTACAGCAGAACTGAAGCAAGCACTTCTAACAGCTTTAAGATGTGTTGATCCTGATGCTGTCCCGTGTCAAGTTGTTCGGATGCTTCATTCTAGTTTTATTCTTGAATCTTTGTACCTTGGAGCACTTGGATGGTTGACATAATCTCTCTTTTTTGTTTAAATAAAAGAATGTTGTATTATTTTGCTCGTTCGTTTTTTTCCTGTAAGATTATGTTCTATTAAAATAAACTAGCGCGGTCTCTCCATGCGTTGCGTGGAGGGCTTAGCACACATACCTCTAGAATATATCAAAAATTGTCATTACATAAACATGATTATCTATTCAGTTTTTCACATCTTTACACACTCTTAAAAGTTTGAAACATTTTTCAAAAGTTGTATAGGTAACTTTTGCAGATCCGTGTGCATTTCCAACATGCTAGTCAGATCGTTCAAGCCATTAGGGTTCAATGGTAGTATAATGCCACAACTTTGTACTCACTAACCGACTCAATCAAGGGAGATATAGAAAGAACTGTTACGGCACTATGCTGAAACCAAATAATATTTTGAGAAAAGTAGAAGTTAAAACCAATGAAAAGTAGAAGTCGAACACAAAATCATTGAAATTCACTTTTATTCTCAAGTGCCTTTCAACACTGTTGATGCTACCAAAACCGTCCGGGTCCCCGCACTTGTTGCTACCCGCGCCTCCTAGCTGAGATACCCGTAACAACCCTGCAAAACAATCCCCGGGCGGCGTCCCGGGGAAGAAGCTCCGGCGTGATGATGAGACGGGGGTAGTGATGCGGGGGAAATCGTACGGGAAAGACTCTCAATATGAAATAGAGAGATATAAGTCACTTCCATTGCTTACTGTTTGGGACTAGTATTTATAGCCGAGCTTTGCCTGCTTTAGGGATAAGGTGCAGGACCACTCCCTTTGTCACCATCTGTCCTCTTCCTTGTCTGGATGTGCTTCTCAGCGGGAAAGATGCCGCTCTGATGGTTCTGGGCCGCGGGCTTTCTTCCCGGCCCAGAAGGATTCTGGGCCAGTATTATCACTAGCCCCCCCAGACTGGTCATCCGGGTTTCTGAGGCACGGGAGACTGGTCTTCATACGCTTCTCCCTTCGCTTCTTCTTCTGGTGGGGCCCATTCATGTCAGGGTTGATTTCTGCGTCGCCGTCTTTTCCCCTTCCGCATTAATCAGTCCCTCATTTACTGTGTCATCATTATCCTTTCCCTTCTTTTGAGGCAACTTTTCCTATTCCCCTGCCTATATAAGGAGGCTAACCCTCCTCACAAGGTTACTTTCCTCGGCTAATTTCCAGACGCTCCGCTTTTCCTTTCGTCTTTTCTGCCAAGTAAGCTCTCATTCCCTCTTCCTCTTACTTTCATGGATTCCCCGTTCCACTCCGACTCTTCCTTGAACACCGAGGGAGCTCAGGGTCAGTTTGAAGTCCAGTTCAGGGATGCTGATAACTTAGCTTCCTCCCCCGTCTCTTCCCCGGACCCTCATTCTGAGGCTTTCCATACGCCCCAGGGGCTAAACGTCCCGGACGCGTCGACCTTGGATGGGGAGGATTCACATCCATCCAGGCGTCCTAATCACCCCCGGGAAGGCCAGGATGAAGAGGTGTTCGATGAAGTTGGCGAGGATGCTCCCCGGGGTCCTACCCACGGAGTGAAGCCTTCCGGTCATCAATTTTTTAATCTTTCCGGGCCTGCCCCTTCCTTAGATAGGGATGTTGTAGATTTAGTTAGGCGCTGCTTTATTCCTTTTCCATTGGATGCGTCTTTATCCAAACTCCCCCCGGGAATGTCCGAGCGGGAAGTGCCTTGCATTCCCCGGATTCACTTCCAGTACGGGTTCAGCCTCCCCTTTCCTCCTCTATTTTCCGAAATCTTCGACTTCTACCGAATGGCCCCGGCCCAGCTTCACCCCAACGGGGTCGTATTGGTGCTGGCCTTCTTGGTCAACTGTGCGAGATGCAACGTCTCTTCCTCCCTCCCACTCTTTCGTTCTTTCTACGCCCTGCGACGCGCTCATGCGTCCTTCCCGGGCGTGTTTTCCTTTGCGATCCGTTCCAGGACGAAGGACTTTGTTAAGGGTAAGCCCAAGTCTGCCAAGGGGTATCTGGCAAAAGGTTTCTTTCGCTGCGACTCCCGGGCTTATCCCATTCCCCCTTGGAACGATTCCCTCGTTCCTGAAGATAAACAACATCTTTCCTCTCTTTCAATAGACCTCACCAACGATCATAACTTCCTCCGCCTATCTCCCCTGGACATGGATACCTTCTTTAAGACCGGGAACGCGGGCTATTATTGGCCTCGCGGGATATACCCTGAAAAACTCTTTTCTCTTCCAACCGTCTCCGCTGTGTGGCCGGCTGGAGGTGTCTATTAAAGGCTTTATTCTTTGCTTATTTTGATATATATGTATATGCGCCTCGCTTTGACATTCATTTTCCTCGATTTCAATTCAGCCCCCTTTATACGCGGACGCTACACCATTCAACGGGATGCCTTCCGGGGATCACAATCAGCAGAGAAATCCTCATCCGGGGGTGGTTACTCCTTCTGAGCAGCAGGTAACTCCCCCACCTGGTCCAGGTGCCGCCGAAAACCCCGGGTTCATTGCTCAAAGGGCCCGCCAGCAGCGACCGCCTGCCCAACAGACAGCCCCGGAGTCCTCTCCTACCCCGGGGAGGAGATCTTTCATTCATCACCCTACTTACAGTGGCGGGGCTAGCTCTCGCTTTAAGCGGCCTCTGACCGATGATAGGGAAGCTCCTCCGCCTTCTCGTCAAAGGTTAGAGGGTGCGACCCCGCCCCCACCTCCTCCTCCCCCTGTGAACTCTCCTTTGCGGGATAATTCTCAAGCTATCCCTGAGGATAGGGAAGAGGTATGTTAATCTTATTGCTCGTCATTACTTCTCACATTTCTATCCTTCCGGGTAACCTTACTCTTGCTTAAATTTTATAGACCACCACCTTCGCCGACTCGCTCCTGGCGGACTCCCAGCTAGCCGACGCGCTCAACCGGACGTATTCTAAGTACATCGCGGGCTTGTTTGCTAAGAAGGAGAAGGAGCTCCGCGACGCCCGGGAGCGGTTGGCCGAGAGGGATGACCTGGAAGCCCGGTTGGAGGCTTCTCAAAAGAATCTAGCCGATCGGGAGAAGAAGCTGTCTGATAAAGAGGCGAAGCTGGCGGAGGTGGAGAAAAAATATTCTTTTCTTAAGAAAGAAAAGAAAGAGGCTCAGCTCGAGGCCCTGGATGCCGTGGTCCGAAAGGTTCTCCACTCAACCGACTTTGAGAAAAGGCTGGAGGATATCGCCACTGCAGCTAGTGAGGATGCCTGCCACGAGATGTACCGCAGACTGCGGGGTTGGCTTCCGGGACCTGCTCGCCTTGAAGCCCAGGGATCCTACTATCGCCCTAAGGCAGGCGATCTGCTGAACCACCGTTGGAGATCTCTCCAAGAGGCCAAGCTGGAGGACCTGGTGCCCCAACTATGGGATTCGCTTAAGATGTCTTCCCGGGTCCCTTCAGCCTCGGATATTAAGAAGATCAAGCTTCCGGGGATCAAAGAGGCAGCCGTTCCTGAGTCCCCCGGCCCAGAAAGCTTCAATGCCTATGGGGTGGTCCCGGAGACGCCCCACTGGGCCGATAATTATCAGGAATTCTGCGCTATTCCTGATAACTTCGGGTACCAGGCTGTCCTCGAAGAGAATACCGGCGCTTACGTCGTGGGACTCCCAAGGGGCCAAGATGACCTGCTGTATCAATCCCGGAAGTCTGTCCGGAAGGCGGGATTTCCTGAGTGCCCGGAAGACGAGCCAAGGGTAGATGCCCCCGCCTACTATGGTCCCCATTGGTCTGAGGAAGACGTGGCTGAGCTGGAAAGGAGATGGAAGAGGGCTCACGCTACCCCGGGAGGAAGGGACCCTGCTGAGGATAATGTACTCCCCTAGACTTTAGTTTACATTTCTTTTGTAATTTTCCTCCCCGGGAGGCATATGTAGAACTTGGCCTCGGTGCCCATTTTGATTAATATAAGTTCTATTTTTTGATAAAATCACTTATCTTTTGTAGATTGAGCGCCCCTTAAAGGGAATTCTCCCGCGCGGGTCCGTGCCCTATGTTTTTGCCCATCCTAGTAGTTCCTCTGGTACCTACTTCTCACTCCCCCGCACTGGATGCCTCCAATGCTCTTTTCTTCAAAGAAAACTAGCTCATTGGAGGTTTGGAGGCAACCAGGCCACCCGGGCCTTGGCTGAGGCGGGGCTGGATTGCTTCCTTCAGGAGTTTGGAACGATCCGGGCACTGGTGTTATTTCTTAAGGCGGTCGAGGCCAAGTTCGGGTCCTTAAATCAATGTTTCGACCTTGCTTCAGATCATATGCGGGAAGCCCTAAATTCCCACCAAACCATCGCTGAGTTGCAAGCCCTTCATGATGATTCTCAAAGTCTCACCGCCAAGGAACTGGGTATGGTATGGGGCGAACTGGAGCGGGCGCAAGAGAAGCTCAGGAAGCTGGAGACCCGCACCGCACAGAATAAGCTTATCTGCGATCTGGAGAAGGAGAATCGATCCCTTACTCATAGGAATAGGGTCCTCCAAGAAACACTGACGACCGTCCGGCTGTCTTACCATCTTCTTGGCCTCAAGAACGGACTAGTCGGGGTTTCTCCCCTTACCGATGTTCCCGCCGGGGTTCGTAGGACCATTGAGCGTATGGAGGCCAACCCAGGGAAGTTTGGTGAAGGGGCTCCTAATCATAAGGCCTATCTAGATGCCGTGGAATGGTATACCAAGATAACTGATGGGGAGGCTGAGCCTTATCCCTCCAGTCTCCGCCGGGTCCCTGCCCGGGTAGAGGTAGATATTGCTTATGAGCGGTATGAGGACATGACCGTGTCCATCGACCCGGAAGAGGTGGCGCGCCGGATAAGGCGTATCCGGGAGATTGCTGCTTCCGGGGTTACCACCAAAGGAGTGAAGACCGCCGAGGGTACCCACATTAGCCGAGAAGAGAAGGGCAAGGGTGCTGCCAACTTGTTCCCTAAGTACCGGTTCGTTACCTCCGCCGGTGTAAGAAGAATGCGCCTGGCGGAACCGCTTCCGGAAGGGTCCGTAGTGGTTCCTATCCCCGAGCTGAATGAAGAGGACGCCGAGCAATTGGAGGAGGAGCTAGCATGGAATCAAGCTCCGGATGCTCGGTTTGCTGAAGACATCTTGTCTTCTCAATTCTTTGGTGGGGGTTTCCGCCCGGGTAACCCAGAGGGTGCTTCCGGGTCAGGCCCTAAGTGGGTTTAAAGATGCATAGATATAAAAACCTGTGTAAAATTTTGTGTAATCGTTTCTTTGCAATATGATCACATGTTCATGCGATCTTGTAAAATTCTATGCCATTGTTCCTTTGTAATATTACCACATGTTCATGCGATTTGCTTTTAAAAGATGACTGAATAAAATTGCTTTTTTGAATAGCCCTTTCCATTAACTCTCTCCTGTAAACATTACATTCTCGGGTCCCCGGGCTTCATCCAAGCTCCGGGTCCGCTCTAGCGGGGCACCCAAATGGGAGCTACCCAAGGGTCCCTTTTAAACAAATATTCCTCTAAACCCGGAACGAGGCCAAACGTCGGGTTCTCTCTCCGGGCATATTCATGCTTCCGGGAGGGGTATATCCATACCTGGCATATTCATGCCTAGCATATTCATGCCTAGCATATTCATGCTTAGCGTATTCACGCTTCCGGGAGGGGTATATCCATACCTGGCATATTCATGCCTAGCATATTCATGCTTAGCGTATTCACGCTTCCGGGAGGGGCATATCCATGCCTAGCATATCCATGCCTGGCATACTCATGCTTTAGTAGCTGTGGTATGATGCGGGGTGCTCTACTTCCCGTAAAACCTTCTTAGGTTAGCTACGTTCCACCTTCTGGGGATCTCCTTTCCCTGCTTGTCCTCCAGCACATAGCTCCCTCCCGGGTGTGCTTCCTTGATCTTGTATGGCCCTTCCCAGTTGGGTGCAAGTTTGCCCTCCGGGGCTTGGCGGCTCTTATCGTTCCTCCTCATTACCCAGTCTTCTGGGATGAAGACTTCTTTCCGCACCCTTCTGTCATGATACCTCTTTACTCGCTCCTTCACCTTGGCTTCCTGAAGTGCCGCATTCTCTCGCTTCTCTTCCAGGAGATCCAAGTCAAGGCGTCGTCCATCGTTTTCTTCTTCCGGGCGCTGGTATTGAGTTCGAGGGCTTGAGATCCCAATCTCTGCGGGTATTACTGCCTCTGACCCGTACACCAAGCCATACGGAGATTCCCCAGTAGCTGAGCTTTCTGTAGTCCTATGGGCCCAAAGAACACTGGGTAGCTCCCAGATCCAATTTCCCCGCGCGCCTTCCAAGCGGGTTTTTAGTCCTTTGATGATGGTGCGGTTGGTGACCTCTACTTGCCCGTTCGCCTGGGGGTGGTACACCGACGTCAACTTCTGTTCTATACCATACTTGGCATACCATGATTTGAAAGGATCATTCTCGAACTGCGCCCCGTTATCCGTGACTATGACCTTCGGGATGCCGAATCGACAGATGATGTTCTTCCAGCAAAACTTGACACAAGGTAGTCCCCGTATGTTAGTGAGCGGTTCTGCCTCCACTCATTTGCTGAAGTAATCGATCGCCACAATCAGGTACTTGGCTCCTCCCGGGGCAGTCGGGAATGGTCCGACCAAGTCAATTCCCCATCTGCTGAACGGCCAAGCTCCTGTGACTCCGACTAATTCTTCCCGGGGAACATGGATTAGCGGGGCAAATGTCTGGCATTCCAAGCACTTCTGTACATGTTCTTCCGCATCTTTGAACAACGTCGGCCAATAATACCCCAGCCTTAAGATCCTTTTGGCCAAGGTGCGTGCTCCCTGGTGGCTCCCATTAGATCCCTCGTGCATTTCCCGGATGAGGTATCGGCCTTCCAACCTCTCTACACACTTTAGCAGAGGCTGGAGGTACCCTCTTTTGTACAACTCCCCTCCCTGGATCACATACTTAGGCGCCTTAACTCTTAGCTTCCGGGCCTGGGCCCTATCCTCCGGGATGGCTCCTTCTTCTAGGTATGCCCGCATGGGCCTGATCCAGGATTCTTCCTCGTTCACCAGCATTACTTGATTGCTCTCCTGGTAGCTCCTTCGTCCTAGTACTTCCAAGTATAACTTTTGGTCGGGCTCAGGTTTCAATTCTGAGGAGGCCAATTTGCTCAAAACATCTGCTTTGCTGTTCATCTCCCGGGGAACTTGAACCAAGTCGAAGGTTTTAAACCCGGCTATCAAAGGCTTTACCACTTCCAGATATTTTTGCAGGCTCCTCTCCCGGGCTTCATACTCTCCCTTTACCTGTTGCACCACAATCTGGGAATCACTGTGTGCCGTGAGAGTTTTGATGTCCATCTCCTTTGCCAATCTTAACCCTGCGATCAAAGCTTCGTACTCGGCTTCATTGTTGGTTGTTCTGAAAGTGAATTGGACTGCATAGGGATACTCCTTCCCTTCCGGGCTGACTAACAATATTCTTGCTCCACTGCCCCCGGAGTGCGCCGACCCATCCACATATAGCTTCCAAGCCGGGTCTGTCTCAGCCTTAGCCGTATCCTCCGGAGTGTTAGGCGTCTCCTGTTCCTTATTTATCCTTGCTTCTGATTCCAACAGAAAGTCCGCTAGGGCCTGGCCCTTGATAGCCCTCCTTGGCTCATACCGGATTTCATACTCTCCCAGCTCTATAGCCCATTTCATCATTCTCCCTGATGCCTCCGGCTTGAACATGACTTGTTTTAGCGGGTAATTGGTAAGAACCACTATGGGATGGCCCTGGAAGTAGGGCTTAAGCCTCCTTGAAGCATGCACCAGCGCCAGAACCAACTGCTCCAACTCAGTATACCGGGTTTCTGCCCCCCGAAGTGCCCGGCTAACAAAATAGATTGGGTGCTGCTTTCCCTCCTCTTCTTTGATTAGTACGGCACTTACCGCCTCCCGGGACGCCGCTATGTACAGAAAAAGCTCCTCCCCCGGGAGTGGCTTCTTTAAAGTTGGCAACTGTTGAAGGTGCTCTTTCAGATTTTGGAATGCCTTCTCACATTCCCCGGACCACTCAAACGCCTTGGTCCTCCTGAGAATGTTGAAGAAAGGCAACTGCCTGTCTGCCCCCTTTGACAGGAACCGACTGAGGGCCGCGAGGGACCCTGTTAACCGCTGTACTTCTTTCACCGACCTAGGGGAGGTCATCTTAGCTATGGCTTCCACCTTCTCCGGGTTGACGTCGATGCCCCGGCTTGACACCATAAAACCCAAGAACTTCCCCGCACCCACTCCAATGGTACTTTTGGAGGGGTTCAGCTTTAGATTGCTCTGTTCCAGCTTTTCAAACATCTCCTCCAGGTCATTCAAGAAAGCCCCGTAAGCCCTACTTTTAACCACCATGTCGTCAACATACACCTCCATGTTTCTTCCCACTTGGTCCTTGAAGAGTTTGTCCACCATTCTCTGGTACGTAGCCCCCGCGTTCTTCAGCCCGAAAGGCATCTTCTTGTAGCAAAAGGTTCCAAAATTGGTGATGAATGAGGTTTTCGCCTTGTCCGCCTCATCCATCTGCACCTGGTGATACCCTTTATGTGCGTCGAAGAAGGCCAGCACCGAATACCCCGCAATAGCCTCTGCCAGCCGGTCCAGATTTGGGAGAGGATAGCTGTCTTTGTGGGCAGCACTTATTCAAATCCGTAAAGTCAATACACATGCGCCAGCTTCCATCGTGCTTCTTTACTAAGACCGGGTTAGCTATCCATTCCGGGTAGATGATTTCCTCGACCACCCCGGCCCTCTCCAGCTTCTTTACTTCATTCTTTATAAATTCTGCTCTTTCCGGGGCTACAGGCCTTTTCTTCTGCCTGATTGGTTTAGTTGCAGGGCTTATGTTCAACTTGTGTACCCCCAACTCTGGTAACACCCCCACCATGTCCTCCGGGCTCCACGAGAATACTCCCTGATACTTGGCCAAAAGTTCCTTCAGCGCACCTTTTACTTCCTCCGGGAGGTCTTTTCCCACCGTGACCGTCCCTTTATCCGCCACCTGCATCTCCTCCAACTCCTGGCGGGGAACTTCCCCGTGTACCACCCCTACTGCTTTCTTTGCGTCCAGCACCGCCGTCATCATGCAACTTCTTGCGACTGCTTGACTACCCCGCACGACCGCCACACCTTGCGCAGTGGGGAACTTCATCGTCAGCAGATACGGACAACTCGCTGCCCGGGCTTGAGTTAGCCATGGTCTTCCTATGATTACGTTGTACGGCGAGGGTGCGTCAATAACCGCAAAGTTGCATGTCACCGAGATCCTCTTGCTCCGGTCCTTCTCATCCACCATACACACTGCGAGGGGAATAACACCTAGTGGAACTTCGGGTTTGCCCGTGAACCCTGACAAGGGAGATAAGGGAGGTTTCAGGTTCTGTCTCCCAATTCCCAACTGATCGAAACAAGAAGAGAACATGATCTCCACGCTGCTCCCATCGTCCACAAACACCCTTTTGACCAAGAAGCCTTCAATCTCCGCCGTTACCACCATTGGGTCAGAATGGGGTATCTGCGGCGGGGCTGCATCCGCTTCAGAGAAAGTGAGAGCTTCATCGGGGTGAAACCTTTTCCCCTGAATCTCCCCCGGGGGAACATACCGGGTCCGGGCCCGGATAGCGGAGAGTGACTGACATGCTTCTCCGACTTCTCCACTGATCACGTTGATCATCCTGTTGGGTATTGGGGCCGGCTCCACTGCTTGGACCGGCGCGGCGGCTATGGCGGGCCTCCCCGGGGCCCTGTTACCTTGGTTGCCTTGGATTCTTCCGTTTCCTCTCCCCGGGTTAGGTCTCCACCTCCTGCGGGGCTGCTCCTGAGGCTGGTCCCGGGGATTCTCCTTCTTTACCTCCGCTGCCACGCAATCTCTCAGCTGTCCCCGTTCTATCAGTCTTTCTATCTCGTTCCTCAGCATCCTACACCCCTCTGTCGCATGCCCGTAAGACTTGTGGTAGGCGCACCACTTGTCCGCGTTTTCCCTAGACGGGGTCCCGTGGATAGGCAATGGATCCGGGAACAGATCCTTGTGGATAGCATGAATCTCCGCTCGGGATTTGCTGAGCGGGGTGAAACTGTCCGCCCTTGCCCGGTTTACCAACGCGGGAGCGGGGTCCCTTCTACTTGGGTCTGCCGTTCTCCTTCTTTCTATCTTATCCTGGAGGAATCCCCCAGATTCTTCCTTTCTCTTCCGTGTGGCATCATTAACCGCGCAGTATAGTTGTACCGCCATTTGCAAGTTGTGAAAGGTTTCCGGGATATTTTCCATCAACTTCTGGAACAGCGCCATATCCCTCAAGCCATTTATAAACCCGCTAATCACTGCCTTCTCCTGCTGCTGCCTGTCGACAACCTTCATGCTATCGTCCATGTACCTTCGATAGTATTCCATTGATCCTTCTGCAGCCTTCTGCCGGGTAGCTAAAAGCTCAGTCAACTGCTTTCCTTCCTTCTTTAATCCGGCGTATCTAAACAGCAAGGCCTTAGAGAAATCGTAATAATCTCTGAGACTTTCTCGAGGCAAAGAATCAAACCATGAGAGACAGTTTCCTCTCAGGTAACAGCCCACCAGCTTGCATCTTAATTCCTCCGGGAAGTCCCTTGACACCATTAGGTTCTGGTACGTCCTGACAAACTCCTCCGGGTATGTCTCTCCATTATATGTTGGGATTCCCTCCGGGGTCCGGAGGCCCGGCGGCCATGGGTACGCGAGCACTCGAGGTACCCAAGGGGAGGTAGGTTTAGCTCCGTTTCTTCCCACCAGTTTGTCTAGTCGAGCCTCCAAGGAGTTGGGGTCCTGCTGTGCCACCTGATAGCCCCGCATCCTATCGTCCTCCCGATAGTATCTCTCCGGGTAACCGAAGTTCATCCCCATTGATCCATACATGGGTCCGGAATACTGGATCGGGTTTCCCTGGTTCCAGGGGCCTGATAACCAAACGGCTCCGCCGGCATGACTGGCAGGTCATACCCAATTTGTCCCGCCCCCCAACTGGAACGCGGGTAATAGGGTGGAGCATGTGGAACCAGATTCGATTGTTGTCCCGTAGCCGCTCCCCCTCCAACCCCGAAACTCGGAGGGAAAGAAGGTGTGACGGTGAAGGAATTTACACGCCCCTGTAGCCTTGGCGGCTGAACGGCTCCGTCCAGATCAATAACCTCTCTTTGGTGCCCCCTAGAGGACCTGCCTGGTTCCTCCCGGGTTCCCTTCGCCTCAGGCTTTCCCGGGTGGAGAGTACCCACTGGCGGTACAACTCCTTGTTGGCTCTCATGAACTCCAAGGCCGCCACTTCCTCCGTACTAACTAAGGGCTGCCCCTCCTCCCGGGCTTCAGGTCCCTGGCCCCGGGTGGTGCCATCCCCGGCGAGCTCAAGCCCTTCCTGCTCATCCTGGTATTCTCCTTCCGAGTAGGCTTCGTCGGAGGCAGTTTCCACGTGGCCGTCTTGCGGTACCCCTAGCTCTCGCTGGTGTCTAGCCTCCTCCTGCAACTGCCTCAAGGTCACATCGTCTCCCGGGGGTGGAAGAGAATCACCCCCTGAAGGTGCCGCGTTCTTCTTAGGGCGCCCGCGCCCTCTCCTTGGCGACTCCATCATGCGAAGGTGGAAAGGTCCCACCGGGCGTGCCAATTGATGCTACCAAAATCGTCCGGGTCCCCGCACTTGTTGCTACCCGCGCCTCCTAGCTGAGATACCCGTAACAACCCTGCAAAACAATCCCCGGGCGGCGTCCCGGGGAAGAAGCTCCGGCGTGATGATGAGACGGGGGTAGTGATGCGGGGGAAATCGTACGGGAAAGACTCTCAATATGAAATAGAGAGATATAAGTCACTTCCCTTGCTTACTGTTTGGGACTAGTATTTATAGCCGAGCTTTGCCTGCTTTGGGGATAAGGTGCAGGACCACTCTCTTTGTCACCATCTGTCCTCTTCCTTGTCTGGATGTGCTTCTCAGCGGGAAAGATGCCGCTCTGATGGTTCTGGGCCGCGGGCTTTCTTCCCGGCCCAGAAGGATTCTGGGCCAGTATTATCAACTGTCAGGGCACACAGTAGCAAATATGCATATAAAATGCAGGGTGAATACATAGGCTTATCAAACAAACACAGAAGCTTGTCTTATATCATGGTCTAGAATTCACACAATAGCAAGAAATTCAATATGCATAACCCCAAAAACAATTAAGGTGTGGGTAATGCACATATGTCAATATGCTAAGGTGCAACATTCTTATGCTATGGTTTCCCGAAGTAGAATGATTATCTCTGTATCTTCTGTTTCAACTATCCTAGGGTTGGCCAAAAATTTGAAGGAATACTTACCATGTATCTTAATAATCTGTGCGGTAGATTGTGCTGCTTGTGGCCAAATCTGTGATTAAATTTACCAATACATAGACCATGTTGAGTTATCTTGGTTTTGATTTATGATTTTTTTAAAAAAAAAACTGGTTTTGATTTATGAATGAGTCGAATTGGTATATATATATATATGGAGATGGTTGTTTGTTTTTATAGAAAAAACACAACTTTTTGTTTCTTATAATTACTGAAAAGGTATGGGGTGTAGTTTTTTGGCACATGGGGTTTAGAATTACCAAATTACCCTTGCTGGAACATAAGGAGAAATTAAAACCAAATAATTCTCATTATAGTTTTGCTCTAGGAAGATTTTTTTTGCCACACTAATCTTGATTAAGAAAAACGTTGGAAATTGTTTAAAGTAGGGTATGTTTGATGTGTATTATAATTTTCTGCCAGTATAGAAATTCTAAAAATAGATCAAAAGTATGTGGTAAAAAAAAGAAAAATAAAATAATATGTCATGAAAGAGAAAAGTACATAGTAATATAAAAAAAAGTACAAAAGTAATATCAATTAGGCAATTCCAATTCTAATACTAGGTTTATTATTAATCATCCAAACACAAGAATTGGAATTACAATTCAATTCTTAAGTAATTCTTTTGATTAGCCAAACACTAGAATTCACTATGAATTATAACACCAATTCTTAATTTCAATTCTATTGAATTTGAATACCAATGTCAATGTCAATTCTAGCAACCAAACACACCCTTAGTGTGACATGTGTATTGACTTTGTTTAAAGTGAATGTCGGGTTGGAGATGCTCTTAGAGCAAGTCCAACTGTCCAACAGTAGATCACATGTTTACATTTATTTCCAGAAAATGACTGGACCTTTTTAGAAGAGTTTTTTCTAAAATAATCTTATTTTTAAAAATAATTCCCAAAAAAAATTAATTCCCAAAATAACATTCTTGTAACTAATTCCATAATTAACACTCTTATTTATTGCCACGCTGGAACACAGAATCCTACATACAAAGGAAGAATCCATTGGTGCACAAGAACTAATGGTTCTGTTTTTCTGAATGTTTTCTCAGCAATACAGAAGGTGAACACAATTTCTCTGGATGCTTAAACTGAAACAATTACAAATCGTCCCCTTCTTCATCGTCGTCTTCTTCATCCCCTTCATCATCTGAAACCTTCTCATCTCGTTCTCCTTCTTCTTCTTCTTCTTCTTCTTCCTTTGTTTTCGGCTTAGTTGCTGCACCAGATATTCCTGAAAATAACAGAGTATCTAAAGAGTGAGTGGCCTAATTCAATAGCAAGCCTATTCAATCTAATGTCAAAATAATCCATTCTAACAAAACGAGGCTAGATCCTAAATAATGCTTGGAAGAGATGAGTTACAAAACAATCTGTAGCAAAGGGAAAATCAGAAACAGGGCAAAATCAGAACAAGACTCTGCAACAGATACCATCAACACTAACTTTATTGGAAGGTGAATCACAAGTAGAAGGCATTTTAAAAATAATTTTCAGCATATTTTAAAAAATAAACGAAGTTTAATAAGTTATAACTCCTATTTTCAATAGGGATAGTTTCTATTTCCACCATTACTTATAATAGATATATTTTGTACATGTGTGAAGAATCTGAAGATGGTTCATTCCGTCACTCATCATAACACACGTCTAAGCACGTAAACAACAAAATGCTGGGCCACAGGCCACCAAAGTGTAATTTTTGCTTAGTTAAATTCCACATCCCAAGTTCATCAATACTACAGATACGTACATTTTCATTTCCACCTCTCATCAATACATTTTTGATTTTTCATCATTAAAAAAAAAAGGTTTGTGTCTGTCTCCAACAGTCAGTAAGTTGCAAATGAATTAAGTAATTTAATACCTAGTCAAGTAGTGGTTTGCAGGTTTCTGAAGTTAATATGTAATATAAAGCAAATACCATGTTCATTGAATATGACCACGCCAGAACACAATCCTTCCTCAATTTTCATGAGCTGAAGTGTCATGCGAGGCCCAATCTCTTGGAGTTTCACAGCACTTTTTGAAGATACTCGATTCACCCTACCAAGATCAGTTGCTAGACTGACAGTAGCTGCTTCTTCATCTCCCTCACTCTCAGATCCATAACCAGCCCTAGGGTACGAACAAGGGGCAGAAACAAATGGATCAATGCATGCCAGTTAGCACAGACTGAATTTAATTCAATGCTCTCCATTTTCAGGTTTAATATATCATTCCTTTCGCAGGTAAACTGCAACTTTGGATGAGAGTGTGAGCCCTACTAACACATGCTTATTACACATTTAAACTTTTACATGCAAATGTAGGTAGGTATCAATAAAACAAAAGAGGGGGTGAAAGAAAGGAGACATACTTGGTCACAAAATCACTGACATCTTGTAGACTTCTTAAATCAGGCACCTGGTGGTTTTGCACAAATTTCCTGATTCTGCGAGACACACCCACTGGTTGCAATCTTATTGAGTAATGCCGAAAATCAATAAGTTTTGTCTCTTTATTGTAATTAAGCAACACAATCCTTTCGCAAGTTGAAAGCTTGACCTGCAATCCATACATCTGTTAGTATAAGAGCACTAATAAAATTGGCAGGAATTTTACATCTAGTACTCCTTTACATACAGTGTTTATGTCAATGGCAGGAAATATGTTCTGAAACATAATCGTTGTGAGCTTTAGATGCTGCTCTCCAGTCCCAAAACCAGACAGCACAACCTGCACATCAATTCAGCTTGCTTAGAATGAATTTTTTTACAAACAACATCAATCAAGACATATATTAACAACACTAAAACAACATGGGCTTGCGGAATTCTAAATACAATATGAAACAGCATGCTGTAAACAGTCATTTATATCAATTATCAAGAAATAGTAAGAGTACCAAGGGAGAATTCTTGAACAGATCCTGAGGGCACCTTGGGCGAAGTTGTGATTGAGCAATATCAGCTGCCAAAGAGTATTCATGTATCTTGAAAGTAAGAGTTGGTCCCTGAGGAGTTCTTGCAACCCTCAAATGTGGTCCAGAGTCTGATTTAGATACCATTAGGAAATGTGTGACACCCATAGGCCCAGCAACATTAAGGAAGTCTCTCAGATTGTTTCTCTTTTTTTCCTGTGAAATAAAATAATGAAAGGAATGTCCAATAATTTAGATACTTTTACGTCAATAAATCCTTTGGTTAAATTACACAAAGCAGTAAAAGGACCTGCTCATGATATCTAAGAACTTATATATGACCTTGAGTTTGAGAGCAGTAAAAGGAAGCATCAACTTTCTCAAGTCCATTTGCAATTGTCTAAGCGGAGAGGGCAATTTCCCCCTTGAGAATACAAAGCTTTTAGGAACCTTATCTCCTGTCACATGATCTACACTCCCACTTGGCTTCTTCTTCACCACATTCTTCGAAAACACCTTTTTCTTGTTCTGAAACAAGTGCCATTCTAGGTAAACATAGTAGATCACAGTTCACTGGTCTCATAAATTTCAAAGGTAGAGGAAACAAAGAGAGATGCTTACACTCCGAAAACGAGCCATCCCAATCAGTATTCTTCACCTGAATGCCTGGGTCAGAAAAATCTCGATTTCTAATTCAATGTCAAACTCACAAGAATCTGTTGGGTGGATGTCAGAGCTGCGCAAGATGATAAGTGAATTATTAATAAACAGAAGCAAATTCTTAAAAGGCAAGTAAATGTGCTGTAAAAATATTTTTAAAAGAATAATCAAAGCTGTGTAACGAGGATTGAAGATAACATAACAGTAATAATGCAGCTTTACTACTGAAGGAGTACAATGTCGTGGTCAAGAAACTGTCTAGATGCCTTCTGTTATAATTTTATTTATACTATCTACTGGAAAACCGTCTGGCTAACAATCAGAAAATCTCCGGAGAATTAGCTAACTGGATTTCTTTCTAATCAGTTGGTTAAAGCACCTCTGAAAAGAATACTAATCCCCTAGGAAGCAACCTTGAAAGGTCAATTCAAGCAAAACTAGGCTCGTCTAACTTTTGGTGCTCCATAGAAAATAATGGATATTTCACCAGCTCACAAAATTGACTTAAATGCCCTATCTTAGATTTTCATTAACACTATCACAATTTTCAATGAAACTATAATCATCATCTTTCTTTCCCAGCTCAACAGATTTAAACCCTCCAAGAAATTCAGTATCATAGTTTCAACCAACTTACAGCTCTCAATCACATGCAAAATTGCAGACCATCAATCATAATATGATACGTGAAGGTACACAATCTCAGTAATCTATTTACGCCTACCAAAAGTTCATTGCCAAGTTGTAACTTCTATTTATCTTAACTGTTCGCACAAAAGCTATATGCAACCATTTCTCTTTATGCTATTAGTATCAAGAGAAACACTCCTAGCTTCAACGCTATTCAAAAGCTCAAGAGATGAGAACATTATCGCAAGCTCAAAATGCTACAGTAAAAACTCCCGGTTTCTGGAGGCTTGATTGGTAGTGTATTATCTAAATTGAGTTGGAAAGCTAATTTTGAAATTGAGTTGGTAAAACGTAGTGTTAGTTTGGCAGTCAATAATTCAAAGTTTAATCTATTTACATAGACTGAATGTCTAGGAAACGATACCCAATATTCTAGCTGAAGTTATGGAAATTTTTAAGCCAGGCTTGCAAAATATCAAACCCCCTAACAATGGATGTAGCTTTAGATGAAATTCTAGAAACAGCATGGAATGGTTCGTAATGAATCGGCATGATAAAACACAGTCAAATCACCCAGCTACAAACTAGCTTGCCAAATCAATTTCGATGACGCGTTGCAAAGTAAGCTATCTCTCAGCCAACCAATCAACAAGGATTCCTCTCTTTTTTCACCTTATTTAGGTGAAAGAAGTTATTCTTGTAAAATTTGCTCAAGAAAGATTTAACCATGAAATCCATCACTGGTCGTTTGCATAAAGACTACCCAGAAACAAATTAACCATGAATAATAAACAGCAAAGAAAGACAGATTAGCATTCAGAAGATAATCACAGATTCTCCCATGAAACGGTATACTCAAGATGAAGGGGTTCTTTTCAAACACTAGAGAAGAATAAAAAAGGCCAGAGAAGTAATCCAACAAGTTACGAAGCATACCTATGTTTTGCCGGCCAAGTTCTTCGTCGTACCGCTGCCTACGCTCCTCCGGATGCGGCCCGGTATTGGGTTTAGGGTTTAAGAAATCCAGAATTTAAAATTTGTTTTCTGTAGTACCCGCCGCATTTTCTAGTTTTCGTAAATTACATTTAACTCCTATAAGTTACCTAAAACAGAAATAAATGAGATTTTTTTTGTATATTCATGCAGTATTTTCCACTACACGAATAACATACTGGATGACGTTTAGCAACACTCATAACGTTAGAGCATCCACTATCACACATCCCATCTTCACCACTTTTCCAATAAAATCCCTTTTACAACCCCTCTAACATCCTCATCCCAATTATCATAAAAATCTCATACACATCTCCACATCACCATCTTTGTGTCCCACCACTATTTGATTTTTTCCATGACATTATTTTTATCTTTCTTCTACATCATTATTAGTTTATTTATTTATTATTCTTAATTTTCATAATATTTTACATATTCAATTAAAAATATTATGATTAACTAAAATTTTAAATTCAACTACATACGTTACAAATAAAATATATTATTTTTATGTAATTATGACATCATGATCCTACTATGATGATTAAGATAAGACTTTAAAAATATTAATGACAAGATTTAAATGACGAAGTCATCAAAATTCTAATAATGCTAATACATATAGAGATAAGGTAACTGATTTGATATATATATAATATATAGACTAATTCTTGGGTGAGGCAGCCTCACCCAAGAGGCAGGGATTATAATACAATAACATAAATTAAAAGTGGGATGGGGTTTTTTGTTGTAAAATGCTGATAAATATAGGGACATATTGCGTAAATATCGAAACTTCCTTAATAATCCCCAAATCCCGTCCACTTTCAGAATTAGATTCAGTTTCGCAGCTCCCAGACTCGATCCAACAATACAGATTCGCCGGATTGGACCTACAACCTTCGCCGGACGGGAGCAATGCTCGATTATGAGGTGAAGCTCTCTGGCGCGTGGCTGCGATGGAGCTCTCTGGCGCGTGGCTGCGATGGAGCTCTCTGGCGCGCGACTGCGATGGAGCTCTCTGGCGCGGCGGCGATGAAGCTCTCTGGCGCGCGGCGGAGATGGAGCTCTCTGGCTCGGCGGCGATGGAGCTCTCTGGCGCGGCGGCGATGGAGCTCTCTGGCGCGCGACGGCGAAGTCGTAGTTATCGTTGAGGATTTGTGTTATGTGGTTGAGGTTTTAGGTTCTTGATGTTTATTGTTGTGTCATCAAAATGAGATTTATATCGTTGTAAATGAGGTTTACATCGTTGTAAAATGAGATTTGTGTTGTTGATATCGATGTTGAAGTGTGTATCGTACATAACGAGATTTATGTAGTCGAGAATGAGCTTTGTGTCGTCAACCTCAACGTTGAGGCTTGTGTCCTCGAAAATGAGTTTTGTGTCGTCAATGTCATCGCTAAAGTTTGTATCGTTAAAAACGAGGTTTGAGTCATGTTGAAGTTTGTACCATAAAAAATGATGTTTATACCATCGAAAATGAGGCTTATGTCATCTACATGAGGTTTGTGTCATTGAGGTTGAGATTTTTGTCGTCGATATTGAGGTTGATACCATAAAAAATGAGGTTTATATCATCGAAAATGAGATTTGTACCATCGAAAATGAGGTTTATGTAGTTAAAATGAGGTTTGTGTCTTTGAGGTTGAGGTATTTGTCGTCGATGTTGAGGTATTTGTCGGCGATGTTGAGGTTTAATGAGCTTTCGGTGACGTTTGATAAGTTGATATCAAGGTTTGATGAGGTGGCGTCGAGGTATGATGCGGTAGTGTAGAGGTTTATGAACTGTCATCGAAGTATGATGAGGTGGCATTGAGGTATGATGAGGTGGCGACGAGGTTTCATGAGGTGGCGTTGAGGTATGATGAGGAGGCGACAAAGTTTCATGAGGTGGCATCGATGTATGATGACATGACATCGAGGTATGATAACATGACATCGAGGTGTGATGAGGTGGCATTGAGGTTTGGTGAGGTGGCGTTGATGTTTCATGAAGTGGCGTTGAGGTATGATGAGGTGGCGGCGAGGTTTCATGAGGTGGCGTTGAGGTATGATGAGGTGACGACGAAGTTTCATGATTTGACATCGATGTATGATGACATGAAATCGAGGTATAATAACATGACATCGAGGTATGATTAGTTGATGTTGAGGTATGATGAGGTTGCGTCGAAGTTTGATGAGGTGGTGAAGAAAGAATGAAAAATTAGTGATATTTACAAATTAACCCCTAAAATTTTTATTAATAGTGTTCTTTTATATTTACTTATAATATGGGCCTTATTGGGCCCTGCCTTATAGGTGAGGCTGCCTCATAGGAGAATTACTCTAATATATATACGATTTTTTTGATAAAATAACGTAACAAATATGAAATATGTAACTGATCTCCCATACACGATATGGAAATCCCACAAAATAATATCAAATCGGAAAATTTAAAAGATAAGGTATGATCCACATCACATCATTTACTTTACTATAATTAGTTAAATGAGGATAACAAAGTAATGCCAATCCTTATAATAATTGTATATATCATAATGATACGGAATTTTTTTTATTAAAATGTAAATTTTAATTTTTAGTTGTGTATTTTAAATTAAATTAATTAAATTATAAGTTGAATGAGATTTCCGTATCATCCGTTGGAGTAGATGAGTTAAATGATAAAACAAATGCTAATATATAGTTAAAACGTTAAATTGGTGATAATTTTAGATCATATTTTTAAATATGCTCTAATTAAAGTAACAATATATAGTTATAATTATTGTATGCATATTTTACCATTAATGATAATATGCAAAAATTAAAAAACAAATTAAAAGTTAAAAGTCCGTTGAAAAAATAGGTAACAAATTGAAAAAGGGAAAATAATGGGCAATGCTGGCCCAGATATGTCACGTTCACAGATTTTCACGGGTTGCACAGAAGTAGCCCATTTCACATTTTGTTTCCGGAATTTTAGGATTTTATGGGATAAATTCACCCATATCTAGGAAGAATCCAACTTTTCATTTTCAAAATCTGTGGATAAATCTGCGATAGGAGATGCTCTTAGTGTACCTCAAGCAAACCCTGTCCATTGATTCCATTCACGGCTTTACATTAATTTGGCTATGAATCTGAACTATTCGATTTAATATTAAAAATTACAACTAATTAGTTTGAATTTATTTGATGGTCGACGGGTTGGTTTACAAGGGTAAATTTTTGTTTGATACAGCAACATAACGAAAAATATAAGGGTTTATCTGCAAATAGGGAATAAAATCACAAACTCCTCCCATATTTCCCCAATTCGTTTCAATTCATCCCGCTGCCATCTCAAACTCTACGATCCAGCCATCACCTCGCTCTAATTCATTCCAAAATCGTAATTCCAACAGTAGAGACGGGCGTGCTGAACTTAGATGAAGTTAAAATAAGTGTATATGACATTAGGAACATTAGGACTAAACTAAGATAAGTTTCACAAAATTTATGCAACAAATCCGAGACTAGTACTAATCACAGAGCATATCTCATGTAAACATCACAACGACTGCCTGCATATTTAAAGGGCAAGATCGTCTGCACATATAAATTAATGACTCTTCAATTGTTGATTCAACGTTAATTTTAGGGCAGGGTATCAATACTATAACTTTAGGAGTAGATAGCTTGCAGGAAACTAACAAAGCTGGAACTAGAATACAATGACACGACAGAAGAAATTACAGAAACTAACAACACAAACATGGAGCACACAATTGATCACAAACAAACAATAGTGTTCTTTAATAGATTAAAAGCTGGAAACTGTTGGCTTCATAGTGCAGTAGAACTGGAGACAAGAAAAAATATTGTCTAGAATACTTCGTACAAAACAGATCAGAAACGGGCTTTTCTCTTGCGCGCTGTATACTTTGTATCCTTAGGTACAGCATTTCCTTTTCGTCTCAATTGATCTTTCTTCTTCAAAACCCATTCTCTTCCCTTTACTTTCTTGTTTAACTTTTGCCTCTTTCTTGGTCTCTGTCTGTCTGAGACAGGTACCTGAATCACAATCAAACACAATAATAGATGTTAATGAGGAAAAACTCCAGACATATAGATTCAAGTTGTCTTCGTTGAAACCTAAACAGATATCATGTGGATACTCACTGTTTTATTTTCTTCATCCTCACTGCTTTCATCATCAGAACAGATCTCTTCATCTTCATCCTTTCCCTTTGGAGTGGCACTGCTCAAGGATGGTGGACCACAGGTAAGCACCAAGTATTCTTTTTTACTCTTGGAACTGTAAAAAAGGAGGAAGTATTTTATTATGTTAGATCAAGAAACTGAGATACAAGAGAGACTATACATCTAATTTGAGCTAATTGCCCAAACTAACTGACATGAACCACCTGCTGAACGCAGTCTACGCTGAACCATTATTCACCATCAATACATTCAAAGAACATAACTTGATATAAGATTTTCGGGTATACGGACTCTGCAGTATGCAAGGACCGCTGTGCATACTGTGCTGCTGAGACCGCAGGTCTCAGAGCAAGAACCTTTACTCCACCTATAAACCCTTTCTTGGATCTAAAAACCTCAAGAATGGTAGCATACTTCCTAATTCAAGTAGGCTTTTAAACCATTTTGTTATTGAAGTGAGAAAAGAAACAAAATGAAAAGATTTTTCATTTCATCACCATCAACATACTCAGAGAATATAGCTTGATAAAAGGTTTTTAGGAATTGGAATGACACTGTTTCATATCCCCGGCCCCCAAGAAAAGGCAAGCCTACAATATGTCCTAAAACAACTTGAGTAACAAAAATTTGCAAGCTACTAACAAAGTTACCTGTGGGGGTAGTCAACAACTACGCCACCAGCAAATCCAGCACGCATAGCATAACTTAAAATTAACACACGCTGGGCATCATTTTCAGGGTACAACTGAAATACGGCTCTAGCGCCCCTGGCCAGAGATCTATATAAAGATTCAAAAAAAGCCCTGTAGAACATGCAGTGACATTAGAATTACAGTAATATAATTTTGCAATCAACAAGATCATGGATTGTGAAAATATAACATACTTCAATCTTTTCCGAGGCTCGTGACAGGACTTGTCAGCATTGCATAACCACTGTAATGTCCAAACAAAAAGGTCAAAAGAAATCAATACATGAGCGGTGGTTTTTGTTTTGATACAAATTGATAGATTGACACACACCATCTAACTACTCTAGGTATTAATGAAAATCACAAAAAAAATATGATAACCGGACCAGCAATGATATCAATTCCAAAGTCCTAGTAAAGAATAAACAGAGATTTTACAAGTTCCATCACAGAAAAACTCAAAACAATATTTAAGGACCAGACCAGGAATTTTGACAACAAACCTGGACAGCTGAGATGCTTATGGCCCCATCAATAACACCAGGGCGGACAGCTAATCCCTACATATAAATACGTGCACGTCATCATCTAGTAGAAATCACAAGTAAAAATAAACAAAATAGAAACAAATGTCCATCTATATAAATTATGATTTGGCAACTTGTACAGGCACTCCCAACTCTATAGGAGGCGTAGCCAATAATATATCAGCAGAGAGATTAATTAAAATCTCTTAGTAACTACATGTTATAAATTTTTAGAAACATGAGGATATTAAAGGTTTAATTCCAAAATATTGTACCTGACCCATATCACTAAGAAGAAGATCACCTTCAGTTTCTCTTTCCAAAGCGACATCTAGAATCATAAATGTAAGGAATTACAAATGCATAAATACAAGGAGAAAAATCATTCAAGTTTAGATTATATAGGGTACATACTGAGCATTGATGGTGATATATCTAAACCAATCCACTGGTGTCCTTTTTCAGTCAGCGTCTCACCACTAAGACCAGATCCACAGCCTTACATGCACAATATCGCATAAATCATAAAATGCTCAAGGCCAACGTATACAACTACATAACTAAACAAACAAGGCAAGCTAACATCTATTCTTTGAATAAGGATTGACAAAAATACAGGTTCAAAATGCCTTGAGATATATGGATAGACAACCTGAAAACTATAGTATCTCAATACATAGATATCCTTCTATTCTTTGAATAAAGATTACAGAAAAACCCCAGGTTCCCCGTTCAAAACACCCCAAAATATATAGGCAACATGAAAGCTTTAATATCTCAATAAATAGTTACTCTCAAGGTCATGTAACGCAAATTATAACTTTAAAAAAAAACTAAAGAAGATAGAGCCCCACATGCATCTGACCTTAACATTTCCTATCTAGTGAGATATAACTGGTAAATTCAACAGAGTACTGGAAACTAAAATCACCAATATTAAAGAACAACTACTGCTAAAACGCTTTCCAATATTTAAGGGGTTGTTGCATTATTTTTATGAGTGAAACATGTTCTAGGGGGGTGCTAAAACAGCAGGCTTGTTGGTGTTGGGATGAAATTACAAGAAAAAAAAAAGTAAGTTGGGAATACCAATGTCAAGAAGCAGCTTAGGCACTCCATCTTCTGGTAAGGCCAGTAGTTCCAGTGCTCTCTCCGACAATTGTGCCTACAAATAAGCAACCATCACAACTCAAACATTCGTTCTCCAGTCTCCAGATACAGAAACGGAAAGACTGAATTAGAGCACCTGAATTTCAATGATGCGAGAGGAGGAGGTATATTTGCAAGCTTCATCATCATTGTAGAAAACCTCCGGAGGTGCTTGCAGCTCCGGCCTCGAAGTCATCTCGACCAACAATTCAGCAAGGTACAAAGTGTGCCAGTGTATGCCAAGTACTACCAAAAGCGTAAATCCAAGAATTTAGAATAACGAAACCCACCTAATATATAAAAAGACAACACATTTTAGCACCACCACCTTATTTACTTATGTGGCATGACACCACACCTCACACCTCAATTAGATCATTAGTTTTAAACATATGATCAATAATTAATATCAGGAAGATTACATGTGATTATAATTTACTGTCATTTCCCCTTGTATAAGAAACATCCAACTACATTTTAAGTGTGGGCATCGATTTTAAAAATTAGTTATGTACATAAATTTGTTAGCTGAAGTCATAATAAACTGGGACAAGGCAGATGCTTAGACTCATCTCTATCTCATGACAAATGGAAGTACATGTTTCTCTTTCAGTCTTATTCAGAAGTATCACTACCGCCTCAATGGAAAACAACAACAACAAAAGACAGATTTTCAGAAAGTAATACACTCACTCAACAATTCACACAACCTACCTACCCGACCTAAACCCAAACAGGACTTCTTTTGTTAAAACAATGTGAATTAGTTCAATTCAAACATTAAAAAAATCACGTGCTTGTTTGAATCTGACTTGAACAAACAATATAAGACAACTAGATCATGTTTGAGACAACACAAAATTTAATTTTTTTGTAAAAAAAAGAAGGAAATCTGGGGAATTAAGCTCAGATTCTATGGGTGTATAGATAAGTCTGTCATGCTTATAGAAGCACTCAGTGCGAGGAATCGTTTATAATCACTGCAAAACACCCCAATTCTCCTACTTCAAAAAACCACTGCAAGAACAATTGCACGCACAAATAAGGCCATCACATAAAGAATCAAACCGAGAAACAAATTTGCTTCTTCACCCCTTAACAAACAGAATCTCTTAAAACACAGTATAATGTAGATTTTTTTCAAAAGGAAAGAAAAATAACAGACAAAAGAATTCAGCGAGGTAGAAAGCATACCGGTGTATCGCTGCCAAACTCTTGCCGTGCCCAGTTCTTAGTTTTTACTCCTTCTGCTGCCGCCAGTTAGAATTATTAGAATATATAGGGTTTAAAGGTTTTCAAGAAATCCCATAAATTAGTTGTCACTTCAATTTCTAGTTTTAGGAAATTACAGTTGCCTCCCATCACATTTGTCTAAACTACTAATAGGCCACAAAAGTTGGTAATACCCTCAAACAAACCCTATGGTTTTTTGTACTCGGTTTTGGGTTTTTGGTCTTGTGGTTGTGCAAAATCTTTGGTTTTAGAATGGTTTTGCGAAAAACACATTAAGTCCAAACTTTGTATAAGTAAAAATACATTCAATTTCAGGATTTTGAAAATGTTCATATTTGAATGACAAAAAGGTCATAAGAGTATTCCAAGGGTTAGTTAACAAGGACTCGAATTCGCAAAATTTGCTAGTAAATGTGCTAGTACAATGTTTTAGTTTAGGAAACCTAGAAGAACGAGTCTACTATACGGTTCCTATCAAGCATGAACATAATCCTTCCATGTGGACAAAGGTGGCCCTATACAGAAGGGGCTTAAGCCACATTTTAGAAAAAAACGGTCCATTTTGTGGAAAAAATTATTTAGTATTTTAATAATTTAAATCTATTTATGTAAAGAAAGTATATTGTTATTTCAAAATAAATCCCTCATACATTATTTAAAACTAAATGTAAATAAGAAATTTAATATTTATATTCATTTTAAAGTATAATCCATAATATTTTTACCCAATTGCTATATGCAGATCCATTTTTCTCTTGCATGTCTGAAATTTACTATAATATCCCCAAGTGTACCCTAGCATTAAGATGCTTTTTTCCCTTAACAAGAGTATGTGCATTTTGGTAAAAAATCGGACATACACTCGAAAAATTGACATGCATATAGCAAGTCCCTATTTTTACTATAACCCTAAAAATATTAAATTTTACTTTTAAAACCTTAGAAAATATATTTTTTGCTTGAGGCCTTCAAATTCCTAGGACTGGCCTACACGGATGACCGGATATTGCACATATGGTTGAGCCATCTATACAACCTTGAGAGCATTCCCAATAATGCATGAACTACGAACCCGTAGTTCCTCCACCAAACTTACCACCTCGTCCATTGCGAGAGTTTTCGCTAGCGTAGGGTCATGAATGTGGGAGCCGTCACGTTGATGCCCGAAGGAAACCGTCATCGGGATCAAAGCCACCATGCCGACAGTTGCATGTCCCTAGTGGATGTCAGCGTCAAAGTGCACAAGATAAAAACCATCAGGAAGCGCTCCATTACAAGGTGTTTGAAGGAACCGTCCAACCTTGCGCCACCAGATAGCAATTGCAGATGGTGTCATTACATTGGCATTGAGATGTGTTTGCTCAAACAAGTGCTATTTCACATGATGCTTATAATAATATCACAAAAATAATCATTTTCTCTCTAAATCTTCTAATGCCATAACTCACTTCTTTCCTAGCTATGTTGTATCAATAATAAAGTCAATGTCACTCCGTAAAAATTTGAAGTTCTTTCAAATTCCTCAATATTGATGTTCATAGGATTCAACAATACGTGTAGGCTTGGCTATTGTGTCATCTAGCACCTCCTCTATAATATAAGGATTCAATAACATGTTCATAGTAATTTTTAGTTGAATCTGATAATCTTTTCCATGACCTAGATACAATTCCATGTATTGTGCTCTTTTGCGATTTAGATGTTGACCTTGCTGATATTCAGAAATTGGTAGTACTACTTACTACTTAGTCTACTCCTCGAGTCCTCGTCCAAGTCCAAGAGGGAAACACTAGTACTTTAGTCTAATGTAACCTTTAAATTTTAAGTATTTTTCTCACATTCACATCTTCAATCCATTAAAACAACCAAATGTCATACTTTTCATTAATTTATAATTGAGATCTAGGTTTTGGCATTTTCGTGACTAAATCTAGTCTCTAGTGTCTCTTTACTAGGAACTTGAAATCAGCACTTTCAATAACTTGTGTATAAATCAACATTTTCAATAACTTGAAATGATCACTTTTCTTTTAAGAAAAATTGTTTGTATAGGTTCTCAAATTTTGATTAATGTCGGTGAAAATCTCAAATAAGGGAATAAGGGCACATTACTGTAAGGGCATGCCAAAAGAATACTATATTTATAATATTAGATTTTATTATACAATTATTTTAATTATTTGAGGATCTTTTATTTGGTTTTTAATCTTTTAGGTTTTGAGTATGATGTTTTTAGTTGGATTGATCTTTTAGATACTTGGCAAACCTTATTTCCTTGATCTTTTATATTTTATGGCCCAAATAATAAAAATAATTGTATAATAACCCTCAATCTTGCATACCCTTGCCATAAATGGACATACAAAAGACTCCTCAATGTTGTCATCAAATTCGCAAATTACACTTCTATCCTTGGGACTTTTCAAATTGAGGAATAGTCTTTATAATTTGATTTAATAGTCAAACATAACCGACTAACCGTCCAATCCAAGAGTGCGCATTTTTAAGTTAATGCCGATCTAGACATAGCGCAACAATTTTCCAAAACTAGGGTACATAATTAAGCAATTCCTCAAGGGTAAACTAGTAATTAATTAGGAGAAAAATGTCTGCTGGTGAATCCATATGGTTAATTTTAGTTGCATACAAAAATTAACCAATCAGAAACAGCAAAATCATACATAAAAATATATGATTTGTGGTTTTCAGTATGCGCAAAAGATGGCCGCTCTGCCCATTATGTTGAATCGCATGCGGATGGAAGTATTTTGCACACTATTTCAATACACGCTAATTAACCCCATCAAATTATTCAAAAAATCGTTTTAAACTTCCAAAAAGCTTCTACTAAAAGCTTCCAAGATCATTGTATTTAGGAAAAATTAAAAAAACAAGTTCCATGAATCTTGTTCTTGAAAGCATTGAAACCCAGAACAAGAAATTGCAGAGCATTAAAACAGACAGTGAGAGAAGATGAGAGGCGGAAGCAAAACAAGCCATCAAGGAAAACTGTAATCAAGGGTTTAATGAGCTTTGCATATTTATAGATGGATTGAAGCTAGGGTTTAAGGACAAGAGGATGGCCGCCGCTGCAAGTTGGTATTGGTAATAATATATATGGATGGTGCTGTCGGCAACTTGCAGTTTTTATTTGAGGGCCTTTGATGCAGATGTACTGACATTTTTCACGATAAAAATATCTTCGAAATCTTTTTTCTTAATTGATGATGATGATGATGATGATGATTGAAGAAAGAAATATCCACATTTAGAGAATGACAATGGAGTATATACGGTAATTCTGTCATATATATAGAAGACAATGATACCGAATACAATGAAGGTAAATGTACAATATTTACTAAATATATCAAGATTAAATAAATCAATCAAGACAATATTCTATTACATTTTTTCTTTCTTTCATGTCATTTTAGTGTTACATGAAGTATTCAAAAATGTTTGATTAGTTGATCACAAAGCTATTGGAGTTTAAATACATGTTATTTTAATGGTTTAACTATCATAATATAATATACTATGAAGATAAAAGTCGAGTTCGAATGCTAAGTTGTTGATTTTGTGGTTAAATTTGATGATAGTACAACAATAGTGCACGGAGATTCGGAGAATGTTGAGTTTGATTTGAGCAGTTGAAATTTGATGGTACTACCATATTAGACTACTTGAATATGAAAAGTTTGAGTTATGCAAGTTTTGAAATTTGATGATACCATCTCAAGCCATACTTAGAATGTTGAGCTTTAGTAGCACTGTTTTTTTTTCTTTTACAAAGTTATCCTTTAGTACAAAGTCTTATGTGATAAGATGAATAATTTTTCATGTGTTTATTAGATTTGTTTTTCATAAGCTGTGTTCATGTAAATGAAAGTTAAAAAGACAAACAAATCTACTAATAAACACATAAGTTTATGGTAGAACAATCTTATCCAAGACCTTTTGCTATGATATTTTTAGAACGAAGCAAAGCAAAGCCATTTTCAAGACTCCATTTTTTCATTTCAAGGAAACGTTCAGTTATATTTATACATAAGCTGATTACTTATGATTTAAACACAAATCGGGACATCAATTTTGAATAAGATGGAAATTTGGGGGATGTGTTCAAATTAACAAGTCCGCATTACTATCACTTGTTTCCTAGGTAATCATAATCCAAGATGTTTTTAACATTAATTTATTTAGTGTTCTACAGAAAGTACATATACACACTTCACTTTGTCTAAGCCATCAACTGATATGCAGAAGGAACATCATGCAAGGGGTGACCTTTCTTATTTCTTTCGATGATCCTCCGAGCTAGGAAAACTTGTTTACCGACGACAAAAATGAAGGCTTTTCCCTGCCCTCCAGCTCCTCTTGCAGTCCTCCCAACACGACGAACATACTCACTCGGATCCCGAGGAAAATCAAACAGCACCACATGATCCACACCTGCAAAGTCTATCCCCCTTGATGCCCTGGAAGATATTTTAAGGACACAACACAACCAAGTCACATATTACAATCAGGATAAAAGTGAGAATCGCAAAATCTAAAAGCAGAATCAAATTTCCTAGCTGAAAAAGATACCTATCAGTGCAGACCAGGAATAGAGAAGTATTTTCCTCCTCAGACTTGCGGAACTCTTCCATGTTTCTAAGGCGGGTTTCTTGATCCAAGGCAGCATGGAATGGTAGTACTCTAGTCATGGAACCTTTGCGATCAGATCGTTTAAGCACATTTTCCACTTTTCTGCATGTCTCGATCTGCATGAAGAAAATGTAACATCTCTGTGAATCAACAATACGCAAGGATGGCCAATAGAAACCAAGCAAGCAGTTTTGTATGTTTGAACTTACTTTGTTACAGAATATGATGGTTTTAGCCACTGGATTTTCTTCCATTAACTGCAGCAGAGCATTTTTCTTGTTGAAAAAGGCCGTGTCTGGAGATTTCTCTGCATTGTCATCACCACTGCAATCCACAAGTATCTGTGAATTTGAATAAACTGTTTAACTACAACTTTCAACTGCTTCCCATAATCCTCCGGGATTTGTAGGAAAAGGTGCAAGACAAGAATGAATAACTACCTCTTCAAGGCCAATGCTTGTACGATGCATTCCGGGTCCCATCACAACATCACAATCAGGAAAAGCTCCAATAAGCTTGTTGTATATATCAACGGGTAAAGTTGCTGTGACAAACAAATATTGTGTCATGATAGGCGAGTTGTTCATCAGACATTGCAATGCTAGCTCAAAGTCTTCGTCATTGAATAGTATATCTACCTCGTCCAGAACAGCACTGAAACATAAGTTTGAGTGTTATCTATGAGCATCAAAAGTTGACTACAGTTTTCAATTTCTTCATAAGTTTGAGTGTTATTTATGAGCAACAAAAGTTGACTAAACTTGCCAAGTTAGAAAAAATCTTCAATTTCTTATCAGTACCCCAACCAACCACAGGATAGGTCTAATCAGATTAGTGAACAAGAATAAACACCATCTAAAGATACCAGGGACTTCATTGTTTCATCCGAATAGATAATATTAAAACTATAATAGATGTGTTTCGACATATAAAAACACAATCATAACTCTTCCAATATATTCTACTCACCATTTGAGATTTGATAGCTGCATATAGCCTCCTTTCATTAGAAACATGAATCTTCCAGGAGTTGCTATTAAAACGTCAAGATTTTGTTTCAGGGTATCCAATTGAGTCTTTTGTCGGAACCCACCTGTTGCAACCATAGACCGAAATGGAACACCTGTCTTAGAAAGGGATCGGCATATGCCTAAAACCTGCAAAAGTCGGGCTATTAGTCTAAGGAGGGCAGTGCAAACAGCAGTAGAAATGTGATAACGGAGCAAAATGAATGAAAAACCAAAAGAACAACTTATGAAACATGCAAAAGATGAAAGACCAAAGAAAACAAATAATTGAAAGAATTGCATAGATTTTAACAGACCTGAGAGCCTAACTCAGCAGTGGGTACCAGCACAACAACTCGAGGATTACTGGGCATAGACTTTCCAACTCCCTGAAGCTCTTCTTCTCTAAGGCGTTGAACAACAGGTAAAAGGTATGCCAAAGTTTTTCCTGATCCACTTTGATCAGCCATAATGCAGCTCTTTCCCCCGATAACAGGTCCAAATGCCATAGCCTGGTATTAATTCTCTTAAGTTTCTAATTCACATGATATATGATATATGCCAAACATACCATGCAACAAATTATAAAATTATTACTGCAAGGAGCTACTGATAAAGAAAAGGCATTGCTTACTACATAACAATGCAGATATCATAGACAAATACAAGTGCATAGGAGGGGGGAAATTATCATGAAAAGTAGGAAGACTTGGAGGTAGTATAAAAATCTGGAAAGTCAGTGAAACTAAAGGGAAACAGAAATCACTTTCATAAAACTGGTCATAATATATCCAAATGATAGTAGTTGACATATTTCATCTGAATTAATTGACTAAATATGGGCAGTTGGCCCACCTTCATAGAGTTGTAAAACAAGATAGCTCAGAAATATGCTATATCTCTATTTCAAGCTTTCCTATCCAATGGACAAATATACCAATGAGTAGTATGGAGGAGGGGTTAGAAACAAGCCATATATGTACAGATCACTTAATTCTCCCTTCATGTAAAAGCTTTTGGAGAGAAACTTCCTGGAGAAATTAAATGCTAATTCATGCTACAACGGCAACACATTAACAAGTATAGGGGAATATTAGACTCAAAATTTTGGAATTGTTATTATATTTATCTGTATGACTGTATGTATGTATTAGAAATATTTCTAATTTGCAAATGATTATTTCATGGTACCATTGGTGTCAGAAATAGTGATGAACTTTTATCTGACATACCTGAATATTAGAAGGACGCACATAAAGCAAGCTCTTCAAAGATTCAAGAAGAAAGTCACTGCATCCAATATCCTGAAAAGATTTCCTACTGAAGAAATTGCCACCATCATTTAAATTCTTTCTTTTTCTGGAAATATCATCCTGCCGGTAGATATCCTTTGGCTCTCCAGCCCCCCATCCTCTTAAAGAGGTAGAGGAAGCTCTTGAAGCAGATGCAGTGTTGGAGAACTGGTCTTTTGTTGATGCAACTTGGAACTTAGAAAATCTATCAGTATCATTCTTCCCTTTGTTTGAGACATGTTGCATCGTATCTCTGCTGTCCTGTAATAGGAAGTTTTTTCGGTCAAGTACATATCTCACCCATTTTCTAAAATAACGAAGCAATGAACTTATACATACTTGACTATATCTGGTATCGGCACTTTGTTCTATATCATCAATGTCACTGGTTTCTTGAATCTTTTCATGACTTTTTTTGACAAGAGCTTTTACTCTCTGAGCCTTCAATCTCCCAAAACTTCTTGTGATTCTCTCGCTACCTGATGCTGTATACTTACAGAGTCAAAATTCCAAGTACAAAAGGATGGAGAAACACATGAATCTGCCAACAATCAATCAATATAACAAACATTCAGAAAATGGTCCATGGTTTGGATGTTTACTTCCATTGAGTGATCACCCAATAGAGTTTCTTTTTGTAAAGAGTGTATAACTGTCAAACACTTGTTCCCATTCACATGTTTAGGAGTACTTTCATTTCCCCACTAACAAAAAGTTAATCCAAATTCTTCAGACTAACAAACTAATGAAATTATCGCACTAAAGTATCATTCCCTATATCCAAACTAAAATTAAAAAATTAAGCTTTCTTCCAAATTCTGACTGGCCTCTACAGATTCCCCTCATCCGAACACACTAAATTAATTCATAAACTCAGCTTGCTTTCTATCCTATCTCATTAAAGTTCACTGATAAAAGATTCCTCTTTCCTCCAAGAAACAAACATTTCACACTAAATCCTTCCAATTAACTGCCTATTTGATCCAGACATTGTTCTGACCGAAAAGCCATTATAAGTCTAAACAAAAATGCATTTTGAATTGGTTGCTTACTAGCTTTTGTACGAACAACTGATTATACCAAACACAGGTACACACAACCGGCTAAATGAAAGTAAGATACTATTCAAACAAGAAATTATACAAACGTAATAAAAGCAAACACATGTACTGCCATCTGAACCATCATAGCTCAAAGCAAGAAACTAGACAACGTATGTCAAGATTCAAAACAAGAAACTAGCCAAAGAGAATTTAAGCAAACACCTGAAGAAATTTCATCTGAGCCGTCAGAATTGCCCGAATTT
Source organism: Cruciata laevipes (assembly GCA_963678965.1). Taxonomy (NCBI): domain Eukaryota; kingdom Viridiplantae; phylum Streptophyta; class Magnoliopsida; order Gentianales; family Rubiaceae; genus Cruciata; species Cruciata laevipes. The sequence continues at coordinate 21,287,404 of OY787637.1, forward strand.
CCGCTCTTTCTGCTCCTCGAAGAAACAGGTTTCCATGAAAGAACCTGCTCAGGGAGAAGAGGGGCCTCAGGGGGGTCATTTTCCGCACCACCCCACACAATAAACTTCTCCCCTGTTTCATTATCCACGAGCTGGTAGGCCCCAGGAGTGTCCAGAGGCACCCGGGTGTACCCGCCGGCCCTCACCACCACCGTCTCGGCCTTGAGGGCTCTCTGGTGCGGATTGCTGAGAGGGAGATTGAAGGCCATTTTTCTGCCGAATTGGAGGGTCATAGGTAAGCATGAAGATGCTGCAGCCGCAGCTGCCATCCCTGAAAATGCCATTCTGCAAATTGAGCAGAGTGGGAAATGGATAGAACTGCCTCAACGGCAGTTTAATTTAGCGTTTTCAATATGTTGAGTTATTTATTTTGGGTGTAGATATATGTAACTCATGATTTTGCGCCTATGATCCGAAATACCAGATGACAAAAATACCCTATTTTTTAGTTCATGAAAAATTACTAGACTAAGAGGTCGTTTGGTTCGCGTAGGAAACACAGTAATTACAAAATCTGCGTATTTAACATTTTGGATGGTTGTTTGGTTAACGTATAATGGTTAAAACGATGGAAATGATAATTCCGCGTAAATTTAATTTCCCACGTAGGAAATTTGATACCGAGCTCTACCTAGGTCGAATTGAAATACGCGTTAATTTTATACGAGATTACCATTTTCTCCTAACCATAACATTATTTTCCTACCTCATGCCGTAATAATGTAATAAATAAAGAAACACAAAGACGTTAACCAAACAACATGTAGTAAATAAAATCCTAGGATTTACAAAATACGAAGGTGCAACCAAACAATTTTTCCAAATTCTGAGTATTTTGATAGAGAAATTTATTTCCGAGTAATTAACAAATCCGTGGGAATTTAATTCCCACATGAACCAAACGACTCCTAAATTTATGTGGCATTGTAGTAATTTGATGTGAATTTTGGGTCATTGACTCATTGGTACATTCTTAGAGCAAGTCCAACAGGATCTCTATAATAGAGATTTTCTATATTTTTAGAGTTTTTTGTCTCCAACAGATTTGTTATCTCAATCTCTATTATAGAAAAATGATGAGAGAGAAGATTTCATTCTCTATATATGCATAATGAGAGAGTAAATTTGGAGAACGAAATTTATGGGAATTGAATTAGAATTCCTATTTTGAGTAAATTTTTGAAAAAACATTTATTTTCTCTCTAAAATCTCTAAAATAGCAAAACTGTTTGATTTGAAGGAAAAATTTATAGCAAATACAGTATTACCTTTTTTTCTCTACTTTAGAAAAAGATTTAGAAACCTGTTGGCGGGGACACAGTGAGGGTGGACTCTATGTGCTGGATCGTGGTGAAGCAGCCCTTATTTCTTTTGTTAGGCAGAATAATAATAGAGCATCTTTTGAGACTTGGCATGCTCGTTTGGGACATGTGTCCACTAGTGTTGTTTCTTTGTTGAACAAGAATGGTTTTTTATCTCTTACTTATGTGCTTCCTAAACCTGGGGTTTGTGAGTCCTGTGCTATGGCAAAGGGGCAGAAGCTGTCTTTTATTGAGAACTCTAAACGTGCGAATCATGTTCTTCAGTTAATTCACTGTGATTTATGGGGGCCTTCTCCGGTTTTATCTGGGAATGGATTTGCTTACTATGATGTATTTGTTGATGATTACTCGCGATTTACCTGGTTTTATCCTCTTCGTCGAAAATCCGATTTTATTGAGGTCTATTTTCAGTTTGAGGCGCTAGTTGAAAATCAGTTTTCTTCTCAGATCAAAGTTTTTCAAAGCGATGGTGGCACTGAATTCCTTAATAATAAACTGCAGTCTCACTTTGGTACTCGGGGTATTCATCACCAGGTGTCTTGTCCCTATACCCCAGAACAAAATGGCAGGGCTGAACGGAAACATCGGCACATCATGGAAATGGGGCTATCCATGCTGCTTCATTCTCAAATGCCACTTTCGCACTGGGATGATGCTTTTGGAGCTGCGGTCTTTACCATTAACCGTCTTCCAACTCCGATTCTCAATAACACATCTCCTTTTGAAGTGCTCTTTGGCCGGCCTCCAGAGTACTCCAATCTTCACTCTTTTGGATGCAGAGTTTTTCCCTATGTCCGACCCACTGCGGCTCACAAACTCGCTCCTCGCAGTATTCCATGTGTCTTTATTGGATACAGTGCTCACTATAAGGGATTTAAGTGCTTGGACACAGCTTCTGGACGCATCTATATGTCTCGCCATGCTCGATTTGACGAATCCCATTTTCCATTCTCCACTACGTCGTCGAAGGCCTCCTTTACTTCTCTAGATGTTTCCTCTTTTTTGGACCCCTCTGATCCAGAACTGCCACCCCTTGACACTGAGCTTACTCCAGCATTGCCGCATTCTTCGTGCTCATTATGCCCTGAGTCTTCCTCTTCATCTGCAGCAACTACTCCTGAGGTCCTTCCAGATGATGATAGGACTGCCACTTCACCTAGATCACCTACATCTCTGAGCTCTTCGCCTGGGTCTTCTGTTGGCACACCTGTTTCTTCCGATTACAGTCCTGCTTCTGCATCAGATATTTCCTCTGGAAATGCTTCTCCGACTCCTCCTGTGACTCGTGCTCATCCGATGACCACTCGCCATCAGGATGGGACACGTGTTGCTCGTGATCTTGGACCGGATTTTGTCAACAGGGTTGGTTGCTGAGCTTCTTGTTCAGAGAGAGCCTCGCACGTATCGAGCTGCGGTCAAGGATTCCAGATGGGTTTCTGCCATGGACGAAGAAATGGCTGCTCTTCGCCATCAACGAACTTGGGATCTGGTGCCTTGTCCTCCGAATGTCAACATTGTTGGTTCTAAATGGGTCTATCGGCTAAAATATCGACAGGATGGTTCTATCGATCGTTTTAAGGCTCGCCTGGTGGCACAGGGTTATTCTCAGATTCCGGGGTTTGATTTTGATCACACTTTTAGCCCTGTGATCAAGGCTAGCACTGTTCGCACTGTTCTTGCCATAGCCACTATGAGGAAGTGGCCGTTACATCAGTTGGATGTCAAGAATGCCTTTCTTAATGGTGTTCTTGATACTCCTGTGTTCATGGCTCAGCCAGCTGGATACCAGGATCCTGCACATCCTCAGTATGTCTGTCGTTTGCGGAAAGCTATCTACGGGCTCAAGCAGGCACCTAGAGCATGGTTTGACCGGTTCAGTGCTTTTGTTCGGCAGTTGGGGTTTATTGGCAGTCTGTCGGATCCATCGTTGTTTGTCTTCTCTCGCGGCTCCATTGTTCTCTACCTTCTTGTTTATGTTGACGATATCATCCTCACTGGGAATAATGGTGTTGCTATTCAGCAGTTCATTGCACGTGCTGATCGCGAATTTTCAGTTAAGGATCTTGATTCTCTTAGCTACTTTCTAGGTTTGGAGGTTACCCCTACTGCCACTGGATTGTTTTTGGGACAAGCCAAGTATGCTAGGGACATTCTTCAGCGGGCTGGAATGTTGGATGCTTCTCCAGTCTCTACGCCTTTTTTGCCCTTATCACAACTCCATAGTAGTACGAGTGGCCCGTTTCACAATCCTAGGTTGTACCGTTCGTTAGTTGGAGCTCTCCAGTACCTTACCATCACTCGACCTGATTTGGCCTTTGCTGTTAATTCAGTGAGTCAGTTTCTTCAGGATCCACGTGATGATCATTTCTCTGCTGTTACTAGGATTCTTCGGTACGTTCGTGGTACTCAGCATTGTGGTTTGACCTTTAATGCTGGTGGTGTTTCGGAGGTTCTTGCTTATTCCGATGCTGACTGGGCACGATGCTTGGAGACGCGTCGGTCCACTTATGGCTATGCGGTTTTTCTTGGTGGAAATTTGGTTTCGTGGAGTGCGAAGAAACAGCCCACTGTTTCTCGCTCGAGCTCGGAATCGGAGTACCGGGCTCTCGCTAACACGACTTCGGAAGTTGTTTGGTTGGTGCATCTTCTTCGTGATCTTCAGTTTCCGCTGCAGGGTTCGCCTTTGCTACTGTGTGACAATAATAGTGCTATCTTTCTTGCTGAGAATCCTGTCGCCCATAAGCGGGCTAAGCATATTGACATTGACTACCATTTTGTGCGAGAGCTGGTGGCTGTTGGTAAACTTCGTGTTGGTCATGTCTCCACTTCTTTACAGGTTGCAGACATTTTCACCAAAGGACTGAATCGAGCTTTGTTTGACTTCTTTCGATCCAAGCTTTGCGTCTCGGTCAACCCGACGCTTCGCTTGAGGGGGGTGTGACAATAGAGGATTTGGATGATGATTAAAATTGTCCTTTTATGTAAATTGCACATATGTGTCTAGAGTTTTCTTATTTAGCTATATGGTCTTCTTTGTAATATAAATAGCTATGTAAATCCTAATAGAAATCAGTTTTGGCAAATTTTGTTTACACTTAGCAATTCATTTATTTTTTGAGTGATTTTGATTTTTCAACACCACTCTTTTGGGTTTTAATAGTTTGGTCACCGTACTTTCTTAAACCCAACACCGGGCCGCATCCGGAGGAGCATAGGCAGCGCCGCAGCGGCACGACGAAGGACTTCGTCTGCAAAACACAGGTATCTTGCTGGATTATTTGTCTGGCCTCTTTTCTCCTTCTCTAGTGTTTTGAAAAGAACCTCTTCATCTTTTCATGGGAGAATCTGTGAGTATCTGTTATTGATGAATGAGTGTATATATGCTAATCTGTCTTTCTTTGCTGTTGATTATTCATGGTTAATTTATTTCTGGGTAGTCTTATGCAAACCACCAGTGATGGGATTCATGGTTAATATCTTTAATTGAGCAAATTTTACAAGAAAAACTTCTTTCACCTAAATAAGGTTAGAGGAATCCTTGTTGACTGGTTGGCTGAGATAGCTTTCTCTGCAGTGCGTCATTGAAATTGAGTTGGCAAGCTATTTGTAGCTGGGTGATTTGACTATGTTTATCATGCTGATTCATTACGAACCATTCTATGCTGTTTCTAGAATTTAATCTAATTGATGGAGCTACATCCATTGTTAGGGGGTTTGATATTTTGCAAGCCTGACTTAAAAATTTCCATAACGTCAGCTAGAATATTGGGTATCGTTTCCTAGACATTCAGTCTATGTAAATAGATTAAACTTTGAATTATTGACTGCCAAACTATTACTATGTTTTACCAACTCAATTTCAAAATTAGCTTTCCAACTCAATTTAGATAATACACTACAAATCAAGCCTTTCAGAAAACTGGGAGTTTTTACTGTTACATTTTGAGCTTACGATAATGATCTCATCTCTCTTGATTAAGTAAAAAATTATGCTGAGATTTTGAATAGCGTTGAAGCTAGGAGTGTTTCTCTTGATACTAATAGCATAAAGAGAAATGGTTGCATATAGCTTTTGTGCGAACAGTTAAGATAAATAGAAGTTACAACTTGGCAATGAACTTTTGGTAGGCGTAAATAGATTACTGAGATTGTGTACCTTCACGTATCATAATATGATTGATGGTCTGCAATTTTGCATGTGATTGAGAGCTGTAAGTTGGTTGAAACTATGTTACTGAATTTCTTGGAGGGTTAAATTCTTTTGGGCTGGGAAAGAAAGATGATGATTATAGTTTCATTGAAAATTGTGACAGTGTTAATGAAAATCTAAGATAGGGCATTTAAGTCAATCTTGTGAGCTGGTGAAATTCCTCATCCATTATTTTCTATAGAGCACCAAAAGATTACGAGCCTAGTTTTGCTTGAATTGACCCTTTAAGGTTGCTTGATTTTAAGAGGGAGGGTCTCTCATGATCCTAGGGGATTAGTGTAGTCTTTTCAGAGGGGCTTTAACCAACTGATCAGAAAGAAATCCAGTTAGCTAATTCTCCGGATATTTTCTGTTGGATTGTTAACCAGACGGTTTTCCAGTTGATAGTATAAATAACCTCGTACTGAGTGTTTTGCCCCCAGTACATTGGGATTTGAATTTAGAAGAGTGAAATTCGGGAATCAGTTTTAAGAATAAAAACTCTTGAATTTTTTTTATATTAAAAACAAACTAGTAATTTAGGTTGACAGAGATCCTAACTGACCCGACCCCATTCTGGACACACTTTTATAAGATTTTTTGAGACAACACCGGATGCTTATTATGTTTCTTTTTTTATCAGAATAGAGGATGAGTACTCCATCAGCAGGACCCTCGTCGAAAGCGAAAGTGGGCTCCTCGCAGCCATCTGAAACTTCAGTTAAGCGCAAACGAGGAATGTTTCAGAAAGACTGTGAGTAGCTCTACTTACATTGTTCATTGCATTGATTGTTGCTCAGTTTTTGGATAGTGTCTGACTAATTTTCATTTGTGAAACAGTGCAACACATGATGTATGGCTTTGGGGATGATCCAAATGTAAGTGATCCTTGTTTTCAGGTTTTTTGAGTTTTGCCATTGAAAACCTAGGTGATTGGTTCCCTGGGGACTGGTAATAGGTATAATCATTAAAATGGGGTTGGTACAGAATGTGAATATAATTTGCATTGAAAATTTATAATTAGCCTTTTTTGTGTGTGAATTGTAATGCCCTAAGTATTCAGAGAATGGTTATTGTCAACATTTATTATATGGTACTGTGGTTCAGAGAGTGGCTACCTTGAATTAACCAATGTATTCCCAACTCATATTCATTCTCGACCCAAACCTCCATACAAAGCCCAACTTCCTTGTATTTGTTTCTCGTTATTGTGTGATTTTTAAATTTCATTTTTCTCAAATAAATAACTATGTTTTGTTGGAGTAGTATGACTTAATGCTACATTGATTTATTCCGAGACTCCTTCTCATCTGGATAGAAACCACAGCATCTTACTTAACTTCTTAGACTCCCTGCAGTATTTCTTACCTAACTTTTTAGTTATAAGATGGGCTATGTGTGAAGGAATTTTAAATATGTACTGGTATTTTAACCTGTGATGCTTTCTTTAGTTAAAAGAGGGTAAATTAATTTGCCTATGGTGACAAATTTGAAGTGTGTATGTGTGTGTTTTTTCCCCCAAGGATTCAGAGTTGTTGTTATGCAGTTGAGATAGCAGTCTCTTCCATTTCCATACCTAGTATTTTCATGCAAACAAACCGAGTATTTTCTTTGATTACATTGTTTATGATTTGAAAGTTTTCTGAAAATGAACATGTTCAAAAATTCACCCTCATTTAATTTTGTGATCTTACATCCATTATATTTTTTCTGTGTTGCATGTAATAGCCGCTTCCAGAAACTATGGCCCTTGTGGAAGACATTGTTGTGGAATATGTCACAGATATGGTAATTTCATTCACTTTTCCAACACTTAAACAGCCCGATGTCTTTTTGTTTTGATTTGTCATCTATGGCCTTTGTAGGTCCACAAAGCTCAAGATATGGCATCAAAAAGAGGGAGGCTTCTGACTGAGGACTTTCTGTTTTTGATTCGAAAGGTAACCGAATTACTGTGTGATCTTCTACATAGCTAGTTAAAAATGGAACCATTGTAGCGAAACATGGGTAAATCATATTTTAATAGTATTCTCCAGCAGTTTTCATCAGTCATGTGCATTATGACAGGTGCTTTAGATTCTGAAGAGCATTTAATGTTCTGTTGTGTACTTAACTTGATGATGCACTTCAAAATCATTTTTTTGAAATGGACTCATTTCAATGAAATGAAACTATCTTTACCATTTAATAGCACACAAGAACTCGTCTGTTTCATTAGCTTTATCCCTCTCTGGAAAAGGAATATTTGAGTATCTATTGCTAGTTTTAGGATCAAATCCAAGCAAGCTTATCTGTATTCACTTTCTTCTTGCTCTTGATTTGTTTCCTCACATTCTCTACTTTCATAGTGATGATTGATGAAGGTGTAACTTTAAGTCCATTCTTTGTCACTATTAGATGTTTTTCTCATGTAGAACTTCCCTTTTTACTTTTCTTCCCATATCGGTCATTTTGTTCTTACAGTATTTCTTGGATGGTGTCTTTGTGAAATTAAAGTAACACGTCATAACAACCTCAGATATCAAATGTAGGTAGAAAATGTATGATTGCTAGAAGTTCGACATTGTTGGCTAGCTTTGTTAGGTCTGCTAAAGTTTTGGAGCTCATGCTATCTAGTATATAATGTTACAGGATCCACCGAAACTTAACCGGTGTACAGAGTTGTTGGCAATGAATGAAGAGTTGAAGCAAGCAAGAAAAACTTTTGAGGTTGACGAAGATAAATTGGCATCCCTTGAAAGATAGCTATTGCAGTCAAATCCTGCACAATCAGCTGTAATAAGCGATCCATGATGAGAAAGTCTTAAGAAAATACAGCCACTGTAGATATCTTTCCAACTGATTGATCACTGTGAAATGCAAAACTATTACAGATCCTTTGTTCTGGAAGGTTTTTTTTTTTTTTGTATGAAAAGACATTCTAACATATGCTTCTCGAAATCATGCTTAAAAATTATTGCCCTTCTATAAACTTTCGTGTACATTTTGCTGCATGCTTTTAATTCAAAGATATTGCATGGAATAAATAAGTAGACTAGTAATCAGACATCGAATTTCTCAAGTTGTACATCCTTGGACTTCAAGGGCACATAATCACCCATATGATAGACCTCAAGATGATCGGAAAGTGCAGATTTGTCTATGCTTTCATGGTGATACGACTTGCAGACGAAGTATACAGTTGTTTGGATCACCAATCCAAACAAAATCAGAATGAAAATCATCAAGAAACACAGGATCCCGAATCCCATTCGCTGAAACATCCCAAATCTCGCGCCACCATGGATAACATAAGCATCATACAAAACCTGGATTGCAGCCATCCCCAGATTCAGCTTGAAGAAAATGATAATCGTGACGATCATCTTCCCTTTTATCAGCGCCACGCTCTTCATCATGGCTTTGATACCATATGAATCTTCCAACACCGATATAACACTAGCCAGGTGCCAGATTATGGTCATGTACACAAAAACCAGAACATATAATATCGACAGGATGGTGAAGAACACCAAGCCTGAAACCATATGATCCTCAAAGATGAAAGCCACAATAAGGACCAGAATCATCAAGGCAAACATATTGTAGACGAAAAAGGCAAGAAAAGTGCATAGGAAAGTGATCAAAAGCCTCTTCCAAACCTTTGGCACAACACTCATGACCTTCTTGAAGGTCATTTCGCGCCCCGCGTAAGCACTGGCGACAGTGTAAACCACGGCCGAAGTGGAGAGGAGGGAGAAGATGATGAGGAATGTGAAGTAGACAAATTTGAAAAGACAGACAAGTAAAAGCTCCGACGAGACAAGATGAGCAAGCCTCTTCCTTTTCTGTGTGCCTGATTTGGAGAGTTCAAAACTGAACTCATTGTGTGAGATTTTCAAGTCCAGCAAATGGGAGATTTCCAAATGAGCCAAGAAAATGAAGGATAAAGGAAGGATCAGAGATATGGTGATTTGGCTGAATATTTTTCTCCACCTGATGATCAGTTTGTAGGCTTCAACATAAATGCCTAAAAGGCCTAATAATTTCATTTCTTCTTGCTGTGATGAGATAAATAGAGTTTCAAAAGTGCTGAAAACGGAGCTTTATCTTATATTATTTTTTCAAGGATTGTTTGATTTTTGTAGCAAGAATTTTGTCTTTGATGCTTGACTTTCACAGATGAAAAATATCCTTGCATAAAAATTAGGGAGTTTAGTTGATGACACTTAGTGTTACTGGCATAATATCACCAATTACCATCCTTAATGATTTAAAATTGACTAGGAAATAAGTGTAGCATGAGTCAACATAATCTGTAAAAAAAAATTTAAAGAACACAGATCGGATGTAAGTTTCAAGGGGATTTGATGGTGTTTTCTATGCTCCTGCCTTCTCTTTTCTGAATTCATTGAATAAGGCCCTGTTTACCAGAGCTTATCTGTAGATCAGTTCAGTTCAATTCAGTTCAATTCAATTCAGTTCAATTCAATTCAGTTCAGTTCAGTGAAACTGTAATTTGATGAAATTCAGGTTAATTCAGTCATGCTGCTTCCATTTTTCAATACATCATTTTTACTTCAGTTCAGTTCAATTCAGTTCAGTACATCAAGAAATAAACTCTTGGACCATGTAAAGTAATATTGACAAAGTTTTGTTTGAATTAAAGACATAGTGTGGCAGTGTATCAGTATGACAAACCTAGTGGTGTCGATTCGGGTTGACGTGTCGAGTTTTGTGTTCGTGTCAGATAGGTTCGGGTTACGTGTCGGGTTATTTCGGGTCAGAATTTTTTTATCGGGTCGTGTCGTGTCGGGTCACGTTCGCGTCGGGTTAGATTCGTATCAGCCCAGTTTGTCAGGTCGGGTCGGGTTCAGAAAGAATCATCTCGGGTCGGATCGGGTTGAGTTAGACTCGTTTGTAAGGTTGAGCCGAATTAAGTAAAAATATAATACACAAAACTCACATTGGAAGAAACAAACTTTTGATGTTGGGTTAGTCGAGATCGAAGTTAGTTCAACTCAAGTATATAACACAATTGATAATTTTAGGTTTAACTAAATTGTTTATATATACTTGAATTACACTGTTTTTAAAATTTTAGTTATCATCACTTTTATGATATTGTGGTCATTTAAATAATTTTCAAACGTTTTATACTCAAATTGAACCAAAAAAATCTCTAATTGAATACACTCACACGTTTCATTACATCACATTTAAGTTATTTAATAATACAACTCGAATTGAACGTCAAATATCTCGTAACTTCAAATTTTCCAAGTATCTTACTTGTTTTGGAAATGAATTTAACAACGTAACTGACGTTTACGGTGTTATAACTCAATATTATCTCCTAATATAATATATGAAATACATATAAAAAATTTCATATTTTTTTAAGTTATTGAACTAGTTGACGTAGAACACATTGATGGACTTTACTAGTGAGATTACAAAGGTTAAACATGTTAGCAATGATACCTCGTCTATAAAATGTAGATACAAATTTTAATGATGTTAAAAGTTTAATATTGGTTGCGAAGATGTTAGTTATAAATCCCTTCAAGCGGATTTCAATTTTGGCGTTTCTACAAAGTTTTTATTTTTTCACCTAGGTCCCTCCAAGAAAATGGGAAGTGTCAAACTATAAAATTGAGTGACCCAAAACAAAATTAAAGTCATGTGAAATGTGAAAATATAGTTTTACGATATTTTGAGGCAGCGGAAAAGGTAGAAAAAATATTTAGATATGTTGTCCGATAGTTCCATATAAGTTACTATGACCCTTTTTAAAAATCAGATTTTGTGGAATAGTAAAATATATATTTATTTCTTTATCCTTAAGTTGACAAGTAGCAAAGTGGTGTTGAGGTATTTTAACTATTTATGAACGATTAAGTTGGTTCAGTTCTTTAGGTTTAGGTCATCTTCAGGTTCGTATTATGTCGGGTTCGTGTCAAAATTTACCGGGTAAAAATTAATATTCGGATTGATGTTGGGTCGGGTTCAACCTAATAATTTTTGAATTACAATCAGCTTACGTGTCAGATCGGGTTGGGTCGGTCGTGCCGTGTTTCTCGTGTTCGTGTCAGGATTGACAACACTAGACAAACCTAATTTCTATAAGTTTTGGGCAAAAAACATTTTACGTTCGGTGCCACATTGAAAGCTTCACTAAAGTACAACTGCAAATATTGGTAATATTACCATAATCTCTATATTATTTGTTCTTAATTCCAATAGAATCTCTATAATATTAGTTGGCTCATCCGCAAGTTGTGCGGTATATTTGATCACTTTTTAATAAGTATCTAAGGTCCCGTTCTCTAGAGATTATTTGAATATTTTTTAGTTCAGATGAAGTTTTTTTAGTTCAGATAAAAAAAATTTAGTTCAGATAAATATTTTTTAGTTCAAATGAGTTCATATAAAGTTTTTTTAGTTCAGATAAACTTTTTTTAGTTCAGATAAATGTTTTTTAGTTCAGATGAGTTCAGATAATTTTTTTCAGTTCAAATGAGTTCAGTTCAGTAAACCTTTTAAGTTTTCAGATAAGTTAAGTTCAGTAAACTTATTTGTAATTTAGTTCAGTTCAGTTTAAATCAGTTCAATCTTTTGAGCTTAATTGTTCATATCAGTTCAGTTCAATTCCATTCAGTTTAGTTCAGTTTCAATATGATTTGATGAAATTTAGATTGATTTAGGCATACCGATTCTTTTTTTTCAATACATTAATTTCACTTCAGTTCAGTTCAGTTTAGCTCAACAGCAATATAATTTGGTGCAATTAATTAAGGTTAATTTATTCATACCGTTTATTTTCATCACACTTATGATTTTTCAATTCAATTCAATTCATTTCTCTATATGCTTCAGCTCAACTCAAATCAATATGTTTAGCTAGCGAACATGATCATATTTTTTAACATTAAGGCCCTGTGTGCCAGAACTTTTATATATCAGTTCAGTTCAGTAAATTGAAGTGAAATGTAATTTGATGAAATTCAGGTTAATTCAGTCATGTTGATTCCTTTTTTCGATACATTAATTTTCACTTCAGTTCAATTCAATCTAATCCAGTTCAGTTCAGTAGATCAAGAAATAAAATCTATCAAACTCTAAGTTATACTCAAATTATTAAATTTTAAATGTTTTGAAAATGTCATATTTATTTCATTTCAGTTCAGTTGATCTATATATTCATGTTCAACTTGGTTCTACATATTTTCATATTAAGATTAATAAATTTCAAATATATTGAAATTGATCATATTTGTTAATTCAATTCAGTTCAGTTTATCTACATCAGGGCAACTCAGTTCAATATATTTTAATATTAAATGTATTATGTTATATATAGATTAATGAATTTCAAATACATTGGAAATGATCATATATTTTTTAGTTAGTTTCAATTTAGTTCTATTCAATTTATCTATATATTTCAATTCAGCTCAGTTTTTAAGTTCAAATAAGTTCAGCTAAATTTTTTAAGTACAAATGAGTTCAGTTCAGATGAGTTCAGATAAATTTTTTTAAGTTCAGATGAGTTCAGATAAAGTTTTTTAAGTTCAGATGAGTTCAGATAAAGTTTTTTAGTTCAGATAAACTTTTTTAAGTTCAGATGAGTTCAGATAAGTTCAAATACCGTGAAGAGAATAGAACCTAAATATTATAATCAATATAATAAATTTAAATGATTATAGTATTTGTACTAACATAGTAATATGAAATATTAGGTGAAATCAAACCAAATATTGAAAATATGATAATATATATGTATATGTTTTATATTATTGTACGAAATGAAATTTAAAAAATTAATTAAAAACTCTAATAAATGTAATCATGAACCATTCCTCCCAAGCCTAATAGACAAAATATTCCTATTCTATGTCAAACTAACTGAACCAAACAAAATTAAATAAAAAATAAATCCCAAAACAAAGTCTCAAATAAGGTCAGCTTATAGTAAGTCGGGCGTGAAAAGTTTTTATGGAATAATAATAGAGTTATTGTACAAACTTTCTGAAATAGTATAAGGATCTAGTCCGCAAATAAACAAACCTCTTAATAAAACCCCCTGTTAAAAAAACTCTTAATATATTTTTAGCAAAAAATTATGAATTCAAAATATATTAGCTAGCGGGTAAAGATAAAAGATGTGAATATAGTTTAAAAAGATTAATAGGACGTAGGTTAAATAGAGTTTAAAAAGGCATATTATTAATTAATGATACTTAAGTAAAGTAAATATAGTTGGAATTGCAAGGCTATATTTCCTACAATATACATATTTTTCTGATTCTATTTCCTATATTGCAACTTGCAAGTAAATTAATATACATATTCCTATATTAATTTATGATTCTATATTGCAAGGCTGCAATTACACCATCGAAATTGGTTGCAAACAAAACATGGAGTGCATATGAACAAAGAAAGTTTGCATTACACCATCGAAATTTTAATACCATTGAAATTGGATTTTTTATAAACAATCTGAGAGATGTACACCATTCCAATAGCTCTAGGCACAAACAAATCCAAGTAAAATGTAACAAACAGAATATGCAAATTAATGTTCAATTCAAGTCACATGCAAAGATGACATTTACATCCCGGTACGATAGAAATAGAATGAAATAGAATGATACGATCTGATGCCACAACAAATTCTTCCATGTTGAAAACAAAAGGCCAAAGTTTTCTCGTAGGTTGTGAGAGCTCTACAACCCGATTGAGTATAACCGAAATATTCATTCATGCTTGGATCCAATACCATATGATACTGAAGCAAAGGAATACATTCGTGAACCAGAGGATTCATGCGGAGAGAAGGTGAAGCTTTAATTTTGCATTCTCCTTTCTAGTCAATGAAAGGGCTACTTACAAACATTTTCCGGCACCGTTTGATCCCAATAGTAGCAATTGCAAACATTAAAATAAGCAAGTATGGTAAGTACATACATCAGTACCAGCTTCAGGATCATTGACTACAACCCGGAACCCTTTGATCCCGCATTAGCAAGCAAGCATCCCTCATTGACCGATATCCCTAAACGTTGATGTTTGTATCATTCAGGATAGTTTGCCGGAATTCAGTCGAAATTAAACTTTTTCCTCGTAATCACACAAATAGGCCGAACAATTAAACAAAAATCACTCTATAAATCGACGTTGAGCATGATACTCTTCAACCGAGAGTCGGAAAACAGGCCAGCGAGCTCCAAATCGTACACGTCGAACTTGAGATAGTTAGCCATGGCGGCGATGAGGCTTGATTTTCTGGTGCCGGAAGGACCGTAAAGTATATAGCCTCTCTTCCAAACTTTTCCGACATGTCTGTAATAATCCTTCCTCCTCACGAACCCGTCCAGATCGGAGATCAGATCCTACTTCATCTCCGGCTTCATGGCCAGCTTGTCGAAGGTGCTCGGGTGGTCCAGGTTCACCGAGCTCCAACCGTTGCCGCTCCGGCTGAAGAGCTTCACCGCCTTGTCGGAATGCCTGATTGTAGAGCTGAATAACCTTTAGGCTACATCGTCAATTATAAAGTTGAATATATATAAAATTGCACATAATTACCAAACAACGTGGTTTATGGTATAATAATATTACGGTGAAATATGGTAAAAAATGTCAATTACAAACAACCAATAATTGACATAATTAGGGTATACATACATATATATATATATATATATATATATCATTTGAGTTTGCATTGACAATTACAAGCTTTTCCGGATATTAGCATTAATATATAACATAATTAGGGTATATCATATATGTCATCTGAGCTTGCATTATCATAATTAGGATTTTTCGAATATTAGCATTAATATATTGATTATATAAGTATAATAATATTAGCAAGTTTGCGGTGTCATCATTAATTTACAACTAACAAAAATAAGGAATTACTGATCCGACAATTGCACAATGTAGAAATGACCATATAAATACCTTCTTATTATTCCATATTTTAATCTAATAAATACCATATTCAGGTTGAGTGTCAATACGAAACTACGTCGTTTATTCCACACACAATTTGAAACCAATAACTATTCTAGTTCCCTTTAAAAAGATGTGAGTATGTTTACTAAAAATAGGAATCAAGTTACCTTTACAACTCTCATCAAATTTTCCAACACATAATTTGCCAAAAATAGGAGAATAATAGTTACTGGATTGGCTCGAAAATTTTAATTTAACCCAACCAATTCAAATTTAATATGAATGTTAAAATAATTAATGGTCAATTTTCGAGTTAAAAATTAAATCTAACCCAAAACTTAATCTTTAGATGAGTGATAATTTAAATATTTTTAAAATTTTGGATTAAGAAGAGTAAGGTGTTCTTTTCGAAAAAAAATTAGAAATACAATTCTAACTTGACTAAATTTTATGAATTTATAATTAGAACGAGATTATAAATTTTGACTCAGCCGTTTAGGGTCTAAAATTCTAACTCGGCTAAAGACAAACAAAAGACAAAATCAAGTGTGTAGTCACAAAAATTATTTGTAATATTCTTTTAAATGGTCAATTTTGGGCCAGAACACGATCTTTACAAAGTTACATTTTCATGTTAGAAAAAGTAGATTTTAATTATAAAATGTTTAATTTTTCCAAATTTACATTGTTCATAATATTTTAAAATAAATTAATCAACTTTCAGACCCTGTTTACTAGAGCTTATTCTTGATGTACTGAACTGAATTGAATTGAACTGAACTGAATTGAACTGAATTGAACTGAACTGAACTGAAGTGAAAATTGATGTATTGAAAAATGGAATCAGCATGACTGAATTAACCTGAATTTCATCAAATTGCATTTTCACTGAACTGAACTGAATTGAACTGAATTGAACTGAATTGAACTGAACTGAACTGAACTGATCTACAGATAAGCTCTGGTAAACAGGGCCTCAATCATACTTCTATTTATTACCTATGTAATATTATAATTTATAAGAAAACTTATTTTTATTATATATTTATTAATAAAAAATTACACTATCTTAAATAAATTTATCTTATTTTATAAAATATATTTGGTTTATTTTTGTACAAAATATGAAAACTTGAAAGTTTTAATTTTAAAAGAAAATTCAAAATATTGTCGAAACTTAATTTTTCACCAAAACCAAAATCTTGTGCGAAACAAACAAGGTGCCAAAAGCAAAACCTTGAACCACACATGGCCCTTGAGATCCATGGATATGTGATAAAGTTAAGATCCATCACCAACTTTGAGATCCATATAAAACATAAAGGTCAAAGTTATATTAAAATAGTGAAATATCCAATCCCAAGTGAATTTGCCTCCCATTGAATTTATCACCAACTCTATCTACAAAGCTTTCTAACCCAACTCTAATTCATTTCATTTTACCACACTGCCCTCCAATAATTCCAAGAGCCACATGGGCTTCTGTTGAAGCTTCTCTTCCTCTTCCCTTCCACCTTTTGGTTAACTCTTGAAAAAAATCATAGGTATCCAACCAAATTAGGGTTTTTATTAATTTCATATACACAAGAAGATCCAATTCCAAACTAGCCCAGAGTATTAATTGAAGTAATTGGAAGCACATTGCATCCTGAAGTGGTAAGCATTAATTATAATTATATTTTGGTGGCAATATTCAGCTCAATACTGGGCAATATGCTCTGTTTTCTTCTACTTAGTTCGTTCTGGATTGGCGAGCTGCCGAGTTTGTTTTCCGCGAATTTATTTGTGAACTTTTGTGTACTGTCATTTCATGGCCTCTTTGATGTTCTTATTGCTTTACGGGCGTTTTGCACATTGTTGGGCTTTTTTCGTTTCTTGAATGGCTGTAGTAATATGGTATTGTTGTAGTCAGACTTGTAGGCTGTGGAGTTTGAAAGATTTTGGTGCTGGGCATATTGCTTGGAGAATCGATGAAGGAGGAAGGTGTTCAATTCGTGCCTCAAGAATCCAGCATTTATTTTGCAGGGAAAGATTCTAAAGATAATATTACTTCCAGAGCTTTGACTACTGGTGCTGGGGCTGTTGATAACTCAAACCCTTGTTCTACATCACCATTGTGTCCTGCTCCAATTAGTCGACAGTTTTGGAGGGCTGGAAGCTATAATGACGGGCAATCCGTCAAACCCACCCTTCAAAAGGGCACAAGTTATCTACGCATTCACCCCAAATTTCTCCACTCAAATGCTACTTCACATAAATGGGCTTTTGGTGGTATGTACACCCTACTTTATTTATGCTTTTCACCCTGGTGTTTCTGTTTTGATGATATCTTGTTGTATTGTGTTTACAGCTGTTGCTGAGCTGCTTGACAATGCTATTGATGAGGTAAGAGTAAAAGATAATCTGTTGCATGATTCTTGTGTTCATAAATTTTTTTTTGCTGGACCATTCATCAATATTCAGTGGTTAAGCCTTTCTTTTTGTGTGCATATATTTGTTAAAAGTGATCGTTATGTCTTGCATGCGTTTATACTGCTCCTTCGGGCCATAAACAACTTCACATGTAAGAGATTCACAAAACTTTAGGAGAATAGACGTGTGGATGCGAAGAAGGGGAGAAAATGTAACGAAAAATAGAAAAGAAAGTACATGAATGAATGGCTGAATTCTTAGTCTATGCTTTTTGACAAGAGACCAGTATATGTGTTGCTGAGACATTCATTTAGTTAATTTGCATGCTTTGGGTAGATACAAAATGGGGCCACCGTTGCGATTGTTGACAGAATAATGAATCCAAAGGATGGAACTTCAGCTTTGCTCATTCAAGGTATCTCTTAATTCTACCAGACATTTCACTGCAGATTACTTGCACTATCTTTATTATGAACTCAAGTAAATTTTTCTTAGCTGGTTTTCTTTTGGTTAGATGATGGGGGTGGAATGGATCCTGAAGCGGTTAGGCGCTGCCTTAGCTTTGGATTTTCAGAGAGGAAGTCTAACTCAGCTATTGGCCAATGTAAGGCTATCAACCCACCGCCTGATGTTTATCTAATATCTGCTAATGTTCTTACGACAGCCTATTCCTTTCAGATGGAAATGGCTTTAAAACAAGTACCATGAGGCTTGGTTCAGATGTTATTGTTTTCAGCCGTTCTAAGAAAAAAAGGTTAGAGTGAAGTACCACGAGCTTTGTTACTCCGTTTTCATTGGATTTGCCGGTAAATTATTACTGTTTATGTGATATCATTTAAATATGGTTTTGTTGTAGAAAATTGTTCAATTGAACTAAGTTGGGTCTGGATAAGGTTACACTATTGTGCTTCTGCTTCCTTCTAATTCAGAAAAAAGTTAGATACTCACAATGCTTGAGCATTTAGACTGAGATAGTGAATGTCATGTTCTTAAAAGTCATGCTTCATATTTTATAATTTCACTAGATATGCATGCTACATTTGCAATGCTCTGAGTTGATGTCTTATGCTCTTTAAATCAGCCTTAAGTTCTGTAACACTTTGCAGAGTGTCAGGTGACAATACTAACATCAACAGAAACATGAGAGTAGTGTGTTGATATAAATGTGTGAACGTACACGGCTAGATGTAAAATCGAAGGAAACTAGTATCATTTATAAAAAAATGTGATAAAAATGTCTAAGCTGGTTTGGTTTGGCCTTGTATGTAGGAGGAGAACCTTGGGTGACCTAGTAAGATTTCTAACATATAGAGAACCATTGAACAAGTTAATTAAGGAAAGGGAAGTCTTAGAAGACTCGGAATGAGACTATACAGAGAGAGATGCTATATATGAATATAAAAAAACACAATGTGTCTAAATTGACTGTTAGATATGATCCATGTAGCAGACTACATAGTGGTTATCACAATTGTTTTGTTGGACAAATAACTAGGGGTTTAAAGATGTATTTTCATTCAAATGGCTATAATAGTTGTAGGTTGGAGAGCAAGTATTTTTTAAGGGCACTTTGTGAAATTGAATAACAAGTGAGAACCTTTGAAAACCATAAACTCTATAAATGTCTGCAGACAGTTTTTTTCTATTTTTTTAATTATTATTTTGATTTCATAATACTTGCTTCATATTAAATCATATAAAATATGATATAGACCTGATACTGCTTGGATTGTTGCTTCCATGTTGTTCAGGGAGTCAACACAAAGCATTGGACTTCTATCTTATACATTTTTGATGGAAACTGGTCATGACCAGATATTAGTACCAATGGTGAGCCTTCATCCTCTCTTACCTGCTGCGTTACCCTCTCGTGTTCCAATTATTCTTTGACGCGAATTATTGGGCCTTCAGCTTCTCTTACTTGCTGCTTTTACTCTCTTGTATGCCAATTATGCCTTGATGTGAATTATTGAAAACAGTTGTATATTTCTGTGGTCTAAGAATATTAGTCAGTTTTTG
Source organism: Cruciata laevipes (assembly GCA_963678965.1). Lineage (NCBI taxonomy): Eukaryota > Viridiplantae > Streptophyta > Magnoliopsida > Gentianales > Rubiaceae > Cruciata > Cruciata laevipes. Next base: position 21,307,330 of record OY787637.1, read on the forward strand.
TGGAGAAGACTCTTGTAGAAATATAAGGTAGGACTGTAATCTTTAGGTTTAGGCCATATTGGCCTACCTGACACTTCAACCTTTGATCAGTGACATATATTAAAGATGAATTTTCATATATTATTTCACTAATCCAGGGTGTGAATGTCAGGCCACTATGGCCTAAAAACTACAATCTTACCTAACCTTATATTTCTACAACTCCAAAAATTATTAGAGATGCTCTGATGATCTTTCCTCGAACCCCATTCCTTCTAATTTGTGAATATTTATCAAGGTTTAATGTCAAAATGTAATGGGTCTATATGTTTGTGAGGGTGAGCCGGTGAGGTTTGATTGGTTGATAAGCTTCTGGTTTAGAATTTAAAATTTCATTACTGAACTTTTTATCTTGTGGCAACGAAACACAAAAGAGAACTTTAAGTCAACAATTGATGTCAGCAACGTAGGCTGTGCTCCATGACAAAGGAGTATTCGGATGGCGGCGGATAGGATGGGAGGTGGTAGTTTAGGTTTAAAGATATGTTGTAACACAGTTAAGGTATCACTTTGCAGGAGCTGTAGGATTTAGTTTGATGGAGAAGAGTTGAAGTGAAAATATGAGTTATTATAAGGGAAAAGATCAGATGTCTTTGTTATTCCCCTCATTCATGGATGAGAGGCGCCTTTCATAAATTAGCTTATCAGTACATTTACACTCATTGAAGGATGGTGAACATTAGTGGGGATCAGCTGATGCTTAGTTCATGCCCGTTTTATGTTTTGCATGATCAAGTATTGTCTTCTGCTTTTGCCTTGAGGAATTTGTAAATCAGATTCTCTTCCCTTTCTTTTTCACATTCTTTATTTTACATCCTGGTTAGCAATACCATGAATAGATAGAGAATTCATGTGGGGTTGATGTTCAAACATTCAGATGTCTCTCTTCTAGTTTGGTTGAAAATTGTCCATCGTAAATGAGTGTTACAATCTGCTTTTTTCCCCCAGGTTCATTATGAGCGCAATGGCCATACTGACGAGTGGAAGACATTACTTAATTCTCAGCAACATATGACAAATCTATCATTGTTGCTGCGTTGGTCTCCATACTCGACAGAGGCAGAGCTTTTGAAGCAAGTAAGTTAAACCTACGACTTAATATTATATCAGTTCAAATTTAATCTGTCAGGGATTAAATTTAAAAGTATTGAGCCTGATAATTAATTATTCTGACGTCGTTTCCTTTCCCTGCAATTGCTTGGGCAGTTTGACAATGTTGGTCATCATGGCACTAAGATCGTAATTTACAATTTATGGCATTCTGATGATGGCAAGATAGAACTTGACTTTGAATCAGATCCTCAGGTCCGACTTTAGCTCTCTCTAAATTTACGTGATTAGTGAGTACTGAAATTTTTATTAGATCTTTTATGTTCTATTTTGAAAATAAATTTTGCAGGATATTTGTATTTCTGGAGAGACAACTAAAAAATGGAAAGCTGGTTCCAGGAATGCTATAAGTGATGAGCATCTCTCCAATCGTCTTCAATTTTCACTCCGTGTAAGTTAAAGTTAAAGTCATTTTTGATTATCCTTATCAGCCCTAGAAACCACCCAAAGGAAATCCTGTTTCTGGATTCCATTGTTGAACTCAGCCTCCCTTCTCTCTACTATCCTATTATTCTAGGATGTAAAAGCTTTACTTCCTCATTGCTAGCTAAATATACGTATACATACTTCTCTCTGTTATGCTTGATAATCTGGGTTGTTAATGCTTGCCTTCTCTCAATATTTCAATAGGCATACTTGTCCATCTTGTATTTACGCATCCCAGAGAACTTCAGTATACTGTTGCGTGGACAAGCTGTTGAGTATCATAGTATCGCAAATGATCTCAAGTTTCCTGAGGCTATTGTATATAAACCTCATAATGGTGTAAGTATAGAGTTCAAGCAAAAAGTTTTTCTGATGCTCAATATGCTCTACAGATTGCAACATTTGAGTTTCCTTTTTTGTTTTGTTGATGGAGTTTCACATGATTTACAAAGCCCAGAATGATCTGGAAAGAAATTTTTAAGAAACCCATGTACAACTTAAATTTAAATGGTTTTGGTGCTTTAACACTGAATAAGAATATTTCAGTTGTATATCTGGCGTCACATAGTGGGATTCTTCAGTTAAGAGTACTATTTGCATAAGATCATTTGAAGAGTGTTAAAGTCCAGTCACATTAGAATCTAAGGTCATTTTGGCTTTGAACATTAAGTTGTATATGTCTATCAGCAATAATTGACATTTTATCAAGCTTGCCTGTAATCTAATAATATCTATGCCAACTAAAACTTATTATAAATGTTATTTTTCTCATTCAGGGGTCAGTCATAACAGCAATCGGCTTCGTGAAAGAAGCTCCTGTCATAAATGTACATGGTTTCAATGTTTACCACAAGAATCGCCTAATCTTGGTGAGTTGTACTCAATTGGTGATAGTTTGGAAACTTTTTACTGTTGTTTTATGCTTGCAACAGGCAGAAAGTGTAGTGGTATTGAATAGATGGTTCTGGGTAGAATTATGACAAAAACAGTGGTACTGATCCTAGTAATGTTTTGGCATAGTTAATAACTACTTTTCAAAATTAGGTGTAGTTATTAACTACTTTAAATATATATATATATGTAAAATGATGTGGAAAATTGTGTGAGTGCCATGTGGCAAAAATGGCCTGTTTTAGTATCAAGTATAGAGGAGAAATCCAGACAGTAATGAGTAGTGGGAAGTGTAATTACTAAATGTAACAAGAACAGACCATATATTTTCTTTTTGGGTATGCCTGTACCATTATATAAATATAAAATTTCCTCAATGAATTGAATGTAACGAGTTTTCGCGCTAGAGTATGCTATACATCAGATCTGCATATGAAATTCTGAATAAGATTTCAATTAATGTCTCAAAACAATTGACGTGATCATGAACCTTTAAACTGGACTAAAGGCTTAGTTGTTGTATTGACCTCAGAATGACTTTCTACTTCATTGATACTTTACATTACATAGCTTCTTCTATATAGGCATGTCACATTTCTCATTCTTGACATCTTCTCTTAGACAAGCGAACAGAATTAATGAACGAGCACGTGTTTCGTAAAGTACTAAGGACTTAGGATATTGATGCCTAGAAGCTATGAATTTGGATTTGATTTCATTGTGTTTTTAGGCTAGTCAACCTAATCATTCACTACACCTCTCTTCATTTGAAGGAGTATTGGCCTTTTGCAGCGATTTCTTTAAAGTACAAATCAATCATTTTTATTTCTCATTTTTGTTCTTCTGCAGCCATTTTGGCACGTGGTTAGCTATTCTGACAATAGAGGCAGAGGTGTTGTTGGTTAGCATCCTATACTTGCATGTCTTTTTGATTGGTTACATTTTCTACATTGTATAAATTATCTTATTATAAAGTGTACATGACTTCTTCTTTTTGTAGGCATTTTAGAAGCTGATTTTATTCAGCCAACACACAATAAACAGGACTTTGAGAAAACTCCAGTCTTTCAAAAGCTCGAATGCCGTTTGAAACAAATGACATGGGAGTATTGGTAAGTTACTTTTCGCCTGAGTTTACTTCTATGCTTATGGTATTGGGGGGCTTGGTGGGTTTGGAGATCTGTCTCTCCCTTTTGCATTGCTATCTTTTTTTCTCGTAAAAAGGCTGTAAATTGGAGGTAACACTTTACCCCTTTTGTTTCTGTATCTATCTTTCAAAATTTTAATTCCACCTTTTGGGATACATGCTTTTGTTGAACTTGTATGTATCTTCTAGCAATTGGTAGGCAGGGTTCTTTGTAATATTACGCGTTAGGAAACTTAGGTTTCTTTAGAACCAGCGTAACAGTTGAACACATTTGATGTTCTAAAATTCAAATTCTAGAAAAACTCTAAATTCTTTAAAAATTATTTCAGTTAACAACTTTTCTCTCCTCTATAAAACAATCCCCTCCACATTGTTTTCATAGTTCGAGAATGACAAGATTCTAAACTCTCTCTTTTCAGCTTTTTCCTCCCTGCCATTTCTTATTCTCATTACTTTTACTGCACTGCTATGTATGAATAGTTGATGTGTTCCCTAATGATTAAAAATTTCAACCTGAGTGAAGTTTTTATTTTTCAGGGATTATCATTGTCATCTTGTTGGGTATCAGATTAAAAGAAAAATTTCGACAGTGACCCCCAAGTGTACGTCTGTTCCAGAAGAAAGCCGTAATTTATACAAACCAGCCATATTAAATGCATATGACTCTGCTGTTCTGGGTAACTCCTAAGAAGCTACAAAATTCAAATATCTAAATATGGCCTTAAAATATTTACAAGTCATCTCCTTGGATGCCCCGCAGGAATGCCCTTCAAAAGAAAAGAGAACAGTCATCCGTTAGAACCTGAAAGGTCAAGAAGAAAAGTTGGAATTGAACCTAAAGCAGCAAATAGCAATGAGAAAATTATTGTATGTACTAATTCCTTTTATTTTTCAACCTTGATGTGTGGTTATAATTGGCCTTGATTGATGCCATGATTCTTCCCTGGGTCCTGCATATGCTGGAGTTTCTAACTCTGAATTTTGAAGTAGTCTACTCTTTAATCTGCAGTTAACCTTGCAGGAACCCCCTCTTCTCCTTTTAAGCTCATAATTAACTATTTGTGTGTACAAGTTTCAAAGTAAATAGTGGACAATAAAATGATCAAATATGTGGGGGATAATTTAAATGCGATCAAGTAACATTTTTAAATTTCACATCATTGGGATGCTTAACATCGACGTTTTGAGGTGGAAGTTTTAAACTGTTTGACAAGATGATCAGTTGGTTTATATTGCAGACATATTTTTTCTGTTCATCTTTTTTTTTTCACACCACTGACATTGGAGAATCTTAGGGTACTCAATTCTACCTCTTTTTCTTGGCTCTTCTTTACAGCATCCTACATAAATAAGCAGAAATCGTCACTACTGATTAAATCATAACATTCTATTCCACTTAACTCTATTTTGCTTTTCTGTAGCCTGCAGCAACGGTAGAAAGTGAACTTAAAAATGGGGAAGCTGATAACTTAGTTCGAGAAAACAAAAAGCTCCGCACACAGTAAGTCTTGTTAATAATTTTTGACTGTTATCGTGTTAGATCTATTCCTCCCATTTTCTCTTTCTTGATCCACTACTGGTACCGTCACTATGAGTCAAACCTTCCAAACGATTCAATATTGTACAGCTAGAATCTCTTCTTTACCATTAGTGTAGTAAAATGCACGGTTCTCCTTTCCTTTCTGAAACAATGAATGAAACCTGCAACAGTTTTGGCATTTCTCCCTTTTCCCCCTTTTGGTGGAAGTGGAAAGTATATTGCGTGTGTTATACAAGTTTTAAGGTGATCTTAATGTCCGGTTTGTATTATGTTGCTATTTAGGTGCATGGAATATGAAAGAAGAGCGGAAAAACTAAATCTCAAGGTACTCAAAAAACACTTCTGCTTCCATTTTACGTCTTGTGCTTGTAGGAAGAAGACGAGCATTGTTTGCAATAGTCATATCATTTTGACTTGGTTTCCCTTTATATGACCATTACTATTGGATAACCTGATATAATTCTCCAAGAAATTTTATGTGTGCTAGTTTTATGAGGCCTCCCCTATCCTAAGTTCCAGTAAATCAGTCAATTTGCAGTTTTTCCTTTTTCCTTACTTATCCTCCATGTTTAAAACATTGGACACACGTCAGTCTTTCAAGAGGACTGTCAGACAAACAGTGACAGAGATTGCTTCCTTAAATTTGATTTGTTAAGTCCTTGCCTTTATTGGCTATTGAAAGGCAACGAGAATGAAAGCCTTTTCATTGATTTCATATGAAATTAGATATTGGCATTTAAAATTTGACATATAAATTTTTGCATTTTCATCTAAGATTCATGGTAAGCTACAACTTTGGGTGTCAAAGCTTTTCAAAGGTCATAACTCCATAGCTGTACGGAATAGGTGTCGAAATTAAGTGAATGCCAGTCACTCGAAAATAAACTTTTTGGTACACTTCTCTCAGTGACAACACCTTGCTTGTATGGCTGGAAACATGACCCCATCATAGATGAGACCTTGGATTATATACTATGCTCTGCTGTAATCGTTTTAATGCATTTAATGCCTACACTTTAGACTCTAAAGGAGTCTTCTTGTTATCTGTTCTTATTATCATCTCCTGTGGGCATTGCAGGCTGCTCGATTGAGGATAGAACTGACAGAGTCAGAACGAGAGTATTCTCGCTTGCTACTTGAATCAAAATTGCTTCAAAGATCGAAGAAATAAAAAACTTCACACATTGCTTGCCCTTGTTCCTCGTTTGTCTGTACATATAGACTGGTTATTGTAGCTTGTAACTGACCTTGCGTATGGAAGCTGATCATTAATGTTAAAGAAAACAAACCTTACAGTTAATAGTAGAGCAGTTTAATATTGTGACGATAGTAATTGTAGTTTTTTGTATTTCTGTTTCCCTTTAGGCTATAGCTTTAGGTGTAGCGAGCAGTTTGGAATTTGACTACTCCATGTGATTGCCTCGTACTTCATGTCCTTTCTAATTGGGGGTGCTAAATGTAGTTCAAATTTTTGCTCTTGTATCCCAAAATATTAGGTGAAATGACAAAAATATCCCCATTTTTAAGCTCTTGAAAAATTACTAGCCTAAATGCAGGGGACATTATTGTCATTTGATATGATTTTATGGGCTACAAGAGCAAAAATTGGGCAACATTTAGCAATTCAGTTTCTAAGTGAAACTTTTTATTAGGGTTTTCCGGTAGTTTTCTCATTCACTATTGGATTGAGTTTTGTATTCCATACTATTATATATAGAGAGCCAAGGCTATCGCATTGGTACGTTTTTATCATTATCTTGTACGGTAATTAAGTTTTACCTTTGCTCAAATGAATGAAATTTGAAAAATAATAATTTACTCAACGGAATTATTTTGAAAAATAAAAAACTTGTACGTACAAGATCAATATTTGCACGTCAAATCATAAAAATATGTACTGCTCTACTATCAATCATAAAAATCACAATATTAATTTTTAAATGACAGTCCATTTTTTAACCTTGTAGAATTACCATATTTGCTGAAATAATATTTAATTACTGAGAGAATTATACTTTTGAAACAAAATATTTAATACGGGTAATATTATTGCATTTTTCTATATTGGTAATATTATTGCATAATAAATATCTTGAAAAAACATTCAAAATTAGGATAAAATCTAATAATTATATATTATATTATTTTAATAAAAGATTTAGAAATTAAAAAATAAAACAAAGAGTGAAGAAGTCTATTGGAAATACAAGTCCAGTACAAATAAAAGATTTTTTAAACAAAAATTAAAATAAAATACAAGTCTGGTACAAGTCCGATTGAAGATGTTCTAAGAAGCACAACAATCTCATATGGACAAAATACGCACCCAATAATCTGCCCGCGCCTTTTAATCGGCCAAGAAATTACAAGAATAACTGCATAAGGATTGCTTTTGGAATCAGTAAGTGGTTTGCACTCTGCGGACGGCGACCCGGTGTGATCATACTTCTGTTCCGGCGATCACATCCCGGCCGGCAACCGGAGCTCAACTCACCAGGTGCTGGAGTGATTCCTCACACATTGTCGCCTACATTAGGTTAGCCACACTCGATGTTCTGCATCGTGATTTGGAAGTATAAAGGATTTTGAGTTCTTATTTATGTTTCATTGCATTCTGATCATTATTGTCCTACAATATTGATTCCTTTTTAGTTTATCTAAACTTCACCTGCATCATTTTGTGGGACAGGAAGCTGAAAAGATGGAGCAAAAACGACAAGTGTTTGCAGTAGATCTTCTGGAAAGACATGCTGCGAAAGGGCGTGGAGTCATTACATGTATGGCTGCAGGAAACGATGTCATAGTTCTGGGAACAAGTAAAGGGTGGATCATCCGGCATGATTTCGGAGTTGGAGATTCATATGGTATATCTATGAATATAATTTGAGTACAGCTTTTAGTTGGTGACTGTGTTTGCATTTGTTTAAATTGAATCACCAGTGGTTTATGTTTTATTTGGTTAGAGGACTAGTATATGATCATGTGAAGTTTTTAAAACCTGGGATTGTATTATTTCTGACTTTGTTTTTCTTTCTTTCTTTATTTTCATCATGATAGATACCGATCTTTCAGCTGGTCGGTCTGGAGAGCAGTCCATTCATCGAGTATTTGTTGATCCTGGTGGGAGCCATTGTATTGCTACTGTGGTTGGTCCTGGAGGTGCTGATACATTTTATGTACACGCAAAGTGGAGTAAACCTCGTGTGCTTAGCAGATTTAAAGGCCTTACTGTGAATACTGTTGCGTGGAACAGACAATTAATCACTGAAGGTGTTTTCATCGTTTTTAGCCTTAACTAGCTTTCCTTTCATCAGTTTCATAAATTTCAGTAGAATTTATGTGCTTTCTTTGGGTGATGTTAATATATCCACAGCGTCAACAAGAGAAATTATCCTGGGCACAGATAATGGACAGCTTTATGAAATGGCGGTGGAAGAGAAGGATAAAAAAGAGAAGTATATTAAATTTTTGTTTGAACTGAAGGAGCTTCCTGAGGCGTTTACTGGATTGCAGGTTTTGTCATCTTCTACACATAATATTGTATTGCTAGATTAGTTTTTTCATGTATTGGACACAGTTTTCTTCACTTAGGCTTCGGCCTGTTTGCTGTTGAAGTATATCTTAAGTACTTAGGTGTGAAAGTAAACTCAAGTTGGTCCTCATGAATTTACAGATGGAAACATCAAGTGTGAATAATGGAACTGCAACTAGATACTGTGTGATGGCTGTTACTCCTACTAGACTTTATTCTTACTCGGGGATAGGCTCATTAGAGGTAAAGTTTAACTTGATTTTGATTCTTTAAAAAAAATACTATTTGGAGAACTCATTTCTTTGTTGTTTGTTTAGCTGAGTTATGCGGTTATTTTTGTACCTGCACTTTATTTATGATGCAAACATTTTCATTCAGTGGATCTGTAAGGTTTATTCAGATATTGTAAAACTTTATTCTCTCATATAGGTTTGCAGAAAGAATATTGAATTGCACTTTATTTATGACGCAAACTTATTCATTCAAAGAATCTGTAAGGTTTATTCAGATATTGTTCAACTATATTCTCTCACAGAGGTTTGCAGCAAAATATTGAATTTTAAATTAAGAGAAATATGCTATCTATATTACTCAGACCTCTTAGTATGTCAGTGTCCCTTAGTCTTTCCTGAAATGTACTCTTAGCCATAATATCTGTGTGACATTATCTGTAGCAATTTGATGAGTATTGAATGAACCCTTTGTTGCAGTCTGTTTTTGCAAGTTATGTGGACCGTGCAGTACATTTCATGGAATTGCCTGGTGAAATTCCGAACAGGTTAGAAAATTGAACATTAGCCTTTTTCCTTTTAAGGAGGAAGGAGTTTGACTTTCATATAACAGGGACTAGCAGCTTTTGGTAATGCAAGTTATTTGACTGAATTGTTGCTGTGTTTTGCATATTTAAAATTCAAAAGATTCCAACTTGGATTCATCTTCTCTTTATTGTAAAATAGTAGGGTGTTTTATTAGTTTGGATATTGGGCAAGATTTGTTTATGCTTCTAGATTTGTAAGAGAGAGATTGATCTGGTGTCACAGCCACGTTATTGTTGACATTGTGGACTTATGGTGTAATAATTAGTCAAATACTATTGTTACAGTTCTAGTTTACAGATAAATAGTAATTATTTGGAACTGCATAAATTGTTGCAAGGGGCAGGTCATTTAAAAATTTGTGGATTCCAAATTGTACTGATGCAACTTTCTTGCAGCGAACTGCACTTCTTCATGAAGCAAAGACGGTCAGTGCACTTTGCATGGCTTTCAGGAGCTGGAATATATCACGGTGGGCTAAATTTTGGTGCACAACATAGGTGAGAGATGGTGGTCACCTATTCCTTCATATCATAATCGTCTCTGCTCATGAATTAAATTAATGAGTAGCAATAATTGTTATCCTGAATATATTCTGGAATATTGTGGCAGGTCACCAGATTGGGATCAGAATTTTGTGGAGAGCAAGGCTCTTTTGAACTATTCAAAATTGGGTGATGGGGGTGAAGTTATTAAGCCTAGTTCTATGGCTATATCTGAGTATCATTTTCTTCTCCTCATTGGAAACAAAGTCAAGGTGGGATATAAGAAACTCAGAGAGTTCCTTCAGATATTTCAGTTCTTTCATTAAGTTATGTGAACTTGAATTTTTTTTAATGCTTCACGATTTGGTGTAGGTTGTTAATAGGATTAGTGAGCAGATCATTGAGGAGCTTAATTTCGATGAAGCCACTGATGCTGTTTCTGGGGGCATTATGGGGTTATGTAGTGATTCGTCTGCTGGATTGTTTTATGCATATGATCAAAATGCCATCTTTCAGGTTGGATGTAGTGACTTTTTATTATTAATTTATTCTTGTTATGGATGAACTTGTTTACCAACTTGTGAATGACAACAAATTAGGTATCTGTGAATGATGAGGGCCGAGACATGTGGAAGGTGTATCTTGACCTAAAAGAATATGCTGCAGCTTTGGAAAATTGTCGCGATGCCCTCCAAAAGGATCAAGTTTATTTGGTTCAGGTAAACTCGTCTATGATTGCTATTGTATTCCTGTATAACTGTGTATGCAAGCAATTTGTGGTCTGAAAATATTCTCAATGATCTTAATAAAAGCTGTTTTGTCATCTAACTCCAATATCGTGTCGGATCTATTACCCTACTGCTATTAATCTTTGGTTTTATTTCCTCTGCCAGGCTGAAGCTGCCTTTTCTGCTAAGGACTTTTTCAGAGCATCATCCTATTATGCAAAGGTGTGGAATTTTCTTTTAAATTGCTAATTATACTCTAGCTGGTTTAAATTATATATATCTATAGGTTATTGATGGTATTAATGTCACAAAGTCACAAACACGGCATGTTGACGGTTGACCATATAAATGATATATTTACTTATTTAGTAAAACCATATTAACCGTTGATTTTTCCATACAATGTTGATGATTCTTTTGATAATTTCTGACATTAATTAGATAAATAATTCTCCACTTGATTACATTCTTATAATCACAATGCACTTGTCACAACTTCCAATAAACCTCTTCCATATAAAAAACTCACCAAAAACCAGACTCTGTATTTGTGTTAGTTAACCTCAGGTGAACAATTTTCTGACACACAGAACTGTGTTTTGCAGATTAATTATTTGTTATCATTTGAAGAGATCACATTGAAGTTCATCAGCATAGGCGAGCAGGTAATCAGAAGATTCTCTAATATATATATATTACAATTACTGGAAAAGAATTGTCATACTGCACAATGTCATACAAACACAAGCAATATATAGATGTTGGGAAAATTTTCTTGATTGTGGTTTCATAATCATTAGATTCAGAATGAAACTTGGGTTTTGAATGTGTCCTTAACGAAGTAGTGCTAAATTTGGATATGCTGTTCAGTCTACTGGGAAGCCAACTGTTGGGTGGATACAATATTGTAATATGCATTCAGTATAAGTTAATTGTGTTGAGGTATATGAACTTAGATAAAAGAGAGTTTGAAGATATGCTGCACATGTATTAGGAATTAGAGAAAGTCTATCTTAGCTGATGTTTAAAACCTTATATATCTTTTTCGGCCTAGTGGTCAATGGATGTTTGGCTTTTAGAACATAATAAGGCTATAATGTTGCAGCTTTCATAGTACTCAACTAAATAATCGTTGAACTTGATCGTGATAACGAGGCATGGTAGACATTAAGGAAGTTTTGTCGGCAGTATGACTAGTGATGCCTTGTGAAATCAAATACTTGATATTTGATTACAAATTGGATGCTCATGACTAATGGCTAAGCTTCCATCTTTGTTGCCTACAGGATGCTTTGAGAACTTTCCTTCTTCGCAAGCTTGATACTCTCGCAAGGGATGACAAATGCCAAATAACAATGATTTCAACTTGGGTTACTGAGCTATACTTGGATAAGGTTAGTGCTTTCCAATAATTGTTGGTCTAATTTAGTTCAAATTGGTGCTTTCTACAGAAGGTACATAAAGTTGTAATTTTCATCTCTTTTCTCATGACTTATTAATGTCTTGGGGAGTAATTCTTCATATACAGAAAAGGTCTTGAATAACCATGTAAGATAGAAATTTGTTGGATAGGTTCATGTTTTCTGTACTGAAAAAAATTATGTTATTGCTTTGAAAAGTGATGAATCTATAAGAAGCTGCTTCTTAATGGCCTGACTTTATTGAAAGCCAAAGTTCTTCTTGTTGGAAGACAAACATTCTGGAAAGGGTTACTTTAAACCTCTTTCATCTTTTTTTTTTCTTTCTCCGGTGGTCATTAACTTATTCTAATTCCTAGTGTTGTTGTCAGCATCAAGATCCATCCATTGTTTATTTATGTTAATTCTTAACTTCCCATGTGTGGAAAGCAGATTAATCGGCTACTTTTGGAAGATGATGGTGCCTCTGAAAAAAGTGGTTCTGAGTATCAATCAATTATTCAAGAGTTTCGTGCCTTTTTAAGTGATAGCAAGGACGTACTGGATGAGGCTACAACGATGAAATTACTAGAAAGGTGAATATTCTATTGGTTTTATAAATTATATTATCTGGCAAAAAGATTGTCCATGATACTCCTTACTAGCTTGAATGCCACTTTATAGGTGATTGTTTCTTTTGATATTTTGCAGCTATGGTAGAGTTGATGAATTAGTATTCTTTGCTAATCTGAAGGAGCAATATGAGATAGTTATTCACCATTATATCCAGGTGCTCTTTCTACAGCCTGAAGGTTGCATTTTGTTTTTTAATACTTTCCAGCTGCCGAAACTAAATTTTCACTTATGGGACTATGATGTAATGCATACAAGTTAAATATAAGTAGCATATATTTCTTATTCACTTGTTGAAAATTCTGATTAAAAATGGGACTTATTAGTTCACTTTTTGTGGCCATTTACAGCAAGGAGAAGCAAAGAAAGCTTTACAAGTTCTTCAGAAACCCAAAGTTGAGATAGAGCTTCAGGTATACAGTTTGTATTTAGTTCACTGTATATTTGCGATAGTATCAGACTGTCAGTTATATCTGCATGCTTTGGTCCCAATCATCCATGTTTGTTAGCTGAAAATTTCTCCTATACATCATTTTCTATGCGCCGCAGTATAAATTTGCTCCAGACCTTATCATGCTTGATGCATATGAAACTGTGGAGTCATGGATGATCACAAAAGACCTGAACCCCAGAAAGCTAATTACAGCGATGATGCGATATTCAAGTGAACCTCATGCTAAGTAAGTCACTTAGTCTGCTACTTAGATGATTTTATTTTTAGAAAAAGCTGTTTTTGAGCAGAAGCCTTGATAAATAAAAATTCACCAGACTAAATTATGTTAGAAATAAATTAAATTTTATCGTAGGGAGGTCTACTACAACTGATATACATTCAGTTAGAAGATTGTCAACAGTAGAGTGAGCAAACAGGATTCTAATATATTACATTCATTGATCATGGAAAGAGAAAATGGAAATGACCCGTTTGAGTATTAAAATAAAGCTCTATATTTTAACCAAAATTGGTGGCAAGTTTTTTTCCTTGCAAAGAATCTCTCTACTTATGTTTGTGTGTTTTTTCCAACACAACTCTCCTTTTGTAAATGCAACTTAATTTTGAGAGGAACTGTGTTTCATTGCATTCGTGTCTATTTTTTAATACTAAATATTAGTTTGCCACTTTCATGCTGGTGGAAGCATTAGAAAAGATTCCTTCTTGGAGGAAACCGGTTTTTTTCTCCCAATTCTGTTTTGACTGTTTGATGTGCACCACTCTCTGATGAAAAACACAATGCCTATTTCCCTTAATTCCTATTTCCTCAATTTTCGCAGCTAATTTTATACTTGAGGTTCTATCTTGTTGGATAAATGCAGGAATGAGGCACATGAAGTTATCAAATATCTAGAGTATTGTGTTCATCGAATGCAGAATGAAGATGCCGGTGTTCACAATTTGTTGCTCTCTCTGTACTCCAAGCAGGTATCGGCATTTTTACAGTATTTCATTGTGAGTTTTTTTGGGCAATTATCTTTTTTGGCTATCTGTAACATCTTTTCCCTCTATTATGAATGTGATCATTTCATCTATCTTGACTACTAGTGTGGAAGAACCCTTTAAAATCATTTTTTCTTTCTCTATCCTAGTAAAGGTTATGTCAGTGTTTGAGCATGGCACTGGGTTTCCTTAAATGTAACTTTTCTATATACTAGATAATATCCCGGTCGATGCTGCCCGAATTTCTATTAATAAATTTTTTATATAATATTTGAATGTATATTAAATTTTTAAAAGAGAAATAAAGTATATGTAATATGTTGAATGGTAAATATAATAGGCAAGAAACTGAATAAAATTTAAAATAGTAATAACTCTTAGTAGTATATACTATAAATTATGGAAACAAATAATTGTAAAATAATATAAAAATGATAAAAGATTTTAAAAGAAAGTAAGAGAAAGCATATGGGAGAAGGAAAATAAAAGGAAAAAATAAATATTCTAGAAAAATGAAGTTAGGAGGCTATTTAAATAGGTTTTATTCAATGACCATTAGTTTAAAAAAAGTAAAAATTGGGTGTATTAATGTGAGAGCACCATGTGGCAAATTGAATGTGGAAGCGCCACATGGCTTCAAAGATGATCCTTTATATAGATTTTATACTGTTTAAGTTATTGTTTGAATCACTCGTGAAGCTGAATCATGTTAGCGCTTTAGTTATTAATGAGCAAGCATTGTTTTGAATTAAGTTGTATGCAAATGGAGAATTTTATTTTTATTTTTTTGGGCTTGAGTAGTGTTGATATAATATAATTAATTCTCTCCTTGTGTTCAACTCTGATTTTTTTCCCACCATTACTCAGGAAGATGAGAGTGCCCTTCTACGTTTCTTACAATGCAAGTTTGGTAAAGGGCGGTCGAGTGGGCCTGAATTTTTCTATGATCCTAAATATGCTTTGCGCCTTTGTCTGAAAGAAAGGCGGATACGTGCTTGCGTTCATATATATAGTATGATGTCCATGCATGAAGAAGCTGTTGCTCTTGCTCTACAGGTAAGCTAATTTTATAATTTTTGTTTATGCAAGTTCAGTACATCGTTGTTTGATTTTTAAAAGATTAATTGGATTAATTTATGACGTAATTGTTAACATCCACTGGCATCAGCTGCTAGTAAGTATATGAGGAAAGATGATAAGACAGAAATAATCTTCATATGAACAGTTGGAACTGTTGAAAATTTTCTTGATTAGTGTTTCCCTTCATAATTGTGTTTGACTTTCTAAGGAGCTGGGCATAGGCACAAGTATCCTTTCTTCTTTCCTCTTTTACTGATGGCTCTTTCCACGGTGGTTCGTGGATTCTTTTGTGTTGAATGATGGTCCAGATAGAAATATTACTTTCCTTTTAGAAATAGTAGATATGTATTGAAAATGAAAGCAATCCATTTCTGACTACTATCATGTGAATATTTGTAGGAAGTTTTAATAATACAAGATTCACCTTGATTTTGCAGGTTGATCCAGAGCTTGCTATGGCTGAAGCTGACAAAGTTGAAGATGATGAAGATTTAAGGAAGAAATTGTGGCTTATGGTTGCCAAACATGTTATAGAACAGGAGAAAGGAACTAAAAGGGATAATATTCGTAAGGCTATAGCATTTCTCAAAGAAACAGATGGACTCTTAAAGATTGAGGACATCTTACCCTTCTTTCCAGACTTTGCTTTAATTGACGATTTCAAGGTACACGCATGTTTTACTGTATTATATGATTTTTCACCATTTTGTATTAGTGCTACTATGATTTTTCACTATTTAGTATTAGTCTTACTGTCGATGTTCTGGTGATTGAGAAGCTATACATTTTTAGTTCTGCATTGTCAATGTTATTAATCGAAGGCAATGCTAATAATTTTCTTAGTTTCTTCTCCTGCTGTTTTCTCCCTTCCTTTTCCCTTTTCCCTTCAAGTTATTATATTTCTCGTAGTTCTTTTTTTCTGGCTGATCTGTAATGTTACTTCTATTTCCCCCTCCTAGTCAAACATAGTTTTCTCTGAAATGACTAATATTTCAGGAGGCAATCTGCTCATCTTTGGAGGATTACAATGAGCAAATTGAAAAATTAAAGCAGGAAATGAATGATGCAACTTATGGTGCAGACAATATAAGGAAAGATATTAGTGCGCTTGCTCAACGATATGCTGTTATAGACCGTGATGAAGAATGTGGGGTAGGCTTCTGATAGCAATTATATTCTATCATGCTTACTTTTTTGTTTCTAAGTCACTTGTTCCTTCAACATCTTGTTATTCTTGCTTTTGTGTACTTATTTCGTTATCCTCTTCTTCAGGTTTGCAGAAGAAAAATATTAAATGTGGGCATGGACTATCAGATGTCTCAAGGTTACACGTCAGCTGGGTCGATGGCCCCTTTCTATGTATTTCCTTGTGGACATTGCTTTCATGCTCAGTGCTTGTTGACCCATGTGACTAGTTGCACTAATCAATCTCAAGTAAGAGCCCTGGGTACTCTTCTTTAGAACTTTTTGGCTATTTGTTATAAGTATCACATTGCTTCATGGGTTTACCCAATGGACGGTAATGGAACCCTTTTAAGTCTTCTGAAATCCTTTATGCACTGTGAAAAACATTTGTTTTAGATCAAGTGAAATGAGATCCTATTCAGTCAGAATGAAGAAACTTGAGAAATTCATACTGATCTATTTTAATAAAACAAATGTAAAAGTTTGGTGTAGTGATAAAACCAAATGTGAAACATGATATCTTTCTTGGAGGAAGAAAAGCACAGCTTCTACATTGCTTACTCAACGATTTCAATGATTGTGCAGGCAGAGTATATTTTGGATTTACAAAAGCAACTTACACTACTTGGTAGTGAGAATAGTAAACACTCAAATGGTGGATTATCTGAAGAGGAACCAATAATAAGCATGACCCCTTTGGAGAAGGTAATCTTTTGTGAATGGCCAGGTGTGCCAGCCAAAGTATTACCCGGTTCATTGCTTCTTTTAAATATTGTCAGATCTAATCATGTCTGTGTGTTTATGAAACCTTGTTGTTTGAGGTACTTTAAATAATGTGTTGGTGTGCTTTTCTTGCAGATCCGGTCACAGTTAGATGATGCTATAGCCAGTGAGTGCCCTTACTGTGGTGACCTGATGATACAGGAGATCTCAAAACCCTTTGTTCACCCAGAACGAGAGGATGAAATTGCATCATGGGAGATCAAACCACAAAATCTTGGAACTCAAAGGAGCTTCTCATTAGCTGCCTGATGGAAAATAAACCTGTTGAGGGCATGAACTCCATGGTTTGATATTTGCTCAAGGCAAGTTCCACAATAGTTTTTGCTACTGAGGGTGTAGTTGCTGATTGTAAAAGAAGCACAATTTATTTCTGTAAGTTGCTCGATGCAAAGTTTGTGTTGATCTAAACCCTAAATTCTTGTAAATCTGTCTAAACGAGATGTCCCATTAAATATAAAATCATCAATATAAAACTGTTATTTGGTGAGGAATTAGTATTAGCAACAATGCTCTTCTTTTTAATCTTTCTTAATTATTGAACCCTAACTGGTTGACAATGCGTGGTCTTTCTTACTAATTGAAAGTCAGCATCGTGTAGATCCTTAGTAGACCTTCTTCATGGTCTCCTGTTTAAATATTATTTTTTGTCACATTCATTAAATAGGTAAATGTTATATTGAAGTGTGTCGAACCCACATTTCTATCATGTGTTACAAGTGATTGCAAGGTGAGCATTTTAAAAAAATGGGCATTAAAATAAAGAAAAAATCTCGTATGTGAGATTGTTTCCTAATAAATTTAGTTTAAAAATCAAGAGACTTAAAATGGACACAATATTTGGACTCCCAAAAATTGGAAGAGCTTTCTGCAGAATGTTTGGATTATGGAAAGAAAAATTGTTCAGATTCTCAAAGAGCATATCATGTCCAGGTAGAAGTATCTATTTATTGACCAAATCTGTATTTAAATCCAAAGAAACATGATTTCAAAACATGTCAGTCAAAACAGAGATGTCTTCAACATCTATTGTAATCGAAAATTCAGAGTCTTTTCCCATCCAAGCACAAACAAAATTATTAAACTCAGAATCCAATAATCCATCAAAGCTATCAAACTCTAATCATATCAGTAACTCCAACTATCTCGAGCGGAGGATATTGATCATGTATGTTGAGGGATCTGAATATTCAGCCATGATGGAATACCTGTCTCCAGCCTGAACTCCATTTTTAAAATTAAACTCGTCCCACGTACAAGTCAACATTTGGGAATTTGCAGCCCTAATATCAAAAATAGCTGGCCAAATTCTACTCCCCTCATCCAACAGAAGAATAGATTTCAGTCCTCCTCTAGCCCTGACTTCAAAACCAGGTTGGTTACCAGGAAGAACCTAATGACACACAGAACAGTCAGAAAATTTTCTTACAGAATATACTTATGTGCACTGGACGTGTGTTATTCTTATTCACATGTGA
The DNA here is from genome assembly GCA_963678965.1 of Cruciata laevipes. Taxonomy (NCBI): domain Eukaryota; kingdom Viridiplantae; phylum Streptophyta; class Magnoliopsida; order Gentianales; family Rubiaceae; genus Cruciata; species Cruciata laevipes. The sequence goes on from OY787637.1 coordinate 21,326,031, forward strand.
ATTGATGCAGGTGCTTTTAGTGGGTTTCAATAAGATTTACTACTAGTGGCACACATACAGCTTGCAGGGTTGTCAGAGGTCAAATTTGGAAGATGAAAAGCTTCTAAAGCCAACTAATTCCAAACTTTTTAGCAGAGCCTTCAATTGTGTATTTACAACAGATATTATGTCCTTTTATTACAAAGAGATTTAATAGCCAACTCTTCTCTAGACCTAACATATCCAGGAGACCAGATGTTAATAGCCACGTATTATAATACCCGATGAACCATTAGATAGCTGAACCACATTACACAAGTAAGGAAATCTGACACCAAGTAACCAAATAGCGGACATTGATTAAAAAATGTTCATGGACATTGTTTTGGAAAGACCACAAGACACGAAAGTAACATGACCTTTTGAATCCTAATGATAGAAACTTTGAGTAGAAATAAATTTTACTGAAATGCTAGCAACCAGTTTTTTTTTCCTGTCCCAATTATAGTAAGAAAAAAAACTGTTAAATCTCATGAAAATGACTGAAAGTGCAAAACAAGCCACAAAAAGAGTGGTTCAACTGAATGACCAATACAAAGAATGATAATTTCCAGTTAGTGCATAATATTTAAACAAAGAAAGCTTACCAAATTCTGGCCACTAGTAACAGCCATGCAAGTGACAGGTCCATGATATCCCTTATTTGAGACCGCTCCCTTAACTGCCCTGTGTGCACCACGTGATTTCTGGTTTGCTTGCTTGGGAGGTGATCCCAAGTCCGCAATTGGTATCTCAAAAGAAGTACCTAGGGCACCAAGATTATTTGGTAAGCAATGCACTTACCACAAACTGATCAATCAAGGTTAACAAGGTAATGAAGATACCTATTTTTCTCTTCACGTAACTCTGCTCTCGCACTGCATTTGAGATTGTATGTTTATCTGGTGGTGGCCCCAAGTTCGCACTTAGAGGCACAGACGAAGAACCTGAAGAGTCAGAGAACACAGTGCATTAGTATTTACTGAAGTATCTGATCAAGGTATAAATTAACTGAAAAAGGAACAAAATAAGGAAGGGACTATACCTATATTCCCCCCAGAATTACGGTACACTGGTACAGGTTTCCCATGCTGAGTTCTTATTGAAGACATGGGACAGACTTTCACACAGAAAGTCTTTCCATCATACACTTCTACATCGAAGTGTGATCCATTGTTGAAGCCTCTGAAGACCAAAATGTCTTCCAGTTCAAAGTTGTGGTATTGGACAAATTCTTTCCACCCCCTCTCAAAAGCCACTTTGCCATCCTCATGAGATGAAAAAGTCACCGTCCATTTCTCACCAAGGGCATTCTCGAGCTCAGTTTCTTGCCCTATCTTGTCTGCCACAGTGGCTGAGACTTCAAGGGGCAATACCTGTGAAAAAAAAGGTTATAAAAAAAGATAATTACCTACATAATACAGAAAATATATGAATAATAAAAAGCTAGAGGGTGGCTATATTTAAACTTGACAGTAGCAATACTGTCTGCATTATCCAGCAAGATCTTTGAGCAAAAAAGTAGAATTTTTAACTGTTTAGATTATGATCTAGCAATCCCCCGGTATTTTGTACTTATGATAAACATAAAGAAACCTGAACATAATATTTTTGTCTCTGACAAAAAATATGCAATGTGAAGAAACGAATATTTTAGATTCAAGGAACTTGTTCACATTATACAGCTTCTAGCCATCACAAATCAATTCATTCTTAGCAAAATAAAATAATGTCCAGACTATCTATAAACAAGGAGTAGAGTTGATTCATCCAAATCAAAGTACACACATGCCAAATCAAGGGAGAAAAAACAAAGTCACGCGTCAAATAACAAGCGATAGGAAGAACAACATGGACTACACATGAATGCACATTCTATTTACAATCAACTCGAACAGAAAAAAAAAAAAAAAAAAAGGAAAAAGAAAAGCAGAGTTCAAAATAACATAGAAGTGAATGCATACCAGCCTATCACGCCAATTAAAATTAACTAGGGGTTTGAAGAAGTGGGCCACAGAAGGAGGCTCTTGAGCAAGGGTTCCATGGCATGCTTTCTTGCAGAATGTACTTCCCTTGTACACTTCTACCTTGAAATGCAATTCTATACTTCTGAAGACCAAAAGGTCTCCATCTTCTAACTTATGCTTGTTGATGAAATCCTTCCACCCCCTCTGGAGAGCCAGTGTATCAGCATAGGATGACAATATCACCGGCCACTTTTTCCCTAGGGCATCCTTGAGCTCCACTACCTGCCCTACCTTGCCTGCTATGGTGGCAGCGAAATCTGGGGGCAATAACTGAGAAAAAGAATGGTTAGAGAATGGAATCCGGTAAATTGAAAGGAATAAGAAACATTAATCATCAAACACATGCTCTTAGTAAACAAAATCTGCATACTATTCTTAAGAAAAATAAAAGTTTATCCACATTATCCTCCAAATCAGTGGGGGTGGGGGGGGGGGGGGGGGGGGGGGACAAAGTCTCAAAATAAGTCACATGATATTTCACTATCATGAAGAGACTGAGGAGTGAGTTTGATTGCTTAAGACCAGAAGGAAATGTGTGTGCTGTCAAATGTGGATTTTTTTTAAACAATTGCAGCACAACAGAATGAGGAGAGACGTCTGCAATTGTTTTAAATGGTGATTTTGATCATATGAGAAATCAAAATAACATACAGAGACAAAGTTCCCACCTAGGTCCTTTCCTTATGATAATGCTGCTATGTTTATCAAATGTGGGTCTAAATTTTCTGCAAAACTTATGCAGTCCTAAGTTGGCCTAAGAAAGAAAGGTGCTGGCGTTCTCTTCTTTTCAGGCTTTTCTGAAAATGGTTAATACACTGTTCAATTGTTCTGTTACGATCATCAGAACAGTTAATGGCAAAACTCTTCAACAATTTTTTACTCTCACCAGAAAACATGTGCATACCTCCACAGCAGAGAAGAGGAAAAAGATTCTGAAAGAGGAGAAGATAAAGAGGAGAATCACCAAGTTTAATTGAAAAGTGAAATTCAATAAGAACTTTCCTTGTTCCCTCATCCTGAATGGAACATGGCAATGTAGGCTGAGATAACAGCCTTCGACAATGAGTCTTCTGGTATATCAAACAGGGACAATGAGTCGAATTAACTGTAATAGTTCAATATCCTACTAGGTCAAGCTACACCGATCAACCTGATCTTGACTAAGACCAAATAGCTTATCAGCCTTATAGATACATAAATCCATGAAAGAAATGTAAGAAGTAAACAAACAGACCGCAGAGCTTGGGTGATTTAGGTACAAATGAAAGGAATACGTACCAGCATTTCATGCCAAGATATGGGCTTATATATGGGTCCAATCAAGGGTCTGCAGAAGCTGCTGACAGAAGGAGGCTCCCAACTTCTCTGCCGATTCAGCTTGGTGCTGCTCTTGTTACGTCTGTCACAAGCAAAAAATAAATAAATAATACACTTAAAACAAGGATCATGAACAAGTTAGTACATACCCCTCTAAACCTCTTCTCTAATGGGTTTCTTCCCCTAGCCCCTTACTTGATCTTCCAAAACCTCCCAAGCCAACAGTTGATTGTTAAAAGTTTTTTTTTTTTTTCCTTCCGCTCCATAATTAATACAGAGCAGTTGTCAAAAACGTGAAAAAAAACATTTAAGCCAACATGAAGAAACATACATTAAAACTCCTTAAGGCACAAGGATTTCAGCAACATCAAATGCATAGACAAATTCAGTTAAAATTTTCAAATGAATTAGATAATTGTTGTAGATTACCTGCTACCCAGATTTCCTCCATCGACCTTCTTCTCCATTTTCCCTGAAACACAAATGAAAGAAAAATGTCCACAGCCAATTTGCTAGATTTAGTGCTTTTAATTTATTAGCGAAGTATAAAAGATTATGGAAATCTAAAGTCTAAACAACTAATGACAAATTCAATTACTGAAATAAGAATTTTAGCCTACGGAAATTGTAATGTACGAAATACAGCACATTCAATTATGGCATATCTGCTGTCAATCTTTTATTTTCTTCATTATCCTTCGTTAACAGATTTGTTTGGCCTTTTTCTTAAATATACTAATAGATAAAAACAAATCTTACTTTGTCTATAGTGTTAATTTACTATTAACATACTATTTATTTGTTAATATTATAAAAGTTCATTCTCCCAATTTCTAATTTTGTAAAGTAATAATAAACAGTTTGGCATTAAGCTTTTGGCATTTCTAAAACTAGCATGGCCTGTCGAGAACTACCAACTACCTACCATTTTTTGTCTCTTACGTAATGACAACACGGGAACTCAATAATCCACACATATAAGCTACACATGCCAGATCAAATCAATTTGAAGTTTTGAATGATCAAAGAGAAAATTAGACTGAGGACAAAAAATGCCTTTAAAGTTGGACCTGGGATAAAGGCCATGACCCTTTCATCCATGGTCATGTTATAAAATGTCCATCAATTGGGACATGGGTCATTTTCTTTCAATATTAATGATAATATTAAAAGCCATTTCCAAACCTTTTCCAACACTTTTCTGGGAGCAGAAAAATGCAATTACCTCTCCATTATTGATAAATAGCACATTAGCAAAGTCAAAATTATACGAAGATGGATCTTGCAAACAATTCACACTCTTCTTCTTTGATCTTCTTCAACAGAATAAAACTTGACCGGCAACCAATCATATAAATGACAAGAATATATATAGCTAGATTGTCATTAACAAACCGGTGACTAACTGAGTTTTCCTAATCAATCACAAAACTATTGATTTTCGACTACAGCTAAACCGACATGCACAGTTAAGTTATTCTGGATGGCTTTATATTAAATGCAAACTCACATATCATCCTTCATAGCCATTGCGCAAGCATCCAGCTGCAGTAAACTTGAGCTCACCTTCACGGGGATCCCTACAATCGAATTGGCGGTCCACACAATCTTTTGGAGCTTTCACTACTTCAGCAATGAGCTTTTCTGATTAGAGAGATTATCATTCTTTTGATCTAACATCCGGAATTCATGTTTTTTCTGTGGCTACTCAATCACAACACATATTTGTCTGTGACCGCCCGTGGAGCCTGAGGACGGGTAGCAGATGAATCGGCTTATATCCTTTAATCTTGTTTTCTCGGCTTATATCCGTTTCCTACAGTTCAGCCTCAGCAGCATGACATGATGGCTTGACCTTTTTATACAATCCTAGTGAAACAACATTAAAAATCTCAGCAATGTTACTCATACTATTTACATTCTGAAACTCTTAAAGGGGAGGATAACATAATAATAACATACATGACAATAATAAATCAACAAAAGGATTATCCCTATCTAAGGTACAGGAAGCATTCCAATAAAAGTAGACATCTTCCTTATTCGGCTATTCCTGATCAAGAAATCCCCCAACAGAAGAAGACAGCAGCATAATGTGCCAAACCATAAACTGCCTCAATCATAGCTCACACAAAAATCTTTAGATCATTATGAATCTTACTTAAGTTTGATAATGAAGGATGTCATCCTAAAGAAACTCTCTCAGGTATTGGCTCATTATTAATTCTCTGTTTGATATAGAAGCTACCAGTTCTAACGAAATATACAAGACAAATATTATGTTTTATGCAATGAATCATTCAAAAACCTTTGTATCTTTTGAAATGCATAAAAATAGCTGAACTGCTTTTGATTCATAGTTGAGCAACATAAAACAAAAGACAAGCAACAAAACCCACCATCACTTAGGTAAATATTCTCATAGATTCACTTTTTAGTAAATCAAAAAATGATCAACCATGTGTATGATAAACAAACCCAGATCATATACAATTAGAACGAAATATCAAACCTAGGCAGCAAAAAATCATTCGTTGGCTCATAACAGTAGCCCAACATATTTCACTGAAATTAAGCGATCGGAGAACAATCAAACACAACCATATAGAAAAAACCAAATACAGTTCTTAGTTCTAGCGAATATTACAATGCTGCAAGTTTGCTGCATCATACATTTCTCTTTGACCAACTATCAAACAACCACAATGCATGCAATGCAAGAAATTCAAATTAAGAAATTCGTAATTGATTCATTAGAACAGAAAATAGAAAATACCTTGAATCGCCACGCCATGGAAACCAGAGGTAAAGGAAGTAACTACAAGCCTACCACAATAAATCATCAAACTAAAAGACAAAAGTGCAAATTTCTGAGTCGATTTAGAACTGTGTGTTCAACGTTGCCCGGTTTGTCAAAAGGGACAAAATTGACATTTATTCCTTATTTTCAGCTTTTATTTTAATTCTCTTCTTATAATCTTTAATTTTCTAGGTGTTCTTGTCTTGGAAGTAGTTGGACCCGTTCTACTGAACTTATTTTTTGCTGAACTAAACTGAAATTTGATGTATTGCAAAAATCAGCATTATTGAATGAAATAAATTTTTTTTACCAGAAAGGTCATAAGATTGTTCTACGATAACCTTATAATAAGACGTTCTTCACTTCACATTTTTATAATTTTAGTTTATTTGTTTGTTTATAATAACTCTCATATGATACGTGGCAGCTATATAGTGACACAAGGTCTCATATGAGGTCATATTACAGTCAAAATCACAATCAATACAGTGACTGAGTCAGTGTTTCATCCTCTCTCTAAGAATTCTCTCCTCATTCTCTCTACAACACTGAAATACACGCGCCCCTCTTTAATGCTGAAACAGTGCAAAAACGGATAGATTCGCTCAAATAGTTCCTAATAACGACTCATTTACAGTGCTTCCCAGCTCCGCCGATGGCGGAGCCACCGCTCTCCACCGTCACTCCGCCTGTTCTTACACCTCACAATGCAGCCCAGAACCCGTTTCCACCTAAATCATTCATCTCGGCTCTTACCAATCGATCCCCCCCTTTGTGCAAACTTCCCAACAATCCAAATCTGAACCCCAAACGTGAGTTCCTGGGGGATATGGCATGTATCTACACCGAAGAACAAGTCCAGCTTCTCTCCTCACACTACTCCAATGCTCTAATTGGTAAATTCAACAGAGGAAGGCCGTCGATGGAGCAACTGGAGCTCGACTTCAAAACTGTTGGTTTCCAGGGAAGATACCAGCTAGGTCTAATAGACTACAAGCATGTTCTGATAAGATTTGAGCTGATGGAGGACTTCCAGAGGTGCTGGATCAAGGGGCTATGGATCTTCAGCAAGTGCCCAATGAAAGTGCTCAGATGGACTCCGGATTTTTCTCCGCACACCGAATCGTCTATTGTTCCTCTATGGGTAACAGTCTCTGACATGCCTGTGTTTTTCTATAATATGGGTACTATAGAAGATGTTGGGAACTCTATAGGCTCATATATTAAAATGGATGTTGTCACTGAAACCCTTTCTAGACCTTCTGTGCTCAAGCTGTGTGTTGAATTTGATTTACTTAAGCCAATGAAACCTTTTATCAGAGTAGGCACAGAGAAAAACCACATTAAGTGTAGAGTGGACTATGAAAATGTTCCTTCATATTGTGTTCACTGCTCTAGAATTGGTCATTCTAAGCTAGAGTGCAAGTTCAACCCCAATGCCAAAAATCTTCATGTCTCTGTTCCTATGGTTTCCAACATTCCAAATGCTACTAAAGATACCACCACCTCTACTACAAAGACTCCCATCCATCTGGATATTTCCTCTAGCAAAAATGTTGTCTCTGGGGACAACATTTCTCCTCCCAGCCAGCCTAGCCTGCCTACTCAGCACCCCAAATGGATGGCTACAGGCAACAAACTTTCTCAAGCACCAAGTATCCTCGATTTAGATTTTGAAAGGATCACTGAGCTGATGATTAGGAATGGAATTAACCCCATCACTGACCTTCATCACACTGATATCCCTAATCCTACAGGAATACAAGCCATAACCACTCCTCTCTCAAACCCTGACCTTTATCTACCTGCATCTCCTCTTATTCAGCCTCATTTGTCTCCAGCAAGCTCTCCAAGTCATAGTGCTCCATCTCAACAGATGACATCTGGTTTTTCCAACCATCCAAGTATTCCTGTCTTAAAGGACCCTGTGCCTTCTTTAATACAGGAATACATGGAATCCCCTCAGGCTGCTGACTCTCACTCAGATGATATCCTTTTCTCTGGGCCTTTAATCAAGGAGGCAGTAACTGCACATGTTGATGCTATATCTCAGGACATCCCAGCTGAAACTAGGTTTACCTTCAAAGGAAAACATGTACTGGATGTTACTCCCATAAGAACATTTTAGGATACTGACAACTCAGGCTTCTCAGCTCCTAAAAAGAAGGGTCCTAAATATGCTACTGATGAGCAATCCAAAACCAGTAGGTTCTTCTCTCCTCTTAACTCATTATTTTCTACTAAGAAGTTTTTCTTCTCCCAGCAGAGAACTCCTCAGAACAGGTTCCTCCCCATAGCAGTTGATGATAGCTCTGAAGAATCTGAGTATCACAGTGATGATGGACTGAACCCCAATAATGGAAAAGAGGCAATGGAACTTCCTTATGAAGATAGCTCTCAAGTTGTTCAGGTAAGTTCCTTTTCACCTGCACCAAAACCAGACTCACATGCCAGGAAACCAAAGAAAAATAGGAATGATAGTTATTTAACTCAGTTAAATAAAATCATGACTAGATCAAAAAGTCTAACCAATGTTTCACATGATTAGTACAACCATAAAGCTTAAATTTCTTGTGTGGAATATCAGAGGTATGGAATCTTCCTTACACAGGCTCACTACTTTGATATCTTCACATAGGTTTGAACTGGTTTGTCTAATTGAACTTATGCATCTCAACTTTAAATGTGATCATTACAAACACTTCTTGCATTTTAACAACTGTTTCTTCTCCACTAATGGCCAGATTTGGATTTTTTGGAATAACACTCTAAATCTGTCTATTACCAAAGAACATGAACAATTTGTATCCACCAAGATCTATAGCCAGAAACTGAATACTACTATGGATGTAGTTTTCATCTATGGTTTGAGAACTAAGAAGGGTAGAAAATCTTTGTGGAGTGAACTAAAGTTTTCAAACTCTACACCCACAACTTACATTGGGGATTTCAATGCCATAACCTCAATAAATGAATACAAAGGTCCTTCAACTCCAAAACTAAGGAGCATGAAGGACTTTAATGAGTTTATTGATTTTATGGCATTGGATGAGGTTAATACTGTTGGGAATTATTTTACTTAGTCTAACAACAGGAAACAACCTACCATTCAGAGACTGGACAGAGCTCTATGTAATGCAGAATGGAAATCCAATTTCCCCTCCTCCTCCATTCAGGTTTTAAATAGAAAAACATCTGACCACAACCCTCTTTTTCTTACTGTTGGTAGCACTATACAATCTTCTCCTAGGCCTTTCAGGTTTCTCAATACCTGGTATAAAAGGCAGGAGTTTAATGAGGTTGTTAGAGAGAGCTGGTCCCAACCCTTATCTGTGCATGGTCTTCTTGGATTTTCACTAAAACTGATTAGACTAAAAAAGTGTCTTAGGATTTGGAACAAATTGCATTTTGGTAATATTTATGACAATGTGACTAATGCTGAGAAGGAGTTAAGTATTTAGGAAATTAAATATGATCTGAATAACTCTTCTGATGAGCTCATTGAGCTTAAAAAAGCAAAAGCCACACTTCTTAAAACCATTAAAGAGCAAAGGCATTTCTGGAAACAGAAAGCCAAGATCAAATGGCTTAAAGAAGGTGATGATAATACCAATTTTTTTCATAACACTGTCAAAGAAAGAAAGGGTAGACTAGGCATTACTAAAATCAAAAGCTCAGGGGGTAGATGGCTTGTTAGTAATGAGGAAATTGAACAGGAAGCTATTTCTTACTATGAAAAACTCCTATCAGAGGAAGCTTCTGATGACCATTTCCAGTCACATTTTCTTTCACAGATTCCTTGACTAGTGGATGCTCAGGACAATGAAAAACTTTTACAGCCAATCTCCCTTTTGGAAGTAAAAAATATTGTTTTCAGTCTTAACAAAAATAGTTGTCCTGGCCCTGATGGCTTCACTGCTCAATTTTTCAGGAAATCTTGGGATATAATTGCCAATGATCTTTTATCTGCTGTTTCTGATTTTTTTGATAGGTCAGAATATCCCAAAAGGTGTTTCTAGTTCATGGATCACTATTATTCCAAAAAAAGAAACACCGGTTTCCTTTGATGATTTCAGACCCATCAGTCTTTCCAATGTTTTAAATAAAATCTGTTCTAAAGTTTTAATGGAAAGGCTGAAGTTTCTTATGCCCAGAATTATATCTCCCAACCAATCAGCTTTTATGAAAGATAGAGATATATCTGATAATGTCATCTATTTACAGGAAATGGTCAGATTTTTAAACAGAAAATCTAGATGCCCTAATTGCATTGTCAAACTTGATCTCAAAAAAGCTTTTGATAGAGTTAGGTGGTCCTTTTTAAAATCTATTCTGCTTAAGTTTGGCTTTCAGGACTCCTTTGTTTCTGTGATCATGAAAAACTTGTCAGAAACATGGTTTTCAGTACTCGTCAATGGTAAGGCAGTTGGATTCTTCCAACCTTCAAGAGGTATCAAACAGGGTGATCCCCTTTCTCCTTTCCTTTTTAACATTTTCAGTGAAGCTTTCACCAGAAGCTTATCTTTTGCATTCCAGAATGGTAAGATTTCCTATTTTGACTTGCCAAACAATGCTTTGAAAATTTCACATCTCACCTATGCAGATGATATTGTTGTATTTTTAAATGCTGATAAGCTTTCTCTCACTATCTTCAAAGCATTTCTTGCCAAATTTGAAGATTGTTCTGGTCAAAAAATAAATTTTGATAAGAGTGATCTTTTTATTAGCACATCTGCATCCCCATCTCAATTGCATGTCATTAAAAGGATCTTGAGTATGAAAATAGGGCAATTCCCTTTTAAGTACTTAGGAGTTCCCATTTTCAAAGGCAAAGCTCAGGTTATTCATTTTCAACCACTAATAGAGCAAATTGACAAGAGGCTCAATAATTGGAAAAATAGATGGTTGTCAGCTGGTGGAAAAATCACTCTCATAAAATTATGTATTTTCTCTATTCCACAGCATATCTGGTCAGTTATCTCTCCCCCCAAACAGGTCATTAAACTGATTGAAAGAAAAATGAGCATTTTTTTCTGGGGAGAAAAAGATCTCAAACCTAAAAAATCCTGGAAAAGGTGGGATGAACTGTGCTTTCCCCTTAACCAGAATGGATTGGGTTTCAGATCTTTTTCATGCATCATTCTTGCCTGTTCTGCCAAATTATGGTGGAAATTTCAATGTGCCAAAACACTGTGGTCCCATTTCATTGCCTCTCTCCCTGTGTCTTTTCAAAATTATCCAAATTGGAAAAGAATTTGTTCTGTCAACATTTGGTGTGAGAGTTTGACTAGAGTGATTATTGGTAAGGGTCTTTGCAACTTCTGGACATCCAACTGGCTAGATATTGCTCCTATTAGTGATCACTGCAGTCCTTCTCTCACTTCTATTGATAGTGATACATCTGTGGCAGATTTCTTTAATAACAAAACTACGTTTCTGCCTATTATATCTCCTCTCCCCAGCCCTGAAATAGTCTCTCTTTTGCAGGATTTCCAACTGGCTGAGCGCAGGGAGGACAGACTCATCTGGAAGCCAAGCAAGAATGGACATTTCTCCTTCAAATCAGCTTACTTTCTCATTAGAGAACAGAGAGGTAATATTGCTTCTTTGCATCACTTGTGGAATCCCAAACTAGAAAGAAAGATTTCTGTCTTTATGTGGAGGATGATAAACTCCTTGCTCCCCTTTGATAATATCCTTAAAAGATGGAAATTCAACTTACCCTCTAAATGTCCTATGTGTATGCATGAAGATTCACTTGACCATTTCTATAATTCATGCTCTTTCTCTCTTAGTATATGGAAGATTATACATCATTTTATGGGAATCTCAGACAGGAGTTTCAACACAATTTGGGAAAGAATATCTTTCTATCTCACTTACACTGGTTTGTCTGCTTTACATAACTCAATCATCAGACTATCTCCATCTATAATCTGCTGGAATCTTTGGAAAGCTAGAAATAAGTGGCTTTTTGAAAATGTCAAAATGTTTGCTCCTTCTGTTCTTCATAACATTAGGGACCAAATATTCTTCATGTTTTCTGCAAAACCTTTCTATGTCTCTACTAAAATTGATATAGAAATTGCTCTGCATAGCTACCTCCCTTTGCTTAAGAAAGCACCTAAGCCTAGGATCATGAGGATCACATGGACTAAACCTGCAACTGGTCTAAAATTTAATGTGGATGCCTCTTGGACATCCAATAATTCTGCAGGTTTGAGTTTTGTTGTGAAAAACTCTATGGGAGGCTTTGTTACTGCCAGATGTTTATGCACTAATGCTACTTCCCCACTAGAAGCTGAACTGTTAGCCATTAAATTTGCACTACAACATGCTTGTTTCTATACTTCTAGCATTATTATTGAATCAGATTGCCTGAATGCTATCTCATGTATACTCAACCCTATCACTGCTCATTGGAAATTATTCCAACTTGCTGATGATCTGAACATTTTGAGTAAGAAGTATACACTCAAGCATGCTTATAGAGAGGCCAATCAACCTGCTGATGTAATTGCTAAACTAGCTTTAGTCAATAACATTAGCAAAGTTTTTGTATCCTTCTCTGATTTACCTTCTGAAGTTCAAGGACTCATCAGGCTAGACCAGATGAGCACCCTTGCACTCAGAATTTTTAGAACAGATGCTGCTTAATTCCTTTTTCATTGCAGGGATGAAGGATACACAAGGGTTGGTAACTGCTATGCAGGGATGGGAATACACACAGGAACCAGCTACATGGGTGGTCTTGAGGCTGCGTTGTGGTTGGAGACTTCATCTGACTGAGCTTTAAACTCAGCTCTTCTTCTTGTTGCTACTGAGGATATAGCCTCTTGACTATCTTGTGCTTCGCCTAAGCGATCACTAATCAGTTCGGAGCTAGTTTTAGTCCTGAGTATAATACTTGATTGATTTCATCTAGTGGAATAATCACTACCTGGTAGTGAATTCTTTTGGTAGTGAATTCTTTTGTATCACTTGAACTGACTCTGATGTCTATTTTTTAAAATTGCTGGCTTGGGGATGCCTAATGAAACTCCCTCCATCTTTGATGGTTTGCCGTAAAAAAAAAAAAAGGTCTCATATGAGGCCGTTGGTTGGAGAGAATTGCAAAGGTATCTAATCATGTGCAACATTAGCTCAATTCAATAATCAATATTAAATCATCTTATTTTCAAGAAATATGTATCAAATCATCCAGGATAACTCACTAAAACGTATCTTAAGTTATTGGTACTTACTTCACTAATCACTATCTCTAAGTCTATCGGACCTCCATCCGTTCATCATGAGTCATGTCTCATGCTGGTGTCTCCCCTTACCAAATGCATCATCGATATCACTAAGTTTTCAGAAACCTAATGTTTGAACTGTTCTATATGACATTTTCTCTTGTTCTTCTTCTTCCTTGCGTTCTTTCTCCTTCAGTTCAGATAAAATAAGAAGGATGCCAAATAAGATCCACCCACCTGACGAGTCTCCTCCTCCACCACCTCCTCCACCACCCCCACCACCATTTGGAGGAAGTGTAGGCCCACTGTCATCAAGTTTTGGTGTCTTCACTCCATCTGGAATAAAATAAAAGTATTACATTACTGCTAATTAATTATCAATCACATTGAAGTGGCAAAATAACATAATCCTAATTTCAAATGCATGGTGCAGTTTGAGATCCTATCTATTAAGCAGGAAACTGTGAAATTTAATACTTTTTATTCTTCTTTAGAAAAAAATGCTAAAAATATGACTTTTGTTTGCCATTTTAGAGGCCTTTCCTAATGTCCAGTTGAATTTAGGCCACAGTTCCCCATCATAATATCGCATTTTATAAAATCTTATTTCCACTTTGAAAAGGAATGTAGTAACAATCAAAAATGAGAATTTTAAAAAACTAAATTTCCAGAAATCTAAATAAGTTGCAAGTTAATACAAGAGATAACATAGGGTGTAAGCATGAAGCAAAACAAGAGCTGCAAAAGGGAGAAAGATAAGGATTCACCTTTGACTGGAGCTTTAGATGCTGTTTTCGATCTTTCTTGAGTCGTCACTGCCCTACATTTAACATCCTGCGCAAGGTATTCAATAAGAAATGAAACATTTACACAGTAACAAGACATGCTCACAAAACTAACAAGTTCGAAGTATATAAAGCATACTTACAAATCGAGTTGTCTCTTTCTTTACTGGTATTATACCACCAACCGGTTGAGCACGCAATGATCTGCACTTTTGAACTCTTCTACAGTCATAAGCAGATGGTGGCATATATGTCCTTTTCTGTCCATGGTTCTTAATTGCTGAATGTGCAACAAAGTAATTAGATGAATCAGTCAGGCTACTGTTTTCATAGTTCACAGCAGATTTAACAATATAATTTTTGCAGTTGAATATCTTCGTTTCGTTGTAGAAACATCATAAACTATAAACACTCATCATATAATTTCTATCAATTGGACCAAATCTTTAAGCCTAGAGCTTAAGCTCAAAGCAAAGATGTCCATGTTTTGATGGCCAAGACAGTTAAGAGTGGCAGTTCATTGTATCTTTAAAATGGCTAATCCGAAAAATCTTTCTCATTCAATCCCAATTTGTGTAAGCATCACTCAAAAGGCAAGAACTACTGTAAGCATTCAAAGTTATTACCTAAGGCCAAAGAATAGCCCGCACCCGCTGCTATTATGGGTCCCAGCTTGGGTGCCACTAAGGCCACGGTAGTTTCAGTTGCAGGAAGCAATGCCATGGTTAATTGCTCGCGAACTACCAATTAAATTCCTGAAATTTGTCAAGCAACAACAGTTCAATTTATCAGTCATCCAACTAAAACACACACACACACAAAGCAAAATCCCCTATTCAATCAACTCAGAACACAACTATCCATAGTGATCCAAACTAACACAAAGCAACTCATGTTACAATCATTTAGTGCTAATCCCATACAATCACAAAGCACAGGAACATGTTGCACCAAAAAAAAGAGGATAATCCCGAAAAATACCTTTCAAACTAAGTATATGGAACCCCCTTAAATCGGGAGTCTTTTGGCCGGCGTCAAGAAGCTGAGCGACGGGCTCCGGCGAACGAGTATGTGTGGTGGGGTGAATATGGAAGCCTCGTTTGATTAAGTGAATTTTTTACCTTCCAATCATATATATTATTATAGGAGAGTTAATTAGGGCGATAAAATTATATACGAATGGATTAGGGTGTGGGGCGGGCTTATAAGTAGTGGTGTCAATCTGCCTAGTTGTTGGATTTGAATTGGGATTGATTGGGTTCCAATTGAAACGTCTCGGGTTATTCCATGTTGATTTCGGTTTTTGTATTATTTTTGTATGGATATAATTTTTAGGTATGATTGTGTTATTTCTTGCTCAACAAAATTGTTAATAACATTTTGAATTTTTTTACCTCTTATTATTATCAAATATACTACCAAAAGTCGAGATCGACCTCTCAATATTATCATAAACATTAACCTTATACATTAATTTTTAATGCACGGCTGTGATCACATGTGTTTTTGAATCTTGACGGCGACGTAAACCTCGACTTTGCCACTCTATGGCTACCATCGACTTTGTCATCTCCGCTACATATTCTCTTGTTGCCTCTATCGACGTGTGAAACACCAAATTTCGATGTCCTCTTTAACGTTATCACTATCTACTTCGAACTTGGCTCCTCGAATCGAGTCGATGCATATGTAACGTTATCCTAGTTGCATTTGTTCTTTAAGCTCTAGAGCATCAAATACAATCCATTGTCATCTATGACTTTCCAATCTCGAAACCCTTGTCCTAACTCCCAAGTGGATGTGGTGAAGCACCGAAGCTGCACACCGCACTCGACTCAGGAAGATTTGAGGGAGGAACATGATGATATACGTAGTTCTTGGAAAGCAACTCATATTTTTTGATGGATTTTCACTATTGCAATGAAAAAGAGAATGTTTATATTTTGACCCTAACATTTGTAGAAAGTGGGTTTGCCAGATGTATGTAAACGGACAAGACTTTGTATGTAGACGAACAAATCTGTAAAATTTTCAAAAAAGATTTTGTGTGAAAACTTTAGTCACAAGAACAAAGACGTATGTAAAAGAAAATTAATAATTAGATTTTTTTTTAATTTAAACCACCAAGGTGGAGGTGTTTTATTAGGCTCCCCAGACCATAATAAGCTCGAAAATACGACTTGTAAATACAATGAGTTCAAGAAAAATCCTAACAATTAGGATGAAAAAATTTGGAATGACCAAGAAAAATCCTAACCGGTAGGATGAAAAAACTTGAAATTAATAAAGTT
Organism: Cruciata laevipes; assembly: GCA_963678965.1. Taxonomy (NCBI): domain Eukaryota; kingdom Viridiplantae; phylum Streptophyta; class Magnoliopsida; order Gentianales; family Rubiaceae; genus Cruciata; species Cruciata laevipes. The sequence goes on from OY787637.1 coordinate 21,342,504, forward strand.
TGTTGAGCCTATAGTCTAAAATTCCTAATCGATATATACTCTGCTGATCCATGTTAGCGATCGACAAGCATAACACTTGCCGAACACAAGTTTGCCTCAGCGAGCATAACATTGCAAAGGGCAGTTCGGTAATCGCTAAGCCAAGTAAGACGAAAATTCACTTAGCCCCTGAATGTGATTGGGAATCATAGACTGTATAAATAAAAGTAGTATCGATTTTAGAAATATATTTTAAACGTATGAAAAAGCCCACTTAATGAATCAAACTAATTTAAATTATTCTATAAAAAAAGGATCACGAAAATATAATCATATATTAAAAAAACCAAAATAGGGAAATATGTTTTGATTTGGTGTTTCCCAAACTTAATACATAACTTATTACCCTAATGGTCCCATAAAAGTTCAGATCGTTTTCTTTTAGTCCCATAAAATATTTTTGTTTCAATTTGGTCTCATAAAAGTTATTATTGGTTCTATTTAGTCCTTTGCCTAGTCAACTAACGAAATAGTAGTATTGACTAACGTAATTTTCTTAAATAAATTACACAAATACCCTTCATTTCTATTAAAATATCAAATTAGCAATGTAGTTTGTGAAACATTTGAATTAGGGGTGTAAATGAACTGAGTCGTTCGTGAACAACTCTCGAGCAACGCGGTCAACGTTCGAGTTCCAACTCGGGTTGACCAAATTCGAACTCGAACTCGCTCGTCTATATAACGAGTTGAGCGCGAGCACATTTTTTCCAGCTCGATAGGCTCGACGAGCTTATCGAACAAATGTGTATAATTAATATATTATTATTGCGAATTTTATATCAATAAGGAAAAAAATTTAGAATAAAAAATTAAATGGGTAAGATCAATAATAAATGAACACATTTAGGTTGTTCTTTATTTTTGTCTGAAATTTTTTTATTTTCTATAATTTTGGATAGAATATCTCATAAATGTGATCTATATAAGACAAGTTAGTTTGATTTGAACTTATTGAGCTTTACAAATTGAGTTGGCTCAACTTTTATTGGACTCGCGAGTCAACTCGAGCACTTAGAAAAGACGAACGAGTCGAGTTCGAACACTTTTTTTGTGATCGGTAGAGTTCGAGCTCGTAAATTTTTAACGAGTTTAAACTCGAGCACACCCCTGCTCGAACTCGACTCGACTCATTTACGCCCTAATTTGAATAAGTAATTGGTCTAACCAGCTTTATTTTAAATCTAATATCTTTAATTTCAACATCAATCACGTTCATAATTTTCTTTTCCCTCACTATATCCGCTCATGTACAATCACACGGAGTTTGAATAATTTTAGGTACTCTCTATGAGATTGTATATGATATATGAGAATATAAAAAGAGATTCTTTATGAAAAATTTAATAAATATTTTGTTCTTATTTAGTACTTTTATGACTATTAGCATTTGTTTTTTTATTAGGGTTATTAGAGTAGTCTCTAATTTTAATCATCCATAAATTTTAATTTTGTTCTTATTTGAGGTAGAATTATATAAATTTATTCGATAGATTAAATTTTAATGAAATTTAATTTCTAAATAAGAACTAAGTTAATTACCTTAATTAATTTTTTTCTATAATGTTAGTTAACTTTTATGTTTCAAAAATTACAAGACTAATTTGATATTTTAATGGAAATGGAGAGTATTTGTGCAATTTATTTAAGATATTCCGTTAGTCGACACTACTATAATTGACTAACCAAAGAACCAAATAGAACAAATAATAACTTTTATGAGACCAAATAAAAATGAAAAATTTTTATGGGACTAAAAGAAAACGATCTGACCATTAGAGTAATTAAGTCTAATTGGAATATACTCAGCGCGCCATTTAGCTTCGTTCTGGCAGCCCTTCCGCATACAACCTGTTTGACGAAATGTCCAACAGAAATTGAGAGTTGCAGTTTGAAGTTCTTGAGAGTGAGATGGATTTGGGTGATTGCATTTTACAAGGGAATGCCGATGCTGTGGAGTTTTGCCCCCACGATTCATTTCACCAGGTGCTCGCCGCCTCTACTTACACTCTGCAGGAGGGCGATGAACCCAAGAGAGCCGGAAGCATCTCCCTCTTCCGCGTTGAAGGCAGTCTCGAGCTGGCTCACAGGGTCGAAACAGCCGGCATTTTCGACATCAAGTGGAGCCCTGCCAGTGGGGGAGGTGCAGATGCTGGGCCGGTCCTGGCTCAAGCAGATGCTGATGGTTACATCAGAATTCATAGACTTGAATGTTGTTCCAGTGGTTCGGGAATGCCTGGTATGAGTGTTCTGGTGATTTCTTTTGCTGCAGCTTTGATTATCTGTTCTTTCTGTAACATGTTTTATTGCTTTGATGAGTTTGATCACATGGATGTGTGAGTAGGATGATCATATGTTTGTGATCCCTTTGCACTCTTTGTGATATATGAAGAGACCCCACTCACTGAACAAATGATTATGTGAAAGAGAAAGAAAGACAGAAAGCCCGATATGATGCTCATTTTTCTATCATCTAACCTGAAAAACTGGAAAGATTGAGGCTTTCAGAATCAATTCTCGAACTAGTGAACTATGCTTAAGTTCTATTGTCGAATTTTCCTTATATTCATGTTGAATTTGAGCTTTCTACGTTGGGGTGTAACTATAATATTTGACTACTTTCTGCAGTTGTAGCTTCTGATGAATATGTTTTATTTTCGGTTGGAGTTGTGATATGATTCCATGAAATTTTGTTATTTTCCCTTGTTCAATGGGGTTGGTTTATCACTGTTGGTTTATAATACTAGACCTTCCCCAACAAAATTCTATGTTTTTAACAGCACCTAGGGCTTATTGACATGGGTGATGTTAACTTATCTCCATGACTCTAGTGTAAGTTCGTGGTGTGCTAAAGTTGCTATGGTTTGAGGGACATTAAAGTGTTGAAAACATAGATTCTCGTTATCTGGTTTAATCTGTGCCAAACTCATGGATAATCGTGTTCATTTGAAATTCCTTACTATTGCATGATGCAGGGTATTGTTTAAAGGAGTTTTGCTCTGAGCATATCAGTTCATCAATGTGTTTATGCTTAGATTGGAACCCTTCAGCCACTTCAATGACTGTTGGCCTCTCTGATGGATCAGTCTCGATAGTTTCCCTCCTTGAATCGGAGTTGACTGCTGTGCGAGAATGGAAAGCGCATGACTATGAAGTTTGGGCTGCATCTTTCGATAACCATCAACCACAGCTCGTTTACACTGGGTCTGATGATTGCAAGTTTAGTTGCTGGGATCTACGTGATGACCCTTCTAGTGCAGTTTTCCAGAACACGAAGATTCATCAGATGGGAATTTGTTGCATCTCAAAAAGCCCAAGTGATTCTAACACTTTATTGACTGGAAGCTATGATGAGCACTTAAGGATATGGGATGTTAGGTCTATCTCGAGACCTGTAAATGAATTTTCACTGAGCTTAGGGGGTGGAGTTTGGAGAATCAAGCACCATCCTTCAGTTCCAGGCATTGTTTTGACTGCTTGCATGCATAACGGCTTTGCTATCGTGAAAACAAAAGGAGATGGAGCTGAGGTAATAGAAACATATCAGAATCACGGTTCCCTTGCATATGGTGCGGATTGGCAGAGAGGGGAGCTTTATGAAGAAGGGAAAAGGAAGAATAGAGCTATTGCTACTTGCTCGTTTTATGACCGACTCCTGCGGGTTTGGATGCCTCAGGCTAACATTTTTGAATAACCAGGATGAGGTATGGTTGTCTCTTCATTTCAAGTTTGAGTCTGTTGGATTCGTTTAACTGTTATGTGAACACTAAGGTTCATAAATGAGTATTTTACTATTGCTAGTTTACTTCAATGGTTAAAGATGTTTGAAATGGACATTCTCGTGATGTTTTGGACTAGTAGAATATGTTGATAGGCCATACATGGAGTTTGAAAACTTCATCGAGGTGCGAAGACAATGCACAATCTAGCTTTACATTCTGCCGTGTATCAGCCAGAAACTGATCAATAGACCTAAAATTTGCTGTCTTTGCTGATTTGCCATCACCTAGTTATCCGTTCTTCATTATTTCTTGTCAATACTGAATAAAAACCCAGAAAAATGTTGTGCTTTCTTTGTCTCACATTTTAGTCACAACTATTTTTGGTGTTTGATGTAAATGGAGGGAAACATATTATCCACAGTGATAGTGGAAAAAGAAAAGCTACGTGTGTGATTCACATTTGTGTACTGTGGAGTCGTTGTGCCCGGAGACGAAGACGCGACGGAGACTTGTAAAGCTATAATGTAGGTCCCGGTGTCTGGGACTTCGAGTAAAATGATTCCGGCAATAATATATCCCCGATGGAACACTAGACTTGACCCTTCCACTAACAAACTAATGACAGCTACATTTAATGGAATTTTGTGAACGGAATGTTGCGAAATTTCCATTTACCGGAAAAGCTTACTTAAGGACAAATTATAATAGTTCAGGCTAAACTTCTTGTCTCCACCAGGCAAATTTGATCCGCAACCCGACCCAACTCGAAATTAATCCAAGAACCAATTTCAACCCTATAATTTGACTCGGACTTGATATGACCCAAACCCAAGTAACTTGATCTAAACTGTTTACTCTAACTATATGGTAATTAATTAATTTATTTTGAAAAAGTTACTTACACGGAACTCAAGTATAATTCAACCTAACCTGAACCATTATAAACTTACATGATCCGACAATGAACCCGATAAGACTAGTATATCCAATTTCAACCCAACACCTTTTGATCTGAATCTATTTGATTTGAACTCGAGGTCGACCTTTCTACCCAAATTGACGCCTCTGTATCTCACCAATTAAGGCTAACCAAAATGGTTTTGGAATAGAAATTATCATAGTATACATGACTTCATTCGTCTTGATGAGTACGAGCTTATATAATTTGAAAAAATCTCATGTGATGCTGCTTAAATTTTTATAGAGAGTTTGAAGTTTGTAATTTCATATTAATGAAAAATCTTCAATAAATACCATGCAACATCAACAGGAAATCATGAAATATCAACATGCACACGACAGTTTGTGATAAAATATTGACCATTAAAAATAGAGCTTGAGCCATAAATGAGAGACCTTTGCACAAACAAAAGTGTTAATCCTCGACCACTAATCCATCTATCAATTAACACATGGATTGGGAGAATTCAAAATTTTGGAGGAAGTGGAAGTCCTTCTAAATATATCTGGTAGACCAAGACTAGTGATGCTTTGTGAATCACATGTAACCTTTTCCTTTCAACTTTTTTCCAAAGGCCTTTCCCTTTTGCATTCTTTCTCTTTAAAAATTCCATTTTTCAAAAGAGAAGAACTTATAGAGCCCACTACAAACTCAATCATGGAGAGTTTCTCATTGTTGATAAACCTAATTAAAATTCTCCCAATCATGAAGAAGTATATACTAAGGATAAATTCCACTCCCACTATCTCAGATCAAACTGCACATTTGATTTTTTGCTGTCTTTAAAGATTATATTTATTGTTAATATCTTTAACTACGTATGACATTATGTAAAATTTCACATAAAAAAGCATTATATAAAATTCTCTTTTGAAAACAGATGTTTTAGTGAACCTAATAAGTCAAAGTTTACTAAGTTTGACATGGATTTTTTTTTTTTTTGATACAAGACAGATGGAGTAAGCTGTGAAACTTAAAAGAATATGATTCAGTCAGTGGGTTAAATATTGAGAACTTTCTCGGAATGGGATCAATATGAAAAAAGTTTCAAAATTTAGGTTCAAAATTAGGAGAATTCTAGTTTTGGGTAGTTCGCATTTGCCAAATGCAAACTAGAAGTTATGCATATTATCCCTTCCACACACAAAGTTTGTGGTAATTAAAAAATTGACCCACAAACTTTGTAATGAGCAATATTACCAACTCTAATTCAATTTATATAAAAGAAAAATTAAAATTTTCTGGATACAAACTAGTTGAGTTACATTGCTATGTAGACACCGGTGCAAGCATTTGTGTTGCTAGCAAAAATGTAATACCCAAAGAACACTGGGTAAATGTAGAAAGACCAATAAGAGTAAAAATTGCAGATGGATCACCCATCATACTCTCTAAGGTTTGTAAAAATCTTAACATAATGATAGCAGGTGAAATATTTCATATTCCAACTGTATATCAACAAGAATCTGGAATAGATTTTATTATTGGAAATAACTTCTGTCTGTTGTATCATCCATTTGTCCAATACACAGATAGAATAATTTTCACATTAAATAATAATCCTATACACATAGGAAAAATAAGAAGAGCTCTTAGAGTAGGAGTTCCAAGATATTTAGATTATATGAAAAAGAAATCTAAATTACCAAAACCAGAGGCGCTAAATATTAGCCCTAATAAAATTACTTCTCTTTTAAGGAGGGGGGGTATATATACTAAACAACAACAACTTTTTGTGCTTCAAAATACAAAACTTTGTAAAATAGAAACACTTCTAGATTCTGTGTGTTCAGAAAACCCAATAGATCCTAACAAGTCAAAATATTGGATGACAGCAACCATAAAACTAATCAATCCCAAGACAATTGTAAAGGTTAAACCAATGCAATATAGTCCTAAGGATAGAGAAGAATTTGGAAAACAAATTAAGGAATTGCTAGAATTAAAAGTAATTAAACCTAGCAAATCACCTCACATGTCTCCAGCTTTCCTAGTAGAAAACGAAGTTGAGAAACGCAGAGGAAAAAAGAGAATGGTTGTCAACTATAAGGCTATAAACACAGCCACAATAGGAGACAGTCATAACCTCCCTAATAAAGACGAGTTATTAACTCTAATAATAGGAAAGAAAATATTCAGTAGTTTTGATTGTAAATCAGGATTTTGGCAAGTATTGCTAGATGAAGAATCACGATTATTAACTGCTTTTACATGTCCACAAGGTCATTATCAGTGGAATGTTGTACCCTTTGGGTTAAAACAGGCTCCAGCCATATTTCAAAGACATGTGCAGAATGCATTTAGAACCTTTGAAAACTTCTGTTGTGTTTATATTGATGACATTTTAGTCTTTAGCAAAAATGAAACAGAACATCTGTGGCAAGTTGCGGCAGTACTTAAAAAATGTGCTTCTTTAGGTATAATACTTTCAAAAAAGAAAACACAGCTTTTTAAAAATAAAATCAATTTTCTAGGTCTAGAGATTGAAAAAGGATCTCATCGACCTCAAGATCATATCTTGGAACATATTCAAAAGTTCCCAGATATACTTGAAAACAAAAAACAGTTGCAGAGGCTCTTAGGAATTCTCACCTATGCTTCTGATTATATTCCTAAACTTGCCCAGGTCAGAGCACCATTACAAGCAAAGCTTAAGGAAGATGTTCCATGGGAATGGAAAGATGTGGATACCAACTATCTGGTAAAAATAAAGAAAAGTTTAAAAACTTTCCTAAGCTTTATCACCCACAACCCGATGATAAACTGATCATAGAAACTGATGCATCAGATTTATTCTGGGGAGGAATTCTTAAAGCAGAAAATAATGGTAAAGAATACATTTGCCGATACACTTCAGGAAGCTTTAAGGCTGCTGAAAAGAATTACCATAGTAACGAAAAAGAATACCTTTCGGTTATTAGAGTAATTAAAAAATTCTCTGTTTATCTAATTCCTTGCAGATTTTTAGTAAGAACAGATAAGAAGAATTTTACTTTTTTCCTAAAGATAAATCTAAAAGGAGACAATAAACAAGGTCGTCTAGTTAGATGGCAAATGTGGTTATCTAGATATGATTTTGATGTTATTCATATTGCAGGTACCAAGAATTATTTTGCAGATTTTCTTACAAGAGAATTTCAGCAAAGTTATAAAGAATAATACAATTGTTTCTAATGTTTGTTTCTTTGTGAAGCATCCAGCATGGATGAAATTGAACAGCTAAACCTGCAAGAAGGACTTTTAGTCCAGGAACTTGAGCTGGTCCGAGCCAAGCTCAAATATCTTAACCTGATCAAATTAGGTAAAGAAAAAGATCACACTTTTGAAAATGAAGTAAAAAAGGTTATCTTATCACCTTCTCCCTCAAAAGAGAAAGATAAGGCTATTCCATCGCAAACGGCAGTTGGTAAAGAATCAACAAATCCGTTGAAGGCTGTGGATTTGCCAAAAATTCAGAAGAAAGTACAAATTTCCATCAAACTGGTTACCCCAGTAGATTTTTGCTTGAGGCCAAATCAGGGAATTCCAATCCCACAGTCTAAAGTTACACCTTTAGCATCGGAAAAATCCGTAGAGGGAATTCAAATCCCAAAGAGATCTAAGACATATTATGTGGTTTATAACGACCCTAATGCTGGGATCTATGAAGATTGGAGTTTCGCCAAAAAAGCAACTGAAGGAGTTTCCAACATTGCACACAAGAAGTTCAAATCCTTCCAGGAAGCAAGAACCTCAGCAGACCTATATACTGGGTCATCTTTATTAGCACCTCTGGAGCTAATTACCAATGGAGAAATGATGAAGCCTAACACCTTCAGCGCAGCTCTGTTATCCAAAAAGAAGTCATTGACCTCACTAGGAAGACTTCCCATCAAACCCAGGGAAGACATGGCAAGATCTACGAAAGTAGATTACACCGATGAAATCACAGAAGCATGCTTTGAATACTGCTATCGATATGCAAGAACTGCCAATGAAGAAAAGTTTTTGGAGGAAAAGTTCTTCACCACAGACTCCAAAAACATAAGTTATTACAACTTCACCAAGAATGCTAATCCCGAACAGGTTTACGAGGCATTCCAATATGGTTTGGTAAAAACCATATATTCAAGTCCTAATCTGCTAGAAATTAGCCATTTCCCTAAGGCTATTATCGACACAATTAAGACTTTCAGAAAAAAAAATGCACCAAGCCAGGGCAAGAAGTTTTTCTGAAATTAATAGTTCCGGTACATATTGGAATCAATCTGGGTTATTGGTATATCATCCTCAGCATTTAGTCCAGATTGACATTTGCAAAGGGGATCATTATCATCCATCCCAGCCCATGGAGTGCAAACTTGAGGCTAGCGATTTGCTGCCCTTATCAATAAGAAGACTGGAAGGTTTTGTTCAAAGAAGTGTTACAGCAGAAGATCAGCTGTTCATCAACTATCAAGATTCCACTATCTTGATATACAGTAAGTCATACCAGACCATCAGTAAAGAAGATGAAAGGCGTTTTGTGGCCTTTCAAAATATTTTGATGAATAATAGGCTCCTTGGGGACCACTATGAAGACTTATGCAAAAATTTGCAACATCAATGAATGGAATACAGCTGTCCTGAATGCTTTCCAAAAAGTCCAGCTATCAGCAAGGCTGCCGACAGTCTGACAGACCCCTCCACCTCCTCTTCATAATGTAAGAAGTGGATCGATGAGACAACCACTTTAAATAGTGGACAAATAATGCATCCACTTGAGTAAGTGGACAATAGTAGTGCGTTTGTACGTAAGGGATGACGCACCCCTTTCAATAATTCAGATCCTTCCTTATCTATAAAAGGAAGTTCATTTCTTGTAATCGAGGAGCGCCCCTCACTTCGGAGCCTCCTTGTCTTTCAATTTCAACCTCTGTAATCTCTCGGAGACGATCTTTGTCCAAGCTTCTGTCTTGAGTCTTGGCTCATAATGTGTGAATAAACAGCCCTTTAGGGCCCTTGTAATTTCATGTAAGTCTCTATAATTTTATCTTCTTTCTTATTATTGATTGTTGTATACATGCTTATCTGTTATAATGAAACCTGGAATCCGTAGAATAAGAAGTACCGCTTAGGCAGGTGGCCGTTTAGGGAAACAAGGTTCGTAGGATTGGTTAAGTTATAAACATAAAGCATGATAAAAATACACTCTTGATAATAAAGTAAAAGAAGATAAAAGGAACTTGCATAAATTACTTAGGGCTTTAAAGTATTAAAGTCATAAACTACATTAGTTAAAACATCTATGCTTGAATGAGCCAAAATATTTGTAAATCTATTCTCGACAGAGAATTATCTAAAGAAGATAAGAAATTATCTAAATTTCATAGAGTTGGCCCTTATAGTCAATCTAGATATAGTTTCACAACTAAGTTTCGTAAAATACATCAAATTCATATTTTTGTACATTATCTGGACACTTTTAAAGGATGCATAAAATGCATAAAAGAACTTCAAATTTCCGCAAATGAACTTGATATAAACCTGGTATCAGAGACATGAAAATAACTTTGAAATTTAAAAAGTTTAAAATTTCTAAAAATGGAAATTGAAAACCAACATGAAATAGAAGAATACACTTCTTCTGAAAACTCTGAGAATCAAATAACTTTTGATGAAAATCAAAATGGATTTGATGCTAGCTTAATAATCAAGCAAGAACTTGTAGAAAGGATTAAGTCTAAACAACTAAAACTTTCTAAAGAAAAGATTTTTAACATGCCTAGCCTAGTAAGTAGAATGTTAAAAAGAAAGAATGAAATATTCTATTTTGTCAGCACAAAAGAAATGCATGTTGACATTAAGGATACTTCTGGAGCTGTATATTTACCATTAATCACTAAAACAGAGATTAATAAAAATCTACAGAATATAGATCCAGAAATTAGATATAAAATATCTACTGTACACTTAGGTGCTATAAAGATATTATTGAAATATGAATTTCAAGAAGAAAGTAATTCTCCCATCAAAATGGCATTAATTGATAACAGAATTAATGACGGAAATGACTGCATTTTAGGTTCTGCTAGAGGTAATCTTGCATACCAAAAATTCATGTTCACCGTTTATCCTAAATTTGGTCTTAGTCTAAATAGTAAAAACCTAGATAAAGTTTTATCTTTTGTTCATGAGTTTGAAAGGTCAAATTTAATGAACGAAGGTGAGAAAGTGTTTAGCATAACTTATCACAGTGTTGACTATAAACACAAGAAATACATCGAATTAGACGATGTGTTTTCTGAAATTGGGTCTATAAATGAAAAGAAATTTTCTGACATAAACCCAACTGATAGTTCTTGGGCTATTAATATAGCTAAAAATAAAAAACTTTTGGGAGAACCATACAAGTCAAGAGTAATAAGGGATAACCTAGAAATAGGGGAACCCTCAAGAACAAGTTTTAGCCAAAACAAGCCTAGCAAAAGAGACATTTTACTAAGTGTTTCAAAAAGAATTGATGATTTAGGAAGACAACTAGATCACATGCCTTAAATGAGTATATCAGAATTAAGAGAAGATATTAATCAGATCTTAAAACCTAAACTAGAAGAGATTCTAGAAATGCTTAAACATATAACAGCTAATGAAAATGATAAATTAGAAGCTGTAGCAGCAAAGGCCATTAATGAATTAAAAACTATAATTCTAGAATGTCCTTGTAATGAAGAAATCTTAGAAGCTCTAAGACAAAAAGAACTAATAATATCACCCGTAAAAACAGAAGATAAAGCAAAACTGGTAGGTTTAGGAAAGTATTCTTACCCCAATCATGGAGTAGGAAATGCAGAATTAGGATCCTCTGGAAATCCTACAGCATTAACTTTGGCCATTTGGTAAAAATGATAAACAACCAATATGACCAATTATATACCTAAGATTGAAAAAATCTTTTGGGATCATCTAGAAGATGGTGAATTACAGGTAACCGAAGAAAACTTCGATTTACTTGACCATGCTCTTAGGTTGCTAGAATTGGAAAACGAAGAACTAGCAAATCAGGAGATAGAAAACAATTCTAAACTAAAACAATTGTTTGGATTTGAAGACTTAAAAGTCTTAAATAATGAAGAGTCAGCTAATGAATCTGAAATAAGTAGTGACTCAGAATATATACCTGAAAACTTTAATATAAATAATGTTAAAGAAGAAGGTGAAAGCTCATATATGGGCTCTAAAAAAAGAAGAACTAATCAACCTAGGTATTTTCCAGAAAGTGCGAAATCCAAAGTTGGAAGTTCAAAAGGATCAGATGATAATTTCCTAAACATTGACTGTCAAAATAACAAGAAAGAAATCATTGATAAATGGGAAGCAAAATTAAGTTTAGTAATTCAAACTAATCATGATGCCTATACAAAATCACGAACTATATTGCTATTAATAGAACATAAGAGTCTAGGAATAACAAAAGAGTTTATAAAGAACACCATTTGGACAGATGTTAATAACAACATTCCATATAATATTCTAGATGTAGTTCTAGATGGGTTATATACTATGTTTTAGGAATTGACTTTTCTGGTGATAAAGAACATGAAAAACAATTAGTATAAGAAAAAGTTAAGAAACGTTTAGCAGAACTACAACTCTGTGATATATGTTACTTAGAAAAATTCAATTGTGACTATGAAGTAAATCTTTACAAACTAGAGCAAAATGAATTTCCAGAAATGATACTTCAGTATATAAGAAAAATCCCTTTGGTAGGAGAAAAAGCCTTAGAAAGGTTTAAAACTGAAACTTTAGGTAGTAAAGCTACTAGTTACAGTTTAAGATATGCTATGAGGATAGTAAAAGATGAATTGTCAAAATTCTGTGAACTAATAAGAACTCAGAAAAAACTTAAAAAGTTTAATAAAAACTGTTGTGCAGTAGCAGGAGAAGATCCTGTAGTATATGGCTGCAGAATAGAATATAAAAAGAAGAAAAAATCTTCTAAATATAGATTTATTAAAAAGAAAAAGAAATTTCAACCAGGAAAATTCTTCAAGAAAAAATCTGATGTAAGATCAGAAAAACAAAAATTATGTCCGAAAGGTAAGAAAAATTGTAGATGTTGGATATGCAACATAGAATGACATTATGCAAATGAATGTCCTAATAGGCAAGATTCTAACAAAATAAAATTGTTAGAATTTGCATATAGAATGGGATACGAACCCATAGAAGAAAAATATGATGAACTAGAAAATGTTTACATCATAGAAATACAGGAACCAGAAATAAATTCTAGTTCCAGTGAAACACAATCAGATGAATTAAATGCATTTGATTAAAACCTTAGGGGTGAAAATAAAATAATAACTAAAGACAAGGACTTGAATGTAAAAACAAAACATTCACTCTCTCCTATTTTGGGAAGAAAAATACCCCACGGTACTATTCTTAGAAAAGTTAGAAAAACCACCCTATAATTAGAAAAAAATTTAGTTTTCATCACAAAACAATAAAATTTTCGTTAAATATTGATATAAGTATAACTTAGTACATAGTCAATATGTTACACAATCAGATATTATCTATATTAGTGGTGTCAATTCGGGTTGACGTGCCGGGTTTCGTGTTTGTGTCGGGTTTTGTGTTCGTGTCAGATAGGTTCGGGTTGATATGTGTCGGATTATTTCGGGTCAGAATTTTTTTATCGGGTCGTGTCGTGTCGTATTGGGTCACGTTCGTGTCGGTTTAGATTAGTGTCAGCTCAGTTTGTCAGGTCGGGTCGGATCTGGTTGAGTTAGACTCGTTTGTAAGGTTGAGTCGAATTAAGTAAAAATATAATACACAAAACTCACATCGGAAGAAACAAACTTTTGATGTTGGGTTAGTCGAGATCGAAGTGAGTTCAACTCAAGTATATAACACAATTGATAATTTTAGTTTTAACTAAATTGTTTATATATACTTGAATCACACTGTTTTTAAAATTTTAGTTATCATCACTTTTATGATATTGTGGTCATTTAAATATTTTTCAAACGTTTTATACTCAAATTGAACCAAAAAAATCTCTAATTGAATACAGTCACACGTTTCATTACATCACATTTAAGTTATTTAATAAATATACACCTCGAATTGAACGTCAAACATCTCGTAACTTCAAATTTTCCAAGTATCTTACTTGTTTTGGAAATAAATTTAACAGTGTAACTGACATCTACGGTGTTATAACTCAATATTATCTCCTAATATCATATATGAAATACATATAAAAAATTTCATATTTTTTTTAAGTTGTTGAACTAGTTGACGTAGAACAAATTGATGGACTTTACTAGTGAGTTTACAAAGGTTAAACATGTTAGCATTGATATCTCGTCTATAGAATGTAGATACAAATTTTAATGATGTTAAACGTTTAATATTGGTTGCGAAGATGTTGGTTATAAATCCCTTCAAGCGGATTTCAATTTTGGCGTTTCTACAAATTTTTTACTTTTTTCACCTAGGTCCCTCCAAGAAAATGGGAAGTGTCGAACTATAAAATTGAGTGACCCAAAACAAAATTAAAGTCATGTGAAATGTGAAAATATAGTTTTACGATATTTTGAGGCAGCGGAAGAGGTAGAAAAAATATTTAGATATGTTGCCCGATAGTTCCATATATGTTACTATGACCCTTTTTAAAAGTCAGATTTTGTGGAATAGTAAAATATATATTTATTTCTTTATCCTTAAGTTGACAAGTAGCAAAGTGGTGTAGTGGTATTTTGATCTATCACCTAATCATAGGTCTAAGGGTCAAATCTCCTAACTAGCATTTTTTGGTTAAGGAATTCCATGAGTTGGCAAAGGAACAATTCAACTCCAATAACTAGCATTTTTGGATTAAATTTTTTAAAAGTTTGAAAAATTATTTATTATGACACAATAGATTCTACTTATACAAAAAAAGTTTAAATAAAAAAACTCCAAATAAAAAATGCTTTTGAGCATATTAATAAAACAACCTTTGAAACTAAATAAAAAATTGACATTATTAATTATAATAAATTAGATATATTGGTTTAATAACAATTAAAAATATGATATTAGAAATAAATTAAAATTACTTTAACTATTTATGAATGATTAAGTTGGTTCAGTTCTTCAGGTTTAAGTCATCTTCAGGTTCGTATTATGTCGGGTTCAGGTCATCTTCGGGTTCGTGTCAATATTTATCGGGTTAAAATTAATATTCGGGTTGAGGTCGGGTCAGGTCGGGTTTAAACCTAATAATTTTCGGATTACAATCGGGTTACGTGTCAGAACGGGTTGGGTCGGTCGTGTCGTGTTTCTCGTGTTCGTGTCAGGATTGACAGCACTAATCTTCTATATATATTTCTAGGGACATTGAGAATCTGTACTCTCTATCTCAATTTCATACTCATCACTACTTTTGATGCATGACAGTGTACTGTCAAATTCATGCTTAGCTGAACTTTCATCCATAACGAATCCCTTGTATCTTTCCTCAATTATTTGTTACTAGTACTAACTTACTACTGCTACATACAAATACTCACACACAGACACACAATCAGCAGAAATTGTGTCCTGCATGTTGTCACTGCTTTAAGTACAATCATTCAACTGGTTTTCAAGGATGTGTAGGAGCCATGAAGTGAAAGGAAAACTGTTCATCGATTAATAAAGTTTCTTGTCGAGCTTTATCGAGGTGCACATGTGTTAAAGCTGATGGCATCAGTGAGTGTGGTGGAGTTATTTTTATTGCTATTAGTGTTGCAGTTGAGTTGCAGTGCTCATTCTGGCAATTCAGAGGTTGATGTGAGGCTGTTAAGCACTCCTCATGCAGTATCCACAAGGAACTTTGCTGCCTTCCAGTTTGAAGTTACAGTGAATGGAAAAAGCTCTACTGATCTACATTCTTCCATTTGCAAGGTAACGCAAGAATTGCAAAAACTTTACTGTAATTTTGAATTTTTTTATTCACCCGTTCTATAAATCCGTAGCCATTGGCACAATTTTCATTTTCTTAAGACTATTGGCATGCATAACTGTTTGGAAGGGTGAAAAACATTTGGTTCATCTGCTACACTTTTCAGGGGACTTTCCTATATATACTGCTGAGTTTATAATGCTTTTAGCATTGACAAGTACATAGTTTTTGTTTAATTTAATGCTGACAAATATGATTGCTATCTGATCCAATAAGCAGCTGGATGATGAGTTGCCATCAGCTTGTAATGCAAGTGCAGTTTATCAGCTGCTGCCCGACGGATATCACAGTTTTGAGGTGTGCTCTAATGGGACTCAAGGAGTTGGCTGTGCTAGCCATAACTGGACAGTTGGTTGGGCTTACTCTTTTTCTTTTCCATTTTTATGTTCTTTGAGGCTTAACTGAAATGAACTCTATTCAATTCAATGTTAATAACAGATTAACTGAACTGAGCTAAATTGAATTAAAGATCCAATTGCATTTTGCAGACACAGTCCCCCCTACAGCATTTTTAACTGCATCAACGTCCTTCACGCGATTATCAACTGTTCAAATCAACATCTCATTTTCTGAACCATGTGGTGGAAATGGTGGTTTTCATTGCTCTTCACCACAGGCCTGCAATGTGAGTTTCCAGTTCAGCAGTTCAGTTACATTCTTAGGTCAAGATAATCACCATTTTCTGATAATATATCTTCAATGCATTGTCTACAGCTTCTTGTATATGGTGATGGTTGGATTATGCCTAACACACTTGCAGTTCTTGAACCGAACTTGAAATATTCACTTAGTGTCAATTTGTCCACACGGATTCGATTTGGAAAAGTAAGGCTCATAATGGACAAAGATTTCTGTACTGATTCAGCCGGAAATATGTTTACAAGGACAGAAAATTCAAGCATGGTTATTCATTTTGGTCAGTCTAAATAGTGATTTCATTAACACACAATCCAAACTAGTACGATGTTCTTACTGTGATGTTTTTCTTTCTAAACATCAGATAGAAGAAGGATAATTGCCAACCTAAGTACTCATGTACCTGAAAAGATAGTTATGATCGAAAATGAAAACAGAAGTGTGCTGGCAACTAACAAGAAGAGAAACTTGAGAATCTGTCTGTACTTCTTGGAACCAGTTCTCAATTCGTCTGCTGAAATTATGTCCTCACTCCATATAAGCAATGGTTCCTTAGTTCCTGTCAATTTCGGCACTTTTGGCATGCGCAGATTTGGCTATTGGGTGAGTTAAGAGTGTGTCATTTCTTCCTTTTTAATTGAATTGAATTGTTTTTGCTGTTTCTTTAACCTTATATCTCTGTATTCAGGTGAAGAATATATCAAACCATGCCATAATCTCAGTGCATCTCGATTCACAACGAGTAATAACTCAACTTGGATCCCCACTTGCTCCAGTGAAGACAGTAACCTTTCTCTATGGTATATACAAAGTGAACATTGTTTCTTCTTCTTTATTGTTGTAATTTTTTTATTTAACATTAGTGTGTTTTATCTTCACAGTTCAATCCTTTCTCTTCATGACTTCAATTTTCATCCTTATAGATTCCCTAAGGCCTGATCCAACGTTTCGAACCAGTTCCAACACAATGGCAGGAGATGAGACTATTCAAGTGGATATTGACTTCATGGAACCTGTTTTTGGATTTAACATTTCTTGCATTAACATCTCTGGAGGAACAGTGACAAGGTTAACAATTTCAGATAGATTTTCGATAACATCCCAACTTCATACGCATGTATCCTTTCAAATTGTTTATATTAATTAACAGAATTGTTTTCTTGGAAAAGAGATTATTTTGATTCCTCCTTTCATGTATTTGTCCAGTTTTGATAAAGTGAGCAGCAGTGTTTATCAAATAGGCGTAAGAGCAAAGTCATCAACATATGATGGACCCGTTCACATTAGTATCCCAGAAAATATTACACAAGACATTTCTGGAAACCCCAACAGTCTCTCTGAGACTCTGGAACTAAGGCATTGTTAGTATATTTTCATTTTTGGCCTCTTCTTCACTGCAACCTTTGATGTGTTTCCTTGTTCTTCATTTATCGATGCCGAGTTTTCTGCAGATCCTCTTCCTCCTGGATTTGATGTGCTTGCCACGGTGCCGACAACTGCTTTTGCTGCTACTGCTTTAATGACTGGATTTCTCACAGTTTCAACTGCTAGCCTTCAGTCAGCAGGGGCATTTTCACAAGCATCTCCACTTATGACTCCTGATCCAGCAAAAAGTGTTTTTGTAAGTATTTTGCATTCCATTTTAACATAGCACACTTTTTGTGAAAAACAGTTTATCTTGAAACAAAGTCTACTTTTCATACTTTCACCTCATTTACTTTTTTTTTTAAAGAAATTCTTATGGTGAAATTTCAGATAATTTACAAAAAATATTCAAGGACATACTTTAAGGTTGATTCTATGAATTCATTCATCCCTTGTACTGAACTTTGGCTTCATTTTGTGTTTTGACCATGAGGAAGAGAATGGCAGGTCACCTTCAGGTGTATGCACTATCTAAATGGCTAGCAGTTGATTTACCAGTTGAATATTCACAATTTGCAAAAGGTTTACAATGGACTCTTCCTTACTTGAAGCTTCCATGGGAAAAACATCAAATCAAGGTCTCATCAGGACCTCCTCCAATGGACTTAATACATGATCTAGGAGCTCCAAAGGATTTGATGCATGACGTTTTCACTACAATTCGAGGTGGTCCTAAGGTCTACGGGTTGCCGCTAAATCCCTGGGACTACAACAAATTGTTTGATGAAGTAAGAATTATGTGCTTGCTATTGTTCCACATAAAAAGTCTTGAGAGAATATAAAAGTACTGTACATAGAATAGTAATCTATTGGCGAAAAAAGGACTAGAAAAGAAAGATGGTTTGGAAGAGTTTTACATTTTTATTCATATGAAGTTTTCTCATTTTGTTACAGAGAAAAGCTGAAATGGTGGAAGAGGAAGCCTTTGCGAACAAAGAGTATGTGTTTTTTGAGATCTGACTTAGAACCATGTCTACAGAGAAATGCATGTTCAGCATTAATGAATTTGAAAATGTGGATTTTTCAGAAGGTGGAGAGAGTTCACAAGAAGCATGTTCTGGCTGGGGATATTCTATGGCAGTCTAGTTTTACTGCATGCCATACTATACTTACTCATATGGTTCAGAAAGGAGGATGTGAACACAGACAATGACAGACCCCGTGGACCAATCTTTTTGCTGCGATTTGAGATGTTTCTTTTGCTTCTTGGATTACCTGATCTATGTAAAGCTTCAACATCTTTGGTTAAAGGTACTTGGAAAAAAAAAATCTTGGTTCTCAGTTTTGTGTTTTTTTAAACATATCATTCACATACTTAATCTGCATTTCTTGATTGATTGAAGGATGGCATAGTCCAGATATGGTTGTTGGTATTCTGCTGCTAGCAATTGTATTTTCCCTTCTTCTAGCATTGTTCTTGTTCCTTACCATTGGTATACTTAGGAGAGAGAGGATTCGGTACAATGAGGAGCCTCGTCAAGAACTCCAGTTTCTGCTTCGTGTTCAAAAGTTGGTCGAAAAATTATTTGGCCCACGTAAAAAAGGCCTATGGAAACCGCAGAACAAGCATTATTCCCAATATTATACTGTGCTTGGTCCCTTAT
This sequence comes from Cruciata laevipes, assembly GCA_963678965.1. Lineage (NCBI taxonomy): Eukaryota > Viridiplantae > Streptophyta > Magnoliopsida > Gentianales > Rubiaceae > Cruciata > Cruciata laevipes. The sequence continues at coordinate 21,361,851 of OY787637.1, forward strand.
TTGATGAGCTAAGAGGTCCACCAGATCCCCAACGTGCACAGTCTCAGGCTGCTTATAAGAAGCTTTTTGGAATTTTTCGCGTTTATCAGGCTTTTCTGGAAGCTGGGAAGAAGGTTGCAATGGGAATTGTGGCTAGTGCCAAGTTAGAAGGAGACACCTCGGCTAAAAGCTCGAGTTCAGGTCTTAGTCCCAGTCCAAGTCCAAGTCCAAGTCCAAGTCCTTCAAGACAATCTAAAGCCCCTACAATCATCTTACTTTGCATAACTGCTTTCCAGCTCTTGTTCATGGTGATCACAAATCCATTTATCGCAAGGAGAATGCAGTTTGTTGAGATCTTCACGGTTTTCTGTGAACTCGGGGTCATTGTTGCCTGTGTGGTTCTGCTGGAGGGAGATGTTTCTGATAAAGGTGAGAAGAGAATAGGGATCTTCATGATCGTGCTTTTCTTCCTTCCGTTTATAGCCCAGCTTCTGAATGAATGGTATGGACTGATCGGGCATGCGAAGGAACTAGACCCTGATGATCATAAGAGCTTCTGGTCTGGTTTGAAAGTTGCATCAGTTGGTTTCCTGCTATTATTTTTCCCTCGAAGATGGATTCGAAAATTCGTTAAAGATTTTGATAGAATATTCCCTCCAAATGTCAAAGCCAAAGGTGAAGCGAATACAACTAGTACAGCAGGAGACGCGAGTTCTGTCAAAGATGTCATTTCTGAGGAACCTAAGATAACTAGCCAGCAAGATCCTGCTTTAGCAAGTCAGGGCCATGTTAAAGATATTAAAGACGAAGCGAATTCGACTACTGTTTCAGATTCAGATTCAGAAGACAAAGATTCTGTTAAAGAGGTCATTGCTGAGGAACCTAAGACAGCTAGCTAGCAAGATATCCTGCTTAGCAACTAAGGGCCATATGGAAGACACAAAATAGAGGAATCATGCAATCACTAAATTTCAAGCTTTAAATATTTAAGGATTTATGCATCATTAATGTAGAGCTTCTCTTGTTCACTAAGAATGATTGATGAAGTGATTACAGTAGTGATGGTTGCTGTGTGCTGTTGATGATAGTTTGTGGCCATGAATAGAGGCTACTGTTGAAAGTGTGGATTCTTGTGTTTTGATCATCTGAAATAAAATGCTCTCTCCTTCCCCTTCCTCTAATATTTTATCACTTAGAAACTGCAACAAAGTTTTGTTTAGAAAAAGTCAAGGACATATGGTTTGTACATATGAATAATTTTTACAGTTTTGTATATGATTATTTAAATCATTTTAAGATGAATGGATTGAAACTAAACTTGAAAGTAAGACAAAATAATTGTAATGAAAATACTAATACAACTCGTGCAAAATGACGACTCATCTGAAATTTCAAGATTTAAATGTGCCGATAGACAAGAAGTGCCTTATTCACCGTCTAAATGCTTTATTATATTTTCAATTTGATCGATTCGTTAAAATGAGTATAGATGAGGATATCGCAGAGCCGTGTTTCATTTCCACGATTCATTAAAATGCAACACTAGATAGATATATGGCTAATAAATGAATGAGAATCGGAATGGGAATGATAATAGGGTATAATGATTATAGGGGTAGTGATTATAATGTTGTTGTTTGCAGGGCTGTGCAACCGGTCCGACCCGGACCAGACCGGACCGGAACCGGTTTGGACCGGGACCGGAATGCCCATAAATCTTGGACCGAAGACCGGACCGGAAAGGGGATATTCTGGACCGGGACCGGTCCGGAATTATTCCGGGTTTGGACCGGACCGGACCGGTTAGACCGGAATTTTAATATTTTATTTTTTAAACTTTATTTTTATTTTAAAAATTAAACTTTTTTTACTACAAAATATTTATTAATATGAAAATTATAATAAAAATGAGTTATATTAAAATAGAGTGTGTGAAACATGATTGCATGATTTTTAATTATTAAAAGAAGATGCAATGGTCTCACAAAAGATTAATATTGTTCAAAAAAATGAGAGTAAAAAATTTATAACAATTAAAAACCACCTTTATAAATCTCTAAATTTCAATAAATATAATTTTAATTGATAGAATAATATTAATATTAATGACCAAAAATAAAATAACACATAAATTAATTAATAAATATTTAAAAACATAAATTATATTAAATACCGGTCCATCCGGTCCGGATCGGAAAATACCCGGTTTTGGACCGGACCGGACCGGACCCGGAATTCCTAAAAAGCTTGGACCGGAGACCGGACCGGAATCCCTTATATCCGGTTCCGGTCCGTTACTTTCCGGTCCGGTCCGGTCCATTTTTCCGGTCCGGACCGGTTCATGCACACCCCTAGTTGTTTGGTTTGCATTAGGGAATGACTAAAATTAGTAAACTAAAATGACGGAGTGGCTAAATATAGTAAACAACTAGGTAATGAAATCCATAATTGCAATTTTGGGGGGTTTGGGTGATTGGCCAGTTTTGGGTAATGAAGGTGGGCCCATATAATCATAATACTCAACCAAACACCCATACTTTATAATCAAACCCATTACCTACCTCCAAACCCCTAAACCAAGCACCCCCTAAGTTTTTGTATCCATTTTTTTTTTTTTTTTTTGCAAAGTGTAATCTCAATTGTATTTGGTGATTTAGCTACAAAACTCTTTATAGCTCATTCTCTAGCTAACTATGCTAAGTCGAACCCCCTGATGTATGATACTTGGGATTCACCCCGAGTTTCCTGTCATTAATTTCTGGACGATTTCCATAACCTGAGGTTGAATGGAATTATTACATTTTTCAAAAAAAGGCCTCAGTTTTCAATTGTACCGTAGTTTTTTAAAGTGAACATTTTTTTTGAAGTCGGAGATCACGTTCACCACATTTTTGTCTAGGACTGTTGTGTGATTGGTCCCGCGCTTTCGTAAGACGTCACTTATAAAACCTGAACAACAAACCCATTGACTCACTTCTTTCTTTTCTGTTCGTGATCTCTCGCCGGACGTTTCGTCGGAAAGTTTCAGCAGGTAATGAAGTTTTTGTCGTGTTGTTGCCGGATTTATTAAGCGTGCTTTGTTCATTTCGTTTCGTCTGATATTGGGGCACTGCTTTCTTTCTTGCTCGTGTTCTGCCTCATTTTTATCCCAAATTTTTGTATAGGGTACATAAGTCTCATTTCTGAACTCTAAAGCTGCCATTTTCATGTTTTACAATATGAACTTTTTCGGACACTCATTGCGAAATCTGGATGATTGGATCTCTAGAGTCTAGACTCATGCTTTGATTGTTCAATGTTCAATACGTTTTTTTACTTTTGGTGGTTGTCCCAGCAGTTAAAAATGTTGCATTTGCAAAGTGTTGCACATGGATTGTAATTGATTCAGTGTCATATTATGTCGCGTGTATGCTGTGGGATTAAAATGATTTTCGGTTTACGGGGCCAGGTAGGTCTGGTTCAGATATAGTGATCTTCGGGGCACAGGTGGAATGAGTTCTAATGCATAGTTGCAACATTTATCTGTCATTGCAGAAGAATTCGAGGATTCTGGAAGCAGCTCTACTATGAATGTCATAACCAACCATGACTTTTCTTCAGGACTCGATTCATGGCATCCTAACTGTTGTAAGGCCTCTGTGGTCTCACCCAAATCTGATTTGATGCAACGAATGTCCAAAAAGCTTGGTAGCAGTCAGCGGCATGCTAGAATCACGAGCCGCAAGGAAACATGGCAAGGTTTGGAGCAAGATATCACTGCCCGAGTCTCTGCAGGTTCCACTTATAAGCTAGCTGCACATGTTGGCATATCAAGTGCAGTTGATAAGGGAGTTGATGATGTCTATGCAACACTGAGGCTGGAGTATCATGGCTCAGATCCTCAATATGTGTTCATTGCGAGGTAGCAATAAAATTTCCTTTCTCATCGATGTTACTTCCTCTTTAATTTGAGCTGATGAGGTAATTTTCTGATGCAGAAAGTCTGTTTCGGAAAATGGTTGGGAGGTTTTGGAAGGAGCGTTCTCATTGTCAAGTATGCCTCAAAAGGTGGTATTTTATATTGAAGGACCTTCACCTGGCGTGGATCTGCTAATTAAATTGGTAGTAATCTCCTGTTCTAGCTCCACCATAGGTGATGTAAGTTTATCGCACTTTTTGAATTGGTTGGAATAATGCAATGAATGCTTTTTGTATTTATGTATTTCCAAAAGGGTCTGCCATTTTGAAGTGACTTGTTGAACATTTTTTACTTAGCAGAACCAGAACTTGGAGGGACCATCTGATATTGGGGTACTGCTTTCTTTCTTGCTTGTATTGTGCCTCTTTATTATCCTGAACTTTGTTATGTTTTGTATAAATGTATCATTTGTGAAGCTGGAATTTACTTATACCAGTACTTTTTGCAAAATCTGGACCTTTAACCTCATGCTGTAATTGTTTATTTCATTTTTTCTTTTGGTATTTATCCCAACTGTTTATAAATACTGATCATCAAATCAATATCATTATATGTCATATATATGCTGGTAGAAATGATTAAAATTTTTTATTTTCAGCTTGGCTGGGTATACAGGTCTTCTTGTCTATGTAAATGAGGTTGTGATGACATGTATTTGTAATGAAGTGGCAATTAAGTTTTCAAAATCCCTTTTATTAAACTTATATAAGAAACTGTCTTTTTGTGGATTTTGATGGAATCTGTTAGTGCTCTTTAGGTCACTGATTGGATTAGTTATAATGAATAGTTGTATTTTTTTTTATCTATCTCTGCAGAAGAATTTAAGGATTCTGGGAAGCAGTTCTACCAAGAATGTTATCAACAACCATGACTTTTCTTCAGGTCTCGATTCATGGCATCCTAACTGTTGCAAGGCCTCAGTGGTCTCGCCCAAATCTAATGGTACTCACGCTAGAATCACGAGCCGCATGGAAACTTGGCAAGGTTTGGAGCAAGATATCACCACTCGAGTCTCTACAGGTTCCACTTATATGGTAGCTGCACATGTTAGCATATCAGGTGCAGTTGATGATGATGTCAATGCAATGCTGAGGCTGGAATACCGGGACTCAGATCCTCGTTATGTGTTCATTGCGAGGTTAGTAATATGTTTTGTTTTCTCATCCATTTTACCTCTTATATTGAGCTGATGAGGTATAATGTTCTGATGGGGGTGTCTCATGCAGAAAGTCTGTTTCAGAAAAAGGTTGGGAAGTTTTGGAAGGAACATTCTCATTGTCAATTATGCCTCATAAGGTGGTATTTTATATTGAAGGACCTTCACCCGGTGTAGATCTGCTCATAAAATCAGTCATAATCTCAACCGTGGGTGATGTAAGTTTATCTTATTCTCTCACTTTAGTTCTAAAAGGGCCTACCATTTTGAAGTGATTGTTTGGAGATTTGTTTCTTAGCAGAACCAAAGTGAAAGCTCCAACTTGTATGAAGAAGAGAATGTCCTATCGAATTCCAAATTCGACGATGGCCTTAAAAATTGGTCGGATAATGGCTGCAAGATAAGTTTGCATGAATCAATGGGAAATGGAAATATTGTTCCACAATCTGGAAAGTTCTTTGCATGTGCTACAAAACGCACTGCCAGCTGGAATGGCATTCAGCAGGATATAACTGGGAAAGTCAATCGGAAGCTTGTTTATGAGGTTGATGCTGTGGTTCGAGTATTTGGTAACAATGGTACTCCTGCAAGTATTGAGGCCACATTACTAATTGAGTCTGCTAATCAGAATCCACAGTACGTAGGGGTTGCAAAGTAAGTTTATTCTTGCGATAATAGTTCCTGTTTTCTTGAATTTCTAGTAGGACAAGAGATTTCTATTAAGCTTTGTTCCTGGGTACGCATTTACATATAATTCAAAACTAGTGCACCGCTGCAATAAATGGCCTTCTCTTTTCTTCAGGCTTAATCCTTTCCACCCACTTTCTCATAATTTTGTTTCAATATTGTACATAGTGGAATCACATTTCTTGTCTTGTAACAAAAACTGAATTTTATTTGTTAATCAATTCACTCACTAGTAGTCAAATTAAGATATTGAATGAAGGTACAAACTGGACTGATAACTGCTTGTACCGAAGATAATAGCTATATACGATCAATAAAACGGACCTCATATAGTGTGTTAAAAGCTGACTTGTTGCTGATAACTGTTTGTCTATTTTAGAAACAAAAGCTACTCATTTTCATGACAAATTCATTGAATGTTTTATTTCGGAAAATTCATAAGGTGTATGTCCTGGACTAGTACTAATAAAAATGTAATTTATCTGAAGAGAAATGAATGTGCTTTGGTTTTTGATATTCTTGTTCATTCCTTAGATATTCTTAATTCTCCATCAGATGTTATGTGTTGGAATCTTTTGTATGCTTACTTACGTTGTTTGCTAAATGAAAATGCAATAGAGTGCCGGCAACCGAAAAAGACTGGATCCATATGCAAGGGAAGTTTTTAATAAACGGCTTCCCATCTAAAGTGGTTTTGTATTTGGAAGGTCCACCACCAGGCGTGGACATTCTTCTCAACAGCATGCTGGTAAAACATGCTGCTAAAGTACCCCCTTCTCCTCGTCCAGCAACTCAGGTTAGCTTGTTAGTTTTCCTGCTATCATGCTGTATTTTTCTACACTCTAGATACACTTCAATCTTTGGATGATGTGAATCCTGTTCAACTATCAACTTCTTGCTCCTGCAATTTTGCAGGATGTAGCTTTTGGTGAAAATATAATTAAGAACAGCAACTTTACTGGTGGAACAGCTGGATGGTTTGCACATCATGAATGCAAGCTTAGTGTTGGAAATGGCTCACCAAGTACTCTTCCTGTGGTGGTTATAGATTCACTTGGAGCTCATCAGCCTTTAAGTGGTAGCTACATTCTTGTGAAAAATCGCACCTACACGTGGATGGGTCCCGCTCAGATGATCACGGACAAGGTTATACCTTATTTAACCTATCAAGTAGGTACTTGGGTTCGACTTGGTCGGGGTGCTTCTAGTCCTCAAAAGGTGAATGTGACCATTAAGGTGGATAATAATGAATGGGTAAACGGTGGACAAGTTGAGATCAATGATGAAGAATGGCATGAAATTGGTGGTGCTTTTAGGATTGAGAAGCAGCCACGTGAAGTGGAGGTTTATGTTTCTGGTCCTGATCCTGGTATTGACTTGATGGTAGCTGGATTGCATATCTTTCCGGTTGACAGGCAGGCAAGGTTCAGATTCTTGCGCGAGAAAACAGATGAGGTATTTCAAAATTGCAATTTCTTATGTCTAACTGTTTTCACATGTTGGATTGAACTAGTTCCTGAATATTGTGGTTCCTTGCAGATAAGGAAGTGTGATGTCGTGTTGAAATTATCGGGATCGAAGTCAGGCAGCCTACACGGTACCTCAGTCAGAGTCAAACAGACTCAAAACAGCTTCCCATTTGGATCTTGCCTGATGAGAACAAACATAGACAACGAGGACTTCACCAAGTTCTTCGTTGAAAACTTCAACTGGGCTGTGTTTGGGAATGAACTGAAATGGAACTGGACGGAAGAAAAACAAGGACAGTTCAACTACAAAGATGCCGATGAACTCCTCAAGTTCTGCACAAGCAATGACATCAAAGTCAGGGGCCATTGCATTTTCTGGGAGGTCGAGAGTGAAATACACCACTGGGTGCGAAACTTAACTGGAAATCACTTGATGAAGGCCGTTGAAAATCGCCTGAGAGGTCTTCTCACTCGCTACAAAGGGAAGTTCCACCACTATGACGTAAACAATGAGATGCTGCATGGTTCATTCTTCCAGGATCGGCTTGGAAACGATATACTTGCCAAAATGTTCAAGAATGCTAAAGAAATAGATCCATCAGCCACTCTTTTTGTAAACGATTACCACGTTGAGGATGGCTGTGATACTGATTCATCTCCTGAAAAGTACATTGAGCATATTTGTGAACTCCAGGAACAAGGTGCCCCTATTGGAGGAATAGCCATCCAGGGACATATAGATAGTCCAGTAGGATCCATCGTGTGCTCTGCACTTGACAAGTTGGCCATTCTTGGCCTTCCTATCTGGTTCACTGAACTTGAAGTTTCTTCCAAGAATGAATACGTCAGAGCCGATGATCTGGAAGTTATGCTCAGGGAAGTTTACGCTCATCCAGCTGTGGAGGGTGTGATTCTGTGGGGCTTTTGGGAGCTGTATATGAGCAGAGAAAATTCTCATCTGATAAATGCAGAAGGGGATTTGAATGAAGCTGGTCGCAGATACCTTGTTTTAAAGGATGAGTGGCTAACTTGGGCTCATGGACAAGTTGATGGACATGGAGAATTCTGCTTCCGAGGGTTCCCAGGATCGTATGAACTGGAAATTGGAGATGGAAACACAAAATTTACTCAGAATTTTGTTGTTGAGAAAGGTAAAGCTGAAAAACCGCTGATCATCTCCATCAACATATATTAAAACAGGTTTTTCTTCCAACTTTAATGATGATATGTATTTCTTGTGTAAATTGTTCTATCGTTAGCATTCGTGATTTGAGATAGTTACTTGATATACGCTGGAAAAATAAAGTACCGTGGTCGTGTTATGTATGTAGTTGGTTTATGTTAAAAAGTAGTTTTATATATATATATATATATATATATTAGACAGTTCATTCTGATACATGATGTATGAGGCACCAGTTGTATGATACAAATAAAGTTATACTGTATGTCACTTCTTATTTTGTTGTAATTTAACCATGTGTGAAAATGAGTACTGATATGATTTGTACAAGGTTGTTGATATAGTTTCTTGGCATTACATCACTGAACAAAAGGTATCTAAGACTAGGCTAGACTAGACTAGACACATGATATCACCAAAATTCGTCTTTCCATGGGTCTTGTTCGAATATCCTCACACTAGGTACTTGGTGATCCTTGTACAAGTCAAGTACTCTGCTAACTAGCTCTTCAGGCATGTTAACAAGCTCTATTGTTTGAAGCGAAGCCACGGATTTCAGCTCTTCGGGAAGCCTCCTAAAGTACCTGCATGACCTGATTCTGAGTGACCTGAGTTCTGGCAATGCGCCTTTCTCAACTGCCAATGATCTAAGGTCTATCATTCTCTTAAACTCAAGGAAGTTCAACTGACAAAAGCCTGTCCTAGGTATTCTCACTTCCTTTCGAGGGTATGCACTCTTCTCGAGTTTGAGAAACGATAAATGTTCCAGCTTTGCCAGCATTGGCATCGGGTCCTCTTCCAGCTCGATTCCAAACAAAACCAGTCGAGTCAGATTCAGAGGCAAAGGAGGCAGCACATTCATTGTCCCACACATCTTGAGCTCACTCAGATGATAAATGTTGCTTATCCCATCCAGTGGTGGGAGCTCCTCAGAACCATGAGTTTCTGAAATTATGTAGAGCACGCGAAAGTTTCTGATCTGAGACAGTGGTGCAAAGATCTTGTCCATCTGCGAGCTGGGTCCCACTCGGATCGCGAGTTTCTGAAGGTTTGTCAAACTGATGAGACTGCTACCAATCAGCATATCATAATGTATGCTTGCAAGTGTTCTCAGGCTTTTCAATCCCTCGATATTGAGTGGCTCGTCGGAACTCAAATGCCACACAATGAGATGCCTTAAACTTTCAAGCTTCCATATCAGATTCGGGATTTTGATAAAAGCATACTCGTTGAATACATCAAGAGTTTGTAAGCGCTGCAATCGAGCTAAGAAACTTGGAAGCTCAAAAACTGCAGTGCCTCTTAAGCCAAGGTACCTCAGGAGCCTCATTTCTCCTACTTCTTTCGGCAACTCATGAATCTTACTACCGTATAAGTCCAAAACCCGAAGGAGTTTCTTTCCTTTGAAGTTGAATGTAACTTTCCCAAATGCAATAACAGTCCTAAGGTGAGAAGTTAAGTATCCGGAAAATGGAGAATCGTTATGAACAGCAATGTACCTGGATTTAACCGGTGTTTGATCATCGTCATTTCTCCCACTCGAGAGTGTTGCAAGGAAATTTTCATCTCTGCCTTTCCTGTTTGCAAGATCTCTGAACAAATCATGGAGTCTGCAGCTTTTAACCTTATCCTCAACGCTAACTTTTCCCGCCTGAACCATGTTTCTGCTGATGAGTTGCTCCAGGTAATCTGCTGCAGTGTCTTCCAAGCTTCTTACTCCACAGCTTTCAGCAGCTATCCCCTCTGCAATCCACAAGTGTGTCAACTTCTGCACGAAAATCTCGTGATCTTCAGGGAAAAGCCCCAAATGCTTAAAGCAAAATTTGAGATCAGGAGAAAGATCATGATAACTTAGTTCCAGAATCATTGAAACACCACTAAGACCCTTCCCTAAGTAGCTGCTGATATCTTCATGCACACTCTCCCATTCTCTTCTCAGCCCTCTCTTCTGCAACAGCAGGCTTCCTATAGTTATTATCGCTAGCGGCAATCCACCACAAGCGCTCACTATTCTCCGACCTAAGTTTTCCAAACTCGAAGGACACCTTCCATCAGTGAATGCACTTTTCAGAAACAACTTCCAACTTTCTTCCTCTCCCAAAGTCTCCAACTCATAGAGACTGTGAAGAGGATCGGCGTGTTGAGCAACATTCTTATTCCGGCTAGTTAGCAGCACTCGATTTCCTCTGCCCTCGTCGGGAAATACTCTAGAAAGAACATCCCAACCTGTTTCCTGCCATATATCATCCAGCACAACCAGATAATGCTTGCTTTTCAGACATCTGCGAACTTTTTCCTCTAAATCGGCATCATTCATTTCCGCTAGCGATTCATTAGAAGCCGAGGCCACTAATTGCTTGATGATGGACTTCATGATTTCCCTGAAATTGTATTTTTCAGAGACACAAACCCAAGCACGATAGGGAAACTCCTCCTGCACATCAGAATGGTTATAAGCTCTCCTAGCTAGAGTGGTCTTGCCAACACCTCCCATGCCCGTGATTGAAATCACGCGACGAGCACTGTCTTCTTTGAGAAGCTGTGAAACAAGAAAAGTTGTTTTCTCCTCAATTCCGACCAGATTCTTATCCTCAGTGTGAGCTGAGGTTCGACGAAGATGCTGCAGCTCTTGATTCGCGCGATCATTCGCTCCCTCTCCGAGGTTTTTGATGCCGTAGGTCTCCCGGCTAGCTCGGATATCCATGATTCTTGATCGGACAGATTGAATCTCTCTACCAACCTTGTCGGTACTGTATATCTTGGCAGGAAAGCAAGCTAACTTGATGAGGGCTGGCTTCCTTTTTAAGGTTTCCATTTTGCAGACGAAAACCTCAATCAGATCCTCTGCATCGTAGCTAACGTCTCGAATTTCCGACACCCAATTGCGGATCCTGGCGTCATCATCTTGCTTCTGGTCTGCATCTCTGAGGAAACACTTCATCCTCACCAGCTCATCTCGCAGTCTCTGCACGTTTTCATTAACGCCTTTGAGGAACACGATTCTTTCTTGTAACAAGGTACTAAGAATCTGAACAACAATGGACACAGCACTCTCAGCCATCTGAGCAGAGAACAAGGGCGAGGGAAATGTTATGCGCTTTCAGACAATGAATGGAGAGTAGGACAAAGCTTTCAGTGATCACTAATAATTGTTTAATCATTCATTTTATTTATTGCCATAGTTTTTATTTGTTTATTTGACTTCTATATTCATTATATTTTGTGTTTGTTTATACTAATTTTATAGACTTCAATTTTATTTTTAATTGCTGAGAAAAGAAACTCCATTCCCTTACTCCATTATATTAAGGCCCTGTTTGCTAGAGTTTATTTCTTGATGTAATGGACTGAACTAAATTGAACTGAACTGAACTGAACTGAAATGAAAATTAATGTATTGAAAAATGGAATCAGCATGACTGAATTAACCTGAATTTCATCAAATTACATTTTCACTGAACTGAAATGTACTGAATTGAACTAAACTGAACTGAACTAATCTACAGATAAGATTTGGCAAATAGGGCCTAAGTTTAAGTGTCCTTTTATTGAAATTCAAAGCCAGAAAAGATAAAAGAATAAAAATCTACTTTAAATTGGTGGAGGGGGGATTATTATTTTTTATGCAAAACTCAATTTATTTATTGAACAAGAAGTTACATGGAAAGTCCTAAAACGAACCGGAAAGGTAAAGAATACGCTAATAGATGTAAGATGCGCTTCTTTAACCAGTTTAAAGTGAGCTAACACCATCTCGGAATGGAGCCTCCGGTCAAATATGAAATGTTTTAAATTGGGGAAATGAAGGCTAAGGATATGAATAGGGCATTGCTGGCAAAGTAAGCTTGGAAATTGTATGCTAGGATATTAGTATTGCGGAATAGTCCCTTTCATCAAATGTAGACAAAGAGGTCAAGATACATAGTGCTGGAAGTCCATCCTATGGGAAAAGGAATTGATAAGAACTCAATTAAGATGGCAACTGGGGCAAGGAGACACTATTCATATCACAGAGCAGTGGATACATGTGGTTGTGAATTAGCTCAATCAACAAATTGAGGTGGCACATCACACATGGTGTCACATTTCCTCACAGCACAAAAACAATGGAAGGCCATGGTTTCCGCCCACTGTTATTATTAAAAATTGCAAAAATCCATATTACTGTCAATCAGAAGGATACTGTCAAGGAAGAATACATGGAGCAGAATCAGCTAGATATAACAAACAATAGCTTGCAACATACCAAGTTTTGGGGATTGAATATTCCTTTGAAAATCATAGTGTGTGTTGAGAACATGTTTAGAGCATACTCAACTCTTTATGCAGAAATGGTTGCGTGCATGGTGTGGATACAGACGGATTGTAAGGTGCTTAAGCATTTGCTTACATGCCAAGAAGTCAATCCGCCGTGACAGATTCAACCACTCCTTACGAAAGTAAGAGAAGTGCTGCATAAGTTTCATTTATATTTTGTTCAGAAAGTAGATATCTATGGTTTGTAACGAACATAACAGGGCTACGACTCTGGCCTTTTCTTTTAATTAATTTAATATGTTTTTTTCGTTAAAAAAAAGGCAGTGAGTAAGAATGAGTAAATATTTAATAAATAAAGTTTAAATTTTAATAAATACCTTTGTAATATTTTAAAGTTTAAAATTTAATAAATAAATTAGAAAATATTTTAAATATAAAATTAGAATGAGAACATCTCATGTAAGATCCCCGTACGATAAGGGCATGCCAAAAAGAGACCACCTATTGGGGGTTCTTATACAATTATTTTAATTATTTGGACAAAAAAACATAAAAGATCAAGGAAAAAAGTGAAAAATATTACCCAAATGGTAAAAGATCAAGCCAAATAAAAACATCAGTCCCAAAACCTAAAAGATAAAACCAAATAAAAATCAAACCAAATAAAAGATCAAACTCAATTTTAAAAACATGACTAGGCTCAAACAGAAGTAACTCAAATATATAAAATAATTGTGTAATACACCCCTCAATCTTGTAGAAATCGACCTCATTTTGACTTGCCCTTACTGTAAACGTAAGGTGTCCTTATTTGACATTTTCTCAATTAGAATACATTTAAAAATAAATTGGTCTCCTTTTGTTGCAAAATGGTGTACGGGTTGATATGCAATTACAGAAAAATATAGTAAACCCAAAAGCAGTGAGAACTCTACGCGCCATACATAAGATAAAACCCAGCATTTTTCCCCAAATCCTCATCTCGAAAAACCCAGAGCTCGCCAGCCAATATTCCCGCGCTGCCTTTTCTAATTGGGTAAAGGTTTTAGAAACTAGAAACCTTAATTCAGCGTGGCGTCTCAAACCTTGAGAGCTTTTCGGCGTCATTATCTCTGAATCCCTCCCCGCCACTGGCTGGTCACCTCTGTCAGAAGAGTAAGGTTTGCTTTCCTTTTGTCAAATCATTGCTATTGCTTTTTAGATGCTCTGTATTCGCTTTGAGATGGTTTGATTGTTTGATTTAGCGTTTTTATTTTTACTTAGATGTGATGGTATTGGTAGTAGAGTTTTATTTGTGATTGGAGCTTGGTGGTTTTTGAGTGATTACCAAGTTTGCCTTAATGATCAAATGTGGGAGTTTTTCTTGTTTATCTTCATGTATACAGTTCTAGCTTGATATTAGGTAATAAAGGCATTTGAGCTCTTAAAATCCAGCCATCATTCATCAAATTGTTTAGTATATATAGATTGAAGTTTAATCCATTATTTTGGTCTAGAAAAGTGTAAGAATGTAGTACTTGAGCTAGTGTCTGTGGCTAAGGCATTGGCGCTGTCTTGTAAATCTCTCTTAGATTTCATGATGCACGATATTGGATAATTTAGCTCCACTGTCACCTCTAGTTTATTCTTGCCTCTTGCTATAATATACTATACTGTTGCAATCGTTAAAAATGTTTTCGAGCAGAAGATCATAAAATTTACCTAGGAATCTAAAACAGATGATGAAACATCTGATTTTGAATAGCCATATTGAACTGCTATACTGTAAGATAGGAAGATTGAAAGATGGAAGGTGAATCACTTGGATTACTAACAAAAGTTGAATTTCTCACTTTTTAGTTTTGCATATAGTGAAGACATGCTTAATATGTGGTCTTTTACAGATAAATACGTTTTGCTCTGTTATTTTGACTCTAAATTGATGATTCACCTACAAATTTGTTTTTTTTCACGATAGGGCAATAATAGAAATACTAAATTGTGCTACTAATGATTATTGACTGCCCTTTTAGTTGCATGTATTGCTTTAAAAAATACAAGTGTGTAATCTTTTGGGTGCTAAGTTTTGAGGATGATATTTGTTGTAGATTCTAGGTGGTGGCTTGTTTATACATTATACTTGTATTCTGATGGTTGATGGTTGTTTCTTGGTGTATTATGATGGTTGTTTTTTGGTGTATTCTGATTATACTGCTTTCACAAGGTGCACTAATCTTCTGTATGGATTGATTTCTCTGAAACGATAGTTTGATACTTACAATCAGAATGAAGTGATTACTTATTGTATTAGGCCTTTTCCTATTTGTTATGTTTGTGAAGGCAAGAAAGATCTGTGTTTGTGTATCTTATCTTGCATAATGTGAGTTTGGGATTTTTCGTTGCATAATGTGAAGGCTATTTTCTGTGTTTTGATCCATGGTGTTTTGATCTTACCATTCTGAATCTTTTGTTTTTGTTTTGTCACAGCACTAGAAAAATGGCAAAGAGAAAGCAAGTTTCTGCAGGGCCATCCACTAATCCTGTGGACAATGGGGAACCAAAGTGGGACTTGAAATCCATCAGGAAGGATATTGAGTATCTAGGTAAGTCGGATTCCACCATTACTTTGTAACAAGAATGTTATAACTGGACAGGCTGCTTTGGAGAGTTGGTTTTGCAACCACTCAAATATTAAGATTTTCCCAATCAAGCATTATATAGGGCTTTGCATATATTTATTGCTCTTGAATTATGAAGTGGATATTTGAAGGCTATTTTATTGTGTGTTTATTTATTAAATGTTTATAATGATGGGTAGGAAGTTTGGAATGCGTCATATAGGGTGAAAGTTTGCAATCTCTTCCTTGAACATACGGATTATATCATGTTGTTGATACTTAGGGCTTCATTTTGTATGACGATCACATTAGATATGTAGGAAACAATCTGCTTGCTAGAAACCTTGAGGAACTTCCAAAGTATTCTCTAAGAGGACGTCCTATCATCATTTTTATTACTACTATAATACCTTTCTGGTTGCATCATTCTGTCTATGAGCTCAGGTTAAAAGCTGGCTACTTTTGCATCCAAAGTGCACTGGCCTTTTTGTTAAACTCGTCTTGTATTTTGCAGAATGTTTGCACTTTGCAGTCTTTGTCATTCCATCCCCTCCAAATTTGATGTCTTATGAACTGAACTAAATATGATGCTTCAGGCGATTTGTACCTGTTGGGTTAATCAGTCTTTAATTACCCTTAATGAAATTGAGGTCTAACGTGTAGTACCCGTGGAACTTAGTATTAACTTGACAACATTTGATGGGACAGTTTGTGAGGTAGTTTGAGTCATCACAATTTTCTTTTGTTTAATGTTCTAATTTTCAGGCTCCACTCACATGTCATGGAGAGAGAAGAAGGAGCTGGAAAACAGGAAAGTGGTGTCTCTTGGTGGCAAGGTAAGGAATTGCATCATTATTATCAACCAGAATTAGGAACTTTTTTCTATATTCTGTAGGCTTACTAATCACTGTATTAATCTTTTGTCTAGCCTCTCAAGGGGCAGAGATTACCACTTAGTGTTGCAAGGGTGATGATGAAGAACCAGAAGGAAAGAGAGGCAAAGAATCATGAAGAGGTTTGTATCTGCCATGAAATGGCTCTTGATGATAGGGCATCTTATGCTTTTTTAGCACCTACTAACTGTTAAAATTTGTAGAGTATGATACTGGCACGATTTGGCGGGAGTCATATTAGCAGAGATGTTAAAAGGATGGATAGGAGGAAGCCAGAAGAAAGAATTTTGAGATCAACTGAAGGTTATTTCAGAAATGGTGTGCTTGATGTTAAGAATTTGCTAAAGTCTTCCAACTCCAGACCCAAGGATGATGGCATGAGCAAGATCAAGCGGCTTACTGGAGAACCAAAGAAGAGTACTGGCGGCAAGAAGAAGAAGAAGAAGAATGGTAAGAAAGGTGGTCGTAAAAGTCGGAGGTAGAGTGGTTCTCAAAGATTATGCCGAAGAAGCTCATAGACACTTTAGGCTTTGCTGGCTTGTTGTAGCTATTTCCCCATTGATATTGTGGTCATCAGAAATTTGAAGAAAAGTCACTTCAGGTATTTAGAAGTCTCTATTTTGTATTCAGAATCATAATTTCACAAATCTTCATAAGTCGAGATTATGCAATCCACCTTATGCATTTTGATTCAGAAGACTTGGTACAAGATTGGCTCCAAATTCAAATGGACAATTGGATTGTTAATTATTATGTCCACTTGTCTGATTCAAGCTTATTAATTATTAATATCAACTACTTCAATCACATCAGATTGGGTTTGCTTTGATTCTTCAACCTGAAAGTCTTTAATATATTAGGATCACTAGCTTCAAGGTTGGTTTTTGAATCTGTTCTTTCTTCGAATGTCAGTTTAGGAGACTTAATTAGATCTAGTCTAGGAGACTTCTTTTAGAATGACTCACTTTTGTCACCTAATTTAAAAGAACATTTCAAACTACTTATTTTATCTTCCAAGTTTCGAGTTTAATATGATAAATTCATCCACTTTGACATAACTAATCTTGTTCTCATGAAAATTTCTCAACTGTCCTCAATTGGTCTAATTGAATAATCATGCTTAATATGTAAAAGATCCGTCTTAAAAGTGACAAGATCAGACATGAAAATGAGAAACAATAGTACATTAAAGGATCATACTTAATATGTAAAAGGTTGGATTTGAAAGTAAGAAGATCAACATTTTTTCCTAGTCTCATGTGAGACAAGGCTAATATGAATTTTTAGTCTAATAATATTTGTCATTAGTGTTCTCATAACTAGTTTAATATGAATTATTCATTAATTTAGACCCTGTTTGCTAGAGCTTATTTCTTGCTGTACTGAACTGAACTGAAGTGAAAATTGATGTATTGAAAAATGAAATCAGCATGACTGAATTAACCCGAATTTCATCAAATTGCATTTTCACTGAACTGAACTGAACTGATCTGATAAGCTCCGGCAAACAGGGCCATACTTTAGTTCTGTTGCTAATAATAATTGTTTGATTTGACCAGTTCACACAACACTTTGAATTTTCAAATATAAATGTAAGATGGATGCATTATAAATAAAGCCCTTTTGTTAGAACACTTGAAGAATAACCTCCATTCTCCATTGCTTAACACACACACACACACACAAAGAGATTATCTCCTTTCATTGCCAAAGTTCCCCTCATATGGCTGAGAGTGCTGTATCCATTGTAGTGGAGATTCTTGGTACACTGTTAAAAGATAAAATTGTGTTCCTCAAAGGTGTGAATGAGGATGTGCAGAAACTGAAGGATGAGCTGGTGAGGATGAAGTGCTTCCTCAAAGATGCAGACCAGAAGCAAGATGACGATGCAAGGATCCACAATTGGGTGTTGGAGATTCGAGAAGCGAGCTACGATGCAGAGGATGTGATTCAGGTGTTTGTCTGCAAAATGGAGTCCTTAAAAAGGAAGTCAGCTCTCATCAAGTTTGCTTACTTTCCTGTCAGGATTTACATTCTTGACAAGGTTGGTAAAGGGATCAGATCCGTGCAATCAAGAATTATGGACATTCGAGCTAGTCGGGAGACTTATGGCATCAAAAACCTCGGTGAAGGAGTGAATGATCGCGCGAATGAAGATCTGCACCATCTTCGTCGAACCTCAGCTCACACTGAAGATAAGAATCTGGTAGGAATTGAGGAGAAAACAGGTTTTCTTGTTTCACAGCTTCTCAAAGAAGACAGTGATCGTTGCGTGTTTTCAATCACGGGCATGGGAGGTGTTGGCAAGACTACTCTAGCTAGGAGAGTTTATAACCATGCTGAAGTGCAGAAGGAATTTCCCTATCGTGCCTGGTTTTGTGTCTCTGAAAAATACAATTTCAGGGAAATCATGAAGTCCATCATAAACCAAGTGGACTCGGTTTCTGATGAATCACATGCGAAAATGGATGATGCCGATCTAGAGGAAAGGCTTCGCAGGTGTCTGAAGAGCAAGCATTATCTGGTGGTGCTTGATGACATATGGCAGGAAACAGGCTGGGACATTCTTTCTAGAGTATTTCCCGATGAGGGCCGAGGAAATCGAGTGCTGCTCACTAGCCGGAATAAGAATGTTGCTCAACACGCCGATCCTCTTCACAGTCTCTATGAGCTGGAGACTTTGGGAGAGGAAGAAAGCTGGCAACTGTTTTCCAAAAGTGCATTCACTGATGGAAGGTGTCCTTCGAGTTTGGAAGACTTAGGTCGGAAAATAGTGAGCGCGTGTGGTGGGCTGCCGCTAGCAATCACAACTATTGGAAGCCTGTTGTTGCAAAAGAAAGGGCTGAGAAGAGAATGGGAGAGTGTGCTTGAAGATATCAGCAGCTACTCAGGAAAGGGTCTTAATGGTGTTTCGATGATTCTGGAACTAAGTTATCGCGATCTTACACCTGACCTGAAGTTTTGCTTCAAGTATTTGGGATTCTTTCCTGAAGATCAAGAGATTTCAGTGCTGAAGCTGACAAGGCTGTGGATAGCAGAGGGAATAGCTGCTGAAAGCAATGGAGCAAGAATCTTGGAAGACATTGCAGCAGATTATTTGGAGCAGCTCATCAGCAGAAACATGGTTCAGGCAGGAAAAGTTAGCGTCGAGGATAAGGTGAAAAGCTGCAGACTCCATGATTTGTTCCGAGATCTGGCAAACAAAAAAGGCAAAGATGAAAGTTTCCTTGAGACTCTCTCGAGTGGTAGATACATTGGTGTTCATGATGATTCTCCATTTTCTGGATCTTTATCTCCTAATGTTAGGACTATCCTCTCCTTTGGGAAAGTCACATTCAACTTCAAAGGCAAGAAGCTCCTTCGGGTGCTGGACTTAGACGGTAGCAGCATTCGCGAGTTACCTAAGGAAATCGGAGAAATGAGCCTCTTGAGGTACCTTGGATTAAGAGACACTGGGATAACTAAACTTCCTAGTTCCCTGGCTCGTTTGCAACACTTACAAACTCTTGACATACTCAACGAAGATCAGAATGCTGTTGAAATCCCAAATGTGATATGGAAGCTTGAATGTTTAAGGCATCTCATTGTATGGCAGTTGAGTTCCGATAAGCCACTCAGGATCGAGGGACTGAAGAGCCTAAGAACAATGGTATGCATACATTATGATATACTGATCTGTAATAGTCTCATCACTTTGACAACCCTTCAGAAACTTGCAATTCGGGTTGAAGCCAGCTCAGAGATGGATAAGCTCTTTACATCATTGTCTAAGCTCGGGAACTTACGCGTGCTCATGTTGGATTCTGTATCCGATGAACTCCCACCCCTGGATGGGATAAGCAAGCTGAATCATCTGCGCGAGCTCAAGCTGGTTGGGAAGATGAATGTGTTGCCTCCTTTGCCTCCAAATCTGACTCGCTTGGTTTTGTTTGCAACGGAGCTGGATGAGGACCCGATGCCAAAGCTGGCAAAGTTGGAACATTTGTCATTCTTGAAACTGGAAAAAACAGCATACCCTCGAAAGGAAGTGGTGATACCTAGGAATGGATTTTGTCGGCTGAACTTCCTCGAGTTCAAAAGGATGATAGACCTTAGAACATTGACAGTCGAGAAAGATGCATTGCCAGAACTCAGGTCACTCAGAATCAGGTCCTGCAGGTACTTGAAGAGGCTTCCTGAGGAGCTGAAATCGATGCCTTCGCTCCAAATGATAGAGCTTGTGAACATGCCTGAAGAGCTTGTCAGCAGAGTACTTGACTCGTACAAGGATCGCGAAATACCTGGTGTGAGGATATTCGAACAAGACCAGTGGAAAGACGAATACTGGGACTAATGTGGGCAGATTCAGCATTTCTCAACATCTATCTAGTGTTAGATATCATTTGTTGCCTCTGTACAAATATCTTCATTACAAATCAATAAGTAGTACCATATCATCATTATAATTCTCAGTTTCTCAGTTTCTGGACTTGACCTCACCAAATAAAATCAAATCAAATAAAGCACAAATAGCTGAAACATCAAGTATCAAAGTATGCCATCTGTATCAGGATCTCAAAGCATGGTGAACACACAAATTCGGCAAACTCGCAAATTACAGAAAATGTATACATAAGATGGAAAAAAGCATTTGCAGGAGAACAAGATTACAGCTCGAGGAACCTCCGACAATTATTTTTCAACAACAAGAAGAACAAATTCAAGAATCTTCCTTTTCAGAATTGACGTACGTACCGGTACTGCAAAGCACTGAAAATGCTGATATCAGAGATGTGTTTGCAGAAAACACAAGCTAAGAATATGAAGCAAATCTACTAGTAATATAAGTTCCACTTACAGGAATCGTAGTCAACCCCTTTTCCGCTTCTTCAAAAGAAAAAAAACACAGATTGCAGACATCAGGTATTTTTATTCAAGAACCATGCATTTCAGACCTAAAAATGAAAACAATAACTTAGGGTAAGAGATGACATAAAACCTGCATTATTAATATAGCTCTCCATTCAAGTAGATTCAACGACGCTTGACATAATTCATGTATTTGGAAAAGTACAACCAATAATTCAAACCATTAAACAGAATTGGAGATGAAGATAGTGTCGATTACCTCCAATCACTTGAAAATATGCGAAATCAAGATGAGCATCAGTGATATAAACATGCCTTAAATTTTCTATTCTCCACATGGTGATTGGCAGTGAAGTCAATCCCTCCTCATAACTGGTGATGAGCATTGATGATTGCAGTCCAGATCAGTCTCAACATATGGAAGCATTGATTTATGATTTCCGGAAAACAGTTGAAGAGTACCAATGTCCCACAAGCCACCTGCCAATTCTCCTCCATTGTCTGTTTGAATGCTAACAACTCTCTGATTTGCACTTTCCTTTTCAGTGTTTAGACGAAGTACAAGATCTCTGATAAAGTTCACTGTCTCTGATTTCTCTGTCAGTAACTCAACCCAAGAGAATCTAGAGAAGTCATCAACACACACAAAGATGAATCTCTTTCCAGACACACTAGAGATATTAACTGGCCCCATTAAATCCATATGAAGTAATTCCAAGTTCTGGGAAGTGGTGATGTCATTAATGGCTGAGTGAGGTGCCTTTGTCTGTTTTCCTTCCTTGCATGGACCACAGATCATATCCTTCTGATAAGTGATTTGAGGAAGCCCCCTGATAGCTTCAATCCGAGATGCTCTACTTAGTGCTTTGGTGTTTGCATGACCCAGTCTTCGATGCCACAGAGTCGAGTTGTCAATCTTAGCACTCAAGCATTTTATTGATGGTTCCAAGATATAACAGTTATCAGAAGATCTTCTCCCGGTGAGTATTCCATTAGAGCCTTGCTTGACCGTACATATATATTCATCAAAATGGACTGTCATATGATGATCACAAAGATGACTGATGCTTATAAGATTTGCCTTGAGATCCTCTACTAGCAATACATCATAGAATACAGGAAAGTTCTGAATATGTAGCTCGCCTTTCCCGATAACCTTCCTGATTTTTCCATCTCCAAATTGAACAGTGCCAATCCAAGGTAACACATTTTTGAGAAGATCTGGGAACCAGTCATGTGTCTGGAACATCCGCTATCAAAGTACCATGTGTCCCTGGCATAAACACTATAGCAGGTATGAACTACATAACAGTTGAGGGAGGTTTTAGGAATCCATACCTTCTTGGTCAATTTCTTCTGCAGTTCAGGTTCCATGTTGCAACATGAGACAAATTGCTTGCCTCTCATGATATCTCTAAGTAATTTCATACATCGAGATTCATTATGCCCCTGCATCATACAGTACTCACAACATCTGGGAGGGGTTTTTCTCTCTACAATTCCATAGTTAGACTGATTACTTCTGTTTTTCTTCTGGCTGGTAGATAAATGATTTCCAGCAGATATAAACATTGTCTTCTTCATCTGAGAGTTTGATACCTTGCTGTTGAAACCCAGACCATGCTTATTACCATCAGTTTTTCCCATTATCAGAAGATCATTCAATTTGGCAGTTCCCTTGTTCAATTTCTGAATGGTTGCTTCAGCCTCTTCAGCCCTAGCAATTACAGATTTCAACTTCTTCCCCAGATTGTCATAGTCAATGGTTCTGGACTTAGCCTTTTCTTCAGCACTCACTGCCCTAGAGGTCATAATTTCCAGTTTCTTGACTAGAATTTCAGAGGCTACTTCAGCATCCTTAGCTCTCTTGGTCATTACTTCAAGCTTTATGGATTTCTCCATATCATCCATAGGTTTCTTTCCCTCAGATATCTCACTTTTCTTCATGTGATCAGCAAGAGACTCCTCAGCTTTCTCAGCTCTTTTTGTCATGGATTTAAGTTTCAAAGTCAACTTCTCAATTTCCTGCTCCTCAACCAGTGAATCATTTACTAAGGTGTTGACTTTTACTTTCAGAGACTCAACTTCTTCTGAAAGTTTTAAGACTTCAGTACCTTCACTTTGACCATCCTTCAAATTTTTGATTAATTCAACAGATTTTTCCCATTTCTTGTAGAGCTCATCATAAGCACACTGGATATCAGAACTTTCTAAGTCATCTGGAACTGGTCCTGACTCCACAACTCTAACGCCAAAGGATACATGTTTCTCTGGCTGAATCTCATCTTCATCATCACTCCAGGTTTCACCAGATGCTACAAATGCCTTTGGTTGATTCAGGAAATTTCCACACTGATAGGCAAGATGTCCATAACCCCCACATTCCTTACATTGAGGTTTTCCAGCATGCTTTGTACCTTTAGGACCTCTAGGTAAATCATCAACAGATCTGAGTCTGTTCTGAGAAGTATCACTCCCTTGATAATTTTTGAAATTGTTCTGTGGATCTGTAGGCTGAGCTCCTTGACCCTGATAAGGCTGAGCTCCCTGATTCTGAAAAACCTGAGTTCCTTGACCCTGATAGGACTGAGTTCCCTGGTTCTGAAAGGGCTGAGCTCCTTGGTTTTGGAAAACCTGAGTTCCCTGGCCTTGATTCACTTGAGCTTGTACACCTTGTGGACTTGGAAACCCTCTGACTTGACCTTGAGTACCTTGATTTCCTCTTCCTTGATTTCCATAGAAACCTCTGCCTTGATTTCCCCTCATGAATCTCCCAAAGTTTCTAGCCAGCAAAGCCATTTCATCTGAACCAGCATTTTCCATCTCCTCCAACTTTCCTTTCCCTTTTGATGTTGCAACATGAAATGACAGGGCCTTTTTGTCCTTACTTTTCTCAGTGCACATCTCTGATGTCTTCATAAACCCCATCAGCTCATCTAGAGTAACCACATCCAGCTAAGAATTAATCTCCAAGTTCATGACTAAAACCGAGAATTTCTCAGGCAGTGACCTCTTCACCTTGTCCAAAACTTGAGCCTCAGTATATCTTTCTCCAAACTGGTGTGCTCTATGAATTAAATCTTTCAATCTAGTGCTGCATTCATCAACTGACTCGTGTTCCAACATCTCCAGGCTTTCAAATTCAGATTTGATCATTCCAAGTTTGATTTTTCTGACTGACCTGGAACCTTCATGCTCCTTCTCAAGAGCTTCCCAGGCAGCTTTGGCAGTAGTACACCCCGAGATGATTCTGAATTGATCATCTTTTACTCCATTATACAGAGCCCCCAAAACCTTACTGTTAAGCCTCTTCATTGCCTTCTCTGCATCAGTCCATGGAAGAGGTTTAGGAATAGTTTCACCAGCCGGATTTGTTGTGATAGGTGGACTGTAGCCAATCTCAATCATGTTCCAAGCATCATCATCAAGTTGGTCAATAAATATACGCATGCGCGTCTTCCAGTCCGGGTAGCCTCTATCAACCAGTAGAGGAGCTCGTGTGATGGATCCTCCTTCTTTGGCCATAGTAAGCAGATCGGTCACTCACCTCGCAAGAGGATTAAAAGAGTGATTAAGCTCTGATACCAATTTAAAGTCCGTGCTTACTAAAATCTATACTATCGTGTCAAGTTTTAATTTAAAAACAGCAAAATTAAAACTAAGTGCGGAAAGTAAAAAGACACGATATGATCACCCAGTTCAGTGCAAAGCACCTACGTCTGGGGGGCCGTAGCCCGTGTTAAGATCCTTCACTAGATGCAATAAATATTTTCCTGATCTATAACAATCTAGTGGCTACTCTAGCAAGCCTATCACACTACCATTTCTTTCTGATAGCTGTTACAGTGATTACCTTCTTTTTCACGAAGGTGCGGCAAGATCTTGAACACCCGAGCTTTAACACACGTCCCTAGTGTTTTGGTTATTGTAGAAACCGTGGACTGCGTTGCCTTTGCTCTCAAAACGATAAAACTCTGAATTACAGAAGTTTTCTGTGTAAAACCGATAAAATGAGCACGCAACCGATGTCCTTCTTTTATAGCTTATTGCCGTGAAAACCTTCCTTTTGCACGGCTCTTGAATCCTTCCTTCAATAGACTTCTATTCCTCATTTAAATCTTGAAGAAAAGGAATTTATGTGTGTCTAATCATCTGGTAAATGGAAAACTGATCACCACGAATATTTCCATTCTAATACAGCTGCAAATCACATTGTAGACACCCATTAGTACCGTAGTTTCCATAAACTCCATCGCACAATATTTTCCTTCCATCTTCAAAACCTGCGCTGGAACCTGGAAAATATTCTATCTTTTTCTGCCAACTGAAGTCATGTTGCAACATGACATTCCACAAAGCAGCCAACAAAATCTGGACTTACACCGGTTTCTCTCCCATAGCTGATAAACTCCTTGTAATTGGGTGGACAGGTTAGCACCGGTTAATAATTAGCACCGGTTAATAAGAGAACCGGAAACATATTTCGCTGGTGGCCTTAGCTGCTTTTCAACTGTTTTCCGGAAATCATAAATCAATGCTTCCATATGTTGAGACTGATCTGGACTGCAATCATCAATGCTCATCTCCGTTGAAAACGCTCTTGGTATCATTGACTTTGATATCATAGATTTGATGGCAAAAACACAGATGCCAATCGTATTCTATATCATCCCAGTAGGACATGCCCGTTAGAACCATTCTATGAAAATTTAACTCCAGCGTCAACATCTCAAAGGGACGTGTCAAGTACTCATGATCAAGGTCCATACTGGTGAATCCCTTGAAACTTGACCTTAAAAAAAAAAACAACACATTAGTTGTTTGAAAATGCTTGTTTATATGGATGACCTTTGATATGAGTATGCATAAATTTGTTTTTGCGAAATAAACCTTAGAATCCCTAGAACCTCACCAATCTTTCAAACTCTAGCCCCATTAATTAGAGCAAGTCCAACAGCTATATTAAAACAATAAAAATGGTAAAATTTAGAGAAATCAATGCATTAAATGTTATATACATGGTAAATGTCATATTGAAAGCCTCAATATGAGCCTCAATTTTGAGAAGGTCTAATTGAGGGTGTCAATTAATTAATGCTACAATTGACTCTTGCATTGGAGATGATATTTTGAGTTGGGAGTCTATTATACTGATGGGGCATGTGAATTTTTTAAATTGAGACTTGCATTGGAGATGCTCTAAATTAAAATAGCAATTGGGAGGAAAGAGAAGATTTGGGGGTTTTGAGCCTCTAAATTTTAATACTACCAATTTCTATTCCTCATTTGTATCAAAGTTTCTACATTCAAATCTCTATAAATTTATACCCAATGAGACCAAAGATTATATGATTGAATTTGTCGTTGGTGAGCTTTAAACCCGCCGATTTCCTTGATTGAATTTGTCGTTGGTGAAATTGACCAAGGAAATGATCAAGAAAATTGACCGAAAGATCAAGCAAATTGAACGAAAGATCAAATTAACTGAAAAATCAAGGCAAAACAAAATTACTCAAGGACATTGATTGAAAGATCAAACAAACTGACTAAAAGATCAAGCAGAAACAGTAAATGCTCATTCCCCCGCTCTTGGTCTCCACAAGGACATGTCTCACCCAAGACTTTCTCATAAATTAATAATCTCGATAAAACTAGAAATATGTCCAGTCCCAACTTGGGACCAGTACAAAATTGAACCTCAATTTATACAATAATAAAATAATAACCTTTTTGATATCCTAGTGTATATATATTGGTTCCAACGAAATTATAAATTAATAATTACTTACAGATTTCATGTGCACTTCAATTTAGGAGCCATAGTTGATGTGATTTTAGAATTTTTCAATGAAAATTTTATAGTGATAAATTTCTAACTATGTTTAATGTATTACGTCGGTACCATGGACCAACTTTTGATACGACAATGAACTAACTTTTTACTCATTCAAAAATAATGACTTGACAAATTCTCTTGCAATATCGCTCTTGATTTCACGGTAGCCATCGTGATTTCAGATCGACTATTGAGGATGACAGACTCGGACACGATCGCTGCTTTGTACTTCAGGTTCTCGCTCACGGAGGAGGAGAAACAGACGCCGCAAGCAACAATACTGCATACGTCGACCATGGACCACATGAGGCTTCTGATCGGGAAGCTATTGGCGCTGAGGAGGATTCCGATAGCTGATGTACAGTCATGCTTCGCTAGGGCTTGGCGCTTGAATTCAGACTTAAAGGTAAAAACCCTAGCCGATAATATTTATCTGTTTTTGTTTCCGAACATTGGATCGAGGAAAAGAACCTTGGAAACGTAGCCCTGGATTCTTGATGGCATTTTGCTTATGCTATAAGAATCACAAGGGGATATGGTGCTGATGGAAATTGTGTTCGATAGGGCTCCGTTCTGGATTATAGCGCACGTGCCAACACAGGCTAGATGAACGTCGATACAACACGTGACATCGAGACGCGATAGGGAAGTTCCTCAATGTGGAGAAGGATGCAGACGGGGAATTGGTTGGGAAATTTCTCCGTATTCGCTGTGAAATTGACTTGAAGAAGCCGCTTAAGAGGGTTCAGATTCCTCTGGGAGCTTCAAATATGTTGATTCTCCAGTGTGAGAAGCTTTCTATGACTTTTGTTGCATCATAGGAAACACTTCGAGGAATTGTACAGTAAGGTAGGGGGCGCCCAAAGAGCAGAGAAACGCCGTTAACTACCCTGAAGGAATGCGGCTCAAGCCATGGAGAAACCCTTTTCCGATGCACGGAGCCAGTGGAATGAGCAACCGCAACATAGACAGCCGGAAAAATGAGAAGAACGGGAGAAGAATGAGACGGAGCAGCAAACCTTTGCCATGGAACTTGAGCCCCGACAGCAGCCTATCTCGGAATTGGTAGGGAACTTCGAGGATATTGATGTGGAGAGAGCACTGGATATTCAGAGATTAGCATGGAGATATATGCGTCCCTTCAGAGAGCGGGTTGTGCTCGAACAATTTCACAAAGAAAAACAGAAAGGAGTTCCTATCACACAGGAGCCTTGTGTACGGGAGATTCTTGAGCATATTCGCAATCACCTGGATCATGGAATAACGGTACAACAACCCCAACCAACACCCCTATTGGATTTTCCTGAAGTGGCGGTGATGGACTGCTTGAAGAGGAGGAAGCCACATTCTCTCAAAACCGTGGTAAGGTGTAATTCCTATCTACCAGATTCAGATCAAATAAGTTGTCTAAAATACTGACTAGTTGTGTTTTAGGTTTTACTGCATAAACGATGTTGCAACATGAAAAACCTTAAATTGCAGAAAATAAAAGACACACAGATTTGATCACGCAGTTCGGTGCAATGCACCTACGTCTGCGGGGCCGTAGCCCTGTGTTGAAATCATTCCACTAAATTGTCAAAAGACAGATTACAGACTTATCTTTTACAATTTCTAAGTGGTTGCGATCCCTCGCTCCAATCGGACCACCAGTTCTCCTAGTCTTTGATGTTGCGATCCCTCGCTTCAATCGGACCACTAGTTCTCCCTAGTCTACGATCACTCCCACACCAGGAGCTTTATGGTGATTTCGAACACACCGGCTTCCACACGTCCAAATGGTTGTGATAAAGTAAAACGGACTGTGCTGCCTTTTGCTCAAGATTGAAAACAGATTCTGAAGACAGAATTGTTGCGTGTAAAAACGTTAGGTTGAGCAGCGCAGCTTATATCCCTTTTATAGCATTATGCCGTGGTTGAAGAGGTTACTTCACGGCATCAAATTCCTTCCTTCAATCATGGTTGATTTGATTCTCGAAATCTCTGAAGATAAGGAATAAAGAATATCTTCCAACTAGAAAATATGGCAAGATTTCGATCCAGCTCATTGATCAAATCTCCATGGTGAAAACACTTAGTTGTTGATATTCGCTGGACTGTATTTAACGTAAATCCCATGCGCACAATATTTCCTTGCCTTTTAAAGCTGCGTTGGAATTTCTGTCACTTTCTGCTAAACCCTAATCGATGTTGCAACATCGAATCGGCCACAAATAAGCCAATAAAAAATGGACTCTACAATCTCCCCCTTTGGCAATTTGTGGACCGCAAACAACTTTTGGATGGCGCCAAAACAAAACAGCTACTTCTCAGTAAAATCATCAATTAAGGAACTCCCCCTGAGTCATAGCATTACTTCAACACACCAATCCATCCAAATCCAGAAAATCAAAAAATGTAGCAGAAAGTGAGAATAATCAAATACAGTCATCCAATAATAAAATCCACATAAATCCAAAAGTAACTCCCCCTCGGACCATGAACTGCCAAAGACAAAGAACTGAACTCAATCAGAATCAGAAACAACATTCCTCTTGGACCTCATAACAGCAGTAGACTTAGGTTTCTTGGCAGCTGGAGACTTGGATATCTTGATGACAGTCTGACTTGAGGTAGAAGCTCTGGTCTTTTAGGTCTAGAAGAGGTCTTAATTCCAGTAGCATTTGTAGCAGCAGGAAAAAGAACTCTGGACCCTTTCTTAAGCTGAGCTGCAAGATCCGAAAACCTTTTCTGATCATCACTATGCTTCTTGACCATCTCAGAATGAAAGTCCAGCTGACCCATATGATAATTTAACTTCATCTCTCTTTGCAAGGCAGTAATTAGGCAGCGGCATGGATGCGGCACAACATCAGACTTTCTGGAGTTTTTAGCTGCATGATGAATTCTTCTAAAATACACTTCCCCAGATGTATCAATCCCAATTCCATAGTGAACTTCATTAATCTTCTCAACATTAAATTCTCTGAGAGACAGCCTATTGAAAGTCAAGCTAGCTTCATCTGTATAAAATCTGTCATCCAAGGCCATAGAGATCAACATGGCTTTCAAAACTTCATCTGTATCATCAGTAGGAATGGTCTCCTCTGGTTGGGGTTCAGGCAGCTCATCTTCAGAATCCTCCAAACCTGCAAAGTTCTCCTCTGGCTCAGGAACAAAATAAATAGTGGGAACAACACCAAAAGAACCTCCTGGACACAGGCACGAGTGAATCGACCCCTAGGCTCTGCTCCCCCTAAATTTGTAATCGTCTTCCTTTCAGGGCCAAGACGGAACCTACTACACTGTCGAAAGCTAGACCCATCCACAATAATATACTCCCCAAATCAAAACAGCAGCAAACTCCAATATACTCGACAAACCCGAACGAAACTCAACCACGAAGATTCAGATGCAAAGCCAGTACCTTTCGAGTTGTGACGGAAATCCGATGACCGAGAAGAACTTGAACACCAAACACAGCAAAATATCTCTGGAGAAATTTATAGACAGCGGAAGACGATTCCAGAGAGATTGAGAGTTTAGAGGGCTGAGTTTGTGTTCCAATAGAATGCCAATAGTCAGCTGGAAAATAGTACTATTCCCGCATATCTGTTCATCACTCGCCACTAACTATCCACGCGCGAACTAGGGCTTCATGTTGCAACATCTAAAACAGTCTGACCAGCAAACCCGCTCTCTAGGGTTTCATGTTGCAACATTGAAAATTTTCCCAGCACTTTCAGAGTTTCCACCCATTACCAGTACCACTCACATATTTTTGTGTTTTTGGGTTTATGTAAAAGCAAAACAATACAAAAGCAAATATACAACAATGTAAGGTTTTTGGGATACCTTAAACTCGACAAAATCGACAATTCAGAGAGGATTTAGGCACCCACACCTTTCTTGTCTTTTTCTGCTCAGATTCCATGTTGCAACATGAAGAAAACTGTTTTCCCTGCATGATATCTCTCAGCAGCCTCATGCACTGATGCTCCTCATGTCCATGCATCATGCAATATGAACAAGACTTGGGAGGAACCTTCATGGTCTTGAAGATTGCTTAAGTTTGAGTATCGACCCTCCCAGTCATTGCAAGAAATTGCTTAAAATTGCTGAATTCTGAGCTGGATGCTTCCTGACTTCCTGCTGAAACAAAGATCGTTTTCTTGACCTGAGTTTTTGGGGCTAGTGGTGCTCTGTGGATAAAACCAAGACCTTGTCTGTTTCCAGAATTTTTTCCCATGATCAGCAAATCATTCAGTTGAGCAGTACCCTTGTTTAATTTCTGAAGAGTTGCTTCAGCTTCCTCAGCCCTGGCAGTCATAGATCTGAGCTTCCTTCCAAGCATGTCACAGTCAGCAGTTCTCTCAATCACTTTTTCTTCAGCATCCTGAGCTCTTTTGGTCATAATTTCCAATTTCCTCTCCAGAATTTCAGAAGCAACTTCAGCATCTTTAGCCCTCTTTGTCATAGTCTCCAGTTTTTCAAGATTCACTGGTTTGTCAATTGGTTTCTTTCCTTCAGAAATTTCAACCTTCTTCATTACATCCTCAAGTTTCTTTTCTGCATCCTTAGCCCTTTTTGTCATAGACTCAAGGTTAGTGGTCAGTTCATCAACAGCTTCTTCTTCTACTAGTGCAGCATTCATCAGGGTATTGACCTTTTGCTTCAGATCTTCAACCTCTTCCATCAGGTTCTTAGAGTCATCATCACCATTTCCATGTTCTTTCAGAGATGTGATAGTTTCAACATCTTCCTTCCATGCATCAAATAACTTATCATAGGCTGTTTGTAGGTCAATTTCCCCTCCAAAATCAATGTCTTCACTATCCAGATCAACTGGTTCTGAATCTATGACCTTTGCACCAAAAGACACATGTTTCTCAAGTTGAGCATCATCTTCATCATCACTCCAAGTTTCTCCAGTAGCAATCAAGGCTTTTGAGGGATTTCTGAGATTGGCACAATTTGCCTTGATGTGTCCAAAACCGCCACACTCCCTGCACTGTAGTTGTCCAACATATTTGGACCCTCTACCAGAGTCATCTGTGTACACATCATCCTTGTGCTGATTGAGCTCTCTATTATGATACTCTCTTCCTCCTCTATTAAAGTATCTTTTTTTGTCATTAGTCCCTCTGAGAAACTCGCTAAAATTTCTTGTCAGAAGTGCAATCTTAGTCTCCTCTGTATCTCCTGAGTCAGATTCTTTCACTTTACCTTTTACTTTTGACTGCCGAATCCTGAAGCATCTCTGTAGACTTCAGAAACCCCATGAGATCATCAACTGAAATTTCATCCAGCATGTTATTTTCCAGGTTTAACACTACATTGTCAAACCTATCAGGTAAGGATCTGATAGTTTTATCAACTATTTGCACATCAGTGTAATGTTTTCCAAACTGGTGTGCCCTATCAGACAAGTCCTTAAGTCTGACACTGAACTCATTGACACTTTCATGTTCCATCATCTGCAAGCTCTGGAATTCTGACTTGATCATTCCACTGATCCTCTTTCTGACTGGTTTAGCACCTTCATGACGTTTCTGCAAAGCATCCCATGCTGCCTTGGCTTGAGTACACCTTGAAATAAATCTGAACTGATCATCATCAACTCCTTGAAACAGTGCATTCATCACTTTGCTGTTCAGTCTTTTGCCTTTCTTCTCATCCTCAGTCCAGGGAGCAGGTTTAGGGATTGTAACTCCAGCCTCATTCACACTAGTTGGAGGCACCCAACCAGTTTCAACAACATCCCAAGCATCATCGTCCAACTGAGATATGAACATTGCCATCCTCGTCTTCCAGTATGGATAATTTCCATCGTTCAGCAGCGGTGGCCTAGAGATAGATCCTCCCTCCTTAGCCATGGTAGATAGGTGATCTCGCTAACCTCGCAAGAGGAAAAATAAGCGACTTAGCTCTGATACCAACTGTAATTCGTATCTACCAGATTCAGATCAAATAAGTTGTCTAAAATACTGACTAGCTGTGTTTTAGGTTTTACTGCATAAACGATGTTGCAACATGAAAAACCTTAAATTGCAGAAAATAAAAGACACACAGATTTGATCACGCAGTTCGGTGCAATGCACCTACGTCTGCGGGGCCGTAGCCCTGTGTTGAAATCATTCCACTAAATTGTCAAAAGACAGATTACAGACTTATCTTTTACAATTTCTAAGTGGTTGCGATCCCTCGCTCCAATCGGACCACCAGTTCTCCTAGTCTTTGATGTTGCGATCCCTCGCTTCAATCGGACCACTAGTTCTCCCTAGTCTACGATCACTCCCACACCAGGAGCTTTATGGTGATTTCGAACACACCGGCTTCCACACGTCCAAATGGTTGTGATAAAGTAAAACGGACTGTGTTGCCTTTTGCTCAAGATTGAAAACAGATTCTGAAGACAGAATTGTTGCGTGTAAAAACGTTAGGTTGAGCAGCGCAGCTTATATCCCTTTTATAGCATTATGCCGTGGTTGAAGAGGTTACTTCACGGCATCAAATTCCTTCCTTCAATCATGGTTGATTTGATTCTCGAAATCTCTGAAGATAAGGAATTAAGAATATCTTCCAACTAGAAAATATGGCAAGATTTCGATCCAGCTCATTGATCAAATCTCCATGGTGAAAACACTTAGTTGTTGATATTCGCTGGACTGTATCTACCATAAATCCCATACGCACAATATTTCCTTGCCTTTTAAAGCTGCGTTGGAATTTCTGTCACTTTCTGCTAAACCCTAATCGATGTTGCAACATCGAATCGGCCACAAATAAGCCAATAAAAAATGGACTCTACATAAGGCAATTTACAATATTCTAGCTGTGGGATTGGATGATGACGCACCGGTGGACGAGGATACCATGCAGGAGAACAAGGTCTGGAAGCCGGGTTGCGTTCATGAACTTCTTGGCGTAGGGCGGCAATACGGTCGGCTTCACCGCTCAGCCCCTTTCTTGTGCAGGTTCCCGCGAAGCTGGACACTCCGACGAAGCTATTGGAAAAAATAATAGAAAAGATTGTAAAAAAATCGAGCCAATGCCGGTTTTGGACGCGGTTCGAGAGGGAGAGGACAGAGTCATGGCAGAATCAACAACGCTGTCATGGTGCATGATGAGGAGATGGCTCCAATGCATGGTGAAAAGACAGTTTTACAAGCAAAGGAACCAGGACCAGTGAAAAGGAACCTGGAATTGGTGGAAATCGACGACGTGGAGGAAAAGGACGACTCAAGGGCTAAGAAATCTAGGGTTTGCATGGATGGTGTTGCCCTTGAAAACGACTCTCTCACTACTCAAGTGACGACTGGCAAGGAGATCCAGCCCCGCCAAGGGCCATGAGTCTACTAAGCTGGAAATGTCGAGGTGGCCTCGGGGACACTAAGACAGTTCAGGAAATGCTGACAATACTTCTGGGGGCATGACATTGTTAATAAACAAATAAAAGTAGAGTTACAGTATTCTTCACATTATTACATTGATGTGTTTGCTTATTTTTCCAATGTAAAAGTTCGAGTTACGGGAGTTTATTGTGAGCCGAATACAACGCTTCGACAACAAGCCTGTTGTACGATGCAAAATCGAATCCCATATTGTACGATTCTTGAGCGACACCCACAAGTTTCTTGTCATTCGTTTTCGAACGATTTCCAAGATTTTAAGTTGAACGATTTCCAAGACTTTAAGTTGAATGAAGTAATTACCATTTTCAAAAAAATAAAATAAAAAATAGTAATTTTATGTCAAAATTAAGAAGAAAGTAAATTGCGGCCGCTTCTCTTCCAACCTGGGGTTTAGGAGACGTAGGTTGCTAGAGCTTATTTCAGTACTTGCTAAATTAGTAATTTTTTATCAAAATTTTAATTTTATATCCCAATTGATATAATAATATCTCGCTAAATTAATAAATTATTTCGGTCCCAACATTATTAATTTATTGAGGTTTTACTGTACTATTGCGAATGTACATGAAAATGCACGTACGCAGTAATTAACGATCGTAAATTATGGCAAATAAATTGAAGAAATACCTCTTGCTGGGTCGCAAAATGAACGCGTAACTTCACGAGTTGACTACTTCCTTGGGGGCAAGAGAGATCACAAATGATCAGCTGGTAGATTGAAAAACATATACAAAATCATATAACCTTTCAGTCTATAATGGCAACATGAGCATATACGAAGGCAGTGAACCTTTAAGACTAAAACAACAACTTTACTCTCTAAAATGCCAACCTTCCAGTATCAAACAAACTCAACATGAGCATATACAAAGGCAGTGAACCTTTAAGACTAAAATAACAACCTTACACTCTAAAATTCCAACCTTTAAAATACAAAGGCAGTGCACTTTAAAATGTACACCTTCCAGTATCAAACAAACTCAACATGAGCATATACGAAGACAGTGAACTTTTAAGACTAAAATAACAACCTTACTCTCTAAAATGCCAACCTTCCAGTATCAAACAAACGCAACATGAGCATATACGAAGGCAGTGAACCTTTAAAACTAAAACAACAACCTTACTCTCTAAAATGTCAACTTTCCACTATTATAAAAAAAACATACAGAAAAGGACAAATGATTCAAAGGTACAAAAATACCAAATCAACACGGGAAAACAAAACTGAACCAATAGCAAACATAACTAATAATTATCATCAGAGATGCATGAGAGTGGGGATTAATAGCCTGATGTTTGCAGATGATTTGTTAGTATTTTGTAAGGCAAATGAAAAATCCTTGAAAGGGGTAAAGGCAATTCTGCAGGAGTTTAAGCAGGTATCTGGTCTGGAGATCAATACAGGTAAATCAGAGGTCTTTTTTTCAAAAATGCCTTTGTCTGACATGAACTGGCTGGCTAGCATTATAGATATTGTTCAGGGGGAAATGCCTGTAACATATCTGGGCATTCCAGTGAGCACCGGTAGGTGGAGTAGGTCTACTTGTGAAAAGTTAGTAGATAAAGTGGCTAGACGAGTGAATACTTGGTGCACAAGGAATCTGTCATATGCAGGGAAGGTGCAGTTGATAAACACAGTGCTTTTAAGTTTTACAGGACATTGGGCTAATGTTTTTCAAATCCCAGAAAGCATTCAAAAAGCCACTGTAGAGCATTACATGAATTACTTATGGGGGAAAGAAGAGGGGAAGAGGAAACTAATTCCAGTAGCATGGGAATCATTGTGTGTTGCCAAGAGTTGTGGAGGTCTGGGGCTCAGAGACCCTTCTCTGTGGAATATTGCTGCTCTAAGTAAGATAGTTTGGGATCTTTGCCAGAAGAAGGATGTGTTATGGATTAAATGGGTGCAGGAATATTATCTGAAAGGTGAGGATTTTCTATCTTATACTCTGAGTAGCAGGCATAGCTGGAGTTGGGGGGTGATGGTGAAAGTAAGGGACAAAATCATCCCTTTCATTCACAAATGTTTGGATAGAAACTTGACACTTAGCACAAGGAAGGTTTACAACCAGCTAAAAGGTGATTATCAGAAAGATAGTAGAGCAAAGATGTGTTGGAGGATGGGCCTTCAGCCAAAGCAAGGTTTTTTCTTGTGGATGTTGTTTAAGGGCAGGTTATCCACTTTGGAGAGGCTTCATGGGCTGGGGATTTTGAAACATCAGAATGATATTTGCATTCTTTGTAGCCAGGGGGTGAAACATCTAAGCATTTATTCCTGAAGTGTGCATACACCCTGAAGTTACAGATTCTGTTGAACATCAGACTGGGAGACAGTTTCAGGAATTTGTGCAGATACATGCATATGGTGCCTAAGAGAGGTGGACAACAGAAGTTCTGCAGGACTGTCAGTCTACTGTATCATGTCTGGCTGGAAAGAAACAGAAGAATTTTCCAGCAAAAGAGTTTATCACTTGACCAGTTGGTGCCAAGGATTTTAGCAGGTTATGACTAGTTAGTTGTTTAGTTGGTTTATCCTTGTATTATGTAGTGTGGAGATGGCTGGGAGTGAAGGCCTTAACTATGTAAAAGAATTTTTTTTGTTGGTAATATATAATCTTTTCCATAAAAAAAAAAAACATAACAACATGTTGTAGATTTAAACAACAACCTTTAACCCTAAAACACGAATGTTTTGAAACAAAATAGTTTATCAAACTCAAAACACTCGTGCATGTACAGAATCATTCACAACTACAAAATCAGTCACAAAATCTGTATGCAACTACACAATCAATTACAAATCTGTAAGCAACTACACAATAGCGCAAAAAGTCATTACCTTTCAGCAACCAAACATGTATATGAACGGTTCTTCCACCTGTATCACAAAATTGGACACGGATCGAACGAATTAAAACACACAAACTGGAAAATATGAACAAGTATTGAACACGAAAATAGAAAAAACCTCATCGGACCGATGCGGAGATTGAGCGCGAGAAATTCTCCAGATTCGTTCGACAACGGAGCACGCTGTCGGATTCGATCAGTTGCAGAGCGAAAAGGCGGAACGGCAAGACTGTACGAAAAGGGGAAAGTGAAGATTTAGGGTGTCATAAAAAATTGAAATTGCAAATCAACCCCGCGTCTGTGGGTTATTAGAATTTAGACTCCAGTCTATATTCCGTCTATTCCAAGACTTATTTTTGTAATTTACAATCTAACATGCTCGGACAAAATTGACCAAAACGATAAAGTAGGAGTATACGTCATTTCCTTGTCCTAAATGATGGAGTTTCCATAACTAATATTTGCGCATACTTCCGTTTTGTCACTACCTATTCAATGAATTCAGAAAAGAGAATAGAAAACACCATCAAATCCCCTTGAAACTTACATCCGATCTGTGTTCTTTAATTATTATTTTTACAGATTATGTTGACTCATGCTACACTTATTTCCTAGTCAATTTTAAATCATTAAGGATGGTAATTGGTGATATTATGCCAGTAACACTAAGTGTCATCAACTAAACTCCCTAATTTTTATGCAAGGATATTTTTCATCTGTGAAAGTCAAGCATCAAAGACAAAATTCTTGCTACAAAAATCAAACAATCCTTGAAAAAATAATATAAGATAAAGCTCCGTTTTCAGCACTTTTGAAACTCTATTTATCTCATCACAGCAAGTTACTGGAAAAGTATTACTACTCCATGGATAGTGAGCAAGAAGAAATGAAATTATTAGGCCTTTTAGGCATTTATGTTGAAGCCTACAAACTGATCATCAGGTGGAGAAAAATATTCAGCCAAATCACCATATCTCTGATCCTTCCTTTATCCTTCATTTTCTTGGCTCATTTGGAAATCTCCCATTTGCTGGACTTGAAAATCTCACACAATGAGTTCAGTTTTGAACTCTCCAAATCAGGCACACAGAAAAGGAAGAGGCTTGCTCATCTCGTCTCGTCGGAGCTTTTACTTGTCTGTCTTTTCAAATTTGTCTACTTCACATTCCTCATCATCTTCTCCCTCCTCTCCACTTCGGCCGTGGTTTACACTGTCGCCAGTGCTTACGCGGGGCGCGAAATCACCTTCAAGAAGGTCATGAGTGTTGTGCCAAAGGTTTGGAAGAGGCTTTTGATCACTTTCCTGTGCACTTTTCTTGCCTTTTTCGTCTACAATATGTTTGCCTTAATGATTCTGGTCCTTATTGTGGCTTTCATCTTTGAGGATCATATGGTTTCAGGCTTGGTGTTCTTCACTATCCTATCGATATTATATGTTCTGGTTTTTGTGTACATGACCATAATCTGGCACCTGGCTAGTGTTATATCGGTGCTGGAAGATTCATATGGGATCAAGGCCATGATGAAGAGTGTGGCGCTGATAAAAGGGAAGATGATCATCACGATTATCATTTTCTTCAAGCTGAATCTGGGGATGGCTGCAATCCAGGTTTTGTATGATGCTTATGTTATCCATGGTGGCGCGAGATTTGGGATGTTTCAGCGAATGGGATTCGGGATCCTGTGTTTCTTGATGCTTTTCATTCTGATTTTGTTTGGATTGGTGATCCAAACAACTGTATACTTCGTCTGCAAGTCGTATCACCATGAAAGCATAGACAAATCTGCACTTTCCGATCATCTTGAGGTCTATCATAAGGGTGATTATGTGCCCTTGAAGTCCAAGGATGACAACTTGAGAAATTCGGTCTGATTACTAGTCTACTTATTTATTTCATTTAATATCTTTAATTTAAAGCATGCAGGGCAATTGCGAAAATTTAAGGCATGATTTCGAGAAGCAAATGTTAGAAAAAGTCATACTTTTCATACAAAAATAAACCTTCCAGAACAAAGGATCTGTAATCATTTTGAATTTCACAGTGATGAATCAGTTGGTAAGATATCTACAGTGGCTGTATTTTCTAAGAACTTTCTCATCATGAATCACTTATTACAGCTGATTGTGGGGGGATTTGACTGCAGTAGCTATCTTTCAAGGGATGCCAATTTATCTTCGTAAACCTCAAAAGATTTTCTTGCTTGCTTCAACTCTTCATTCATTGCCAACAACTCTGTACACCGATTAAGTTTCGGTGGATCCTGTAACATTATATACTAGATAGCATGAGCTCCAAAACTTTAGCAGGCCTAACAAAGCTAACCAACAATGTCGAACTTCTAGCAATCATACATTTTCTACCTACATTTGATATCTGAGGTTGACGTGTTACTTTAATTTCACAAAGACACCATCCAAGAAATGCTGTCAGAACAAAATGACCGATATGGGAAGAAACTAGAAAGGAAGAAAAGTAAAAAGGGAAGTTCTACATGAGAAAAACATCTAACAGTGACAAAGAATGGATTTGAAGGTTACACCTTCATCAATCATCACTATGGAAGTAGAGAATGTGAGGAAAAAAATCAAGAGCAAGAAGAAAATGAATACAGAAAAGAGCTTGCTTGGTTTTGATCCTAAAACTAGCAATAGATACTCAAATATTCCTTTTCCAGAGAGGGAGAAAGCTAATGAAACTGATGAGTTCTTGTGTGCTATTAAATGGTAAAGATAGCTTCATTTCATTGAAATGAGTCCATTTTAAAAGTGATTTC
The DNA here is from genome assembly GCA_963678965.1 of Cruciata laevipes. NCBI lineage: Eukaryota > Viridiplantae > Streptophyta > Magnoliopsida > Gentianales > Rubiaceae > Cruciata > Cruciata laevipes. Next base: position 21,401,736 of record OY787637.1, read on the forward strand.
GAAGTGCATCATAAGTTAAGTACACAACAGAACATTAAATGCTCTTCAGAATCTAAAGCACCTGTCATAATGCACATGACTGATGAAAACTACTGGAGAATACTATTAAAATATTATTTACCCATGTTTCACTACAATGTTTCCATTTTTAACTAGCTATGTAGAAGATCACACAGTAATTCGGTTACCTTTCGAATCAAAAACAGAAAGTCCTCAGTCAGAAGCCTCCCTCTTTTTGATGCCATATCCATTGTTTGGTGCAGAGTTTGGTGCAGAGTTCTCTTCTTCAAGCACTCTGTATAAGAATAAATAAATAATAAGAGAATATCTCATGTTTCCTTTCTAGATGAAAGGTTTAAAAGAAACCTGAAGCAATACCTTTCTATGGTCCCATACAACAAAGAAGGCTCCACAAGCTCTATCATTTTCAGGTTGAAATCCTTCTCTGTCATGTCCTCAACTTCTAGGGCACTTCGACACTTCAACACCTTTTGGAAGGTGCACATCGGCAATTTCCAGGTAAGCTTATACATCACCTTGAGGAAAAAAGCCTCCGGCTTAGCTGCAACCAAAGAAATGAATTAGAACAGACCATAGCTTTTACTGAATTCATACTTTACCAACCTTTACTAACCTACATCATTTCACATTCCTAACCTTTTACTTTTATCAGGGATGAAACAAATTCAAGATGAAACAACTAAAATTCTCACCCTTTTCTTCGAAGGGATCAGGTGGTCTAAACCTGACGACATTTTCTGGTAAAGTGCTTGTCTTTGAAACTCTGGTTGAGCTTGAGGAATATATTCTCGACTGGCCATGCTGAGGTAAAACATCTCGGCTTCTGTTGTTTGATCCTAGAGTCCAATTCAAAAAAGGAAGTCCCACAAGCTCTTCAAATTTCTGCCTAAATGCATGACTGGACATCATCCCTTCCTGCAAAATTTTAATCAAACACAATAGTTCAAATACTAAAATCACCCCGTAAGTACTTCCAAACTACGAAACATTAGACTACCTTAAAATCAGTCCTAATCCTTAGCAACTTCCGAATGCTTTCCATTGATAAGGTGGAAGTCAGTTCATAAAGAGCCCTAAAGAAGTTGCAGTCAGGTGGGGTGAAGCTGACCACATATTGTGGCAGGATATGAGTATTCATATTTGAGCTCCAAACAGTGTATACTTGAGGAGACAACAAACTGTCAACCCCAGAATGATACATCTCCGAACTAGGACATCCCCGTAGGGTAGCAGGGGACACAACCTCCGATCTCCCCAACAAAACGCGACAAAGCATTAGATGGTGCAGGCCATTTTCATCTTCAACACAACTACGAAGACTGCATAGATTAGAAGCATTAGAAGAATGACAAATCACCATCAGTAGGTACATATCAGCAAGAAAACAAATACCTGGCAAGAGGAGATTCCAAAGGGGAGAGATAAATCGCAGGGCCACTGGAAACAAATCCATATTTTAATATGGTTCTAATCTCTTCTGTGGACCCTCCGAACCAAAGGTTCTGATACGTACCATTCTGTTCTTGCTCCATAAACTCAGACACAATATCAAAAATTTTCTTCCTGACTTGCCAAGTCTTGGTATGGAAATCAACCTCATAAAAAGCATCCACCATAGTTTTCTGACCTAATTTATGCATCCCATCGAGAAGCTTCGTCACAAAATATTGGCCCCGCTCATCAATGTGTTCATTAACCCTAACCAATGGGGCATCAGGAGCAAAGCTCGAATCCAAAAGATACCTGTTGTTGCATCCTTCACGAGGAAGCATGACTCCTCTGGGAGTTCTCACAACAAAAATGCTCTCCCTTGTCTGTAAACATTTGCCAAATGCACAATGACCAATCAGCATAGTACAAAAATCATAAAACAAACTTTCAACAAAAAATAACATGACTGCATGTTATATACAATTATACATATGCAAGTATGAAAAACACAAAATCGGACAGGAGTGCATACTATAAGCCAATTATTCTGAATTATTCTCTATAAAAGTAAACTCGATGGACACACATTTATCTGCTGCATCCTAGCATGACAGATAAAATTTTGAAGTAAGAGGTCAAACAACTGCCCTGTTGACATTAACATATCAATGACATTGATTGACTCACTCACTCACCATTCGCTCATGACTTAAGAGAAGCAATTTTTGTGCGACTGGTTTATCACGTTCCCCCCATGAGCACAGAACTTTATCATTGAGAACACTTGAAATTTTCAGATCTGTGACAAAAACCAAATAAATCTCATCAAACAAACAGTGTTACCAAGGATGAACTGTACATGTTCTAAGACTTCACGAGCAAATGGAAAAGTAAATACCAGTAAATGAGAGTGCTCCAGAACTGTTATACTCTAACGCGTCAGTTGGCAAAGTATTCACCGCTTGGTGAAAATCACGAAGATTAAAGTCTCCAATCGGACTATAGGCAACCTTCATCTGGTCATAACAAATAAAATACTCATCTATTCATCCTTTCTCAAATGAAATCCAACTATGAACACAAACTCTTTATACAAAAACCACAACCAGAAACCCTAACTTCTACTAAAGCATCACAATGCATAATCAAAATTTTCCATAACATAATACAAACTACTAACCTGATGTGCACATTTACAAACCGTACAAATTCATTGTAGATGAGAAAATTCAGAAAATTACCTCGGGAGAACACGAGATGCGGTTCGTGAAGAGATAGCATAGACCGATCCGATCAGGCAGCGGTTTCGATCGCGTTTTTAAACCGTCGTAACTCTTCCCAGTGTTGACGGCATAGTAGTTCGCGAGCTGCAACAATGACTGCAAAACAACACATCAAAATATCAATACAATCAAACGTCGCAACCTAGCGATCCTACAAAATCGATTGGAAATTGAAAGCTTTGAATTACTAAATCACCAAACCGGAACGAAGATTACCTGCTTTAGCTCTCGGAGCAGCGACGGCGAAATTGTTCGCAAATCCAGAACAAACCAAAGGATTCCCATTTCCTCAGTTTCTCACCCAAATGACAGCCAAAAAAATTAACACGATTTGCAGCCGTAGTTATTCGTAGGTGAGTTTTGGCGCGTCAAGCCCAAGCTAAGGAACAGAAGGGCGGGAGGACTAAGGAGACAGGAGAGGAACAACTTTTAATATTATTTTTGGGTTTTGTGTTTTGATGGCAAACTCTCGTATAAGTTTTTTTTTTTTTTTTTTTTTTTTTTAAAGTGCACATGTACCTTTGAGTTGCTTGTTAATTGTTCAATTACCTATGCATTTTTGAAAATTGTTTTGATATCGACTTAGGCCCTATTTACTAGAGCTTGTTTCTTGATGTACTGAACTGAATTGAATTGAATTGAACTGAATTGAACTGAACTGAACTGAACTGAACTAAATTGAACTGAACTGAACTGAAGTGAAAATTGATATATTGAAAAATGGAATCAGCATGACCGAATTAACCTGAATTTCATCAAATTGCACTTTCACTGAACTGAATTTAACTGAACTGAACTGAACTGATCTACAGATAAGCTCTGGTAAACAGGGCCTTAGTAAAATTGTAACCTTAGAATCTCTAATGGACATTTGGATGTTCATTTTCAAATAACCTAATAGTCATAAATTCACATGAGCGACAAAAGTTTCAAATGTACAATTTAGAAAGTCAACGTTAGTTCAAGAGTACTAGAGCGCTTAATTTTCGAACTCATGAGTATTATCTACATAAACACTTACCAATGAACCTGAGATTTACTACCTTTGAATTATATTTGATAATTTCTAGTTTGACATTTACGAAAGGTACCCTTAGATCAAGTCCAACAATATCTCTAAAAGATATCTTTGCATTTTAGAGATTTTTAATACTTTTTTTCTCCAACAGTTTTGATATCCAATCCTGTTTAATAGAAATTTTGAAGAGAGAGAGGAACTTGATAACTATATTTAGAGAAAGATAGTGGGTGTTTGGTGATTAGCTGATAGCTGTTAGCTGATTGTATTAGATGATTTGACTAGCTGATTGCATTAGCGGATTTGACCAGCTGATTGCATTAGCTGATTATACAAAAGTGTTTGGTGATATTAGCTGATTATAAAGTCTTGGGTGAGACCGTCCTACCATAAGCTTATGGTAGGACGAATGATAGTTCATGTGTTTAATAGATTTGTTCATGTGTTTCACAGTTTTGTTCATGTGTTTCACAGTTTTGTTTGTTATAAGCTGGGTTCATGTGTTTGACAGATTTGTTCTTGTGTTTCACAATTTTGTTTGTTATAATCTGTGATAATATGTAAATGAATTAACAAAACTGTGAAACACATGAACAAATCCATTAAACACATGAACTATCATTTGTCCTACCATAAGTTTATGGTAGGACGGTCTCACCCAAGTCCTTCTCTTAGCTGATAGTTAATAGCTGTTTGTTTAATTTATGTAGTAAAATGACATATAAGGACATGAGTGTATGTTATTGAATATTGATTATTGTATGGCATAAATAATAGTATTAATTCATACAATATATATTTCTTGCTTTTTTTTTATCAACATATATAATTCATGCATATCATAATTATTAATTATTGTAAATGATTGGTCTATAAATAGTTAGAATTATATTTATTTTCTATTGTCAACGACCTTTTTAAATAATTAATGTAAATTATTGTTAAAAGGGCCAAAGTATATTTTTATATGTATCATTTTATAAAGAGAAAGTCTTGGGTGAGACCTGTCCTTGTGGAGACCAAGAGCAGGAGAATGATCATTTACTGTTTCTGCTTGATCTTTTAGTCAGTTTGTTTGATCTTTCAATCAATGTCCTTGAGTATTTTTGTTTTGCCTTGATTTTTCAGTTAATTTGATCTTTCGTTCAATTTGCTTGATGTTTCGGTCAATTTTCTTGATCATTTCCTTGGTCAATTTCACCAACGACAAATTCAATCAACAAAATCGGCGGGTTTAAAGCTCACCAACGACAAATTCAATTAATAGCAGTCTTATATAATCTTTGGTCTCATTTGAGACCTGTCTCAAATGAGAATTTGCCTTTTATAAATAGTAATGATAATATTTATTAAATAGTTACGAAAAGTAATAAAATTATACATCATAAATTAGAGTCGGTCTCTGAGTAGACCGTCTATATTCTGACAGAATATAGACCAATGATTAATTTGTAAATAGTATATAAGACAAAAACACGGAGGGACCTTTATGCAATTTTAGAAAATTTTAGACAAAAACACGGAGGGACTTTTATGCAATTTTACAAAAACACAGAGGGACCTTTATGCAATTTTATAACATGAAACCTGAAGGTTAAAACATGAAGTTTTTAACATGTAACATGAAGGTTTTAACACGAAACATTAAGATTTTAACACGAAACATGAAGGTTTTATAACATGGAACCTGGAGGTTAAAACATGAAGTTTTTAACATGTAACATGAAAGTTTTAACACGAAACATTAAGATTTTAACACGAAACATGAAGGTTTTATAACATGGAACTTGGAGGTTAAAACATGAAGTTTTTAACATGTAACATGAAGGTTTTAACACGAAACATTAAGATTTTAACACGAAACATGAAGGTTTTATAACATGGAATTTGGAGGTTAAAACATGAAGTTTTTAACATGTAACATGAAGGTTTTAAAACGAAACATTAAGATTTTAACACTAATGTTTCATAACATGGAACCTGGAGGTTCAAACATGAAGTTTTTAACATGTAACATGAAGGTTTTAACATGAAACATTAAGATTTTAACACGAAACATGAATGTTTTATAACATGGAACCTGGAGGTTAAAGCACGAAGTTTTTAACATGTAACATGAAGGTTTTAACACGAAACATTAAGATTTTAACACGAAACATGAAAATTTTATAACATGGAACCTGGATGTTCAAACATGAAGGTCTGACACTATTCACTGGCACTGTTCACGCGCGGGTTACTGTAGCGCGTGAAAATCCTAATTTTTCAGAAATTGCAAATTGGTCCCTCCGTGTCTATATAGTTAACATATCAGTCCCGTCTATATTTTGATCAGAATATAGACGGTCTATTCCAAGACTTATCCCATAAATTAACAAGTAAAATATTTATTTATTTGAAATATTAAAATGGTGCTTACATATAAAGTGAATAAAGTATTTACGGAAAAAGAAAAATAGCATTGCAGACGTGAGACACCCAGGAAGAAATGCCCAGGATTTTCCAAAAAAAAAGAAAAGAAAGAAGGAGGACGAAATTTATGGGAGCTGAATCAAATATATTAATATAATTCCTACTGACGCAGTCGGAAAAATCGATAAGATCCGCCAGCACGAATCTGAAGAAAGTAAGGAATCGCAAACGCTATTTCCTTGTCCAGGGTCCGGAATCCACCGGGGATATTGGAATCCACCAAATAAAGAACGTAGTTCTAGAAATTGTTTATTGTTTGAAAATTGTTAAATAATGAATACAAAGATCCTATAAATACTATTACAAAACCATAAAGCAATCCTAAAATAAAACTAAACTAAAATGGAAAACAACAATATAAAATAGGAAAATATTAAAACATCTATTCTAAAATGGAACAGGAAACGTTTGACGATCCACTTCTGAAACGGAATTAGAAATCTCGTGTCATCACGCTAAACGTTGGCGACCTTCATTTTCTTCTTCAATTTCATTCGTAAAGCCGTCCTACATCAGACTCCTCCACTTTAAAAGAACTCGTCCCGAGTTCTCCCCCTCCACCATCAAGAGCTTTAGGAGTATCAATTCAGAACCTCTCCCTAAAAATCTTGAACCATTTGCACGAGGATGTCCTTTCCATCGGACAAGATACTTCCAACGCATAAGATATTTCTGTCCACGTACAAGGTTAGGTAGTACCTTAAAATTCGTAACACCTCCATCATCATTCATGTATTTATTATCAAATTTGCTTGGAAGTTGTTGAACCTTTATGATGAAGGAACTTTCTTCAATTCTTGCATAAAATCTTCCTTCATCATTTTCCTCCACTTTAAAAAGAACTCGTCTCTTGAACCATTCACGCCTATCACATGATCCAGTGATTATAAGCTGCAATCCATAATAGACACTATTTGCACGAGAATGTCCCTTCCAACGAACAAGATATTTCCAACGCATAAGATACTTCAGCCCATGTACTAGTTAAGGCAGTATCTTAAGATTAAGAACACCCTCAATTCCAACGTATGAGTTAATATTGGACTTCAACTTTGTAACCTCATCTTTCTCCTTCTCCTCCACTTTAAAAATAACTCGCCCCGAGTTATTCCCATCACCATCAACAGCTCTAGCCTCCATTACATGCTCGACAGATGTATAGGCAACATGTAGGATTGACTTGATCTTCCAGCCTCTACTCATCGATACATTTAAGAAATCATGATCATGATGAAGCTTCTCTTTAAAATTAGCATCGCCATATTCAACATTAACGCATTCTCCTCCACTGGGTATTATCTTCGCATCTTCATTCTTATCTCTTAAAGGAACTATCTCCTCGTTGGAACCCTCACCAATACAAACATCAATCTTAACATCTTTGTAAAGGGTATTAATGGAGCTTTCATAAATCTGAACTTGAATCTTTGCATCTTCATAATTTTCATCCATAGAGTTAAGTTCTTCACTAGCACTCTCAGGGATTTGAGATTTATCCATAAAGCATTCACAACTTTCAAGGTTCAGATCCTCAACTTGATTGACACCTCCAACAACGAAACTCCCAACCTCTTCACAAGCAACTTTAGACATGCATCCATCAACAAAATTGACCATGTCTTCACAAGAAGATTTTAAATCACTATCAACACTAGGAACAACAACACACAACTCTTTTTCCAATGCAACATCCTCGTAGTTAGAATTATGATTGTCGACATGAAGTATCTTTTCTTCCCTTGTTCCTTTTGCTTTAACTTCTTCAAAAGTAGTAGAAACAATAATATCAACCTTCTCATTCTCAACACTCACCATCGGATTTAAACAGTCTTCTTTAGCAACAGCTTCATCGAGCTTATCTTCATTTTGAGTCATAAGATGAGAACTTGATTTCTTAATTCCCAAAGGATGCTCAAAGCTCAGATGATTAGCCATAGCAATCTTATGCGTACCCCATGTGAACAAAACTGCATCATCATGTGTCCTAGGCCTAAGGTTATGGTCATACTGCCAAGTTTGACCAAGTAAAACATGACAAATATCCATATCAAGAACGTCACAGATCACATTCTCTTTATAATGTTTTCTGATGGAAATAGGCACACTGCATGTTGATGAAACTTTTTTCAGATTGAACTTATTATCCAAACCTAGAGTGTAAGGTTTCTTGTGCAGCACTGTGGGTAAGTTCAGATAATCTACCGCCTTTCGTGAGATGAAGTTTTCGAAGCAACCATTATCCACAATTAAATTGAAAACTTCCTTTTGGATTGTACAGAAGCTCCTGAAAAGATGCACATGGTTCACCTCTTCTCTAGATGATAGTAAAATCTGCTGCAACTCAAAATCCATCCTCTCGATTGATTGTTCTACATTAAAAGTATTGTTAAGTCTCCTCCTTGATTCTTCATAAGCACTCAACTCCTTTCCATTGCCCGCTTTTATCTCGTCCCATGATGTTCTCCTGTTCGGTCGTTCCATATTATCAACTAATGTTGACATTGCACTAGTGTGCTTATTATAAACAACAGCCACGGGTAATGCGGAAAAAGCCGCAAAATCTGCCTTGGTTGTTGGTTGACCTTCCATCATGAATCACCGGTAGAGAACAGGAGAAAGACTGCTCTGATACCAAATGACGCAGTCGGAAAAATCGATAAGATCCGCCAGCACGAATCTGAAGAAAGTAAGGAATCGCAAACGCTATTTCCTTGTCCAGGGTCCGGAATCCACCGGGGATATTGGAATCCACCAAATAAAGAACGTAGTTCTAGAAATTGTTTATTGTTTGAAAACTGTTAAATAATGAATACAAAAATCCTATAAATACTATTACAAAACCATAAAGCAATCCTAAAATAAAACTAAACTAAAATGGAAAACAACAATATAAAATAGGATAATATTAAAACATCTATTCTAAAATGGAACAGGAAACGTTTGACGATCCACTTCTGAAACGGAATTAGAAATCTTGTGTCATCACGCTAAACGTTGGCGACCTTCATTTTCTTCTTCAATTTCATTCATAAAGCCGTCCTACATCACCTACTATTAGTAAATTTTTGAAACAAGCTTTGTTCTCTCTTTTACTCCTTTTCATACTTGTCCTAACAAAAAACTCTCTCGCTGTACTATACTTGTCCGAAAATTAGAACTAATTCATGTGAATAAAGGTGAGATATAGAATACAAAAAATAAAAGAACAAAGTGCTCGATCGAATGACCTCGAGTTCTAGATTAAGTGCAACTATAAGCTCAAATTTTTGATAAGTTCGATTATGACCTTACATTATACATACTTCTGATTTGTTTTCGACTAGTGCATCCCTATGAACTTCAATTCAAATTTAAAGGAAATTATTGTCTATTTAGATAGGCATATGCCAGAATTAGACCTATCAACACATAAAATTGGCCAGCAGAGAGTTATAACAGCACTTTTCTAGAATCGATGACTATATTTGCACTTAATTCAAAACTAAGGATCATATATTCATTTTGATCTCTACAATAGAAAAAATGTTGAAATTATAAAGGGCAAAGTCTTGGAAGAGACCAGATTAAAGTTTAAATAGTGTTATAAGTCAAAAACATGGAGGGACCAATTTACAATTTCTAAAAATTTTAAAAATTCACGCGCTACACTGTAAAGTCACGCGCTACAGTGACGAGTAGCCACAGTGACGATCCGCTATAGTGTTCCAAGTTAAAACATGGACATTTTAACTTGAAACATAAACATGGGTATTTTAACTTGAAACATAGAACATGAATATGAACATTTTAAGTTGAAACATGAACATTTTGACGTGAAACATGAATATTTTAACTTGAAACATAAAAAATGAACATGAACATTTTAATTTGAAACATAAAACACGGACATTTTAACGTGAAACATGAATACTTTAACTTAAAACATAAAACATGAACACTCTAACTTTAAACTAAAACATGAACGTTAACGTGAATCATGAATAATTTAACTTGGAAAATAAAAAAATGAACACTTTAACTTGAAACATGTACCACACTGTAGCAAATACTGTTCACGCGCGGAACACTGTAGCGCGTGATTTTTTTAATTTCTCAAAAATTACAAATTGATCCCTCCTTAATTTTAATTTATTACACTATTTACAATTTAATTCGGTCTCCTCAGAGACTACCTCATTATAAAGAAACATATAGAAAATATTAGCTTTCCTTCTATATTTTAGAGAAACATTTATAAGCCGTACTTGCTTTTATTCACCAAAGCCAAATCCAAAGCCGAATCCACTAATACAAACTGTCTGATTTGATTAATCTAAGGCCTGTTTACCAGAACTTATCTATAGATCAGTTCAGTTCAGTTCAGTTTAATTCAGTTCAATTCAGTTCAGTTCAGTTCAGTGAAAATGCAATTTGATGAAATTCAGGTTAATTCAGTCATGCTGATTCCATTTTTCAATACATCAATTTTCACTTCAGTTCAGTTCAGTTCAATTCAGTTCAGTTCAGTTCAATTCAGTTCAGTTCAATTCAATTCAGTTCAGTTCAATTCAATTCAGTTCAGTTCAGTTCAGTTCAGTTCAGTTCAGTTCAGTACATCAAGAAATAAGCTCTAGTAAACAGGGCTAAATTTGTTCAGATTTTGAAAGGTTTTTGGGTTGTTTGCTCACCCCAATTACGGTTCCTAATTGGACTAGGTTCAAATCTTTTCCTTTTCCTTTTCAGCAAGGGTTTTAATAAACAAAATAAATACTCTGGTGCAACAATTTCAGCACTACACAAAATCACAGTCCCACTCGGGCGAGGAAGAAGGATCCTGATCAGCTTGTTTAGCCATTGCTAAAAGAAGAATCATCCATAAACTCAGCCATACCCTTCAAACACGAACTTCCGTTTGAAAGCAGAATATGGGCCAGAATCGAAACCAGAAAACTCCTTGTATGAGTTCATCCGCAGGTTTCATAACCGGCAATGATGACTTATTGATGCAAATATTGGTTTATTTACCCATAAGCTCCCTCTTCCGATTCCAGTGGGTATCCAAAAGGTGGTTTTCAATCATCACCGACCCCTTCTTCCGCAGTCTCCACTCCAAATCCACGTCTGCCTCCGCCGCCGGACATGGGACCTACCTGTTGTACCGCCGGGAGTTAAATTTCATCTCCGATCAGGCAGGATTTGTAAATGTTATGGAAGATACTGTTTTCGACATGGATAAGTTGTTCAACCACGTCATGAAAGGACTTGATGATGGAAGGATTTGTAAGATTCATTCCTGCAACGGATTAGTTGCGATTTGTTTGAGCTATAATGGTTATGTGGATTTGTTTGTGTATAATCCTGCTATTCGGCAGTGTAAGAAAATCCCTCATAATTTTTTGGATCCTGAATTCGGTAGTGTAATGTTTCTTAATATTGCATTTGATCCTTGGAAATCTGATCATTATAAGTTGGTGTGTGTTTCGTGGAGGCGGAAGAAAGTTTGGATATATAGCTCTGAATATCAAGTATGGCATTGCCATGATTGCCTTCGAGGTTACGCTGACGGTAAGGATGTAATGTGGCATGCGGGAATATTTTGGAATGGTGATCTTCATTGGACTTCCCAACATGGCTCATGTAAGTGTCTTGATCTTGATGAAGAAGTTATGTTATACATGCCTAATCATCCACAAGGCAGAAAAATTGGAGACCTTGGACCAGACGAACTTGACGAGTTTCTTCCCGATGTTTGGCCCGACATATTCTTCTTTGGGCAATGTGGTGGTGATCTATGTATTATGGGGCTCAAGGAGCCGCAGTCACTAATGCTTGATGTGTATAATTTGGAGTTGGACTATTCGGGGTGGACTCTCAAATACTGTCTTGATCTTTCTATTCTACCTACACTCTACCCATCGATGGAACATCGGGTTTACAATGATGGTAAGCCAAGACGATATAAATTACTTATGTGGAAGCGATACAAATTATCTGTACTTAGTTGCATTGTCGAAAGTGAAAATGATCAACCAGCTGAGTTGATGATATCTTTACCAGGTAAGGTTATCTCATGTGATACAAATGGTAGGATCGTCAAGGAGATTGTTGATGTAGTTCCTCGGGAAGATAAACCCATCTTTCGATGGGATGAATCTTTTAAATATGTTGAAACATTTGCACCAGCTTAGGTTTTTAAGTCCAGATATGAATTTCCTTCCCATTTAGTTTTTTTCTCTTCTTCATATGTTTAGTTTTTCCCACGAAATCTTCCAATTAAAAATTATATCCTTTGGAAAAGATGTAGTTTTGTTGCTTGAACTATATTTTTGTTTTTAAATATCATTTCGCGATTAAAATAAGTGCATATAATATTATTAATCAAACATTCAAGAGGAAAAATTAGTTAGCAACATGAGAAGGTATTTTAACAATATCATACTAAAAGATTTCTTGCGGGATCAGATGTCAAAAGAGGAGAGGGTCTTCTAAAAGTGGTTACCTCAAAGTAATATAAAAGAAAAAAAGTGCTTTTGTACCCGGAGTGTTTGTATAAGTGCTCATATACCCTCGAGTTTTATGAAAGTGTTCCCGTATCCCTGAAACATATATGATTTTCTGAACCACATACCCCTGGAACGTCCGACCATCTTCCGGTAGCCAATTAACATGAAATGTCAAAAATATCCCTGAATCTTGGGGTTAATTGATGATGACGAAATTGCCCTCTATACTATATATATATACCGTGGTTTCCCAGGCGTGAATCAGCGGAAAACTAGTGGCCCCGACAAAGCTCCAAAGCTCCAAAACTGACGACGCTGTCACAGGTGCCGGAGAAGCCACTCAGCCTATACAATCCTTTATTCAACAAGGATTCATATGGGCTCGGGTTTGTTGCGGAGCTTGCCGGCGAAGGAAGCCGAACGGTAAGATAAACCTCCTTACTACTCGTTTTGGATGAATTCCAACTCGTTAATATGCCCAAATCGACAACCATCAAAATTCCATGAATTTGAGAACAGGAAGAACCGAGAAGGACCAGAAGGTAAAATTCCTTAACCATCAAAATTCCCATTATGTTGCATGTTTAATTCTACGTTATTAGATGTACTTTCAAAAGTGGACGCCTTCACATCAAAATTAATAACTAACTCCAGTTTGCAGAGTATATATTAGCATACACTTGTTGCACTTAGTTTACTTTTTACTACAAGCTAATTCTCCTAAGCAAAAGCAAGCATCTCTGCAATCAGTTTTCTAACTGCAAAAGTGTTTTATCGAAGAATCTTGTTGTCTCCTAAAACTAAACATGCAAATCTTCTTGTCCTACCATTTTTCGAAAACCTTCGAATAAATGTATCCCCTCTGTTTACCGCTCCATATGTATTATTGCCGCGGTTCTAAATCAACGTGTTGTCGTCGCGTCTCGTCTGCTATGTTGGTGACGTTAACCTCTTAATGTCCAGATGGTCACTGAAAGCATGAGGTTTTGAGTATTTTTGTGAGAAGGTTTTTGGAGAAGGCCGAAAGAAGAAATATGAGATATGGATGGTGGAGGATAAAACCTTATTTTTGTATTTTATTTTATTTTCATAATTAAAGTCAAGGGTAACATTGTCTTTGCACACTTTAACGCCGCTGATCGGCCATTGATCGACAACCGGGCTTTGCTATAAGGTTTGATAGATGCGGGTCCATTTTACCATGGGTACCCAAACACTTTCTTAAAACTCGAGGGTAAATAAGCACTTATCCAAACACTCAGGAGTACATGATCATTATTTTTCAATATAAAAATTACACATATGGCTAGTTTGCACGAGGACCGGAGGAAGTTATTTTATTTTGAAATTAGATCTAGTTCACTTAAAAGTATAAAATCCAGCAGGAGAATCACATGAAAATTCAAGTTCTTTTTTTTTTTCATTTGTAAAATCAATTTCATGAACATAAGTTATCATCTAGATGAAAAAATGGAATCCAAATCCTTAGACAGCCCTGCAGATTTTGACCTGAAATCTGATGATGAAGAAATTGAATGACTTCCACTCCTCTTAACATTCCAAAATGAATTCCACCTGCCTTGGGAACTTGTTGAAGGATCACCTGAGGAAACTCCAGCTCTCTCTTTGTTAAAGCTGGACCTGGCTAGCTCTCTAAGTTGCCTCATCCATGGCCTTTCATCTGTATTACTACTCCTGCTGCTTGATCGTCTGTCCCCCGAAGAAGCTGTTGTATTCGCCTCTCCATCGCCACTCGCATTTAGAGGGAATTTACTGTCAAAATCTTTTATCCAGCCTCGAGGAACGAAGAACAGGATAAAACCAGTTGATGCAAGTTTCAGACCAGAGAAGAATTTCTCTGCAGGGTCTAGTCTTTTGGTCTGTCTGAATAATGAATACCATTCATTGATCAGTTGTGCTAAGAATGCCAGCAGGAAGAGCAAGATCATGAAGATCCCAATTCTCATCTCGCATGCAGATCCCAGCTCATTGTCCAAGATGACCAAACACGACGCGAAAACTCCCACTTCACAGAAGACAGAAATGATCTCAACCAGCTGCACTTTCCTCTTGATGAATGGTTTCTTGAGCACCATGAAAAAGAGCTGGAAAGAAGTTATGCTGAGCAAGATTACAGTGGGAGCTCTTGAAGTCCAGTTATCTGAGTATGCACCAGCTAGGGTTCCTAACATAACACGCTTAACAGCTTCAAGAAGCGTGTAATATATGCGAAGAATTCCAAAGAGCTTCTGGATAAAAGGTGCCTCAGCATCCTCATTCTCATCATCTGAGTCGATAATTCTGCCTCCTCTCTTGAAGGCTTTTCCTACTGCAATCTGAGACAGCATGTATTTTGGTGGACCTCTCAGGTCTTCGAATAAAGGACCTAGCATTGTCAAATACGTCGAATTTGGATGCTCTTGCCAAGTCCACTGGCCTCTTTTGCCTGGCCCGAGGGTTGCCCGGATGATCTCTTGGTACCAGTGAAACTGCTGCCCTTCATGATGCACTTCTTTATACTGAAGCAGCTTTCCAAATGATATTCCAACTGATAGGAACAAGAACAATGCTAGAAGCAGAAAAAGTACTAAACTTAGAAGCAGAATCCCAATAGCCATTCCTGCACCTTTTCCTCCTTCAATCAACAATCAAAACGTAACAGTTTGAGAAATCGATACTTTGTGCCTGATATAAAGAAGACAGGAAATGAAATTAAAGTACCTTTGACCAAAGCTGCTGAGGCTTCACAGAGACAAGGTAAGGCAAGCAGTAGAAGAAAAATCTGAAATCGCGGGAATATGATCAGGGCACCATAGCTTCTATCTTTGTCTGTTTTTTTCTTTCGGAACCTTAAAATCAAGAAGAACAAGGCATGCAGCAAAACTAAACTCCCATAGATGATCGCCAGCCAGAACATGCTTCTTTTGAAGCCTCTCCACCTTCAAAATAGAAACAAGACTGATTTACATCTTAAGAAAACAAAATGCAGAATGAGACATTTGACAACATTTCTTGTTAGTTGCTATAAGATTCTTTCTGCAATTAAAACATACCCATCTTTATCTTGAGGGTAAAAAATGAAGTCTGCTTCTGGAATCATACTTTCTTCCTGTCATGAAAGAAGCGTTAAGACATGAGCACCAACATTTAAACATTGGAAATGCCAAAAAATGCCTAATAATTCTTACCTCAAAGAATGTTCTGTATTCCATAGGAGTTAGTGGCAATCCATATACTGATGGAGCCCTACTTGTGCTGTGAACTTCATGTTTCAGGTCCATTATATCGGGATCGTGAACTTTTGAAGTAAATGTAGGAGAGTTTGAGCTCCCCATTAAAGGTGGATGTTCTTCTTTTTCCCATGGGAGATTGAAGTAGGGAATACTCCATTGCAAGCCTCTTGCAAGTTCTGAATATTCACTTGGTAAAGCAACCGCCAACCACCGAGACAGTGCATACACCTGAATGTGGCCAGCCATTCTCTTCCTCAATGCGAAAAAATCCAAAAGGAAAAAATAGTTAGCATCATGAGAATGTAGATCAAATTTTTTTTAACAATATCATAGAATGAGAACTTACAAAAAGATTTCTCGCAGGATCAGATGTCAAAAGAGGAGACGGTCTTCTAAAAGCCCCGATGGATTGGAGGCTTGCGGTTGAAATGGTGAGAAAGCCAGCCATTAAAGCAGTAACAGCAAAGGCAGCTGTTGAGAAGGAGGAAACCACTAGAGACACAATAGGCACAGAATCTGTAGAAAATTCGGCATCTATAAACATTTATGAGCAAGTATCTCAAGTTTTTCAAGTCAAGAAAAAGAAAAAATGTTCCTTACAATGTCTCACTTGCAGTACATTAGAAGGCAAGTTCCCATTTCCTGCAACATCTTCAGTTACATTTTCCGGGACACTGATGGATATGACTCCATTGTGTGCTCGCACGTCTAGTCTATACACACTCATGCTCAGTTCCTGGAAGCTGGAACAGAAATAAGTACAAATTTAAAGTTTCTCATCTGCAAGAAAAATAATTTTCTAATCAAATGGGAGGGAAAATTTGCAAACTTTTTCAAATGACCCCCAGAGATGGAGATGTGAGATGAATTAAAGCCGAAAACAGGTTTCACGAACTTAATCAGCACTGGAACGCTATCGTCCCTAATCTTCTTGCGAGAACTTGTTTTCAACATCACGGAAGGCCTTACAGAATCTACATCAACGAATTTATGAGTGACTATTATAAGTTAAGGAAATGATGTATAAACATAATATTTAAATATGGAAATGCAAACAGTACATTGATATGCAAATCTATAGCACATACCATAGAGAAAAGTAACTGGATTCACCAGAGACACTGGGGTTCCCTGTGGAGTTATAACATGTTTCGAATCAAGGCTCACTGTGACTATGGCCATGTCTGATACATCTTTCACCTAAAAACATAAATGACAAGTTCATAATATTCTTGGTTAGGATTTCCTAACATGCTACCATTCACACATGACATGTTCTGATACAGTAGTTTTTTGTAATGACGCCAAATGATTGATAAGGATGGAAGAGAGTAAAGACCTGATAGCCGAATCTACGTTTGCCAAAATCATCACCATTGATAGGGACTAATGAACCCTGACTCGCTTTGAGTGAGGCCATAATCTCAGTGGATGAATTGAGAACAGGTTGCGTAAAGTATAAATACATTTTCAAGTTCTTATGTTTGTTCGTTGCTAAAACCGTTCTTGCTTCCTTGTTGATCTCGACTACCTTGTCAGGTATATGAGTCCTCAGGTTAGCAAGTACACTTCTTCTGTCTAATGTTTGACAGGAAAAAGGATCAAGTATCAGAACTTTAGAATTCCTGATGAAGTAAGCTCAAGTATCACATAAAACAAACTTACATATATAAGCAGCCAGCAACTCTTCTAGTTTTTAACAATAAACAGAATTGGAGCTTCCAATTCCAAAATTAAATCATTATTTTCAACCAATGAAAGAACTGCGAAAACTATGGCTTACCAAAATGAATCCATAAGCTCGAGTTCTGAGTCCTGGCAATTCTGTTTCCTGCTGAGTCAGTGCAGAAATCTTTGTCCAATACAGCTATTACTCTTCCATATTGAACACTTGTGGACAATTCGACAGTAAGCGAATATTTTAGGTTCTTTTCGAGAACAACTAACGAGTTGGCCATAACCTGACCAGCACCATATACAAGGAGCTGCAGACAACAACATTGTCACACATTTGATGTTTTGAATAAATTATTGCTTCACAAGCTCAAGTTGGCGACATACTCACGTTGCAGGCATCCGGAGAAGAGCATTGGAAACCTCCCTCCCCATCACAGCATTCAGAAAACGATATGTTTACTAGAGCATTCGATGAATTTGTAAAAGTTGTTGAGGCTGTTAAATACGCTGTTGGGGCAACCGTGTCTGCAAATAGTATAATCTCTGATTAGGCCAAAAAAGTGCAGATTGAAATTTATATGCCATTAGCTTTTTTTACCATACATTAGTTTAGCATAAAGGCAAAACTGTTCCTCACCAATTGTCCATTTATAGCTAGTACAGGCTACTCCATGAGTCCCATTAGAGCACACCTCAAAACTGTGATTTCCATCTTGCAGGCGAACATACGATACGCTTGCATTACAAATTGATGAAAGTTCATCATCCATCTGCTTATCAATCAAAATTTTCAACTGTAGAGTTAACAGCAGAAACTATATACTGATAGGAAATTCCCCTAAACTAAAAATAGAGAAATATATATACTAGTTTTATGCTTCCATCAAATGCAACCATTTTATCACAACAGAAATAACAGAAATCAGATAAACTCAGTAAATGAGTACTTTAATCATGAAATACATTGAATGATTTGCCGCCAAATGTACCTTGCAATGCGTAGGACACTGATCATTGCAGCTTTCTCCATTCACCATCACTTCAAACCGGAATGTAGCGTAGTCCCTTTTCGACACCGCATGAGGAGTCCTCAGCAGCTTCACTGACACATCTGAACTTTGACTATAAGCTCTCAAACTCCATTGCAACACCACTAGCATTAACTCCAGAACAAGCCTCGTAGGCCACACCATGTTCTTTAATCAATCTCAGAAGTTTTCAATGTACTTGGAATACTGAAACTGTTTTTAGTCACAAAATATATAACATTTTGTACACTCATGCAGAACAAATAATTGAAGGAATATTTTATTTTATTTTATAGAAATTGGATTAGTGGTTGATGAGGTTTTGGAGAGGATAGTGTACATGAGACTGACAGAGGAAGACAAAGCCCAGTTCATCATGTTGTGAAGATAAGAGAGTGAGAGAGATTCTCAAAGAAAAAAGACGTCAAATTTAATGAAGACAAGTGAAAAAGAAAGCTCCCATGAATAGAGGATTTTTGACAAAGACACAAGGGCCCCGTTTGGTGACGAGAGTTTTGAAGAGCGTTTAGTTTTTTGGGTTAAACATGGACAGTTGACTGGTCAATCAGCTCTTCTTGGTGTTTGGTGAAAAGCTTTTTCTAATTAGCTGTTTTGATGAAACCTCTCGTTTCTGAAACGCTAGAAAGAGCAGCGTTTACAAAAAATTAAACAAAACAATATATCAAAATATCTTTTTTATCCTTATTCTCACAAAATTTCCTTAAAACTAATAATTTATATATGACCAATTCTTGGGTGAGGCAGACTCACCCATGAGGCATGACCAAATAAACACTTTTTTTGACGAGGTTTGATGAACTGACACAAAAATTTTGATGAGGTAACATGTTTGTTAAATTGACACCAAGGTTTGATGATGTGGCGTCGGTCGTGATTTGATGAGATGGTAGTGAGTTATGATGAGGTGGCAAAAATGATATTTTCTATATTTGGTCTTGCCTCATAGGTGAGGCTGCCTCACAGGAGAATTACTCTTTATTTATATATATATATATATATATATATATATATATATATATATATAATTCAACTTTGCCAAAAAATTTCATACGTAGATATTTTCGTACGTACGTACATTTTTCAATATTTTTAATTTATTTTTGAAGTATTATAAACATTGAAATTAAAATGGCACATGCTAAATATATATCAAAATAAATTTTTTATGTAATGTAATTCTGAAAATATTTTTTTAAATAAACGTAGATATATTATAATAAAGAATAATAATTTAAATAATAAAAATAAATAAACATATAAGTGATAATTATTTTCGATAAACAAGCAAAACACTAAAACAATAATTAATAATAAATTGTACTAATGTCTATTTCAGTCATTTAACACATTGAAACAGCTATCAGCTAATTGTTATTTGCCAAACACTAATGTACAAATCGCTAGTCAAACCGCTAGTCAAAACAGCTAATAGAATCCGCTAACAGCTAACAGCTAATAAAATCCGCTAACAGCTAAACGCTGATTGCCAAACGAGGCCAAGGACCACTCATTGAATTCCCCTCTGCTAAAAATAATTAGACAAACTTTATTTCAAAATCATGGTACATAATTTCAAGATAGATAGTACCCTGCTGTCTTTGCCCCCATAATAATTGGGCACCAGTTACATAAGTTATGTTAATCCTGACCCGACTACCTTCATTACACTATACACAACCCGACATGACACGATGTTTTTTTGTTGTTTTTTATGATGCAGAAGTGTATAAAGATTATGTATATGAAAAATAGCAAATTACACGACTCGACCCGGTTTGACACCTCTGGTAATACAAAATGATTTATCTCTTAAAACTTGTACAAGGGCACAGATAAAAAAAAATACATGAACAAATGATACCAAACAGGGGATCCTGAATGACTACATTAGTCCCAATATTCATCTTTCCACTGGTCTTGTTCGAATATCCACACACTAGGTATTTCGCGATCCTTGTACAACTCGAGTACTCTGCTGATAAGCTCTTCAGGCATGCTCACAAGCTCTATCGTTTGGAGCATGGATTTTAGCTCTTCAGGCATGCTCACAAGCTCTATCGTTTGGAGCAAAGGCATGGATTTTAGCTCCTCAGGAAGCCTCCTCAAGTACCTGCATGACCTGATTCTGAGTGACCTGAGTTCTGGCAAAGCATCTTTATCGATTTTCAATGTTCTAAGGTCAATCATCCTTTTGAACTCGAGGAAGTTCAGCCGATAAAATCCATTCCTAGGTATTACCACTTCCTTTCGAGGGTATGCTGTTTTTTCCAGCTTCAGGAATGACAAATGTTCCAACTTTGCCAGCATTGGCATCGGGTCCTCATCCAGCTCCGTTGCAAACAAAACCAAGCGTTTCAGATTTGGAGGCAAAGGAGGCAACACATTCATCTTCCCAACCAGCTTGAGCTCGCAGAGATGATTCAGCTTGCTTAACCCCTCCAGGGGTGGTAAGTTTCCGAGCTTAGACAGTGATATGAAGAACTTATCCATCTCCGAGCTGGCCTCAACCCGAATTGCAAGTTTCTGAAGGTTTGTCAAAGTGATGAGACTATTACAGATCAGTACATCATAATGTATGCATACCATTGTTCTTAGGCTCTTCAGTCCTTCAATCCTGAGTGGCTTATCGGAACTCAACTGCCACACAATGAGATGCCTTAAACATTCAAGCTTCCATATCACATTTGGGATTTCAACAGCGTTCTGATCTTCGTTGAGTATGTCAAGAGTTTGTAAGTGTTGCAAACGCGCCAAGGAACTAGGAAGTTTAGTTATCCCAGTGTCTCTTAAACCAAGGTACCTCAAGAGACTCATTTCCCCGATTTCCTTAGGCAACTCGCGAATGCTGCTACCATCTAAGTCCAGCACCCGAAGGAGCTTCTTTCCCTTGAAGTTAAATGTGACTTTCCCAAAGGAGATAATAGTCCTAACATGGGGAGATAAATGTCCAGAAAATGGAGAATCATCATGAACAGCAATGTACCTCCCACTCGAGAGAGTCTCGAGGAAATTTTCCTCTTTGCCTTTTTTGTTTGCCAGGTCTCTGAACAAATTATGGAGTCTGCAGCTTTTAACCTTATCCTCGACGCTAACTTTTCCTGCCTGAACCATGTTTCTGCTGATGAGCTGCTCCAGATAATCTGCTGCAATGTCTTCCAAGCTTCTTGCTCCATTGCTTCCAGCAGCTATTCCCTCTGCAACCCACAGCCTTGTCAGCTTGAGCACTGAAATCTCTTGATCTTCAGGAAAGAATCCCAATTACTTGAAGCAAAACTTCAGATCAGGTGTAAGATCGCGATAACTTAGTTCCAGAATCATCGAAACACCATTAAGACCCTTCCCTGAGTAGCTGCTGATATCTTCATGCACACTCTCCCATTCTCTTCTCAGCCCTTTCTTTTGCAACAACAGGCTTCCAATAGTTGTAATCGCTAGCGGCAGTCCTCCACACGCGGTCACTATTTTCCGACCTAAGTCTTCCAAACTCGAAGAACACCTTCCAACAGTGAATGCACTTTTGGAAAACAGTTGCCAGCTTTCTTCCTCTCCCAAAGTCTCCAGCTCATAGAGACTGTGAAGAGGATCGGCGTGTTGAGCAACATTCTTATTCCGGCTAGTTAGCAGCACTCGATTTCCTCTGCCCTCATCGGGGAATACGCTAGAAAGAATGTCCCAGCCTGTTTCCTGCCATATATCATCGAGCACCACCAGATAATGCTTGCTCTTCAGACACCTGCGAAGCTTTTCCTCTAGATCGGCATCATCCAATCATCCATTTTCGCTAGTGATTCATCAGAAACCGAGTCCACTTGGTTTATGATGGACTTCATGATTTCCCTGAAATTGTATTTTTCAGAGACACAAAACCAGGCACGATAGGGAAATTCCTTCTGCACATCAGCATGGTTATAAACTCTCCTGGCTAGAGTAGTCTTGCCAACACCTCCCATGCCCGTGATTGAAAACACGCAACGAGCACTATCATCTTTGAGAAGCTGTGAAACAAGAAAATCTGTTTTCTCATCTATCCCAACCAGATTCTTATCTTCAGTGTGAGCTGGGGTTCGACAAAGATGGTGCAGATCTTCATTCGCGCGATCATTCACTCCTTCACCAAGGTTTTTGATGCCATAAGTCTCGACTAGCTCGAATGTCCGTAATTCTTGATTGCACTGATCTGATCCCTTTACCAACCTTGTCAAGATTGTAAATCCTGACAGGAAAGTAAGCAAACTTGATGAGTGCTGGCTTCCTTTTTAAGGACTCCATTTTGCAGACAAACACCTGAATCACATCCTCTGCATCGTAGCTCGCTTCTCGAATCTCCAACACCCAATTGCGGATCCTTGCATCATCATCTTGCTTCTGGTCTGCATCTTTGAGAAAGCACTTCATCCTCACCAGCTCATCCTTCAGTTTCTGCACATCCTCATTCACACCTTTGAGGAACACAATTTTATCTTTTAACAGCGTTCCAAGCATCTCCACTACAATAGCATAAGTTTTAACAGTTAGTAAGTGATAAAAAAGCATAAGATGCCCTATCATTCAAGAGCCATTTCATGGCAGATACACACCTCTTCATGATTCTTTGCCTCTCTTTCCTTTTGGTTCTTCATCATCACCCTTGCAACACTAAGTGGTAATCTCTGCCCCTTGAGAGGCTAGACAAAGATTAATAGAGTGATTACTGATTAGTAAGCCTGTAGAATACAGGAAAAAAAATCCTATTCTGATTAATAATAATGATGCAATTCCTTACCTTGCCACCAAGAGACACCACTTTCCTGGTTTCCAGCTCCTTCTTCTCTTTCCATGACATGTGTGTGGAGCCTGAAAGTAGAACATTGAACAAAAGAAAATTGTAAAGACTCAAACTATCGCACAAACTGTCCCATCAAATGTTGTCAATTTAATCACTAACTTCCACGGATACTACACACAAGACTTCAATTTCTTTAAAGGTGATCAAAGACTGATTAATTCTACAGCTGAAACAGTTCATAAGACATCAAATATGCAGGGGATGGGATGACAGTCTGCAAACATTCCAGAAAATACAAGACAAGTCTAACAAAGTGGCCAAAGCACTTTGGATGCAAAAGTAGACAGCTTTTAACCTGACCTCATAGACTGAATGACGCAACCAGAAAACTATTATAGTAGTAATAAAAATGATGATAGGACATCTCCATAGAGAATACTTTGGAAGTTCCTCGAGGTTTCTACCAAAAATCTTAATATCATTAAGAAGTAAAAATAAATAAACCCTATGTATCAACAACATGATATAAGCTCAAAAGAAGACCAAAAAACTTAATATCAAGAAGTATAACTAAGTTAGCAAAGCAAGCAGTTTCCAACTTATCTATTATCGCCATACAAAATCAAGCCCTAAGGATCCGATCAACAACAAGACATATGCTCAAAAGAAGACCAAAAATCTTAATACTATCAAGAAGTACACTAAGTTAGCAAAGCAAGCAGTTTCCTGCTTATCTAATATTGCCATACAAAATCAATCCCTAAGTATCAACAACATGATACATGTTCAAAGGAAGTGGTTGCAAACTTTCACCTATTTGACGCATTCGAACATCCTAACCATCATTATAAATATTGAATAAATAACAAAAAACACTCGAGAAAATAGCCACGTCATACTTCAAGTGCAATAAGAATATGCCATATGCAAAGCCCTATTTTAATGCTTGACTGAGAAAATTTAATATTTGAGTGGTTGTAAAACCAACAACTCTCCAAAGCAGACTGTTCATTTATAACATTCTTGTTACAAAGTAATGGTGGAAACCGACTTACCTAGATACTCAATATCCTTCCTGATGGATTTCAAGTCCCACTTTGGTTCCTCATTGTCCACAGAATTAGTGGATGACCCCGCCGAAACTTGCTTTCTCTTTGCCATTTTTTAAGTGATGTAGTGGCTGTGACAAAGCAAAAACAAAAGCTTCAGAATGGTAAGATCAAAACACCATGGATCAAAACACGGAAAATAGCCTTCCCATTATGTAACAAAAATCCCACCACTCACACTATGCAACGAAAAATCCCAAACTCACATTATGCAAGATAAGACACACAAACACAGATCTCTCTTTCCTTCACAAACATAACAAATAGGAAAAGGCCTAATACAATAAGTAATCACTTCATTCTAAATGTAAGTATCCAACTATCGTTTCCGAAAAATCACACAGAAGATTAATGCACCTTGTGAAAGCAGTATAATCAGAATACCCCACAAAACAGCCATCAAACATCAACCATCAGAATACAGGTATAATGTATAAACAAGCCACCACCTAGAATCTACATCAAATATCATCCTCAAAACTAAGCACCCAAAAGATTACACAGTTATATTTTGTTAAGCAATACATGCAACTAAAAGGGCAGTCAATAATCATTAGTAGCACAATTTAGAATTTCTATTATTGCCCTATTGTGAAAAAAGACAAAAAAGAAATTTGTTTAGAGTCAAAATAACAGAGTAAAACATGTTTATCTGTAAAAGACCACATATTAAGCATGTCTTCACTATATGCAAAAGTAAAAAGTGAGAAATTCAACTTTTGTTAGTAACGCAAGTGCTTCACCTTCCATCTTTCAATCTTCCTATCTTACAGTATAGCAGTTCAATATGGTTATTCAAAATCAGATGTTTCATCATCTATTTTAGACAAAGTGCAGTCTCATACTCTCTCATGCAAAAGACAAATTTTGATTCCAAGGTAAATTTTATGACCTTCTGCTCGAAAACATTTTTAACGATTGCAACAGTATAGTATATTATAGCAAGAGGCAAGAATAAACTAGAGATGACAGTGGAGCTAAATTATCCATGCATCATGAAATCTAAAAGAGATTTACAAGACAGCGTCAATGCCTTAGCCACTGAAACTAGCTCAAATACTATATTCTTACACTTTTCTAGACCAAAATAATGGATTAAACTTCAATCTATATATACTAAACAATTTGATGAATGATGATTAGCTGGATTTTAAGAGCTCAAATGCCTTTATTCCTTAATATCGAGCTAGAACTGTATACGTGAAGATAAACAAGAAAAGCTCCCACATTTGATCATTAAGGCAAACTTGACAATCACTCATAAACCAGCAAGCTCCAATCACAAATGAAACTCTACTACCAATACCATCACATCTAAGGAAAAAAAAACTCTAAATTAAACAATCAAACCATCTCAAAGGCAATACAGAGCATCTAAAAAGCAATAGCAATGATTTGGCAAAAAGAAAGCAAACCTTACTCTTCTGACAGAGGTGACCAGCCAGCGGGGAGGGATTCAGAGCTGATGACGCCGAAAAGCTCTCAAGGATTGAGACGCCACGCGGAATTAAAGGTTTCTAGTTTGTAAAACCTCTACCCAACTAGAAAAGGCGGCGCGGGAATATTGGCTGGCGAGCTCTGGGTTTTTCGAGATGAGGATTTGGGGAAAAATGCTGGGTTTTATCTTATGTATGGCGCGTAGATTTCTCACGCTTTTGGGTTTACTATATTTTTCTGTAATTGCAAATCGACCCGTATCACCATTTTGCATCAAAAAGAGACCAATTTATTTTTAGAAAAAAAGTTCCCTTTGTACCCCTGAGTTCTTGCGTATGTATTAATATATCCCTCAGTTCTTGGAAAGTGCTAATATACTCCTGGTTTGCAAATTTGACTGAATTTTGGTCGATCAAACATATTGATTTGTAAAGCGAAAAACTTACAATGCAACATTGGAGCGGGCGACAAGAGAATTGAAAATGAAATACCCAAAATTTTGAGATTTAAAGCACAGTTAACACACGCGACACACGTTAATTGAGACAAAAATGACCACAAAAATTCACCATTGAGTGATTTTTGTGTTTAAATCGATTTTGGCCGGTAAGAAAACACTCTACAATTACAGCAAAAAAAAGTCTTTGTCGGTGCAGGGGCATATCAGTACTTTACAAGAACTCAAGGGTATATTAATACATACCCCAAGAACTCAAGGGTACATGAGGGTTTTGCTCTTATTTTTAAATCTATTCTAATTTCATAATAAAAATATTTACTAATTTATTTATTAAATTTTAAATTTTAAAATATTACAAAAGGTATTATTTTGAGGAATCTCATAGTGAGGCAAGGTCTCCAAATCTCTTTTCTATAAATTTAGGGGTAAATATAAATATTTCCCTATTTAGGCAAAAGTGTAACATTTGTCAAAGTTTGGGAACTTCGAAAAAATTAAATATTTTTTTCCCAATTTGAAACCCTCACTTTGGTGTAACCTTTTTTTTAATGAAAAAAACATATTATATTAATTAAAAGAAAAGGGTCAGAGTTGTAGCCCTGTTATGTTCGTTACAAACCACATACTTCTACTTTTTGAACAAAATATAAATGAACTTATGTAGCACTTCTCTTACTTTCGTAAACAGTGGTTGAATCTGCCACGGCGGATTGACTTCTTGGCTTGTAAGAAAATCCTTGACCTTAAGCACCTTCCAACCCGTCTATATCCACACCATGCACATTCGAGTGCTCCTATCAGAGCTTTCCAGCATGCAACCTTCTGAAGAGTTGAATATGCTCTAAACATGTTCTCTCCTAGCTTAATTACATATTCGTTTCCAAGTGCTAAAGATATCGTCCATGCTGCTGTTGCTCGTTGGGAATCCTTTTTAAGAGATCGATCCAATTTGATGATCCAGTGGAGCAAAATATGCACCAAGCCTGGAATTACATGTGATTCTTGCTGCTGCAGAAACTGCCCTCCCACATCCTCAATATCTTGAGCATTATTTACTGCGCATGCTCATTTACCCTCTTTGGGTCTTGGCTCCCATTTTGAAATACTCTCAAGTTTCTATCTTTCCAGATTTTCCAAATGAGACACAAACTGAGTCTAACATCTTGTAGTTGCGGAGCTGAACTAAACCAAAGCCTTTGCGAACTGATTACCCTTAACAAGTTTCTTAACCTCAGATCTAGCCTTTCTGAACCGATATATGTATTTTAATCACACAAAACCCCTATAAGTCAGATTCTCTCTCTACAAAGTTTTGGATTTCAATCTCTCTTTACAACTTGCACCTTGTGTATAAGGGAGCTGTTGGAGCAAATTTACAACCAAAACCTCCAAAAACTACCAAAACCACTATTATAAGACTTCAATTCTCAATAGCTCTTTTTAAAAATATTCTGCATGTCCTTTTTACCTTCTTGTAAATCTTTTGCTAGCCTTTTTTGTACTTTCCCAAGTTCTCAACTACGTAATTATGATTATGGTTAATTACGTTTGTATCTAGAATAAGTCTTGGAAGTGACCGTCACTATATAGTGACCAGGGATTGTAGTGCAAATAAATGAAATAGTGTCAAATCTCGCGGGTCAAACTGACCCATTTTGCAAACCGGCGCGTGTTGTTGACACGCCGTATATATACCAAATTCCCGACGCATAAACCCCCAATTTCACACCCCCTCTCATCTTCTCTCATCGAAGAGGATGAGAAACCGTCGGGATGACGCTACGGTAGGGGAGGCGGCTGATGCTAATCGATGGGGCGTTCTTGATCGGATTTCTGGTAATTTACGGTTACTGTGTGTTTATGTGTATTTGTGTGTTTATGTATATTTTGGCTGATTCACTCTGCAATTTGGAGAAAGGCAGTGGCAACCAGTAAACTTGTCTAATTTGTGGTGTTCATGTGATTATTGTTCTAAAATAAGGGAATTCGGTGTTGATTTGTGCTAGGCGAAGCCGCCGGGGAAGGTGATGTAGCCAATATATACTCTACTTTTAGCACATTTGAGAGTTCATTTGGGGTAGCATTTAGTGCAAAGGGTTAAGAATTAAGGCTAAATTTCTCTTACCTTGCATTTTGAAGAAAGACTTGTGCACTAACATTTTGAAGCTGAAATTTGGAAATGTTACAAGAGGAGTTGGAGTGCATAAGTGGTACCATTGGCTTCGTCTTCTCGAGTACTACAAAATGGACTACTAGAACGTCAAAAACGGATCAACGGTTCATCCGTGGCGAAGCAAAGAAGATTGCTGCCAACCAGCACAAGCATCTCGCGGGCCGCGAAATGAGCCTCGCGAGCCGCGAAAATGGGCGGATTTCTGGCAGAAAAAAAGGCCAAAGAAGCATTTTTTGAAGGGCTATAAATACCCCTCTTATCCCTTTATCATTTGGTTGAGCTCCCAATCCAAAAACACCCAATTTCCTTAGTTTTTCTTCCTTTTCTTCTCTTTTCTTCCATGTGATTTGATGAACATGTATTGATATATTAGAATGATTGTATTAGCTTAATCTTCCTTGGGAGAAATTGATTAAACTTCTATTCTTGAGATTTTCATGAACTTTCATATGCTTCTATTTATGGTTTGATTATCATTTGAATATCTTGTCTTGAATTGTATATGAATGTTGTTAATCTTGCTAAATTTGCCATGGGCTTTGTGTTTTGAATCAATTGCATGCCTCATAGTTTGGGTAATGGTAGTTTAAACCCTAGTTCTAGTTTAATTTAGAGATTAGGTTAATTAGAAGTGATTGGGTGATGACAAACCTTTTTGCTTGTTAGTCATAGAGTAGTTTAGCCTAGTTGGTAGAGTAATTGGTAATTAGAGAGGTTGTGTGATTGTTGTTATGAAACATGGTAAATTATAGTCATGGAAATGAGTTGTTTATGAGTTTGAATTGTTGCATGTCTTCGTAGGAACCTAATGTGATCATTGATCCTTCGTTATATGTAATTGTAGAGTTGAGATATTCATTTCCAATGTGTGATTATATGCATCGAATTGCTAGATTCGTGGGTAGATGCTAGCATTTACCCCAATATCATAAAGTAGCAAATATGAATTGAGATTTGTATGTTATCATCATCTTAGTTCTTTATAGTTTTCAAATGTCTTATCCAACGCTCACGTTATCGATGAGTATGGGTGAGTTTGTCGATTCTCCATTGTTAATTCCATTGTCGATGTATCTAGATGTTATCATCTAGGTGGATTGATAATGAGGGCTCTTGAGTGATGTGTTCATGCTCACTAGCTATTATCGAGAGAATAGGATGTTTTTCATCCACGACTTATGATCATAAACCCTAGATATGAAGCGTTCACTCAATGATTAATCGATAGTTGAAGTTGAAGTCAATTGCCTCCCAAGGCCTTGTATTTGTAGTATTTACATTGTAGTGTAGTTTATCTTAGTTGCTTTCTTTCGTAGTGTAATAAACCAACTCAAAACCCCCCTTGTTTACCTTGCTTTCTATATAATATATATGTATGTGTTTATAATCTTCGCTAAAACACTAAACAAGATCCTTCTCCTTGTGGTTCGATCTCTACTTCCCACTATCTACTCTATAGTAGTTAGAAGTCGTAGGTGAATATAAATGTGTTTTGATTGAGTGGGATTCCCATTTACGACGTGGGGAAATCGCTTGTCAGAAGGCCTCGAACTCCTTGAGATCGGTGAATCTGTCGTTGTAGGAGTCAATCTCCTTCATCGTCTGGCCCCGTCGAGGGAGGTGGTGGTGCCAAGGGCTCGTCGTCGGATTTCACCGGAAGAGCGGCGGTTTTTTTATCTTCAATCCGGTGAGGTTAGTCATTTTTCTCCGTTATTCAATCACTTGTTTACATAGTTTCTGTTTTCATTTTTCTCCGTTATTCAATCACTTGTTTACATAGTTTCTGTTTTCAGCTTCATTGTTTCTGTTTGTGCATATGCATTTTTTTAAATCTTTCTTGAAAGGTTGATGTTTAGTAGTGAAAGTTTGACATTTAAGAGTGAAAGGTGTCCGTTATTTGTATATGTATATTTTATCTTTCTTAAAAAAGTTGTTGTTTAATAGTGAAAGATTGACATTTAAGATTGAAAGATTGTCTATTATTTGTATATGTAATTTTTGTCAATTTTGAAAGGTTGCTGTTTAAAAGTGAAAGGTTGACATTTAAGAGTGAAAGGTTGTCTGCCATTATATGTACTTTTGTCTTTCTTGAAAGGTTGTTATTTAATAGTGAAAGGTTGACCTCTAAGAGTGAAAGATTGTATATGCATTTCTAATTTTCTTGAAATGTTGTTTAATAGTGAAATATTGACATTTAAGAGTGAAAGATTATCTGTTTTTTATATGTGCATTTTTTGTCATTCTTGAAAGGTTGACATTTAAGTCTGAAAGATTGTCGGCTATTATATGCCTGAAAGATTGTTTGAAAGGTTGACATTTTTTGTCTTGAATGGTTGTTGTTTAATAGTGAAAGGTTGACATTTTAAGAGTGAAATAATATCTGTTACTTGTATTTTTATTTTTTTTGTCTTTCTTGAAAAGTTGTTGTTTAATAGTGAAAGGTTGACAATTAAGAATGAAAGGTTGTCTGTTATTTGTATATGCATTTTTTTGTCTTTCTTGAAAGGTTGATGTTTAATAGTGAAAGGTTAACCTTTAAGAGTAAAAGGTTGTCTTCTATGCATTTTTGGTTTTTTAAAAAAAATTGCTATTTAACCGTAAAAGGTTGATATTTAAGAATGAAAGTTGTCTAATATATATACACTTTCGTGTTTTTTAAAAGTTTGTTGTTTTATATTGAAAGGTTGACATTTAAGAGTGAAAGATTTTCTCTTTCTGTTAGGTTAGGGAGCATCAAAGAAGAGAAAAGATCAAATTCTAGAAAGGGACGCTGAAAAGAAAAAAAAAAGGAATAAGAAGAGGAGCAGGAGCAGGAGCAGCAAGAACCAAAATCCCATGCGCCAAAAAGGAGGTTCGTTGGAATAGTCAACAAGGAGGAGGCTGGGTCTGGGTGTTATAATTTCAATGTCACGCGCGCGTGACTTTTTGTATTTATGTGAATTGCAATTAAGGAGTCGCGTCCTTTTAATTTATTCTGTATTTTCAATTAGGTCCTGGTCACTATATAGTGACGGTCACTCAAGAGACGGACTCTTGTATCTATTACTTTAATTATGGGGTTTTTGCTTGTATTTTTATGTGTATGGTATTTGACTCAATAATTTCAATTTGAAAAGTATCTAATTGAGAAGGTATTTTAACAACTCAACAAAATAAAATTAGATATGGAAGTCGCGACGTGGCCAGACCAGGGAGCGTGCACCCCACGTACGATGAATAAAACCAGCGCGCGTGCACCACATACGCACGTGAGTTGATCATAACTGGAATAAATTATCAACCAAATTATAGTAATAGATAAATATATTTTTAATTCGGTCTAAAAAGTTTTATTCTAGGTCGTTACATCAATATAAATTTAATTACTATATTATTATTGTTCTTCATGCACGGTTAAACATTTGACCACCTTAAAAATGAAAATAAAAATTAGCCATTTTTGTGTCAAATATAAAAATACTTGACACAAAAAATACTAAATTATAAATATTTTGAAAAAAAAAATCAATTCTTATACATAAGTTAGAGTTAGAGTTATTTAAATCACTTGTACACACATGCCTAAGTGCTTCGGATTCTGCCATTGATCTTTTCAGCTGTTCAGTTGATGTAATCGTTGGATTCACAGTCTCGTTCGCTTTTGAAGACTTCTTTGCCAGCATCTTTGAGCTGCAGGGCTTTAGGACAAAAGACGCTCTAGCATCTGCATCAATCACCCTTTCTTCTTCTGAATAAAAAAAACAATGGATATAACACAATTACTCCAAGAAACACGACGTAACAAAACCCCGTGAGTCCAGAAGAGAGAAGAAAAAATACTAAATTAGTGAAAATTTTAGGGGCTCTGTTGGAGCAGATAATTTGGTTTTGAGGCTTACATCAAAAAAAATTGGTTTTGAGGGATTTGTTGGACTTGCTCTTACAAGAAGAGCCATAGCCAGAACCAGAGTGGAACTAGTATTGCTGGGCTTGATCTTTGGAAATAATTTGATGATTTTGAGAGTTTGATTGATGGTTGAATTTAATTAATACTTATTATAAATTATAAATATTTGTGCAAAAATGGAATAGTCACTTTACAACTATTGCTATCACCAATTAGGTGCATGTCCACTCCACTCAGATCCCCTTCAAACATAAACCTAAAGCCTCGTGGAGAAAATTTAACCAGTGGAAGCCTATTTTACAACTATATTGAGATATGAATTATCGATACATCTCTCACAAAACATACAAGGAGAGTAGGAGACGCAATAATCTCTCACAAAACATATAAGGGAATGCAATAATCATGACTTGTTGAAGATGAATGTTGAGCAGAAAAACAATATTGACCGGATGCATATTGATGATTATCTGCACAGTTTTGTTCAGCCATTCATCAACAAAAAACCTTAACTGAGAAAAAAGGAAAATGCAACATAACCCATAAGTTCTTAAGGTCACTGTTTTTGTTGATGAACATAAAAGTTTGTTTGCTATACAAAATTTAGACTGTAATCTTTTATGGCAAGAAAAGGTTCAATTATGAGCCAAAACATGCACAACACAACTCCAACATTCATCTCACAAGTAAACAAACACAAATTAGTCACACGTTTGAAGTTGAAAATGAACAAACACAAATATATCACAAGATAACTATGCCTTTATGCAGACTGTGCAGTTAAGTATGGTTCAAATGATTTATTTAATCCCTTAAAGTTCCATTATAAAATGATTGAAAACAACTATACAAAATCACTTTTATCCAAAAACCGCAATATTAAGGACTATGCACCAATCAATTAAAGTAAGAAATTCAATATGAAGAAGGTGACCAGAATACAAAAACTAAATCCTAATCCATTGTGGGAAAAAAATGGCCATAAATCCATAATCTGAACATAAGTCATAGTCCATTATCACAATAGGGTTCAACTTGAATGCAGAAACCATGATATCCGTTAACAATCAATCAAATAATCAACCATCAGAAAAGTAAAAACTCGCAGTGAAAGAAACCATAGAAGTTATGAGAGAGACAAACCATATTTAGCCAAGCCTTCGGGGTAGTTCACATCCAGGAATTGTCTAGGCTCCACAAAAGATCCAATTAGAACCCGCAACATCGCCATCAAGTCAGGATAATAAAGCTTTCGGCAATCCCCAGCAACATCACCACCGAGCCCACCCTGTCCATCACCGTCCACCACCATTCGGTCTCCATTTTCCATCGGCTTCGCCTAATTTGACCTTCTACGATCTCTTTCCCTCATCATCCTCATCACCCACTTCAATTGATCGCTTCAATTTCAAATATAATTTGCAATCAGTACTGCTCGCAAAAACAAAACAAAACGAAGAGGAGGGAAAACGAACATATGTTGCTATGAAAGGATGGAAACGCTTTAATTTTATTTTGGAAATTCGCCTCTTAAAACGGCGCGTTTTGCTCTCAGGAGGGTGCAAAATTACCATCTAACCCAACATAAGGAGAAATTAAAACTAAAGAATACTCATTACAGTATATATTGCTCTAGGATTAGTATAAACAAACACAAAATATATAGAAGTCAAATAAACAAATAAAAACGTGTAATGGGTCTGGTTCAGTGGTAATCCACCATCTCTATAACTGAGAGGTCTAGGGTTCAAATTTGTTGTTAACTATACCCGATGGGTATAGCACAGATGCTAAAAAGGGGGCCGTGTTGGTGGCCCATCATAAAACCCTATATAAGTCCAGATGTGATTGATAATTAATTAGCATTATTGTAATAACCCTATTATGTTATTTTGCCACTTCAATGTGATTGATAATTAATTAGCAGTATTGTAATACTTTTATTTTATTCCAGATGGAGTGAAGACACCAAAACTTGATGACAGTGGGCCTACACGTTCTCCAAATGGTGGTGGGGGTGGTGGAGGAGGAGACTCGTCAGGTGGGTGAAAGAGAAAGAATGCAAGGAAGAAGAAGAATAAGAGAAAATGTCATATAGAACCGTTCAAACATTAGGTTTATGAAAACTTAGTGGTATCGACAACGCATTTGGTAAGGGGAGACATCAGCATGAGACATGACTCATGAGGCGATGATGAACTGATGGAGGTTCGATAGACTTAGAGATAGTGATTAGTGAAGTAAGTACCAATAACTTAAGATACGTTTTAGTGAGTTATCCTGGATGATTTGATACATATTTCTTGAAAATAAGATGATTTAATATTGATTATTGAATTTAGCTAATGTGCAACGATTAGAGATACCTTAGCAATTCTCCAACCAACAGTACCTTGCGTCACTATAGCTTTATTTATTTATCTTATTTAATGACCATATTACTACTTTTATATACATAAGCAATAAGTCTTGGTAGTGACCGACTAAGACTTATTTGCAATTTTTCCAAATTTCGCGCAGGCGCGTGTGTTTATTTGGTGAATCTATAACCCCCACTTGTTGTGTTGCGTGACTTGCGTCCACCTTATTTTCTGTCAACATTGCTCTTATTTTCAATCGTTCTCGTTTTTGTCTCACAAACGGATTCATGATCACAACCGCGCCTCATCGCTTTCGATTTCGTGGCATTAATTTTCCAAGCGTCGCGTTGAATCGCCGGCGGAGGTTACAGACCAGATCGCGGCGGAGGTTACAGACCAGATCGCGGCGGAGGTTACAGACCAGATCGCGGCCTATATTGCGGCGGAGGAACGGCGGCTTTGGAGACAATTCGGAGACAGGACATTAGTCGTCAAATTTCACCGGAGGAGCTCTCATCGGCGATTTTTAATCTTCAATCCGGTGAGGAGCTCTTATACTTAATTTCTTTCTGTTTCCAGGTTCACCGTTTCTGTTTAACAAAATTGCTTGATTTCCGTTTCGTATTTAGTCGTTCGTTTAATTTAATTTTCTGTGCATATGCATTTTTGTCCTTCTTCTTGAAAGATTATTGTTTAATAGTGAAAGATTGATGTTTAATTGTTAAAGTTGACATTTAAAAGTGAAAGGTTGTCTTTTATATGTATATGTTTTTTTTGTCTTTCTTAAAAGGTTGTTGTTTAATAGTGAAATGTTGCTGTTTTTGGTTGAACTGCATAATATTTCAAGCTATTTTGTGGATGTTTTAACCTTAACAGTTCACCTTTCAAGCTATTTTGTGGATGTTTTAATCTTAACAGTTCACCTTTTACTTGCTTGCGTGAAATCCTCATATTTTGATGTAAACAACCCAACTTTTGGAAGCAATTGCAAAGCTATAGTCTCCTAGTTTTTTTTAGTTGTTGAGTTGTTTCAAGTTATTTTGTGGATGTTTCAATATTAACAGTTCACCTTTTACTATGCAAAACCGTGATGTTTTAAAGTAAACATGCCACCTTTTACTGCAAATAAAAGTTAGTCTCCTAGTTTTCAATTTTAATTTGTTTCGAGTCTTAATTTGTTGGATTCAGGATACTTAATCATTGTTCACCACATAGGGCAGGGAACTGGAATTAGCAAGTGGAATGACTACACTGGATGTTATAGTTTGAATCTTGAACAACCAAGTGACTTCTTTGATGTGGGTTGATGAGAAGGTAACCTTACAAACTTTCTCATCTTTCTTTAAGTTAAAGACTAGAGTACTGACTTTATAAATGAAATTTCTTTTGAGCTTTGTCCATTTTTTCTCCCCGGGAGTCAATCCAGTGCAATATCATCAACTTGTTATTACCAAACATGGTGACGGCCTTTGCTTTCTCGAAGGCTGAAGAATTCTCTTTGTGGATTTAGAAGCTTGCAAATTAATGAAGGTTCTGCAGATCGGGATGCATAAATTTGATGGTGATGTCCAGTCATGTTGATAGCAAACTTCACTTTCCAAGTTATCAGTGAAATGCTATCTTCAAAATGAGGTGAATGCAGAAAAACGTAATATGTGCTTGTTGCACAAGACTGCTGATAAGTTGACTCTTAAAGAGTCTTCGATCACTATTGATCCTTTTAGATTAAAACACAAATGTTACATAAAATTAAAGTTGTACAATATTAAACAAAACCACACAAATCATGAACACCTTTTATTATAAATATACATCTTTAAAATTATAGTTCTTCCCAACTAAACTAGTAACCTCTTAAACAAAAATTCACACCTTTTAATTTAAAATATTAACCCTTAAAATTAGTTCTTTCAAACTAAACTAGTAAGTTTTTAAACAAAAATCCACATATTTTAATTGTAAATATACACCTTTAAAATTAGTTCTTTCAAACTAATTTATTAACCTTATAAACAAAAATCCACACCTTTTAATTTTAAATATTAACCTTTAAAATTAGTTCTTCCAAACTAAACTAGTGTGGATTTTCTGAATTTTGGGAGCGGGAGTGATTTTCGGAATGGGGTGATTATACGTTTCATTGGAAAATATACTTCTATTTTCTCTATTTTGAAATGAGACGGATTCATTTCAAAATTAATTATATTTAAACCAACCCATATATTACTCGAATAGTATAATTAATTATAATGATAATATTAATAATATTTCCTTGTACGTAGCATTGGCATGTTCTAATTATTTAATGGGTGTATTTTAGTTATTGCACAAGTTTAAACAGCCCCATATCATTTTTAAAAAAACAGCTCCACAACTAATTTATGGAAAAGTTGAGACTAAACCAAATGTTTTTCTCTCCAAGTATGGGAACGTGTGGTGCACAGCTTAGCCGCGCCTGGATATCCACCCCGCATCCAATACCATCTCCCGCTTAATGGCTACATTAATGGCTACAAATATTATATTTTCAGTCATACAATTTAATTATATTATAAATAATTATAATTATATAAATCTTGTACACATGTCTTTCATTTTATTTTCCTTATAATTTATAACTTTCTTCCATTAAAAAATTAATTATTATCTTAAATTATGATAATAATTTCATTTTATTTCTTCAATCATTTATAATTATTTTCCTTATTTTATTTCCATTATAAATTTCTTATAATTATTTTACATTATTTTCCTCATTTTATTTCCATTATTAATTTCTTATATAGTTTTATTTTACTTTTCTCATAACTTCCATACAATGTTTCTTAAAAATCGCATTTATTACTACCCCTCTATTTAATTTTAGGTATTACTATATTTATTTAATAATATAAAAATATATTTAAGAGTTAGAAAAAGGTTTGGGTTGAGTTGTTGATAAATGATGATAGAAAATATAAGATTTAATTTGCTTATATAATGGATCGTTGATGATGTTGATGAAAGATTAATAATTTAAAATTGTAAAAATTGGATTGGATAAATTAGTTATTGATAAAAATGGTCAAACGTTTGGAAATATATATTTACCAAGCAGCCAGGCTGAAGATTGATATTAGCTTGATTTAGGTGATTAAATTAATCACTGAATCAGGTAATCCAAACGTATGATTTCTGGATTACACATATATGATTTTGTTGATTTAGACCGAGAGGAAGCCGACTTTTCAGTTTGAAAATCACTTTTGTTGATTTGGATCCTAATTAAAGCTTAATTAATGGTATAATCAAATAATTCATAAGAGAGGAAAAACAAAAGCAGCAAGATTGAAAATCAGCACTTCATTATCGTACGAGAGAACATGACCAAAAGCAAAAATACATTATGTTCAATAGATATGGATCATAATTCTACAACAATCTCTCCACTCCTAGATAATCGATAATAGAATGGAGGGTGTAGTGCATATTAATGTTTTAATAATTAATGTTTTACTTATCCATCTATAAACTTAAGAGTTAGAAAAAGGTTTGGGATGAGCTGTTAGATAAATGATGATAAAAAGGATAAGATTTGATTATACAATGGATCACTGTCACTGATGATGTTGATGAAAGATTAATTTACAATTTTAATTCGATAAAGCACTCGTTCCCATTTCCACGGAATCTCATATGAGACATATAACTACATAAGGTAATTGTTAAATAACTAGAGAAGAATATATTATGCATGACATGACAAGAAGAAGATATATAATACAAGTTACCTATCGTGTGGAAGAACATAACAGAAGTTTGCCTCTCTAGCTATCGTGGTTTCCTGAAACGTTAATCGGAGAAAATCTAAAATTATGCATTTCTTGGTTCGTATTCATGTTTTTCTGAACAGGACGCAACAAAAACTAATTCAAACCATTATATATAAATTATCGCTCCGACTTCAAAATATATATATTCGGTCGGGAATTGTGCCCCGAATCTGTAGTTCAGATTCCGGAACAGCGGCAACAGGACGGCCCTTCACAAGTTCCATGGATTGTTTGGTTCATGTGGAAATTAAGTTTTCATCGATTTTGTAATTACTCATAATTAATTCCTTTACAAAATTCTCAGAATTTGAAAAAATTGGTTGGATTTTATTTACCGCCTGTTGTTTGGTTGACTTCACGTTTGTAGCTACTTGTTTTAAAAAAAAAAATCGAATTAACCAAAATATAAATTAAAAAATGACAAACCTGGTGGGTGTTGATGTGTCGGTAGATATTAAGCAGCTGTATATATAACCTACAATGAATAACGATTGCGACTAGGTGTTGGATGTTATTAGAACCTATAATAACCAAAACGATTGCAAACGGTGGAAAATAGATGAAATGTGGAATATTAAAACTTATCGATTTTACGCTCCCACGATAAGATAAATTGGTAACATCGTACAAATGTGGGACAACGTACTGTAAAGCCCCTTTAGAAGTTTTGATATAGCTGCACAGTGGGAAGGAATTTGGCAAAGCCCCTTTCAACAAGTTTTGAAGCCAAAAACAAACATTTAGAAGTTTTATAAGAAAATAAAAATAAAAATTTAGGTAATGGTTGCTAGAGTTTATTTTTTGCTGAACTGGATTGAGATTGAGATAGAGAATCAGCATTAATCACTATCATTCCCTGTTTTGCTGCTAAATCGCCACATCCTGCGGATTCATGCTCGGCTAAGGCAAGCTGTGCATCCTCAAGGTAAGCCGTGGTCAGGGGCGGACCCAGAAATTAAAGTCGAGGGGGTTATAATAGAATAAAAGTAAAATTATAGCACTATATTTTAATATATTAAAAATTACAAGGGTATAAAATGTAATTTTTATTTTTTTAAAGCAATTTACAAAGGTATAAAATGCAATTTTTAATTTTTTTGGGTGGCCCAAGGCACCCCCATGTTCCGCCCCTGGCTGTGGTGTACGTCACTAGAGAAGGGCCACTACTTCAAACTCGAGCTTGTTTTTAAAACGGGACTTAGCATAGTACTCCAGCAAGAGAAGCACCAAGCAAGCAATTCAATAAACAGCCATACTTGCAATTATATATGTGCCAGAAACAATATCTAATTACTAATATATATATATATATATATATATATATATATATATATATATATATATCAATGGATTGTGATTGTTATGTTTATACTACGAAAACATAGAATTATTTGACTAAGTTTTAATTTTATTTCATTGTGATTGCTAAGAACATGATAATCCAAAAACAAACTGTGGTCGAATTTCGGAAATAAGAAAATTAAACATCAAAATCCCTAACTATCTTGCCCCAAACATGTTTGAGGAGGATCCTCCCATCATGTTGGCTCCAGAGAAATCCATGTTAGGGAATTGGCCCTTAAACTTCTTCATCAGTTCCTGGTTCTCAATCTCCTGGCTGGTCGGAAGGCCCATCGACTTCTGCCTCTGATCGAACATCATCTTCTCAATTGAAGCTCGGGTCTCGCCCTCAAGATCCGACAGTTTCGACGGCTCCGGCTCAACCTTCTGCGTGTCGATTTCGGGGCCGCCCTTGACCAGGCTCTTCCACCAGTTCATCTTGTCCTGTTTCGTCAGAAGAATGGAAATCGTGTTCCCATCTTCAATGTGCCAGAAGCTGTCTTCGAGCTTCACCGGTGCAAAGAGTTCCCCGTCAAGAACCAGCTCCTGGTTTTTAAGCCCGACCCGGATCCGGTTGCTCTTGAGCTCGTACACGACGGACCTGCCCTTGGTACCGGCCGGAACCGGAATGCTGATGTTCACCTCCTCAAGGGACTGACCCCAGGTGTAGTTCTCCATGTCAAGCCCGTTGGCTTTGTTCGGTACAAGCCGTTCTGGCTTCTTCTCTGCCGGCGGCGCCTGTTTCTTCTGATCCATCAGCTGCTGCGATGGCTGCTCTTCAACGTCGTCGACTTCAGTGAGTTTCGCCATTGATTGTTGATTGATCGGATATTGTGAATGAATTGTTTGTATGTGCATGATACGGCTGGTATTCGGGAGTTTATATAGGGGATGGTTGTGGTGAAATCAAAACCCGTATCTAAGTTGGATTAGGGAATCTGGAATCGGATTTCATGAATTTTTACCTTTCCGAATTTGTATGTGATTTTGCTTCCATATTCCAGATGGATTATTTTTATATTTTTTTTTTGAATTTTTTTTATATTTTTTCAATAAAACGTAAAAACAAAAGAAATTGGATCGGGACCTTCTCATGAAAATTAAGCATTTGAAAAAGACAAATACAAGCTAACTGAACAATATACTTAGTTAGCTAATTAGTAATTATTATTCACTTGAGTTTAGTTTAGTTCAGTTGAATTCCTTTTCTTAATAAATTTATTGTTACTAAAAACACATTATCAAAGAA
The DNA here is from genome assembly GCA_963678965.1 of Cruciata laevipes. Lineage (NCBI taxonomy): Eukaryota > Viridiplantae > Streptophyta > Magnoliopsida > Gentianales > Rubiaceae > Cruciata > Cruciata laevipes. The sequence goes on from OY787637.1 coordinate 21,442,994, forward strand.
ACAGAGGAATAAGCATTTACTGTTTCTGCTTGATCTTTTAGTCAGTTTGTTTGATCTTTCAATCAATGTCCTCAGTGTTCAACGGCGGTAGCCGCAACCTCAACCTCAACTGCAGCCTTAACTCAAAGGACTCAAACATAAATGTGAAGGACTCCAACTTAAACTTTTAGCCTGTTGCTCAACAATAAGAAGACATGGACTAAGACCTAATTCTCTAGAGATTATTTTTTACCGAAATTAAATAATATTAATTAATTTGAACTGAGGTGACTGAAATAATATTAAGTAGTGGATTAATTTATTATGAATTGATTTTCTAATTTCAATAAGGATAAGTCTTGGAAGTGACCGTCACTATATAGGGCAAATTCTCATTTGAGACCTGTCTCAATTTTATTTTATTTGATCTTTCGTTCAATTTGTTTGATCTTCCGGTCAATTTTCTTGATCATTTCCTTGGTCAATTTCACCAACGACAAATTCAATCAAGGAAATCGGCGGGTTTAAAGCTCACCAACGACAAATTCAATCAATAGCAGTCTCATATAATCTTTGGTCTCATTTGAGACAGGTCTCAAATGAGAATTTGCCCTATATAGTGACGGTCACTTCCAAGACTTATCCTTATTGAAATTAGAAAATCAATTCATAATAAATTAGCTTGAGAATTCTAATATTTTTATAACAAGTATAATAATATTAATAATAATTTATTGGAATTTGCAATCTAATAAATAAAAGAGAAAGTTTTGGGTGAGACCTGTCCTTGTGGAGACCAAGAGCAGGGGAATGAGCATTAACTGTTTCTGCTTGATCTTTTAGTCAGTTTGTTTGATCTTTCAATCAATGTCCTTGAGTATTTTTGTTTTGCCTTGATTTTTCAGTTAATTTGATCTTTCGTTCAATTGCTTGATCTTTCGGTTAATTTTCTTGATCATTTCCTTGGTCAATTTCACCAACGACAAATTCAATTAAGGAAATCGGCGGTTTTAAATCTCACCAACGACAAATTCAATCAATAGCAGTATCATATAATCTTTGGTCTCAAATGAGAATTTGCCTAAATAAAAACTTGTATATTTATTGTTATGATATTTCTACTCAGTCATTTATACCCATCTCCTTGCTAAAAAAAATCAGATTTCTAATTAATAGGTATTGTTCTCTTGAGCTTATTTGTTAATCATCAGTTCAGTATAATTTAGTTCAGTTCAGTTTAATTTCTTTGATAATGTGTTTTTAGTAACAATAAATTTATTAAGAAAAGGAATTCAACTGATCTAAACTAAATTCAAGTGAATAATAATTACTAATTAGCTAACTAAGTATATTGTTCAGTTAGCTTGTATTTGTCTTTTTCAAATGCTTAATTTTCATGAGAAGGTCCCGATCCAATTTCTTTTGTTTTTACGTTTTATTGAAAAAATATAAAAAAAATTCAAAAATAATATATAAAAATAATCCATCTGGAATATGGAAGCAAAATCACATACAAATTCGGAAAGGTAAAAATTCATGAAATCCGATTCCAGATTCCCTAATCCAACTTAGATACGGGTTTTGATTTCACCACAACCATCCCCTATATAAACTCCCGAATACCAGCCGTATTATGCACATACAAACAATTCATTCACAATATCCGATCAATCAACAATCAATGGCGAAACTCACTGAAGTCGACGACGTTGAAGAGCAGCCATCGCAGCAGCCGATGGATCAGAAGAAACAGGCGCCGCCGGCAGAGAAGAAGCCAGAACGGCTTGTCCCGAACAAAGCCAACGGGCTTGACATGGAGAACTACACCTGGGGTCAGTCCCTTGAGGAGGTGAACATCAGCATTCCGGTTCCGGCCGGTACCAAGGGCAGGTCCGTCGTGTACGAGCTCAAGAGCAACCGGATCCGGGTCGGGCTTAAAAACCAGGAGCTGGTTCTTGACGGGGAACTCTTTGCACCGGTGAAGCTCGAAGACAGCTTCTGGCACATTGAAGATGGGAACACGATTTCCATTCTTCTGACGAAACAGGACAAGATGAACTGGTGGAAGAGCCTGGTCAAGGGCGGCCCTGAAATCGACACGCAGAAGGTTGAGCCGGAGCCGTCGAAACTGTCGGATCTTGAGGGCGAGACCCGAGCTTCGATTGAGAAGATGATGTTCGATCAGAGGCAGAAGTCGATGGGCCTTCCGACCAGCCAGGAGATTGAGAACCAGGAACTGATGAAGAAGTTTAAGGGCCAATTCCCTAACATGGATTTCTCTGGAGCCAACATGATGGGAGGATCCTCCTCAAACATGTTTGGGGCAAGATAGTTAGGGATTTTGATGTTTCATTTTCTTATTTCCGAAATTCGACCACAGTTTGTTTTTGGATTATCATGTTCTTAGCAATCACAATGAAATAAAATTAAAACTTAGTCAAATAATTCTATGTTTTCGTAGTATAAACATAACAATCACAATCCATTGATATATATATATATATATATATATATATATATATATATATATATATATATTAGTAATTAGATATTGTTTCTGGCACATATATAATTGCAAGTATGGCTGTTTATTGAATTGCTTGCTTGGTGCTTCTCTTGCTGGAGTACTATGCTAAGTCCTGTTTTAAAAACAAGCTCGAGTTTGAAGTAGTGGCCCTTCTCCAGTGACGTACACCACAGCTTACCTTGAGGATGCACAGCTTGCCTTAGCCGAGCATGAATCCGCAGGATGTGGCGATTTAGCAGCAAAACAGGGAATGATAGTGATTAATGCTGATTCTCTATCTCAATCTCAATCCAGTTCAGTTCAGCAAAAAATAAACTCTAGCAACCATTACCTAAATTTTTATTTTTATTTTCTTATAAAACTTCTAAATGTTTGTTTTTGGCTTCAAAACTTGTTGATGTAAGGTCCAGATTTTGTTGGTTGCTTTGTGGAATGTCATGTTGCAACATAACTTCAGTTGGCAGAAAAAGATAGAATATTTTCCAGGTTCCAGCGCAGGTTTTAAAGATGGAAGGAAAATATTGTGCGATGGAGTTTATGGAAACTACAGTACTAATGGATGTCTACAATGTGATTTGCAGCTGTATTAGAATGGAAATATTCGTGGTGATCAGTTTTCCATTTACCAGATGATTAGACACGCATAAATTCCTTTTCTTCAAGATTTAAATGTGAAATAGAATTCTATTGAAGGAAGGATTCAAGAGCCGTGCAAAAGGAAGGTTCTCACGGCAATGAGCTATAAAAGAAGGACATCGGTTGCGTGCTCGTGTCGTCGGTTTTACACAGCAAAATTCTGTAATTCAGAGATTTATCGTTTGAGCGCAAAGGCAACGCAGTCCACGGTTTCTATCATAACCAAAACACTAGGGACGTGTGTTAAAGCTCGGGTGTTCAAGATCTTGCCGCACCTTCGTGGAAAAGAAGGTAATCACTGTAACAGCTATCAGAAAGAAATGGTAGTGTGATAGGCTTGCTAGAGTAGCCATTAGATTGTAATAGATCAGGAAAATATTTATTGCATCTAGTGAAGGATCTTAACACGGGCTACGGCCCCCCAGACGTAGGTGCTTTGCACTGAACTGGGTGATCATATCGTGTCATTTTACTTTCCGCACTTAAGTTTTAATTTTGCTATCTTTTGAATTAAAACTTGACACGATAGTATAGATCTTAGTAAGCACGGACTTTCAATTGGTATCAGAGCTTAATCACTCTTTTAATCCTCTTGCGAGGTGAGTGACCGATCTGCTTACTATAGCCAAAGAAGGAGGATCAATCACACGAGCTCCTCTACTGGTTGATGGAGGCTACCCGGACTGGAAGACGCGTATGCGTATATTTATTGACCAACTTGATGATGATGCTTGGAATATGATTGAGATTTGTTACAGTCCACCTACCACAACAAATCCGGCTGGTGAAACTATACCTAAACCTGCTCCATGGACTGATGCAGAGAAAGCAATGAAGAGGCTTAACAGTAAGGTTTTGGGTGCTTTGTATAATGGTGTAAAGGATGATCAATTCAGAATCATCTCAGGGTGTACTACTGCCAAAACTGCCTGGGAAGCTCTTGAGAAGGAGCATGAAGGATCAAGACCTGTCAGGAAGATCAAACTTGGCCTGATCAAGTCTGAATTTGAGAGATTGGAGATGATGGAGCATGAAACTGTTGATGAATTTAATACCAGACTGAAGAATCTAATTCACAGAGCTCATCAGTTTGGAGAAAGGTATACTGAGGATCAAATTCTAGACAAATTGAAGAGATCACTGCCAGAAAGATTTTCAGTCTGGAAATTAATTCCCAACTTGATGGAGTCACTCTAGATGAGTTGATGGGTTTTATGAAGACTTCTGAGATGCACAGTGACAGAAACAAGGACAAAAAGGCACTGTCTTTTCATGTTTCAACATCTAAAGGGAAAGGAAAGTTGGAGGAGATGGAAAATACTGGCTCAGATGAAATGGCTTTGCTGGCTAGAAACTTTGGGAGATTCATGAGGGGAAATCAAGGCAGGGGTTTCTCTGGAAATCAAGGAAGAGTAAATCAAGGTACTCAGGGTCAAGTCAGAGGGGTTTCCAAAACCAAGGAGCTCAGTCCTTTAAGAATCAGGGAACTCAGTCCTATCAGGGTCAAGGAACTCAGGCTCTTCAAAATCAGGGAACTCAGTCATATCAAGGTCAGGGAACTCAGTCTTTCCAAAATCAGGAAACTCAGCCTTATCAAGGTCAAGGAGCTCAGCCTACAGGTTCACAGAACAATCTCAAAAACTATCAAGGAAGTGATACTACTCAGAACAGACTCAGATCTGTTGATGATTTACCTAGAGGTCCTGACGGCACAAAGCATGCTGGAAAACCTCAGTGTAAGGAATGTGGGGGTTATGGACATCTTGCCTATCAGTGTGGAAATTTTCTGAATCAACCGAAGGCATTTGTAGCATCTGGTGAAACCTGGAGTGATGATTAAGATGAGATTCAGCCAGAGAAGCATGTATCCTTTGGAGTAAGAGTTGTGGAATCAGGACCAGTTCCAGATGAGTTAGAGAGTACTGATCTTCAGTGTGCATATGATGATCTGTACAAGGAATGGGAAAAATCTGCTGATTTAATCAAAAGTCTGAAAAATGGTCAAAGTGAAGATACTGAAGCCTTGAAACTTGCAGAAGAAGTTGAGTCTCTAAAAGTAAAAGTCAACACCTTAGTGAATGATTCACTGGTTGAGGAACAGGAAATTGAAGAGTTGACCTTGAACCTTAAATCCATGACAAAAAGAGCTGAGAAAGCTGAAGGGTTGCTTGCTGATCTGTTAAAGAAATTTGAAATCTCAGAAGGAAAGAAACCCATGGATGATGTGGAGAAATCAAAGAAACTGGAGACAATGACGTCGAGAGCTAAGGATGCTGAAGTAGCCTCTGAAATTCTAATCAAGAAGCTGGAAATTATGACTTCCAGAGCAGTGAATGCTGAACAAAAGGCTAAGGCCAGAGCTATTGATTGTGATAATCTGGGGAAGAAGTTGAAATCTGTGACTGCTAGGGCTGAGGAGGCAGAAGCAACTTTTCAGAAACTTAACAAGGGAACTACAAATTTAAATGAGCTCCTGGTAATGGGCAAAGATGCTGGAAATAGGCATGGTCTGGGATTTAACAACAAGGTATCGAATTCTCAGATGAGGAAGACTGTATTTGTGCCAGCTAGGAATCAAGTACCCACCAGTCAAAGATTCAACCGAAGTAACAAGTCTAAATATGTACCAGTTCCAGAGATGAAAGTTGCCTCCGGAGTAGTAACTAGGAAAACTCCTCCCAAGTGTTGTGACTATTGTATGAGGCAGGGACATGACGACCATCAGTGTATGAAGCTATTGAGAGATATTATGAGATGCAAACAGTTTCCTCATGTTGCAACATGGAACCTGAGCAGCAGAAGAAACTCACCAGAAAGGTATGGATACCAAAATCTTCATTAAATTGTCTTGTAGTTCATACCTGTTATAGTGTGTATTCCAGGAACACTTGGTATTTTGACAGTGGGTGCTCGAGGCACATGACTGGATCTCCAGAACTGTTAAGCAACGTGGTACCATGGATTGGTACAGTACAATTTGGAGATGGTAAAATTAGTAAAGTTATTGGAAAAGGAGAGCTCAAGATCCAAGACTTTCATGTGCTATATGATGTATTGCTGGTAGAGGATCTCAAAGCCAACATGATCAGTATCATCCATTTGTGTGATCATCAGATGACAGTTCACTTCAATGAATCCTTATGTACAGTCAAGCAAGGCTCTAGTGGAGTTCTCACTGGGAGAAGATCATCTGACAATTGTTACATATTGGAACCCCTAATTACATGTCTGAGTGCTAAGAGTGACAACTCGAGCTTGTGGCATCGCAGATTGGGACATGCAAACACTAAAGCACTAAGTAAAGCATCGAGGATTGAGGCTATTCGAGGATTGCCCCAAATCATTTATCAGAAGGATATGATCTGTGGTCCATGCAAAGAAGGAAAACAGACAAAGGCATCTCACCCTTCCATTAATGACATCACTACGTCTCAGAACTTGGAATTACTTCATATGGATTTAATGGGGCCAGTTAATGTCTCTAGTGTGTCTGGAAAGAGATTCATCTTTGTATGTGCTGATGACTTCTCTAGATTCTCTTGGGTTGAGTTATTAACAGAGAAATCAGAAGCAGTGAGCTTTATCAGAGATCTTGTACTTCGTCTAAACACTGAAAAGGCAAGTGCAAGTCAGAGGGTTGTTAGCATTCAAACAGACAATGGAGGAGAATTCAAGAATGCAGCTATGATTGAATTTTGCTCTACAAATGGGATTAATCACATTTTTTCACCACCCTTCTCTCCACCGATGAATGGAATTGTTGAACGTAAAAATAGAACCATACAAGAGATGGCTCGGACTATGCTAGCTGAGTATGATGTGCAAAAACGCTGGTGGGGTGAAGCTGTTAAGACTGCATGCTATGTTATAAATCGGGTATACCTAAGACCGTGGACAGAGAAAACGGCATATGAGATCTGGAAAGGGAAGAAACCTAGTGTGGCACACTTTCATGTATTTGGTGCAGAATGGTATATTCTCAGAGATAGAGAAAAACTGGGAAAATTTGAGTCAAAATCAGACAAAGGTGTATTTCTTGGTTATTCATTGAACAACAGAGCTTACAGGGTGTTTAACAAACGCACTGGGACTATTATGGAATCTATCAATGTGGTTGTTAAGGATGTGCCCGATAGAATTTCAGAAGACATTGATGATCTGGATATGTTTCAGAAAACTTTAACCCAGACCAGTGGAGGCCTGAAAAAACTATCTCCTGAACCAAGTACTAGTTCTCATGTTGCAACATCACCTGTGACTCCAGGTGAGAGAAAAATTTCTAAGTCCACTGAAGCTGAGCTAACTAAACCAGCAAACCCGGTTATTGAGCCAACTAAATCAGTAAAACCTGTTGTATCAACGACATCCACGATCGACAACCTTGATCAACCAATACAGCAGGATAGGGGACAAACTACGTCTGAAGATTCCACGCCCGAAGGTGATTCAGATACTTCTGAGGAATCTGATGAAGAAATGACACCAGTAAACACAGGAATTACTACCAGACAGAAAAATCCTCGAGGTCTGCCACCTGTAAATTATGCTCAGATGCATCATGGAAGTCGTCATGTGCTGCAATGCTTTCTGTCTTTGATCGAGCCAAAGAATCACAAGGAAGCATTATTGGATGAATATTGGATCTCAGCTATGCAGGAAGAACTGAGTCAATTTGAACGAAATGATGTATGGGAGTTAGTTGCACGTCCGAAAGGAATTAATGTCATTGGTACAAAATGGATCTTCAAGAATAAGTCTGATGGAGACGGCACAGTTACCAGAAACAAAGCAAGGCTCGTGGCTCAGGGATATACACAAGTTGAAGGAGTAGATTTTGATGAAACGTTTGCCCCTGTTGCAAGACTTGAATCTGTTCGAATTCTTTTAGCTATGTCATGTGTGCTGAACTTCAAGCTACATCAGATGGACGTTAAGAGTGCTTTTCTAAATGGCATTGTTAATGAAGAGGTATATGTTGAGCAGCCTAAGGGTTTTGAAGATCCTCACTTTCCCAATCATGTGTTTAAACTCAAGAAAGCTCTATATGGTCTCAAACAAGCACCAAGAGCCTGGTATGACAGACTGACTCAATTTCTGCTTAACAAGGGCTATATTCGAGGGGGAGTTGATCGAACCCTGTTTATGTATTCTCAAGGGACAGACATCTTAATAGCTCAGATTTATGTGGATGATATTGTATTTGGCTCAACGTCCACAGATCTTGTAAATGAATTTGTCTCGTTGATGACATCTGAGTTTGAGATGAGCATGGTGGGTGAACTCTCGTACTTTCTAGGATTACAAGTCAAACAAGGTGATGATGGCTTGTTTATTAACCAAACAAAATATGCTTTGAACCTGATCAAGAAGTTTGGGCTAGGAGATGCAAAAGCAGTATGAACTCCTATGTCTACAACTGAGTAGTTAACTAAGGATGAAAAAGGTGTGCCTGTTGATACTAAGCTCTATCGAAGTATGATTGGTAGCCTATTATATCTGACAGCAAGCAGGCCTGATATTTCTCTAAGTGTTGGAATATGTGCCCGATTTCAAGCTGCACCTAAGGAATCTCATGTATCTGCAGTGAAGAGAATCATTAGATACATTTCTGGCACTGCTGATTATGGCACCTGGTACTCTAAGGGAACTAGTTGTCAGGTGTATGGATACATTGACTCTGACTGGGCTGGAAATGCAAATGATCGAAAAAGTACAACTGGAGGCTGTTTTTTTATTGGGGAGAACTTGGTGTCTTGGTATAGTAAGAAGCAGAACTCAATCTCCTTATCTACTGCCGAGGCCGAATACTTAGCTGCAGGGAGCTGTTGTACTCAGTTGATATGGATGAAACAGATGCTCCGAGACTATGGTATTAAGCTTGGAAGTCTTACGATTCTATGTGACAATAAATCTGCAATTGATATCTCTAAGAACCCAGTTCAGCACAACAGAACCAAACACATAGATATCAGACATCACTTTATCCGAGACTTGGTTGAACGAAAGGAAGTAGAACTCAAGCATGTGCCCACTGAGAGCCAATTTGCAGATATCTTCACCAAGCCTTTGGATGCATCAACATTTGAAACCCTGAGACAACATCTTGGGGTGTGTACTATCTGAGGTGCTGAAGCCTACTTGTTTGTATAATTGTTATTTTGAATTCCGTTTTTCACTTTACAAAAATCAGAAAATACCAAAAATATGGTTAAGGTTGAAGTTGCACGTCATGTTGCAACATGAAGATATAAGGTGCGAGTGATAGAGAATGGCGAGTGTATGTGTAGGGGGCAGCTGGGGCCCATAAGATTTATGTGTTATTTTTCCGTTGGGCAGCCTTAAATTTTTGCGTAAAAAGGCGGAAAAAGTGGTCTTTCCATTCTATTATTCGCGCCCAAGCCAAAATCCCTACCTATTCCTATTGCAACATCAGAATCGCTCTCAGCGCATCGTGAAATTGCTCGCAATCGTCATCCGGCTTCTTCATCGGTGTACCTTCTTACTCTCATCATCGGAATCCGCAGCTCTGTATTAAGGTATATTTCTGGGTTTCTCAATCTCTTCACTACCATTGGATTCTTGAGTTGCATGCTAGGGTTTCTCTGCTGTTAATCTCCGATTTGCCGAGTTATTTGGGTATTTAGAATCATGTATTTTCGCGAGAGTGATCGGTTCAGTGTGGGATTTGAAGGGCAAGTATTGACAGATTTAGGGGGAGTTTTTGACACTCGCTGGGCCAAGGGTTTATGGGATCCATGTCTTGATTTGATTGAGTCTGAGGCATATGTTGTTGGATTTGTAAAACCCATGCCTAAATCACCCCCATCGCCTGCACTGGATGTGATTCCAGAAAATTTTATCCCTGCTCCAGGATCTAAAGATGCAGAGCGTTTAAAGAAGTATTATGATAATTTAGATGTATGGGAATATGCTAAAGGGTTAGATAACTATCTGCATGATGCCTTGGGCACTAGGAACAACCCTGACAGATGCTCTTATAATGGCCAGATGAGACCAAAGCCTCCTAAGACTGATGTGATTATAACCTCTGACCTTTATAAACCCACCTTTGTGAGGCCTGAACCTAAAGTAAACCCTTACCTAAGGCCATCTTCTTCTTCGTCCAGGTATTCTACAAGAGGCAATTCCATGGCTGGAGAACAGCACAGAGATGGCAACTCTGAGCCTCCTAAGAGGACACCTCACACAAAGGTTCCCTGTGTGAGAAAAAGGCCTTATCACACAAGATCCAACACCAAAATCAAGTCTGTCTTCACCAACACCAGCAGTGATCCAATTGTGTTGGATGATTCAGTAACTCAGGAGGGCAAGCAAGGGAACTCCGGGTCTATACATTTCAGGGTGTCTGACTTTGTTGATCCCATAGATCACTTAACATTAGGACAGAGGCTAAAACTCAGAAGACAAGCTCCTGTAACTTCAGCACCACAAGTCCAGGAAGTGCCAGTTCCCACAGTCCATGATACAATCCATGGCCCTGGTATTGTCTCACCTACTGCTACTTTTACTGGAATTTCTTCTGCTACTCCCTCTACTGCTGCAGCCTCTACAAAAGTAGTTTCTAGAAGAACCAAAAAGACAGCTGGAAGGATCTGGCATGATGGGAGAAAAATTCAGAGGTTTACCCATGCTTCAACTGAGGAGTCTGAGGGCATTCGGGTCACTGCCTCTGGAAAGATTGATGTAGTTCCAGGGGGCTTCTATCCAGATCCAGTTGCTGCTCCCGCATTTCTTAGATTTCATGGGACTGGAGCAGTGTTAAATCTACCTGATGGAGTATCGATTGAAGATTGCTTTGAACCTTTGTCAGATGATGAAGAAGTTCAGGAGGATGAACTTTTCATTGCTGATATACTGGGGAGTTTGGGGAAACCAGTACCTGCCCCAGTTCCTGCTGATGCTCCTATGACAGCAGATTCTCATGTTGCAACACCAGATTCTCCCAGTCCCTCACAGAAAACTGAGATTGTAGAATCTGAGGACCAAACCAAGACTGCCATTCTTGAAGACCAGGAAACTTGTAATGTTGATGATGAGGTCCAGGGTCCACTTTCTATTTCTGCAGAGATGCCACCTGCAGCAGCTATTAATGCTCATGAGGAGCATGATTTTCAGCCTGAGGTCCCTCTTAGCCACAGTCACTCTAGCCAATCTGTGTCTCTTACAGAGGTTCCTCTCCCCATATCCAAACTAAGAAGCATGAACAAGTTTAAACCTAGGGTAGCTAAGAAGTTCCCTTTGAATAACTCATCAGATGGGGCTGTTTTGCTGTCCCTAAGGCAAATGGTGGATGTCAGATACCACAGGAAGAAGTTCACAGAATGGGCTGCTCCAGCTACTACTTCTCCAATCAAGCACTACTCCAGGAGATCAAGAAGGATAGCTGGGAGAAGTTCTACGGCTGCTGCCAATGCCACTGGGAAGAACCAGTTGTTCCCTAGCTCTGAAAATCCTTTATCTCCACACTCTCCAGTACATGATGACAATGTTCCTGTCTCTTCTCAGCTCAGTCCTATTAAACTCACTGTTCCAGACTCTCCAATTCATTTGGATAATATCAATATTGAGCAGGACTTGCGTTCCCCTATCTCTCCATATCAAGCTCCAGATGAGGAAGACTATAACAGTTTTGAGGATCCAACTGTTGATGATGCCCCTGCTGATGAGAATTTTGCTGATCTGGAAGATCCAGATGTTGACCTTGAAGCTACACCTGAGAAGGAGGATGCCCCTGAAGATGGTGAGATGCTTAATGCTAGGCTATTGTCCCTGGCTCACTCTGAGAAGTTCTACACTGTCACAGCCAGCCTACACTATGATCTTTTGAGCTCCAGGGGTTTCTTTGTAGAGAAGGTACTGGATATTAAGAAGTGTGCCGAAAGTGGCTTTGATACATTTCTGGGTCAAATTGGTTATGTGCAAGCGGCCACTGCATTCAAGAGGTATGATCCAGAAATGGTGCTGGAATTTTACAGCAACCTTCAAAGGAGCACACTGAAAGCTGGAACTGATTGGTCTGGCAAGCTATATTTCAGGGGGAGAATACTCGAACTTACCCCAGAAAAATTGAACTCAGTCCTGGGGATTCAGCTGCTGGAAGACTCTGACATGGTTTATCCTAGAGACTATATTGTGGACAATCATGTGCTGGCTAGAGCATTGACTATATTCCTCATCCTTGCCTGATTACTGCATTTCTGGTGGCTGAAGGGTTTGAGGCAAATGAGGATGAGATGAAACCAGCTGGCAAGTTTGGTTTTACTGCCAAGTCTTTGGATAGAACTGTGCTGGATCTGCCCTGGGATCAGAAGATGATGTCAGGAGATGTGGTTATGTCTAACCAATTTGAGTTGCGGGCTGCTGAGAAGGAGATCCAGTTACACATGGATCAAATTGTGTTTCACAGTGAGTTGCTAAAGAAGGCTCATGATGCTAAGGCTCGGATTCTGGCTGTTATTGCCAAGGAAAATGAGAGGGGTGAGCCATCTGTTCCACTTTCTTCCAGTCCATCTATGCCTACTCCCCCTAGTACTCTTAAGCGAGCTCGTTCTTCTGGTCCTGTGAAGCAGCCTCGAGCCAAGAAGACCAAGGTCCCAGCTCCTCCTGCCTGGAAAAGAGGAAAAGTTTTATCTGAGTCTGAGGAAGACTCTCAGTGATTTTTTTTGTGTGTGTGTTGCTCTCTCTCTCTCCCATCACGTGTTTTTACTGGTACTTTGATTTGTTAATTAGGGCCCTTTGGCTTTTTATGGCCCCAAGGGGAGATATTGTGATCTTTTGGATAACTGTAGTTTATTGGTGATTCTATTTTTTCTGCCATGCTTTTCTTTATAACGGATGCATGAAGTAGAAGCTGTTGGTTTTCTGGGATTCTGAGTTCAGTAGAAGCTTTTGCCTTAGTGGGTCCACGAATTGCCAAAGGGGGAGATTGTAAGGTCCATATTTTGTTGGCTGCTTTGTGGAATGTCATGTTGCAACATGACTTCAGTTGGCAGAAAAAGATAGAATATTTTCCAGGTTCCAGCGCAGGTTTTAAAGATGGAAGAAAAATATTGTGCGATGGAGTTTATGGAAACTACAGTCCTAATGGGTGTCTGCAATGTGATTTGCAGCTGTATTAGAATGGAAATATTCGTGGTGATCAGTTTTCCATTTACCAGATGATTAGACACGCATAAATTCCTTTTCTTCAAGATTTAAATGTGGAATAGAAGTCTATTGAAGGAAGGATTCAAGAGCCGTGCAAAAGGAAGGTTCTCACGGCAATGAGCTATAAAAGAAGGACATCGGTTGCGTGCTCGTGTCGTCGGTTTTACACAACAAAATTCTGTAATTCAGAGATTTATCGTTTGAGCGCAAAGGCAACGCAGTCCACGATTTCTATCATAACCAAAACACTAGGGACGTGTGTTAAAGCTCGGGTGTTCAAGATCTTGCCGCACCTTCGTGGAAAAGAAGGTAATCACTGTAACAGCTATCAGAAAGAAATGGTAGTGTGATAGGCTTGCTAGAGTAGCCATTAGATTGTAATAGATCAGGAAAATATTTATTGCATCTAGTGAAGGATCTTAACACGGGCTACGGCCCCCCAGACGTAGGTGCTTTGTACTGAACTGGGTGATCATATCGTGTCTTTTTACTTTCCGCACTTAAGTTTTAATTTTGCTATCTTTTGAATTAAAACTTGACACGATAGTATAAATCTTAGTAAGCACGGACTTTCAGTTGAAAGGGGCATTGCCAAATTCCTTCCCACTGTGCAGCTATATCAAAACTTCTAAAGGGGCTTTACAGTATGTTGTCCCACATTTGTACGATGTTACCAATTTATCTTATCGTGGGAGCGTAAAATCGATAAGTTTTAATATTCCACATTTCATCTATTTTCCACCGTTTGCAATCGTTTTGGTTATTATAGGTTCTAATAACATCCAACACCTAGTCGCAATCGTTATTTATTGTAGGTTATATATACAGCTGTTTAATATCTACCAACACATCAACACCCACCAGGTTTGTCATTTTTTAATTTATATTTTGGTTAATTTGATTTTTGTTTTTTTGAAAAACAAGTAGCTACAAACGTGAAGTCAACCAAACAACAGGCGGTAAATAAAATCCAACCAATTTTTTCAAATTCTGAGAATTTTGTAAAGGAATTAATTATGAGTAATTACAAAATCGATGAAAACTTAATTTCCACATGAACCAAACACTTCATGGAACTTGTGAAGGGCCGTCCTGTTGCCGCTGTTCCGGAATCTGAACTACAGATTCGGGGCACAATTCCCGACCGAATATATATTTTGAAGTCGGAGCGATAATTTTAAGTTTTGCAGGCATCATTTATATATAATGGTTTGAATTAGTTTTTGTTGCGTCCTGTTCAGAAAAACATGAATATATACGAACCAAGAAATGCATAATTTTAGATTTTCTCCGATTAACGTTTCAGGAAACCCACGATAGCTAGAGAGGATTGGTGAGGCAAACTTGTGTTATGTTCTTCCACACGATAGGTAACTTGTATTATATATCTTCTTCTTGTCATGTCATGCATAATATATTCTTCTCTAGTTATTTAACAATTACCTTATGTAGTTATATCTCTCATATGAGATTCCGTGGAAATGGCAACGAGTACTTTATCGAATTAAAATTGTAAATTAATCTTTCATCAACATCATCAGTGTACAGTGTAAAGAGATTTCAGAAAGAGAAGTTGCTTTCTATTCATACATGAACGTGTATTTATAAGATTACAAGCTAGCTGTATATAGCTACAATTACGCTAATCAGACATTATACACAGCCTATGATTAAGCTAATCAAATAATACAGTAAGGCTATAATTATGGAAAAGATCAAGAGGAAAATAGCAGACAATCTGCATATTAACTTCATTCCTTATTACAGTGATCCATTGTATAATCAAATCTTATCCTTTTTATCATCATTTATCTAACAGCTCATCCCAAACCTTTTTCTAACTCTTAAGTTTATAGATCGATAAGTAAAACATTAATTATTAAAACATTAATATGCACTACACCCTCCATTCTATTATCGATTATCTAGGAGTGGAGAGATTGTTGTAGAATTATGATCCATATCTATTGATCATAATGTATTTTTGCTTTTGGTCATGTTCTCTCGTACGATAATGAAGTGCTGATTTTCAATCTTGCTGCTTTTGTTTTTCCTCTCTTATGAATTATTTGATTTTATCATTAATTAAGCTTTAGGATCCAAATTAAATCAACAAAACTGATTCAAACTGAAAAGTCGCGGTCTAAATCAACAAAATCATATGTAATCCAAAAATCATACGTTTGGATTACCTGATTCAGTGATTAATTTAATCACCTAAATCAAGCTAACATCAATCTTCAGCCTGGCTGCTTGGTAAATATATATTTCCAAACGTTTGACCATTTTTATCAATAACTAATTTATCCAATCCAATTTTTACAATTTTAAATTATTAATCTTTCATCAGCATCATCAACGATCCATTATATAAGCAAATTAAATCTTATCTTTTCTATCATCATTTATCAACAACTCAACCCAAACCTTTTTCTAACTCTTAAATATATTTTTATATTATTAAATAAATATAGTAATACCTAAAATTAAATATAGAGGTAGTATTAAATGCGATTTTTAAGAAACATTGTATGGAAGTTATGAGAAAAGTAAAATAAAATTATATAAGAAATTAATAAAATCATGCCCAACTAGAATCCACAAATGCCCAACCGAGCATGAATTCACACCCAACCATATAAGGCCTGACTGCGCCGACCATCTAGCAATGACCCCTCAGCTTCTACCCCACTAACCAACTACTCATACAAAGTTGTTCCTTCCCCTGTGCCAGAGCCCCAGAGCCGTGCCAGAAGCATCCAAGCCAAAAACTGATGTTTCGGAAAAACAACACACCAAGCCATCCTGACCAGTTGGATCAGATAACCAAACTTCTCCCGAAGCCATGCCGGAGTTATGAAATCATTCCATGTGCCACCACTCGATTAGTTCAGCCAGTGTGCCGACAACAGATTCACGCGGAAGTATGGAGCTATGAACAACCTGATGAATGAGAACAAGTTTCTGAATCAGGCACATCAGTTAGGCCTTCACATTCTACGGGCTATCTAAAGTGAGGCATCCCAGGTGGATTATTCTTGTGCCAGTGCCAATGGTGTGTTTCCATTTCCAGATCAGACTGAGTAGAATCTGTATCCTTCATCTTTATCTTCCATGCTTAAGAAGTCTGATCAACTTTGTATGGGTAGTTGGTAAGTGGGGTAGACTGGAAATGGAAACACACCATTGGCACCGGCACATGAATAATCCACCGGGATGCCTCACTCCATATAGCATGTAGAATGTGTGGGTCCAACTGTTGTGCTTGATTCGGAAACATGTTCTCATTCATCAGGTTGTTCATAGCTTCATACTTCTGCGTGAATCTGTTGTCGGAACACTGGATGAACTGATCGAGTGGTGGCACATGGGATGATTTCACAGCTATCCAAGAGGAGGCTGGTCAGGATGGCTTGGTGTGTTGTTTTCCAAAACATCGGTCTCTGACCATGCCTATTACCATCAGTTTTTCCCATTATCAGAAGATCATTCAATTTGGCAGTTCCCTTGTTTAATTTCTGAATGGTTGCTTCAGCTTTCTCAGCCCTAGCAATTACCGATCTCAACTTCTTTCCCAGATTGTCACAGTCAATGGTTCTGGCCTTAGCCTTTTCTTCAGCACTCACTGCTCTCGAAGTCATAATTTACAGCTTCTTGACTAGAATTTCAGAGGCTACTTCAGCATCCTTAGCTCTCTTGGTCATTACCTCAAGCTTTATGAATTTCTCCATATCATCCATAGGTTTCTTTCCCTCTGATATCTCACTTTTCTTCATGTGATCAGCAAGAGACTCCTCAACTTTCTCAGCTCTTTTTGTCATGGATTTAAGTCTCAAGGTTAATTCTTCAACTTCCTGTTCCTCAATGAGTGAATCATTTACTAAGGTATTGACCTTTACTTTTAGAGACTCCACTTCTTCAGCAAGTTTTAAAGCTTCAGTATCTGCACTTTTTAAGTTTTTAATGATTTCCACTGATTTCCCATTCCTTATACAGATTATCATATGCATTTTGGATATCAGTGTCTCCTTCTACCTCTTCTGGAACTGGTCCTGAGTCCACAACTCTAACCCCAAAAGACACATGCTTTTCTGGCTGAATCTCATCTTCATCATCACTCCAGGTTTCACCAGTAGCTACAAATGCTTTAGGTTGATTTTAAAAATTTCCACACTGATATGCAAGATGTCCATAACCACTGCATTCCTTGCACTGTGGTTTTCCAGCATGCTTTGTACCTTCAGGGCCTCTAGGTAGGTCATCAACTGTTCTGAGTCTGTTCTGAGTGGAATCCCCTCCTTGAACATTTTTAACAAAATTCTGTGGATCTATAAGTTGAGGTCCTTGACCTTGATAAGGCTGAACTCCATGATTCTGATAAGATTGAATTCCCTGATTCTGAAGAGACTGAGTACCCTGGTTCTGAAAAGACTGAGTTCCTGGATTTTGGAAAACCTGATTTCCCTGTCCTTGATTCACTTGACCTTGTACACCTTGTGAGCCTGGAAACCCCCTGGATTGACCCTGAGTGGCCTGACCCTGAGCAGCTTGATTTCCTCTTCCTTGATTTCCAGAGAAGCCTCTGCCTTGATTTCCTCTCATGAATCTCCCAAAATTTCTAGCCAGCAAAGCCATTTCATCTGAGCCAATGTTTTCCATCTCCTCCAGTTTTCCTTTGCCTTTTGATGTTGCAACATGAAAGGACAGTGCCTTTTTGTCCTTATTTCTGTCACTTTGCATCTCAGAGGTTTTCATAAATCCCATTAACTCATCTAGAGTTACTCCATCAAGTTGGGAACTAATTTCCAGATTCATTACTAACCCTGAGAATCTTTCTAGCAGAGACCTCTTCACCTTATCAAGGATTTGATCCTCTGTGTATCTTTCACCCAGCTGATGTGCTCTGTGGATTAGATCCTTCAGTCTGGTACTAAATTCATCCACCGTTTCATGCTCCATCATTTCCAATCTCTCAAACTCAGACTTGATCATGCCAAGCTTGATCTTCTAACTGGTCTTGATCCTTCATGTTCCTTTTCAAGGGCTTCCCAGGCAGCTTTGGCAGTAGTACATCCTGAGATTATTCTGAACTGATCATCTTTCACCCCATTATACAAAGCACCCAAAACTTTACTGTTCAGCCTCTTCATAGCTTTCTCAGCATCTGTCCATGGAGCAGGTTTCGGAATAGTTTCACCAGCAGGATTTGTTGTGGTAGGTGGACTGTAGCCAACTTCAATCATGTTCCACGCATCATCATCAAGTTGGTCAATAAATATACGTATGCGCGTCTTCCCGTCCGGGTAACCTCCATCAACCAGTAGAGGAGCTCGTGTGATGGATCCTCCTTCTTTGGCCATAGTAAGCAGATCGTTCACTCACCTCGCAAGAGGATTAAAAAAGTGATTAAGCTCTGATACCAAATGAAAGTACTGCTTACTGTGATCAAAACTATTTCGTGTGCTAGTTTTACTTAAACAACCAAATAAAACTAAAAGTGTGGAATTTAAATGACACACGAATTGATCACCCAGTTCAGTGCAATGCACCTACGTCTGGGGGGCCGTAGCCCGTGGTAAAGACCCTTCACTAGTTGCAATAAATATTTTCGATCTATTACAAACTACTGGCTACTCTAGCAAGCCTATCACACTACCAATTGGCTACTCTAGCTTTGATAGTTGCTTCTATGATTACCTTATTTTCCACGACGGTGCGGCAAGATCTTGTACCACCCGAGCTTTAACACACGTCCCTAGTGTTTTGGTTATGGTAGAAACCGTGGACTGCGTTGCCTTTGTGCTCAAATGATAAAACTCTGATATACAGAAGTTCTGTTGTGAATATCGATGATCTAAGCACGCAACTGATGTCCTTCTTTTATAGCTCATTGCCGTGGAAAAACTTCCTTTTGCACGGCTCTTGATTCCTTCCTTCAATAAAATTCTATTCCAAATCTAAAACCTTGAAGAAAAGGAATTTATGTGTCCCTCAACGTCTTGTAAATGGAAAACTGATCTCTCCGAATATTTCCATTCTAATACAGCTGCAAACCACGTTGTAGACACCCATTAGGACTGTAGTTTCCA
The DNA here is from genome assembly GCA_963678965.1 of Cruciata laevipes. Lineage (NCBI taxonomy): Eukaryota > Viridiplantae > Streptophyta > Magnoliopsida > Gentianales > Rubiaceae > Cruciata > Cruciata laevipes. The sequence goes on from OY787637.1 coordinate 21,462,392, forward strand.
TAAAAGTCATTGCACAATATTTTCTTTCCATCTTCAAAACCTGTGCTGGAGCCTGAAAAATATTCTATCTTTTTCAGCCAACTAAAATCATGTTGCAACATGACATTCCACAAAGCAGCCAACAAAAACTGGACCTTACATCAACAATCAATGGCGAAACTCACCGAAGTTGACAACGTTGAAGCGCAGCCGTCGCAGCAGCCGATGGATCAGAAGAAACAAGCGCCGCAGGCAGAGAAGAATCCGGAAAGGCTGGTCCCGAACAAAGACAACGGGCTAGACATGGAGAACTACACCTGGGGCCCATCCCTTCAGGAGGTGAACAACAGCATTTCGGTTCTGGCTGGTACCAAGGGCAGTTCCGTCGTGTACGAGCTCAAGAGCAACCGGTGACGGTTTCGACGAATCTTTCGACAATCGAAACTGAATCGAACCAAATTGGATTTATACAGAAGCATTCCGATGAGCAGCGATCCAGCTCGCCGGAACCGGTTTTTTCCCGCGTAGGAGCTCTATTTCTCAAGCTCCACGACTTTATGAGTAAAGCTGTTGCGGAATCGGAGCACGCGAACGGCCGGATCGAAGCCTTCAACATGTTCGTCCGAATGGTCATCGTTGCTCCGGACGAAGAGCTCAAGCAATGGAATTCATGGTATGATTCGAAGGTTGCAAGTGACCCTGATTTTCAGATTCAGTTCTCTTAGTTCTCCTTCAAGAACCAGCTCCTGGTTTTTCAGGAGTAGTGGTTTCGACGAATCCATATCTGGCTGTGACAGTGGTGCGACGTTTCTCGCATTTCCAAATTGGTTATTCAGCAGCTCTTCAATCGAAGCAAGCTTAGATTGACCAGAATTCTTAAGCATGGCAGATGAAGATAAAGGGTACATATTCCACTCTGTCTGATCTGGAAATGGAAACACACCATTGGCACTGGCACATGAATAATCCACCTGGGATGCCTTACTCCAGATAGCTCGTAGAATGTGTGGGTTCAACTGTTGTGCCTGATTCAGAAACATGTTCTCATTCATCATGTTGTTCATAGCTCCATACTTCTGCGTGAATCTGTTGTCGGCACACTAGCTGAACTGATCGAGTGGTGGCACATGGGATGATTTCACTTTTGGTGGGATGCCTACTGAGTAACTTTTGGTGGGACGGCTCAGCGTAGGAAAGGAAGATCCCATGGGTTGGATGAAAGAAGATGTCATGCTTGAAACCGAAATGAGATCTGGGATTCAGAGATTTAGGAGCATTTAATCAAGCGCTCCTAGAGAAATAGGCTTGAAGGCTCCTTACACAGCCGAGATCCTTGTTAGCTAGGGTGATGCACGCGGAATACTATCAAATAAGGATCTTCCTTCATCGAAACTAGGCTCGCGACCATCATGGGCCTTTAGAAGTATTCATGAGGCATTGGAGCTGATTCAGAAAGGAGAAAGGAGGTCGATTGGGTCAGGTCAACAGACGTTGAAATGCAATGACCTGTGGATTCCTAGGGATGGGAGTTATATGATACAGAATCTGTGGAGTATTTCAGGGGCACCTTGCAAAAGTGGCAGATTTGATCGATGATGATACTAGATGGTGGAAAATGAGGCTGTTGGAGTAGTTATTTATGTCGGAGGTGGTGGAAGCGATCAGGGAGATTCCTTTCCATTATCTGAACTCTTCAGATAAGTGAGTATGACACTTTACGAACCTAGGGAAATACACGGTTTGGTCGGCATACACATGAGAAGGCTACGGCTTTCTGGAATCCATTTTGGAAGTTCAAGGTTCCGAAGAGGGCATTGCACTTTGCATGTAGGTTATGCAAAGAATCTTTGCCGACGGTAGCTAATCTGAGGAGAAGGGGGTCAAGGTTGCATCTACCTGTCCTTTCTGCACGGAGGAGGAGGACTCAACGACACATCTTATCTTCGACTGCAAAAATGCTAAAGCAGTATGGGGGACGGTGACGTTAAGGCCGTAGGTCGAGGAGGCTGCATGGGATGCCTGGTTTCAGGAGCTACTGAAGGACGGGGACGAGGAGTTCTGTTCACTTGTGATTATGGTCTGTGATGGTTATGGTTTCAAAGAAACAAGAGTATATTCGAACAATCCTAGTTGGCGACTAATGTTGTAGCTGCGGGGGCAGGGGCGGAACCAGAAATTAAAGTTGAGGGGGACCATAATAGAATAAAAATAAAATTATAGTACTAAATTTTAATATATTAAAAATTGTAAAGGTATAAAATGTAATTTTTTAATTTTCTGGGGTGTAAAATGTAATTTTTTTTTTGGGGTGGCCTAGGATGGTCCGCCTTTGTGCGGAGGTGGTTGCCAATTTGAGGAACTACATATTAGCTCAGAACTAGAGAGATGATGCATCGAACTCGCTAATGCCGCAGACATTGTTGAGGCTGGCGGATCCAGGTATTCAGATTAATTTTGATGTTGGAATCCTGAATGGTGATGCAAGTGATTGCAAATTCAGGGTGTCAGTCCAGTATTATAACCAGTATTAGAAAAGCATTGTTGGTTACGACCATTATCCTTTCTATCCCCTCTTCTCCGTTTCTTGTCGAGGGACTACTCATATGTTATACTACCATTATACTCGCCAATTTTGATACAAAACAAGTTTGTTCTAATAATTCTTTTTTTAAAAAAAATGTCTGTAATCTCTCAAATTGCCTAAACTTGTAGAATACATTGTACTTGTAGTCTCTCTTTTTTTCAGGAGTATTGTGTTCATTTTATATTGGTGGGAGCAGTCATGAATAAATCCTCATTTAAATTTAAAAAAAATTAGAATTGAATTTGTTTATTGAAATATTATTTTTATTCAGTTATTTAGAATTAGATAATATGACTTGTACACTGGTATTTATCCTACTAACTTGTACAATATTCTTATCATTGGAGAAAAAAAACAAGATGTGAAAGAAACAGATTCTTTATCAAAATTCCTTTGAAAAAAAGGCACAATATTTATTTATCATTATTAGATTATACCTTTGTTGAAAAATAACTTATACTAATCCCATGGATAATCGGGAAACGAAATCCAAACCGGAAACGTAGAATTTCACGAAATCAAATTTCCCAAATCCCTAATCCACATGAGATTCGAGTTTCAATTTCCCAGCAGCAACCCTATATAAACACCCAGATATCAGACGTATCCCATACAAACAATTCATTATCAACATCCATTTCGTTCTAATTTAACCGCAAGAGAAACTCTCCGATCAATGGCGAAACTCACCGAAGTCGACGACATCGAAGCGCAGCCATCGCAGCAGCCGATGGATCAGAAGAAACAGGCGCCGCCGGCAGAGAAGCCGGAACGGCTTGTCCCGAACAAAGCCAACGGGCTTGACATGGAGAACTACACCTGGGGTCAGTCCCTTGAGGAGGTGAACATCAGCATTCCGGTTCCGGCCGGTACCAAGGGCAGGTCCGTCGTGTACGAGCTCAAGAGCAACCGGATCCGGGTCGGGCTTAAAAACCAGGAGTTGGTTCTTGACGGGGAACTCTTTGCACCGGTGAAGCTCGAAGACAGCTTCTGGCACATTGAAGATGGGAACACGATTTCCATTCTTCTGACGAAACAGGACAAGATGAACTGGTGGAAGAGCCTGGTCAAGGGCGGCCCCGAAATCGACACGCAGAAGGTTGAGCCGGAGCCGTCGAAACTGTCGGATCTTGAGGGCGAGACCCGAGCTTCGATTGAGAAGATGATGTTCGATCAGAGGCAGAAGTCGATGGGCCTTCCGACCAGCCAGGAGATTGAGAACCAGGAACTGATGAAGAAGTTTAAGGGCCAATTCCCTAACATGGATTTCTCTGGAGCCAACATGATGGGAGGATCCTCCTCAAACATGTTTGGGGCAAGATAGTTAGGGTTTTGATGTTTCATTTTGTTGTGTTTCATCTTTGTCAAGTTCTTAGCAATCACAATGAAATAAAATTAAAACTTAGTCAAATTCTCTGTTTTCGTATTATAAACATAACAATCATAATACATTGACATAATGTGTGTTTGAGGAATCTTTCAAAATCGCTTCCCCGTTGTATGAACCAATTGACACCTCTAATTTCTGATGAACAGAAGGGTGTAGATCAGATATAGCTGATCAGAGATACCTTAAATTTGAGAGGAAAACATAAGAAAAGTTAAATTATAGACAACTTTCGGGCATGATGATTCCTCTTGTGCTTCCTCCTATGTTCTTACACACAGATTTGGCTCTTCTGTTGAAGTAGGTGAGCTTGATGTCATGCATTCTGATGCCACTGCATGGTTTGCTTGGACTGCAATTAAAGTTTACCGCTACCGGTGTGCTTGATGTTCCTTTAATGTTTCTATAAGTCACTCCACTGATCTTCACTCCAGAAGTCTGTTGAGATCAAAATCCACAGTCAATGGTTTGATCAATTTAATGATATAAGGTCAGCATTTCATGAATCAAGTACCTGACGAGGGCAGCCTTGATTATTCGGGCAGTAATTCTGATCTATTATGATTGGATTCGCGACGTTGTTCATGACAATGTTGCGAAAATGAATGTTGTTAACATAAGCAGTGCTCGGCCTTGCCCATGATTTGATCCTGATCCCATTGTCTGATCCTCGGAATACCGAATTCGTCAGCGTTACATTCTGCACGCCAGCTTCATTGAAATCCCTGGCCAGGCTCCCAATGCTACAACAAAAACCAATCAATCTTTTATACTATAAAACAACATAAATCAACCAAAATTTGATTAGTTTACCTAATGCCGTGTCCAGGACCACAATATATCCGGTCCATCCATAGGTTTTTTGTGCCGGGACCGATGGATATGCAGTCATCCCCTGTCTGAATGTTGCTGTTGGTTATGGTAACTCCGGTTGATGCCCGGACATTGATGCCGTCAGTGTTCGGGCTCAAAGCCGGCGCAACAATCTTCACATTCTGAACTCTGATATTGTTGCAGCTATTAATCACAACGTGCATGTACTGGCTGTTGATGGACGTTAAGCCACTGATCACCCCATGATTCACCCAATTGAATGTTATAGACTGCATTCATTTGCACAGACATAAGTCAAACAAAGAAGATTACTTTATGACAATTCTGATTAATTAATTTAATAAATGGAATAGAAATTAAATTGAAAAGACCGTGTCATGTAGAACGGTTCTAATTGACGCTATTAATTTTTTTACTTTCGAATCTGATCTCTTACAGATTATGCATGATCGTTTAGTGTGTTATTGTTGATATTTTCACCCGATCATTACATAATCATTGAGACTAATTGAGACAAGTTACCATTAAGAATTTGTCTAAAATTTTAAAATGTTCCGTAACAAAACAATTATAATTAACAATGTAGTATATGGAGGTCAATGCAGAGGCAAGTGTGAGTATAGTAGACATGTCTAGTAATGTGTACTACATAGTATTAAACTAGAGTGATTACTAATCAGAGACTAATTGGCCATGTTCAATTTTTAAGGTCAATATTATCATAGTAATTAAAAAAAATTAAAAATAAAGTCAATATTTACACAACTACACAAGTACGTGCGCACGTACCCTTGCTCCTTGCGGGCAGTTCCCACCTGACCTCCGGCACGCCCAAAACCTGGCTCCCTTAGCGTCCAGTGTGCCGCCGATAACCGAAAGACGGTTGACCTGAACGAACAGTATCCAGTTTTCCACGTTTCCGAGTGCCCAGTAGTTATCCGGTGCCACAAGTGTGCCAGCAATCCGAACAGTGATTTTGTTCCGGCAAGGTCCCCGGAAAACAGACGCCCTTAGCAGGAACCGCCCTTTCGGAACATACATCGTCGTCGGCTGGGCACACCGGCACGCCCAAGTCCAGGCCTTCTGGAACGCCTGTGTCGAGTCCGTTCTGCCATTTGGCCTTGCACCGAAGCTCGTTACACTTATGGTTACTGCATTTGTTGTGGTCATGAGAAATGCTGAGAAAAAGAGGAACAGAAATGCGCAGAAAATCTGAGTGGTTTTGGTTTTGGCCATGTTTTGTATATTGTTTGATATGACTGCATAGTGCTTGTGGGGTGATGGTGTTATTTATACCAACCGATTGAAGACAGTTTTCTTAGGTTCTTGGATTATTAGCATGTACTATGAAATGAAATGTAAAGTATTGATCAGTTGACTTTTATTAGTATATGCGTACGTCATGGCCTACTTCAACTTCAATCGCATGTTATGATATGTACGGTGACCATGTGATAAGCCGAGTATATTTAGCATCTTCCCACGTTCATGAGTTTTCCCACTATTACCACTAACTTAATTAAGGCTATACGGTGGTTAAATATATGACTTCATTCAATTGTATATAATTAGTTTTGGTCTAGCAAAAAAAACCAATTATATGTCACGACTAATTTATGGCAATTTTTGAAAATTTCACTCAAGAATTAAAGTAGGCATGCATTAACATGCGAATAGTACCTGAGGTGAAACTGGTGGGGGACGCTCTTCATGTTATTCATATGGTCCATCAAGAACTGGAATGCTCGGTGAACTGCATGGAGACGCTGCAGAGGGTTCGAAGTTTTTTAGAGAATAGTACCTGGTTGGGGCCTTTATTGGTTTCCCGTAGTCAGAAATTTATAACTCATTCTCTAGTTAACTATTCTAAGTCGAACCCTCTGATGTATGACTCTTGGGACTCGCCTCCGAGTTTCCTATCATTCGTTTCTGGACGATTTCCAGAACATTGAAGTTGAATAAAAAAAGTATTACATTTAAAAAAAAAAATAGGCATTCATCTACTTAAATACTACACAATAATTTAAGGGTTTGTTATTTGCATCTCGTATTTTGCTGTATTTGCATTCTAAAATAAAATACACATATTAATATTTACGTAATAATCAAGATTTTTAAATTTTGCACAAAATAATTATTTATAATGTTTTGGATTAATATAATTTAATATATACTAGCGTGGTCTCTCCACGCGTTGCGTGGAGGACTTGGCACACATAACTCTACAATATATCAAAATTTTCTTTACATAAACATGATTATCTATTCAGTTTTTCACATCTTTACACAAAGTTGGAAACATTTTTCAAAAGTTGTATAGGTAACTTTTGCAGATTTGTGTGCATTTCCAACAACTTTGTACTCACAAACTGACGCAATCAAGGGAGATATAGAAAAAACTATTTCGGCAGTATGCTGAAACCAAATAATATTTTGAGAAAAGTAGAAGGTAAAACCAAAGAAAAGTAGAAGCCGAACAAAAGATCATTGAAATTCACTTTTATAATTTTTTAAAAGCTCCTGAAATGCAAAATGCAAATTTGATCAATGAAGAAATAAGAGCAGGAAACCAAATTCTTCCCCAAACCCCCCTAACATTTTGTATTGATACTTCATCTAAAATTTTCAACATACTCATGTATATGATAATCACTAAGTAAAGGTCAGAGTGGGCATCAACAAACTAAATGATTAACATGTAGCCTAAATCAAGGTAGGAACAGAAAATACTGAGAAGAAAATAGAAGGAAAGTTATACTTTTAGGTAGAGAGAATGTTCTAGATGTGTCAATTTATAGATGCATTGTCTAATGGTAATCAATGTGTGTATTGGTTTATGTTACTGAAAAGACACAACTTTACATGTATAAATGATGTGACTTTTCAATAAGCTAAGAATTTCATACCCTATGGGTATGAGCTTATACTACATTGGCTTATGATAATCGTGGAAGTGCTTGCATTCCCCTATTAGTTAATACTTGAGTCCAAACTTTTTGTCACCCATATCAGAATATCTTTTCAGTACTCTTAAATACAAGATTTATTTTTTATTTTTTTAATAACTACAAGCATTTTTAAAAATTATAATTAAAAGTAAAATAATAAGAGATTAATAAAATAAACTAATCATATAAACATGATATAATAAACTATTCTACTACGGCCGTATTACCTTACATGAAAATTTCTCACCTTTAAAAAGACTATAATAATTCTCTTTATTATGATTAAAATAAATAAAGTATAATACAAATGATCTCCAATAAAAATGGTGAATTATATTAAGGTTTGTTAGTTGTAGCTGAACATAAATGCAATCGCAAAATGTCAGATATAGGGGGCCCCAATCGGATATAGCCTAGTGTGAAGAGCATAATCAGAAAATTGACATGTCAGAACGTCCACACAAAATGTTTAATTTTTATATAGCTTTGGTCATCAGCTCGTCCATATAATAATTTAATCATGAGAAACTAATAATTAAGCGATTAAATTGGATGAACCGAGCTGGACAAAGCAACGGACTTACTTTTTAATTTTTTTTAAACAACAAATTCTCCTTTCATTCATTTCATGGATTTGAAAAATATCCAGAATTTGAAAAAATATCCAGAATTGTTTGACAAATAATAAGGGAAAAAAATATAAATTAGAGAGCTATATGACTACATGTAATCAGAAAATTGACCCTCAAAAAATTAAAATTATGACCAAAACCTGCAAGAGTAAGTGGGAATATTGACTTCTGTTTTAGGTAGGTGTACCTTCCAAGTTCCAATTACCTTCCTATAATTAATGAAAAAGGTTGAGTTATCTTGGTTTTGATTTATGAATTGGTATATTTATATGCAGAAGGATTTATTTTTTTTTAAAAGACACATATTTTTGTTTCTTATATTTATTGAAAATGTATGGGGTGTAGAATTACCAAATTACCCTTGCTGGAAGATAAGGAGAAACTTTTATCAAAGTATTCTCATTATAGTTTTGGTCTAGGATAAGACATGTATCCAAATAATAATGTAGTCATTTTAACCAAAAAGGGTAAAATACGGTAATATACGGAGTATTGTGTTCATTTTATATTGGTGGGAGCAGTCATGAATAAATCCTCATTTAAATTTAAAAAAAAATAGAATTGAATTTGTTTATTGAAATATTATTTTTATTCATTTATTTAGAATTAGATAATGACCCTGTTTACTAGAGCTTATCTGTATATCAGTTCAGTTAAGTTAAGTTCAGTTAAGTTCAGTTCAATTCAATTCAGTTCAGTTCAGTTCTGTTCAGTGAAAATGTAATTGATGAAATTCAGGTTAATTCAGTTATGCTGATTCCATTTTTCAATACATCAGTTCAGTTCAGTTCAGTTCAATTCAGTTCATTTCAGTTCAGTTCAGTACGTGGTGGAAATAAGCTCTAGTAAACAGGGCCAATATGACTTGTACACTGGTATTTATCCTACTAACTTGTACAATATTCTTATCATTGAAGAAAAAAAACAAGATGTGAAAGAAACAGATTCTTTATCAAAATTCCTTTGAAAAAAAGGCACAACATTTATTTATCATTATTAGATTTTACCTTTGTTGAAAAATAACTTATACTAATCCCATGGATAATCGGGAAACGAAATCCAAACCGGAAACGTAGAATTTCACGAAATCAAATTTCCGAAATCCCTAATCCACATGAGATTCGAGTTTCAATTTCCCAGCAGCAACCCTATATAAACACGCAGATATCAGACGTATCCCATACAAACAATTCATTATCGACATCCATTTCGTTCTAATTTAACCGCAAGAGAAACTCTCCGATCAATGGCGAAACTCACCGAAGTCGACGACATCGAAGCGCAGCCATCGCAGCAGCCGATGGATCAGAAGAAACAGGCGCCGCCGGCAGAGAAGCCGGAACGGCTTGTCCCGAACAAAGCCAACGGGCTTGACATGGACAACTACACCTGGGGCCAATCCCTCCAGGAGGTGAACATCAGCATTCCCGTTCCGTCCGGTACCAAGGGAAGGTCCGTCGTGTACGAGCTCAAGAGCAACCGGATCCGGGTCGGGCTCAAAAACCAGGACCCGGTTCTTGACGGCGAACTGTTTGCACCGGTGAAGCTTGAAGACAGCTTCTGGCACATTGAAGATGGGAACACCATCTCCATTCTGCTGACGAAACAGGACAAGATGAACTGGTGGAAGAGCCTTGTCAAGGGCGGCCCCGAGATCGATACGCAGAAGGTTGAGCCGGAGCCGTCGAAACTGTCGGATCTTGAGGGCGAGACCCGAGCTTCGATCGAGAAGATGATGTTCGATCAGAGGCAGAAATCGATGGGCCTTCCGACCAGCCAGGAGATTGAGAATCAAGAACTGATGAAGAAGTTTAAGGGCCAATTCCCTAACATGGATTTCTCCGGTGCCAACATGATGGGAGGATCCTCCTCAAACATGTTTGGGGCAAGATAGTTAGGGTTTTGATGTTTCATTTTGTTGTGTTTCATCTTTGTCAAGTTCTTAGCAATCACAATGAAATAAAATTAAAACTTAGTCAAATTCTCTGTTTTCGTATTATAAACATAACAATCATAATACATTGACATAATGTGTGTTTGAGGAATCTTTCAAAATCGCTTCCCCGTTGTATGAACCAATTGACACCTCTAATTTCTGATGAACAGAAGGGTGTAGATCAGATATAGCTGATCAGAGATACCTTAAATTTGAGAGGAAAACATAAGAAAAGTTAAATTATAGACAACTTTCGGGCACGATGATTCCTCTTGTGCTTCCTCCTATGTTCTTACACACAGATTTGGCTCTTTTGTTGAAGTAGGTGAGCTTGATGTCATGCATTCTGATGCCACTGCATGGTTTGCTTGGACTGCAATTAAAGTTTACCGCTACCGGTGTGCTTGATGTTCCTTTAATGTTTCTATAAGTCACTCCACTGATCTTCACTCCAGAAGTCTGTTGAGATCAAAATCCACAGTCAATGGTTTGATCAATTTAATGATATAAGGTCAGCATTTCATGAATCAAGTACCTGACGAGGGCAGCCTTGATTATTCGGGCAGTAATTCTGATCTATTATGATTGGATTCGCGACGTTGTTCATGACAATGTTGCGAAAATGAATGTTGTTAACATAAGCAGTGCTCGGCCTTGCCCATGATTTGATCCTGATCCCATTGTCTGATCCTCGGAATACCGAATTCGTCAGCGTTACATTCTGCACGCCAGCTTCATTGAAATCCCTGGCCAGGCTCCCAATGCTACAACAAAAACCAATCAATCTTTTATACTATAAAACAACAATATAAAACAACCAAAATTTGATTAGTTTACCTAATGCCGTGTCCAGGACCACAATATATCCGGTCCATCCATAGGTTTTTTGTGCCGGGACCGATGGATATGCAGTCATCCCCTGTCTGAATGTTGCTGTTGGTTATGGTAACTCCGGTTGATGCCCGGACATTGATGCCGTCAGTGTTCGGGCTCAAAGCCGGCGCAACAATCTTCACATTCTGAACTCTGATATTGTTGCAGCTATTAATCACAACGTGCATGTACTGGCTGTTGATGGACGTTAAGCCACTGATCACCCCATGATTCACCCAATTGAATGTTAAAGACTGCATTCATTTGCACAGACATAAGTCAAACAAAGAAGATTACTTTATGACAATTCTGATTAATTAATTTAATAAATGGAATAGAAATTAAATTGAAAAGACCGTGTCATGTAGAACTGTTCTAATTGACGCTATTAATTTTTTTACTTTCGAATCTGATCTCTTACAGATTATGCATGATCGTTTAGTGTGTTATTGTTGATATTTTCACCCGATCATTACATAATCATTGAGACTAATTGAGACAAGTTACCATTAAGAATTTGTCTAAAATTTTAAAATGTTCCGTAACAAAACAATTATAATTAACAATGTAGTATATGGAGGTCAATGCAGAGGCAAGTGTGAGTATAGTAGACATGTGTAGTAATGTGTACTACATAGTATTAAACTAGAGTGATTACTAATCAGAGACTAATTGGCCATGTTCAATTTTAAGGTCAGTATTATCATAGTAATTAAAAAAAATTAAAAATAAAGTCAATATTTACACAACTACACAAGTACGTGCGCACGTACCCTTGATCCTTGCGGGCAGTTCCCACCTGACCTCCGGCACGCCCAAAACCTGGCTCCCTTAGCGTCCAGTGTGCCACCGATAACCGAAAGACGGTTGACCTGAACGAACAGTATCCAGTTTTCCACGTTTCCGAGTGCCCAGTAGTTATCCGGTGCCACAAGTGTGCCAGCAATCCGAACAGTGATTTTGTTCCGGCAAGGTCCCCGGAAAACAGACGCCCTTAGCAGGAACCGCCCTTTCGGAACATACATCGTAGTCGGCTGGGCACACCGGCACGCCCAAGTCCAGGCCTTCTGGAACGCCTGTGTCGAGTCCGTTCTGCCATTTGGCCTTGCACCGAAGCTCGTTACACTTATGGTTACTGCATTTGTTGTGGTCATGAGAAATGCTGAGAAAAAGAGGAACAGAAATGCGCAGAAAATCTGAGTGGTTTTGGTTTTGGCCATGTTTTGTATATTGTTTGATATGACTACATAATGCTTGTGGGGTGATGGTGCTATATATACCAACCGATTGCAGACAGTTTCTTAGGTTCTTGGATTATTAACATGTATTATGAACTGAAATGTAAAGTATTGATCAGTTGACTTTTATTAAAATATATATACGTACGTCATGGCCTACTTCAACTTCAATAGCATGTTATGATATGTACGGTGACCATGTGATAAGCCGAGTATATATATATAGCATCTTCCCACGTTCATGAGTTTTCCCACTATTACCACTAATTAAGGCTATGGTGGTTAAATATATGACTTAATTCAATTGTATATAATTAGTTTTGGTCTAGCAAAATAACCAATTATATGTCACGACTAATTTATGACAATTTTTGAAAATTTCACTCAAAAATTAAAGTAGGCATGCATTAACATCGAATAGTACCCGAGGTGAAGTTGGTGGGGGACGTCGCTCTTCATGTTATTCAGATGGTCCATCAAGAACCGGAATGCTCGGTGAACTGCATGGAGACAGTGCAGAGGATTCAAAGTCTTTTAGAGAATAGTACCTAGTTGGGGGCATTTCTTGGTTCCCGACCGTATTCAGAACTTTATAACTCATTCTCTAGCTAACTATTCTAAGTTGAACCCTCTGATGTATGATTCTTGGGACTCGCCTCCGAGTTTCATATCATTCGTTTATGGACGATTTCCATAACCTTGAAGTTGAATAAAAAAAGTATTACATTTTTCGAGAAAAAAAAATAGGCATGCATCTACATAAATACAACACAATAATTTAAGGGTTTGCTATTTGCATCCCGTATTTTGCTGTATTTTCATTCTAAAATAAAATACACATATTAATAACTACACAATAATCAAGATTTTTAAATTTTGCACAAAATAATTATTTATAATGTTTAGGATTAATATAATTTAATATATAAGGCCCTGTTTACCTGAGCTTATCTGTAGATCAGTTCAATTCAGTCCAGTTCAATTCAGTTCAGTTCAATGAAAATGTAATTTGATGAAATTCATGTTAATTCAGTCATGCTGATTCCATTTTTCAATACATCGATTTTTACTTCATTTCAGTTCAGTTCAATTCAATTCAATTCAGTACATCAAGAAATAAGATCTAGTAAACAGGGTCTAAGACATGTATCCAAATAATAATGTAGTCATTTTTATACCAAAAATACAGGCTAAAATACGGTAATATACGAGTATGCAAATAGCAAATAGTAATTTAATTTAGAGTCACAACTGTAAATAAAAAAGAAGAGTAAAGTATATAATATGAATCCGTAGACGTTTAGAATTGGTTTCCCGGCCGGAGCAACAAAACCCCTACAATTTGGGGATTCGGAAGAGTTTATATAAAGCCTAGCTAGGCACAGCTCCACATCAGTCAAAATCTCAGGCATGGAATTATCAGAACTGCCGGAAGACATTATTCATCGCATCATTATCAATCACTTGCTCCGAGATCCCGCCCTCACCAACAAAGCCGCGCTTCGATTCAGCCTCTTGTCTAAGCAGATATTCAAATTTGTCCGAACAAGGCGTCCAACTTTGACATTCGTATGGCCTGAATATGATCCGCATCCGAGGTTGGAATTATTACAGGAACTCGGATATGTCAACCAACATACCCATCTGGAAAACCTTCACAATCAATGCTTCAAGGTTATCGCAGAGCTACTTTCGATGTGCCTGATATTCTTGTTTTTGAATACCAAAGTTATCATTTGCTGGTAACTCGAGTGGATGGATTTCTCGCCTCGAATTCAATATCAGCAGCAACAACTTAGACAGCTCCATGTTCCTGAAATTGATGCAATTCTTGGCTGCATTAAACACACCTACAACTTCAATTACAGTTTCTTTCATAGGGAAATTAGTGGTCTTCAACATTCAAGCTGATCATCCCCAAATGTCTGCAGATTCTGTCGCCATCCCAGGAATTAATGTTCGACATCTTATAATCTGTCTCCCTCGCAGGCATTATTACAATCATCTATAGTCAAACACTTATATACAATCATCTAATACAAACAACTAGTCAAATCAGCTAATGTAATCAACTAGTCAAATGCTCATGCAATCAGCTAACAGCTAACAGCTATCAGCTAATCACCAAACACCCCTATATGAAACATTGAAGGTCCTGATTAATTACTTAACCCTAAAATTTTCAATATGCGTTTAACAGTAGAGGTGTTGTGTGCATGCATGATTATGTGGATAAACGGAAAAATTAAGTGTGACAGCCTAAAAGACACCCTGTTTAAATCCTCAACCAAACTGACGCAGACTGCTCTAAATCATTCTGACTCTCCAACTAATGGCACCTTAATTAATCCCTTTGTCCTTAATTAGGTATTTGACCGGTCATTCTTAATCAACATGATGATCAACATCTACAAATTGATAATATTGATGAACATTTATGAACATTAACATGATGAACATTCTATTAGTTTGATAATATTGTTGGCCTTCGAGGTGCTATATATATATATATAAAATAGGGAAACATTTGACAAAGAGAAACTCTGGAACATAATTTGTTCAAATTATGAGATCCTTTGAAACCTAGTAAAATTAGCTACAAATTAATGCACATATGTACGTGTTCTCAATTCTTGGTATCCAGTAATGTTGTTCTTACAAAATCTGATCGAATATCATCAATTACAGACGTAACTAGCTTTATTTTCAAGTTTCCTTTTATATTATTCTAAATTTTCATTTTAGCATTTCTTGAATAATTTATCTTTCATCATACTATTTTCAAAAATGGTTTACTCTCTTAACCTTTTAACTATTCATTTATAATTTGCGTTTTTATATGAATCTCTTTACATTCGATTGCATCATATTCATATGCAATATAATATGAAAAATGATCTCCTTCATTTCAAAATATGAATGGCTTTCCCTACCAAAAAGGAAATTCCATATAATTCTGTCTCCTTCGAACACCACACGCTTCATCATGCATCGTCAAACAACTCATGTCAACGCCCTTTAAAATTTCAACTTTCTTTCCTCCAATTTTCACGAGTTGAAGTTGGAAAGTTCATTCTTTTTTTTTTTTTTTTTGATAATATTAACTTATCTTTTCCTGAATTGAATCGGATTGAACTGAATTGATCAAGTGAAGAGAAAAATAATGTATCAAATTATTTTAATTAACATGATCTCCAGAAAAGCTCTAGCATACATGTCTCACTTTGATAATTTGAGAAATGCTTTTAATTAAAAGTGAACTTGTTTGTCATTTTTAGTGTTTGAAATGCTGCAAACCAGAAAGTAGCTAGTTAAAACCTCAAAAGTTCTACCACTTTGGGATAATTGGATGAGCAACACTATGATCAATTTGAAAGCTGTAAAGATGCTCAAAAATCTACCCACAAATCTCTGTTTAATGTTGTTAATTGAATTGTGCCCTAAATTTTGGATTCTAAGAAGCTTTTGCGATCTTGTTGCTTGATTAGGAGATCATCTTTTTCTCTTAATTATGCTATTTGACGACTAAACAACAAAGACGAACATAAATCGTCGTCGGCTGGGCACACCGGCACGCCCAAGTCCAGGCCTTCTGGAATGCCTGAGCCGAGTCCGTTCGGCCATTTGGTTTTGCACCGAAGCTCGTTACACTTATGGTTACTGCATTTCTTATGGTCATGAGAAATATTGTTGAGAAAAAGAGGAACAGAAATGCGCAGAAAATCTGAGTAATTTTGGTTAATTTTGGCCATATTTTGTGAGTTGCTTGATATGACTGCATAATGCTTGTGGGGTGATGGTGCTTGATGAGTTGTATTTATGCATATATATTATGTGATTTTATATTATTATTTCCCACTTGACGTGCACGTTTAGGTGTGTTTTGTGCAGATATTCATTGGATTATGGATAAAGGAGATCGAGAGATGATTTGCTGGATTTTGGAGCAAATGAAGCATATATAAATGGAGGATTTCGAGCTCATGGAGAGGAGCTAGACACTATACTCTTTTTTCCCAACGGGTTTTTAATGAGGTAGTGTGCTTCAACGGAGATAATAGACCATCATTATTCTATTATTCCGGCACTGAAGAGGCAAAGGAGCAAGAAGGAAGAAATTGAAGGGCCAAAGAATAATAAGAGTTTTTAATGCTATTGGGCTGTGATTTATTTCAGCCCAGAAAAACTCAATTCTTTGGTTTATTTTGAAGACTCCAGAAAGAGACTGATTCGCAGAATTGAATTCCATGCGTGTGTGATATTTTATACGCATGAGAAAGATATTTATTTTCCATGTATTTATTTATTTAGGCAGAAAACAATACCTATTAGGATTCTGTTATTTTGGGAAATTGGGGACAAAGGATAAATATGGACGTAGGGGGCGGACTTATTTAGTGTTTGTCAGTTTTAATTCATAGATTTCAGACGCACGCATAGGACGAGAAGGAGACAGTTTTATTCAAGATTTCGGGTTTAATCTTTTCCTCTCTATTCTGTTTATCTATAATGTTTTCTTTCAATTGCTTTGATTGTTTTTTTCGTATTATGAGTAGCTAGGCATTTAATTTGGCTAGAATGATGAAACCCTAGTCTTAAGAATGTTGTGAGATCTAATTGTGCTTAAATTGATTGATGTGGATTCCGATTTATTCTATGTGCATGTTGTCATATCTGATTAATTTGAGTCTGATCAACTTAGATGAAATTAGGCTAAAGCCAATTAGTACCACCAATCCGTAATTGTTGGAAAGGGCTAATTAGTGGTAAAGCTATCGCTTAGATAGTGAGAATAAATTGGTAGACAGGTTATTACTTGCGTTCTTGGGTAATTTGTCCAAACTGGGTTCCTTCAATTCTTAATGCTGTCAAAACATTAAACTTAGAACTGGCGTTACCAACTAGGTTGTGTTTTGATTAGGGAAATAGTTAGTTTAAGCGTCTCTTGCTAGCTATCGATAAAGTAAGTAGGAACTGGGGTATGTCCGATGCATTCACGGTACCCTATAACTGGTTGGTTCATGGTGGTTAATTAAATCTTTGCATCAAGGATCAGTAATTGACTAGGGTGAATTCGTTCAAAGCCGGATTTCTTTATTATCTGATATCTATTTGTCTATTTAGTTTTTTTCTGTTTTATTTTAGTAGTTGATAACAACTCATTCTCAAGTTAAAAGTGTGGTGACTACACCAAAAATTGGTCGTAAGAAAATTATATTTGATTAATCTGTTCTCTGTGGGTTCGACCCTACTTGCTGTTATATTATCTAAATATTCTTAGCAATCGTAGGAATATTTTGGTGGTAAACGACGCCCACCAAATTGGCGCCGCTGCCGGGGAACAGTTTTAATTATTTTATTTTCTTTTTCCTATTGATCTCGGTTACGTTTTTGTGTTGTGTATGACCAGGTCCTCTTGTACTGCCATCGTTCCCTACGATTCTGAACCGGAGCGAACATTTAGGCGGTTATTAAAGTTGGCCAAACAAACACAAGTTGAAGAAGGTTCGAGCTCTTTCTCACAATCAGCTACAAAACAAGTGAAGGAAGAGCCGTCTGAAATGGCGGCAATTGGAGACTTATATGACTATGATGATAGTGATCCCCCTTCTCCGATTGTGTGCCTGAGGGAGGAAGCAACCTTGAAATCAAGCTTAGCCTGTTGAATGTCTTACCTAAATTCTATGGGAAGGCACGGGAAGACCCAAACAATTTTCTCCATGAGTTTATACAGATATGTAGGGTGCAGAAGCGTCCTACAACCATTACGGAGGAGAATTTCAGGCTAGTTGTATTCCCCTTTGCTTTATCTGATGCAGCCAATATATGGTTCCGAACTTTAGAGCCAAATTCCATTGGAACTTGGGCTGCTTTGAGGAAGGAGTTTCTCCAGCAATTTTTCTCAGACACAAGGACAGATACTATCCGGACTCAAATCAGGTCTATTTTCCAGGAGTGTGATGAGACCATAAATGAGTACCATGCCAGGTTTAGAAAGTTAGTGGATAGCTGTCCTAACCATAAGATACCAGATGGAGAGTTGCTGAAGTGTTTTTATAATGGGTTAACTCCAGAAGATAAGAAATTGTTTGATTCTCCTGACACTCCATTTTTGAGGCGTACAGCTACCCAAGGTAAACAACTATTGAAGAATGTTCTCGAGACTGCTAAAGGCTATGTTGATCCACCATCACGTTCAGAGAAGAGAGTTGCTGGAGCAAAGAGTATAGACTGGGAGGACAGGTTCGATGAAAAGATGGATAAGATGATGCAGAAAGTGATGTCTGTCGTAGGAGAAAAGAGTGCTAATAGTATAACACCTTGTGGGATATGCGGCAATACAGGGCATCTAACACATGCATGCGCTTTGGCCCCTGAAGATCCTATAGCTCAAGCACACGTGGCTGGGAATTTTCAAGGAAATCAGCGCGGGAACGATCCGTATTCAAATACTTATAATCCTGGATGGAGGAATCATCCTAACTTAAGTTGGGGTGGCCATGGAAACCAAGTACAGCAGCAACCGAACCAGGAACCATCCAGGGCAGCCGATGAACAATAATTACAGACCTCAACAGCAAAGAGGATATTATCAGGCTGCACCACCACCTCAACAAGGCACACAAGGTAAATCGCTGGAAGATATGATGGGAGAGATAATGGGTACAATGAAGAACTTTACACAGGAAACTAAGGTGCAATTGGACCTGCACTCACATCATATTTCCCAGTTGGCAAATACGGTGAATGAGCTCAAGGGTAATCAAGGGAAATTGCCATCTCAAGTTCAGCTAAATCCGAGAGAAAACGTGAGCCAAATTTCTTTGAGAAGTGGGAAGCAAATCGGTGAGCTGTTGACAAATGAAACTTCAAGAAATGTGGAGAAAGAGGTTACCAGGGATACATACGAGCTGTCCAAGCAGAATATGAGTGAAGAAAAAGATGACGCCAAACAAGATGAAGTTTCTGACAAACCAGTTGAGGCACATAAACCATTGAGTTTGTATGATCCAAATGTCAAAATCCCTGCACCATTCCCTAGAAGATTAGCAAAACAGAAGAAGCAAAGAGAAGATGCTATGGATTTCATGTCGATCTTTGAAAAACTCGAAGTTAATCTTCCCTTCTTACAAGCAATCAAACTCCCTCCAATAACTAAGTTGTTAAAGGACTTCATTGCTGGAAAGCTTCAGGAGTCAGGGAAAATATTGATGGGTGAGAATGTGTCTATGGCTATACAAAGGAATCTGCCACCAAAATGCAAGGATCCAGGTATGTTCACTTTACCTTGTTGTATTGGTGAGAAAAAAATTGAGCATGCTATGTGTGATTTGGGTGCTTCTATAAATGTTATGCCACTATCTGTTTATAATACTTTAACCGGAGTTGAGTTGGTAGAAACTAGAGTTGTTATACAACTGGCTGATAAATCAATTATTTACCCTGAAGGTGTTCTTGAGAATGTTCTGGTTAAAGTACATACTTTTGTCTATCCTGCGGATTTTTATGTGATTAAAATGAATAGTGATCAGTCAAAGGATTCTTCGGGTGTGCTTCTAGGTCGTCCTTTTTTAAGGACTGCTAGGACATTAATTGATGTGTATACTGGAACAATCTGTTTGGAATATTATGGAGAAAAGTTTACTTTCAACATTGAGAATGCCATGAAAAATCCTTTTGATGTTGAAAATGCTTATTCAATTGATGTGATTGACCCCATTGTCCAAGAATATCTTGAGACTGAATTTATGCAGGATAAACTAGAGCTAATATTGACCAAAGGTTTGACAGATATTGATGTTGATGGGATGAGTGATTATGAAGTAAAGGAGGCGATTATGTCATTGTATGATCTTCCCGAGGTTGTGAATTATGGGAATATGTTTTTGTTGCCTGAACAGAAACCTGAGGATAAACCAGTACCATCAGACATAAAAGGCACCAGCACTGGAACTCAAGCCTATCCCTAAAAATTTGAAGTATGTCTATTTGGGAGAAAATGAGACTCTGCCTGTTATCGTCAGTAGTGAATTAAGCTCAAACCAGGAGATGCAGTTAATTGATTTGCTGAAGAAATACAAGAAAGCCATTGGTTGGACACTAGCTGATATTACAGGAATCAGCCCGGATGTGTGCCAGCACCATATTTTATTGGAATCCGATGCGAAGCCACATCGTGACCCACAAAGAAAGTTGAATCCGAATATGAGGGAAGTGGTGATGAAGGAGATTCTGAAGCTCTTGGCACTCGGAATAATTTTCCCTATATCAGACAGTAAATGGGTCAGCCCTGTTCATGTTGTACCAAAGAAGTCGGGATTTCAGGTGGTTAAGAATGAAAAGAATGAGCTCATTCCAATGCGTCTTGTTTCAGGATGGCGTATGTGCATCGATTACAGGAAGCTAAACGCTGCGGCTCGCAAGGATCACTTTCCTTTGCCGTTCATCGATCAAATGCTAGAAAGGTTGGCTGGGCAATTGTATTTTTGTTTTCTGGATGGTTACAGTGGCTATTTTCAGATTTGTGTAAATAAGGAGGACCAAGAAAAGATAACATTTACGTGTCCTTTTGGAACGTATGCGTATAGAAGGATGCCATTTGGTCTATGTAATGCACCAGGCACTTTCCAGAGGTGCATGATGAGCATTTTTTCTGATCTGATCGAAAATTGTATTGAGGTGTTCATGGATGATTTCACGGTTTATGGAGACTCTTTTGATGGATGCCTACGTAATTTGGATAAAGTCTTGGCTCGGTGTGTAGAGAAAAATCTGGTTTTGAACTATGAGAAGTGTCACTTTATGGTGAAAGAAGGAATTGTACTTGGTCATGTTGTTTCTGAACGGGGAATTGAAGTCGACAAGGCGAAAGTGGACTTGATTGCAAAGCTTCCATATCCAACGAGTGTGAGGGAAATCAGAGGTTTTTTGGGACATGCCGGATTCTACAGAAGGTTTATCAAGGATTTCGCAAAGACTGCTCAACCTTTGACGCGACTTCTACAGGCTGAAGTTCCGTTCGATTTTTCTGATGACTGCAAGGCAGCCTTTGAGCTATTAAAGACCAAATTGACTACAACCCCTGTTATTCAACCACCTAAATGGGATATTCCATTTGAGCTCATGTGTGACGCTAGTGATTATGCAGTTGGTGCTGTGTTGGGGCAGAAACTAGATAAGGAAAGCCACGTGATTTACTACTCCTCGAAGACGTTAAATCCAGCTCAATGCAATTATGCTACCACTGAAAAGGAGTTACTGGCCATTGTTTTTGCTTTTGAGAAGTTCAGGTCATACCTTTTGGGTTCGAAGGTAATTGTGTACAGTGACCATTCTGCATTGAAGTATTTGTTGTCTAAAAAGGAGTCAAAACCTAGATTGATAAGGTGGGTGCTTTTGCTTCAAGAATTTGACTGGGAGATACGAGATAAGAAAGGGGCAGAGAATCATGTTGCTGATCATTTAAGTCGTTTGGTAAGAGAAGATGATGGTGTGCCGATTAAAGAGACATTTCCGGAGGAGCATCTATATGCTGTGAGTATTACCGAATTTAGCAACCATTCATCATGTTTGGCCAGCCAGGGCATAATTACAGAAACAGAAGCTCGAGCTGCTACGGGCAAGTTTCCCAAGGACCCTTGGTATGCAGACATTGTTAATTATTTGACTACTGGGGAATTACCATCCACATTTTCAAAAGCTCAGCAACTTAAACTAAAGAGTGATTGTAAGTATTATTTTTGGGATGAACCATACTTGTGGAATGTTGGGGCTGATCAGATTATTCGAAGATGCATCCCCGAGGAAGAACAAGGTGATGTGCTGTTACACTGTCATTCGTTAGCTTGTGGTGGGCATTTCGGACCTAAGAGGACTGCTCGAAAGGTGCTAGATTGTGGATTTTTCTGGACTACACTGAACAAGGATACCTACATGTTTTGCAAGAGTTGTGAGAGATGTCAATTAACAGGGAATATATCTCGTAAAGATGAGATGCCACAAGTCCCTATGATTTTTTGTGAAATTTTTGATGTTTGGGAGATGGATTTTATGGGCCCTTTTCCTAGCTCATGTGGTAATTTGTACATTTTACTCGCGGTTGATTATGTCTCGAAGTGGGTGGAGGCTAAGGCTACTCGCACTAATGATGCTAAGGTGGTGGCTGGATTTTTGAAGAGCAATATTTTCAGTCGGTTTGGTGTGCCGAGGGCTGTGATAAGTGATCAAGGAACACACTTCCTTAACAGAACTATTGCGGCATTAATGAAGAAGTACGGAATCCATCACAGAATGTCTACACCATACCATCCACAGACAAATGGCCAGGCAGAGGTATCGAATAGGGAAATCAAGCAGATTTTGGAGAAGACAGTTAATCCATCTCGGAAGGATTGGAGTTTACGTTTGGATGATGCTTTATGGGCATATCGTACCGCCTATAAAACTCCTATTGGCATGTCTCCCTACAGATTGGTTTTTGGTAAAATGTGTCACTTGCCGGTTGAATTAGAGCATAAAGCTTATTGGGCAGTTAAGGAAGTGAACATGGAATCCCTAAAGTGTCAGGAAGATAGACGGTTTCAATTACAGGAGCTAGAAGAGATACGTCTAGAGGCTTATGACGCGGCAATGTGGTACAAGGACCGTACTAAGATGTGGCATGATAAACATATCCGAGGGAAAAAGTTCCAAGCTGGTCAGAAGGTTCTATTATACCAATCCAAGCTGAGATTGATGCCTGGAAAGTTAAAGACTAGATGGATTGGTCCATTTGAAGTTCAGAATGTTTTTCCGAATGGAGCAGTTGAGATTAAAAGCTTGGAAACAGCTAAGATATTCACTGTGAATGGTCACAGATTGAAGTTGTATCACGATGCGTCCGAATTGAAGACAGTGGACAAGCTTTCACTGTTGCCTCAACCGAAACACTAATGCATCGTAAAGTCTAGCCAAAAGACTATAAACAAAGGCGCTATTTGGGAGGCAACCCAAAATTTCTTGCTCTCTTCTAATTAATTTGTTAATTTCTATTCATCTCAAAAAAAAAAAATCAGAAAAATGAAATTAAAAAAAAAATAAAATTCTGTACTGTATATTTCAATTATTATTTTGGTTGATGCATTTTGTGTGTTTTTGATTTTGCAGATTTGATTAACAGGGATGAAAAGGTTGTGAGAGGCTGAATTCCAAAAGAGATTGGGGGCAATTAAAGGAGCATATCAAAAGGAGAGACTAAGTAGAAAAAATGGAGAAGTGTTGTTACCTGGCTGGAATGACCGGCGGCTGTTACGACGGAAATCCTTGCCGGTCTCCATCACCGCCGCTGGAATCGAACTCTCTGCTCCCTGGTATCCACCACCATGCACGGCTGCCCACGGCGAGGCAGCACTAATCTCCGATTGGCGGCGATCAAATTCATCAGCCGTAGGCTTGGATCGACCGGGATCGAGTCAATACGTTAAAGCCCCAAATTCAGTCCTGGGTTCCGCCGTTTTACATCGCCGGAAATTAACATCATCACCACCACACATTGCTGCCTGTTTTAATAGTGTTAATTTACGGCGAGGTAACACAGCTCTGTTCGCCGGAGTATTTTCTGCAGCAAAGCCCAGCCACGGGTTTTGTCCGAAACAAGCTAAGTACTTTTTCTATCCCTTTTGGTCATAATACTTGTTTCGGTTAGAGATGGCACCCGACGGGTATTTGGTGGATACCCGCCCGCCAACCGCCCAACGGGGCGGGTATGGATATGAGTTTTTTATACCCGCCATGGGTATGGATGTTGGATTCAAACCCGCCATGGGTAAATGGGTGGGTATGGATATTGATTTTATACCCGCCCCATACCCGCCCGCCCCACCCGCCCCATATCCGCCCCATACCCGCCCGTATAATACTTGTATAATATCCATTATATATAATATTAATAGTATTACTTGTATTTATATTAATAATATTATTAATTTTAGCATTTTTTAAGCATGTTTGGTCTATTTTGAAACATAAAAGGATTTTATAAGTTAATGATTACCATATTATAAATTATTTTGTTCTATTAATATAATATATTTGAATTATTAGTGCTTTTATTTAAATTTTTATGATAATTAATAGATTTTAGGTTAATTTTTTATAAATATGGATTAATAAGTCGGATGGGGAATGTGGGTATAACATGGGCATGGATATTAAATTCGTACCCGTCATGGGTAAATGGGCGGGGATGGATAGTAAAATTTTAGATGGGGTGGGCATGGATAGTCTACTATCCACGCCCAGTTCGCCCAATGTCATCCCTAGTTTCGGTGGAATCGAAATGCTATATGCTGAGTGGTCTGGTTGACTTTTCTTTGGTGGGATTATTTGTGATTTTAGCTTCATTTTGTGTGGTCTTTACATTTTATTAATTTAATTATTTGCTTGAGGACCAGCAAAATGTTAAGTGTGGGGAGGATTATTGTGGTTGTTTATTGTGATCTTTTCTCTGATGTTTTGAATGCTGAAATTTTTGAAATTTATTTTAAAATATTATTAAAGGGGAAAACACAATTTTAATTTGTTTTGGTGGATATGAAGCATTTATCTATGAACTGTATCGAGCTGATTTTGCTATGGAACATGGTCTGTGGTAAGATGGATGTTATTCCCCTTTGTGAAAGAAGTCATGTAGTTCTTGTATATATCCTGGGATGACGAACGTGCATTAAATCAATTGTTCTTAAACCTAGTAAATGTGAGGATTTGAGCCTTAAAGAGCAATAAAAAAGGCATAAAAAAATATAGCCACCGAAAAAAAAAATGATATAAAGCTCTTTGTTTTTTCTGAGTGATCACTCGTTGGTATTTTTTCTTGGGTTGTTTGTCATGATTCGAGACTGCTAAATGATACTTGAGTATGAAAATGATTTTAGGCACTAGGATTTCGCCAAACAGCTTCTACATATTTTTCCTACCGTACATTGATCCCCTAGTGAGCCCCGCTGAAGCCAGAAGACTCTTTTTCTTTGTGATTTAACCTGATATATAAAAGCTCAGAGCCTTTGGCCTTTCTTACCCATCCAGAATGTGCAAGTTGTTTTATTTCGTGATGTGCTGAATATGAATGTATGGGATGGTTTTAATATTGTAATTGTTGATCCCATTGTTAGTTGTTTGTGAAAAAGAAAAAAAATGCTGCTGTCCAGAAAGAAAAGAAAAAAAAAAGGAAGAAAAAAAATGTTCTGAAAGAAAGAAAAAAATGAAAAAAATCTGGCAGTTTGCGGAAAATCAGTTGATAGTTGAAGAAAAATATTTGGTGCGATGTTAGTTCATTGAATGTTTTAGTGCACCATTATGTTTGGTTATGATATGATGCTTTCTATTGTTGCATCTATGAGATATTGGAGTATGATGATCATGAAATTGAATTGCTTGCATATTCTGGATTTTAGCCGCGTATTCCTTTTATCCTACCCTTTTACCCCCTAGCCCCGTTACAACCCTGTAAAGACCTATTTGATTTGTGCTTAAGTGGTCATTTTTAATGTGGTGGAGATAGTGACATGCAACCCTGTTGTAAAGATACTGACTGTGATATGAGTGACTGTCCTTTATATTTTTGAGTGACATTGAGTGATCCTGGTGAGGCTGGATTTTATTGCACATTTTTGACCAGGATATAAGGACGAAGTGGTTTTATAAGCAAAGGGGATGGTTTGTGGTAAGACGGTTGGTTCCATAGTGGATGTTGCTTGGTTTGGTTTTGTGATGATGTTTTGTTTTGCCCATGGTTTTGGGATATATAAATGGTTACATGCTTGAGGGCAATCATGGTCTAAGTGTGGGGATATTTGATGAGTTGTATTTATGCATATATATAATGTGATTTTATATTATTATTTCCCACTTGATGTGCACGTTTAGGTGTGTTTTGTGCAGATATTCATTGGATTATGGATAAAGGAGATCGAGAGATGATTTGCTGGATTTTGGAGCAAATGAAGCATATATAAATGGAGGATTTCGAGCTCATGGAGAGGAGCTAGACACTATACTCTTTTTTCCCAACGGGTTTTTAATGAGGTAGTGTGCTCCAACGGAGATAATAGACAATCATTATTCTATTATTCCGGCACTGAAGAGGCAAAGGAGCAAGAAGGAAGAAATTGAAGGGTCAAAGAATAATAAGAGTTTTTAATGCTATTGGGCTGTGATTTATTTCAGCCCAGAAAAACTCAATTCTTTGGTTTATTTTGAAGACTCCAGAAAGAGACTGATTCGCAGAATTGAATTCCATGCGTGTGTGATATTTTATACGCATGAGAAAGATATTTATTTTCCATGTATTTATTTATTTAGGCAGAAAACAATACCTATTAGGATTCTGTTATTTTGGGAAATTGGGGACAAAGGATAAATATGGACGCAGGGGGCGGACTTATTTAGTGTTTGTCAGTTTTAATTCATAGATTTCAGACGCACGCATAGGACGAGAAGGAGACAGTTTTATTCAAGATTTCGGGTTTAATCTTTTCCTCTCTATTCTGTTTATCTATAATGTTTTCTTTTAATTGCTTTGATTGTTTTTTTCGTATTATGAGTAGCTAAGCATTTAATCTGGCTAGAATGATGAAACCCTTGTCTTAAGAATGCTGTGAGATCTAATTGTGCTTAAATTGATTGCTGTGGATTACGATTTATTCTATGTGCATGTTGTCATATCTGATTAATTTGAGTCTGATCAACTTAGATGAAATTAGGTTAAAGTCAATTAGTACCACCAATCCATAATTGTTGGAAAGGGCTAATTAGTGGTAAAGCTATCGCTTAGATAGTGAGAATAAATTGGTAGACAGGTTATTACTTGTGTTCTTGGGTAATTTGTCTAAACTGGGTTCCTTCAATTCTTAATGTTGTCAAAACATTAAACTTAGAACTGGCGTTACCAACTAGGTTGTGTTTTGATTAGGGAAATAGTTAGTTTAAGCGTCTCTTGCTAGCTATCGATAAACTAAGTAGGAACTGGGGTATGTCCGATGCCTTCACGGTACCCTATAACTGGTTGGTTCATGGTGGTTAATTAAATCTTTGCATCAAGGATCAGTAATTGACTAGGGTGAATTCGTTCAAAGCCGGATTTCTTTATTATCTGATATCTATTTGTCTATTTAGTTTTTTTCTGTTTTATTTTAGTAGTTGATAAAAACTCATTCTCAAGTTAAAAGTGTGGTGACTACACCAAAAATTGGTCGTAAGAAAATTATATTTGATTAATCTGTTCTCTGTGGGTTCGACCCTACTTGCTGTTATATTATCTAAATACTCTTAGCAATCGTAGGAATATTTTGGTGGTAAACGACGCCCACCAGTGCTATTTATACCAACCGATTGCAGACAGTTTCTTAGGCCTGTGTGGTTTGCTTGGTTTTGGGTTTTGGTTTTGGTTTTTGGGTTTTGAGCAAAACCTGGTTTTAGAATTGGTTTTGATCAAAATCAGTTTTTAGTAAAATCTTGTGTGGTTGGAAGGTTTGGGTTTTGAGTTTTGAATTAACTATTATTATATTTTTTATTATTATTTTAGTTTTGGATTGAAAATTTGATATATCATTTGATTTTACTTAGTCATTATAATATTTTATAAAATAAAAAATTTGGTATATTAGTCCGGGCAAGATATTATTTTATAAAGCATTTAATATCAGGTTGGGTTATGAATTTATGATCAAATAAAAATTTTGGAATTTTTTTGACCCAACCTCATTTTACATTGTTTGCACCAAAATTTTAATTTTAATTTTGGATGTCAACAATTTTAATTTGACTCAAATAATTCAAATAATGCATAGTTTTAAGTTTAATATAATATTAAAATAATAAATCATCAATTTTTGAGTAAAAAATATAAACCCAACCCAAGACTATATATTTTTGAGTAAAAAATATGCCCCTTCTTGAGTCTATTGATCATAAACTTAAGAACTGGAAAAAT
Organism: Cruciata laevipes; assembly: GCA_963678965.1. NCBI lineage: Eukaryota > Viridiplantae > Streptophyta > Magnoliopsida > Gentianales > Rubiaceae > Cruciata > Cruciata laevipes. The sequence goes on from OY787637.1 coordinate 21,490,770, forward strand.
ATTTGGCTTTCAACTGGGGGGAAAATTATTTTGATTAACTCATGCATCTATGCTTTGCCACAACATATATGGTCTGTGTGTGTACCACCTAAACAGATTATTAAGAAAATAGAAAGAAAGCTGAGCATTTTCTTTTGGGGTGAAACTGACCTTAAACCAAAGAAATCATGGAAGAAATGGGATGACCTATGTTTCCCTACTTCCCAAAATGGTTTAGGTTTTAGATCAATTCATACCATTATAGAAACATGCTCTTCTAAACTCTGGTGGAAATATCAACAGGCAGAGGCTATGTGGACTCATTTTATGGCCTCTCTTCCTAAATCTTACCAATCCTCTCCAAATTGGAAAAGGATATGTAAGATTAGTGCTTGGGCTGAATCAAATTGTAGGGTAATAACTGGAAAGGGAGATTGTAATTTCTGGTTATCCAATTGGTTAGATATTGGTCCATTGATAGACCAATGTGATGCATCTCACACTAATATTCCTTTGGATATCACTGTTGCATCATTTATAACTGATAAGAATCTATATATGCAACAGTTATCCTCTCTTCTCCCATCTAATACTCTTTCTCTTTTGCAGGTAGCTCAACTATATTCTCACAGAGATGATCTACTGATCTGGAAGCCTAACATTACAGGAAATTTCACCTTCAAATCTTCCTATCTAAGGCTAAGGGAATTAAGGGGTAATATCTCTTCCATTCATCACTTATGGAACCCTAGACTGCAAAAGAAAATCTCTGTTTTTATGTGGAAAATGATAAACTCCTTCCTACCTTTTGATAATATTCTCAAAAAACTGCATTTCCATATGCCATCTAAATGTTTTCTTTGTTGTAATGAGGATTCACTTGACCACTATTTTAATTCATGTGAGTTTTCACTACAAATCTGGAAAACTATACATGCATTCATGGGTATATCTGACAGGAATTTTCCATCTATATGGGAAAGGCTTTCTTTTTATCTTACATACAATGGTTTGAGTGCCTTGCATAATATGATTATCAGACTGTCTCCTTCTGTTACTTGTTGGATCTTGTGGAAAACTAGAAACAGGTGGCTTTTTGAAAATATCCCTGCCAATTCATCCTATGTTTTAAATCAGATCAGGGACCTAATTTTTCATAGTTTCTCCACAAAACCATACTATATTTTCTCTGGTATTGACTCAGAAATTGCTAAACATAGCTTTCTACCTCTTAGTAAAAGACCACCAAAGCCAAAAATATTCAAAATTGCATGGGTTAAGCCTATTTCTGGTCTGAAACTGAATGTTGATGCGTCATGGTCTTCCTCTACTTTAACTGCTGGTATATGTTTTCTCATTAGAGACAGTAGAGGTGGCTTTGTTTCTGCCATTGGTAGATACATCTCGGCTGATTCACCAATAGAGGCAGAAATGAGGGCTATACAACTTGCAGTTAATTATGCTATTGGTAATTCTGAGTCAATAATCATAGAGTCTGATTGTTTAAATGCCATTACAGCCATTCTTAGTCCTGCCACTGCCCAATGGAAGTTGTTCCAGTTAGCAGATACAATTCACCAATTATCTTCTCACTTTACATTGGTCCATATTCTTAGAGAAGGAAATGTGTCTGCTGATGCAATTGCCAAACTGTGTTTTCAAAAAAAGCAGGATATGTCTTTTACACTAAGATCTTTACCTGATAGGATCCAAGGATTAATTAGACTTGATCAAATGGCTACACCTTCCCTGAGAATATCCAGATTGGATGCTACTAATGTCTGATTTTGTTTCAGGTAGAAATAGGAGGTGTTTAATCACCTCCTACACTGCACCATCACAGTTTTCACTCTCTGGTCCTTCTTGGAGTAAGGAGAAATCCATCACTGAACAGCACTTTAATCCTGGTGCCTTCTTCTAGACTCAGCTTTCTGTGGTAATTTGGAATTGATCCATAGGCTGCCTTGTGTCTGAGTTGCCTTGTGCTTCTGATTCACTAATAAGCAAGTGGATTTTACCCCTAATTTCCCAGAGACCTGAACTTTTTGATGAGTCCTGGTGACTTCTTCATGTATAGAATGAGTTGAATTAGTGTTAATAGTTAGTCTAACTCATTCTTTTTGGAAGCTAATGCTTAGCTTCTTGTAGAATCTCTTTGGAATTCTACTATTACCACTTCATAGTTTAGATTATTAGGAAGTGGTTCTTTGTATCTTACTTTATTTGTCTTGTTATTTAAAAGGCATGGGGAACCTAATATAAATCCCTCCACCATTGGTGGTTTTAACCAAAAAAAAAAAAAAGTGATATTTAAATTTTTGATTAAGAAGGGTGAGATGTTAATTTTTGAAAAAAAGGAAAGAAACCCAATTCTAACTTGACTAAATTTTATTATATTAAAATTAGAATGAGATTATAAATTTTGACACAACTTTAACTCGACTAAATACAAAAGACAAAATCAAGTGTGTAGTTACTAAACTATTTGTAATGTTCTTTAAAATGGTCAATTTTGGGTCAAAACACGATTTTTACAAATTTATTTTTTCATGTTAGAAAAGGTAAATTTTAATTATAAAATATTTAATTTTAGCGGATTTATAATGTTCGTAATATTTTTAGAATAAAATGATCAACTATCAATCATATGTTTATTACCTATGTAATATAATAATTTATAAAAAAATTATTTTTATTATATAATTTATTAATAAAAAATTACTTTTTATCTTATTTTATAAAATATATTTAATTTACTATATATTTGTCCTAATTTTATACAAAAAATAAAAAAATAAGAAAAATATAATTTAAAATAAAAAGTCAGAATCTTGTCAAAAGTTGGTTTTGTACCAAAAAAACCAAATCTTGTGCAAAACAAACAAGGAAAACACAAAACCAAAACCCAAAACCCAAAACTAAAATCTGAACCACAGGGCCTTAGGTTCTTGGATTATTAACATGTTATGAATTGAAATAATCGCATGTTATGATATGTACGGTGTCCATGTGATAAGCCGAGTATAGCATCTTCCCACGTTCATGAGTTCACTATTACCACTAATTAAGGCTATACGGTGGTTAAATATATGACTTAATTTATTCCTTTACTTTGCCCAAATACTTTTCGGACTTTAAAAAAGTCGTTCATTTTTAATAATGTTATTTTTCGCTCTCTAGACAGAACTATTAAGTCAGCCGGCAATTAACGCAATATAGCAGGGATAAATTTGCAATTTCACATATATTCACGAAATGGGTTAAACTCTAGTTGAATTTGTAATTTTATCGGAGCCACCATTAATGTCTTCAATTTCACCATTAATACCCAAAAGATAGTTTTTCGGACTTTACAAAATATCGTCCAATTCCATTGACCTTATTTACAAATATATACTCTAATACTAAAAACAGGAACATACAATTCTCTCATAGTCTCTTACGTCTCCATCTCCTCCATCTGCAAGAGGCGTGCTCAAGTGAGTAACAGGAGCAGCATCAACTGGCGTACAAAGTGCATCAGCGGATGTAAGTGGGATCCTTACCCCACTCAAATCAAGGTGAGGACGGAGGTCACTCGACATATTAGATCAGTATAGAGTAAGAGCATGTATCGGATTCGGTTTTTGTGTAATGGCATGTGCACGTCTTTAAAAAAAAAAAAAGGAGCATACACATTATTGTGTGATATTCCCTCCCTCCCTCCGTCCCAGACTAAATTGCACGTAATTTTTTTCACACTTGCACGTCAAAGACTAAATTGCACGTATTTTGCACACTTGCACGTCAAAGACTAAATTGCATGTAATCTTTTTCACACTTGCACGTCAAAGACTAAATTGCACGTAACCTTTTTCACACTTGCACGTAAACCCTTTTCACACTTACATGTAATCCTTTTCACACTTACACGTTCAAATGTTTGACGTACGTAAATACTTTAAATATATTTGATATTACATATTACGACGAATCTAACGATGGAGACTATGGCGCCCTTGAAGACTTGATGATCTTGAAATTCTTAATCAGTCTTCGTGCAGATGCTAATGCCGCTGAATCTGTCTCTCCACCAGCTTCATCAAATGTTCGGGCGCCCGATCTATCTACGTGCTGTGGAGTGTGCGGATAGAACACAAGGTCTTGCAGTCGTGCGGCAACTTTGATCATAAGATTGGCAAGCTGAACTTCACTTTCCTGTCCACACCAACCAATGAATTCAACCACTTGAAGATGTTGATGAGTGTATGATTTCATCGATTCCTCATTGCAATGAAGGTACTCAGTACCGGCCTTATGCTGCTGACGACGAAGCTTCCTGCATCCATACACCAGTGTAAATTTCTGCAGAAAAGGGCACACCATGGCAAATAAAGCCATGTCCATAAGGTTAATGTTGAGGTCGCGCTGCGAGGGGGAGAAGTCGAATATCAGTTTCAGGTGCTTAACACTATTGAATTCTGGGATAAGCACAGTTGGAGACAAACTCATCTCGCGGATCAGATCCATATTGAGCTCCAGCTGAGGCACAGCTCTTTGAATATCTGTCATCGTTTTTACGCAGAATGTACCTTCCAAGTAAACACTAGCACTTTTTCTCATCTGTCCCAGTATACAGATAGGGACTTTTCCATTCTTGGCCAGCTTCAAGGTCTCCAGATTCTGCGGCCAGTAGATCCTTAGATAGCGAAGATTCTTGCAGTAACGGATTTCCAAATGCTTCAGCCTATCCATGCCAAAGTTTCCCAGAACAGCCTTATACATGGGCGCGTTCACCACGACTAACGTCTCCAGAAAGGGAAACCATTTTGTACAGTTTATGAAATCCTTATACGACAAGGCGACTGAATCAAAGCACATGGAAGTTAACCTTGCACGCTGCAGCCTGCAAGCGGAGTCCAAAACAGGTGCGAAAGGGATGGGGATAGGACGCTTGGCAACATTACGACCTCCTTGATCCACACAAGACAGCCACTTCTGAATCATATCATCATTCAACTTGGAATAGTCGTGGCGAATGCTAGCGTTCTTTTCCTTGTCAAAAGCAAGGACCATGGAATCCAATGCCGAAGCACGTCCTCTGTATCTAACAACCACGGCCCCGCTTGATGCATCATACTCATCATACCGCCTTGTGTAGGTTGCTGCGAGTAAGCCTCGTGTACATTTTACCGATGGCGATGTTTCGTAGGTGGTGGAAGAGGTCCACAGGCTTCTCCACCTGCGGGATAGAACACATGTCTTTGCTGCCTCTTTCACCCCTAACCTAGACAGAATGTCCTGAAGAATCTCATCTGGCAACTCATTAAGGTAACAACTTCTTCTTCTGCCTTTTCCCTTAGACCGACACCAATCCTCGTACATGCTACTCAAGAATCCCGGTCCTAAACTCTCCTGCCTTCTTCTCTCATCCAGCGGCGTCTTACGTGCCAATCTCTCCGATCTTCTCAGACCATGGAACTCATCAAACCAAACCATCCTAATCAATCCTAAGCCGACAAAAGAAATCTAAACGATGCCGATTCCATATCTATAACAGGGCACACAAAAAAAAAAATTTAATTCCTGAACATAACGGGACATTTAACGGGACATTTGATGTTCAGTTTTAAGAAAGCATAAGTAAAAAAGTGAAAGAAATCTGGGCTATTGATTTTTCTTTGTTGACAAAGTTGGTAATTTCCATTCATATTTCAGGATTCTTGTAATACTTTCCAGAATAAGCATTAACAAATATCCTATCCATACCTTTCCTTTTTTGCTCTTCGATGATAACAATGTAAGTGTATGCTAAACCCTAAGCCCTGTTTAGGATCTCAAATGGCCAGAAAAGACCACATGTCAGTGATGTTACGGCATTATGCTCGTTCGTGGTGACATTGAATGCAGTTACTCTCAGGTTTCTCATCACATTAAAATTAAAACACAAAGCCCTTCATTTAGGCAGAAACACCTGTCAGGTGAATGATACCATAATAAAGACATACAGGAGGGGTACCCGATGAAATAGCGAAAAGCGATTTCTTGCAACAAGAGCACTCTGGTGCAGAAATGGATGCCCCGATTGAGCCTCGCGATTCCTTAACACATTCCATGCATAAGAAGCAAAGCACTTTTCTGAAATCAAGAAAACCACATTCACCACAAAATTTCAGCTAAAATACTGATCATTGATAAATATCACAGAAATGAAACTCATTCATACGGTACCTGGTCAAAACATTGATCACAACACCTTGTAAATTACTAAAATTGAGATTAATTCCAACTTCAAGAAAATGTACAGAGTAAATCACTGGAAATTTTAGTCTTGAAGCAAAGCTAGTCTCCTAAATATACTCTTTTTTGGTCCCTTGCATTACAGTTAGGAGAAAGAGACTAATTTACACCTTTGAAAATCTGATATCCAAGTTGAGATTAGGCTTGGTCACCACAACAATTGGAGAAAGGAAATCAGTTTAAACACTAACATGAAAGCCCTAAGTTTCCTCTCTCGATTAATTAAAGTCAATGGATAGTTGGAAACAAATCAGATAGTAATAAATTCAATTATTTGCCATTATAAGATATCAGAAACATGATAAAAAAGAGTTGATATATAAACAAATGCACCAAAAAAGAGTACTTTGGGTTCCTGATCATTGACAAATAAAAATATTGAATGACACTTGGGGTTATTCTGAAGTCTCACCTTAAGACCAACTGTGCCGCTGAGTGACAATCTTGAAATTTTTATTCCCAATACTGATCTGTCCTTCCTGAATCAGCTTCATTGAATTAGCAACTGATCCACAGTCAAGAATATCGATCATTTGAAGAGTTGAAAGATAGGCTAAACATGAAGGAACTTCCTCCAACCGAGTACATTCTTCCAGAAATAATTTCTCAAGACAAGGAAAGCTATTATCTGACGCTGTCCACTTGGTTAAATCCCGCAATACCGACAACAGCAGATATCTGAGTTTGGGAAATCTCACATCTTCCATGTCCCAAATTTCCCCTAAAAAGGAGCCTCTTAACTTAAGTACTTCAAGATTTGAGAGATTATCTATTGCAGAAATTTCAGTCCATGGAAGTTGAACACCTATCAAAATGAGCCTTTTCAAATTTTGAGGAAGTCGGTAGCCATCGTGTTTGCCAAGGATAAATCCACTAAATATAGCATACAAGGAGAGTGATTCAAGTTTACTCATAAAATCTAAGGCCAAGAAATCACCCTTCTCCGTATAATACTTGAATTTCAGTCTGCGAATATTAGGGAACTTTCTGGCCACCTCCACCATAGCTTGCTCAGAAGAGAACTCTACAGCAGAAAGAGTTTGTAAATTATCCTTTCCTCTAAATTTGAAAATAAGAACTCCAATCCTTCATTTTCTTCTGCAAAAAGACAAAATTGTTGCTGCATCCGAAATTGCATCTCCGATAAGGTCATACATGTTCTCCAACAGCTCATCAAAATGTTTTTCATGCACCATCAAAATGGACCTCAAGAAATCCAAGTCCTGACTGAATCTCCATATTTGATGGTCGATGTTTTCAATAAAATCAGTGTCAGGAAAATATAACTCGGATTCAATATTGAGGAAATAGTCACGAAATTCTAGTAACATAAGCCTATGCCTATGACTCTCTGAAATGGTTAAGTCGGATGAAAGGAGAAACTCCGAGGAACTTCTTGAAGCATTAAGTACTCCAGCATAAATGAGAGCAATATCAGGTTTATAAACCATACTTGTACATGAAAATCTGCAAACATTAAGCTGGTCGAAATTAGGATAGTACCTCAGCTTGAAAGGGACATCAGCAGCCCTGACAACAAAGCCTTCAATGTGGGACAAGAGATCTTCCATCTGGCTGCATTGAAGTCCTCGAAATGTTGCAAACAGAATGAAACTCTTGAAAAATCTTGCCAATTTTTCAATTTCCATAAAAGAATGATCATTAGCTTCTTGAAGCTTCATGAATTGCAAAGTATCTTGCAGATTTAGCAGAAGAGAATCCATGATACTGATGAGTACTTCTACTTGAAGAAACCGCGACGAGCTATGCGATAAATTCCGGTACATTTCAGCCATTTCTGGAAGAAATCTTTCTTTTATGGAAACAAGAAACTCAGAAACCCCACTGCTGAGATCAGCTGCCACTCGGTCATCATCCGATGCAAGACATAAAGATTGAATTTGCGAAGAATGTTTGAGAACAGTATCCTCAATGCTAACAAGGGTGGATTCACTTTTGCCCCAAATCCTGACACACATGTAACATGTCCTTAAAGACCTCAGCAGCTCCTTCAACTCTGCAAGTATAGATGATTCCTCCCCATGGAATACATCACATTTTATGGACTCTAGGACATCTAAAGCAGTTTGAACACAGTCTATAGCCATGTTTCTGAATAACACTATCAAATCGATGAACGAAGCAACAAACTTGTAGGTTTCTGAAAATTTCACAAATCGCAAAAACCAATTTCAATTTTCAGTACACAATTTAACATCATCCTATGAATCAATTGAAATATGTGCAATACATAAAATAAGCATAAAATAAGAATCAGTACTATCCAACTCACCAGCCAAGATCTTTAGGAACTCAAAACGTAAACATAACACATATGATCACTTTGCTCATCCATGCTGCACAGATCGATGTATAAAGTTATTGAGTATAATAAGTAAGAAATTAATCTCCGAAAAGTTCAGAATCGAAGGGTAAAACCTAAAAACAGATAAACTGCAGATGTCAAATCATGAAAAATTAAACTGGCCGGAATTAGTCAGTAAACAAATAGCACATACATACGACATACCTTGTTAATGGGGGAGTTTCAGTACATTTTTTTGCAGAGAACAGTTTACAAAATTAAGAATATGCTAAATTAATGCGATGAACTCATCTCATCATAATGAAGGTGCAAAAGTATTATAATATAATTAAGATCCATGTGCTGGAGACCCACTAACAATTCCCTTTGTATAGGAACTCAAACAAATTCTTGATAAAAAATATTAAAAAAAGTCAAATAGCTATAAGGCTAAAGGTCTTGGACTATTTAAAAATGTTGTCGAATTCTAATAAAAATGTTGGACTATCTAATAAGTGAAGTTTTTAGGGGTATAAATAGAATATCGCATATGTTTATTGTTTTTTGTATTAAGAGTATATTTGTCTTTTATAGTTTTTTTTTTATTAAAGGGGGAAATAATGAAAGTAAGAAGTTTAATTTGAGACGGACAAAAAAGGAACGTAAGACGTTTTGGTTGGGACGGAGGGTATCTAATATCAATTGATTTCAATTTAAAATAAGGTGACACATAATAAATAAATATATAAAATTAACTACAGTCAATACGTGAACAAATTATAAAGAAACATCTAAAAGGTTTAATTAATTGTCTCACACACCCTTTCTCTTTTATTATTATTATTATTTAAATAGAATAAAAGAAAAATCAATGAAATGGAAATTTTAGTTAAATTTGTATGTAACTTGTTTATAAAGTACACAAACTTTCATATGAGGCTGTGTAAAAGTTAGGCAAATCACTATTTATCGACTATTTTTAATTACAAATATCATCAAAAATGAACTTCTACACAAGGTCAATATGAACAAATGCATTTTCAAAAACAAATATGAACAAATGCAAGATCAACTGATAAAGATTAAAAATAAGGTGAAATTCAACAAATAAATACACAACATCAATTACGTTACATAATCAACATGAAGAGATTATGAAGGAACATCAACTACTTCAAAAAATAATACACTTAAAATTGGACTTTTAGGGTGGAACCTTGCGTTTGGAGCTACGTTAGGGTTAGCCATTATAGACACGAATGACCCAAAAATAGAGTGTGAAAATGAAAAATTAAAAAAAAAATGAAAATAAATTTCATCCACAATCAATGGGAAAATGAACCGATGTTAATTATAACGGAGGAAAAGTGTTCATTGAGACCGTCCTACCTTAGTAGGAATGATAATTTATGTGTTCATGTGTTTCACGGCTTTGTTAATTCATTTACACATGAACACAGATCATAGCAAATAAAGTTGTGAAACACATGAACAAATCTATTAAACACATAAACCATTAATTCATTTACACATGAACACAGATCATAGCAAATAAAGTTGTGAAACACATGAACAAATCTATTAAACACATAAACCATCATCTATTAGACTAAATTGCACGTAATTTTTTTCACACTTGCACGTCAAAGACTAAATTGCACATAATCTTTTTCACACTTGCACGTAATCCTTTTCACACTTACACGTGCAAATGTTTGACGTACGTAAATACTTTGAATAAATTTGATATTAGAATATTACATATTACGACGAATATTACAACTAATCTAATGATCTAATCCGACAATTCGATTGAAATGATTGGATATAATTATTGTATCCGTAATAGACATAAATTTATGAAGATTATATATAAAAAACAATAATAACTTACCCGAATTCAATCCAAATAAGAACTTAATTACCAACTGAGCACTTGTGTACATTTATTGGTGCACCACAGAAATCACAAACAGTTTGATGGAAGTACAAACAACATAAAAACAGAAAACACCTTCAAAAAACAAGACATTGTTATTTGAGAGTGCATGATGAGTATACCACATTGTTTAGTTGGATCCCGGCTCGATAATGATGAAGACTATGGCGCCCTTGAAGACTTGATGATCTTGAATTTCTTAATCAGTCGTCGTGCAGATGCTAATGCCGCTGAATCTGGCTCTCCACCAGCTTCATCAAATGTTCGGGCACCCGATCTATCTACGTGCTGTGGAGTGTGCGGATAGAACACAAGGTCTTGCAGTCGTGCGGCAACTTTGATCATAACATTGGCAAGCTGAACTTCACTTTCCTGTCCACACCAACCAATGAATTCAACCACTTGAAGATGTTGATGAGTGTATGATTTCATCGATTCCTCATTGCAATGAAGGTACTCAGTACCGGCCTTATGCTGCTGACGACGAAGCTTCCTGCATCCATACACCAGTGTAAATTTCTGCAGAAAAGGGCACACCATGGCAAATAAAGCCATGTCCATAAGGTTAATGTTGAGGTCGCGCTGCGAGGGGGAGAAGTCGAATATCAGTTTCAGGTGCTTAACACTATTGAATTCTGGGATAAGCACAGTTGGAGACAAACTCATCTCGCGGATCAGATCCATATTGAGCTCCAGCTGCTCCAGCTGAGGCACAGCTCTTTGAATATCTGTCATCGTTTTTACGCAGAATGTACCTTCCAAGTAAACACTAGCACTTTTTCTCATCTGTCCCAGTATACAGATAGGGACTTTTCCATTCTTGGCCAGCTTCAAGGTCTCCAGATTCTGCGGCCAGTAGATCCTTAGATAGCGAAGATTCTTGCAGTAACGGATTTCCAAATGCTTCAGCCTATCCATGCCAAAGTTTCCCAGAACAGCCTTATACATGGGCGCGTTCACCACGACTAACGTCTCCAGAAAGGGAAACCATTTTGTACAGTTTATGAAATCCTTATACGACAAGGCGACTGAATCAAAGCACATGGAAGTTAACCTTGCACGCTGCAGCCTGCAAGCGGAGTCCAAAACAGGTGCGAAAGGGATGGGGATAGGACGCTTGGCAACAATACGACCTCCTTGATCCACACAAGAGAGCCACTTCTGAATCATATCATCATTCAACTTGGAATAGTCGTGGCGAATGCTAGCGTTCTTTTCCTTGTCAAAAGCAAGGACCATGGAATCCAATGCCGAAGCACGTCCTCTGTATCTAACAACCACGGCCCCGCTTGATGCATCATACTCATCATACCGCCTTGTGTAGGTTGCTGCGAGTAAGCCTCGTGTACATTTTACCGATGGCGATGTTTCGTAGGTGGTGGAAGAGGTCCACAGGCTTCTCCACCTGCGGGATAGAACACATGTCTTTGCTGCCTCTTTCACCCCTAACCTAGACAGAATGTCCTGAAGAATCTCATCTGGCAACTCATTAAGGTAACAACTTCTTCTTCTGCCTTTTCCCTTAGACCGACACCAATCCTCGTACATGCTACTCAAGAATCCCGTCCTAAACTCTCCTGCCTTCTTCTCTCATCCAGCGGCGTCTTACGTGCCAATCTCTCCGATCTTCTCAGACCATGGAACTCATCAAACCAAACCATCCTAATCAATCCTAAGCCGACAAAAGAAACCTAAACGATGCCGATTCCATATCTATAACAGGGCACACAAAAAAAGCAAATTAATTCCTAAACATGACGGGAACATTTAAAGGATTGGGAATCTATGGATCACAAAAAATTTAAAATGTACAGGTTTGATCATCATGGATTTCATGCTCAAAGAGAAAGAGAGAATTTTGGACTTACCGCCGGTGATCGGAGGACGCTGACCAGAAATTGAATGATTAGATGAATGACCAGCTCCCGGAATTGGATGGCGGCGGCGGCGTTCAGGGTTTGTACAGGTTGATGTTCAGTTTTAAGAAAGCATGAGTAAAAAAGTGAAAGAAATCTGGGCTATTGATTTTTCTTTGTTGACAAAGTTGGTAATTTCCATTCATATTTCAGGATTCTTGTAATACTTTCCAGAATAAGCATTAACAAATATCCAATCCATACCTTTCCTTTTTTGCTCTTCGATGATAACAATGTAAGTGTATGCTAAACCCTAAGCCCTGTTTAGGATCTCAAATGGCCAGAAAAGACCACATGTCAGTGATGTCACGGCGTTACGCTCACTGAATGCAGTTACTCTCAGGTTTCTCATTACATTAAAATTAAAACACAAAACCCTTAATTTGGGCAGAAACACCTGTCAGGTGAATGATACATGACATAAAGAAAAATCCATAATAAAGACATACAGGAGGGGTACCCGATGAAATAGCGAAAAGCGATTTCTTGCAAAAAGAGCACTCTGGTACAGAAATGGATGCCCCGATTGAGCCTCGCGCTTCCTTAACACATTCCATGCATAAGAAGCAAAGCACTTTTCTGAAATCAAGAAAACCACATTCACCACAAAATTTCAGCTAAGATACTGATCATTGATAAATATCACAGAAATGAAACTCATTCATACGGTACCTGGTCAAAACATTGATCACAACACCTTGTAAATTACTAAAATCGAGATTAATTCCAACTTCAAGAAAATGTACAGAGTAAATCACTGGAAATTTTAGTCTTGAAGCAAAGCTAGTCTCCTAAATAAACTCTATTTTGGTCCCTTACATTACATTTAGGAGAAAGAGACTAATTTACACCTTTGAAAATCTGATATCCAAGTTGAGATTAGGCTTGGTCACCAAAACAATTGGAGAAAGGAAATCAGTTTAAACACTAACATGAAAGCCCTAAGTTTCCTCTCTCGATTAATTAAAGTCAATGGATAGTTGGAAACAAATCAGATAGTAATGAATTCCATTCTTTGCCATTATAAGATATCAGAAACATGATAAAAAGGAGTTGACATACAACAAATGAACCAAAAAAGAGTACTTTGGGTTCCTGGTCATTGACAAATAAAAATATTGAATGACACTTGTGGTTATTCTGAAGTCTTACCTTAAGACCAACTGTGCCGCCGAGTGACAATCTTGAAATTTTTATTCCCGATACTGCTCTGTCCTTCCTGAATCAGCTTCATTGAATTAGCAACTGATCCACAGTCGAGAATATCGATCATTTGAAGAGTTGAAAGATAGGCTAAACATGAAGGAACTTCCTCCAACCGAGTACATTCTTCCAGAAATAATTTCTCAAGACAAGGAAAGCTATTAACTGGCGCTGTCCACTTGGTTAAATCCCACAATGCTGACAACCGCAGATATCTGAGTTTGGGGAATCTCACGTCTTCCATGTCCCAAATTTCCCCTATAAAGGAGGCGTTTAACTTAAGTACTTCAAGATTTGAGAGATCATCTATTGCAGAAATTTCACTCCATGGAAGTTGAACACCTATCAAAATGAGCCTTTTCAAATTTTGAGGAAGCCGGTAGCCATCGTGTTTGCCAAGGATAAATCCACTAAATTTAGCATACAAGGAGAGTGATTCAAGTTTACTCATAAAATCTAAGGCCAAGAAATCACCCTTCTCCGTATAATACTTGCATTTCAGTCTGCGAATATTAGGGAACTTTCTGGCCACCTCCACCATAGCTTGCTCAGAAGAGAACTCTACAGCAGAAAGAGTTTGTAAATTATCCAAGTTTGAGTGGTAATCAAGATTCTCCTCTGGAAACTTCCAATAAGAATTCATGCCAATAAAACACAAATGCCTTAAGGAATTCATGTTCCACACTGTATGTGGCAGGATAACACATTGGAAGCGTTCTGATCCTCGAATAAGAAAAGTCTCCAAATTCGAGAGATCCTGGATTGAGGATGGGATGGTAATTTTCCACGGCCCATCTTTGGACAAAGTCAAGGCCAAGTATCTTAAGTGCACAAGCAATGCAATTGCAGTTGGGAATAAAGGACAGGTATAGAGATTCCTCATGTCCAAAACTCTTAAGAGTTTGGACTGGCAAATCTTGTACCAAATATCATACCACTGCCCCTTATATACTGTTCCATCATCAGGCCTGAAAAATAAACTGCGTAAACGAGGAGAAATCAGCCTTGACGACGAAGCTGCAAATACTCCTCTCTCACAGCAAAGGCTCAACCGACAATAAATGTTTGGTTTGTTGGAAGTACTAACCTCATCCCCATGCAAGTATTTCACAAAGTGCTCCTCAATGCATTTTGCCTTGCAGAAATCAAATATTAGGTCATTAAGGACACAAATTTTGACTTTTTCGCTAAACCCTTTCTTAACAGCCATAACCAAACTTCTTTCGATTAACTCCATCAAGTAACCATAAGCAACATCTTCTAAGCTCTTTCCTTCAGTTTTCCCCACAAAGCCTTCGGCAATCCATAGCCATAACAGTTCACGAACTGATACTCTTTTCATGCCTTCAAATGCTCCAAAGTAAAGGAAGCACAACTTCAAATGATTAGGGAGAAAACTATAACTCAACTCCAATACCTTTACACATTTTTCTGTAATAGATGGCGTATCTTCCCTGTGCAGTATACTTTTGGAAACTTTTTCCCAAGAATCTGGCTTTGTATGCAAAAGAATTCCAGCAATGAGAGTAATCATCAGTGGCACACCCTTGCAATGCTGTGTCATTTCCTCTTCAAGCAATGCTAGAGAACTGGCTTTTTCATAACACATCCGCTTCATCAGCAATTCCCGACTCTCATCATTCGCGAGGAAGCCAAGACAGTGTGGTTCACTGTCTGGATTGATTTGCATTGCCAGATTATGATTTTGGAAAGTCAAGAGAATTCTACTCCCGTTACCTTCATCTGGAAATGAACTTCTCAAGCGATTCCATGTTGCAATATCTCTAACATCATCCAAGACAATCAGATACTTTTTCCCTTCCAAAGTTCTGAAGACCGCATTACCCAAAGTATCTTCATCAGATTTATAATCATCACCCCGAGGAAAACCAAGGGCACCATACAAAATCTCAAGAAACATACTTTTCACATCATATGCTTGAGACACAGAACACCATGAATATATCTGAAAGTTGGAGATTATGGAGTGATCACTAAAAATTTTCTTTGCTAAGGTCGTTTTCCCTATCCCAGGTATACCAACAATGGAAACGATTTCCAAATGTTCCATTCCACCAGTTATTCGACTCAGTATCTCTTGTGCCTCACCATCAAATCCCACCACAAATTCATTTAATGCCTGGATATCAATTGTCAATGGCAGCACACCACAAGTGTTAGTAGTAACATTGACATTAATCTTAATGCCCTTGTAAGTTTTTGACGCCTCGACCGCAATAAGTATGACATCTTCAGCAATAGATTTTAGCTGCAAAACTAAACTCTGAAGATCACATCCTACCTCAAAAGATTTGAGAATGAACTTTGTGTCTGAAACTACAGCAGCAACACGGCTAGCGAAAACATGTAGCTTCTTGTGTTGTTGGAATTCCAACATAACATCAACAAGAAATGATCTTAAGAACTCAAGATCACCCTGGATGGCTTGAACCTTATCCTCTGGAAAAGCTTTGGAACCAGATTCATATGCAGTACTAATTGACCTCATTTGTTCCAAAATACAGTAAATGAATCCTGGCACACTAGTTTGAGGAAAGTAGGATGTTGACATTAATAGCGGGTATCTTCGTGCCTCTTCTGCCCTGATAAAATTTAACCTTTCCTCTAAATTTGAAAACAAGAACTCCAATCCTTCATTTTCTTCGGCAAAAAGACAGCACAAAATTGTAGCTGCATCCCAAATTGCATCTCCGATGAGGTCATACATATTCTCCAACAGCTCATCAAAGTATTTTTCATGCACCATCAAAATGGACCTCAAGAAATTCAAGTCCTGACTGAATATCCATATTTGATGGCTGATGTTTTCAATAAAATCAGTGTCAGGAAAATATAACTCGGATTCAATATTGAGGAAAAGGTCATGAAAGTCTAGTAACATAAGCCTATGGCTCTCTGAAATGGTAACATTGGATGAAAGGAGAAACTCCGAGGAACTTCTTGAAGCTTTAAGTACTCCAGCATAAATGAGAGCAATATCAGGTTTATAAACCATACTTGTACATGAAAATCTGCAAACATCAAGCTGGTCGAAATTAGGATAGTACCTCAGCTTAAAAGGGACATCAGCAGCCTTGACAATAAAGCCTTCAATGTGGGACAAGAGATCTTCCATCTGGCTGCATTGAAGTCCTCGAAATGTTGCAAACAGAATGAAACTCTTGAAAAATCTTGCCAATTTTTCAATTTCCAAAAAAGAATGATCATAAGCTTCTTGAAGCTTCATGAATTGCAAAGTATCTTTGAGATTTTGCAGAAGGGAATCCATGATACTGATGAGTACTTCTACTTGAAGAAACCTTGATGAGTCATGCGATAAATTCCGGTACATTTCGACCATTTCTGGAAGAAATCTTTCTTTTATGGAAACAAGAAACTCAGAAACCACACTGCTGAGATCAGCTGCCACCCGGTCATCATCCGATGCAAGACATAAAGATTGAATTTGCAAAGAGTGTTTGAGAACAATATCCTCGATGTTAACAAGGGTGGATTCACTTTTGCCCCAAGTCCGGACACACATGTAACATGTCCTTAAAAACCTCAGCAGCTCCTTCAGCTCTCCAAGTACAGATGATTCCTCCCCATGGAATACATCACAATTTATGGACTCTAGGAAATCTAAAGCAGTTTGAACACAGTCTATAGCCATGTTTCTGAATAACACTATCAAATCGATGAACGAAGCAACAAACTTGTAGGTTTCTGAAAATTTCACAAATCGCAAAAACCAAATTTCAATTTTCAGTACACAATTTAACATCATCCTATGAATCAATTGAAATATGTGCAATACATAAAATAAGCATAAAATAAGAATCAGTACTATCCAACTCACCAGCCAAGATCTTTAGGAACTCAAAACGTATACATAACACATATGATCACTTTGCTCATCCATGCTGCACAGATCGATGTATAAAGTTATTGAGTATAATATGTAAGAAATTAATCTCCGAAAAGTTCAGAATCGAAGGGGAAAACCTAAAAACAGATAAACTGCAGATGCCAAATCATGAAAAATTAAACTGGCCTGAATTAGTCAGTAAACAAATAGCACATACATACGACATACCTTGTTAATGGGGAGTTTCAGTACATCTTTTATTTTGCAGAGAACAGTTTACAAACGTGCATTTCTTGCTGAAATTAAGTTGCTAAATTAATGCGATGAACTCATCTCATCATGATCAAGGTGCAAAAGTATTATAATATAATTAAGATCCATGTGCTGTAGACCCACTAACAATTCCCTTTATATTGGAACTCAAACAAATTCTTGATAAAAAAAAAAGTCAAATAGCTGTAGCCTGTAAGCCTAAAAGTCTTGGACTATTTAAAAATGTTTTCTAAGAAAAGTGTATTTTATATCTAATAAGTAATAAGTGAAGTTTTAAGGGATATAAATAGAATATCATTTATTTTTATTGTTCTTTGTATTAATGGTATATTTGTCTTTTATAGTTTTTTTTTTGTTTACTAAAAGAGAAAAGGGAAAATTCTCATTAAGGGCGTAATAGGAAGTTATATGCCTACTTAGGGCGTAAAACTTTCATAATTCCTACTAAAGTCTTAAAAATAATTTAAATTACTACTTTAACCTTAAATTATTCTTGCAAGTAATTTAGTTCTATGATTTTAAATATTATAACATCACTCACTAAAGGTCATTTTAGTTGAACTAAACTAAACTAAATATATCTAAACGGAATTGAGCTATGTTAGTTAGAAAGAAGTGAAATGAATGAGTCAATTTGTGGGTGGATTGATTTGAAATTAATTAAATTGAACTAAATTACACTGAACTGAGCTAAATTTAACTTAATTAAACTAAATTGAATTTAACTGAATAAAATTAGACTTAGGGAAATATAGTCTAAGTAATTAAATTTCCATTGACTCAAATTCAGACGAAATAAATTAATTGAATTCAAGTGAACTTAATGAAACTGAGCTATTTTATATATATAAATTTGGAATGGGGTTGAACTAAATTTATTTAAATTGAACTAAAATTATTTTTCATATCTATTTTTGTTACAAAATAAGTTCAATTAATGTAATGTGACTTTCTATTAAAGGGTAGAATAGTCAATTAAAATTTATTTTAACCATTAAATGTATTTCATGCCCTTAATAGGAATTATGAAAGTCTTACGCCCTAAGTAGGAATTTAGATTCTTATTACGCCCTTAATGAGAATTTTCCCAAGAGAAAATAATGCAAGTAAGAAATTTTAGTTGGGACGGACAAAAGAAAATAAGAAGTTTTGGTTGGGACGGAGGAATATCTAATATCAATTGATTTCAATTTAAAACAAGCTGTGTAGATAAATATATAACATTAACTACAGTCAATACGTGAACAAATTATCAAGAAACATATAAAAGGTTTAATTAATTATCTCACATACCCTCTCTCTTGTAATTATTATTATTTAAATAGAATATAAAAAATCAATGAAATGGAAATTTTAGTTAAATTTTTATGTAATTTTTTTTATAAAGTACACAAACTTTCATATGAGGTCATATAAAAGTTAGGCAAATCGACTATTTTTAATTACAAATATCATCAAAAATGAACTTTGACACATGGTCAATATAAACAAATGCAAGATCAATTGAAAACCATTAAAAATCAGGTGAAATTCAAGTTTCGTTCAGGTCTAAAAAAAGCAAGTCTTTCTCTCTCTAAAATTTTCTCTCCTCCTTCTCTCTAAGTTTTTATCACGTGCTGCCCCCTTTCTATGCCGTAACAGTTAAATAACGGCCTTATTTTCTAAAACAGTTGTCGTTAACGACTCCTAAACAATTGCTCTCCGCTCCGCCAATGGCGGAGCCACCGCCGACCGCTGCCAATCCACCATCCCCTGCCACCCAAACCACCCCGATTCAACCTAGGACCTTCATCAATGCTCTCACCAACAGATCTCCACCGCTGGGTCCTCTACCCAATAACTCCAATCTCAATCCAAAAAGAGAATACTTGGGAGATATGGCTTGTATCTATACTGAAGAACAAGTCCAACAACTCTCCTCACACTACACCAACGCCCTTATTGGCAAATTCAACAGAGGGCGTCCCCCTATGGATCAACTTGAGCAAGAATTCAAAACAGTGGGATTTCAGGGAAAGTATCAGCTTGGTTTAATTGATTTCAAGCATGTTCTCATCCGCTTCGAGCTCATGGAAGATTTCCAATGGTGCTGGATCAAGGGTCTTTGGATCTTCAACAAATGCCCAATGAAGGTACTCAGGTGGACTCCTGATTTTTCTCCTCATACTGAATCATCTATAGTCCCTCTTTGGGTTACTGTCTATGATATCCCCATCTTCTACTATAATATGGGTACTATTGCGGATGTGGGTAACTCTATTGGGTCATATATTAAAATGGATGATGCCACTGAATGTCTTACTCGTCCCTCTGTGCTTAAAATGTGTGTGGAATTTGATTTGTTGAGGCCAATGAAACCATACATTCGTCTAGGGACTGAAAGAAACAATATCAAATGCAGAGTGGAATATGAAAATGTACCTCCATATTGTGTAATGTGCTCTAGAATTTTCCACTCCAAGTCAAATTACAGTTTTTACCTTGCTGCCAAGCCTCTAGCTCCGAAGGAAAACACCATTCCAGCACCCAAGTTTCAACCTTCTCCTAAATGGATGCCTACTGGCAATAAACTCACTCACCTCCCAACTTTCCTGGATATGGACTTTGAAATGATCTCTGAACAGCTGAGACTCTACTCAGAAAAGCCTATCCCGGAACTTCCCAATACAGTAGTGATTCACCCTGAAACGCCAATTATCCAAGAGACTACATCTCCACTTTCTGATCCTGAAATATATCTGCCTGCTCAACTTCTTGTGACGAATGCTCAAGATCCCCTCACCACTGTCTCTAATATGAATCAGCTCTCTACGTCTGGGGACCAAAAATCTCAATCTGAGGTTGTTTCTGATTTCAGACCTACTCTATTGATACCAGTCTCTAATGTTCATGAGCAACAAGTTGTGACTACTATTCTAAACTCATCACAGATTCTACAAACATCATCAGTTCTCAATCAAGAGTTCGCAGATGATATTGTGAATTCTAACATCCCTGTTCAGCATGCTATCTTAGAGGACTCCTTGTTTTGGTCATTCCCTACTCATGAATTTCCTCCGATTATCTCTGATGACAGTAGATATCTGAAGAGGCCACTGCAACTTTTATAATTCCGAAGAAGAGAGGACAAAAGTTTGCTACAGATGATTTCCAACCTAAGACCAACAAGTTCTTCTCTCCTCTTAATTCCATTTTCTCTGCTAAATTTTTTTTTCTCTCAGCAAAGAACCCCTCAGAACAGGTTTCTCCCCATTGCTACTGATGATGGATTGGATGATTCAGAGGAACACATTGTCACTCAAGCTGATGAGGTTTCAACAGTCGAAACAGTGGTTGTTTCTGACATCATGTATGCATTCCCCCTGCTCAATCTCTTACAAAAAAAAGGCAAAGGTAAGAAGAACAGTAAGAAAACCCAGAATGATAGCTATTTTACTCAGTTTAATAGAATCATGACTAGGTCAAAAAGCCAATCTATTGTTTCCCATGATTAATACAAGCCTCAAGGTTAAAATGCTAGTGTGGAATATTAGAGGGATAGGAACTTCTTTGGAAAGACTTTTAACTCTGATCTCTGCACACAATTTTGAGCTGGTTTGTCTTATTGAGCCTTTGCATGATAATTCTCAATGTGATCACTATAAGCATATTTTACATTTCGATAACTGCATGTATGCTGGCAATGGACAGATTTGGATTTTTTGGAATTCATCCATTAATCTTTCTGTCATCAAAGATCATGAACAATTTCTTTCTACTAATGTGCTTAGTCATAAAATGAAGGCTGCAATGGAAGTGGTTTTTGTATATGGGCTAAGAACTAGGAAAGGTAGAAAATGTTTATGGGCTGATTTGCAACAATTTTCTTCTGCTTCCACTATTTTCATAGGAGATTTCAATGCCATAACATCTATAAATGAATATAGCCAACTTCTTCCAAAATTGGGAGCATGAAGGACTTTAATGATTTTATAGATATTATGGCCTTGGAAGAAATCAATACTGTTGGGAATTCCTTTACCTGGAGTAATAAAAGACTTCATCCCACCATTCAAAGATTGGACAGAGGACTTTGCAATGCTCAGTGTAGGGCTTCCTTTCCTTCCTCCTCCATTCAAGTTCTCAATAGAAAATCATCAGATCATAATCCTCTCTTTTTGTCAATTGGTAGTGTCATTCAATCCTCCCCTCGACCTTTCAGATTTCTTAATACTTGGTACAAAAGGCATGATTTCAATGACATAGTTAGAAATAACTGGTCTCAGCATATATCTGAAAAAGGTCTTCTTGGTTTTTCTCTAAAACTGATTACACTTAAAAAATGCATTAAAGTCTGGAACAAGTTTCATTTTGGTAATGTTCATGAGAATGTGGCTAAAGCTGAGGATGAGTTAAGTATTCAGGAAATACAATATGACCTGAATAACTCTCCTGATGAGCTCATCAAACTCAAAAAAGCTAAAGCCACCCTTCTCAAAGACATTAAAGAACAGAGGCACTTCTGGAACAGAGGCACTTCTGATAACAATGATATTGAACAAGAAGCCATCTCCTATTATGAAAATCTGTAGACAGAGGAACCTACTGATGATTTTTTTCAGTCTCATTTTATAAGTCAAATTCCTGAGATTGTTAATGCTGCAGACAATGAATTACTCTTACAACCAGTATCTTTATTGGAAGTTAAGAATATTGTCTTCAGCCTTAACAAGAACAGTAGCCCAGGTCCTGATGGATATACTGCTCAATGTTTTATCAAGTCTTGGGATATTATAGATGTGGATCTACTTTCTGCTGTTACTGATTTTATGATTAGTCAATTTATCCCTAGGAGTGTTGCTAGTACTTGGATCACTATTATCCCTAAAAAAGAGAATCCTGTTTCTTTTGATGATTTTAGACCCATTAGTCTTTTCCAATGTTTTAAATAAAATCTGTTCCAAAGTGTTAATGGAAAGACTGAAGTTTTTAATGCCAAAAATCATATCTCCTCATCAATCTGCTTTTATGAAGGATAGAGATATATCTGACAATGTGATCTTTTTTTGCAAGAAATGGTTAGATTTTTGAATAGGATGATTCTATTTACACCACCCTATTTGCTATTTGCACCACCTATAATTAGGTGGACCAGCTTTAGGGTGGTGGAATCTAGGTAAATAAATAGTTATACTACTTTTTAGATTACTAATCTTTTATATTAGTTTCTATATATTTCCTAATAGATTTTTTTCATTTTAATAGATTAATTTCGGTATGAATTATGTGATTACTATATAATATAATATTATTATAGTTAACACGTAATTTGCTGGATTAAAAAGGCATAATTTTCAAACTAAACTTATATTAATAACATTAATTTTGTTAAATGAGAAAATGATATTCAAAAAATATGTTTTTTTCCGTTCAAATAAATATGTTGGTACTAATGGCAATCGATCATCGTCAGTTTAATTTTCAATCTAATTTTTCTATTTTGTCTCTATTTTTAATTACCTTTTTTCACGTTCTTAAAAGTGTCCTCCATACAAAAGAATTAAACTATTCACTTTTTTTTCTTATGTTTTCTCTATCAAGATAATCTTTAAAAAAATAAAAAATAAATCTTTTCTCTCTATCATACTCCACCATCGGTCAAATTTTTTCAAATTATTCTTCATTAAGACAATTTTTTTGATGTATAAATTTCATAATATTAATATGTCAATGGTTATTTTTTTATTTTATTTTTTTCCAATATAAATTCATAACACCTTAAAACTAATAGTAATGCTGAGTACAAATTAAAACATTAGTCAAACGCAATCAATTATTTTATTAAATTAATGATACATGTAGGAAAGTGTTAAGCCATTTATACTTTTAAGGAAATGTGAGCAGCTTTTTACCTTCTCAAGGTAATTTATACCTCTTTTCCATTTAAGGGTGGTGCAAATAGCAACACCCTTTCAAAAATCGTGGGGACAATGCAAGGAATAAGATTTAGGTGGAAGGAATAATGGGGAATGGAAGGAATTAGTTGGGGACAATTATGGGAAATCGTGGGCTGGGGATAATTATGGGAGCGAAACCGTGGGTTGAAGATAATTACAGGAAACGCGCGTGAAATTTGAAATTATGCTTAAATTGCAAAAAGAGGTCCCAGTTCCCTTAGATTTACAGTATATTCCACTACTATTTATTCTTATGATATATTTTTGTATCTAGTCCCGGGTCACTATATAATGACCGTCACTCAAGAGACCAACTCGAAGAAAAATCAATGAAATGGAAATTTTAGTTAAATTTGTATGTAATTTGTTTATAAAGTACACAAACTTTCATATGAGGCTGTGTAAAAGTTAGGCAAATCACTATTTATCGACTATTTTTAATTATAAATATCATCAAAAATGAACTTTTACACAAGTTCAATATGAACAAATGCATTTTTAAAAACAAATATGAACAAATGCAAGATCAACTGATAACCATTAAAAATAAGGTGAAATTCAACAAATAAATGCACAACATCAATTACGTTACATAATCAACATCAAGAGATTATGAAGGAACATCAACTACTTAAAAAAATAATATACTTAAAATTGGACTTTTAGGGTGGAGCCTTGCGTTTGGAGCTACGTTAGGGTTAGCCATTATAGACACGAATGACCCAAAAATAGAGTGTGAAAATGAAAAATTAAAAAAAAATGAAAATAAATTTCATCCACAATCAATGGGAAAATTGGGGAATGCTACAGTCCAGTTTTATGTTTGGAATAGTCGTGGCGAATAGTCGTGGCGAATGCTAGCGTTCTTTTCCTTGTCAAAAGCAAGGACCATGGAATCCAATGCCGAAGCACGTCCTCTGTATCTAACAACCACGGCCCCGCTTGATGCATCATACTCATCATACCGCCTTGTGTAGGTTGCTGCGAGTAAGCCTCGTGTACATTTTACCGATGGCGATGTTTCGTAGGTGGTGGAAGAGGTCCACAGGCTTCTCCACCTGCGGGATAGAACACATGTCTTTGCTGCCTCTTTCACCCCTAACCTAGACAGAATGTCCTGAAGAATCTCATCTGGCAACTCATTAAGGTAACAACTTCTTCTTCTGCCTTTTCCCTTAGACCGACACCAATCCTCGTACATGCTACTCAAGAATCCCGGTCCTAAACTCTCCTGCCTTCTTCTCTCATCCAGCGGCGTCTTACGTGCCAATCTCTCCGATCTTCTCAGACCATGGAACTCATCAAACCAAACCATCCTAATCAATCCTAAGCCGACAAAAGAAACCTAAACGAGGCTGATTCCATATCTATAACAGGGCACACAAAATAAACAAATTAATTCCTAAACATAACTGGAACATTTGAAGGTTGTGGGAATCTATGGATCACAAAAAAATTAAAATGTATAGGTTTGATCATCATGGATTTCATGCTCACAGAGAAAGAGAGACTTTTGGACTTACCGGCAATGATCGGAGGACGCTGACCAGAGATTGAATGATTAGATGAATGACCAGCGCCCGGAATCGGATGGCGGCGGCGGCGTTCAGGGTTTGTACAGGTCGATGTTCAGTTTTAAGAAAGCATGAGTAAAAAGGTGAATAAATCTGGGCTATTGATTTTTCTTTGTTGACAAAGTTGGTAATTTCCATTCATATTTCAGGATTCTTGTAATATTTTCCAGAATAAGCATTAACAAATATCCAATCCAAACCTTTCCTTTTTTGCTCTTCGATGATAACAATGTAAGTGTATGCTAAACCCTAAGCCCTGTTTAGGATCTCAAATGGCCAGAAAAGACCACATGTCAGTGATGTCACGGCGTTACGCTCACTGAATGCAGTTACTCTCAGGTTTCTCATTACATTAAAATTAAAACACAAAACCCTTAATTTGGGCAGAAACACCTATCAGGTGAATGATACATGACATAAAGAAAAATCCATAATAAAGACATACAGGAGGAGGGGTACCCGATGAAATAGCGAAAAGCGATTTTTTGCAAAAAGAGCACTCAGGTACAGAAATGGATGCCCCGATTGAGCCTCGCGCTTCCTTAACACATTCCATGCATAAGAAGCAAAGCACTTTTCTGAAATCAAGAAAACCACATTCACCACAAAATTTCAGCTAAGATACTTGAAAATATGATTAAAATGCAATGATCTTGTGGTTCACGAAGAACACACAGTAGAGAAGTATACAGTAGAGAGATATTTTGCAGAAGGGATAAAACCCAAAATGATATATTCACACTAGATCTTGGTCACTTTACAATTGGTCCATATATACTTTTCATTTACAACTGTTGACTAAGTAACTAATTATTTACATCATAAACAAAAGTCCCACTTTGGTCAACTAGCCGCCAGGAGCTGTTTTATACCTTGTACCAGAAGATTGCAGTGATTCTTTCACACCTCCCTCAAGATGAACTTGGGGTAATGAACAAAAGTTCATCTTGAACAACAGTGGATAGAGCATATCAGCTGAGAGGGGCTTGGTGAAAATATCAGCTAACTGGAGCTTGGTAGATATGGGACAAGGGGTCAGGAAGCCAGCTTTGTACTGGTTTCTGGTGAAATGACAGTCAATTTCAATGTGTTTAGTCCTCTCATGGAACTTGGGATTTTCCACTATGTGAATACCTGCCTTGTTGTCACACCAGAGAGGGATGGGAAGTGGTAGAGCAACATTGAAATCTGTCAGTAAATAAGAAATCCACATCAGTTCAGTAGTGGTAAGGGCCATACTCCTGTATTCTGATTCAGCCGATGATCTTGAGATAGTTTGTTGCTTCTTTGATTTCCAAGAGATCATAGCAGTGCCAAGAAAAACACAAAATCCAGTTATGGATTGTCTAGAATCTTTACATCTAGCCCAATCAGCATCACAGTAAGCTGAAAGTTGAAGATCATTGATGCTGGGGTAGAAGACACCATAACTAGAGTGAGAATTCAGATATTTTATCACATGTAAGGCTCCTTGAAAATGATGCCCAGTGGGGAACTGCATGTACTGGCTGAGTTGGTTAACTGCATAGGTGATGTCTGGTCTAGTGGCACTGAGATACAGTAATCTGCCCACAAGTCTTCTGTAAGAGCTTGGATCATGATGTAAGGGAGAGGAGTCACTCATAATCCATGTGATAGGCAGAGGTGTAGAAGTTGTTTTGGCATTGGAGCACCCCACATCCTCCACTATATCCTCAATATATTTCTTCTGTGTAAGGTACAGACCAGAGGAGGACCTGGCAAGTTCAAGTCCAAGGAAAAATTTCGCAGGCCCAAGGTCTTTGATGGTGAACTGAGAGTGAAGAAATTGTTTAACCTGCTCAATATCAGACTCACTGGAGCCAGCAACCAGGATGTCATCCACATAAACAATTAATGCCAATTGATCCTCTCCATTGGATTTAAGGAACAAGCAATGATCATTGGCAGATTGAGCAAAACCATAATTGAGCAGTGACATAGTCAACTCTGAGTTCCATTGTCTTGAGGCTTGTTTGAGGCCATAAAGTGACCTTTTGAGCTTGCAAACTTGATGAGGTGTTGCTTTGCTGTATCCTTCAGGAGGAACCATGTATACTTCTTCATCCAAATAGCCATGAAGGAAGGCATTGTTTATGTCTAACTGATGTAGGTGCCAGGATTTTGCAGCAGTAATGGCCAAGAATAGTCTGATGGTCACCATTTTTGCTACAGGTGAAAAACTATCAAAGTAATCCACTCCTTCAATCTGATTAAAACCTTTAGCAACCAGCCTGGCTTTGTATCTGTCAATGCTTCCATCAGCTAAACACTTGACTTTGTATACCCATTTACACCCTATGGGTTTCTTTCCAGCTGGCAATGAGACAAGCTCCCATGTCCCATTATCCTCCAATGCCTGCAATTCAGAGTTGATGAGTTGTATTTATGCATATATTTTATGTGATTTTATATTATTATTTCCCACTTGATGTGCACATTTAGGTGTGTTTTGTGCAGATATTCATTGGATTATGGATAAAGGAGATCGAGAGATGATTTGCTGGATTTTGGAGCAAATGAAGCATAAATGGAGGATTTCGAGCTCATGGAGAGGAGCTAGACACTATACTCTTTTTTCCCAACGGGTTTTTAATGAGGTAGTGTGCTCCAACGGAGATAATAGACCATCATTATTCTATTATTCCGGCACTGAAGAGGCAAAGGAGCAAGAAGGAAGAAATTGAAGGGCCAAAGAATAATAAGAGTTTTTAATGCTATTGGGCTGTGATTTATTTCAGCCCAGAAAAGCTCAATTCTTTGGTTTATTTTGAAGACTCCAGAAAGAGACTGATTCGCAGAATTGAATTCCATGCGTGTGTGATATTTTATACGCATGAGAAAGATATTTATTTTCCATGTATTTATTTATTTAGGCAGAAAACAATACCTATTAGGATTATGTTATTTTGGGAAATTGGGGACAAAGGATAAATATGGACGCAGGGGGCGGACTTATTTAGTCTTTGTCAGTCTTTGTCAGTTTTTGTCAGTTTTATTTTTTGGAGACATTCAGAGATTTCAGACGCACGCATAGGATGAGAAGGAGGCAGTTTTATTCAAGATTTCGGGTTTAATCTTTTCATCTCTATTCTGTTTATCTATAATGTTTTCTTTTAATGGTTTTGATTGTTTTTATCGTATTATGAGTAGCTAAGTATTTAATCTGGCTAGAATGATGAAACCCTAGTCGTAAGAATGTTGTGAGATCTAATTGTGCTTAAATTGATTGCTCTGGATTTTAGTTTATTCTCTGTGCCTGTTGTGATATCTGATTAATTTGAGTCTGATCAACTTAGATGAAATTAGGTTAAAGCCAATTAGTACCACCAATCCGTAATTGTTGGAAAGGGCTAATTAGTGGTAAAGCTATCGCTTAGATAGTGAGAATAAATTGGTAGACAGGTTATTACTTGCGTTCTTGGGTAATTTGTCTAAACTGGGTTCCTTCAATTCTTAATGCTGTCAAAACATTAAACTTAGAACTGGCGTTACCAACTAGGTTGTGTTTTGATTAGGGAAATAGTTAGTTTAAGCGTCTCTTGCTAGCTATCGATAAAGTAAGTAGGAACTGGGGTATGTCCGATGCATTCACGGTACCCTATAACTGGTTGGTTCAGGGTGGTTAATTAAATCTTTGCATCAAGGATC
This sequence comes from Cruciata laevipes, assembly GCA_963678965.1. NCBI lineage: Eukaryota > Viridiplantae > Streptophyta > Magnoliopsida > Gentianales > Rubiaceae > Cruciata > Cruciata laevipes. The sequence continues at coordinate 21,519,711 of OY787637.1, forward strand.
AGTAATTGACTAGGGTGAATTCGTTCAAAGCCGGATTTCTTTATTATCTGTTATCTATTTGTCTATTTATTTTTTCTGTTTTATTTTCGTAGTTGATAAAAACTCATTCTCAAGTTAAAAGTGTGGTGACTACACCAAAAATTGGTCATAAGAAAATTTAATTTGATTAATCTGTTCTCTGTGGGTTCGACCCTACTTGCTGTTATATTCTAAATATTCTTAGCAATCGTAGGAATATTTTGGTGGTAAACGACGCCCACCAAATTGGCGCCGTTGCCGGGGAGCAGTTTTAACTATTTTATTTTCTTTTTCCTATTGATCTCGGTTACGTTTTTGTGTTGTGTATGACCAGGTCCTCTTGTACTGCCATCGTTCCCTACGATTCTGAACCGGAGCAAACATTTAGGCGGTTATTAAAGTTGGCCAAACAAACACAAGTTGAAGAAGGTTCGAGCTCTTTCTCACAATCAGCTACAAAACAAGTGAAGGAAGAGCCGTCTGAAATGGCGGCAATTGGAGACTTATATGACTATGATGATAGTGATCCCCCTTCTCCGATTGTGGTGCCTGAGGGAGGAAGCAACCTTGAAATCAAGCTTAGCCTGTTGAATGTCTTACCTAAATTCTATGGGAAGGCACGGGAAGACCCAAACAATTTTCTCCATGAGTTTATACAGATATGTAGGGTGCAGAAGCGTCCTACAACCATTACGGAGGAGAATTTCAGGCTAGTTGTATTCCCCTTTGCTTTATCTGATGCAGCCAATATATGGTTCCGAACTTTAGAGCCAAATTCCATTGGCACTTGGGCTGCTTTGAGGAAGGAGTTTCTCCAGCAATTTTTCTCAGACGCAAGGACAGATACTATCCGGACTCAAATCAGGTCTATTTTCCAGGAGTGTGATGAGACCATAAACGAGTACCATGCCAGGTTTAGAAAGTTAGTGGATAGTTGTCCCAACCATAAGATACCAGATGGAGAGTTGCTGAAGTGTTTTTATAATGGGTTAACTCCAGAAGATAAGAAATTGTTTGATTCTCCTGACACTCCATTTTTGAGGCGTACAGCTACCCAAGGTAAACAGCTATTGAAGAATGTTCTCGAGACTGCTAAAGGCTATGTTGATCCACCATCACGTTCAGGGAAGAGAGTTGCTGGAGCAAAGAGTATAGACTGGGAGGACAGGTTCGATGAAAAGATGGATAAGATGATGCAGAAAGTGATGTCTGTAGTAGGAGAAAAGGGTGCTAATAGTAAGACACCTTGTGGGATATGCGGCAATACAGGGCATCTAACACATGCATGCGCTTTGGCCCCTGAAGATCCTATAGCTCAAGCACACGTGGCTGGGAATTTTCAAGGAAATCAGCGCGGGAACGATCCGTATTCAAATACTTATAATCCTGGATGGAGGAATCATCCTAATTTAAGTTGGGGTGGCCATGGAAACCAAGTACAGCAGCAACCGAACCATCCAGGGCAGCCGATGAACAATAATTACAGACCTCAACAGCAAAGAGGGTATTATCAGGCTGCACCACCACCTCAGCAAGGCACACAAGGTAAATCGCTGGAAGATATGATGGGAGAGATGATGGGTACAATGAAGAACTTTACACAGGAAACTAAGGTGCAATTGGACCTGCACTCACATCAAATTTCCCAGTTGGCAAATACTGTAAACGAGCTCAAGGGTAACCAAGGGAAGCTGCCGTCTCAGGTTCAGCTAAATCCACGAGAAAATGTGAGCGCAATTTTTCTTCGAAATGGAAAGCAAATAAGTGAGCCGTTGACAAATGAAACTTCAAGGAGTGTAGACAAAGAGAAACAAGAAACGACCAATCAAGATGAAGTTTCGAGCAAATCGGTTAAGCCACCACATAAACCGTTGAGTCTTTATGATCCTAACATTAAAATTCCAGCACCATTCCCACGAAGACTCGCAAAACCTAAACCAGTGGATGAGCCTATGGATTTCATGACGATTTTTGGGAAGATGGAAATCAATCTCCCTTTGCTGCAAGCTATGAAGCTTCCTCCACTAGCCAAGTTCATGAAGGAATTTATTGCTGGGAAGTCTAAGGATTCTGGAAAGATGATGATGGGAGAGTCTGTTTCAGCTGTGATTAAGAAGAAGATACCCCCGAAGTGTAAAGATCCGGGTATGTTTTCTTTACCTTGTTTTATAGGAGATAAGAAGATTGAATATGCCATGTGTGATTTAGGTGCTGCTGTTAATGTGATGCCATTATCTATTTATAAAACTTTAAAGGGAGTGAACATGGTTAACACTGATATAACATTACACTTGGCTGATAAATCTCGTTTGGAAACGGAGGGACTTCTAGAAAATGTGCTGGTTAAAGTTAAAGATTTTGTTTATCCAGCTGACTTTTATGTGGTTAATATGCACCAAGCTAAGGGTACAGGAGGAATATTGTTAGGTCGTCCCTTCTTAAAAACTGTTAACGCGGTGATTAATGTTGGAAAAGGAACGATAACTTTGGATTATTATGGCAAAGAGCTAGTTTTTAAAATTGATGAGTCCACTGAAAAACTTGTAGACTCTGAAATTTTTGATGCCATGAATACCTCTAACCCCCTTGTCCAAGAATGTCTTGAGACATATTCTTTGCAGGTAATAATGGATACCCCATTGCCAGCGAGCTTAAATGAGCTGGATGCTAATAGCAAGAGTTATGACAAGCCTGGGATACAAATCATGGAGAATTTAGATGAGCATAAAGGGATCATTTTGCCTAAGCATGATGTATTTTCCAGACCGCTTTCACCCAAGGCTCCAAACTCAGAGCCACAAGTGCATTCGTATAATATGGAGCTTAGGTACTTGGAGGATGATGGAACAGTTCCAGTCGCGATGGATTACATGACACCTTGGCCTGTTCAGCAAATGAATATTCCAACAACCAAGTGTGGGGAAGACAAGTTGTTTCAAGATCACGAGCTGGAGGAATTTCGTTGGGATAATACTGATCAGTCTATGTGGTACAAGGACAGGGGGAGACTATCTCCACAACTTCTCAACTAATGCATCGTAAAGTCTAGCCAAAGACTATAAACAAAGGCGCTATTTGGGAGGCAACCCAAAATTTCCTGCTTTCTTCTAATTTTGTTTGTTAATTTCTATTTAAACTAAATAGAAAAAAAAAATCAGAAAAACAAAAAAATACTAATTTCCTGTATTTTCATTTTTTTTCCCCCGTTTGATGCATTGTATTTGTTTTGTTTTATGTTGGCAGATTGTTTTAACGGGGATGCAGAGGTTGTGAGGGGCTGAATTTCTAAAAAAAGATTGGGGGCAATTAAAGGAGCATATCAAAAGGAGGGACTAAGTAGAAAAAAATGGAGAAGTGTGTTACCTGGCTGGAGTGACCGGCGGTTGTTCTGGACACAGAACTCAATGTCAGCCGAGCTCACCATCATCGGCAAAATCCCAGACTTCTGGCCGTCCCCAGTAAACAACGGAAATCCTTGCCGGTCTCCATCTCCGCCCCAATCACCAATCACCAACAGGAGCACCACCGTCTCCGGAATCCAGAACCGGCTGCCCCAAATTACTCGCCAGTTCCTCCACCATGCACGGCTGCCCACAAAGGCAGCTACGATTTCCGATTGGCAAGCAATCATATCGACCAGCCGCGGGCTTGGATCGACCGGAATCGAATCAGTTCGTTAAAGCCCCAATTCAGTTTCCGGGTTCCGCCGTATAACACCGCCGGAAATTAACATCATCACCACCGGAGTATCACAGGCCCAATAATGGTGTTAATTTACGGCGAAGCAACACAGCTCTGGTCGCCGGAGTATTTTTCTGCTGCAGGATTCCAGCCACGTTGCTTTTTACAAAACAAGCTAAGTACATTTCTACTGTTTTTGACTACTGTATTCTAATTGTTTCGTTGGACTTAAGTGCTTTATGCAAGTGGTTTGGTTGATTATTTTATATGTTAAGTGTGGTTTTTTTTGCTTCATTTTGTGTGGTCTTTACATTTTATTAATTTAATTATTTGCTTGAGGACCAGCAAAATGTTAAGTGTGGGGAGGATTATTGTGGTTGTTTATTGTGATATTTTCTCTGATGTTTTGAATGCTGAAAATTTTTGAAATTTATTTTAAAATTATTTTTGAAGGGAAAACACAATTTTAATTTGTTTTGGTGGATATAAAGCATTTATCTATGAACTGTACTGAGCTGATTTTGCTATGGAACATGGTCTGTGGTAAGATGGATGTTATTCCCCTTTGTGATGAAGTCATGTAGTTCTTGTATATATCCTGGGATGACGAACGTGCATTAAATCAATTGTTCTTAAACCTAGTAAATGTGAGGATTTGAGCCTTAAAGAGCAATAAAAAAAAAGGCATGAAAAAATATAGCCACCGAAAAAAAAAATGATATATAGCTCTTTGTTTTTTCTGAGTGATCACTCGTTGGTATTCTTTCTTGGGTTGTTTGTCATGATTCGAGGCTGCTAAATGATGCTTGAGTATGAAAATGATTTTAGGCACTAGGATTTCGCCACACAGCTTCTACATATTTTTCCTACCCTACATTGATCCCCTAGTGAGCCCCGCTGAAGCCATAAGACTCTTTTTCTTTGTGATTTAACCTGATATATGAAAGCTCAGAGCCTTTGGCCTTTCTTACCCATCCAGAATGTGCAAGTTGTTTATTTCGTGATGTGCTGAATATGAATGTATGGGATGGTTTTAATATTGTAATTGTTGATCCCATTGTTAGTTGTTTGTGAAAAAGAAAAAAAATGCTGCTGTCCAGAAAGAAAAGAAAAAAAAAAGGAAGAAAAAAAAATGTTCTGAAAGAAAGAAAAAAAAATGAAAAAAAATCTGGCAGTTTGCAGAAAATCAGTTGATAGTTGAAGAAAAATATTTGGTGCGATGTTAGTTCATTGAATGTTTTAGTGCACCATTATGTTTGGTTATGATATGATGCTTTCTATTGTTGCATCTATGAGATATTGGAGTGTGATGATCATGAAATTGAATTGCTTGCATATTCTGGATTTTAGCCGCGTATTCCTTTTATCCTACCTTTTACCCCTAGCCCCGTTACAACCCTGTAAAGACCTATTTGATTTGTGCTTTAGTGGTCATTTTTAATGTGGTGGAGATAGTGACATGCAACCCTGTTGTAAAGATACTGACTGTGATATGAGTGACTATCCTTTATATTTTAGAGTGACATTGAGTGATCCTGGTGAGGCTGGATTTTATTGCACATTTTTGACCAGGATATAAGGACGAAGTGGTTTTATAAGCAAAGGGGATGGTTTGTGGTAAGACGGTTGGTTCCATAGTGGATGTTGCTTGGTTTGGTTTTGTGATGATGTTTTGTTTTGCCCATGGTTTTGGATATATAAATGGTTACATGATTGAGGGCAATCATGGTCTAAGTGTGGGGATATTTGATGAGTTGTATTTATGCATATATTTTATGTGATTTTATATTATTATTTCCCACTTGATGTGCACGTTTAGGTGTGTTTTGTGCAGATATTCATTGGATTATGGATAAAGGAGATCGAGAGATGATTTGCTGGATTTTGGAGCAAATGAAGCATAAATGGAGGATTTCGAGCTCATGGAGAGGAGCTAGACACTATACTCTTTTTTCCCAACGGGTTTTTAATGAGGTAGTGTGCTCCAACGGAGATAATAGACCATCATTATTCTATTATTCCGGCACTGAAGAGGCAAAGGAGCAAGAAGGAAGAAATTGAAGGGCCAAAGAATAATAAGAGTTTTTAATGCTATTGGGCTGTGATTTATTTCAGCCCAGAAAAGCTCAATTCTTTGGTTTATTTTGAAGACTCCAGAAAGAGACTGATTCGCTGAATTGAATTCCATGCGTGTGTGATATTTTATACGCATGAGAAAGATATTTATTTTCCATGTATTTATTTATTTAGGCAGAAAACAATACCTATTAGGATTCTGTTATTTTGGGAAATTGGGGACAAAGGATAAATATGGACGCAGGGGGCGGACTTATTTAGTCTTTGTCAGTCTTTGTCAGTTTTTGTCAGTTTTATTTTTTGGAGACATTCAGAGATTTCAGACGCACGCATAGGACGAGAAGGAGGCAGTTTTATTCAAGATTTCGGGTTTAATCTTTTCATCTCTATTCTGTTTATCTATAATGTTTTCTTTTAATTGTTTTGATTGTTTTTATCGTATTATGAGTAGCTAAGTATTTAATCTGGCTAGAATGATGAAACCCTAGTCGTAAGAATGCTGTGAGATCTAATTGTGCTTAAATTGATTGCTCTGGATTTTAGTTTATTCTCTGTGCCTGTTGTGATATCTGATTAATTTGAGTCTGATCAACTTAGATGAAATTAGGTTAAAGCCAATTAGTACCACCAATCCGTAATTGTTGGAAAGGGCTAATTAGTGGTAAAGCTATCGCTTAGATAGTGAGAATAAATTGGTAGACAGGTTATTACTTGCGTTCTTGGGTAATTTGTCTAAACTGGGTTCCTTCAATTCTTAATGCTGTCAAAACATTAAACTTAGAACTGGCGTTACCAACTAGGTTGTGTTTTGATTAGGGAAATAGTTAGTTTAAGCGTCTCTTGCTAGCTATCGATAAAGTAAGTAGGAACTGGGGTATGTCCGATGCATTCACGGTACCCTATAACTGGTTGGTTCAGGGTGGTTAATTAAATCTTTGCATCAAGGATCAGTAATTGACTAGGGTGAATTCGTTCAAAGCCGGATTTCTTTATTATCTGTTATCTATTTGTCTATTTATTTTTTCTGTTTTATTTTCGTAGTTGATAAAAACTCATTCTCAAGTTAAAAGTGTGGTGACTACACCAAAAATTGGTCATAAGAAAATTTAATTTGATTAATCTGTTCTCTGTGGGTTCGACCCTACTTGCTGTTATATTCTAAATATTCTTAGCAATCGTAGGAATATTTTGGTGGTAAACGACGCCCACCAAGAGTTCATAGCAGTAATCCATTCTTGCTGTAAAATAGCAGTTTTATATGATTGGGGCTCTTTAAATTTTGAAAGCTGAGCAAGAAATGCAACATGTGTGTAAGAGAAAGCAGGTGGATGAGAGGGATCATGAAATGATGTTAAAACAAAATCATTGAACCATGCTGGCTTTGTTTTGTTTCTAAGACCTCTTCAAAGTGCAGGTGGTGAGACTGACTGAGATTGTGAAGTACCATCAGAAGAGGTTGAAGTATGCACTGAGGATTGAGGATCAGAAATAGACTGAGTATTCTGTATGGGTGGTAAATTAGAAACTGGTACAGATTGAGATGATGGAGATGGTGAAAGGGTAGATGGTATTGGATGCTCCGGTGGTGGATATGAAAAGATATCTGTAGCATAATATGGAGGTATGATAGGTTGGGGATGATCCAAGGTTGATTGGGATGTGGTTTGGTTGGAGAAAGGGAAGATATTCTCATGAAAAACAGTGTCTCTGGAAATTATAACCTTCTGAGAAGTTATGTCATACAACTTATATCCCCTTTTGTCAGAAGGGTATCCAATGAACACACATGGTTGTGCCCTTATATGGAATTTGTCTTTATGAGGTGAAGTATCTGATGCAAAGCATAAACATCCAAAGGTTCTAAGGTAAGAATAATCTGGTAGTTTGCTGTAGAGAGCCTCAAATGGGGTTTTCCAATGTAGAGTTGCAGAAGGCAGTCTGTTAATGAGGTAGGTGGCAGTGAGAATGGATTCCCCCCAAAATCTCTTAGGTGCATGGGATTGAAACATTAAGGCTCTAGCTACATTCAGCAAATGTTGATGTTTTCTTTCTACTGTTCCATTCTGTTGTGGGGTGTAAGAGCATGTCTTTTGGTGTTGGATGCCTAGGTCTGATAAAACAGTAGAGAAGGTAGAATTTAAAAACTCTGTTCCATTGTCAGTTTTGATGGCCTTTATATGTGTACCAAGCTGATTATGTAAAAACATGAAAAATGATTTCAACACAAAGGCAACTGTATCTTTAGTTTTAATCAGTATGGTCCAGGTATATCTGGTGTATTCATCAACAATTGTAAGAAAGAACTTTGTACCAGAAATAGCAGTGGTATTATAGGGCCCCCACAAATCAATATGCAAAAGATCAAGAGATTTAATAGCACTACTCTTATGTAGAGGAAAGACAAGCCTCTTTTGTTTAGCTTGAGGACAAATAGTACAAACATGTTTTTCAGGAATGGAAAATGGGACAAAAGGTAGCAAATGTTTTGTGGCTCCAACAGAGGGATGCCCTAGCCTACTATGCCATACAAAAAAGTCATGCACTGATGACTTGCTTTGTGAATACATGGAATGATGTGCTTTACTAAGACAAGAGAGACCTAGGCTATGGATGGCAACTTGCACAGTGGCTTCACAAAAGGAGTGTGCATTTAGAATATATAGACCTTGAGTCTCTTTGGCTACAGCAATGACCTTTGAGGTTTTAAGGTCCTGCAACAGACAGAAGTTTTTAAAGAAACCAACATGCACAGAAGTAGTCTTAAGTAACTTACTCACAGATAGAAGATTAAAATGGAATGAGGGTACATGTAAGCAATCAGTAAGGGTAAGATTGTTTGGCAATTTTACAAGACCTGTGGCTGTAACAAATTTGACAGTATTATCTGGAAGGTGTACAGGGGTAATGACTGAGGTTTTATTTAAAGTATTAAATAGCTTTAGGTATCCACACATATGGCTACTTGCTCCACTATCAATGATCCAAGAACCAAAATCATTAAAAACTGCTATATTACTAGTTTTGAATAGAGTACTACCTGAGAAATCTGTTAGGTGTGCCAAGTTGACATAGTCAGTAGGAGCTCCAGTATCAATTCCTTTCCCTTTCATAGCCTTCTCAAGTTCTTGCTGTATCATATTTGAGATCATTCCCTGAATCTGCAGTTGTCCCATTTGGTAGTTTGGTTCAGCAATATTCATCTTGTCTGAGTTTGAAAACTGTTCGTCTAGTCCTCCAGCTCCAGAGATCCCAGCTGCATGAGCATTATGAGGGAATCTTCCTCTTGGTGCATGAGATTGAGCTGCCCTATCCTTTTCATAAAACCAGTCAGGGAATCCCTTCAGCTTGAAACATGTTTCTCTGATGTGGCCATTCTTTCCACAGTAGCTGCATTTTAGGTCAGGGTTTCTGAGTGCCTTTTGCTTGTATCCATCTTTGTCAAATGGTACTGGCTTGTGATATCCATTCCCTTTGGCTAACATAGCAGAGTTTTGTGCAGCATCCTCATCATATCCATCAGTACTTTGTTTCTTCCCAACCATAGCAGACACATGTCCCATATCCTGATAAGTTGTTTGTACAGCTCTTTGTTTCTCAACTTTCCCAACTATTGCACATGCTCTAGCTAGGTTAGGCAATGGGTCTTGCATTAGAATCTGATCAGTTACCGCCTTATATTCAGCATTCAATCCCATCAAGAACTGGTGCATCTTATCCTCATCTTCTTCTTCCATCAACATCTTGTTATACCCGCATTTGCAACAGTTACAGCAGGTGCATCTTCTTCTAGGCCTAATGCAAGCATAATGATCCCAAAGCCCCTTGAGTTTGGTATAATAGATAGCAACTGAATCACTCTCCTGTTTCAGATTACTGATATCCTTCTTGAGCTGGTGGATTAAAGCCCCATGACTATCACCAAACCTATCCCTCAGTTCTTCCCATAGCAACATAGCATTATTCACAAATAGGAATCCACTAGCTATCTCTTTAGAAAGCGCATTCTTAATCCAAGAAACAACCATAGCATTGACTCTAGTCCATTGCTTATACTTCTGATCAGTTACAGGGGGTTTCCCTATTTCACCATTTATGAACCCTAATTTATCCCTGATTTCAAGTGCAGTAATCATTGACCTACTCCAGGATAAGTAATTTACCTCACTGAGAGGTTCAGTCACCAGAACTTGGCTCGAGAAGTCACTGTTGTGCAGATACAGTGGATCATCCGAGCGTATGCGATAATAGCCATCATCTTCATCGTAGTCGCGGCGGTTTCTTCTGCCTCGACCTTCTCCTTCAGCATCATCCTTCCTATCCTCCTGGTAAAATATGTTTTCGCTAGTCTCTAACATTGTAATCTCAGCAATCGATTACCTCAGATTTTGAGCAGAAATTGGAAAATATTGGTCACCGTGAAATCATGATCTGTCACCGTCAACCATCTGGGTTTTGTAGCGCGATGCAGATCGAGCAATCCTAATGCTCTGATACCATGAAAATATGATTAAAATGCAATGATCTTGTGGTTCACGAAGAACACACAGTAGAGAAGTATACAGTAGAGAGATATTTTGCAGAAGGGATAAAACCCAAAATGATATATTCACACTAGATCTTGGTCACTTTACAATTGGTCCATATATACTTTTCATTTACAACTGTTGACTAAGTAACTAATTATTTACATCATAAACAAAAGTCCCACTTTGGTCAACTAGCCGCCAGGAGCTGTTTTATACCTTGTACCAGAAGATTGCAGTGATTCTTTCAACTGATCATTGATAAATATCACAGAAATGAAACTCATTCATACGGTACCTGGTCAAAACATTGATCACAACACCTTGTAAATTACTAAAATCGAGATTAATTCCAACTTCAAGAAAATGTACAGAGTAAATCACTGGAAATTTTAGTCTTGAAGCAAAGCTAGTCTCCTAAATAAACTCTATTTTGGTCCCTTACATTACATTTAGGAGAAAGAGACTAATTTACACCTTTGAAAATCTGATATCCAAGTTGAGATTAGGCTTGGTCACCAAAACAATTGGAGAAAGGAAATCAGTTTAAACACTAACATGAAAGCCCTAAGTTTCCTCTCTCGATTAATTAAAGTCAATGGATAGTTGGAAACAAATCAGATAGTAATGAATTCCATTCTTTGCCATTATAAGATATCAGAAACATGATAAAAAGGAGTTGACATACAACAAATGAACCAAAAAAGAGTACTTTGGGTTCCTGGTCATTGACAAATAAAAATATTGAATGACACTTGTGGTTATTCTGAAGTCTTACCTTAAGACCAACTGTGCCGCCGAGTGACAATCTTGAAATTTTTATTCCCGATACTGCTCTGTCCTTCCTGAATCAGCTTCATTGAATTAGCAACTGATCCACAGTCGAGAATATCGATCATTTGAAGAGTTGAAAGATAGGCTAAACATGAAGGAACTTCCTCCAACCGAGTACATTCTTCCAGAAATAATTTCTCAAGACAAGGAAAGCTATTAACTGGCGCTGTCCACTTGGTTAAATCCCACAATGCTGACAACCGCAGATATCTGAGTTTGGGGAATCTCACGTCTTCCATGTCCCAAATTTCCCCTATAAAGGAGGCGTTTAACTTAAGTACTTCAAGATTTGAGAGATCATCTATTGCAGAAATTTCACTCCATGGAAGTTGAACACCTATCAAAATGAGCCTTTTCAAATTTTGAGGAAGCCGGTAGCCATCGTGTTTGCCAAGGATAAATCCACTAAATTTAGCATACAAGGAGAGTGATTCAAGTTTACTCATAAAATCTAAGGCCAAGAAATCACCCTTCTCCGTATAATACTTGCATTTCAGTCTGCGAATATTAGGGAACTTTCTGGCCACCTCCACCATAGCTTGCTCAGAAGAGAACTCTACAGCAGAAAGAGTTTGTAAATTATCCAAGTTTGAGTGGTAATCAAGATTCTCCTCTGGAAACTTCCAATAAGAATTCATGCCAATAAAACACAAATGCCTTAAGGAATTCATGTTCCACACTGTATGTGGCAGGATAACACATTGGAAGCGTTCTGATCCTCGAATAAGAAAAGTCTCCAAATTCGAGAGATCCTGGATTGAGGATGGGATGGTAATTTTCCACGGCCCATCTTTGGACAAAGTCAAGGCCAAGTATCTTAAGTGCACAAGCAATGCAATTGCAGTTGGGAATAAAGGACAGGTATAGAGATTCCTCATGTCCAAAACTCTTAAGAGTTTGGACTGGCAAATCTTGTACCAAATATCATACCACTGCCCCTTATATACTGTTCCATCATCAGGCCTGAAAAATAAACTGCGTAAACGAGGAGAAATCAGCCTTGACGACGAAGCTGCAAATACTCCTCTCTCACAGCAAAGGCTCAACCGACAATAAATGTTTGGTTTGTTGGAAGTACTAACCTCATCCCCATGCAAGTATTTCACAAAGTGCTCCTCAATGCATTTTGCCTTGCAGAAATCAAATATTAGGTCATTAAGGACACAAATTTTGACTTTTTCGCTAAACCCTTTCTTAACAGCCATAACCAAACTTCTTTCGATTAACTCCATCAAGTAACCATAAGCAACATCTTCTAAGCTCTTTCCTTCAGTTTTCCCCACAAAGCCTTCGGCAATCCATAGCCATAACAGTTCACGAACTGATACTCTTTTCATCCCTTCAAATGCTCCAAAGTAAAGGAAGCACAACTTCAAATGATTAGGGAGAAAACTATAACTCAACTCCAATACCTTTACACATTTTTCTGTAATAGATGGCGTATCTTCCCTGTGCAGTATACTTTTGGAAACTTTTTCCCAAGAATCTGGCTTTGTATGCAAAAGAATTCCAGCAATGAGAGTAATCATCAGTGGCACACCCTTGCAATGCTGTGTCATTTCCTCTTCAAGCAATGCTAGAGAACTGGCTTTTTCATAACACATCCGCTTCATCAGCAATTCCCGACTCTCATCATTCGCGAGGAAGCCAAGACAGTGTGGTTCACTGTCTGGATTGATTTGCATTGCCAGATTATGATTTTGGAAAGTCAAGAGAATTCTACTCCCGTTACCTTCATCTGGAAATGAACTTCTCAAGCGATTCCATGTTGCAATATCTCTAACATCATCCAAGACAATCAGATACTTTTTCCCTTCCAAAGTTCTGAAGACCGCATTACCCAAAGTATCTTCATCAGATTTATAATCATCACCCCGAGGAAAACCAAGGGCACCATACAAAATCTCAAGAAACATACTTTTCACATCATATGCTTGAGACACAGAACACCATGAATATATCTGAAAGTTGGAGATTATGGAGTGATCACTAAAAATTTTCTTTGCTAAGGTCGTTTTCCCTATCCCAGGTATACCAACAATGGAAACGATTTCCAAATGTTCCATTCCACCAGTTATTCGACTCAGTATCTCTTGTGCCTCACCATCAAATCCCACCACAAATTCATTTAATGCCTGGATATCAATTGTCAATGGCAGCACACCACAAGTGTTAGTAGTAACATTGACATTAATCTTAATGCCCTTGTAAGTTTTTGACGCCTCGACCGCAATAAGTATGACATCTTCAGCAATAGATTTTAGCTGCAAAACTAAACTCTGAAGATCACATCCTACCTCAAAAGATTTGAGAATGAACTTTGTGTCTGAAACTACAGCAGCAACACGGCTAGCGAAAACATGTAGCTTCTTGTGTTGTTGGAATTCCAACATAACATCAACAAGAAATGATCTTAAGAACTCAAGATCACCCTGGATGGCTTGAACCTTATCCTCTGGAAAAGCTTTGGAACCAGATTCATATGCAGTACTAATTGACCTCATTTGTTCAGAAATACAGTAAATGAATCCTGGCACACTAGTTTGAGGAAAGTAGGATGTTGACATTAATAGCGGGTATCTTCGTGCCTCTTCTGCCCTGATAAAATTTAACCTTTCCTCTAAATTTGAAAACAAGAACTCCAATCCTTCATTTTCTTCGGCAAAAAGACAGCACAAAATTGTTGCTGCATCCCAAATTGCATCTCCGATAAGGTCATACATATTCTCCAACAGCTCATCAAAGTATTTTTCATGCACCATCAAAATGGACCTCAAGAAATTCAAGTCCTGACTGAATCTCCATATTTGATGGCTGATGTTTTCAATAAAATCAGTGTCAGGAAAATATAACTCGGATTCAATATTGAGGAAAAGGTCATGAAAGTCTAGTAACATAAGCCTATGGCTCTCTGAAATAGTAACATTGGATGAAAGGAGAAACTCCGAGGAACTTCTTGAAGCTTTAAGTACTCCAGCATAAATGAGAGCAATATCAGGTTTATAAACCATACTTGTACATGAAAATCTGCAAACATCAAGCTGGTCGAAATTAGGATAGTGCCTCAGCTTAAAAGGGACATCAGCAGCCTTGACAATGAAGCCTTCAATGTGGGACAAGAGATCTTCCATCTGGCTGCATTGAAGTCCTCGAAATGTTGCAAACAGAATGAAACTCTTGAAAAATCTTGCCAATTTTTCAATTTCCAAAAAAGAATGATCATAAGCTTCTTGAAGCTTCATGAATTGCAAAGTATCTTTGAGATTTTGCAGAAGGGAATCCATGATACTGATGAGTACTTCTACTTGAAGAAACCTTGATGAGTCATGCGATAAATTCCGGTACATTTCGACCATTTCTGGAAGAAATCTTTCTTTTATGGAAACAAGAAACTCAGAAACCACACTGCTGAGATCAGCTGCCACCCGGTCATCATCCGATGCAAGACATAAAGATTGAATTTGCAAAGAGTGTTTGAGAACAATATCCTCGATGTTAACAAGGGTGGATTCACTTTTGCCCCAAGTCCGGACACACATGTAACATGTCCTTAAAAACCTCAGCAGCTCCTTCAGCTCTCCAAGTACAGATGATTCCTCCCCATGGAATACATCACAATTTATGGACTCTAGGAAATCTAAAGCAGTTTGAACACAGTCTATAGCCATGTTTCTGAATAACACTATCAAATCGATGAACGAAGCAACAAACTTGTAGGTTTCTGAAAATTTCACAAATCGCAAAAACCAAATTTCAATTTTCAGTACACAATTTAACATCATCCTATGAATCAATTGAAATATGTGCAATACATAAAATAAGCATAAAATAAGAATCAGTACTATCCAACTCACCAGCCAAGATCTTTAGGAACTCAAAACGTATACATAACACATATGATCACTTTGCTCATCCATGCTGCACAGATCGATGTATAAAGTTATTGAGTATAATATGTAAGAAATTAATCTCCGAAAAGTTCAGAATCGAAGGGGAAAACCTAAAAACAGATAAACTGCAGATGCCAAATCATGAAAAATTAAACTGGCCTGAATTAGTCAGTAAACAAATAGCACATACATACGACATACCTTGTTAATGGGGAGTTTCAGTACATCTTTTATTTTGCAGAGAACAGTTTACAAACGTGCATTTCTTGCTGAAATTAAGTTGCTAAATTAATGCGATGAACTCATCTCATCATGATCAAGGTGCAAAAGTATTATAATATAATTAAGATCCATGTGCTGTAGACCCACTAACAATTCCCTTTATATTGGAACTCAAACAAATTCTTGATAAAAAAAAAAGTCAAATAGCTGTAGCCTGTAAGCCTAAAAGTCTTGGACTATTTAAAAATGTTTTCTAAGAAAAGTGTATTTTATATCTAATAAGTAATAAGTGAAGTTTTAAGGGATATAAATAGAATATCATTTATTTTTATTGTTCTTTGTATTAATGGTATATTTGTCTTTTATAGTTTTTTTTTTGTTTACTAAAAGAGAAAAGGGAAAATTCTCATTAAGGGCGTAATAGGAAGTTATATGCCTACTTAGGGCGTAAAACTTTCATAATTCCTACTAAAGTCTTAAAAATAATTTAAATTACTACTTTAACCTTAAATTATTCTTGCAAGTAATTTAGTTCTATGATTTTAAATATTATAACATCACTCACTAAAGGTCATTTTAGTTGAACTAAACTAAACTAAATATATCTAAACGGAATTGAGCTATGTTAGTTAGAAAGAAGTGAAATGAATGAGTCAATTTGTGGGTGGATTGATTTGAAATTAATTAAATTGAACTAAATTACACTGAACTGAGCTAAATTTAACTTAATTAAACTAAATTGAATTTAACTGAATAAAATTAGACTTAGGGAAATATAGTCTAAGTAATTAAATTTCCATTGACTCAAATTCAGACGAAATAAATTAATTGAATTCAAGTGAACTTAATGAAACTGAGCTATTTTATATATATAAATTTGGAATGGGGTTGAACTAAATTTATTTAAATTGAACTAAAATTATTTTTCATATCTATTTTTGTTACAAAATAAGTTCAATTAATGTAATGTGACTTTCTATTAAAGGGTAGAATAGTCAATTAAAATTTATTTTAACCATTAAATGTATTTCATGCCCTTAATAGGAATTATGAAAGTCTTACGCCCTAAGTAGGAATTTAGATTCTTATTACGCCCTTAATGAGAATTTTCCCAAGAGAAAATAATGCAAGTAAGAAATTTTAGTTGGGACGGACAAAAGAAAATAAGAAGTTTTGGTTGGGACGGAGGAATATCTAATATCAATTGATTTCAATTTAAAACAAGCTGTGTAGATAAATATATAACATTAACTACAGTCAATACGTGAACAAATTATCAAGAAACATATAAAAGGTTTAATTAATTATCTCACATACCCTCTCTCTTGTAATTATTATTATTTAAATAGAATATAAAAAATCAATGAAATGGAAATTTTAGTTAAATTTTTATGTAATTTTTTTTATAAAGTACACAAACTTTCATATGAGGTCATATAAAAGTTAGGCAAATCGACTATTTTTAATTACAAATATCATCAAAAATGAACTTTGACACATGGTCAATATAAACAAATGCAAGATCAATTGAAAACCATTAAAAATCAGGTGAAATTCAAGTTTCGTTCAGGTCTAAAAAAAGCAAGTCTTTCTCTCTCTAAAATTTTCTCTCCTCCTTCTCTCTAAGTTTTTATCACGTGCTGCCCCCTTTCTATGCCGTAACAGTTAAATAACGGCCTTATTTTCTAAAACAGTTGTCGTTAACGACTCCTAAACAATTGCTCTCCGCTCCGCCAATGGCGGAGCCACCGCCGACCGCTGCCAATCCACCATCCCCTGCCACCCAAACCACCCCGATTCAACCTAGGACCTTCATCAATGCTCTCACCAACAGATCTCCACCGCTGGGTCCTCTACCCAATAACTCCAATCTCAATCCAAAAAGAGAATACTTGGGAGATATGGCTTGTATCTATACTGAAGAACAAGTCCAACAACTCTCCTCACACTACACCAACGCCCTTATTGGCAAATTCAACAGAGGGCGTCCCCCTATGGATCAACTTGAGCAAGAATTCAAAACAGTGGGATTTCAGGGAAAGTATCAGCTTGGTTTAATTGATTTCAAGCATGTTCTCATCCGCTTCGAGCTCATGGAAGATTTCCAATGGTGCTGGATCAAGGGTCTTTGGATCTTCAACAAATGCCCAATGAAGGTACTCAGGTGGACTCCTGATTTTTCTCCTCATACTGAATCATCTATAGTCCCTCTTTGGGTTACTGTCTATGATATCCCCATCTTCTACTATAATATGGGTACTATTGCGGATGTGGGTAACTCTATTGGGTCATATATTAAAATGGATGATGCCACTGAATGTCTTACTCGTCCCTCTGTGCTTAAAATGTGTGTGGAATTTGATTTGTTGAGGCCAATGAAACCATACATTCGTCTAGGGACTGAAAGAAACAATATCAAATGCAGAGTGGAATATGAAAATGTACCTCCATATTGTGTAATGTGCTCTAGAATTTTCCACTCCAAGTCAAATTACAGTTTTTACCTTGCTGCCAAGCCTCTAGCTCCGAAGGAAAACACCATTCCAGCACCCAAGTTTCAACCTTCTCCTAAATGGATGCCTACTGGCAATAAACTCACTCACCTCCCAACTTTCCTGGATATGGACTTTGAAATGATCTCTGAACAGCTGAGACTCTACTCAGAAAAGCCTATCCCGGAACTTCCCAATACAGTAGTGATTCACCCTGAAACGCTAATTATCCAAGAGACTACATCTCCACTTTCTGATCCTGAAATATATCTGCCTGCTCAACTTCTTGTGACGAATGCTCAAGATCCCCTCACCACTGTCTCTAATATGAATCAGCTCTCTACGTCTGGGGACCAAAAATCTTAATCTGAGGTTGTTTCTGATTTCAGATCTACTCTATTGATACCAGTCTCAGATGTTCATGAGCAATAAGTTGTGACTACTGTTCTAAACTCATCACAGATTCTGCAAACATCATCAGTTCTCAATCAAGAGTTCGCATATGATATTGTGAATTCTAACATCCCTGTTCAACATGCTATCTTAGAGGACTCCTTGTTTTGGTCCTCCCCTACTCATGAATTTCCTCCGATTATCTCTGATGACATAAAAAATTTCTGAAGAGGCCACTGCAACTTTTATAATTCCGAAGAAGAGAGGACAAAAGTTTGCTACATATGATTTTCAACCTAAGACCAACAAGTTCTTCTCTCCTCTTAATTCCATTTTCTCTGCTAAATTTTTTTTCTCTCAGCAAAGAACCCCTCAGAACAGGTTTCTCCCCATTGCTACTGATGATGGATTGGATGATTCAGAGGAACACATTGTCACTCAAGCTGATGAGGTTTCAACAGTCGAAACAGTGGCTGTTTCTGACATCATGTATGCATTCCCCCTGCTCAATCTCTTACAAAAAAAGGCAAAGGTAAGAAGAACAGTAAGAAAACCCAGAATGATAGCTATTTTACTCAGTTTAATAGAATCATGACTAGGTCAAAAAGCCAATCTATTGTTTCCCATGATTAATACAAGCCTCAAGGTTAAAATGCTAGTGTGGAATATTAGAGGGATAGGAACTTCTTTGGAAAGACTTTTAACTCTGATCTCTACACACAATTTTGAGCTGGTTTGTCTTATTGAGCCTTTGCATGATAATTCTCAATGTGATCACTATAAGCATATTTTACATTTCGATAACTGCATGTATGCTGGCAATGGACAGATTTGGATTTTTTGGAATTCATCCATTAATCTTTCTGTCATCAAAGATCATGAACAATTTCTTTCTACTAATGTGCTTGGTCATAAAATGAAGGCTGCAATGGAAGTGGTTTTTGTATATGGGCTAAGAACTAGGAAAGGTAGAAAATGTTTATGGGCTGATTTGCAACAATTTTCTTCTGCTTCCACTATTTTCATAGGAGATTTCAATGCCATAACATCTATAAATGAATATAGCCAGCTTCTTCCAAAATTGGGAGCATGAAGGACTTTAATGATTTTATAGATATTATGGCCTTGGAAGAAATCAATACTGTTGGGAATTCCTTTACCTGGAGTAATAAAAGACTTCATCCCACCATTCAAAGATTGGACATAGGACTTTGTAATGCTCAGTGTAGGGCTTCCTTTCCTTCCTCCTCCATTCAAGTTCTCAATAGAAAATCATCAGATCATAATCCTCTCTTTTTGTCCATTGGTAGTGCCATTCAATCCTCCCCTCGACCTTTCAGATTTCTTAATACTTGGTACAAAAGGCATGATTTCAATGACATAGTTAGAAATAACTGGTCTCAGCATATTTCTGAAAAAGGTCTTCTTGGTTTTTCTCTAAAACTAATTACACTTAAAAAATGCATTAAAGTCTGGAACAAGTTTCATTTTGGTAATGTTCATGAGAATGTGGCTAAAGCTGAGGATGAGTTAAGTATTCAGGAAATACAATATGACCTGAATAACTCTCCTGATGAGCTCATCAAACTCAAAAAAGCTAAAGCCATCCTTCTCAAAGACATTAAAGAACAGAGGCACTCCTGGAAGCAGAAGGCCAAAGTCAAATGGCTTAAAGAGGGAGATGACAATACCAAATTTTCCATAACACTCTTAAAGAAAGGAAAGGAAGGCTTAGCATTACTAAGATTAAAATTTCTAACGGGAGATAGCTTGATGATAACAATGATATTGAACAAGAAGCCATCTCCTATTATGAAAATCTGTAGACAGAGGAACCTACTGATGATTTTTTCCAGTCTCATTTTATAAGTCAAATTCCTGAGATTGTTAATGCTGCAGACAATGAATTACTCTTACAACCAGTATCTTTATTGGAAGTTAAGAATATTGTCTTCAGCCTTAACAAGAACAGTAGCCCAGGTCCTGATGGATATACTGCTCAATTTTTTTATCAAGTCTTGGGATATTATAGATGTGGATCTACTTTCTGCTGTTACTGATTTTATGATTAGTCAATTTATCCCTAGGAGTGTTGCTAGTACTTGGATCACTATTATCCCTAAAAAAGAGAATCCTGTTTCTTTTGATGATTTTAGACCCATTAGTCTTTTCCAATGTTGTAAATAAAATCTGTTCCAAAGTGTTAATGGAAAGACTGAAGTTTTTAATGCCAAAAATCATATCTCCTCATCAATCTGCTTTTACGAAGGATAGAGATATATCTGACAATGTGATTTTTTTTTGCAAGAAATGGTTAGATTTTTGAATAGGAATCAAAAATCGTGGGGACAATGCAAGGAATAAGATTTAGGTGGAAGGAATAATGGGGAATGGAAGGAATTAGTTGGGGACAATTATGGGAAATCGTGGGCTGGGGATAATTATGGGAGCGAAACCGTGGGTTGAAGATAATTACAGGAAACATAGGTTCGGTGCGTGTGAGCGCGTGAAATTTGAAATTATGCTTAAATTGCAAAAAGAGGTCCCAGTGCCCTTAGATTTACAGTATATTCCACTACTATTTATTCTTATGATATATTTTTGTATCTAGTCCCGGGTCACTATATAATGACCGTCACTCAAGAGACCAACTCGAAGAAAAATCAATGAAATGGAAATTTTAGTTAAATTTGTATGTAATTTGTTTATAAAGTACACAAACTTTCATATGAGGCTGTGTAAAAGTTAGGCAAATCACTATTTATCGACTATTTTTAATTATAAATATCATCAAAAATGAACTTCTACACAAGGTCAATATGAACAAATGCATTTTTAAAAACAAATATGAACAAATGCAAGATCAACTGATAACCATTAAAAATAAGGTGAAATTCAACAAATAAATGCACAACATCAATTACGTTACATAATCAACATCAAAAGATTATGAAGGAACATCAACTACTTAAAAAAATAATATACTTAAAATTGGACTTTTAGGGTGGAACCTTGCGTTTGGAGCTACGTTAGGGTTAGCCATTATAGACACGAATGACCCAAAAATAGAGTGTGAAAATGAAAAATTAAAAAAAAATGAAAATAAATTTCATCCACAATCAATGGGAAAATTGGGGAATGCTACAGTCCAGTTTTATGTTTTTGACTGAAGGTTCAGTCAGTAAATATTGTTCTTAGATTCCTTTTATGCGTAGATTTTTTTAGTTAAAGATAAAAATTGTAATCTTAGCTAATTCTGTTGGTTTTTATGAATTACTTTTTCTAAATACTATAAAAAAATTTAGTTTTATTTAATTTAGTTAATATATATAAGCTTTTGTGTAATTAAAGTGAATTTTCTTAAATTTTTTTACTTTAAAGTTAAGAATTTTGAATTAGTGATGCTCAATGGATTTTTGTTTATTTTTAAAAATAAAAATATATTAATATTTTCGAAAAACATTAATATCTACCTTTATAATTCACTTAGTATAATATTTTCAAGTATAAAATTTTATAAAAAATATAATTACTATTTATAAATGATTAATTAATAAAATATAAGTAGGCCCTTAAATGTCATTTTATCTTGTAAGTTAAACAAACAGTTATTCACTATCAGCTAATTTTACCAAACACTTTTATACAATCAGCTAGTCAAAACAGCTAGTCAAAACAGCTAATACAATCAGCAAGTCAAATCAGCTAGTGCAATGAGCTAACAGCTATCAGCTATCAGATAATCACCAAACACCCCCCCTAATAAGTGAAGTTTTATGGGATATAAATAGAATATCATTTATTTTTATTGTTCTTTGTATTAATGGTATATTTGTCTTTTATAAAAAAATTTGTTTACTAAAAGAGAAAACAATGCAAGTAAGAAATTTTAGTTGGGACGGACAAAAGAAATTAAGAAGTTTTGATTGAAACGGAGGAATATCTAATATCAATTGATTTCAATTTAAAACAAGGTGTGTAGATAAATATATAACATTAACTACAGTCAATATTTATTTATTTTAGTTAAACCACCATTGGTGGGGGGAGTTTTTTTTTTTTTAATTAAAAACCAATGAGATAACTCATTGAGAGGGATTATATTAGGGCTCCCCCAGGCCAATAAAAAGTCAGAACATAATACAACATACTTCAGGTCCATGGAGTAATGCTAATGTTTTCAAAAGAAAGGAGTACTATGAATGAATAGAAAATCAAGACATTCCATTTTATGACAATGGAGAGTGGAAGTAAGCCCCAAGCTGGTTAGTGATCGCATTGCGAAGCACACTTTAGCCGAAGATACATCCAAGTATCAAACTGTTGGATGAGTCTTGCTTTTATACAGTGCTGGGTTCAATGATGACTTCTCCGAAGTGAGCTTGTTGTGGTGCTTGCTGAGGAGTGAATTCGAAGTGATGGGAGCTGAAGAGTATCCCCCAAAATTGCTTTTCTAACAGAGGTGGGGAGTATACTCTGCTGCAAGGCTGTGTGTGATAATAACGCAGCTTCATGAGCAACATTATTCTGCTCTCTGAATATATGTTGGAAAGTTATTGGCAGTCCATGGATCAGTTTGTGTATTTGCCATAAATCCCTCTCCATTCTCCATGGTGCAGCCTGCTGGTGATTTATCATTTTAACAACCTGCAATGAATCAGATTCAACTGTTAGGGGAAGTAATCTATTATCAACACACCAGATTAGTCCACATAAGCAAGCTTTAAGTTCTGCATATAGGGGTCCCTTGTGATGGAAAGCACAGAAGATCCAATATATTTCACTTGTCCTTTGTTATCTCTAGCTACAAAACCAGCAGATGCGTAGTTTAAGGCAGGACAAGCTGCATCAGTGTTGAGTTTGTATCCATTATCAGGAGGCTCCCATTTATAACATTTAACACTTTTGATCTTATACTCCTTCCTAATAGGAAAAAAAACTTTTGCTGCAATTGAAGCACAATTTGGTTTGATCACTTGGGGGTGAATGGTGAAAATGGAAGTAATGAAAAAATGTAACTGTTTTCTCATACCAGTGCTAGAGGGTCTAGAATAGTGAACATGTCAATCCATAAAGTTACAGCTACAGGACATGTGTAGAAACAATGATCAAGGGAGTATTCACTATCACAAAAATGACATTTTGAGACTATGTTGATACCCATTCTTTTCAGAATCTCATCAGTTGGTACAAAATTATTAACAAGCTTCCAGGAAAACATAGAGATTTTTGGTAGGAGCAGAGAATTCCATATATACCTTTGTCAGAGAGTAGCAAGGTTGCTTACTCCTAGCTATAGTGTTATATACAGATGAAACAGAGAACTTACCTGTGTCAGATGGCTTCCAAATAAGCTTATCACTCCTGTCAAACAAGGTAAAATGATTCTGCAATTTCAGAACTATGTTAGCAGAAAAACCAGTTGACATTAATGGTAGAATAGAGGTTTTGTCCTGTTGGAATTGTGAGATAGTTAGGGTTGGGAGAGGGATTTCCTCCTCACTCAGCCATAACTGTGATAAGAAACCCAAATCAGTCCAATTAGAATTCCAGAAATTCGAGTCCCCATTTCCCACAGTGATTCTACAATTACTTTCAGCCAACTGAGTTATAGCCTTGACTCTTTTCCAAGGGTCTGAAGTTTTATGGGATTTTGGAAGTGACCATATCAATCTGGCCCAAAGAGTGGTTCCCATTTGTAGTTTCCAGTATAGCTTTATGGTGGGGGGAGTTATATTGGCTTCCCATTGCCTTTAAATTAGCAAAAATAAAATTACAAGAAAAACCGCATGCTAGGGAATAAGATACCCTGCGGTTTTGGGAGAGATCCAAAAGGATTTCTCAATGTAGCATTTTACAGAGTAAAAACGCTGCATCTAGGCATTTGGGATACCTCAAAAAGAATGAGTCACAAAAGGAACTAGTTAACCTAAATAGAACTCATTCTAATCACAAAGATGAATGGGGGCAAAGTGATTGATGAAAGCTGTTATGGGAAACCAATTTGTCCACTTGCTTGTTAAGGAATCAGTTAGACTGAAACACAAGGCAGCCTATGGATATTGATTTCTCTAACATACAATCTTCACTTGAAGAAAAGCACCCTGTCTTTTTGCTCGGTGTAGTTCAGTAAAAATGAGTGCCACTGTATAACTTCAGGAACAGCTGACAATCCATATTTCCTGCAAAATATAATAGAGAGAAATCAGCAGTATCCATTCCTGATTCTCAATGTAGGTATACCTTGTTTATCAAGAAACAGCGCACCTTTTTGCAACTTGTGGCATGTTACTCATGGTAATTTCACAAGAGAGGTGGTGTTTTGGAGCTTTGCAAGACTATCTGCCACCTGATTTCCTTGTCTAAGAGTATGCATAGCAATTGCAGGAAATAGAGTATTGGAGACATGATATACAAGATGGCAGATTTTCCAATGGGCTAAGGAAATGTCCTGAATCATTCTGATTGCAGCAAGACAGTCTTATAAATTATCAAGAAATATATAAAAGGTTTAATTAATTGTCTCACATGCCCTCTCTCTTGTAATTATTATTATTTAAATAGAATAAAAGAAAAATCAATGAAATGGAAATTTTAGTTAAATTTTTATGTAATTTTTTTATAAAGTACACAAACTTTCATATGAGGACATGTAAAAGTTAGGCAAATCACTTTTTATCGACTATTTTTAATTACAAATATCATCAAAAATGAACTTTGACACATGGTCAATATGAACAAATGCAAGATCAATTGAAAACCATTAAAAATGAGGTGAAATTCAACAAATTAGTGCACAACATCAATTATGTTACATAATCAACATCAAGAGATTACGAAGGAACATCAACTACCTAATTTTTGGGCTGACTTACTATATTAGTTTTTGACAGCGTTTAAATTTAGTCTAGTTTTATTTCATTGCAAAAGTGTGTTCTAAACATAAAGATTATGCTTTTGGTGTATTTACAATTTTACCAAATAGAGTTCACTAGTTGAGTAATTGACAACCAAGCCATCCATCACATGGGCGCTTATTCGACGATCAAAGGCGCAACAACTTTGATCACCATGGCGCCTTTGTTTCAGCATTGGAACAGGCGTGAATTTTAGGGTGGAATGATTAGTAATTGGACTTTTAGGGTGGAACCTTGCGTTTGGAGCTACGTTAGGGTTAGCCATTATAGACACGAATGACCCAAAAATAGTAGTGAAAATGAAAATAAAACAAATAAATATAAAAATCATCCACAATTAATTACAGCGCAGAAAAAGTTTTTGACTGAGATTGTCCTACCATATTATGTGTAGGATGAATGATAATTTATGTGTTTAATGGATTTGTTCATTTATTTCACAGATTTGTTAGTTCATTTACACATGAACTCAGATTATAACAAATAAAGATGTGAAACACACGAACAAATCTATCAAACACATGAACCCAGCTTATAGCAAACAAAGTTGTGAAAAACACGAACAAATTTATTAAACACATAAACTACATATCATCCGTTCTACCAAACGGTTCCACCCAAAATTTTGTAATTACGACACTCTCAATCAACTGATCAAACCCAACAAAATAGAAAAGTAATCCGTAAATAAGCAAGAAATGGAAGACAAGAAACGTGCGACCACATACATATAGACACAGTTGAGGACGAATCACGGGCGCTTGACTCGCCAGTTGCCGCTAAAAGACGATCCCATCCAAAACTTTACGATCTTCACCTAATTTTGCCGATCGATTTAACGCCATTGCTACATAAATTATTAGCAAAGTCATATATAAAACCTTCGAAACGCATTAATCCTCACTCAATTTTGACCCAAACAGTGAAATTGAATGTGAGAGCTCAAAGGAGGTTGGTTTTGATTTCGGTTAGACAAGTTCTCAATTGATACAGGTCTCAATTGGTCTCACTGATTAATTATGATTAATATATGTAAACAATCAGTTCTGAAACTGAGAAGACCAAGCATAAAAGTGAGAAGGTCAACAATAATACGTAAAAGATTGGGATTAAAAGTGAGAAAATCAACAATTGTCACTAAACTCAACTGAGATTGGTCTCAAAAGACCTTTTCCTTCAGTTAATTATATGCATTTGAATTAAAATTATTTGATTATAATTAAATTTTTGTCTTGTCGAACTCGGTTAAATTAGGTTTAGGTTGGATTCAACCTACTATTTATTCTAATTTAATCAAATTGTGTTGAGTTAATATATGCCTAATTATTGAGTCACATAATTAAAACTAACAGTTCTACTATATTATTAAAAATAAAACAAACAATTTCTCACTTTTCTTTTCTTTTTCTTCAATTTTGCACCCCCTAAAGAATAAGAGAATCTTGATTGATGGTTCTCATATACACAAGTAAGCATATGGGTAGGGTTCCAAGCCATCTTTGATTGATGGCTTAGGTTAAAACCGTACGAAATTGGCAGCATCTATAAGATCGATCATTCTCCCTTTGTTGTAAAAAAAAAAAAAAAAATCATTCTCCCTTTATGATTGTCATCCACACAAAACTTGCCATTTTGCCACCATCGAATGCAATAGTGATGAGCATTTTAACAGCAATTATTGCATGCAATTCATCCATCAAATATTGACTGTCCTTGTTCTGGAAAATCGACGTCGACATAATATAGTTCAAAAGTAGTAATGACATGTACATGTTCTTTTCCAAGTTCGTATCTGTTACTCCCTCTCTATAGTGACCAGCAAGTCAGCAACAAAGAGTTTTAGCGAACATAGAAGGGAGGACACTAGTTAATGGTTCGAGTTTAATATAAAAGGCGAGCATGGGGCGCTAAGTTTGATTATTGTTGCCCTGTTACCATTCCCTCTCCAATTCCGTAATTCGGGGGGAAAGAAGGCGGGACAGTTGAGGAGTTCACGCGCCCTTGTATCCTTGGTGGCTGCACGGCTCCTTCCAGATCGATAACTTCTCTTTGGTGTCCCTGCGGAAGGTCCGCCTGGTTTCCTTGGGGTTCCCTCCGCCTAAGGTTTTCCCGAGTAGAGAGTACCCACTGGCGGTACAATTCATTGTTAGCTCTCATGAATTCCAACGCTGCCAATTCCTCCGCGTTGACCAAGGCTTGTCCGTCTTCCGGGAAAGAGTTTAATTTTTGGGCTGAGCTACAAAGAGTTTAATCAACATTTGCTGTATTATTAATTACATCATGTCTCAACTAACTTTAAATGTCACTTAATATTTTTTAAACAAACTTATATGAATCCTGGAAATAAAAAAATTAATATGAAAACCTTAATTTTTTGCGGTA
The DNA here is from genome assembly GCA_963678965.1 of Cruciata laevipes. Lineage (NCBI taxonomy): Eukaryota > Viridiplantae > Streptophyta > Magnoliopsida > Gentianales > Rubiaceae > Cruciata > Cruciata laevipes. The sequence goes on from OY787637.1 coordinate 21,547,139, forward strand.
ACACCTAAATTTAATACAGCATTGTTTTCATAATTTAATACATTTCTCCTAACAGTGTGTTTTGGCACACTCACCAGCCAAGAGAATATAAATGAGGACACGTGAACCTCGCCAATTCTCTTATTATGAATACGAACATTCAACTTAATTAAAACGACTGCCCGTGAACTGAAACAGATTGGCCAAATGATCTCAGCCTCATTTTCTTCCCTTCATGACAAAATTTCTTTCTTTTTAAGCTTTAAATTTTTTCTAAAATTTCTTATGCATAAAACACATCCAAGTTTTATTAAATTGGGAAATGTTTACGCTTCAATTTTCATTTTTGACTAAACCTTTAGTCAGTACTCAACCTATAGAAAATTAGCACAATTAAAGGTCCAGTCAACTACACTATAGCCTAATCCTTCATGTCACTGAATTTTTAATTTCTCTTAAATATTTTAATTGATCTATACGCGAACCCTAAAATGTAAATTTTGACCGGAATTATAATGAATTTTTATGGTTATATGAAATTTGGCTAAATCTAAGCTCACCCCATCCAAATGATCGGATTAAACCACACTTTAAGTTTAAACCTCGTTTCTTATACAATTTCTCCCGCTTTGGTTTAAAATACACATTTTAAGTCAATTTTTTCAAAGCGTATGTGATTGTATTCGGATACCTGAAACTCTATTTTTGAACTATAAAATGTTTAAACATTACTCATACATAAAAGTAAAGTCATTAATGGTTAAAGAGAAAGTCTTGGGTGAGACCTGTCCTTGTGGAGACCAAGAGCAGGGGAATGAGCATTTACTGTTTCTGCTTGATCTTTTAGTCAGTTTGTTTGATCTTTCAATCAATGTCTTTGAGTATTTTTGTTTTGCCTTGATTTTTCAGTTAATTTGATCTTTCGTTCAATTTGCTTGATCTTTCGGTTAATTTTCTTGATCATTTCCTTGGTCAATTTCACCAACGACAAATTCAATCAAGGAAATCGGCGGGTTTAAAGCTCACCAACGACAAATTCAATCAATAACGGTCTCATATAATCTTTGGTCTCATTTGAGACAGGTCTCAAATGAGAATTTGCCATGGTTAAATGGACTCGGAAAAAAAGTAGAAAAAAAATGCACATTCACTAATTTCGACATACCTAGAAACAGTAACTACAACAGACAGAAGATCTGAACTCCCTTCGACGAGTCATTCACTGATAATTAACTTATGTACATGTATGTGTAGTGTGAAAGTGAACCAGAATTTATTGAATTTGTGAATGCATTCGTCACTCGAAATTTCTTGCCTTTTCAATGAACTGAACGTAGGACAAGCGATGCCTCTTGAAAAGATAAGTGTATGTGATCACTCGAAAATTCCAATTTCCAATAAGCATCCCACTTTAAAACTATTCGAACCAAAAAAAAAACAAATTCAAAAATCCATATAAAGTGGCCAAACAGGCTTCATATAAACATTCACGGGCGCACAAAAAAACAGGGACCAAGAATATTAACACTCATCGATGAAGAAACAAGGCTGTGAGATTCAAGCCATTGGAATCAACTACACAATCACCAAACAAAGTTCAAAAAACCCTTTTGATTTCCTCATCAAACAAGCCAAGGACAGCCCACAATGTGGAAATGATCATCGTGTTCGCCGGAATGTTCTGAAAGATGTGACCTGCACGGCTAGGCCATGGGAAATCCTCGCCATCGTCGGCCCGAGCGGCGCCGGAAAATCATCACTGCTGGAGATTCTCGCCGGAAGGATAAAGCCGCAGAATGCAACCATTTTCGCGAACCGTGAGCCGCTTGATGCTCCTCGGTTCAGGAAAATCTCCGGCTATGTGACGCAGAAGGACACCTTGTTTCCTCTTCTCACTGTTGAGGAGACGCTGATGTTCACCGCCATGCTCCGGCTGAGGCTTCCCGGAGCTGAGCTCCGGTCACGGGTGAAGGCGCTGATGGCGGAGCTGGGGCTGAGCCATGTCGCCGGAGCGCGAGTCGGAGATGAGCGGATCAGGGGAATCTCCGGCGGAGAGAGGCGGAGGGTTTCCATCGGCGTGGAGGTTATTCATGACCCGAGCGTCCTCATCCTCGACGAACCGACATCGGGGCTCGACAGCACCGCCTCGCTGCAGATCATCGACATGGTGAAGAAGATGGCGGAGATTCGAGGCCGGACTATAATCCTGAGCATTCATCAGCCAGGTTTCAGGATTGTGAAGCTCTTCAATTCCATTCTCCTTCTAGCTAATGGCAGGGTTTTGCATCATGGGACGGTCGAAAAGCTCGGGCTGAGCATGACAGAGATGGGGTTAGCCCTTCCAATCCATGTCAACATCGTCGAATTCGCTATCGAATCCATTGAAATGATCGAAAACCGCGATCAAACCCTGAATCAGGCTCAGGAGATTGGAAATGGTAAGTTTACATTGCAGCAACTGTTTAATCAGTCAAAGGTAATAGATGAGGAAGTGATGAATTTAGGGATTCCATATTCGTACGATTTCGCGAATTCCAGATTGAGGGAAACTGTGATTCTGAGCCATAGATTCTGGAAAAACATTTCCAGGACTAAGGAGCTTTTTCGCTGTAGAAGCCTTCAAATGCTGGTTTCAAGTCTAGTCCTAGGTTCCATTTTCTACAACCTCAAGCACAATGCAACAGGTGCTGAGGAGAGAGTAGGCCTTTTTGCATTCGTCTTGACATTTCTGCTCTCGAGCACAACAGAAGCTCTCCCAATCTTCCTCCAGGAAAGGGACATCCTGATGAAGGAGACCTCCTGCGGGAGCTATCGCGTATCATCTTACGCGATAGCCAACGCGCTCGTTTATCTCCCATTTCTGATGATCTCAGCCCTTCTTTTCAGCCTCCCCTTGTACTGGATGGTTGGATTGCACAAGAGCTTCATGGCATTTTCACATTTCCTGTTCCTGATATGGCTGATTCTCTACACAGCGAATTCTGTAGTGGTTTGTTTCAGTGCATTGGTCCCAAACTTCATAGTAGGGAACTCTGTGGTTTCCGGGGTGATGGGGTCTTTCTTCCTGTTTTCAGGCTACTTCATATCGAAAACCGGGATCCCGAATTACTGGATCTTCATGCATTACATTTCTCTTTTTAAGTACCCTTTTGAGGGGCTCTTGATCAATGAATTCTCCGGAGAAGGGTGCTTGGAGTACATGATGGGAGGGTGTGTGATGAGCGGTGAGGATGTGCTCAAGGAGGTTGGATACGGCGAGGAAAGTCGGTGGAGGAATGTGGTGATAATGGTGTGCTTTATCATGGTTTACAGGTTCACTTCTTATGTGTTTTTGAGGTGGAGATGCTCTCACAGAGGACTCAGAGGTATTCTCATATGATGATGATGATGATGATGATGATGATGATGATGATGATGATGATGATGATGATGATGATGATGGAAGAATTAACAGATTGACGAATTATTAGTGTTTTATGTTTTGTTTTTTGGTTTTTTTCTCACTAGAGCCGGGTCCTCGATCACTATATTTGTTTGGAGGGTATTGAAAGTCAATAGTGGTTGTAGTTTGGCCAGGGGAAAAGTATTTTAACTTCTTGTAGCCTTGTAGGTTATTTTGTTTTGTGTAACAATCCTTTTATAATTTATTTTAGCAAAGTCACATTAAAAATTGGATTTATTTAGTTAAAATATATACTAGACCTTGCTTCATAAATTGTAAGACCTAAATTTTGTGTATGAAAAATAGATATTTGGACTACATTTCCCATCCTCATAAATCTCTCACTCTCGATCTGGCGATAGGTGATTATTATCCATATAGTTTCAATTCTTCAACTTTTTGCAATCACAATGTCGGTGAATGCATCGTCGCGTATTGTTGCTATCTTTTGCATCACGATTTTTCTTAGTTTGTGGTGGCAGTGATTGTTATCCTCACTACCTACCTTCTCTTTATTTCTTCTTCGTTTTATGTGTTGATCTTTGATTATGCACGAGCATCCTGATTCGTGTGTTATGACACATGTAAACTTTATGTTTTTTTTTAAATAGAGATTTTTTAAATGTAAAATCCCTCCTACAAAATTTAAATGTAAAATTTACCCCCAGCGTTTTATTTTTGTGCCAAAACATGCCACTCTAAATAACACTCTGTTATCTCTTTAAACATGTCAAATGTCGGAGGGAATAATAGTAATTTCAATTTTAAATTTCAAAAAATAAAGCAAGTTCTAAGATTCTACCTTGGATCATCCAGATGGTAGGCAAAACAGTCCCGGTAGTCTTCTTATGAACAGGTGGCGCGTGAACTGCCAATGTAATAATACGTGAACTGCACACGTATGTCGTCTGCACTTTCCACCGACGCGTGGACCTGGTGTCGGGATGGCAACAACTGCATGTCGGGGCGGTGGCGGTGGAGTGGAGACCGAGAGTCTTCTATGAGATTTATTTGCGGTCATTATCGACAACGTTGAAGTAGTAGAGGCATCAGGGGGCCTTACTGAATACGCCTGGAGGTTTTCCGGCCACGAGGCCTTCCTTGAAGTGGAATGATGGTTTCTTGTGACATTGATCGATGCGACCAGTAAGCAATTAATGAAATTATAAAATGTAATATTAACCGAAAAGAAAAAATTTCACGAACACTACTTCAATAATTCCTCATCTATAAACATCATACTTCAGATGTTGCTCTGGTAAGTTTTCCGGAAGCATCTCCGACATTCAAGCTCAGTACCAAAGAAAACCATATCATAATATCAATCTATAAGTGTAAACATATACTATAGAACACGAAGGAACAATCACGTTGAGCAAGAAAGAAAATCTTAGTACCTATTCAACGCCTTTGCCTTTTGGATCCATACCTTCCCTCCCTCTTATCTCTTCTTTTTCTCTCTAAACACATTCTGTGCGAAAACCGTTCTTTATCATGTCTAAACACATTTAATGTGTGGCTTATCCTCTGCCGTATTTCTTGATGGCAGTGATATAAAATTTCAAGTGGAAACTAATAGATTTGTGGGATGTCTAAGTGTTGTACTCACCCACAAGTGTAAACTGGTCTCTTTTCCATTTTTCTTGTGTGCATTTGATGAAACCCGCCCCACCCCATTGTGAATATTATCCGCGGATCGGGCGAGTCAAATTATCCATGGGGGACGGATATCTTTATCGATCGACCCGCCATAGAAGAATATTAAATGACTTGTCTTTCATACTACACTTAGGCTCAAGTAGGTATATATCCAATTATGTGCTATCAACCCCAACATCTGAATCTTCATTATCAAAATAATATTCTGCATATGCGCGCACTTGTAGGCTGCATCTTCATTATCATCCATCACCTCATCATTACCACCAGTAACCTCACTCAATGTTTCATTTCGCGACTTCTACGGACTCTATGCCTCAAACATGGCACACAAATCAAGATTTGGGCATCACACCTCATGCGTAAGTACTCACCATCTAACACATCTCCATTCCAAGCATTAAGCCTCCTTTTGAACACTTTTATCCCAACATCGTTAGAGCTTGCATTATATACAATAACTGCAAGAATTTTCTTGATGCCCCATTCTTTTAATCATTTATCTAAAGTCAACCCCATTACATTACTTGCATAGCTTGAAACTTGATAAAAACTGATAATTTTCTTATGTAACACTGATCATCAATAAAACGAGCAGTCACACACAAATAACTCAAATTTTGAATTGAGGTCCAAGTGTCATTTGTGAGACATATAGATGATGAAAGATTCTTAAAATACTGCTGCAACTTTCTTATTTCATCTAAAAAAACATCATAGCAATCTCTAGCCAAGGTAGCGCGAGAAGGAATCACAAATCTAGGCTCTAATCATAGCGAATTAGAGGTGAAGAATAGTGGAAAAGAAAGAAAATAAATTGAAAAGAAAATTGGAAGGAGGAAAAAGTTTATAGAAAATGAAAGGTAAATTAGATAGTCAAATTTACATTAAATGAGGCTTATTTAATGTTATTTTTTTAGTTTTTTTAAAAGTTTGGAGTAAATCTGACTTTTTTTCTAAAATTTGTAATCACAAATGAGCCTCTTTCGATTCCACAAGCACTATCACAAACTTCTGCTTTATATATACTCCCTCCGTCCCAGCCGAAACTGCACACTTTTTAGTCAACTTTGTCTGGGCATGTTTGACCGTAAATTTCAATTGGCATATTTGCTATAATAATATCATATGGGATATGATTAGATTCACAATGCGCTCTATTTTTTAGGTATAAAAGTTTTAGACCATAATAATGTATAAAAATAAAGTTATTCACGGTCAAACATGTTCTAAAAAAATTGACCAAAAAGTGTGCAGTTATGGCTGGGACGGAGTGATAGTATAGATCGATAGATAGAAATTATATATCATCGTGTATATATATTAAATTGTCACACGTGTTAATATATATTTAAAATAAATAATTTTTAAAGTATATTTAAGGCTGCATAATCGATACAAACTACAATACCAAAATTGTACATTGAATCTATACTTTGTGAGAGTAATTGTGGAAGCGACATGTGGTGCTTTCACAAAATTTTCTTTAAAAAATGCATTTAATAAGTATTTAATGCACTTACACTCTTTTTCTCATATTCTTTTAATTTTATCTCAAATGTTTCTCTCTAAATTATCTATTGGAGAATAACGGTTGCAAGAAGTTGAATACCAACATAACGTACAGATGTTTTGTCACGAGAGTCTTTCACTTTAGGGAAAATTTGTATTAAGGGCGGTGGAACTTTCTTTATTTTGAAGTGGGGTGTAAATTTGTTCATTATTTCTTAATATAATTGACAATTTTCTATAATAAATCTACGTATAATCAATCAAATTCAAAGCATTAAGTAATATGTAAGGTAATTGGTTGCTATCAAAAGAACATCAAGTTTAATTCTGTAAAATAAAACATAATCAATGTAATATTTTCCTTACGGAGATGTGCATATACACAAATCTACGTTATTAAATAATTCAGTTAACAAAAATAGAAATTAAAAATTGCAAAAAATAGGTTTGAAATTATAAAGTTCTAACAGGGTATTATGGTAAAATGTGAACTAACAAAAGAAGATAATACATGCATTTCCATTCATAAGCAAAATTGTGATTTGTGAATACCTAAAATGTGTTTATTGAAGTAAATACAACGTCGTTTATTCCACACACATTTTGAAGCGAATAACTATTCTAGTTCCCTTTAGGGATTATTTAGTTAAAGACATTAATTAATACCCTTGTTTTTATTATTTTAGTTTAGATTCATTTGTATTTAATTATGTTTTCAATTTTGTTTTACTAAGTTTACTTTTATTTGATTAAATCAAATCCGTTCAATTCAATTTTAAATTTATTTTTAACCCTATTATTTAGTTCTAGTTTTAAAATTCAGTTCACCTTTTGATATTAAAATTTTTCATTGAGTTTATTAAGATTTGGTTGAAAACAATTCAATTTAGTTAAATTTATTCTAGTTCATGTTCATTAGGATCAGAAAAAATTAATGGAGAAAATTTGAATAAATATAATTTAATTGAACTTAATTAAACTAAATAAAAGTGAATCTAAAAGATTGGATGATCATACCAAATTGAATTGAATGTCAACAAAATTTATATGGTCTTGATGAAGACTCACAAAAATAAGAAAAATAAGGGTATTTAGTTAAATATGGTTATTAAGAAAATTTAAATTAATTAACTATTGCCCTTTCTAGAAAGTGTAATTCTCCTGTGAAGCAGCCTCACCCATGAGGCAAGGCCAAATAAGGAAAATTTCATTGCTATCACCTCATCATAACTCACTACCACCTCATCAAACCTCGACTCCACCTCATCAAATCTCGGAGGCAGTTCATCAAACATGTCACATCATCTAAACATTTGTGTCAATTCATCAAACCTCAGCAAAAAGAGTGTTTACTTGGTCCTGCCTCTTGGGTGAGCCTGTCTCACCCAAGAATTTGTCTTTTAGAAATTTTACGAAAATTATACCCTACTTTCAAATAAAGATAGTTCCACTGCTGTCTACTCCTAATGCAAATTTTCCCTTCACTTTAATCACAATTCGCTACACCATACATATTTTTTTCCTTCATTAAGATACTCATCTATTTTTTAAAATTGTCTTTACAGTAATTTTTACATGTATATGTTATTATTAATTTTATTATTTATTAAAATTAATTGTAGTCAAATACGATAAATCTTGAAATCATAAAATTAATTGTAGCCAACTATATACTAATCACACGCTGCGATTAATTTGATCACTTCGATTCCGAAAATGCCTTATTTTGTCCGGAGCAAATGTCACGGATCCCAAATTTCATTAGACGTTAAAATCATGTGAAACCAGAAAAATGAGTCAATCAAATCGTAAGCTGTTAAGACAATGATAATTCGTCACCTTTGATTCTTATCCATTTGCTATTTGTAGTGTTCTCTCCAGGTTTATGAAAAATTTACAATATGACATCGTAAATTTACTTTCCGTTCTATAAATAACCGTGAACTATATTGTATGGGTAAATTATATAGGGAAAATTCCCAATAAGGGCGTAATAAGAATCAAAATTCCTACTTAATGTGTAAAACTTTCATAATTCCTATTAAGGGCGTGGAATTATATTTATTGTTTTAAAAATAGTTAAATGACTACTTTAGCAATCATTATTTAGTATTTTAGTTCTATAATTTTTAATTCTATTACATCATTCACTTAAGGCAATTTTAGTTGAACTAAACTAAACTCAATATATCTAAACTGAATTGAACTAAGTTGGCTAGAAAGAAGTGAAATGAATAATAATTATCGTTCATAAATTTCAGTGTGAACGAGTCAATTTTTGATTGGATTGATTTGAAATGAATTAAACTGAACTAAACTGTACTGAACTAAACTGAGCTAAACTAAATTGAATTGAACTGAACTAAACAAAATTAGATGTAGGAAAATATATTTTAAGTAATCAAATTTTAATTGACTTAAATTTAGACGAACTAAATTAATTGAAATCAAAAGAAATTAATGAAACTGAACTTTTTTAAAATTAATTGGGAATGAGGCTGAACTAAATTTATTTAAATTGAACTGAAATTATTTTTAAATTTTTTTTGCTACAAAATAAGTTCAATTTTTGTAATGTGATTTTCTATTAAATGGTAGAATAGTCAATTAACATTAACTTAACCATAAAATTTATTCCACGCCCTTACTAGGAATTATGAAAGTTTTACGCCTTAAGTAGGAATTTAGATTCTTATTACGCCCTTAGTAGAAATTTTCCCAATTATATACTCCTGCACATCATATCAATCTGCACATGAACAATTTATAAAGTTAAAATTGTATTATAACTTTGACCATAAAATTGAAGTGATAAATAATCTAGAAAATTATCGTATTTGATTTTGTTAGATTTAGAATGTCATGTATTTATTTTAACAATATCAAATTTTTACGACTTGTATTTGCATATAATTAAAGATATTAATAATTAAATATTTTTAGAGTTAACAGATGAAAGTTAAAGTGTGCAAATTAGGTTGAGACGGAGGGAGTATATGTGTATTTTTTATAATATAATGAGTTGTATAGTTCCATACACAAAAAATTAGATTTGTTATCCAGAGTTGTTTAGATTCAAAATATATTGGATAATCTCTAGGATTAGAGTTGATAACAAATAGACCTATATTATTTAGTAATAACATTGGATGACCTCCATATTTTATGATGGTGAGACTACATTTGCTTGTGTATAGGAAAATTAAATTTATAAAGTTAAAATTCTAACTCAAAAATTTGGTCTTATAAAATTTTATGTTTTGACGAAAAATCTAACTTTGTTTTTTTTTAAATGAAAATCTTACTTAAAATAAAACCACACTATCATGAATGAAAGTACGTACTAGTTCATACGGATTTTGTTCTTTCGTTTCACGAGGCAAATGGAAAATCTGTAAAACAGAAGACAAATAATAATTTCTTACTAATGTCTTTGAATAAGCTATTTGATTATTGACACTGACAATATAATCATTGACTGTTCCCTTTAAATAACCCTTCAAAACCAAACCAACGTACACGCCATTCCAAACACTCGCAGCTGCAGTTTTGGATTTCATCTTCAACACCAAACCCTAACTGCCAAATTTCAGCATCTACTTACAGTCTGAAAATCGAAGTCTCAATTTCAAAAAATCTAACAACAATAATGGCCGTTGAAGATTTGAACTTTTTCGATTTCAACCAAATTCTTGATCTGAATCAGAAATATGAAATTTCTCATCTTTTCTCTTCTTCCTCGTTTTCCTTGGCATTACCTGAGCAAGAAGCGAAAAGGGATAACCGGGAAGTGCTGATGGAGATCATTCAGAGCATGCCGGAATCGTGCTTCGAGCTGTCGCTGCGAGACATCATCGATCATCAGCACCGTGAAGGAGACGCCGACGGAGATGTTATAGAACTCGAGGGAGCGCCGGCGCCGGAAGAGAGCTTTGCCGGTAAGAAGAGCCGGTATAATTTTCGCCGGAGAAAGAACCGGAGAATGAGCAGCATGGATAGCAGGGGTTTTCAGTTGAAGATGTTCAGCCCGGCGTTTTCTCTCGTCTTCTTCAACGGTAAAAAGCAGAGAGAAAAGATGGATTTTTCAGACAAGCAGAGAAGTGTCAGTTCTGATGATTCTGATCATTCTTCGAGTAAAAGCAGGTAAATTTCCAGAAATTCTCTTCTATATAGAGTGAATTTCACTGTCTTATTTTTGCATGGAATCTATATCGGAAAATGGAACATCTAATTATTTTCTATTTTCCCTCTGATTTTACAGAGTACTCCAAAGCAAGTTTCCATGTTGTTGGCAGTTCAGATGAAGGAGGCAACTTCAATATTAAGCGGTGTTAATTAAAGCACATTATCATCATCTGAGTCTTGTACTTAGATTTGTTATTATATGGCCGTGTGGTTTTTTGTTGGATTTTGGCTTAAAGTTTTGTGTAAAGTTTTTTAGCATTTGACCAACAATGTTTAGTTTGAAATTTGATTCGATTTTATGTTTGTTCTTTCAAAATTTATTGTTTGGTTGGAGGTTTGAGGGAAACCCACGGTTTGCTCTACATCATTTCATCTAAAGTTCGATTTGGTTAACCAATAATGATATGGTTAATCATAAGATTTTCAAAACATTATAATTACAAATTCTATTGAATATTAGGGACTCTGTTTGCTAAAACTTATTGAGAAAGTCTTGGGTGAGACCTGTCCTTGTGGAGACCAAGAGCAGGGGAATGAGCATTTACTGTTTCTGCTTGATCTTTTAGTCAGTTTGTTTGATCTTTCAATCAATGTCCTTGAGTATTTTTGTTTTGCCTTGATTTTTCAGTTAATTTGATCTTTCGTTCAATTTGCTTGATCTTTCGGTCAATTTCTTGATCATTTCCTTGCTTAATTTCACCAACGACAAATTTAATCAAGGAAATCGGCGGGTTTAAAGCTCACCAACAAAAAATTCAATCAATAACAGTCTCATATAATCTTTGGTCTCATTTGAGAAATGAGAATTTGCCAAACTTGTTTCTTGATGTACTGAACTGAACTGAAAATTAGTGTATTGAAAAATAGAACCAGTATAACTAAATTAACCTGAATTTCATCAAATTGTATTTTCACTGAACTGAACTGAACTGAACTGATCTACAGACAAGCTCTGGCAAACAGGGCCTAAGTTGGCATATGATATCTATCATTTCCATTATAAAAAACTGTTTAAATGAAATACTAGAACTTGATTTTTTGCCACTTAATATTCAATTTCCTAAAATGAAAATTAAAGCATTCACAATGGTTTTACTTAATTAGTGCACTTTTGTTGATAAAATTACCACCGTTACTTATTATTTACTTAAAGAGTGGGTATCCTGTTTTGTAACCAATTAAGAAAGACCGTGACATTGTTTAGTAATCACTTCCTATCTAAAAGTTCTTACATGTAGTGTCATGAAATCCAGTCAAATTATTGTTTAAAGCGTCAAAAATAACATATAACATTTTTACAATTAAAAGGGAAATGTTTGGTTAAATTTTCTTAATTATAAAAAATTTCATGAATTCTTATCATGTTCATATAAAATAATAAATATCTTTTAAATTTATGAATACAACATAACAATAAACAATATGGACAACATTAAAAATGCTAAAAATCTAATTATATGGGTGATGAATATGACATGATGGATCTTGTAGAGTTTATACCGAAAAGAAGGAAGAAACTAGAGCATATCCACCTGTCCCTCCCGCAAAACGCTAATCACAGAGATCCCCACCGCCGCCAACACTCTGTCAATCTGTCAACATCCCACGTCGCACCGCCGCCGTCCCCACCGCCGCCAACCGGATTCACACCGAGTCCTATAAATCAAGAAGAATTCAGAGATGGGTTCTAAGCTCAGCTCCAACAAGATGAGTAAAGAAGAACTCGAAATGGTCCTCGGAAAAGCCAAGCAAATTGTCTCATCAAACCCTGTTGTTGTCTTCAGGTAACTACCACAAATAATCTTCCCATTGATTCATTAGAATTTAATTTTTCGTAGCAAAAAAAAGTCAAACCCCCTTTTGCAGTGATTGATGATCTTGGGGTTTTCTGGTTTTTGAATTCTTGTTCATTAATATGGCTCAAGTTCAAATTTTTAACGTTTCTTGAGCTTGTATAATTTCTTCAAAAAAAATGACTACTTTTTATTTTGGCAGCAAAACATACTGTGGCTATTGCACGAGTGTGAAACAACTGCTGTCCCAGCTAGGTGCAACCTTCAAAGTGATTGAGCTTGATGAGGAAAGTGAGTGCTTCAATTTTGATGTTTCCTTTTTGGGAAAATTAAAACTGTATTGTTTTATCTTGTTGGTGAAGATACTGATGAGTTGTGAATTGTTGAATTTTGTGTTTGGAGGTGATGGTACTGAAACCCAAGCTGCTCTGCTGGAGTGGACTGGCCAGAGGAGTGTCCCAAATGTGTTCATTGGCGGCAAACACATTGGCGGTTGTGATAGTGAGTCCTTTTTCTTGCCTGTTCCATTTGTGTGTGTGTGTGTGTTCCTGTTTTGGGATCATTGTAGTTGCTATAGGCAAAAAATCTTCTTTTTTTTTCCTGAAAATTATGAGAATATGTGATTATATGACTTCATACTGCTTAAAAAACGATCATTCATTCATAGAATTCCGATGGTTGTGCACATTGGTGTGGCCATGCTTATGTTGATGTTGTTCTGAACCTGCAGCTGTCACCGCGAAGCATCAGAAGGGGGAGCTGGTTCCCATGCTGAATCAGGCTGGTGCGATTGCAAACAACTCTGCTCAGCTGTAGAACAAATTGTGAACCATACTTTGCTTGTTCTGGTTTAAGTTTCAATAGAAGATCCTCTATCAGAGTTTAGCATACTTGCTTCTGTACTCATGTTGAATGTTAATGACAGATTTATGTTTATGGTCTATTATGCCTTCTGTATTCTTTGAATCCCCAACTTTGTATTTAACAAAAGGTAGTATCTGCACCGTTCTACAATGGAATGAAGTGCAAGGCGCTCAATAAGAGTTCCGACTTCAGATTTATGTGTCAGTCTCCTGTAAGAGAATTACATTGTGGATTATGGTCTCATACTCTCATATGTCTATAAGTATAAAGAAGAGAAAAGTGCTCATATAGCCCTCAGTTATGTGATAAGTGCAAATATAACCCCGAGTTTTTGATAAGTGCAATTATAACCTAACATTGTATTTTTGATGAGTTTCTAAACAATATATTTGGATGGTTTATGAAATTCACTTTAAATTCAAAGAGAATTACTGTTTACTCACATATGTGTATACCTGAATTGGTCATATCAGCATGTTTAGGGTTATATTTTACATAAATTTGATCGGAAGAGGGTCATAATCGCACTTAACCAAAAACTGGGGGTTATAATCGCACTCAACCAAGAATTGAGGGTCACAATCGCACTTAATCCATAACTTGGGGTCATCTAAGCATTTTGCCCTATAAAGAAAAACACTTTCTATTAAATTTTGAGATCAAAATGTAAATACTAAATTTTTTGTTCTCATTTCCAAATTCTTCTCATATATTTTTAAACCATAATACACCTACATGCTAGAGACCTACTCAAGTAGTCACCACCCACCACCACATTGACATCAGACCCAAACCTCGTTGAGGATTCAAACATCACGTGCGGCAATCCTAAATAAGAACTTGGAAGTACCAACCTCAGAACCAAAATGTGCAATCTCACAGTTGTGTTGTTGAACTATCACCGACTATCGCAACTTCATCGCCGATGGCCTCAATTTTACCGTTGACAATTAAGCTATCACAACATACTAGTATACTACCACGTATGTCACTTTATTTTATTTATAGTTCAAAAGACAGAGAATGCACTTCAAGTATCGTATCTTTAGAATTCTCTGTTTTTCAAATTGTTTCCAACCGTGGAGGTTTATTTATCAGGATGTAATTCATTCGATTTTTTGGTTGGGAAGAGTCATGAATAATTCTCTCTTTTAGTTATACAAATAACTGAATTTTTGCCCTGAAATCTATTTAATTATATATTTACATTAGAATGTTCAAATTTTAAAATAAAATATAATAAAAGATACTATAAACTTTTTATAAATGTTTGAAAAGTTGAAAATTTTCAAGTTTAACTAAAATAAAATAAAAAATCATTTGTTATAAATATTAAGAAAAATGTACCGAGCACCAAAGATTTAAGATTTAAGATTTAAGACCCGAGTCAAACTCACATAGCTTTCCCTGCTAAAACCCCTCCCTTGGGAGTGAAGAAGGTTGATCATGGAAGCCACCGGAAATTCACCCGACAACACTGTAATCCTCTTTCTTCTTTCTGCAGTTTGTTGCTTTATTCTCTTTTAGCACGCTCTCATTCTGGGCTGGCTTTATATTAATCAGATTCCCGCTTGAAATGATGGTTGCTAGATTTATATTTTTGATCTTCATAAGGGTTATTGGTACTCTGTTTGTCTCTGAACATTATATTTTGACAGCTCCTGAATTCATATATGGGTTTCTTGGTTGATCAGTGGATATCAAGAGAATTATAATTGTTTTTGTCTGTTGTTTTCTAATTCATGCTTTACATATCATTGGTGTCTATGTCATAAATTTTCTGAATTTTTTCGTGGCATGCTCAAGAACTTAGTCTAATCAAATACGTGGAATTGATACCATGTGTGGTTTAACCTTTCTTCCCCTTAGAGAGCCATGTGTGGTTTAACTTAGAAGCATTGTTGATAGAAAGTTCTGTTTACATGTAAAAGAGGTATAGTTTGTAACTTGCCCATTGTAAAAAACTATGAATAATGCAGTTTTGTACAATGTTATACTTAAAGATGGCTTAGAATATTTACATGTAAAGGAGGTATAATTTGTAACTTGACGATTTGGAGTGTAACCATTTGTTATTTTCACGATAGGGGACTCAAAAGCTGGCTGGAACAGTCAACCTGGGAACAGCGACTGTTGTTGGAATATTTGCGGGAATGTTGTATGGAGGTAGCAAGGAAGCATCTGCTTCTGTTGTGAGTACGCTCCTTTACATATGTTCTACTATCGTTTAACAAATGTAGTGGCTTTTCTAGTTTGAGAGTAATGTAACTGATGCGGCTCACTTTATCACAGTATTCTAGAAAGTTATGTCCTTTGTTGTTTACATAGAGGCTAAAGCATTCACAACACTTTCGGGGTGTCAAAAACATTTTTATAATCTTTTGCGAAGATTACTCATATAGTCCCTACCATGTGTTGATGCAAAACTATATTTTCATAGACAATGGAGAGCAAATGTAACATTTTATGAGCTTTGTATCGTGACATTGACTTCAAGATACATAAAAAAAAATTGCATTTTGTCCATCTATGGTTAAATCGGTATGGTAGAAGTCAGCATCTGAATAGAGTTTTACAACAGATTTATTCTACTATTTAACTTGGTAGTAATACAACATTCTGCTTCTACTGGTTTTCATTGTTTCATTAGTTCACCGGAAATGCACATTTTTGATAGACTATCGTGTTGACTTACCTTTGGTGCTGCATGTATAGAAAATTGCCGTGTCACTTTTTTTAGTCTTCTTCTGATACCTCTTGTGCATATGATCGATAATTTATAACTCATTTAAAATGTTATATGATATCTGGGAAGGATTTTTAGCCGTTTGCTTCTGGTTTACTCAGAGTAAGGATGCTGAAGTGATAATGAAGCTTGGGAGCACACCTGATAAACGTGAACAGCACCGACTGATGCGAGATGCTATGGAAAAAAGATTCATCAGAGTCAGCCGTGGCTCTATAATTGGTGGAGTTCGCCTTGGGATGTTTACTGCTGCTTTTTGCGGATTACAAAATGTACTTGCAGAACAAAGAGGAGTACATGATGTGTATAATGTTGTTGGAGCTGGTTCTGCTACTGCTGCAACTTTTGGTCTCATCTGTAAGGGGACCCTTTACCTCCATATGCTAGTTGTCGACTGACAATAATTTGATTTCTCATGACAGTGGTTTAAGTGGGGGGAAACAAGGGTCTTAGGGAATCAAATAATGGGTTTGTTGCTTAAACTTTTCAAATTTAATGTTATCTTAATGCATCTTCCTGATATGCAGTGCCAGGATCGCTCCTTTGGCGCTTGAGAAATGTGATGCTTGGATCAGTTTTGGGTGCAACCATTTGTTTCCCTCTTGGTAATGCAATAAAATTCCATTATTGTGGATACTGCTTAATCTCTAATGTTTGGTCAATTCTTTTTATGTATACCTTTCTCTATGCGATGTGTGTTAGCTTCGTAGGAGTATTGGTAGCTACCTTATATTTATCTACCCCACAAAATCCATTCGTGACTACGTTTTGGTTCTTCTGAGGCTATGTGGTAATGCTGGCTACTTCTTTTATTACCCTCCAAATTTTATTTAGTACAGATCATGGGTAACAATCAAATCGTTGCATAACTCATCCCTTCAATTGTTTTGTAGCTCTACTTTCTCAGTCACAAAATTGATTTCAACGAGTAAATTTATCCGGCATGGGAATTTAGTTCTGAACTTCATTTGGGTTGTCTCCCTAATTGGTAACTAATGCAAAAGCTTCAAAGTTATTTTTTTGTCGGGAAATATATGACAAGGCTGGTGGTATATTGGTAACAGCAGCAATATTGGTTGAGAATTGAAGTTTAGAGTTTTATGCTCTCTGTTCAGTAGTCAAATATTTTGAAGGAAACTAAATTAGACACATCTTTGAACCTTCTCGGTTGTCTTCTTTAGATTTTGAAAATTTCAGTTCACACCTTTCTGGATCAACTTCATTGAGTTGAAAGGGAGGTTGAAATATATTTGCCTGAAGCAAATGAAGGTGGTAAAGAGTCTGAAATACTACCTTGCAACAGGTTGGCTTCATTTGAAGCTTGTTCAAAAAGCAAACGAAGAAAGAATGGCAGCTGCTGGTGACAATGCTGGAGTGAAGGGTGGCGTGGGTGGTGCAATTGAAAGGCTCGAGGAGAAATTAACAAAATGACATACCACACTTTACAGTCATACCTAACCTCTTCCAGTAGATCGACTCGGCTAAAGACAGCTGCATGCCTAATAAGCAATGTAACACTCTTTCTCTCGACGTTCTCTGCTATAGTGGACCACCACAATGTGCTCCCTAAGTTAGTTATCTTTGCTTATTTGTTGACTAATTTCTTTTGGGGAGATAGGTTTTCTTCTTCAAAACTTGAGATTGTTATTGTGTACTTGATAAATCAATAGGTGTTAGCAGAAAGTCTCTACAATGTAGATTAGAGTCATTAGACTAAGCAATGATACTTGTTTATATCTAGTAAGAATAAGGTCATTATCTGTTGAACTTTTTTGCCCTCTTCTGTTGCATTGCATTTCAATCCAGCTTGCTTAATGCTCCGTATTAGTTTAGTTTAGTGAAATTTAGCTGTAATTTTACTAATTTTAGTTCAGTTCAGATTCGGCTCATCAGGTCGAGAAAACAGCGACTAAATGGGAGAAGCAGGGAGCTGCTAAACTCCTGTATGCAATATATGAACTGAAAATGCAACAGGGAAAAGAAGAGAATTAAAAAAAAACAGACAAAAGAATACCAGTTTTAAACGAACGAAAAACTTTCTGGGTAGTTAGAACTTAGAAGCTTAACGCATTCATAGGTCATGCAATATGTCCCTCCCATTTGTTCATGCTAACCTTAATTTAATACATTACTGATGGAGTTTAGTTAGCAGCTCTTCTAATGGTTTTTTTCCCAATTAAAATTATGCTTACGTACACAAATCTAAGGACAAAAATGGCTTCAGGGGCACAAATCTTGTTCTTGTCTCATAACTAGTTCCAATTTTCCAAATTCATTTAAAAAATTGAAATTCTATTCTGAAATGGAAATATGGAGAAATACGGTTGTAATTTGAAAAAAATAAATTGATACAACAAGGATTATACAACAAGAAATATTAGCATAAACCTTAGAATCCACAAAAAGTTACTTTTTTTTTTTTTTGAGAGAGAGTTATTCTCATTTCTTTCCCTTGTAATTTGCACATTGTAACAGATCCTAGTTTTATTCTTTCATGCATCGCTTGCTGCCTACCTACCATATATAACAACTAATCTCTATGAGTTATAAATAAAACTGAAGAGAAAAAAAAGCAAATAATAGTTGTGAGATCAGAATATCCAAGTGACCTCACTATTTAGTCATTCTTCATTCAATTCTCTTCCAACTGAAGAAAAGCATTTTCTGCAGTCATTCATTGGATTCAAAGGTATTTAAACTCTGATTCTTACCACTCCATTCTGTTATCTCACATTCTATTGTAATGCGGGGAAATTAATCGAATATTATATAAAGACGCGGAGATGAAAATTATAGGCTAGTTTGTAATACTTAAGACAGTACTAGAAAGTGGACTTAGTTGTGAGATGGAAACTCTTTATATTTCTTTGTGTGGCAGATTGCTGACAAAATTTCTTAACTATGAATGAGTGTAAACAAGTGATGTTTTCATATCAGGAAATATGACAATCCTGCACAATTTCACAGAAAGGCTAAGACCTATTCTAGGCTTGAAAAGTTGGGATTACTTTGTCATTTGGAGGTTCAATGAAGATCAAAGGTATATAAAGCTACATTTTCCGATGAAATTTATCCCTCGAATCCTCTTAACATCTATACATACATGTGTATATACATTGATACAGGTCCCTTGAAATGATGGACTGCTGTTGTGGTGGAACTGAGAATAACCACAACAGTGAAGAAAGTTTCCTTGTTTCTTCTGCTGTTCCTTGTCGTGATTTAAGCTTTCAGCACCAAAAAACCAAAGCATGCGAATCGTTAGCTGAGCTGCCATCAATAGTCCCACTGGATTCAGTGTCTTCTAGGTACGGCTTAATTTTTTGACTATGTTTTTATGATCAGAAGTTTATATTCAGCCAACTGATATGTGCATTGCAGCATTTACGCAGAGACTTTGATTTCCAATGAGGCCAGATGGTTTCACTTTTCACCAACATTAGGCTCAAATGCATCTGAAGTGAGATTCATCAGTCCTCAAAACACACACACACACACACACACACACTCATTTCATTTCCATTTGTCATGAATAGAATGAGTACCTGATCTGTTTGTGTTGAATTCAGGAATCAATTGGAACAAGAGTTTTGATTCCCATGCCTGTTGGAATGGTGGAATTGTTTGTATCCAAACAAGTGAGTTTCTTTCTCACCAAAAATTAGATGCCTGTTTATTTGACATCATTCCAACATCATCTCACCTTCTGTTCTTTCTTGAACCCTTTTATAGGTGCCAGAAGATCAACAGATCGTGGAATTTATCACGGCTCAGTGCAACATGTCTTTCGAGCAGGAAGGGCTAATGATTCATTCAGACACCTTAAATTCAACCTACTCTTCATTAAATGCCAATGGATTCAACTCATTGACTGAAGAAAATCAAGAAAAGGAGTCACTCGGGCTTTTCAACTCGCTGATGAACCCCACGAATGGAAGGGCAGATCAGGAGCTCCCATGTGAAGTATCCTTGGAAAGAGTTCATCTGAACCATTCTCAATTGGATTTTTCGCAGCACATGAGCACTTGCAGCTCGGATAAATCAGGAAACAAGAACGATGCCATGTTTTTCGAAGGGGCTCATGAAATGAACCCCTTTATGTCTCCTATGGAAAATGGACACATGGTTGGCCAGCAAGGGAACATGCTCATGCAAATGATGGAGCCAACCCTGTCCAGCAAGGATGATCAAGCTATGAATGAGAACGATTCTTACAAACAGGAGATCGCTCAATCAAATTCAGCCTCGGATAGTGATCCAAACGAGGATGATGATGACGCAAAGTACAGAAGAAGAAGAACAGGAAAAGAGCCTCAATCCAAGAACCTCGTGGCTGAGAGGAAGAGGAGGAAGAAGCTGAATGACAGGCTCTATAAACTTCGTTCTTTGGTCCCAAACATTTCAAAGGTATGTCGTAAGTACATAATCTACCACTATATATACAGAGAAATCATTTGATATTGATAATGTGATTGTATTACAGTTGGATAGAGCTTCCATCCTCGGGGATGCAATCGAGTATGTCAAGGAGTTGCAGAAGCAAGCAAAAGACCTGGAGAATGAGCTTGAAGAAAATTCAGATGATGAGGATCCAAACAACATTTCACAGTCAAATTTGTTTCAGAAAAACAGATCTAAACCTGAACACGACAATATCTCCAACGGATATCCTAAAGCGGCATCAGGGAATGGAATCATACGAAATCAGGAACACGAAAGCAGTGATGAGAAGGTCCAACAGATGGAGGTAACTAATCATTTTCAGAACAAGTCCTTTTACCTATTTCCTTGATGTCTTCTTTAAAAGCATGTATACAATTCTCTTCCAGCCACAAGTGGAAGTGATCCAACTGGATGGAAATGAGTTTTTCGTGAAGGTCTTCTGCGAGCATAAACATGGAGGATTCGTGCGATTAATGGAGGCACTTAATGCTCTTGGCCTTGAAGTGATCAATGTAAATGCTACCAGGCACACTTGCCTTGTCTCATATATCTTCAGAGTGGAGGTAACTCTATATATGCTTTTCCTCGTTCTTCGGGAATATCGATCTACATACATAATGTTGACAGTTTTGGTTGATTTGATTACAGAGAAAGGACTGTGACATGATCCAAGCCGATGATGTCCGGGAGTCATTGCTGGAACTCACTCGAAATCCATCTATGCAGTGGTTTGATATCCCCAAGTCATCGGAAAATGGGGACAAGATTGATCTTCACCAAGCTCATCACCACCACCACCACCACCACCTCCGCCACCATATGAACCCTCACCACCTCCACCATCACAACTAAGCACACAGACACACAGTGAAGGTGGAAAAACACACACAGACAAAGCAGTCCTTTCTTAGCTTCATCAAATGCTCTGATCTTAAATAAGATGAAGCTTAATAACACTGTTGTAAGTCTTTGAATCAATATTAGTTTATAAGACCATGATTTGCAGTAAACACCTGCTCATGTTCTACAAGTTTTCACCTGTTATACTTGTATGGATCATATGTTGAAATCATGTTCAAGCACAAGCAACCTTTTTGTAGTAGTCAATGAGCTAAATCTTTGTTCTTTTTTCTTATAGTTGGAATGTACAGATGTAATTAAGGGGCTAGAAAATTCCTAAAGAAACCTAATTAGTCCTATGTTCTACAATAACCCCAGCTATTTTATCCTAGGCAGAAAGAAAATGAAACTGTTAATCATCAATGAAATATAGGCTTCAAGATGGAGCTGCTCCAGTTGGTGAGGTTCATCGCCCTCCTTCCGACCAGATTGGATTTCAGTTTGTTGACATCGGATTGTTTGACGGGTTTAAGGAAGAAATCATCAGCCCCCTGTTCCAAACACCTCTTGATTCTCGCAGGTTCATTCTCAGAAGACATAACAACAACTGGGACATCCTTGAGGGACGAAGATGATTCCCTAATCTTTTTCAGCAGTTCATATCCAGTCATCCCAGGCATACAGTAATCCGTGATGATCAAACTGATCTCAACATCGTTGTTCTCTTTCTCGTCTCCTTGCAATCCCAGAAAACTGAGGGCCTTTGTCGGAGAATCAACAACAGTAACTGCAAGAAAAGAACACATCACAGTCAGAATCAGCAAACCAATACACAACATCATAAGACACAAACAAAAGCATGGATGAAAGTTACCTTGAAAAGAGGAAGTCTTGAGGAGTTTCTCGATGAGCTTTCTGTCAACGATGCTGTCATCAACGGCCAAAACATGGAACGTGTGATCTCTTGCAACCATGGCGCCCATTTCTGATGAAAAAGATTGGTTTTTGATGAAGCTGAGGAAGAAAAGATTGAATCTTGAAGGAGCCCAGATGGTGAAAAGAGATGATTTTTGAATGAATGAATGAATGAAATGGAGAATGGAGAGTTGGCATATATGAGGCGTTCAAAAGGGTCCAAGAAGATACACAAAATATTTGACAGTTGGGAAAGGGAGATCCCACCTGATATCGATCATGCTGAGGATCTGCGACAAATCTTTATTGATATTGGAGTCTTGGAGAATGGGGGGGCCATTTTGTTGGGCAGCATATAATAATATGATTGAGTTTTGATATGCAAAGCGACTTTTGATAAAGAATGATTTGTTTAGGATCTTGGAGATCTTGTTTAGTTGGTTTCTTGAAGGATGGGTGAAGAATTAGTATCATTTGCGAGGATTTTGTCTGAGGCTAGAGGATTTGGTGGGGTTTGTTGCCCAAGAAATTGTATGGGGAAATAAGGATTGATCATGTGTTTGGCTGGACCATATGCGATTTGGAGTATTCTTTGCTTCATTGCTTGCTTTGTCATTGTGAAGGGGTTGGCCGACTTGGTAAAAGGTCAAGTCAACCTTGGCTATGGGAGGGCACAAAGGTCATGCATGTGTACAAAATTAAAAATGCTCTCCTACAAGCTAATAAAACATGAGTTTTGAGTAATAAAAATACTGAATGACTAAAGATAACCTATAAAATTATGCTAAATGACAATAATGCCCCCTGCATGTAGCCTAATAGTTTCCACATAATTAAAAATGAGATATTTTTATAATTTCACCCGGTATTTTGTGCTACAAGAGCAAAATATCGGGTTACATTTAGCAATACGACCTGAATTGGGGCAAATCGGAAATTCGATGGATGTGTCTGGCCGGGCAAGCAAAATCAGAGATAGGAGGTATTCGATTGGGCAAGCAAGGAGGTTTGATGAATTTAGGGATAACAATGGTTTCGATTGGATTAGATCTTACCACATCCATACTCTCTTTCTTACCTCAAATTGGACAGTTGCTTTTTCAGAGTCGAATTTTTTAAAAAATTTGACTGTAATTATGAGTCAATATATAAGTGATAAAAGTATCATATGAGATATTATTAAATACATTGTAATATCTATTCTCATTAAAGTAATTTGGTGTATATTATTTTTAATTTAATTATTAATTTTAAGAAAAATAAAATTACCAAAATATCCTCACAAAAGTTAGAAATTTAACATAAACTAGCCAAAGATCTCCGTGTTGATTTATTATGCAAAGATCTCCGTGTTGTTAAATATGTTTGGTGTGTTAGATTCGCCTTCTTGCTGCTTTCTGGACTTTGGTCTTCATATTCACCTTCAGATACCGACTACAGTTGTGAGTTAGGATGTTGTTCTCCCAAATCTTGTAATTATAAATGAAATAATGAATAGGACATCTTGAAAATTAACCGTAATTATTAACTATTATATGTTATAACCTTAAAATGTAGAGAAAAGATACCATGTATTCATTCTTATGACATGGAATATCATATGGATTTGAGTTTTCCTTATTTTCTATTTACATAGATTGATTTACATATTTTCTTGCAGAATTGACTGATTTGAATGCCATCTTCATTATCTTGATTGATGTGCCCCTTTTTTTTCGCTCTATTATAGTAGTCTCTTCCAATTCAATTATACTTGAGTTTGTTTTCTCTATGTTTGGGCTTTTGAACTTAAATGTGAATAAATATGTTGTTGTTGCAATTGCATTGTGTCGGTCATCCTAAATTTTGAGGCAAAGATCAAACTTTAGTCATAACTTGTTGAGAAGGTTTCTTATGAGACTCATCAGCATAAAATGATGATATAACCACTCTTTACTTTCCATTTTTATTAGGTTTGTTTATGTGTTTTTTTAAAATTTTTTTCAATTCTTTGCTAATGCTATATTGTTAAACCTCAATATTATCCCTGCTATAGCTAGACTCATAAATAGGTATCATTAATACACTGTTTTAGTAAATTTTACGCTCTACTCCTTGATTCCATATCCATCAATATGCGCATCTAGGGGTGGGCATCGGGTCGGGTTATTCGGTTTTCGGGTTGTTCGGTTCGGGTTGACCCTCAAAAATCTCAAACCCAAACCCAAACCCAAACCATATTAGCTATAAACCCGAATTTCGAATTCGGATTCGGGTTATTTGGGTTTCGGTTTGTTTCGGTTTGAACTCGGACGACCCAATTTACAACATCAAGATATTGGACAATCTAAAATTTCTAAAAAACCTCAATCAAAATTATTCAACTAAAACATAGATATGCTTAAATCATTCATACAAATATCACAACAAATGAAATCAAATATTCAAATTTTGGATATTTAAGTCTGAAGAAAGTAGATAAGAAAAGAGGGAGAGTTTAGTTGAAATACAAATTCAATATTCTGTTAACCAATTTAGAAGATTACTATCAATCTGCCAATCTGGACTCCAAACTCCATAACAGTTAGAAATAAGGTTAAATTCAAGTTTTACTATTATTATATATAGTATATTAATTATTTTATTATATATTAATTTTTGAATTCGGTTTTCGGGTTGAGTTTCAATACCCAAACCCGAACCAAAACCCATGTTTGTAATTCGGTTTTTTAGACCCATTTATTGAATTCGGATTCGGGTTAATTGGTTTCGGATCATTTGGTTTCGGTTCGGTTTTCAGATTTCGGTTTTTTTTTGCCCACCCCCCTATGTGCACCTAGCTCTCCTCTCAACTGTATAGCCAAGATCTCACCCGCATCTTCGGGATGGAAATATTCCCGCACCACTTCAGTTTTCCATTGCTCTGTACTTCCGATAATGCGGCCAAAAATTGTTTTTTAAACATTATATAAGGCCAAAAATTATACTCCCTCCGTACCAGCTGGAATTGCAAAGCTGACTTTTCAAGGTCTTCAATACACGTGTTTGACTGCTAATATCTTTAACTATATATATTGTCAATATAAGAAAATAAGTATTAATAAACTACATGCTATGACAATTCCAATAATATTCAATACGATAATAATTTTAATTATCTATGCATTCAAAAATTCAGTCAAAATTTAGCATCTTTGACTGAAAAAAAATCCTATGTAGAAACAGTTGGTACAGAGGGGGTAGATAAATCTGATTATGACCCGTCCAACTTTACGGTCAAACATAATACCAGGAATTGTGTTATCATAAAAGGTTTATGAGAAATTGTGTTATATCTTTAATGGCCGATGAATTCCTGGTACTATGGGAAGGGTTACGATTACGAGCCGGAGTAAGATCAGTTGAATCCAGTACTGGAAACTTTGAAGTTAGCACCTATTAGACTTGAAATAGGGGAAAATTTTATATGCCACCAATTCCGCTATCCAACTTTTATTATCATCCATTGATATGGTGTAAGAATTATGAAGAATCATTCTAGGTATTCCACCATCCAAAGCAATTGCCCTACAGAATGATGAGATTAAGAAAGAGGAAGAGCAAGATTCTTACCAGGTGCTTAATTTGATTTTAGGTTTGATAGAGAAAAAGATTCATTTATTAATGTTAGTTTGGTTGCGGATTGTACTCCGTGTTAAGAGAAAGGAAGATGAAAAGGTGTAGGGCAAGGATGACAAGTCATTACAAATATTTCAACCCATGTAGTACTTGCAATCAATCATCTAAGATTTTTGAGGCGGGTGATGTATTGGTTATTGGTTTAGGTAGGTTTGTTTTCAAAGAAGATATAAGTAAAAAAGTAGACACTGGTATTCGTTTTGATGTGCAAATGGAGCTTCCAAGAAACCACATGTATATATATCTGCCTTTTAAATCACTTTTCTATATATTTATGCCATACATTTTATTTTTATCATTCTTTTTTTTCTTCTCTTAGTACGGATATAGGGAGTCGGACTGGGCCTAAAGTGGGCTGAATGTGCCAAGGCACAAGGCCTAAGCTAATCAAGGGCCCCAAAAGATATGGTGAATGATATCTTGAAGTGAGTGTTTCGTATGTAGGGATCATACGATTATTTGTTTGGACATTGTTGTTGAAAGCATAAAGAGACGAGAAGATTCTTGAAGTTCATTGTAGGTTGATATAAGAACTATAACTTTTCAGGTCGTTTGGAAATTTAAAATTTTACTTAATTTTTCTCAATATGTTGTATCAATGGTAACTTTTCAGCTCATTTATATTTGTTATAATTAGTTGATGATGCATATTAAGAGAGTTTGTGAATAGTTTCAAAACTAAGAGTAGTGAATTGACTAGCTAATTAAAATGCCATATTTTAATATTTTGCACCAGGACTCCGAAATGTCAGGTTCGGCCCTGACAGGTAGATCGAAGTTTGGACCTACAAATTAAAATCTGTCATTGAGCATTTAGGGCCATCAGCCGACATTGGCCATTATGTTGCTTACATTAAATGGCATGATGGGGGAATGGTATAAGTTGAAAATGAATGATTGTTCAAAATGGAAATATATACCAATGAAAGGAACTAACGAATGGAAATGAATGAGGAATGGGTAGCAGTAAATTTTGGGACTCGTTCGTGCTACATAGCCACCTTGTGAACGGGAGGAACTTCACACCCGGTGGTATCGATCCCTGTCAACCTGGCCCATACTTTGATACTCTCCAAGGTGGCTGGGATTTGTCTAGAGGTAGTCCTGCCTTTTATTATGCTAACACTTACAATTGGTCTATGGCCGCGTTCGAGAATCAGAAGCCACTTTTTTTGGACCGTATTTTCTAGACGTTGAGAGTGCTTTTTCCGAAGGGTATGTGTTTTTTAAAATTTTATTAAAGTACAAATCTCTTTGCACTATAATAATCTTTCCTTACATTAGAGGTTGTGATTCTTTTTCCCAAAAATATTGTTAAGTTTACATAACTGAGTAGTTAATAAAAAATCATTATCAAATGGAATCTCACATGTATGATCTTCACCTTTTCGTTTGATTACTTTACAATTTAAATGGCAACTAGCAACATTTCTCTGAAATTATACAAAACTACAGTGAAAAATCTAAGATAAGCTAGTAACTAAAGTTAAATTGAGGAATGTGCTGAAAAGGAAGAAAACGTACGTCTTACCTTATGATAAATGGTCTGATCCTATCCCAAATAAGGCACAAATCAAGATAAAAATTAGTACTATAATCAAATAAATTTACATTGAATGAAGATGCAGCACAAAAGCAACTGCAACATTTTGTATCAGCTTTGCATGGTTTTTAACGTATTTCATATGCATGCTCTTCACTTGCCGCTTATGTTATGAAAAATGTAGATTATGGGCTAATGCACTAGAAAATGTAAATTATGAGCTAGTATGCATTAATGAATCTTAAAACTCCGAGTCAAAGCAGGTTATGATATGTACTCAAACATTCTTGTTGAGTATATTTGCTGCCCTTATACTTATAACTCTGAAACCACAGATGACATATTTTTATGAAATTCACGGCCATCATTTATTTGTGAATTTTGTCGACTCTAATTTGTGGTGGAGCAACTGCAATTAATGCTTGCTTGCAACTATATATGAATCATTGCTCTAGCGCTGTTATTTCTAGATCAAGAAGTGTTTATCATTGTTTCTTGTTTCTAGATCAGCACTGCAACCACCAAAGATGTAGTTTGAAAGGATTTTGATAGGTTCGATAAAGAGTCTTTAGTACAATATTGAATATAGGGAGGATGAAAATCAGAAGGAGACCAAGGTTCAAAGGGTTCGGAAAAATATGAGGCCCTTCTTGATACTTATATTCCTTCAGGGGTGGCCCAGGGGGGACCGCCCACCTCCAAAAAATTAAAAATTACATTTTATACCCTTGTAATTTTTAATATATTAAAATTTAGTACTATAATTTTACTTATATTCTACTATGGTCCCCCTCAATTTTAATTTCTGGATTCCACCTTGATTCCTCCACCGTTGCTCCTCGGCCACCATTCCTCCGCCGCGATTGCTTAACCAATAATCGCTATTTCCGCTGGGGAATCTCGAAAACATGAACTAGAGTGCAATAACGTTGCTGCCCACCGGACGGAATTGGGGTTTGTCAGAAAATTGGAGTTCATCGGAAAATTGGGTTTCGACACTGGTTTCGAAGGTTTCCAGCAGAAATTATTGCGTTCAAAATGTGCAGGGAGGAATGAATAGAAACGAAAAGGGAGGATTCCATGGCTATACAAATCACAGAGAAAGAAGCTCAACTAGTTGACTTTTAATTCTACTTCAGCCTCTGAGATCTTATGGGAAGCAATTCATGGCTCAATAGTCACCTCTCTAACAATGCAGGCTATTGTAATTGGCATATTGTTGACATGTTTTTGTTGTTGAACTCTTTAAAGACATTTATTAATCAATATGCTTGATCTTTTAGTGTGATATTTTGATCTTTTAGTCAATGTGATTGAGCTTTTATTGTGATGTCTTGATCTTTTAGTCAATGTGATTGATCATTTAGTGTGACGCCTTAATCTTTTAGTCAATGTGCTTGATCTTTTAGTGTGATGTCTTGATCTTTTAGTCAATGTGCTTGAGCTTTTAGTGTGATTCCTTGATCTTTTTGTGTGATGTCTTGATCTTTTAGTCAATATTGTACTTTGAGGTTTTTGTCAATTTGCTTCTCGCGAAGTTTGGGCTGGAGAAAGTCGGCGTCGATGATGGTCAATTGAAATCGACGGCAGAATTATGCTGCAGACACGGTAGGAATGATGCAGACACGATGGTCAATTGAAATCGACGTCAAAGGCAGAATGATGTAGACACGGGAGGAAGACGGGAGGGAGAAAGAGAAAAATTGTATTTTGCAAGTAAGTCCCTATATTTAAGCGTGTTTTTCAACTTGCACCCATAGTTTTTGGAAATGCTTTTTAGCCTCTTGTCTCTGTAGAGACATATGTCTAATGAGAAATTGTATTTATTTTGCGGCCTTATGAGTTAGGGCCGACCATTGTTAATAGCTAGTACATCTACACCTTCAAATTGGTACAAGAATTAAGGAAAGGGAATAATCGATAATTATTATTACTATATAATATTAGTTTGAATATGGTAAGATAGAAATGCAATTAATTTAATCCAAAAAAAAAAGAGTCATGGACAAAGGATTATATCATGGAAAAGTCTTGGGAGTGACCGTCACTATATAATGACCGGACTAAATTATAAATAGTGCAATAAAGAAAATCAAGGAGGGACCAAGTTGCAATTTTTAAAAATTAAAAAAATCACGCGCTACCGTGTTTCCGCGCGTGTACAGTGTTTTCTACTGTGCGCTACAGTGTTTGCTACAGTGCACTTCAATGTTTCAAGTTAAAATGTCCATGTTTTATGTTTTAAGTTAAAGTGTTCATGTTTCACGTTAAAACGTCCATGTTTTATGTTTTAACGTCCATGTTTTATGTTTTAAGTTAAAATGTTAATGTTTTATATTTCAAGTTAAAATGTTCATGTTTCAAGTTAAAGTGTTCATGTTTCACATTAAAACGTCCATGTTTTATGTTTTATGTTTTAAGTTAAAATGTTTATGTTTTAATTTAAAATGTTCATGTTTTATATTTCAAGTTAAAGTATCGTTAAAACGTCCATGTTTTATGTTTTAAGTTAAAATATTTATGTTTTAACGTGAAACATGTACACTTTAACTTGAAACATAAAACATGAACATTTTAACTTGAAACATAAAACATAAATATGAACATGTTTTAAGTTAAAGTGTTCACGTTTTAAGTTAAAGTGTCCATGTTTTAAGTTAAAGTGTCCATGTTTTAAGTTAAAGTGTCCATGTTTTAAGTTAAAGTATTCATGTTTTAATTTAAAGTGTCCATGTTTTAAGTTAAAATGTCCATGTTTTAAGTTAAAATGTCCATGTTTTAAGTTAAAGTGTCTATGTTTTAAGTTAAAGTGTTCATGTTTTACTGTAGCAACTCGACACTGTAGCAACTCGACACTGTAGCAACTCGACACTGTAGCGCGTGGCTTGATACTGTAGCGCGTGATTTTTTAAAATTTTCTGAAATTGCAAATTGGTCCCTCCGTGTTTTTTTATTTTATATCCTATTTGCAATTTAATCTGGTCACTATATAGTGACGGTCACCCAAGAGACCAACTCTAGAGGTATTATGGTAAAAATACTGACCTGTAAGAGAAAAATGGACTTGCATGGAGCAAACCCCCTAAAAAAATAATGCACCCCAAAACTAAAATCCCCATTACGTTTTATAACTCATTAAAACAGCTAGTTTGAAACCCCGCAATTATCAATTCCGCAAAATTCACCGGAAAACTCACCGCAAAAGTCCGCAATTGGTTCATAATCAATTTTTTTGGAGTTATTTTAATTAGTATTTTAATTTTTATATATTTTATTCATGTTATATGTATAAATTTTTTTTTTCACCCCATTTATTAAATTCTAGATCCGTCACTGCTACCAACATAATGATTTACAAAAACATGTACAATGTAAGAACACAATAATGTTTTGTAACAACAATGTGAAAACACACAATAATCTCATACGAAGCACAAAAAAAACATACAAATTTCTAACACTAGCAAAGATAAAAGCCGAATTTTTAATTGTTTGTGTGATTGTAAATCTCACCAGAATCAGAACGCTGAGTAGACTTCGAAAAGATGCGCCGGAGATTGCTCTTTCTCATGTTTAATCGTCTCTTGAAGTATTTTTTAATCGCCGGAACGTACGTACACACAAAACGTATAAGATTAGGGTTAGCTAGATTCCATATGCAAATTATTTTTTCAATATAATTTGTGTATTTTTCATTTGTAATTAGACTTATATAATTTCAAATAATCTACTTCCTCCTGTTGGTTTTGCACAAAAAATAATCTAGTCTCCTTAACAGGTGTTTGATTGTTAATATATTTTATTATTAGAGTAATATTTAATTAAAATTTAAAATGAAATAACTAAATTTTATGGTGAATTCAACAATATCAGATACTGATAATATTTTCCTCAATATTATGAGTTAGGGAAATAAAAGCCTGTTTATCAGAGCTTATCTGTAGATCAATTCAGTTCAGTTCAATTCAGTTCAGTTCAGTTAAGTGAAAATGTAATTTGATGAAATTCAGGTTAATTCAGTCATGCTGATTCCATTTTTCAGTACATATCAATTTTCACTTCAGTTCAGTCCAGTTCAATTCAGTTCAGTTCAGTTCAATTCAGTTCAGTTCAGTACATCAAGAAATAAGATGTAGTAAACAGGCCTTAATGCGCGTGCACAAACGTATCTCATTTAATTTATCGCACACTGCACAACATACGTGCAAAAGTCTAAATTTTATTTCTATATCCCTATCCAACTTTTTTAAATGGGATTTATAATGCAAATGTGCAGAAGATATTAGCTGAATGTTATTTGACAGCTTTACTTATTTACTTATGTATGTTTATCATATTTTAAATTACGTGCATTGTATGAATCATCGATACTTTTATCTCAATAGGACATCAAAATTATGGTATATAATTTGTGTGACTTTTACTATTTTAAAGGGAATAGTTCTTCAAGAGATGAAACACAGTTCCCAATTAACACAAACCGTGAAAATTTGAAGTAGATACATATATCAACTAATATTAAAGTTTGATACTGAAATTAATTCACCAAATTTCACCAAAGAAAATTCAGAAGCATTCGTGGTACTGGTATTTATATTTTATGCCACCACAGTCGAACGTTTCAAGCACGGTCGCACAACATGCAGACAAAAAAAAAACCTAATTGAAACTAGAGACTACAAGTTTTCGTTAGGCTGATGTTAATGCCAGAGCTAAAATTAGCTTCCAGAGCAAATTATAATGCTGATTCTGAAATTGCCCCTATTTCATCTTCCACCTTTTGTAGTTAATGGCTATTGATCGGTATTTCCTTTCTAACAAATAAATACTCTGCAGTCTCATTCCTATTCCTTTGTTGATTCCTTCGTGCTCGTTCAACAAGAACACGCACACACAGTGTTCAAGTCATCACTCACCTTTGCTATGCAATAGAGTGGCAGTGAAAAAGGAGCCCCATTTGATGCATAAACTCTGCAATGCTGGAGAAAGTGAGCTCGACCCACGTTTTTTTTGCTGTAAACCATATGGACAAGTCTCGAACGCCGGGGTCCTTTTCCGATAATCAACAATGGTAACAAAAGGCTGCGCTCCATCCATTCTTTACACCTACAACAACGTTTAATTTTCAACAGTTTTGGTGCAGTGATGTCTGAATCCGAGCTGGAAAACATCAAGAAAACCCCCCAAGTATAAGACAAACTAAGACTCAGCAGAAACAACTGCATAACTCCAAGCCAAACCAATGCTAACACATATTGCTGAAAACTAAAAAGCCTAAGACAAAGCTAACAAATTGTTGAGATCAATTAAGCAACGTTCAACACTCAATATTGAGGCCATTTATTCCAAAGACCTGGATTTAACATTTGAGTAAACATAACAGAGACCAAGTAAATTTTTTTCAAACAGAGAATAATTCTTGTCAACCACAATATTGAGTCCGGGAGAGATGAGGTGGGTCGGAATTTGTATCCAGTGGCGGGATGGACTGCGTCGCTTCCAAGCAGGTGGTGGGCTGCGGACAATGCAAGGCTAGCTCTGTCGGATAGGAGAAGGGTGAGTAGTCGCGAGTTGGGACTCGGGTTCGAGTTGGATTTGAAAAAGTTGAATAAGAGAAGGACTGATTCCTGCGCTAGCATCGAGCTGGCTGAGCGATTCGAACTGTGGTAGCGGAACCGAGGGTAGATCGCAGAGGTTTATGTCGAATGAAGTAGGGCCAATTTCGGGATGAAAATTATAATTTGCTCTGAAAGCTAATTTTAGCTCTGGCATTAACAGCAGCCTTTTCGTTATCATACATTATGTAACCGTCTTCAAGATTTAATTTTTGGAAAATGCTCGTATATATATAGTTAAGTATGAACGTCTAACAATTGATTTGGAAAATTTAACTCCTAACTACCACACTAAGGTCATGTTTACTAGATCTTATAAATGAACTGAACTGAACTGGATTGAATTGAATTGAGCTGGACTGAAATAAAACTAGTGTATTGAAAAATGAATGAAGCATAACTGAATTAACAATTGAAAATGCTCGTATATATAATTAAGTATGAACTAACAATTGATTTGGAAAATTTAACTCCTAACTACCACACAAAGGTCATGTTTAATTACTGGATCTTATGAACTGAACTGAATTTGATTGAATTGAATTTACCTAAACTGAAATAAAATTAGTGTATTGAAAAATAAATCAGCATAACTAAATTAACTTGAATTTCATCAAATTCCTAGTTCGAACTGAATTGATCTGAACTGAACTAATCTACATATAAAATCTAGCAAGCAAGACCTAACAATTGGTGTTGACCCCAAAAATTCTAAAAAGTAAAACCTTCTTACAACAAAACAAGCATTATGAAATTTGAAGATTTATAAATATAAACTTGCTAATTTAAAATATTTGTGTAATGTTTGATTTTTAAAATAATAAAATATACAAAACCATCAAGTTCATAGTGATTTTCTGACGGGGTCTCGGTTTGATGAGCACACGCACACGCGCGCGCGCGCACACACACACATATATATATATATCATCTGACATTGGAGCACTGGTTATAGCAATATATCACAACATGCATGTTACTTACAACTGGCTTTATTACAACCTTTGATTAATCCAGCTTTAATTTCGCTCCCTTCTAAATAATCATTTTCACGGTCGCCTAGAAGCGCTGCAGCAGCGGTGATATACACTGATCGATCTCTGCGTTCCTACGATCCATTTTCAGCCGGAATTGTGGCGGCCGGTGGAGATAATAACGATGAAGGGGTGAAAATAAATTATGGTTATATCTCAACACTCGTTATCATCTGTTTGGCTGCGTTGGTTATTAGCGCTTATCTCACTTGCTGCCGCGGCGCCGCTGCATTCGCCGGCCTGATTAAGCGCAAGGCTCAGCCTACTCCAACTCCAGGTACGATGCTGTTTTAAACATTCGTTGGTTTTTCTTGGTTTAGATAAAATCTTTTCCAATTTAGTTCATATTAGATGAAACATAATTAGATCTTACTTAGCTGTGTTGTTCTTATTTCTCAATGCATTAAATTTTCATACAAGTTTAAATCAGTTAGTTCAGATAAGTTTAAAATATGCTGAGAAGAACATGGTAGCTACTAGCTGCTTCAACCTATACATTTTTATGCGTAAAGGTGATAAAATTATTAGCAAGGATATTGTTGAATTCCTTAAAATTATTAGCAACCTATTATTCCTTAGAATTCCTTACTGAATAACATGTATCTACATTTTCTTAGGTCATTTAAGTTTTCGATAAGACACTAAATATAGTTTGATAATATTTTGTTTCATTTAGTCATATTATTCCTACTTTTGAATATTTTTCAAAAGATATATAATAAATTTTAGTCAACTTAATTAAGAGCATCTCCAATGGTAAGCTATAACTTGCCTTGCCACATCACTATCCAAGCCAATGATGTGGCAAGCTACACACTCCAACAATGGTGAGCTACATCCATAATTAATTCATAGGTTCCACGTGTTTGTATTTTTGACCAATATTTTAATATAAATTATGATTATCTTTAACTTTAATAAAATTAAATTTGAAATATATATTTAATAAGTAAGATTTATCAAATAAATATCAAAATAATTTTCAATCTACGATAACAAAAAAGTGGACGGTAAATATTATAAACTCAAGTTATATAATGATCAAATTTGAATAGAAGTATAATATTCTAATGAACATTATTTATTATTATTTTAAAAAATTATTTTATTATTTCATTTTATCTAATTTTATGTTATAATAATTATTATGTTCTTTTATATTATAAATATAAATAATTATACTATTCAAGTTAGGGAGTTATATGGGTCGAGTTCAAACAAAATAATAATTTTCAAGGAAATATATTTATTTCGTAATATACATAATAAATGTATTATTTTACTTTAAACTAAAATAAGTGTGCTATTATATATTATAAAAACATAAATACACAAAATAATGGATGGATGTAATACAAGGAAATGTTTCTAACTTACCATATTTACAAATTGTAGCACAACCAAACATGTCTCTCTACTTACCATACATATATATTATGAGAATATACGTACAAATCGTAGCACAACCAAATTGGATGGTTGGTAACCAAATTGGATGGTTGGTTTGTACATATTTTTCTACTTACCATACATATATAGTATGAGAATATACGTGTAGCACAACCAAATTGAATTGTTGGTTTGTATATATTTTTCTACTTACCATACATATATACATATATATTATGAGAATATACGTACAAATCGTAGCACAACCAAATTGAATTGTTTGGTTTGTACATATTTTTCTACTTACCATACATATATACATATATATTATGAGAATATACGTACAAATCGTAGCACAACCAAATTGGATTTTTGGTTTGTACATGTTTTTCTACTTACCATACATATATATTATGAGAATATACGTCGTGTATTTTTTCTATTCGGTAAAAACAATGATTAAAATATTGCCATAAATCACTCGTAATTAATGCTGGCAGTACTGCTCTGTTCGGCAGTACTGCTTGGCCAGCTACATTACGTGGCATTAGAAACAATGGTTGAGCAGCTGCCGTAATCTTTCAAAATTTGCAAGCAACTCCCAAAATAACACCATTGGAGATGCTCTAAGAAACTTCCTCCGCCAATTCTGCATGCAGGCCAATTATGCATGCATGCAAGCAATTTGTTTCAATTATCAATTATTCTTTAAAAACAAATAAATTACAAATCATTATACTAAGGCCCTGTCCTATTCAGCTGCGAGCTGGCTGATTGAGATGATTGGTGCTGAAACTAGATGATTAGGGCTGAAACTAGATGATTGGTGCTGAAACTAGATGATTCCAGCTGAAACTAGATGATTGAGATAATTGGTGCTGAAAGTAGATGATTGGGGCTGAAATTAGATGATTGAGATGATTGGTGCTGAAAGTAGATGATTGGTGCTAAATTGAGTTGAAAAATTAATAATTATCATTATATTATCATTATATTAATTTAGTAAATCCATCAGAACACACTAATAATTACCAAAAACTACGTGGGAGTTTCTCGGAATGAGTGTAGCAAATTCCATGCTCGCCTTCGATTGCAGGGATAAACTCGCCAATCAAAGGGTGTGATTTAGCCTCTGTGTATTCCACCTTTCCCTCGAGGTGCTCTGACGTCAGCTCTTGATCGGTCGGATCGAATTTCACCCCGCCCGCCCGCCAAAACAATCAAAAGTCATCTATTGGAGTAAATACACGGTTGCAATGGTAAAAGAAAAAGGCATATATGGAACATTCAAAATTTATTCGATAAACTTTTCAGAATATTTAGTCTTTAAAATATGGACCATCTAATATTATTGAAATTAAAATTTAGAAGATAATAGCTACAAGGGACATGCGTATTGCAGCCTATTAACTTACCTGCTAGCTATTTAGATGCCCTTGGGTTTAGAGCCCTTGGACATTAGATTTTAGGTTGACAAGATGTATTCCATCGCCTTTTTAGCCGTAGGAATAGCGTGTTACCGCGCTTTAGATACAGTTTATGTTTTTAAACTTATTTTGTAATATGTCAAATGACCTCCCTTTGAGGAGATTATAAGGTTTGACGAACCTAATAAATATCCTCCCACTTTGGTGGTTCAACTTAAAAAAAAAAACTTACAACTTGAATAGACATTTAAATAAAAGTGCAGGGCTTGGATTTTAAACCAAGCAGCTTATAAGCTCTACCAAGCATGTTCCTATTTCTTGATGAATGATCTGAAGATTTTCCAAACACCGCATTATTCCGTGCTACGCAGTTTGAGGATGGAGAACAAGGCCAAACTCCTGATTCTGCAATCGTCAAAGGAACCAATTTTTTACAAATCTGCCCCACAAGACTTAAGCTTATGTAAGTTGGAGATTGATTCCCAAATTTGTCTAGTACCTCGGTGTGAGCATTATATATAAAAAGATCAAATCCTCGTAACAAGAAAACCGAGTCTGGTCTTCCTGGGACAAATGACACAAAATGAAATCCCCGTGTAGGGGGATTTATGTCCAACTTAAAAGTATCAACCTCGAATGATTACATTCCCAAATTTAGCAAAAGTAGCACACTGAAGATTGCCCTTAGGGGAGACTATATCATAGAACAATGTGTGTATGTTCTTGACTGGTCCAAAAATCAATTAGAGGCTTCCTTCTTCTTGTGGATTGTTAGAATCATACACAACAAATTTATCCAAATTGGTGCGCCGCCTCTTGTCCCGATGTTTTTTTTTCCACCGGGCGACTTTCTTCTTTCTTGTTTTCTTCCACCGCAGCAGCCAATCGTCCCCATGACTTCTCCACCGACATGTTCCTTCACCTTAAGTCTATAGAAGAAAACATTAACGATGTTGTATTTCTAGTCCAACTTATTTTAGTATGATATAAATCATGCATCATCTTAATTTTTAAAAAGGCATATATGGAACTTCAAAATTCATTCAATAAACTTTTCAGAAAGGCCTTTGTTTGTCGCCCTCTCCTAATAATGCACTCATGTATTATCTTCATCCATCATTTTCATTGGATTTACATGTACTTCTAAGTTCTAACTGTTCTCCTAGGATTTGTTGTGTATGATTTTAGACTTTAAAAATATGGACATCTGGGTATCATGAAATTGAAATTTTGAAGATAATAGCTACAAGGGACATGCTTATTGCAACCTACTAGTTTTTTTACCAAATTTTTACAAACATTTTGCTTGCTTTGACTTGCTTGCATGAAAATGGAATGGTATTATTGTAGAGTCTAAAGAAAACCTGCAAAACTCATTAACACACACAATCTGTCATCATCATCATCATCTTTATTGAAAAATGGTTGATGATTCAAATTTGTAATAAATCCATTGCACAAAAAGAGCAGTGTGTAAGAAACCGAGACTTAGTTTTCTTGCTTTGACTTGCATGAAAATGGCAATGTCATTGCTCAAAACTTGCAAAACTCATTAACACACAAACATAAAGGCTCACCTGTATATCTGCAAAAAAGTTTTTCATCCAAATTTCCCCCTGCATTTTTGCATTTTTCCATCCATGGCTCTGCTGGTGTTGAAGAACCTTGAGGAACTCAGAAGCAAGGTGTCGGCTGCCGTGCACTACGATGAAGGAGGCTATTTTTACCGCAGTGCTCATTCTGTTGTGAATCTGTCCAAAAACATTTATGGTTTAGATTTATTGATATATATGGCTAGTATTTGATTTAATTTGCAAAGATGTGTTAATATTTATGGTTAGGATTTCTTTTAACTTTCTGATTGATTTGTGTAATGATAATTATGCGTGATTTTCTCCAAGAATCAGTTTTTACCTGTTTTATAGAGTTAGACTTATACCGTGTTTCTTTTTTTTCCTAGTCACCCGCTAATCTTCTCCTATTTTCTAGTGATTTGTTGATTGACTTCATGACTGAATTATATGCGCAGATGCGCTTCTCCTCAAAGGATTTGATAGGTTGAGGCCTTTTTCAACCAAATCACCGTGTGGTGTGGGAGGGGGTACATTAACGTTTACCGACAAGTCCTCAATGAGGTTGCAGTGCACTTAAACTAGCTAGCCCCTGGTGGCACTCAAGTTTTGAGGCCAGATGTGTACATCCGTCTGCCTCTCCTAGATGACATCTACATAGAGTTGGTTGAGCACATCGTGAACCGATTCCCTCAGCATGTCCACTTCCCAGACCACCTTACAAACATCTTTGGAGATGATGGAGATGGAGATGATGTTGCTCTTCAGCCTCAAGAAGATGGCCCTGCCCCTCAAGAAAATGCCCCTCAAGAAAACATCCCTGAGTTCTTTTACTATATAAATGAAGGTTTTTCTGATGTTTGAATTCTAATTGGGGGAGAGGGGGGGGGGGGGGTGGAAATTGTCAGAGCAGGAGGTTGGGAGATTGAGTCATGAATCTTTATGACTCAAGCTTACAACCACAAAGAACAAGCTTTGAGGTTCACGCTTGATTCCTTCTGTGATATGGTTGAAGGGGGGTTATCAGAGATTAATATCAACAACTTGGAACTGCCAGTAAGTATTCTTCTTTTTGGCTAGTTTGTTTTATAATAGCCAGTAAGAATTTTGACCGTGGATGTTTTCTATTTGTAGAAGGAAGGTGAACTTCTCCCCTGCAAGGCCTACAAGATGATTTCCACTCAACCTATGACTTTGAATATGGAAATCGATGCATTCGTTGGACTAATGAAGGCAAGCTTTGGGGATAATGTGGATATTGAAAAAACAGTGAAGCTGGAGAAGACTCTGTGTGTCTTCATTGTGAAGAAGAAGACATCACTGGGCTTGGACTTAGAGTCTCAAGTAGAGGCGGGCCCAGGGCCACCTCAAAAAAATATTGTATTTTATACCCTTGTAATTTTTAGTATATTAAAATTTGGTGATATAATTTTACTTTTATTCTATTATGACCACCCTCAATTTTAATTTCTGGGTTCGCTCTTGGGCTCAAGACAGGTACACACTCTTAGTGGCCAAGTTGAAGAGGATTGTGGCAAGGTTTATGATTCTCCCCCTAAAATAGGTCAAACTTCCTTTGCTAGGCAAGTTATCAAGTCCAACACTGTAAGTTTCGGACTTTTTTTTCTTTTTCTCATGAATTCACTTAGGACTTTTTGATTTGCAGGACTTTAGTTTTGCTGTGCTGGAGAGCTATGCCCGTGCTATGTCTGAATTTGCTAGCAACATCATCCGTCTGCTTGGAGAAGTGGTTGCAGCAAGTCCTCATCTCTGAAGTCTATCTATGATTTTGAATTTCTCATCGTGATATAATAATAAAACTTAAACTCTTTTGATAAGCTATTTGTTGGATGATGTATATGTTGGATGATGTTGGATAATGTTTATGTTAATGTATGGATTCATGTTATGTTTTAATTGTGTTTGAATTTTATGTTTCTGGAAATGTTATGATGATAATCATGTTATATTCTGAATGATGATGTGTCTGTGAATTTCATGTTAATGCTTGGGTTAATGCTATGGTGTTTTAAGTCCAGAAGGAAGAAGCTTACCGCCAAGCCAAACCCACCGACTGATCTTTTGACTTGATTTGTTTTTATTATATAAAGTACAAAATTTCATTGTTGACTTGTCTTCTCTGATGTCTTCTTGCGATGAAATGAGTTTTCCATCCCATCATCGGCGATGGGGAAAAAATGGAACCCATAACGAGACTTGAGCATCATCAACCAATTTTTTACAAATCTGCCCCACAAGACTTGAACTTATGTAAGTTGGAGCTTGATTCTCAAATTTGTCCAGTACCTCGGTGTGAGCATTATAAATAAAAAGATCAAATTCTCGTACCAAGAAAATTGAGTCTGGTCTTCCTGGGACAAATGACACAAAATGAAATTCCCGTGTAGGGGGATTCATGTCCAACTTAAAAGTATCAACCTCGAGTGATAGACTCCATTTGTAATCCTCCCTAAGATCCCAAATTTTGATTACATTCCCAACTTCAGCAAAATTTCCCTTAGGGGAGACTATATCATAGAACGATGTGTGTATGTTCTTGACTGGTCCAAAAAATCAATCGGAGACTGCCTTCTTCTTGTGGATTGTTAGAATCATACACAACAATTTTTTTTGAAATTTAACCCACTACCAGCTGGTGAGGCCAACCAATATACAACATCGTTACTTCTTCATATTAACATTTTGCTTTCTTTAACTTGCATGAAAATGGAATGATATTGCTATAGTGTCTAAAGCAAACCTGCAAAACTCATTAAGAGCATGTCCAACAGAACCTCTAAAATTCCTATATTTTAGGGGTTCAAAATCAATTTCTCCAAGTCAAATCCTCAGCTCCAACAAATCTGTATTATAGGGATTCTGATTTTACTATAATATTATTTTTTTTCTTTTCTTTCTCTCTCCCGAACTTCTCCTGAACTTCTCCTGAACCGCTGAACGCACGGTGTTTGGAATCCTTTTTCTCGGCACAACTCCTCATCGCCGGAACAAGATCCAATGGCTTCTTGTAACAGAGACCCTCCGGCACCATCGCCCACCCCACCAACGCTGGTGACCATGAGGAGGAGAGCGGATCTTCACAATTGCAGAATCCCTATAAATTAATTGGCGAGATCGGAAAAATGAGGAGAAAGAAGGTATATTGTGGCGGCAGAGGAGCGGCGGAGGAAGATGGAGAGAGAAAGAAAGGTGGAAAAAAATTAATATTTTAATTCACTCCAGCCCCTATAATTCACTCTCCCTCTCTACAAAAATAGGGGTTCTTTCTCTCTCTACAAATTCTCCAAACTACAAATTGCTTTAGGGGCTCTGTTGGAGACCAAAACCTTTATATTCTAACATAATTTTCATTATAGATGCTCGGTTGGACTTGCTCTAACACACACAATCTATCATCATCATCTTTATTGCACAAATGGTTGATTATTCAAATTTATAATAACTCCATTGCACAAAAAGAGCAACGTGTAAGAAATTGAGACTTGTTTTCTTGCTTTGACTTGCATGAAAATGGCAATGTCATTGCTCAAAACATGCAAAACTCATAAACACACACAAACATAAAAGCTCACATGTATATCTATATATCAATCATCATCATCATCTTCCTTCTTCACTTGCAAAAAAGTTTTTCATCCATAACTACTATATTTTCCCCAACATTTTTCTATCCATGGCTCTGCGGGCGTTGAAGGACCTTGAGGAACTCAGAAGAGAGGTGTCGGTTACCGTGCACTACGATGAAGGAGGCTATTTGTACCGCAATGCACCTTCTGCTCTGACTCTGTCCAAAAACATGATCGCACTTGCTGGTACATAATCTTTGCATATTTATGGTTTGGATTTATTGATATTTATGGTTAGGATTTGATTTAACTTGTGAAAATGTTGATATTTATGGTTAGGATTTGTTTTAAGTTTCTGATTGATTTGTCCGATGATATTTGTGCGTGATTTACTCCACGAATCAGTTGTTACCTTGTTTTCTAGAGTTCGACTCGTACAATGTTTCTTTTTTGTTTGTCCTAGTCGCTCGCTAATCTTCTCCTATTTTCTAGTGGTTGTTCTCCTATTTTCTAGTTGATTTTTTGATTAATTTTATGACCGAATTATATTCCCAGATGTGCTCCTCCTCAAAGGAGTCGACAGGTTGAGGCCATTTCAGCAAAATCACAGTGCATTGTGGGAGGGACACATTAACATTTACCGACAAGTTATCAATGAAGTTGTGGTGCACTCAAACCAACTAGCCCCCGTTGGCACTCAAACCAACTAGCCCCCGTTGGCACTCAAGTTTTGAGGCCAGATGTCTGCAACCGCCTACCTCTCATAGAGGCCATCTATATAGACTTGGTTGAGCTAATCCTAGACCAATTCCCTCATCATGTCCACCTCCCAGACCATCTTGCAAACATCCTTGGAGATGGAGATGGAGACGGTGTTGCTCCTCAGCCTCAAGAAGTTGCCCCTGAGTTCTTTTACTATATATATGATGGTGTTCCTGATGTTAGAACTCTAACTAGGGATGAGAGATTGTTAGAGCAGGAGGTTGAGAGATTGAGTTACTTCATGGCTCAAGCTCGCAATCGGAAGGAACAAGCATTGGGGCACACGCTAGATTCTTTCTGTGACATGGTTGAAGGAGGACTATCAGAGTTTTACATCAACACCTTGGAACTGCCAGTAAGTATTCTTCTTTGGTTAGTTTGTTTTTTATTCAATTTACAATTGCAGTACGAATTTTTTTGACCTTGAGATGTTTTCTATTTGTAGAAGAAAGGTGAACTTCTCCCCCGCAAGGCCTACAAGATGATTTTGACTCAGCCTATGGATTTCACTATGGAAATTGATGCATTCCTTGGACTAATGAAGGCAAGCTTTGGTGATAAGGTGGATATTGAAAAAGCAGTGAAATTGGAGAAGACTATGTGTGCATTCATTGTGAAGAAGAAAACCTCACTGGGCTTGGAGGCTCAAGGCGGGTACACAAACTTAGTGATCAAGATGAAAAGGATTCTGGCAAAGTTTAGGATTCTCCACCCTTCAATAGGCCAAACTTCCTTTGCTAGTAAGGTTATTAGGTTCAACACTATAAGTTTCACACCCTTTTTTTTTCTCATGAATTCACCATCTCCTTTTTCCTAAATCTGATGTTGTTTTTGATTTGTAGGACTTTGATTTTAACTTTCTAGCATTGAAGATGAGAGGAGAGAGAAATAAATTTAATTTAAAAAATTGAAAATTTGTCATAATCAATGAGATTGCATTTAATATTCAATCCTCCAAATTTTGTTTCTCTCTCTACACATATGGAGGATGAGTTTCTCTTACTACCCAAAATCTACATTTTGTAGTAGCACATGTATATAGTATCTCTTGGAGCTTAAAAATGTTGTAAAATGATCAATTTCCTCCAAAATTTTCAAAATGTAGTATCTCTTGGACTTGCTATAAACTTATGATGGTTGACTTACAACTTGGATGGAGATTTATATAAAAGTACGGGACTTGGATTTTAAACAAGCATGTTTATAAGCTCTACCAAAAATATGAAAAACTCCCAAAAGATATTGACTTAGGAGGCGAGCTTGATCAATTTGTCGATCGAGTTATATAATGTCAAATATAATATCAACCGTCTAAGAGTTTCTTGGTGGTTTTTCTTTTGTAATTAATTATCCATATGTGGTTAGACTAATTAATTTTAAGTACCTCTCATTAATTTTAAAAGGTTAGAAGAGGAGACCAATTCATCAGGTGATAATTG
The DNA here is from genome assembly GCA_963678965.1 of Cruciata laevipes. Lineage (NCBI taxonomy): Eukaryota > Viridiplantae > Streptophyta > Magnoliopsida > Gentianales > Rubiaceae > Cruciata > Cruciata laevipes. Next base: position 21,591,541 of record OY787637.1, read on the forward strand.
ATGGCACTAAAATCGCTGATGTAAATTAAAGATCTCCATGCCGTTGACTATCGCCGGCAGCGTGGAGTCGTGGCGCCACCACATAAAACGTCGCTAATTATAAGGTACAACTCGATCTATCCAATTCATCAAGAATTAAAAAAAGCTTTGATTCAAGAAGGTGACTACCATGAACTGGCACGTTATTGCTAATCAACCAAATTAAATATACATATATGATTAAAGAACTTTTTTAAACCAAGAAAAACTCATAATTTAATCAAACTTTGAGTTGAATTCATAACCTAATAATTATTCTTATGTTTGTGTATATATATATGTTAACCTAATAATTGTCCTAGCTAGTTCATAATCATTATACATTTGCAAATCGGCCATTCAATATAATTTGAAAGACACAAGCAATGGCATGGAAAAGCATACCGATTCTCCTCTCGATTCTTTGCCTCCTCCTCGTATCTTCTCATGGTATTTTTATTATCGATTCTTTGGAGATATGAAATCGTAAATTTCTTCTTTTCATCAAATTAATTGATCTATTAATGCAATGATATGAACTAGGAAGGAAATTGCAGAGTGAAGTTTCAAACGTCACCAAACTCGTTAGAGCTACAAACCCTAAAGATGGTAAAATTCGCACTTGAGCTAATTTTTTTGTTTCACTTTGTTTTAACACAGTGAAAATATTGTAAATTTATTAGTGCAAGGCGTAGGAGCAATTACTCGTCAATTTCCTGAGCTGAAAAATAATCTGTACAAAGGCAGTGATGTTTATGATCCTTGCCTCCCAATATGGTGGACTTGGGTTTCTTGCAACAATGATACCATCGCTCCTCGTGTGACAGCATTGTAATTTATTTTAATTATACTAAAATTTTGATATATTTTAAATTAAATGTTACAAATAATCTATCAAATAATATATGTTAGTTGATTTTTATGCTCAATCGTAGCTTGATGAAAATGTTCAAGTTGAATTTTAGGCATCTCTCAAACCGAAATCTTATTGGACCGATTCCGGATTTCAGAACAATGGATGCTCTCCAAAGAATGTAAGTGTTGTTTTATAATTCGTGCCATCAAACTTTTATTAATTTAATTTATTATTATTTTTTAAAAATTAACTCACATTGCAGATACATGTATAATAACTCCTTGACGGGGACTATTCCTAGTTTTCTTGGGACATTGCCAAATTTACAAACATTGTAAGTCTGTTGGGTTTTCTATGAATTTTACTTTTGTTTGGTTAATTAAAATTTTCTTTTAGATATATATTAATTGCTTGTATTATTAATTCATTTTTTCTCAATATTGGTTTGAAGATACCTGTTCAACAACCTGCTCAGCGGAAGCATTCCGGCCTCGATTGCGCTAAACAAGAAGCTGACTACAGGGTGAGTTTGTTTTATTAAATTAATTGTATATGAATTGAGAAGAGAAAATTTTTTGCTCATATTTTACTTTCATTCCTCGATAATTACCTTTTCTGTGTTCTTCTCACTGTCAAAATCTGACCTTTTATATTTTAAGCATGAGTTGATTTTCTCCATGCATGATCGTTATATGTTATGTGTTGATCTTTTCACTTTCAAATTAAACCGCTTTTACCGCTTGTAAACCAATTAATAACTCTAATTAATTTGTTACAAAAAAAATTCACATAAAATTGTGCATTTCATTTCCTCGAAAACTACATTTCACATAAATGTTCATGGTAAACGAATGTGCAGGTTTTATGGAAACCCTTTGTTGATCCAGATTCCGCCGCCGTCGCCGACTTACTTTACCACATTGCCTTATATCCCAAGCCCTAGGGACCAAGAAACAAGATCGGTAAGAGTACGAGTCAAATTCCGGCCGCTCAAATTGATAATACTCGGCGTCGTTATTGCTGCGGTTATTGTTTTCTTCTGTTTATCGGCGGTTCTCGGAGCTTTGTGCGGCTGCGGCCGGAAAACGGCGGAGACGGCTGAACCGGTCGAGGCGGCCGAATCTGCCAATACAGGTTAGTGTTAGAAACCCCGCGCATTGATAATGGTAACCATCCTAGATTCCTAGCAAGCTCTAGCTAGTATCTTTTTTTCTTATGAGAATGCATATATATATATTTTTACATAATAATAAAAGGTTAATTTTGAAACTACCTAGAAGTAAACTAGTAAAGTATATATATGTGGGTTTTATTTAGGTTTGGATAATATATTTAGGGGACACGTTATTTCCAACTTATATTTTGTTCCTACTTTTCACTCCCGTTGAATTTAAATCAAATTTATTTAGTTCAATTCAGATAAATTTAAAGAAGTTAGGAAGACATATTCTAATAATAAATTGAAGTCAAACTTCCTCCGCCAATCATGCATGCACGTTATGTACATATGCTTTTGGTTTATTTACGATTGATTTTCTTCACCCAATGTATAGGAGAAGAAGATAGGGAGGCGGTGTCCCAAAGTCAACGCATCAGTAGTCCACACCGGCAGTGAAATGAAGCTTATCCAATTCGGTCATTCATATATCGATTTAATTTCTCCATTTTTATTATTTTAATTGTCATTGTTGTGAACATATAAATATGTTCCATTGAAATAAATAGTGTTGTCAAAGAACGTACAGACTAATTGCAAAATTGCAATCTCATAATTTTTATGGCGCCTTTTTCCTCCAAACGAACATATTTTTTTAAAAATCTAGATTATGAGCAAAATTTCATAATATATATATACACACGTATTTCATACGATTAACACGTATTAGAAATATACACGTACGTATTTCGCACCACCCAAAACCTACACGTGCACAAACGTACGCGCGTACACTGCACGAGCATGCGCGCGATTTCGACGATGGAAAGGGTTTTATTGCAGAAGCAAGAAAGAAAAGAGCGATTCTTCATTTTTTGGCTTGGCAATTTACAGGGAAAAAGCATGCTTGAATAATCTTAATTTGAAGAATAAACTAACTTCTGTAAATTCCAACGTTGTGATATTATGGAGTTGCAGAAGATAAATATTAATTACCTGGATTTGATAGATTTTACAACTTTAATTATCAACCATATTGTATGTTTATCATGTTTTACGTTCCGTTGTATAAATCATCGATATACTTTATTAACTCAAAATATACAACAAGACAATAAATATCAGGATATAAATGAATTTGTTTGTGTTGATTTTTAATTTCTTATAAGACATGGTATTTCTTTTTAACACCACACATGCATGCACGTATCACAGTCGCACGTTTCCAGCACGCGCACACTACAAACAACAAACCTAATGAAAACCATGGGAAATTCTACGTTTTACCCTGGCTAAACCTACTTTACATAGTAAAATTATTTAAATTTAAGTTTGAATTAGAACTTATCTAGAACCTTTAAATTTAATCCATCGATTATAAATTACTTGACAGAATGTTCCGCCAACAGAATTATAGTCTTTCCCTTATATATATATATATAGGAAAATAATGATGATGTACATTTTGATTGAAATGGAAAAGACGATAATTGTGGCTGTATAAAAAGTCACTTAATTCAAAAATATCCGAAACTTAAGTTACGTACAGTTTGTATATACTACGAAATTAGAAAGAAATCGAAACTATTGAAATCCAAAAAAGATTAAACATATCCAAATCACTTCCTTAAAATCTCCTAATGTTTGATAATTACCGCTGTTAGTATTAATTACTGTCTGGAACTTACAATTTATTGAGGTCCAGTGGGTCCAGTGGGATGACTTCGGAGAAATACAGGTTCAGGTACGTACGCCGGAACGTTGGAATACGGCGTTTAATTTAGCCGGACACGTTGATACGGCGTTTTGTAGAGCATTGACATTGGCGGCTGGTCGAGGTCGGAGGAGAAGATGATTCGGAGATTCTGATGCCACCGGAATCAACCCGTTGCCGCCCGGGCTCGATCGGTGTCCTAATTAATTATCCGGTCGTAATTAGGATCACTGGCGAATCTGTAAATTGTTTAGCAATTAATTAATAGGTTAATTTGTTTTATAAAACGCATATGACTTAATTAAAAGGAACACGCTACCACTTAATGCTAGCTAGGAGCTCAAAATTGTTATTTACATGTAAAATTTAACTGTACCATTAATATGATTGGTTGTATTAATATTATCTAGATATTAATATTTGTATTATATAATATTTTTATCGTATGAAACAAAATTTTCAGTCAACTTTCTATAGTTAAATCTTGTTTAGTACTAGATTAGTGTTAGCTAGATTCCATATGCAATGTATTTTTTCAATATAATTTGTAATTAGACTTATATATAATTTCAAATAATCTACTTCCTCCAGTTGGTTTTGCACCAAAATAAAAATCTAATCTCCTAATTGTCTACTGTATTAAATTGAACTGAACTGAACTGAATTGAAGTAAAACTAATGTATTGAAAAATCAGCATAACTGTATTAACTTGAATATTTCATCAAATTGTATTTTCGATGAGCTGAATTCATGAACTAAACCAATCTACATATAAGATCTAGCAAGCAAGACCTAACAATTGGTGTTGACCCCAAAAATTCTAAAAAGTAAAACCTTCTTACAACAAAACAAGCATTATGAAATTTGAAGATTTATAAATATAAACTTGCTAATTTAAAATATTTGTGTAATATTTGATTTTTAAAATAATAAAATATACAAAACCATCAAGTTCATAGGTGATTTTCTGACGGGGTCTCGGTTTGATGAGCACACGCACACGCGCGCGCACACACACAGATATATATATATATATATATATATATATATATATATATATATATATATATATATATATATATCATCTGACATTGGAGCACTGGTTATAGCAATATATCACAACATGCATGTTACTTACAACTGGCTTTATTACAACCTTTGATTAATCCAGCTTTAATTTCGCTCCCTTCTAAATAATCATTTTCACGGTCGCCTAGAAGCGCTGCAGCAGCGGTGATATACACTGATCGATCTCTGCGTTCCTACGATCCATTTTCAGCCGGAATTGTGGCGGCCGGTGGAGATAATAACGATGAAGGGGTGAAAATAAATTATGGTTATATCTCAACACTCGTTATCATCTGTTTGGCTGCGTTGGTTATTAGCGCTTATCTCACTTGCTGCCGCGGCGCCGCTGCATTCGCCGGCCTGATTAAGCTTAAGGCTCAGCCTACTCCAACTCCAGGTACGACGCTGTTTTAAACATTCGTTGGTTTTTCTTGGTTTAACTTTTACCGGCAACTATGTGTATGTAACATGTTTTCAACAAATTGTTCAATTTAGTTTAGTCGTGATGTTCTTATTTCTCAATGCATTAAATTTTCATTCAAGTTTAAATCAGCTAGTTCAGATAAGTTTAAAATATGCTGAGAAGAACATTGTAGCTAGCTGCTTCAATCTAATACATTTTTGTGCGTAAAGGTGATAAAATTATTATCAAGGATATTGTTGAATTCCTTAAAGTTATTAGCAACCTACTAATGAGATTATCTTTTTATTTTTTGAAGCTTATAAACCATGTTACATTTACGTACAAGATCTAAATGCCATTATCAAAGTCAACGTCAACGTCAACGTCAACTCCACATCACAGTAAATAATTATAGAGTTAAAGTAATTATGTATATCCTTTTTATTATGTGAAAATGCTGATTTCATTAAACAAAAGCCTTTGAAAGTAAGCTAGCTAGAAATTAATATGACGGTGATAAGTTTTTTTTTTTTTTTTTTTTTTTTTTTTTTTTTTTTTTGTATGTAGAACTAGGGTGCTTATCGAGCGAGTCGATCGCGAGCAGAGGCTTGCTCGACTCGACTCGTTAGTGATATTATTCGTACTCGACTCGACTCGTTTGCTCGCGAGTTTTTTAAATCAAAACTCGAACTCGACTCGTTAATTTATAGTGCTGCTCGCGAGCTACTTGAGCTCGAACTCGTAGACTATTATTATCTATTCATTTTCTTTAATTTCATTGAAAATTAATAAATAATTATTAAAAAATATTTTTATATATAATAATTTATACATAAATTTTAATATGAGTAATTGATTTCTCTAAAATTATACCAATAAAGTTATCTGTAACTAAATAAATTACTAATTAATTTGTATCTTTTACAATAAATATAGATAATTTAAATATAAGGTAGTATTGTAACAAAAACAATTATGTATAGCTGACGAAAAATGTCATATTTTTTAACATACATATATAATTAATAACTAAGTACTAATTTAATAAACTAAATAATTATAATGTGAATTAAATTTAGAATATTAGTTATAATATTCAAATTTAAATAACAATACCTACCTATCGAGTTTGCTCGCGAGTTTTCGAGTCGAGTAATGCCTTGCTCAAACTCGACTAGTTAACTCTTCGAGTCGAGTCGAGCCAAATCAAGTCGAGGTTTGACCGAGTTTTGACCGAGCTCGAGCACGAGTTGCTCACGATCGGCTCGACTCAATAAGCACCCCTATGTAGAACCTACGGCGGACTACGCGGAAGAAGCACCGGCACTTGCTACTACAAAATCAAGCCTGTAGGAAAATTTTGGAGACATTTTATAAAAGGTTCGAAATAGAATAATTTTTGGACATTTAAACTATAAGCTTCTCATTTTTTATGATATTTGGCCATATTAATTTTTTGCTGAAGACAAAAGTACATTTTTGAGGAATTAATCGCGGTATTATATTTTACCCCAGAGGCCCAGACACGCGTAAACGCACACTACACAATAAGCACGTTTTGAGCACATGGTTGTCCAGTATTTTTGGGTAATTTTCTTCTTACCATAATTACACAATACTTATAGACTTATCATATTAATTAAAACCAGCTAATTTCAGCCGATGAGAGAGCGGGAGATTTCATCGTTCGTGGAAACGCTCAAAAGCGCGATTATATTTTTATTAGTTTAGTGACTTCAAATAAAAATAGTAAAGATAAGTGATTTAGAATCAGAATGATTAAAAGTATAATGACCTTTTTTCAAAAAAAAAATAAAAAAAATAAAGTGACCTTAAATAAAAAATCAATCTTATAGAAATATCAAATAGGTCAAAAATTTAGCTGCCTCTATATTAATTTAGGTCCATATTAATCCATGGCCATCTTTATTCTCCAATGGGTTGTTGCCTAATCTCTTCAGTTTCTAAAACGTGATGGGATGTTGGCGTTGAATTCCTCCTTAAACGATGGAAAAATGTAATCGTCATAGGAATTTAGTGTTTCATCATTTGCAATTTCTAATAGTTAGACGGAAGAATCACTATATTTACTGTTGGTTGGAGATGTACGTCTTAGTAATAAATCGAAGTTGCAAAGGTTGATATCTCTTCAACTTGTGACTTGTTTACTTTTGATAAGCAAAACTATGATTCAAATTCCAACAGTGAAACAAACTCCAAACTTCTTCTCAATCACCTTTAAACTAAAGTTCTTATAACTGATTTATCTTCTTGACGCGTATGCCTTTTGAAATTGCTGCATGGAAAGCGTTCTTAGAGCAAGTCCAACAGATACTACAAAATGTAGATTTTGGAGAAAATTGAAAATTTTAGCCATTTTTGGCCTCCAACAGATGCTACAAATCACCCTCCAAAATGTAGTATTGATGTAGTAAGAGAAAACAATCCTCTATATCTGTAGAGAGAAAGTAAATTTGTAGTATGAGAATTAAATGCGATGCCATTAATTCTTCTCTTTAATCTCAAAACTTTTCTCTTTCCTCTCTCATCTTCAGCCCCAATTTTCTCACGCCTCTCCTTCCTCCACCATATGGGAGGCGGCGCAGGAACCTTTCCGGGAGGCCTGAACATACAAAATCAACATACCAAATCAAAATATCAAATCACCATACCAAGGAGTTGAGGTCCGTTCTCCATCTTCAATATACCAAATCAAAAGTCACAAACCGTTTTCGTAGCCCCGTTTCCACGGCTATCGAATTTACGCCGTCCTGCTGCGGTGGTCGGAGTTATGGGTGTTAACTTGATCGGGCGATAAATTTCTCCAGGGCTTGGCAACGTGACGTGATGAGGGAGCGGAGGAGAAAGAATTTTCTGTTATTATTATTGGTCTGGCCATGAGTGAGCGGAGGAGAAAGGATTCTGTTATTAATTACTGATTTGCCCGTGACATAAAAGATAAAAAAGGAAAGAAAGTAAAAAAGAATAATATTATGAGATTAATGAGATTATCTTTTTATTTTGGATAACATGTATCTACCTTTTCTTAGGTCATTTAAGTTTTCGATAAGACACTAAATATAGTTTGATAATATTTTGTGGCATTTAGTCATATTATTCCTACTTTTGAATATTTTTCAAAAGATATATATAATATATTTTAGTCAACTTAATTAAGAAACTTCCTCCACCAATTATGCATGCAACCGCTTCTTAATTAAGAACCTTCCTCCGCCAATTATTGCAACGTTATGTACATTTTTGTTTATGTTTCTTTAATTTTATGATTGATTTCTTCATCAACCCCATGTATATGCAGGACAAGAAGATAAAGTCGCCCAACGCATCAGTCCAGTTAACCAAGGAAGTCACGACGCACTTTTAAGGCGCGGCACTAGTCGAGTGCCAGGACGACTAGTCGTTATAGCGCTCTACTTGCGGCGCTTACGGCGTTTTGTTTATATACTAAACTATAGATATATTTAGGATGTATATTTAAAAGTTATTATTGAAATATTTATCCTAATATTAAAATTTAGAAAAAAAAGGAGTTTAATTTTAACTATAAATGAGATTATCTTGTTTCTAACATTGAGATATAAGATATTAGACCATAACTCATTTATAAAAGGGTAAAATTTTACCCGATTAAAAATATATTTATCCTTTTTAGTTCAAAATTTTAATTTATTTTGCACAATTCACCAAAACGATGTCGTTTGGAGGCTTTGTTTAAAAGGCGCTAAAAATCACGGCGAACAATTGCGGCGATGTAAAATTGCTGCCATGAAGACTAGTCGTCCATTTTTGGCGGGACTTCGGCGGACGCCTTGACTTCCATGCAGTTAACCCAATTATATGAAGCTAACCCAATTCGGTCATTTATATACACACAAACATATATACATATATATATATATATATATCATTTTTCTTATTGTAAATGTCATTTTGTGAAATATATCACATTGTAAACAAATAATAGTGTTGTTCAAGGAATTGTGGGAATTATTTGCAATATCATGATTTCAAATTCATGATTAAAGAGACGATCAATTGTTTATGGCACATATGCAAAATTAATTTCATATATAATACATACATAAACGTATTTTATATGATTAAAACGTATAAACGTATGTACGCATTTCGCACGTATAAACGTATTTCCAAGCATGCACGTATTTTATTTTATCCCACACGTGCACAAACGTACGTAGGCCCTAGATCACTTAAGTTCAGTTCAGTAAAAATGTAATTTTATGAAATTTAGGTTAATATATTTATGTTGATTTTTTTTTCAATACATTAATTTTCAGTTCAGTTCAATCCATTTCAGTTTAGTGACAGCAAGAAATAAGTTCCGACAAACAATTTCGTACATCGTACATTCGCGCAATACGCTGAAATGGAAAAATTGAAGAAAAAAGATTTCTTTCACTTTTTAGTCGTGCTTAATTGGGAAGTTGTTAAAGCTGGAACATAAAGGTGTAATCCCTAGCTCTGATTAATTCAATCGATTCGATCATGGAAAAGCTTTTATGCAAAATTTTGCTTTGAATTTTTGAAGAATTATGAACTAACTTTAGTTTATTCCAACATTGTGATATAATGGAAATGCAGAAGATAATTATTAGCGAAGTTTGATAAATATTAATCAAAAAGTTTACCAAAGTTCACCAACAAAACTCATGGTAATGTTTTTACGTCACACATAAACGTACTCACAATCGCACGTTTCAAGCACGCACGCACTACACACAAGAAATCTTAATCAAGGACGATTAAAAGAAATGACTTCGGTAAAAGAAATTTGCCGGGTCAGTAAATCCCTAATAACACCTAATCCATTTCCAGGAAAAAAAAAACACCAAATTTAGTAGGTGCAACAAATTAGCCCTAAATCCATCAGAACACACCAATATATAATTACCAAAAACTACCTGGGAGTTTCTCGGAATGAGTACTGTAGCAAATTCCATGCTCGCCTTCGATTGCAGGAATCATATCACCTTTGTGTATTCCACCTTTCCTGCTCTGACGTCAGCTCCTGATCGGTCGGATCGAATTTCACACCGCCCGCCCGCCAAAACAATCAAAAGTGCACGAACATTACAGAAGCACGCACATTAATGTGTACAAAATGAAGAAGAATCATATCAGCACGCAAATGATGCAATTGAGTTTTATAAAATTAAGATTATATATATATATATATATATGTATATATTAACTACGTGCATGCATGATGAGTATAACTAGGGAAGTCTCTTTAAGCAGTATTAATTCAGTGCATGTGTCTCAATTGTTTCACTAAATATTTATACTTAATTAATATTTTAGATCATATTTTAAAGTGAGAATATCTAACACGAAAGTAAGAAAGATCAGAATTTAATATGTATGTAAAAGATCGGGTTTAAAAGTGAGATGATCAATATTTGTCCTTAGTCTCAATTGAGACCGGTCTCACAGAAGACTTTAGTTAAGTTCATATTAATATAATTGGATCAGCTTATAAACAAGGTTACATTACGTACGAGATCTAAATACCCATTAATCAAAGCCATGTCAACTCCAGTCCACGGTGAATAATTAAAGAGTCAAAGTTAATCAACGAAATGCAGTTTTAAAAAATGACGGTGTGCTTAAAAAATAAAATAAAATATGACGGTGAGTTTAATTTTACCGGCAGCTGCTACTACAAAAGGCTTATTTTTTGAATTATCACTCTAAAAAGAATTATTTTTTACGCCACGCAAGCTCACTCTCACAATCGTACGTTTCAAGCACGCGCGCCCTGAAGACAAAAAAAACCTAAACAGGGACGAGAATATCAACAAAACATATAATCCTCATTTGCAATTCGCTGTAATTATCCATTTTATGGGAGAGGAGTATAATAAAATGGAAAAAATATCTTAAATATAATTACATTTTATATCTTGTCGTGTTTTTGCATTTAGCCACCATAAGTAACATAGCTGAATTTTCTAATTATTTAAAATAAGAAGTAACATAGTATTATTTTCTTCACCTTATTCATTTAGTCAAAATTGAGTATTTTCAACGTTCAAATTGAAATAGCATTATTAATCAAATATGATCATAAGAGATATTGTTGGAATCGTTATAGTTGTAACGTGTATTTTCATAATATGATATATAACTATACACAAATAAAGATATTGATGGTCAAAAATATTTCAGGTCAATCTGAAAAGGTAAAAAATTGCAGTTTGAACTGGCACGGAGGGAATATTATATTTGTCATTTTGTGAAATATACAGGTATATGTACGTATTTCGCACCACCCAAGCCGCACGTATTTAATTTTCATCCCAATTAATGTACGTTTCGAGCATATTGTGTCCAATATCAGTGGGCAATTTCCTTTTAATCGAACTTACAAAATACTTTTAGTCCATATTAAGCACGTACAGTGCATGTTAATAAGTAATTATCACGCGTACGATCGCGACCAAATGTTTGATTAATTAATATAACCGGTTTTTTATTGGATATTTTAGAAATTTATCATTTATATATAATTCAATGATCATTGCACAAATTAAACTATCTAATAAACTTTTACGAATTGTTTGAATTGGGTCTTGATTTACGCACGCTAATAATAAAGCTATTGTCGTCTTCGCATACAAAATTGACAACATTAAGGTTAGAAAATTCTAACATCAATTACCTCTTAAAAAGCCGTTCTGGAACTGTACGACGATCAAGAATGAAATCAAATTTATCGATCACAGCCAAACCGGATACAAGAATGACCGGAATTCCGACGACTATATTTGGAACTACATTCTGAAAACCATAAAATTAACGTCAATTAATCTAAAAAATTAATCACCAAAAACTTATAAGTACATAAAAGCTATATCATGACGAACCATGGGTAACGGTGCCAGTGGCTGATCGGAATGGTTCATCGCGGCAGGCAATTTTCAGGGCAGTCGGCGGTGGAGCGTGGAGCGGCGGCAGTGAAAAAATCTATGAAGATGGGAGGTGAAATATATGAAAGAGAGGAAGGTTTATTAGACAATTCATAAAGTTTTCATCACACATGATATATATATATATATATATATATATATATATATATATATATATATCTGAAAAGGAAAGTAATATGCTTTACTAGCTATATGAACACACGTGCTTTACCACAGTATCATGCATGCACGAACATTACATATATAAGCACGCGCATAAAATGTGTACAATTAAAATGAAGAATTATATCAGCACAGTACGTTTTGAGCACAGTTTGTGTTATAAAATAAAATTAGATGGGCAATTTCTGGGTCAATTTAATAAAATAAAATAATATCAGTGGGCAATTTCCTTTTTATCAAACTTACAAAATACTTTTAGTCCATATTAAGCATGTTAATAAGCAATTATTAATTACGTACGCACGCTTACGAACAAATGTTTGATTAATATATCTCGTTTTTTATTGGATATTTTAGAAATTTATCTTTATATATAATTCAATGATCATTGCACAAATTAACTATCAAACAAACGATCTAATGGTCTTGATTTTGTTTTTGTTTTTATGGTCTTGATTTACGCACGCTAATAATAAAGCTATAGTACGTTGTCTATAGTCGTCTTCGCATAAAAATTTGACAAAATTAAGGTTGGAGAATTCTAACATCAAATACCTCTTAAAAAGACGATCAAGAATGAAATCAAATTGATCGATCACATACAAGAATGACCGGAATTCCGACTACATTTGGAACAACATTCTGAATACCATGGGTAACGATGCCGGTGGCTGATCGGATTGGTTCATCTCGGCAGGCATTTTTCAGTGCAGTCGGCGGTGGATCGGTGAAATCTATGAAAGAGATGAAAGTTTATTAGACAATTAATAAACTATATAAATCTTATGTACTTATATATATGAACTATATGAACACACATAAATCTGAAAATGAAAGTACGTAATATGCTTAATTTGCACGATAGTTTAAGTTAATATCGTGCAGCCCATCTTTTAAAAAAAAATAAAAATATATCGGTAAATCAACTTTTCAAATCTTGATTTTAGACAATTCTGAAGATAATTTGTACCTTCAGACTTAACTTTTCAAATCTTGATTTTAGATTAATTAATACACCATTCTGAAGATGATTGACCAGTATCTACAGGGCTCTGAGTTATGAGCGTTAATCTCTTTGTGAGAAATTTTGATCCTCTTCTTCATTTGTACGCACAAGGACATTTTAGATTTAAACCTCAAATTTCTAAAGATAATAGGCGGATGTGATATGTTGGTAGAAAGAATGAGGCGGTCAGACGTTAAGAGTGAGGCAACGAGCTTACATTTTCTTTTTCTACAGAGGGATAATAAAATGTAGGTAAAGAAAAATGACATAACCACCTTGCAAAAATGGGTTAACAGTGCAAGTGAGCCAATTATCGGCGCAAATGTTGACCGAAGAGACTTTAAGGCCTAAAACATACATTAAATTAGAGTTAGGACTATAGACCTATAGTTTAGTCACGTTTAGAGTCGGAGCCTATGTATATTTAGTTAAAGTTAAGACTATAATTTGGTTACTTTTATAGTTGGGCCAAAAAAATAGTATTTCAATATAGTTAGATTTAAATAATGAATTTAGCCCCCTTGAATTAGATAGTCCAAGCAATATCATGTCCTCTCTCAAAATTTGGCATGTTCCGTCAATTAAACCACTCCAACCAACGAGCCAGAATTTTTATTAAACAAACTGTGATGCGAATGGAGGTCAATGACGAAGTCTTTTGTGAGACAGGCCAAAACTGAGACAGTTAATACTCATTAATAATCTGTTCATATTCTTTAATAATTTGTTGATGTAATTATAATTATAATTGATGTTGAGAATTTATTTGTTGAAATTTTAAATTTTATTTTCAATGATTATTAATTGTTGTTGTCAGTATATAGCCATTACCATTCTTTGTCTGCACGTAACAGGTTGCAAAATAAGTTTTTGATATGGTTTTGGCCGATGATAATTTCAGCACCATGAACATCGGTGTCATTCTTACAAAAGGCTCTTGGGTCTTAACCCTAATCAACATAAGGGTGTAGTCTTTACCTCTCATACCATCCAGAATACCGTAGAGTTTCTTCCCGACTAGTGAAACACATCTGAATAACCTCTTCTTTTCTATCCCTGTGTTGGTGAAATATGGTTCAACTAGCGCATCAGTAGATTATGTAAACATGTGTTGATACATTTCCACCTCATTCTTGATGCAGTCAGAGACTCTGAATGCAACTTGTTCGAGACTCGATGACAAGCATTCTGGAACGTAACTCGGATCTCCACCATAATCACTTTTTGAGATTCTGTGAATACATTCAACGTCGAGGAATTCCAGATTCTTGCAAGCTCGAATCAGATCCACCTGAATTCCCCACTGGCGAACTTTAACCTGGACCGCCAGTTTAGTTACTCTCCCAAATATCGCCGGCAGTTGGCCATCAGCAGCATAGGAGAGAGACTCCACCGTGCGTTCAGATAGTTTCAGAAACTCCACGCCTCTGAAAGTTCCAAGTAAATCAGTAAGGATATTGGGAGGAAAGCAGTAAATATCAAGATCCACCTCATTCATCGATTTCACCCCCTGAGTAGAAATCGAGCTCGAAAGATAGTCACTTAAGTATAGGTATTCCAGTGCAGGAGCATCAACTCGCACCACGAAGTTGGCATTTTTGTATTCATTACGTATACCAACACGTTTCACCGTTGGAGAAGAAACGGTAAAAACCACCTCGTGATTGTTACCGTCCCAAACTTCCGTTTCGACTGCGAGAGACTCGAGAACAAGAGATCCGGATACAAGCTTGGAGACGGAATCGTGTGACGCAAATGTAACTCCGTAGAGCTCCATAGAAGTAAGCCTGGGAAGAGAAATGACAGCAGGAAGTTGAACCATGATGCTTCCTTCTAACCTCAAAGATTCCATTGTTGCAGAGGTGTAAAGTTCTCTTGGTAGAAGAGGGTGATTAGCAGCGAAATCCCTAGGCGTGGTCAGATCTAGAACCTTCATACCTCCGGCAACTGCGGTGCTGATCCATGACCTCATATCAGCGTATTCGAGGTAGCCGATGTCATTTACCCACCGGAGACGGAGATTGTGGATATAGGTTTTCCGGCCATGCTGGTAAAAACAGAGTTGAGAAAGTCCTCAAATTTCATCTTCCCGGGGAAATATTCCGGCCAATTAATATTAGTTCACTTCATTTACGTTTAGTACAATTAATTTAATTTTGTAATACTTATATTAATTTAGTTAAACTTTTGTTCAAACTTACTCCATGAACCAATAGGAACTATCTCTTAAACCCTCTCCCCCTTGTGGCCGCCGCTGTTCTTCCTCTTTTCCCTTTGATTTTCTTCCCCATCTTCCCACCATGGGAAGATGGGGAAGCAATGGTTCTTATCTTTATTGATTTACGGTAAAATAAGTGTGACTAATCCACAAAATAAGAGTTTCTTCGATTAAATCTTGATTTATATCGAAGTTTTTTTTCCGATCTGGTTATAAAGATCGTGCTTTTTATTTGTTTTATTGTTCCCGATCCGATTTATTGTTCCCGATCCGATTGTACGGGTCGTGTTTCCGTTTCGTGATTTGGGGGTTTCAAGGTGCTTGCAGTTTGAAGAACCTAGATCATGTTTTGGATCAAGTGGTGTTGCGGTTGTAGCAGATCCCTGATTGGCGCAGTAATTGATGCGGTAGTCGCTCTTCTCTGCCAAGCGGATGTGATTTTCACAGTTTCAAGATAATATCCCTGAGGGCGGTATTACATTTTTATTGGATCTCTTAAGCTGTAATAGCAGACATAATTAGTCTGGTTGCCATGTAGTTCGGTTATTCTGTAATAGACTAGTCGAATTGGATGTTAATTCCACTCATTGTAATCGCTTCTGGGCGTTTCCCAGGACCTTGAATGAATATTCTTCAAAAAAAAAAAAACCAATAGGAACTATAAATTTCATAATGATCCTTCGGCTAATTAATTATAGGGTTGTCAAAATATAGGGTTATTTTTTAATACCAATTAACTTTACCTTAAATTATTTGGAATCATTTGCAGTGAATAAAAATTAATGTATTATATAAGAAAAAACTAAATAAACTACCTATAATATTAATATAAGCAAATTATATTTCGTCTTATTTGATCAAAATTGGATTAATCTGATCCAAACTCAATCAATCGGAGCTGATTTAAAATGAAGTAAAAAATTGATGTACTGAAAAATAGACACAGAACGACTAAATTAAGCTGAATTGAGCCGGATAAAATCAAAATACATTGGGGGAGGACATTCAACTAGCGAAATCCCATCAGCACCACATTTGACATTGGAGCATTGGTTATAGCAATATATCACAACATGCATGTTACTTACAACTGGCTTTATTACAATCTTTGATTCAACTAACTTCAGTTTATTCCAACATTGTGATATAATGGAAATGCAGAAGATAAATATTAGCGGAATTTGATAAATATTAACCAAAATTTTGATAAATATAAGTATTTCATTTTATCCCACACGTGCACAAACGTACGTAGGCCCTAGATCACTTCAGTTCAATAAAAATGTAATTTTATGAAATTTAGGTTAATTTGTTTATGCAGATTAGTTTTTTCAATACACTAATTTTCCGTTCAGTTAATCCATTTCAGCAAGAATTAAGCTCCGACAGGGGCGGAACATGGGGTGGCCTGGCCACCCAAAAAAAAATAAAAATTGCATTTTATACCTTTGTAAATTTTTGAAAAAAAATAAAATTGCATTTTATACCCTTGTACTTTTTAATATATTAAAATGTAGTGCTATAATTTTACTTTTATTCTATTATGGCCCCCTCGACTTTAATTTCTGGGTCCGCCCCGAGCTCGGACAAACAGTTCCGTACATCGTACATGCGCGCAATACGCTGAAATGGAAAAGTTGAAGAAAAAAGATTTCTTTCATTTTTTAGCCATGCTTAATTGGGAAGTTCTTAAAACTGGAACATAAAGGTATACAGAAACGCAGCCGACGCACCGGCCATTCAATGTAATCCCGATTAATTCAATCGATTCGATCATGGAAAAGCTTTTATGCAAAATTTTGCTTTGAATTTTTGAAGAATTATGAACTAACTTCCGTATATTCCAACATTGTGATATAATTGAAATACAGAAGATAAATATTAGCTGAATTTGATAAATATTAATCAAAAAGTTTGATACTGAAATTCACCAAAGTTCACCAAAAAGAACTCATGGCAATTTTTTTACGTCACACATTTCAAGCACGCACGCACTACACACAAGAAATCTTAATCAAGGACGATTAAAAGAAATGCCTTCGGTAAAAGAAATGCCGGCTCAGTAAATCCCTAATAACACCTAATCCATTTCCAGAAAAAAAAACACACCAAATTTAGTAAATCCATCAGAACACACTAATAATTACCAAAAACTACCTGGGAGTTTCTCGGAATGAGTGTAGCAAATTCCATGCTCGCCTTCGATTGCAGGGATAAACTCGTCAATCAAAGGGTGTGATTTAGCCTCTGTGTATTCAACCTTTCCTTCGAAGTGCTCTGACGTCAGCTCTTGATCGGTCGGATCGAATTTCACCCCGCCCGCCTGCCCGCCAAAACAATCAAAAGTCATCCCATGTAATTAAACCATGGTATCATTAGAGCAAGTCCAACAGCTTCCCCAAAGTTGGGGGATTTCAATAAATTTAGGGAATATGAGCCATTTTTCAGCTCCAACAGATTCCCTATCACATTCCCCAACTTGGGAATTTTGAAGAAATCTACATGTTGCTTTCCCAAATCTGTAGAGAGAAAAAAAACTTGGGGAAACAAAATTTAATGCTTAGTGCATTTATGTTGATCCTTTACCTCTCTTTATTAGTTTTATAATTCAAATACATATATTTCAAATATGATTATCTTTAATTGTATATAATAAAGAATTATAAGAAAAATATATATTATTAAATTTCATATTTTGACGAACAAAACAAGAGCATACATGACTATGTTTACATGTTTATAAAAATTTGAATATTGTCATGTGAGATCTTGTTATGTTCGTTATAATGCATATTTTAATATTATATAATTTTCACATTTTTTTATCATACGTAATTTAAAATATTTAGATTCCAAAATATACTTGAATGGTGAAAAAATAATAATAAAGAGATAAAATACTGAAATTTAATGCACATGCAATAAATTCTAATCCCAGTACACTAGGGAAGCTGTTGGAGTTGAAGCAAAAAAAGATAGGAAATATGGGGATGTAGTACTATATCTTGGAGAATCTTGTAGGGAATCTGTTGGACTTGCTCTTATGCGTGCACGAACATTACAGAAGCACGCACGTTAATGTGTACAAAATGAAGAATTATATCAGCACGCAAATGATGCAATTGAGTTTGTGTGTATATATATATATATATATATATATATATATATTAATTACGTGCATGCATGATGAGTATAACTAGGGAAGTCTCTTTAAGCAGTATTAATTCAGTGCATGTGTCTCAATTATTTCACTAAATAATAATATTTAATTAATATTTTAGATCAGATTTTAAAGTTAGAATATCTAACATAAAAGTAAAAAAAATCATAATTTAATAGGTATGTAAAATATCGGGTTTAAAAGTGAGATAATCAATATTCGTCCGTAGTCTCAATTGAGACCGGTCTTACCGAAGACCTAATTTAGAGTCAAAGTTAATCAACGACATGCGTTTTAAAGAATGACGGTGTGCTTAAAAAATAAATAAAATATGACGGTGAGTTTAATTTTACCGGCAGCTGCTACTACAAAAGACTTATTTTTTGAATTATCACTCTAAAAAGAATTATTTTTTACGCCACGCAAGCTCACTCTCACAATCGTACGTTTCAAGCACGCGCGCCCTAAAGACAAAAAAACCTAAACAGGGAGATGAGTTACATTTGCAATTCGCTGTAATTATCCATTTTATGGGAGAGGAGTATAATAAAATGGAAAACATATCTTAAATATAATTACATTTTATATCTTGTCGTGTTTTTGCATTTAGCCACCATAAGTAACATAGTTGAATCTTCTAATAATTTAAAATAAGAAGTAACATAGTATTATTTTCTTCTCTATTCATTTAGTCAAAATTGAATATTTTCAACGTTCAAATGTAGTATTATTAATCAAATATGATCGTATGAGACAGGGCCGTCCCCGACATTTTGGAGGCCCTGTGCAAAATAAAAAATGAGGCATCTATAATATATGAGGCATCTTTAATATATTAGTATAATATTATAAATTTTTTTAAACAAAGTATCAAAACAAGAAAAACAATTTGGGTGCAAATTCACATTAGTGAGGAGATGTATTGGCCTCCCCAAACCTTATGAATAAAAAAATAATATATCGAAAGGTCTTTGTCTCTTCTTGTAGTGAATGAAAAATACATATAGAAAATGTCTCTTCTAAAAACTTTGTACCCATTGAATGAAAACTTGGAAATTGGAAAAAACATTAAATGATTTCATTGATTAGGTTGAATAAATCAAGATTGAATTTGAAGGGGTGGAACCGTGAGGCGTCTGCGGCTATGATTCCGAAAAAGAATGGAAATCGAACAAAAAAAATGGAAATTGAAAAAGAATTAGGTATTGACAAGAATTACCTCTTGAAAAACCGTTCTGGAACTGTACGACGATCAAGAATGAAATCAAATTGATCGATCACAGCCACGCCGGATACAAGAATGACCGGAATTCCGACGACTATATTTGGAACTACATTCTGAAAACCATAAAATTAACGTCAATGAATCTAAAAAATTAAGAGAAAGTCTTGGGTGAGACCTGTCCTTGTGGAGACCAAGAGCAGAGGAATGAGCATTTACTGTTTCTGCTTGATCTTTTAGTCAGTTTGTTTGATCTTTCAATCAATGTCCTTGAGTATTTTTGTTTTGCCTTGATTTTTCAGTTAATTTCATTTTTCGTTCAATTTGCTTGATCTTTCGGTTAATTTTCTTGATCATTTCCTTGGTCAATTTCACCAACGACAAATTCAATCAAAGAAATCGGCGGGTTTAAAGGTCACCAACGACAAATTCAATCATATAATGTTTGGTCTCATTTGAGACAGGTCTCAAATGAGAATTTGCCAAAAATTAATCACCAAAAACTTATAAGTACATAAAAGCTATATCATGACGAACCATGGGTAACCGTGCCGGTGGCTGATCGGAATGGTTCATCGCGGCAGGCAATTTTCAGTGCAGTCGGCGGTGGAGCGTGGAGCGGCGGCAGTGAAAAAATCTATGAAAGAGAGGAAGGTTTATTAGACAATTCATAAAGTTTTCATCACACATGATATATATATATATATATATATATGAAAAGGAAAGTAATATGCTTTACTATATGAACACACGTGCAGCCCATTGTCAAGATTTCCGCTTACACCCTCCGGCGAAGGTCCTCCTCCGGCATGAAATGGCGGGATAGAATTTATACACAATTCGGAACAAGCCCTGAGTTATAAGGGTTAATCTCTTTGTGAGAAATATTGATCATCTTCTTCATTTGTATGCACAAGGACATTTTAGATTTAAACCTCAAATTTCTAAAGATAATAGCTAGGCGGATGTGATATGTTGTGTATATTTTAAATTTAAAGCTCAAATTTCTAATGATAATAGGCGGATGTGATATGTTGGTAGAAAGAATGAGGGCGGTCAGACGTTAAGAGTGAGGCAATAAACATACCTTTTCTTTTTCTAGAGAGGGATAATAAAATGTATGTATATTATGTAACCGTCTTAAAATTTATTATATATATAGTTAAGTATGAACTACGCCCTGTTTGTTAGAGTTTATTTTTTTTGTTGAATTGAATTGGATTGAATTGAAATAAAATTAATGTATTGAAAAAAGAATCACCATGACTAAATTAACCCAAATTTCATCAAATTGTATTTTTGCTGAACTGTCCTGAAATGAACTGAACAGATAAACTCTGGCAAACAGGTCCTAATTATCCATTGGTGTTGATCCCAAAAATTCTAAAAAGTAAAACCTTCTTCCAACAAGTATACAAAACCATCAAGTTCATAGTGATTTTCTTGACGGTTAGACGAGACTGACTCGATCGGTTTGATGCCCATTACATACTCAGCACCAACGGTCAACAATATATGTTAGACCTATATATATATATAAATTTCCAACAATATATATATACACGACGTGAAAACAGTACGTACTAGTTGTTTGTAGTTCATCTGACATTGGAGCATCGGTTATAGTATCACAACTTACAACTGGCTTTATTACAATCTTTTATTAATCCAGCTTTAATTTCTCTCCCTTCTAAATAATCATTCAAGTTCGTTATCATCTGTTTGGCTGCGTTGGTTATTACTGCTTATCTCACTTGCCGCCCGGGGAGCCGCTGCATTCGCCGGCCTAATTGCGCAAAATAAAGGATTACTGACTTTTTCTACGTGTTAATTCTTGACAATATATTGATGTGTCTTTCTCCTAATTTATTTTTCCAGTTCGATCATTCACGTTAAACCAGATCAAATGAAATATAAATTCATGATATTCATTTTAAAAAAAGAAGAAGATATTCAACTTTACTTCTAGTCATGCTATTCTTATTTCTTAATACTTTTGATTTTCATTTTTAATTCAATCAGTTCAAATAAATTGGGAAGAAGGTGTACTAAATTAAAAATTTACTGATTTTAACTAATAAAAAGGCTAATTGAAATGGAGTTAGCTAGTTTCGAATCACAGCCTGTAAATTTTTGTGCGTAAAGGTGATATAATTAGCAAGGATAAATTGCTAAATTCCATATGATATGTATTATGTATAGCTTCCTTTGTGAAAAAAACTCATTTTTTAAAATTTTGAAGCTTATATAAACAATGTTACATTTGCGGAGATCTAAATGCCCATAATCAAAGTCAATGTCAACTCCAATGCACAGTAAATAATTAAGGAGTAAATACGAGATCTAAATGTTGCTTTCTAAAGATCCAAGTAAATAATGAGATTTAAATGTTGCTTTCTAAAGATACACGGTAAATAATGTTCAGGTTTGCATGTAGAACCCACGACGGACTAAGCACCGGCGGTTGCTACTACAAAATCAAGCGGCCACTAGGAAAGATATGGAATTTGTTTTATAAAAGGTTCAAGAATAGAATTAATTTTGGAACATTTTGTAATTAAATGTGTGTATACGAATTTTGTTATTTTTTAAGATATTTAGACTATGATTTTCTCATTTTGTATGATATTTATTATTTGAATACATTAATTGTTTGCCGAAGTGTTAGAGGGGAAACTTCGACGATGAGGTATAATCGTATTACTGAATAAATACACAATACATGGGTAAAACCTAGATAAACACTAACTAATACAGTCTGGGCTCAAGGCCCAATACTACTCTCTAACACCCCCTCAAGCTAAGCGTCGGGTTAACAGAGACGCAAAGCTTGGATCTAAAATACTCAAACAATGGCTTCAGAAGGCCCTTGGTGAAGATGTCCGCCAGCTGCAACGAAGTAGGAACATGGCTAACACGGAGCTTAGCTGAAGCAACCAACTCCCGAACAAAGTGATAGTCAATGTCAATGTGCTTTGCCCGCTTATGAGCCACTGGGTTCTCAGCCAAAAAAATAGCACTATTGTTGTCGCATAACAACAGTGGCGAGCCGTCTAGAGGAAACTGCAACTCCCGCAGAAGATGAGAGAGCCATACAACCTCTGCAGCTGTGTTGGCAAGAGCACGATACTCAGACTCCGAACTCGAGCGAGACACTGTAGGCTGTTTCTTGGCACTCCATGACACCAAGTTACCGCCTAGGAACACTGCATAGCCATAAGTCGACCGCCGAGTCTCTAAACAGCGAGCCCAATCTGCATCAGAGTAAGCACAAATATCAGAAGAACCGCCAGAGCGAAATGTGAGACCGTGATGAGGGGTGCCAGCCACATAGCGAAGAATCCTGGTGACCGCGACAAAGTGATCCTCGCGAGGGTCCTGAAGATATTGACTAACTGAATTCACTGCAAATGCTAGATCAGGGCGAGTGACAGTTAAGTACTGAAGTGCACCAACCAAAGATCGATAGAGAGTCGGATTACTGAATGGTTCACTAGTGCTGCTGTGAAGCTGTGACAGTGGAACAAACAGAGTGGTCCCCGTAGAAGCATCAGCCATACCAGCCCGACTAAGAATATCCCTTGCATACTTAGCCTGTCCAAGAAAGAGACCAGATGGAGTGGTGGAGACCTCGAGACCAAGAAAGTAGTTCACGAAACCCAAGTCCTTAATCGAAAACTCCTTATCAGTCCTAGTGATGAACTGGCGAATTGCACCAGGATCATTTCCTGTCAGAATCATGTCATCCACATAGACAAGCAAGTACAATAAGGTGGATCCCCGAGAGAAGACAAATAAAGATGGGTCAGAAGAGCTGCACCGAAAACCAAGTTGTTGGACATATGAACTAAAGCGGTCAAACCATGCCCGAGGAGCTTGTTTGAGTCCATAGATTGCCTTCTGAAGACGACAAACATAATCAGGCCGAGTAGGGTCCTTGTAACCAACAGGTTGTGCCATGTAGACTGGAGTATGAAGAACACCATTGAGGAAGGCATTTTTGCATCAAGCTGATGAAGAGGCCATTTTCTCAAAGTGGCAATGGCAAGGACTGTGCGAACAGTAGCCGCCTTGATCACTGGACTAAAGGTGTAATCAAAGTCAAAACCGGGAATCTGAGAATACCCTTGAGCGACTAGGCGAGCCTTGTAACGATCAATAGTCCCATCAGGTCGATACTTCAGCCGAAAGACCCATTTCGAACCAACAATGTTGGTGTTGGATGGTCGAGGAACCAACTCCCAAGTCTTATGGTGTCGAAGGGCATCCATCTCCTCGTCCATAGCACAAACCCATTTCGGGTCTTTGAGAGCTGCACGATAATCTCGAGGCTCAGAATGGGTCATAACCTGAGCAAGAAAACCTGTAGTAATAAAATCTGGACGAGATATTACACGACGAGTTCCATCCTGGTTTCTGGTAACCATCGGATGTGGACGATGAGGAGAATCTGAGTCATATGACGAATCAGAACCAGAGCCTGAAGAAACCGGAGAACCTGGAGTAAAGCTAGTCGAGGAACCCGATGGCGAAGATGGCGGGGAAGGCGAGCTAGTCGAGGAACCCGACGGCGAAGATAGTGGAGAAGGCGACGGTGATAAAGTAGGCAACGCCACTGGAGGAGTAGCTGGAATAGATGAAGCTGAAGTGTGATCTTCTGGCGGGCAAATTGAGCAAGGTCGAGAAGATGGTGGAGTAACTACTGAAGGTGCAATTGATGCCGCTGCAGGCTCAAAAAATGAGGAGATCTCCAACTCTGAAACAGACCGACTACCCCCAGAAGATGCAACATAGGGAAATAAGGTCTCATCAAACTGGACATGGCGAGAGACATAGATGCGTCCAGTAGTAGGATCGAGACACTGGAAGCCCTTGTAGCGAGGGCTATAACCAATAAACACACATGGAATATATCGAGGTGCAAACTTATCCGCTGCAATGGCACGTAAGCAAGGATACACACGACAACTGAACGGATGAAAAAGTGTGTAGTCTGGAATAGTCCCAAAAACAACCTCGAAAGGTGATTTTCCACCAAGAACCGAGCTAGGGAGACGGTTGATTATGTAAACCGCAGAAGAAAATGCTTCTACCCAATAAGCGTTTGGCACAGATGAGTGATATAACATAGCAAGACCAGCCTCTGTGATGTGGCGATGTTTTCGCTCAGCACGGCCGTTCTGAGCAGGTGTATATGGAGTAGACATCTGATGCTGAATGCCGCAAGTGATGAAGTGTGCCTGGAGACGATGATTTGTGAACTCCGTACCACCATCTGTCTGAAAGATCTTAACCTTTGCAGAGAATTGAGTCTCAACAAACTTCTGAAACTGTAGGAACACATCATAAAAGTCCGACTTATGCCGCAAAGGGAAAAACCACGTGAATCGTGAAAAGTCGTCAACGAATACAGCATAGTAAGAAAAACCTCCCACTGATAAGACTGGAGCTGGTCCCCACAAATCACAATGCACCTTATCCAATAATTGTGTAGCCTGCTTATCACTAACGGAAAAGGGCAAACGAGTGCTCTTGGACATCTGACAAGAAGAGCAACTGACAGGCGCAGGTAAAGGAGAAGTGGCAGAAATATGACCCCGTCTACTCAACAACTGAACAGTGTCATAGGACACATGACCAAGCCGGGAATGCCACAACTCAAAAGATGCACGTAACTTCCCAGAACGTACATCACTCAAAAAGGCAGAATCACTAGTCTGAAGGTAATAAAGACCAGAATCATGACGACCTCTTCCAACTATATGTCATGTAAGCTTATTCTTAATAGAAAATACATTGGCATCGAATGTAATACTCACAGGCAAATCACGAGTAAGTTTACTAACAGACAATAAACTTCTAGTAATTTGAGGAACCACAAGCACATCACGAATTGATAAACCAGCAATATTGCACTGACCAATATGAGACACAGGTATTGATTCACCATTACCAACATAAATACTGGAACCGTAATAGGGATGTACCTTCTCAAGATGATGAGAACTGCTAGTCATATGGGATGTAGCACCGGAATCAACAATCCACTGATTAGAGGGGTGACCAGAATTAAAACGATCCAAACGAGTTGCTTTGTCTGCAATCCAGCTACTAGAGCTATCCGCCCGAGATAAATAGCTCAAGTGCACCATAATGACCCCAATTAAACAAAACAAAAATAATAAAGCCAAAAGAAAGAAGCTCTTGGGTTTGGCGGTTAGGCAGGTAGCAAAACAAAAATGACCCAAGAATAAAGAAAGGCCACCACTTCAGATAATTAGGCAAAAAGGGCCAAGCAAGACAATATGGCCAGTAATTTATCACAACCTGCTGCAATTTAATGAACTGCACAAGCCAAGCGCAGCCAGTGCAAATAATTCCACACAAATAATTCCAAAGAGAACCTGAACGGCCGCGGTCGACGGACAAAGTAGGCAGCACGGACAAAATTTGTGGTGACAACCAATAAGTTAGCGAGTAGTGACGGCCGATCTAATCAAATTTGACGACAGTGAAAAGATGGCAAACAAGGTTGGAGACCGCACCCATTAAAGATGATCATCGATCGAGTTGTGTAGAGATGGCTCAAAATCGACTGAAACCACAAAAATTCAAGAAGTCTGATGAAGATTGACAGGGGCAACGGAACCGTGATGACTGATGACGGCGAAATTGAGTAAAATCAAATTTCAAATCAAGGCAGTCCTAGAATCGATACTGTCTGATACCATGTTAGAGGGGAAACCTCGATGATGAGGTATAATCGTATTACTGAATAAATACACAATACATGGGTAAACCCTAGATAAACACTAACTAATACAGTCTGGGCTCAAGGCCCAATACTACTCTCTAACACGAAGACAAATATACATTTTTGAGGAATTATATTTTAGCCCACGCAAACGCACAAACGTTTGCTTGGACGTGCGAGTTTTGTTATGGCTGGGATTTAATTTAGTGTCCTGTTGTTTGGTTGACTTCACGTGTTTGTTAGAATCACCCGTTATTGCTAGGATTTACGCGGCATAGTAGGATAAATGGGTAATTTCGTACCAAAATGATCGCGTATTTTTATTCTAGTTAGGAGAGTTCGGTAACAAAAATCCGTCGTTGCGTGGGAAATTAAATTTCCGCATAATTCACAATTTCTTATGTTTTTACTAATTTACGTCAACCAAACAAACACTTCAAATCCGATGATTTTGTAATTACCGTTTTTTGTACGCATAACAAACGAATCCTTAATAATAATTTAAAATGCGTCACATCTATCATCATGTAGCCCGGAGGGAGAAAATTTTATAATAGAGAAAACATACCAAGAGGGAGGTGCATCTTTCCTGACTACTCGATCGAGATGGTTGCTAATGATGGGTTGGTACGTAATTTCTTTTTTTATGAAACTTTCAAAATACTTTTTAGTCCATATTAAGCACGTACAGTGCATGTTAATTAGTAATTATTACGTACGCACGATCACGACTAAATGTTTGATTAATATATTTTTTATTGGATATTTTAGAAATTTATCATTTATATATATAATTCAATGATCATTGCACAAACTGATAATAAACTTTACGAATTGTTTGAATTAATCGGCCTTGATTTACGCACGCTACGTACCTTTTAGTAATTAATTAACAGTATTTCATTTTATCCCACACGTGCACAAACGCACGCTGTACGTACAAGAACGTATATATAGTGTCCAAAATCATAAAATTTTCACCCCACATGCAAAATATTTTTGAGTGTCAAAATTAAATATTTTTGAACGAATATATTTTCTTGTACAATCACTTCTTTTCATCGTCATTTGTACATTTTATAACAACTCTTTCAGAAAATATGAATAATTCTTCTGCACACACGAATTTTAATTTTTTTGGAAAACTCATTAATATTTATCCAATGTGGCAAGAAAACTAATCCAGAGGGGCATGCGTGTCAAGATTCCCGCTTACCCTCCGGCAAAGGTCTCCGGCCGATGTGTGAAATCGCTGGGCACTTAACTTCATCGGTATTGTGGTCGAGTTCTCATTTACCCGGCGGACTAGTGGAATTGCATTCTCCTTTTGTTAGACTTGTGGAATCATTTGAAGTAATTTGTACTTTCAGACGGTAACTTTTCAAATTTTGGTTTTAGATTAATACACAATTATGAAGATTATTGACCAGTATCAGCAGGGCCCTGAGTTATGCGTTAATCTTTTTGTGAGAAATTTTGATCCACATTTTAATTGGTCGGTGGATGTGATATGTTGGTAAAAAAAGCGAGGCGGTAAGTAGACGTTAAGAGTGAAGCGATAAGTGGACGTTTTTTCTCTCTAGAAATGGTAAGAAAATGTATTTAAAGAAAAATAATTAAGCCACCCTGCAAAATTAGGTTAACAGTGCAAAGTGAGACAACTGTCGACGCAAAGGTTGACAAAAGGGACTTTGGGACCTAAGATATACATTAAATTAGAGTTAGAACTATAATTTATCCATTTTTAGAGTTGGAATTTAAAAATTACATTAAGTTAAATTTGAGGTTATAGTTTAGTTACTTTTTGGTAAAACGCGGGCTTGAATCTTTGAAGAATGAACTAACTTATGTAAATTCCAACGTACATTGTGATATTATGTAAATGCAGAAGATTAAATATTAGCGAAATTTGATAGATTCTTGACAACTCTACTTATCAACTACATTGTATGTTTATCATGCTATATTTATCGTATAAATCATCGATACTTTTAGGTTAGGAAGCGCCAACAGTAGCCGTTTATGATGTGTATGATTTTTATGTTTGATTTTCAATTTCTTTACCATGAATTTTTTAAATTTTGATACTGAAATTCACCAAATTTCACCAAAAAGAATATTCAAAATCCTATATTCTTTTTCAAGCCACACAACAACGCAAGTACTCACAAACCTACGTTTCAAACACGCGCCCACGTCAAAGTTTGATCATTTGATTTAATCATACTTCAGTGTACGTACGATCATTTGATTTAACAAAAAGCTGATTTTGATTAATTTTGTCAATCAATCTTGTAAATTAAGAGAGCAAACGTTCACTTTCATATTATATATGTACATCCATGTGCCGTATTATATGTTATTCCAAATATACTAACCTTCTCATTTTATATTTTTATTAATACTGTATATTTGTTTGAAAATAGGCACCGCTGTAGTATACTATTTCAATTTCAAATATATTTTTTTGAAAATACTTTTCTTACGGCAGTAATAAATAATTATTTTAAAACCATAAATTAAATAGTGAATTTTATTTTTTTTCTCATTTACAAAATGGATGATAATTATTTATCTGAATACCATATGTTAAAAACTGGATTTGTTTTATCGCCTACATAGACTTTCCTATACTCAACATCAACATGCACGTAATTAATATATATATATATATATATAATATTTAGAAATTCACAAGTAAATTTTGTTCGAATCAACCGGAGTAAACATGTGTTCAATACATACCCTGTAACTATTTCAGGGTAGGTATCCACATCTCCCATCACTGCGAAATATGTTTGATAAGTTTAGTATTTAAACATGAATACTGCTAGGTAATTTTTTAAGGAATAAAAACATGAATACTACTACATTCCATCGGTGTGCGAAATACGTTTCACAAGTTTATCATATTTAACCATAAATAGAGACATGAATACTACTAAATAAGTTTCGCAAGTTTATCATATCTAACCAGTAATAGAGACATGAATACTACTAGGTTAATAACAAACTTCTTTTATTCGCAAGGCTAATATAGCAATCTGCTCATTCTCTGGTTGGATTGATCGTCAATTAGTATTTTTCGAAATCTATGTTTTATTAATGATGTTTTTTTATTCGATTTCAAACTTCGACGTGAATGGATCTACTCGTTAATTCGAATCTTTCAACATCTATTATTCATTAATATTATTTTTTATTAGATTTAAAACTTCTATTATATTTTGAAAAGTAAATGTAATTCAACCATGTAGCATTCGAGTATTATGAATTTTTTAATGTTTATAATAATTAATTAATATGGTTGAGGGTTTCGATTTCCTTTAAAAATTATCGGTTGGTTAGAATATAAACTCACAATCACACTAGTAATTTCAAAAGCCCCCATTTATATATAAAAATATAATTTCCAATACTAAAATAGCATGAGTGAAATCTTTATTTTTATTTTTAATTTATTTCATGCAAAGGATTTTTATAATTAAAGTGAACGATTTCTTTCGCTCTGGACTGTTGAATCCCATTGATACAAAGAAGTTAAGAACGGCTTCACGGGGCACTTGGTATACAATCTGCTGTTGAAGTATAGAATTTGGCAGTGAAGACGTATACAACTTATCCACATGGCAGCGTCTCATGGGATGGCGCCTTGTCAGCAACACGTGGCTCTTCAGCTTAACTGCGCGTCCTTGTTGACTGTGTAACGGAGTAGTTAGTAGCAGTTACTTGGTTAATTATGATGTCAACGGCTATAAAAAGCCCAGTTGTAAGCTAACGAATTGAATATACCTTTTTGGCAATGGTTCATCGGTCACCGTCTCCGGTCTACTTTGACAGACACATCATTTCTCAGCCGTTTTATGATATTGTGTATACTTTTTTATATTTAATTTGTAATCTCTTAAGACATAATGTAAAGGGAGTAGTTCTTAATAGATCAAACACCAATTACCATGAAAATTTGAAATAGATACATCAATCAACCAAAAGTTTGATACAGAAATTCACCAAATTTCACCTTAATTTATCATTCAAAATCATTAATGGTATTTCTTTATTACACCAGACATGCATGCACCGAGACACAATCACACGTTTGAAGCACGAATGCCCTATATATATATTAGGGACATAAAAAAATAATTTAGTCTTTAATAAATATTACTTTATAAGTAATTCATTTTTGGATATCATAATTTTGCTTTGTACTTATTAAAAATTGAATGTAATATTTATAAAATTATAATAATGTTAAAGTGATTTAGTATTCCCTGGATCCGCCTTTACATACACGTAAGCATGTTTTAATACTGACCAGCTTGTTACAGAGCAAGTAAAAGTGTTTCTAAAATTTTCTTCAACATAAAGAAATAAAAATAATATTAATTCTCTATATATTTTCTTTCAATTCCAACTTTTTTCCATTTTAGAATTCCGCCTATAAGATTTTCATTTTTTGTTTATTTTTGTAACCACATTTTCAAACAATCTGTAACTAAAATTTGCTAAAACTAAAAATTTCCTCTACATTCTAGAATTTGCTATTGAAACATTCTATACCTAGAAGAATTTTGATCTAGAATTTGCAGAAAACACCGCTTTATACGAGGCTCTGTTCCAGATGAACTGAGAGTTGCGAAAGTTTCGGTCATGGAACTCATACAAGGTTCGAGAAGAAACTTATCATGCTATTATAGTTTCGAGATTAATTGTAAGTATACCAGATATGTTGGCAAAATTCGGTTTTGCTAGACCATTTTGGACACCGAGAGATATGAATTATTATGCTCATTCGTTAGTTAGTCATGCAAAAATGAGCCATGAAGAAACCATTGTATTAACAAGTAAAATACATTATATTAATTTATATTATTAGTTAAAGTTAAAAGACAATATTTCCCTTAATTAAATGGATGAAATTGAGTGTTAACATCTCTTTTAGTGTGAGTGGTGTGTTTTGGAATGAAATCAATAGTTTAGTGGTGATTTTTGAGCTTTTTAAACATTAGTGGTGTATTCTGCACTTTGGTAAACAATAGTGGTATCTCATACAATTCTCTCAAGACTAAATATGTCCGCCTCTTGTGTTCATATTTATTCATTGCCCCTAATTTTCCCAAAAATAATAGATTTCACTATGTAAAATAGTACGGAAAACCGTAATAACAAAGAGTTTAGAGTTAGTGAGCATATCTTGCACCATTGATCCTTTGAGGTATTTACAGTGATCGTCCAGAAAAGAAATCAATTGTACTATCGGGGAGTCGAGACACGTGAATGTACAATTCAGCTCCCTCTTTAGGTCCTTCTCTCACACGAATTGTAAGTTACCATGCAAGGGGTAGCCTGGTGAGTTACCTATATAATCTGTATCTGGTTTGAAATTAAAACATGAAGTACTTATATTATAGTGGTAAGAGCTTTCATTGTAGTTTTGGGAGACTCGGGTTCAAACCCACTTGTTGCACTTTTTTTCTACTAAATTAAATCTTAAATTATTATTATACCCCAACATTTAACTATTTTAATGAGTTAACGGTCTAGTTAGGCATATGGGTCGAAACGAAGCAAAAATTGAAGGTTAAGGAGTTTTTCGACATTAAAGTTCGATAGGGGGGTCAAACTGATAATTTTGCAAAGATTGGAGGGTCTCTATAAAATTCTATTATTATAAAAGAACATTATGATAAAATAAAACTAGCAACTAAAATTTATTACAATAATTTTTTATTTTTTTTGAAAATTTTGATTATAATAAGTAAATAACCCATATAACTTGTCCCGCGGCGACTGCATGTGAAAGTCTCTTCTGAAATTTCACGAGCTTTCAATAAAATTGATTAAATATTTGTTGATTGGTTTTTTTGGTCATTTTCACCTTCCCAAGCCACATTCTGTTCCTTAGGTTTGTGCAGAGTTATGCAAACCAGCACATCGTCGTCTGTGTATTTGGCATACTGCTCAATATGCATTGCATTATTTACCACGTTCTAATCATTCAGTTTTTACTTTCATAATATAAACAAATTGGAAAACTTTAATGAAAACTTCACAACAATAACAAGCATATAATTAAAACATTACTTTAATAACTTTAATGAAAACTTCACAACATATAACCGCCCCATGGCCAATCATTACTATACGCGAATCTTATTATATTTCCACTTAATCTACTATATTATATTACATTACATTTAAAGGTTTGAATTAAAACATGGAAAAGTCTTGGGAGTGACCGTCACTATATAGTGACCGGACTAAATTATAAATAGTGCAATCAAGAAAATCAAGGAGGGACCATTTTGCAATTTTTAAAAATTAAAAAAATCACGCGCTACAGTGTTTTCGCGCGTGTACAGTGTTTTCCTACAGTGTTTGCTACAGTGTACTTCAATGTTTCAAATTAAAATGTCCATGTTTTATGTTTCAAGTTAAAGCACTGCCAGGAGAATTGCCTATTCCAGCGGTTATTTCCCTTCATTCCAGCGGTTATTACGATTTTTAAAACCGCTGCAATCGCTACCGCAGCTATTGTTCCAGCGGTTTTTGCGTTGTAGGGCCGGGCCACCGAGTCGGCCGAATGACTGGATATTCCACCAAGTCGTGTTTATTTGACTTTTTGTTTCAGCGGTTACGACTTTTCAACGAACCGCTGAAATGTAATTTTATGGGCCAAATAAAACGCTATAGGCCCATTAAATGTATTGCAGCGGTTTACTTTAAAACCGTTGAAATGAAAATTTTAGAAAAAATTAAAATTTTGAATTAGCCGCCCCAATTTTTGGCCCAAATTTTGAAAACCCGCTCGAATTGCAAAGTGCTGAAAATTACTGTTACGAGTGTAATTTTTATTATTTTTCCGTAAAATTCGGAAATTTAGCCAAAAGATAAATACACAATTTAAAATGGGAAAAAGTATGATTATCATTGATTAATTAAGAATAAGTAGTATCTAAACATTGTTTGCGGAACAAAAAAAATCATGATGAAGGATCAAAAACTCCCAAAAGCCATAGATAAATACTCATCTCCGGCTCAAGAACACTCTTCTTGGATCATTCCGCCATCATGATCCACCACACTTAACCATCTGCAGAAAGAATATCGGAATAAGAATAGCATACATCACTCATTTCATGAATACGAGAAGGTAATAATTGTATAACTCCATAAAAAACTTTCAAAAACCAACAAAAAAAAAAATGAAGAAGCTATATAAAGCCATAAGTGAAAGGCCCCCTTCCACCATCCTCTGTCATAAACATAGTTTATTCATGCTTATTCCTTAATGTCTTTTATGCATGCATATTCTTAAGTCCAAAACAAATAAAACACAAGTACATTTTATAATAAGCAAGTTCATCTAATAAAAATTGATAGTCATTACCATTATTCATGGCCAACCGATGTTTCTGAGTTTCTGAGTTTAAGCCATGTATTCCTTTCTTCCGATGGAGATCTGGGAATATTGATGAACTTGCTCAGGAATCGATGATTCCTCATCAGCTGTTCAGTACTTCCAAATTTCACTGCAAACAATCAATTAATTAGTCACTCCAAAATGTGAAGTAACCTTTAGGCAAAACAAGACAACATACATAAAGAAAAATCCAATTCAAAAGTCGGCCTCTAACTCATTGTCGAATACAATTTCTGCCGTCCGAGATGCACCAATTCCACCTCTGGAATTAGTGTAAAGACGGGGGTGAGCTATCATTCTTGTAAAATCTTGACATATTCACTTATCATGGTCAAAGACATAGAGAAAATAGTCACATAGCAGCACAAGTAGTTTCACATGAAAAGATAATGGAAGCATGATAAAACCCCACCTCTCTTGCAACCTTAGCTATTCAATTCCCTTCAAAATAACAGCAACATCACGGCCATTTATCTTGATAGTTTCCTAACCAAATTAGGTCATTCTTTATATCAAATTTATTTATAGAGTTCCAAGATTACAATGGTACAAAAATCAGCTAAAATGGAGTTATGGTTATGAAGATATGATTTTTTAAAGTAATAGTCAGCTGCTGTCAGAGAATAGTACCAGTCCAGCACAGCAGTCTTAAACTCCAATTATCTCCATCATTAATTATGATAATTCAGAAATTCTAGATGCTATTATCTAGATCATCTTACAAGGATTTCACAGGTTCAAGAATCAACAAAATAGGAGTTATGTTTAATTAATTATGGATTTTTAAAGTCATGGTTCTGCTGGAAACATGTATAAAACAGGGCAGAACTTCAAAACTCATTTTCTCCCTCGTTTCTAAACCAAATTGAATGATTCTTGATTCAAATTAAAGTTCTGAATCTTGACCTTTCAATAATACCAATTTCATCATATATAGATCTAGGTTTTGTAGGATAAAGTCTTTTAAAGTTTACTGCTACACCTAACATCAAAATTATCTAGATTTCTCATTTTCTTAACCCATTCTCTTTCCATGGTAAACTCTTCTGACTCTACATGTTTAAAGATTAGAGTTATAAACTAATGAATGTATACATTAACCTACTCATAAGCCAACACAACTAACTTCACTTATAACCCCAAATCTTACTCCCACATACTACTGATTAACAAACATAAATAAATAGAAAACACGCACCCAGATCTCAATCACGTTTGGCGAAGCTGCAGTCAGAGTGAGTGGCGAGCAATCGGGCGGTGAAGGGCATAATCGGACAGCGGTGCTATCGGGCGACGGACAGGCGGTGATGTTGTCTCTGCCAATGAATCCATCGAGAAAAAAGGTTGGGTGGCAAAGAACAGCGGAATATTCCTCATCTGTGACTGTCAATTCAACGATGGCGATGGCGACGGGACTGTCAATCCGGCGATGGCGATGGGACT
Source organism: Cruciata laevipes (assembly GCA_963678965.1). NCBI lineage: Eukaryota > Viridiplantae > Streptophyta > Magnoliopsida > Gentianales > Rubiaceae > Cruciata > Cruciata laevipes. The sequence continues at coordinate 21,627,119 of OY787637.1, forward strand.
GTTAATCCGACGATGGCTGTGGGACTGTTAATCCGGCGATGGTGATGGCGATCCGGCGATGGTGATGGCGATCCGGCGATGGCGATCCGCAACTGTCAGATTGGAGATTGGGGAAAACGTATGAAGAGCTAAAGGGATAAGGAAATTTTGTTTATATACCATGAAAATAATTTATTATTTTTTGGAAAAAATGAAAACAAAATTTCCTTTTATTACATAAATTAGTTTTCTTAAATAATTATGACATTACAAAAACGTGATTAATGTCATCATGGCTATTTTTGGTAATAAATTATATAAGTAAATATGTATATTCCCTATATATCATTTTAATATTATTAACATGAATAATAATAATGAGGTTGTATAATATTATATAGGTAAAGTCATTAATGGTTGAGATTCAAATGATGAAAACTATTAGCGGTGCAGATATATCCAGTGAAACATAGTGGGTTTAGGCTATTAGTGGGTATAAGGTCTTAGTGTTTTGACATTTGTACATATGCCTTGTATTTTTTTATAATATTAATTATGAGACTAAATATTTTTTGAAGTAATCAATTTCATCCAAATTCTATGTTTTCTAATCTTCATTCACACTTTATTGTTTGATTTCTATGATTCATGCAAATGGAAATGAAAAAAATTACATTTAAAACAATCAATCTAACTTTTAATAAATTCTAAATTGACCCCAATAAAATTTTGAAAACTTTTAAAATTAATTTTATGTCTATATAATGAGAATGGGATGAGCTATACACACTATATCATTGTAACAAACAATTCTGAGAATATTTAGTTTTACAATCGAATTATTCCAATAACATTTTGTGTTAATATTTCATTATGAACTATTATCAATGATCGATTCGATCATTGCTTATATACGATTTAGATGTTTTGGAATGTAAAATAATGTTGAATAAAAGTTATTTTATATGATGTTTGTACAAATTAATCATAATTCATAAGTATTCATTACAACATAGTGTGTATGTTTAAGTAATGAGGTTATGTATTAGTAGTGAACATTCATTCAGCCATCAACGTTCTTACTACAAGTATTCTCAATTGTTTGTTTTTTGTTTTTAAAATTGTATGAAAAGTCTCTCATATATGTAAAATGAAGATGATGATCTAAAATTTCAATTATTTTGCTTAAAAAAAATGAAATTATTGCTAATTTTATAAAGTTTATAAGTTTCAGCGGTTATAGAAATACCGCTGAAACAATGTATGCATGACGTGTTCAAATAACCTAGCGACACATCTCACCCTTGAGATTATGCCACATCATTTCCAATCATTTGGTGTACATGAGAAGACGAATCGTGTTAAATGTGGATCATCAATAAAAATAATTTAATTAAAAATGTTTCAACCCTTATGGAATTACAAAATAGCAATTGGTTTATGTTGCTTTTTAAACACCAACCGCTGAAACATATATTTTGTAGATGAGTGGTATGTGCTACAGTAAATACGGGTCCACCAAGTCAACTAAAATAAGTCAACAATCATATCAGCGGTAGCCCAAACTGGATTCGCGCAACCAAAACCTATTGCATTTACGACGACACTAGTCAACCAAATTTCAAATCGCTGCTATGTCATTTTGGGCTGCGTTATTGGGTTGTACAGTGATTTTAATATTTCGGCCCATGTTTATACCCGAAAAAATTTGGTGGCCCAGTCAACAAATTCCACGTATGAATAGTCATTTAGTTACACGTTTCAGCGGTATTTTACTTTAACCGCTGAAACATATATTTTTTAATCTATATTACAATTGGTGGGCCATTGAATTTTCTACAACATCCAACGTGGCTAAATTACAACTCATAAAATTCGGTTTCAGCGGTTTTAACGTTAACCGCTGAAACGGTTTATATTAATTTAATTTTTCTGTTGAATATTTCACATAAATGAGTTGACTTTTCAACTAACAAACAGTTAAAACCGCTGAAATATCTGTTTCAGCGGTTTTTATTTTGCCATTCCAGCGGTTAAAGGCTATAACCGTTGAAATAGAAGCGCTGAAACATTTTTTTTCCTGGTAGTGAAGTGTTCATGTTTCATGTTAAAGCGTCCATGTTTTATGTTAAAACGTCCATGTTTTATGTTTTAAGTTAAAATGTTTATATTTTATATTTCAATTTAAAATTTTCATGTTTCAAGTTAAAACGTTCATGTTTCACGTTAAAACGTCAATGTTTTATATTTTAAGTTAAAATGTTTATGTTTTAATTTAAAATGTTCATGTTTTATATTTCAAGTTAAAGTGTCGTTAAAACGTCTATGTTTTATATTTTAAGTTAAAATATTTATGTTTTATGTTTCAAGTTAAAATGTTCATGTTTTATGTTTCAAGTTAAAGTGTACATGTTTCACGTTAAAACGTCCATGTTTTATGTTTTAAATTAAAATATTTATGTTTTATGTTTCAAATTAAAGTGTTCATGTTTTAAGTTAAAATGTCCATGTTTTAAGTTAAAGTGTCCATGTTTTAAGTTAAAGTGTCCATATTTTAAGTTAAAGTGTTCATGTTTTAATTTAAAGTGTCCATGTTTTAAGTTAAAGTGTCCATGTTTTAAGTTAAAATGTCCATGTTTTAAGTTAAAGTGTTCATGTTTTACTGTAGCAAATCGGCACTGTAGCAAATCGGTAATGTAGCGCGTGGCTTGACACTGTAGCGCGTGATTTTTTTAAAATTTTTGAAATTGCAAATTGGTCCCTCCGTGTTTTTTTAACTTATATCCTATTTGCAATTTAATCTGGTCACTATATAGTGACGGTCACCCAAGAGACCAACTCTTTATTTATATAGTAACGTTATTTGTATTCACTATAAGTACTTATATAAATGAACCCACTATGATATAAGAGTTGGTCTCTTGGGTGACCGTCACTATATAGTGACCAGATTAAATTGCAAATAGGATATAAGTTAAAAAAACACGGAGGGACCAATTTGCAATTTCAGAAAATTTTAAAAAATCACGCGATACAGTATCAAGCCACGCGCTACAGTACCGATTTGCTACAGTGTCGACACTAGTGCAAATCAGGGGTTTTAAGGCGGTTGTTTAAGGCGGTTCCTTTGAACCGCCGTTAAATAGCATATTTTTCGAACTCGAAAGTCAATTTCGGATGGTTTACGCGAGCTGTAGGCTAAGAAAATGAAGGAAGGCGGTTAGGCACTTATTTTACGGCGGTTTTGTATAAACCGCCTTAAATTAAAATATATACACGAACTCGAAATGCAAATATACCACAATGCGATATCGAAGAGTTATACATATAAAAGACGATATCGAAATATATGTTTTGGGTTTACAGGAACAAATATCATATGATGTATACGATATCGAAGGTTATAATATATATTTTCGATATCGCATTATATTGTTGAGTTTGTAGAAATAGTTAAGATGCGAAGTCTTCTACTGTGTTGTCTTTGTATGAACATATTTTCGAATTCGAAAGGCTAGATTAATGTTTTTGAAATCGAATTCTATTGTCCTGATTAACCTAAAAATGATATACTTGTATAAAGAAAGACCATCAAATATAAAGAAACAAGAGTACGTTAAAATTCCAGAAAACAACAAAAGAAAAGAACAAGAGTACGGAAAATGTCAAACAAGATTAATGGTACAAAGATAGTGAACATAAGAACAATGAGTATCTAAGCTCCTTTGAAAGAAGTATTCTCTTCCATTGGAGGCAGCATAATAAAGTTGTCCTCATCATCACTATTACCATCGCTAATCCAACCATAGCAAGGCTTCCTAATCTTCTTAGTCGGGGGTGATGCCTCAGGTTTGACATCGACATTGTCAACATGTTTGACTTCCACAGTCGAGGCCGAACCAATCCTGCTTCCATCAGCGATTAGGGGCTGAGGCTTAGCAATCTTTTCAACCACAATGAACAAACGTAAATCAAAATCACCACAAAATTTCCGGTTAACACCATACAAGGACATGTGGGATTTAAAAGATCAGAAGCTAATATTGTGCATCCAAAGTGGTAACTAGCTACTTCCAAGCACAAAGGTACCAAGTACTAGGTAAATAAGTTATTGCACAAACAATAATAGCATGAACTATTGAGAAAACATAAATCAAAATTTACATGAATCTATGAATACATTACCTTGGAAGCATCCCTGTCAATCAAGGTGGGCAACACCACCAAATCTGTTGGGGTATCCTTTTGAGCACAAGATTGGCTAGAATCCTTCGACATCTTGGAATTAGTTGATGGGTTTGTGCTAAGGGATCTATTTGGGAATTTTTCGGCACAGAGGGATTGAAAAAGTTGGGATAAGAAGGTTGAGTTTAATAATCTCCGCCGGTTTATTTATATTAAATATATAATTTTCGAAGTCGCTAACTCTAATTATATACGTTCGATATCGCATACAAGTTCGACCTTCTTGACAGGGGACTAGGAGAATATGCATTCGATATCGAAACCATTGCAAACTGAATTTCGATATCGAAGACAGTCTTCTTAGGGTATTGATCAAGTACTATCGATATCGAATTCACTTAAGGGGCTAGAATTTATAAACGTTCGATATCGAATGTTTATTAGGTTTGGGCAAAATTGCGTTTTAATTTGGTCAATCCTCTAAACTTATGTTATATTGTTGTGTTGGTATTTTGTTCCAACACTTGATTTCGAATTTCAAACTCCAAAATCACATTCATATTAAAATTCATGGCCGAATGTTGGAATTCATAAAACTTCAAATCAAAGTTCATACTAATAAAAAACAACACAGATGAAGTAAAAGGAAATAAGTGATCCTAAAAACACCTTGAAACATGAAAGGGCATAATATTAGATCAAGCATTGAAATTTAATCTTCTTCAGCTTCTGAAGACCATCCTTCACCTGTTGAACTTGAACAGGATTCTGCAGAAATGTCCCAGTACAAAAAACATTCCATAGCGTACTCTGGTTCTGTTGGATCCATAATAACTCCAATGAAATGTTGTCTGCCTAGTCTGATAATTTCTTCCTTAGCTTCATGGGTCTCCCTAATTTCTTTCTCCGCCCTAATCAGCCCTTTCTCAACCGCACGGCGCATCAACTCTATTCTTTTCTGAAAATCATAAATTATTGCAACAAGTAAAAAAAAAAATCCATAATTTGATCTTTAAAACTGTATATATGATTAATATTGTTTCACAAAAGAATAATTGAGGGGATAACTTACTACACCACGAGTGTATTCTTTGTCAAACTCCTTTTGTGATTCTAAAATTATGTATGAATCATCCCACGGAATTCGTGCAGCCCCCGACCGAGGAAAAAGATATTGAAATTGATTCTTCAAGAAGTCCAGCTTGCGGCGTTGCTCAGGTTCAACAACGTCTTCCCACTCTACATATTTCATACAAGATTCAAATTAGTAATAATGAAGTGTGTAAGCAAAAAATGTAAAATCATTGAGGATCCAGCACTATGTTGAGTATTAAATCATACCTCTCATCCTATCAGTCCTCAACTTTGCAATCCTTGCTTCCATTGCTAGCGTTCTTTGTTCAGCAGGGGATACATTGCTATTGCCCGCCATTATATGAGTATTTGTTGACAAGGAGAGGAGGAAGAAAGAAGAAAAGAAAAGGCTTGGATGAAAATGATGCTTGAGATCCCATAAAATAGACTTCCCAACATAGTTATGGTCCCATGTGATTAATTGGACGGAGCAAACAAGAAATGAGGGCCAAAGATATTTTTAGTCTCTTTGTCTACTGACTCAGGGATACTATACTTTCGATATCGAAATCAAAATTTACCACATTGCGACTTCGAATCTTTACACAGGTTAAGGTCGAAATCGAAATTAAACTTTTGAGTTTACAGAAACAAGTCTCATATATTGTATACGATATCGAAGATGTTAACATAAAGATTCGATATCGCAAATTAGTTCGACCTTCTTGACAGAGACTAGGAGAATATGAATTCGATATCGATATTGTTTTAAAACACTTGTCGATATCGAAATGATTCTGCTTAGGGTATTGATCAAGTACTATCGACATCGAATGACCTATGGGGCTATAATTTATAAACCTTCGATATCGAAAATATATCTTGTTTGCGCAAAATTGCGTTTTAAATTGGTCAACCCTCAAAACTTAGGTTTTTTTCTTGTGTGGGTATTTTGTTCCAACACTTGATTTCGGATTCCAAACTCCAATCTAAGGGATTGAAGGTTCATAAAATTGTTGGGTTGATTCATACCATAATCATCAACTTAAAGGTATCAAATTTGTATAGTTTTTTTGAGTTTTGAACCTTACCATTTAATTGTATGTGAGTTTGATGATTGTTTCATTGTTTTTTTCCTTGATTGCATAGGAGTTTGTTGTTTAACAATTTGATTGAGTTTTGCAATAGTTGGACGTTGTAGATATGGAAAGACTCGAAATTATTAGAAGGAATGATAGATTGTCCCTTGAGTATCGTGGTTTGATAGAGGAATTTATTCATGTTGGTTTTGAGGATGCAAAGATGAAAGATGTTGAAGGTGTTAGATGTCCATGCAAAGATTGTAAGAACAATGCCTATTATGATGATGCGATGGTTTTACGTGAACATTTGTATTGTAGGGGTTTTGACCCTAAGTACACGGTATGGATTTGGCATGGTGAAGTTGTAGTTGACAAAATTATTCCCGAAATTGATGTTGGTAGTGAAGACATGGAATATGATGCTTATCTTGGTGAGATGGTAGAAGATGTTGCTAGGGAATTTGTTAATAAGCCTAGTGTTCTAACGGCAATGATGAATGATAAAGAAACACCATTATACAAGGGGTCTAGGCATTGTATTATGGCGGCAACATTGTTGATGATGAATTTGAAGGCGAAACATGGGATTACCGATAAAGGGATGACGGAGTTGTTTGGTATTGTTAAAGAATTGCTTCCGGTTGATAACTTGTTGCCCGATAAAGTATATGCTGCAAAAAAGATTTTGTGTCCAATGGGAATGGAATTGGAGAAGATTCATGCATGCCCTAATGATTGTATGTTGTATAGGTCGGTGGAGGAGAAAAAATTGAATAATTGTCTAGTATGTGGGGAGTCTCGATACAAAGTAAAGGATAAAGAATTAATCAAAGTTGGGGATGAAGAGAGTACATTTAGCGATAAGAAAACACCCGCAAAAGTAATGTGGTATCTTCCTATTGTGCCTAGATTGAAAAGGTTGTTTGCAAACCCTGATGATGCGAAACTGTTTACTTGGCATGCAGAGAGGGAGCGAGGGGGTGATGACATCATTAGTCATGCATCGGATGGAGAACAGTGGAAAAAAATGGATGAATTATACCCTGAATTTGGGAAAGAACCCCGAAACCTCCGACTAGGGTTATCAACGGATGGTATGAACCCGTTTGGCAATTTGTCTAGCACACACAGTTCATGGCCTGTGATGTTGGTTATTTACAATCTACCTTCTTGGTTGATGATGAAACGCAAATATGTGTTGCTATCAATGATGATATCAGGACCGAAACAGCCTGGAAATGACATTGACGTTTACCTTGCCCCACTCATTGAAGATTTGAGGTCTTTGTTCAACTCGGGTGTATCGATAGCCGATGGTAGTCGTGGGGATGAGAAGTTTGAGTTAAAAGGGATGTTGTTGTGGACCATTAATGATTTTCCGGCATTGGGCAATTTAAAAGGCTATTCAGTGAAAGGTCACCTTGCATGTCCAATTTGTGAGAAAAACACAAGTCATTGTCAATTGAAAAATGGTGGGAAAACGGTTTATCTTGGTCATCGGCGATTCCTTCCTGAAGATCATCCATGGAGGTTTGCTAAAAAATGGTTTAATGGGAAAATTGAGACCGATCCAGAACCCATTCCTCCAACTGGCGTTGAAATCCTCCAAACCATGGAGAAGTTGGGACATGTTTATGGAAAAAAGGAAAAGGTTGCAAAAAATAGTGGTAGTTGGAAAAAAAGGTCAATATTTTTTGATTTGCCATATTGGAAATACCTAGAGGTTACTCACTGTCTGGATGTCATGCACATTGAAAAAAATGTGTGTGACGCGTTGGTCGGTACACTGTTGAACACCCCGGGCAAAACAAAGGATGGGTTGAAGTCACGTCTAGATTTGGTGAGTTTAGGCATAAGACCTTCGCTCGCACCTGTGGAGGAAGGAGACAAGTCTTACTTACCACCGGCTTGTTATACAATGTCGACGAAAGAGAAGGAGAGTTTTTGTAACACATTGAAGTCGGTCAAAGTTCCTACGGGGTATTCTTCCAATATTAGGTCTTGTGTCCAATTAAAGGAACTTAAGTTGGCGGGTATGAAGTCACACGATTGTCACAATTTGATGCAAGAGTTGAATGTCATTGCAATTAGAGGTTCCCTCCCGATGCATGTGCGGAATGCTATTACGAAGCTTTGCTATTTTTTTAAGGCTATTTGTCGGAAAAGTCTTAGTCATCGGAGGTTAGACAAGTTGCAAAGAATGGTGGTGGAGGTTTTGTGTCGGTTGGAGATGTACTTCCCTCCATCATTTTTTGACATCATGGTTCATTTGATTGTTCACTTAGTCCGTGAGATCAAACTATGTGGACCGGTCTTTTTACGGTGGATGTATCCATTTGAACGGTACATGAAGATCTTCAAGTTGTTTGTGAAAAATCGTTACCGTCCTGATGCTAGTATTGTACAACGCTATGTCGCCGAAGAGGTAATTGAGTTTTGTACAAACTACCTAAAAGATGTTGATACAATTGGTGTTCCCAACTCTAGACATGAAAGTAGGTTGGATGGTCATGGATTGAGGCACAATCGCATGTTCCAACCATCGGCTGATGATCTCATTAAAGCTCATGTGTACGTTCTCCGGAATCATAAAGAAATTGCTCCCTATGTAGACATTCATATGAAGGAATTACTCGAGGTGAATAGTGGTTTGACCGAAGAGGGATTGCTAGACGAGCACAATCGAACGTTTGCATGTTGGCTACAAAATCATGTTGAATCTGGAGTTCATTCTGAAACTGTGAAATGGTTATCTCGTCGCCCTCTTGGTACAGTCAGATCCTTTGGTGGATATGATATAAATGGATATACCTTTGGGACAAAAGATATGGATGATAATGGTGTATCTCAGAATAGTGGGGTTTCTAATATTTCAGATTCACCAGAAGATGGAACATTGAAGAAAAAGATGTTTTTTGGCACTATAACCGATATTTGGGAGCTTGATTATGTGAATTTGAGAATAGCCGTTTTTAAATGTATTTGGGTGGATGAAAGGCGCGGTATAAAGCATGAAGGTTTAGGCATGACTCTCGTTGATCGTGCTCGACAAGGTTCAAAAGAGGATCCATTCATTTTGGCCGTCCAAGCTGACCAAGTATTTTATGTTACTGACCCAGTCGACCCTCGATGGGAAGTTGTTGTCGGAGGGAAGAAATCCTTTGTTGATGATGAAATGAGAGAACATGATGATATGACCGACGAAAATTCCCCATTAGATTTTCTTTTACATGAAGACAAGCTATTGGAAGATGAAGTGAGCTTGAAGCGTTACATTGCTCGCGTTGATCATGATGAGGGTATTTGGGTTACTAATACAGGTAAGGTATCTAAGAGGAAGAGAAAGAATCCTATGAAAAAGAAGTAGATTGGTAAATTTTTGTAAGTTATATTTGGACGAATGCATTTTCGATATCGGTAATGGTAATATTCAGTCTTTCGATATCGACTTATTTTTAATACTGACCAAGTATTTTAGAACTTATATGTTTTCGATATCGTATACAATTTCGACTATTTATTCGATGTCGAAATAATGTTCTTCTCAATCCCTGTGAGACGCACCGATTACTTCTATTGATATCGAAAGGGTAAACTTATATATTTTCGATATCGCATAAACCGTTCTATTGTTTTCGAGATCGAAATTAACTTCTTTTTAAGCCCTGGTATACCTACCGATACATATTTCGATATCGAAATTATATGTAAAATTGTCCAGATTGGCAGAAGTTAATTAATATTAAATTGACACAAACTTAAACATAAGTCATCATAAATCAAACCAATTTAAGCAAATTTTATTCATACAAACATTTAAAAAAAAACTACAAGGCCTTTTATCCTATGAAACCTCAAACATTAAAATAAAATGTGCTTTCCAATGTCAAAGTCGTCTTCAGTATTTTCTTCTTGTTCGGGTATCTCAGTTTGGGGTTGCATAGTCTCCGGCTCTCCACTTGCTTTTGAGGTTTCTTGCTCTTCATTCAAAGTTCCATCCACGCCAGTTGGAACTGCTTTAGAAGTGGATGCATCACCCGACTTGGACACTTCATGAGCTGTCATAAAACCTCGCAATATGTTCGTATTGCGCCATATCCTTTGACTCCCAAGCTTCACTGCTTTTCTCAGCCTTATGAGTGTTAATAATTGGTTCTGGAAAAAGGTTTCTCCACCATCAACTATAAAAAAATAAGGCAAACATTTTAGTAACCTTAGCAAATTCCAAATAATCCAACAAATAAAATAGAAAGTCATAAAATAATTGAATTACCTTCTTCGGAATCATTGGTATTTGAGGAGACTGTTTTCTCCCACTTCCCCTCAACAAGAGCCCACTTCTTCTTTGTAAAGTACATTTCATCATAGTATTTACATGGAGTAGGGTCACTCCTTGTTGTAAATTCAAATCCATCATGCGTCTTCAAGATTTTCGCAATGAGATTACCGTAAGGCAAGCATGTAACAAGTCGCTTGCTATTTGCCACCGCCTCCATGTGACTAACTATTGCAAACCCAGCATTAAAAAGCCGTTTCTCCCTAATGTAAAAATACATCAACAGGCTACTATAAGTTGCTTCCGAGTCCTTTCCCCCCTTTGGCACCACATTTCTAGCAACCATATCATAAATAATTCGCGATGTAGGTTCAAGGTCGGCTATCTTATAGTCGCTAGCCTTCTTGGGATTATTAGCAGGCATACCAAAGTACTTATGCCCCATGTCCTTAGGGTTTAGCCTACCTTGCCGTACTTCTTTAGGCCAACAACCACTAGTATAAACCCTAACAGGGGTCTCATTCCTATACCTAATACCCAAGAGTTTATTGATTTTACTAGGGCTAATGTCAAACTTAATCCCATTAACCCTAGTAGTGAATCCACTATCCTCATTCTCAATCACATTAGCATAAAATTGACTAGTTTCATCCAAGTACGAATCATCATTCAAAGCAAACAGTTCATCGGCATTTGAAATCGATCAGCGCTTTGGCCTCCAATATCGGCATCATCATCAGAAGAGGATCCATTGGCACCGGAGCCGTCATCGGCATTTGTACGCCTCCTTTTACTATGATCAAGGTCACCATCATCTTCCTCATCAGATGAACCATCAGTTTCATCTCCTTCTTCATCTTCATCATCTTGGTCACCTTCCCTTTCATGGTCCCTTTCCTCATCCTCTTGCTCTTCCTCATCATCTTCCTCTTCCTCTTCTGACTCTTCGTCATTGTCACGCTCAAAGTTCTCACCCTCATTGGAATCATCACTATCATTGTCGGAATGCACAACTCTAGCATTAACGTCGAAGGTTTCATCAATTTCATATGATGGCTCTCCTTCACCTGCACTTATGTCCATCGGATAGCCAAAAATGTCTCCCATTCTTTTCAATTCATTTTCAAATTCCTCCGATGCCTTATTCCTTGCTTCGATCTCTGATTCAAGCAGTTTTAGCTGACGGTCCAAGTGAGATTGCCACCTCCGAGTTTGGCCTAAACAAATTCATGAAGTATTAATTATAAAATAATGAAATTAATAAAATTAAAACATGTAATTACACAAAATTACAAATGCTTACCAGGAGTTAACCTCTTCTTCTTCGGGTCCTTTGGGCCATATTTACCATCTTCCTTCAGTTCAAGCCCCTTCTTGACCAACCACCCGTGGTCATAGTACTCGGATGCTAAGGGAAAACCTTCGGGTATCACCCCTTGTTTGCGGATCAATGCCGTTATCAATCGACCATAAGGAAGTCGCGACTTTGAACTCTTGGCTGCCTTTGCCATGTATTGGAGAATAGCATACCCGGGGTTTATCTTATGCTCCTCCATGATGAAGTAGAAGAGCATGATGTTGTGGACTGTTGCTTCACAAGGATGACCTCCGCTAGGGAATACATTCATAGCAATGAACTCGTACACAAGCCTTTGCTCACCGGTTAGTTCCCCTATCTTGTAGTCGGGTTTAGGTTTTCCCAAGCCAAATTCTTTTGGAATGTTAAAATATTTTTTGGCCATCCTATGCAGTTTGAAAGGGAGCTTAATATCAATGTTTTTGACAAAGCTATTTTGGACAAACATGTCATATGGACCATTAGGATCCGTACCCCTCAAGAAGCTATCGTCCACATAAGGACATCCTATAGCCTCGTTGATAGTGAACATGCTAACTGGAATGTCTATTCCTCTAACCCTAGTAGAATACATCTTCCCATTCTTCCTAAAATTAGCATAAAACTGAAGAACCTCTTCATGATAGGCCTCATCTTCCAATAACAACAAACCATCCAAGTGATGGGGTCTAAACCACTTCAAAACGTAATCAAATTTCAAATCATTATCTAATTGGGATTTTTTGAATACCTTGCTGATGATAACCTTCCTATGTAGCCGTTCATGATAGCGTTCAGAAGCGGCCGTGTCGATGAAGGTTTCCTTGACAACACGTCGGTTGGAACTAGGGTTTGGATTGGAGTTTTGACCACTAGCATTGCTCCCCTCGGGTTCATCCCGCTCCTCTTCCCCATTTCCTCGGTTCCTACCCTCTGGTTCCGGCCGCCCCTGTGCTCCACGACCTCTACCTCTACTGGTGGCGCCACCGCGAGTCACGCTCGGACCGGCACCTGTACCCCGACCACTCCCTTTTGCCTGCCTCGGAATTGGGTTTCGGGTTTGTACCTCCCTTCTTCCTGATTCACGAACCATGATTCCGGTGGGTTGGGTGGAAATTCGAAATCGAATTTGATATAAATCGACTATTAGGTTTCGAAGATTTGGGGGAAAATATTTGAACTTCAGGAAATCCGCTTTTTTTTTTATATAGTCACAACACTTTCGATATCGAAGATCTATTCGCTCCATGTCACAGGGCATGAGCAGATTGTTGTAGCGATATCGAAAGTTATATTCATTATTATTTCGATATCGCTACAAATTTACGTTACGTTTTCGATATCGAATTCGACTTCTCTCATAATATTAACATATCGATATCGAAGATTCTTATAAACCATGAGTTTTATTTAATATTTCTTTTTTTCATATATAATATTAGATGCGAAACTTTTATATTTGTATACTGTAGTATAAGTTATAATGCTATTTAAGATCCAATACAATGTAAAAAAAAAATACATTGTTACTATTTTTTAACTTTATAAAGTTATTAGTTTGTCGCTAACTCGATGAACTTAAATATGTTGCACGTTATTAATTTTAATTTTAAACACAATATTAGTCTTAGTGAATTTAAATGAACATGGTTTTAATATAGATTGGTAATCAACTATTAGCATATATGCATTCAACGAACAACAAACTTAGACGCAACACAGTAATGAGCAACATATGTACTTCAAACCAAACTATGGACTATATTACATAGTAATCTATTTAGTGCAATCAATCAATGAAATATCCAATAAAATTATACATAATATAACACCATCTATCATATTAATGTCGAAGTACTAAATTACTGGTTATAAAATCCCAATCATAGTTTTTGTGAAATATGAAATTAATAATCAAACATATTAATCAATTATATTATAACAAGCTTGGATCAATACAATAACATGACACATATCCAATACAATATAATTTAAAATAAATAATTTATTAATTTTGCAAATATATAATTCTCATATTTGTGTAAAATTTGTTAAATTATATTCGATATCGCAAATGTAGAACTTAGAATTTCGAACTCGCAACTAAACCAAGTACTACCCACGTTGACCCTCATTGACCTTAAACCCTAGACCCTCAAAAGGATGTTCGATGTCGAATAGTTTTATCAGTACTGCATCGATATCGAAAGTATTAACATTTACCTTTCGAAATCGCAACCAACGTGGGTATTATCCATGTGGAAACCCACGTTGACCCTAATTGACCTTATACCCTAACCCATGAAAAAGAAATTTCGAAGTCGAAAAGGTTTATTAATCAAACGAATTTAGCCTTCGATATCGAAAGTATTATCGGTTGGACGCATTTAATGCGAGTCAGCTGCAATCTCGTCGGGTCAAACACACCCAAAAACATCCAAACGCCAAAATAATTGGTGTAAGCGCATTTATTGGGTTTCAAACCCTCTACCCACCTCTTCCATCAATTTTTCCCTCCCATTACATCATCTATTCTATATCTCTCAATCAATCCATCATATTTGTGTTATTGCAATGATTTTCAACTATCTTTATTGAAATTTGAGGGTTTGTTGGTCAATCTTCATCCATTTCTCCACATTGACACTTTAGGGTTCTTAAGACCTAAAGGGTTGTGTTCATTGAATGGGCTTTCATTGAGAAGGTTGGGTGGTACACTTCAAACATCAATTACTACAAACGGTGAGTAGTCAATTTCTTTTTTTGAAAACCTAGGGTTTGAGTTTTTTTCTCCATTTTGGGTTAAGCTTTAATTAAATGTGTTGTGCTCTAATGTCATCTTAACATGGACTAAGGTATTACTAATTTATGCCTCTATATGTTGTATGAGTATTTGTTGGGAGAACTTATTTTGACATAAGTTCATAGCTAGAACATGTCTATTTGTCATGTACTTCTATTTGTAGGGATCTTAATATGGCTAACAATAAACGTGCAAAGGATGCTAACGATGAGCAACCGAAGAAGAAGAGTAAACACAATAGCAAAAATACAAATATTGTAGCAAACGAACTTAGTAGTCGCAAAGTTGCTCAAGAGCATTGCCGGATTGTTCAAAGGCGTTGGGATAACCATATTAAGACACCAATGAGTTTTGATCGTCATGGTGTAGCTATATCGGATGAGAGGGCGTTGTGGTCAAGTTGGTGTGGTTGCAAAGGTAGAACAAGAGTGGACATAAAATTAATTTCGTGGAAGGAACTCGACCAAGATAAAAGGGACAAGTTATATGAAGAGTGTAAGGTACATCTTTACCAAAACCTTTACTTCATTATCAATTTGTACTATGTTTTTTTATTGCACCATTTTTTAACGCAATCAATGTTATTGATACAAGCAACCCTTTGAGATTGATGCATCGGATGAGGAAGCCGTGAAAAAAATTGCTTTGAACATAGTGTCCAAGGCTAGCCGAGACTTCAAGTATAGATTGGCCAAGGAGTACATATACGAGGGAGGGAAAAGAGTTGGTCAACATCCTCGAGTCAAATACAATGGTATTCTCGAATCAAGTTGGGAAACTTTCAAGCAAAGGACTCTTGATCATGAAGCGGATGTTAGTCTATAACTTTTGTTATGTGTGCCTTCATTTCATTTTTAACTTATACTAACACAATCATGTTTATTGTAGGGTACCCGATATGTGAAAATCAAAAGTGCAAAGGCAAATAAACTCTATCATACTATGAGTAGGTCGGGGTATATAGGGGTGGGAAAGAAGATATCTAAAGAGAGATGCGAAGTGGACACAACAAAATTGGTTGAGGGAGGGATGACCCTAGAAGAGGCCCTCGAGAAGGTGGTACCATTGAAACATGATGACATTCCACGCCATGAATTGTTTGTTAGAGGAAGGATGAAGGACGGTGGAAATTACTCAACGACCGAAGTTGAACAAGTTGCAAAAAAAGTGGTAATAATGTTTTATTTTGTTCATTCACTTTATTTGTATTTAATATATGTGTTGTGATTATATCCAAATAATGAATAATATCTCTATAGGATGAAATTGTGGTTCAAGAAAAAGAAGGTCTATTTGCACCCGTAGGTAAGTGTGATATATTGGCTAAAGCAATTGGTAAAGATCATCCCGGGAGGGCAAGGGGGGTAGGTCGCCACTTGAGTCAACGAGATGCTTTTGGCATTAAGCGAAGTAACGGAAATTCCAAGCCATCGGAACTATATTTAGCCAAGAAGACGATCCTCTTGCAAAACGAATCAATGGAGAAGCAAAGAATTGAGATTGAGGATATGCGAAACGAGCTACGAGGAATGGCTCAACAAATTGGTTACGTCCATCCACCCAAAGAGTGTGTCGTTGTTGGTGAGCGACGTCCATCGTCAAGGGGATCACATCATTCTCCAATAAACGAAGAACTTGAGGTAATCAATGGAAATGTGGACTTGGAGCCAAAGCAACGGTACGTTGAAAAAGCAAAAGAAATCACTTCCAAGCCAACCCCCATTAAGGTAATCCCTACACTAACAATGTCAATTTATTTAATCTTACGTGAGTATTGACTTTGAATTTTAAATTTCATTAGATTTTGACATACAAGCTCTTCATTGATGTTGGTGATAACGAACCCCCAAAACATGTTGCTAATGGAACTTTTGATGAGGGAATGCGCACACACCATTTACTTGCCATTCCCGTAGGATTTGGTAAAGTTGGGATAGGTAGGGCGATAGACAAAATGGCACTTTTACCAATGCCCGAAGGGGACATCGTTAGGGTAGGGCAAGCGGTGAGCCGGTTTGTTATTTGGCCGCGTTGGTTGATAGTTGATGGAAATTGTAGTGACATACCGGTTAGGAAAAAACCTTCCGAGTTGAAGAAACCAACAATAGCTAAAAAATACCCATCCTCTTTTGACGCAAAGCAAACACTTGAATTGTTGAGGTCACTCCCTATGTTCGTTAGAACATTACATGAGTACTTGGATCACAAAGACATAAATATGATATGTCAATTTTCGGGTAACGAGCAAGTGTTCGGAGTGAGGAGGGACTTGAAGGTTCCTTTGCAAGATTTCAAAGATTTTTGGCATATGTTGGATTTGGACTCCACTATACTATCACTACATCAAACGTAAGTTTCCTCATATTCATTTTGCATGATATTATTTTTACCTTTAAATCCCGTACTAATTTTTTACAATTACACTATTAGCTATATGCATCACAAGTCTTTGCAAAAGAAAAAAGATTGGATAGGTTTCTTTTGTCCCCAATCCATGACTATATTTCAAGGCAAGGCACCAACAAGCCAACGTGCTTATCTTACCAATTTACTTCGTATGAAAACCAAGAAGATATTCATAGGCCCCTACCTAGAAGGGTAATCATCTTTCTATATACTTCCGGGTTGATAACTTATGTTATTGTCTTATTTAAAACCTAATAATGTTGTCAATTTTGTACTAGTGGCCATTGGCGTTTTGTTGCTATGTTACCCGAGGAAAAGCGAGTTTATTGGATTGATTCTCTAAACTTTCCACCAACCAAAGCCTTCGCCGATCTTGTCGAGGTGGTTATGCATGAGGTTAATGATAATACCCTTCAATCTTTTGAACTCATACAAATAACGGTAAGCAATTTCATTTGTGTTGCTTTTAATGTTTTAGACATAATTTCATTGTCTAACTACCGTTTTGGATTTTCAACTCAACAAAGTACAAGAGACAACGATCTACTTGGGAATGTGGCTACTACACATTCATATTTACCGACAAGTGTGTTGATTCTCTAACGTTGGACAATCTTGATCTCCGTCAAGTAGGCTCATTTTCTTCATCATCTAGTTTTTTCATCTCTCATTAAACTTTGGAATATAACTTGACATCGATTTTTTAATTTCCTTATTATATCACAAAAATGTAGATTTTTGAAGATGACCAAACTCCCTACACTATGGCCGAATTGAATGATGCAAGAAATAAGTTCGCACGCCACCTTATATTGGTTCGTGGTCGGGTAATATCATCCCCGTTTCTCCTAGCATAGATTTAGGTTAAATGATAATTTAGTTGTGTTGTTCTGCTATCATAGACTAGTTTAATGTTACATGTGGTTTGGATTTTATCTATTAGTGTAGCTTTTGGTTGTCTGGGCAGATGTAACTTTCGAAAGCGCAATATTAGAATTATCCGTTTCGAACTCGAAAATATTGGAATTATAGGTTTCGATATCGCCTGTGCATATGACAGACAACACTTTCGATATCGTCACCATATTCGGGCATTGCAGCAGGGGTTGAGCTGAATTTTACTGTCGGTATCGCGTATATTATTCGTTCCCTTTCTAACCTTAACGATATCGCACGAACATTATAACCGACATAATATTCGATAGCGCAAACATCACATAACTCATACGATATCGAGATGTGTCTCTGGTCTTGTTACAGAGCTTCAGCCGAATTTGCTTGCGATATCAGCCGCTCGTCGTTAGGATTTTAATCAATTCGATTACGTTGGATTAAAACACATGTTGCGATATCGAAAGCGTGTAGTGAATTCCATGGATCTTCAAAGCTTATTACGATATCGAAGAGGTTCGTACATATATTCGATATCGCCACAAGTTTATTTGAGTTTTGGTTCATATAGTAATTAATCGATATCGAATTACGGTTTATGGACTTTCGAATACGACAAGTCATGTTTTTAGATTTCAAATTTCAATTACATTATCGATATCGAATATATATTTCAGATACACTCGATATCGAAACTGCAGTCGTTCATTGTAGGCTGTCGAACTCGAATGTATACTACACTGACATCCCAATACCATCGATATCGTACGCATGTATCTAAACACCCAGGTGGCTGTGATACTTGCGATATCGAAGTATGGTGCATGGAGTTTCGAATACGACAAGTCATGTTCTTAGATTTCAAATTTCAATTCTAGTTTCGATATCGAGTATATATTTCAGATATACTCGATATCGAAACCCCAGTATTATATTTTAGGCTGTCGAACTCGAATGTATACTAAACTCAGCTCTCAATACCATCGATATCGTACGCATATGTCTAAACACCCCGATGGCTATGATACATGCGATATCGAAAGTATTTGACCGAACGTAGTTTGCGAGTTCGAAAGTACGTAAACAACCACGGCGGTTCATGGAACCGCCTTAAATTATTTCCGTTTTACGGCACGGCCACAGAAGGCGGTTCCATTGTGCCTTCTCTGGTACGTTGGAACCGCCTTTAAACCTCTCTCCCTCCACTAGTGCGAGTTGCTACAGTAAAACATGAACACTTTAACTTAAAACATAGACACTTTAACTTAAAACATAGACATTTTAACTTAAAACATAGACATTTTAACTTAAAACATGGACACTTTAAATTAAAACATGGACACTTTAAGTTAAAACATGGACACTTTAACTTAAAACCTGTTCATATTTATGTTTTATGTTTCAAGTTAAAATGTTCATGTTTTATGTTTCAAGTTAAAGTGTACATGTTTCACGTTAAAACATAAATATTTTAACTTAAAACATAAAACATGGACGTTTTAACGACACTTTAACTTGAAATATAAAACATGAATATTTTAAATTAAAACATAAAACATGGACGTTTTAACGTGAAACATGAACACTTTAACTTGAAACATGAACATTTTAACTTGAAATATAAAACATTAACATTTTAACTTAAAACATAAAACATGGACGTTTTAACGTGAAACATGAACACTTTAACTTAAAACATAAAACATGGACATTTTAACTTGAAACATTGAAGTACACTGTAGCGCACAGTAGAAAACACTGTACACGCGAGGAAACACGGTAGCGTGTGATTTTTTTTAAATTTTTAAAAATTGCAACTTGGTCCCTCCTTGATTTTCTTTGTTGCACTATTTATAATTTAGTCCGGTCATTATATAGTGACGGTCACTCCCAAGACTTTTCCATAAATAAAATAAATAATTATATTTTTTTCATTGTACGATAAAAATAATTAAATTATATATAATTGGTGGCTCTCGAATTTGGTTTAGGATGAATCAAAATAATTTCGAAAATTTAAATTGATTTTTTATTAATTTGTATTGCATATTGCTCCAGGGTAAGATTTTCATCCTTTTAGAACTAGGATTTGCATAGTTTCCGAATACCACTTGGATTGGGTTTTTTTCCCCTTTTACGTCGTTTCCCATCACCACTCGGAAAACGCAAACCCTCCTAATTTCGTCTATATATACACCCCCCACCCTCATAATTTGGCGTATTTGTCAAAAGCAAAAACCCTCCTCAAAAACCCCGCCGCTCAGATTTGTCCGACCACTTTGCGTCGACAAATTTGTTGAATTACAGTTCCGATTAAACACTTATCGTCAAATAATGGACGAATATTGTTCGGACTGTAAACAGAGCACGGACGTGGTGGTCGATCACTCGTCGGGTGACACCATCTGCGCCCAATGTGGGTTGGTTTTGGAGGCGTGGAGCATTGACGAGACAGCGGAGTGGAGGGTTTTCACGGATGACTCCGCCGACGGCGCCGATCCCCACCGCGTCGGAGGCCGCACAAACCTTCTGCTCGCTGATGCCCCGCTCACCACCTTCGTCACGCCGGCCAACGGCGGCGCCGGAGATTTCCTCACCCGGAAACTCCATCGCTTTGCCCCAAACTCTAGCGCCAACCGCACAAACCTTAACCTGATCAAAGGCTTCGAAGCCATCGCCACTATGTGCGAGAATCTCGACCTCGCTGAGACGATCAAGAACCGAGCCAGTGAGATATTCAAAAAGGTTGAAGATCAAAAGGCTGCGTACAGGTTCAAGAACGGTGACGCAATATTGGCCGCTTGCCTGCACCTCGCGTGCAGGCAAGAAGGCAAAAACCGAACCCTGAAGGAAATATGCTCGGTTTCAAACGGCGTAATGCCGAAGGAAATCGGGCGAGCTGAGAGATATATAGCGAAACTAGTCCCTGACATGGAGATTGGGGTGGTGGGGGGAATTGAATCCGGGAGTCTGATGATGAGGCGGTTCGGGTCTTACCTGAGACTGAATCATAAGGCTGTAAGGGCTGCCCAGGAAGCTGTTGGAAAGTCTCAAGAGCTGGACATCAGGAGAAATCCTGTATCGATTGCTGCTGCTGTGATCTACATGATTGCACAGCTGTCTGACGATAAGAAGTCGCTCAAAGATGTTTCCGACGTGACCGGGGTTGCTCAGGGGACTATCAGAGACTCGTACAAGGATCTCCATCCCCATCTTTCCAAGATTGTCCCTACTTGGTTCACCCAAACTGCAGTGAAAGTATAGTTTATACTTTTCATTTGTTTTTTGGAATTTTGATACTATTGTGTTTGGTTTAAGTGAATGGAATTTTGAAATTTCGGAATCTGATTCCAAAATCATCTTCCAGTTCCAATCCACTCCCAATATGTATCCTTTCAAACAAAGTAAAACATGCTCAACAAAAACAATGTCAATAAAACAGAACATATGTACTTCTAACAATGTGGGTGAATCTCACTAAACTCAAGAAAACATATTATGAGGGAAAACAGAACCAATAAGTTTGTGTGAAAATGACAATACTTGATTGGTTCAATTGAATGGAATTTTGAAATTTCGGAATCTGATTCCAAAATCATCTTCCAGTTCCAATCCACTCCCAATATGTATCCTTTCAAAAAAAGTAAAAACATGCTCAACAAAAACAATGTCAATAAAACAGAACATACTTCTAACAATGTGGGTGAATCTCACTAAACTCAACAAAACATGTTATGAGGGAAAACAGAACCAATAAGATTGTGTAAAAATGACAATACTTGCTTGCTTTTGAGTAAGATCGGACATGAAAGTGAGATCAACTTAATATGTAAAAGACCAGTCTTTAAAATGAAAAGATCAAACATGAAAGTGTGATGAGGCATGTCATAATCCTATTACACACATGTTCATAATCCTATTGAAAATCATGTTCATAATCACTACTTCACTACTCCTTAAGTGGTTCGTGTATAATCGACTTGACAAGCTTATGCATCTCCAGAGTTCTGTATTGATCTTCTGCAGTATGATAAAAAAGATGGAAAACTTGACTTCCATTCCAAAACAAATTCTTGCAAGCTTTTGGCACCAAACACTACTACAAAAACTTCTATTAGAACCGGTATTTATGGCCTGTTGCACCGGTATTTCGTTTTTTCGATACCGGTTCGGATAGGGGGGTGCAACATTTCTGAGCCTTGCACCGGTTATTGTTGTCGTGCGGCCAACCAGCCGATTAATTGGACTTTTGACCAGGCCAACCAGCCACGTGGGATTGCCTGTATTGCACCGGAAAATTTACAGATGCAACTTGCATATTTAATTTTCATTTTGAATTTTTGTTTTCATGAAATTATCGCTGCACCGGTGCAAACAACTGATGCAACCTGTATATTTTTATTTTCGTATTGAATTGTTTTTAATTCATGAAATTGTCGTTGCACCGGTCTAGTTAACAGATGCAATGTCTTTTATTTATTCATTTAATTTTAATTTATTAACATTGTTGTTGCACCGGTGAAAAAGTAGATTTGTAGTATTATCGCTGTTTGTTTGACTTGCGTTGATGCGTAGAACGCAATTGCTTTGTATTGCGGTTTGATAGGATCATATTTCTTGTGCAGTATGAACGCAGTGCATGTATATTGCGTTAGGATAACAACGCAATGAAAGTGGGTTGCGTTATATTGGTTTTTACCGGTGCAACATTTGCCCAGAATTATGGAAATATTCCAGGTGCATTTGAACCTGCCCTGCAATATGCAGCTTCGAATTCACCCTGGCATGTCTAATGAAGCTCTATTTAACAGTTCCAAACTAAACTTCAATTCAACAGCTACAATCTAAACTTCAATTCAAAGGCTACACACTAAACTTCAATTCAACAGCTACAAACTAAACTTCAAATCAACAACTAGTAACTAAAGTAGAGCATTCACAAACATTAATGTCATTCGATTGTCATTAAAAATAAACCAGAGAATATACTCAAAACATAGCATTGTTGTACAAAATACCATTCGGTTACTGCCCAAACACAAAAGTACACAAGCCAATGGTAACATAAGCTGAAGCAAAAGCATTAGACTTAGAAGTTATATACTCATAGCTACTAAATCATTCCAGCATCAAAAGGCAAACATTATGAGCAATATTGATTACTTAGACATTTTCTTTCCTCTCTTACAAGCAATGTGGCCACGGTTTTGTATGCACTGGGGAATTATGACCTCATTTAGATGGCGACAATACGTGTCAATCAGACCTTCTATGGCAGAGGAAGGGTAAGGGTCATAATCTTCAGGGAAAGCCTGATCATGATAGTAAATATGAATTAACAAAAGGGTTCCAAAAAATGACATATAGAAAGAATGAGTTCCATTTGAATGTGTCTAGAATTTACCTTCAAGACATCAACACCCTTGGTCAACAACGCGATCTTCTCCATATATAGCATGCAAAAATACCCACACTCCCAACCACCACATTGCTTTTTGTGCTGTGTAAGGAAATATTGTGGTAAAAAATCAGAATATGATTTGATGAATTAAAAAATAAACTTGAAATTTTAAATGAATCAAACTTACAGTTATGTTCTTTACACTCCACTTCCCGGCTTCGAAGCGTATTTCTTCATCATATTGAGCCCCAATACTACATGTACAAATAAGATCAGTATTGACCAGCCAGGCTCAAATTTCCAATTCAAAACTTGCAACTAATAGAAAGAAAGTACCTCATCAACAGCTCAAACTCATGCCCTCTCGTGACTGGATGAATGATCTGTTTGTTGGAGTCAATGCAATATATTGTTCTGATTTGTGGAACAATGAACAACATTGTCCAATGTAAACTATAATAGATAAAATGTCTTAGTCCAAAAACTAATTTGTCATGAGAAATGGAAAGCAGTAATTAATCGACTTACTTGATGCATATTGGCATAACATACAACTCAGCAATTGTTGACAAGAACACATTCTGCACACCATTAAGGAAGTTTGTCCTTGCATTTTGCGAGGTCCTCTCATAATCCATGTTGGTGTTAACTGTGGAGAAAAAATGAACCCTGAGCTTGTCCTCTTCGGTCATTCTGGAGAACAAATAGCTGCAATATAAAAAAAACATGAGCAAGCCAGACAACATAAAATTTCGGGGAACGCAAAAACAAAAATAGTGTGAAGATAAAATTACCTTGACCAAATATCAATTTGGTGGTTAATAATCCACTGTTTTCGTGCCGGAGCCCTGCATTTGGTGAGCCAATTGATTGTATCTTTGACATCCAATACAACCTTATACGGACTATGAGCAGGGTCGACGGAAAGAGTGTACATATCTGGTGCATCTGGGGTATTTAATAGCTGCTTTAAATTCCTGAGCAAATCAGTACGTTGTTTTGGATCCCTGACATGGTGAGCAAATTCCTACAAAAGCAGTTTAAAATATTGTTTATATTGTTTAAAATATTGGCAAATGCTAAAATAATAAAGTATTGAGTACCTCTTCTGCCCTGAGAACAACCTCACCCTCCTGAGACTCCCTGTTTTCATCCTCACCCTCCTGAGACTCCCTATTTTCATCCTCATCCCCCTGAGACTCCCTATTTTCATCCTCACCCCTCTGAGATTCCCTATTTTCATCCACATCCTCTGCATCAGTTCTTTCATCCTCAAAACTGTCATTTTCAGATTTGACATAATCCTCCTCCAAATGAGCCTGTGCATACCATGTGGAAATATTAACACGCTACACTCTAACACTTATTAAGTAGTCATGAATGAATAAATAAAATTTATTTATCTAAGATTGAGAAAGGTGGAGAATAACTTGCCTCTTGAGCCTTTTTCATCTTGTAATCTATGAATTCCTCAGGCCACATGATGGGGATATGCATTGCCTTTCCAACCGTGGGATAGTCTTTGGAGTAAAAATGCAGTGGTGCATTTGGTAGGTAGATAGGAGCCTTAATCACCACACATGCAGCATAGGGAATGAACTGCAAGCTCTCTGGCCTATCAGGTAGAACAATCCCAGCAGCGGCTGTCACAATTGCTCCATCTAGCTGACGAACTTGTAGCAAACAAGGAACACCATCCTTCCAAAACAATAATGTCAAGGGGACATATTAATTACCAAATAAACACACCATTCAGGCTCTTAAAAAAATTAATATGCCACCCAGTTCTCACCTTTTTATTGGAATCATCTCCATCCGGCTGGCCTGGTGCTGTTTTCATGGAGCATTTAGGTCTGGTACATGAAGATGGCTGAGGTGAAAAACCGTTGCTCTCGAGGAACTGTTGGGGGTCTATGTCAGGGGGCATCTCAACCCCTAACTTTTTGCAAAGAAGATCAGCAAATTGTTCCAGTGTAGAGGCATTAAGCTTGGCTGCATTTTCAACAGCAGCTGCCATCGCTTTCATTTTCTTGGAAATTGGTCTCCTATACTCAGGAAATGCTTCAGATTGCTTGGCTGTGCCCCTACATCCAGTATACCTCCCATGGTGCTCCTTTTTCTTCAATGCTTCGGATAAGATATCTTTTTTCCCCACAAACTTCAGCTTTCCTTCCTTCTTTTCCCTGTTCATTCTCAACTATACAAAATAAAGCAATCAAAATAAGCATCAATTTGTGGAAGTGATGTCAATAGAAAAAATTAATTATTAAGTTGAGAAATCTTACTATTTCAGGTTCCAGACCAGCCACGAAATCATCACAGTACTTGCCCGTGACTGAGCTCTTGTTTCCTTCCAAAAAGACCAAGGATCTGTCGACTCTAAAGTATAGACCGACAACATCATCCTCAGCTTCTTCTCTGGTCATTCCTTCTGACATCCTATCCAAGATAGCTTCCTCTCGCATTTCCCTCGCAAGCCTAATATAGATGATCCTATAACCAGCACTTCCACAACGGTGTCTGAATTTCTTAATATTCTTCTCATTACTTGTAATTCCAGCATCTCTCAATATCTAGGTATGGAACAAACATTAACATAAGTAGATGAGTACTGGCATTAACATCAGTACTTTTGGCATGCATTAAATGTGATTGGAATGATTAATTAAATCCAAAAAAAACTGACCTTGAATGGCAAGCTTCTTCTGTAGCACTCAAATAGATCCCACTCAGTCTCATCCATCCAACGATACTTCAACCATGGATGCCCGAGAGGTTTTTTTGGCGGGTTGTGGATGTACCGATCAGCGAGCTTTGTTTTCCAGTTTCTGAACCTATTCGAGGCATATGTAGTCCATTGTTTCCTCAAGGATTTGAGGTCTTCCTCACTAAGTTTGGTCCTAAAATCCCAACTGTCCTGAAAACAAGAAAAAATGAAGTCAATTTTTTGTAAACAAATTTAGCAGTGCAACGAAATATACCAAAACAGAGGTGAAGAAATAACCATGATGTCCTTCCAAGCTTCGTTCTTTACATCTTCAGGGACGTCGCGCCAAGTACGCCATAAGCCCAATCTGATACGCCTCCTAAACGCGTATGCAACGTATCCACACCACTTCCCCGGCATAACACGGGGACATAAAAACTCATCAAACCACATGGGCAACTTCTTGTTGTATTTCATCAGTAAAACAGAATTGCAATTATTACCACCGCGCCCTCTAACTGCTTCCTCTATATCGAACTTGTCAAAGTTCTCTCCCTCAGCCTTGTGTCCAAGATCCTTTAGCTTAATATCATAGTCCTCAGGCTGGTCAAGGTCATCAGGATGAGGCGTGTAAGGATCAAGCTACCCAATATATTGCTCTATAGGTCGTTCAGGATCAAACTCCAACACCACGGGTTCCTCCTCCTCATCAGCTTCGGCAATTTTTCGCTTCCCACGGGCCATTAAACTATACAACAGAACCCAGATTTTGATTATCATTCCTATTAACATCAAAACCTGTTTAAAGAATAAAAATTTTACTAATAACAACCACGTCCATGCATTCTACAAGAACTATTGCCTTATAAACTATTAAAACCTCGAAATCAAACTTCGAATTAAAACCCCAATAGTCATGCCAGAGTTTATGCATGAAGGATGCTTCAGTTTCAGAGATTCAAACAGAATCTAAAACATGACAATAAAACCTTCATCCAGCACGTTTCAATCAAAAAAATCAAAACTTTCTCAAAGGAATACACAATACTCTGAAAACGGGGCATAAATGTAACACACAAGCACTGGGAAGACAGCATTTACCTGAAAATATAGTCCCCGTACTGGCTCTCCTATGAAGCGTCGTCGTCGGGCAAGTCAGGGTTCGGAAACCCGCAAACGGCCGCTGTCAATCTCTGCGCCGGAGATGCTCTGCACAGCGGTTTAATGCACGATGCTCAATGATTTCTCAGCTACAAAGTTCTGGAGCAGTCTAGGGTTTAGAAATTGACGGATTGAGTACTGTGGATTCAGATCGCGAATGTTCTGACTACCAGAGGGGGCGTCGATTAAAGTCTGGAAAATAAACTTCCAGAAAAATGGAAACGGTTTATATAAGAACCCGTTATTGAACCGGTATTTTTCATAAAACCGGTGCAAAATGGATTTAGAAGGCAATTTTATTTAATTGCGGGCCACCTACAATGGGCTAATGTGACCCATCAGATAAGTATGGTGAATTGGCTAAGTATGTAGCACCGGTGAAAAACCGGTGTAACAGATCAAAAGCAATTTATTCATGTTGCTTCAATGGTCAACAATTAGACTATTCACGAAAATTTGGGCACCAAAATGAAATTTTAAATCTCCCGCAAAAATTTTGGGTTTTATTCCAGAAACAAAATTATACAAAAATCCAAAAGTTAATCGTATTTGTACTATAGCCCACCCAACTTTGCAAGTGGAATATTTAAATTAGGTATCCATCCAGAACATTTGTCAAATTGTTCACTTTAGTCCCTAGAACCAATATTCATAATATGTAAGTTTTTGGGAATAATTTTATGTAAACATTATTTATATAATATTCAGGAAACCTAGTAATGTTTTATTGGAATAATTTTATAAGATATTTTAAAACATTTATTCAAACTATTATGTTATAATAAATATACAAAACTACACAATTTAATTAATGAATTTAAAGTATTAACATAATTTAAAGTGTAAAAAAACACAAATTCATAATTACTAAAGCACTCAAAACATTATATTTGTACTACATCACTCTATTATTGTATTTTATGTACTTCACCAAGATACATTTGTCACACATGTTAGTATGTGGTGATGCACATATTACATATGAATTATTGATTAAACAAAGTAATGTTAATGTGGAAGTTATATATTTGTAAAGGAACCACAAAAATGTATATATATTTTTCCTATTTTTCTTCACATATTGGTTCAATTGTGTATATTAAGATATTATGTGATGAATTTTTTTAAAAATTATTTATAATGGTTAAATATTTTGTCAAAACACATACATATTTAGTGTTGCACCAGATAGAGTATAGTGGTGCTACATATTGATCGAAACACGTGTCAGTCATACAAGTTCACTACGTATGCAATATATTGAGCTCTGCTACGTGTCGGAAGCCCAACTAACCACGTGTGGGGCGCCAAGCACGCCACGAAAAAGGTGCTGTACTGTTTGTAAAACCCTAAACCGGTGCAATCTTGAAAACCCTAAACCGGTGCAATGTCTATTGACTACATAAACACCAGATGTCCCAAATTGAACGAGAACTCCGCCTGCAATATACGATCTGCAATTTTCTGATCTTACAACGCTAATCAATACTGAGGTATGGTTTCGTTTCTTTCCCATCGTTTTCATTAATACAATATCTAGGTTTATTCACTATCTTCTCTACGGATAATTTCTTGGTTAATTTCACCATCTCCACTAATGAAAAGGACTAGGTTAATTTCATTTTTGTAATAGACACATTTCAGCTAATAGGGATTAGAAGGTTTTTACAACCTTGTGTGTGGGTATTAGAGATTAGAAGTTGTTTGTGAAAATTCATGAACCATGTTCTGCAAACTTGTAGTGTGGATATTAGTGAAAATAAGGTGTTTGTGAAAATGCCTGAACCATTTTCTGCAACTATGTGTTTGGTATTCTGAATAATAGAATGTGTTTGTTTAAAGCCTCAATTATGTTTTATTTTAACCAGTTAATGGCTCCTGCGAAGAAGAAGAAAGTTACAAAAAAGGTAGACCCCGAGTTACAAGATTTTGTTTCTCTTGAAGCGGGTGGCACGTTTTGCACATTGATGAAACGCAAGGTGATTTTGGAGCGTGGCATCATGACTCTACCGCCGTTCGATGGTTACATCAAGGAGCATGGCTGGGAGAACTTTTGTGAAGCACCAGGGGAAGCCAATATTACACTAGCAACGGAGTTTTATGCCAATCTTCGATATCAAGAAAAACCAGGTTTTGTACTTTGCCGGGGGAAGCTAGTACCGTTCTCCTCTACTGTCATCAATGAGTACTTCAACCTTCCAACCGAGTCAGCTCCCTACGAAGCATACTATAAGTTGAGAGCTGAGCTTCATTGGAAGGATGATGACAGAGTTGGCGATTGGGATACCGTGATTAGGGAAATCACAAAACCAGAAGTTGATTTACGGGCTATCTTACGAAAGGAGAAATGGTCCAATATCGACAAGAAGCACTTGACCACAGAGATGAACGTGTGGTACACTTTCATTGCTTCTAGATTAATGCCAGTCACAATCAATTCAGAAGTTCAGTGGGAGCGCATTCGGTTGTTGTATGCCATAAAGAAGGGCATCAAAATAAATGTTGGTAAGATGATTTATAACTCCATTATGAATGTTGTGAAAACAACCTCTGCTATCAGATTCCACTCCTTAGTAACCGGGATATGTCGTAGAGCAGGGTGTCTGAACAAAGGAGATGATGCTTTTAAACCACCAATGGCAATGTTAACCTATGAGGCGTTTTCAAGACGTTTGAAGGTTTTTCAGCCAACTTTAAGAGCGGCAGCAGGAATGAGCTCTGTGGAGGGATTACCAGAAACTGTGAATGCGAAGTTAGCGCAGATTGAGAGCGGCCTGAATTATGTTACTCAGTTTTGTGAGCATTTGGCAAAGGTGGTGAGCTATGACAGGCCAGAGGCGATAGCCAAATTTGGTAAATTCCCAGAAAAGTCAGTCGAACAAGTAGATGTGGAAGATCGTGTCACCCCCAATCAACCTTGTGAAGATGATGTTGCGGATGAAGGGCCGATACAAAATCATGTGAGCACAAGTGAGTAATAATAATTCCTGCTCACCTGCAACAAGGTGTTTGAGTAATTTGAATAGTGTGTTTATTGGAACACTTCTCTCATTTGGAATACTGTTTTTCTTGTAGTAGTGTTAAATTCTGGGACTTGTTGCTTGTGTGATGATTGTTCAGTTGGATTTGCCATTTTTATTTTGATGATCGCAGCTACTTTATATTGCCTTTGTGATAGAACGCAGCTGTTTTGCGTTGCTATGTCTTGTTGTTTCTGTGAATTGGAGTTCGCAAGTAATTTGAGTTGCTTTTAATATAGGATTTTTGCAAGCTTTTATGACTTTAGGCACGGATTTTTCAAAGCAACATAATTATGTTGCGGAACGCAACTCCTTTAAGTTGCGATGCGAGTTGTTTGTTTAACTTGGTCTTTCGCCAGAATTCCCCCTGCTGCGGCTATCAACAAAATCTCAAACAATCTAACCTAACTCCAAATTATTCAAACAATTCAACAAAATACATACGGAATTCAAGAAACATTACAATGTAACATACTATATTAATACAAGCCAACATCAAATCATAGTACTAATATTTCCTCTTACGCTTCTTTTGAGATTGTTCTTCAACCAATGTCCCATTTTCTTCACAAAGCAAGCCATCATTGTGCTCTCTTCTGAAACTGAAGGTGGATTTATTAACAGAACTCAGATTAGGGAATACGGATGGGAATTCCGCCTTGTCACCGGTTGCTTGGTAATCGATTTCATCTTCAAAAAAATACTTCTTCCCTTGCAACACAATTGACCAATTTGAATCAATTGGATCATCCACATAAAAGACTTGTTTTGCCTGTGACGCAAGAATAAACCGATCATCTTTAGATCCCTCTCTGTCCAACCAAACACGAATGAAACCCATAGGATCGGTAAGATCAACTCCACCGTTGTTGTTAACCCACTTGCACTTGAAAACAGCCACCTTGAATTCGACATAGTCAACCTCCCAAATCTCCACAATCTGACCATAAAAAGGAAGGATCCCAGGGGACGTTGTTTCTCCCTCAACAAAAACACCACTACTCTGGGTTGTACTTTTTGCATCCTTTTCAACTGTTGAAAATGAATAGCCATTGATATCGTATCCAGAGTAAGCTCTCACGGTGCAGTTAGGTCTCCTAGCAAATGCCCTTAAATTAGCATCCATTCCATCCCGATTACACCTTGAATGAAACCAATCAACAAAAGTCCTTTGATGTTCTAAAAGGATCTCATTATCTCTCCCTTCTCCATATAGTTCTTTAAGTAAATCAAGATGTTCCTCAACATAAGCAACAGTTTCTTTCGAATTCCTCAAAATGTAGTGATGTAGAGCCATCATCTCCGAATACAAGGGCATTCGAAACTCGCCTTTGTTTCG
This sequence comes from Cruciata laevipes, assembly GCA_963678965.1. Lineage (NCBI taxonomy): Eukaryota > Viridiplantae > Streptophyta > Magnoliopsida > Gentianales > Rubiaceae > Cruciata > Cruciata laevipes. Next base: position 21,658,779 of record OY787637.1, read on the forward strand.
AGGTACACTTAGTTTTTTCCCGTCATGCCTACTGATCGGAGCTCCAACAACTAGACCATCAGCCAAGTAGGTCGTACAATACTCAATAATTTCCTCCGTAACATATCTCTCCACTATACTTGCATCTGGCCTGAACTTGTTCTTCACATATTTCTTAAACACACCCATATGTCGTTCAAATGGATACATCCAATGCAAAAAAACGGGGCCCAAGAGTCTTATTTCTCTAACAACATGGACAACAAGGTGTAGCATTATATCAAAAAAACTAGGAGGAAAATACATTTCCAACTCACACATAATCTCAACCGCCTCATTTTCCAACACATCCAACTCAACACGATCTAGGGCCTTTCGACATATAGAGTGAAAGAAAAAACACAATCTAGTAAGGCAATACCTCACATCTTGATCAAGCACTCCACGTAAAGCAACGGGTAGCAATTGTTGCATTAAAACGTGACAATCATGAGATTTTAAACCCGACAACTTGGAGTCGTTACCTACAACGCGGCCAATATTGGAAGAGTACCCTATTGGAAGTTTCATGGACGCCAAACTATCACAAACAGATTTTTTCTCCACCTTTGACAAATTACATGGACTAGGAGGTAAGTATATCCTCTTCCCTCTCATCTCGGGTGCCAACTCCTTCCTTATACCCATCTCCACCATGTCTTTTCTTGAATTCAAATTGTCTTTCGTCTTAGAGGGAATATTCAACAATGTCCCGATCACGCTATCACAAACGTTTTTTTCAATGTGCATCACATCTAAACTATGACGCACCTCCAAATGCTCCCAATATGGAAGGTTGAAAAAAATAGAACGCTTTTTCCACGGAGATTTCATCAACTCTGGTGATTTCCGAACTTTCTTGCCTAAAACAACCTTCAACTTGGAGACTTTCAAATGAATCTTCCTACCCGTCAGGGGCTGCGGGGCTTTACCAAAATCAGTCCGTCCAAAAAAATTCCCCTTGTCTTGGCGGTACTTGTGGTTACTTCTCAAAAATTTTCTATATCCCAAAAAAACAGTTTTTCTACCATGTGTTAGCTGGAAGAAATCTGTCTTCTCCTCACACACTGGGCAAGCCTTATGACCTTTGCAAACATAACCAGACAAATTAGATAAAGCCGGTAGATCATTAACGGTACAATGCAACATTCCCTTCAAATTAAAACTGTCCCCGCGAAAAGCATCTTTCACTACAACTCCATGCTTCCACAACATCTCCAACTCTTCAATCAAAGGAGCCAAATACACATCTATATCATTGCCCGGTTGTCTCGGACCAGAAATCATCAATGGCATTAAAACATATTTTCTTTTCATACACAAGTAAGGAGGCAAGTTATAAATAGATAGCATCACAGGCCAAGAACTATGCTTCGACGACATATTACCAAATGGATTCATTCCATCAGTACATAGTGCAAATCTTACATTCCTAGGACATTTTGCAAATCCGGGATACTTCTTATTGATAGCCCCTAGATATACTCTTATTTTGTAGCATTTGAGAGTTGTTTTATATAGTATTTTGTGTAATTATATTAGACTTTTGGACCGAATCATTCATAGTGGTTTGAAATTGAAGACGTGCATTTCGATCTTGAATTGCACTTGCGATGGATTTGAATGATTTGAAGACCTTCTATGACCGTCCTGACCGCGTTTGATACATTGAAGAACCGGTCGTAGAAGTGGCGTGAAGGCACACTCTCGCGGGCCGCGAACCCTAGGTCGCGAACCGCGAGGGTGTGTGTTGCTGTTTTGACCATGCCAAGTTTCGCGCGGGCCGCGAAACTCCGGTCGCGAGCCGCGAAGACCGAGGCGCGCGGACCACGCCGAGACACGGGCGCGGACTACGCCGAGACACGGGCGCGGACTACGCCGAGACACGGGCGCGGACTACGCCGAGACACGGGCGCGGACTACGCCGAGACACGGGCGCGGACTACGCCGAGACACGGTCGCGGACTACGCCGAGACACGGGCGCGCGGGCGCGAGACTCCGGTCGCGGACTACGCCGAGACACGGGCGCGCGACCCGCGAAGGATCCCGCGCGACCCGCGAAGCTGCCTGCAACTTGCATTTTGTTTAGCTTTAATTTTAATTATTTTGGACTATAAATAGAACTTATCCTCATTGTTTGAGGGATCGGATTTTTACAGAGGAAACTCCATTTTCCTTCACTTTTCTTCCCATTTTGATCTTTGAATTCACTATGGTTTGTTGTATTAATTATGGTTATGATTATCTAATTATGGTTGTAGGCTAAAACCCTTCTTGGATATATGTGATTGGACTTCTTGTTATGGATTGAGAACATGATTTATGAAACTTAGGAATGGTGATTTGCTCTTGAATGATCATAATTTATATGTGTGTTTGATGCTTGAAATGATTAGGAATGATTTCCTAGTGATAGATAGGTGTTGGATATGTGTTAGATATTGCTTTTCCATGGTTAGAATGTTATCATTCTTTCTATGTAGGAGTAGTAAATTAGGGATTGAATGCATGTTGTTATCAATTGTATTTGTTCTTAAGATCATTCATTAGCATTGTACCTATGTCAAGTTTGTTATCAAATTGCATGGGTAGGATTGAGAAACATCTAATTAGAATTAATATTGATTCAATTGAACTAGTTGTTATCATCTAGTAAAGTTGTCAATTGAAGTTGTGAAGATGCTTTCATTTCTCATAACTATGGTTAAAGATAGTTTCTCACTAATGTTCACCATTCTCAAAGCATCATGATAAAGTTTGAGGAAAATCTCATAATAAGAAGTCACCAATCTCATATGTCCAAGTTTCTTATTCTCTTAGTTAAATCTCTAGTTAGGATAATCTTATAGTAAAGTAGTTGTGGCTTGAACGTTCTAGTAGTTTTAATTAGTAGTGTCGTAAACAAAAACTCAACTCAAACCCCCCCCTTGTTTACATTGCTTTTATATATGTATATTTATATATACACTACAAAATATACATAGAAATAACCTTTTCCCTGTGGAACGAACCTTACTTGCCATTGTACACTTAATAGTGTAGAAAGGTAGTAAGTGATCTAAAAATTGTATATTTGAGAGGTACGGCGACGACCTCCCACTTATCAAAGTTCTTCCATTCATCTCCATCCGCAGGGTGACTAATCACATCATCTCCGCTTGTTTTTCTGTCTGCATGCCATGTCATATTCTTTGCATCATCAACATTGGCAAACAACCTCTTGAGCCGGGGAACTATAGGAAGGTACCACAAGCACTTGACCGGAATCCGTCTCTTATTCACAACTTCTAAATCATCAATTGGTATTCCCTTCTTTTTCACAATCTTCTTGTAGCGTGAAGCATTACAAACCGGACATTCATCCAATTCTTCCAATCCCTTCCCGCGAAACAAAACACAATCATTTGGACAAGCATGTATCTTTTGATATTCCAATCCCATGGGACACAAAATCTTCTTCGCCTCATATAGGTTGTCTGGAATACCATTTCCCTCCGGCAATTTCTTTTTTAAAAATTTCAACAACTTATTCACACTTGCATCACTCCAACCACTTGCCCCTTTCATATTGAAAATCTCCATCAAGCAAGAAATCACGGTGTCACTTTCTTTACAACCGGGATACAACATTCTACGCTTTTCACCCAAAAATGAGGCAAGAACCTCCGGTTGCCCATGAAAGTCGCTCATCACACTATCAAACATTCCATCAATTTTGTTATCCCCTTTGTTACTTTCACCATCATTACCACCTCCTCCCCAAGAACGAACTTCACCATGAAATGTCCAAACATCATAATTTTTATCAAAGCCATCCCTTAGCAAATGCAATCTAATGTCATCTAATGCACTACTACGCTTACGATTTAAACAATTCTTGCATGGGCATAACACTCTTTTCTCTCTTGCAAATGCCCTGCCAAGGAAATAATCGACATAACCAATGTATTCATCACTCAAATTAGGTATATCGGTAATAATCTTCAACCGATTCTCTATGTTCATAAAAGGATGTTCTCTTCCACCTAAACATGTTATTGACAAAATGTATTTATTAATCAATGTCATCAATGTAATATGGACTCCTAAATCACAAAAACAACAAATCCAACATTTCTCCTAAATTCAAAAATTACTCAAATTACAAAATCATTAAACATAACTCAAAATACATAACAATAATAGTGAATTAATTCATAAAGAGCAAAAAAAGGGTAAAAATACATACCTTCCATTGCATTTAATGTTGGGGAACAAAATCTCTTCTCCTCTCTCTCTCAAACACCATTAATGGTGAAATAGAGGCAGCCCAAGCATTTAACACCGATCTGGATAAGTTAGGTGGTGCATTTAATGCAGCGTTGCACCGGTATATAACAAAACCGGTGCTATACAAGCTATAGGCCAAGCGATTTTTCCAGGCCGTTTCAACCTTTCATTGGGCTAGGCCCAATACGCGGATCAACCCACACAGAGTCAACATCAGAATTTGGTCAATATTTGTATTACACCGGTAACAAAAACTCACGGATGCAATGTCTAAGTGGGTTCCACGTCCAAGTCAAATATTAGAGGGAGAAAAATTAAAGAATATATCCATTACACCAGTGACAAAAATAACTGGTGCAATACCGAAGTGGGTACCACGTCTCCGTCGGTTTCTTAAGCGTGAAAAATTCAACAATTTTGGCATATTGCACTCGTTACCTTCGAAACGGTGCAATACAAATTTTCCAACGATGCCATGTCAGCTTTTTCAACGCAAACTCAGTCAAATTATTTATTTTGCATCGGCCGAATATGTTATACCGGTGCTATGGAGTTTGCAGTCAACAATATTTTTGGTTTGACCAATTTGATTACCGGTGCAATAACATGGTACACCGGTATTGGTCTTACATTGCACCTTATTTCCACTGTTCGTGGTGCAATATAACAGGTGCAACTCCAATATTTTCTAGTAGTGAAACTCCCTTTTTCGCGCAAAACACGCCTCAGAAGTTCTCTCCTATTCTTCTCAATCAAAACCTTCATCTCCCCAATCACATCTTCTTTAGTAATCCCATCATCATTACCTTCATCAAGACTCAGGCGCAGCCGCACATACGTAGCTTTACCATCTTTCAGTTCTCTCTCTGACTAGATTTGCATGAAATGAAAATAATGGAGTTAACGGAATCCCTCCATGTATTAATTTAGCACAGTTAATCTTAACAAATGGCCATGGATTTTACCTCAAAGCCCGGGATATCATTAAGAAGTCGGCCACACGTGCCTAGGATCCGAAGAAGTGATTGCATTTCAGGACCTGTTGCAACTTCATGTGACATCTTATGGCCTAAAGCATAAGCAGTTGGAATGATTATTGGCTCGTAGCCAAACGTGAAATGTGTCGTTTCCCTGTACTCATCCATCGTTGCAGGAGGGGGTGACAATTTCCTAGTCCATTCAGCTTCTCTAAATTCAGCATAGAACAAATCTAAATACTGTAACATTTAAAAAATAACTTTAAAAAGTCAGTCATCAGTAACAAAATTTGCCTGAAAGATGAAGAGAGGATCAATCATCATTTACCATTTTGAGTAAATGGCTTGTTACATCACGTCCTTGCCATTTAAGCAGCGTTTTCCCCGTCTCAGTGACTGTATTGTACAATGCTGAAAACAGGATTCTGACAGGCTCCGAGCAGGAACTATTACTAACATTCACATCCCACCTGCAATGAATTTCTTTTATCAGTCTATGAAAGTACATAAAAAGCACAAGGAAAAATGGATAGTAGACAAACTTTTCAACCAACTCAATGAAATCCTTAAACTCCTCCATTGAACCCCAAGCGTCGAAGAAGTCGTCAAGCACAGTAACAAGTACACTGTTTTTGGCAAAGATCAATCGAGCATCAGAGAGCTCAGGTGAGCAAATGGTTGCAGAAGCGGAAAAGTGAGCGTAACCAGACACATCCCAAGCAAACTCAAGCTCCTCAAATCTATTCTTCACATACCACCTGTAAAACATTGCAATTTGTCATCAGAACACATAAATATAGAAAATAAGGAAGTTTTATACATGTATACCTTCGGAGTTGCTTTTGTTCTTCGCGGTGAAGGGCTTGAAAATAGTTGAAATCTTGAATAGCCAGGCTTAGTAGATCTTTATTGCTAAAATTTAATGAGCTGGTAGAAAAGGGACAGGTTTTAAGTATATATAATGGTTTTTAGAATGAAAATATATGTAACGTGATGCAAGAATTGCAGTATTAATTTTACCAGTATGATGTTTTAAGAATTCTTGTGTTATCCAACTTATACTGCTTTATAAATGTCTTGTTTGCAACCTTTTCTGGCCTTGCATGTGACGGAAGCTTCAAAATGTTCTTCACCTGCAATTCATCAACATAACCAGGAACATCAACATAAAAGCAATAAAACAGACACAACATCAACTGCAATATATGTAATGATCATTAATACCTCATAGTGAAGTTGACAATTGAATCTTTTCAAATCACATCCACTTGAAATTTGGTCATTCAAGAAGCTTTTTGACCAAAAGTATAGTTTTTCTAGAGCATATTCATTTTCATCCACGATGAGCTCTGATGGACGGTGTAGCTCCAGCATTATACGAGTGTTTCTCCAATATCCGCTCCCCAAACCATCTTCAGGGAGAAATTTGGTTAACGGATCTGCAACATTAATTACATACACATGTTAGTGCAATAATGTTAAACCAAAGAGAGATAAGTAGTATATATACCTTGACCATGTTATAGAACTCACCAGCTGATATATCATATCCATGATTTCGCAGTAGCTGAAATGCAATGGCACAAGTGGATGCTTCCATGAAAATCTCTTCATCTCCTTGCTGCCAATATCTTTTTCATTGTCGTAAAGATCATTAATACAATTTGTGGCAGTAAGAAATATTAATAGTATTTCGGTTTTTCTAACGAGTGCCCATGGGCACTCGTTAACATGGATGAGATTCCATGGATAACCGTGTAGTTAATGCTGGTAATTATAAAACTAATTAATTACGAACATCTATATAGACTATATATTAATTAAGTATTAATGTATTGAATTTACGTGGTAAATACATGTATCTGCCCTAATTACTTTATATTTACCATGTGTTTGGTTTCTTTTTAACCGGTAATTATCAACGATGATTATTATGATAATATTTAAAATTTTAGTATGTCATGTATTTAATCAAACATCACTATAATAATTTAATGGAAAAAAATTCGTCTAATAAACATATTAAATATCTTTAATTAATATTATTCCATTTGAAATCATAGTGTATTTTTCAAAAAATAAATTGTATTTATTGTATTTAAATAATATATCGTTCGATAAAATTTCCAAGATAACAATATTTAACAATATGTTAGAATTTATCATTGATTAATTAATATTTAATATGTTTATTACATGTTTAAAAAATTCATATACATTATTTATAAAGCTATCTGGATACATTTTTTGTTATAGTAATGTTTGGTGGGTTTATAAAAACTAAAATATAACCACTAAATTGTATGAATATATTTATTATCTAATGCCCTGTAAATCTTAAATATGTGTACGATGATAATGATTATCATCGTTGATATAATTATTCCATAAATATTGGTAAAAAGAAACAGAGGATATAGTAAATATAAAGTAATTAAACAGATAGATGTATTTACCACGTAAATTCAATTCATTCACACCCATACATAGTATGTAAATATTGGTAAAATTAAACAAGGTACATGGTAAATATAAAGTAATTAGGCAGATGTATTTACCACGTAAATTCAATGCATTCACACTCAATTAATGTATAATCTGTATAAATGTTCGTAATCAATTACTTTTGCAATTACCAACATTAACTACACAATTATCCATGGAATCTCATTCATGTTAACGAGTGCCCATGGGCACTCGTTAGAAAAACCGATAGTATTTAAGCTTACATGATGATCCTACCTGTATGTATCATCCAATACATTCTGAATTTCGTCCTTGAAATGTCGATATATACCGAGTCTCTCCAGATTATCAACCAGGCAGAGGTGCGGATAGATGTCGAGCGGGTAAACTGCTGGAACTGAACAAGACACAGAAAAAAAAAGTGTTAAATTACCTCATGGCAATCATATTGATGCAGAATAAATTAAAAGAGCGATCGAACCTGAAGGTCCAAACTTGTTTATGACTGAATGAAGGTAACTGATGCAATCTGGATCTTGGAGATGAATAGCAGCAGCTGCAGTAGCAGAAGGTGAATTTAAAATCGAACCATTCTTCCTCCGAAACTTCATTGACGTTTCCCAGTCCTGTGATGATGTTTCTGATAAATATGCCAAATACTCTTCCTTGTCCTTGGACTTTCCTTCATTCACACTTGAACCATATAGACAAAACAACTAGATTGTAATATTTACATATATTGGTCAATTATATTTCTGTCCTAACTAGGCACAACAGAAATGTACCTCCTAATGGCTAAATCTCTTTTATGGAGCAAGTCAGAGAGTGTCGCGGCATCCAGGTGAAGATTTAAACCTAAATCTCGAGCATATTGGAGCATGCTCGGGAATGTTATGTCAAACCCAAGCGGCGAAACCAGATGTTCATCATCAGATACAACAGCAAAATTCAGCTCAATGAAGCCAACACCTGATATCAAATAGAGATATAGCTACTTTATTAGTACTAATAGTTTCAAAACATGAATAACCTAAAAACTCTGTCAAATTACGAAAATTGAAAAACCTTTGAGAACTTGAGGATCAGCAATTCCCCATTTCTTCAAAGCAAGAACAGAGGTAAGTGTGGAGGATAAAACATCTTTCATTAAATGGGGACTATGGTGAGGGAGGCTCCATGATCCATCCTCAACCTGGTTATTCACCAGCCAATCAACGCACTCCGGGAAGAGCAGGCCGGAAGAGTGAGGATCAGGGACCATAGCCACCCACGCAGTGTCATACGGAGATACAGAGACATCAATGCCATCAAACAGTTTTCGAATTCTTGCTTTAGCATCCCCATTATCCTGAACCCCATCCAAATTATTCGTGTTACTATTTTTACAAATTCTCAATTGAGAGGTCGCAAAAGTTAATATATAAAATATCTGTCTTCGAAGTGAGATTATTAACACAGAACATGTAATTAATATCATGTGCTGGAAAGCGAGAAAATCAACATCAATAAACTGAATGATCATGCTTAATACGTAAAAGATTAGATTTTGAAATTGAGAAACTCAACACATTGTAGTTAATGATTAGACATGAAAGTAAGAAAATCAGCATTTTCCCTAACTATCTTAATTAGGACGGTCATACAAACGCTGTCTGCTATTTTATATTTAATATTGACTTAATGGTATTTTATGGACCCTAAAAATGTAAAAAAGATGATTTATGACCTCTAAAAAAAGGTGCAGTACTCATAGCCCCTAAAATCAAAAGTGCAGCATTCATAACCCCAATACCAATTCCGTTAAAACTTTGAATTCTGTTAAGGGGTATTTTTGTAATTTACAAAATTTATTCTTTAAAAATAAAAACAAAAACATGATGATGAGCAAACGCAAACTTTGAATATTCATCAAACCAAATACTGCAATTTTTAGCTTGCGTCTTGATTTTTGAATTTAAACTCAAACTTTGAATATTTGGAACAATCAAATCTGCATTTTTCAGTTTGCTTTTTTCAAAATCCAATTTGTTTGTTCGTCTCCTTCAGCTCCACTTAATCCAGTCCCGAGATGGGTACGGCAATAATTCCAATTCAGCCGGAGAAGATGGCAACGGTCTCCACCACGCTATCCAAATGGAGGTTAACCGGACCGACAAGCTCAGATGCACCGGAAAATAGCTGCAACTTCCGGGAGCTTCAGCAAAGCCGCCGGCCGGAGCTCCTGCTGCATCTTCCGAATACCCATGAGCATAAACGGCGAGCATGATTAGCCCCAAATTCTCTCCATCAGGCTCCTATCACCACGGAAAACCTCAGCTAGCGATGACAGATGAGCACAAATGGAGATTTCTGAGTATCCTACTGAACCGAACATGGGCAAAAGGCTTGAATCTGGAGGATTTTCTAAAAGTTGTTCAGCCGCTCGAGTCTCGGGTGAGAGAGTTCTACGCCGAAGCTTTCCGGTTCAATTCTAACGACTTCGTCAAGATGCTGGTCGTCTATGGCTGCTTCATCATCGAACTGTTTCAGAAATTTGGGGAATCGTTGAAACTGATTCAGATGATCCATTTTCGGATCAGAGGGGGAATAAAAACGGTGACGAATGAAATAATTTGGGCGTATTGAAACTGATTCAGATGATCCATTTTCGGATCAGAGGGGGAATAAAAATGGTGACGAATGAAATAATTTGGGCGTATTGAACTAATTTTCCGAAATCGGATTTGGGCGTCGCGTCTGGACGGGTGGGTGGAAAGGTGGTGGACTGGTGGTGATCCATCTTTTCTTTTTTATTTTTAAAAAAATAAAATTGGTAAATTACAAAAATACCCTTAACGGAATTCAAAATTATAGTAACTGAATTGGTTTTGGGGCTATGAATGCTACACTTGATTTTAGAGGCCATGAATAATGCACTTTTTTTTAGGAGTCATAAATCATCTTTTTCACACTTTTAGGGGCCATCAAATACCATTAAATCTTTAATATTCTCTAGATTAGGTCTTTGGAAAGTTCAAATTTTTGAATCTTTCATTAAAAAAATTCATACATTTCATACGTTCAAATTGTTGCCGAGTTTATCTTTAGATCAATTTAGTTCATCACTTCAGTTCAGTTGAATATATTTACATATTTTTTCCAGTCGAGTTCAGTATATTTATCTAAACCGAAAATAATTTAAATCTGTTTATCTAAATTATTATTTTTTATTTAGTGAACTGAACTGAAAGAAGTATAGATATATTTAACTGAACCGAAGCGAACTCTTATAAACAGGGCTATTGAGGAATATGGTAAATAGATTAGTTATATTAGGAATATTAGGAATATATCCTTTTCCTATTCTACTTTGTACTGTATTGTATCTGTCCCACATCGGAAGACGGAAGGTTAGAACCTCCGGTCTGTCCCTATAAATACTGTAATCATCCTCATGGATTAACAAGCCTTTTATATACAATATTATTACTTGTATATATTTTATATTTTATCATGGTATCAAGAGCAGTTTCTTTCCTGGACCTGAATTCTGCTGGCTTCCTTTGATTTCCGACCTTTCTCATCGAACTACTAGCTGCCTAAAGTTTCCCTCGCTAGCTGACCTTTGGAATCATCGTATGTTTTTTGTAGCCGAACTCATCCGGCCTTACCCTTTCTAGCCGAACTCATCCGGCCTTAATTTTTCTAGCCGAACTCTCCCGGCTCTACTACCCTTATTAGCCGAACTTTTCCGGCCTTACCTTTTTTTTAGCCGAACTTTGCCGGACTTACCCTTCATAGCCGAACTTTGCCGGCCTTACTCTTTGAAGGCGAACTGAACTCATCCGACCTTACCTTATTTTGGCCGAACTCATCCGGCCTTATCCAGCCGAACTCTTCCGGCTCTTAAAATCTACTACTCTCCCATCTCAACCGTACTACTTTTCCGGTCCAACTTTGCTGGCTTTACCCTTACCCTTACAAGCCGAACTTATCTGGCTTTACCCTTTGCTGTCGAACTCATTCCGGCCTTACCTTTTCTAGCTGAACTCTTTCGGCCTTACTCTTTCCAGCCGAACTCTACCGGCCTTTATGATGCTGATTGAAGACTTCTGCACTCTCTGACACTAATTCCATGATCTTTTTCGCAAGTTGGACACTCTCGATCATCGTGCTCGAACTTGAGGGAGGGTATTGAGGAATATGGTAAATAGATTAGTTATATTAGGAATATTAGGAATATATCCTTTTCCTATTGTACTTTGTACTGTATTGTATCTGTCCCACATCGGAAAACGGAAGGTTAGAACCTCCGGTCTGTCCCTATAAATACTGTAATCATCCTCATGGATTAACAAGTCTTTTATATACAATATTATTACTTGTATATATTTTATATTTTATCAGTGCGCTTATAAACAAAGAAAAGAACAGTACTACTTTTTTGAAAAGTGGCCGATGCACTAGTGGAGGAAATGGTCTACAGCGGCGGTTCCGTGTCCAATGGGCGGCGGCTATGAACCGCCGGCGGCGGCTGCGCCGTGCAACGTAGCTTGCGATGCTCGGCGGTTATGAACCGCCGCGCAAGGTTGCGAGTTCGCAACCTGTGCAGGTTCAATAGGTTGCGATGTCGTAACTAGCCAGAACCTGCCCGGTTGTTTTCGAAGGTTGCGAAATCGGATTCCCTTCAGGTTCATGTTACGACCTCGCAACCAATATTTCAGGTTATAGTATATGTTTGTTCCTGAACATGGTTACGAATTCGTAACCTAATTAGGAATGCCTAAAAAAAATCCCGGCCAATTTGGCCGGTAAAATGAAAATGCCACCAGCTAAGAAAATGAACAGAACTATATACTTCAATATGAACAAAGAAGAATATTTGATAAATTACAAATATCAAAACTCTTTGCCAATCAATACTCCTTCATCAAATTCCACTAGAGAATGAAACCTGCAAAATGTTAAGTGGGCAATAACTTAGAACAAAACCTTAAAAAATGCAATGCAATGTAGTCATGTAGCAGCAAGCAATGTCATTCAAGCAGTTTCATAAACAAGAGCATAGTTTTGCACTCACAATAAATAATTTAATTTTCTAGCCAACACAATGAGAGAAGCGCCTATTGAAAATATATTGAAGGCATGATAAAACCCTCACCTTTTCCTGACTTAACACCTAAGAGATTAGGTGAAACCTGCAATATATATTCTGTAGTAAATTATTATCACTTTTAATCTCAAGATACTGTCATGTGCTTACAGAAATTTCAGTTCAAAATATTTAACAGCTGTCACTTTGTAACCCTCTTTTCTTACTGAATTATTAACTAAATAGGTTCATTCTTTATATCAAATCGATGTTTAGAGTTCCAAGATTACAGTGGTACAAAAATCAGCTAAAATGGAGTTATGGTTATGAAGATATGAATTTTTAAAATAACAGTCAGCTGGCTGCCCAGAACAGGACCAGTCCAGTCACAGCAGACTTAAAACTCAATTATCTCTATAAATAACTATGCAAATTCAGAAATTATAGGTTCTACACCCTAGAGAATGTTACAAGGATTTCACAGGTACAAGAATCAACAAAATCAGAGTTGGGGTTAAAAAGATATGGGTTTTTAAAGTCAGGGCTGTGCTGCAAACATGGATGAAAGAGGGCAGAGCTTCAAAACTCCTTTTCACCCTCATTTCTACACCAAATGGAACGATTCTTGATCTCAAATACAGATATAAGCCCAAGGTTTTTGAATATATCACTATTATTCTAAATGGAGTTTTGGACTCTACGATACATGCTTTGAAAAGCCCCATGGTTGCTATTCCCTGACTCCAGATAGAACTACTACAAGTTAGATGCCTAACTACTGTACAATAATAACTTATCTAGGTGGAACATATATATGATATATACCATGGTCAACTCTAATACTCTCAAAATACTGTCGGTAAACCAATGATAATTTATACCTAAACAATAGTCAATAATGAATGGCATAAGCTGGAAAAACAAAAACAAATAAACAGGCTCAATCTAACAGTCCTTGGGTCCAGTTGACCAAAAGCATACATTTCAATGAGCAACAAAAATAACCTAAATACACACTGAGTCAAATGCAGAATTATAAGCTGAACTAGATACTATATATTCAACAAATTCGAGAATATTACCATTCAATGATTTTGGTAAAAGTAAGCTCAATCAAGGTGATCATGGAGTACAAAATCCAGTAAGTAAGCCACTGCTGATCATCCACAGGCGACTTGGTCTCAATTGCTCTAATCGAAGCATAACTGCCAACAACAGATTCAACACATACAAATATAAAATGAACCAAAATTCCCCAATTCAATGGACCAAAAACACAGAATTTTGGGATTCCCTAACAACCAACTTACAGAGGATAAAGCAGACTAACCACAGGCCTGCAAGAATCAATATGACACTAAATTAGAACCCTTTTGAATGAATCCCTCAAAATACCACCAAAATCCCTTTTGAATGATCAGTTAGATTTCCAGATTTCAAGCGGCGAGGGCGAGGCGAGGGCGGCGGGGCGGCGAGGGCGAGGCGAGGGCGAGGGCGGCGGGGCGGCGGGGCGGCTGGGCAGAGTTTTGGGGAGATGGGAACGATTGAGATCTAATGAAAGGATAAGGGAAGGATTTGGTTTATATACCATTAAAATAAATTATTTTTCTTTTATTTTTAAAGGAATTTAATTACTAATAAAATTGTGATGAGTCTCACACAAGCATTTGGTTGTGATAATAATAATGAAATTTCTTTAAATTCTTTGAAAATTAAAAAATTAATTTGTACTACTATTGATGAACATTAATAATTATCTATACCTTTACAATTTAAGATTTTCAATAATATTTCATGTTAATTTTCACTATGAACTACTATTGATGAATTTTTGATCATCGATTATATAATATTTAGAATGTTTTGAAAAGTATCACAGCGTGGGGTGTAGTTATATCAAATTAAGTATATATGAATCAGTCAAAATTGAGAAGAAATCATGACATCATAGTATATATGTTTAAGTAATCAGTTAATGTATAAGTAGTGAATACTCATTGAAACATCAGCGTTCTTACTATAGATCCCCTCAAATGTGTGTTGTTTTTTTTTAAAACTATATGCAAAGTTTCTCATATACAATAAAATGGATATTAAGACCCAACACTTTTATTATTTCGCTTAATTAGTGAAATTATTGCTAATTTAGCTAGGTTGCGACTTCGCCACTACTTCAGGCTCAATTTAAAAGAACCGTAACACCAGTTACGATGTCGTAACAGGATCTGACGGCGGCGGTTTTTAAAAACCGCCGCGTAACGTATCGTTGGTCGGCGGTTTACTGTGCATAATATGATCCGGATAGGGTTACGAACTCACAACCGATCAAGCACCGGTGTTTGGAGAACCTGATCATGTTGCGAACTCGCAAACCGAATTGCACGGCGGTTCTTGTATCTTTGGCCGGAACCGCCGCGAATAAGCGCCGCCGTAGACCCTTTTTCCACTAGTGATGGTAACAGAGAAGAGGCATATAATTACCAGTAGTGAAGAATGACTGGACCTTTCGCTTCTCAGAGATGGGGCGCCAGTACTCTTTTCTGCTAATAAACAAGTGAAAGAGCATTAGAGACAACATCTTTTGTATGGTTTAAACAAAAAAAATGTATGTATACATACATACAAATGTAAGGAAGGAGGGAAGCAGACCGGAAGAAAGGGAACATTGTAAGAATATATTATTCTTTCCTATTATGTGGTCTTATTTTGATCTGTTTTCTTATTGGAATATTGCTATTCCATGATATATTTGGTGACTTATTAAATTAAGTATAAAAGAATATTTCCTAATAATCTCTACTTTGATGGACGGTTGAGATTAATTCTACGGAAACCTGATGAGGATTTAGGTCCTCTCTCCACCTATAAATTCATGTCTTTGCTCCATTGAAAAGACATGTTAAAATCCTTACTGTAAACTTATGACGAATCCTTATAAGCAACATCCTGATGAATTTGATGGCTGCCGATTCATAACACATAAGGTTCATAGGCAAGGGGAGAGAAACCTGAACTCCTACACAAAGCTCGCAGCAGGACATCAAGCTCTCCGCTACAATGAGTAAAGGTAAATAATTCTGCAAACCTTCATGATTCTATTATGTGATTGAATATGATGTTTAAAGGTCCTAGGGACAATTATGTCATGTAAAATTATGCTTACATGTGGTATCAGAGCAAGGTTACGAACATCTGTTTAATCCATTAAGAGTAATAGATTCATGAACTGGATGATTGAGGAATTAATATATGCAATTTAGGGTTTTGCATGTATGAATTTATGATTAATTTTTGACTTCATGCATTATTCGTATGTCTGTATATTAATTTTGTTTATCTGTGAACTAAAGATTTTCACCGAATTAATTCTGTCAAATATCGGGTTTCTGCAAATTAAAGTGTTATTGCAGATCCTATTACGAGATATTTATGTGATTATGTTGTTCATATAAGTTTAACCATGATTATTTAACTATTCAAATATTCATAAATATGCATGTATGGATGTATGAAATAAGTATATTTGAATATGATTATCGTATGCTAGCATGAAATAAATGGATTGTCTCTGATTTTGATCCAGATTATTGAAAGTGTATGCTTGCTTGTGTTATTTACTTAATCTGAGATGCATGCAAATTTGATTTGATGTATATATTTGTATTAATTCGGGTTTTGGACCTTTTGGTATACATGATTATGCATGTATATTTATGTGATGAATGATAATCCTTGAATTGATTATGATACAAATATGCATCTATTTTCCATTAGAATGTGACGTAAGTGCATGAAAATTGTAATGTCATTATGAAATAATGGTGTATTTAAATTGTTGCATGCAAAGTTGAAGTGAATTGTTTATGCATGATACCTATATGTAATTATGAGTATACATATAGTAAAGTTATTTTAACTTGTTATTTCGTGATTCTATGAATTAATGATTTTCATAGTATAATTTATGTTTACTATATTCGTGCATTATTCGTGCGAAATTACTGATGATAAATTGGTTTTATGCATAATAGTTTGACATATAACTCGTGAAAACATTTTGTGCATTATTAGTACAAAAATGATTTTGCATTAAGATTCTGTAAGTTGTTTTATGCATAATCCGTATAAAACATATTTGGATTAATTACGGACAAACGATATAATGGGCATAATTCGTACAGTACATTGGTATCATATAATGTGCATAAATTGGGTTTAGATATCACCGCAGTGACTAAATCCTTGAATAATTTGCATGTGAAACTATGTCTAAGGAAAATTTTAATCTTTCTTATGTATAAGTAGTTACCCACAGGTAGACTATGAACATAAGATGATTGATAATTTATGAAGTATTTGTATGTGTGTAGACTATGGATATCCACAGATAACTTAGTCTAAATTATTGGCTACATCACTTATTTATGGTTCATGAATATGTGACCTTAATGAAATTATAGTGATTCCCACAGGAACACTATAATTGTTTATCATATTATTTAATTTAAGTTTTGTGTTGTTTATGTTATGAAAGAATGGCGAGATTAGTGGGAGTGATAAAGTTCAAGATGTGGTCATTCAGGAAATTATGATAAATTCCGAATGTTGGGAAACCTTTGTTATTGAAGCATTTAACAATGAGGAAAACCCAGTGAATGATCGATCATCTACTCCATGATGAAATATCTCCAATAATGAACTTGTAGATTAAGAAACTACATGATGACGTATAGAAAATCAACACATCCACAGATGGTTGGATTTTTTATTTATGTTTTACTCGAAAAAAAAAAAAGATTGTCATTAAACACATAGGCACTGATGTTATGATCGCAGACTTATTTACGAAAGCATTACCTCCTAAGACCATTATGAAGCATGCTAACGGTTTAGGTCTTGAGGAGAGCATTATGTTGTCTGTTTTATGCTTAATTAGCCTTTGTTTGACATTTATTTGAGATCTTTTATGAATTTTTACATCTTTCAAATATTATGTTTCCCTTGTGCACACACATTATTGTGTTGGGATTTATGATAACAAAATTAGTCTTTATTTAAGACATTAAGGGACCATTATGAAATTCCTACTTACGTTTATGGTTTAGCTATGAAGGTATTCAATGTAGTAGTACATGGAAGGGATCATGTTACAGAATGATTTGTGACCGCCATGACTCCCATTGATTACTACATTAGTCAAAACACTTATGATGACCAAATGAAAGAGGTTTAGCATTTTATGTCGACCTTATGATTCCAGATAGAAAACATTAAAGGATACAAATATTGACCAAGTGGGAGACTGTAAGAATATATTATTCTTTCCTATTATGTGGTCTTATTT
This sequence comes from Cruciata laevipes, assembly GCA_963678965.1. Lineage (NCBI taxonomy): Eukaryota > Viridiplantae > Streptophyta > Magnoliopsida > Gentianales > Rubiaceae > Cruciata > Cruciata laevipes. Next base: position 21,676,925 of record OY787637.1, read on the forward strand.
TGATCTGTTTTCTTATTGGAATATTGCTATTCCATGATATATTTGGTGACTTATTAAATTAAGTATAAAAGAATATTTCCTAATAATCTCTACTTTGATGGACGGTTGAGATTAATTCTACGGAAACCTGATGAGGATTTAGGTCCTCTCTCCACCTATAAATTCATGTCTTTGCTCCATTGAAAAGACATGCTAAAATCCTTACTGTAAACTTATGACGAATCCTTATAAGCAACATCCTGATGAATTTGATGGCTGCCGATTCATAACACATAAGGTTCATAGGCAAGGGGAGAGAAACCTGAACTCCTACACAAGGCTCGCAGCAGGACATCAAGCTCTCCGCTACAATGAGTAAAGGTAAATAATTCTGCAAACCTTCATGATTCTATTATGTGATTGAATATGATGTTTAAAGGTCCTAGGGACAATTATGTCATGTAAAATTATGCTTACAAACATGACACGGCCGAGGCTGACGGTCTCCTCCGGCAACAAGAGCTAAATAGGGCGGTATTAGCTCTGCCGATCAGAGCCACAGTTTTATGTGGAGGAAGTTGCCGGAGAGTGACGTAAGGAGAACTGTGGAGCTTCTGCACCAGTTGCGTCATCGATCGTCTCCCCAATTAATTATATATATGCAGGTTGAACAACGTTAATGTTAGTGTACGCTTGTTAATGTTATCGTCAATCATGAAACATATTTGGTCCATATTGGTCCTGAATCTCTTGATATATGTACTACTAGATTATTGAAAGCCTCTTTTTCTTAATAATATACTATCGATCAATCCACTTGACGCTCTTCACGTTGCCTCTTTTCTTCAATGTACGTGTGTTTTGGACCTTTTGGTTTAATTTATATCCCGCCGCATCAAGTTGAAGAAAGAGATCAAAAGGTTTTATGAAGCGTACCTAGAAGTCTAGCACCTGGCTAAATGCGTATTGGAATAATGTCCTTCGATCAATGTGCATTGTTTTAAATAGTTGGAGAATTAATTACGGAGATAATTAATTCAGTTATTTGAGTGATAATAATATTTAGCTGGAAACCGCTTTCGATCGGCTTACATCAATGATATTGAGCTCGCAACTTATTATAACTGAACCTATAGGGTCACACAGTAAGCATGAAATTGGACAAAGTAATTATCTAATTAGACTTGGAGTCTAATAGTAATTCTATGAGAATTAAGTATTATTGGGCTAGACCCATATTGAATAAGACTAGGATTCTGTTTATTCTTTATAAATAGACTTCTACAGGAATAAACAGAAAGACACACATACACAATCATATGCATAGCTCATGTGTTGAGCGCCTCAGAACAAATAAATCTACCATTCTCATATAAACCTCATCGTCAAGAGAAGAACAAAGACTAGGTGTTTGGTTGCTGATCGATGTTCTAAGCTGACAACGGTGAGACGGTCTAATCGTGCTGTGTGGATACGTATAGAGGGATCACGCTTGTGATTCTCTTCTCCGTAGTTGATTGGATCATCTGACTAAATCCTATGGTAAAGCAAGCTTCAAGAGGTAAGCCTAAACCCTACTTTAGATTCATACTAAGTACATGCATGAGATCCGGGATTAGATAATTGATGTTCCGCTAAGTTAGAATTAATCAATTCCCAACAATGCATGGTGAAAAGAAAATGTGAATTGATCCTTCGTTTCGCTGACCTAAAGAGGGGGCCAAGGAGGTCAGACCCTTCCAACAAATTAAAATATGCTTAATATAAAAAAAATTATATGTTTAATTTTTTTATTTATAATTTATAATTTTTTTTATTATGACCCCCTCCAATTTAATTTTGTCCGCCAGTTTCTTCACATTATTACTTGTTCAATTTCTGCTTATTTTTAGTTCATATAAGGAGGGACTAGGGAAAAACAACTACCTTCATAAGCTGACTTGTGTTTCAGATTTCTGTTTCAGTAGCAAGCCACTTGAAATTATTTCTTTTTCTGCTCAAGTCTCCTCAACTCACTTTTGATTTTAGAATGAGTATATACTTAGCAAATATACCTTAGCAAATATACCTTACCTCAGATGAGAACACAGATGTCACAAGTGTAGCAGCTGCAGAACTCTTAGCAAATATACCTACCAAAGTAACGGCAGAAATGAATGAATCTCTAATGCAACCGGTGAATGAAGAGGAGCTGAAGCATATAGTACATCAAATGGACAAAGAATCTGCTCCGGGACCGGATGGATTTACAGGTACTTTCTACTGTCATTGCTGGGATATAATTAGTCATGATTTAGTTGATGCAGTGAATGAGTTTCTAAAAGGGGTTCCTATACCTAGATCTATATCATCCTCTTTCATAACATTGATACCTAAAAGACAAGTAAATTCACATTTCTCTGATTTTAGGCCAATAAGTCTCTCAAATTTCTTAAACAAAGTGTTTTCTAGAGTTTTAACTGATAGAATGAAGCCCATTATACCAACTCTGATCTCCCCTAAACAGCCTGCATTTGTTCAGGGAAGAGAGTTGGCTGACAATGTTCTCCTGATGACAGAATTAACTAAATTTTTAAATAATAAATCAGGAGGATACAATGTGTTTTTTAAATTGGACATGATGAAAGCATTTGACAGAGTCTTTTGGTCATTTTTAAATAGCCTTATGCTTAAAATGGGATTTCATGGATCATTGGTTAAAATTATAATGGGCAACATAGCTGCATCCTTTTTTTCAGTACTTGTTAATGGCAAACCATATGGTTTTTTTAAATCTTCTCGAGGTATAAAACAAGGTGATCCATTGTCACCATTTTTGTTTATAATACTTATAGAGGCTTTTTCAAGAAATCTAGGTGTGCTTTTTCAGAATTCAAGTATTAATTTTTTTAGGGTGCCAAATTGTGAAACTTTGATAACACACTTGAATTTTGCTGATGATACAGCTGTATTCTTAAAAGCAAATAACAAGAGTTTGAGAAATTTGATGAAATTTTTGAACATATACGAGAAGGCTACCGGTCAGAGAATAAACTTTGAGAAATCTTCCTTTTACTTGTCTAAACATGCACCATTATCTTATAGGAGAATGATAGAAAACCACACCCAAATGTCACAGGGATCCTTTCCTTTTAAATATTTAGGCTGCCCTATCTTTAGCGGAAGAGTCCAACACTGTTACTTTCAACCACTGTTTGATAGTATTCAATCTAAATTGGTGTCATGGCAGAACAAATGGCTGAATCATGCTGGTAGATTGATACTTTTAAAACATGTGCTTTCAGCAATCCCCCTGCATATTTTAACTGTTATAAAACCAACACAGGGTGTAATTGAAAAATTACATGTCCTATTTGGTAAATTTCTTTGGGGATTTTTGGAATTTGGTCAAAACAAAGTGTGGAGATCCTGGGAGAATGTGAGTTATCCTTTTTTGGAAAATGGACTAGGAGTCAAAGATATTAACAGTATTATCTCTAGTTTTTCCATGAAATTATGGTGGAAGTTACAGACGGGGGAAAGTCTATGGTCTAAATTTATGTGGTCCCTTCCTGATAGTAAAAAGAAATCTAAAACATGGAGAAGAATCAATGAGGTTCATGAACTGGCCTCTAGGAATAGTTTTATACAAATTGGAGAGGGAGATATTTCCTTCTGGGACTCAAACTGGTTAGGGATTGGATCATTGATTGATTTTTGGAATGCAAATGTAGACATACCTGATTCTGATCTCACTGTTAGAGAATTCTTCTATAATCAGGATGATCTGGCTAACCTCTTGAGTGCAGGATTTAGTTGATGCTACCGAAATCCGTCCGTCTCCCGGGGGTAGACACTATCCGGGTTTCCTCGACGATCAGCCCGCTTCAGTCCTGCAAAACAATCCCCGGGAGGCGTCCCGGGGAAGAAGCTCCGGCGTGATGATGAGATGGGGATAGTGGGGAAGGAAAACGTACGGAGGGTGCTCTCAATATAAAGTAGAGAGATATAAGTCACATACCTTGTTCACTGTTTGAGATGGTATTTATAGCCGAGTTAGCCTGCTTGAGATGGGATGCAGGACCACTTCCCTTTGTCCCCGTCCATCCTTCTTTCTTGTCCGGACGTGCCCCTTAGCGGGAAAGGTATCGCCCTAGACGTGCTGGGCCGTGGACCCTATTATCGGCCCAGTAGGCCTTTGGGCCGGTAATATCACTAGCCCCCCAGACCAGTCACCCGGGTTTCCGTGATGCGGGGGACCCGGGTTTCCGTGATGCTGGGGACCCGGGTTTCCGTGATGCGGGGGACTGGTCTCATAACCTTCTCCTGACGCTACCTTTGGTAGGACCCATCCGTGTTAAAATCGGTTTCTGTCGACGCCGCCTTTTCCCCTTCTGCATTAATCAGTACCTCTTTTGCCGTGTCATGATTACTTTTCCTTCTTTTGAGGTGGCGGTTCCTATTCACCTGCCTATATAAGGTCCCAAGCTCCTTTTCTCTAAACTTCTCTCCTCAAAACTTCCCTGAAGCTCTGCTCTTTTGATCAAGTAAGCTCTCGCTCTCCCTCTCCTTCTCCCCCCATCATGAACTCTCCAATTCTTTCCAACTCTTCCTCTGACACCGAGGGAGCTCGAAATCAGCTCGAGGTCCAGTCCCGGGTTGCTCATAACCTTATCCCTTCCCCCGTTTCCTCTCCAGACACCTATTCCGAGGCTTTTAGCTCGCCCCGGGAACTACTCACCCCGGGTGAGTCGAACTTGGATGAGGCGGGTTTGCGCCCATCCGGGGATCCCGACTTCCCTCTAGATAATCAGGATGCGGACGTGTTTGGCGGGGAAATCGGTGATGATATTCCCCGAGGGCCTACTCACGGAGTGCGCCCCTTGGGTCTCAAATTTTTCGACGTTCCCGGGGATTCCCCTTCGTTAGATAGGGATGTTTTAGATTTGGCGAAGCGCTCTTTTATCCCTCTTCCCTTAAACGCCTGTCTTTCCAAACTTCCCCCGGGAGTCTCAGAGCGAGGGGTCACGTGCATCCCACGGATCCATTTTCAGTACGGGCTTAGCCTGCCCTTCCCTCCTCTCTTTCTTGATATCCTCCAATTCTATAACGTGGCCCCGGCCCAACTACACCCTAACGGGGTCATCCTTATTCTGGCTTTCTTACTTAACTGTGCCCGGTGCGCCGTTTCTCCTTCCCTCTTACTCTTCCGCTCCTTCTACGCCTTACGGAAGGCACACGCATCCTTCCCGGGCGTTTTCTCTTTCACTGTTCGATCCGGGATAAAGGACTTCATCCTGTCTAAACCCAAATCCGCCAAAGGATACCCTTCAAAGGGTTTCTTCCTGTGCGATGCCCGGGCTTATCCTATGCCTACTTGGAACGACTTCCTTGTTCCAGAGGAGAAGAAGCCTCTTTCCAATCTCCCGGCGACCATTGCCAGTGACCATAACTTCCTCCGCCTCACCCCCCTTGATATGGATTCCTTCTATAAGAACGGGAACGCGGGCTATTTCTGGCCTCGCGGGATCTATCCCCGCGACCTCTTCACGCTCCCGCGCATCTCCGCGGTGTGGCCAGATGGAGGTGCCTATTATGGCTTTATGTTATCAAGATATTTTTTTTATATATATATATATTTGTTTTTGGTCTAACTTCATTGTTTGTTTGGTTTCAGTACAACCTTCTTTGTACGCAGACGTCATGGCCCTTACCGACAAGTCTTCCGGGGGTGATGCTCCAGCGAGGGACGCTCACCCGGATCAACAGACTCCTTCAGCACCACTAGTGGCTTCCCAACCTGGGCCACCTCCCCCCGAGAATCCTGCTCCTGTCCCTCAGAAGCCCCGTGCGCCGCCCAAGTCTCGCCAGCAGACATCCTCCGGGCCTTCTTCTGAGGCCCGTGCTACTCCCGGCTTGTCACCTACCCCCGGGCATCGATCCTTCATCCAACACCCTACTTACAGCGGTGGGGCAAGCTCGCGGTTCAAACGGCCGCCTCCTGGCGAGCTATCCGGGTCGCCCCCTTCCTCTCGTCAGAGGACCCAGGACTTCCCTCCTCCTCCTCCTCCTCCTCCGCGGGCTACTGCTTCCGAAGCTATCCCGGAAGAAAAAGAAGAGGTAACCACTATTCTAGATTTTTCTTTTATCTAAGGTAATTCCTCCGGTTTCCTTACTTTCTTGCCTCTTCTTTGTTGTGCAGAGCATTGCCTTTGCCGACGCCGTCCTGGCGGACTCTCAGCTTGCCGAGGCATTGAACCGAACCTACTCCAAATACAGCGCGGGGCTGTTTGCCAAGATGGAGAGGGAACTCCGCGAGACCAGGGAGAAGCTGGCCGGACAAGATGGCCTCGCGGCCCAGCTAGAAGAGGCAAAAAGGAAGCTGGCTGACAAGGAGAAGCGGCTCGCTGACAAGGAGAAAAAGTTGGCGGAGGTGGAAAAGAAGTACTCCGCCCTGAAGAAGGACAAGAAGAGTTCTCAACTCGAGACCTTGAATGCCGTCACACAGAAGCTCCTTCGCTCGGAGGCGTTCGAGAAGAAGCTGGAAGGGATTGCCGTTGCGGCCAGCGCGGACGCCTGTCATGAGATGTATCGGAGTTTGCGGGGTTGGTTGCCCGGGCCCGCGCGTCTTGATGCCCATGCGTCCTACTATCGGCCCAAGGCCAACGACCTGTTAAACCATCGCTTCCGGGATCTTCAGGAAGCGAGTCTGGAAAGTTTGGTGCCCCAGCTGTGGCGATCACTGGAGATGTCCTCCCGGGCTTCTTCTGCTTCTGATATCAGGAAGATGAAGCTCCCTGCGATCGGTGAGGCCTCCTGCCCCGACCCTGGCTTCGAGGACTTCAATGTTTATGGGGTTGTCCCAGAGACACCCCATTGGGCAGAGAATTATCTCGAGTACTGCGCGGTGCCTGACAATTTTGGGTACCAAGCAGTTCAAGTCCAAGGGGGGGACTACCGGGTTGGCCTTGCCGCAGGTCAAGACGATCTTCTTTACCAAACCCGGAAGGCTACGCGGAAGGTAGGGTATCCTGAACGGTCCGCTGATGAGCCCGCGGTGGACGCCCCTGCATATGCCGGCCCTGAATGGACCACTGAGGATCTGGTGGAGCTGGAGAGGAGGTTCGAAAGAGCTCACGCTGTTCCAGGAGAGGGGCACTCTGCTGAAGACAATGTATAACTCTAGACTTTAGCCTGCCCTTTCCCTTGTAATCTCTTTTTTTTTTAAGTATTTTGTAGCTTTCCTTCCCCCGGGGAAGTGTATGTAGAACTTTGGCCTTGGTGCCTATTTTGATTAATGACAAGTTCTACCTTTTAATGATATTACCATTTTTTGTAGTCTGAGCGTCCCCTAGAGGAAATTCTCCCGCGCGTGCCCCTGCCTTATGTTTTTCCTCATCCTAGTAGTTCTTCCGGCACCTACTTCTCTCTCCCCCGCGCTGGGTGCCTCCAATGTTCTTTCCTTCAAAGGAAGCTAGCCCATTGGCGGTTTGGACGCGACCAGGCTAACCGGGCATTAGCTGAGGCGGGGTTGGAATGCTTCCTTCAAGAGTTTGGGTCGATCCGGGTGCTGGTGGCATTTCTTAAGGCAGTTGATGCCAAGTTCGGGTCGTTGAACCAGTGCTTCGACCTTGCTTCTGATCATATGCGGGAGGCCCTGAATTCTCACCAGACCATAGCTGAGCTGCAAGCCCTCCACGACGACTCCCAGCATCGCACTACCAAGGAACTAGGCATGGTTTGGGGTGAACTTGAGCGGGCGCAAGAGAAGCTTAAGAGTCTAGAGACCCGCACTGCTCAAAATAAACTGCTTGGTGACTTGGAGAAGGAGAATCGGTCCCTTACTCATAGGAACAGGGTCCTCCAGGATGCTCTACTAGTCACCCGACTATCCTATCACCTTTTGGGTCTTAAGAATGGCTTAGTTGGGGTGTCTCCTCTTACCGACATTCCCGCCGGGGTTCGCAGAACGATGGAACGCATGGAGGCTAACCCGCAGAAGTTTGGTGAGGGAGCTCCTAATCATAAGGCCTACCTGGATGTCGTTGAATGGCATAATAAGATTGCTGCGGGAGAAGCTGAGCCCTATCCCTCTAGCCTTCGCTGAGTCCCTGCCCGGGTGAAGGTGGATGTGGCGTACGAAAGGTACGAGGACATGACTGTATCTATTGACCCGGTCGAGGTGGCCCGTCGGATAAGACGCATCCGGGAGATTGCCGACTCTGGAGTCACCACAAAGGGGGTTAAAACCGCCGAGGGTACTCGTATTAGCCGGGAAGAGAAGGGTAAAAGTGCAGCAGTCATGTTTCCTAAGTACAGGTTCGTCACCTCTGCCGGGGTGAGAAGAATGCGCTTGGCGGAGCCGCTTCCAGAGGGATCTGTGGTCGTGCCTATCCCCGAACTGAACGAAGAGGACGCTGCTCAACTGGAAGAGGAGCTTGCGTGGAATCAAGCCCCGGATGCCCGTTTTGCCGAAGATCTCCTGTCCTCTCAATTCTTCGGAGGGGGTTTCCGCCCGGGTAACCCAGAGGGTGCTTCCGGGTCAGGCCCTAAGTGGGTTTAAAGATGCATAGATAGAAAAACCTGTGTAAAATTTCGTGTAATCGTTTCTTTGCAATATGATCACATGTTCATGCGATCTTGTAAAATTCTATGCCATTGTTCCTTTGTAATATAACCACATGTTCATGCGATTTGCTTTTAAAAGATGATTGAATAAAATTGCTTTTTGAATAGCCCTTTTCATTAACTCTCTCCTGTAAACATTACATTCTCGGGTCCCCGGGCTTCATCCAAGCTCCAGGTCCGCTCTAGCGGGGCACCCAAATGGGAGCTACCCAAGGGTCCCTTTTAAACAAATATTCCTCTAAACCCGGAACTAGGGGTGTGCATGAACCGGTCCGGACCGGAAAAATGGACCGGACCGGACCGGAAAGTAACGGACCGGGACCGGATATAAGGGATTCCGGTCCGGTCTCCGGTCCAAGTTTTTTAGGGATTCCGGGTCCGGTCCGGTCCGGTCCAAAACCGGGTATTTTCCGGTCCGGACCGGATGGACCGGTATTTAATATACTTTATATTTTAAAATATTTATTAATTAATTTATGTGTTATTTTTATTTTTGGTCATTAATATTAGTATTTATTCTATCACTTCAAATTATATTTTTTGAAATTTATAGATTTATAAAGGTGGTTTTTAGTTGTTATAAATTTTATACTCTCATTTTTTTTGAACAATTTTAAACGTTTGTGAGACAATTGCATCTTCTTTTGTTATTTAAAAATCATGCAATCATATTTCATAAACTCTATTTTAATATAAATTATTTTTATTCTAATTTTCATATTACTAAATTTTTTGTAGTAAAAAAAGTTTAATTTTTAAGATAAAAATAAAGTTTAAAAAATAAAATATTAAAATTCCGGTCTAACCGGTCCGGTCCGGTCCAAACCCGGAATAATTCCGGACCGGTCCCGGTCCAGAATATCCCCTATCCGGTCCGGTCTTCGGTCCAAGAATTATGGACATTCCGGTCCCGGTCCAAACCGGTTCCGGTCCGGTCCGGTCCGGGTCGGACCGGTTGCACAGCCCTACCCGGAACGAGGCCAAACGTCGGGTTCTCTCTCCGGGCATATTCATGCTTCCGGGAGGGGTATATCCATACCTGGCATATTCATGCCTAGCATATTCATGCCTAGCATATTCATGCTTAGCGTATTCACGCTTCCGGGAGGGGTATATCCATACCTGGCATATTCATGCCTAGCATATTCATGCTTAGCGTATTCACGCTTCCGGGAGGGGCATATCCATGCCTAGCATATCCATGCCTGGCATATTCATGCTTTAGTAGCTGTGGTATGATGCGGGGTGCTCTACTTCCCGTAAAACCTTCTTAGGTTAGCTACGTTCCACCTTCTGGGGATCTCCTTTCCCTGCTTGTCCTCCAGCACATAGCTCCCTCCCGGGTGTGCTTCCTTGATCTTGTATGGCCCTTCCCAGTTGGGTGCAAGTTTGCCCTCCGGGGCTTGGCGGCTCTTATCGTTCCTCCTCATTACCCAGTCTTCTGGGATGAAGACTTCTTTCCGCACCCTTCTGTCATGATACCTCTTTACTCGCTCCTTCACCTTGGCTTCCTGAAGTGCCGCATTCTCTCGCTTCTCTTCCAGAGATCCAAGTCAAGGCGTCGTCCATCGTTTTCTTCTTCCGAGCGCTGGTATTGAGTTCGAGGGCTTGGGATCCCAATCTCTGCGGGTATTACTGCCTCTGACCCGTACACCAAGCCATACGGAGATTCCTCGGTAGCTGAGCTTTCTGTAGTCCTATGGGCCCAAAGAACACTGGGTAGCTCCCAGATCCAATTTCCCCGCGCGCCTTCCAAGCGGGTTTTTAGTCCTTTGATGATGGTGCGGTTGGTGACCTCTACTTGCCCGTTCGCCTGGGGGTGGTACACCGACGTCAACTTCTGTTCTATACCATACTTGACACACCATGATTTGAAAGGATCATTCTCGAACTGCGCCCCGTTATCCGTGACTATGACCTTTGGGATGCCGAATCGACAGATGATGTTCTTCCAGCAAAACTTGACACAAGTTAGTCCCCGTATGTTGGTGAGCGGTTCTGCCTCCACCCATTTGCTGAAGTAATCGATCGCTACGATCAGGTACTTGGCTCCTCCCGGGGCAGTCGGGAATGGTTCGACCAAGTCAATTCCCCATCTGCTGAACGGCCAAGCTCCTGTGACTCCGACTAATTCTTCCCGGGGAACATGGATTAGCGGGGCAAATGTCTGGCATTCCAAGCACTTCTGTACATGTTCTTCCGCATCTTTGAACAACGTCGGCCAATAATACACCAGCCTTAAGATCCTTTTGGCCAAGGTGCGTGCTCCCTGGTGGCTCCCATTAGATCCCTCATGCATCTCCCGGATGAGGTATCGGCCTTCCAACCTCTCTACACACTTTCCACGAGAATACTCCCTGATACTTGGCCAAAAGTTCCTTCAGCGCACCTTTTACTTCCTCCGGGAGGTCTTTTCCCACCGTGACCGTCCCTTTGTCCGCCACCTGCATCTCCTCCAACTCCTGGCGGGAAACTTCTCCGTGTACCACCCCTACTGCTTTCTTTGCGTCCAGCACCGCCGTCATCATGCAACTTCTTGCGACTGCTTGACTACCCCGCACGACCGCCACACCTTGCGCAGTGGGGAACTTCATCGTCAGCAGATACGGACAACTCGCTGCCCGGGCTTGAGTTAGCCATGGTCTTCCTATGATTACGTTGTACGGCGAGGGTGCGTCAATAACCGCAAAGTTGCATGTCACCGAGACCCTCTTGCTCCGGTCCTTCTCATCCACCATACACACTGCGAGGGGAATAACACCTAGTGGAACTTCGGGTTTGCCCGTGAACCCTGACAAGGGAGATAAGGGAGGTTTCAGGTTCTGTCTCCCAATTCCCAACTGATCGAAACAAGAAGCGAACATGATCTCCACGCTGCTCCCATCGTCCACAAACACCCTTTTGACCAAGAAGCCTTCAATCTCCGCCGTTACCACCATTGGGTCAGAATGGGGTATCTGCGGCGGGGCTGCATCCGCTTCAGAGAAAGTGAGAGCTTCATCGGGGTGAAACATTTTCCCCTGAACCTCCCCCGGGGGAACATACCGGGTCCGGGCCTGGATAGCGGAGACTGACTGACATGCTTCTCCGACTTCTCCACTGATCACGTTGATCATCTTGTTGGGTATTGGGGCCGGCTCCACTGCTTGGACCGGCGCGGCGGCTATGGCGCGCCTCCCCGGGGCCCTGTTACCTTGGTTGCCTTGGATTCTTCCATTTCCTCTTCCCGGGTTAGGTCTCCACCTCCTGCGGGGCTGCTCCTGAGGCTGGTCCCGGGGATTCTCCTTCTTTACCTCCGCTGCCACGCAATCTCTCAGCTGTCCCCGTTCTATCAGTCTTTCTATCTCGTTTCTCAGCATCCTACGCCCCTCTGTCGCATGCCCATAAGACTTGTGGTAGGCGCACCATTTGTCCGCGTTTTCCCTAGACGGGGTCCCGTGGATAGGCAATGGATCCGGGAACAGGTCCTTGTGGATAGCATGAATCTCCGCTCGGGATTTGCTGAGCGGGGTGAAACTGTCCGCCCTTGCCCGGTTTACCAACGCGGGAGCGGGGTCCCTTCTACTTGGGTCTGCCGTTCTCCTTCTTTCCATCTTATCCGGGAGGAATCCCCCGGATTCTTCTTTTCTCTTCCGCGTGGCATCGTTAACCGCACAGTACAATTGCACCACCATCTGCAAGTTGTGGAAGGTTTCCGGGATGTTTTCCATCAACTTCTGGAACAACGCCATATCCCTCAGGCCATTTATAAACCCACTAATCACCGCCTTCTCCTGCTGCTGCCTGTCAACGACCTTCATGCTGTCGTCCATGTACCTTCGGTAGTATTCCATTGACCCTTCCGCAGCCTTCTGCCGGGTGTCCAGAAGCTCGGTCAGCTGCTTTCCTTCCTTTTTTAACCCGGCGTATCTAAACAGTAAAGCCTTAGAGAAATCGTAATAATCTCTGAGGCTTTCTCGAGGCAAGGAATCAAACCACGAAAGACAGTTCCCTCTCAGGTAACAGCCCACCAGCTTGCATCTCAATTCCTCCGGGAAGTCCCTTGACACCATTAAGTCCTGGTACGTTCTAACAAACTCTTCCGGGTCTGTCTCTCCATTATATGTTGGGATTCCCTCCGGGGTCCGGAGGCCCGGAGGCCATGGGTACGCAAGCACTCGAGGGACCCAAGGGGAGGTAGGTCTTGCCCCGTTTCTTCCCACCAATTTGTCTAGTCGAGCCTCCAAAGAGTTGGGGTCCTGCTGAGCCACTTGATAGCCCCGCATCCTATCGTCCTCCCGATAGTATTTCTCTTGGTAACCATAGTTCATTCCCATTGATCCGTGCATGGGCATGGAATACTGGATCGGGTTCCCCTGGGTTCCAGGGGCCTGATAACCCAACGACTCCACCGGCATGGCTGGCAGGCCATACCCAATTTGTCCCGCCCCCCAGCTGGAACGCGGGTAATAGGGTGGGGCGTGTGGAACCAAATTCGATTGTTGTCCCGTAGTCATTCCCCCTCCGACCCCGAGACTTGGAGGGAAAGAAGGTGGGACGGTGGAAGAGTTCACACGCCCCTGTATCCTTGGCGGCTGAACGACTCCGTCCAGGTCGATAACCTCTCTTTGGTACCCCCGAAGAGGTCCTGCCTGGTCTCCTCCAGGCTCCCTCCGCCTACGATTTTCCTGGGTAGAGAGTACCCACTGGCGGTACAACTCCTTGTTGGCTCTCATGAACTCCAACGCCGCCAATTATTCCTCCTCGGCTAAGGATTGCCCCTCCTCCCGGGCTTCAGGCCCCTGGGTCCGGGGACTGCCTCCCCCGGCGGGCCTTGGTCCTTGCTCCTCCTGGTACTCTCTTTCTGAGTCAGCCTCGTCGGAGGCAGTTTCCACATGGCCATCCTGCGGTACCCCTAGCTCCCGCTGGTGTCTAGCCTCCTCCTGCAACTTCCTCAAGGTCACATCATCTCCCGGGGGTGGAAGAGAACCACCCCCTGAGGGTGCCACGCTCTTCTTCGGGCGCCCGCGCCCTCTCCTTGGCGACTCCATCAAACGATTGTGGGTTCGTGTCCCACCGGGCGTGCCAATTGATGCTACCGAAATCCGTCCGTCTCCCGGGGGTAGACACTATCCGGGTTTCCTCGACGATCAGCCCGCTTCAGTCCTGCAAAACAATCCCCGGGAGGCGTCCCGGGGAAGAAGCTCTGGCGTGATGATGAGATGGGGATAGTGGGGAAGGAAAACGTACGGAGGGTGCTCTCAATATAAAGTAGAGAGATATAAGTCACATACCTTGTTCACTGTTTGAGATGGTATTTATAGCCGAGTTAGCCTGCTTGAGATGGGATGCAGGACCACTTCCCTTTGTCCCCGTCCATCCTTCTTTCTTGTCCGGACGTGCCCCTTAGCGGGAAAGGTATCGCCCTAGACGTGCTGGGCCGTGGACCCTATTATCGGCCCAGTAGGCCTTTGGGCCGGTAATATCATTAGTGATGATATTAATGTGCTCATAAGGAATTTCTCGATGGCTAACCAAATGGTAATTTCTCGATGGCTTCTGCTTATGAAATACTTAGACCACAAAGACTTAATGTGCCATCATTTCAACACCTTTGGTCTAAGTTTTTACCTAAGAAAATATCTTTTTTCAATTGGAGGCTGCTAAATCGAAAGATCCCCATAGCTGAGATATTACAGGAACATAGCTTTAATATGCCATCTATATGTTGTTCTTGTAAAGCTGAATCTGAAAACTTGCACCATATATTTCATAATTGTGATGTTATACAAGCAATTTGGAGAGATATGCATGTACTGTTGAATATTAAACCAGAAATTTTTTCTTCATTGAGGAATAGAGTTTTTCATCTTTGGAATGTTGAAATTAATTCTGGTTTAATGAGATTGTGTGCTAGGTTAATACCATGCATTTTAAACTGGGTAATTTGGTGTGCCGGAAACAAATACCTTTATGAAGAGAAAAAACCAAGGATTGTTACCATGAAAATAAGAGTTTTGGAAATATTGAGAAATATTATTAAAGCTCACTCTTTGAAATGGAAACCGTCTGAAATGGTTAATATGCATACAGATTTGATTGATTTGGCTCCGGTAAGGCCTCTATTGCATGCACTAACTATGCAGGTCAAACGGAGTATTCCAAGGGATATGTTAAAGCTTAATACAGATGGATCATCCCTTGGAAATACTAATTATGCTGGAGCTGGTCTAGTTATCCGAGATGGGACTGGTAGAGTTGTATTGGTTCAGTCCATCTATCTCAACAGAATTTACAGCATGGAAGCAGAAGCAAGGGCACTGAGCCTTGGTTTACAGGCTGCACTTCACCATGGCATCTTGGAGATCCAGGCTGAGATGGACTCTATGGTTCTCTTGAAAATCGTTTCAAGAGAACAAAAGGCACCATGGCGTTTGATCCCTATTCTCAGAAACATTTGGAGCCTATAAAGCGAAATGCAGGTACATTTTAAACATGTTTTTAGAGAATCAAATTCAGTGGCTGATGCATTAGCAAAATTAGCAAGTACTTTTAGAATGACAAATTCTTTTGATCATGATAACCTGCCAAGAGAAATTAAAGGATTGGTTCATTTAGACAGTTTAGAGACCCCGTACATTAGATGTTTAAAATAAATTGCATTAGAATGGGTACTGCTTTGGTTTGTTTTAATATGCAGATTCGAAGATCTGGAAGAGTTGCAAAAATTGGACAAAGAAATGCGAGTTGGGATCAGGTGTACTCTTCTACTATAATGAATTCAATATGTTTTCCATTGGAATACTTTTACTGATTTTTCCCTTTTGTGTCACAGAGAAATCACAAGGCCCTAGGGCCTTGTGTTCAAGTGTTCAACATGGAAAGAACTCCATTGATTTATTGGTGCATCTTAGATGGAGCTATGTTTGCTGATGGTTTATCCACCCGACAAGATCACTTCTATGGAATACAGGAATCAGTTTACATGATCATCTCAAGCTAGCTTTTGATGTAAATCATCTACTGTATAAAACCTTCTTAGAACAGTTAGTATTTTCTGATCACATTCAAGTGGCTAACATGTGCTCTGTCAAGTTTAACCTTGATCATTGATAATACTGGCCCAGAATCCGGTTGGGCCAGGAAGGTCCGCGGCCCATAACTATCAAAGCAGTATCTTTCCCGCTGGAAGGTACATCCGGATAAGGAAGAGGACATATGATGACAAAGGAAGTGGTCCTGCACCTTATCCCCAAAGCAGGTAGAGCTCGGCTATAAATACTAGTCTCAAACAGTAAACAAGGCAGGTGACTTATATCTCTCTATTTGATATTGAGTCTTTCCCGTACGATTTCCCTCGCATTACTACCCCCGTCTCATCATCACGCCGGAGCTTCTTCCCCGGGGGGAACTTCATCGTCAACTTCTCTGTCAACGACCTTGCGCAGTGGGGAACTTCATCGTCAGCAGATACGGACAACTCGCTGCCCGGGCTTGAGTTAGCCATGGTCTTCCTATGATTACGTTGTACGGCGAGGGTGCGTCAATAACCGCAAAGTTGCATGTCACCGAGACCCTCTTGCTCCGGTCCTTCTCATCCACCATACACACTGCGAGGGGAATAACACCTAGTGGAACTTCGGGTTTGCCCGTGAACCCTGACAAGGGAGATAAGGGAGGTTTCAGGTTCTGTCTCCCAATTCCCAACTGATCGAAACAAGAAGCGAACATGATCTCCACGCTGCTCCCATCGTCCACAAACACCCTTTTGACCAAGAAGCCTTCAATCTCCGCCGTTACCACCATTGGGTCAGAATGGGGTATCTGCGGCGGGGCTGCATCCGCTTCAGAGAAAGTGAGAGCTTCATCGGGGTGAAACATTTTCCCCTGAACCTCCCCCGGGGGAACATACCGGGTCCGGGCCTGGATAGCGGAGACTGACTGACATGCTTCTCCGACTTCTCCACTGATCACGTTGATCATCTTGTTGGGTATTGGGGCCGGCTCCACTGCTTGGACCGGCGCGGCGGCTATGGCGCGCCTCCCCGGGGCCCTGTTACCTTGGTTGCCTTGGATTCTTCCATTTCCTCTTCCCGGGTTAGGTCTCCACCTCCTGCGGGGCTGCTCCTGAGGCTGGTCCCGGGGATTCTCCTTCTTTACCTCCGCTGCCACGCAATCTCTCAGCTGTCCCCGTTCTATCAGTCTTTCTATCTCGTTTCTCAGCATCCTACGCCCCTCTGTCGCATGCCCATAAGACTTGTGGTAGGCGCACCATTTGTCCGCGTTTTCCCTAGACGGGGTCCCGTGGATAGGCAATGGATCCGGGAACAGGTCCTTGTGGATAGCATGAATCTCCGCTCGGGATTTGCTGAGCGGGGTGAAACTGTCCGCCCTTGCCCGGTTTACCAACGCGGGAGCGGGGTCCCTTCTACTTGGGTCTGCCGTTCTCCTTCTTTCCATCTTATCCGGGAGGAATCCCCCGGATTCTTCTTTTCTCTTCCGCGTGGCATCGTTAACCGCACAGTACAATTGCACCACCATCTGCAAGTTGTGGAAGGTTTCCGGGATGTTTTCCATCAACTTCTGGAACAACGCCATATCCCTCAGGCCATTTATAAACCCACTAATCACCGCCTTCTCCTGCTGCTGCCTGTCAACGACCTTCATGCTGTCGTCCATGTACCTTCGGTAGTATTCCATTGACCCTTCCGCAGCCTTCTGCCGGGTGTCCAGAAGCTCGGTCAGCTGCTTTCCTTCCTTTTTTAACCCGGCGTATCTAAACAGTAAAGCCTTAGAGAAATCGTAATAATCTCTGAGGCTTTCTCGAGGCAAGGAATCAAACCACGAAAGACAGTTCCCTCTCAGGTAACAGCCCACCAGCTTGCATCTCAATTCCTCCGGGAAGTCCCTTGACACCATTAAGTCCTGGTACGTTCTAACAAACTCTTCCGGGTCTGTCTCTCCATTATATGTTGGGATTCCCTCCGGGGTCCGGAGGCCCGGAGGCCATGGGTACGCAAGCACTCGAGGGACCCAAGGGGAGGTAGGTCTTGCCCCGTTTCTTCCCACCAATTTGTCTAGTCGAGCCTCCAAAGAGTTGGGGTCCTGCTGAGCCACTTGATAGCCCCGCATCCTATCGTCCTCCCGATAGTATTTCTCTTGGTAACCATAGTTCATTCCCATTGATCCGTGCATGGGCATGGAATACTGGATCGGGTTCCCCTGGGTTCCAGGGGCCTGATAACCCAACGACTCCACCGGCATGGCTGGCAGGCCATACCCAATTTGTCCCGCCCCCCAGCTGGAACGCGGGTAATAGGGTGGGGCGTGTGGAACCAAATTCGATTGTTGTCCCGTAGTCATTCCCCCTCCGACCCCGAGACTTGGAGGGAAAGAAGGTGGGACGGTGGAAGAGTTCACACGCCCCTGTATCCTTGGCGGCTGAACGACTCCGTCCAGGTCGATAACCTCTCTTTGGTACCCCCGAAGAGGTCCTGCCTGGTCTCCTCCAGGCTCCCTCCGCCTACGATTTTCCCGGGTAGAGAGTACCCACTGGCGGTACAACTCCTTGTTGGCTCTCATGAACTCCAACGCCGCCAATTCTTCCTCCTCGGCTAAGGATTGCCCCTCCTCCCGGGCTTCAGGCCCCTGGGTCCGGGGACTGCCTCCCCCGGCGGGCCTTGGTCCTTGCTCCTCCTGGTACTCTCTTTCTGAGTCAGCCTCGTCGGAGGCAGTTTCCACATGGCCATCCTGCGGTACCCCTAGCTCCCGCTGGTGTCTAGCCTCCTCCTGCAACTTCCTCAAGGTCACATCATCTCCCGGGGGTGGAAGAGAACCACCCCCTGAGGGTGCCACGCTCTTCTTCGGGCGCCCGCGCCCTCTCCTTGGCGACTCCATCAAACGATTGTGGGTTCGTGTCCCACCGGGCGTGCCAATTGATGCTACCGAAATCCGTCCGTCTCCCGGGGGTAGACACTATCCGGGTTTCCTCGACGATCAGCCCGCTTCAGTCCTGCAAAACAATCCCCGGGAGGCGTCCCGGGGAAGAAGCTCTGGCGTGATGATGAGATGGGGATAGTGGGGAAGGAAAACGTACGGAGGGTGCTCTCAATATAAAGTAGAGAGATATAAGTCACATACCTTGTTCACTGTTTGAGATGGTATTTATAGCCGAGTTAGCCTGCTTGAGATGGGATGCAGGACCACTTCCCTTTGTCCCCGTCCATCCTTCTTTCTTGTCCGGACGTGCCCCTTAGCGGGAAAGGTATCGCCCTAGACGTGCTGGGCCGTGGACCCTATTATCGGCCCAGTAGGCCTTTGGGCCGGTAATATCATTAGTGATGATATTAATGTGCTCATAAGGAATTTCTCGATGGCTAACCAAATGGTAATTTCTCGATGGCTTCTGCTTATGAAATACTTAGACCACAAAGACTTAATGTGCCATCATTTCAACACCTTTGGTCTAAGTTTTTACCTAAGAAAATATCTTTTTTCAATTGGAGGCTGCTAAATCGAAAGATCCCCATAGCTGAGATATTACAGGAACATAGCTTTAATATGCCATCTATATGTTGTTCTTGTAAAGCTGAATCTGAAAACTTGCACCATATATTTCATAATTGTGATGTTATACAAGCAATTTGGAGAGATATGCATGTACTGTTGAATATTAAACCAGAAATTTTTTCTTCATTGAGGAATAGAGTTTTTCATCTTTGGAATGTTGAAATTAATTCTGGTTTAATGAGATTGTGTGCTAGGTTAATACCATGCATTTTAAACTGGGTAATTTGGTGTGCCGGAAACAAATACCTTTATGAAGAGAAAAAACCAAGGATTGTTACCATGAAAATAAGAGTTTTGGAAATATTGAGAAATATTATTAAAGCTCACTCTTTGAAATGGAAACCGTCTGAAATGGTTAATATGCATACAGATTTGATTGATTTGGCTCCGGTAAGGCCTCTATTGCATGCACTAACTATGCAGGTCAAACGGAGTATTCCAAGGGATATGTTAAAGCTTAATACAGATGGATCATCCCTTGGAAATACTAATTATGCTGGAGCTGGTCTAGTTATCCGAGATGGGACTGGTAGAGTTGTATTGGTTCAGTCCATCTATCTCAACAGAATTTACAGCATGGAAGCAGAAGCAAGGGCACTGAGCCTTGGTTTACAGGCTGCACTTCACCATGGCATCTTGGAGATCCAGGCTGAGATGGACTCTATGGTTCTCTTGAAAATCGTTTCAAGAGAACAAAAGGCACCATGGCGTTTGATCCCTATTCTCAGAAACATTTGGAGCCTATAAAGCGAAATGCAGGTACATTTTAAACATGTTTTTAGAGAATCAAATTCAGTGGCTGATGCATTAGCAAAATTAGCAAGTACTTTTAGAATGACAAATTCTTTTGATCATGATAACCTGCCAAGAGAAATTAAAGGATTGGTTCATTTAGACAGTTTAGAGACCCCGTACATTAGATGTTTAAAATAAATTGCATTAGAATGGGTACTGCTTTGGTTTGTTTTAATATGCAGATTCGAAGATCTGGAAGAGTTGCAAAAATTGGACAAAGAAATGCGAGTTGGGATCAGGTGTACTCTTCTACTATAATGAATTCAATATGTTTTCCATTGGAATACTTTTACTGATTTTTCCCTTTTGTGTCACAGAGAAATCACAAGGCCCTAGGGCCTTGTGTTCAAGTGTTCAACATGGAAAGAACTCCATTGATTTATTGGTGCATCTTAGATGGAGCTATGTTTGCTGATGGTTTATCCACCCGACAAGATCACTTCTATGGAATACAGGAATCAGTTTACATGATCATCTCAAGCTAGCTTTTGATGTAAATCATCTACTGTATAAAACCTTCTTAGAACAGTTAGTATTTTCTGATCACATTCAAGTGGCTAACATGTGCTCTGTCAAGTTTAACCTTGATCATTGATAATACTGGCCCAGAATCCGGTTGGGCCAGGAAGGTCCGCGGCCCATAACTATCAAAGCAGTATCTTTCCCGCTGGAAGGTACATCCGGATAAGGAAGAGGACATATGATGACAAAGGAAGTGGTCCTGCACCTTATCCCCAAAGCAGGTAGAGCTCGGCTATAAATACTAGTCTCAAACAGTAAACAAGGCAGGTGACTTATATCTCTCTATTTGATATTGAGTCTTTCCCGTACGATTTCCCTCGCATTACTACCCCCGTCTCATCATCACGCCGGAGCTTCTTCCCCGGGACGCCTCCCGGGGATTGTTTTGCAGGGTTGTCGCGGGTATTCCAGCTAGGAGGCGCGGATAGCATCAAGTGCAGGGATACAGACGGTTTTGGTAGCATCAATTGGCACGCCCAGTGGGACCCTTCCACCTTCGCATGATGGAGTCTCCAAGGAGAGGGCGCGGGCGCCCGAAGAAGAACGCGGCACCCTCAGGGGGTGGGTCTCTTCCACCCCCGGGGGATGAGGTGACCTTGAGGCAGTTGCAGGAGGAGGCTAGACACCAGCGGGAGCTAGGGGTACCGCAGGATGGCCATGTGGAAACTGCCTCCGACGAAGCTGACTCGGAAAGAGAGTACCAGGGGGAGCAAGAACCAAGGCCCGCCGGGGGAGGCAGTCCCCGGACCCAGGGACCTGAAGCCCGGGAGGAGGGGCAATCCTTAGCCGAGGCGGAAGAATTGGCGGCGTTGGAATTCATGAGAGCCAACAAGGAGTTGTACCGCCAGTGGGTACTCTCTACCCGGGAAAATCGTAGGCGGAGGGAGCCTGGGGGAGACCGGGCAGGACCTCTTCGGGGGTACCAAAGAGAGGTTATCGACCTGGACGGAGTCGTTCAGCCGCCAAGGATACAGGGGCGTGTGAACTCTTCCACCGTCCCACCTTCATTCCCTCCAAGTCTCGGGGTCGGAGGGGGAATGGCTACGGGACAACAATCAAATTTGGTTCCACACGCTCCACCCTATTACCCGCGTTCCAGCTGGGGGGCGGGACAAATTGGGTATGGCCTGCCAGCCATGCCGGTGGAGTCGTTGGGTTATCAGGCCCCTGGAACCCAGGGGAACCCGATCCAGTATTCCTTTCCCATGCACGGATCAATGGGGATGAACTATGGTTACCAAGAGAAATACTATCGGGAGGACGATAGGATGCGGGGCTATCAGGTGGCTCAGCAGGACCCCAACTCTTTGGAGGCTCGACTAGACAAACTAGTGGGAAGAAACGGAGCTAAACCTACCTCCCCTTGGGTACCTCGAGTGCTTGCGTACCCATGGCCGCCGGGCCTTCGGACCCCGGAGGGAATCCCAACATACAATGGAGAGACAGACCCGGAAGAGTTTGTCAGGACGTACCAGAACCTGATGGTGTCACGGGACTTCCCGGAGGAATTAAGATGCAAGTTGGTGGGCTGTTACCTGAGAGGAAACTGTCTTTCATGGTTCGATTCCTTGCCTCGAGAAAGTCTCAGAGATTACTACGATTTCTCTAAGGCCTTGCTGTTCAGATACGCTGGATTAAAGAAGGAAGGGAAGCAGTTGACCGAGCTTTTGGCTACCCGGCAGAAGGCCGCAGAAGGGTCAATGGAGTACTATCGAAGGTACATGGACGATAGCATGAAGGTTGTCGACAGGCAGCAGCAGGAGAAGGCGGTGATTAGCGGGTTTATAAACGGCTTGAGGGATATGGCGTTGTTCCAGAAGTTGATGGAAAATATCCCGGAAACCTTTCACAACTTGCAAATGGCGGTGCAACTATACTGCGCGGTTAATGATGCCACGCGAAAGAGAAAGGAAGAATCTGGGGGATTTCTCCCGGACAAGATAGAAAGAAGGAGAGCGGCAGACCCAAGTAGGAGGGACCCCGCTCCCGCAACAGCAAACAGGGCAAGGGCGGACAGTTTCACCCCGCTCAGCAAATCCCGAACGGAGATTCATGCTATTCACAAGGATCTGTTCCCGGATCCGTTGCCTATCCATGGGACCCCGTCTAGGGAAAACGTGGACAAGTGGTGCGCCTACCACAAGTCTTACGGGCATGCGACAGAGGGGTGTAGGATGCTGAGGAACGAGATAGAAAAACTGATAGAGCGGGGACAGCTGAGAGATTGCGTGGCAGCGGAGGCAAAAAAGGAGAATCCCCGGGACCAACCTCAGGAGCCGCCCCGCAGGAGGTGGAGGCCTAACCCGGGGAGAGGAAACGGGAGAAACCAAGGCAACCAAGGCAACCAAGGCAACAGGGCCCCAGGGAGGCCTGCCATAGCCGCTGCACCGGTCCAAGCAGTGGAGCCGGCCCCAGTACCCAACAGAATGATCAACGTGATCAGTGGAGAAGTTGGAGAAGCATGCCAGTCAGTTTCCGCTATCCGGGCCCGCACCCGGTATGTTCCCCCGGGGGAGATTCAAGGGAAAAGGTTTCGCCCCGATGAGGCTCTCACCTTCTCTGAAGCGGATGCAGCCCCGCCACAGATACCCCATTCTGACCCAATGGTGGTAACGGCGGAGATCGAAGGCTTCTTGGTCAAAAGGGTGTTTGTGGACGATGGAAGCAGCGTGGAGATCATGTTCGCTTCTTGCTTCGATCAGTTGGGAATTGGGAGACAGAACCTGAAACCCCCATCGTCTCCCTTGTCAGGGTTCACGGGTAAACCCGAAGTTCCACTAGGTGTTATTCCCCTCGCAGTGTGCATGGTGGATGAGAAGGACCGGAGCAAGAGGATTTCGGTGACATGCAACTTTGCGGTTATTAATGCACCCTCACCGTACAACGTAATCATAGGAAGACCATGGCTAACCCAAGCCCGGGCAGCGAGTTGTCCGTATCTGCTGACGATGAAGTTCCCCACTGCGCAAGGTGTGGCGGTCGTGCGGGGTAGCCAAGCAGTCGCAAGAAGTTGTATGAAGACGGCGGTCTTGGACGCAAAGAAAGCAGTAGGGGCGGTACACGGAGAAGCTCCCCGCCAAGAGTTGGAGGAGATGCAGGTGGCAGATAAAGGGACGGTCACGGTGGGAAAGGATCTCCCGGAAGAAGTAAAAGGCGCACTGAAGGAACTCTTGGCTAGGTACCAAGGAGTGTTCTCATGGAGCCCGGAGGATATGGTAGGAGTATTGCCAGAATTGGGGGTACACAAGCTGAACATAAGCCCGGCAACTAAACCAATCAGGCAGAAGAAAAGACCTGTAGCCCCGGAAAGAGCGGAATTTATAAAGAGTGAAGTTAAGAAGCTGGAGAGAGCCGGGGTGGTCGAGGAAATTATTTACCCGGAATGGATAGCTAACCCAGTCCTAGTAAAGAAGCATGATGGAAACTGGCGCATGTGTATCGACTTTACAGATCTGAATAAATGTTGCCCCAAAGACAGCTATCCTCTCCCGAACTTGGATCGACTGGCGGAGGCCATCGCGGGGTATTCGGTGCTGGCCTTCTTTGATGCACATAAAGGCTATCACCAGGTGCAGATGGACGAGGCGGACAAGGCAAAGACTTCTTTTATCACTGATTTCGGGACCTTCTGCTACAAGAAAATGCCCTTCGGGCTGAAGAACGCGGGGGCCACATATCAGAGAATGGTGGACAAACTATTCAAGGACCAAGTGGGAAGAAACATGGAGGTGTATGTCGATGACATGGTGGTCAAAAGCAAGGCTTACGGGGTTTTCTTGAATGACCTGGAGGAGATGTTCGAAAAGCTAGAGCGGAGCAATCTAAAACTGAACCCCTCCAAAAGTACCATTGGAGTGGGTGCGGGGAAGTTCTTGGGGTT
The DNA here is from genome assembly GCA_963678965.1 of Cruciata laevipes. Lineage (NCBI taxonomy): Eukaryota > Viridiplantae > Streptophyta > Magnoliopsida > Gentianales > Rubiaceae > Cruciata > Cruciata laevipes. The sequence goes on from OY787637.1 coordinate 21,701,256, forward strand.
CATGGTGTCAAGCCGGGGCATCGATGTCAACCCGGAGAAGGTGGAGGCCATAGCTAAGATGACCTCTCCCAGGTCAGTGAAAGAAGTACAGCGGTTGACAGGGTCTCTCGCGGCTCTCAGTCGATTCCTATCAAAGGGGGCAGATAGGCAGTTGCCTTTCTTCAACATACTCAGGAGGGCCAAGGCGTTTGAGTGGTCCGAGGAATGTGAGAAGGCGTTTCAAAGTCTGAAAGAGCATCTTCAACAGTTGCCAACTTTAAAAAAGCCACTCCCGGGGGAGGAGCTTTTCCTGTACATAGCGGCGTCCCGGGAGGCGGTAAGTGCCGTGCTAATCAAAGAAGAGGAGGGAAGGCAGCACCCAGTCTATTTTGTTAGCCGGGCACTTCGGGGGGCAGAAACCCGGTACACCGAGTTGGAGCAGTTGGTTCTGGCTCTGGTGCATGCTTCAAGGAGGCTTAAACCCTACTTCCAGGGCCACCCCATAGTGGTCCTTACCAATTACCCGCTAAGACAGGTTATGTTCAAGCCGGAGGCATCAGGGAGAATGATGAAATGGGCCATAGAGCTGGGAGAATATGAAATCCGGTATGAGCCAAGGAGGGCGATCAAGGGCCAGGCCCTAGCGGACTTCTTGTTGGAATCAGAAGCAAGGATCAGTGAAGAACAGGAGATGCCTGAATCTCCGGAGAATACAACGAAGGCCGAGACAGACCTGACTTGGAAGTTGTATGTGGATGGATCGCTAAGCATGAAAATGCTAGGCATGAATATGCCAGGCATGGATATGTCCCCCGGGAAGCGTGAATACGCTAAGCGTGAATACGCTAAGCGTGAATACGCTAAGCGTGAATACGCTAAGCATGAATATGCTAGGCATGAATATACCCCTCCCGGTCGCATGAATATGCCCGGAGAGATAACCCAACGTCTGGCCTCGTTCCGGGTTTAGAGAAGATTTGTAAAAAGGGACCCATGGGTAGCTCCCATTTGGGTGCCCCGCTAGAGTGGACCCGGAGCTCGAACGAAGCCCGGGGACCAAGAGATGTAGTGTTGTAAGGAAGAGTTAACGAGAAGGGTTCTTTCGAAAAGCAATTTTATTCAATCTTTAAATTACATAAGAAATTTATACATCGCATGAACATGCGGTCAAATTGCAAAAGAACAATTACATAGAATTTTATATACAGGTTTTCTTATCTACGCGTCCTTAAACCCATTTAGGGCCCGACCCGGAAGCACCCTCAGGGTTACCCGGGCGGAAACCTCCTCCGAAGAATTGAGAAGACAGGAGATCTTCGGCAAAGCGGGCATCCGGGGCCTGATTCCAAGCAAGCTCCTCTTCCAGTTGCGCGGCGTCCTCTTCGTTCAACTCGGGGATAGGAACAACCACGGACCCTTCGGGAAGCGGCTCCGCCAGGCGCATCCTCCTTACCCCGGCCGACGTAACAAATTTGTATTTAGGAAACATGTCTGCTGCGCTTTTCCCCTTTTCTTCCCGGCTGATACGGGCACCCTCAGCGGTCTTAACCCCCCTTGTGGTGACTCCAGAATCTGCAATCTCCCGGATGCGTCTTATCCGACGTGCCACTTCCTCCGGGTCAATAGATACAGTCATATCCTCATATCTTTCATACGCCACATCCACCTCCACCCGGGCAGGAACCCGGCGGAGACTAGAAGGGTAAGGCTCAGCCACCCCGGCATTGATCTTGTCACGCCACTCCACGGCGTCTAGATAGGCCTTATGATTGGGAGCTCCCTCGCCAAACTTTCCCGGGTTGGCTTCCATAGGCTCCACAGTCCTACGGACCCCGGCGGGTATGTCGGTAAGAGGAGAAACCCCGACTAGTCCGTTCTTGAGGCCCAAAAGGTGGTAGGATAGCCGGGTAATTAGTAGAGCATCCTGGAGGACCCTATTCCTATGAGTAAGGGACCGATTCTCCTTCTCAAAGTCGCAGAGAAGCCGGTTCTGCGCGGAGCGGGTCTCCAATGTCCTGAGTTTTTCCTGCGCCCGCTCTAGTTCGCCCCATACCATGCCTAGCTCCTTGGCGGTACGACTTTGAGAATCATCATGAAGAGCCTGCAACTCAGCTATGGTCTGGTGAGAATTTAAGGCTTCCCGCATATGATCTGAAGCAAGGTCGAAACATTGATTTAAGGACCCGAACTTGGCCTCGACCGCCTTAAGAAATAACACCAGTGCCCGGATCGTTCCAAACTCCTGAAGGAAGCAATCCAACCCCGCCTCGGCCAACGCCCGGGTGGCCTGGGTGCCTCCAAACCTCCAATGAGCTAGTTTTCTTTGAAGAAAAGAGCATTGGAGGCATCCGGCGCGGGGGAGTGAGAAGTAGGTACCAGAGGAACTACTAGGATGAGCAAAAACATAAGGCACAGACCCGCGCGGGAGAACTCCCCCTAAGGGGCGCTCAGTCTACAAAAGATAAGTGATTCCATCAAAAGGCAGAACTTATATTAATCAAAATGGGCACCAAGGCCAAGTTCTACATATGCCTCCCGGGGAGGAAGATTACAAAAAACATGAAAATTACAAAAGAAATGTAAACTAGAGTCTAGGAAAGTACATCATCCTCAGCAGATTCCCTTCCTCCCGGGGTAGCGTGAGCTCTCTTCCATCTCCTCTCCAGTTCAGCCACATCCTCCTCAGACCAGCAGGGACCATAGTAGGCGGGGGCATCTACCTTTGGCTCGTCTTCCGGGCGCACAGGAAATCCCACCTTCCGGATAGACTTCCGGGATTGATACAGCAGGTCATCGTGCCCCCTTGGGAGTCCCACGGTGTAAGCGCCGGTACTCTCTTCGAGGACAGCTCGGTACCCGAAGTTATCGGGAACAGCGCAGAATTCTTGATAATTATCAGCCCAGTGGGGTGTCTCCGGGACTACCCCGTAGGCATTGACGCTTTCTGGGCCGGGGGACTCAGGTACGGCCGCCTCTTTGATCCCCGGAAGCTTGATCTTCTTAATATCTGAGGATGAAGGGGCCCGGGAAGACATCGTAAGCGAATCCCACAGTTGGGGCACCAGGTCCTCCAGCTTGGCTTCCTGGAGAGATCTCCAACGGTGGGTCAGCAAATCGCCCGCCTTGGGGCGATAGTAGGATTCCTGGGCTTCAAGGCGAGCAGGTCCCGGAAGCCAACCCCGCAGTCTGCGGTACATCTCGTGGCAGGCATCTTCGCTAGCCGCAGCAGCGATCCCCTCAAGCCTTTTGTCGAAGTCGGAGGAATGAAGGACCTTCTGAACTATAGCATTCAGAGCGTCAAGCTGCGCCTCCTTTTTCTCTTTCTTGAGGGAGGTGTACTTCTTCTCCACCTCGGCCAACTTTTTCCCCTTTTCCTCCAACTTCTTCTCCTTCTCAGCTAACTTCTTCTGGGAGGCCCTCAGCTGGGCTTCCAGGTCGTCCCTCTCGGCCAACCTCTCCCGGGCGTCGTGGAGCTCCTTCTCCTTCTTAGCAAACAAACCCGCGCTGTACTTAGAATACGTCCGGTTGAGCGCCTCAGCTAGTTGGGAGTCCGCCAGGAGTGAGTCGGCGAAAGTGGTGGTCTGTAAAATTCAAACAAAAGTAAGGTTACCCGGAAGGATAGTAACGTGAGAAATAATGACAAGCAATAAGATTGACATACCTCTTCCCTATCCTCAGGGATAGCTTGAGAATTATCCCGCAAAGGAGAATTCACAGGGGGAGGAGGAGGCGGGGGCGGGGTCGCACCCTCTAACCTTTGACGAGAAGCCGGAGGAGTTTCCTTATCATCGGTCAGAGGCCGCTTAAAGCGAGAGTTATCCCCCCCACTGTAGGTAGGGTGATGGATGAAAGATCTCCTCCCCGGGGTAGGAGAGGACTCCGGGGCCTTCTGTTGGGAAGGCGGTCGCTGCTGGCGGGCCCTTTGGGCAATGAACTCAGAATTTTCAATGGCAACTGGACCAGACGGGGGTGTCACCTGCTGCTCCTGGGTAACCATCCCCGGATGAGGACTTCTCTGCTGAGTGTGATCCCCGGAAGGCATCCCGTTGAATGGTGTAACGTCCGCGTACAAAGTAGGCTGAACTGAAACCAAGTAAAAGGAAAGTCAAAACAAGGCACATATACGCATCAAAATAAGCAAAGAATAAGGCCTTTAATAGGCACCTCCAGCCAGCCACACAGCGGAGACGGTTGGAAGAGAAAAGATTTTTGACGGGTATATCCCGCGAGGCCAATAATAGCCCGCGTTCCCGGTCTTATAAAAAGTATCCATGTCCAGGGGAGATAGGCGGAGGAAGTTATGATCGTTGGTAAGGTTTATTGAAAGAGAGGAAAGGGGTTGTTTATCTTCAGGAACGAGGGAATCGTTCCAAGGGGGCATGGGATACACCCGGGAGTCACAGCGAAAGAAACCTTTTGCCAGGTACCCCTTGGCAGATTTGGGCTTACCTTTAACAAAGTCCTTTGTCCGGGATCGGATCACAAAGGAAAACACACCCGGGAAGGACGCATGAGCGCGTCGCAGGGCGTAGAAAGAACGAAAGAGAAGGAGGGAGGAAGAGACGTTGCATCTCGCACAGTTGACCAAGAAGGCCAGCACCAACACGACCCCGTTGGGGTGAAGCTGGGCCGGAGCCATTCGGTAAAAATTGAAAATTTCGGAAAATAGAGGAGGAAAGGGGAGACTGAGCCCGTACTGGAAGTGAATCCGGGGAATGCAAGGCACTTCCCGCTCGGATGTTCCCGGGAGGAGTTTGGATAAAGACGCATCCAATGGAAAAGGAATGAAGCAGCGTCTAACTAAATCTACAACGTCCCTGTCTAAGGAAGGAGCAGGCCCGGAAAGATTAAAAAACTTATGACCAGAAGGCTTCGCTCCGTGGGTAGGACCCCGGGGAGCATCCTCGCCAACTTCATCGAACACCTCTTCATCTTGGCCCTCCCGGGGGTGACTAGGATGCCCGGATGGATGTGAACCCTCTCCATCCAAGGTCGACGCGTCCGGGACGCCTAGCTCCCGGGGCGTACTGAAAGCCTCGGAATGAGTGTCCGGGGAAGAGACTGGGGGGGAAGCCAAGTTATCAGCAGCCCTGAACTGGACTTCAAACTGACCTTGAGCTCCCTCGGTGTTCAAGGAAGAGTCGGAGTAGAGCGGGGAATCCATGAAAGTAAGAGGAAGAGGGAATGAGAGCTTACTTGGCTGAAAAGGGCGAAAGGTGGGAAAAGCAGAGCGTCTGGAAATTGATTGAAGAAAGTAACCTAGTAAGGAGGGTGAGGCCCCTTATATAGACGGATGAATAGGAACCGCCACCTCAAAAGGTGGAAAAACAATAATGACACGATAAACAAGGCACTGATCAATGCAGAAGAGGAAAAGGCGGCGTCGTCAGAAACCCATTTTAGCACGGATGGGTCCTACCAGAAAAGTAGCAACCAAAGAGGGAGCATTTAAGACCAGTTCCCCGCGTCATGAAAACCCGGATGACCGGTCTGGGGGGCTAGTGATAATACTGGCCCAGAATCCGGTTGGGCCAGGAAGGTCCGCGGCCCATAACTATCAAAGCAGTATCTTTCCCGCTGGAAGGTACATCCGGATAAGGAAGAGGACATATGATGACAAAGGAAGTGGTCCTGCACCTTATCCCCAAAGCAGGTAGAGCTCGGCTATAAATACTAGTCTCAAACAGTAAACAAGGCAGGTGACTTATATCTCTCTATTTGATATTGAGTCTTTCCCGTACGATTTCCCTCGCATTACTACCCCCGTCTCATCATCACGCCGGAGCTTCTTCCCCGGGACGCCTCCCGGGGATTGTTTTGCAGGGTTGTCGCGGGTATTCCAGCTAGGAGGCGCGGATAGCATCAAGTGCAGGGATACAGACGGTTTTGGTAGCATCAATCATCACAAACCAGCTCCTTGCAATGTTATCCTCACCGTGGCAAACTTGTTGTTTAGACTGGGAAACTGGTCGAACACTAACCTGGATCGGTTGAGTAGATATCGATTAGAAAATACTAACTTTAGACTCAAGGAACTTGTAAACTCCCAAGTTTTTTCATCCCAAATAGTTGGGGTTTTTCTTGAACCTCAAGTTTTTTCATCCCAACTTATTGGGGGTTTTCTTGGACAATTTGTAAAGTTTCAAGACTTTGAGCTACTTATGGTTAAGGGAGCCAAATAAATATCCATCCAGCATTGCTGGTTTAATATTTTTTTAAAGAAAAACTCATTCTTTTTGGGGGCAAGTGGTTGTCTCGTGTATTGTTTTTATAAATGCTACACAAATAGAAATCTTACTTTAGTATTTTTTTAAAACCGCTAGATGCCTAGATCTTTAGAAGGGATTTCTTTGTAATCTTTTTCCTTTTTGTTCATTTAAAAAGTAAGGGAAAGTCAATATCCTTCCCCATCAATGGTGGTTTTCTAAAAAAAAGTTATTTTTCACTAATTATCTTAAAAGTATTTGTTTAAATATGTTGTTAATATATTTATATGCCTAGTCTAAATATTTTCCTTTGTGTACTATAAATTTATGAGAAAGTCTCAAATAAGGGCACGTTATGGTAAGGGCAAGTCAAAAACAGGTTATTTTCTACAAAATTGAGGGTTACTATTCGATTATTTTAATTATTTGAGTTATTTTAGTTTGACCCTGATGTTTTAATACTTGAGTTTGATCTTTTACTTGGTTTGATTTTATTTGGTTTGATCTTTTAGGTTTTGGGCCTGATGTTTTTATTTGGCTTGATCTTTTAGGTTTTGATTACTATTTTTCACTTTATTTCCTTGATTTTTTATGCTTTATGGTCTAAATAATTAAAATAATTGTATAGAAACCCTTTTTTGTTTTTTAATTTAAAACCACTTTAGTGGTAGGATTCTTTTATGGGTTCCCAAGCCCGAGGATAAAAAACCAAATAATTACAAACTATAGCCAAATTTGGCTAAGTACTTGTTACAAAAAGCTGAAAGTGAGATAGCCAAAAACAATGGCTTGAAAGTGGAGTTATACAGGCTCCAGAAGCATTCGGGATTGCTTCCAAAAAGAATAGGAGAGCAACAACCTGAAGAAAGGTTTGCTCACAATGAATAGATATGTATATATATTATTTATAGACCTACAGTCTAATTAGCTCCAGCTGAAAAAACACAGAGCTCCAGGCTTGTACTACATATTCCAAGCTTATTTGCGAATCTTACCAAGTCATAAACCCAGCTCGAAACTCAAGGCAGCCGAGAAAAGAGTACAAGAGGAGTAGACTGTGTTTGGCAGCTTGGAAAAAGAGCACCATTTATAAGCTTTCGGGTGCAGCTCAGTATCCCTTCAGTTCAGTGATATCGCCAACTCTGCTGTCACCACCTTTGGAATATGGATTCCAAAGGGTCTTCCCCTGTAATAGAAATTAAAGCCCGCAGTTAAACTGTTTAAGATAACTTGATCAATCAAAAATCTCTCCTAAGGGAGGATCGAACATATGGCATCCCCTTTGTTTCAAGGTTTATCAATCCTTTGAGACTTTGGGGTGCATCATTCAAAGGCAAATTATCAGTCATATTAAGTTTAGATGCCATTTTTGCCAGAAAATCTGCAATTGCATTACTTTCCCTAAAAATATGACTGATTATACTAGCATGCTTTCCAAGTTCAAAACAGAGACTGAAAACTTTCCAGTTAGCTAAGTTGGGGTTTTTAATCCCACCTACTGCCAGGCTGCAGTCTGATTCTACAGAAAATGACATACCACTGTCAAGTCCTATTTGTACACCTAGTTGGATTGCAACAAGTTCAGCATGCAAAGGGGAGGAAGCACTGGAGCATTTTAAAAACATAGAAATAACCTGTCCAGAGTTATCTCTAACAATCACCCCTAATCCAACTTTGTCCTGAGAAATGAAGGATCCATCAATATTGATCTTCAGACCAATGTCTGGTGGATGCCATTTGACTATCTTTATAAGTTTAGGTCTTTTCTTCTTGAGAAAAGGAACTAAACCAATATTGATAAATTCTCGAGCTTTTACAGCATTACCATACAGAGGGAAAACAGTAAAAATCATGGAAACCTGTTTTATTATAGATGCAGAAAAGTGTCGAACTATCAATTTGCAGATTATCGAAAATCTTTTTGTTTCTTCTGCTCCAAAGGTTCCATATAGACAGGATCATGGAGGTGACTATGACAGTGGTATGTATTTTAGATTTACCCTTATATGACAGATAGAAGGATAATCTATGTTTGGTAGACATAAAATGAGGGGTTGGTATCGACAGTAAGTTATGCAACATGGTATAAATCTCTAGATTAGGTGTGCATTCATTGAAAAAGTGATCAAGAGAGTCAATATGGTTGCACACACATATGATCAAGAGAGTCAATAAAGTGATCAAGAGAGTCAGTATAGAAACCCTTAATATGGTAGAAAGTGGTCTCCTCTTAACCTACCCTTACCGTAAGAGGACCTTACAGAAGACGCTCTCTAAATTTATTGTTCTTTTTAATATCGTAAATGAATTAAGTTAGAAAGACAAATAAAAAAACTTATAAACACACACAAACTATTCTAATATTAAATATCCATAAGGAATAATTCGTCCTATTATTTTGCTCTGAACTAAACTGAATAGAATTCAACTACTGAATTGAAGAGAATTATAAAAAGATGTGGGGAAATATAGTTTAAGTTAATTAATTAAAATGTAATTGACTCAAACTTGGACAAACTAAATTTAAGTGTTTAATGAAATCGAACTTATTTTTTATATATCTGAATTTTTAGTTGATAAAATGAAATTATTTAAATTAAACTAAATCAAATTTATTCTTCAAGTCTGTTTTTTCTACAAAATAAGTTAAAGCTATTGTAACTTATGCAGTTTCCTATTAAAGGCTAGAGGAGTCACTTAAACGTTCAATGGACAAAAAAATTAATTTCACAGCCTTATAATGAATATTAAAAGTTTTACACAGAAGACCTCAATAGACAATTTCCCATAATTTCAATCATTAAATTCTATCATACAACCAAACATAATAAAATTTAAACGTATAAATAAAGATACATATAATTAAACATAAATTTGTTGACCCAATACTAGTTTTGCTGTGAAATTATTGCTAATTTTGCTAATTTCATACGTTTCAGCGATAATGAACAACCGCTGAAATAATTTGACGGATCACCAATGGGACGCCGCCACATCCTATTTCAATCATTTGAAAAAACGGTGTTTCATCGGTACTCAATATGAACCGCTGAAATATATTTAGTGGCAGTTGTGTTATGTTGCCACTTAAAAATTGTCATTGGGTTTTAAATCACATACGAATTGAGTTTTAAAAAAGCCCACTCGAATCAAATTTTTTTATAAATAATTGGATTTCGGTATAACCTACTCCCTCCGTACCAGCTATATCTGCACTCTTTCCTTTTTGGGTTGTCCCAGTTGAATCTGCACTCTTCCCATTTTAGGAAACATTTAATCTAGTAAAAGACATTATTACCCTACTCTTTTCATCAAAATATACAATTTATTTTCCTTATCCTCCACCATATTCTTCCCGTAAAACTTTTTCTACCAATCTTCATTCATTATCAACACCCATCTGGCCATCTCCAACCTCAATCTGTTCATCCCCATCTACAGATTTCTCACCATAAATCTGACCCCAAAACCAAAAACCCAATCCCTAGAAATCATGATTTTTGGTAAGCCGCTCCACTTCAAGGGATCCATCTTCCAACACGTGTACCAGGGAGGAGATTTCATCGCCGGAAACGGCGACGGCGGCAAGTCGATCTACGGCCACTGCCGAGATAATTAAAGGTGATAAGTTCAAGGACTTCCCACCGGCCTAACGCTCCAACGAATCTCAATTCTTCATCTGCACCATCAAGATTTTGTTTTTGATTTTGTTTTCAATGGGATTTGGAATGAATTTTTGATTGGATTAAAAGGAATGGAATGGATTTGTTTAGATTTAATTTTGAATAGGATTGGATTGGATTGGATTGGGATGGAAAGTTGGATTTCATTTGATTTGATTGCGGTTTTGATGAGATTGGATTGGATTGGATTTCATGTTAATTGGATCTTTATGCGGCTGGAATTGTTATGCAGGTGGGTGACCGGAGAGGGAGGGAGGTGGGTGGCTGGGTAATACCTTAGAATTTGTAAGGGCAAAATGGTAATTTTGCAAGAACGAAAAAAATACATCAGTTTTCTCTCTCTGCAGATCCAAGTGGTCCAGAGGGAGTATATAAAAATTCAACGTTTGACTGAAATTAATGATCCAGTCAGCAAAATGTTTAAACGATAATTTAAAGAAGCGTTAATATTTCTTAGTCAAACTAAAAAAAATTCTAACTTTTGATCTTCCATTTGACCGAAGTCCACATTTTTCGACCACTAAAACATCGTAGGACCGCATCAATTTTTTCACTTTTTGATTTGTATCAGTGCTGAAACGCCCATTTCCCTAGTAGTGACTTATCTATTTTGCTAAGGAAGAGGAGCATTTGTTTAGCGCGGCGGATCAGAGGCCAGGAGAATCAACTCGGAGAAGATGCTTTTCCGGTAGCCAACAAACACTAAAACTGACTAATGTAACCCCACCTAAATGTATAGCTAATTGATGCTACCCGTTTCCGTCCGTCTTCCTGGATTGGACGCTCCCCTAGTCCCCTCCTCGGCCGGCCCTCTTTAGTCCTGCAAAACAATCCCCGGGGGGTGTCTCGGGGAAGAAGCTCCGGCGTGATGATGAGATGGGGATAGTGGGGAAGGAAAACGTACGGAAGGAATTCTCAATATAAGGTAGAGAGATATAAGTCACATACCTTGTTCACTGTTGGAGGCTAGTATTTATAGTTCGAGCTTTGCCTCCCTTGAAGATAAGCTGCAGGACCACCTCCCTTGTCATCTTCTGTCCTCTCTTGTCCTCTTTTTTGTCCGGACATGCCTCTGAGCGGGAAAGGTTCCTCTCTGTTGGTTCTGGGCCACGGGCCCTTTTCTTGGCCCAGCAGGGCTCTGGACCGGTATTATCACTAGCCCCCCAGACCAGTCTTTCGGGTTTCCTTGACGCGGGAGACTGATCTTACATGCTTCTCCTCTGGCTACCTCTTTCGGTGGGGCCCCTTCATGCTATAATTAATTTCTGACAGCGCCGTCTTTCCCCTTCCGCATTAATCAGTACCTTGTTTCCCGTGTTATCATTGCTTTTCCTCCTTTCGAGGCGACGTTTCCTATTCACCTCCCTATATAAGAGGTCTAACCCTCCTCACTAAATCACTCTCCACATCGTTTCCAGACGCTCTGCTTTTCCTCAACAAGTAAGCTCTAACCCTCCTCCTCTGCTTCTTCCGCTCCTCTTTCATCATGAGTTCCCCGCACCTTGCCACTTCCTCCCTAGATACCGAGGGGGTTCAAAGCCAATTTGAAATTCAGTTTCGAGCCCCCCACCCTATTTCTTCTCCCGGCTCCTCCTCGAGTACCCCCTCTGGGACCTTCAGCACCTCCCCGGAGCCAATCGAACCGAGTACGTCCGCCTTAGACAGGGCGGGTTCATCCCCCACACAGCGTTCCCATCTTCCCCGGGAGGATCCGGATGGGGAAGCCTTTGATGAGGAAGTTGGCAATGATGCTCCCCGGGGTCCTACCCACGGAGCGAAGCCTTCTGGCCATCGATTTTTTAATCTCCCCGGGCCTCCCCCCTCCTTGGATAGGGACGTTCTAGATTTGGTTAGGCGTTGTTTTATCCCTTTTCCGTTGGATGCGTCGCTATCAAAACTTCCCCCGGGGATGTCCGAGCGGGAAGTACATTGCATCCCCCGGATTCACTTCCAGTACGGGCTCAGCCTTCCTTTCCCTCTTCTTTTTTCAGAAATTTTCAACTTTTATCGAATGGCCCCGGCCCAGCTACACCCCAACGGGATTGTACTGGTACTGGGCTTCTTACTTAATTGCGCTAGATGCAATGTTTCCCCCTCTCTCCTTCTCTTCCGGTCCTTCTATGCCCTCCGACGCGCTCACGCGTCCTTTCCGGGGGTATTTTCTTTCGTAATCCGTTCCGGGACGAAGGACTTTATGAGGGGTAAGCCCAGATCCGCCAAAGGGTACCTTGCGAAGGGTTTCTTCCGCTGCGATTCCCGGGTGTATCCAATGCCCCCCTGGAACGATTCCCTTGTTCCTGAAGACAAGAAACCCCTTTCCTCCCTTCCAACAGACCTCACCCATGATCATAACTTCCTCCGTCTATCTCCCCTAGACATGGACGCTTTCTTTAAGACTGGGAACGCGGGCTATTATTGACCCCGCGGGATATACCCTGAGAAACTCTTTTCCCTTCCAACCGTCTCCGCTGTGTGGCCGGCTGGAGGTGCCTATTAAAGGCTTTATTCTTTATTTTCGTATTCATATATGTGTGTTTTATTCTGATCTCTTTATTTTTGTTCTTCCTGACTTCAGTTCAGCCTACTTTGCACGCGGACGCTACCCTATTCGAAGAGATGCCTTCCGGGGATAATAGTCAGCAGGGAAATCCTCACCGGGGGCTGGTCTCTCCAGCCGAGCAGCAAGCAGCATCCCCAGTCGGGGCGGGGGCTGCCGAGAATCCCGGGTTCATCCCCCAAGGGACCCGTCTGCAGCGCCCTTCTTCCCAACCGAAAGCCCTCGGGTCCTCTCCTACCCCCGGGAGGAAATCTTTCATCCAGCACCCGACATACAGCGGCGGGGCTGGTTCCAGGTTTAAGCGGCCTTTAACCGATGACAAGGAAACTCCTCCATCTTCCCGTCAGAGGTTGGAAAGTGCGACCCCGCCGCCTCCTCCTCCTCCCCCTGCGAGTTCTCCTTCAAGGGATAACTCTCAAGCCATCCCCGAGCAGAGGGAAGAGGTGCGCTAACCATGTTGCTTATTACTACTTTTGTCCTCCATCCTTCCGGATAATCTTATCTTTGTTTGAATTTTGTAGACCACTACTTTCGCCGACTCTCTCCTGGCGGATTCACAGCTGACGGACGCGCTCAACCGGACATACTCGAAGTATAGCGCGGGTTTGTTTGCTAAGAAGGAGAGGGAACTCCTTGATGCCCGGGAGAAGTTGGCCGAGCGGGATGACCTGGCCGCCCGACTGGAGGCTTCTCAGAAGAAGCTAGCCGAGAGGGAGAAAAAGCTCTCCGAGAAAGAAAAGAAGCTGGCGGAAGTAGAGAAGAAATATTCTTCTCTTAAGAAGGAGAAGAAGGAGGCCCAGCTCGAAGCCTTGGACGCTGTGGTTCGAAAAGTCCTCCACTCTGCCGATTTTGACAAGAGACTAGAGGGCATCGCCGCTGCTGCCAGTGCTGATGCATGCCACGAGATGTATCGCAGTTTGCGGGGTTGGCTCCCGGGACCTGCTCGCCTTGAAGCACAAGCATCCTATTATCGTCCCAAGGCGAGCGATCAGCTCAACTATCGCTGGAGGTCTCTTCAGGAGGCCAACCTGGAGAATCTGGTACCCCAGTTGTGGGATTCCCTGAAGATGTGTTCCCGGGCCCCTTCAGCCTCGGACATTAAGAGGGTCAAGCTTCCGGGGGTCACCGAGGCTGCTATCCCTGAATCCCCTGGCCCGGAGTGCTTCAACGCCTACGGGGTGATCCCGGAGACGCCTCACTGGTCCGAAAGTTACCATGAGTTCTGCGCTATACCTGACAACTTTGGATATCAGGCCGTTGAGGAGAGGACGGGTGAATATGTTGTGGGGCTTCCCAGGGGGCAGGACGACTTGCTCTATCAATCCCGGAAGTCTACCCGGAAAGTGGGATTTCCTGAGCGCCCGGAAGACGAGCCAAAGGTGGATGCCCCTGCCTACTGTGGCCCCAACTGGTCTGACGCGGACGTGGCTGAGCTGGAAAGGAGGTGGAAGGGCGCTCATACTACCCCGGGGGAAAGTGGCCCGACCGAGGATAATGTATTCCTCTAGACTCTAGTATATTTTTTTTTGTAGTTTTAAGTTTTTTGTAATCTTCCTCCCCGGGAGGCATATGTAGAACTTGGCCTTGGCGCCCATTTTGATTAATATAAGTTCTACCTTTTAATTTGATGAAGTTATTATTTTTTGTAGTCTGAGCACCACTTGGAAGGAGATCTCCCGCGGGGATCCGTACCTTTTGTTTTCCCTCACCCTAGTTGTTCTTCCGGGACCTACTTCTCTCTCCCCCGCGCCGGGTGCCTCCAATGTTCATTCCTTTAAAGGAAGCTCGCTCATTGGAGGTTTGGAGGCGATCAAGCTATCCGGGCCATGTCTGAGGCTGGATTGTGTGCGTTTGTTCAAGAGTTCGGGTCCATCCAGGCATTGGTTTCATTTCTTAAAGCCATCAAAAACAAATTTGGCTCGCTGAATCATTGCTTTGACCTGGCTTCTGATCATATGCGGGAGGCCTTAAATTCCCACCAGACCATCGCCGAGCTGCAGGCCCTTCAGGACGATTCTCGCCATCGTACTGTTAAGGAGTTAGGTATGGTGTGGGGCGAACTAGAGCGTGCGCAGGAAAAACTTAGGACCTTGGAGACCCGCTCCGCCCAGAACCGACTCCTCTGCGACTTTGAGAAGGAAAATCGGTCCCTTACTCATAGGAATAGAGTCCTTCAGGATGCTCTACTAGTTACCCGGCTATCCTATCACCTGTTGGGTCTCAAGAACGGCCTAGTTGGGGTGTCTCCTCTTACCGACATTCCCGCCGGGGTCCGTAGGACGATGGAACGCATGGAGGCTAACCCGCAGAAGTTTGGTGAGGGAGCTCCTAATCATAAGGCCTATCTGGATGTCGTTGAATGGCATAATAAGATTGATGCGGGAGAAGCTGAGCCCTATCCCTCTAGCCTTCGCCGAGTCCCTGCCCGGGTGGAGGTGGATGTGGCGTATGAAAGGTACGAGGACATGACTGTATCCATTGACCCGGTCGAGGTGGCCCGTCGGATAAGACGTATCCGGGAGATTACCGACTCTGGAGTCACCACAAAGGGTGCTAAAACCGCCGAGGGTACTCGTATTAGCCGGGAAGAAAAGGGTAAAAGTGCAGCGGTCATGTTTCCTAAGTACAGGTTCGTCACCTCTGCCGGGGTGAGAAGAATGCGCCTGGCGGAGCCGCTTCCCGAGGGATCCGTGGTTGTGCCTATCCCTGAACTGAACGAAGAGGACGCTGCGCAACTGGAAGAGGAGCTTGCGTGGAATCAAGCCCCGGATGCCCGTTTTGCCGAAGATCTCCTATCCTCTCAATTCTTCGGAGGGGGTTTCCGCCCGGGTAACCCTGAGGGTGCTTCCGGGTCAGGTCCCAAGTGGGTCTAGTAGCAAATAGATAGGAATACTTGTATGTAAAATGCTTATGTAATTGTCCTACCATGACTATGACCACGTATTCATGCGATTTGTAATTTAAAGAGGATTGAATAAAAATTGTTTCTCTGAAAGACCCTTTTCATTAACTCTTTCCTGTAATCATTACATTCTTTGATCCCCGGGCTTTATCCAAGCTCCGGGTCCATTCTAGCGGGGCACCCAAATGGGAGCTACCCATGGGTCCCTTTTAAGCAAATATTCCTCTAAACCCGGAACGAGGCCAAGCGTCGGGTTCTCTCTCTCTCCGGGCATATTCATGCTTCCGGGAGGGGTATATCCATACCTG
Source organism: Cruciata laevipes (assembly GCA_963678965.1). Lineage (NCBI taxonomy): Eukaryota > Viridiplantae > Streptophyta > Magnoliopsida > Gentianales > Rubiaceae > Cruciata > Cruciata laevipes. The sequence continues at coordinate 21,716,891 of OY787637.1, forward strand.
GCTTATTCATGCCTAGCATATTCATGCTTAGCGTATTCACGCTTCCGGGAGGGGCATACCTATGCCTATCATATCCATGCCCGGCATATTCATGCTTTAGTAGCTGTGGTATGATGCGGGGTGCTCTACTTCCCGTAAAACCTTCTCAGGTTAGCTACGTTCCACCTCCTGGGGATCTCCTTTCCCTGCTTGTCCTCCAGCACATAGCTCCCTCCCGGGTGTGCTTCCTTGATCTTGTATGGCCCTTCCCAGTTGGGTGCAAGTTTGCCCTCCGGGGCTTGGCGGCTCTTATCGTTCCTCCTCATTACCCAGTCTTCTGGGATGAAGACTTCCTTCCGCACCCTTCTGTCATGGTACCTCTTTACTCTCTCCTTCACCTTGGCTTCCTGAAGTGCCGCATTCTCTCGCTTCTCTTCCAGGAGATCCAAGTCAAGGCGTCGTCCATCGTCTTCTTCTTCCGGGCGCTGATATTGAGTTCGAGGGCTTGGAATCCCAATCTCTGCGGGTATTACTGCCTCTGACCCGTACACCAAGCCATACGGAGATTCCCCGGTAGCTGAGCTCTCTGTAGTCCTATGGGCCCAAAGAACACTGGGTAGCTCCCAGATCCAATTTCCCCGCGCGCCTTCCAAGCGGGTTTTTAGTCCTTTGATTATGGTGCGGTTGGTGACCTCTACTTGCCCGTTCGCCTGGGGGTGGTACACCGACGTCAACTTCTGTTCTATACCATACTTGACACACCATGATTTGAAAGGATCGTTCTCGAACTGCGCCCCGTTATCCGTGACTATGACCTTCGGGATGCCGAATCAACAGATGATGTTCTTCCAGCAAAACTTGACACAAGTTAGTCCCCGTATGTTGGTGAGCGGCTCTGCCTCCACCCATTTGCTGAAGTAATCGATCGCTACGATCAGGTACTTGGCTCCTCCCGGGGCAGTCGGGAATGGTCCGACCAGGTCAATTCCCCATCTGCTGAACGGCCAAGCTCCTGTGACTCCGACCAACTCTTCCCGGGGAACATGGATTAGCGGGGCAAATGCCTGGCATTCCAGGCACTTCTGTACATGCTCTTCCGCATCTTTGAACAACGTCGGCCAATAATACCCCCGCCTTAAGATCCTTTTGGCCAAGGTGCGTGCTCCCTGATGGCTCCCGTTAGATCCCTCGTGCATCTCCCGGATGAGGTATCGGCCTTCCAACCTTTCTACACACTTTAGCAGAGGCTGGAGGTACCCTCTTTTGTACAGCTCCCCTCCCTGGATCACATACCTAGGCGCCTTAACTCTTAGCTTCCGGGCCTGGGCCCTATCCTCCGGGACGGTTCCTTCTTCTAGGTACGCCCGCATGGGCCTGATCCAGGATTCTTCCTCGTTCACCAGCATTACTTGATTGCTCTCCTGGTAACTCCTCATCCCTAGTACTTCCAAGTATAACTTTTGGTCGGGCTCAGGTTTCAACTCTGAGGAGGCCAATTTGCTCAAAACGTCTGCTTTGCTGTTCTTCTCCCGGGGAACTTGAACCAAGTCGAAGGTTTTAAACCCGGCTATCAAAGGTTTTACCACTTCCAGATATTTTTGCAGGCTTCTCTCCCGGGCTTCATACTCTCCCTTTACCTGTTGCACCACAATTTGGGAATCACTGTGTGCCGTGAGAGTTTTGATGTCCATCTCCTTTGCCAACCTTAACCCTGCGGTCAAAGCTTCGTACTCGGCTTCATTGTTGGTTGTTCTGAAAGTGAATTGGACTGCATAAGGATACTCCTTCCCTTCCGGGCTGATTAACAATATTCCTGCTCCACTGCCCCCGGCGTGCGCCGATCCATCCACATATAGCTTCCAAGCCGGGTCTGTCTCAGCCTTAGCCGTATCCTCCTGAGTGTTAGGCGTCTTCTGTTCCTCATTTATCCTTGCTTCTGATTCCAACAGGAAGTCCGCTAAGGCCTGGCCCTTGATAGCCCTCATTGGCTCATACCGGATTTCATACTCTCCCAGCTCTATGGCCCATTTCATCATTCTCCCTGATGCCTCCGGCTTGAACATGACTTGTCTTAGCGGGTAATTGGTAAGAACCACTATGGGATGGCCCTGGAAGTAGGGCTTAAGCCTCCTTGAAGCATGCACCAGTGCCAGAACCAACTGCTCCAACTCAGTATACCGGGTTTCTGCCCCCCAAGTGCCCGGCTAACAAAATAGATTGGGTGCTGCTTTCCATCCCACTGGGCGTGCCAATTGATGCTACCCGTTTCCGTCCGTCTTCCTTGATTAGTACGGCACTTACCGCCTCCCGGGACGCCGCTATGTACAGAAAAAGCTCCTCCACCGGGAGGGGCTTCTTTAAAGTTGGCAACTGTTGGAGGTGCTCTTTCAGATTTTGGAATGCCTTCTCACATTCTCCAGACCACTCAAACGCCTTGGCCCTCCTGAGAATGTTGAAGAAAGGCAACTGCCTGTCTGCTCCCTTTGAAAGGAACCGACTGAGGGCCGCGAGGGACCCTGTTAACCGCTGTACTTCTTTCACCGACCTAGGGGAGGTCATCTTAGCTAAGGCTTCCACCTTCTCCGGGTTGACGTCGATGCCCCGGCTTGACACCATAAAACCCAAGAATTTCCCCGCACCCACTCCAATGGTACTTTTGGAGGGGTTCAGCTTTAGATTGCTCCGTTCCAGCTTTTCGAACATCTCCTCCAGGTCATTCAAGAAAGCCCCGTAAGCCCTGCTTTTAACCACCATGTCGTCAACATACACCTCCATGTTTCTTCCCACTTGATCCTTGAAGAGTTTGTCCACCATTCTCTGGTACGTAGCCCCCGCGTTCTTCAGCCCGAAGGGCATCTTCTTGTAACAAAAGGTTCCAAAATCGGTGATGAATGAGGTTTTCGCCTTGTCCGCCTCATCCATCTGCACCTGGTGATACCCTTTATGTGCGTCGAAGAAGGCCAGCACCGAATACCCCGCAATAGCCTCTGCCAGCCGATCCAGATTTGGGAGAGGATAGCTGTCTTTGGGGCAGCACTTATTCAAATCCGTAAAGTCAATACACATGCGCCAGCTTCCATCGTGCTTCTTTACTAAGACCGGGTTAGCTATCCATTCCGGGTAGATGATTTCCTCGACCACCCCGGCTCTCTCCAGCTTCTTTACTTCATTCCTTATAAATTCTGCTCTTTCCGGTGCTACAGGCCTTTTCTTCTGCCTGATTGGTTTAGTTGCAGGGCTTATGTTCAGCTTGTGTACCCCCAACTCTGGTAACACCCCCACCATGTCCTCCGGGCTCCACGAGAATACTCCCTGATACTTGGCCAAAAGTTCCCTCAGTGCGCCTTTTACTTCCTCCGGGAGGTCTTTTCCCACCGTGACCATCCCTTTGTCCGCCACCTGCATCTCCTCCAACTCCTGGCGGGGAACTTCTCCGTGTACCGCCCCTACTGCTTTCTTTGCGTCCAGCACCGCCGTCATCATGCAACTTCTTGCGACTGCTTGACTACCCCGCACGACCGCCACACCTTGCGCAGTGGGGAACTTCATCATCAGCAGATACGGACAACTCGCTGCCCGGGCTTGAGTTAGCCATGGCCTTCCTATGATCACGTTGTACGGCGAGGGTGCGTCAATAACCGCAAAGTTGCACGTCACCGAGATCCTCTTGCTCCGGTCCTTCTCATCCACCATACACACTGCGAGGGGAATAACACCTAGTGGAACTTCGGGTTTGCCCGTGAACCCTGACAAGGGAGATAAGGGAGGTTTAAGGTTCTGTCTCCCAATTCCCAACTGATCGAAACAAGAAGCGAACATGATCTCCACGCTGCTCCCATCGTCCACAAACACCCTTTTGATCAAGAAGCCTTCAATCTCCGCCGTTACCACCATTGGGTCAGAATGGGGTATCCGCGGCGGGGCTGCATCCGCTTCAGAGAAAGTGAGAGCTTCATCGGGGCGAAACCTTTTCCCCTGAACCTCCCCCGGGGGAACATACCGGGTCCGGGCCCGGATAGCGGAGACTGACTGACATGCTTCTCCGACTTCTCCACTGATCACGTTGATCATCATGTTGGGTATTGGGGCCGGCTCCACTGCTTGGACCGGCGCGGCGGCTATGGCGGGCCTCCCCGGGGCCCTGTTACCTTGGTTGCCTTGGATTCTTCCGTTTCCTCTCCCCGGGTTAGGTCTCCACCTCCTGCGGGGCTGCTCCTGAGGCTGGTCCCGGGGATTCTCCTTCTTTACCTCCGCTGCCACGCAATCTCTCAGCTGTCCCCGCTCTATCAGTCTTTCTATTTCGTTCCTCAGCATCCTACACCCCTCTGTCGCATGCCCATAAGACTTGTGGTAGGCACACCATTTGTCCGCGTTTTCCCTAGACGGGGTCCCGTGGATGGGCAATGGATCCGGGAACAGGTCCTTGTGGATAGCATGAATCTCCGCTCGGGACTTGCTGAGCGGTGTGAAACTGTCCGCCCTGGCACGGTTTGCCAGTGCGGGAGCGGGGTCCCTTCTACTTGGGTCTGCCATTCTCCTTCTTTCTATCTTATCCGGGAGGAATCCCCCAGATTCTTCCTTTCTCTTCCGTGTGGCATCATTAATCGCGCAGTATAGTTGTACCGCCATTTGCAAGTTGTGAAAGGTTTCCGGGATATTTTCCATCAACTTCTGGAACAGCACCATATCCCTCAAGCCATTTATAAATCCGCTAATCACTGCCTTCTCCTGCTGCTGCCTGTCGACAACCTTCATGCTATCGTCCATGTACCTTCGATAGTATTCCATTGACCCTTCTGCAGCCTTCTGCCGGGTAGCCAAAAGCTCAGTCAACTGCTTTCCTTCCTTCTTTAATCCGGCGTATCTAAACAGCAGGGCCTTAGAGAAATCGTAATAGTCTCTGAGACTTTCTCGAGGCAACGAATCGAACCATGAGAGACAGTTTCCTCTCAGGTAACAGCCTACCAGCTTGCATCTTAATTCCTCCGGGAAGTCCCTTGACACCATTAGGTTCTGGTACGTCCTGACAAACTCCTCCGGGTCTGTCTCTCCATTATATGTTGGGATTCCCTCCGGGGTCCGTAGGCCCGGCGGCCATGGGTACGCGAGCACTCGAGGTACCCAAGGGGAGGTAGGTTTAGCTCCATTTCTTCCCACCAGTCTGTCTAGCCGAGCCTCCAAGGAGTTGGGATCCTGCTGTGCCACCTGATAGCCCCGTATCCTATCGTCCTCCCGATAGTATCTCTTCGGGTAACCGAAGTTCATCCCCATTGATCCATACATGGGTCCGGAATACTGGATCGGGTTTCCCCGGGTTCCAGGGGCCTGATACCCAAACGGCTCTGTAGGCATGACTGGCAGGTCATACCCGATTTGTCCCGCCCCCCAACTGGAACGCGGGTAATAGGGTGGAGCATGTGGAACCAGATTCGATTGTTGTCCCGTAACCGCTCCTCCTCCAACCCCGAAATTCTGAGGGAAAGAGGGTGGGACGGTGGAGGAATTTACACGCCCCTGTAGCTTTGGCGGCTGAACGGCCCCGTCCAAGTCAATAACCTCTCTTTGGTACCCCCCTAGAGGACCTGCCTGGTTCCTCTCGGGTTCCCTTCGCCTCAGGCTTTCCCGGGTGGAGAGTACCCACTGGCGGTACAACTCCTTGTTGGCTCTCATGAATTCCAAGGCCGCCACTTCCTCCGTACTAACTAAGGGCTGCCCCTCCTCCCGGGCTTCAGGTCCCTGGTCCCGGGTGGTGCCATCCCCGGCGAGCCCAAGCCCTTCCTGCTCATCCTGGTACTCTCCTTCCGAGTAGGCTTCGTCAGAGGCAGTTTCAACGTGGCCGTCTTGCGGTACCCCTAGCTCTCGCTGGTGTCTAGCCTCCTCCTGCACCTGCCTTAAGGTTACCTCGTCTCCTGGGGGTGGAAGAGAATCTCCCCCTGAAGGTGCCGCGTTCTTCTTAGGGCGCCCGCGCCCTCTCCTTGGCGACTCCATCCTGCGAAGGTGGAAAGGTCCCACTGGGCGTGCCAATTGATGCTACCCGTTTCCGTCCGTCTTCCTGGATTGGACGCTCCCCTAGTCCCCTCCTCGGCCGGCCCTCTTTAGTCCTGCAAAACAATCCCCGGGGGGTGTCCTGGGGAAGAAGCTCCGGCGTGATGATGAGATGGGGATAGTGGGGAAGGAAAACGTACGGAAGGAATTCTCAATATAAGGTAGAGAGATATAAGTCACATACCTTGTTCACTGTTGGAGGCTAGTATTTATAGTTCGAGCTTTGCCTCCCTTGAAGATAAGCTGCAGGACCACCTCCCTTGTCATCTTCTGTCCTCTCTTGTCCTCTTTTTTGTCCGGACATGCCTCTGAGCGGGAAAGGTTCCTCTCTGTTGGTTCTGGGCCACGGGCCCTTTTCTTGGCCCAGCAGGGCTCTGGACCGGTATTATCACTAATCATGGAAGTTCTATAAAATTATCTAGTGGTCTATTAAATTATCCCAACAACCGCAAGTAGGGTGTGAGTACAAAGTGATCGACTTAAGTTATTAGCTACATTTTTCATCAGCTAGCTAGAGGAACATTTATACTGCAAATTTAATGAATTATTGAACGACCGATTAATTAGGCTATGCATATATATTACCAGGCGCCTATTTAGGGATGCAATGAACTTAACTGAATTGATCTATAATTTCAAAATAACAATTGAATTACAAGGTGTAAAATTAATCCAGTCCTCATGCTCATCATCAGAAGTATTAATTTTGTCATACTTAATATATAAAATGTCTGACTTTAAAAGTGAAAATTAAATATCACACTAGTGGAGAAAGAGTGGATTTAAGGCGGTTCCAACTCCTTTTGTGGAGCTATCCTGGCAGACTTGGGGAGTATCCTTGCCCATTTGTTTGTTACGTCCCTCTTAACCCTTCATTGGCGAGAGGGTAAACCCCATGGGCTTCTGGTCTTGTTAGACTAGTAGATTTCGATTAGGTAGTTTAGAATGCGAGTTAAGGTACTACGCTTGTTAGGTAGTTTCGACCATAGATTTTACGATGTATTCCCTTTTTGTTGTAAGCCTTCGGGCAACTCCTTGCTTCCAGGTGAAAGCCTAGGAATATGCCTTCGGGCAACGGGTCCTTGCCTTGGGTGGTGATTTTTCTCACTCCTATTTTCCCTTACTTTAGGGTTAGTAGCTGGTAATGGTCTTGTATCTTTATTTTTTGGTTATTTACGGCATGAGTAAGCCAATATAATCCTCCCACCAATGATGGTCTTATCTAAAAAAAAAAAAACGGTTCCAACGTACCAGAGAAGGCACATTGGAACCGCCTTCTCTGCATGTGCCTTAAATTGGAATCATGTTTAAGGCGGTTCCCCCAACCGCCGTAAAATTTTGACATCTTTCGAATTCGAAAGTTTTCACATATTATGTTACGAATTCGTAAGTGTCATCTACATACCATAGTAAATGTAAAACACCTTGCGAATTCGTAAAACGTTGGTAACCCAGTAGAAAGGTCTTTCTCATTTGAAAGACCATATAACTTAGGAGAAAGGTCTTTCTCATTCGTAAGACCTTGTAACTTAGGAGAAAGGTCTTTCTCATTCGAAAGAGGTTACGGATCCCCCAAAAAATAACCCGCTCGGAATAGTACTTACGAGTTCATAGGCACTATCGCGAGTGGGTAAAAATTGAGCTCAGAATGAATTAAAATCAATCACATTAGCTTTATACATTATGATTGTATCATACTAAAATACAATTAGTACAACAGTAAGAGATAGATCCTGATTTAGTACAACATTAAAAATAAAAATAAAAATCTACATCCTTAGACAGCTTCCCTTGTAACATGGAGATGTTTATTGAGCTTGCATCTTCCCAACCAGCATAATGTTTAACCTGTATGACATGCGATTAGGATTTGAAAACAACATGCAGAAAATGTATGATCATTGAAGCAGACTAAACAAGATCCCAATTATAAAAAAGGAGGAAGAGAAACAGTATGAAAATCTCTAAAATAAAACAACCAAAATCAATCACAGAGACGCAGATGTGCCAACTGAAAGGTGAAATTCGTGTAATCAGGAAATACTCAAGAAAGGGGATATGGTTGACAGTACTATCATATATTTAAGCATTTTCTCCATGCAGGTCTATTTTTCTCTTGCAGGTTCGTATTTTTACCATAATGCCCCCTGATGGAAGCCTATGATTTCATGCCCATTTTTTGTCTTAACAATATTAGGGGTATTATGGTAAAAATACGGACCTGCAAGAAAAAAATGGACCTGCATGGAGCAACCCCCTATATTTATAATACTTTTCGAAACTAAGGAGATGTCTTACAACAATGGATTCTCTTATCCAAGTGACCTCATCAATCAAAAGCAATTATCAAAACATGTTAATTCCAAGAGAAACACGGTATATATTGTGCAAAAGGGACACTCATCCTTATACCAATTCATAATTGGCAATTATGATTGCATTATTAAAAAAAATTTGATAAATTAAACAGGCTTCAGAGAAAGGAGGTCTAATGTAATGGCATTATTTTTTTTAAAAACCATTGCGCTCGTTGAAACTAAAGAGATCCCTAAACCATTGTTTTTTCACTTGCTTTAATTGTATTCCGAAAAGCATCTCATGATCTTCATGTTGACAGGGTCAATTAATTAATTGCTATGCCTGTCTACATAGTCACGAAACTCATTCTGGATTCGCATATCAACTCATTCCTTAGAGTCAAAAATCCATCATCTAAGAATCTGAGCACACGAATTCGAGCACACACACGTTAAAAGAAGGAAATTGCAAGGCATGGATACATAAGGTAAAAGTTCCAAACAAAACCATACATTGAGCATGACTATTTGTGGTTATTCCATGTTTTGCATAAAAAAAATATAAAAATAAAATTTAGTAGGATCCTGACAGTGGTACGCACTCGTAACTGGTCGAGCACCGGTATTTGGAGAACTTGATCATGTTGCGAACTCGCAAACCGAATTGCACGGCGGTTCTTGGATCTTTGGCCGAAACCGCCGACCAAATGCGCCACCGTCCGGCCTTTCTCCACTAGTGAAACTTTGCCACTTGACTAGTTCAAATCAATTTAGTTATAGTGTCTAGAGAAAGATGAATAAGATTTAACTTTAGATGACTTGAATTTAGTTAAGTTACCATTGAATCTAGAAAGTCAATCAAGGTTGACCTTTGTTTAGTTAAACTCAATATAGTTAGAGTTTATATAAAGTCAAGTAAAAGTAATCTTTCATTTGTTAAACTTAATTTAGTTAGTAGTGTTTATTAAAAGTCATAAGATTTGACCTTCCATTAGTCTAAGTAAATTTAGTTACCAGTGTTTATAAAAGGTTAAGCAAGTTTTGACCTTTCATTACTCTAATTTGATATTTTTGTGAAGAGTCAATTGCTTGTTAAGTAAGATTAATCATTAAATATAAAAAATCTAATTATTGATTACTGATTATCGAAAGTTTAGTGATGGTTGACCTTAAATTAGTTTAACCCAACTTAATTAGTCTCTATACAATGTAAAGTAAGTGTTGATCTATAAGTAAACTCAGTTATGTTAGTGTTTGTAAAAAATCAGGTAATGTGTGACCTTTGATTAATTAGCCTTAATATAATTAGTGTACACAAAAAATCAAATAAGAACTAATTTTTGATTATTTAAACTCAATTTAATGTGTGCTAGGGTTTTAGTAGTTTTAGAGTTTAGTGGGTTTAGGGTTTATTGGGTTGAAAGTCAAGATAAGTCAACGGAACTATCTTCCTCATTCGCAAGACAAAATAAGGCAGCGGAACCCTCTTTCTCATTCGAAAGACAATGAGTTTTAAGGCATTTTTTAAAAAAACTGCCTTAAATTATTTCCTGAGGAAACTTGCGCAAATAGACCCACCGAAAGGGTGTTTCGAGTTCACAAGACCCTTAATTGTAAGGCGGTTCCAAACTATTTTGAGAAACCGCCTTAAAAAAGTGCCTTAAATCCCCTGCTTTGCACTAGTGTCAACACAGAACAGATAATGATAATGCATGAAACGAAGATCAACATTTGTCTCCGTCTCATTTGTCCTGGCTCTCAAATAGTCAAACTACATGGTTTTTAACCTAGTAAGTGTATTTATGTTATTGGAAATTTGGAATAATGAATCTTCTTTAATCAATTGTTCCAATTGAAAAATACTTTAGCCAGCCGGCCAAAGGAGTAAGACCATTTTAAAACAATTTGAAGATTGATAAACGACACATATATTGCAATCGACTCCTCATCATCTTCATCGGAAGTTGTATATATGCATATACACCAACAACAGTCAACTCCAATCGAGCAGAGAAAATGGAAAATTCAATACTACCTTTGATATCTCTCTCTTTCTTGGCCGCCATTTTTACGACATTAATATTCATGCTATTCAGGAGATCCAAATTATCAATTCGAAAGACACCACCATCGCCGTGGAAGCTACCTCTGATCGGGCATCTGCATCATTTGGGGAGTGGTCTTCCTCATCACGCTCTCAGGAACTTATCCCGAAAACACGGCGGCATCATCCAATTACACCTGGGAGAAATTCCGACGATCATCATATCTTCGTCACGACTAGCCAAGGAAGTAATGAAAACTCAGGACGTTTGTTTCGCGACCAGGCCGGAACTTGCTTCCGGGAAAATCATCGGATACGGCTGCCAAGGCATCGTCCTCTCCCCGTACGGCGACTACTGCAGCACCAAGCTCCTGAGCAGCAAAAGAGTGCAGTCATTTGGGCCGATCAGGAAAGATGAGGCAATGCGCATGGTGGAGCGCATTAGAGCAGTGGCCGTGGGTCCCACTCCGGTGCCGGCGCCGTTGATCGACGTGAGTGAAACGGTGAGGCAGTACACCAGTCGCATGGTGGGGAGGGCGGAGTTTGGGGACGCCGGGAAGGATTATAAGAGGGATTTCTTGCAGCTTCTTCAACAGACTTTGCCTCTTGCAGGTGCATTTGAAGTTTCCGATCTGTTACCATCGCTCAAGATTCTGCATCCTTTGCTTTCAGTCAGGGGTAAGTTGATGAAAGTCCATCGGAAGATGGATCAAGTTTTGGACAGCCTAATCGACCAGCATACCGACAACCTGGGAAATCCGATGTTCTCCTGAGAGTCAAGGAAAGCGGAAAACTTCAACTGCCGATAACAATGCGCAGTATCAAAGCGGTTTTGGTGGTAAGTGTATTCATCCTTGTATCAGCTGATATATATATGTTGGCATTTAGTTGTTTTATTGAAACTAATAATACTAATTAAGAGAACTTCATTAGTAATTCGTCCCGGCAAGAGTTGCACAAGAGAAATATCACATAAGAAAGACATGAATCTTTACTATAAAAAGAAAGTGTACACATTTTGTTGGGATAGACTAATTAGGAAAGTGTGCTGTTTTAATTGGGACTGAGGAGTTTAATATAAGTACTTTATATTTTTACATTATAAAAGTATGAAGTTTTGATTATGATGACAAAAAAATAATAATAATGTTAAGAGTAGGTTGGGAAAGGGAGTATATATGAAATATTTCTTCCTTAATTTCACTCAAATATTTGTAATATACTTATTATGACAGATCTAACAATATAAAATATATTCTATTATATTAATTTAAACATTTGCTCAAATACATATAAATATGATTGGAAATCTTGTGCACATTCAGTTAGGGGTTGCTTCTTACATGTAGATATACAAAAAAAATCTTTCTTGTGTGTCTATTTTTTTACCAGAATGCCTTAATTATTATTATCCCTAAAGGGAACTTGAAAAGTTATTCGTTTCAAAAAGTGTGTGAAACATGTAATTTAGGTATTTTATATTATTCGTTAACTTATTTATTATGACTAAAAGTTGTCCGACAATTACATGTATTTTGAGTATAATAAAATCCTAATTTCCATTCATGATTGTTGATGACCGTATAATTACTCTAATTAAGTTATCTAATTTTTCATAAAATTAGATAATACTGTATATATCATTAGAGTTTTAATGGCATTTCTAAATACATACATTCATGACCGTCGACAACCATATGCTATTTCTAATTTTGTCGTTGGATTTTTCATGGTTCAACGCAAATATCTTTTAAGGATAAGTCTTGGAATAGACTGTCTATATTCTGATCAAAATATAGACGGGACTGATATGTTAACTATACATACACGGAGGGACCAATTTGCAATTTCTGAAAAATTAGGATTTTCACGCGCTATAGTAACCCGCGCGTGAACAGTGCCAGTGAATAGTGCCAGACCTTCATGTTTGAACATCCAGGTTCCATGTTATAAAACTTTCATGTTTCGTGTTAAAATCTTAATGTTTCGTGTTAAAACCTTCATGTTACATGTTAAAAACTTCATGTTTTAACCTCTAGGTTCCATGTTATAAAACCTTCATGTTTCGTGTTAAAATCTTAATGTTTCGTGTTAAAACCTTCATGTTATATGTTAAAAACTTCATGTTTGAACCCCCAGGTTCCATGTTATATAACATTCATGTTTCGTGTTAAAATCTTAATGTTTCGTTTTAAAACCTTCATGTTACATGTTAAGAACTTCATGTTTTAACCTCCAGGTTCCATGTTATAAAACCTTCATGTTTCGTGTTAAAATCTTAATGTTTCGTGTTAAAACCTTCATGTTACATGTTAAAAACTTCATGTTTTAACCTCCAGGTTCCATGTTATATAACATTCATGTTTCGTGTTAAAATCTTAATGTTTCGTGTTAAAACCTTCATATTTTAACCTTCAGGTTCCATGTTATAAAATTGCATAAAGGTCCCTCTGTGTTTTTGTAAAATTGCATAAAGGTCCCTCCGTGGTTTTGTCTTATACACTATTTACAACTTAATCATTAGTCTATATTCTGTCAGAATATAGACGGTCTACTCAGAGACCGACTCATTTTTTAATATGCTGAAATATTTTATATATTATTCACTTAAATGTATACACACTTATTTAGGGTAAGAAATAAAATAAAATTGTTATATATATATATATATATTAGCAAATATGTCATGCTAAAAAATATATAAACATATAGAAGCTCCTCTTTGGCCCTATTTACTAGAACTTATTTCTTGCTGTACTGAACTGAATTGAACTGAAGTGAAAATTGATGTATTGAAAAATGGAATCAGTATGACTGAATTAACCTGAATTTCACCAAATTGCATTTTCACTGAACTAAACTGAATTGAACTGATCTACAAATAAACTTTGGTAAACAGGGTCTTTTTCCCCTTTTAGATGTCAAAGAAATCCTTTTTGATGTATTCATAATATATATTTTCCATATTTATATTTTGCAACTTTGTATATATGTATTTGATCTCTAATTATACTCTTCCATCACAATTTGTTTCTTCTGCCATGCCGTATATCTCTAGAAGTTTGAGGTATATATGTCTGAAGATTTATATTGTTTTATTTTATTTTATTTCTGAAGAGAATATTACATATTTCAGAAAAAAAACAAAGGAATTTATATATTTTTAGATAGGTAAAATCAAGTATTTTCTTACCTTACCTTTTACAATATAATTTATTTTGTACCTTTTATTACAGTTTTGGCACATATAACATAATTGATAGACACCATAATAATGTAGTTTAAATCTTTTATTAAATACTTCATTAAAATGTATTTAACCTATTAAAATACTTCATACTATAATAATATTCCTTTTTAAACTCTATTAACCTACGTCCTATCATTATCTTCATATCTTTTATCTTTGGCCGCTAGCTAAAATATATAGAATTCATAATATTTTTGCTAAAAATATATCAAATATTATTTTAAATTAGGCATGTGCTGATTATATTGTATAATTAGACATTGTTAGTATGTTATATTAGTAAATATAACATACTATTAGTAAAGAATTCATAATATTTTTGCTAAAAATATATCAAATATTATTTTAAATTAGGAATGTGCTGATTATATTGTATAATTAGACATTGTTAGTATGTAATATTAGTAAATATAACATACTATTAGTAAATATATTCAACTGATTGTTAAAACATATAATCTTGAAAAATACCTAAACTTCTCAAATAAACTTACCTTATTTGAGACTATTTGTTGGGATTTATTGTTTATTGAATTTTTTTTGGTTCAGTTCGTTTGAATATGTATATTTTGTCTATTTGGCTTGGGAGGAATGGTTCATTATTACATTTAAAATAGTTTTTAATTAATTTTTTAAATTTTGTTTCTTCAATAATATAATACAAATACATATATACTATCATATTTTCAATATTTGGTTTGATTTAAATTTATTATATAAATTTATTATATAAATTTATTATATAAATTAAAATATCTAGATATTTATTAAAATGTGATCAAATATACCGCACAACGTGCGGGTGAGCCCAACTAGTTAAGGCTAAAAAATTGAAGTAACTCAAATATAAGGGTGCAATATTTGAGGACATTCTTGTTAGATTGTGAGCTAACAAAGAGAGATTTTTTTACCTGCACCTAGAAACCTTGTTCAATTATGACGAAGTAAAAAAAAAAAAAAGATTAATTATAGCCCTATACATCTATCAGTTATATGTATGCGTGGAATTGCTTGATCTAACTATATAAACGTTGATGCATGCGCAGGACGTGTTTATGGGTGGGATAGAAACTTCATCCTCAACTCTCGAGTGGGCCATGGCTGAGATGATGAGAAATCCCAGCGTCATGGCTAGGGCACAAAATGAGATAAGGGCAGCCTTTGTCTCTTCAAAAACTTTTGAAGAGACCGACATTCAGAAACTGAGATACCTAGAAATGGTGGTAAAGGAGACTTTACGGTTGCATCCTGCAGCGCTTTTGCTGGTTCCAAGGGTGGCTAGACAAGGGTGCGAAATCGACGGTTATGACATCCCGGTAAACACCCGGGTTCTTGTTAACGCTTGGGCGAACGGAAGAAACCCGGAGCATTGGGACGATGCCGAGAGTTTTCAGCCGGAGAGATTTGAGAACAGCGGCGTAGACTTCACCGGAAATCACTTTGATTACGTACCATTTGGTGCAGGAAGAAGGATGTGCCCGGGATCATCTTTTGTTAAGAACTTAAGATATATTGTGAATATATTGTGTATATCTGATTGATTAAGATAAGTTAGGGGAGATACCGTTTTCTTTTAGCATTCTATTTGTAACTGGCTATAAAGTCTTGCTTTGTGTATCAATACAATTATAACATTCTACGATATCTTTCTTTACATGGTATTAATTTTTCTTTCCTGAGACCTTACAACTTTTTCCTACGATAATCTTCCCTAATTTATCAAGCCGCCGCCGACCGCTGCCAGCTGCTCCACGCCGCCGCCAGTCGACTTCCGCTTGCTACTACCACTATGTCGATTCATGGAGATGATGGTTCTGACGCTGCTTGACAGGAGGAGGCACGCATTGCCGCCGCCGACGCCGCTGCCCAGTCTGACCGTGGTACCGCTGCCGCATTTCTTCAACAATTGATGCTGCAGACCGCCGATAAATCATCCACCTCCACTAGTTACTCGACCTTCGAACTCTCCATTTTTCATCCATCCGTCGGATCA
The DNA here is from genome assembly GCA_963678965.1 of Cruciata laevipes. NCBI lineage: Eukaryota > Viridiplantae > Streptophyta > Magnoliopsida > Gentianales > Rubiaceae > Cruciata > Cruciata laevipes. The sequence continues at coordinate 21,732,499 of OY787637.1, forward strand.
GACTGATCGCAACGTCTGTTCTGCCGTTCTCAAGGGTGACAATTACAGAGAGTGGACTACTGCTATACGTAATGCTTTCCGGGCTAAGCATAAGCTCGGTTTCCTGGAGGGAACAATTCCGTGCCCTCCGCCCGATGACCCAGATTATGATGATTGGTTTGCTGTTAACTCGATGCTTGTTTGCTGGATCATGATGAGCATCGATGTCAATCTGCGTTCTTCCATCACCCAATATGATCTAGTTCGTGACCTATGGTGTGATTTGGCTGAACATTTTTCTACTTGAAACGTACCCAAAACCCTGCAACTTCGCCGTGAAATTGGTAGCTGCCGCCAACAGGGCCAATCTATTGCTCTCTACTACGGCAAACTGACAAGCGTTTTCCCCACGTCGTAAATGGGAATCTCACTCAATCAAAACACATTTATATTTCATCTACGACTTCTAACTACTATATATTAGATAGTGGGAAGTAGGGATCGAACCACAAGGAGAAGGAGTTTGTTTAGTGTTTTAGCATAGATTATGAACATATACTTATATATTATATAGAAAGCAAGGTAAACAATAGGGGGTTTTGAGTTGGTTTTATACACTACGAAATAAAGTAACTATCATTAACTAAGCTAAGATGAAAACACTAATACAATGAGGTCTTGGGAGGCAAATGACTTCAATTTCCAACTATCAACTTATCACCGGGCAAATGCTATTACAAAGGAGTTTCGACCATTTGTCAAGGATGGAAGCATCTCATTCTCCCAATTGTAGCTAGAGAAGATGATAACACCTCTCAAAGCTCTCACTGTCGATTCACCTAGATGATAGCATATAGATAACTCAACAATGGTGTTAAAAATGGAGAATCAACAAACTTACTCACATACCCGCGATAACGAGAGCATACAAACAAGAAATTGATAACTATAAAGAACTAAGACGATGATAGCAAACAAATCTCAATTCATACTTGCTACTTTATGATATTGGAGTAAACAATCACGTTCTACCCACGAATCTTGCTATTTATTGCTAACAATCATACGTCAAAAAGGAATCTTCAACTCAAGTATACAATCACATATTAGGGGGACCAATGGTAGCATTAGATCCTTACCTAAAAACACAATTGATTAATCATGGAAGTTCATAAGATTTCCAATTCTAACAACTTATATTCATCATGACATTCCTCAACTACAATCATATAACTAAGTAGAGAGTTTGTCATCACTCAACCCCTTTCCATAGTCACTAAACTAACTACTAGAGATAACATTACACTACAATCCATCACCATTCCAAATTACACTAGAATTACTCTAAAACTAGATTACCTTAATTTTAAGAACTAATCTACTCTAATTAGTGACTATGAGGCATGCAATTGATATAAAATACAAAGCCCATAACAAATTAAGCAAGATTGAACAATATCATGCATAAGAATTCAAGTTCATCAAATGATAATCAAAATCCAAAGTTTAAGCATACACACCCTCAAAGTCTCAAGGGAAAGTGAATTCAAATGCTCCCAAGATTAAACTAAGTTAATACAATCATCCTAATACATCACTACATAAACATCAAATCTAGAAAATATGGGTTTAACGAATATGGAAGAAAATATGAAAAACAAAGTGAATATGGGTTTTGGATGTTGGGGAGCTCGGCCAAAATGAGAGGGATAAGGGAATATTTATACCCTCAAAATTCAGCTCAAGGAGGCAAGTGGGCCGCAGCTTTAGCGATGCTTTCTTTGGTCGATGTTATTCAAAGCGACACTTCTTCTTCCGTGACACTTCTTCTGGGACATGGTGACGCTTCTGTGCAGAAAGTGACACTTTTGGGCGGTGGCGACACTTTCTTCATCTGCAGTGACACTTTCTTAAAGCTCCAGCGACACTTTCTGGTAACGAGCGACACTTTTCTGGGCAACTTCTACCACCTTCAACAAGTGGCCTTCTTGCCACTTCTATGACCAAATCTTCAACTTTTGAACCTTGAGTCTCGACTTCATAGTATGATCATAGAAGATCTTCAATGATTTCCATCCAAATACTCCAAAACATGTATATTATCATATAATCTTGCAATTACAAATCTAATGTACAATGAGCTAGTTAATACCAAAAGTTGCTCAAAAACAAGTCTTAAAATGTGCTAAAACTAGGGTACAAATAGGGCTTATCACAAACTCAAGAAGTTATATGGAGATTTCAATGCTATTGTTTCTCCTAGGGTTTGCACGTGTGTTGCGTGTCGCCAACTTTGTCATTGTCAGGCTGCGACTCTAGCTTTTCTTGATCATGACCAAGAAATGGTGCACCAGTTTCTCATTGGTTTGGACGAAAACTTTGGCAATTTGATCTCCACCGTGAATTCTATGGATCCATTGCCTTCGTTTGCTAAGGTTCACTCCATTGCTGTTCAGGAAAAGGATAAGAACTTGATGCTCCGCACCAACACTTCGACCGATGCTATGGCTTTTGCTGCTCCAGCCGCTCGTAGTTCTCCTGCCACAAGCAATTCTGGTGTTCCTGACCACCACGATCGCAAGGATCTGTTCTGTACTCATTGCCGCGGCAAGGGGCATGACAAAATGACCTGTTTCAAGCTTATCGGATTTCCTGATTGGTTTCACGAGCTCCGTGAACCTGCGCCACCTTCAGTCGCGGCTCCAAAAGGCTCTCAACAGCCCGCTCCTGCTCCTGCTGCGCCTCGCCGCCTTCCTCTTGGAACGCCTTTTGCTGGATCGGCCGTCGCTTTTGCAGCCGTCCCTCCGCCGTCGGGTTTTTCCGCCGCCACCTCACCCGACTTCGACCGTTCGGACATTGATCTGCTTTGACCGATGAGCAGTGGCGTACCGCTCTAAATATTTTTACTAAAATGCATAATCGTTCTAGCAATATGCCAGGTAAGCTTGTTTTACCTTGGATACTTGATTCAGGGGCTTCCTATCACATGACTGGTGCTAAGGAAGCTCTTTCTGATATTGTTATCGCTTATCATACTGTTGACATTGTTTTACCTGATGGATCGATTTTTACTGCCTGTGAATATGGAACTATTACTTTTGGTGGAATTACTTTACCTCATGTGCTTTATATACCGGAATTACGTTGCAATCTATTGTCTTGTTCTAGATTGTTTGCATTTTACAGAAAGTCAGTTCGAGGATAGTGATTGGCGTGGGTGAGCAGTATGGTGGGGTTTATTGGCTTCGTGCGTTGGATGATGGTGCTAGCTTCTGTCCGCCGCCGTTGAAGCCGAGTCGAGCCGCCGCTGTTCCTGCATCGTCTTCCAGTCTTTGGCATCAACGTTTTGGACATCCATCCTCAACGGTTTTGTCTTCTCTTTTTCCTAGTAATTCAAATAAAAATAGTGCTCCATGTTCTGTCTGTCTGTTTTAGAGTAAAGCAAATAAGACATAGTTTTCCTGAAACCTCCTTTCGAGCTAGTGATTGTTTTGAATTGATACATTGTGATGTTTGGGGGCCTTATAGCCATCCTTCTACTAGTGGTGCTACTTATTTTTCGACTATAGTTGATGATTTTTCTAGAGCCGTGTGGGTTAATTTGCTTATTGCAAATCCGAAGTTGCTTCTAAGATTAAGAAATGTTTTGCATTAGTTAATACACAATTTAGTCGACAAGTTCGCCGTGTTCGTGTAGACAATGGTACTGAATTCCTACCTTTGCAGTCATACTTTGAAGAGAATGGTATCCTTTTTTATACTACATGTGTGTACACGCCTCAACAAAATGGTAGAGTGGAGCGCATACATAGACACATACTCAACCTGGCTAGAGCGCTTCTTTTCCAAGCTAGTTTGCCTATCAAGTTTTGGGGTGAATGTGTTATTACGGCTGCTTATTTAATCAACCGGACACCAACTCCACTTCTTGATGGTCGAACTTCGTTCGAGCTTCTCCATGGCCGTGCACCAGATTACAAGTTATTGCGAGTTTTTGGATGTCTTTGCTTTGCTTCTCAACTTCCAAAATCTCGAGAGAAGTTTGCTTCAAGAAGCCGAATGTGCATCTTCCTTGGATACTCTATTGGGAAGAAAGTATATCATCTCTTTGACCTAGAAACACATACATTATTTGATAGTCGGGATGTTTTTTTAAGACCATTTTCCGTTTGCTACTGAGATCGCTCATTCACCGCCGGCGGACTCCTCTCCAATTGCTTCGTTGCCGCTTTACGATGACCTGCCGGATACAACTCCATCGTTGGCTGTCGTGTCGCTCCAGTCTCGTCCGTCAGCCTCACCCGAACCGTTCGAGCCGCTCGAGTCTAGCTCTTCGACCTCGTCTGAGCCGTCCGAGTCCATCCGGTATAGCTCTCCAGCCTCGGCCAAGCCTCTTGAGTCCATCTGGTCTCGTTCTCCAGCCCCGGCAGATGTTTTACCACCGTCTGCTCCTGCGATCAACCGTGACTTCGTTGCTTCCCTAGTTCCGCTTGGGAAACGATCAAGGAAAAGACCTGGATACCTAGATGATTATGTCTGTTCTGCTACTGCTGCTATGAAAACCCCCACTACTGCTTCTTCCGCTTTTCCGTCGTCACTATCTCCAGGTATTCCATACCCTATTACTGACTATGCTAATTGTGATAGATTTTCTGCTTTGCATGCTAGACTTTTGTGTGTCGTAACATCTAGTACAGATCATACTACATATTCTGAGGCGTCTAAGCACGTTCACTGGCGAGTTGCTAGCCCGTAATGGCACTTGGACATTATCATCTCTCCCTCCGGGAAAGTCTGCTATTGACTCTAAGTGGGTTTACAAGACTAAGTACAAATCGGATGGCTCTATTGAGCGACATAAAGCTTGTCTGGTTGTTCTTGGAAACCGTCAAATTGAGGGAGAGGATTTCACTGAGACCTTTGCTCCTGTTGCGAAGATGGGTTTTGTTCACTTGTTTCTTTCTGTGCCTGTGATTAAGGGCTGGGAGGTTCATCAGATGGACGTTTATAATGTGTTTCTGCATGGTGATCTTGAGGAGGAGGTTTATATGCAGCCACCTTAGGGTTACACCGTCCTACCAGGGTTTTCTGTAAGCTCCAGAAGTCCTTGTATGGTCTGCGGCAAGCTCCTCGTAACTGGTTTGCAAAGCTGACTTCATATACATATTCCAAAGTAAATAAAGAGTTGAATTACACATTATATCTTGGAATCACATATTAAAAATCATGTTCTTATTTGAATAATAGTTTTACAACAACTCTTTAAGCGGCTCGTGTATAATTTCCTTCACCAGCTTATGCATCCCATGAGTTCTATATCCATCATCTGTATTGTAGAAAAGGTGTACGATTCGGGTAGCATCCCAAAACAAATCCTTACAAGCCCTAGGGACCATGCTTCCCTTTTCCCGCAGAACTATTCTCAGCAGTTCTCTTCTACTCTGATCATTCAAATTCCTCATCTCAGCAATAACATCTTCCTTAATGATCTCTTGATCACTTCCTTTCACCTCATCACTCGGGCATACGGAGAAATAGATTGTTTTACCATTTTTCAATTCTCTCTGTGATCATCAAACAAGGATAAAATGAATCATAAACATATTGTAATTAAGTACAATTATTTATGCCATGATGTTGTGGTACCTCAAATCCCTGAATATCATTAAGAAGTCGCCCGCAGGTTCCCGTAAGCGTATGAAGTGAGTGCATTTCAGGACTTTTGGCAACTTCCTCTGACAACTTATGACCTACAAGATAAGCAGCTGAAAGAATGATCGGGCCGTATCCAAATGAGACTCGAGATATTTTCATGTATTCATCCAATGAGGTTGGAGTTGATAGTTTCTTAGCCCACTCAGCTTCCTTGAGTTCAGTGTAAAGGCACTCTAACCACTGCAACATATAAGAATTATTGAACTTAGCTAACCAGTTGAAAAATGGTTGAAATTAAGATAAAAGAAAGAAGATATCTCACTATCTCAGCTATATGACTTGTTACATCGCGTTCTTGCCACTTGAATGCCTTTACACCCGTATCAATAATCGTATTGTATAGTGCTGAAAATAGGATTTGGATAGGCTCTGAGTAGCTGCGAGCTCTTGCATCCCATCTATATATGATTAAAATAGTATCAGACATTCAAATGCGCAGCACAATAGAGAGGAAGGATCAAGCAAACAAACCTTTCCACCATATCAATGAAATGCTTCATTTCCTCAATTGAACCATCAACATCAAAGAAGTCGTCAATCACGGTAATAAGTACACAATGTTTGGCAAAGAGCAATCGAGCATCTGATAGCTCGGGTGAGCAAATGGTTGTAGCAGCTGAAAAATAAGCATAAGCAGACACGTCCCGAGTGAACTTCAGCTCGCCAAATCTATTCTCCAAAACCCACCTATATATATATATAGATAATATATATTCATTACAAAAGATTGTACTCACTAACAAATAACATGGTGGAATTCATACACGTACATACCATACCTTTCTAGTTGTTTTAGTTCTTCACGGTGAAGGATTTGACAATCATTAAAATCTTGAATAGCCAAGGTTAGGAGATCTTTATTACTAAAATTTGATGAGCTGGTAGAAATTAGGAAACTTATATAAGTCAAACTGATTCGATGGTTTAAAGAAAAATTATAATTAATACATTTTAAAGAATTGTATGGTGGGCTACCTGTAACATGTTTTGAAAATCCTTGTGTTATCTAAGTCATATTGTTCTATAAATTTCTTGCATGCAACCCGTTCTACGTTTGCGTGTGACGGTAACTTTAGAATATTCTCCACCTGCAATTAATAAATCATATATACACACTTCATAATATTGATGAAAAACTATGGTTGTTTAGAAGTTTCTAGAGAACAATTATGAAAAACTATGGTTGTTTAGAAGTTTCTAGAGAACAATTCCCTCCAAATATATATTATATGATGCCTACCTCATTGTGAAGTTGACAACTGAATCTCTTAAAATTATCACCACTTGAAATTTGGTCATTCAAGTAATTTTTGTACCAATTGAATAATTTTTCAACATTTGGTTCATTTTGATCCATAATGAGCTCAGATGCGCGGTATAACTCCAGAATTGTGCGTGTATTCCCCCAGTATCCACCAAACGGACATTCTTCCGGAACAAATTTGGTTAATGGATCTGCAATTAATTATATTATATACAATTTCTTAAAGTCATGAAAACCCTTTGTGAGTAAATATAACTTGATTACTCTAGAGTATATAGTTACCGGCAGATATATCATATCCATGATTTCGCAGCAGTTGAAATGCTATGGCACAAGTTGATGCTTCCATGAAAATCTCTTCGTCTGCCTCCTGCCAATATCTTTTTCCGGTGTGGATAAAAGTCATTAACAAAATTATAGGGTAGTAAAAACAATGCCACAGTACATATTTAAAACTTCATACTAACTCCATACAATTTTGGATTAACTAAATTTTTTTTAAAGTATTATTCTAATTAATCTAAAATTATATATGATGATCCCACCTGTATGTATCATCTAATACATTTTGAATTTCCTCCTTGAAATGCCGATATATACCCAGTCTCTCAAGATTGTCTACCAAGCACAGGCGCTGATAGATGTCCAATGGGTATACTGCTGGAACTGAACAAGTGAAGTAAATTTTGTTATAAACTCGAGAGCAAAATATATACTACTAGAAAATAAAAGAGCGCAAATTAACCTGCAGGTCCAAATCTCTCAATGACTGAGTGAAGATAACTGATGCAATCTGGATTTCGAAGATGTATAGCAGCAGCAGCAGTAGCAGAAGGAGAATTCAGCAGTGATCCATTATTTCTCTGAAACGTCATAGCCATATCCCAGTCTTGCGATGTTAACATTCCTTCTGATACATAGGCTAAATACTCTTTTCTATCCCTTGAGTTGCTTTCCTTGAAACTTAAACCAAAGAAACAATAAAACTCCACGCTAACTAAAATGCATCCATATATATATATATGGTAAAGAGAGGTACCTCATAATGGCTAAATCTCTTTTATGGAGCAAGTCAGAGAGTGTGATGGTGTCTAGATGAAGATTTAAACCCAAATCTAGAGCATATTGGAGCATGCCTGGGAATATTATGTCAAACCCAAGAGGGGAAACTAGATTTTCATCATCAGACACGGCATCGAAGTTCACCTCAATGAAACCAACACCTGAAATCAATTCGAGAATATTGAATCGATAGACAAAATAATTGATCATATGATCACTTCATAACTAACTTATTCAGAAATAAATTGCTGGAAATAGTATATAATTAAGTAATACCTTTGAGAACTTGTTGATGAGCCACTCCCCATTTCTTCAAAGCAAGAACACATGCAAGTGTTGAGGATAAAACATCTTTCATTAAATGGGGAGTATGGTGAGGGAGGCTCCATGATCCATCCTCAACCTGGTTATTCACCAGCCAATCAATGCACTCCGGGAAGAGCGGAGATGTCCCTGAATCATCAGGGACCATTGCCACCCAAGCTGTGTCATAGGTTGATACTGAGATATTGACTTCATCAAACAGCTTCATAATTCTTGACATAGCGTCCTGCTCCGATTACATGAAAAATCCATTACTATTACATATAACAAGAAAAAACAGCAGCATATATATACGTACCAATTTTAATGAACAAATCTTTGCTGCAGCGCTGGACTTTTTTATTTCCAGAGATGGCGCGCCAAAACTTTTGGCTGCTTGCACTCCAAGAAGACAAATTCACAAGTAATTTAGAATTTTTGTATCCTTAAATTAGTTTAATACATATTAGTAATTTATCACTTCAGATAGTTTAGTTTAATATAGTTGTAAATTATAAAGTACGTACGCAGAGATGATTTTTCAGCGATTAACTAAATACGCATGAATGTAAATGATTTCAAATTTTGTAATATTAACAAAAGTTGAAAATAAGACGTGCATACTCTGTTTTTCTAATCCGTGCACATGCGTGTAACAGAAGATAAAAAACAGCAAAACAAAATGTATTTGATTCGTTAAGAAAGCAGACCCGAAGAAGCAGTAAACGGTTGTTTTCTCCGGCACGTAAACGGGGCGGTATTCCGGCTGGGAACCACTATTTTGCATGCCGGAAGTTGTCGGAAAATAGTCATGTATTGAGAATTGTGGAGGTTCTGTACCAGTTGTGTCATCGCTCCGGCTAGCTAGTTGAAAAGCTTATTATTGGTACGTTTTGTTATGCCTAATCATGAAATGTACGTTATCTATATATATACTAACATTCACAGCTCTTTTTCTTGTTATCATATCGATCCACTAGACATCGTTCATGTACGTGATTATATATATACGGACAAAAAGTTCTTATTACAATTTGCATTTAAATAATGTCAACCTCTTTCCTAGCATTCTTTTACAACAGTCTATTTTTATTCTACGGATATTTAATAATCCATGTATGTTATTAATTAGACATACTGACAGTTAAAAATTTTGGTCGATTTGGGCAGTTTGGTTGGCTGAAGGGAGTAACAAAATAAATAAAAAATTAATTAATATCTAATTAATTTTCAAAAACTAAGTTTTAGCTCATAATTAAATCAGATTGGTAAATTTTAATTTGATAAAAATAAGCCTATCTAATTTGACTCAGCCTCAACGCCGTTACTCCAAAGTCCAAACCTCACGATTGACTACCCGAAACGTAAATGCCAGCGAACACTACTATCTGGCTCTACACTATCAAAACCTCAATTTCAGTAACCCAAAACTTCAATATCGACATCTTAATTAATTCAGTATATGTAATTTATATTTATAAATATCGTTCATTTTAATTTCAAATAAACATAATACTAATTTTAAATTCATATAGTTCAGTTCAATGAGAAAACAATCAAAATATGGGATCTAGCTAGATTTTAGTTTTCGTATAAGTACTAAATAATGGTGCACATGAACTATTAAAAAAGAAAAAAAAAATGGTGCAGCATAAACCCTAATGTGGAATGAAACGTTAAAAGTGGTTTCGCGGTGGTTCGGTTAGGGTATCAGCTTGGAGAAGATGCTTTCCCGCTTGAGACAACACACTAACTGTAGTATTCATATATATCCACAAAAATCTAAAAACGGAAAGTCCATAATAATATTTATATTACAGTACTAATATTTCTACCTATAATGATCGTCGTTATATATTATTCCGACAAAATCACGACTTAGATGATCAGTAAATAATAATTTAAGTCAACTTGTTGTTTTCCAGAACCGAAAAGAAATCGTCCTTTTCTCTGAACAACTTGTTCCAAACTAATTAGCTTCAGCTCTAACTTCTTTTGCAGCTGTCGCCGTGCTTAAAAACTATTTCATGAGATGGGCAGTTTTTTTTGTTTTAATGGTTATAGAGACAGTCATTACTATTGATTAATTTATCGTATTAATCTTGCAGTATACATGTATTTGATCACTAGTAATACAAATTCTTAGCTAAGTTCGTTTTAAAGATGAATGATGTAAGGTCTATCGACCTAATTTGTAAAAAGTGATGCTGCAACAGACGAAGTCATGTTGGAACATTGGCATGTATCAGTAAGGTTTAATTAGAGGACAGCACATGGCTTAAATATTGTACATGTATATTGTGGAATATTGTGTGATATTTGTGGTATGAATACAGTTAATGGAATATTCTTGCCAGCTCAGGATTTCAAGAAGATCAATATCGCAAAGGATTTGATTTGAGGTGATAAGGGTTATCTGCGGTAATCAAGGAGTTAGAGAGTTCTGGATTCTGCATTCCAAGCTTTGTGCAAGCTGACTGGAGTTGGAATGGAAAGAGAATTCTACGGCAGTGGGATTGATTAAAGACACATCAATGGACTATAAAGAGGGCAGCCGCTGCAACGCAGCTATAGCTTTTATTGAAGAATAATTCTGCACCCGAAATTGTCTATAGCAGAGCAAGGCAGCAAGGTCCGACAAAGTTCATGAAACCTACATTGGGACATGAATGTTTAGTATTGTAAGTTGTAACATATCCATAAAATCTCGGGAGAAGTGATCGTGTTGTAACTGATAGAAAGGATAGAAATGTTTAGGATAGAAAGGATAGTGTCTTTTGTTATTAGTGATATCGAACTGTGTAATCGATTGGTGGTGTCATTTATTTTTCTGCATATTTCATATTTTAAGTTGGAAAATCATGTTAAAACACTTGTTTGTTTTAAGTAGATACATAGTAATTTCAAATGATCTCTCGTAAGTTAAATCATATTAATCAATTAATCCACCCTCACTGTTTTGTGCAAAGAGTATCTCAAAGTAGATGTCTCTCATTTTCACTGCATCTCCATTGTATGGCCTTAATGTGTAAATCATTTTCCTAATCTTTTCTGAAAAGGAAAAGAGTTGAAGATATATAGTGATCAAATGATATTCCAATATTTTTGTACAAAATCAATGTGGATGTGTCATTTAAATGTGATGGTACTAATGGTATAGCCATCATGTTGGGATTCTGAAGGTTGAGTTATCATAATGAAAATGAAATACACCACCTCAATTTTTTGTATATAATCTTAGGGATAAAATGAGTTTCAAATTTATTTTTTTATTCGCTAACTGCTCTTTGATTTATAGGAAGGTGCGTTTTGTTTTTCGAAGCAAGGCCATGTCTATTAGAGGTAATTTTTTGCTGAACTGAATTGAAAAATTAATGTATTGAAAAGGACTTAGACTTAATTAACCTGAATTTCATCATATTACAGTTTCACTGAATTGAACTGAACTGATATATGGATAAGTTATAACAAATAAACAGGGCCTTAAATATGCTTCATGAGCTGTAATAACAAGCTGAGCTGTTTTTTGCTCCTTTCTTACATGAATTTTAATTTTTTTTAAATGTTTTTTTTTTTTTGTTCTTTTGGGGGGCAAGGGAATCAGCTTGGAGAAGATGCTTCTCCGCTTGAGAACAATGCACTAACTGGGTACTAAATCCACAAAAATCTAAAAGCGGAGAGTCTAAAAAAATTATACTCCTGGGAAACCACTGTTTAAAACTTATATTATTCCGACAACCACGACTAGGAATATCAGCGAATAATATTATCAACAATTAGCTCCATTATAATAAGTTAATTGGCAAAGCGCGATACTATCGTAAGATTGATCGATCATCCCTACTAAAGTTAATATAAATAATTATTGAAATCATAACAAATATAAAATTAATGTTAAAAAGTTGTTTGTGGAGTCAACTTCGTAAAGATGGAGAAAGCAAGCAAAAAACATAACCCTAAAATTTCCCTATTATTAATTAGGTCTAGTGTTTTGATTACGTACTTTTTGTTTTGTTTTTATACAAAAAATTGGTGCAAGTTGTTTCACTAAGAATTGTGAAGTAATCATGGAACTCATGGCGTCCGTCGAGACCCGCCAAATGGACGACTAGTCGTCATGGCGGAAAATTTCCATCACCGTGACTTTTGGCGCCTTTTAAACGAAAACGTTCAAACGACGTTGTTTTGGTGAATTTTTGCAAAGTAAATTAAAATATTTGAACTAAAAAAGTTAAAATTTTACTGAATTGAAAACATACTTAAACCTACCAATTAGTTATATTCTACTATCTTATATCTCAATGTTAGAAACGAGTTTACTCTAGTTTATTTTTTAATTAAACTTTTTTTTCTAAATTATAATATTAGGATAAATATTTCAGTATATTTTTTAAATATGCATTCTAAATATGTTTATAGTTTAGTATATTAACAAAACGCCGTGAACGCCGCAACGTAAGCGCCGTAACGACTAGTCGTCCTGGCAGTCGACTAGCGCCGCGCCTTAAAAAGTGCACCGTAACTTCTTTGGAAGTAATTAGGTACCGCCACTACTGGAAACTACTATAATTCACGGCAGTGGAGGGCGCCTCTCGCGGCGGTTTCGGGCGCTGTCAGCAGGGCCGCAAAAGGTTTCTCTCGGTGGTTGCTTGAACCATCGTGGTTTCAGTTTTCGCGGCGGTTTTTGCCCGCCGTAAATTGTTGCAGAAAACCGCCGTAATAGAGTTCCGACGTTAGAACGCGTTCACATACCATTTCGTAAATATGGGTTCCATTAGTGGAACAGATGAGATGGCGTTAACGAGTTCCGTTGTCGATATAGAGTTCCATCGACGGAACTTTGGAACGAGTGGGATACATAATGGACTAGTTCCTTGCTTGGTTATGAATTCAGTTTTTTATAGTTCCGACGTTGGAAGTTTGTTTTAAACGATGTCGTTCTGGTTAGCGGATTTTAGACGCTTTGATCTAGTTCCGACGTCGGGGATCAGGTCAGTCTCGTTGTCTGAATGAGTGCAAAAATAATAGAAATTGCATAACATTGAGTTCCGATATAGGAACTTGATCAGGAAGATATGGTAAAAGTTTATTTTCATTACTTTTCCAGGCACAACTTTGCCTTCATATATATGAGTCAAAACAAGCAACATTCATATAATGGTATGCAAATCAGCGTACATATTATCATATACCTAAGAACCTTATAACTCTAATCCAAATGATACAAAGATGCTCACTAATGTTCATTGGTGGATGAAGAGTGCTCCATGTTTGATGCAGCGCAGGATATAGGCGGAAGCGTCAAATTCACAAGATTCACCAATATATCTAGACTAGCCTTTAAAATCCGTTGATTCTAAGAATCACGGAAATTAAACTCTATTCTTGATTAGTAATTTTGATATATCTAGATTTGCCTTCAAGGTCTGTTGAGCCTGAGAATGCCCGAAAGTTGAATTCAATCTTTGGAATAATCTGCCAATGATTATCTTTGGAATAATCCAAAGATCCAATTAAACCAACCAAAATACGTAAATGGCTCCCATGACTCGGAAATGTGACATATTTGCATCTTCCTAGTCCTGCCTGCACCATTCTCCCGGGGTTTGACAGAATTCGCCCTCGAATTCGTCCTCACAGTGATCCCTTATCGAATAACAAGCATATTGTATGAAGAATTCGAAAGCACATTGTATGTTCCCAGCCTCTTTGAACTTTAAAATAACTTCTTTCCTTTTACCAACATTAAAATTATTCATCCTCTGAGCAGGTAATCCATCCATTTGTCATCGTAAATCATTGCGTTCGGTGAGAGTGAAACCCGTCATAGAATGAGGCCTCTGGGGTAAAATAGCATTAGGTTTCATGTCTAAGATGTGTTGCATATTACTGAGAAGAGGCAATTCAGCAGGTAGATCTTCTAAAAACACATCATTGAATTGTTCTAAAGCAGGCTTCACCATTTCAGGAATTTTCTCACACTCAGCAGACTCAAGTCCGATCAACAAAGTCATTTTATCTTCAACCTTAACCTCTTTCTCATATTCTCTTGTGGATGGTAAGCTTGCATTTTTTCCACTTTCATCATTTAGAACATCATTTTTCCCACATTTCTTAGGGAGCAACGTGATCTTTACTCCTTCAAACTTAAGCTATAACTGTTCAAATGATCATCATGGAGAACTCGTCGATCATTCTGCTAGGGTCTTTCCAACAAAATATGGCACGCATCCATATCCACAACATCACACCATATTTCATCCTTGTATTTAGGTCCAATCGAGAAAGGAACAAGTACACGCTTAGTGACTGATATCTCTCCTCCACTCGGCAGCCAAGTAAGTTTGTAAGGTCTGGAATGATTCTTTGCTTTAAGCCCTAGCTTTTGAATAGCCTCAGTGGAGATGATGTTATCACAACTTCCAGCATCAATGACAAATTTGCAGATTCTACCGAATATCGTACAAGTAGACCGAAAGATGTTGGTTCGAGTCCACTCAGATTCATCTATCACCTTTGGATACTTTGCTTCATCATCAACGACACCTTTAAAATCTTCTACCAACAACATTTTTCTCCGAGGTTTCTTACATTGAACTGATCGATGACCATTTTCTCCGCAGTTGAAAACACTTTAAAAAGTGAGCATTTATGACATCGTTGGGTTGTGGAGTAATCACAGCTGCTTTTGGAGTTAAAGCAATACTATCGTTATTTCGAAATAGTGGATTGCTACTTGTGGAAAACAGTCTGCCTTTCTGATTTGTCGTTCTACAACCAAGGCTTGCTGATGTGCTTCTGTGACAGTTGTCGAATTAAACATGTTAACTACATTCTGAACTTGAAGACTCAAACCCCCAATATATCTCGCTATGAGTTGATCTTCCGTTTCCGTAAACTCATTCCGATTACTTGGAAAAATTCCGTTGTATAGTCCTCAACCGAACGACTTCCTTGTCGTAAATTCCGTAACCGCTGGTACATCAATGACCGATAATTGAAAGGCAAAAACGCATCTTTCATTAACTTCTTCATCTTTTCCCAAGTCACCACTTTCGGTTTTCCCCTTCTTTCACGTGTTACTTTGTCTTGTTGCCACCATGTTATGGCCCTTCCTCGCAAATGAGTTGCAACCAACTTGACTTGTCTATCTACTGGCACCTTGTTGCATTCAAGGATTTCGTCGACCGTTAATATCCAATCAAGAAATTCCCCGACTTCATTCCTCCTTGAAACACGGGAATTTCACCTTGCAAATTTTGTTGATTCATGCTAGTGTACCCATGAGAAAACATGTTATCTTTCACCCTGGTATCACATTGATTGATCAACATATTTGGGAACTGTGTGCGCGGCTGAAAATCCTGAAATTTTTTGTCGTGATCGGCGAAGTGCTGCTCCAAACACTGATCCATGATACACCCGATATGCAGCACCAATTATTGTGTCATCTCGTAGACTGGTCTTCCCTAGAGGTTGTTGTCGTGGTGGTATTATTCCCCAAAACAAGTCAAACTCCACTCCTTGCAGCTCAGATCAATTCAGCTCTTGGTACCAACTGATGCAGCGCCGTATATAGGCGGAAGCGTCAAATTCACAAGATTCACCAATATATCTAGACTAGCCTTTAAAAGTGTAACATTCTGGGTAACATTTATCTCAATCAAAGTGTAGGGAGTGATGTTCTTTGGCAATAGTTGTACCCACGAAAGCGTAACACAATCCATGAAACCTTCAACAATCAAGCAACATGCACAAATTCAAGTAATTGTATTAAGTCTTTTTTCCCAATCAAATCTGACAATAGTAGCATATATGAATTCTTACCAGAGTAGAGTTATTCCTTTTCCATCAGTTGCTCGAATCAGACACTTAAACTCAATAGGTGTCTTCATTTTGTTCCTCTGTGACTTAGATTTGTCAGATGCTATAATATACAAAGGATCATGATTTAAGATTTTTTAAAATAGGCAGGGCTGTAATAAGTCAGATAGATTAAATAGACATAAAATGTTACAGTGTTTCAGAGTGACCCAAACAGAACCCTTCTCGGTGTTTTGCTCAAACATGTTTGTTAGCTCGTTAAGGAACGAATCAGGTAGCATGCGTGCCTGAAAGAAAGAAATACTTCATCACTACTGAAGACACGTGCAATTGAATCCAGGAAAATACAAACCTGGAGTATTGAATCCACTTCACGAATATGTGATAAGAATTTGTTTCCAAGACCCTGTGCATTGAACAAAAAAGAAACATTCGAAACAAATAATTTGTCGTAAGTGAAAAAGAGGTCCTTCCTTCTCATTACCATTTACCACTCCCTAACTAGCTACTTTAACAAACCCGAAAATATAAACAAATTCTCATTACCACTAAAAAACTAGGGAACTCCTAAATCAACAACATTCTCACTATTTTCTTCTTCAAAAATATTCAACTAACATATATATGCAGACATTTATTTGCATCTCTCTTATATTCGCTTGCATCAATGAGACCAGAATTCGGAGGCAAGAAATATGAACATTAAACAAAGCTAAAACCTGCCAAATCCAGTCCTAAAATTTGAGGAAAAAATAACAAGAACCCTCATTTTTCACAGGGGACTTTCACAAACACCTTACATGCACACAACACACTTAAGAAAAATCAAGAAACAAATTCAAATGGTATTCATTCAGAAGAAGGTTGTATATGAATCTCAAGCGAAGAAGCAAATCCTTACCAGAATTCAATTGTATATGGTGCGGTGCGACTGTGCCTCTAATTGCGATTCAGGGATAAGGGTCGACGATTAGGGCGAGCTTCATTATGGGAGCGAATATAAGAGAGATGCAAATAAGGGGGCGAGCTTCGATTGGGTCTCCGATTGCATCTCTCGGCAGTAAAGGGGCGGCGATTGGGGCAAAAACCAAATCGATCAATTGGGGGAGAAGATGAGTAATAAATGCAAAAATTCTGGAGACAGCCCACAAAGTTTGCAATTTTTGGATCTTTCCAAATTGCAAGCCCGTTTCTATTTATATATTAAGGAATGTCCCGACACCAGAACTGTTCCTTTCATATAAATGCACCACGGTTACGATATCGGAACTAGTTCTTTCATACAAATACACCACAGTCCCGATATCGAAACTAATCATTTTATGTAATACACCACAGTTCTGAAATCGGTTAGCTTTTATGAAATTAATTTTTGTTGAATTAAAGTAAAAATTAATTTATTGAAAAAGAAAATCAACATGAATGTATTAAACTAAATTTCATCTAATATATTTTTATTGAACATAACTGAATTGATTTTCTAATGTTTACCTAGTTAAAATTAACTTAGTTAGTGTATATAAGAAATCAAGTTAAGTAACATAATTAAATATGAGTACAAATATAAGTTATCCGTGTTTATAAGAAGTCAAACAATTGTTGACCTTCACGTAGAATAACTTAGTATAGTTAATGTTAATATAAAATCAAGTAATGTTTAATCTTTCACTAGCTTACCTCTATTTAGTTAGCATGTTTTCAATAAGTCATAAGGTACGTATGAGTCGGTGTTTGTAAGTTGAGTTAGATATTTGTGTTTTCTATGTCAAATAAAGTTAGACAGATTATTAGTTCAACTCGATTTAGTTAACTAAAGTTTGACTAGACAATAACTCAAATAAATTGAGTTAGTGACTAAAGAAACTCGAGTAAGACTTAACTTTTCACGACTTAGTCCCTGTTTGCTAGAACTTATTTTTTTGCTGAACTGACTTTCAAGTAAGTAAACTTATTTTAGTTAGTGTATGTAGAAAATCAAGTGAAGTATTATACTAGTTAAATTTAAGTAGTGTTTATAGAAAATCAAATAAGAAGTAACTTTACATTAGTTAAACTCGTTTAAGGTTTAAGATTGGATAAATTAAACTCAATTTAGTTACCATTGTCATAAAGTTAAGTAAAATGTGAGAATATTTGATTAGTAAAATATTGTGAGAATATTTGATTAGTAAAATATTGTGAGAATATTTGATTAGTTAGGTTACTTACAACTTTGGACTTGGGTTGACTAATTTTACAATACTACTTATTAAGTTCCGAGTCCGAAACTATTCCATTCACACATTTTTCCAGTTTCTACATCAGAACTATTGTATTCAAACATTGCACTACAGTTCCGATATCGGAAATCTTTCCAAACACAATTCTTTGTTTTTTTCAAAAATTATACTATCCAAACTCAATTTCGATTAATTTTTAGTTCAAATTTTCAACGTTCCTTTAAAGGAACGGGACAAATTCACAGCGGTTTACTAACCACCGCCGTGAATATAGCGCCGTGAATATAGCGCCGTAAATAAACAATCGCCGTTAATTCATTTTAAATTTACGGCGGTTAACAAAAGACCGCCGTAAATAACTATTACACGGCGCTAAAATTAGTTTCTTTATAGGAACTATATCAAATCACGGCGGTTCGGCGAAAACCGCCGTTAATTGGCGCCGCAAGTACCTCTTTCTGCAGTAGTGCGTACGTACATCATTGAATTTTTTCCCCACCATACTTAAAATATATATGTTAATCGGACTTTTTACTCACTTCAAATATATTTACACTTATATTTTTCAGTTCGGTTCAATAATTTTTTAAATTATATTTCAAAATAAACTCAACAAGAATTTAACTCCCACACTAAGGGTTATATGCTGAATATGATTCCTAATGAGGTTTCTTCTGCTTTCGATTTCCTTAATGGAACAAAGATAAGTGGGAAACTGCTTAATTACTTGTGCAGAAATTTTCAACCATCACCTTATCCTTGCTCCTTCATTTGTTCGACCTTAGATGCTAGCAAGGACTTGGCAAATGTCAAAGTTATGGTAAGCTATGAAACCCAAAAAAAAAAAAAAACTTATCCGATATCTTTCCTAGAATGGGGTTAACATGAAAAAAGTTTTAAAATCTGGGTTCAGAATTGTTGTGTTTCTGGTTTCAGGTGTTTCGCATTCACATATAATTCGCATTTGGCAAATGCGAATTATCAATTTTATTTTTTAATTATTTTTGCAATAAATTTCTTACTTGATATCTACATGGGAGATGTTGATTACGTGGCACTCCATAGTTCGCATTTGGCAAATGCGAATTAATTTTAGTCTGCATTTAGCAAATGCAAACTATATCTTTCCATATTTATTTTCTTTAACGTATATTTTATTCTTATTTTACATCGTTATATTTAAAAATTATATATTATTTTCAATTTGTAAATAACATTTTAAAAAAATCACTTAGCCTTACAAGATAGGTAATGTGAATTAAATTAAAAACATTACATTAATATTTCAAAAATATTGACTTTTATCTTTTTTAGTAATGATTCCATAATTTTGTAGCTTTTATTTTAACATTACCTTATTGTATATTTTGTAGCCTTTATTTTGTTACTTTTAAAATTATTATATATTTCTTGGTATACGAGATAACAATAAAATTATGAAACCAAATAAAATAACATCAAAATCATAGTCATGAAAGAATTGTTTAAATGAATATAAGATATTGTGCAACAACTAGTTTAAATGTATAAAATAAAAATTTACATAATGTTTTAACATGACAATATCATTCATAGAAGAATAAAATCTAATGACGAGGATTGCCGAAGTATATCAGCCAAAAATCTCGGATGGTCGCTGCCGACTGACGCGGATTGAAATTATACAAAATTTAGAGATTCAAAGGTTTGATTTGGGGATTGGTTATGTGAGGGGCGTTTTTACTGATCGCTCTGGATTTACAATTACTAAATGCGAAATAGTAAATACACGTGGATATATAACCACATGGTATTTGTTTTTGAACAATAATAATTAAATGCGAACTAGTTTATACTCCCTCCGTCCCCTTTTACATGTCTTACTTTTCAGTCAACATTTTCCAAACCATATTTGACCATAAATAAAAAGAGTATATTATATGAGGATTCTAACGATATATTATATGATAATATTATTATTTGTATACTATAAGTTATTAATGGTCAAATATGGTATGAAAAAAATTGACTTGAAAAGTAGGACAAATAAAAAGGGACGGAGGAAGTAGTTCGCATTTGGTAAATACGAAATACCCAGAATACTCCCCCAATTTTCACCCCAGAATTTGAATAACGTTTTTTTTCCATCACAAAACAATAAATTTTTCGAACTGATCCAACGCCAGAACTACGAAGTTGCAAGTTTCAACATACAGATATTTAAAAACTAGAAGTACCATCCATAGAGTTGTACACGAGAAACATCTGCCGTGTTTCTCAACTGAAATACTTCAATTTAGCATCATGCTCACGTGAAAGCAGAGTTAATAAAAGCTAAGGGAAGAAGAACAGCAGTCACATCAAGACTGAGCTTAGGCCTTTTCCTTGTTGCTCTCCAACTCCTTCCTAAGCTGCAGGGAGAAATCATCATTAACGTCATCATCATCCCAATCATCTTCCCACTGCTGAGTTACTTCCTTGCCGCCTTCCTCCTTGACATCCCACTCTGCTATTCACAATTCATAACGGGGGGTCAATATAAACAGATCAAACCAACAAAAGATACATAAACTCTAATGCTTAGAGAATGTCATTTAACACAGAGGGCCCAAAGTAAAGATTAGATGTGCAATCAAAAGAAGTTAGATTGGATTGAAGCAGAACAGGGAGATAAATGTGATTTTAAGAAACCAAAACACTCCTCGTTCCTAATTATTTCTTGCAATCCTTTACTCTAGTCGTAATTGTGATCATGCATTACAGATAAAAGCATATCATCTGCCAACCTACAATTTATTACTGCTCAAACTATACTCATGGAGAAAGGGGAAACAAACTGAAGGTAAATGGATGGGACAAATATAAGCAGGATATAATTGAGCTTGAAAATTATGAACTCAGAACTTTATTTCTAATGTAGCAGTGCTGGTGCAATTTGTTTGTCATTTTGAAACAATGATATTTCAATGCCCCATACAGAAAGTTATAAGTAACAATGCAGTAAAGAACCATAAATACTAAGCATTCTGAACATTCCTGAGACCTCTGGTCCATAACCCATGTAAATAGTCAGTCAATCATAATTTAAACTACTATAAGTACTATGCTATGTTTCTGAAGTACAAGCTGAAAAAGATACCAAAAATAGATGGCAAAAATAGCTGTAACTGCAGAAATAGAGATTTCCAGGGACTCTTAATTATTCAGCCTGACTTTCAAATTATAATTCTGATACTACTAGAATGTCTTATACAATAGACCAAGTACTGGCACAAATATGATTAAGAAAAAGGAACTGTAGTCAGGGATGCAATCTTTTTATTACCACACCTTTAACAACTGCTGACATGTGCAAGAAGAGGAATCTAATAACTCAAAAGGATTCTGGCAATGGCTTTAGACAAAAAAAAAAAAGGCAAAGCAATGAATAAACTCCAATAAGCTGCCTGATTAGCTTCTTATCAACATGACTGCTGCTTATTAATTTTATGTTGTTGCAAAACTAATCCTACACCCTTAAGTAAGCATCCATATCATACTAGTCACCTTAGTCAATGACTCTGGTTTTAGCAAATAATTTTGCAGTTAGAATTAATGAACTTTGTAGAGGTTATACCTATCATAAACAGCTAAATCCATCATAAAACAAATGATACAGCCATAACAAAGGTGATTTTCACTGGTAGAAACTGTGTAGTTTTGACTGGAAGACTTAGCATCAAGCTAAAAATTAAGACAGCATCAAACCATCAACTATAATAATAATTCGGACACAGATAATGAAATTGAGTTAACAAGTCACACCAAAAGGACATACAAACTCCATTCACTGACTTTCTAGAGTTAATTAATGATAAGTTACTAGCAAGAACCTATACTCATTGAATAAAATTTATACAATAGAAAGCAGGAAGCAAACTACCAAATACAGTTATGCAAATTTCACATCTTAAACATCTCACTTATAAGTCTACAATCTAAAGTAAACTTCACGCACTCTAAACAAAATCCTCCTCATGATACATACGTTCACAATAAACAAAGACCTCACTTAACCAATATCGCACAATATCATCCAAAGACTACATACCATAAGTTGAACCAGTAAAACCACAGGTATATAATACATAACAACAATAATCAATTAATTCCAGACAATTTAACACAAACTCAAACACCGGATCAACCCTAATTTTGCAGCGGTTGATTAAGCAGGAGCATAATATACCTTGATCAATCTCAAACTCCTCGAACTCATC
Organism: Cruciata laevipes; assembly: GCA_963678965.1. Lineage (NCBI taxonomy): Eukaryota > Viridiplantae > Streptophyta > Magnoliopsida > Gentianales > Rubiaceae > Cruciata > Cruciata laevipes. Next base: position 21,755,103 of record OY787637.1, read on the forward strand.
GTCATCTTCAAAAAGATCGATCTTCGCGTCCTCGGCCACCGCCTTAGGTTGCTCGGTTGCCATTGTCACTTTCCTGAAGCAGAAGCCCTAAAATTAGATAAACTAGGAGCAGATTAGGTCAAACCAAAAAACTCTCACACACAGAGAATCGTGAGAATCGGAAAAGCAAGATCGACTAGGAATCTGAAGAACAAACCACCTGTAGTTAAGAGGAATTTGCTGTGTAGACCTAACTGCGGAGTGAGGGAATTCCTTCGAGCTATTGTTGCAAAAGGGGAATTTTCTCTTCAATATTTATAAATAAATGTTGCTTGGCGCTTGAGGCTTCCATAATTTACGTTTACACCCTCAAAGTTTTATTAAATTATTAACCAAATCCTTCACTTTTTTACAATGACTTTTTTCCCCCAAAATTGTCGGAAGAAAAAGTCTCAAATAAGGGCACATTACGGTAAGGGCAATCTAAAAATATAACATTTTCTACAAAATAGAGGATTATTATACAAGAGTAATTCTCCTGTGAGGCAGCCTCACCCGTGAGCCAAGGCCAAATAAGAAAAATTTCATTGTTTCCATCTCATCATAACTCATTACCACCAGGGGCGGAGGGAGGTGGGGGCTGGTGGTGGCTTCAGCCCCCACCAGAAAATACAAATACAGTGTTAAATTTTTTTTAAATTCTAAATTAACCCTAAATTTTTAAAAAAAAACACAAATTAGCCCCACCAAAAATTATGAAATTACAACCATATAAATTAGCCCCCACCAAAAATAAATTCTGGTTCTGCCACTGATTACCACCTCATCAAACTTCGAATCCACCTCATCAAACATCGATGTCACTTTATCAAACATGTTATCTCATCAAAGCCTCAGTGTCACTTCATCAAATCTCACCAAAAAAAGGGTTTACTTTGTTCTGCCTCTTGGGTGAGGCTGGCTCACCCAAGAATTGGTCATTATACAATTATTTTAATTATTTGAGTTATATTTGTTTGAGGTTGATGTTTTTATTCTTGAGGTTGATCTTTTATTTGGCTTGATCATTTAGGTTTTGGGTCTGATGTTTTATTTGTTTTGATCTTTTAGATTTTGGACATATCTTTTCACTTTATTTCCTTGATCTTTTATGTTTTATGGCCCAAATAATTAATAAAATTGTATAATAACTCCCGGTGTTGTCATTAGTGGTCTCTTTTTGATTTGCACTTACCGTAAGGGGACCTTATAGAAGACGCTCTCTTGTCGGAAAATCGATAATCAATTAGGTATGAGTTTTGGTTAATTGGCAATCGTCAACTGGTTATATTACCTTTATTGTTATTGAAAAACTAGTTATATTACTTAGATACTAATTTGATTATTCAATAATACTCGTTAAATGATATAGTTCATTACAATTCATTAGTTGGTGTCGATGAATCCTTATTTTTTATTTATTAAACAAAAAGACCGATAATTATTTATTAATATTATTTATTAACCCCACACAATTCAAAATCTTGATGTGTCTCGAAAAGTTCAACTAAAATTATTTGGATTAGCCTACTGGTTAGGACACTACATTCGACCATTAATGATGAAGGTTTTATCCTCACATTCTCTGTCATTAAACAACAACACCCAACAAAATTTTACCACCATAATCCTACCCACACCCACAACATCAATTGTCACCCACATACGACCAACAATTGACTCATTTCAACCACCTTATGATAGCCCAATAAAAAATTCTACAACTCACCATTTCTGTCATCCAACAACACCGATCGCGCAACCCATTTTCCATTAAACATACCCACCCAACAAGTTCGTATTTCTCTACCCCGACCCACAAACAAGATACCAACAATTGACACTATACACCACTTTACCGATAATGGACCACTTCCTAGTAACCTTATCACAATTCATTCTCTTGTCAGTGACTTTATCATCACCCTCAACATCGATTAACAATTATTGGGTTCAAACTTTAAAGAGGGATGGGGATCGAAGGTCAGAGACGGGGAGATTGTTTGGGTCTCCCAAATCTACAGCTTGGAAGACGGAGGTGATGTGGTGTCAAAGGCGACACCATGGCCGATGTTCCTAAATAGAGTTAAATGTAGATTTATGTGATATTGATAAATATTTAAGTTAGTAAAAATGTAGAAAAATGTAAAACATGTGTGATTAAGGTCGAATAAAAATGTTGAGAGAAAGTATGGTTGCAATCAATTGGCGATCAAAGTCAGAAAAGTTTTTAATACGTCTTTTACTGAACTTATAATATTCCTTTGTGATTCATTTCCAATCCAAATTTCTGTAACTCTCATTTGAACAAATTTCTCCATTTGTAATTTAATTCTTATGTTGACCCAAATTTGACTTCCAAAATGTAAGTTCAGCGTCGGCTTCCCCTCGGTCTCGCACCTATAAAGAAGAACATTGTGAACACGAACTTTCTCATTGTTCTTCTGGTTCTTAGATCTATATTTAAATGATGAATAGAGCTGAAAATTTAGAATAACTAGTTTGTTGTGTTCGGCATAAATACCCTCTCTGTTGTATGAGAATGGGGAGGCATTTTCATGCCTACCACCAACCATTTAAGAACTGCACCGATTCAGATTTTCACGCACAACCCCAATCATTCGATCGAGAAATAATAATGTTCAATATTCTATAATAAAATTCAACCAATGCGTTAAAGCTATAAAATAGCTTTTAACTTACATAGACTTATAACCCACTACCTAGTGTTGAATACTAGTAACTCCAAAAACATAAACCACCAATGTAAATGCTACTAACTACCATGACGAATGCATGCAACCATGATTACTCAACACACTACATATACGCCACGGAGAAAGAAGAAGAGACGTCACGGAGAAAGAAAAAGAACACGGAGAAGAGACGCCATGGCGGGACGCCGCTGCCAAAGAGTTGTTATGCCGAAGTTTTATGTCACTAAGATTGATCCTCGAGACAAGATGGAGTTCCATATTTATGGGGATTGCATTGGTCCATATTGGAAATATATTAAGCTCATTTCGTGGATGAGGCTCAACTCTAGTGGTGCTAAATTTGGTGGAATTCCAAGTTTGAATGGTAGTACTAAACGCCCTTTCTTCCAAATTAAAGTCATCCTTAAAAGAAAATCAAGGGAGAGGTATGTTCGACCTTTGTATAGGAAGTCAAACATCTACTTAGTTGCTTTGACTACTGTTTCGGGTTGGATGATTTTTGATGTGCCCGACTTAGAAAAAGAATTGGTTGGTTATTCTGGAAAGATTTCAGAATATGATGTTGGTTACCATAAGTTTACACCGTGGAAGATTATAGGTCCATCAGAATTATATAAAGTTGTCGATTGTTATAATTTTAAACATTCGATCAAAGAGTGTGCAGAAGTTGCTATGGTTGTTGTACTCTATTTCAGTGAGGCGGCCATATTCTATCTGGTAGAATATGTGGTATTCAGCACTCTATATCCAACGAAAAAGAATGAAGTTCATGTTAAAGAAGAAGAAAAGCCGTTTCCCGATGAAGAAGACGAGCTCTATGATATAGCAGGTGATGAGAAGTATTCGTTGTTCAAGAAGGCCAGTCGAGCTAAATTGGAGCATAGTATAAAAAATGAGGTCTTTTCGGATAAGTTTGCTCTACTTGTGAAGAATTGGAGCTGTTGAGTGCAATTTGGCACGTGTACACTGTGACTGGTAAGAGGTTCATATTCCATGTTCCTGCAAATCGCAATTTGGTGAAGTTGTTGAATATCACAACGGTCAAGACTCTGAGGTATGCCCCCGGGGTTTTGTGTCGGCCAAATGTGGAAAACATTGAGCATGCAATTGAAGCTGAAAAGAAGAATGTGAATGGACATCTCACTAATGTGGAAGACTTAGCTAGATCAAGCGAAAAATGAATGTCGTCAGGTCTGCGATGATGGAGGGATAGTCCATGCCTCAGCCTCAGAATTATCAAGTGATGGAAAGAGTCTGATGCAATCACTCATCATATGATAGTGATGCCTTTTGGAGATTGCATTATGGAGATTTCCTTTCTTGTTCAATTTTTAGTTGTTTGGGAGTTAGAGATTTAATAGTATTAATACTCAAAAAAAAAAAAAAACACACTACATATACCCCCGTGAATACAACAAACACAACATTCAAGCTAGAAACTTGTTAGGAACCATTCTCATCCCCCCTTTCTTGGGCAACAACATGGAATCAGAGACGATGATGGAGGGATAGTCCGTGCCTCAGCCTCAGCATTATCAAGTGATGGAAAGAGTCAGCTGCAATCACTCACCATATGATAGTGATGCATTTTGGAGATTGCATTATGGAGATTTCCTTTTTTGTTCAATTTTTAGTTGTTTGGGAGTTGGATATATCTTATTATTATTAATACTCAAAAAAAAAAAAAAACACACACACACACACACTACATATACCCCGTGAATACAACAAACACAACATTCAAGCCAGAAACTTGTTAGGAACCATTCTCATCCCCCCTTTCTTGAGCAACAACATGGAATGAGAGACGAACACCTTAAAATTCCGATATAACCCTTTCAAATATTAAAAAAATTACCATAGTTAAAATACAACTTTATTTTTAAATAATAATAAAAGTATGCTTGTCACTTCCAGTATAAAAGTTGGATGACAAAAGTAATATTAGGACGCTAAATAGTCCCATCTTTTATCACTTGGCCCTGTTTGCTAGAGTTTATTAATATATCAGTTCAGCGAAAATATAATTTGATGAAATTCAGTTAATTCATTTATGTTGATTTTTTTTCAATACACTAATTTTCATTTCAGTTGAATCCAGTTCAGTTCATTTTAGTTTAACAAAAAGTTCTAGTAAACAGGGGCTTAAGTGAGTGATCGGCATAAGAAGGGTTCAATGAAATAAATATGGGTTATATTAGCATTTTCAAAAAACTTGGGATAGAAGGTACTAAAATTAAACCTTAACAGGGACCAAGCGATAATTAGTATATATCTCGTGCCACGAAACTGATTTTTATTTATCATTATTTTTTCCCATACCATTTGCACGTCATCCGTCTGCCAAAATAGCAAAGAACATTTTGAAAAACAAAACCCAACAAGAAATTGCCTGTGATTCTGAAGGTTTTGTCTACCCGTTTCTCAAATCTTTGCTAATATATTCTGTGTTACAAGCAGCTGGGTTGATCTCAGTCTCATTGATTTATGATTCGGGGCTATGGAGAATCAAGACGATCCAGTGGACGACGATTTGCTGCCGTGGGAAGGCCAGAAATCTGACGGTGACGATGATTTCTCATCGTGCGGCGAATCGGAGTTTGAGAGGTACTGTAGCGCTAACTCCGCTCTTGGTACACCTGGTAGTGTGTGCAGCTCTTCTGTTTATGAGTTTGCTGATTCTGAATTCGGGCCTTCTTCTTTTGATAGTCTTAGGCTCGGGGGCGGGCGCAAGAATTTAAAGAATTATGTGGCTGAGTCAAAATTATTGCATATTAGTGATGCTAGCACTAGCACTAGTTATAGAATTGCTAAAAGTGATGGGAATGATAAAGAAATCAAAAGGGTAGATTCACCGGATACTCTTATGAGGGACAGTGAGGTGGTTTTTGAGGGAAATGGCGTCCAGAGTTTGGGAAAGAATCGAGGGGGAGCTGTGGGAGATGGAAGTTCTTGTGCAAATGGAGGGGTTAGAGAGTATGTGAATATAGATGGTTTGAATTGTGAGAATAAGATGGGATCTAGTTCTTGTGATTTGGGCCGGTTGTATTTACATCCTGGAATGGAATTTGATGGCAATGATGTTGACAAATGCTCAGACGAATATGAGGCATCGTCAAGAGATGGACTTTCTGAGTTTGATGATGATTCTATGTCTGGTGGTGATTTGGAAGGGAGGAATTTTTTGATGAACAGAGAAGACGTTTTTGGGAACAGCACACATGCTAAGAATGAGATTGGTTTGTTTATGTCTGCTGGTGCAGCTTTTGGCCTTGATGATTGGGATGATTTCATGCAAGCAACTAGTGAAAGTCCTTTGGACATGATTCTTCAAGATGAATTTCTTAGTAAGAAACAACAATGTCCTGACGTTGATATTGGCTGCCATGGTTCTGTTACTGCCACTGGGATTTCTGGGATAGCTTCCAAAGAGTGTGATGAGGTGCTACATGTCTTGAAAACTAGCTGTCAAATTCAAGGAACTAGTGAATCAGGGCTACCTGTGGATGCTTCATTGCCGAAAATGGAATTTGGTGAACCAGGTGAACAGTCTACAAAAGAAAAACACTTGAGAGGAGTTGATGAATATATAGAAAACCATGAAACCAAATTTGAATTCGGAAACGATGAAATGGATCAGAATCTTAAAAGGGAAGGGATCACTTCAGATGCAATTACTGATATTGATAAAGGGAATGGACATAAAGATGCCTTGGAAGGAACTGGTGTTAGTTTTAATCTAGTTAGGGAACAAGTTGAGCTAGTGGAAACCAATGTAATGGGTAACCCTCTCACTAATGTTAGCCAACCTTGTTCTGTTGAAAGTATGGTGGAGCTAAAATCCAAAGTCTTCAAAGAGAATGATCCATTGTCAACGCGATTGCTATCTAATAAGAATCCTGGTGGCATTGTGGAGAATTCTCCAGTTCTACTCCATCACTTTGATGATCACTTTTCACCTGTGAAGGTTAGGTTAAGACTTTTTGTTGTTTGTAATTTACAGCATTAGTTTGCTTTCTATATACGTTGAATGGTTGTCTTATTTTATTATTTAAAAGTAATTGGGAAAAAGACCGACAATAATAGTGACATGTATGATGCCTTGTGAGTTGAAACACGGTAGATTAATTAGTCTATATTAGATCTATAATTTTGTAATGATTGTTGGTTTGTTTTCCCTACACAGCTACACTTTGAAAATTCTGAGGATTTTTGCTGGATAAAATGATGCAGAAGGGCTATTTTTAATTTCTTTTATTTCTTCATACTTGAGTGCTGCTGCATATTATATAACTTTGCTTGGCTAAGGACCTTTCTTCAGTATTTCTTTATTTTTTATTTCCTTCTTGATCATATTATGTCAAATCTTCATTTCCTTTTTCATTTTCTGTGTTGTAGAAAGAAAATTCGGAGGCAAATGTTTCTTTTGATGATATGGTTCACGAAATGGAAGAAATTTTACTGGATTCTGGAAGGTCTCCTGGTTCTAGGTTTATTAACGGCCAGTTAAGACATCAACCCCAGATACCTTTTCCTTCCAGAGATGGTGGTTCTACTGCTTCTACTTCTGGTACAGATGAAGTATACACTCATCAGCTTCCTCCTAGGTTTACTGGAGTTGAAGTAATCGGCGCCAGGCAGAAGGAAGGGGACGTTTCATTCAGTGAAAGACTAGTTGGGGTGAAAAAATACTCGGTTTATAGAATAAGGGTGTGGAGGAGAGATGAAAATTGGGAGGTTGAACGTCGATATCGTGATTTTTATGCTCTCTATCATCAGCTAAAGAAGCTGTTTCAGGACCAAGACTCGGCTCTTCCTCTTCCCTGGTCCTCTGTAGAAAGAGAATCTAGGAAGCTTTTTGGAAATGCTTCCCCTGATGTCGTTGCCGAGAGAAGTATACTGATTCAGGAATGTTTGCAATCAGTAATTCACTTAAAAATGTCTTCTACCTCCTTCTATGCTTTGCTACGTTTCTTGTCCCCATCAAAATCCAATATCAGTTCCCCTTCTACTCCACTATCAGATTCACCACATTCTTCAAGAGGTACAGAGGTACAGAATGAATCTGTGATGGGAAGCACTATATCCCTTATAGTTCAATTCCGGCCTTACAAGTCTGTCAAACAATTGCTAGAGGCACAGCATTATACTTGTGCTGGTTGTCGCAGGAGTTTTGATATAGGGAAAACCCGGATGAAGGAACTTGTACAAACACTTGGATGGGGCAAACCACGATTCTGTGAGTATAGTGGTCAGTTGTTTTGCTCAGCATGCCATAACAATGATAGTGCTGTCTTGCCTGCCAGAGTTTTGCAGCTGTGGGATTTTACCCATTACCCAGTCTCCCAGCTATCAAAATCCTATCTTGACTCTATCTTTGATAAGGTAACTTCTGCAAATGTTTTCTTTGATGTGGAAATATTAACTCAATTAAAGCTGTTGTATTAAGCATGTCATTAGGTTATAACATGTCATTAAGGCAATCAACTGAAATGATCTTTCCCTTTTCCATGATTGAATTTTAAATTGGTGAAATCACGTAAAATTCCTGTGCATTGTTAGGTGAAGATTAGACTCGTTACTTGCAATGCCATATTTCTTGAGATGCGTTATGTCGAATATGCTTTCAGTTTTTTGTTTTGTTTTGTGATTGCAGCCAATGCTATGTGTCAGTGCTGTTAATCCGCACCTGTTCTCAAGAGTTCCAGCATTACAGCATGTGAGAAATGTTAGAAAAAAGATAGGGGATATGCTTCCATTTGTTCGTTGTTCATTTCGTAAAGCCATTCAAAAGAGTCTTGGTTCTCGAAGATATCTTCTTGAAAGCAATGACTTTTTTGCTCTGCGAGATCTAATCGATCTCTCGAAAGGCATGTTTGCAGGTTAGCATTTAGTAAAAAGCAAGTTTTTTCTTCCTTTCTAGGATCTGTATAGGAGTAAAATTAATTGAATGTTTACTTTCAGTCATTTCTCTCTCCATGTATTCTAGCACTTAAATCTACAAGTGCACTTGACTCAGATGGTCTTCAAGTTCTGCTAATTTTCATTTAGGTTTTCCTTCTTTCTTTAGCTTGTCCTTCTTTTTTTCTTCTTCTTTCTGTTGAGCATCCAATACAGCTGTGAGCTTGAAGTTTATACTTCCCATTGTTATGTCTATCCCTGAAGGATTAGTTTGATGGGTAGAAAATAACCATGCTGTCATGCCATTAACCTGGGGGTTTCTCGTCCCAGTCTGCATGGGCAAAACCTACCTGTATTATGTGGAACTTGCTCCTTTCTTACTCTATTTCTCAATTTCTTGTCAGGAGGAATACCTAAACGTTTTTACATCTTTTTGCCTTGCAGCACTACCTGGGAATGTAGAAGTTGTGTCAAAAACAATACGAGAACATATCACAGAGCAGTGTCTCATTTGTTGTGATTCAGGGATCCCTTGTAATGCTAAACAGGCCTGCAATGACCCATCAGCTCTCATTTTTCCTTTTCAGGTAGGTTACCTTTATCACGCACGCAATACTTTGTATATTATTAGATTAAATAAATTATACCACTTTTAAATTATAAATTATAAATAAATTATACCACAGATAAATTATTTATCTGTGCATTCGTCTAAATTTCTTGCATATCTTCAGAAGTGAAACTAACCTAAAAATTCCCACCTTCCAAGAAAGTAGAAAGAAACCCCCAAAACATGAATTGTGTAAAGGCGTGTTAGAAATATTCTTCTCTGATAATCTCTTTATACTCTCTACAGGAAGAGGAGGTGGAGAAATGCAAATCCTGCATGTCGGTTTTCCATAAGCAATGCTTTGGAAGAACGGTTACCTGTTACTGCGGTGCCCATCTGAAGCCAATCGAGGCTAAGGGATTAGCCAGCAACACGGGTAAAACATTGATCCCAGCTAGAGACGATAAGGATCCAAATTCCGGGTTTTTTTCCGCTTTGCTGTCTAAGGTAATGACCCCAAGGCCTGTAATCGAAAAGGAATCCCCAAAACACAGTAATAGTAGGGGCCGTAATAGTACTGTGATCTTGATGGGTTCATTGCCAAGTACATCCCTCTGAGGTAAAATGTGGTGTAAAGTATAAAGTATTCTTGTTTTTGTATAGAGTATTCAATGTACCATGAACCCTGCATTCTTTGGTCTGTGTGTATTCTTTGTAACCCTGTAAATGCATAAGAAGCACTTACGAAGGTGCAATTCATTTTTGTTCGATTGGCCATTGTAAATTTCTTCTCAGTGAACATCCATCATTGGATTTTATCAGAGTATGACCTGAATTTTGAACGGCCAATTCAGTTCAGTACAAAAAATTTCGATCGATGCTGTTTAGTTTTGGTCTATAATTACTTTACAAAGTATGTAGTTTCAGTTCAATAGAAATCAGTTGGTGGAAGAGTACTACGCACAAGTTTAGAAGGCTTGTCAAGAGCTTGAAAGCACTATTGACAAGAAAGCATGACGGGTTCAACTATGTTTACTACGGAGTTCCTTATTCCTTAAAAACAATTAATGAGTTTTGTCTCAACAGTATGCTCTTTCAAATTAACTTAATAATATATCTATCGTATTACTTGGAATTAGTAATTGGTTTTGAAGAATAATGCAGCATTATTCCCTTTACAAGCTAGAAGTTTGAAATTGCCGCCTTAGGAAGCTTTGTCCAAATATGTATGCAAGCTTCTGCATAAACTTTGGTTTGTTCAGAGACAGAGGTAGCAAAAATGGGGATCAGTAGTTACCTCGAGCATCGTGATGAGACCTTCAAATGCTGCGGTTATGGTTTCTTGTTGCAGATCATATTCGTCTGCGTGTGCGTGATAATTGCTGGTCTGATGAATGGCCTCACATTGGCCTACATGTCGATGAACTGCGTCGACCTTGAAGTTCTCAAGAAATCAGGCGTATCCAAGAGCCGTCTCTACGCTTGTAAGCCACTTCATTCTTTCTCACAGCTCTGAACTTTCTCTGATCAATTTTGTCATTAGTTCTGGCATTTTTTCTGTGCTTAGTGATTAGTGAACATTCTTGCAGCTAGGATATTACCTCTGATCAAGAAACGCCACTTGCTGCTGTGTACACTTATTATTACCAAATCATTTGCAGTCGAGGTAGGCCATTTTAAGGATGGCAAACTTTGTAGTTATTTGCAGTTTTAAGGTAGCACAAAACTGAGCCTTTTCTGTTCTTAAGGCGCTTCCCATTTTCCTCCATAAATTGGTCCCAGAAACAGCAACCATCCTCATTTCAACAGTACTAATACTTCTGATAAGCGAGGTAAGAAGTTCAGACAACAGTTTTTAGTTTAAGAAACTTAAGTGTCTTGTTTTATTGATCATTAATTGCATGTTTCGTGCGCAGATTATACCGCATTCTGTTTGTATAAAACATGGTTTATCGATAGGTGCTGCTTTGGCTCCTGCTATTCACTTTCTTGTATGGATTTGCTTTCTCGTGGCATATCCGACGAGCAAGGTACCTTCATTTCCATTAATGGAGTTCCATATAGCTATTAGTTATGCATCTCTCTCAGGTATTTCTTGCTTCAGCTTTTAGACCTTTTGCTTGGAAAAGGACGAACTGCGCTGTATCGCCGGGCTGAACTGAAAACACTTTTTGACTTGCTTGGAAATAAGGTACTACTGCAATTTTTCATTTCTCCGTTTCATGAAGAACCATCTTTTATTTTTCTTGTTTTTGCAGGCTGGGAAAGGTGGCGATTTGTCACACCACGAGGTTTCGATCATAACAGGCGCGCTTGAGCTTACCGAGAAAACAGCTGAAGATGCAATGACTCCTGCATCTGAAGTATTTGCTATTGACATTAATGCCACACTTGACAGGTAAAAAAGGCTGATGCTGAAACCTAATTATCTGATTTAACGTTGTTGAACATTTGTCGAGAATTTTTAGCGTTGTTGAACTGTACAAACAGGGAGTTGATTAACTTGATTCTGAAAAAGGGGCATAGTAGGGTTCCAGTTTACCATGGGAAGGCAAATGACATTATAGGCCTTATTCTGGTATGACATTTCACTGCTAATTAGTATTTTTCTTTGTTGTACTATATTCTAAATGTTTGATTTAGCTGAAGGTAATATAAATGCAGGTTAAAAACTTGCTGACAGTTAAACCCGAGGATGAGGTACCCGTCAAGAACATCACCATACGTGCGATTCCTAGGTAAATCTGCCATACATATTGAAAGACAATAAACTTTTTAGTACAAGGAAAGTCTGCTTGGACTTATGCTTTCCAAAACTGATAGGATTCAAGAAACAATGCGGTTAGTTGAACTGTTGAATCAGTTTCAGAGAGGACTAAGCCACATGGCTGTTGTTGTTAGACCAAGAAATAGGTATCGCGATGGCAGCATTCAGCCTAAGAATAATGGTGAGCAATGTTTGTCTTCTTTCTTTCTTTCGAGATTTTAACAGAGAAAAATGTTTGCCTTTCAGTAGGAGAAGTAAGATTGCAGGTTCACAATGAAAACCAGCTTCACCTAATCAGAAGCTTCAGAAGTTCGCTGAGGATATTCAAAACTTCGCCTGGAAATGAGCATTCTTGGAGAAGAGGAAGCTCGAGAAGTAGGAGGTGGTCGGGAGAATCACACCCCGAGATACTGAATATAACCGATAATCCTCTGTTGGTTGAGCGTCGCTCTGAAGAGGAGGTGGTTGGTATAATCACCATGGAAGATATCATGGAGGAGTTACTCAAAGTAATTGTTTTGTTTTGTTTTGTTTTCCATTTTTATTTCTTTCTCTTAAAGAAGAAGTTCCATTTAAGGCCATCATATTTAACTACAGGAGGATATCTATGATGAAATGGATCACTTCGGCTCCTCTCGCGCAAGTTTATACGTTTCTTCACAGAGACTTTGATGAACAATGTTTTTTCTATAATTCCTCTAAATGTACTCACAGAAAACAAAAGTTGTTGAAATGAAATGCTACATTTGTAATGTATGGTTTCATGTCTAAATATCTACTAGCTTCTGCTGTATATATTGTTTTTTCGTTAAACGTTTGTCTGATGTATCCTAGGAAATCTCTGATCAATAAATCATTACGACAATGATCAGATCATTAAAAAAACTTGCTCCCTTCTGATATAATGCTCAGGGCTTCGAGTTGGAAGTCATAGAGCAGCACACTGAAAAGTCTGAGGATACCATTTTTTCAGAAGGTGGTGCTTCAGCTTCATTATGAGTACAAAAAGACCGTAGCACGGCATATGCAGCAATGCCACCGAAGAGTACCTGAAATTTTCAGAACAAAATGTTTAGTACCATAATCCAACGAACAGAATGGATTTCTGTAACGTTTTACGGATTTTTGAATGAAGAACACATACCATACTGGAGCATATGGAGAAGACATGTCGAGAAACGGATATGGCCACCTATTTTTGGAGGTTGAATATGTTAGTACATTTGATTAAATCCATATCTGTGAAACCAAGGAAGAACAGATGAGGTCTGCTTACCAAAGTGGCTGGCATGCATGCAGGATCCACTGAAAGAGTACATAAGCAACTGTCCACAGGAAAAAATACGCGATTCGGAACCAAGGAAACCGCTGAAAAGGAGACAGAAACATCAGAGGAATTCATACATAAGTTTGAACTAGCAAGCCACCAGAAACTCACCAAGCAGTTTAGGGCAGTTTCTGCAAGCAGAAAAACAGCGTTGATCGAGTGCATATTGATGATTATCTGCACAGTTAAGTTCAGCCATTCATCAGCAGGAAGCTTCAAGTGAGGAAAAATGAAAATGCAGCATAACTCTGAAGTTCACAAGGTCTCTATTTTTATAAGAAACTTACAAAATTAAGACTGTAGTCTTTGATGGCAAGAAATGGTACAATTATGAACCAAAAAACGCAGTCGGTTAGCAGCACAGCTCCAGCATTCATCTGAAAAGACCAAAAAACACAAATATATCACACTTTTGAAGAAGAAAATGAATTCAGAAACCAGCAACATTCTTGTGGAAAAGATAAAAGCACTGAATTTTATGAATACCTGAAAAATGATCTGAAAAAGATAACTCCAGAAACCAGCAATTTCCCTGTCATGCTCTTCAATAGGACCAAGGCCTTTGCCATAAACACCACCCTCCACATCGGTGCTCTGAACTCTATTTTTATGCAAGTAGCATCCACGAATGGAGAGCACAGATCCAAGCTACAAATTTGAAAACATCAAACTCAAAATTAGAAGGGGGAAAAAATACTTATTCAATCTTCACAGGATTATCGAATTCTCGACTACTCACCCCAAAATAGAATGTCACCAATGCAAACGTGCACCTGCGAATCGCGAAAAATGCAAGTTTATCAGGATTGAATTCACAATTCACATTGTCCAAACCACAGAAACAGAATTTATTGACATTTTTTTTCTCAATAACTTACTCAGTGTAGTAGTACATAATTTCACCTCCATCAACAGCAACATTGAGGATGAGCATCAGTAAAAGGACACCAAAAGCAAAGAGCCTCAAAGCAAGAAGCCAAGCAGGATGAATGGTTTTGAGGCAGGGCTTCCAAACTTCATCCTGATACAGGATTCCAGGAGGTTCCTTCAATCTCTCCCTATCAGTACCTACTTTACTCGAATTCTTCCGATGCTCGTGTTTCGATATCAGCATCGAAGAAAAAACCAGTGCTATCAGAATCCAAATGGAACAAAGCAGCATCCTCCAGTTCAGCCAGTAACTCGCTGTCGTCGTGTCTGCTGTCCTGATTGGCTGCCATGAATGCTTGGAAGGGCCTGTGAGGATATTCATCCTGCCGAAATCGCCGACTAACCCCGAATGAATGAATGAAATGGTGATCAAGGTTTTCTTGAGAGAAAGGTTTTCTTAATGAATCTTGAGAGAACTGAACAAAAAAAAAAAAAATCAAGAATCAAATAATAGTTCAAAGAATGGCTTCTTCTACAAAGAATGGTGTGGAAGTAAATACAATGAAATGAAAGGAGAGATTCTAAGCTCTTTCAAACTACTCTACTAATTGGCAATTCCACACAGAAATGGGTGTTTTTGCAGCATATTTGCACAGAAAGACACATAAGAAAATCCATAAAGATGAAAGGTGGCATGGATATTAATTTGAAGCAAAGAAAAGTGGGAATATATACTTTCAGGACAAAGAAAAGCAAGATACAAATTTGGAGGAATGAGAGATGATGCTTTGCTTCTTTGCTTTAACACAGAAAAACTAAAGAAAAATGAAAATTACACATATTCTGTTTTCTTACACAATAAGCTTCCTTTTTATTTTTAATTTCCCCATACGAACTTCTTCTAACAAAGACTAGTTTATGCAAAAACCTATGCATAGTTCCATGCAAATACAATATTATTATAGTTACATTTCTTTTTGGGGAAAATAAGGTTTTTGCAGCTTTCCTTGTAATAAACATTGGAGAAGAGCAGCCTTGTGGAATGTTGGGGGACCCTTCTTCTCTCTTTTAAATTTTGAGATGGATTTTGTGTTGGATGGATTTGCTTTTGATATTGTTCTCTTTTAAAAAAAATGTTTATATATATATAGTAAGTATACTTTTTGTTTAAATTAAAGTATTATAATCATGTTCTAACCATTTCTATATGGACTTTTTACTTAGTTTTTAAGGATAAAACTGTATGTCTTATTTCGTGTCGGAACCAAAACTTTTTCCTAAAGTGAACTGAATAGAGGATTTCTAAGTCAGAACACTAAATCTTGCACAAAACACGCTAATACCATTACTCTCATTATCCAATACACATTAACTATCATTAGTTCTACCATAACCTTATGGTAGGACGGTCTCACCCAAGACTTTGTATTAACCTAATTGCCATATGATAAGTTCATCTATCTAACTCAAAAAAAAAAAAATTATCTATCGTCTCATTTCATTCTAAGTTTCTAAGTGTATGATTACATTAGTATATAAATTAGATATATATTACATTTATAACTACTCATATTTTCATTTTCCAAATAGAGTCAGACAAAATCTCTGCCTGAATTTCTCTCGTACGTACAAATGAAATTAAAAACACCTATTTTATTTTTAAAGTGTAAAAAAATGCATAGATGTAACGTTACAAGCATGACAGAGATGTCACGTGAGATTAAGGCAAATGCATGCAATCCAGATGGATTATGATTCGTAGGATAAATAAAGAATACGAGGATAAATAAACATTTTTAGTAGTACGCATTTATCGCAAAAAGACTTGATTGTTCACTTTTCAATTTTCATGACCAAAATTGATCAGATTTATACAGAAAATATTAGTTTAAGAAAAGTAGGTTAATTATTTTGATCGATTTTAAGAAAAGCTGTTGACTCGTGTCGGTGTTTAAGGGTGGGAACGGTCAACAAACTAAACAGAAAACCTCTTTTCTTTTTTCCTTTTTTATTCTTCTGAGGGACCTTGTGTTTCTCTCTCCTAAATTTTTAATTTTCGGGTTAACCATTTACAAAACAAAAAAGTGATAAAAGATGATATTTTTTTACCAATAATTTCCCTCCAAATTAGGCTTTATATAGTTTTACTCACATCAAAAATTTGCTTTAAAATATGACAGAAAAATTGACAGCAAGTGAAAATAACAATGAATTAGGATAGTAATTGAAATGTAAACACTCCCTAGCTGATTTTCTAGTAACACAAAATGAAAATTGTATCGTTTGATTATTGATGGTAAATCACACCTAACACACGTGTTTAAAAATTAGAAAATTTGATCAGTACTTTAATGGGGTTACTATTTGCAGGACCAAATTACTACTGCAGGACCACATTTCACCTGATCAGACGCATTTGCACCCAATTAGTTTTGCCCAATTCAAAATGCAATATCTGATATCTTAGTGGGTCAAACGTACAATTGAGTTGGGCAAAACTAATTGGGTGCAAATGTGTCTGATCAGGTGAAATATGGTCCTGCATTAGTAATTTGGTCCTGCAAATAGAAGTTGCCTACTTCAACATGTATTTTTTTATTTTTGTAAAAATTGTGAAAAAAAATGGAAATATTTAAGTGTAGAATATATTTTTGAAGCAGCAATGATATGGAGACAAATAATGAAATTTGAAATATGCGTGAAAGTTAGCCCAACTTGGCAAAGCTTGGAATAAAGCAATGTGAGGAAAGTCACCAATCTAAATGAAATAGGAAAATGATAAATTGATAATAGCATACTGAAAGTAACTAGTCATGAAAAACCGACAAAAGTACACTACAAGATGATAGCAACATAACCTTATTTTTGTGCCTTGTTAAGAAATTATTCCTTGGCTAACACACTTTGTCCCAAATGAATCACAACCAAATTATTCCTCCATCTAATTTTTTGAAAAAATATAATACTTGTTTTCCACATTTCAAAATACAAGTATAAATAATAATGAGGAAGGGTTTAGTTTTTGCGAGTTTAAAAAATTATACACATTATCTTCAATAAATAATATAATTTATACTACAATATTATACTAATCAACTAGATACTAAATATAATTTATATTATCCAAATTTATATAATAATCATGTCTAAAATATCATTTCTTTCTCATTCAACTTTTTGTTGGCACTATTCAGGATGCCAAAGTTGAAGAAACAGAGGGAGTACTATATAGATTTACCAGTTTTTTCGGGGACTAGTAATATTATGAGAAAAATGTCCATCTACTTACAACGTGTTTTTCTGAATTTTAAAAAGTGTAAAACATTATTCATTAACTGACGTTGACTTTGTAAAAATGTATTTCCAACTATTAGATGATTTGAATAAACATATAATTCATGGTCACCTCCCTCTAATATTGTAGTATGAGTTCGTGTAAATGAATTATGCAGATTCCATCACAAATTGACGGTGATTTAATTAATTAAGAAACATATAGATAAATAGCAGAATTGTGGTAGAAGCAACTAGAATAACGCGGTGCCTGACTTGTGGCTCAAGCAATTTATGCCATGCAGATGCAGGTGTCCACAAACTGTCGTTTCATATGTACAGCTACTCAACTAATTAACACTGTCTAATATTAAATAAATTAAATATTTTATTATGGTTTTCAAAATCTACCTGAAAAATATTTCGAACCGTATTTTATATGTATGCATTCAATATTTCAAACAACTGAATTCAGGGGGAATAAATCTGAAAATACTTACCCATTTCGCTCTAATTACATGATTTTGTCGGTGTTAGATTTTGTAAATGACCTCATCTAGCTAACTAATCGTGCGTTAAATCCATTTAGGATTACACTTGGTTATAGATATTAAAATACTTTACTAATTGTCATATATATATTATGGGCACAAAAATCTGATTTGCTTATGAAAATTGAAAAGCATCCATGTTTTTTTTCCTTTGAATATATAATGTATATCGCTTCATCACTAAGTAATTAAACTTAACATGAAAGCGATAAGATTTCATATATAATGGAAAGTGACACATTTCCACAAGTACTAAGTTAATTCAACAGGAAAATGTTACCTGATGAGTATGTGGTGTAATATTATCAGTTTCGTTGAGCTCTGAGATAATGGTTTACACTCGTCCTCTTTCCTCTCCGTCCCACCTCAACCTACATATATTAACACTCATTAATTTAATTCAAAAAATTAAACTAAATGTACATTAATAAAAGCGTAAACAAAATTAAATTTTGGGTTAAAATTAGATTACACGTCGAAGGATAACAGATTATCTCACTAGTCTTGTTTTATATGATTCTTTTAATTGAACGTTTACTATCCTAACTATGAGATAGAATTACATGTTCTAATAACCAACACACCAAAGAAGAAGACATGTACATATTTGATGTAATTTCCCAACAAATGATTACACATAACAATATATTACTAGCTGAGAGTTGAGTACGTGTGGGTGAGTTAGAATTAATACTCAAAAATCGATCAAAATATCTTCATTTTTAAACTAAAAATTCTCATAATTAATTGGACACCAAAACCTCCTCTATAGACTATACACAACATAAAATTCACATCTGGTGAACATTATCATATCCATTCAAAATATTAACAAGAAAAGGTATATATATGATCGAGTCTTACCTGAAATTCTACACATCAAACGATCTCTAAATGTTAATACGCGTGCAGTGAAAAAATAAGAAGAGTGTAGATCGAAGAGCACCTTGAATAGATGTGAGAGAAGAGTTTGGAGATAGCTTCTTACAAAAATGGTGCCAAAACTCATTCGATAAAATCTCTAATGTCCATAAATAGAGAAGTTGAAGAAGATATTTGCCGGTTGAGGTTTGAATGGGAAAAGACCTGCAGATTAATAATCGAAATTGAATGGCAAGAGAGTTAGTTGGAAAATAATATAATTGCACCGATTCTCAAAGATAACTCATTCATTTCTTATGTGTTGCCAGCTCTAGTTTAATGTCTCTAACGAACTCATCAGATGTTTAATGAAATTTGTTGTGATTTTCACATCAGTTCATTTAGTTTATAATCTTCTATTTTCCAACCAAAATTAATAAATATAATTGATGACTAAATTAAGGCTGGAGATCAAGATCATATAATTACACCTCCTCAACTCCACTTATCAAACCAGATTGAAAAAAAATTGGACAGTAATTTTAGCTATAATCTATTATAAATCCCAATTGAATTTTAATTTTCGTAATTTGTAAGAGTGAAACTAAATAGTGAATAGATGTTTCTAATTTGTAAGACTTCAAAAAAAAATTTAAAAAATTGTAAGACTTCAAAACTAAATAGATGTTCTAGAACAATAGTTCGAAGTCTTACAAATTAGAACATCTATTGAGTCCTTTTTTAGAATGCACATCTATTGAGGGGTTGAATAGCAAATAGAAGAAAGCAAAGCAGAAATTCTTTTGAACCAGTTAACACTTCTGATGTCCGAATTTATAAGATCTTCCCAGAGGCGCATAATTTAAAAACTAGATGGGAAACTAGAAATGCTGTTTTTTTCCCATAAAGATGTTACATGAATGTGTATCTGAACTTGTATCCTCTCAACCAATCTTCACCTTTCTCGAAGTAATCATCCCTACTAAACGTCTGCTGAGGAAACCGCAGACTGTCTGATGCGTACTGAGAGGCCCCACGCCATGCATCGTAAACTGGATCCAGAGCTCGAACGATGTTTATCTCTGTTCCCGTTGGCCTGATCATTCGGATTTCTGATTCCAGACGCTCCACTATACCTGGGTATAGGCTACTTCCACCGGTCAGAAGGACAGATTTTGTGAGCTTCTCCTCCAGGCCTTGATCATCGTAGGGCAATCTTCTGATAGTGATCCCAGTCATCTCACCCATACCAGACTGGTCTATCCCGATTAAGCTAGGCTGGAAAAGAACTTCAGGACATCTGAATCTTTCTACTCCTAGGATGATTTGAAAATCTTCCTGGGTTAAGGGTCGAAAATGTTGGGTCTCAGCGGCTGAGGCTCCTGTTTCAGACTTGGGAAAGAAAGTGGGATCTATTTCCTGTGCACGTATGAGATGGACTAAAATTACTTGAATGAACGAGGAACACGAACAAGAACACATTTCAAAGATACTCCTAGTTAAAAAGGAAAACAGTAGCTGCTAACCTGAAGTCTAGCTGAGACACGAGCAAGTTCTGCTTCATCAAAGGGCTTATCATATTCATCGTCATCATTGTCTTTACTCATGAGCTTGTACAGTTGCCAATCTTCATCTCTCAAGCCGAAGGTGTCTTCCCCCTTCCCACGATCAAATGCTGCTGTTGTCAACAGGCGCATTCTCTCCCTCTGGGCTGCATTCAACCTCTCTCCACGGCCTACATTCTGGTTTCCATTTGTGTTGTTGCCATTTGTTTTCAAGCGTTTTCGCTGATCCACTCTCTCAGAAAGCTCCTGGTACTTGGCACGTAGCTGTTCTAAGTACAACTCCGGGTTCTCTCTGAAATCAAAGAATAATAAAATAAAGACTTGCATCATAGATAGCTGGAATTATATTTTAATAAATCACTACAAATTGAAAACTTACAAACGCTTTGCTTCCTCCCTCTTTATTAGCTTTTCCTTTTCTAGTTCCTCTTCCGCTTTCCTCTGTTTAGCTCGTTGCCTGGCATCATTAGTGGACTTAAGGAACAACTGCTTCCTTTTCTCTTTGAGCTGCCATGATGATATCAGAATGTAACTCAAAACTAAGATTAATCACAGAATGGTATGACTCAATAGGTGTAGAACGAGCACCACTGTATTATAATAATAGGTACGTCATTTGATATTATATCCATCACCCTGGGAAAAGACTTCCACCAATTCCCAAATATAAAAGAAACATTAAGATCGACTTCTAGTGGGTAAATAGGAACACACCTGCTCTGGCGTCAGCATCTCGTCCGGGACATTAAGAAGAGTGTACTTGTCAGCAGTAGAAGAATCCATCTTCTCTTCATTATCATTTTGTTCACCCTTTGCTTTACGCAAAGACTGTGTGGATTTCGTAAGATTAGTTTCTATATCCTGTCTAGAAGCATAGCCTGTAGATTTAAGAAAAGCAGGAGCATCACTTTCTGAAATTTGATTGAGCTGAGTCAAGAGGAATTCCAGTCCCCTGATTGAATTTTCAAGTTCATTAATTCGAGAGGATCTCTTTGCTTCAGCCATGTCCCTTAGTCTTTGACCCTGTCTCTCCTTCACAGCAGCCTTTCTGGCAATTTCTTCTTCTGAGGGCTGTTCTTCAACGGGTGGAGGAGTCCAAGGGAGCTGCCAGCACCTGGTTTTTTCATCAACTTCCTTATCTCCTCTCTGTCACAGAAATAGGTCAGTCAAATTAATACGAGAATTAAAGTGAAGGCAGCCAATTCCTGGAAAGGCATATCACCTGAAATATCTGAGCTTCTGTGGCATAATCAAGGGCAACATAGCAATGTTCCATTTTCAGATCTTCAGCCTTTTCCCAGGTCAGATGAGAACTGTCACATATGAACAATTAAAACAACAAACACAAAACAATTCATAAAAGATTTCACTGGGCAACAACTTCTCTAGCTCACCTATGATGTGGGAACTTAAGTGAAAGAAGCTGCTTCAGATAATCAGTAACATGGTATCCACCTATATTAGTTCGGCAACATGCTTCATACACAGGCTCTCCATTAATAAACTGAAAAGGAAGAAACAGATGTAACATGTTACTATTTTCTCACGTTAATCAATTCGAGGTCATCAAAATGAATTTCTTCAGTAAAGAATAGTTGGAGAGATATGTGATCTCTTTACTTGCAAAATGAAAGTAAAGGAAATTGAACTTACTGGGATAGCATGAGTACTCATGAACCCAGAACAGATAGCAAGACCATCACTTGCACAGATTCCCCTACTCTGATTGAACTTATAGCTGAAAGCAGCATCGACACCATAGGCTGGAAAGATAAACGTAGACGATACACTTCATTGACAATATTAAGAATATTCAAATCTAAAATGCGCGACAGCCCATACAATTCAGGCCACAGTAGTAATATGTATAGGGTGGAACATCCTGTTGAAAATAAATCACCAAAACAACAAAGAGCTTCCATGAACCACAAGCTGAATTACTAACATTCATACCTATTGAAGGCACTCCGTAGGACTCAAAAAGAAGTTCCGCCATCCTACATCGAGATTGGTTGGGGTTGCAAGGGCATTCAGTAATCAACACAGGGTGATTGATCTGTTCTGCCACCAAAGACAAATTTAAGAAAAAACATCCAGCTCTTACAACTTTAACACGACATACAATTAACAAGTTATGATGAAAGAAGGTGACTTCCCTATTGGCCCCCTTTGGTCTAAAATAGCCTTATGCAAATGATTTGGATGAGGTTTAACAGTAATCTAATATGTTCATATTAACATTTAACATTTGAACCAGTGTCTCAATCAGATGATGATCCTAGACTCAGTATATATTAGAGTTCACGCAGTACTATATGTAGATTTGCAATACCTATGGGCTGAGTATTTAACTCAACATGTGTACTAGTAGTTATATCAGTAAAGACGTGGACAACAAAGCATACAGCTACCAAGCAATATTTCAGTAATCATCAACATCAAATCATATCATGGAAAGAAATAGAGAAATCAAGCAGCGTTCATCCTCAATAAAACTAAACATCTGATTGCAAATTTATGATCAGTCAAAATCTGAAAAGCAATTGCAATGAACCACATTGAAAATGTAGGAATCATACCTTTGACTGGTCAGCACCTAGCCTATCAAATGCAAAGTCAAGAACCTGCACACACATGACACAAAATAGCTCAAAACAACTTCCTATGAACAAAAGTGATGCAAACATGTAAACTACAAGCTCAAGAATATCTTACGTATTCCATAATCTCAAATTGATAAACAACATTGCCTTCGAAAGCTGAGCGAGGCCCCGACCGTGTGCAATCAAAGTATCTCAGCAACTCAGGGTTGTGATCACCAACCACAGTTACAGTTTCACCTACAAAATTGAAGTTAAAAAACAGTACTAAGAAATCCTACACTTCAGAAAGAAATTAAATATTCCAAAAACAAATAATCCTTACCAGTAGTTTTGTGGCGAGGCCTCTGAACAATATTGCGGAATACAACCCTAGGATTCTCCTCTCCCGCCCACCTATACATTATACCAGTTCATAAATTCCAGCATTCTAGCACTAATCAATCAATAATTATGAGAAAAATCAACTAGTACAATTCAGAAAAGACATATAAAGAGCTGAAGCTAGGGTTTTAGGAGTCTACCCGATGCGGAAGTAGGAAGCTCCATTGTCGATGACAATGGGAACGGATGAATCAAAACGGCTGTAATCAGACTGTCTAGCAATCTTCGATATGAACGGCATTTTTTCTGCCGTTTGAAACCCTGGGAATTGCAGTTGTCTCAATAGGCGCCGTTGCAAAGAACTTTGCCGAGGTGAGAAGTCAGTTCATGGCTAACACGGTAAACACCTTCTGCTGCTCTCTGGACCGGTGGCAAGTTTTGCAATTATTTGACACCTGACCCGACCCAATTTGGAGTGTCTCCAATGATTTTGTTTAAATTACTAAGCTAAACTAAACTGAATTAAACTAATATATTAAAAAGTGAAATGTGTTCATATAACCCTCAGGGCCTCAGTTTTAGTTAAGTGCGAATATAGCCCTAAATTTTTGATAAATGTGATTATAACCCAACACTATATTTCTATTTAGACACTATAGGATACTCGGCAAGGCGCTTCGAGAGTGCAATAGGCGCTTCTCATTTTAATATTATAATGTATTGTAGTAAAAATAAAGAGTTAAAGACGAATATTAAGAGATGTAATTAATTCACTTTCTCTCTCTACAAGTTTACTTTCTCTTTCTACAAATATAAGGAATGAGATCTTCTCTCTTAGCAAAATCCCTATGATGTGAATTTTGATAGGGAATCTCATGGAGCAAAAAAAAACATCTAATTCCCTATATTTCATGAAAATCCCCAAGTTGGGGGAGTTGTTGGACTTGCTCTTACACTATTTTTGTTGTAGATCTTTACCTATTTACCTAAGAATGTTTAAATTTATAGGAATTTTGAATTACTATTTATTTTGAGAGAGTACCTTTAGTCCATAAAAATTTCTGTTAATTGACTCTTTTCGTCTATGTTCGTGATCTTAGAGTCGATAAATTATATTGCTTGTTCTGTATATTTGAAAATGAGCAAGGGAGGGTTTATTTATCTTGGTATGGATACATTTGGTTGTGAGTTTAGAGTGTACAACGGAAATGGTTGTGCAGTAGATAGATTGTGCTAGATAAAGAGGTTTCAAATGCTAGAAGTATAAAAGGTTGTTATGTAATATAGTTAAAGAAGAAATCTCAGGACGAAATTTCCTTAAGGAGGGGTGAATGTGAAGCCCCAAAAATTTTCTAACAAAACATAATAGTAGTTAAATAAAACAACAATATTTGTATGGGATGAGTAAGAAATAATAATGGTGTATTTTTAAAATTATAAAATAAGAAAGGGATATATATGTAAATAAATAATATATCTTGCTAGCTAATAACTTAAGATTGGGCTTATTAATAATTAACCAAGACTACTAATTCTACTTCCTGGAAACCCTCGCCGCTCCATTTCTCACTCCTTCAGAAAACGGGTTTGAAATCAAACAGAGAAATACAAGACTCCAATTACACAGCAGTGTAGAGAAAATTCGGAGAGTAGAAGCCACCGAATTGCTAAGGAGAGGAAGGTACCTAGGAATTGATAATCGCTTCTTAGTAATTTAAGGCGTATCACCATCATCATCAATCTAGAACCGGTAAGATACTTTTAAGATTGTAGAATCCTGAGTAGATTCTGTTTACTGGTGAAAAGACCTTGTGAGTCTGCGGTCTATGCATACATGTATCTATAAAATAATGATGTGGATGAGAAAAGGTTAAGGAATCAATTGGAGAAAATAGAAGATTTTGGGAGTTGAGAATTAGACCAAAATATTGAGATGAAGAGTCGACTTATTTGGTTAAGAATCGATTAGAAAAAAGGGTTTTGAATGTTTGTACTTTACATACTATGTTTTCAGCCCAATAAAGAAAGACCTGAAATTTAAAGGCATGTGTTTGATAAATTATAACTCAGATTGTGGTGAGTTTTGTTTCTCTGTAATCCTTGTGAGATAAGTTACAGTTTAGGATCTAGATTTGTTGAAATTGAATGAGTAATCAGTAAGATAATAAAAGTCAAAGTAACCGTGTTTTGCTTGCAGAAAAATGTATTTCAGTGAACTTGAATTTAAGATGATCATAGCCTTTTAACTCTAACCTCCATTTTAAAGATTTTCATATCGTTGTAAACTGAGAGATTTGTCTATATTCAGAAACCAAGAACGAACAAATTTGATTAATAAATGACCAAGAAAATTTGTTTTTGTGGGGACTGGTCAGCGGAAATCTATCAGTTTCATTTTAGTCATAGTGATGGTTTCATGTAAATCTTGAATAGTGTTTGATTAGTTTTGGTGATACATTATATTTGCAGGTCTTCCCAAAGCTCATAGTATTTATTCCACGAGGAAGGTGAGGGTTTTATCATATTTTCAAAATCTTTGTAATGCGCATTTCTCATTGTCTTGGCTTGAATGCTAGTGTAGCTCACCCACCCTATTAATAAGCCTTTTAAAAGGATCGAATAGCCCATGATTGCCCCTAGTCTTTACAAATTCAAAAGAAATAATCCAAAAGAGTGGTTTAAAGCAAATGATCCAACAAAAAGATTTTGTTTAGCCATGAATGTATAAATTTTGATTTTTGAGAATGGAATACTCGTACAATTTAATTTCAACCTTATTTGTGGCTTAATAAATAAAATTGAGTCATGGGTGATTGGATGCTTGAATTTCAATGGGTTGATTAAATTGATAGGATATATATATACAAAACATTTCTTTTATTTGACTATGATGTGTGTGGTGATTTTTGTGAACTCATTTCCCCCACCAATAACATCAAGTCATGGATTTTCTTAGGGTAGAATTAACATGTAATTAATGACATTAAAATTTCGGAGTACCCTTAGTTTTGAACATACATATTTTCATGAAAGTATTCCTATTCATCTAAAATATTTTACATCTACAATAGAATAATGCTATTTAAATAATTGTTTATAAATTTTATTAAAAAAGCCTATTAATAATTGCTATAAAGTGGAAATTAAAAAATTGAATACGTAACTTCCACTTTTAGTACTGTGTGCGTGTGTTAGTGTGTGTGAGAGAGTGAGCGACACATTTTCAGTGAGACAGGGTGATACACTGTGTGTGAGTGAGAGAGTTGTTTCCGTTTCCATGTCAGAAAATCAAAATGTGGCCTCAATTAACATTTCCCTTTTCGATTTTCATGGGTTTCGATTTTCGTTTGTTTGCAGAAATCCTGTTCGGTCGTCTTCCTCTCATCAACATCATCATCATCGCCTTTTGACGTTCTTGCCGTCTTCTTTCTTTGTCATATAAAATGGAAGGTAGTATGTCAGTATCATATCTTACCTCCTCTGTTTTTGTTTACTTCAATTTCATTTATGGTTATGATTATCTATGCTGTGGTCGTAATTCGTTTGTTTTGAGAAATCTATGGTGCTTTCTTTTTCTCAAGGGCTCTAAGATTCATGTGTACTGTGTTTAGGTTTAGCAACATGCATTTGCAAAATCCGTTCGATTTCTGTTTAATTGGTTGGTCACCAAGTAAAACTGAAGTTGGTTCCTTTTCGTCTTTCTGATTATCATGCTTTTCAATAGATTTGTGGATAATAGACGCATTGTGAAGTTCGAAATTTGGTCCTTGAAGAGGATAATTGTATTTGATTATGATGACAGCTTAGTTTTGCTCTGCTGTTAATTGCTGATTTAACAACTGAACTTATTCTTGTTATTCTCTGGAAAAAATGTGAGCTAACTGAATTATCATCATTTCAGGGCCGTCGAAGGAAATAAAGAGGCAAGATTGCTTGGATGATAGTGTCATGTCATATAGTCTGCTGCCTAGATTTTCATCCCGGAAGTTGCATTGGCTGCAGTTTATTTCCAAGGACTGGCAGAGACTTATTTTGGACCGGGATTTTATTAAGGATAAGATGAAGCACAAAGAACCACTCTCTGGTTTTTTCTTCCAGGAGGCGTACACGCTGAATGCTGGCGAGGACGTTGATCGCGTCAGCTACATCTCCCCGGAACCTACTGGAGTGCACACCTCAGTGCTTGATTTTCTCCCGGAGCGCGTGGTTCTACTCGCCTGTTGCAATGGCCTGGTTTGTTGCCGGAGTGTGCTTCCGTCTCCAAAGCCGCAGATCTATGTCTGCAACCCCTTGAACAAGCAGTGGACCAGTTTCGAATGGAAAGCCTGTGACAGACAGGCTAGTGTAGCCTTGGCGTTTGACCCTATCGAGAAGCCATTCGTCGTCGGTGGCTCCATAAACTACAAGGCTGTAGTTCTGTCTCGAGCTAGAGGAAAGCCTGGAGAGCCTGAGTTCGAGTTTGAGATGTACTCGTCGGAGACAGGAAGCTGGACACGATCAATGGAGAAGTGTGAAGGCAAGGCTGATGTTTACAAG
This sequence comes from Cruciata laevipes, assembly GCA_963678965.1. Classification (NCBI taxonomy): domain Eukaryota; kingdom Viridiplantae; phylum Streptophyta; class Magnoliopsida; order Gentianales; family Rubiaceae; genus Cruciata; species Cruciata laevipes. The sequence continues at coordinate 21,782,963 of OY787637.1, forward strand.
AACCATGGGATTTATGTGAATGGTATGCTGTTTTGGCTGACAAATGGGGAAAGGATACTGATGTATGATCCTGAACAGCAGGTATCTATGGTGATTAGGGTGCCCATTCCGTTTGCCGATTTGGACTACAGTGGTGAGATGTGCATTGGTGAGTCCGGGGGAAAGCTCTGTTACGTGCTGCTGACCAGTGAGAGACTCCAATTATGGATGCTAGAAAATCCATATGGAAGTCAATGGGTTCTTTCAGTTTCTGTGGAGGACTTGGAGGAGTATGATTTCAACTTCATACTAACTCAGAACCTGAGGCATCCTGATACTATCAGAGGTGATGGACTACTGGATCTGTTGAGTTTCAAAGATGGGGTTCTGTTCATGAGGTACTTCTCTGAGTTCTGTGCGTTTGATTTCGAGACAAGGACCAGGAAAAGGCTCTGCAGCTGTAGTCAGCTGGGAAGATACGCGACGATTGGTCCAATAGTCCTTCCGTATCTAATGAGCTTGGTTCCTATTTAGAGCTGCTGGTTTTCTTGCAAGTTTGGACACGGAATTTCTTGTTTTGTTAGCTTTCTAAGACACCTTTCACCTTGTGACTGAAGATTGCCATTTTTATTTCTTCTTTTTCTTTTGCTGTTGCAGATTGAGTATTACTTCATAGCTATTTTGGAACAGTACTGTTTTGTGTTAATTTTTTGCAAGTTGACAGTAAGTTTGGATGAATAATTTGGTGGTTTTTTAGTCTACTCAGACAACTTTCAGTTCTTAGCTTTCACTGCAGTCTTTTGGTTATTTTGCATTCCTTTGATTTATCCTCATTTGATGTGCAGATTTTGTAGAACAGATAAGGTAGGGGAAAAGTAACAGTCCACATATGAAATATTTTGTTCTCATTGTATTAGGAAGAGAGACGACGAATATGAAGGCAGGAGATGTAAAATTTAGCAAAATAAAATATTTTGTTCACATAAGTGAGTGTGATTCTTCTGACTGAATATGAAGGCAAGAGATACAAAATTTAGCAAAATAAAACTGTCGGGGTACTCGTACTATGAGAGAAATAAGGTTTGGAATTTCTGGAGTTCAGAACAAAATAGTTGCCATTGTTAAAGCTCATATCAGGTTTTCATAGTTCTGGTTAAAATGTGTAATTTACTAAGCTACGGTAAACTGACCAAATACCAGTGTTTAGAAAAATGAGAAATAGCGGGAAAGTTAGTGATGTACAACAAACTATACTCTGAGAAGAAGTGCATTCGACACCCGAGCTTTGTTCAACATACTACTAGCAAAAGAAGCCTGTTTTATGCTGCAACATTTGCTTCTTATTTTGACCAGGAAAACCAGCTTCTCTTGGGAGTAGAGTCTACATGCCTGACTGTTTCATCCTTTTTTCTTGATTCCATCCCTTGCTTCAATGCTTCGAGTCTTTTCCTGCAGTCAATTTAAATAATGCTCAGTCCAAATTAAAAGCTTCAAACATCAACAAAGGCTATACAGAAAATGGTAATCCCCCTACTTGGTATCTGTAAGGCGGCCGTGCAGACTCCATCTCTGTCGGAACCCTTCCAGGCCTTCCATTCCAGTAGCCAAAATCAAGCGTCTATATACAACCACCAAAAAAACTACATTATAAGAGACCTTCATATAAAAAAAACTACATTATAAGAGACCTTCATATCAAGATCATAATAAAACCTCAATATGATTATGATTCTCTAGTTTTCATTTAAAGCGTATGGGGAAAGGAAGTGATCAAGGATATCAAAGAGTAAAAAACACATTGTGCATTAAGAATTTTCCCTCCTGTTGCAATAATTATCAACAGATATTAAATAAAATCATCCAGGGTACATCAGAAGGTTAGTACTGATCTCAGGAATTAATCACATTTCTCCCCAATTCTTCAACATAAACAAATTAGTCACTCTTTTCCAGCCCTTTAAAAGTAAATGATCAATTTTACAAGCACCGACGCAATCAAAAATGTCTGAATCGCCAAATGAATTTCTGGCACACAATCAAAATTGTACTCACAAACACCACCATGTTTGCAAAGCAACAATCAGAACAGTATCAACTTAAAACTACAAAGAGTTCTAGATAAAAAATTCTCATAATGAAGTTACATCCAAGACAAAATATAGATCGATATACACAAGGTGACCATAGAGTATCACCCCTAAACTAAATCTTTTTCCCAGAGATAAGAATAGCTGAATTTAGATTTGCTACCCACATCACAACAAATCGAAGTTAATGCAGGATGGAAGTACCTCTCAAACAAAGTAACTTCTGATTCTAACTGAGTAGCTCTTTCTGTGGCTTCTTTTAATGGCATTGACAAACCTAATTTACTCTCGCTATCTTGCAGCCGCTGCCTTAGTTCTTTGTCCTACAAAAGATAACACTAAACACCAATTTTCTACAGTAAAAAAGCAAAGATATTATGCACTTAGTTGCTATCATCTCACCCTCCTCTCAGCACATTCGCGGTAGAGAACAATCTCATCCTGACAGAAAGGTTCGATATCCTTTATCTGTAAACCTAAGAACAAATAGAGTGATGAATACACGAGAAGTGCTAAAACTTCACAAGACATAAAATCCAATAAGGAACTTACATAGGAACAGGTTTCTCAAAATTCCATCACACATGTCCACACCTTCAAGCACGTGAGATGCAATTTCAGGGGGGATAATAGGTGATGGAGGCCCCAACATCAAGTCATCACCGACTAGAATAGTTTCCTCCATGGTTGGCTGTGAATCCACTAAGATACAAAAAAATATATGTATTCGTTCATGGTTAAAATCAAAGATACGGAATCTCATTGTAAATCCAAGGTCAAATTTTTTATTAATCAACTGATAAAGCCCAATTAAGATGACAAATAGCAAACCTAAAATTTTACAGTCGATCCTTTAGAAACAAGCAATGGAACAAAGAGATTATTTTAGCCGTGATACTCAACTGGGGTATGATATGATGAAATACTGAAGTATGACAAAGTTTAAATTGATCAAAGCTGTTGTTATCTGAAAATCCCATGAACAACCTAAGCTTCCATTCCATCATGAACAGAAAGCCCGAAGGAGACTAACCAATAATTATGATTGTGATAACGAGATAGAGAGGAAATAAAGTAGTCTGCTATTTTTCTCAACTTTGAGGAAGTTAAGGATGGTCTCAAAGTTCATTTGAATTTACGAGCCCCAACACGGAAACTTCAAACTCGACACTGATGTTCACGAAGTTTCAAAATGCAGATATACTTCGTTTCTTTAAATTCCTATACATCTGTCTCACTGTGTACACTAGTAAATTATGAAGCTTTCTGCAGATTTACATTTATATTCAGATGTGCATGATTCATCAGCAAATACTATAAACACTACATCCAGAATTAATCCAATACATAATACAGTAAACACTGTCATAGCAGGAAGCGTCCTAAAACTAGAGGTGTTCTTGAAAGTAAACTAAGCAATTACATATAATAAATTACATGAAAAACAGAGAGTAAGAAATGATATGAGCAGATAAAATACCGTCCATGATGTCGGTTGTGAAGAAGAGCAACAAGCAATGCGCCGCGTGATGGTTTGCTTCGAAGGGCGGCAGCGGCGGCGGCGAAGGTTGCCGGGAAAGTTCAGTTTGGGGAAATAAGATGAAAGAGAGAAAAAAATATAAAACCGAGTAAAGAATAATTATACGTGCTCAATGACTACGTGGCATCCTGTAATTGGCCAGCTGAGAAATATTTTCTGGAAAAAAAAGAAATTTGAATCAATCATTTTATATATATGACGTCATTCGGCTAATACCGAGTCGTTACTTCAATTCTAAGATCAGAGGAGAAGAAGAAGAAAGCCTTGACACACACTCACGCACTAAGCAAATTCATTTACACCCAGCGATTCTTCAATTTGATCATATCTGTTCGATTTGGGTGCTCAAATTTCCGAAGAATAATCAATCCAAAGGTACGCCCTGGCCAAAACCCTAGATCAAACTCTTCAATTTGATCGATATTACTCTGTTTTTGAGCTTAATATTTGTTTTATTTAACTGTGTCAGGTTTGTAATCCAATAGATTTGCACGCAAAATGGTTTCCTTTGAGATGAACGACATGAAAAGTGAGTGCCCTTTTTACACATCTCTGTGAAATTATGTATTTGGTGTATTTGAAGTTGGTTTCAAAGAGTTGTGTATGTATTGAGAATGATTGGTTTGGTGGACAGAGATTGGACTGGGATTGACGGGATTCGGAGTATTTTTCTCGTTTTTGGGCATCATTTTCTTCTTTGACAAGGGCCTTATTGCAATGGGGAATGTAAGTTGATTGCTTGTTTACTTTTATGATCCCAATTGTATTTTTCTCCCGGGTTTGGTTTTAATGTTAGTTGCTTTTACTTGATCAGATTCTGTTCTTATCTGGGGTTATACTGACGATTGGATTGAAGCCATCGTTGCAGTTCTTTATGAGACCGTCGAATTATAAGGTTTGATCTCGACTCACTTTCGATTTATGATGCTTACGCCCTTCGTTACATTTCCTCGCTAACTGGTTTAGTCTGGAATATTCGATCATTGGATAGGGTACTGGTTCTTTTGGCGTTGGATTTTTCTTCGTGATCATAGGCTGGCCAATAATAGGAATGATGTTGGAGGCCTATGGGTTTATCGTCCTCTTCAGGTCCGTGTCTTGTGTTTTGTTGTTCATGATCATAGGCAGCCCGTCCGTTCTTGTGTTTTGATCTTATTAATTGTCCTTGGTTACTCATGGGGTTTTCTTTTTTTGTTTCTCGTGCAGTGGATTCTGGCCTACACTGGCAGTTTTCATCCAGAAGATACCTGTTCTTGGATGGGTGATTCAGCAACCATACATCAGAACAGTAAGCTCCATTTATCCCCCTTGCTAAATTTTCTGCCATGTTTTAGCTCGTAAAGGAAGTTGAATGTTTTCTGTTCCTTACCCACATTAGCATGGAACTTGTACAACTTTTGAATATAGTGTCCATACGAATGCAGCTTGTTAGATTTAGTAACATTATCAAGAATACAACTGCTATGTGCTCTTTAGCCTGATTGGAGCTGTTACAGTACTGAGTTACGCCTTGATGTTTATTCTTGTTTTTTATGCTTTTGATGATCATGACCTGAATTCATTGGTCCTCGACTGCAGTTCTTTGATCGCTACCGTGGTAAAAGAGTCCCCGTCTAATTTGGTGGACACCAGGAGCTCCAGTCCAAATGTTGTAGAATACTAGCAAGTCCGCATTTCCATTGTCAAAGGATGTTGAAACACCAACTGTTGGGATAGTTCTTCAAGTTTTGAGCTTAGTGAATATACTGGGTAATGGTGCTAAGGAAAATTGCTTCGTCAGGGGTGCAAAAAATATGTTTATTCTTTTAAACTGTGCTTCTTGAGTACAATAGAAAGTTAGAAACTGGAACAGTTCTGTGGTTTGTAGTTAACTTTGCTGAAATGTACTTAGCATAATATAATTTCCAGACATTAATTTCAAGAATAGAAAGTTTTATTAGATAGAAATCAAATTTGTGACAACTAGTTCCCATGTTCTGAAAGTATAATAAAATTATTCATCTATATAACCATTGGCAGTTCTTATTGCTAAAAATAACAATTATTGGATAAATATTCAGACGTTCTTATTCAGACATGTCTGAAGCTATTACTGAGGTGAAAAAACAGCAAGGTAAAGTGCAACACATCCTTGTACAATTGGGTTGGGTTTCTTGTGTAGATAATCCCTATGCTCTTCACCCCAAGGCCTGCAACACAAAGGCTTTCAAGTTAAAGGAATTCTGATGAAGTATCAAAAATGAAAACATAGGGAAGCTGAAAACGAAACTCGGCTTTACCTAACAACTGTGCTAGAAAGTTACAGAAATTCCCATTCTTCTTTGGACATGTCTAGTGGCTCCATAGTTCCATCCTCAAACATGATCTGTGTAAAGCAAGGAAGACAAAATTGAATTTGCTATACATTTCTGTGTTTCTAATCAAGTGTGATGCGAGAGCTATCTTACCAAATGTTTGTTGTTGACTCTATCGAACCGCTTTATAAGTCCAAATAATCTGCAAAACATAAGAATAAGATGGGGTCAAATGTTATATATTTAAGAAGGAAAGCACCATTCCACTTCAACATGCAGAGACAGAAGATCATATTCACTACAGACACAATTCAACTAAGAGTTGCATATCTTAATAGATGACAGGAACCTTATAGCAAGAAAGGATCCATTTAGGCACTCAGGCTCAGGCACAACTTAAAATTACTCAAAGAAGCATAGATAGTCTAATTGATCCATCTTCTGTGCAGAAAGCCCTTGAAGAGATTAGAATTGGAAGAAAGAGAACTAAACAGAATTCAACTACAACATGCCTGTTCAACTTCTAAGAAATAAAAAAGGATGTGAATTCAGGTTAAGAAAATCTTTCACTTCATGGCATTCAATCTTCAAATAGGCAAGTGAAATTTGACACATTATTCAAAGCAATATTGCATCATCACAAGTTTCAAAGGCCATCTGCTTTTCCGGTGTTCTAAGGCTGTTGTTTGCAAATAATGTAAAGAAATTAATATTTATGTACTAAAGTCAGTGACTCAGTCACAATCCAACCCACTAAATAGCCACAAATAAAAACATGTGCAATATCCGAACTCAAACCACCTCAACAAACAAATATAATACAGATAAAATAATCAAACGTCTGAATATAACACAATAAACCCGAGTGTATCAGCAACCCGCACATCATCCACAACAACCATCACTGAACACTATTAGCCAAATATGAAACTCAAGCACACACAAAGGACCAGAACTTTAAGGATGATGGGAACTATTACAGTACAAGGTTGCACTTTTTCATAGCTAAACATTAAGCTTTACTGTAACCTTAAACATCATATTTGTACCAATACAATTCAACGTACCTCTTATCAGTAGAGCGAGATATTGTCACTAGTTTACCAATACAATTGTCAGGGCATTTTTTCGTAACGAAATTACACTTTACACCTAAAAGTGAGGAAGATATACCATGTCATTTGCTTACAGAAGGGTAAAGCATCTAAAAGGGGCAAAAGGAATAAACAGACCAATTATAAAAAGAGCTTACCAGAAGAAGAAGCTCCATTCGCATAGACCTTCAAAGTAACAGTGCTATAAGTTAGATACATGTCCAAAAGATTATTTAAAAGTACTGTAAGCGTGAAAATTTTATGCTTATATAAGAACCAAAAAAAGGATGGAAATCCCATAAGCAGTCCAAATGTTCACCAGCAAAGCAATGTAAACTTTCAAGTATGTCTCTCTCAATTTTTGTAAACTTTCAGCATTGAAACTGGTTACACCTTAAAACTTAAAAAATTTAGCAGCAAAGTCAAGTTAACAATACAAGAGAAAATTATAGCTTCAGCAACTACTTGATTGGAAATGCAAACCATTTGGTATATTTGAGAAGCAATCTTGGAAATCCACAAAATGTTATGAGAAGCAACATAAAACCAATAAATGGAGCTAGGAGACTTATATATAACCAAAACCATATCTGAGAACCAATAAGAAAAAATAAACACAAAGAGAGAGGCTTTACTTTAGGAGAATCAACAGCAGCCTGACTGGCTACTGCAAACTGCTCTGCATCAGAAGATGGTGTTTTAGACTTAGCTTTTGTCCCAAGCTTTTTCCTGCATCCCGCAGCACCACAATGGCAATCTTGATCAGCGCCAAACTGAACAAACCTGTTACATTTGTTAGACAAAAACGTGAAGTAAAATAATTAGTTCTTAAAACAAAACAGAGTCAAACATGCTCGTACTTGTAGTCATAAGTTAAATGTTCGCCTCTTCCGATATCACGAGTTGCAAATATACCAATTCTGGTTTCATTGTCGATCCTCCTACAAGGAACTTATGCATCAGACAAAACCCCAGAAAAAAAAATACAATATGAGATAGCATGGACAAGCCAGAAACCATTTCTGCATTTGTGTGTTGGGAGAACAGCTATGGTTGATGTATCTTGATTTGTTGCCCTTGAAAGTGGCATCAATGACCATATCTCGATTAATTTCACACAAGTAGAAGTTTTTTTCTCCACTGTGCTTCAACTTCCAAAGCCTGTCTGCACACGTTTCATCATCTATGACTGCAAAAATTGAAAAGGCAAACAGTTAATAAGCATGTTGCAATGTGAACACTGAACAATTTCTTGTGAATATTCATTAACTAATAGACGATAAAAACCTTCTCCAACATATTCAATAACAAACTCTCCTTGCTTGATATCTTCATCAACAACGATCCCTGAACCACATTTTTCGGTCTGCAAGTATAGCGAGATTTAAAATAGTTTACACAAATATAGCATCAAACAGACATAGATTTGGCCCTTCCGGAATGCAGGACAAATGTCTTGGCACATGATACTAATCAGTCGAGTTCATTGGAAAAGGAGACAAATGCAAAAGCGAATCCTAGGCCTAACAGCTCAAAAGATGTGGTTTTTTCATTCCCTTATACGCTCAATTCAGTTTGTATTAGATCACATATGGGAAGTAATTCAACAATCAAAAAGCTGAAGATCCTTCTTTGATCTGACTTTTACCTGCACAATTCTCATTTTCTTCACAGGGCGTTGCTGAAAGGGCTTATTTAAGCATGAACTTCCACATTTGCAGCCTGAGGAACAGCTAGACTGTAGCATGCTGTAAAAGGGAATTGACAAGAAATGAGCAAGATTTTTTAGAGAGCAATTAGATTACTACTGCTAACCATCGGCCAAGCCAGATGTAGAAGTCAACAACATATAACACTGATTCTATAAAGCTTGTCAGCCTCTAATCATCTCTATGCTAAGAGAGCCTCAGACCCAAGTTTAAATGATCAAACAGAAATTTAAATGTTAATAATCTTACCCACAAAGGCAATCTTTGTCACAAACACCAGAAGATCCAGTAGATGAGTTGCAAGAACAAAATATCCCATCATCATCTGGACGCCTCTTATTCTTCTTAGTTAGATATATATCTTCGATATGTCAGGGCCAATAACAATTCATTATGAGGTGAACAGCAAAAGAAAGACTGGGGAGGAAAAGAAAATTGAAATAATTTGAACATACAGTTTATTGTATATAAAACTACAAGTTAAAAGGATACTGCGCCTGATAGACCTGTAAGCTGTAGGTTTGCATTCCATCCAGCTTTCGGGAAGTTCAAATTCAGCTGGATCTGTGGTCCGTATCTGAAATGCACTGTACAGGCAATTCATCCGAGCGTCCTCGTTTTTCTATAAATAAGGCAAGCACTCAGAACCTCATATGGAATGTCCACTCAAAGACAAAAACAGGAGCGTGATGAGAGTGCATAAAATATCTAGTATAGACAGGGAATCTGATTTCTAGAATTCCAGCCAATTATCGATTTTAAAGGAGGAAACAAATATTAATAATTAGCACCATAAATATAGGCAACTGGCAAATACAAATACAAAAAAAAAATTTAAAAATAAAATAAATAAATAAACGCCCCAAAAGGAACACTTATGCAACGGCTCCAAGAAGGGCCATCAGTTATAATTTTATTTCAAACTTTCAAAATGAAACTCTGATCTTTACATTTAACAGAATACTTTTGTTGATGTACCACAGTTCTCTCGGATCAGCATTACCAAAATAGTGAAAGAGTCAAATAGCAGAAGTACTCATCTTTTGTGTGTTCAATCATATTTTAGGTCAATCAAAGTATCAATGTTCTACTTCATACCACAACCTATAGTGTCATTCTTTGAATAATCCAGCCCTTCCGACACACTAATAAGATCAATCTTCAGAAATGTAACAAAAAAAAGCCGTGATCTATGTTTAAGCACAACACCTCAGATTACAGAATTTTAACCACCCTAAGAGTACAGAGTCAACGTCATCAACCAGAATAAGGCAAGTAATTCATGAAGCGAACCTTCTTCATTGATGGCATAATGTCAATCAGAACAGCAGCAGATATACTAATCGACTATATCCTACATTAAGAAAAATATTCAACTCAGTTGGGATGAGGTCAAAACAAAAAAGAAATATTAGCATCCAGAGTGTATGCTCTAGTAGCAAAAGAATACAGAAGCAACAGTGAAGAAACTTGATTTCCAGTTCCAACACACTTAATGTTTCAGTTTAAGCATTTATAGGGCTGACGGCATTGTTTGTTGTATACAACTAGAAATGTACATCCATAAATCAACTCTCTTTCCTGATATTTTTATAATTTTGGAAAGACAAAACCTTTTACAACTTTCAAGAGTAGACTGAACAAAAATATTAATCAAGAAATCAAATGTTCGAGTTAATAATAAAACAATAAATTGTTAATCGATTTCTACCAATACCCGCATAGTCTATCAAAGATATTATACACAATTCCGCACAATCCAACACGGAACACCACACGATCAATAAAAAGAACAACTAATAACCAAATTACTAGCTGATCCAAAAATGGTTCAATTCAAACACGAAAATGTTGTGCAGCAGTATCCATTCTTTCCACGTTAACGCATTTTTGACTTCTTGCAATTTCCATTTAATTCGTCAAGGCACCAAATAGAGAAAGACTTATAATTTCTAGGTTCTAATTTGGACCTGCCTCTTCACATTTAGGACATTTATAATACTGCAAGACTATGATTTTCCTTCAATCCCAGTAATATTTATAAAAAAGCTAACCTTTTTCATGGTAACTGAATCTGCAAACAAACAAAGAATCACCCTATCTCGTCGAGAAAAATTTCAAATGCTCCAGCTGAAAGCCTGTAAAATAATTCAATAAAATCGAAAATTACACAAATTGAACGTAAAGATCAAAATAAACCCAGGTTTACAGTTCAAATGCGTATCTTTCTTAACATCCTTCACTTAAACCAAAGAAATCACCGGCCAAACAAAAATCACAATGAAGCAAATCTTCCAGCATTTTTTTTACTCATTCAGACGTACACTTGTCTCCGTAAATTCACTTGCAAATCCTACCTCACGCGCGAATTGAAACCAATTTCGATCTTAGAATCAATCGACACAATTCTTCAAGGACTAGGGTTTTTCAAAATACGAATGTGCTTATGTGGTTGAGAAGTTGAATGAAGAGGATTCAGACAGAAGAATAACCTTAAAATTGAGATTGGGCGGTTCGGCCGCTGCTCCGGTAATTGACTGTGAGTCTGTGAGAGAGAAATTGAGCAGAAAAAATAGTCAAGATTTGTGTTTATTTGTCTCCCTAAATTGAGTAAAAACCGCAAATACGAACGATGTCGTAATGTGGAGGACATGCCAAAACTTACTAGTAACGCTCTAGCCAACAAATGCAAAAGGATGATTTTATTTTAAATATTATTATTTGATGAAGATAATCAACTATGTTTTAGATAGAGTATAAGAAACACTATGATAATCATCCATATCAATTTATGTTTTCGAAAAAAGCTTAGTTATAATTACAATAAACGAGTGTAACTAACATTCAATTAGACAAGTCTATTATTATAAACATAATCAAACCACATGTTAACCACACTAATAGTGTATGTACTATTACAGATTACAAGATCCAATAATATTTTGGAGATATTAATTCGCAATTGCGAAAATTATACTGGTTGGCAAAGATGAGTGTTTTTGTGCATCAAACATATGTTGAACATGAATCTCATTCTCAACACAATGTAGGTCTTCAAAATGTGAACACCTTGAATGACACAAGTCATAGACGAAAACACAATTTGTACAACAATATCGAGAACAATAAAGACAAATATAAAAGTCACTACATGAACAACTAAACTGAGAACAAAACTTCGACATAACCTATATATACAATACGTTGAGGTTGGGTTTTCTAGCGTTGATGTTAGGATCGCCGGTATGAAGTCGGGGTCTCCAACATTGATGTTGGAGTCACCGGAGATTTGGATCGTCAATGTGAGGTTGAATGTTATGAGGTTGAAGTATTTAACATCGATGGTGAGGTTGAATGTCACGAGATTGGGTTCTCTTGGGTTTAAGTGTTATAAGAAGCCGGTGTGAGGTTGAAAGTTTACATTTAATATCGATGTTGGGGTCGTCGATGTTGAGGTTGAATGTCATGAGATTGGGTTTTTCTCGGTTGATGTTGAGGGTGGCTAGAGTTTTTAAATCGTGGATGTGAGTTCGAGGGAGTATTTCAAATACATGACATCATTCTAACACAAATTCTGTCATCTAAAATTCACATAATTGATCCAAAAGTGAAAGCGCTTATCTCAGAGATTATCTTAAACTCCAGATTTTTTAAACCTAAAATATTACGCAAGTAATTTTAGAGGGATGACCATTTTCCAAATAACGATAGATGACCATTTCCCATGATCTCTCTAATTTCTTTAGCAATATCAAGGAAGTCACGGCGCACTTTTACGGCGCGGCGCTCACCAAGTGCCATGACGACTAGTCGTTACGGCGTTTACGTTGCGGCGTTCAAGGCGTTTTGTGTATATATTAAGTATATATTAAAATATAGCCATATTTAGGATGTATTTTTAAAAGTTATATTGAAATATTCATCCTAATATTATAATTTAGAAAAAAAAAGTTTAATTTTAACTCTGAATGAGAGTAAACTCGTTCTTAACATTGAGATATAAGATATTAGATAATAATTAATTGGTCTTTCTATTTTATAAGATTTAAATATGTTTTTAATTAATTCTATTAAATTTTACCCTTTTAGTTCAAATATTTTAAATTACTTTGCACAGTTCACCAAAACACGTCGACGCTTGGATGTCTTTGTTTAAAGGCATCAAAAGTACGGCGAGCAATTGCGGCGATGGAAAATTTCCGTCATGACGACTAGTCGTCCATTGGGCGGGACTCGGCGTACGCCATGACTTCCATGAGCAATATACAAACCGATCCTACAGAATATAGCATATATGTAGAGGTGGATATTAGAGCAAGTCCATAGATACTACATAATAATCTCCAAAATGTAGTATGAATTGATAAAATCTCCAAAATATTTTTGGTCATCTCCAAGAGTTACTATATTTTGTAGTTCTTGCATTGATTATCATTAATATTAGCAACATTATTTTCTAAATTTTTTTTTGTTTTAAACAATACATGGTTTTGTGACTTTTGATGTTTTGCATTGAAGATGAGAGGAGAGGGAGTGAAATTTGAGTTTAAAAAAGGAAATAATACCATAATGAATGTGATTAGCATTAAATTTTCAATCCTCCAAATTTTGTCTCTTTTTTTATTTTGAAGTAAAACGTGTTATCATTTCAAATTCCTGGAAGACGTCCAGAATCGTTTGATACAAGAAAAGTGGGTGGAGAATCCCACGTAACAAAAGGCGAAACACTAGACTTAACAAACTGAGCTAATAAGTGAGCCAGAGAATTGTTTAAACGTGAAATCCAAAAAGGTAAATGGAGCCCCTTCGTCTGAAGCATGCTTCTGATTTCGCATGTGGAGGATGAGTTTCTCTTACTACCCCAATTCTACATTTTGTAGTACCATTTGTAGTACCTCTTGGAGCTTAAAAATTGGATAAAATCTCCAATTTCCTCCAAAAAACTATAAAACGTAGTATCTCTTGGACTTGCTCTTAGTGGCTACCTGATCATCTACAATGTAGCTCCAAAAGATACTACAAATGGTACTACAACATGTAGAATTGAGGTAGTAAGAGAAACTCATCATCTATATGTGTAGAAAGAGAAAATCAATTTGTAGTATAGAAAATTAAATGCCTAATCTTTAAAGACAAAATTTATTCTCCCTTCATATTATCATAAATTTTCTTGCTCTTTTCCTATAAAAGAGGTAAGAAAATATAAAATAATAGTGTTCATAAATAAAAAAGTATGCAAAATATAGTATCTCTTAGAGTTGAGCAAAAATATTATGGAGATTTTAGCATTTCATACTATATTTTGGAGATTATTATGTAGTATCTGTTGGAGTTGCTCTTAGTGGCTACTCCCTCCGTCCCACATTATTCTTCACAGAATCTTTTTCACGCATGCCGATGTAGATGTTTGACCGTAAATATCTTTAGTTACATGTATTATCGGCACATAAAAATTTGATATTTGAATACTACATGTTACGATGAATCTAGTGATATCACATATGATGATATTCATATTAATATATTTATTCAAATATATGGTGAAAGTTTAAAAGCAAATAGTGTCAAATAGTGAAGTGTGAAGTTTAATACGGGACGGAGGGAGTACCTGATCCGTTATGACCCAAATTTCCGAGTACACAGTCCATTAAAAAAAACAAAAAATGTCCCGCAGCACAATTGGAAGAACCGTGTACCCGCATGACGAGTACCCTAATTATTCGCGCTGAATTATACGGTACTTGCTGACCTTGTTAATTTCACTTTTGAATTACTATTTTTATGAATAATTTTTTTTATTCATGATACAAATATTTAAGTGTTTTGAATTTAAATATTTAAATATTTTAATACCTAAGTACAAACAATAGTGTTATAAAAATCACCGTGTGTTGTTGGATGGGATCTCTACCACTTAAATGTCTAGAAATTCAATTTAAAACTAGTCGGTTTAGACGAATTTAATTATTTTTATATATTAATAAAAATAAATATCTCTAATAGTTCGGTTTCTTAACATTGATATTCTTTTCTATTAGGAATGATTTCTAATAGAGAAAGTTTTGGGTGAGACCTGTCTTTGTGGAGACCAAGAGCAGGGGAATGAGCATTTACTGATTCTGCTTGATCTTTTAGTCAGTTTGTTTGATCTTTCAATCAATGTGCTTGAGTATTTTTGTTTTGCCTTGATTTTTCAGTTAATTTGATCTTTCGTTCAATTTGGTTGATCTTTCGGTCAAATTTCCTTGATCATTTCCTTGGTCAATTTCACCAACGACAAATTCAATCAAGAAAATCGGTGGGTGAGCTTAATTCAATCAATAGCAGTCTCATATAATCTTTGGTCTCAATGGAGACAGATCTCAATTGAGAATTAGTATTTCTAATATCAACATACTTTCTTTTTTGGCAATTATTTTAACCGTTACACTCATTTTACTTTTTCATTCTCATATTAATTTACATTGGGAAAATTTCTATTAAGGGCGGAGTACAAATGTTTATTATTATAAAGGATGTGAAACTTGTATATTTATTATTAAGGGCATTATGATATTTCTACACTTTATTTTATTAAGACAAGTCATTTATACCCCTCTCCTCTCTAAACAAAATTCAGTTTTCTAATTAATATGTTTTGTTCTCTTGAGCTTAATTATTTGTAAATCAGTTCAATACAATTTAGTTAATTAGTTCAATAAAATTAAAATTTGATGAAATTTAGTTTAATTTGGTCATGCTAATTTTTTTCAGTACAATATTTTTAATTTAGTTCAATTTAGTTCGGTAAAATAAAATTTGATGAAATTTAGTTTAATTTAGTCATGTTTATTTTTTCGGTGCATTATTTTTCAATTAGTTCAGTTTAGTTTAGTTCAGTTGAATACCTTTGATCATGTTTTTAGTAACAATAAATTTTATTAACAAAAATATGATCAAAAGAATTATACTGAACTAAATTAAATTGAACTAAATTGAAAAATAATGTATTAAAAAATCCAATATGACTCAATTAAACTAAATTTCATTAAATTTTATTTTTACTGAACTGAATTAAACTAATTGAACTAAATTGTACTGAACTGATTTACAAATAAGCTCAAGAGAACAAAACCTATTAATTAGAAATCTGAATATTTTTAGGGAGGAGAGGGGTATAAATGACTTTTTTGAATTAAATAAAGAATAGATTTATTATAACGCCCTTAAAAATAAATATACAAGTTTCGCGTCCCTTATAATAATTTACATTTGTACCATGCCCTTAATAGAAATTTTCCCATTTACATTCACTTAATTCATCCTACTAATTAATTGTGTCAAAACAACTATGATATCTTCAAGAAACTAGAGGGGTACCAAAAATACATATAAAAGTATGTTTTAGTGACAATTAATCTTTATTTTCATTTGACAAAGAAAATTCATTTTTTAAGTAACAAATCATGATGAAAATCATAATAATTAAAATAATTATAATTTTTAAAGTATTACAGTAATATAACATAGAACGATCATTTTAAAAAAATTATGTGTACCACAAACACGATCATTTTCTAGTTATATCATAACTTTTACTTCAATATACACAATATTATCATATATAACATTTTTATATAGATTATTATTAATAATTTTAGAATAAGTCTTGTAATAGACGGTCTATATTCTAGACCAAGATTGTTTAATAAATATAGAAACAAGGAAGGGTTTAAGCTGCAAGTTTTGAAGAATTACCATCCACCCGCTTATATATGTTGGACCCAAACCCCAAAATAAAATGGCAGAAAATGAACTCCAAATTTCTAGTGACGGGGAACGACATAGTTACAACGGCGACGACTAGAAGCAACGATCCAGCGGCACGACTAGAAGTAACGATCCAGCGGCACGACTAGAAGCAACGATCCAGCGGCACGACTAGAAGCAACGATCCAGCAGCACGACTAGAAGCAACGATTTAGCTATTTTTCAGCGATGGCGGTTATTCCAGTGACAGTAGATTCACGGACGGAAGGCGATTGTTGAAGCAGGGGAATTTAAAAGAGGCGGCGGCGTCCGGCTCTGCGATTGTGTGGATGTCTCTTCCCTGGCGACGGATTCATTCCTCACAACGACAGTGATTGCACGGTGGTCGTCTTCTCCGGTCAGACCGTTTTCATCCGTCGTGGTGGATTGGATCGCATCACGTGGCTGGTCGCGGTGGTTGATTGTGACTTTCGGAAGGCAACGACATGGCGATGGTGGTGTAGGTATGAACAATGATGATGAATTTGTTGTTGATGATGATGATGATGATTTTGATGAATTGTTGATGGTGATGGTGTTGAATTGATGTTAATGATGATGATGATTGGGATGAATTAACGATGATTTAATTTGAGATTGATGATTAGTGTTGAATTGATAAACATGTTTAGATGTTTAATTGTTCATGTTATCTCTTAAAGTCGACAGGTTCTATCATAAACCTGCATGTTCTAGCTCTTTGCAGGTTGTATGATAAAATCTGCATGTTCTATATCCTGCATGTTATATCTTAAAGCATGATAAAACATGCATGTTTTATCTCTTGCATGTTCAATCATAAAACATGCATGTTTTTTCTCCTTGCATCTTCTATCATAAAGCATGGATGTTCCATATACTTGCAGCTACAAGTTCAATCATAAATCATGATAAAACATATATGTTCTATCTTAAAACGTGCAGGTTCTAACAAAATCCTGCATGTTCTATCTCCGTGCAAGTTGTATGGTAAAACATGCATGTTCTATCTCCCTAAATGTTATATTTAAAGCCTGCAAGTTTTATGATAAAACATACATGTTTCATCTCCCTGCATGTTATATCGTAAACTCTGCAGGTTCTATCATAAAACCTGCATGTTCTATCTACCTGCAAAATCTTTAGCGCTTGGGATTATTGATGAACTTGAATACATTAGCGCGTGTGGAATTAAGCAGCGCATGGAAATTCAAAATTTTCAAATTTTGCACTTAAGGACCTCCATATTTTTTTATATTTGATTATATTTGTAATTAAGTCCCGGTCTATATTCTATCAGAATATAACTAAAACCCGACTCGAATATACCTGGTTACTTACAAGCGACTCGTCAAGCCAACGAACCGGGTTGTTGTGAACGTTTTTTGTGAACACCCCTAGATATAGATAATGTAGTTTATCAATGGATCCATGTGTATAAATATTCTTTATTACCCAGTCAAAACTGTTTAGTTGACTTTTTAAAGTCAAACTGAAACGAATTCGACCATAAATTTATATTATTGTATGTTTAGAGTTAATATATTATATAGTATATATATATATATATATATATTTAGATTTTTCATATCAGTTATTTACTAATTATAATTTTTCTTAATTATTTTAAAATATAGTCAAAGTCAACTAAGTAGTTTTGGTAGGGACTATACTCGTAAGTCATATAATTTGACTAGCTGATTGCATTACCTGATTTGACTAGATGATTAGATTAGTTGATTGTATGTAAGTGTCTGGTAAAATTAGCTGATAGTTATTAGATGTTTTCTAACAAATAAGGCAAAATGACGTTTAAGGGCATGTTTATATCTTATTAATTAATTATTTTATAAATAGTTATAATAATGTTATTTTATATAATTTTAATTACTATAAATTATTATATATGAATTATAAAGAGTAGAGACCATAAATTTAATTACAAATATATGGTCTATTAAACTATTATAATATTTTATAAATATACTTTTATATATCATGTGCAATTAGATATAGCTAATATTATTACTAATTCTTTATGTTGTATGAATTAATTTTTATTGTACACATTTTTTAAAAACTTGGGTAAGTATATTTTAAGAATTAGTATACCATATTAAAACCCATTTTTTTATAAAGGAA
Source organism: Cruciata laevipes (assembly GCA_963678965.1). Lineage (NCBI taxonomy): Eukaryota > Viridiplantae > Streptophyta > Magnoliopsida > Gentianales > Rubiaceae > Cruciata > Cruciata laevipes. The sequence goes on from OY787637.1 coordinate 21,801,575, forward strand.
TGTACGTACGAATTATCTTATAACTTACAAGCGGAAAAAAGGAATGTAATTTTTTTATGGGGATGCTATTTCCACAACCCAATGTCTTAAATCCACATCCTATTTAGGGTAAATTTTACTAAAATGTCCCTTATTAAATTTTAATTTTAGTTAGCTATTATTATGAAACTTAGTCTTAATCAAAGTCTAATTCATGAAATGTACCTCACTCTTTTTATTATATAGTATAAAATATTCTTATCAACTTTCTCTACAAATTTCACGTAGCTATTCATATTAAAAAGTAAATTCACATCCTGTTTGCCAGAGCTTATATGTAGATCAGTTCAGTTCAGTGAAAGTGTAATTTGATGAAATTCATATTAATTCAGTCATGCTGATTTCATTTTTCAATACATTAATTTTCACTTCACTTCAGTTCAGTACAGTACACTAAGAAATAAGATCTAGCAAACAAAGCCTAAATTTGAATGTTGAATGTTGAATGTTGAAGGTTTTGAGGCTTATGTTGACAGGTTATGAATGTTGAAGGTTTTGAGGATTTCTTGGGCCTACAATTAAATTTAACAAAAACTTGAATCCAAAATTTATTATTCAAAACTTAAGGGATTTAAATGAAATAATAAATGTTAATTGAACGCTAAATTTAACGAGGGATGATTAAGTAAATTTATCACTAAATGGGTTGTATACTTAGGATATTGGGTTGTAGATTAGATCTTGTGTTTTTTTATCCATTGAAAATTGAACGTAAAAGAAATGTAATTATTAACCATTAAAAAAACGTAAAAAAGGAAAACTTGGTAAGATGTACGTAAATTAAACAATCAAAAAGTAAATAACGGAAGGGTTAAGAAGTAATAAATAATCAGTTGTTTCTTAGAAAAGAGTGTGTTGGGCCCAAACAACTATTCCAAACAGCTCTTTACCAATCACTTTTATTAGCCTTTTAACTAACATTGGGGGAGACAAATAAACATCCCCTCCGCCTTTCCAAGGTGGTTTTGATTAAAAATAAAATAAAATTAGCCTTTTAACTTGGTCAAACAACTAATTGAGTTCAAACAACTAATTTTGGCCAATGTTTTATAAAAAAAAAACTAATGTCTTGTTTGCTAGAGCGTTTCTGTACATCAGTTCAGTTTAGTTTAGTCCAGTCATGAGGCAAGTCCGTCAATTGCCTCAAATGTGGGCCGAGCCAGTGAAGACTCATATGAAGTAGTCGTTGGAGCTAAAAAATGAGTAAAATTTCTATTTTTAGCCAAACTCTATAATATAGAGTAACTGTTGGACTTGTTCTAAAGAGACATTGACCTAGTCAAATCTCAATATCCGTTATAGAAATTTTATACTCCATCCGTGCCAATCCAATCTGCACAAAACAAATTTTCCAGACAAAAATGCTAAATTTGACTAACATTTTTGAATGTATAAATAAACAAAAATGATTTCATATTACAATATTAAGATTTTGTTCCTGAAAATAAAATCAACCCAATTATGGGATTGGCTAAATGAATATGGCATCAATATCATTGATTATGTTTGACTAAAAAGATTCAATTCCTAATCAAGAAACCCAAAACTTATATAAGACTCGTACTCGAGTATAATCTCACCAAACTCAAAACATCTAAAAAACGAATTCCAATTCAAATGGCAAGATTCGGCATCCCATCAATCTATTGGTCCTTCTTCTTCATTTTGGTCATGTTGACTATTGTTAATGCAACGATATCAGCAGACGCGATAGATTCCAAGAGCTTGTCCCCATCGATAAGTAGCCGGAAACTTGTTGATCAAGTACCTAAGAATGCATCATCAGCCGCAAAAATTAATGGGTGGCACGCGAGTGTTTGCACATGTATAGGATTACCTTGCTTTTGCTCTTGCCCTTGTGAGGGTTGTCGTGAATGCCATTGAAAGTTCATATGCCTGCGTGCATGTGTTTGATGTTAATTACAACCATGATTTCTTTGTTTCATTTCAGTTGCTGCTTTTAATTTAATAAAGAGAAAATCTTGGGTGAAACCTGTTCTTGTGGAGACCAAGGGCTAAGCGATCAACACAATATCAGGATTATCAGCAAATTAAAACATGGGGGTCAACCAGAAATTATTTAATTTTTGGTGCCATACTGTGATTAAGGAAAACTTGGCAGGCCATTCTACAATTGTTGAAACATCATGACATAAAATCACGAAATTTCTGCAAACAGAACAGAAAACCGTGACTGTTGATTCTTCCGCCCCCGTCTCCGACGATCGAGACTTCTCCGGCAGATTTCTATCATTCCCGGGCATCCAACATCCACCCTTCCTTATTTTCCATGGTCGGGCTTATTCTCTGCCTGAATCGCCATATTTCTTCACCACACTCGGAGACCTAAAAATTGGGGAAATGAGGAAATCTACTACGATATAATGCCTGCTTCCATCAAATTTTGGATCGATTTCGTTTAGGGTTCATGGGAACTCCATGGGTAAGGATTTGTTGATGAGTTTCGTAAGGTATTTCTGGTCCTTGTAGTTTGTTTTACTTATGGTTCTTCTTCTTGCTTGTTCGGGCAGCCGCGCTCAGGTTGCTGCTGGTGGCTAATGCTGCAGATAAATAAGTGATTGGTTGGATTGGTTTGGTTGCCTGAAATTGACAAATTTAGCATATAATATGTTGTGTATCTGGATTTTGCCCTGTTTGTAGGTATCAATCTTACTTCATAACTATTCAATTTATGTTTATATGTCTCTAATAGTTGATCCACTACATCAAAAAGATCAAAGAAAACATCAAGTAAAAACATAAAAGATCAAGCAGTAAAAGATCCAAGTAAAAATATAGAAGATCAAGTCATTACTTCTAATATCAAACTCAAGTGATAACCGGAAAAGATAAAAAAATAATAAAAAAGATCAAGAAGAAGAAAATCAGGTAAAAAACACAGAAGATCAAGTCATTATTTCAAAAAGATTAAACTTAAATGATAACTGAAAAATTCAAAGAAAAAGATCAAAGAAAAGATAAAAAAGATCAAGCAGAAAAAGATCAAAAATCATAGAAGATCAAGTCATTACTTCAAAAGGATCAAATTTAAGTGATAACTGGAATAGATCAAAGAAAAAATCAAAAAATCAAACAGAATAAGATCAAACTCAAGTGATAACTGAAAATATCAAAGAAAATATCAAACAGAATAAGATCAAACTCAAGTAATAACTGAAAAATATCAAAAGATCAAGTTCAAGTAATAATTGAAAAAAAATCAATGAAATAGAATATTACAATAAAACTTCAAGACAATAGAGGAAATCTGGTCAATCTCAATGTAATTGAGCATTTAATGTGGTTGTCTTAAGCTTTTATTCACTGTTCTTGAGCATTTATTGTTGTGCCTTGATTTTTCAGTTAATTTCTTTGAGCATTCTTTTGTTTACCTTGATCTTTCAGTCAATTTTCTTATTATGATAATGGTATTTTGTGTATATATTTTCCACATGACGATGTACGAATGCTGAAAGTAAATCGGATTGGATAACATGTATGGATGTAGAGTCCATTTTTTATTGGATAATTTGTGGCAGATTCGATGTTGCAACATCGATTAGGGTTTAGCAGAAAAGTGACAAATTCCAACGCAGCTTTAAAAGGCAAGGAAATATTGTGCGTATGGGATTTATGGTAAATACAGTCCAGCGAATATCAACAACTCAGTTTTACACTATGGAGATTTGATCAATGAGTTGGAGCCAAATCTTTCCATATTTTTCAGTTGGAAGATATTCTTTATTCCTTATCTTCAGAGATTTTGAGAATCAAATCAACCATGATTGAAGGAAGGAATTTGATGCCGTGAAGTAACCTCTTCAACCACGGCATTGAGCTATAAAGGGACATCAGCTGCGCTGCTCAAATTAAGGATTTTACACGCAACAATTCTGTCTTCAGAATCTGTTTTCAATCTTGAGCAAAAGGCAGCACAGTCTATTTTACTTTATCACAACCATTTGGACGTGTGGAAGCTGGTGTGTTCGAAATCACCATAAAGCTCCTGGTGTGGGAGTGATCGTAGACTGGGGAGAACTAGTGGTCCGATTGGAGCGAGGGATCGCAACATCGAAGACTAGGAGAACTGGTGGTCCGATTGGAGCGAGGGATCGCAACCACTTAGAAATTGTAAAAGATAAGTTTGTAATCTGTCTTTTGACAATTTAGTGGAATGATTTCAACACAGGGCTACGGCCCCGCAGACGTAGGTGCATTGCACCGAACTGCGTGATCAAATCTGTGTGTCTTTTATTTTCTGCAATTTAGGTTTTTTCATGTTGCAACATCGTTTATGCAGTAAAATCTAAAACACAGCTAGTCAGTATTTTAGACAACTTATTTGATCTGAATCCGGTAGATAGATATTTCAATGGAAAATATCAAACTATTCTAGTAAGCATTAACACGGTTAATGTGTTGCTTTATACCCAAAGAGAACTGGTGCCCAGAATGAGGTAAACTGATGACTTCATGAATCTTATTTGTGTTTCTCCAAAGATGCCGTTTGGTTCAAAATGATATTTTTCATGCTTCAGTTTGTGCGGCTGCCCCTCCACCTCTGATAAACCCACATTCGTCGTCTATAATTTAATTAACATAGTAAAGAGGGAGAGAGCGAAGAAATTACGGTGAATCTCGACTGAATGGAGCCCCCAAACCGTGAAATTGACTCATATTCGAACTCGTTGAAATTACTAGTTCCATCATGTTATCGCACAAGGTAAGTACCAACCGACTCGGCTTCGTGTAGGGTCTGGAGAAGTTCGCCGTCGCCGGAATATGCAGACAACGGGAGGAAAGAGAAAGTGGGAGGTAGAAATAAAATTAATTTGCACCTAAGTCCCTGTATTTGAGTGTATTTTCCATGTTGGACACATAATTTTTAAACTGAGCCTATAGTCCCTGGTCTCTGTAGAGACAGATTTCAAATGAGAATTTGTATTTAATAATATTGTAGTTTAGTTTTTAATTTAATAATTAGTACAACTCTTAAGCACAAAACATGTCCATGTTTAAAATCAGTGGCGGACCCAGGAATTAAACTTGGGAGAGGCCATAACAGAATATACAAAAAATATATCTACTAAATTTTAATATATAAAAAAGTATAAGGGTATAAATACAAATTTTCAATTTTTTTGGGTGGCCAGGCCCCTTTGGGCCACCCCTGAGCCCGCCACTGTTTAAAATATACAAATATATCATGTTAGACTCTTTGATCATATTCAAGACAATATATTTAGCAACAAATAATAATAAAAAAACTTCTAAATGACAAAGATTTTATTATTTTGTGCATAATCTTCTAATTAAAAATCAAATAACTTTTTAATCACGGGCACACAAGTGTTTTCACATGGTGAATATGAACAAATAGGTACTCCGTTCCTTTTAACCCATTATAATATTTCTGTTCTCGAGAGAAGAAATTTAATTAAATGTCATTCTCCAAATAATATGTAACTGTAATGAATAAATGACCAAAGTGTGAAATGATCATAAGTGAGAATGTGAAATTCTTATTCACAAATTGAGCCATATTCATATCTCTCAAGTGAGGACTTTGAAACTTGAAAATGTGGAAATTTGTCACCACAAATTTCATTTCATATAAATAGAGGCTTTGGGAAGAAAGAATGCATGCATTCTAAACTTTTCCAAGTTTAGAATTTATCACCTCTTTTCTCTCCCTTTTATAGCATAGAAAACATTTGGTTACATTACTAAAAGTTTCTATATAAAGGTGTTTTGTACCACTGTAATACTTCCTCCAAAGATATTAGTGAATTTCGGTTTTTCCGGCCGTAGACGTAAATCGTTGATCGAACCATATAAATTTTTGTGTCGTTTAATTTGCTCTCGTATTTACAATAGTAACTAATGTGTTAGGATTGAAAATCCTAAATTTTAATTGAAAAATACCTTTTGCCTAAAATAGTACTTTTGCCTAAAATATTGTAAAAATAGTGCTGACTTGTCTTCAACAAACTATCACTGGTAATGGTACAGAACCCCTATAAGGCTATAACCTTAAACCCCAACTCACAAAACTTACGAACTCCGACACCGCAATCGCCGCCTCTTTCGATTGAGTTGGGACCATGACTCAGTTCCAGGCAATCTCTTCTTGTTCTTCCGTCACTCCCCTGCCCCACCACGCCTTCACAACTGGTAAACTAATGTTTACCATCTTTATGAACCATTGTTTGAGCTTTTTACAGGTGTGAGTTTGGTGTTGGGTTTGCATTTTAAATATCGTTATTTTGTGTGGCTGAACTGCAGATTCATCCCGAAAGGCTGCTGCTTCACTGCATTTGCAAGAGGTTGGAAATCTATTGATCAATTTTCATAATTTGCTGGCACAATTTGATTTTTCTTTAAAACAAATTTCCCTTGGCAGTTTGGAGTGAAATGCAGTGAATTTCGTGGCCTCCCTGTTATCCACCTGAGCAACAAATTGGGTACAAAGATTAAGCGAAATGGAGGTATTTTGTTTCCTTCTCTCTGATTCTTATTTCCTGATTTCCTATATAATAAACCTTGAAGTTTTAGTTATTCTCTTTACATAGATTGTTGCTGAATTAATTCTTCAATTTAGCTGTGGAAATGAGGATACTTTGCCAGATAAATGAGGTCTTTGCAGCGTTAACTGTTCCTCTTTGCAGCATAATGTATTTCTAATTTTACCTTTACTAGGTAGTTGAGAATTGAGATGTCAGAAGAATTTGTTTGTCGTTGGTGCATTGCATTTTAGTTCTGTTTTGAAGATTTTTGTTTGGCATGTAACCTCTAATTTTGCAATTTTTATTTACTATTGCAGCTATTCATGCTGTTTTGGCCAGTGATAAGGAGGCAATCACTACAAGTGCAACAGAGGGGAAAGTTTTGAAGAAAAAATTGAACAAAGTGGTGCTAGCCTATAGTGGCGGTCTAGATACATCTGTCATTGTACCGTGGCTGAGGTAATATGCTCTTCCATCTTCGTATACATTACGTTCTGCCAAAATAAAAACTGTTTTTAAATAAAATTAATAAATAGTGCTACTTTAATTTGTTTGTTTGTGGGGTGTAGAAGTAGAACAACAGCATGTAGGAACATGAGACTGAATTGGTTATATATGCTGAAAAATGCAACTTATTTTTCTGTTATACACATCAATCATATGATTCCTTACCTACTTTCTTAGATAAGTTTCAATCTTGTTGACCACAATATACAATGTTCTTTTAACGATTAGTTTCCTTCCACACATTTTTGTTTATGATTCATTGATTCTTTAATTTGTTATAATGCCACAGAGAAAATTATGGATGTGAGGTTGTTTGCTTTACTGCAGATGTTGGTCAAGTAAGTAAAAAGAAACTCTTTACAATCTTTCAATGTTTTCGAGTGGAGAAATGTCTCTTACCTTTGTGCATGAGCAAATGAGATAACAGCATTCTTAACTCTGAATTCAAACCTTATATGATTTCAAAATTTGAAGGGTGTAAAAGAGTTGGATGGGTTGGAACAAAAGGCCAAGGCTAGTGGAGCTTGCCAGTTGGTGGTGAAAGATTTGCAGGAGGAATTTGTAAAAGATTTTATATTCCCTTGCTTGCGAGCAGGTGCCATTTATGAAAGGAAGTATTTGCTAGGCACTTCAATGGCTCGCCCTGTTATTGCAAAGGTGAAGTTTGTTTATGGAGTGATAAAGTCTGTGTGGTCCTGTTTCTTCTTTTCCTTGCACTGGCGGAAGATAGGTTTTTCACAAAAACTTGCTTAATTGAAAAAATGAATACTTTTTGGCTTAATTTTTTAGCACCATATGCATTTACTTGTTATTGATTCTGTCAAATATGTTTCTTTGTAGTGGATGCTTATCAATGCAAGTGTTAGGTACTTCTTTAGCTGAGTTCCCTAAATTTGGTTAGTAAATGGCAGGCAATGGTTGATGTTGCTAGAGAAGTTGGAGCAGATGCAGTTTCTCATGGTTGCACTGGAAAGGGAAATGACCAGGTTTGTTTTTTGTTTGTTTCATCATTAGAATTCCCATTTAATTAAATGATGAAACGAACATACACTTAGTTCTTGCTGCATTTGAAAATGACTACAGGTGCGCTTCGAGCTCACTTTCTTTGCTTTGAACCCTGAGCTCACTGTTGTTGCTCCTTGGAGGGAATGGGAAATAACCGGCAGAGAAGATGCTATTGAGTATGCCAAGAAGCACAATGTGCCAGTGCCCGTGACAAAGAAATCAATCTACAGCCGAGACAGAAACCTGTGGCATCTCAGTCACGAGGTACCATCTTGACCACTTTAGAACCTTGCTCCGTCCTCTAGCTTTTACTTTATTAACGTTGTTGTATAAAATGTAATGGTTTCCTTTATGAAACTTCCCATCATAATGATCTAGCATCAGTTTAAAAAACGTTTTTGCATTCTCCAGGGTGATATCTTGGAAGACCCTGCAAATGAGCCAAAGGAGGACATGTACATGATGAGCGTTAGCCCACAAGATGCTCCTGATCAACCTGAGTAAGATCCGATCACATTCTTTATATTACATTCATTTTTGTGAATTTCTCTAGATTTATTTGTACACACTTATTACACTTAGGTATGTCACAATCGAGATAGTTGAAGGAATTCCTGTGTCTTACAACGGGAAGAAGGGCCTGACCCCCGCCACCCTCCTCTCCGAGCTAAACGACATGGGTGGAAAGCACGGAATCGGGCGAATAGACATGGTTGAAAACCGCCTTGTGGGAATGAAAAGCCGTGGGGTGTACGAAACCCCTGGAGGAACCATCCTTTTCACAGCTGCACGTGAACTCGAGTCCCTCACGCTCGACCGTGAAACAATACAAGTCAAGGACTCTCTCGCCCTTAAATATGCCGAGCTTGTGTATGCTGGCCGGTGGTTTGACCCTCTCAGGGAATCCATGGACGCGTTCATGGAACAGATAACCAAAACCACCACCGGTTCTGTGACCCTGAAGCTGTACAAGGGCTCTGTGTCTGTTGCAGCTAGAGAAAGTCCTTATAGCTTATACAGGGAAGACATTTCCTCGTTTGAGAGCGGTGAGATATACAATCAAGCGGATGCTGCTGGATTCATCCGGCTGTACGGCCTGCCGATGCGAGTTAGGGCTATGCTTGAGAAGGGTATCTGATTTTTAGGCCTGATTAGATAGGCATGTGTTTGGTGTTACTTGAACTCCATAACGGGAATGCTCATTTTGAACTGTAATTGTACTCCTTGGCCATGTATGCATTGTTGTGCTGTTTGTTTCTAATAAAAAACCAAAACTTAATCATTATAACTTTTACAATAGGCCATGTAATTTATAATTAAGATTCCATAAATGCAGCCGTTAGACTTGGCCATACACTATTAGGTGAAATGGCATATCCTATCAGTGCAGCTGTTAAGAGTTGATCCATATGGACCATGGCTAATTGACTATCAACCTTATTTGGATTATTGCAGTTGTTATGAGTTGATCCATGACCTTGATTATCAAACCATATATAATTTATGAAAAATGATGTTTTAATGGTGAATTTGACTAATTATATAGAATATACTTTCCGTTGTTATTTTGTAATAGCCGTTTACATTTATAAAGTTTTTATGAAAAATAAACATTGTTTTAGTGTTTTGTCATCAAACTACATAAAAATTTCAGATTTTGGTCACCTTACTCAAAACTGGTATTCTTGACCACCAAAATTGTTATTTTCTGGGATCCTTGGTCACTCGTTGTTTTTTTCCTTTACTGCTATTTTTATAATTTCATTAATTTTTGGGAGACACAATTGATAATCAGAGTATAATTGCCTGCTCAAAACATTTACTTGACCAAACATTCGCAATTTTGCAGGAATATTTTAACTTTTGAAATTTTGAAAAGGATAAAATATTTCTGCAATATAGTCTAACATATTTTGAGTAGTGCAATTTTAAATTTTGAAAAGTAATCTATAATGTTTTCTTTAAATCTACCACAACAGTAACCATAGCATGGGGATGTAGCTCAGATGGTAGAGCGCTCGCTTAGCATGCGAGAGGTACGGGGATCGATACCCCGCATCTCCATTCTTTTTTACTTTTTTGGCGCCAATTTTGCAGCAAACTAGGAAAGAACTACTGCAACATAATTTCTCGTTTTAGCCGTAGATTATCAATTACGCTCTCTGATTCGTCGACAACTCACGTGGATTAGAGTCCCGATTAATTTCTCCCAATCTTTTCGAGCATCCCAACACCCAAAACACTAAAATATAGCCCCCAATAGATTGATGGATAAAGAAGCCCCACCACCCGACAAACTCCAAGAACGTCACCAATAATTCATTTGAAATTCTCGTGGCCTTTGTTTATTTCTTTTTCCCATTGGTTTAGTGCGCTTTTGAATTCCCTGTGGATTATTGAGTCAAGGGATAGCATAAAAATCCAATCTTTATTTGCAGTTTTGATAGAAGAAAGAATTTAGACAGGAAAAACATGGGGAAGACTTGTAGAAAACTGGAGGTGGTGTCTCCTGTTCCAGCTGATATAGACATAGCCAACTCTGTTGAGCCCCTTCATATCTCAGAGATTGCTGAGGACCTTAACCTCAGCCCCAAACATTATGATCTTTATGGAAAGTATAAAGCCAAGGTAATAATGATTCTAGTGCTTTTATGGATTTATCACTTGTTTTGTTGATTCTGTCTCGTGGGTTGTTAGTAAAAATATGATCTTGATGATTAATTAGCATGTGTGATTTTTTTAAAAATCTTCGTGGCTATCAAAAGGGTTGATGGTTTTTGCTCTCTTTTGGATTGGTTTCGATAAATGTGTGTGTTTGTGTGTTTTAGGTCTTGTTGTCGGTGCTTGATGACTTGCAAGGAAGTGAGGACGGATACTATGTGGTTGTCGGAGGGATTACTCCAACTCCCCTTGGAGAAGGCAAGTCTACCACAACTGTTGGACTTTGTCAGGCATTGGGAGCTTATCTTGATAAAAAGGTAAAGTGTATGAGTTTGGATTTCCCATTTGTTCTGACCTTTTGATCAGCATTAGATATGGTACTAGATAGTAGATATGGTATGGTATATTTAATCAAATGAAGTCAGGGTTGGATTGTGAATGATTAAAACAATCTAGTGAAAAAACTGAATGTTGTTTTTAGTTAAATGATCAAAGCTAATTCTTTGAGGGGGATTGTAAATGACTAGATTCATGGGGTTGATGTGAATAAATTAATCATCATTTCAGTTGATTATTAGGATCTACGTGTGGGCTTATATTGAACGTATTGCTCATAACTTTCCCCTTGATGCTCCCATGATTATGGATAAGACCTCGTTCTTATTGCATAACTGAAAGTAACTGAAAAAGAGAGAAAAACATTGATGTGTTTCCAAGAGGTTGATATTGCCACTCTCTATGTATATGATATTGACTGTGATGCCAATGTTTGAGGCTCTGAGGACAATTTCTTATTTATGAAAGAATCGTATAGAAAAAAGTGAATTTTTAATCAAAAGTCAGAAACCTTTGTCCTCAAGAAATTCTTTCTTTTCATTGTTCTAACATTCTTTGGTGAATGACGTATTGTGTTTAGCCACTGCTCTCCTGATGGGATACACAATGTGCTGTTGTAGAGATCCTAAATCAACAATTTTGTGTCTCTTGTTGCTCTCAGGTTTTCACGTGTGTTCGCCAACCATCACAAGGACCGACGTTTGGAATTAAAGGTGGTGCAGCTGGTGGCGGCTACAGCCAAGTGATTCCCATGGATGAGTTTAATCTTCACTTAACTGGGGACATTCATGCAATAACAGCTGCAAACAACCTTCTTGCAGCTGCCATTGATACTAGAATCTTTCACGAGTCTTCGCAATCTGACAAAGCTCTTTTCAACCGATTGTGCCCTGCTGATAAACAAGGCAAAAGGAGCTTCAGTGACATCATGTACCGTCGTTTGAAGAAACTCGGCATTTCCAAGACAAAGCCTGAGGAGCTCACTCCACAAGAAATCAAGAAATTTGCTAGGCTTGATATTGATCCTAGCTCCATTACATGGAGAAGGGTTATGGATATCAATGACAGGTTTCTGAGAAAGATCACAGTCGGTCAGGGACCTGAAGAAAAAGGGATGGTTAGAGAAACTGGATTTGATATATCCGTTGCTAGTGAAATTATGGCAGTTCTTGCACTCACAACTTCACTCCCGGATATGAGGGAAAGGCTTGGGAATATGGTTGTGGGCAATAGCAAGGCTGGTGATCCTGTTACAGCTGATGATCTTGGTGTTGGAGGTGCTTTAACCGTCTTGATGAAAGATGCCATTAATCCTACACTGATGCAGACTCTTGAGGGAACTCCTGTCTTGGTTCATGCTGGTCCCTTTGCCAATATTGCTCATGGAAATTCATCCATAGTCGCGGATAGGATCGCGTTGAAGCTGGCTGGACCTGGTGGTTTTGTAGTCACAGAAGCAGGTTTTGGAGCTGACATTGGGGCTGAGAAGTTCATGAACATAAAGTGCAGATATAGTGGTCTGAAACCTCAGTGTGCTGTTATAGTGGCAACCATAAGGGCTCTTAAAATGCACGGTGGAGGGCCAGATGTGGTAGCCGGAAGGCCTCTTGATCATGCTTACCTGACCGAGAATGTGGCTCTTGTGGAAGCTGGCTGTGTGAACCTGGCTCGACATATTTCCAACACCAAGGCTTATGGTGTCAACGTTGTGGTTGCTGTGAACAAATTCGCCACAGATTCTGATGCTGAACTCAGTGCTGTGAGGGATTCAGCTCTTGCTGCTGGGGCATATGATGCTGTCATTTGCTCTCACCATGCCCATGGAGGGAAAGGAGCGGTTAGTCTTTCTGATCATAACTTCTTTTAGATACACATAGTCATACTGTGGGATATATGGTTATATTCAGACAATCATTGGTTTTTTGTTTGCAGGTTGACCTTGGAATTGCAGTTCAGAAAGCTTGTGAAAATGCTTCACAGCCCTTGAAGTTCTTGTATCCTCTTGACTTCAGCATCAAGCAAAAAATCGAAGCAATTGCAAAATCATATGGCGCCAGTAGTGTAGAATATGCAGAACAGGTATTGTCTGCTTTAGCATGTTGCATTATTTTAGAGTGTTTGATTTGGATCAATTTTAGAACCTTTTTGCTCCTTTGTTTATAGGCTGAGAAGCAGATTGAGATGTACACAAAGCAAGGGTTTTCAAACCTACCAATCTGCATGGCGAAAACACAGTACTCATTTTCGCACGATGCTTCAGCAAAGGGAGCTCCAACTGGATTTGTCTTGCCTATCAGAGATGTTCGGGCGAGTATAGGAGCTGGATTCATTTATCCACTGGTCGGAACAATGAGCACCATGCCTGGCCTTCCGACTCGACCATGCTTCTACGACATTGATATCGACACTGCCACAGGAAGAGTCATCGGTTTGTCTTGAAAACTCCTCGCTTGTATCCCAAAAACTCGAGTTGAAAAGAAAGACAGCAATCTTTTGTTTGTGTTTTATACAAACTATTAGCAAATAAATTTCCGTTTCATTGAGATTTCAGTCAGATTGACAATCTTGTACTGTAATTTACGATATACACGTTTACCAAAGTTTCTCAATCTATGAAATTGCCACCCTACAAGAGTCCCTAGAAACAATGGCTAGTGTGCACATGATACAACTCCAGGACAAGCGAAACCTCACCTTCTGTGACAAACTTCATCAGCGGCAAGCCAAAACCTACCTAAACCTCAAAGCCGCGGGACCGAAACTTTAACACCAGCAATCGTAACCTCACCTTCGAATTTCGATAATCACAACATCATTATTGACAATCGCAACTTCTTGTGGTTTCAGTGTCTCGGGTCAGTGTGAAACTGACGGATCTACATTGTCCTAACAAATTGATATGTTGAAAAATGAGACCAGCCCAATGGGATCGCGTGCTCAATATAATTGGTTAGAGAAATCTGTAGGCTGATGCATTATTTGTTGCAGCTTTGTGATAAGGTAAACTAATGCACAATTCAAATAAAAGCTGTGTAATCAATTAAAAATTTTAGTTGAACTCATTTGAACTTAAAAATTGAGTTGAATTGAAATATATAGATAAACTGAACTGAACTAAATTGAAACTAACTAAAATATAGGATCATTTCCAATAAATTTGAAATTTATTAATATAAATATAAAATAATACATTTAATATTAAAGGATACTGAACTGAGTTGCACTGAGCTAGATAAACTGAATTGAATTGAATTGAAATATAAATATGATAAATTCCAATCTATTTTATGATGAATTGAACTGAATAAAACTGAACTGAAGTGTAAATTAGATTGAAAGATATATTGGAAATTTTAAGTTTTTCTCTCCCTCTATGTGCGATTCACACCTACTAACGGTGCGAAATTTTACTATTCAACTTTCCAGTCATCGTGTCCTCACGCGCCCCTCTTTTATCACACAAATCAGACCGTTCTGATAATAACGGTCTGATAACGGTCTCAAAACAACCGTGGCCATGGCGGCTCCTCCGCTGCAACACGGTGGTCTGGGCCTAAACAAGACTTTTCTTCAAGCCCTCGACAACCGCCCCCCTCCGCTACAACCTCACCTCCCATCCAACCCTGAAATCATACCAAAAACCTTATACAAAGGTGAAATCTCATGTCTGGTTACGCGCAATGAAGCAGAGAAGTTAGCTTCACATTACAACAACGCCTTGGTTGGGAAATTTGCTAGAGGCAAACCCCCTATGGATACTCTCCAAGCTGCTTTCAAATCTGTTGACTTCAAGGGCAAATATCAGCTAGGTTCTATTGATTACAGGCATGTGCTGATCAGATTTCAAGATAAGGAGGATTATCAAAGATTGTGGCTCAAAGGCAACTGGATTTTTGGTGGTGCAGCCATGAAGGTGCTAAAGTGGACAATTGACTTCACTCCAGAGGCCGAATCATCTATTGTTCCTGTTTGGATTAATATCCCCAAGGTACCTGTGTTCTTTTACAATATTCCAATGATTGAAAGCATGGGGAATCAAATTGGGAAATTTATCAAGATGGATCTAGCTACTGCTACACTTTCTAGACCTTCTGTTGTTAAAATCTGTGTGGAAGTAGATGTTAGACAAAAATTGCCCAACTTTATCAGAGTAGGATAGAAGAAGATGGTATTGAATATGGGGTGTTTAAGCTGCCAATAGAATTTGAAAATCTTCCCCACTACTGCTATCACTGCAAGTGTACTGGTCATTTTGAGGAGCATTGCTTTGTTCTTCACCCTGAGCTTAGGAGGCCTAGAATCCATATGTCTCATACTGCTGGTAAAGAGCCTATTCAGACTGTTCCTACACATGTTGCCCCTGGTGATACTATCACTCCTAATGCCATGCCTGCTGCTGGTCCCTCAGGGGTTTCTCCAGCTGATAAGGCCAAGACCATCCAAGCTCAGAAACTTCAAAAACCTCAGTGGAAACAAAAAACAAATGTACCAAAGAACCATCAACAGGATCTTACCAGAGATAATGCTCAAAAGGATCAGACATCAGATGCTATACCTCAACCCATACAACCTCCTATGTCTGCACTTTTGCCTTTTCTCTTTATCTCTAAATCCTCTGAAGATAAAGAGAAAGATAGTATGGATATGAACAATGTGATCAAGTCTGCTCAGAGGCAGCAAGAAAAATCCAATAGAGTAGGCCTTACAGTCACAAAGCCTCTTGTTATCACTCAATCTATAAATGCTGAGTCTGGAAATACCTCTTCATCAGAGCACTCTATCTATGGATCTCCACAGCATATTCCAGATTCTCAACTATCTTCACCTATCAAGGAGGCAGTAAATTTTTCTACTCCAAAGTCTGATCCTATCTATAAGAGAGGCAAAGGAAAAGTTAGAGATGATATTCTCTCTACAACAAAGAAGAGTAAGCCATTCTCTCCTTTTAACACTCTCTCTGCTGCTAAAAATTTCTTTGCATCTCAGCAGAAGAAATATCACAACAGATTTCATGTATTGGCATCTGAAGATGGTCAAGATCATCAAGAAACAGAGGAGAGGTCTTCATCCAATTTTCAGGATCTACAAAGGGAAGAGGTAAGCATTTCTCAGGTAAATATGGATGCATCCAGCTCTATGACCTCTCAGAAACAAAAGATTGCCAAAAATAAAAATAAAAAAGTCTCCACTTCTAAAAATGATTCCTATGTTACTCAGTTAAATAGGATCATGACTAGATCAAAAAGCTCTAATGAAGTTTCCTTATGAATCACACCAATAAATTTTTAGTGTGGAACATAAGAGGAATGGAAACTTCTTTAGACAGATTAAAAAATTTAACAGCTAGGCATAACTTTGATCTAGTCTGCATCATAGAACCTATGCATGATAATTCTAAATGTGATCATTACAGACAGATTTTTCATTTTGACAATTGCATGTATGGTTGCTCTGGTCAAATATGGTTGTTTTGGTCTTCCAAGGTTACTGTTTCACTGCTTCATGATCATCTGCAATTTTTACATGTTCACATCAATTGTTCTTCCCTTCATAATGACATGGATGTCTTTTTTGTTTATGGTTTAAGAACTAGAATTGGCAGGAAAGATTTATGGTCCTCTATTCTCTCTTACACTCATACTTCTTCTCTTCTGATTGGTGATTTTAATGCCACTAAGTCTATTCATGAATATAAAGGACCTTCTAATCCTAAATTAGGAAGTATTAGGGACTTTAATGATTTTATTAACTCTTTGGCATTAGAAGAAATCAATACTGTTGGCAATTTTTTTACATGGAGTAATAATAGGCTTAGAAACCCAACTAGACAAAGATTGGATAGAGGTTTATGCACTTCACAGTGGTCCTCTAAATTCCCATCATCCTCTATCCAAATCTTGAATAGGAACACCTCTGATCATAATCCCCTGTTGCTTACCATAGGTAGTTCTATAGCTTCTTCTCCCAGGCCTTTCCGATTCTTGAACACTTGGTACAAGAGACCTGAATTTTGCTCTGTCATCAATGTTAACTGGAATCTTCCTATAAATGAGACAGGTTTGCTTGGTTTCTTCCTTAAAATGATAAGGTTGAAGAAAGTTCTTAAAATCTGGAATAAGGACCATTTTGGTAATGTTCATGAGAATGTAGAAAAGGCAGAAAAAGAGTTAGAGGATCAGGAAATTAATTTTGATCTCAATAACTCTCAGACTGAACTGTTAAAGCTCAAACATGCCAAAGCTAGTCTAGTTAGAGCTATTTCTGAACAAAAACATTTCTGGAAACAGAAATCTAGGCTGAAATGGATTAAAGATGGTGATAACAACACTAAATTTTTTCACAATTCTGTTAAAGAAAGAAGGAATAAGCTTTGTATCACCAAAATTAAGAATTCAGATGGCATATGGCTTGATAATAATTCAGAAATTGAAACTGAAGCCATTCAATATTATCACAGCCTCCTGACTGATGATAGTAGTCCTGATAGTGATGAATTTCAATCTCATTTCCTTAGTAAGATCCCTAAATTGATCACTGCTGAGGAAAATCAAGAATTGCTTAGACCAGTCACTCTTCCTGAGCTCAGAGAGATTGTTTTTTCACTTAATAAAAACAGTAGCCCTGGGCCAGATGGTTTCACTGCCAAGTTTTTTATAAAGTCTTGGGACACTATAGCTTCTGATTTACTTGATGCTGTAACTGAGTTCCAACAAGGGAAAGACATTCCTAAAGGAATTGCTAGTACTTGGATCACTATCATTCCCAAAAAAGAAACTCCAGTGTCTTTTGATGACTATAGGCCTATTAGCCTTTCTAATGTTTTGAACAAAATTTGTTCAAAACTTTTAATGGAAAGATTAAAGCCTTTAATGTCGAAAATCATTTCACCTCACCAATCTGCATTTATGAAAGGAAGAGACATTTCTGATAATGTCATCTTCCTACAGGAAATGGTTAGATTTCTTAATAGGAAAAATAGAAATCCTAACTGCATCATTAAATTGGACCTTCAGAAGGCATTTGATAGAGTTAAATGGAAGTTCCTACAAGTTGTGCTTATGAAATTTGGATTCCATGGACAGTTCATTTATTCTATAATGCAGAATCTCTCTCAAGCTTGGTTCTCTGTACTCATTAATGGTAAGCCTGTTGGTTTCTTTCAGCCAACAAGAGGTATTAAGCAGGGTGACCCCCTTTCTCCTTTCCTCTTTAATATTTTCTCTGAGTCCTTCACCAGAAGTTTAGCATTTGGCTTTGAAAATGGTAAACTGCATTATTTTGATCTTCCTGCCAATGCCATGCATGTTTCTCATTTAAGTTATGCTGATGATACAGTAGTCTTTTTAAATGCAAACAGTTTAACTTTGACCAGATTCAAAGCTTTCCTTGCTAAATTTGAAGATGTTTCTGGTCAGAAGATAAACTATAACAAAAGTGATATCTTCATCAGTAAACATGCCTCTGCCAGTCAAATCACCTCTATCAGGAGGACATTGGAGATGAAATTAGGTAGCTTTCCCTTTAAATATCTAGGAGTCCCCATCTACAAAGGTAAAGCTCTTAACTCTCACTTCCAGCCTTTACTTGAAATCATTGATCAGAAATTATTCAACTGGAAGAACAAATGGTTATCCACTGGTGGTAAGATTACTTTGATCAATTCCTGTATATATGCTCTGCCTCAACATATCTGGTCAGTTTGTATTCCACCAAAGCAAGTTATAAAAAAGATTAAAAGAAAACTTAGTATTTTCTTTTGGGGTGAAAATGACCTCAAACCTAAAAAATCTTGGAAAAAATGGGATGATCTTTGCTTCCCTATTTCCCAAAATGGTTTAGGTTTTAGATCAATTCACACAATTATACAAACATGCTCTGCTAAACTTTGGTGGAAATATCAAATGACAGAAGCCCTGTGGACTCAATTAATGGCTTCTCTTACTACTTCATATCAAACATCCCCCAACTGGAAAAGGATATGTAGGATTAGTCCATGGGCTGAATCCAACAGTAGAGTTATAATTGGAAAGGGTGACTGTAACTTTTGGAACTCTAACTGGTTGGACACTGGACCCCTAATTGATATATGTGATCCTTCTCTCACTGACATTTCCCTGGATAGCTCTGTTGCATCTTTCATTAATGATAGAAATCTATTTATGCAACAACTATCTTCCATTCTCCCAACTAATTTAACCTCTCTTTTACAGGCTGCACAGTTATCTTCTCACAGAGAAGATAGACTGATTTGGAAGCTTGACATTAAAGGAACCTTTTCCTTCAGATCAACTTATCTCAAGCTTAGAGAAATAAGGGGTAATATTGCATCTATTCATCATCTCTGGAACTCCAGAATTGAAAGGAAAGTCTCTGTGTTTATGTGGAAGATGATTAACTCCTTACTTCCATTTGATAATATCTTGAAATCCTTTCACATTGCTTTTCCATCTAAGTGCCCAATGTGCTGTAATGAGGATTCACTGGATCACTACTTTAATTCCTGTGATTTTACTCTTAAGATTTGGGAACATATTCATGTTTTCATGGGAATTACTGATAGACATTTTTCATCTATCTGGGAGAGGTTGTCTTTTTACCTTACATATTCTGGTCTGAGTGCTTTACACAATTTAATCATTAAAATTTCTCCTTCAATAACATGCTGGATACTTTGGAAAACTAGGAATAAATGGCTCTATGATAATATCTCTGCTAGGCCTTCCCTGGTATTGAAACAGATCAAAGAGCTGATATTGCTAAATTTCTGTGCCAAACCTTTCTATATATCCTCACCTTTTGACACTGAGATAGCAAATCATAGTTTTTTACCATTGATTAAAAGGCCACCCAAGCCAAGGATTTTCAAAATTGCATGGTCAAAACCTTTCTATGGTTTAAAAATCAATGTTGATGCTGCTTGGTCCAGTTCTTCTAACCATGCTGGTATTAGTCTGATTATTAGAGATAATAGAGGCTGCTTCATCTCTGCCAACTGTGCTTTTATTCATGCTGATTCTCCCTTACAGGCAGAGATGAAAGCTATACAATTTGCTTTAAACTCCTCAGCCTCCTTTACTGTTCCAACTATCATAGAATCAGACTGTCTTTCTGCTATATCTTTTGTGCTCAACCCCATTACTGCTCACTGGAAATTGTTTCACCTAGCTGATTCAATCCACCAGCTTATTTACACAAGCACATTACAGCATGTTCACAGAGAAGCTAATATGCCAGCTGATGCCATAGCTAAGCTTTGTCTAGAATCTCAACATGATACTGCTTTTACTTTTAACTCTCTCCCAGATAGGATCCAAGGAATGATAAGACTAGACCAAATGGGTACACCATCCCTGAGGATTTCAAGATTGGATGCTACTGATTGAAATGTTCTTTATTTGCAGGTTCACTAGAAGTGGCGCAAAACAGATTATACAATCCAGTTACTGGATCATCTTTCTCCTGAATGGAACCTCTGAGCTGCACCATCATGACAATCCAGGGTGTTTTCTTTCCTGCCTTCACAACTGGGAGTGCTTGTTGAGATTTGGTCTTTTCCATCGGCTGAATTGAGTCTAAGTTGCCTCGCGCTTCGGATTCTCTAACAAGCAAGTGGATTTGCAGATCACTTCTCTAAAGCCTCTCATCTGATAAATTATAGTTTGTATAGAATGATCATTCTTTTTGGAAGCTTGCTCAGCTTCGTGTAGAGCTTTCTATGAACTCTACACATATGGAAATCTCTAGGATCTCCTTTGATCTGCTATCTTTGATGCAGTTTTGTGTATTCCTTTTATTTCTTGTATCAGTCATTTCTATGGCATGGGGAAGCCTATATATATCCCTCCACCAATGGTGGTTTCTACCAAAAAAAAAAAAAAAACTGAAGTGTAAATTGATGTGTTGAAAAATAATTTGTATAACTAAATTAACCTTAATTTCATCAAATTATATGTTACAGAACTAAACTGAACTGAACTTAATTGAACTGAATCGAAGTAAAAATTAATGCGTTGAAAAAAACCGGTATGAATAAATAAACCTTAATTCTTTGCATCAAATTACATTGTTGTTGAACTAAACTAATCTGAACTGAACTGAAGTGAAATTAATGTTTTGAAAAAAAAGAATTGGTATGACTAAATTAATCTAAATTGCATCAAATCATATTGAAACTGAACTAAACTGAATGAAACTGAACTGAACTAATATGAACAATTAAGTTCAAAAACAGAGGGTCTACGACCACGACACATAATAGTAAAATCTCAAAATATTTTTAGTATTATTTAAATTATTATAATATACAATATTGAACAGAACTAAACTGAATTGACATGAAAAAATATAAAAATCTAGAAACTGAACTAAATTGAATGGAATTGAACTGAACTGATATGAACAATTAAGCTCAAAAAAAGAGGGTATACGACTACGACACATGATAGTAAAATCACAAAATATTTTTAGCATTATTTAAATTATTATAATATACAATATTGAACAGAACAGAACTGAATTGACATGAAAAATTATACAAATATTGAACTGAAATGAACTAAAATACAAATAAGTTTACTGAACTTAACTCATCTGAACTGAAAAAAGATTAGCTGAATTGATCTGAACTGGAAATAGATTATTTGAACTCATCTGAACTTAAAAAACTTTATCTGAACTAAAAACAATTATCTGAACTCATCTAAACTATAAAATATTCAAATAATCTCTAGAGAACATGAGCTAAGTCGTTCGGTTATTACTGCTTTGTATATTGTTACCTTGGGATGAAAGATTCTTGTGTTGTGAATGCTTGTCACCGGTAAGTACTCAGCCCCACTGAGAAATTTTGTCAAACATTTTGTGCGTACTGCGCAGAAGTATTTAACTATTTACATTGATAATTGAGAGTAAATTCGCAGTAGTTTTCTTGCTTTTAGCTTCATGTCATAGTAGACTTGGTACTCATTCTTTAAAGGGAGCGGGGATTGATTATGGCCTATGGGTGAAAGTGTGAAACCGTGAAAACAGGAGGCATCTTTGCAGTATGCTTAGTGTTAAACTATACTGGTTAGTTGGGAGGTCAACTTGAAGGTGATTAAACAAAGCCAACTTGTACCAGTTGCTTAAGTTTATTTCATTTCCTAATCAAGAATGGCATAAGATCTGAAAGTCAAGCAATAGAGGCAACAAATTAAATCAAAGTTTGTTCGTCTGTGATTTTTACTATGAGCATGGCATCCTCCCTTATTACTTCTGTTCATTCTGCCCTGCACTATTTGGACACCAATTCTCCTGATGATCGTGACCTGTTTAAGCTGAAGCTTGCGCTAAGGACTCTGAAGGGGATTCTTATTATTGGTGCAAGAAAGTTTCCTGATGCGCATTTCATGACTTCTTCTGTTCACCGCAGATCTCTTCACCTGGAGATTCAAGATGCAATGGCAAAGATATACCTTGTGGTATTCGATTCTGGGGCTGATGATTATGACCCTTACTTTCAAATCGCGGAAGAAGATACTGTCCACTGTTTAGGGAGAGAAGTAGGGATAGATCATGAAGGCACTGCTGGTCCTCTTCTGACGCTGGATGATGTTGTCGCCGTTACTGATTCTGTTCTTGGCAATTGCCATGATTTTCCATCCATCGTATCGGATTGTATGCTAGATGGACTTGAGGTCAAAGTAGTGGATGGATTTGAGGTGCAGATGCAGTTCTTGAGGAATTTCCTAGTCTTTGCCAACCACACTGGTGTTCAGCTCCAGGATTTGTTGATCCTCATTCAACCTGTTGTTGTCAATGCAGCACAAGTCTTCATCAAGGGCGAAAAAGGAGCCGAGTCCGATTCAAAATGGATCGAAAGAGTACAATCAAAGTATTCAACAGTGAATGGCATGGCTACTCAACTTCATTTCTATACTGCTTACACTCAAGCTCTAAGCATCACAACCACGGGATCATACTATGCAGGTATGGTTGATTATATACTTATAGATCCTCAGTTTTCTTTTCTCTTTATTCAGTTTACATGAAGAATCAATCCATTATGCAAATTACTATGCAGGCATGGATGATGATATACTGATGGATTTCCTCAGCTCTCTCATATCCCTCCTTTGGGATGTGCTGCGCCATTCTGGTTCCGAGCAGGATCAGTTGGTGGTTTTATATGCAAGTCTCAGATCCTGCAGAACCCTTATAAAACAGCACTCTGAAAGGTTTGATGAGAAGATCAGGGAGCAAGTTGGAGTTTTGATACGTGATGCTGGATCGTTGGTCTGCTCAATTTACCAGACTGATGGTGAAAAAGATGTTGGCCTGATTTCAGATCTGCTACAACGATTTGGTGTTATTGAAGCAGAAATTCAGAATTCTCCTTCAGAATCCAGTGTTTTTGTGTTTGATGATTGTCAAGCCAGTGAAATGGACCTCAACAAAGTAGAGAGTGACACTCAAATATTAAGTGATCAGCCTTTAAAGAGCACTAGCCCTCAAGTTGTTGGATTCCAATATGATGAGATGGCATCAATTTTGGATCAGCTTACCAGAGGATCTAAACGGTTGCGTATAGTTCCAATTTCTGGCATGGCGGGTATTGGTAAGACTACTTTTGCACTGAAACTATACAATCATCCTTCCATCATGTACCGTTTCCAGGCCCGGGCATGGTGTACCATCTCTCAAGTGCTCAACAAGAAGAAACTGTTGATTCAGCTATTGAATCAAATTGACAAGTCTGGCAGCTATTCACGGATGACTGAGGACGATTTAGCAAACACACTTCGTCGAAGCTTGAAAGGAAAGAGATATCTAATCTTGTTAGATGATGTGTGGACCCTTGAAGTATGGAATAGTCTACAACTATTATTCCCGGATGATTCTACTCATAGTAGAATTATTTTGACTAGTCGCCATAGTGATATCGCTCCTCGTGGTCTGCTCGATGGAGAACCTCATTCACTTCGCCTAAGGAAAGACCATGAGTGTCTTGAGATACTCCAGATGAAGTTATCCAATGAAAAAGAATGGAATCCTGATATTGGGATGGAAACTGCAAAATTGTGTAAGGGACTACCTCTTATGGTTGTCATTGTGGCGGGACTTCTGGCCACCATCAAACAGCAAGGTTGGAAGAGGATTCTGGATCATTTTAGCTCGGGTGGTGTATCTCGTGAAGAACTTTGCAGTAGTGCATTGGAATTGAGTTTCAAACATCTACCAGATGCCATGAAACCTTGTTTCTTATATATTGGTGCATTTCCAGAAGATGAAAAAGTTTCTGTGAGAAGGTTAACTCAATTATGGATGGCTGAGGGATTTCTCAAAAATAATGGGTCGAAAACTTCAGAAGATGTTGGCCGAGAGTATTTGGAAAACTTGACTCAAAGAAGTTTGGTCATGGTTGCTCGAAGAAGATCCATAGGCGGAGTCCATAGTTTCCAGATTCATGACGTGGTACATGATTTTTGTGTGGCAAAAGCAAGACAGGAGAACAGTCTCCACCTCTTACACGGGTATGATCAACTTTCTGAATTTAACCAGCCATGTTGCCTTCATAGATTGTGCATTCATTCTCTGCCAAAACATTTTAAGAATTCCAAGTTATTTTGCCCTCAAGCACATTCCTTGTTGTTCTACTCCCTTAAATCTGATTGGCATGACCCTTGTTTTGCTGATATATCATTCATCATTCAAATCTTTAAACTTCTTAAGGTGTTGGACCTAGAACAGTTTGATTATGTTGTTGAGATTCCAAGTGAAATTGAACTTCTAACCCAGTTGACATACTTATCAATTCAAAGCCATTCAGATGTTGTTCCATTTTCCATAGGCAACCTCTTCAATTTGGAAACTCTTATTGCACGTTTTTACACCTATGAGGAAGCCGTTTCATTTCCAAATAGTCTTAGGAATCTTCAGAAATTGAAACATCTTGAGGTACAGCAGGATAGTGGTTTTAGTTTACCTACTGAAGATCTTGAAATCTCTTCTGAAATGTTAGAGTTGGAAACCCTTTCCGGGGCTCTATTCAAATCAGACGGAAGCATGGAAAAACAATTGAGGAAGTTCCCAAATATCCGTAGGCTGAAATGTACAATTCTTCCTGATGATGAGAGTACAGTGGATTTCATTAGGATTATCATTCCTGACATCTTAAATCAACTACAATCTCTTTCTGTTTTGGGAAGAGGCAAACTCCAATGTGATTTTGGATCAAAAGAAATGCTTACAAAAGTGGCCCTGTCTGGTTTTGAGTTGTCAAGAGAAGAAATTGCAGTAATTGGGGAATTGTGCAACCTTGAGGTTCTCAAACTTCACGATATATCCTTCTCAGGGGGTACATTAGAGATGGAAGAGGGAGAGTTC
Organism: Cruciata laevipes; assembly: GCA_963678965.1. Lineage (NCBI taxonomy): Eukaryota > Viridiplantae > Streptophyta > Magnoliopsida > Gentianales > Rubiaceae > Cruciata > Cruciata laevipes. Next base: position 21,826,993 of record OY787637.1, read on the forward strand.
TCAAAACTTAAAATCTTTTCCTTGTCTGACACTAGTGCGTATTTGTATAAGTGGACAGCGTCGGATGACCAACTTCCTTGTTTGCAGAAGTTGTTGTTGGCCAATTGTACATCATTGGAAGAGATTCCGTCAATTTGTTTGGAGAGTAGTTCAACACTTGAGGAGATTCATGTCTTTGAATGTTGTTCGACATTAGAAAGCTTAATCAAGGACATTAAGACCGTACATGAAGATTATGGAAATTTGATCAAGGTATCAATTCGATCCCAAAAACAGGAGGAGTGATCTCATTTCTACCTATTCTTAAATGTGAGATTTGAGTGACGATGGTTTTGTGAATTGCTTTTTATCTTTTTTTTTCAAGTTTCATGTGGAATGTTGTTTACTTTCAAGAACACCTCTAGTTTAAGGACGCTTCATGTTATGTGTTTCCTCTAGCTCGAGACAGAACTACAGCCTTGTAGTTTATGGAGCCACCGACGACGAATGGCTTCTCGATAGGGTCAAACGCCAAGGCTACACTAGCCTGTCTGTCACAGGCTTTCCATTCGAAACTGGTCCACTGCTTGTTCAAGGGGTTGCAGACATAGATCTGCGGCTTTGGAGACGGAAGCACACTCCGGCAACAAACCAGGCCATTGCAACAGGCGAGTAGAACCACGCGCTCCGGGAGAAAATCAAGCACTGAGGTGTGCACTCCAGTAGGTTCCGGGGAGATGTAGCTGACGCGATCAACGTCCTCGCCAGCATTCAGCGTGTACGCCTCCTGGAAGAAAAAACCAGAGAGTGCTTCTTTGTGCTTCATCTTATCCTTAATAAAATCCCGGTCCAAAATAAGTCTCTGCCAGTCCTTGGAAATAAACTGCAGCCAATGCAACTTCCGGGATGAAAATCTAGGCAGCAGACTATATGACATGACACTATCATCCAAGCAATCTTGCCTCTTTATTTCCTTAGACGGCCCTGAATGATGATAATTCAGTTAGCTCACATTGTTTTCACAGAATAACAAGAATAAGTTCAGTTGTTCAAATGAATTACTAAATGTAGCCCAAGATTTTGCTCATGTAGCCAAAAAATGACTATATTGCCCCTGCATGAAGTAGCCTAGATTTTTCATAACTAAAAAAGAGGGGTATTTTGGTATATTCAACCAAATTTTGGGCTACATGAGTAAAAAGATGGGCTACATTTAGCAACCCCCTTGTTAAATCATCAACCATAAGACCAGACCATTCATGTATATGATAAGTCATATGTTACAATGTGAAAAATAAAACCACAAAGCTCCAAACAAAGGACAAATTTATTAGCATATGAAGCAACAGATCATAACTCATTCCATCCCTCAAAATGCGAGTGAAAGGACAAAGATGCGTCAACTAACAACAGAGCAAAACTAAGTTGTCATCATTATCAAATACAATTATCCTCTGCAAGGGCCAAATTTCGAACTTCACAATGCGTCTATTATCCACAAATCTATTGAAAAGCATGATAATCAGAAAGACAAAAGGAACCAACTCCAGTTTACTTGGTGACCAACCAATTAAACAGAGAATCGAACAGATTTTGAAAATGTTAAGTCAACCTCACAAATGCATGTTGCTAAACCTAAACACAGTACACATGAATCCTAGAGCCCTTGAGAAAACGAAAGCACCATAGATTTCTCAAAACAAACGAATTACGACCACAGCATGGATAATCATAACCGTAAATGAAATCGAAGTAAACAAAAACAGAGCAGGTAAGATATGATACTGCGAAGCTTAACATACCTTCCATTTTATATGACAAAGAAAGACGTCAAAAGGCGATGATGATGATGATGAGAGGAAGACGACCGAACAAGATTTCTGCAAATAAACGAAAATCGAAAACCATGAAAATCGAAAAGGGAAATGTTAATTGACGCCACATTTTGATTTTTTGACATGGAAATGGAAACAACTCTCTCACTCACACTGTCACACACACTGTATCACTCTCTCCTCACATACTGTCTCACTGAAACTGTGTCACTCACAGACTCACTCTATTACTACACGCACACAGTACTAAAAGTGGAAGTTACGTGTTCAAATGTTTTTAATTTCCACTTTATAGCAATTATTAATAGGTCTCTCAATCATGTGACTAGTGTTTTTTTATAAAAATTTATAAAAAATGTAGTTAAGTAAGACTATGGCCCTGTTTACCAAAGCTTATCCGTAGATCAATTCAGTTCAGTTCAGTTCAATTCAGTTCAGTTCAGTTCAGTTCAGTTCAGTTTAGTGAAAATGCAATTTGATGAAATTCAGGTTAGTTCAGTCATGTTGATTCCATTTTTCAATACATCCATTTTCACTTCAGTTCAGTTCAATTCAATTCAGTTCAGTACATCAAGAAATAAACTCTAGTAAACAGGGCCTATAACGGTTGTGTTTTTTGAATTTGATTCTAGAAATTTTGGCTTAACAAAATGTTCGAAATTAAAATATGACACAAAATATTTAGTGGCTTAAAACTCTTTTTTTTTTAAAAAAAATAAAAATTTAACTAAGATATGTATGTGGTGAATTTTGTTAACTATTGACATTGAAATTGCGAATAGTACTTTTAGTTTCAAACGTACATATTTTGATGGAAGTATTCCTATTCATTTGTAATATTTAATATCTAGAATAGAATAATTAAAGGGTTAAAAATAATGCTTTATTCTAGTTTTTCATATTCTCAAATTTTAAACTACCAAGTAACTCAGATATGCAAACTTTCAACCAAATAGGTATAATCCAACCATATGAATCAATTTAATTTATCAAACTCCAAATCAAATTAAAATTGAATGATATTTATTCTCAAAATTATTAAATCCATACCTTTATACCTCTTAAAGCACTCTTTGTCTGATTCTTCCTAGATTTGTTTTTCTCTTCAATTGCTTCAAAGGTCTTAGTAAGGTCTTAGTTGAACTCTGTGAAAACACCTCCTGTTGTCAAGAATTCCAAAAACTATAAGATTAAAATTAAATTATATGAGCATTCTATTCTCAAAAACATTAAATTTATACATTATGGCCTAAACAAAATCTCTTTGTTGGATCAATTGCTTTAAACATCGGATTTTTTCCAGAAAAATTCAATAGTTAAAGGCTAATCCCGAAAATGTTCGATTTGCTGGGAAAATTCCCAATATCACTTTAGAATGGTAGGTCATCATCAGGATCTTCCACTTTACCAACATAATCAAAGCCATCTGATTCACTTTCGTCACTCCCATACAAACCTTCATTCTCGATCCTTTCACTTTCTTCTTCCTCAATTTTTTCAATACCCCCTGCATTCAACATTTCTTCATCTCCATCTACAAACTCATAGTTCATTTCTCCATTCTCCTTATCTCTACTACATCCAACCACTAAAGACTGAAATAAGAAGCTGATGTCATTACTACAATAACCAGCCTCAAACTGCATTCTTGAACTAGCTTCAACTTTATTTCTCCTCTCACCAAATTGACCAATGCTTTTACATCCATGTTCTCCACCAAAAGACTCATTGGGCAATGATCCCGGACCTCTCTTATCACATACAACATAAAATTGAACCACAAACAAGCGGAAGTGCTTCGGAATTCCCAAAGTGCCCCTCAATGCATCATCATCAGTAATGAGAATTCCAAGATACTCAGTAAAAGCATCATCCAAAGGATATCGACATATCAACCTTATTTCATAGATTGATCGATCAATATTAATCTTGGAATATACCAGAGACAAGAAATCCCTCAAATAAATTTTACTATCAACAAAGATGATTTGTCGAGGAGAAAGACTATATCCACAACCTTGTTGCCCAGTAATTTCTCCACTACTATACAAAATAATCCTAACTTGCTTATTTGCCATTTCATTCTAAATATTATAGATTCATAGTCAAGAATCTACAAGTTTAACGCTATTTAACCATAAATTTTTTTTCCAAATTTCATCCAACATCTCGATATCCATCCTATATCATCCAACCAAATTTAATGAAACTATATCATATACAACATAACATAATTTCCATACTAACAATCCAAAAATACGTTACAAAATAAGATAATATTCAAACGACATTTATTCTAACAAGCTCAACATTAACCTTCATCACCCAAAAAATTTATTCAATATGTATTAGTACAAACCATACCTTTTGAAGACAAACTTGAAATCGAATCACTCCAATGCCTCAACTTTTCCTCAATCCTAATCATGTATAAACAATCATTTAAATGTCAAAATCACACACAAAAATGAATCCAAAATTCATTTAGATTATAATTCAAGAAGAAAAAAAAAACATTGGTTTACTACTTTAAACAATTTTGAGCTTCAAAACATAAATCCAAGCGCTCCAATCACCCAACTTCGTTTTACCTAATCATAACCCATAGTAGATTCATTATTACAAATTACTCTAAAAGTTAAAGACATTCAAATCTAATTTGAAAACAACCATACCTTAATAATTAAGATGAAATATGACCACCAATTTGGGTGTAATCCGGTGACACACAAACCGGAAAATCCACTTCACGGTCTTTGTTTCGGTTAAATCCGCCGGTTCGCCACCCTTCGATATAAATCTCCGCCGATCAGTCTCGCCCCCTCTTCTCTATTACCTTTTTCTCTGCCTTATTAACGGGTTTTTTAATCAATTGATACTCGGCAGACATAGGCAGGCCAAACGGCCTCTTCCACTGGGCCGCGTTCATTAAGCAAAACGGCATGGGCCCCATTGTTTAATGAAACCCGACAAACCATTTGCCGAGTTACCTAGACCTGGAATTTTCCCAGAAAATCAAACATTTTTTAGATTAACCTTTAAATAATAAATATTTTAGGAAAAAAATCTTTAAACAACTCCATCTTCTAGATCCAACCACATGAATCAATTTACTTTATCAAACTCTTAGTCAAGATTAAAATTAAATTATATAAGCAATCAGCTCTCAGAGTTATTAAACCCATACCTTTATAGCTCAAAAAACACTCTTTGGCGGATTTTTTATGGATTTTTTTTTTGCTTCCTCGCAAAGGATTCAGTAGGGTTTAAATTGAACTCTTGATCGATATTATGTTCGTGATGGCGTTGCAAAAACCAGCGGGATCCCTAATTGCATTTCGTTGCCATATCTTAAAGGCTTTCGGCTATATGTACAATTAACCATGGAATTTGATTCTCTTAGAATAGAAATATGAGTCTCTTTTCTTGGCTTGACTTGTTATGAATAAACACCACACTAATCTTCTTAGAGCAAGTCCAAGAGATCCCTATTATATGGGTTTTGGGAGTTTTTAGGGGTTTTACTTGCAAAATGGCTCCAACAGCTCCCCTATAAAAAACTTTAGTTTGTAGCTTTAGTTCTCTCTATAACTTTGTAGAGAGAGAAATGAAATTATAAGGGATGAGTTTGATTAAAATACATTATTTTCTGCATCCATCTCTCTCATTCTCTCTCATCAGCCTTTTCTAAATTAGGATATCTAAAATTGTGTATAACAAAAAATTATAAAAACTATTTAGTATTAAAGTATGCATTACAACGAACATAACGAGATAACACATGTCTATATTTAGTTACATATATTTATTAATATATAAAATATTCATATGCTACAAAATAGGAGAGCTGTTGGAGTTAATAAATTGAACAAAAGAATTTAAAGAAACCAAGTTTGATCCCCTATTAGGGGATCTCTTGGACTTCCTCTTATAGTAATTCTATTTTTTATTTTAGGTCTCTCCATGTTATAGATAATTAAGAAAATTACATCAAACGAAATAAGACAATCGTCTAGTATAAGACAACATGATGTGTAGTTGTATATTAATGCTATATTGGTAAAAGAATTTAAACAATAAAAAATGAGATTGTTGTTTTAGCTACATTTAAATCATATTTTGATCTATATATATATATATATATTTATTATTATAATATTTTGACAACAAACTTAATAAGCACATATAGAAGAATAAGACCCTGTTTACTAGAGCTTATTTCTTGATGTACTGAACTGAACTGAACTGAACTGAAGTGAAAATTGATGTATTGAAAAATGGAATCAGCATGACTGAATTAACCTGAATTTCATCAAATTGCATTTTCACTGAACTGAACTGAACTGAACTGAATTGAATTGAACTGAACTGAACTGAACTGAACTGATCTACAGATAAGCTCTGGTAAACAGGGCCTAAATGCCAAGACTTGCTAAATATTTAACATTTAACATTAAGTGTTACTTAATACCCAAGTCATAACATAAAGATAGAATTTAATACAAGAAACGAGCAGACAACTTCAAACTCTGCCTCAGACAACTTCAAACCGCAAATTCAAACCCTGGCTGAGGATTCAAACCCTAGCTGAGGAGATTCAAGCCCGATGTCTGACGAGCCAGACGAGGTTTCTGCACACTATGCGCTGGTTGTGATTGTGTCGGGAGGAGGTCAGGCTTTTGAGGCTTTTGAAGGTAGATGCTTCTTCGACCGGTCATCCTGGTGAGCGTTGAAGGTCGAATATATAAGGTCGAAGGTGACACCACATATTGCCAATTAGTTTTATGATGGAAACCTGAGATCCATATAATTTAATATGATATCAATGCGGGTTCAATTTGGACATGGGCCCTAATTAGTTTACTGGGCCGATGTATGGATCCCTTTTGGGCCGGTGGTATCTCCCTTAATTTAACCGGTGGAGTATTATCCTCCTTTAAAACCGGTGGAGTACCCCATTACTTTGGCCTTAATATGACCCGATATGAGTTGTGGACTATTTCCACGTTTGCACGTGAGGGGTATGTTAAGATATCCCACATCGGTACCGTACGAGCTTAATAACTAATATATAAGATCGTAGGTGACACCACATATTGCCAATTGGTTTTAGGATTTAAGCCTGAGATCCATATAATTTAATAGCTTTCAAACTGTTGCAATTCAGGATAATGTGGCTGCACATAGTTCTGTGGGGATCATCGACGCGACAGTCAGCTACGCATTACTGTTTGTGTGTCCTGCATTACTGTTTGTGTGTCCTGCATTACTGTTTGTGTGTCCTGCAACTTCTCTAACATAGTCACTTTACCGTGCCCTGGTTATGAGCAGAGTTCTTCCCGACGTTGACGTTGACGTCCATTTTTACTGTGCATTGATGCTAATTGACAGGGTGCCGGTCCCGATCCCTATTCCCCAGGCACTACCTTTGATTGCCTCTGAAGTCGTGGAGGGAGCCACCTGAATCTGAAGAGGAGGAATTTGTGAGGGCGGCGGAGCCACGCTGGTCTTGTTTGGTAAAAGGATGCAAAACCTCTTACAGTGGTCATGTGATGAGGTTGAAATATCATTACATGGGTAAGCATCCACATGAAGTGAGGAAAGCTGGGCGAAACTACTGCCCTGGCTGTGATATATTCGATCCCAATCCCTTCATATGAGTGGTTGATGTGAGAAACTGTGGTCCTTTGCTATTAAATTTTTTTTACTATGCTTTCTACCTTAAAACTTCTTTGCTCATCTGCTATAGAACTTATGTAAAAATCAAGATAACTTTCCAACTTTCCTTGTGCTTTCTGCCTTAAAACGTGTTTGCTCATCTGCTATAGATCTTAAGTAAAACGCAAGATAACTTTCCTTATCTAGTTCTTTTCAGTTTCTAGATAACTACTGTCAATGCATAACTATCATTATCTAGTTAAAAATATAAATACGTATAATTTAATACACTATAGTCTTGTTCTTAAAAGACGCATCAAAAGACACAATACAGCTGCCTTCTTCCTCTTTTTGTGTGAATATGGCTTCATCTTCTCATTGAGAGGAGGAATGATCCCATCTTCACCTACTCTATGAATGGGTGTGACCTCCTTCTTGCCCTCTGGAAGAGCGCTGACTTCATATGTATGATACACCTGAACATGTGGAAAAGGTGAAGTTCAGTATGTTTTGTTCACCTCACGTTCCCAAAAATCCTTATCCTTAACAGATGAGAACAACTTTATCTTCTTAGCACAATCCTCAAGTGTGACAAGCTTCTTAGTTGAAGAAGTGTCACCAGCATCAGGATAGATTTCACCATGTTGATCTTGCCGTTCTTGTTGTTCTGCATTGAGGAAATGTGCGTGGAGGCTTCTACAACCAAAGGAGGCAGAAGTTATAAGATGATGAAGGGATTTGTGGATTAGGGTTTTTTTGGGCTCGGGCTCAGAATGTGTCTTAATTGGCCCGAGATCTAATTAAATCATAGAGAAGAACTTGGGCTCCTTGAGTTAATTTATCTTATGAATTAACCCTAATCATTTTAACCTGGTACACAATACTTATGTGTGTGACCCTTTAGGTTTCTACTCACGTTGGTAGTAAATATGAATTGGATTTAGGACATAAACCAACATTATTCAGTAATATCATCACGGAACATAGTTTGATTTTTTGTAACATGTATTTTCTAAAGACTAAATGTTTCTTATGGCCCTTAAAGCCTCCAAAATGCGGAGTTTCTGCTCTAAAATTAAGTTCAGTTTTCTACCTCGTACTTTTAAAATGAGTTTTTGTGGTCAAGAGTAATCTCTAAACATCTGATGGCGGAGCAGAAACGGGTGTTTCCGGCACGACCGTGATAAGGTGCGTGAGGCACAAAGGCTTCCGGTGCGATGGCGGTTAGCCGCCACGTGTGGGCGCGTTGAGTGGTGAAAAATGTGCCTGGCAGTGCCGTGCGTTGTCGGCACGGTGGACACTGTCGGCGGCGGGTGACGAAGGTGGCAGAGTGTGACAAGCGCGGCTTACGCCACCTCCCTGCTATCCAGCCTGTCTCGTCGGTGCCTCCCCTAGTTGGGCTGACTTCCGATCCGGTGGCGTCTTCTTGGAGCTGATCATGGGTCTAAAATTAGGGTTAGGGCACGACGGTGGCCTTTCCGGTGCGGTTGACATTAAGACCTACAAATGATCTGGAGTTCAGAGGAGGGCATCTCGTGGTCACCGATGGGTCTTACGAGCCTGATCTATACTCCCGGTGGTGAGATCTTCCGGTAACTAACAAGCAAGAGGATTAGGAAACCAGGGAATAAGAGTCATCCTTTTGCGAGGTCGACATGAGATTCAGGTGTAGATGGAGAAAGGGGTGGTCAAAATTTATTGGGTGTGGGTGGGGAGGTTGCCGGCCGCCTCTTCAAGCTAGGTTTTTTTTGTTGGGGGGGGGAGGCGGGGGTTGTCGGTTGAGAGAATGGCGAGTTTCTGACAGTTGAAAGAAATCGTCAGAGTTGACTCGAGCCACATCTCCCGATCATTTACTTCCATAACGACAAATTTGTTCGATTCACTGCAACCACCGTGATCTTCCACGAATGTTGCAGTCAGATGACGTCTGTCGCCCTCACGATGTCACCTTCGTGGATTACTACCTCACACCAGAGCACTTTCCTCCCGCCCCCTACCACGATGCCATTGATGCAATTGTCTGGGTGAAAACAAAGACAACTAATCAGTTTGATGCTCGTGAGTACTTAAATTTGGGGGTTTTTCTATGGTTTACATTATGGGTAGCAGCACCGGCGCGAATATGGCATACCACGCATCGTCAACACGAAAATGGTGTACCACGCAATCTTACGTTCCCTGGATCTGGATCTTGATTTGCATCGAAGGATTTTGGCCAATTTGATCTTGAAAAATTAAGGACGACGCTGGCCGGGAAAAACGAGTTTAGAGTATATTCATAATAGTGTGGAGTAGGGAATGTAGCATCAGTTTTCGATGTCCGGTGGCCAATGGTTGGCAGATGACGATCAAATTCCTAGTTTCTAGAGAATGGCGCAGCATAGGTGGTCACAATGATGTCACGATGGCGTCATGCTGACATCATCGGTGATTTTCTATTATTTTATGTTTAAAAGTATTTTAAATTATCATAAAATGAAACTAGTGAGATACATCTGATGGAAAATAATTGTTTTAATGGAACTAGCTACAATAAATAATAACTTATATTAATGAGATGAGATAGAAAATTGTCATACATAACTCTAATCCTTATTAAAAATAAATTAAACCAAAGTAACTTCAAGCTAGTAGATTGGTGGAGCTTGAGAAAGGTAAATGATGTGGCATGAAACAATAGTAAACTACATGCCACATATTTACTAAAATTTGTCAAGTAACTCCAAAACACAACCATTGGAGATGCTCTATATACTCTTGCATAGGGGTGAGCACGATCACGAGCGTTCGTTAATCGGATCGCGATCGGATCGGTTAAAAATCGGATCGAGATCGTTCATTTAATAAATGAGCCGATCATGATCAAATTTTTTTGATCGTTTAATAAATGAACGATCAACGATCATAGACATTAAAACTCGATCATGATCGCGAACAGATCGATAAGGTGATCGATATCGATCGATAAGATAATCGATTAATATAATATAAATATATACATCTAAATGAATTATTTTCTAGTAATTTGTTAATTTTTAACTTTTTAAAAAAACTTTTAAACTGATCATGATTGATCATTGATCATTTGATCGACCCGATCGTTATTGATCATTGATCATCTGATCGATTATCTAAACGAATCGATCGCGATCAGATCGCGATCATTATAATTTTTAAACGATCCGATCATGATCATGAATTATTTTGATCGCTTTGATCGCGATCGGATCGTGATCACCTCAAAATTTAAACGAGTCGATCATGAACATAGTGATGATCGTGATCGGATCGACTCGTTATCACCCCTACTCTTGCATGATTATAAAAATTGGCGCATAGTATGAAAGGAGTGAAAATAACCATACCAAGGAATCTGGACCTTATTAATGTAATTAAATAATTCGGACCAATCTAATTTCATTCCTTGCTCAACTCTTTATAAACACTTATGTATGAAATCAAATGATGATGTTCATCCTTAGGCTCAATTTAGCTTCGGGTTATCTTACCTAAGGTTTGGGTCGGGGGTTAGGGTATGTTTGAGTCAAATATATCGGGTTAGGTCGTATTTTTGAGTCCATGTTAAGTTGGGGTGGGTCTAGTTAGAGTAAAAACGATCAATTTAGGTCATTTTTTGGGTTCACTTTAGGTTAGGTGAGTAAGTTTATTTTTTAGATTGTACTCGTATTAATTACTTGTAAATCAAATTGAGTCGGCCGTGTTGGATTCTCGCACTATATAAAGCCCTGTTCGCTAGAGTTTATTTTTTGCTGAACTGAACTGAAATAAATATACTTAAATTTATCGGAACTGAAAAATACTAATATATTAATCTGAACTGAAATAAATTTAAATATATTTAACTCAACTGAACTGAACTAATTTACAGAAAAGATAGCAAACATGGCCTAAATCAGGTTAAGATAAACACTTTTTTTAAAAAAAATCATGATAAACACAAATAGTGTACTTTTAAAATAAAAAATGCAAAATGATACTAGTGCATCATTGATTGTACAATCACGGTTGATGTAAAGGATTTGTGTAAAATTAGTATATACCCCTCCAATAAACTTTCTGACAATTAAAAAAAGGACACAGACAGTATCACACTCACTGTTCCCAACTGTCAACAAGGCCGCCTCCGTTTCATTGTTCTTCTTGGCGGACATCACAACGTTCCCTTTTTCCCACCCACCCTCAATACACTCATTCCACCAACCACACTATATAATTCCCATCGCCCCTTCTGCATCGATCCCATCGACGAGAAGTGAAATCTCTGTAACAACAATGCAGAGCGCCGCGATTTCCTTCACTCCCTCCGTTTCCCTCCCCCGGAATCCCGGCCCGGTCCCGTCCGGCCACCGGCTGGCGTCTCTCCCGAGCCTCCTCCCACTCCGCTTCACCCCGCTCAGCTCCTCCGCGCCGTCGCCGCTTCGCAGCCGCCTCCGATGCTCTGCCTCGGCGAATCCGCTGCCGGGCGGATGGATTTCTGGGCCTGCTCGGGAGCCGGAAGGCGAGGATTTGCTCAAGGTGCAGGCCAGTGCTGTCCCGGAAGCCGCTGGAGAGAAGCCCGAGGGGAAGGCGTTTAAGGAGACGCTGGTGCTGGGGTCGCTTTTCGGGTTCTGGTATCTGTTCAACATCTACTTCAACATCTATAACAAGCAGGTGATTTATTTCAAAAATTTCTTTTGGATCTGTAATTATGTATTGCATTGCATTGCATTGCATTGCATGGCTTTCATGTTGGGAGGGCTACTTTATTTTAGTTACATTATGAATTTGGAAATGGATCTAGAATGTAGTATGGAAAGTTGGGGTTGTTTTCTTGAATCCTCAGGATGGTGTAAAGGTGGGAACTTGTACTGAAGTTGATGCTGTTTTTGTAGGTGCTGAAAGTTTTCCCATACCCAATGACTATTACACTGGCTCAATTTGCTGTCGGGTCAGTGTTTGTTATCTTGATGTGGACGTCGAACCTGTACAAGCTGCCTAAGATTAGCGGTGGACAGGTATTGAGTTTGAATGCAGCTGTTAGACTAGGCTGAATTGTTTTCCTGTCAAATGCTGTGGCTTATTTACGGTCTATTTGAATGTTGGATGTGCAGCTTCTCGCCATCCTGCCTTTGGCTGTTGTTCACACCATGGGTAACCTCTTCACCAATATGAGTCTCGGGAAAGTTGCTGTTTCGTTCACGCATACGATTAAAGCTATGGAACCTTTCTTCTCTGTTGTCCTCTCTGCAATGTTTTTGGGAGAGGTATGCACATTTATCATTTTTAGGCACCAGAATGCTGTTTTATAAATGTTGATCAATTTCCTGAGACTGTTCGCAGATTGGTCTATTTTCTCTTTGTTCTTAAAATTAATTGTTTGGGGGGATTTATTTTTATATGCTGAATTTGTTCTGGTTCAGTTTCCAACAGTGTGGGTTGTGGCATCCCTTTTACCTATTGTCGGTGGAGTATCGCTTGCTTCCTTGACTGAGGCATCTTTCAATTGGTAAGTAAGATTTTGATGCATTTGTATGAAATTGTTCATAGGTAGTTTTATGTCAGTTTCAAACTTTAAGCTGGTCTTGAGATGCTTTTTATTTTGTTCGTATTTAAAGGGCTGGTTTCTGGAGTGCAATGGCTTCAAACTTGACCAATCAATCTCGAAATGTCCTTAGCAAGAAATTTATGGTTAAGAAGGAGGTATGTTTCACTTACTAATGCACGCTCTAATATCACTAGTAATTTTATGTCATAATTATCTCTATGTTTTAGGTTTTGTAATAAAAATATAAACTTCTACATTTCTACATGATGATAATGCAAATGATTAATGCCGTAGATTATTTATAGATTGAATTTTGGCAGAATTGAATAGAAAGAGAAGGCTAACATTTCTTTTCTTGAAATGATAATTAACATACACTGTGAAATGTGCAGGATTCCTTGGATAACATCACTCTCTTTTCTATAATTACAATTATGTCCTTTTTCCTGTTGGCTCCTATCGCTATCTTCACTGAAGGAGTCAAATTCACTCCTGCATTCTTAGAAGCTGCTGTGAGTAATCCCTGTTATCTATTAGTATTTTTTTACCTGCAATTACTGCTTCTTTTTTTTCTTTTTTCAAATGATCTATTTTAATTTTTCATGTGATTCAATGCAATTATTTCATACTAATAAAAGACTTGTTTTTGTTTCCAGAAATTAAATGTCAAGCAGGTTTACGTTAGATCTTTCCTGGCTGCTCTTTGCTTCCATGCCTATCAGCAAGTAAGCATCAAACCACACTGATTTTCATTATTGTTTGAGTTCCTTCTCCAAGATATATTTTGTGTTAATCATCTCTCATAGTTAGAGGTTATTTATGCTTAAAACGAGATGAACTCTTTAGGTTTTCGTAATGCTTCTCTGATTTTTTTTGGGGGGTTGGGTTGTGTGTTTACTTGATAACAAGCTTGAATTGAGGATGATAAATAGTATTTCCACCAATAATTGCTACTAATACCAACCTCCCACCCTGATTAAATGATAAATCTTCTTATCATAATAGTGTTTAGTACTTGTTATTTTTACTAGATTTATTTGCCTCCATGGTGTCTACGGTCTACTTATTTTGCATAACTTAAAGCCCGAGTCACTGTTTACACAAAACCTAAAGAAATGAGAAATAAAGAGCAAGTTTCATGTTACTTGCATTCGAACATACATACTGATTTATTGGTCTAGAGTTTGTTTAGAACTAGATTTTTAATTTTTAATCCAGAGAAAAGGACATAAGTTGCAATGTGTACAATTTGTGGCTAAAAATTTTACTAAAGTATTGTAGTGTCGTTTTAGTACTCCTGTGTAGTAATGTTCATTAGGAAAATCTTCTCTGAATGTCATCGCAACCATGTATTGACAATTGTAAACAAGTATTGCAATTCTATGGCATGCTAACTTTTCTGTGGTTGAAAGGTTTTTCTTTTTCTGGGCAAAGTTTCCAGTGATCTTAAGCTGGATAATTAAGTAACTATTTTGTTCATGAGCATGATGATATTGAATATAAGAGAAATGACTCTGCCTAAGGTGAACTTGTTTCCTGAAAACAATCAAAATCTGTAGAACACGTCTCTTTGCTAAGTGGTTAGCTTGTAATATTTCTTGAATCAGTACTATTCATTATTGTGACTGTGCTCTTTTAAACTAAAATTATTGTTTACCGTAACTTTCTACTATGTATTTAGTAGTCTTTGTATTAAAGTTGTGAAGAGGAAAGTGTCGTGTCGAGTCAGAATTACTTGTTAAACAGCAATAACATTACTGTTGAGAAGTTAGTTGAGAACATTCTCTTAGAATGAATTGTGAGGCATAGATGGAAATTATAGCATCAAGATCTGGTGTTTAAGTAAATACATCATATCAAGAGTACCCAAACATGCTAGTTTGATTTGGCTTAGTAATAGTTGACATAGATCACCTCTAAGCTGGAGGTAGACATAAATTACATGATCATTTCTCCAGTCTAGGTTTAACATGATAAAATATCTCGTAGATGTTTGAACTATATTTATTCTGTTCGGTGAACATGTTTAAGGATCTTTTATTCTTTTGAAAACATTAGCTTACTTGCTTTGCACTAGATAAGTGCCAAGCGTCACACTTGTAACCAGCTTTGTTATAAATGCTTATGAGATCGTTTTGTCCAGGTTTCCTACATGATATTGGCTAGGGTGTCTCCTGTTACTCATTCGGTTGGAAACTGCGTGAAGCGTGTCGTGGTCATTGTTTCTTCTGTATTGTTCTTTAAGACACCAGTTTCTCCAATTAATTCCTTGGGTAAGCTGCTCTTATTTTTGTTTCCCTTTTCCCGAGATTTTTATTTGGAAATCGAGCGAGCCGTATCCTTTACTTTTTGCATGTTAGGCACTGGAATTGCTCTTGCTGGAGTGTTCTTGTATTCGAGGGTGAAGTCACTAAAGGGCAAGCCGAAAACAGCTTGAAGTTTGCGTGTGGGATAAATTTTGGTGGTAAAAGTTGGATTTAGATGCTGTGGTAAAAGCATGAATGTGGTGGTTAGTTGTATTAGTGAAATGTTATCGGATTACCCAGTTTTTTATGTAGATGATTTTGCTTGAGAAACCAGTTCATTAGTATATTTTGGGTGCTAGGGGTTGTCATTTGTGTAATCAGTTTTTCACCTATGCAGATTTTCCGTCCATTCTAATTATCTCAAGATTTCCTATAATTTCTAGTTCCTTCCCTGATTGCTCAAGTAACTCTTTTTTTTTTGACAGCTTTCCTACAAATGCTTGTTATGATGTTCAATCCCATATTTTCAATTTTCATCTATGCCATTGATTAGTGAAAATAAACCCTGGCTTGGATTTCCTTTAATAAATTGTTTTGCAACACTACCATCTCTATTCATGTAATGTGAACTTTCTTGTGGAAATGAAAGAGCATTGATAGTGCATGGGATATTTTTGAGAAAGTTGAATATTAAGTTTACTAGTAACAGATTACAAAATTAAGACACTGGCAAATCTTTCTAATGTGTTACTACTACATTAGAGTACGTAATATTTTTTTTAAATGACTAATAAGATATTTCATATCAAGACATATGTAACATATATGAAAATTATCAGTGAATGTAGAGAATTGGAAAGTGATGAATACACATGATTTGAATTGGAAATACTGCTGTCACATACATTTTTCCAAATTATTATATGATCTTTAGAGCGCTATTACATACTTAATTATATGGTAACATGGTTGATCATCTCCATCAGCTCAAGCTCCTTCTTCACTTCAAATGGTGCAACTAGATCATCATAATCAGGAATCTCCATCTCCATCTCCTGATCGTCGAAAATCGCAAGACCATCTGCTTCATTTCCAATCCCATTTTCTTCAAACACAAACTGAGGCACCTCCTCATTGAAACCATGATCATCATAGCACGGTACAGGTTTCCGATGAGCACAGTCATCACCGGCCGAGGGGCCGTTCTTTGCTGAGCTGGCGGTAGCCGGGAGCTTCCTCGACCTCCTCCCCTTGTTTTTCTCAGTGTCAAAGTTCAGGCTTCTGATGTAGTTCTGCAACAGATTGCTAGGTTTTGGCCACTTGGTGCGGCATTTCCTACGCGAAAGCTGCCTTCTCTTGGTTGCGTTCCAGTGGTTCTTGATCGAGTTCTCTGTTCTGCCCGGCAGCTGCTTTGCGATCTCTGCCCATTTGTTGCCGATCTCGGCATGAGCTTCGATCAAGATCCTGTCCTCATCCTCTGTCCATATGTCCTTCTGAAGGGCATGAAATTAATCAAGTCAAATGAAGCCATTTAAAAACACCCTAATTTAATATTGCCATTGTAATTGCAAGAATTAAAAAAACACCTGTTGAAATGAAACGTAGATATTGATTGATGGAAAGGTAAGCATTTACTACATATATATCAGATGTAATTATAGTTGAATTTATCTTGGGTTTTTATGAGTCAGCTCGAAGCGTGAGATTAATTAATTTATCCCTTTTAGAGAAAGATAAAGCCATATATCTTACAGCCAGAAAATACAAAAGAAAACAAACCTGACCATAAATAACTTTTGTAAGCTTCTTGGCATTAACAATATGGGATTCATCGAAAAAATGTTGCCAACAACCGTATTAATCAGTTCCAAATTAAATCTTATACTAAGTTGAATTCATTAGTTTTGAATGCATCTTTTCGTTCTAATATAATCCTATCTATCACAAAAATTACAAGAAGTTTACGTTGATTAACTGGAAACCTGTTTAACATGAAAGATCGAATAACGCGATTTGATGAACGATTTTGAACAAAAATAAACGAAAAAAAAAATCATAATTATTTTTGAAACTATGAAATTAAGAATTAGAAGACAATAAAATGTAGCAAAACCTTGATATCAGGCCTTAAATGGTTGTGCCATCTTTCTCTGCATTGTTTCCCGATCCTCCCTTTCAGCAACTGAGCAATATGAGACCATTTTCTCACCCCGAATTTCCCCACAAGCTGAATTAATAGCCTGCAAAAATTGAAAAAGAATATAAATATTATTTACTGATCATATGTTTTTGAAAATAAAATAAAAAAACTCACCTGTCTTCTTCGGCTGTCCACTGCCCTTTCGCCGATTTGGATTTCTTCCGAATTCTGGTGGCTCGCCTCGTAGAAGAAAATGAACTGTTATTGTTATTATCGTTAAAAATTCTATAATTTTCATTTTTTACAGTAATTCCTTTCTCTTTGTTGTGAAAATTTTCTGCAGTGACACACGAGCTTTGATCATCAGCAACAGTGACATTCATCCCAGCACATGCTGCTGAAAGAAGGTTGGATTCATCAGGCTGCACCAATGGAGCCATTTCCTGAGTAGATTTGAAACTCAAGAAGTTGCCGCCAACACCTTCAAACTTCTCTTGCATGGCTGGGATTTCAACAGCACTGATACTGTTGTTTTCTTGATGATGATCGAACGGCCTGAAATCCGGAAACACGAATCCATCCAGCGGCGGCGATGATCCGGTTGAGAACGGGTCGAAGGAGTCGAATCCGGGTGTTTGGATCCCCAGATCAGGATTGAATGAAGATCCAACCAGGGATAAGTGATCAAGATGCTGGAATTCTTGGAGGAAAGTGCCCTTGGAGGACTCATGAGCTGCTGGTTCCATGCAGAACTGTTCTTCGTCGATTTCGGTTTTCGAGAAACTTGCTGTGTTCTGCATGGTGAAGGGATGATGATGATGGTGATGGTGATGGAAGGGATGGATGCTGGTGTTTGTGTTTGTGTTTATATCCATATTTATAGATGAAAACATGGGGAAGAAATTATGAGATTCTGAAAATCTTCTTGACAAATTGGGTGTTTTTTGTGGCATATTTTATGTCTTCATTTTTGACTACCAAATACTTTGGTGGTTAAGGAAGAGGTGGTATTTATTGCACCTTAAATCTTATCTTCATTCAAAGTAAAATGTTGCATTTATTATTAATTTAATTTTTTTATTATCAAATTGCAAAATATTGGAACTAATTAATTAGACGTGGTGATGAAAATTATGTGACTTTGTTAATTTGTTTGTATCTTCAACTGTTTTTTTTAAAGTCAAGGAGAAAATACTCCTTTAATTGTATATATATGTATTTTCTAATTTATATAAAATTGATTAAGGATAAAAATATGTATCAAATCGATCGAAATTTTTTTAAAATTAGTTGTAAATGCACTTTTAGAGGTAAACCATCTTGTGTGATATGTATTCTCACATATAAAAAAGGTCAGAAGAACTTTATTTACAATTTAAATCACTATAAATATGCATTAATAACATCTTAATTTCTCAGAAGTCACATCCTCAAAAATCAATCTTACATATAAATTATAGAAGCAATCGCTTAAAATATACTTTTTTATATGATTAAATAAATAATAAAAGAGAATTTTTGATATGTAGGACGAAAATATAGTAATGATATATGGTGGCTTTAATTGGAAGGTTGAGTTTGAGCCAATTGAATATGCTTGAGATAAATGAAGTGTAGATGAATGAATAATGTGGCCTGGCCGTTTCTTAACATATGAGAAGTATGTACTGTATTGAGAGAAATGCATCATAAATTTCCTTAAAAGGCAATTAAGTTTAGTAAATCAATAATTTAACTGGTGTTCATGTTATACTAATTAATAATGGGGATGCTTCTGAATGAGATTGGTTTGAGTTGGTTCAAAAATTATTTGTAGTTTGATTCATTTTAACCCTGTTGATAAACGTTTGATCTTATTATACTAAATATATATACATATATATAGTTATATATGGTTTGATTATGTACAAATAGGAACTTTTGAAGCTGTTACGGATTATCGGCATTGTTTAATTAGAGAGTGAGAGCTGTCCTTGTGGAGAGCAAGGAACAAATGATTGAGTACGTATTTACCATTTTTGATTCTTTTAGTCTGTTTGAAAAATTACGTAAAATCCATTGATATATAATAACTGTATGTGTCGATAATATTAATAGAATGCAATGTATAAATACAGATAATTCTCATGGTACTCTATAAAAGAGCCGACAACTATTTGATCAAGAGACAATCCTAGTTACCTAGAGATGGATCGAGTTAGAAACTCTTGATCATCCTCAATTCGTGTTGGGTTCCTTCGAGGCTGGATTCGTGATCAGGTAATCCTTCAAATTTGATCCAATCAATGTAACGTTCCATGCAAATGTAGACGAAGAATGATTCAACAAATATTGGAAGAAATGAAAGGCTACAGATCACTGTGTTTTTCTAATTAAACACAAATAAAAACATGCATGGGATATGTGAGAAAAGAGTTGCAGAAAACTATGGTGAATATAGAAAACTATGAGAAAAGAGTTCTAATTAAAGGAATTGCATGATTAACACTTTGGCTGGTTAGGAACCTTGAATATCAAAAGTATGTGGGATGCTACGATGATCCGCCCATGAACATGAGGCCAGAACTCTTGATGCTACACACTGATGAACTGCATAAATCATGACAGATTTTTCAGGCTATATATATACATATGCTGAACAAAGATCATCCATCCGTTTTACAACTCGACTACGTGTCATGTATAGCGTGTGTTAAAAGCCATGTATATATATATATATATATATATATATATATATATATATATATATCCACGGTCAAGAAGCTTTAACACGGTCTTAATTAACGTACAGTATTAACAGTACAGTAGTCGAAGAAACCATATTGCTGAGCTAATGATAAATCAGATTGATATAGTTCTTAATTCTTATATATCAGCACCAGTTTGGTTTGAGGGATTTCATGAATAGTCTACACTTTCACTATAAACTTATGAATTAAGGTCATGCCACAGGAACTTTGTAATAGTTAATCATAACATACAAGAACTTAATTACATGGACTTTATGTTTAACATGAAAGATCGAATAGCGCAATTTTATGAACTATTTTGACGGGGAAAAAATCATGCTAGGTTATGCCACCGGAGTATAAATATTGATAGAATGTAAATCCCACAACGATGGTGGATGTGTGTATTTATATATATATCACTCTATCTCATCTATAACTGCACACTTTTTGGTCAATTTTTTCAGAGCATGTTTGACCATGAATAACTTTATTTGTATACATTATTATGGTATAAAAATTTTATAGCTAAAAAATAGAGTGTATTGTGAATCTAACTATATCTCATATGATACTATTATAGCACATATGCCAATTGCAATTTACGGTCAAACATGCTCAGAAAATATTGACTAAAAAGTGTGCAGTTTCGGCTGGGACGGAAGGAGTATAATAGTTTACAAAGCTAAACAAGGAATACAAACCACAACATACAGGAATATAATGGAAGACCGAGGACCTGGAATACCCTGGGAACATGGAAAACCTTGAGCTGGCCAAAAGCCACCATCTCACGAACAAAATGATAATCGATATCAATGTGCTTAGTCCTCTTACGCGAAATGGGATTCTGAGCAAGAAAGAGAGCATTATTGTTATAACACAATAAAATAGGAGGAGCAGGCGACGACAGGCGAAGATCAAGAAGAAGATTCATCATCGATCCATGCCAACTCAGCTACAGTATTTTTCATGGCACGATATTATGATTCTGAACTAGAACGAGATATTGTAGGTTGTTTCTTGGCACTCCAGAAAACAAGATTTCTGCCAAGACAAGTTTCATAACCATAAGTAGACCTACGAGTCACCAAACAACGAGCTCAGCATCATAATACACCACAACTGCAGGAGAGCCGGGATTGGCGCGAAAAGAGAGCCCAAAATGAAATCCGCATAACAGCCTGAAAATGGTCATCATTAGGAGCCTGTATGAACTGATTGATCGTATTAACAGCATACGACAAATCAGGACGTGTGATTGCCAAATATTGGAGAGCACCAACCATCAAAAAATATGTTATTAATAGATAGAATGTTTATACATATAATATTTACTACATAAACATATATAAATATAATATTTATAATCTTATGTATTATAAACCTGATGACTAGTGATATTAAACTATGAACATACTCTAAATTTGGTGGCAAGAGTATTAAATTATAAATAAGTGCTACACTATTACTAAATTTTAAGGTTTTGCTTTGCTCAACTTTCTCTTCGGCTCTGCGCATAGTCCATCGTCTCATCCCTCCCTTTAAATTGAGTTTTGATTTGCCACTGCATTTGAGTAATCCCATATAAGAGTTAGAAACTCTTCATCCTCCTCAATTCTTGTTTGCTACCAGGCATATCTATGGTTGGGATGGAGGAGGTTGGTGCCTGCCGGCCTCCAGATCACCTTCATCTTCACCTTCAGGTTCAGGTTCAGGTTCAGGTTCATCTAGAGCTTCACCTTCGGGTTCAGGTTCAGCTACACCTTCAGCTACAGATATAACTACATCTACAGCTTCAGCTTCCGCTTCAGGTTCAGGTTCAGGTTCCTCTTCTTCATCGATGAAGACTGGATTGGTGTAAGCATTTATGAGGTAATCCTTCAAATCTATAATAGGCTCCTCAGCCTCTTCATCCAACTTATCGTTGTTTAATGCTTCCTGGGAAGAAATCATGGAGAGATTGTTAATCCTTGAAAGAAATTATGAAATTAAAGCTAAACTGCAGAAAATAACACCAAAACTAATGAAGTAAATATATGTATACCAGCATGGGATATGTGCGGAAAAGGGGTTCGAAACGAGCTTTGCAGTATTTGTAGAAAGCTACGGTAAACCCAGAGAGTAGAAGGAGCAACGGAATAGCCTGATAAGCTTGTTGGTTGTTTAGAAATCCCAACAAAAGTAGTTGGGATGCTAGCAATGACACGATGATGCGCCCATGAACGTCTGGCCAGAAAGCAGCAGCACTCTCGAACTCTTGATCGTACACATTGATCACCTACACAAATTATTAACTTTAATTATTCTCCACGTCCTGTTCTTGTCAGTTACTCAAAAATGTATTGCAAATACAAGTTAGGCCCTGTTTGCTAGAACTTATTTCTTGCTGATCACTGAACTGAACGGAATTGAACTGAACTGAAGTGAAAATTATTGATATATATGAAAAATGAAATCATCATGACTGAATTAACCTGAATTTCATAAATTACATTTTCAAATTTATAGATAAATTCTGGCAAACAGGGCCTTATTATATTAAATATTACGTAAATAAGTGATATTATGAATTTAATAACATCACATATGATAATGTACTCAGCTATATAAAAGCCAAATTAAAGTAAAGGAAATCTTAACTAGACATATTGATGTTAGAATAGAAGAGATTGAATAATAGGCCTAATGACCCATCTTTATAAAGTCTAGGGGATCTTTAACTAGGGTTTTGCTGTATTTGTCTATTTTTAATTGTCAAACTCGATAAGCGGTTGTTGGGACTGAAAAAGTACAAATAATAACGTACGAAATTGAAAATTTTGGATACAAATTAGTGTCATTGCAGTTTCAAAATTCATCATCCCCATTCATCATATCTCATACAATGACATTAATTAAATTTGTGGTCGAACATAAGAAAAATTAAGGGGTGTTTGGTGATTAGCTAATTAATAATCATTGTTGATACTTGATTACATATTAGCTGATTTGACTAACTGATTTATTAGATAATTATGTAAAAATGTTTGAAAAATCTCCTCACCAAACGCTTATTATAACTATGTCATGGACTCATGGTAACATTAAACAAAGCCAGATAGAGTATTTTGTGGTACCTGATTGCGGTACACGACCCAGGAAAGTGCAAAGAAGATGATGACAGCGACAAGCAGAAGAGGCGAAACAACTGCAAAGACTAGGGCTAGCAAGAGATAAAGCTGGATTTCAGGTTCCTGCTGGTCCAAACCCAGACTGTCGGGCTCGGTTCGAGTTCTATTCCAGAACAGATTATTCACATAAAACCGTCTGAACGGCTTCCACCGGAGAATCTCCCGAGCAACTTCCGTTACACCCAATATTATGTACACTATGAAGAAGGAATCGTTCACAGGCAGGTTCATGCTGATGTCCTCTACCATCCTGCAAAAAAAAAAAAAACAGCTCCATCTTTTAGTTTATTAAGGTACGTACCCCATTATACAAGTATACAAATTCTGACATTTGTCAGTTAGTCTCACTGAATAATCATACTTAATCGGTAAAAGATCAGTCTTAAAAGCGAGAAGATCAAACATGAAAGTGTCAGCAATGATACATGTAATGATCACGCTTAATAAGTAAATGATCAGTTTTAAAAGTGAGAAGATCAGCAATACATTGAATAATCATGCTTAATGGGTAAAAAGTGTGGTTTAAAAGTGAGAAGATCATGATCAGCATTTGTCCCTAGTCCCTTCTATAACAAGTAACATCGATATAAAATCAATAACATCAACAAAGCCGTTCAAGGGATAGTAAAACAATGCAATATATTGAGAGGTAAAAGGGATCATGGAACCTTACGTAATTTGTGACTTGAAGAAATAATTTATAATTTCTTTATAGCTGCTAGCGGGCACGAGGATCAGAATAAAGGAATTTATGAAGAGCATGATATAGGCTCCCGATGCATTTCTTCTTGCAGAAGCTGACTTGGAGCTTAGGCTTAGTAATTTGGTCATTCCCTCCATTCCGTATTCTAAGATTTTATGAAACATCTTAAGAGGAATTTGGGGAAGAACTGACTCGATGAATGATCTTAGAACTCCCCTATCACAAGATGATAACAAACCATGAGTGATTTCATCTCAAGTTTAAAGCCCTAATTACTTAAATGTTATAAAAATGTGAAATAAAAACGGTCCTAGGGTAAGTTAATGATATGACGATTCATAAAAAAATTGGTCTTATGTTAATGAGCCATATGAGGCCCCGTCTCAATATATGACTATCTCATAAGAGACTTTCGTTATAATATCTTATCGTTTATGATAATATATGTTATTGATTAAATATTTATGCTAGTACAGTCTCACCCAAGCATTTGTATATGTAATAATAGGAAACTTACGTAGGGTGGAAACCAGGAATGACCGATTCCAGTCCTTCTAGGGAAAGATAGGAAAGGATAAAAGCAGTTACGAGGGTGGACAAGGAGATGATAGCGACGAAGATGATGACAACCCAGAGTTTCCTAGCCGGAAGTGAGATATAGGTATAGGATAGATTTTCCCAGCACACGTCGTTAGGCTCCGGAGCCCATTCGCTCGACCAAACGTTGGGATGCCTAGTCTGCTGAGACTGCGCGCACGCAGCGGCTCCCCGTCCCGATTTGAAGAACACGAATGCGGTAGTCTCGTCGGGATACTTCTTCAACTTCGAGCTTTTTTCAATTATCTGCATCCACTCATCAACACAACGTACACCTGTCAGCCCTAATAGCAAGAAAAAACATACATGCATAGAAAAATTCGGATAACTTACCCCAATTGCTACATGAAAGTCCATTTTTTTCTTGCAAGTCCAAAATGTACCATAATACTCCAAGTGTACCCAGGCATTTTAAGTTGCATCTTTTTTTGCCTTAATAATAGTAAGGTTCATTTGGTAAAAAAGGGACCACAATATATATCTATCAACCTAATAATTTATGAGGCTGCTATCTGTAGGTCCAATTTTCTCGTGCAGACCCGTTTTTTTACCAAAATTCCCTTATTTTTGTTAAACCAAAATAATCCCTCAAAATGTAAGGGTACACTTGGTAGTATTATAGTACATTTTAGACCTGTAAGAGAAAAATACACATGCATGCACATAGCAACTGGATATATTACAAGACTCGGTAAGGTGAACTTAATTAGAATCTCTTATGATTAAAAAAAGTTCAAAATATACTCATAAGGATGCTCCCTCACCTTTGCTCTTTCTTCAGTTATCTGCATCAACATAATATACATGTTCAAATCGAATAACAAGAAGAGATGTAATTAAAGAAGAAGAAGAAGAAGAGTAGTAAAAAATTACTTACTTTGTTATTTAGCCTTTCAATTTTAGAGGTGTAGAAGTCAATTGCATCCTCTTTTTTGCCACCTTTCTGCTAAATATGCATAATTTTAGCTATGCCTATAATTTATCTTAACAAGACATATGAAAGAATCTGTATGTACCTTTGTTGAAGGTCTTTTATTGTTCTTCTCATATTTCTTTTGATATTTATCAAGCCTGTTCCGACTCTCCTCTTTCTCATTTATTAGATTTGTAAGCTTGCGTGCCTTGTACACAAGCTATAATGCACGGATGCATGATAAATCACCACAAACAGTGAAAAAAAACACAATTTAATTACGAAGATAAAAATATTTAACAATACTGATTATAAGGTCATAACACTAAATTGATCTGCTACCTTATGAGATAGGTATTGATCTGGATAAATGTCCTTGAAGAATTGCTCCACATGTTCACTGACTGTTAGATTTTCACCTGAATCGGATGGTACATTTCTGACCAATGCCTATGCAAAATTGAATAAGATCACTTAGATGTAATGGCTTTGACGGTTTTGAATTATTTATTATACAAAAATACCTGAAAATGAAATGTACATGAAAATTGTCTATAAGATTATTATTGCAGTGGAGTATAGATAATAATACTCATTTTAGCTGAAAATGTGTGAATTCTATACTGTATTATTATTAAATATTAAAATAAAAATTTTGTCTCACCGTATATCGACTTGGACGTTGGCGATCGGCGGCAATAAAGTCCATCCTCATTGTTGCGATTTTTCCGTATTCCATTCTCAGCACAAAACATGTCCAAAAGGTAATGACATAGGCCACAAATATATGGGCCCTGAATCTGCAATGTTTTTTTTATATATAAAATGATTAAAATCCAACAAACATCAATTCCATTCAACCAAAGCTCAAAACCTTAGTATCAATCTCAGAAGAATCTGTAGTACGTGTATAGTGTGAGTTACAATAGAAATGAGAAATTTGCATTCCTTTCACATTAGTATGGAGGAGAAAATTGGATTTATAGAATGAAAATCATGTACACAACAAAATTAACATGCTATAAAATGAAATGTGATTTTCTTCCCAATGAGAGCGAAACAATATATCACTAGAGAAAGTTGATGTTATAAATTTGTGCTTTGATTCCATAGTTATTGTAATTATCTAAACTTAATCCTCTGTAGAAATTAATTTCACTTCTGACGTGAGATTTTGAGGGCTCTATATGGCTTACTTTGGGTGGTAGATTAATTATCATTTCAAATCTTGAATTCAAGATGTAAGAATGTGTATAATCTTGCTAGATATTTCATGGGCTTGTGTTTATGTATCAATTGCATGCCATGTATGAAAGGATTTGAGTGGTGACAACTCCTGCACATTGGTTTTGTGATTGTTGCGATAAATTCTGGTGAATTCTAGTTGTTGGACTTGGAATGATAATACACGTGATCTGTTTGAATTGTACTGAATAACATTTTCATATATACTTTTGTAGGAATATTCTAATACAATCATTGATCGCTCGTCACATGTCATTGTGATATATAACATATGTTAACGATTCAAATGATAACTACTATGTTTGTGGATAGAACGCTATCATTTAGCCTATTCCGGTTATGTTATAACAAACTAAAAATTAAGATTTGCATGCTATCGTTGTTTTGGTTTTTATAAGATTTCAAATGTAAACGGATTGCCAAGTCTTACCTAGCCTGACTGCATAGATTTAGAGCATTGTCTTTCCAGAACTAAGTTTAAAGTTAATCGGGGTCTACTTTGCCAAGAATTAAATTTCAAAGTCAATGATAATCATGGGAACTTAGTAATATTGCGGGTTAGTAAAATACATTTTGATTTTTAACGTGCCTTACTAAAATATATTTCCACTTCGAAAATAAGATGAAAAATTTAAGCAAAAAGGGAAAACAATTATTTACCTTTTTGATCCAGTGGCAATATTTTGGATAGAGAGCTTGTCCATACCACTTACACTCTCATTTGTTTCCACAAACACCGTGTCATTGGTGTAATTAACAGGTACTATTATGGCGAAAACAATTACACAAATTGGAACCAATATTTTAAGCCTGCATGAAGTTGGAATTTAATTATTAGAAGGAAGTCAAATTAAGATAAATAAAGTCAAAGTCCAGTGGGAAATGGAATATGGCAAGACTTTAACTACTTCTTTCTTTATACTATTTTTATTTGTAATTTAATATGAGTGGCAAACGAGTTTGGTACATTTTTGCATCTAGTGGGCGAAAACTCTGGCAATAATAACAAAATGAATACACACAACATAAAATATAACATGTTCATACGATTAAGTGATTATTTGACTTTAGAATTAGTTACATTAAAAAAATTGTACTAATTGATAATAGTAACATGTAACTGTAGCTAAACTATTTCTTAAGATCATACTCCCTCCGTCCCAGACGAATCTGCACACTTATTAGTCAATTTTGTCTGAGCATGTTTGACCAAAAATTGCAATTGACATATGTGCTATAATAGTATCATATGTGATATGGTTAGATTCACAATGCGCTCTATTTTTTAGTTATAAAAGTTTTAGACCATAATAATATATAAAAATAAAGTTATTCACGGTCAAAAATGCTTTGAAAAAATTGACCAAAAAGTGTGCAGTTATGGATGGCATAGAGTGATAACTAACTTAAAAATATATAACTTATGGAATTGGAATTTATTGGTATAGTATAAAATAAAAAGAACAGTTTGGACTTTTGTACAGTTGGCGTAAAATATTAATATTTGCAAGGCACAATTTATAGTACTATCTCATTTTACGTACAGTTCAGTTCCTATTGGCAATTATGCTAGTAATTAATCTACAAATACCATGTTTTATAAGACTTTAATTTTTGTAAGTTGAGCCACAAAAATTTTGACATCACTAACAACTTTAATTATACAAATTTAAAAAAATTATATATATTTTAAAATATGTAATATTATTAATCCAACCAAATCACGAATGATGAAATGAAAACATGAAAATGTTGAGAGACAGTGCAGAGAAAAGAAAGTTTACCCAGTCTTGTAAATTCTCAAGAAAACAACAGAATCAAGTCCTGCGTGATCAATCAGCGTCTTCTCCGGCACTCTCCAGACTGCCGGAATCCAGTTGAGAGAACTCAGATACGCACGTAAGAAGTTCCCGCCGGAAAACCGCTCAGGTACGAAATCCTGCCGTCGCAGACGAGTTTGCGGACCCTTAACAAACCACTTGGGAAAGTACGCCTCCTCACTGGCGGTGATTCGAAACAAAGCGAATGCCAGAAAGAAAACAGCTGCAATCACCAGATTCATCTGCGCCGCAAAATCGATGTCTGAAGAATGCATATTTGTACCTGCAAAAACAATATTATTAGGAAACTATAGCTCAAGATCTTGAAGCCAGGGCATCGGCATCATCATCATGACCGTTAATTTCTTACCTTGATTAGAATCTCAGAGATGATCAAGTTTTTTTTGCAGGAGATCGATCGAGAAGTACTTTACAAATGCTCAAGTTTCGTAAACTAGTGTCTTGTATTTAAGTCAACTTCTGGTTGATGACTGCAATATGTGTTTTGTAATGACAGTTATTTAAGCTATATATTATAGGAAGTATGAATTCCCTTTTATATTTAACAGGGCATTAATTACCAGTTTTCCATGGTGCTGAGCTAATGAATGACTCATAATGCTGAGCTAATCATAAGAGTAGGCGATCATTTTTTAAGGAAGAAACCTTTGGTTTGGGCATCTCCAAAATCGTCATTTTCATTATGGTTGTTGATGAAGTCGATCCAAATTAAAATAGTTCTTTAAACCAAGGTGTGAAAGCTGCCGTTTTAAATAGTGGCATGCACCTTTCATAATGGAATTGAAAATGGCTTTACGTTGATTGGGAAAGGTTTTGAACTACAATAAAGTAATTATGGTCTCGGCCAATAAACTTGTAAACCATTGAGCTCTTCTTCTTTTTATTTTGTTACAAATTTGTAGCTTTTACGTCTAATCAAAGTAACGGAGGGCATAAATTATTATAGATTGTCAACTACTAATAACACACTTTCATCCAATAGTATGATTACGATATTTATAGTACCAGACATGAGACTTTCTAAACTTAATTTACATCTTTCCGATGTGCAGTAGCTATGTATGTATAATAGGGAAATGATTCTATTCAATCGCATTCTAGACAAAAAAAAAAAAAAAAATTATATATGTACTCCGAATTAATTACATGGAAACTCAAAAGAGTTAGAAAGTCTTCATCTTCCTCAATTCACGTTTGCTGATAAACATTCGAGTCAGGCGTTTGGTTGGGACGAGAGAAGATCGCTCCAGAGCGGTCTCCAGATCACCTTCATCATCTTCATCCTTCAAGGCTGGATTCGTGTAAGCATTTATCAGGTAATCCTCCAAGTTTATAATCGGTTCCTCTTTATCCAACGCATCGTTCTTTGTTGCTTCCTGCAAACAGATATCAAACAGCAATATATTAATCAACACATAGTACTAGAGTTTGCATGAATCAAAGACAGATACATATATATTATACCTCCATGGGATATGTGAGAAAAACAGGTTGGAAATGAGCTTTGCAGTATCTGTAGAAAGCTATGGTGAATATAGAAAGTGGAAGGAGCAAAGGAATTGAGTGATAAACATGTTGGATGCTTAGGAACCCCATTAAAAGCAGCTGCGACGATATTAATGCTACAATGATCCGCCCATGAACATCAGGCCAGTACGCAGCAGCACTCTCGTACTCTTGATGGTACACATTGATGAACTGCATGCATGTGTACAAATCAAACAAAATAATATAAAATGCCGACTCCATCACCATGTGTAAAGTAAAATACCGACTGCATATAGCAAACCTGATTGCGATACACAAGATACGAAAGTGCAAGGAAGAGGATGACAGAAAGGAGCAAGATGGGAGAAACAAGTGCATAGACTAAGGCCAGCAAAAGATAGAGCTGGATATCAGGTTCTTGGTCGAAATCAAAGCTCTGGCTTTTAGAGCTGGTTTGAGATTGAGCCCAGAACACAGTGTTTAACAGATAGCGTTTGAACGGCTTCCACCGGATAATCTCGGTAGCCACTCCGGCACCACCCAACATTGTGTACACTATGAAGAAAGAGTCCTTCTCCGGCATGTTCCTGCAAATGGCCTTTGCCATCCTGCATTAGAAAAATGACATTAATTAATTAGCTTTTACACTTACACGTACGACTTAATTGGGATTCAGGAGAAACATATATACTTAATTGGTGACTGGAAGAGAAACTGAATGATCCTGTGATAGTCGCCGGCTGGAGGTATGATGATTATGAGAAAGGAGTTGATGAAATTCAAGATGTAGCCCCATGATGCGTTTCTTCTTGCCGTGGCTGACTTGGAGCTTAATCTTAGAAATATGGTCATTTTATCCACTATATAATCACATATTTTAATCAAGATCTTCAGAGGAACTTGGGGAAGAATCGCGTTCAAGAATGATCTCATCACCACTCTGCATCACATGTTATATATAATGATCAAGAGTTGACCTAATTGTAGTAAACACACAATATATAGAGACGATTGAAAACAGAGTGGGAAAAAAACTCACGTTTCAGTGATTGACTGGAAGCTAGGAAAGGTTTGTTCCAGTCTGTCGACGGTAAGACAAGAAACAATAAAAGCACTTGCAATGGTGGAGAAGAAGGTGAGCAAAGCGAAGCAGTTGCCGACAAGGATCCTCCTAGTCGGAAGTGAGATGGATGAAAAGGCTAGGTTGTTCCAAGACACGTCGCTGGGTTCCGGAGCCCATTCGGTTGGCCAAAACTTGGAGTTTCTAGACTGCTGAGTCTGAGCACACACAAGAGCTTCCCGTTCTGTTTTGAAGAACACAAATGCTGCGCGCTTCATGTATTCGCCATCATTCTCCTGCACCTTCAATCTCTCTGCAATTATCTGC
The DNA here is from genome assembly GCA_963678965.1 of Cruciata laevipes. Taxonomy (NCBI): domain Eukaryota; kingdom Viridiplantae; phylum Streptophyta; class Magnoliopsida; order Gentianales; family Rubiaceae; genus Cruciata; species Cruciata laevipes. The sequence goes on from OY787637.1 coordinate 21,858,472, forward strand.
ATGCATGCATCCATTTTAAGGTTCCCAATAGTTAAATGATATCACAAATGATACATCTATGTATTAATATTGTATTTGATTGTAAGGCCCGGTGTGCTGAACTGAACTGGATAGAAATGAAGTGAAGTGAAAATTAATATTTTGAAAAAATGAATCAGTATGACTGAATTAACTTGAATTTCATCAGATAATATTGTCACTGAAATGAGCGGAAATGAATTCAATTGAACTGATAAACATTACCTTAAATGTATATAGTATTGTATTTGGACACTATATTGAATGTATTTGTATTGGAATTCTCCATACAGATACGTTTTTCTTAAGCATGTTCACATTTTTACTAAATAGACTCTTACATTTTGGTTATCTTTTTTAGACTTAGTATATATCATTAAGTACATTCTTGTAAAAATGTGGACCTGCATAAGAAAAAACGTATCTCCATGAAGCAACCTCTTATTATATTATCCTCCTAATGATGGGTGAATCAATATGTCATGAAAAGCTTAAAAGAAGAAGAGAAAAGAGGTTAGGGTTTACTTACTTCCTTATTTAGCCTTTCAATTTCAGAGGTGTAGAAGTCAATGGCATCCTCTCTTTTAAAACAGCAAAGAAAGCTATGTCTCTGCTGAATGTGCACAAATTTAGCCCTGTTTTTATTTACTCCCTCCGTTTCTTAAGATATCTCCTTTATCTTTAAGAAACGGAGGGAGTAACTTAAGAATGGACGGATTCCGTTTTCTTGATAATTAAGGTCAGAAAAAATACCTTTATTATGGGTCGCTTTCTACTCTTTTCATATTTCTGCTGATATTCATCGAGCATGTTCTGATTTTCTTCTTTCTCATTCATTAGATCTGAAATCTTGCTTGCCTCACATACAAGCTAAAAACATGCCTCGACTAAGTATATATACAAAAGTTGAGTTTTAAAATTGATGTAAAATGCAATGATTAGAAAGTGAGAATAACAACTTTAATTTTGCTACCTGATGAGAAAGGTAGTGATCTGGATAATTGGCCTTGAAGAAACTCTCCACTCGTTCACTAATTGTTTCATTGGTGTCTGTTGGCACATTTCTGACCAGCACCTATACAAAATTATATTAGGGATCTATATTAAAATTTATTTCTCTAAATTTAAGACAAACTCCATATGAGACAATTTAAAGGTTTGGTAAAATGCTATTTAGTTAAAATCTCATAAAAAATGCATTATCTTTACAAAATCAACATATATATAGATTCAACGTCATTAGATAACAATTGAAAAATAAAGTGTAATTTAACAAATGAATGACATCAACTATAACATAATATCTGCATCAACAGATTATCAAGGACCATCAATATAAAATCATAAAACATCGATCAACTGTCTAATTCGTCTAATTCTTTAGGTTGTGTCAGATTAGACTTTCTCTAAATTAAATGGAAATTATAAATAATAATGATAATTAAATTAAACAACATTAATGAATGGTCTCACTGTATATCGACTTGGACGTTGACGTTTGGTGGCCATAAAATTCATCCTCATTGTTGCGATTCTTTGGTATTCGTCTCTCAATACATAACATGTCCAAAAGGTAATGACATAAGCCACAATAATATGGGCCCAAAACCTACATTTACAGATATAGTTTGAATTTTCCATTCAAATAATACGCAAGCTATAGATTGATCAAGGAGAGCTAATTCATCCTACAAATACCAGAAAAAAATATTTATAATTAAATTTGAAATGAATAAAATAAATTGATTTATGATATGTAACTATTTTTATTACATAAAAGAATAAAAGGAGTAAAACATAATCTACCTTTTTGATCGAGGAGGAACATTTAAGATGGAGAACTTGTCTACGCCACTAATATGACGATGGGTGTATTCTGGATCCACTGTGTCATTGGTGTAATTGACAGGCACAACCAATGCGAAAACAATTACACATACAGGAACCAGTATTTTAAGCCTGCAGCATGCATAAGTGTAACACATTCATTAGAATCTGAAATATTATATACTAAAATGAAAATTTTAAAATTAATGAAAAATGTTGATTAGTATATACTAAAATATATATAAAATTATTAAACAATCGGAGAGACTACGGTTCAGTAGTTTTCATTTTTTGACTAAAAGTTCAGTCACACAACAATAACCTACAACCTAATCTATTTTTAGAAAAATTTGAATTTGACATTATTCTAACCCTAAAAGTTAATCTAATACAATGCTAAATCATATGACTGCTGGACCGTAGAATTTCCTTAACAATGATACCTAAAATTTTTTAACTTTCCAAACGTCTAAATTTAAATTATTGATGATTTTACATATGATTAATGGTTGGGGTGTCACTCATTTGGATAATTTGAAGATTTCAAGAGTTAGGCCCTGTTTACCAAAGCCTTATCTGTAGATCAGATCAGTTCAGTTCAGTTCAGTTCAGTTCAGTGAGATGTAATTTGATGAAATTAAGGTTAATTCAGTCATGCTGATTCCATTTTTCAATACATCAATTTTACTTCAGTTCAGTTCAATTCAGTTCAGTACCATCAAGAAATAAGGTCTAGTAAACAGGGCTTACCCTTCTTTTAAAAATGACACTATATATAGTAATGATAAGAAAAGAAAGTTTACCCAGTCAAGTAAATTCTCAAGTAAACAGCAGAGTCCAATCCGGCGTGATCAATCAGCATATGCTCCGGCACTTTGAGGACTGCCGGAATCCAACCGAAAGAAGTCAGATACGCCCGGAAAAAGTTCCGCCGTTTGGAAAACCTTTTCGGCAGAAAATCCTGTCGCCGCAAAGGAGTTTGCAAACCCTTAACATTCCACTTGGGAAAGTATGCCTGCTCGTTCTTGGCTCGGATTCGAAGTAAAGCGAATAACAGAAAGAAAAATACTGCAATCACGAGATTCATGATCGCCGAGAAATCGATGTCTGCAGAAGTTGCCATTTCTAGGTAGCTAGGATATTGCACATCAAACCTGCAAAACAATATTAATAATGCCTAGTGATCATCATTAGGCTCATTTATTACCTTAAAATCTCAGAGGGAATGGAATCTCTTCCAGCAGAGAAGAGGTATATTGGTGGCTGCATTTAACACAGAATTTGTTCTGCAACTGTTTAAGAATACCCTGCAGCTGGACCACTCCTCCCTACTTTACAAAAAGTTTAATTTTACGACTTTTACGTAAGACCATAATAATTTGCCACGTCATCAAGTTTACTACTACAAAGCATTATTTTTATTTTTCATATATATTATTATATTTATTAGCTGAAAACAGGAGGTTAAAAAGAAGACAGGACTTGATGATCATCAGATTTTTTTAGATCAAAAGGAGGAAAGTCGATTGAAAAAGGAAAATGGAATAGTCGAGGGAGGCAGGGAGCACATGAAAGTAGGGAAACAGTGAAATAAAATACCGAGAATGTTAAGGGTGGACAATTACACCCACAAATCTAGCCTAATGGTTGGAACATTGGGTCTAATTGTCTTCGAAACTCGATAGTAACAGTGTAAAAATTTTCTTGTTTCAAGGGTCTCTTGAATTTATCTTCTCACCGACAACTGTGCTGTTGGGTGAGTGAGGCGCATTTTATGACCCGAATTGTGTGGCTCGGGCCCGACCACGTTTTTCAGTTTTCTCACAAACCCACCGAGCAGGGGAAAAACCGGACCCCTCTCTCCCCTAAAGTAAAAGTGAAAACTAAAAAGTAAAAGTAAAACATGGACGATATGTACATTCCCCCAACTTTTCGACTGCCTGGTGTTTAGGTGCATGAATGTTCTCAATCCATTGTTTGCATCTATAGGTGTATCAGATGGTGTATAAAATAGGAGCTTTATCCCACTTAAACTCAAATGAGAACATGACTTGAATTATCATTACATGTTGAATGGTTGATTCTCTCACTTTTATGAATGATCACTACATGTGTTCCTTTTATGAATGTTCATTACTGGTAAAGTGTTGAACTTCTCACTTTTATGAATGATCATTATTACATGTTCTGTGTTGATCTTCTCACTTTCAAATTCTGATCTTGTCACTTTGTAAGCTAGTGTTGGTTCGTTTTCCTCATTTTATCATATTAAGAAGGAATATGGTGGATTCCCGCAAGATTCGTGCTTTTCTTTCTGCGGTAAAGTTGTGTTATTATTTACATATATGTGCATTTGGGATTAGTCCCAATGGGTCCAACAAATTATATATGAAACTCAAGACCTATAGGTTTTTCTCTAGCACAACTTTACCGCAGGAGTAATCATCAATTCCCATATATTGTATTTCATCCAAGCCAACTAAACTATAGATAATGGAAGATAATGAATGAATCAAGTTAAAAAGAAAAACTTTGGGAATATTAGACATCGGATTATATTAGCATATTCAAATCACGTCCTAATTAAAAACTCAGACCCTAATGATTTGTAGAAGAAATTGGGAGACCGGTAAGAAAGGAAGACCAGTAATAATGATAGGTTTAATCATGGTGAGTTTGTTTGATTAATTGTTTCTAATTACTAACCAGTACTTCTTTAATTTCACCTGTATAATCACGTTTTTCTGTAGATGAACTAGAATAGTTATTCTCTCAAATAATGGGGCTTCCAAGTTGAGGTTTTCCGCCCGTGTTGCAGGTCGAAGTGTTAGTCCCTCTGCAAAAGTGTGATCAGATACACCCTCAAATTCATCCCAGTAATTTCGTGGAATAAAAGGAATACAACTCCACACCTCAACTCTTCCAATATTGTCAAATACTATATTCCATATATTTTGACACATCTAATTGTAATCCTCAAGTTGACTACGGATCCTGAATATATTCATCTCAACACTATATTGTAATAACCAAAATGATCATCGAATATTTCATACATTATTCTATAGCTTTCCAGTGTGTTAGTGATTTTGTAAATGGTTCCTCAATTACGCTAGCAGGTCAACAACTTCCATCTTATATCATCGCCATCCTTTTTTAATATAATAACTATATTGTTATAGTTCTCTTTAGAGATAAATTGAATTGAGTTTTGAATTAAAGATGAATATATTAAAATATTTATGAAACCGTAGAAAAATTTTAATTAGTTCGGTTACCTAATTTTAATTAGATTAATAGTATTTGATGGCTCTTAAAAGTATTAAAAAGAATATTTATGGCCCCTAAAAAAAGTGCGGCATTTGCGGCCCTAAAATACTAATGTTGTATTTGTAGCCATTTCTTAAGTTAGAGATATTCAATAATTTCACCAAGTGCTAGAGATGTTTACAAAGTTGAGCAGCTCTTGAGTTATATAAGTCAAGTTGGTCAAAACTCATCTCGAATTCATTTCGAAAATTTAATGAAAAAAAATTAATGGGTCGAGTTAAGAAAAATATTACTTTGATTCAAAAAAAACTCGGTATCTGCTCAAAATTGTTTTGGCAAGCTTCTAGATATATTATTTAAGTTATCGAAAAAGAGTTATATATTTCATACTTATTAGGAAGTGGTAGGAAAAGCTTAAATAGGTCAATTACTTAATTAAATTAATTTACATTAATTTTTATTTTAGCAAAGGAATCAAACCCTTTTTTTTTGCATTGTATTGACCTTCTTTCTTCAACGTGTAATCTATTCACACTGACATCAGAAAGCCATATTTGCCGCCGTTTTAAAAAGTGGTTCTATCAGTTAGAGAAATGATAAATATCAGGAAAAGGGTCACCCGCAGAGAAACATCTCTCCAACTCCGAGGACCAACGATGGTGGACGTTGCCCTCCAACTTGGCCATAGCAGCTTTGCGAGGTAAGAATGGCGGTGATAGAAGAGAGTGGCGGATGAGATCGGCGGGGACTAATTTAAACAATGTTAATATTAGTTCGATATATAATAAGTTATATGTTCTATGCTGATGGAATACTATGTTAATATTGTATTTTTTTATTTTATTTTTGAAAATGTGTTAATATTGTATTAATTATTAAACTAATATTATTAAAAATTTCAATTATTTGTATTTATTTATTAAGGAACCGGTTGTTATTTATGTATATGAATGTAATTTACCAAAAAGGTGAATATAAAATAATTTCCCTCCCGAGCTTGATTAGAGTAAATTGTGTCGACCAACAATAAACTTTGGCAAACTCGAGCAAATCTCTACTCCCAATCTACTCGCTCAATAAATGTTGAACCGACTAGAAAGCAAAATTTACAAAATAGAATAGTACATTTTTCTCCTCACAGCCAACTTTTTCCATCAAATTCATTCACATGTGATTCAGTCGTCAAATTGTATAAGAATCAAATATGGTTTTCCAATGCGCGAGTCACAAAACGGGTATATACTAAATTTAGTAAAAACAACAAACATTTGGAATCAAAATACAGCAAATTATCTTGTTTCTAGTATAGACTTATAGGCTTGCCTTCCAGTGATCTGTATATCATTCCGTGTTTATTTCCCTAAATTTGGAAACTCAAATTCTAGAATGCTCCAAATTATCAAATAGTTTACCACACAAATTCCAATTGGTCAAACAATCTTAGAAGTAATCCAACTATATGTATATGAGCTCTCACACACCAAAGCATTGTTGATGGAAGGCCTTCCCAGGGCTCTTGGGATCAATTTGAGAATGGTGAGGAAAATCATAGGGCATCTCGGATGCACACAGCCTAGCTTCATTGAAAACTCTTACAACTTCTTGGTAAACCACAGCATTTCCTTCTTTCGTCAGGTGCAACCCATCACTACAAGTTTCAACAAAACTAAAAATGTTAGAATTATGCATAAATTTGTCAAGGCGAACACAATAATTTCACACAGGTTACAGTAAGTAGATAGCATAATTATCCGACATAATTATAGTCTAGATCCAATCTGCTGCAACAATTTGTAGAACATGTGTCGTGATAATTAATAATTAACACTCCCTAGCAACAATTAAATAAATCCGAAGGTTACAAAATTATGCATGTGTTGAGTTATTGATTAAGAGTTTAAACAGACAGTTTCAGAAAGTATTCCAGCACACCTTGATATTAGTTTCTTCAGCATATTCTGTTAGTATACCAAATTGCGTATACTATTTGCTATTCATGAACAATGACATGGAGAACTAGTTCTCTTCCTTAATTGTTTGGTTGCTAAGGGATTTTCTCAGGTTTATGTTTATGATATCTCAGGTATCAGGTTGCAGACACAGCTATCATTAGTCTCTCTTGGCTACAATTGAACTTCTTAATTTCCCAGCTTACCATTATAGATTTCTTCAGCAAACTCCTATCCTGTAACTCAAAGCTCAAAAGGATATTGGACTTCTTAAACATCTGGACTTACTACCTAGAGCCAATATTTTTCAACAGTTAAGTTCGATTTCCTGTCTCTACACCAGCACTAGAACTCAGCCTTTACATGGGGTCGGCTATAAGGATAAATATCGCCATGATGCTCCGTCAAGTGAAACCCTTCTGTCTCTGCTGCAAATGACTTTTTTGGCAGGATTCCCACTTATTCAGGAAATGAATTCCAATTGTATGTCCTGTAAACCTTTAACTCTCTAGCACCCAGTATACATAGAATTATAGAAACATACTGTAGCAGGAATCTATCACAACTTGAAGAATTCAAATTGTAGTTCCAAACTAGAGTTTTACTCAACTTCAGGTCAGTTCAGCAGATCATAATTATCTCAAGTGTTATGGACTCTAAAGTTCTGCCGCATGATCCAATTTTTTAAGAACATGTCATCACTCATCAGAAATTCCCAATATTCTCACTCCTAGCACAGTCTTGATTGTATATGATTGTGAAGTAAAGATAATGATGAGGCAGTATATAGCCGTGAGACTATAAAAACATCAGAGGAGCATGCATAAGAGAAATGAACTGCAACAGACTTCTGAATCCTCTAGTAGAAAACAAATGGGTCACCAGTGCTGTTGTTCAGAGCATGAAGAGAAACTTATGGTAAAGTTGCAGAGAGAAAAATTTGGGATGAAGTTAAAGAAAGGAAGCTCAATGATAGCCCTTTCACATTATTATTTTTGAAAATTAAGCTCCCAAATGTCGTAAACTAGAACTGGTTCTTTTATGGAGAAAATGATGATGCCAGAAAATCTTAACAAAGAAGGATTAAATTTACCAGGGTCCATGAATTGAGCTAAGTTAAGAAACAAAGTCAGGTTTTATTTTCAACATACTCCAAAAGCATTGAGTTCATTCTTCTAGAGATGTATAAAGTAACATTCATAAACCAAAAATGTCTAGTTCACTTCTCTCGCGCTCTATTTACAAAGCACTGGTGAGGATAGATTGCACGAGTTATAATGTGGTATGCAAAAGTCGGTGCAAAGAAGTGTCCGGATCCAAAAAATTAATTAGTAAAACCAGGCCATCAGAAATTTTGAGGGGGAAAGCCTGCATATAGTTTTCAGGACTTACCTCAAAAACTTTTTCTGCCATCCCACTGTCTCCTGCATTTTGGACCAGAGATTGACGGAGGGCAAATCTAGTTCTTTGGCTAGCTCAATGCATTTATCTGCATATATTCCAGCAGTTTCATTGGTTCTTTCAGGCACTTTTGTTGCCTTGTCCCCATATAAGGACCTGATCACAAAATTGGAAGCTGTACATTTAGAACATGGCAAAGGTAGAAAAACAACCCTTTTTTAAATGTATTGTCCATATCCAAATTATTTTTTCATTTTCTAATACAGAAACCAGCAACTTTCAGTTAAATCATTGGAGAGTATGTTCAGTTTCACCACAGAATCATTGCAAATGTCATCATTAACTTGTCCAAAACTATTTATCTGAAGTTCAGAAATGATTAGGCAGAAAAATACAAGCATGCAGAGTGGAAAATAATTAAAGGGAAGTAACACATCAACGAAGGAATGCAGTCACCCAAAAATATGAATCTTGGATTCAGACATTACATTTAAATGAAAAACATGGCCATTTAAAGAAGAAATGAAGAGAAGCAAGGTTTAATTCGTCCAACCCTTTGCTCTAAAGGGAACTATGTTACAAGGTCAATTTAGGTACATAGGTAAATTTTCCCAAAGAGACGAAAGCCAATGCAGATTCAACATTTTTATCAAACTTCAATGACATTGTGAATTTATAAGATCATCCATTCTGATTCTTAGACTACTAAAGCAAGACAGTCTGCCCATTTGCGAAGGCAGGCACCAATTAGCCACAGGGTCAGCGTAAATCTAAGTTTAATGAAATTAGTTTTTAAACCTCAAATTGTAAATGATAGAACTACTTACATATCCAAATAGGCCCTGCATATTGGTAAGTAACATTAACAACTGAAATTCAAAATATATTCACCACAAAAGTTACAATAATAACCAAATGCCTAATATGTGGATTCCACATAAAACAAGAACTAGCTGCTCTAATCGTTCTTGAGTATCCCGAGAAGTAGTAGGCTTGCCATACAACTTATAACCACAAGACTATTAAAACTATCAACATGAAATGACTTCAATAATTAAAAAAGAAAAAAAAAACAAACCTTGCATACTCTAACCGCCCATTTTCATCGACTGGTGGGGGAGCAATGAGCACAATCAGCATGTCAGGAGAGCATTCCTGCAACCATTCTTCTCAACAGTGAGGAAAATTCAGGTGCTAAAACAAACAATGCCTAGAAAACATAAAAACAGCCTCAAACCAAAAATTTCAAACAATTAAGAGAGTCAAAATGCAGTAACACTTTGAGAAGAAAAACAGCAGTTTTCATTTATAAGCAAAAAAGGGATTTGCCAGGTTGCTTATTTTGCAATACACTTTTTGGATTGTGGATTAGAGATTGAATTCATACTGGACATAAACCTAATCAATCCTATAATCTTGGGAAAATATTACACAACCAAGTACTATTCCGTTCTTTATCGTAAGAACCACCATTCTGATTAGCTCTTAGTGAAATCCTTTGATGTTCGGCAGCATATAACACTAATCCCAGCGTAAATATTTTTTAAAGTGTTGTATGTCAAAAGATTCAATAAATACCAAATTTTTATCCATTACATGGCTTGTTTGCAGACAACAACATTCTGTCTTTATATTCAATAAAAAAACACACTTTGTTATTCAAATTTCACATGCATTAGGCCTCGCTTAACAAAAAAAAAATTACAATGCTTCTAAGGTGCTCCCAGGTCCCTTTACAGCTTTAGAGCATTGCACGACCATGATCCAGTTTCATTACCATCATCATGCTAAATCACCTATAGTCATTAGAAAATACTACAATGTACTCTCAAGTAAGCGACATTATACCATGGTAAATTTTCCAAACATTAGCTAGGGCATCATTCCAAAATCCTAAATCCAGAAAATCAGGGCCTAAAACCATTCACTAAATCATTTAACAGCTAACTAACCTTTAGGTGACGAACCATTTTACGAAGGTTGTCCTTATACTCATCAACGGGTACGTGCTGCCTTCCATTAGTCCCTTCAAGTAGTGCTGCATCATTTGCTCCAAAAAATATGGTGGTAGCCACAGGTGGTGCTGCCCCCTTTAAACAAAAATCTTTTTAAAACATGTAAAATCTTACAGATTCAAGCAAGACCAACATTTCAGAAAAACGGGACTAGAAAAATCAATCAAAGTATGATTTCTGGAATCATATACCAGAGGGAAAATATGATGAAGCAAGAACAGTGCCCACCGGGTGTTGTACCCACCGTATCCCCGATTCAAAATATCAGCCTGGACAGACAAAAATATAGAAATTTCCGATTGGATAATGCGTGAATGTATTGGTCAAATTTCAGACAGTGAACTAACATTGAGAAGATGAAGAAGAAAAAGGGCACCTTGCGGGAGTAATTGTCAGCAAGGGAAGCGCCCCATCCGCCTTCTTTGAATGACTGTTGAGTGATTGAGTCCCCAAATATTATGATCTGAGGCCGCATTTCCGACACCGGATTTTGAATGTCAGTGACGTTCCGTGTAAAAAAAGAGAGACGAGATGCGGCCCGCGAACAACAACAATAGTGACCTTGCCTTTCTTGGCCGGGAAGAGAAATTTTATTTTCCTTTTTAAGATTTGCTTGTACTTATCATTCAGTTCAGTTCAATTCAATAAAAATATAATTTTATAAAATTTAGGTTGATTCAGTTATGCTGTTGTTTTTTTCAATACATTAATTTTCATTTCATTTCAGTTCAGTTCAATCCAGTTCAGTTCAGTTTCGTGCATCAAGAAATAAGCTCTAGCATATAGGGCTGTAGAAGAGAAAAAAATTGTTGTTTCAAGATGACTTAATTCAATTTTTCTGTCTTTACTTTGCTTAAAATATAGTTTTTCGGCCTTTACAAAAAAAATCATTCAATTCCATTAACCTTACTTTTTAAAAAATATTCTTTTTCGGCCTCTAGATAGTACTATTAGGTCAACCGCCAGTTAACACAACACAACAGGGGTATACTTGTAATTCATATATTCATGGAATGGATTAAGCTCTAGTTGAATGTTCGCTTTACCAAAACCACCATTAATATCTTCAATTTCACCGGACATATTGAGTATAGCAGTTTTTTGCAGTAGGAAATTAGGAATGAAGTGGGTGTGCATGGATGAAGAATTTAACCAAATTAAACGGGAGTTGATTGGGCATTGATGGTAATGACAAAAATGCCTTTCAAAATTAGGGTTGCATGTGTATGAAATTACAAATTTGCCCTTATCATGTTGTTTAAAAGGCTTAAATAGAATATTTTTTTAAAAAAAATAGGGTTAATGAAATTGAACAATTTTTTGTATAGGCCGAAAAACTAACTATCTTTTGGACATAGTAAAGGCCTAATTTTTAGATGTTTGGTTCCACCAATTACAATAGGAAACGCCTAACAACGATTACAATAGGAAACGCCTAACAACGATTATAATAGGTGGAATCAAACATCTAATGATTCTAATCTAGCCATCCTGTCAAAGATGACCGAACTAGATGCTAATCAGACTAATTGTCATATTACAAAAAATAGAAATTCAAAAAACACTGTAAGACTGCCCAGGTAGAATCCACCTTGATAACTAGGGATCTACAACATCTTCAATTACACGAACACGTTGACGTGTGTTGGTCAAGCATAAACACTTTGATCCAAACGATAGATGCTATGAAAATTCGGAACCGAGCATATGTCTAAATATCCTGATCTGGAAAAATAACTTTATTCATATAAATCTCAATACACTAGCAGATTGAGTAAAGGTTTCGATTAGAATGATCGATTTGAAGAATAAAAAATAACAATTCAATAAACAAAATCACATCTAAGAGATCTAAAGGTTCTGTGTGGAGAATCCACACTCATTCAAGAACAAAAGTCAATAACATGCGATTAAACAATGTTTCCCATCTCTGTAAGGGGAAGACGGGTTTCTAGGATTTAGGGTTCGAATGTGTCAAAAGAGAGATACTCCACTTTTAGTTAGCTTAGGAAAAACTTGCATTGGAAGATGATGTTGTCTGGCAGAGTATCAATTTATAATTTCCGTATCTCTACCAGACCATACCATTTACAAGATTTATATCTCAATATCTCATATTCAAAGTATTGGGTGAGATCGTTTATGTGCTTATTAGATTTGTTTGTGTTTCTAAACTTTGTTAGTCATAACTTGTGCTCACGTATAAATAGACTAATTAAGTTCGAAAGGAAAACAAAGCTTATAAGCATGTTATTGACTTAACATAAATTAGAATCACACAAACAAATCTAATAATACATATATGGTAGAACAATTTCACTCAAGATCTTCTCGATCTCCTATGTACCTATGACCATAAATTCATATATATATATATAAAAGATGCATGAAATACATGTCTCATTTGATGTAATTGCCAAATTATGTCCTTTCGGGCTTAGGTTTTAACGTTTTGCATGAAAAAAGTATGGATGATAATAATTAGCTTACATAATAAAATTTGCCTACGAGTAGAAGTTTTAGCAAATTTAGCTAGCTAAGAATATTGAAAACAAAAAAGTCTAACAATTTGATTGAATATTGCATTATTGCAAAAAGACATGATCATCAAAATCAAATCGAGTTCTAACTTCACGAATATTATTATCATGTCTCCAGCTAGCTATAATAAGTGTATATCTATGCGATCAAGTTGACTTTTAGTTATTTTAATATAAGTTATAACGTGATCAAGTTGACCTTAATTAAATGATGGATTAATTTGTACTTATAATCTCATTTTCAGGTTCACAAAATATATAAGTTCAGCTTAATTAAGCTCTAATTTCCTTTATAAAAAAATATCTTTACCAATGTATTAACAATTACTATAATATCATTTATTTATTATAACATAATTTTGTTTTTTATATAATATAAAATTTCAAAATGTTTTTCCCATACTCTTCATTTCAATGAGCCTCTTAAAGTTGTTTGAGCTTGCGCATCTGATGACGACAAATTCGACAATATAACATCAAAGTTTTTTTTTAAAAAAAAGCGTGTCACATAGATTTACAAAATATAATAATTGTCTCTAGCTAGGTCACTGTTTGGTGTAATAAAATCCAAATCTGTAAGTACTTAAGTTGACCACAGAACAGAAACTTCAATAAATACCATTGAAAATATGGGAAAATTAGCTCTCCCTTAAATAATAATTAGTTCTAGCTAGGGAACATTATTGTAATTGTTATCTTCAAAACTAATTATATACTTTTTTATTGAAATAAAACTAATTATATACTTAAAAGACTTGGATGATCAGCTTGGATACACTAAATGTTTATTTGCTTAATTTTATGTAATTATTTTTTCCGTCAAAAGTGTCTCATGTAGGACGGTATTAATTGAGACAGTGATAAATATTACTTTATGTTTGATCATTATATCTGTTCTTATGGGTTGATCTTTTCAAAATCTATTGCTTTACGTAAACATATGATATTAAGCGCATTATGTTTGATTTTCTCACTTTTCATGTTTGAATATTACATACATGTCTTGTGTTGATTTTTTTACTTTCAAATTAACCTGATATTTTATCTATTAAACTTTTGAGACCACTTGAGACAGGTCTAAATTGAACATATATATTCCATGACTTATGATGATCATCTTCACCACCACTATAGGTTTGATTGATTTCATCAAACCAGCAAATGTCTATTAATTCATTTGTTCTGGTCATAAAATATAATAGAAACCAGACTAGATGAGGATAAATATTGGTGCCAAGAAGATTTGTTCATACTAGCTAAATAAATAATTATTAGTTTTATAAGAGTCCAAATTCAAAAAGTCACTTTTTTATCTTCTATCTTAGATTTAGCGCATGATCATGTACAGTAGTGCGTGTATGTAAAAAATCCTTCCACACGATAAGCAGGACTTTAGTATTCTAATTAGCAGACGCATAACCAATTAGCTAGCCATGCATGGTAAAGGATTAGGATCCATCTACTTTTTATTTAAAATTATTCCGCCTAAATTTATAATTCTTGTTTGTATTTATAACTAATAATATAATGATCATGGCTTAATTTATAATATTTGTAGTCAATTGTTATGCTCTTCCAGCTCCAAAATATACCATAATTTTGATATTTACAATAAAAATAAAGGGTTACTATATATATATATGTATATGTATTTTTCTCGTGTATGTTCGTTTTCTTAACAATTATAAAAAAAATGTCTTTATTATTGTTAAGGTAAAATAAAAAGACTCAAAATGCAAGAATTACATAATTTTAAAAACTTGTCGTTAAATTAATGAACTCTTCCTCGATCTTCAACTGTGAATGCGATACAATTGCATGTTAAAAAGGTTGGCATTTTGCTCTTGTATGTATTCAGAAATCTCAATACACATCAATGTATAAATTCCAAGAATTTGTCCAGGTTTGGTTGTTCTATATCACATCAATACACATTATTTGGAAAGAGAATATGCATATAATAATCTAATTTGGTGATAAACGCTAATTAATCAGCATTCCATTAATTGACCATATTTACTTGAAAATATGAAGATTTGATTAAAACCTAAATGATGTAGTAGGACGATTTTACATAAAGATTAAAGAAGGAAACGATTGTCCAAACAAGAGAAAAGATATTTGATTTCCATGTCAGAAGTAGATATTGTCGGGCATTTTCATGTGTCCAGTTTTTAATTTAGGACATGATGTTGCGTTTAATTTAAGGGTGCTATTTGTAATTTTCGTGATCATTAATACTTTTAACCTTTTAATTGTTAATATATTCAAGAAATTATATATTTCTGATAAATTTTAAACTTTTCCACTAAATTTACGAGTCCCTTGTTTTCTTACAATTTGTACTGTATACTGTAATTTGTATTTGTGGATCTTTCGATATTCTAAACGCAGAACAAGTGAGAACATAGAAATTATATGGCGCCTTTAGAAAAACATCATCAATTGAGGAATAAATTTATAGTGGCTATGGTTTTCATTTATTTTTTACCAATTCTCGATTATTGAAACCTATATCATTTGGTTTCACTGAACAATCATATTTAATAGATAAAAGATCAATTTTAAAAGTGAAAAGATCAAACATAACAGTGAGAAAGATCAACAATAATACACTATCATGCTGGTCTCACAAAAACCTTCTCTTTATTTTATAAGATTTTTTTAAAAAACAATTAAGCGTACAAAATGTGGCGCCAATGGAATCAGCACAGCAATTGTCCTTGTGTAGTTGTGTGTGCACAATTTAATGTATTGTAAAATATCAACTTTTGACCTAATTCATTTTTATTTATTTTTTGTAAATAATTCATTTTTTCAAAAGCCCTATTAAACTTTACTACGTACGTACTGAGCCCTTGCCGGCCTCTATCTAAAAGCCTGTGACTCATATATATACGCTTCAATGAAATGCCGCATTTATAAAGGCAATTTCTACTACTAACATTATTGCAATTCGTAGGTACAAATAATTGATAAAAGGCCGAGTTTGGTGGACGAGAGTTTTGAAGAGCGTTTAGTTTTTTGAGTTAAATATGGACAGTTGATTAGTCAATCAGCTATTCTTGGTGTTTGGTGAAAAACTTTTTCTAATTAGCTGTTTTGATGAAATCTCTCGTTTCTGAAACGCTAGAAAGAGCAGCGTTTACAAAAAATTAATCAAAACAATATAAAAAAATATTTTTTTATCCTTATTCTCACAAAATTTCCTTAACAAAATTTCCTTTTTATCCTTTTTCTCACAATATAACAAAATATCCTTTTTATCCTTATTCTCATAAAACTAATAATTTATATATGTAGAATTCAACTTTTGCATATTTTTTCGTACGTACACAATTCAACATACGTACATTTAAGATATTTTCCAACATTTTCAATTTATTTTTGAAATATTATAAATCTTAAAATTAAAATGGCACATGTTAAATATATATTAAAATAAAAAATTTAAGTAATTTAATTCTGAATTTTTTAAAATAAATGTAGATATATTATAATAATAAATAATAATAATAATAATAATAAATAAACATATTAGTGATAATGATTTTTGATAAAAAAAGCAAAACAATAAAAAAATAATTAATAATAAATTGTACTAATGTCTATTTCAATCATTTAACGCATTGAAACAGCTATCAGCTATAATTGTTATTTGCCAAACACTCATGTACAAAACGCTAGTCAAACCGTTAGTCAAAACAGTTAATAGAATCCGCTTACAGCTAACAGCTAAACGCTGATTGCCAAACGAGGCCAAAATATTTTAAATTTATTATCGTTGTTCTTAATATTTGAATGATATATGTTTTTTTAATGAAATCTGGAGAATTATTAACGGGTTAAGTACCCGAATAAATTATAAATACAAAAAGGTAGTCCAGGGATGATGTTCGTTTAAATCGAGGGTTTCATTTAAATGATTTAGGATGGCTAAGTATTGCTTGTGTATATGTTGATTATAAATTTTGCATTCATGGATTATCCAATCTGGTTGTTTTTTTAAGATTAAATTGATTTTTATAGCCCCAACTTTGATCATTTGGGTAATTTATAGCCCTAACAATAAAAGTGCATAATTCCTAGCCCCAACATTATAATTTGATCCGTTTATAGCCCCTGAGCCATTTTCTGCAAACCCCGGGGTATTTTTGTACTTTCCATCTAAGAACCAGTATCTGGTCGGAAAGATCATCAATTTAAGTTTTCACAAAATCATCTTTCTTCTTCTCACTTCTAAATCTCTGTATTTTACACAGGTTTATGACGTTGAAGAATTGAATTTCTGACTAGATTGGACGGAAATGGGGAGAACCACCAGGTGGCTGAAAGGCTTATTCAGAATCAAAAGAGATAAGGTTCAAGAACAGAGGGATAGGACGAATTCCGGCGGCCAGAAAGAGGTAGATAGCCGGGAAAACTCTGACATTCCGGCAGAGACAGCGACGGAGATGGAATCCGAACACAATCTCGTCGACTATAACTCCGGGGGAGGTTACGTGGCTGGGGTCGTTCTACGGCGGTGGCGGTTCCGATTCCAACAAGGAACAGATTAAGAAAACCATCACCGTCGTAGCCGCCACTGCCGTTGCGGTCGACGCCACAATAGCTGCAGCACATGCGGCGGCTGCCGTCGTCAGGCTGACCAGCCACGGCCGGGAACGATGATGCCCGGACGGTGGAAACCGGGAGGAGAATTGGGTTGCGAAAAGAATTCAAGCCGTCTTCCGTGGATATCTGGTAACATTCTCAATCAGATCAAATTTTAATTTTGTTGGCATCCATTTTTCACCTTCTTACATAAAAAATCTAATCTTTTTGCAGGCAAATCGATGAGCTTTCCGACCAAATACTGGTTCTTGGATGGAAAGTACAAAAATACCCTTGGGATTTGCAGAAAATGGCTCAGGGGCTATAAATGGATCAAATTATAATGTTGGGGCTAGGAATTAAGCACTTTTATTGTTAGGGCTAAAATTGCCCAAATGATCAAAGTTGGGGCTATAAAAATCAATTTAATCTTTTTTGAACCTGATGTTACATTAGTTTCAATTTTGGGGAAACGAGAACGACTTGCAAAAAGTTATTTTCTATAACTCTATTTATTACTGTAATTTATAACTTGTTCCTTCATATTTGAGAAGAGACCACGGTTTTGCGCTCCCTAGTTCCGCATTTGAGTAGGTAAAGCTATTAAAACCAAATCGAAGTAAAAAAAAAATCAACGGACATAACTGCTAGCTAATTTCCTTAAAACAATATGATGACAGTTAAAATAGTCATAATGAATTGAATAAGATCATTATTCGACTTTTGATATATGTTACCTGCTGGTTTTAATTGCTGTATAAAGTTTGCACGATCGATTGTGATCAGTTAAACTTCTCTTTATATGTCTAAAACTCACATTTTACTTCTCTTACGGGAGGCAGTAAAATGAGTCATCATGTGTTGACCTTTTTAAAGCACGTTTGTTCTGCTTTTTGTCTGTCATAATTTTTCCCACCGTTTATTAATAAGTTAGCTATCATTTTCCGTAGATGAGACATAAAATTAAAATACGTACACAAGTTGATGATAGTAGCACTGAAAAGTCAACGTCACATCATATTTGGTTTTGGACGAGAGTGACCAGAGTTATATACTTGGAAATTCGTGGGATATTCGCTTTTATTCAACCAAAAAAAAGTTTCATCAATTAAAATATCTCAATTTCATAAAAGATATGCTACAAATTTGATAAAGAAAAATACTAGTACAATGTATAAATGAATTCTAATGATCATATAAATTAGAAGGAAAAAAATTTAGCCGAATGTGCAGGGAGGGAGAAATGGTTCTTTTCCGCAAGTTTTAAGGCTATTAGTAAGAAAACTTATATCACTTAAATATACTGGAAATCGTCCTCTGACAAGAAAAACGATGGTGAGTTATTTTATACTCCCTCTGGGCTCTTATGGGCACTTGATTAAGAAGAATATGATGAGTGGAGGAGATTGTGTTTGAAAGTTGAACAAGTAAAATGTGTGGTTGAGATTGAATGAATATTTCCAAAAATGGAAAGAGGACATTGTTAGAAAATCATCCAAAAAAGGAAAGCATGACATTGTTAGGAGTCCAGAGGGAGTACAATAATTTACTCGGAACTCGTTTTTCATGACTAGCTAGCGAAATTTCCATCTCTCCTTATCTGGAAGGGTCAATCAAAACCGCATTCTGCTAACTTATCATTGTATACTAACAATTAAACTCGAAACAACAACAGTATAATATGTTTCTTCTGCTATAGCAATCTTATGCTTTGCTTAAAGGTTTCTAAATTTCTAATCATTAGAGAGTTGATGCTAAAATTAGTATTTTCTCTGCATTCTTCCCATATTTTCTCAAGGGAATTAAGTCAAACAACTTGCATTATATTACTTAAAATCTTTAACTATACTTATCCTTCTGTTGATGATCAAAAGTTGGAGCAGTTCAGCATGGAGCATAGCATCAGCACGTAAAATCTAATTCCTGATTTAATTTCAATAATTTCTCTTTTCTTTGTAAAAAAAAAAGAAAAAAAAAAGACACACATCCCAAATTCTAATGGTTGTTTATTCATAACATTCTGAATTTTGATAAATTTTTGGTTAATTTATTATATCATTCATTCTTTTAAATTTTCTCATTGCATAAAAAAAAATCTCATTGAACTGCCATATTCCAGTTGTCGATCCCAATTATTGGTTATTTAATTGGAAATAGTTTTACAAATTCTAAAAAGAGCTAGGGTCCAAGATGAGACCCATGCATATGCTTCATAAGACAACTAGACAAGCAATGGTTTTCTCTTCTTTACTAATTTTGCAACTAGACTTTTAATTTTTTTTAGTTGGAGAGTTGTCAATTTCATTTTTGTGATTGCTTTGATGTTTAACAAACAAAGTATATCCCTAGATCATTTTACACTTTGTTTTTTTCATATTTAGGTAGTGATTAGTTTGAATCAGATGTGCTATTTTTTAAGTAGATGGCTATTGACCATTCGTATATAACCATATCTATGAATGGTTATTTGTGAGTTTTTTGTGTGTTTTTGACGAAATTATGAATATCTCAACAATATACACCCATTCATATTCAATGCATCCATATTATTGATTGACTCATAAAACAATATTATAGTGTAGATGTGCATGCATTCTTGATATTTGCTTTAAGGCATATTTTTCTGAGTTAATTTTTTGTTTGAACTAACCTGAATTATACTGAAGTGAATATTAGTCAATTGAACTAATTTATAAATAAACTCAAGAGAAAAGAGCTAAATGATAGAATTTGAAAATTTTATAGTATTAATAAATGATTTAATGGTACTACTGATTTAAGCCTTTTAAGGTTAAGCTTTCGATTTATATTTAAAATGGAAAAAAGAAAGGAGGCTAAAAAAATAATTTTTTTAAAAAGATGACTTTTTCGTGTGAGATGGGAAAATCATGATTAAGAAATGATTTAATAGATATTTATTAAACAATTCATACTATGCTGTTCGAGATCCATCCTCATCGAAACCAGAAATCAGTTTTTATTTAATAATAAAAAATATTTGTTATGATGCTACAAGATTAGGTCAGCAATTAACAAAATTTTAAAAAAAGTCTCCCTTTAATGTACATGGCCGGTGTTGGCTGCCAATCGACTGTGCTAATTTGCCACCTCTACTAACCATTAGACCGTCATTACCATACCTATAGTCATCTTGATGTAAATTTGATCATTATTTAAAATGTTAGTCAACTATATACAGCTTGTAGGCTAAATTATTTGTTTTTAATTTCAAAGAGTCATTTGACTCATTTGCTCGAAATAATTAAGACACTTTAAAAATAATGTTGCAAGGGATCGGGACATCACAATTGGGCCAAAATTCTCATTTGCACGAAAATAAGACAATTTTACCCTTTATCACTTCAGTTAACCACGGTTTTGTTAATGCAGCCAAAAATTCTTATATTTAAAATGTAAAGGTCATAAAACTTAGTTTTTAAAATTGGGGTAAAAAATCTTTAAATGAACCAAAGTAATTGCTAATTGGTAGTATTTAGTCTTAAAATTTTGACAAAAACATGAAAAATAAATATTTGGTAACTCATAAAATGAGCTGAGCATTCATTAACTGAGCCTCGTTATATTTTCCGTCAATTCTTAACTGAGCCTCGATCAACTATTCTTACATGCATTTATTCGACAGTTTCATTATTTATGAAATTTAAACTCTCCAGTAATCTACGTTGGCCATTTACCAATTAATTATGGAGCAAAATTTAAACTTTTCCATCAATATTCAGTTAAAGGACTTTAAACTATAGTTTGGACACTGAAATATTAATTAAGAACGTGTCCCGCCTAATCTTTAGTTAACCATCACATAGCTAAGTGTTTTGAATTGAAACAGCTAATTATTTGTACGTTTGAAAAGTCTTATCGCTTCTTTGTCAAAAAGGGATTCAATTCATTTTGTATATTAACGTCTTTTGCATTATTTTTTACATAGATTTTTCATAAATAAAATCGAACCTTTATTTTATAAGGAAAAACTCTGCTAATTCGAACTATCTGAAATTTTTTTTATGCATAACTATTTAAAAGTTCAATCCTTAATAGATCAACAGATGAAAATAAAAAGTTGGTAATAAAGTTATTATATAAAAATGTAACCTAGACATTTTTTATCGATCAGTAGAAACTTTCTACTGATGATAGAATTACGCACTCTTGAAAATGTAACCATGCATATATTCACAATTTACATGAAAAAAAGAAAAATGAAATTCTGTAGTACGTAGTATACACTGTACTCCAATTAATATAAGATACGCTTTGCTTAGAAAGTAACCATATCTAAGCAGCGGCGGATATAGAGCTGTGCTAGGAACTGCCAAAAAATAATTTTTATGCCTAATTTTTATATAATTTTATTTTTAAAAATATTTTATTAAAAATTTGTATGCAAATTTAATTCTGACCTACCAAAATTATATTTCTATCTCCGCCCCTCTAAGATACATCTTTTCGTTTCAAATTAAGAATAACTCCTACCATTATTCCACAAATATATATATTTTTTTTGAAAAAATTCTTTCAAAATCTTGGGAAACGCCCAGAAACGATTATAATAAGTGAAATTGACATCCAATTCGACTAGTCTATTACAGAACAACCAAACTATATGGCAACCAGACTAATTGTCTCTGTACTATTACATATTAAGAGATCCAATAAAAAATGTGATATTGCCCTCAGGGATATTAGCTTGCAACTGCGAAAATCACATCCGCTTGGCAGAGAGAATAGCGTCTACCGCATCAATTACTGCACCAATCAGGAATCTGCTACAACCGCAACACCACTTGATCCAAAACATGATCTACATTCTTCAAACTGCAAGCACATTGCACCTTGAAATTCATAGATCACGAGCGGAAACATGATCCGTACAATCGGATCGAGAACAATAAGACAAATAAAAGGGAGAGAGAGGGTTTGGATGAGCGGCGACTACATGGAGAGAGAGTTTGGATGAGCGGCGACTACATGGAGAGAGAGAGTTTAAGGGTGCGTAACGAACTTATTATTCCACAAATATTTTCATATCAAAGCACTTTCAACTTTATAAAATAACTATGATGTGATTTAACTGAATTCTTTTTGATGAAATTGAGTTTAATAAGAGTTATGTTCATTAGAACTATCATGATATAGAATTTATTAGACACTAATTATTTTTTATATCCCAACGTATGTGAAATTATTATTTTTGCCCAAACGCATAAAATCTGAACATACATTTTGTGCCCCTGGGGCATTTTCTATTAAAACAGCAATTCTTCGTTAATGATAGTATGGTAATTCCCACTTTTCTTTTAATTTTACAATATATTCAGCTAACAAAATTAAAAGTTCTCCGATTGTGAAGAATTAGCCTTGGTTGTTAATGATAAATACGAAAGTGACCGAAGCTGAAGAAACAGCCAGTCACCATAACCGTGACTAGCTGTAACCCGACGACGTGGATGCATGTCATGGGGTGGAGCTAGCGACGGAGACTACTCAAACTCCACCCCGACCACTTTCCGATCTACTCAGATCCAACAAGATCCTTATTCTCTTGCTCTACACACCGGGTCCTACTTTCTCCTATCCCTTCATCATCATCCGCTCCCGAAATTGTTTCTTATTTTTATTTTTATTTTTATCAACTAATAATAATAAAAATTAAAAGAAAATCGAACATTATCATACTACCCTTAATGGGAAATTTTTGTTTTAGAAAAAATAAACATAGGCCACAAAATGTCCAGATTTTATATATTGGGGTCATAAATTAGGCACTTTGTAAGCCGAAGCCCAAAATTAATCATTTACCATATGTTGGATCCATGACAAACAATTCAGTCTAACATAATATATATGATTGGCATGTTTTGATTAGTTTTGGTTTGTTCATGTGGAAGTTAAACAACACTATTGCAATCATCATTGAGAAAACCAGCAGTTGCATCTTGAGTTTCTAGTTGTTTTGCTCATCCTCACAGCAGGGAAAGTCCTCCTTGCACCTAACAACAGAGAGAATAATCAGTAGTATCTATCCTTTGAGATTCTAAGTGAAGGAGTGCTTATTTAGTCAGAGGCTAATAAGACTCCGTATTTTGGATGGTAGTGAATTGAAGGACTCAAAAATGGAATTGCTTTTATTGGTCAGAGCCATTTTAGCAATGGAATCAGCCACCTGATTGCCCTCTCTATAGATATGCATCAATGAGCAATGTTTGGCCAGGAAATGCAACTCATTAGCTAATTGGAATAATTTCCAATGTGCAGTTATAGGATAAGTGCATATGAGATGACATTTAAGCAATCAGATTCAAAAATTATCTCATCTCAGTATATGCATGCATGTTCTAAGGCAAATTTGATGGCAAAAAGTTCAGGTTCTAAGGCAATTTCAGCTCTTTTACATAAACTACTAGTTGTGATAAAACCTCCCATATTATTTCTCACCACAAAACTGACCTTGCTAGATCATTGGATGCACACCAACCTGCATCCACATTCATTTTTATACCTCTAACGGGTTTAGTCCAGGATATCCTCAAAAATTTTGGTTTGGGAAGTTTCCTACTTAAAGGTAAAGTTGTGAGCAGCAAGATCCATGCATCTATATAGAGAAATGTTTGACAGAGAACATGTAAAAGAGCTGATCTCTGATGTTGTAAAGAGAACAGTGGGGAGCATGCATCTTCACATCATCATAAAGCCACATGTTTCTTGTTTTCCATAAGTTCCAACAGATTATGGAAGTCTGATAATATTGTTATGCAGTGTGAAAATTCCTGGGTAAGTGAGATAGAAGGATAATCTTTTTTTTCCAAATGGAGCTAAATTGCATGCCTATCTGATATACCCATAAACTGATGCATAATTTTCCAAACAAATAAAGTAAAAACAAAAGCGTTATAGAAATAGTCTAGAGAGTCTTCATGTAAACACACATGGCATTTAAAGGGAAGGTTGAATTTCCAGGATTTAAGAATATTGTCAAAAGGAAGTAAAAAGTTAATCAACCTCCACATAAAGACTGAAATCTTTTTTCCAGCTTAGAATTCCACAAAGGGTGAATAGAAGCAATAGTACCTCTATGTTCTCTGATAAAGGGGAAAATAATAGGGAGAGAAAGATTTAGATGCGAGGGTTTTCCAACGAGTTTCATCAAATTATATTTAATGATCTGACTAAATTAAAATTAATTTATTAAAAATCTGAATTTTTTTAAGGGAGAAGAAATGATATGAATGACTTTATCCTTAATAATATTATCTATTTCCAGCTTAGAATTTTTTTTTCTATTTTAGGAAAAAAATATTTTGTCTCAAATTAAAATTACTAAATGTCCAATACTAATAGCAATGGATAAAAAATGTGGGTGAGAATCATATATTAAATTGTATGGAATTAGTAACAAATTGTGGGGTGCTAAATGAATTCAACATTGAAGGCAACTTAATTTAAATTGAAGAAGAAGAGAAGAAGAGCACCGCCAAGGAGACAGGAATGAGTATTTAATGAAAGAAATTGTGGATTATAGAGTTGTGAGTCAGTGAGGGATGTTGTTTTTGTCTCTTCCCTTGAGTTTCACATTGGCTCACAGATTCCGCAACCTGCTCTCCTAAGACTATAACCATTAAAAATCACCACCTTCTTTGCTCAACTGAGATTCGACTTTGATCTCCTCCTTATTTTATTATTATTTATTAGAAGTTATTTATTATGTAAGATTACAAGAACTCGGATTTTGTATTAGTGATGATGTCCATTGTTCATGATTTCGGGTTCATGTTAGTTATCTATGTAAGTTATATTCAAATTTTGGTGGAAATGTTTTAGTCAACATGAGTTTAGAGTTGGAGGGTCTAGGTTAATTAAGTTAATGTCAGAGCAAGGTTGTATTAGCTAGTTATTCTAAAAGGTGATTGCTCCATGCATGAAGGGCATATTAGCATTTATATAATAACTGGAGTGTGACGGAGTTTGGTCTTTTCACATACTTAATTAGTACAAGCGCATTTTAGTTATTTACACGATTGTTGACTATAATTTGGAAGGTATAAAAAGTCAAGGTTATGCTTGCATTTTCAAAATTTTGACAGTTGAAAGAAAAACGCAAGAGGGTTGCAGTGTTGCAACAAAAAGCAGTATTTTAGTGAGTTCGCCCCAATGGACATTGTGAGTGATTTTGCAATGGGCAAAGATTTCTTTCGTTGAATCATTCCAGGACTTTCTAGGTTGTATGGATTAGTGGATATCTATGTTTTCCATATTCAAACTTAGGTATTAATCTACAATTTAACGGGTAAAATTATGAAGTTGATGTTGGTCCATGAATGTATTAGCGATTTCAAAAATGTGGAGATATATTAGAATTTATGCAATAAATGTGGAGATATATTAGAGTTTATTTCATTCGTAATCGTTTGTAATTTATCACAACCGCGTTTTAGTTATTTACGTGACCGTATAGAAAACGTATGAAAACGTATTGGCTCTATAATGACTTTTGAAAAATGGAAGAGTATTAATAAACAAATGTTAAGAAACCACAATTTGAGGAACATATTATTTTTTAAAACTAAAATTGATGGCAACAAATGAAAAACAAAAATAGAAAAGTGGGGCACACAACCAAATAGCTTTAACCTTTTCATTGTCCTTTTCAGTTACTAATTTTCCCTCTCAGGCAACTCCATGACAGCCCCCCTTTCTGTTGCATCATCCTCCTCTTTCTCTCTCTCTCTCTCTCGCATTTCCTGAACTCTGATGAACAGAATAAAGTAGAAAACCAGTTTAAATACATTGTTTATTTCTACCTGTTTTTCACTAAACTCTTCAATCATTTCCTAACTTGCCATCTTTGTGCGTCTTCAGTACGGCCCAAATCAATTATTTATGCTCACTCACCATTCACTACCTCTCTCTCACCGTTGTTTTCCTGTGAACTTCCTAAACCATTTGCCCTCCTTCTCTCCACTTTTCACTCTTCTCTTCTTGTCCTAGGTTTGTTTTGAGGAAGGTAATGTGATTATCTAAAAGGCGTCTCAGTCTGTGTTCGTGTTAAAAATCATGTTTTCTCGCTAATTGTTGAAGATTTGGATGTCCATTTGTCTTAGGCTGTTTTAAATTGGTGAGTTTGAGGTTTGAGCAGATGGGTTCTCGTTAAAAGATAAAGAACAAGTGGTGCAGGTTAAGTTCTGATCATGTAACTTAACAAACCATACTTGTGGTTGTTATTTTAAGGTTGATGGATCTGAGCTTTCTTGGAGTCTTTCGTTAGTTTGGGATCTTAAAGAAGACGGGGCAAGTTTTTGTGTCTCGTTAGTTTTGATTTCTGGTCAATGATGAGTCCATTCCGCTAAAGTTGTCTCATTTTTTTGGTGGCTGATGGAATTTGAAAGAATCCCATACAATTTTGGGAAATTGAGTTTGAGTATTCTCTCTAACATATAGTTCATCAAGTAACCTATTCTTTTGTTCTTTTTGACATATAGAGAAACTCCATTCTTTGTATCTATCTAGTTTAGGATGTAGTGTAGAGTTCCTCCATCTTTCACGGTTATTTATGGACCTTGTCCAAGGCCATGTTTAACAGAATTATGGTTAAGCACATTATTTATGATCACATATAAGTCTTCCTGCCCGGACTTCTGTTTTTCGCTTTCGGTGTCAAGTGTGGTGTATTTAGCCTCTCGAGTCCTTTTGAGTTTGTTAGATTGGTATTAGTGTGTGTCTGTGTTTTCATAAGTGTGAAGAAAAAGAACTGAGTGATCATGGAAGAAACATTTGTTCCATTTCGTGGAATAAAGAATGATCTTAAAGGGAGATTGCTGTGCTATAAGCAAGATTGGATAGGTGGAATTCGTGCTGGAATCAGGTATATTCTACTTTTTGAAACTGGAATTTAATTGTGCAGATCATTTATTTTATGCTTGGAAATTCTCTGTCTTCAAGAAAGTGGTTGCCTTTTGAACAAAAATGAAGCTTTGTTTGATTCTGTGAAAATTTTTGCTTCTTTTTAAAGGATTCTTGCTCCCACTACATACATTTTCTTTGCATCCGCGATTCCAGTTATATCTTTCGGGGAGCAGCTGGAAAGGACTACCAGTAAGTGAATCTTTTCTTCTTTTTTTGCATTTACTCCTTGTTAATTTTCATTAGTAATTGTTAATTTTTCTTTGGTAAAAAGGTATGTCTTTCAGTTTTCTGGGGATATTCATTTATTTTGCATCCCACTTTTGCTTGTGGCAGATGGAACCTTGACTGCAGTTCAAACTCTGGCTTCAACTGCCTTTTGTGGAGTGGTCCACTCAATTTTGGGTGGACAACCACTGCTCATTCTTGGTGTTGCTGAGCCAACGGTTTTGATGTACACCTATTTGTTCGAATTCGTCAAGGGTCGTAAGGATTTGGGGGATGGCCTTTTCTTAGCCTGGACAGGATGGTAATTACTTAATTATCCTGCGTAATGCATTTGTTAATGCTGGTGACTGAGAAATCTAATACTCTTATATTCAGGGTTTGCGTGTGGACAGGCCTTTTGCTTTTCTTGCTGTCTGTTTTGGGTGCATGCTCTATCATCAACAGGTTCACTCGCTTGGCTGGTGAACTGTTTGGTCTTCTTATTGCAATGCTCTTTATGCAGCAGGCGATTCGGGTAAGCTGGATTTCAATTCTGGCCTTGCTTTTTTCTTTTTTTAAAATGTTATTGTAAAGTTGAATCATGTATTCAGGGAGTCGTGGAAGAGTTTGGGGTGCCCGAGAGAGAGAATCCAAATCAGATTGCACTACGACCTTCCTGGCGCTTTGGAAATGGAATGTTTGCATTGGTTCTATCATTTGGACTTCTACTCACTGCTTTGAGGAGCCGGAAAGCTAGATCTTGGCGGTATGGAACTGGTATGGTTACTTTTACTCGAGGCAGTTGCTAAGTTTTTAGTTTCGCATGTATTGAATTTTTTATCTGGATCAAAATAGCTATCATTGTTTTTTTCTGAATTTGTTGTCTATTGGTTGTGGCTAGGTTCCCTTCGTGGACTAATAGCTGACTATGGTGTTCCACTTATGGTCGTTGTATGGACTGCTGTGTCATATATACCTGTCAATAATGTTCCACCAGGAATCCCAAGGCGGCTGTTTAGTCCAAATCCATGGTCTCCTGGTGCTTATTCGAACTGGACTGTTATTAAGGTTGCACCAATGATTTATTTCACAGTTTTCAAAACCTTGAACTCTTGCTTTTATCTTAGATTTTGACTCTTGATATTCGCATGTTTGTAGGACATGGTACGTGTACCTCCAGTATACATAGTGGGAGCGTTTATACCCGCAACTATGATTGCTGTGCTTTACTACTTTGACCACAGTGTGGCATCCCAACTTGCCCAGCAGGAGGAATTCAATTTAAAGAAGCCTGCTGCATATCACTATGACCTTCTCTTGTTGGGCGTCTTGGTAATATCACTATAAACGTCTCGTGTGTGTGTGTGTGTGCATTATTATTTTTTTCAAAATTAATTTGCAGTTGTTATACATTGTGATCTTAATGTTCTGATTTTTATTCTGTAATCAGGTCATAGTATGTGGTCTCATCGGCATTCCTCCATCAAATGGTGTCATTCCACAATCTCCAATGCACACGAAAAGTTTGGCAACTCTGAAACATCAGGTAAGCAATTGTGGTACAATTTTTCTTTTATGTGGATTTGGTTGCAAATTTCTTATGATTTCTCAATTTTTATCCATTACTGTAGTATGTAGTTACCTGAATTGCATGTTTGACTGAGAAAATTTATTCTTAATCGCCATGTATCGAAAAAATAAAAAATTCAAATCAAAACTTTACTCATTTACTTATCTTGTTAGACTGTTAGTGTGCAAGCTGACTAAGTGCTTGTTATAATACCAAGAAGACTGAAAGTCCTTCTGGAGTGCACCCATATGAAAACTAATTTACATCTGTTTTTTGCCTTTTGGATAGCTTCTGCGCAATAAACTTGTATCGACTGCACGCAAAAGCATTAGCAAGAATGCAAATCTCGGCCAGCTGTATACTAACATGAAAGAAGCTTACAATGAAATGCAGACGCCACTGGCCTTCCAAACTCCGGCAGCTCTGGTAAGTGGTTGTCCTTTACAAAATCTGGAACTAATTGTGCACTAGTTTGACCGGTTGAATTCAATGAAAATTATATGACCTTCCATGCAGGGGCTGAAAGAGCTGAAAGAATCCACAATTCAACAAGCTTCAAGTACTGGTTACATTGATGCCCCGGTGGATGAGTCTATCTTTGATGTGGATAAGGATATCGATGATCTGTTGCCTGTAGAAGTCAAAGAACAGCGTCTCAGCAACCTGCTTCAGGCATTGATGGTTGGTATTTGTGTTGCAGCTATGCCTATCTTAAAAAAGATTCCTACTTCTGTTCTGTGGGGTTACTTCGCTTTCATGGCTATTGAAAGCTTGCCAGGAAATCAATTTTGGGAGAGAATACTGTTTCTTTTTACTGCTCCAAGTCGTAGATACAAGTAAGCCTGTGTTTTCTTTTGTATCAAAGTTTCTTTCCTGAAACTTTCCTTTACCGTATGTTTTGGATCAGTTAGATGAATTAGTACCATATTAGGGAATCATGCTTGGATTCAAGTCAAATTTAATGCTTTTGGTACATTGTCTCTCTGCTCCTGACCTTAGTTAATTTTCAGGGTGCTGGAGGAGTATCATGCAACATTTCTTGAGACAGTTCCTTTCAAAACAATTGCCTGGTTCACCACATTCCAGACAGTGTACCTACTTTTATGTTTTGGCATAACATGGCTCCCTAGAGCTGGTGTCCTGTTCCCATTGTTGATCATGCTGCTTGTCCCCGTACGACAGTATCTGCTTCCGAAGTTCTTCAAAGCTGCCCATCTTCAAGACATAGATGCTGCAGAATACGAGGAAGCTCCTGCAGTGTCTTACAATTTATCTTATGAAGTAAGAAACCATAACATTTCTCTAATCATTGTACACCTTTTGTATTGGGAGATATAGGGTCATACTTTGAATAAACATGAGATTTGAACTTAGTCCTCACAATCCTTCTTCTTCATTTTATTATTGCAGCCTCAAGAAGGTCAAGTAAGACCGCCCCCCTTTGACAGTGCTGAAATACTCGATGAAATTGTCACGAGAAGCCGTGGTGAGATTCGACTCTCAAGCAGCCCTCGGGTGACAAGCACCACACCAACCTCAACAGATGATATAAAAATGGTGTACAGTCCAAGGGGCCTGTCATATAGGGCACGCAGTCCTCGTGTGGACGATCTCAGGACCGAAAGGAGTCCTAGAATTGTAAGTCCTCGGCCATCTCCCCTAGGCCAAACCAGTAATGGTTCTTCCGTCTAGATTACAGACATCATTGTACCTGCACGTTAAGTCGTTAGTGGTTTCTTTTAAGGGTCTTACTATTAGAGTCCTCGAGAGGTCTTCTGAGAAGTAGTATTAGTAGTTGTTATTACCTTAATATGATGCTTATGGTGTGTTTATCTTTGTTAATAGCTCCTGTTCTCCTGTGAAGATTGTTCTTGTTTATCTAAGTGTCTGGGCAGAGGACAAGATCACTAATAATGAAAAAGTATTGTTTATTTAGCTTCTGTGCCTTTTTGCTAATACTTTGATGGAGAAATCTTATTTCAGATTTTAGTGCATCAGCAATTTAGTTCAGAATTATCCTGTCTCCCACTTTAAACCTAAGATCTCATCCTACTCTTATCTTTGTTAGAGAAGTGCGGCCTTTTCAGTTGATAAAGTGATTGATATGTGACTCTTAGGGTTCTTTTTGCCCCCTGAAATTTATAAGTTGAAGTCCCATTCTATAACATAAAGCCGTGAAAAACTGATGAGAAGAAGTTAGGATTATGTTGGAAATTAGCTACTTGTATGGTGCATTGTCTAGTGGAAACATCATGCACTCATGCGGGTTTTCCACTCAAGATTTCCTCCTCTTGAGGGATACTCCCGGATCAAGGAATATATTTTACTATCTATGACATACTTGTTCTGACTATTAATAATTTTAACTGTGAATATCTTTTGATTTTACGATGAATCCAACTACATATATAAATCTATTGAATATATGACCAAAGTTTAACTTAGACGGTCAAGTATTAAGGAAACGTTCTTTCCAACTTATTTGAATTCTTTATAGTTCGGATTCGGTATAATTTATTTTGATGATATTCAACTTAATTTAGTCATTCTATTTCTATTTCTCAGTACACTAATTTTTCACTTCAGTTCAAATCGATCAATCTGTTCAGTTTAAATCAGTTTAGATAAGTTCAAATCAGCTGGATAGAACATGGCATTAACTTTGTGATAGACGAAGTAACAATATACTCTTGGGTAAAAGTACTCTCAAGGCCTATATGGGACATTTTTATAATATTTTCTTGAGCTTACTTAATGAACTGAATTAAATTGAAAAAATTAAGAAAATTAGAATTAGTATGACTAAGTTATACACTTCTTGAGTGTTATCGAACTAAGAACATCAAACAAATTACATGTTTTGTCATCAGTCTTAGAATCTCAGTTTGGACGATTATGAAACTATTGTAAAAAATGGAAAATTACTTTAAAATGCAGATTTTTACTATAACCTTCATCAAGGTACGGTGTACCAAGGTGTAATGGGCCTGGTTCAGTGGTAATCCACTCTCTCTATAACTGAGAGGTCCAAGGTTCAAAACACACCCCAGACAAAATTGCGAATATTTGAGCAATTATTGTCAGGGTCTACCCAGCGTAGAGGGGCCGATGGTGGTTTCCCAGGGGCCGTGTTGGTGGCCCCCGTTGTGGTCTCCCATGCTGCAGGTGGTGACTCATGATGGTGCGATCGGTGGTTCCGGCTTCGGTGGTTCGGTGGCTCGTTGGTGCAAGCAGCTGGGTCCTTCAGGAGGACGTCTCAGAGCTACGTGGATGGAGCGTGTATAGCTTCACTGTGCTTACATGGATCTAATGTGGTGTCTCCTAGTTAGTCCTAGATTAGGACGTGTATATGTAATAGGTAGGTTGTAATCTATCTTGAATTCAAAAAAAGGTACGGTGTACCAAGTGACTCGATATTACTCGAATTTTTCCTATCAAATCATCCAAGTTAAAACGAGCATCTCTAACATTGACATATCTTAAACTTTCCATACTTCAAAAAGATCCAAGCAACTAAGGATGTCAAGATGAACCAATAACGATGGTTCTTAACTTCCACAAATTATCTATTTTTTGTGGAACAAACCCTATTTTCTCCCAAAAGATAAGTATTAAGTGTCTCATAGAGATATTATCAATATCACTAGTGGAAATTCATGCACATCAGCTCCTATTTCAGTTCTAGCAAGATAATAAGTTTGAAGTTTCCATAAACCTAAGGAGGAAGGATCAATCATAACCTGCATGATTTCATTATGGAGTCATCAGTTTTCATCGTAAAATTGATTGTCTCATAAGTTTGTTGTAACAATAAATCCTTAATCAATTTCCATTTTAGACTTGGATCGTCAATTTTTCTTTTGCAGTTTATTATTCGGATTTCATATTGTAAGCTTTTTCTGATTCTGTTTAATAATATGGCCCTGTTTACCAGAGCTTATCTGTAGATCAGTTCAGTTCAGTTCAGTAAATTTAAATTTTTTTCAATTCAGTTCAGTTCAGTAAATTTAAATTTATTTCAGTTCAGTTCAGTTCAGTTCAGTTCAGTAAATTTAAATTTATTTCAGTTCAGTTCAGTTCAATAAATTTAAATTTATTTCAATTCAGTTCAGTTCAATTCAGTATATTTAAAATTATTTCAGTTCAGTTAAATAAATTTAAATTTAAATTTAATTAAGTTCAGTTCAGTTCATCAAATTTCTTTTTATATGATGATGAGCATTCATTAATAACAAATGAAAATATGTTATTTTTATTTTAGTTCAATTCATATCAGTTCAGTCCAATTTAGTTCAGATCCCCTGAAAAATACATGGCTATGATATTCAACTCAATATATTTCTTTAATATACCATAACATTTACTTTTTATACATCCAATATAATTATTTGAATCGTGATTCATTTAAATCGTCTCAACCATATATAATATGTCTTCATTATATGACAATTTGGAATTAGTTCAGTTCAGTACGTTTCAGTTCAGTTCAGTTCAGTTCAGAACAATTCAGTTCAGTTTAGTTCAGTTCAGTTCATATCCTCTTAAATATAATTTTATGATATACAACTCAATGACTCATATCCTCTTTAATATAATAATATTATGATACACAACTCAATGACTCAGATCCCCTGAAAAATACATGGATATGATATTCAACTCAATATATTTCTTTAATATACCATAACCTTTACCTTTTATACATCCAATATAATTATTTGAATCGTGATTCATTTAAATCGACTCAACCAAATATAATATGTCTTCATTATATGACAATTTGGAATTAGTTCAGTTCAGTTCGTTTCAGATCAATTCAGTTCAGAACAATTCAATTCAGTTCAGTCATATCCTCTTAAATATAATTTTATGATATACAACTCAATGACTCATATTCACTTTAATATAATAATATTATGATCCCCTGAAAAATACATGGATATGATATTCAACTTAATATATTTCTTTAATATACCAGAACCTTTACTTTTTATACATCCAATATAATTATTTGAATCGTGATTCATTTAAATCGACTCAACCA
This sequence comes from Cruciata laevipes, assembly GCA_963678965.1. Lineage (NCBI taxonomy): Eukaryota > Viridiplantae > Streptophyta > Magnoliopsida > Gentianales > Rubiaceae > Cruciata > Cruciata laevipes. The sequence continues at coordinate 21,892,821 of OY787637.1, forward strand.
AATATAACATGTCTTCATTATATGACAATTTAGAATTAGTTCAGTTCAGTTCGTTTCAGTTCAGTTCAGTTCAGTTCAGTTCATATCCTCTTAAATATAATTTTATGATATACAATTCAATGACTCGTATCCTTTTTAATATAATAATATTAAGATATACAACTCAATGACTCATATCCCCTGAAAAATACATGGCTATGATATTCAACTCAATATATTTCTTTAATATACCATAACATTTACTTTTATACATCCAATATAATTATTTGAATCGTGATTCATTTAAATCGATTCAACCAAATGTAATATGTCTTCATTACATGACAATTTTGAATTAGTTCAGTTTAGATTAGTTTAATTCAGTTCAGAACAATTCAGTTCAATTTAGATAAGTTCATATCATCTGCACTATAATTTGATGATATTTAACTCAATTCAGTTCAAACTATATCACCTCAACGTGTTTTTATATTTAAATAATATAAAAATGTATTTATATTTATTTCAGTTCAGTTCAATATATTTAAAATTATTTCAGTTCAGTTCAGTAAATTTAAAATTATTTCAATTCAGTTCAGTTCAGTTCAGTAAATTTAAAATTATTTCAATTCAGTTCAGTTCAGTTCAGTAAATTTAAATTTATTTCAGTTCAGTTCAGTAAATTTAAATTTAGTTCAGTTCAGTTCAGTACAGCAAAAAAAAAGGTCTAGTAAACAAGGCCTATTTTGAGATTTATCAAATTCTATGGTAAGTGGTTGCAACTTGCAAGTCATTTACATCTTCTTTGTATTTGTGATTATGAATTTTCACATGCTTCGTGCTTGCGAAATAGTATAATGTAATTAGGAATCATAGTTTACTAATTTTTTAAATATTACGTGGAAAATTGTGAAAGCAACGTATTAAAAAATAGTTTTTTTATAAATAAAGTACACGTGGCATTTATACAACCTTGAGTCTTTGAAAAAGCTTACTTATATTATTCTTCCTTATCATAAGGTTTTTCATATTTCTTTTTCTAAATATTCCACATCAAAGTCCCCTGTTCTTCCTCTCCCAAGGTTTCGCAAAAATCCAGTCTAGACAAAATGTTGCGCCAATCCGTAAACCGCCTTCTGGGAAATATCTCCCCCGCCGCCGCGTCGCCGTCGACCGGCGCGGTGGTTCAGCTGCGTAGGCTCTACCACGAGAGGGTTGTGGACCACTTCGACAACCCTCGCAACGTCGGGTCCTTCAACAAGAACGATTCGAACGTCGGGACGGGGCTCGTCGGCGCTCCTGCCTGCGGTGACGTCATGAAGCTCCAAATCAAAGTCGACGAGAAGACCGGGAAGATCACCGATGCCTGCTTCAAGACCTTTGGCTGCGGCTCCGCCATCGCCTCTTCCTCCGTTGGTTAGTTTTGATTTTCCGTTGACGGTTATTCACTTCCCTGTGATTTTGCTTGAATTGCCTCCTAAGGGTTTCTCATGTAGGAAAACGTTTGTATTGTGTTGATTGGGGGTTAGGGTAATTTCACCTCAGATTATTTAGGGTTAGGTCTGTAATATTCATGATAAACTAGTTTATCTGCGTTAACGTTGACTTAACAATTGATTGGGTTGGATTGAGCTGCTGCATATGTATCAAGGAAGGAACAATAGATGTATCTCGATTTGGAAATTTGTATCATTAGTCGTAGGAGGTTACTTCATGTATCAGACAAAGCCAATGCTGCTGAATTTTGATTGTCTAGAATCTAGATATAAAAAGGCTTTGTTGAGTGTTTATAATGAATGGGAGATAAAGTTGCAAGTGTGTTTGTACTTCCTGGTTTGCTGTCCTTAATAGCACTGCATTAACATATTGTGCAACCTTGATTACTGGATTATTTGAAAATTAGCTTTGGCAGTTTGTAGTGTAGCTTGCTGACTTTGTTGGTGTGTAATGTGTCCTCTGTTGCTTGTCTTTCTTGTTTCTAAAGAATTTATTCTAAAATATTCTTTTGATGCTTTCAGCTACTGAATGGGTGAAAGGGAAGCAGATGGAGGAAGTCCTTACCATCAAGAATACGTAAGTTCACTTTATCTGAAGTCTTTATGGTGTTGTTTATTGCGTTCCATGTGCTTTGTTTTGTTGCCTGGTGTATGTTCACTTGCATTAAAACTGATCTGTAAAATTGAATTCCTGAACTCGGGTCACGACTTCAAGCTTTCCTAAAATATTCTTTGTAAAGGATGTGATAAGGAACAGTCAAGTATGGAAAAGCACCTGATAGGAGTTCAGCTATTAATTTGCGCTTTCTGTTTTTCTGAATCCACTCCATATGCATAAACTTTTCTGTTTAGGTTAAAAATTGAATCAAATTGTCCTTTGCCTATATGTTTCATTGGTTATTTGAAGATATTTTGGTGGTTATCCATGTTTGTTCGTGCTCACTACTTTTCAGATGACTACATTGTCTGTAGTATTCAGAACATGAAGGGAATAACAATTTTTAGAATCTTAAGTGCAGATGTATGCACTTGTTTACATGAACATAAGGCTGGGGGGAGTACTGATTAATTGAAACGAACTGAAGATGTTGTCTATGCTTAAAGTTGGCGTGATGATTTATTTTACTTGTTCAGAACTTTTTTGACACATTGTTTGTAGCTGTTAATTTTTGAGGTTCAGAACTATACTTATGTAATTGTTTACATGAACTTGGAGGGAGGGGGATTACTGATTAATTGAAACAAACTGGGGATGTTGGCTGTGTAAAACTTGGTGTGGTGATCTAATTTACCATTTCCTTCTTTGTTTTAGAAAACAATATACACCATGTAAAGTTTTCTTCCCATTGTACTCTTATAGCTTCTTCTCTTGGCTCTTCTTCTTTTATGAATATTTTCCTTAAATTTTCTGATTATAGTCCGCAATGAAATCCCGGGGGAATCATTTTGTGTTTTGTGAGTTTCTCCATCTGTTGTCCTGTTTCTCTGATGGTTAAAAATTGTAATAAATTGTCCTGCTTGTTCATGTTCACTGCTTCAGATGATTGCTTTGCCTGTGGTTTTCAGAAAATGAAGGGAATAGATTTTTTTAAGAATCTTAAGCGCAGAACTACTAGTTTACATGAACATTGTGATGATCTCTGTCTTTGAAACTGGAAAACAATATACTCCATGTAAAGTTTTCTTCCCATTGTACTCCAATAGTTTCTCTTTGCTCTTTTCCTTTATAAATATTTTCCTCAAATTTTCTGATTATATTCCACAATGAACCTCCCCGGAATCATGTTTGTTTCATCATTTTGTGAGTTTCTCCAAATTCATTATGAAAGTATTCTCTGATGGAGCATAAGCTGTTGTGAGTGTCTTTATTTGAGTAAAATACCATCTCCATTTGCTATAATCCTCTGAGAAGCCTCAACCTATATCCTCTATTCTATGAGATAGTATTGAAGCTGTTTGCATTCACTTTGATTTTCTCTGGAGCCTTTTATCTAGTATGTTTGTTTAGACTGAGATTATTTGGCCACATGACAGGGAAATCGCAAAACATCTCTCTCTTCCTCCTGTCAAATTGCACTGCAGTATGCTTGCTGAGGATGCAATCAAAGCAGCTGTGAAAGATTACGAGTCAAAGCGTGCAAAGGTGACTGATGGAGGTGCAAAGGCAGCCGAAGCTTGAAGATGTAGTGTGGGGAATGTAGCAGCTCCTGCTTTTATACCTAAAGCATGTAGTGTGTGTACAAATGAGCCTACTGTCTTGGCCATTTCCTGTCTTAAACTATTTGTATGATCGTTTGCGTTTCCCTGGGTTTATACCCCATAACAATGTTGTCTTTTGTAATTAGGCTTTCTCTACAATCCTAATTCGTAATAAAATAAACAGATTTATAAGCCGTGTTGCATTTGTTGATCTTGGCTTACATCTATTTTATGATTTTGCTCTAACCTTGTTTACATCCCATTAACAAAGTTATCTTTGTAAGTAGGCAACAATGTCAATCCGTATAATAAAATGACAGATGGGAGTATAAGCTTTTGTATCTATATGGTTTCACACAAAACCATGTCAATCTGTTTACTTTCTAACAGAGAACAGTAGCCAACTGCACACATGAAACCCAAAGCAATCCAACGTGAATTTATAAGCAACAATTGCATCAGAAAAAACAAAGTGCAGCAAAAAGCTGCATTATTATGGCAGAACAAAACTAATGGGGGTGACCTTCTAGCACCTCTTCTAATGGAAGATAAAGATGGTTGCTATCAAGCAAACAAGATAACCTAGCATCAAACCCCGCATGCGACTCCCTGTGGTTGACATTACACCGGCATCTGGGATCAAGCGGTTTCTTCTCAGGCAGCTTTCCAACCAAAAACCTCTCTATCTGCTTAGTTCGACTATAGGCATAAACCGCCATAGTCTCAGAGTTCAAACGATTCATCAACATCACACCTGTTTCTCCTTCTACTGCTGAGGACGTGTGGCACCCGTTTGCAACCCCTAAGGTATGCAAACCACCTATTTTCATACAATCCTTAATCTCTTCGGGTAACTTAACATGATGGTTGCTCCATTCCTCACCTTCTTCATCTTCCAAAACGTACCATTCATTTCCAGAAGCAATCCACAGAGACATACCTTTGAATGTAGCCCGAGGAACAATCTGCCCCTTGTCGTGTCTTACCTCCTTTGGAAGCTTAACTATCCTAAACCTCTCCCCATCAACATCAAAGGAAATCAAGCCTTCACCTTGGAGGAAAAACCAGCAGAGAGCTCCATCGCCGGAAAAGGTCCTGGCTTCGTTGAACTTGACAGCATAGTAGACAAGACTGGTGCGCATAGCAGACAGCTTACGAAGCCCAGCTTCGTCGAACTTCAAGCTCCTCCACACTGCATCTTGCCCGAGGGTCATGATCTTTGCCCGTGGTGGGCCGTGGAACGATCCATGAGGGCCGAGGTGGAATATTATCCTCAGCAGCTTGTAAGTACCGGTCGCCGGACTGTATCCAAGGTGAAATGTCGACACCGTGTTGGCGAACGGCTTGGGGTTCGAAACCACCATGTTCTCACCGGTACCGACGTTGTACACCGTCAATTTGATTACGGCGGTGCTCACCCGGTGCCCCTTTTCCCTGTTCAGAACGCAGATTATGCCGTTGACGAGTTGGGTCACGAAATCGTTCGACTTGACGGTGAGATCGAGTATCTGCTGAAACTCCTCCGGGCGGCGGTGGCTGAGAGGTGTGTAATAGAATCGGAGGCGGCTGGAACCCTTCTCCGTCGGTGGGCTGATCCTCTCCGCCCAGTAAAGCATCAGGCAGCGCTGGGTGCTCCGGTACGTGTCTGAGAAAATACGGTTTTCAATGATTGAAAGCCATGATTTGCAGACACACTTGCACCGCCCAACTTGCTTCGCCGGAAGACGGGACATGATTTCGACGGTGAGGTCATGCGGTAGGTCCGACCACACCGGTCCTGCGCCAGGAGTCCGCCGCTTTCTTGATTTATCCCGAGCCATTACTGGCGAACAGATCAGAGAATTTTCAGGAATGGTGAAACGGGTCGGGTTTTCGATTCATAAGAGAGGATGAGGGACTGTGTGTTCTATGGACCTTTTGTGGTTATTTGTGAAGAGGTGAAGCTCTTTGTATTCCAACCAGCTCCTTAATACTGTACGTATTTCGGTTAAGCCCATTTTTTACATGTGAGTCGCATGGCGGAAATTTTCCATCGCCGCAATTGCTCTTCGTGACTTTTGGTGCATTTAAACAAAAACATCTAATATACGTGTTTTGTGTTTTGTGTTTTGGTGAACTGTGTAAAGTAAATTAAAATATTTGAGCTAAAAAGTGTAAAATTTAATCCAACTAAAAATATATTTAAACCTTATTAAATAGAAAGGCCAATTAATTATGGTTCAATATCTTATATCTCAATGTTATGAGCGAGTTTACTCTCATTCAAAGTTAAAATTATATTTTTCTTTTCTAAATTATAATATTAGGATGAATATTTCAGTATAACTTTTAAAAATGTATCCTAAATATATCTATAATCTAATATATATGCAAAAACGCCTTGAACGCCGCAACATAAACACCATAACGACTAGTCGTCATGGCACTCCGTAAACGCCGCGCCGTAAAAGTTTGCCGTGATGTGGCTCGTGAGAATTTTTTAACCCATTTTTCGGCAAAATACATTAACACTGCAAAATACATTAACACTGATTTCAGAATTACGAGGGAGCGTTTAATTTTTAAAAAAAAACCAAGAGAAAGTATCAACTGGTAACTTGTTTGATTACATCAACATGAACAAGAATTTATTTTTATTTTAATTGTATTTTTTTATTAAGAAAATTATTTTAGTTTTACTAAGTACAATGGAATGCAAAATAGAGATCTTGTTGGAGTTGTGTAAAAAAAATATAAATTATTAGATTTCAGTTTTCACTCAATTTAGTAAGGACGTATTTTTTGCAAAAGTCATCAATAATGCATTTACTGTGATTAATTAGAGCATCTCCAATGATTTTTTCAATTTTCTTCAATATTTACTGAAATGTCCCTATACTTTTACGAGAGAGCACCGAATTTGAATCTGTATTTTTTGAACCCAAAACTTGACTTTGTCATTAGAGAATTATTTCAAAATAAAACAGACATCAAGTAAGTACAATAATCATTCATCAAATAGAGTCTAGAAACTGGTTTTGAGAACCTTTTAGCATCAAAGCTGTAGTAAATCCAAATTTAATGTGCACACAGTGAATCACAAATTCGCTTCACAGACAAGTAAAGTTTTCATTATTTTCTGAAATAACAGTTCGAACTTCCAAGTTTGTTCACTAAAACACTAGGATGACAGGAATTGTATGCCTAGAACAGGTAATAACTAACAGTAACTAGTGAATATGTCTTCAACCATAAATTAGCAAGAAATGATACCTCTGCTCGGAGATTATCATCGTATTAAATTATACAAGGAATGAATCCTAAGAAAACCAAAACAGTTACAGATCATCTAAAACTGATTAACTAAATGATACCTGAAAAACCGAAGGGAGCCTGCCTTGCTTTCTGTTGAGGTTTTCAATAAGAGACACATCTCACAGTCGGTATCCGGGAAATCTTGTATGAATCAGGACCATTAAGTACTCGACTCACAAACTCCATCGGCATGTTAACAAGCTCTAACTTCTCTAGTGAAGAGATCGATGCCAACTCTTGTGGAAGCACCTTCAAGTTTTTGCAGTTCCTGATTCTGATACACTTGAGTTCTCGCAATGCACCTTTGTATATCTTTACCTCTTCAAGGCCATACATAGTCCTAAACTCAAGGAAATTCAACTGGTTGAACCCACTGCTTGGTATTGTAAGTTTCGACCCAGCATATGCACCATAATCCAATTTAAGAAATGATAAACGCTTCAATCCTGCGAGAACTGGAATTGATTCATCTCCTAGCTCAGTAAACTTCAGATACATGCGAGATAGATTTGGTGGTAAAGGAGGCAACACATACAGCCTCCCACGAAACTTTAACTCACTTAAATGAACAAGGCTACAAACTGCATCCATTGAATGATGTGCATATCCAGTATACGAGATAGCATTCAAAGATAGTGAGCAGAGATTCTTAAGTTGAGACAATGATGTCCAGAGCTTATCAATCTTTGACTCATCACCTAACCTTATTTCCAATTTCTCCAGGCTCGTGAGATTGTTCTGCAGTACGTCATCTGAATGTATCCCACACAATGTTCGTAGGCTTTGTAATCTCTCAAGCCCAAGTGGGTTTTCAGATGATGTTACATTCCATGCATAGAAATGCTGTAAACATTCAAGCTTCCCGATCACATTGGAGATTGCAACATCAACCATATATGTGTAAACGTCAAGAGTTTGTAGATGTTGCAATCGACTTAAAGACTGAGGAAGAACATTAATTTTTGTTGCTCTTAAACCAAGGTACCTTAAGAGACTCATTTCTCCAATTTCATTTGGTAAACGTGTGATGCAACAAGTCTCCAAGTCAAGCACCCGAAGGGCTTTGATCCGTTTGAAAGTAAATGTATTCATACGAAAGCAAAGAATAGTTCGAATACGTGGAGTTAAATAATCAAGAAATGGAGAGCCCCCATGAATAGAGATGTACCTAGAGGATGTCACTGATGTTTCCTCAGCCCTTCTCTCAGTCATGATAATCTCTAGGCTGTTTTCATCTTTTCCTTTTCTGATTGCAAGATCACGCAAAAAATCATGTAATCGGCAGCTTTTAATCCTGTCATCAAATGTAACTTTTCCCACCTGGACCATGTTCCTGCTGATGAGTTGCTCTAAATAATCAGCAGCAACATCTTCCGCGCATCTTGCTCCATCTCTTCTGACAACTATTCCCTCTGCAATCCACAAGTGAATCAACTTCTTCTTTGAAATCACATAATCTTCAGGAAATAATCCCAGGTAATTGAAGCAAAATTTGAGGTGTGAAGGAAGGTCGCGATAGCTTAGTTCCAAAACTGTCGAGACTCCATTCCGACCTGTTGAAACATATCTACCAATGTCATCTAACACACTCTCCCACTCGGATTGCAACTTTCTCTTCTGCAACAAGAAGCTTCCAACAGTTACAATAGCTAGAGGCAGTCCTCCACAGTGGCTCACAATTCCTCTACCCAAGCCTTCCAAATGCGAGGGACACTTTCCATCAGAAAACACAGTCTTCACAAACAGCATCCAACTTTCTCCCTCTTCCAAAGTTCGCAACTCATATGGATTGCGAAGAGGATTCGCATGCTGAGCAACACTCTTTTTCCGACTAGTGAGCAGCATACGGTTCCCTTTGCCCTCATCAGGGAAGGCATCAACAAGAACATCCCAACCTTCTTCTTGCCACACATCATCAAGTACAATCAGATAACGCTTTCCTTTCAAACAACGATAAAGCATTCGCTTCAAATCATCATCTTGCATCATCTCAAACGAATCATTAGTATCTGATTCCACTTGCTTTATGATAGTCCTCAAAATGGCTCCAAAATTGAATCTTTCAGACACACAAACCCAAGCGCGACAGGAAAATTCCTTCTCCACCTCAGGGTGATTATAAACCCTCCTGGCTAAAGTGGTCTTCCCAACACCTCCCATCCCTGTAATCGAAAACACGCAGCGAGAACCATCTTCCTTGAGAAGCTGTGAAACAAGAAAGTCTGCTTTCTCCTCAATTCCCACTATGTTCTTGTCCTGAGAATACTCTGAGGAGCGACGGCGAAGATGACGCAGTTCTTGAGCTTGATCATTTGTTCCATGTCCAAGGTTCGAAATCCCATAAGTTTCCCTACTAGATTTAATATCCTTAATTCTAGATTGTATGGACTGAATCTGTCTACCAACCTTGTTGAGATAGTGGATCTTCATTGGAAATCTGATATGGAATGGCTTCTTCCTTAAGTACTGAATTCTGGTGATGAAAAGCTCGATCGCATCCTCAGCATCGTAGCTAACATGTCTGATCTCGGAAACCCAGTTGCGGATCCTCTCATCATCATCTTGCTTTCGGTCCGCGTCTTTAAGAAAACAGCTGATTCGGACCAGCTCATCCTGAAGTCTCCGGACTTGTTTTTCTACACCGTCGAGGAAGACGATTTTTTCAGCTAACAAGGTACCCAGTGTCTCAACAACAACAGTGATAACACTTTCAGCCATTTTTGAGTTGAAATGAGCAAGATCAGACAGGGAAAATTTATCTTTTTGAGATGAGAGGGGTGAGGGTCAAGTTTGAAGCGATGGAAATTCATTCAAGTTTAAACTCCTGGGGCCTTGTTGACTTGTTCAAGTTTAAAAAAATATTTCTTGAAAAAAATTGAAAAGTGGTGACTATTCCTCCCAAAACTAGCTAACGTTCTCTTGTGATCTTATAATTATCCTTAGTAGAAAATATCCCGTACAATGTCCGAAATTTTAGTGCAATATATGAATAATATAATTTTTACATTAATTAAAAAATAACTATTTAATATGTATATGTAATGAGAAAATTAATATAAAGTAATTTGAAAATAAGTAGATGAATATTTGAAATAATAAGTAGATGAATAAGTAGATGAATATTTAAGCAAACAGAGCCTAAATTGTGGTATACCTGTTTGCTTGACAAATTCATATGAAACCAATCTTTTCAGGAAGTTCTATTTCCACACAATGGAGGAATTTTCAAACATATGTCATGTAACTAGAATATTTCATGTATTTTCTCTTTCCCACATCTAACCAAATTTATACTAAAAAATTGAAATGACATAAGAAACTCAATTTTTCAAAGCAATTAATTTTCAACTTGCAACCAAATGATATAAATTGTCTATCCGGTGCTAGTCAGTTAAACCCGAATTGGTTGAAATTCGTTAGTAGTATTGACCTTATTTTAGCGGATAAGATTTAGACCTGGTCTTTTTGCTGAATTATTCTGACATACTTGGGCAGTATTCTTACCCATTTGTTTGTTATATCCTTCTTAAACCGTCTAGTTGGCGAGAGAGTAAAACTCATGGACTAGGTAACATATTTTGTGCCTAGACGGGTAGATTTCGATTAGGTAGTTTAGAATGCGAGTTAAGGTACTACGCTTGCCAGGTAGTTCGATACTTTTGAGTATTAGATCGAAAGATTTTACGATGTATCCCCTTTTACTTTGCGCCTTGATGTAAGCCTTCCGGGCGAAAGCCGGATGCAGGCTTCAAGCACACAGGCTTCAGGCTCATTAGCCATCGGGCAACTTTTGTATTTTTAATATATTCGGATTGAATAATCGTCAATAATCCTCCAATCTTCAATAATCGTCAATACTAGTGTTTAGAAAAATTGTACAAGAAGTTAAGATTTCGTATATAGTGTTTGAGAAAAATTGTACAAAAAGTTAAGATTTCGTATACAGACTCATAAAAGTTCAGAAAAAGCCCAAACCTTCCTTGCGGCCGCCCAAACCACCCAAACCCTAAAAGTTCTTCTTTCTCCTCGTCTCCCCCTTTGGGGAGATGGGGAAACAATCTTTTAACTGCTTTTATTGAATTTTGTTTCTGAATAACTGTGGAATTTCCCTACAGATGCTTTGGATCCTTTGGATCTGAAGTTTTTAATAAGTTTTTTTTCTTTTATGCCGATCATTGCGATCGAAACTCATACTCATTCTATATCTAAATTGAGGTTCACGCGATTCGGTTATTTTGCTCGATCTTATATTTGGATGCTTGGTTTTGTGTTTCAATGCGTTTGCAGTTTGGATCAAGGTGTTTACAGTTTGAATCAAGGTGTTTATATTTTAACTGCACATGTCAACGTGTTTGTGGTGTTGCAGATGTTGAAGATCCCTGATTAACAGGGTTGATTATGTTTGGATGGAGATCTCTTGTTAAGCTGATTATGGCTTTTGCTGGTACGACTTTGCTGAATTGCCGGTGACAGTATAACCCTGAGAGGATTTACTCTTTTATTGGCTCTCATCTTTGTAATAGGATAATTAGTCTGATTAACATTTAGTTTGATTATCCTTGATAGGATACCTAAAGTAGATGTTTGATTCCACTTATTGTAAGCGGTTGAGAATTTCCCAGCCTTATGAAGGAATTTTCAAAAATAAAAATAAAAATAAAAAATATATAGTGTTTGAGATATGCATGTCTTCCTATATTTAGCTTCAATGTGGAAACTCCAAATATATTTTCTTCTGATAGCTTTTGTTGTTTTCTCCTTTCTTTTGTTGATTTAAATTCTATTTCCTATCATCCTTTACTTCCTACTTCATTTTTCTTTTTAAATTTGTAACGAATATATTAATTCATTTGTTTTTTTCATCTCTAAACGGAACTATAATAGTTATTCATTTCAAAAGGTGTACGGAATAAACGACGTCATTTCCGTCAAACTAGTATACTCTAAATATTTTATATTATTTATCATACAAATATTCTCTAAAAAATGAATTTAGGTAGTTTAAAATTAGTAACTCAATTATTTGCAAAAGTTTGTTTAGTTTTCATATAAACATGCAGATTAAATTTAGTCATGTGGATGATCATTAAAGCTGCTCCCTTAAATATATTTGAATCCCTTAAATACTTAATATTTCTGAATACATACTTATATTAGAAAATTAAACTCCCAAAAAACTAAATATATTAAATACTCAATTTCAAAAGTACTAAAATATATAGCAATTCACACTTTCATGTTTGATCTATTCGATTTAGTATTTTTTATTAGTATATTAGAATATTAATCAAAATGGGGTGCAAAGCGCCGTCTAATCCATCTAGTTATATATAGGAGAGAGTCTTGGGTGAACCATGTCTTTGTGGAGACCAAGGGGGCCAAGAGAATGATCATTTGCTGTTTTTACTTGATCTTTTAGTCAGATTGCTTGATGTTTCAGTCAGTTTCCTTGAGTATTCATGTTTTGCCTTGATCTTTCAATGAAATCTTTCATTCAATTACTTGATTTTTCAGTCAATTTCCTTGATCATTCCTAGTCCTTGGTACATTACTGTTATTTCGTACAAATTCACACTAAAGCTCAGCCTTGAGTCCGTCCATGTGAGTTGGCTGAGCTCTAGTGACACCAACAACCAAAACCTAACCGCGTCGGCGGGGTTGAAGCTCACTAACAGCAATTTCAACTGATAACGGTCTCTTATAATACTTGGTCTCTGTTGAGACATGTCTCAAATGAGAATTTGTATATAGATAATAGACTTTGTATAAATAAGAAATGATAGCCACCTATTAAGGCATGGGCTTAACCTATATATCAATCATTTTTCTTTAAGTTCTGGATAAAAAAAAAAATCCATTATCACAAAAATATCCTTACAAATATGAAATCAAACCACAAAACAATTTTCATTTCTCAAACCCTTCCGCTGTGCTCCGGTATCTTCACCTTTCCCGTCTGACCCCGTCAACGTTCTTTCTTTTCACAAAAAACAGCTGAAATACATTACAACATTCTTCACAAGTGGAGGCGGTTTGTAAGATTACAAAGAAGTTTATAAAATTAATCAATTCTAAATAGTCTAGAAGTACAAATGCCAGAGTAGCTTTGGTTCTTTTATGAGAAATGGTAAAAGTGGAGCAGGTTTTGTTCTAAGGGATTCTGCAGGAAAGGTTTTATATGTTAAGTCTCAGATGTTGGAGGGCTCAAGACAGTCTAGAAGCCGAAATCAAGCAGCACAGCTTTCTTCCATGATCATCAGAAGATACATGTGGAGATGGACTCCATGGTGTTACTAAATGTGGTTCAAAAGAAGTACAAACTGTTGGAAAATAAGGAGTTTGGGCTTGGGCTCAGGCTTGGGCTCAAAAGTTTTGTAACTGCTCAAACGTTTTGTAACTGTTCAAAACTTGATGATCAGTTTTATTTTCCATTAATGTGAATCAGCTCTTATTATCGAATTAACTGCTGAATTAAAACAGACAATAAAGTAGTCTGATTTATGGTCAACAATCAAGGTGTCAGTTTCAGGGCAACAATCAAGGGAAAAAACGTCCCAAATTGATTGATTGCATTCATGTCTGCATTTAGACCTGACCCCATCACCTCCCTATAAGTACAGTCTTAGAGCCAGCCTAGAAAGGGTTCAGAAAAAAAAATAGCCTTAGAAAATCAAATTCTCTCTCTCTCCGTCATTTTCTGTCTGGCTCTGTCTGTTCTTGGTTCTGTACTCTCCCGTCATTCTATTCAGGTCAGTGTCTAATGTGATAGATTGCCTTCGGGCTATGCGCCTTCCGGGATGACTGTCACGAGTTGACTTTCATCCTTGATGGTCTTATCCTAGGGAACAAAGGCCCATACGAGGCCTAATTTGTTTCAAGGAAAACGTTCGTCGTGATTCCATTTGAATTTATTTTATGCATATTGTAATTTTGTCTCTTTGCATATTAGTCCCTGAAAATTATTTAATATTTTATTTATGCCCAAAGTTGTATACAGATTCTAACAGTCTTGAAACAAAATTACATTTTGATCTGTATATTTTCATAAAATATTAAATTGCAAATTTATTAAAAATTGTATGAATAATCTAATTAGTTAATTAGATAGTATTGCATGCTTCTCGTATTTTGTCGAATTTATTTATGCACGTGTTACTTAATTTTCTTGAATATTGCATGCTTCCTTTACACGAAAATTACATGCTAAATGTGAGAATGCATAATTGTGTTGCCTTGAAATTATTACATGCTTTATGTATATTTGTTTTTTAGGGTTTTTCGGAAATGGTTCTTTTTGTGAACTTAATCCGGAAAACTCAACTAAAGTTTACTAATGATTTGCCGAGTTTGTTATTGGCATGTACGATTGAATTTCAAACGAGTCTATTCAGGTATCATAGTGAGGATGTGTGTTGACCGGAGGTCTACAGATGAGATTGATGGTCTCGACTTTTTGAGAAGGTTATAATATCTTAAATCTCTAATAATATGCTAAATGAAATAGCATGGACCCATGGTTGCCGTATGAATGCTAAGCTGATTGATTAAATAGAGGGTCTTGACTTTATATGCGAATATTGTATGCATTATATATGGTAATTACACATTTACGGTTAGTATTGCATGTGATCGTTCAGTTACGGTTATTATTTGGATTTTATGGTAATGAGTTATCAACAATCATAAGTGTTATACAGTGTACGTTACTTAATCAAATATTTTGATTTTTCAAAAATAAAATAAAATAAAAACCAAATCAAATATTTTGATTGACGAAAGTCTGGCATAAGCCACATACGTACCGTTTCGCAAAGTGAATTATGTGCCAGGCTAGTATATGGTAATGATATTTGGCATGGTTTAATTAGGACATTTTATTTCCAAGTTTAGCCAATCTAATAATTTTGGAGTGTACTTGCATGCAAACTTGGAATATAATTAGTAAGTTTATATGCTTGCTAGCACGATCGATCTGCCATATTATTTGAATGTTTTGACTAATACTGAAGCATAATGTGCATGTTGTGGTTGGCTAATTCTATGATAGCTTATTGATATACTTAAAATTTAGTTTGAGTGGTCAACTATCTAAATTAGTCAATGTGATATATATGGTGAATTTTCATACGTGCATTTTTATGAAGCTAATATGCATGACTGTGTGCATGGAAGTTTGATCATGGAAAGGTTTTATTAAAAACCACGTTTACCAATGCATGCGACAGGGTGATGGTATAATTATGTTGTATAACAAACTATGCATGACTCAAAGTGAGATATCTGTGGTAATGTAAAGTATATCTCTTTGATAAATGATAATATGCATGTGTTTATCTGCTCTGTGAAATTTACAAGAACGGTTGGCGGTAACGTAGTTACGTAAGGCCTTGGCTATTTTAAATTGTATGAAATGAGCATATGGCTCAAAGTTCGATATTTTGATTATTTTATAATCTACGAAATACGAACATGGTGACATAAGTTATTTAACTATGTCGAGGGTATTGTTTTTAAGAACCCTAACGAGAAACCCTGAAAAGTATGCGTTTTTGTAACTCTGCTGAAATTCTGATTACTTGTAATAGAAGAATTATATAATCGTCAGAATTATGGTTGAAAGACCTAAGTATTCTGAGGTTAAAAATTCTAATTACTTGTAATTAAAGAATTTGGAAAAACGTCAGATCGGTTTGATAAACCAAAGAAATCTGAGGTTGAGGAATCCCAAGACATATGGTCAAATCCAGAAATTCTGAATTCTGAGATTGGGATCCCGAGATATGGCAAAGTCCAGAATTTTGGCCAGATTAACTGAAAAATTCTCAGGCTATAAAATCCAAAGACTTAAGGTCTAGGAACTCCAAGACACTAAGTTCCGAGGAACTAAATGTGTGGAGATAATCCGTCCAATGTGGGGGGACCGGAAACCTTGGAAATTCAGCGATGTGAATATTGATAAGGTTAGAGTTAACACTAAAGACTAATAGTCAAAAGAGTGAGAAACTCATAAGCCGATGGGGCGGAATCCCGAGCCAAGACTCAAATTCAACTGAGTTGAGCCTAGGGGAGATAAAATTTGAAGAGCCATCCGATAAGTTCATTCGAATGTGGGGGTTGATATCTAACCATGTATGGTATATATATAACCTGAAATGGTATATTTACCAAAAATGCACAATATGGAAGTGCTTGTTGAATTCTTGTGAAAGGAAATCATATATCTTTGAAATTCACAAGAAATGCGCTATGGAATAGAGAAATACATCTTTGGATGGAAAGAGTATTTGAAATTCCCAAAGATCTCGATTTATCCTAAAATTGGACTTATGAGTCAATGGATGAAATCGTTGATGATAGACCTAAATAAAGCAAATCTGACAGGACAAAGTTTTGTGCCTTGTTTGCTTTATAGGTATATCCGAAAGCTTTAAAGGCTAGAATTCCATGAAATGTTGTTTATGGAAAAACAGTAATCAATGGTAAAATTGATCTACCATGTGAGGCAAATCACTAGACTTCTAGTAGATTTCAACAATTAGTCTGTATATCTGTATACTTGATGGGTATTCTCTACAAATGAGAATGATACCTGAAATGTTGGTACTCAGTATTGAAGCTTTGCAAAGCTGAAAGTACATCAGATAGACCTAAATGGTTAAGTGGAGATTCAGATATTAAAATCTGAATAGAGCAATATGAATAGCTACATGCTCCAAAATAGCCCATGGGTTGATGACACTAATTGTTGTTGAGCCAATAATTTGAATCAATGAGCTTGAGTTAAAGCACATGTGCTAAAGGACACGAGGAATGACCAAGTCATATATGTTCTTGGATAGTTGATTTGCTCATTGATAGCAACATTGAAATAATGACTAAATCTGTTGGAAAGATATATCGTATTCAATGGAATGACTCTAACGTGGTTGGAATACCTCAGTAAAGGTGATATTTCTCAAGATAAAAGAAATGAAGAGTCATTAAAGGTCTGTAGTACTTAACTGAGTTGTACTCGATCAGACAATCCTTACTATGATAGTAAGATGAGACACGAGTAGTCCAGAGGAAACTATTGGATCCAAGTTTGAGTGATACTCGTGTAGTCATGGATATGGCTTGAAATGTGTAGAGAAATTATTCTCTTGTAAGATTCATATAAGGAATCTAAATCCATTGGGTTGGATTAAGGAAAAGGGAATGATTATCCATACCTTTTACGAAAAGGAATCCTTAGGTAACCAAAGCAAATGTATGCTGATTGGTTTACTATAAAGCCATATCGATAAGGGTATGTCTCTACGCAGACATAGCTCTATTTGGCAACTTCTCTCAACGAGTGTGATCACAATCGACTATATAAGGTCAAATGACAACATAGTCGATCCCTTGACTAAAGAGTCAAATCGAGAGATAGTTGAGATATCATCGAGAGGATGAGACTGAAGTCCACTAAAGGGTGAGGTTACGTATGTGGAAAACCCTTCCTATGCGATTGGAGATCCCATGGTCTAGGTTCAAAGGGACAACTGAACTACAAAGACCCACCGACGTCCACTGTGGGGGCTTAATGCACCTATGGTCTCATTCCTAAGATGAAGAAACAGTGTAGGAACTGGAGGATAAGCATTTAATGCTTTTGATGATTCACGGCCTCAAAGTATTGATTACTTGAGTGGAGACGATAAAGTTCAATGAAATACTCCTAAGCAAAGAATCACCTATGTAAGGAGAAGTGTGGGCCGCTTCAAAAGGGAATTGTTGGGACTCAATTCTCTAGGAAACTTACAGAACTAGGCAGTGATCCAAGGCCTTATATAATGGACACAACCGAGGAAAGCGCATGAGCTAGGAAAGAAAGCTGTGGGAAGTAAACTGAAAGTCCACACAGAAGGTTCAGGGAAGTTCAAAGCGGGACCGCATACTTCCTAACCAGTGGAACAGGTGTGCTCTCTCAAGGGAAAGTTCAAAGGGCAAACCCCATACTTATCCTATGCAGCATTCTATGCCATCGATACGAATCTATCACATAGTCAAACATCCCGTGTCTGTCTTGATTGTTCTGATTCCCGCACTGATATCTGATTCATGTGGGGGATTGTTGGAAAATAAGGAGTTTGGGCTTGGGCTCAGGCTTGGGCTCAAAAGTTTTGTAACTGCTCAAACGTTTTGTAACTGTTCAAAACTTGATGATCAGTTTTATTTTCCATTAATGTGAATCAGCTCTTATTATCGAATTAACTGCTGAATTAAAACAGACAATAAAGTAGTCTGATTTATGGTCAACAATCAAGGTGTCAGTTTCAGGGCAACAATCAAGGGAAAAAACGTCCCAAATTGATTGATTGCATTCATGTCTGCATTTAGACCTGACCCCATCACCTCCCTATAAGTACAGTCTTAGAGCCAGCCTAGAAAGGGTTCAGAAAAAAAATAGCCTTAGAAAATCAAATTCTCTCTCTCTCCGTCATTTTCTGTCTGGCTCTGTCTGTTCTTGGTTCTGTACTCTCCCGTCATTCTATTCAGGTCAGTGTCTAATGTGATAGATTGCCTTCGGGCTATGCGCCTTCCGGGATGACTGTCACGAGTTGACTTTCATCCTTGATGGTCTTATCCTAGGGAACAAAGGCCCATACGGGGCCTAATTTGTTTCAAGGAAAACGTTCGTCGTGATTCCATTTGAATTTATTTTATGCATATTGTAATTTTGTCTCTTTGCATATTAGTCCCTGAAAATTATTTAATATTTTATTTATGCCCAAAGTTGTATACAGATTCTAACACAAACTACCATGAAGCTGGTTAATATCCAATCCCTACAAGGTGAATCACTTTCTCGCTTATATTCAGAGAGACGAATATTGTAGCAGATGCTCTTGCTAAACTAGCTAGTGTTACAAATGATGCACATATTTTTACACATTACAATCTGCCTAGCCATATTAAGGGTCTTGTGGCTTTAGACAGTAGGAAATTTCCCTATTTAAGAATCAAGCAACAACTATTTTCATTCTAGAAATAGTTACTGTTGTAATTTTTGTAAATGTGCAATAACAAGGAAGTGCAAAGAAGGCAAAGAGGCAAAGGCAACACTGACCAGCAAAGGGTCAAATGCAAGAAGTTTGAAGAACAGAAATTACTTCATACTTAAGAAAACATTTTTTTCAGGGTCTTGAAAATAGATACATTCATGTCATCATGTGGCAAAATTGGTTTCGTTTTATATGATTCGCTAACCTACTCCAAATGCCTATCCTTCAGGAGCACGACATATCAATTCGTTAACCTGCTTTGGGAGTAGATATTATATGTTTTCATTACTCTCCTGGACAGGGAGTTGGCATCTGGAGAAAGATATTGTGTGCAAAATGGCGATTCCATTGTTCCTGGCCTCACTGGGATTATACTCGGATAAATATCAGTACATTATGGCGCTTGCAACGTCAACTCGGGCTTAGAAGATTCATTTGTGGACTCTTTCTGAAATATAAACAAAGTACTCATTCCTCATTTAACTTCTTCACCTTAACACGTGTGTATTCATGACTGCTGCATTTTGACAGTTGCGGTTGTGACAAGTTCATAGTTTTGCTGGCTTCATTTGCATGTTCAAAAATCGGCAATATCTGTTCAATATTTGATCCATGAATGTTGAGTCTACGTAGTTTGGACTGTTAGTTGATTGGCTTTTATTTTAGATGTGTGAATTGCAAGGTGTAGAAGTAAGCATAATTCAAAAAACATTAAACCTTTTGTTCGTTTTCCTTTTTCCTCCATAGAAAGACTGTTGAACAAGAGCATGCTTATACTAGTTTCTTATGGTTTTGAAAGGATTGGTCTTACAATTTATTTATAATGATTCTGTGTTTAAGTTTTTGAATATTCTAGTGGCCAATGTACAAATATGAGTGCAGCTGTTTACAAATTGTTTTAAATTTTCTTCTGCAATTTGATGAAGTTTCAGGTTTGAAAGAAGTTCTGGCGTCTATTCAATCCCGGAAGGGTCTTTTTATGAGTTTATCTCAAACTGATGAAAAAATGAATTGTATATTTTTTTTTGAAAATATGAATTGTATATTTGTCTTAGTTGAGAACTTGAGATAGTGCTTGTCCGATGTTCACACCTATGTAGATACAATTCATGAATTCTGCATGAAATCGAAGTTCCATATTTTGCATTTACTATCGATTGAGCTAGTTGGTTCATAGTTTGGCTTTTGGAAGCTGACCTGAACTTGTGCTTTAGTTAGGCTGCATCAGACATTGATTTTTTGCAGACTTTGATCAAGATCTTGTATTTATAGGCTCAGTAATCGTTTGTTATTCGACTATTCGTGTGCTATGCTTGTTATGCTGAACAATTCTGGAAGTTAGAAACTTTTGGTGCATGTTTAATTGTGTTGTGGATTTCTTCAAATGATCAATTAGCTTCTTCGTTTTATTTTCTTAAAAAGGTTATTCGATTTTCAGTTGATGTTTTCCCTTCTGTTGAGTTTTGAAACCAGGAGTTGTACATCAGTCTGATGTCAAATTCTGTTCTTAGGTTAGGTGGGAGGGACATTCAAATGAAGATTATCATGAAAGACGTGTGACGTTTTAATTCTGTTAAGATTTAACATAGCTATGAAATGTAAAATGAAAGGACTTTATCCCAAACTGAAATTGATATTTACAACATAAAAGCAATGCTAAACCAACACTAATCTATTACAATTCCAGGCTAATGCTAGGCAAGGGTTAAGGGGATGGCTAAGCTCTCAATATCAAATCAGCATTGAGAGCTTAGCAATCATCTTAAACCTAGGGAAAACAGGGTATCAGAAACACATCAAATCAGATACCTAGCTATTGTCAAAGACTTTCCTTGGGGTCAAGGAGATTGTTAAGCCCTTGATATCGCCTATCCTGCTGAGTATCCAAGGCACTAATTTGAAGGCCAATTTTGACATCAAATCACAGCCTCAGATATCAACAGGCATCGATATCAAGAGAACAACCTCCTTGAACGCAAGGAAACACCTGGGTTTCAAAATGCCAAACACCATAGCAGCATTCTCCTACAAATCAAAGATCAATTTGTGAGTCACTCAGAATATATCAACTGAATTAAAACCATGTAAGTAAAAGGGGGGAAAATGTAATTACCACTGTTAAAGGTTCCATCAATCATCAGATCTACACAAGCCCAGAGTGAGAAAAACAGATTGTGATCTGGATATCTAGCAACACTAAAAGCATTTAGAGCGCCGCAATAAGATTTAATCCGCGCATCTCAGATGGCCGGAAATTCGTGGTTATCGGATCCGCCGCATCTCCATTGGCCGGAGAGCGGACGAATCCGAAACCCTAGCACTACAAGAACCCTAGCAACTCTTTAGTCTTTGCATATCTGATTCCAACCCCATTCTCTATTTATAGAGATGTATAGACGAATATTTTCATTTTGATCCCTATTGTTTGGATAAATTATACATAATCTACTACTGTTTTACTAAATTGCAGTTTTCACCTTTTTGTTTATTATAGCTTATATAAAACATTTGTTTTTTGAAAAATGTAACACTTCCATTCGGCCGGGGTTCTAGAAATAGTCCAGAAACGAATGACGGGAAACTCGGGGTAAGTCCCAAGTATCGTATAACTTTTATAAAAACTACATCAAAACAGGAGAGTATTCAAGTTTTTTTTTACAGCAAACTTAAATTTAAATTAAGAACGAAAATAATTATACAAAAGAGTACGAGATAGGCCAAAGACTAGAGTATTCAAGTTGCTTTGTCTGGTTAAGAAGAAAAGGATATACAGATATAATTTGAATGTAGAATGGCGCATTGTAACTCTTTTTTTAACCGTCGTTCTAATAACAGAACTAGTGTGTATTCATAAAAAAGGTGCGCCTGAAGCAAAACATTGACAACAGCAGGCAACTTAATTCAGAAATTTACACATCCAATAACCATATTGATCAGGTAGTTATACTAATAACTATTAAGATTACTTCAGATGTTTATGTGTCTCCTTTGCCACCCGGCAACACTGGTTGGATCCCTCTTAATGTCAATGCCGTTCTTGCGTTCAGCCCGGGCTGCCCTATAAACAACAAAGTAAATCGCCATTTAACACCTGGTTTACAGCTGTCTAGAACGAAATGCTACTAATCCAATCAGGTAAAAAATTTACCTATATGCCTTTTTGTACTCCTTGTTACCACGATCAAGAGCTAGAGCACGAGAAAATGCTTCTGCTGCCTTAATGTAATCCTGCACAATACGAAACATAGCTAATTTAACACTTGTAGTTCTCAAGACTCTATACTAATATTATCCATTGGGGAATGTAAATTTCCTTAAACTAGACCTTGAGAATATTCCAGGCTACACCCTCTCTGTAGTGTGCCTTCGCCCATTTGGGCTCCAGTTTAAGGCAACTCCGAGCATCAGACAAAGCACACGCACCTTCATTCAGATGGGCGTAGCACAAGCTCCTATGAGCTAATACTTTGGCATCTCTTGGATCAGCGGAAAGTGCCTGTAGCTCAAACAAATTAACGTCTTCCTTATGCACAAAAATGTGGAAACAATTACTCATCATAGCATAATCAAAATTCACAGGTTGAAAAACACATGCAATAATATCCAAGAAAAAACACACTTACATGCTTAAATAACCCCCACAGTCACACCAAAAACACATACTCTTGCTATAGTACCTGTGTAAACCAATGCAACGCATCATGGTAATCTTTTCTCTCAAGTGCCTCTTCTCCTTTAGCTTTTGCTAACAAATTTTGCTCTTTCTGCTTGGATTTTCTCTGATGACCACATTAAAAGTTGCATTGGTTCCATGTTAACATAGCGGCATTGATGAATAAAGGACCATTATCTGATGATTCACATAAAAAGCTTTGAAACTGCATGTAACTATACTCTTTGGGAAAGTTTTGTAACTTTTTACCTGTGCGGTTGATTCTTCAGATTGAATATGATTCATAAATCCAATCATGCTCCAATCAGGATATCTAGTAATGGGAGAGGTAAGAGGAAACAAAAGCTCAACTGCCTCAAGGCTAGGAATCAATGCTGCATGCTCTAATGGTGTTTTACCAGACTGTATATCCATAAAAAAGTATCACACGTGTGAATCAGCTCAATCATCAAACACGAGAATAACAATATTAGCATTACAACACTCCAGGTCATTTTTCAACAACTAATTTACATGGGAAAAGGAAATAAAGCAGGAAACAAGGATTATATCAAAGAAACTGATCTCCGGTTAAAACTGGACAAAATAGGAGAGACAAAGTCAACAAAGTGCTACACTCGATGAGTAAGGAAACTCACAAAGTCTGTCTTATTAGGATCTGCACCAGCTTTCAGCAAGCATTTGACCATCCATATATTAGGAAGGGAGGCAGCATGACAAAGAGGTGGTAACTGTTTACAATGACCATTTGGATTTGCCCCGGCCTGAATTTAAACAGAGGGCAGGGATTTCAGGATTCAGTTGTTTGAAACAGAATTCAAGAAGGCAGCAAATAACATGCAAATTCCCGCTGCCTTCAAAAGTACAAATATTCAATACAAAGTTGATTTTTGCAATCTATGAACCACGTAAGATATGTTACAATCAAATTTAGCACAAAAGAAAAAGAAAGCACCTTCAGTAGCAGCTCCATGCACTTAATGGATTGAGCAAACACCGTGAGCAGAAGTGGAGACATATACAATGGTGATGTGGAGTTTGGCTGCACCAGAAAAGTGAAATGATCGATATTTCTTAGGTCTCAAACTGTAATGCATGAAACTTTTTATAAAGTATAAATGGAACCAGAAAGCAAAATAACCTAAGCTTTCAAATTATAAACACTGTCAAGCATATCTTAGTTTACAGGTCCAATACAAAAAACAAATGGTAAAACCCAAGAACATAGCAAAAAATGAAGCACGATCTTCTCAGGATAAAGAGAGCAAGGAATAAATTAGTCACACAAAACTAACAGTATCTTGATATTTTGCTTACCTCTGCCTTGAGATCCAATAAGTATTCTACTGCATCATGATTTCCCATCATTGTGGCATGATGCAGTGGCGTACCAGCGAGAGAATTTGCATGTAAATGTATCATAGCACCTCTTGAGATCAATACCTTGAGAATCTCCTTTGACCCTGAGGAATGAGGATAGTATTACTAAAAGTTATACGTACATATTCATCAATAATGTACAAAATTTAATGCAGAGAAGGATGAAAGACCTTTATTAGCAGCAAAATGCAATGTGGTGCTGCTCGAGTTGCTGCGTATGGTAACATCTGCTCCATTGTCAATAAGAAAAATGGTAGTCTTCAGATGCCCATTTATGATAGCTTGAAACAAGGGTGTTTGTCCTGGAAAGAATTACGCCCAGAAGCTCAACTAACTATATGATGTTTTGTACATTGTATTATTCACAGGAACAAAACTAAGGGTGGAAAATAAAGTTAGTACCATCATCATCAAGGCTATCGATGTTGAACTTCAATATCTCGATTAGGTATCTGCATGTATTAGTCTTCCCTGCAGCAGCAGCCCAGTGAAGAGCATTGCAGCCATCTGGAGCCTTCAAGTTTGCATAAGAAACCTGTTGAGGCCCTTCGCCATTCTCAAACTCCTCCACAAATCCTAGCCTCAAAAGACATTGAAATAACTGCAATCAACTACCTTTCCCAAATTTTCACGCATGAAATTAATCATATAAAAAGAGGGGAAACGCCAAAATATAACAGGATTACAGGAATCATATTTTACACATTAAAGTTCTATACTTCTTTGGTCTCTTTTGCATTCTTGTTTTTTTTAACTACGAATTATTGATAATATAGATAATAGTATCATCATGTTAATGTTGTATCCTTTGAATTATTATCACAGTGAGATCGTATCTTAAGCTTTGAATTTAATATACTATCGCTCTAATCGAGTCAGTAAAAGTTCTAAAAATTGATTTTGTCCTGAAACATAAGAATTATTAACAATGAGCGTAGACATAATACTGAACAACAAAAGAACAAACAAAAAACAGTAACAGAATCAACACGCACTCTGGAGCAGGGGAAGATTTCCATTGACAGCAGCGGCGAGAAAAGTTCGCCGGAATCCTGAAGAAATGACGGAAATAAGCGAGCAACAGGGAGAAATGCAAAAGTACACTTGAGGGTTTTGGAAGCAGTGACGAACCTGGAGGAGGTTCCATGCTCTGCGCGTGATAAGACGTCAGCAAGCAAAATGAGGGAGAATACGAAGCTCTCGAACCCTATCAATGGGACAGATAAGAAAGACCAGCTCAGTAGTTACTAATTACTATTGAGTGTTTCCGTAATGTTGGGGTCAGACGAAACAATAATTAGGCCATGGAAATATATAACTTTTCCCTATATTAGTTTAGTTCAATTCAGTTAAATATATTTAAATTTATTTCAGTTCAGATAAATATATTTAAATTTATTTCAGTTTTTTTTTTTATAAGTTATATTTTTACTATAGATTACAATGATATATATTTCAATTATTTCAATTCAATTCAGTTCAGTTAAATTTATATCAGTTCATATAAATATATTTAAACTTATTTCAGTTCAGTTTGTTCATTTCAATGAGAAATAAACTCTAGCAAACATGGCCTTACTACCACAGTTCCCCTCTCTTCTCGTTATTATTGCGTGCGAGAAGAAAATGACAAAAAATTTACTCCTTTTTTCTCTACTTTTTTAAACTCTCATTGCTCTCATTTTCATTGCAGGAGTATGTATGATCATGGGTATAGGACCCGACCCAGATAGTGCGGGTTTAAATCTATCGGGTCTAGTTTGGATCCATTTTTGTAGATCCATTGGGTTTGGATCCAGTATTAAGTAAAATTGTCTAGGTTCAGATCTTAAATATTGAACCCGGATTCGATCTATAACCGATCCAAGACATATCAAACAATGATATTATTATAGTATAAATAAATGAGTAAGTTATAAGGTCATTCTATTTTATCCCTCAGATTTTCTCTCTTACCAAGAAATTTTGACATTAGTCTGAAAATCGCTCAACCGCTTCGAGAATCTCATTTATCGCGACGTTGGTTTTGATTTCTTTCTACCACATGACCACCTACCTTTTAGTACAGCTAAATAACTTTTACATGATGGTTATGCAATCACTTTCTAATTTGCACATTATTGATGTGTGAATGAGTTTTGTCTGCGCCTAATACCCTTGTTTGTAAATTGACGGGAATCTAATCTTTTGAATATGTGTTTCTTGGAATATTATGGATATTTGATTGTTAATCATTTTGATATTTTCTTCCTTTGGATCACGAACTAGAATACTTGCAAAAGTGATGTTGCGAGGGAAGTGCGCTCCTACACTTATTATATTCTTGTCGTTGTTATTAGAGATGATATTGTTGTGTATATTTGGTTGAATATTAACCATGTAATTGTTAACTATCATATTTGTACTACTATTTTATGTGTATTAATAAGATTGATAATGAAAATTTTATTTCAAAATTTTTATACTCATTAAGGACCCATTTAAGATTCGTCGGGTCTGGGTTCGAATCTATTATTTCATACCCACCGGAATTGGTCTTGATATTTTTTACGGGTCAGACCGATGATCATCCCTAAGCAGGAGTACTATATTAATCATGATCATTCAGTGTATTACTGTTGATTTTCTCACTTTCAAGTCGGATGATTTACCTATTAAACTTTTGAAATTATAATTATATTATGCAAATAAAAAAGGTTGCTAAGTTTCTGAATAAATTTTGTAACTATACTATTATCACATGTAACGTCACTTCAGTATTTACAATTTGCACGCATATGTTGATTGTCCACAAGTCCGAAAAAACGATGCTATACAAAGATTTGGGTGAACAATCATTAAATACAGACAAGCACTCACAAAATATGGCCCCGTTTGGCTATCAGCGTTTAGCTGTTAGCGGATTTTATTAGCTGTTAGCTGTTAGCGGATTCTATTAGCTGTTTTGACTAGCGTTTTGTAAATGAGTGTTTGGCAAATAACAATTAGTTGATAGCTGTTTCATTACGTTAAATGACAGAAATAGACTTTACTATAATTTATTATTAATTATTTTTTGTCGTGTGTTAATTGTTCATCGAAAATTATAATCACTTATATATATATATTTCATGATGCTTATTATTTGACTTATTATTCTTTATTAATATATTTACATTTATTTAAAAAATTATTTTTAGAATTAAAATACTTAAATTTTTTAGTTTAGTATATATCTTATTTGTACGTACGCAAATATGCTTACGTTAAATTTAAAATTGTAAAATTATGTATGTATAAATTATTTAAGGAATTCGATTAATTATAGAAAAAGAAATTTGTGAGGAATAAGGATAAAAAAGATATTTTGTAATATTTCTTTGATTAACTTTTTACAAACGCTGCTCTTTCTAGCGTTTCAGAAATCAGAGTTTTCACCAAAAAAGCTAATTAGAAAACTATCCTCACCAAACACTAGAAAGAGTTGTTTGACAAGTCAACTATTCATATTTAACCCAAAAAGCTAAACCCCTTCAAAACTCTCGTCACCAAACGGGGCCTATGAATGATGAGACCATATTATCCATACACCAAGGTTTTCATGCATTTATGCTATGCATGAAATGATGGTGCTAAATTTTAAGGCACACAATTACAATGATCTCCTGCCTAGATGTATCCACAAATCATTTATTTTCTTCTTTTTCACTGCAAGAGTGAAAAAGGAATATTAATTCTCTTCAAGTCAACAAAGTACCCAGAGTCTAAACTGAAGTAGTAATACATAGTCATTCCAAAACAAGGATCTAACATTGTACAAGGTTTACATTACAAATGCTGGCTAAAAACAGAGATAAGTCTCAGCTAGCTGGCTCGAATCTGCATACACAATCATATATTTTACCGTTGATCAACTTTTCAGCAAGCCGTTGATTCTTGACCATAGCAAGCTGAAAAATACAGATCATTGTGTCATAGAGGCAGGATAAAAACATTTTCTAATCAAGATTTTTTAAACAAAGAGACATCATAAGCAGTTGGATAGTTTCTATTGGAGCAATTGCATCTGTTAGTCATCCTACAATTATGGACATTTTCAGCTTCCTTAGGGAATAAGAAAAATTTAAATAATTAGAATCTAGGGCAGGATCCAATTCAAATTTCTAGTTTATTTGAATTACAGAGAAAGTGTACCATACCTTTAAAGCATCACAACTGAACCGTGCATTAAAGTTTGTATGCAAAGATCGGCCCATTCCCTCCAAGATTACCTGCACAAAGCCAGTTTATGTTCTTGGTTTATACTACAAGTTCAAACATTTAGAAAATGGAGCATCACATGTCACTGAACAAGAATGGTGATGTGTGATTTACATAACTGATATTATATTCTGAGAGAGAGGTTTCGTTGTTGCTAGCAATGCTAATATATCACGGATTTCTTATAAATAAATTTAAAAAGTAGGGAGCATCATACCAGATCTGCCTCCTTGGCTGCAGCAGCTAGCTCGGAGCTAACTTGTCGTAGGTCAATGCAAGGACTCCCATATCCATTCTCAACCACCATTAAAGCAACAGAAGCAGAGTTATCTTTAGGACTATCTTGGCTACTGATCATAGCATCCACAAGCAAGCCACCTGCTTCAGCAGCCCTTCGAAGGATGTCACAATGCTGTGGCAGTGAAAGTGTATATCAGAATAACAGATCTACAAATAAATTTGTCACTGTATGTTTTAAAGCAACAAGTATGACTTGAGTAGACACTCTCTGAATGATTAATGAACATCTTCCAAAAGTTAGCAGAAGTTTTACAAAAGGATATGTTACATGAGAAGCAGAACCAGAAGTAGAAACTAATATCAGATTTTTAGAAATGATCAAATCATAGAAAGATATCAAATTGCAAATGAGCAGAACATTGAACAAATTAACAAATATATGGAGCACTTCTCATTTCACTATCTTATTTTGACCACTCTATTATCAGCTATTGTATGGTTACAAAAGACCACAACCACTTTGCATCTCTAATAAGAGCAAACATCAATAGGCAAGAGCTTCAAGAAATACATACCTTGGCCGCCTCTGCAACAATGTCAGGTAACTCCATAGCAGTAACATCATTCAAAGCTGGGAGGGAGTTTGCCACGAGGACTACCTATAGAAAAGACATTCCCAATTAACTAAATTTAACTTTAAATATCTCTAATTATCATCATTAAGTGGGGGGTTTAAAAATGTTTTGTGTAATTTACTTTAAAAATAACAAAATGAAATCATAATTTATATTTCTTGAAGTAAAGGAGAATTGACATTGTTCTTCAGTGTTATTTACAAGGTCCATGGAGTGCAGAAGGCCCAAATGAAAGATACTGCTCTACAAGTAAACTCACTTCTGTTCCACGTCGCAGAAACTCTCTTGCCAGAGGAAGCATTCCCAGAACAACATCAGCTCCGGCGTTGTCCACAAAGAGCAAAGCTCTTTTATGTTTACGAGGCCCCTTATCTGTAGAGCCGAGCATTCTATCCTTAAATGCATCAAAATCATCCACCTGTAAAACATCAAAGACCATTATGATACAATCACTTTCTAGCAATGCTCACATATCACAGTTTCCTGATAACCACAAAAGCTTAATCATAAGTTTAATTTTATTATGATTTACCCGCCAAGGTCTTTGCATCTTCTTACGGCTCATCCTATATATTTCTATGATGGTGCCTTTGTGATACAGATCAACACATGCTCGGGATCCCCAATCAAATATGTTTGCAGCTAGGACACCTTCAACAAGTGTCAACAGTCTTGTTTCCTAGGAGGGATAAGATTTTACAGAAAAATCAAGAAAGAGTATTCCAGGATATAAGATACATCACCAACGGTATGTGTCAGCACCTTTATGTTATTTCGAACAAAACATACCTCATTCATGCTATCAATTTCTAAAAGCAGATCAGGTAAAACAGCAAGTGAGGCTTCATTCTCCCTGTAATGTGAATGGTAGGGTAATTGGTAAGATACACAGATAGCATAGAAATGCTTACATTTCAGCTGATAATGTAGGAATCATTAACATGTGTTTCCACACCAAATCAACTTGAGTTACTCAATTCATAAATGCCAATAATGTGTAGTAGTAAATTCACATAATGACAATGCTCAACTACAAACCTCTGTTTTATGCTCCTGTAAGCATCAAAAAAGTGAAATTCCCTCAAGCATTCTTCTCGTAATTCCAATAGATTGGCTAGCCCCAACTTTCCATATGCAGCAGGCTCCTCCATCAACCTAAAAGGAAGAGAACTTGTCACATAGAGACATTTCAGGTCCACAAAAGATTGACTGTGCAGTGCGCGAGCGTGACTGTGCAGTGCGCGAGCGTGACTGTACAAATATTAGACGAAAGCATGCACACACAAGGCTAATGAATGAAACCTTTAACTGCAAACAAGATACATTCAAAACTTTAGGTTCACCCATGGACAAAAAAACAAGATCCATTCACCCAAATGCAATTATTTATTTATATTTTACAACTTATGGGTTCTAGGTTTCTGATAAGGTAGTAAGGCCCTGTTTACCAGAGCTTATCTGTATATCAGTTCAGTTCAGTTCAGTTCAATTCAGTTCAGTGAAAATGCAGTCATGCTGATTCCATTTTTGAATAAATCAATTTTCACTTCAGTTCAGTTCAATTCAGTTCAGTTCAATTCAATTCAGTTCAGTTCAGTTCAGTTCAGTTCAGTTCAGTTCAGTACATCAAGAAATAAGCTCTAGTAAACAGGGCCTAAGATTAATACAAACCAGTATTTTGAAACCTTTAACTAGACAAAAATAATTATCTAATAGAGATTTTCTATTTCAAGAGAAAAATCAAGTACAAAATTCAGGCTAATTAAGGAGTAAAAGATCACAGCAGTGAAGACAGTCCTAGATATGACACCTTGCTAGATGAGCAGAAAATGCATGAGCAAATGCATCGCCCCTTCTTTTAGCATCATCTGTACCTCCTTCACTGGCCACTGCCTGCATATTTATTGTCAACATTACAGGTGTCTTGGTTAGCTCTAAACTTTTGTTAATGATAAGGAAAGTTGAATCAAAAAGGCTGGAAAAGCAGAAAAAAGTAGAAAATTTTAAAATAGATGAATTTTTTTTCCACTGGCTGGTTTCTGCCTACAGTACGCTATTGTAAGGAGCTGCCGGAAACTAATTGTCTGACACTGAGGTCTTCTTAGTCAACAGTTCATTTATTGAATACACAGTATAATCTTACTGCACAACATGTTCATCTATTGCATCCACAGAGTAAGGATGAATATATGGGCGGGGAGAAGTTTACATTGAAAATATTGGTTAGCCATGTAGTTGGCTTTCAAACGTTTGCTCATACAGACTAATGCAACTGCAGGCTTTCTCAGTCTAAAGCACACTTCATGCAAATCCATAACAAGCGGTCTAATAATTAACTACTGAACTGGCATTTTTTTATAGCAAATTAGCTTCTAATATTAAGATACCCACAACCATGATATCAATTTATTCATCCTAGGCTAGGAGAAGTGCCCAGTGATGGTCAGAGGTTTAAGCTAAGGACAGGAGAAGAGAGTATTATTGTTCACCTTGTCAACAAGGTCAGGCAAATGGTCTGATAAGATGGTGAACCAGTACCTACAAAACAAGTGATTGTGAGATAGTGCAGAGAATCACATAGAAACTTGTATCATCAAGTAAGCTCTCCACTTACTCTAATTCACCGGGGTCTGACAAATCTATAGTATTTGGCTCGTACCTGCAAAAGATATGGAAAAAAAATCAGCAAACTAACAATGTTATTGACAAACATATTGCCACAATAAGGCTATACATGCTTACATAATTCACGTAACCAGGAAAAAAGAGACTAACTTGAGCAAGTGCAAGGAGATTTAAAACAGAAGAATACTAAGTAGAAATTAGCACACTGTTCTCACGAAAGTCGAGATTGATGTATGCAAGATTTACTTGGTGCTATGTGTTTTCCTATAAACCCTTGTGAGGAAAGGGACTGGATTTATGAGAGATAAGTATAACAGATGTAAGAAACAAACTCAGGAAAGAATCAATGAAGGCAAGATTTATTTTTCAAATCATCGATCATACAAGGTGCAAGAACTAGGCATAATGATATAGTAACAAGATTATAGAGTCTAGTCACAAATATGGCAATCCACTTTTAATCATTAAATTGCATGACCATTACAGTTGCAAAGAGCCTGCCAGAAAACTAATTAGTATCCAAAGAGATCGGGGTCCTCTTTTATTGACACTAAAAGTTTTAAAATTATAAGACAATTTACTAACGTTTTTGGATCTGCAAGAAGAGGAAAAACTTCCAAAGTTGGCACAAGATGAAGAACTCCGACATTCAATTTGCTTGCATCTGGTCGCAAGATATCTCCTTTGGATGACGGAACTTCAAAGCCTCCAAGTCCTGTTGTCCCAGGAGGAGTCATTGGAACAGGAGCAGTAATTTCAGTTCCTTTCAATATGAATTTTTCCATCCAAGAGATCTGCACCAAAAATAAATATAAAACAAATATTTGTTCTAATGCAAAATTTCCAACTAATTTTCTCAGCCAACGACATACAATTAATGATTTATGGGTCCAGTCAAGGGCAAAATTTAGAATCCGTGAACACCAATGTAGAAACTTGATAGTAATTAATGAAATGAATTCTGATCCATGCATGAACTGCTAATTTTCAGGACGCAGACTCTTGTCGAACAGTATGTACTGTAAAATTTCAATATTGTTCAAGAAAGGCATGAACTGCGAGAAGTCTCAAAACTTTCATGTTGTGAGAAAATGACACAATGATCTGACAAAGGTGCCACTAAAAGAGAATTTATTCCCCACAGTTTTATTTTACAGCTCATAGTTGCATAAAATATACATGGACTGCAGCATCTTAATGTAGCAAAATATCTAGCAGAGAATCAATTCAACTAATTAAATTCCTTAAATAGCAATTTACTCTTAGAGAAACTGTTAAATTATTCAAAATAATAAATAAATGAATGGTGATGGAAATATCACAAATTAAACTATAAAAAATGATAAGATGGAAAAAAACTGAACAGGAACACTGTTCATGATGAGACATGATTCTACAACTTGAATTGTAGTCAAATCACAGTGACCAAGATGTACTATATTATTCACATCCAAACTATATTAAACTAGGGATATGCTCCACAGATTAAACAAGTTAAGAGAAAAAGCCAAAAAGGACACTTTGAACTGCATAATCACATAAAAATGACACCAAACTGACTCAATTCCTACAAAATAAACTAGTTCAAGCTTACAGGTGAACAGTTTGATATTTTCTGAAGCATACACTTGCCTTCTCATTTAAATCTCCCAAAGGTGGCCCATGAACATTTCCACCAATGTATGGAGCCCCCATTGGAAACCTCTCCACAAGCTGATGCACCATTAGATCATCTAAACCATGTTTTTCATAGCTCATAAATGCACCTAAAGCTCCAAGAAACCCCTCGTGTCGCAGAAACATCGCTTGTGCAGCACCCTTTGACCTAATAATCCAATGTGAGAAAAATAAGTTAAGGGGGAAGACACACACTCACACTCACACACGTGACGTGTGTGTGTGTGTGCACTCATGCACATGTAAAATTACACATAAATGCAGAGAGAACATGTAAAATTACATATAAATGCAGAGAGAACATGTAAAATTACATATAAATGCAGAGAGAACATGTAAAATTACATATAAATGCAGAGAGAAAAACCCAAATTCAAATGCAAAGACCATGTCACGGATCTCAGCAATTACTTTTTTTTTTCAACAATTAAAGCATATTCACTTACCAGAATTGTACTGCAAATGAGATTGTGTCCATTGTATAAGCATGGCCCCTAATGAAAAATCCCCCAAAAAATATCCTTTTAAGTCCAAAGCGCAGTGCATTTAAATAAGCAATCTACAGAAGGAAACTTAACGTGAGATGAAAATTAGGATATGCGTGAGCATGTCATAACAAGAAAAACAATAAATGATATCACCCATCTCCCAATAGTACTTTATTAGCATCTTGCTAGATTTTCATCGACAATACTAGATTCCTGTCAGGCACAAAATTATTTACTTATTAAGTACAACTTAGACGCAACTTCCAGCACAGCAGTTGTTTCAGTTTATCCTCCTTGTTATATGAAATTACTTTTTAATACCCTTAAGATAACAAGATTCTTTTTATGTTTTACAATTACTTCATGGATGAACAAGCAGTCTTGCAACTGACCTGGCCAATGTTGTATGAAATCATTCGCAAGAGGGATAAAGAAATATCTTCTGGTCTGTAGTCTTCAATTTCCTTGTTCTCAGAAATGGTTTTACCGAAGCTAGAAGCGATGGTTGATGCAGATAGACCAATCTTCATATGAAACACAATAAAAGGAGTAGTCAACAAGAGAAAGTAGGCAACAGTCATTATGTACACAGTACACATTATTTAAAAATGAATATTATTGCTTCAGCCAAAAAATATCAAGTAAAAGCTAACACAGTGAGAAGAATAACCATATATTCAAAAAAAAAATCGTACCTTTGAGTAGTCCATTCCGCCATAAATATCTCCAACTAGCATATCAATTGTTCTATTGTCTCCTCGTTGACTCAACTCCAGCAATTCATCAAAGCTGAAGAGCAATTATATGATTATCAAACTTTAGTCTTTAGTTACAATAGGAAAATACAAAGACAATCATCACCTCTTGCACTTCGTTAGCAATCTTCCCAAGCCCCAGTATGTGCCACCACCAACATTTGTTCCACTAACCCTCTGATACTGACCATCACTGTCAACCTATAACAAGAAGGTCTCATCATCTAGGATCACTTATTCATTCCATCCAGTTAACATAATTTAGCTCTTAAATACATTGCACTAGCTCTTCTATAAGCGGTTTGATAACACAGAATTTCGTTGAAGAATTAAATAGGTCTGAAAAGTGAACATAATCTTCATACAGAATCATATGATTTGCTTTAGTATTATATCTTCAATTCCCTCTCCATAACCTTCTTTTGTTCCATGATATTAATATTCTCCTCCGAGGCTTTGGAAAGTACATAAGTAGATATTAATATTCTTATCCTCCGAAGCTTTGGAAAGTACATAAGCAGATTTTTTTTTAACGCATGGGAGAAAATTATTTTACCACAAGTAATTTAATTAGTTTTTTTTCTCTCTTTTTAATCATGAATTTATATTCATTTAGTACAAATGCTGTTCAAAAAGAAAATTATCGCTCTTGACTACTGTATAAGTTCCAACTGGAATTAGAGACCATTCAGATATCAAACTCCAGTTTTTTTGAAAATTAAAACCGTAATAAATGCTTGGATGTTAAAAAAAAGGTGTGATTCTTTTCTCGGTTCTAGACTTACATTTCAGTAAATTGAGCACAACGTCTGACGTTAAAGTCATACTTGAATCTGATCAAAGAGATCCAAGAAGAGAAATAAAATAAACACATTACCTTGATCATACTGACACCAGATCCAATGTTGACAAGAAGATATGGAAATAGATCATTTTGATCTATCTGCACAAATGATTTATGACCCTCCATATGTGTAAATGCTTCATGTCGAATTGCCTATCAAAACACAGCCAGATAACGGGATAATTCAACAGAGGTTAATAGATAAGCTAATAAGAAGTACAAAAGTGAAATGACATAGAGAGTTGCAAAAGATACGTATACACTTGCTCAGTCGAGTATATAATAAAAACAATCATGTTAGGGTTTCTGATTGCACCTTAAGCAAGAAATTTGAACCAGCAACCAGACAGCTCATTTCATCTTCTTTCTCTATGCTAACTCCAAGCCTTTCTTTGAACAGATCTGCATACTTGTATGCCCCACCACCCGTAGCCTTCACAGAAAAACATGACATATTCAGTAAATTTGATAACCCCTAGTAGATAGAAAACCAAAGAATAACTTATTTAACAATACACGTAGGAGTTCACCTTAATTACAGCATTCTCATTTGAGACTTTAGAACCCCAGTGACAAACATCCACAAACCAAAACAATGAGACAAGATCAGAATGGGTGGAGGGAACCAGAAGCATGCTTTATTTGAATATTGACTAAAAGAGCTTCGAACCAAAAGGATAACACAAAGTATTATAGCTCATAAATTAAAATAACATAAGAAACACATACCACGACAATGCAGTTGCTTGGATGAAATGAAATCCAAGCATTGATTGATCTTGGCAGTCTCAAACTTGACAAAGTGAAGTCGACCTCCAAGAACAGGATAACTCCTCCTATTACCATTAGAGATTCCCAATATCTCCTTGACTGTCCTCTTCCGCCTATCATTAACCTGACGATCCTCATGTCTTGAAAAGTAAACTAACTTGATCAGAGATCCTAGGAAGATCAGAAAGACACGAGCTTCAAGAGTCAAGTCGAAATGGAAAAAAACTGCATACAGTCCGAAGGTTGCACAAAAAATGTTCACACGAAAAAAACTACTAGCAAGGGTGCACAAAAAATGTTCGCAAGTAGCAGCATATAAATGATACAAATGAAAGTTCTCCGCAAGTAACAATATTCCTATGTAAAAATCCCTTTCTCAAACCAGTTTGAATAACATCACCAGTTTGAATAACATCACCAAATTTGGTACAACCGCAACACAAACATTAAAGCAAATCATCTCCCGCACTACATGAATTGCAAAGTGTCCAACTTTCAGAAATATGAAAATAGGCACGACACAAACACTTCAATTAAACATATCTTCACCTAATAAAACTCCAGAAAGATGATACTCATTAACCATTAACTCCATGATCACGAAAAACATCGACTTTATGAAAAAACAGCAAAAACCCAAATCAGAAAAAACGCACTAGCACCAACCCAAGAACACATTTTTACAGTGAACCCACCTCACAAAACCAAAAGAATTTTAAATAATTAATTTTAAAAAATGCAGCTTCACCTCCAATATCCAAAGCCAAATGGGAGATATCATCGGATTGATTTGGCAGCAAAATGGTTGGGTCCTTCTCCTCAAAATTGCCCTGAATTGCAGCTTTACTGAGGTCCAACTGCGGCCTAGAAGACGATCTATGGATTGAGTTTCCGCCAACGGGAGCCATCATACCACTCTTCTCGAACTCCTCTTCGATACTATTAATGTTTTCAACTGTTTGTGCGTTTGGCAGATTGGCCATCATAAATCACTCTCTACTATCAACCCCAGCTAATTTTTTTTTTCCTCTCTTAACACCCACCAACCAACTGCACGTCAAAGTTTCAAACCCGAAAAATCGATTATAATTAATTTTTTCTCAGTCAAAAGTCCAATTTTTGGTGGGCTCATAGGATATTCAGACAAAAATGGACTGGTAACTGAAACTGTGGCTATCTTTCTGGGTACCCTTTTGTTGATTCTATCTAGTCTTGTACTAATTCCTACTAGCAGACAAGATACGTTGGTAATAAGAAAATAAATTACCCAAAATAAATTAATAAAAATCGAGTCTTGGAAGTTTGGAGTGAGTTTTTTTAAAATTTAAACAAAGAAAATCGAGTGTCATAAAGGCAACATTCCAACAAAAAAAAAGATGCCGAACGTACTC
The DNA here is from genome assembly GCA_963678965.1 of Cruciata laevipes. Taxonomy (NCBI): domain Eukaryota; kingdom Viridiplantae; phylum Streptophyta; class Magnoliopsida; order Gentianales; family Rubiaceae; genus Cruciata; species Cruciata laevipes. The sequence goes on from OY787637.1 coordinate 21,930,536, forward strand.
TCATAAAACCTGCGTTTCCTCACATTCATTGTCTCACCGCAAGCTGTTCATCTCAGACTTTCTCGATTCTTCCGGCGGCAGGTAATCTCGTTTTCTCTTTTTAGGTCCAATGTATGTGTATCTGGGGCCCAATTTCATGTGGGTTTTGTTGGATTGCTATGTGGGTTTTCTCGGTTGTGTCGAATTAGCAGAAATGGAGGTCGGTTGATTGTTGATCCTCGTTTTCCCCTCTTTTTTATACTTACATTGAAGAGTTATGATCGATTGATTCGGGTGCCAGCTCTTTAGGCCGTTTGTTTAGCTTTGATGAGTGGTGCATATGTGTCCGGTATGTGTGCTAGTTTCAGTGTGTGCGTGCGTGTTCTTGAGGGTTTTGGGTCGGGTGTGTGTTTGTTTGGGGGTTTTTCATCGATTGTGAATTCTCGGGAGTAGAGGTAGTTTGGTAGCCGTATAACTTGTTCTTGCTTTAGCTTTTGTAAATTAGTGTGTTCAGTGCATTTTTTGTGCTCTATTTTTGCAGTGTGTGCGTGTGTGCGTGTGTTCTTGAGGGTTTTCCAAAGCTTTTGTGAATTACTGTGTCGTGCATGTTTTGTGATGTATGTGTAGTGTGCAGTGTGCAGTGTGCAGTGTGCAGTGTGCAGTGTGCAGTGTGCAGTGTGCAGTGTGCAGTGTGCAGTGTGCAGTGTGCAGTGTGCGTGTGTGTTCTTGAGGGTTTTCCAATTAGCCTTATAATTAGATTGTTTGTTTTGGGGAATTCTGTTTATGACTAAAATGTGTTTTTTGGGTTTGTTGGAGGTGTTGTGCTGTATGCGTGCTGCTTGCTGTGTGTTGTGCTGTATGTGTGCTGTGTGTGTTTGCAGCTATTGCTGTGTGTTGTGCTGCTTGCTGTGTGCTGTGATGTGACATGGACTTGATTTTTGTTTCTATTTTTCTTTGCAGTTGCATTGATGATTGAATGATTCTTTTAGAGTAAAGTTTGGCTCTTGGATTGGAAATTTCTGCCATGGATTCTGTGAACAACTCATTACCTCCTAAACAGGAAGATCTTGGGGAGACAAAATCGAGTCTTAGTGCGGAGCTGTTTTGTGATCAAGTTCTTGGGGAACCCTCAGTGGTTTCTAGTAAGGGTGAGGATTGCAGTAGTCCAGTGTTGGTTGCTGAAGAAAACGGAGGTGGAAATGGCACTTTCAGTCCCGGGGAAAAGGATTTTGGGCTGGAATTTGTTGGGATACCAAGGGATCTTCTATTGGGGATGGCTGATTTTGGAGAAAATGAACCTGGAAGAGACTCTGGGGTACTTACGGTGGATGTGGCTGACTTCGGGGAGGAGTTAGTGGCCGAGCAGAACCCGGATAATGGTGGTGGACCAAGAGTGGAAGAGGTTCCTGCTGTTGAAGAATGTGCAAGGATTGTGCAAATGCAAGAAGAGGAAGGTCGTGCAGACTTGGAGTGGAATAAGGTTGATTCTCCCGGGAAGATTGATGAGTCCAATGATGGCATTTCTTTAATTGTGGATTTTTTTAGTCCTCCGAATGGTACAAGTGAGAATAAAGATGGGAAATCTCCCTGCCAAATAAATGATCAAATGACAGTTCCCTTCCAAGGAGAAGAATCAGAAGGAAGTGGCCAGATTTCCCAGAATAATGTCCCAAAGCTTGATGTGAAGGAAAATCGCCCATCTGGTGACAATGTGGGTAATAAAGGAAGTGTCTTTCTTGTGGGCGCAGTGGTTTGGGCGAAAACCAAGAAGTCTCAGCTCTGGTGGCCTGGAGTTATCTGTGATCCTGTTGATTCCTACCGGAAAGATTCCTACTTGGTTCAACACTTGGCGAGTTCTAATGTTGTGTGGCATCCCTCTTCTCACTTGATGCATTTTCTTGAGGGCTTCGATCAATTTTGTCACCAACAGGACTCTAGAAGCTTTCACGCAGCTGTCGAGAGAGCCATTTTGGAGATTGGCGAACGTGTGAAGACACAGATGACTTGTCCTTGTTTCGTGAGGGGTGGCGAGAAATCTTCTTCTCAGCTGGCTGATGGAACAGTGCAGAGGTATTCATGGTCAGCAGACAGACTTGGTGTGTCGTGGGGCTCCTCTGAGGTTCAGTTTCATCCTGCAGGTTTTCTAGCCATGATTAAGTACCTTGCACAAAATACTCCGGCTACAGATAAGATCAATTTAATTTCTACCCGAAGTTGTCTAACTGCCATATATCGCTCTTTGGGGCACCAGCAGTTGCCTGTTCAGCAATTTGCTCCAGATGCTGTGAAGCACCTTCCCCGGGCTGGTTCAAAATTGCCTAAGAAGGATGAAGCAAAAGATGAGCTGCTGGCCTCATCAGGTTCTCCAGATCCAGCAGACAATGACCTAAGTGGTGGTGAGTCATCAAGAAGGAGAAGAAAGAGCAAGTACTTATCATATCCTTTCATAGATCCCAAGAAGGGTCTCGAAAAGGACTCTGGAGAAAAAGTTTCTGATCCTGAGCCTCAAGTGGACAAGAGTAAATCCAGCGAGGGGAGTAAAAATAAGAAACTGAAAAAATCTGTGTCTGGCAAATCTGGTCTTCTTAATTTGTCTGGTAAATTCAAGGATATTAGCTCATCTTCTTCAAATATACTCTCTGATCTCCATTGCCAAGCTCTCTATTGTCTCCCTCCCAAGAGGCGCAGCTATGCAGATTCAGTATGCAGATTTTTATGCGGTTTCAGGGCATATAGGTTTCTAAAACCTGAAATAGCCAAGGAGCATGTCTATAATCATGATGAAGATGGAACTCCAATTTCTCCTACAGCTGTCCAGGAACGAAGCAACGAGACATCTGGAGTTGCGGTCACTCAATCCAACGGCACACCAAAAAAGATCACTCCAGCTGATGGCACTCCAAAAAAGAGTCGAAAAAGGAAGGGAGACAAGTCCTCATCTAGCACCACTTTGCCTTCTGGTAATGCCTTGGAGGTAGCTGAGAGTCATGAAGCGGGTGAAAAAGTTTCCAAGAAAAGAAAGAAGGCCAAAGCTGATTCAGGTCTGCATGTATTAAGTCCTCTACCTCCTCCACCTGGATTTGGATTGCCAGATCTGAACGGAAACGTCCCTGCCCCAGCCCCAGCCTCAGCCTCAGCTGATGTCAATCAGGCACTTGGATCCACTGTATTAGGCCTGCCAAGCACATATGCTCAAACTGCAGAAGGCTTGCCAAATCCAGGTAGGAGCAACAGCTTCAGATTTGTGCAGCTATTGAAAGATGTCCAAACAATGGGGCCGAATTTCCTGCAGTACATGTCTCAAACCAGTCATATCAAGGCTGAGCCTCAAACTACTGCACAGGCTGCTCCGACTATGTTTTCTTTCCATCCTATGGCTTCACAGCAGGCCAATGGAAGTAATTGGCAGGCCGGATCAGCGACAAATAACATGCAGCCTTTGTCTCCTGGCTCCACAGCCGAGAAGAAGAAACGAAAGAGGAAGCCAAAAACCTTGGACTCTCAGAGTACTGCAGTGCCTTCTCCTATTCCAGATTTGAATGGAAAGGCTGCTGACTGCGTACCACCCGGAGGTCATGCACCAGGTGTACTCTCTTCTGCTTCTCCAACTTTGAATGGAAAGGCTGCTGACTGCGCACCACCCGGAGGTAATGCGCCAGGTGTACACTCTTCTGCTTCTCCAACTAATGGTAAGGCTGCTGACTGCGTACCACCCGGAGGTAATGCGTCAGGTGTACTCTCTTCTGCTTCTCCAACCTTGAATGGGAAAGCCGCTGAAGGTAATGCAGCAGGTGTACTCTCTTCTGCTTCTCGCAAGGACAAGCTGCCGATAAAAAGGAGAAACATGGCTGCTCCTGTGAATGCTCCACCAGCTTCTTTGCTGCCACATCCCCTGATGTCACCACCTGGTTCAGCCCCTTCTCTTCCACCACCGCTTCCCCTGATACCGATTCCTTCAATTCCTGCCTCAGCGGGCCCAGGTGAACAGTCTAACCTCTTGGCGATGCAGCAGAACCTGAAGATGATGACATCAATGCTGGAGAAGGCAGGTAGTAATCTTTCCTTAGAGAAGAGGACTGTGTTGGAGACAGAGATCAATGGCCTGATGAAGAAGATCAGTACCATGGTTGGTTCTTCTTCATCATCGGCTTGATCGATGTCTTCTGTTCATACTGCACCAGAGAATGATAAGTAGATTAGTCATGCCTCCTTTAATAAGTTGCTGGTGCTGTAGTAGATGAGATAATCAGATATTTGGCACAAATCCGCTGGGAGTATGTTTGTAGCTGTAAAAGTATGTTGTTGTGTCTCGAAATGCATGCATATGCTTGCATGCTATCAGACTTTGGATCTATTTATTTTTCCTTTTTTGCTGTAACTGTGGTGCACTAGGGAATAATTTGTCAATGGAGGCCAGACTTTCATTATTGCTGTTTCCTGTTAATTCCGTGTCTTGTATGGCTGTGTTTGGATGGAACGAAAGCATGTTGTTCGTGGATTGATGTTAGTCTAAAGAGATGAGCTTTCACGTTTAGAAATCACAGAATGAACTCTGCTGTTTGAGTTAAATGATGGTGCGAGGTTCGTGCTTTGTTTGTGCACATTTACAGGGGTGCATTCAGGGTAGACTCGAGACCCCGCCAAAACAGTCTACGAACCAAACAAAAACAAAAATCTTCAAATATATGTGTTTTAAAACAAAATACTGAAAAAAGAACAAATATTCGTCATATTCCCACTAGAAAATAACAGAAATGATACCCACTTTTTTGATGAAATAATAGTGTGTGCCCTCTCTTATAAAATGCTTCCAAAATATTTCCAACTTTTGGATCTGCAGATTTGGTATGGGATGGCCGGTGGATCTGCAGATACGGGAGAAATATGATGAAACTTGTGATTATTTTCAACACAGTCCCTGTAATTTGGGGGAATATGGCTATTGCGCCAAAAATGAAGTTATTACAAAAAGACCCCAACACTTTGGAAACTCCTATTATATGGACTCCTTTTACCATTGTCTCCACAAGGACATGTCTCACTCAAGACCTTCTCTTTATAAAATTACATTTTAGAAAAACAAAAATTTACAAAAAAAATGATATTTTAAATAAAACACAAGATCTAAATTCACAACCCAATATCCTAAGTACACAACCCATTTAGTGATAAATTTACTTAATCACCTCTCATTAATGAGTCCGTCTCCTGAGTGACCATCACTATATAGTGACCGTCACTATATAGTGACCAAGACTAAATTGTAATAATACAAACTTTAAAAATATGGAGGGACTATTTTGCATATATTGCAAAATATAAAATTAGACGCGCTATGCACGCGCGGACTAACCAATTTTTGCTCTTCCCTTTCTTTCCCAAAACTCTCTCCTCCCCCAACTGCCGCTGCTGCAAATCCACCTTGACCTGCAATTCGCCGCATCTCCATTTACCCAGATCCATCACCATCACGCACAAACTCCGGAAACCGTCGCAGATCACCAATCAGATCTGGGCACCCCTCTCAAAATAAAAAAGGTGATCAAACAGCCCATCTGTGGCGGCAACAAGCACGTGCCCAAGGTTTTTTCATGTTCTTCTTCGGGAGATAGAATGCGCCGGTCAATAGCTTCGGCGTTTCTTGATCTATTTGAATCGGGGCCGGAGAGGTAATCCTCTATCAGCCGCTTGCGGATGAGTGTTTTTTCCGGGATGGATTCAATCACCAATGCTAGTTGCTGTAAATATGTATCATACATTGATTGAAAGAATGCATTTAAAATTTAGCATTGATATATCATAATCGTGCTTTTTCTTGTGTCATTATAGGTTTGATTATGATCTTCTTCTGGATCTAATTGGCTTGTATAATTTACACGTGCCTTCATCATATATTAGTCATAATATGTAATTTTTCTTGATTGGAATTTCAATGTGAACATTTCAAATTGTTGTTTTAGTGTACATTTTATAGCCTTTGTTTTCATGAGACTTTGCATCCTTCGAGCTTATATATGTAAAATTACCAAAGGAATTGCTTTTGATTGCGTTGGAGCTCTCTCTAGAATTAGGGAGATCATTTTTTCCCCACAAGCTACATACGAACTCGTAAGTACTATCGCAAGTGAGGGAAATAATTTGAGGTTCTATAAGTACTTACGAATGCTTAAAGCAAACTTTAAGTGCTAGCAAAATATATTATGACTCCTTAAGTACTTTTTGAAGGGTTGCGAAAAATTGTTACAAATTCGTAAGTTTTTTAACATTCATATCAATTCCCAGGGCCGGTCCAATCTATTTTGAGGCCATGTGCCAAACAAAATTTTGGGCTTTTATTTTTAATACTATTTTTTTATTAATGTAAAAAATATACAATAAAATTGAAAGTGAGATAAAATTGAAAGTGGTTAAAAAATTACATAGTTTAAAATTGAAAATGTTTTAAAGGATATGTAAAAGGGCTTTAAACATTATACAAAAAAAAAAAGAGCTTCTCCTTTTTCGTCCCAGACCCCTTTTTTCGCCCAGACCCCGGACCCCCGACTGTGCCGCCGGGGAGGCACCGACCGGCAGCGCCGGTCCGGTGGTGACCTCCCCACCCCTAGACCTGTAGTTTAATTACCCAACTAGGCTCCCCCTCTCCCCCAACCCGAAGCCCACCTTTCCTCCGACAAGCTACGGATTGGCTAGTCTTGAGGTCGCCGGTGGACCAGATCCGGCGCCGATCTGGAGCCAACCACCGGTGCTGACCTCGATCTGCCACAGTTCTGCTTCTGCCCCGCTGATCTGCAAGGAAGTCGACTCCGGCAACTTCTGCAGCAAAGGTTTCCGACAAGGCCACCGGCACCATCAGGAGATAAGCGAATCGACGGAGCTCTTCGCTGGATGTTCTCAAGCGTCTGAAAACCGCACGTGAAGGCTACGCGCCTCACGTGCCGAAACACCGCCACAGCGCCCGCGCGTTAGTGCCAAGCGCCGCTTTGCGCCGCCGCCACCGCGCCGGAGTACACCGCTGGCTCCAAGGTCGCCGCCAGAGGGGGTTTTCTTCTTTTTTCTTTTTTATAATTATTTTCTGTTTTAATTTTGAGTCTTGCTTTGTTTTTCTAGCAATTAGATAAAAGCTATCTGCCAATTATGAGTTTTTATTTAAACTGTTCTTGGCTTAAGATCTGGTTTAAGCAATTAGGAGAAATCCGAGTCATGAGTAGTTTGTTAACTCACTTTTTGGCGATTTTGCTTTAGATCTTTAGACCGTTGGAGATGTTTATCATTTTCATACGTGTTAGATGGTTTTTTGCGCACTCAACCTCTCATTTGCCTGTTTTAAATCTCTACAACCTGAGAGGATGAGTAAGCGAGGGTTTGTGTTGATACAGTCTGAACGGACTGGGGTGTTTCTTTTACCACGAAACTAACCGGAAAGGAAATGACAATATCTGGGCGTGATCTAATTGTTTATGTATTAGTGTAGGGAATATGATTTGGAATTGGTCTTTTTGTGGAGCTATCCTGACAGACTTGGGGAGTATCCTTGCCCATTTGTTTGTTACGTCCCTCCTAACCCTTCATTGGCGGGAGGGTAAACCCCATGGGCTTCTGGTCTTGTTTAGACTAGTAGATTTCGATTAGGTAGTTTAGAATGCGAGTTAAGGTGTTACGCTTGTCAGGTAGTTCTATTCGACCATAGATTTTAAGATGTATTCCCTTTTTGATGTAAGCCTTCGGGTAACTCCTTGCTTCCAGGTGAAAGCCTAGGAATTATGCCTTCGGGCACACAGCCTTCGGGCAACATGTCCTTGCCTTGGGTGGTGATCCCACCCCTATTTTCCCTTACTTTAGGGTTGATAGCTGGTAATGGTCTTGTATCTTTATTTTTTAGTCATTTACGGTATGAGGAAGCCAATATAATCCTCCCACCAATGGTGGTCTTATCTTAAAAAAAAAACATTATACAAAAAAGAAAAAATTTGAATTGAGAAATCTTACTTTAAAAGAATTAGCTAACCATAGAATTGACTGGCCCCACTAAACCAATGCTAAAAAAAGAAAATTTGCATTAAAGAACATAATTAAGTCACTCAAACATTAAAATAACTAGAGAGATTAAAATTATTAAATTAAATCTGCATTAAAGACCCCCTACCAGATTAAAGACCCCTGTATTAAATTAAAATTTTAATCTTAGCTCGTCGGATGCAGCTGCGCTTTCTGTTGCCACTCTCTCCCAATTATATTGGGACTGCATATTACTATGAAGCAGGCCTTAAATTTGGGCCCTTGCCAGATGTGGGCCCTGTGCGGTCGCACAGCCTGAACTGGTCTTGGGCCGGCCCTGGCAATTCTGAACCGCCGTAAATTGAAATTTGAATTTTGGTATATGTCATATCCAGACACAACGGATATGAACCACCATGTTTGGTACGACGGAACCGTCGTGCATTTTGTGTGCGCACAAGTGAAAACTTATAGAGTGTAGAATATAAGAGTTAGGGAATCACTCAATTGTATTATAATAATAATCGTAACATTAAGGCATCCACCCAATCAGCAGGCACGATGGACATGAAAACCATTGTGTTTGGTACAACGGAACCACCGTGCATTTTGTGTGCGCACAAGTGAAAACTTATAGAGTGTAGAATATAAGAGTTAGGGAATCACTCAAATGTATTATAATAATAATCGCAACATTAAGGCATCCACCCAATCAAATAAATTATGTCTTATGATTTGACCAACGTATCTAATCAAGAAGTTTTGAAAGATAAAAGTCACATGTGCAGATAATTCATTAAGAAAAACAAGAAAGAGATCTATTCAAACTTTAATTTTTGGAAATAGAATGAAACTTGCTAGAAAAAAGTTTTGAAAGGGAATTTAACCAGATCTCCTTGGTTGAAACACACGCACTCGAATTGTGTGTAGGCCTTTCTTCGCACTTTTCAAGAGCTCGCAGATCAAAGTATCTTCAGGCTTTATCAAATTAATTTGACAAAGGCTACGAAAACTCCCACCTCCATACATTTGGCGGCCATCTTTCCAGGTAGCAAGACGAGCCTTCCATTTCCTTCCTTCATCATCTTTCAATTTTATATATTCCGGAAGATCCAACTTGTACTCATTAATAATTCTTATAGGGACAAGCTGCAAAAGTTAGAAAGTCAAAATAAGCTATGCATATTAATAGACTTTCTAATAGAATATCTGATATTAAAAATATGAGTCGGTCTCAGAGTAGAGACTAGCATTAAAATGCATATAGTGGATGGACACAAAAACACAAACATGCCATTTTGCAATAGTTAAAAAGTTTAAAAATCACGTGCCGCACGCGCTGGGAAATACCGCACCGATTGACATCTAGAAAAATTAGAAAAATAAATACCCCAGTGGAGTCCATTCACGTGCAGCAAAGTACACATTTTATTCTTTTTACAGCTTCTCTTTCTTATGCACACACGAAAGCTGTTTTTGAAAAATTATTATTTTTTAAGTGGCCATTAATTACACATGTTCAAATTTTAGTTTTCAAAAAATCTATTTTTAGTGAAAACATAAAGTTTAAAATATAAATACTATAAGTTAAAACATAAACATTTTAAAGTTAAACATAAAAGTTATAAGTTAAAACATGAATATTTTAAACTTAAACATAAAGGTTATAAATTAAAACATGAACATATAAGTTATAGGTTATAAGTTAAAACATAAACATTTTAAATTAAAGCATCAACATTTTAAAGTTAAACATAAAGATTAAAAGTTAAAACATGAATATGAGGGTTATAAGTTAAAACATGAACATAAAAGTTATAAGTAAAAACATTAACATTTTAAACTTAAACATAGAGGTTATAAGTTAAAACACAAATATAAAGGTTATAAGTTAAAATATGAACATAAAGGTTATAAATTAAAACATGAATATTTTAAATTTAAACATAAAGATTATAAAGTAAGTTTTTTTTATATTAAAGGGTTTTATTATTAAATTAAAAGTAAAAAGCATTTTTTTAAAAAAAGGAAGGGAATCGTGCATGCATACCATTAGAAATAAAGGCCACGCAATGTACAGTAAATGGGATCGTGGGGTCCACAAATATTTAAATGCAGTTAGAGACGCGTTGGGCACGTGATTTGTTATATTTTTAAAAATTGCAAATTAAGGACCTTTAATTCGTATTTTCAAGTTTATGATCTTGGTCAATATTCTGATAGGATATAGACCGTCTATTCCAAAACTTATTCTAAAATCATTAATATATGGAAATGGTGATTGCAACATTATATTGGATGAAATTAAACATTAAGGCATCACTTATTCCCAATAGTATTATATATGAATGTAAACATGAAAAAAAACCTACCAGTGCACTCTTCCTCTCTTCCCTCAAGCACGTGACAAAAAAAGGATTGTCAGGCTTTTGATCGGGATGATGTTTAAAAAGTCTTCGGCCCAAAGGATCCACAGTTTTTCCTGTCTTACTCAGAGCATGGCCATGTATGTTTATTTCCTCCCCTCTTCTCAAGTAAGCTGAATCAAGAAATGTAAGTAAATAGAGGTATGAATATTGAATCACATTATGAAGTTAATTTGAAATGTAAAAATTAATTTATTACTTACGTAAAAGCCCAAATTTGTTTATATGATTGAATTACATGTTTAGGAAAATATGATTGTGATAATATAAGTTAAATTTCTTTAACGTGATTTAAAATCAATATGTTTACAATATATGTTTACCTATCCACACAAATATTTGCACTAGTTTTTTACATGTATCTCAAGCCTAACTCGTTAATCAAATTTTAATGAGCTTTACGAAAATTTAATTGAATTCTATACTCTTGTATATATACTAAATATATTCAAAATTATATTTCTAACCACATAAATTAAATTTATTATATGTAATTGAAATAAATAAATGTTGGTTAGTATTATAACTTCAGGAAGTTATATTGATAAGATGTATGGGAGAGTTAACTCACATTTAGAATGATTATCGGGTCTGAACTCATACTTATCGTCTTCCCCAACTCCAGCTGATTTTTGAGTTGTTCCCATGCATATCAGACGACCTATTCCTTTCTTTTCGGAATGGTTACTTCCAAATATCCTCACATCAAATATAAGAGCTCCAATATTTCTAAAAAGTATCACATCGCCAGTTTCCAAGTAGTTATGTTTTGAAAATGATCTCCAACCATCAAGAAATAACATGGCACTGCCAATGACTTCAACTTTGACAGGCCAATTATTTCCATAGACATCTCTTAAAATCATCCCATCTTTGAACTTATCCACTACATTTGTTGTAGGGACTAACGACAATCTCTGTGTAAAATATGTCAAAAGATGTAACAAAATAAGAACACATAATTACTTAATATCAAAAGAAACGTCATGTTAGAGAAGATATGCATGTATAATAAAATAGTCTCATGGATATTTTGGATTTACAATGCACAAATTAATACACTATACTATAAGAGGTGAAACTAATCACATGGAACCTAGTTTAGAGGCTCAAGAAGAAAATATTGGTTTTGAATATCAACATTTAAAGATATATTATCAAATTCTGCAAAAATTACATGAAGGATGAGGGATAAGTTATAGTGTTGGGTGTTGAATAATTACATGTGCGTGTTTTACTCAATAGTACAATAAATTTTCAGCTCGTCTAACTCCTGGATCACTGAGTTGAAAAATATTAATTAAACAAATGTGAATGTTGCAAATATATAAAAAAGAAATGTACATCAACAAATTTTTTACCAACCACAATGAGGCTAAACATGTAAACCATCGTAATAGTAAATGGATAAAAATTAAACTAAGTAAAAGTTGCAAATTGAACAAAATTAAATAAATGTCAACAATATCCCTCTCTCTCTAGGATATAAAGGAAATTTACGGTGAAACAAGGGTTTTGACCGATCAGCACACGGACCGAATCGAGAAGCAAGGCATGGAGAATTTGATGGTGATGGAGAAGATTGTGAAGCTTTCGCTAACGCCGATGAAGGAGGACAAACTGGAAGCGTAGGAGGATCAGGAGGAGAGCATGGAGTTAATTATCGTAGGCAAGTCGATTGCACTACGACAATTCCTCATGAGAAGATCCATACTGTGGTCTCAAGGGTTTGAGTTGCAAAACTCTAGGTACAAATATCTACTAATTAATTCGAGTTCTCGGATCCTAAGGATGGGCTAGGGTTTTTGGTTTGCAACTATGGATTTGTTTTCAAAATCTTATGATTTCAACACCGAGATGCTTTAGGTACACGTTCAGGGTGTACCAAGGGAGAACTGAACTTGGTCGTGGCAAAAACAATTAAAAACTCGATTGGGAGGTTCATTAGCATGGAAACTGACATTGTTAGTCGGGTCATCAACGATTTTTTGAAGATCTGCGTAGAGTTGGACATTTGTGAACCCTTATAAAGATTCAGACACTCAAGGGTGTGCCTCATGAGATGCAACTCGTTGATGAGAAATTATCGGTGCTTTTTTTTGTTCTTCAGAGTCATTTGGCATGGTAAGAATGAATGTCAAGTGAGGTGGAGTGCACCGTTGGAGGAGCTAGTAGAAATTCACTACTCCATGTCCTTGACCGTTGCTCCGAATCCATCCCCTTTTAAAACATGGTAGAGTGGAGGCCATGGCACTTTTCCGAGGACAGAGACGTGTCTGCAACGCTTGGTAACACAGCTAGGGGAAGTCACCAACGGTAAAGAAATGGTCGTGGAAAACTCTAAATCATGATAATCAGATATAGTAGGAGTTGGACGTGATGCAATATGATCAAGCCCGCAGTGAAGTTCATGCGGGCGATGAGGATGTTCGCCTTCCTTTAAAGGAGATTTAGGCGCTAGAACATAAAGGACAAGAGAGAAGACGGGGATATCAATAATGGTCTGATGGTGAAAGAATTGATAAAAATGATTGCCATAGACTCAAAAGACATGTTGGAGAGGCAATCATAGAGTAGAGATGTTGATGAAAACAAAAGGATGACAATTTATCCGACGGATTGAAATGCATGCGGTTGATATAATGATGCCGGATTTGGGAATAAAAGATTATGAGTTCAAGGTAGAAAGCCCTAATTGTGTATGAAACGCCACCGAAAAAACATGGTGGAGCTAGGGTTTCACTAAGCCCATTTTTGTAAGACATTTTGGTTCATTTTTCTACTACGAAAAAACTCTGAACATGAAATTATCTCGAACTACAAAAAGGAGAAAATTCTTAATCAACATTGTGATAGTCCTCTAAAAATCACAAAAAATGTTGTCTAAGCCTAAAAGTGATCAATCGCGCACCCTCAAGAAAGAGGGAAACAAGAAAGGGGGAAAGAGAACAACAACGACTATAGAGTCGGAATCCCTTGAAAAGAATGAATCAGGAGAGAGATTTTGACCCGGGCTTGATTAGATAGATTCCGACCCGAGCCCCGATAAGGCACCCCAGGTCTCAGAATCATATATTTCTCCCGTGAAAAGAATGAATGAGGAGATAGATTCCGACCCGAGCCCGATTAGATAGATTCTGACTCGGGCCCCAATAAGGCACCCCAGGTCTCAGATTCATATATTTCAACCCCAATCTTGGATAGTTGATCACGAGCTTGATTACAGATTATGACCCGGACCTCGATAAGGCGCATCAGGTTTCAGACTAATAGATTTCACCCTCGACCTCGGATAGTAGGCCTCGGGCACGATTTGATACATTTTCACCCAGGCCCCAATAAAAGCGCTCTGAGTCTCAGATTAATAGTTTTCACCCTCAAATATATTCTGACCCGGGCCTGGTAAGGCGTCATGGGTCTCAAATTATAGATTTCACCCATGGCCTTGGATAGGTGACCTCGGGCTGGATTATATAGATTCCGATCCGAGCCCCGGTAAGGCGTCATGGGTCTGAGATTCATAGATTTCTCTATCGGCCTTAGATAGTTGGCTTCCATCTCGATTAAATAAATTCTGACCCATGCTCTGGTAAGGCACCCGGGTTACAGATTCATTGATTTCACCCTCGGCATCAGATAGGTGGCCTCAATTTTGATTAGATAGATTCTAACCCGGTCCCCGGTCTCAAATTCATAGGTTTCGCCCTTGGCCTCAGATAGGTACCCTCGGTCTCGATTATATAGATTTTAACATGGGCCTGGTGAGATGCCCGGGGTCTCAGATTCATAGATTTCACCTTGGGCCTTGGATAGTTGGCCTCAAGATCTAATAAATAGATTCCGACCCAGGCCCCGATAAGGCACCCCGAGTCTTAGATTCATAGATTTCGCCCTGCTCTCGGATTGGTGCTCTCGGGCTCAATTAGATAGATTCCGATCCGGGGCTCAGTAAGGCACCTCGGGTATTAGATTCATAGGTTTTGCCCTTGGCCTTAGATAGGTGTCCTGGGGTTGATTAGATAGATTCTGACTGGGCTCCGGTAAGGCGTCCCGGGTCTTAGATTAATAGGTTTCGCCCTTAGATTCGAATTGGTGGCCTCAAGCTCTAATAGATAGATTCTGACTCAGGCCTTGGTAAGGCGCCTCGGGTCTCAGATTAATAGGTTTTCCCCTGACCTTGTATAGCTGGTCTCGGGCTCGATTACATAGATTTCGACCCTGACCCCGGAATGGCGGCCTGGGTCGTAGATTCATAGGTTTCGCTCTTGGCCTCAGATAGGTGGCCTCGGGCTCGATTAGATAGATTCCAACCCTTACCCCGGTAAAGAAGCCCGGGTCTCGGATTCATAGGTTTCGCCTTTGGCCTCAGATAGGTGGCCTCAAGCTCGAATATTAGATAGATTAGACGCCACAGGTATCATATTTATAGGTTTTGCCATTGGCCACAAATAGGTTACCTCGGGCTCGATGAGATAGATTCCAAACCGAGCCCAGGTAAGGCGTCTCGTATCTCAGATTAATAGATTTCTCCCTTGGTCTCGGATAGGTAGCCTCCGTTTTAAGTTGTAACATATTTTTTGAAAACCAACTTATATGATTAACTTAAAAAGTACATGGTTACATTGATTCTTACCAAGACTAAAACCCATATCATGTTCTTCATGTAAAGACGCCACGTCTGACTTTGATGAAACTACACTCGGTAAATGAGCTGAGAATGTGGCTAATATCGGACACAATGCCCTTAATCTCCCAATGGGAAGAATCGGGGTTTTTAACGATTGACACTGATGTGTTGATATTTGTGTGTTTTTCTGAAGAATTAATTGCTGAATTATGTGAATTTAAGCACTGATGGACTGTATTTGATAATCAGATTACACACATAGTTGGAGATGAACAAGAGGAGCAAGAAGTGCTGATTTGGAGCTGAAATGAACTAAATTATGGAGCTAAAGATATGGAGAAGGAGTTGGGCTGAATTCCATTTTCTGGCCCAAGTTTTCTTTGTAAACCCATTCCTATTTGGAATAGTAGTAGGGTTTAGGAAATGGGGAGTATAAAAAGGGGAATGCCCCTTTTCTTTAAAAAGAGAACGCACACTTTCTGTTTTTGCCCTTTCTGCAAAAATCGTTTCTGTCGTCCTTTCTTTCTTCTTCTTTTCCACCAAGAACAAAGACCCAAGAACTAGGGCTTTGATTATCTGATATTTTGGATATTAATTCCTATTTCGATAATCTCTTCTCTATTTCTTGTTAATTTCATCATGTTTGCATCTTTGATTGTTGATTGTTTCACTATATTTATGAGTAGCTAATTTCGTAGATCGGCTTAGATTTCGATGTTAGTTCATAAGTTGTGAGGATATTGTGCTTATAATCTTCTCTGTGGGTTCTTTATTTGTTCATGATATAATCCATGCTTGCTAGTTTGAGATTGATCACCTTAATCTTTGTGGGCTAGGGCTAATTAAGTAGCAAAGTTCTTGTGAAAAGCAGATAACTGATACAGACTGTAATAACAAGATGATGAACAATAAAGTAGATAGTTCTTGCATGCGAATACGTGTTGGGTATCTATGTTGGGTTCTCTTTGTGCTAAACACTGATAAAAATGTGTAACTGGGTGAGCGAATACTTTCTGGGGAACACTTTAATTAGAGGAATAACGAGTTCAGCAAATACTTGCTCGTTATCGAATAATAAGAGGGGATTTGGGGAGTTTAGCAAATACTTGCTTCCTTATAACTGACTGATTTGCATGAGATAGATTCATCTTTAGCCAATGATCAATGATATGAACTAACTAGTAATCTAAGCCGATTGCATTCTCTTATAGACTTTCTTGCATTTATTCCCTTGTTGTGTTTGTGTGTTTGCTGATTTTTAGCTCTTAGTTGCTTTACTTTAGTAGTTGTTAGAAAACCAATCTTCAAATTATAGGCGTGGTTGCTAAACCAAACTTGTTGGTAGGATAAATTAATAGTTTTTGCTCCATCCTCGTGGGATCGACCCTGCTTTCCTATGTACTAAGGCCCTGTTTGCTAGAGCTTATTTCCACCATGTACTGAACTGAACTGAATTGAACTGAACTGAACTGAGTTGAACTGAACTGAACTGAAGTAAAAATGATGTATTGAAAAATGGAATCAGCATAACTGAATTAACCTGAATTTCATCAATTACATTTTCACTGAACTGAACTGAACTGAACTGAATTGAACTGAACTGAATTGAACTGAACTGAACTGAACTGATCTACAGATAAGCTCTGGTAAACAGGGCCTAAGAATTCTATATTCCTTGAGATTGCAGGTTTATTTTGGTGTGTCAAACGACGCCCACCAGACACAAAGGTAGCCAAGTCTGTTGTGATGTTTGCTCTTCTTATTTCGAGCCTTTGAGAAACCAAAAAAGCCCTTCTATATCAAGACCCATGTCTAGTGGTGCTCAGCTCATCTCTTACAGGAGCTCTCCAGTACCCCCGCATCAATCGGACTTGGTTCTGGAAGAACTGTCAACGGTAACTAATATGTTTGAAACGAATAAATGCTGGTGGAATATGGAGATGATTCAGAATGTTGTTCCAACAAAGGAGGTAGAGTAAATATCGGCGATGCACCTGCAAGGACAACATGAGCCATATCTACAGGTTTGGCAATTTAAAACAGCGGGAAATTTCTTTGTGAAGTTGGCCTATCGTGTAATTATAGAGAACCCTCACTCTATCATGAACTACATCTCCAGGGTGGGGCTATGGGGATGGACATGAGTTTCTGGTTGAATACGTGGAAGTTAAGGATTCGGCATCAGGCAAAATATTATGCACGACGCTTCTATGTGGATTTGCTAGCTGCGATTGAGAACCTAATGACAAGAACTTTGATGGTTGAAGAAAAGTGCTCAACTTGTGATTTGGAAGACGGAAGTGACAGCCATTTCATTTTTCAAATGTTCGTATGCAACCGTTGTATGGAGAGTGTTGGGTTTCATGGGGAGGCCAGTTACAAGAACAAGGGTTATTAGTGGTTTAGATAGCTTCCGACTGATACAGAGATAGCAAAGAGGGAGTTGATCATCATGGTTTGTGATTGTATTTTGTTCCAAAGAAACCGAAAAGGTATTTGAAGATCAGATGTTAGACTCGAGTGTGTTGGCAATCGGGTGCAGGCACATCTGATCTAGTTTGCGAAAGCAAACACATGACCTGAGCGAGTTTTGTATAAGTAAACACATGGCCTGAGTGAGGCACATCTTATTCTAAGTTATTTAGTAGACGTTATAGATGTATATTTTAAGATTTGTTCTTGTTCTTGTTCTTTTACAATTAATTTATATCAAGTTATATAATAATTTATTTTATATAAAATTAATTATGAATAGAAAAAATCACAACTCACCAGTGTATCATAAGTGCTTTCTTCATTGAATGTAACTTTACAGACATGATGCCAGTTCATTTCCTCGTAGTTATCCATCACAATGACTTCTACAAAACTGGAAAATACGTTGTTAGACATGCACAATTGGGAAGACAAAAGTGGAAGTAAAATGCATCAAAAAGTATTGAATTACATCTAAATAAATAAAAATTAAAGTGTGATCGGTCTATATGCTATTTTACATTAGACAAATTCTTGGGTGAGGCAGCCTCACCCAAGAGGCAGGGGCTGAACTCTAAATATATTCATTTGTTGGAGAGGGCGGGGTAATTAAATGATTACCTTGATTTATGGGGACCTTTCTGCAATTTTGTATCAAATTTCCCCCAAATAAATAAACAGAAATATACATACGAATCTGGATTAATTCTCTGCAAATCCTTCATGCTCCATCACTGCCATTTAGAATCCAGCGACCTGCGGCCGACCGCTCCGACAATCACTCGACAACGGCGGTGCTTGTGTCTGTGGCGGCGTTTGAAGGCGGATAATTTGATGCTTCAGATCGGAAGTTTGATCGAATTAAACAGGCTACGAATTCCGATCGAATCGCGACGTATGCAGAGACGATCCGGCGGTGGCGGTTGCAGGTCCAACGAGAAATCAACAATCCACTGTACTAAACTTTTAATCGCGCACCGATATTGCTCGATGACTGAGCAAGCAAGGTGGGGAAACGTCGGAGCGCACCGGAATCGCACGGCGTTGATTCTGTGTTGGTCAGAGCGGCACGCTGGCCGGCGGTTGCAGGGCGGTGATGATGATTTGCAGTGGCGAAGATGTGGTTGTGACGGGGCGAGAACATGACCGTGAGGTTCGTGTCGATGAAGTTGAGGTTCATAGCCGAGGTTTGATGAGTTGGCACTGAGGTTTAATGCGGTAGTATCGAGGTTTGATGTGGTGAAGTTGAGGTTTAATGTGGTAGTATCGATGTTTGATGAGGTGAATTTGAGGTTTAATCTGATAGTATCGAGGTTTGATGAGGTGAAGTTGAGGTTTAATCCGGTAGTATCGATGTTTGATGAGGTGGCACCAAAGTTTAATCCGGTAGTATCAAGGTTTGATGGGGTGAAGTTGAGGTTTAATCCGGTAGTATCGATGTTTGATGAGGTGGCACCAAAGTTTAATCCGGTAGTATCGAGGTTTGATGGGGTGAAGTTGAGGTTTGATGAGGTGGCACCGAGGTTTAATGCAATAGTATCGAGGTTTGATAAGGTGAAGTTGAGGTTTAATGCGGTGGCACCGAGATTTAATGGGGTGAAGTTGAGGTTTGGTACAGTAGTATCGAGGTTTGATGAGGTGGTACTATGATATTATGAGGTGGAAGGAAGGGAGAATGAATGAGAAATTAGCAATATATAATATTAAAATAAGATATTTGCAAATTAAACCCTGAAATTTATAGTAATAGATGTTGATGTACATTTACTTATTCTATGGGCCTTATTGGGCCCTGCCTCTTGGGTGAGGCTGCCTCATAGGAGAATTACTCTTTACATTAATATTTAAATAGATAACAATTTATAAGATATATACTCCTAAGTTTCATATGAGCGATTGTAATTTTCGAGATTTACTACTATGGAAGGACACTGTTAGTTTGAATGTTTTCAATTGAATTCACCTTTCAAATATTTTGTAAATAATAAAAATGTATTAAAAGAAATCTAAAATACTGAACTGAAATTAGACTGTAAATTCTGGTCAAAAAAGAATTTGACACAATCAAATAAATGTACAATATAATATAAAAGTGTACCGTAAAATCAGAGTAGTTAAATAAGAAATTGTTCTATAAAATATGGAATGTCAACTCTAGTGTAAATTTTTAATTGATAATTCACAACAAATTAATGTAAAATAAATCTATTGGATGTCAAATTAATCCATTTCATGAAAAAGCTTCTAAAAATTACGCTAACGGACAAAAGTAGCATGGGATGAGTTTTTATAAATAATAAATGAATCAATTTTATATGAAGTTATACTGAATACAAATCTAATTTTCCCATAACAATCCCAACCTCATTATGGTTATTTTTAAATAATTCTAAAAACATTCTTATTAAAAATTAAATATTTATTTTATAAAATTTTATTTATTTCAAGTCAAATTTCATCCTAAAATTTAATTCACATGTCAAATACAAGGATGCCACATAGATTTTTATGTTTATGATATATCGTCAAATTGTTTTTTACTATTTAAATTTTTTAGGAAATATTAAGAATAGCATATAATACATTTACATATTAAAAAAATTGTATTAACTTAATATTTTCAATAAAATATAACAATTTATTTTTATATGAAAAATTATTTTCATAGCTAGTTATTTTTATATGTTTAACATTTAATTATTTAACTTAATAGTATGTATGAAATAGTTTTTGTATAATCACAATTTAATCAGTTAAAATAAATCATGCATATATATATATATATATATATATATATATGCAAGAAAAGTATTACTCATATCTTAATTATCATTCTTTTAAAATTTTAATTCAATTAAATTAGAAATAGATTTTAAACTGAAATTCCTTTTGACTATTTTTAAATCTAAAATAGGATTTTGCGAATCTTATTCAAGATCTAGTTCATGAACAAATTCAAATCTTAACCCCGAATCATATATTTTACAGAGAAATTTATCGGTGATGGGATGAAAAAAAATACCTTGTGAGTTGTGACTAGATCTAATCTTGAATTGATGTTATAGTGATCTTCAGGGCTACTCGACAAATGAAGCGGTTGAAATTTGGTACTTCTACTGTCTTAAGGACAGTTTACTCCAACATCAAAGGGAATGAACTCTTGTAATTCCCCTTTTCCACAAGGGATTACGTTTTAGATCTGGTAGGGTTTTGCGAATCTTATTCAAGATCTAGTTTATGAACAAATTCAAATCTTAATCCATGATAATTAAATATAAATTCTATAAAGAAATTTATCGTTGCTGGGATTGTAAAAATTAAATAATATACCTTTTGACTAGATCTAGTCTTTGGTGTTGTAGTGATCTTCTGGGCTACTCGACAAATGAAGCGGCTAAACTTCGGTGCTACTCGACAAATGAAGCGGCTAAACTTCGGTGCTTGCACTGTTTTAAGGGATGGTTCAATCCAACACCAAAGGTGTTGAACTCTGGTACTCTGAACACCAAAATGGACGAGCCGCACCCCTTTAATGTGATTTATTTTTTTGGTTTTGCAAAACTAATGAGACTATACCTTAAATTAGAGGTAAGTCGTTATATATAGGCTAGTGAATTTGGGCCAAAATAAGGGCTAGTGAGTCTGGGCTTATTGGAAGCATTTTGGGCTTATATGTAAGTAGTGTTAAGACAAATGTTAAACTACATCATACATGTCCGATAAAATGGAGATACTCCTTTTTTTTTTTATTTACTCTCCTATCCCAACCAATATTATAGAGAGAAATTTGATGACAAACTAGTGATATTAAATACTACCATTGAGTTGACTTATAAAAACGTAATATAAAATTAAGAAGAAAATATACTAATGTGTAAAGTAATTTTAATTTTATAAATCAACCTAAAAATTGATTTTCTACTCTGATAACTAGCAACCAACAATTTACCATCATTTTCCATCGTAAAGCCACACTGTTTCTCATTTCTGTGGCGGCGAATCAGAGAGCTCTGTTGGGTACCTAAAATCTTTTTTTTCCTTTCACCTTTCCTTATATTTGCCGAACATCACTTCTCTTCTCTGCAAAATTTCACCCCACCTTCGATCATTACCCACCCGAACATGGTATACAACATCAAATTAGTTCCTCCAAAGAATTCACTGAAAATTTCACCAGCATAAAATCAATGGGCATCATCATCTAAGAGCACATGATTTGTCTTCCCTCTTTTCTTATGTTTCTCTCCGTTCGTTTTACTAAAGAATGTCAACTATGTTGTTGCAGAAAGGGGATCATTTTCGGAACAGTAAGTGACCGAAATTGAGTTGGTCCTATTATTTAGAACTAACCTCATATTATGCTATGTACATCACTATTTTTTTCCTCCAACCAAATTTTAACCCAACACTGTCATGAAAACCATCCAACCACCGAACTAGATTACCCATATGTGGAAGAATGGGAAGTAATGTGCCATTTGAGTGACTATGTATTTTCTTAAATCATCAACCCTGACTTGTCCTACCCTCATCAAACATGTATCCCATATTTTATCCCTTATCTTCTACCACCAAAAATCTTGTCCAAAAATCATATCAAGATTTCTCGACCAAAACCTTGATTTCTAATTATGATTACGACTTGCTTACGTGGTTCCCTTCCTAGAAGACACGCAAAAGACCGTGGTGTTGATTTTCTTCTTAAGCATTATGTTGATGTGCTATTTCTTATTGGTCTACGTTGGCGGTGTTTATTTACATCCATGACCATGATGTGTATGTAAATTTGATATGCACACATAATATGATAATGTTTATTGTACTGATTTTCTTTCCGACCGTAATTGATGTGATGGAGGTGGATTCAAAGAGATGTACTTGAAAGAGGCTATAAATTAAAGAGAGACATGGTGATTCAACAAATTGGTGGTGGTCGTGCAAAGGAGAACTGCCAATATCATCTCATATATACGTCGCTGGTATCAGTCAATTTGTTTTGATGGATTTTGGGACTCTATCCAAAACAAAGTATCACAAATGTTAAAATCTACATTAAAAAATGACACCCACCAGTATTGTATGGACTTGTCGTGAAAGTGGGTAAAAATGGTCATAGATGGATATTCCACTCCGACTAGTGGCCAAACAACCACTATCGAAATTACCAAAAAAATTGGGAAATAAATAAACTTGTCAACACCCAATCATAAGAGCCACCAAGTTCCGGAAAGGAAAGCAATACCCAATCTACTTTGTTAGTAGGGCACTCCGAGGGGCAGAGACCCAGTACACTGAGTTGGAGCAACTGGTTTTAGCATTGGTGCATGCATCAAGGAGGCTTAAACCCTATTATTTAGAACTAACCTCAAGTGACCAAAATTAAGTTGGTCCTAGAACTAACCTCATATATATTATGCTATGTACATCACTATTGTTTTTCAAGAAAAAGTTTCCAAAAAAAGAAAGAAGGTCAAAGCTGATTCAGGTCTGCATGTATTAAGTCCTCTACCTCCTCCACCTGGATTTGGATTGCCAGATCTGAACGGAAACCTCCCTGCCTCAGCCCCATCACCAGCTCCAGCCTCAGTTGATGTCAATCAGGCACTTGTATTAGGCATGCCAAGCACATATGCTCAAACTGCAGAAGGCTTGCCAAATCCAGGCAGGGCCGGGCCTGACGGAGGTCGGGTCGTGCCACGGCACAGGGCCTCACATCCAATGGGGCCTCAAAAAATAAATTTCTTATATATTTCTTATAGGTTTAATTACAGCTTTTAATATTAGTAATTATTTCATTCCTTTTTTTATGTTGACTTTCTTTGTTTCAAACATTTTCCTTATCTGTTTCAAACTCATATAAATTATGGAAAGGTAAAAAATCAATTAAGGAATAATTTTGGGTCAAAATTATGATGAACTTTACATATTCTTGAGATTTTAACTTAAGATTCAATTAATTTTGAAAAGGATGAACAATGTCTTCATTTTGGAAAAATCCATCCAATTAAATCTCCACCAAATTCTTATTTTCGTCATTCAAATCACGGATCACCACTAACGTTTAAAATACAAAACTTTTTGCTTTTAATTCTTCTTTAGGCTCATACAGTCACACTACAAACAATTCATTTGTTGAAACAAGTTTTTCAAATTAAATGCACAATTTTGAAGCTATACAATCTGATTTACATATCCAGGGATATGCTCCGAGCTAATGAAAAATTTTAAAAAATATCACTGAAATGTTTACATGCTAAATGTGTTGCCGTATACTTCATCTTGCGTGGTTGGTTCACTTAATTTATAGTTTTTATCATTGAGAAATAAAATAAAATTTATATTTATGACATATATCTAGAGTATTGGTCGATAATTTTGAAATTAAACACCAAACTATTATTCAACAATACATCGACTAGTTAGAGGGCCACATTTTTTAAATTTGCACCGGGCCTCCAAATTGTCAGGGCCGGCACTGAATCCAGGTAGGAGCAATAGCTTCAGAGTTGTGCAGCTATTGAAAGATGTCCAAACAATGGGGCCGAATTTCCTGCAGTACATGTCTCAAACCAGTCATATCAAGGTTGAGCCTCAAAATACTGCACAGGCTACTCCGACTATGTTTTTTTCCATTTTATGGCTCAACAGCAGGCCAATGGAAATAATTGGCAGGCCGGATCAGCGACAAATAACATTCATCCTTTGTCTCCTGTCCCCACAGCTGAGAAGAAGAAACGAAAGAGGAAGGCAAAAACTTTGAACTCTCAGAATACTGCAGTGCCTTCTCCTATTCCAGATTTGAATGGAAAGGTTGCTGACTGCGTATCACCCGGAGGTAATGCGCCAGGTGTACTCTCTTCTGCTTCTCCAACTAATGGAAAGGCTGCTGACTGTGTACTACCCGGAGGTAATGCGCCAGGTGTACTCTATTCTGCTTCTCCAACTTTGAATGGGAAAGCCGTTGAAGGTGTACTCTCTTCTACTTCTCGCAAGGACAAGCTGCCGATAAAAAAGGAGAAACGTGGATGCTCCTGTGAATGCTCCACCAGCTTCTTTGCTGCCACATCCCCTGATGTCACCACCTGGTTCAGCCAACAGAAGATATCGATCAAGCCGATGATGAAGAATAACCAACCATGGTACTGATCTTCTTCATCAGGCCATTGATCTCTGTCTCCAACACAGTCCTCTTCTCTAAGGAATTATTATTACCTACCTTCTCCAGCATTGATGTCATCATCTTCAAGTTCTTCTGCATCGCCAAGAGGTTATACTGTTCTTCTGGGCCCGCTGAGGTAGGAATTGAAGGAATCAGTATCAGGGGAAGCGGTGCTGGGTAGATTAGTCATGCCTCCTTTAATAAGTTGCTGGTGTTGTAGTAGATGAGATAATCGGATATTTGGCACAAATCCGCTAGATTATGTTTGTAGCTGTAAAAATATGTTGTTGTGTCTCGAAATGGATGTTGGTGTTTTTTAGAAACACAAGTATTTAAGTATATTTGGATTCGAGTATTGTGATCTTGGGACGTTAGAACAAGTTTGGTGGTGCAGAGTGCACACTTGTATTTACTGTTCTACGAGCTACTGATAAATAATGGTGTACGAAACGGTGTGTCTGTTCAGACAATAACACATGGTCACATGTAGTTACGTTTGGTTATTGTTGGTTACGTATTGGTTATTGCAGTTACTTATGTTTACTGCAGATATGTGCGGTTGTGTTTCTTTCATTGTCCTATAAATACAGACAAAAGAAACATAGCAACATACATCTCTTCACCACCACGGAAAGGATCATTCGTGATCTTTCACAAACAATTCATAAACTCAATATTCAGAAGCATTCTTCTCGTTCCAAGCCTAGAACTAGGAGGTTCGATTGTTTTATCTCTTTAGGGATTTTGTGTAACCCAGGCTTTGATAGGGTTGAAATACTCTTTAAGGAAAACGTGTTCGTGACTCATATAGATCTATGTGAGAATTATCACAATTGGATCCGATTTCCCCAACAATCTTAAAGAGTAGTTTCTAATTGTGATAATGGCATCGGTACGAGATATGACATCCAAGTTTGAAGGCGTACGTTTTGTCCACACCAATGACAGATGCAGTGGAGATGGGAGAATGACGGTTACATATGTCGCGGTCACATCTTAAATGATGGTGAAATTATGACGGAAAAAGGTAAAATGATGACTGCCGTTCACATAAACCGATAATTTTTATTTAAGTTTTGTTTATACGTGTATAAATGCATGTGATTGTGGTTTTCGTTTTGATGATGAACGATTTGATCTAACATGTTTATCCAAATGGTAAAAAACAAGCATAAAAGTTTTTAGTTTTGTATTATATATATGATGATTAGGTGGTTAATTAATTTTAACCTGGATGGATTGATATTTAATTGAATTTTGAGTTAAATATAATTCGGTGTAAATTCAAATTACGAATTGACGTGTCTAGTGAAATTTTAGATGCGATTGGAAATTGATTAAATGTTTAACTAATTCAATTTGATTTATGTTGGACGGTTGTTCTGCTTACATAATGTTTACACTGATTATGAAAGGTAACAGTTATGGGAGAGGATGAAAAATCTGATAAGGAAAGGAAAGATACGACTCTTCAACAAATCATGTAGGGTGCATGGTGGATTTGCTATCACACCATTTGGGCCAGAATCCTAAGCTAGATACCTCATCGCCAATGATAAAATTGATTGGTAAATAGTTTCGGTGCAACCAAATATGTCTGCAATGACGTGGTTGAAGTCATATGAATGGGTAATGGATGATGATGGTTCAATTTTTCATATGGAAACGTTAATACCGTGAATATTAATTGGTCGTGAATATTAATTGGTTGAGGAGACGTTGCACGACCTTTCAGTCGAGTTATTATAAATTCGGTTGGTCTACAGGAATTAAAACAGATAAGTTTTCTTGTTAAATTTTGTGTAAATTATTTGTGAATAAATGTGTATGATTTTAGGATCTGAGATAGTATAATTGACTTATGAAAACAGATCTTGAATTGACATGTTTGATACAATTTGAAATTTTATTTTCGGTCTCAACATGCATGTATACAGTTATAATTTTTGTGGAAACTCAAGTATGTGAGTAAAATGCAAAATATGTTGATAGTATAATTGACTTATGAAAACAGACCTTGAATTGACATGTTTGATACAATTTGAAATTTTGTTTTCGGTCTCAACATGTATACAGTTATAATTTTGTGGAAACTCAAGTATGTGAGTAAAATACAAAATATGTTTATAGTAATCAGTGTGAATATGAGGAAACATGAATGATTATTCTTGTGAACAAAATTACGATTTGAGAATATCTGAAATATTATTGAGTAATTAAAGGTTTCATTTTCCTTTGATTCTTGAGAAATTGCTCTGAGTTATAGAGTAATTTAAAATTGGATGAATTTATGTTGATGTAGTGGCGTCGAGTTTATTCGACAAGTTTCCATTTTTATGGAATGATTTTAACCACATGTTTAAAAATAAAGGAATTATTATGGTTGTAGTGATATATTTTAAATGATATGTCCAAGTTTTGATTCCATGGGTTTTAAATTACACGGTGACTTGTGTGATTTGTATGGAACACCTTGGTTGAAAATTGCGATATCATAGTTTGGTAAATAATATGATCCTTCATTTTTGAAATATGTGTGGCAGTATTACACATAAAATGATTTGGATTGATTTGGATCGATTTGGATCTGTGGCATGACATGTGAATATTTGTAAAGAGTTTTTAAACTGATTGGCCATGTTTATGGGACTCGAGAAATTGAAATGGATTTATCGATGTAAATTCATTGATAATCATAAATTATATTTTGGAAAATTTTGTTGATACTTTATCATGATAATATTGAGTAAAGTTACAAATAATATTATCGCGTGGAGTAGAAGAAAATTAATTATGGAAGTAATGTGCCAATAATTTGGCAATTATGAATACAAGAATTTCTCAGTGCATTTTGATTAAAATAATTGATTTTAAGATTTAGTGCTATAAACCAGTACACTGTGATTTTAGGTGAATGATGTGTATTGGTATTAGATCACTCCCAGCTATTATACATGCTTTTTCAGCAAAACTATGGTGGAAGTACCAAAAAGCACAAGCTCCATGGACACTTTTCATTTCTTCTTTGCCTATATCTGCTAGAAAATCACAAACAGGGAGAAGGATATGCAAAATGGATCCTTTTGCTGCCAGTAATTCCAAGATCATCATTGGTAATGGAAACTGCAGCTTTTGGAACTCCGTTTGGATTGACTCTGGTGTTTTAACTGATTTTATCTCTCCGGAGGCCACCAATATTCCTTTGCAATGCACAGTAGCTGATTTCATAGCTCACAAAGATCATTACATGCATTCCTTATACCCATTGCTACAGTCTGAGGCCTTGGTTTTCTTGCAGGAACTAAAGCTCTCACCCCATAGGGAGGACTTACTCATTTGGAAACTTGATCAGAAAGGAAACTTCACTTTCTCATTAGCCTATAATGCTTTGAGGCCTAAAAGAGGTAACATCTCTTCTATGGAGAAGCTATGGTCCCCCAGAACCCCTAAAAAGGTTTCTGTGTTTATGTGGAAGCTCTTTAATTGCCTGCTCCCCTTTGATGACATATTAATTTTCTTTGGTTTTAACATTGTGTCAAAATGTGCTTTCTGTGACAACACTGATAGTATAGATCATTTTTTCAATAGTTGTGTCATAGCAACACAAGTTTGGAAATCCAGTACACTCTTTCATATGTATTGGCAATCCAGATTTTGTATCTCTCTGGAGCAGACTAGCTAGTTACTGGTCATTCAAAAGTCTTACTTCCCTTCATACCAACTTGGTTAATATGGTCCCATCATTTGTATGTTGGTGTTTATGGAAGGCAAAAAATAGAAAACTCTTTGATTCAATGATTCCTAATGTACAAGGCATAGTCAAAGAAATAAAAGATATGATTTTTGATTCATTCTTAGCTAGGCCTTTTTACATTTTCAAACAGCATGATATAGATATTGCAAACTCGGGAGTACTACCAAAATGGCTAAAACCTCCTAAACCCAACATTCTCCCCATTAAATGGCTGAAACCATCTAGTGGAACAAAACTGAATGTTGATGCTGCTTGGAATCATACATGTAATAAAGCTGGTATTGGGATAATATTAAGGGGCTCTACAGGTTCTCTTATACTTGAAAGATCATTCTATGTTATTTCCCTTTCCCCACTGGATGCAGAGCTTCAGGCTATAAGTTTAGGCATCCAAATTGCTCACTCTCTAAACCTGTTTGTTTTCTCTATCGAATCCGACTGTTTGAATGCTGTCTCCATGATTCATGATCATAACAAGGCTCACTGGAAGATGTTTTCTCTAGTAGAATCCATATCCAGCAACCTTTTCCCTACTGTTCTCACCCATACCCTTAGACAAGGGAACTGTGTAGCTGACCTACCAGCAAAACATGCTTTGAAAAACAATCTTAATGCAGAGTTTTCTTTTCATAGTCTTCCAGTCAGAGTTAGAGGAGCTTTAATTTTAGATAAAATTGAACTCCCTTCTCTGTGTATTCAGAACTAGATACTGCTAATCCTTTGCTGTTTTAAATTGCAGATGATGCATCCAAGTCAATACAGCAGTTTTTTTCCATCAAGCTGCACATAGGAGCAGCACCTCATTACTCAACAACACCACTTCACAACCTGCCACTTGGTAAAAGTAATATAAGCAAAGTTTTCAACCATAGGCTGAATTGGGATTTTGTGTTTGCTCATGAAATCACTAACAAGCAAGTGGACTGAAGCTCCCCTACCTATTATTTTTACCTCTTTCACTCTGTTATCCAGAATGAGAAACCAGGTTTTCTCCATTCTTTTTGAAGGCAACCATCAGTTGCTTTGTGTAGTGTATGACTACACCTTAGTCTCCTAGTTTTAGGTTTCTATGTTTCTTCATGCTGCACTGTGCTATAAGCCTTACATGTTTGCAGCTTTGTGTAATTTTCTTTTGGTTCATTTAAATGGCAAGGGGAAGCCAATATAACTCCCCCCACCAACGGTGGTTATCTTAAAAAAAAAAAAAAAAAGGTGAATGATGTGTACGAGCAGTGTCAAGCATTTTACCAGATGAAAATATTTAAATTATTAAGGAATTTGTAAGTGAATGATTTAGGTTTAGATTGAACCAATCATGACTGAATGATTAGAATAATTGGTTTTGAATTTTGAAAAATTGTAAATTTAACTTGGCACATTTTTCATGAGTTGCATGTTGTTTAAAGTTTTGATCTCATCTAGAAACTTGAGTTATGATTTATTTTACCTATGAAGTAAAATGATATTAATCGCATAATTAATGTGTCAAAGGTTCTGGTGATCATGGAAGTTTTTATATTTGTATGCATGATTTTGCATGTCATAGTGATAAAATTAACATGTTGATACATTCTCTTAATGATGATTTATGATTTCTTGGATTATTGTTATATTTGGCAATATGTTTATGAATTGATTTCTTGATATTTTTGAAATCTGAAGAATATTTTGAACGGTCAGTTCTTGGAAATGATTATGATTATTAGAAAATCATAATGAATAAAATTATAATTTTGAGAAAAATCTGAAAATTTTGTTGAAATGAAAAGGGTTTGAGAAACCTTTGATCTTAGGAATTGCTCCGGATTTTTGAGTGATTTCAAAATGGATGGATTTATTGATGATGATTAAAATCAACAAGATTTCATTTTCATGAAAGGATTTCAAAGCACATGTTTCGAAAGGAAGAATTGTCTCTTTTCTAAGACGGTGGTCGATTATGATTTTGTGCATAGAGGTGTATCTAAAAGCACAGGAAAATGACTGGTTCAAAGTGAAGAGATAATGAGATATTGTAATTTACTAGCGGATCACTTGACGAAGTGAGTTAACTAGGGACTCGGTACATGAGTCGGTTATCGGGAGGTTGAAATCCTATTTAATTCTTTGATAATGGGACACCCAATTTCGCTCTAATAAGATGTTAGAGTCAAATTCAATGTGGAAGGCCTATTGTTTAAGATTGAAACATATGATTTTTGTCCCGAAGGTAATATGTTTGGACATGCATGAGCCAGGTTGAAGTTTAGCTTCTTAATGAATCTTTTGACAAAGTACATGTGCATGTATACGATTAAAAGGATTCACCTATATGGAGTGTGAAGTGTGGCCGCTTCAGCAAGTCAAGCCTTGACTATGTATACACCCATGAATGGATAGGGACACATGGCTTATATAGTGTCAGTTCGCTTTTGAGTTGTATTAAACTTGTGTGTGGATTATCTTCAGGTGTTCAAATGAGTTGAAGGGTTCAATCTTTAAGACACCCCGATTCTCGAGCATTTGGAATGTGTAGTTCACTAAGATGAAAATTCAATCTTTAAGACATTTTCATTTATGCACTTGTTTGGTTTGGTTGGATTGTTAGATTTTCCGAGTCAATGAGTATACTTAAATGGGGGAGGATTGTTGGTGTTTTTTAGAAACACAAGTATTTAAGTATATTTGGATTCGAGTATTGTGAGCTTGGGACGTTAGAACAAGTTTGGTGGTGCGGAGTGTACACTTGTGTTTACTGTTCTACGAGCTTACTGATAAATAATGGTGTACGAAACGTTGTGTCTTTTCAGACAATAACATGTGGTTACGTTTGGTTATTGTTGGTTACGTATTGGTTATTGCAGTTACTTATGTTTACTGCAGATACGTGTGGTTGTGTTTCTGTCATTGTCTTATAAATACAGACAAGAGAAACATAGCAACATACATCTCTTCACCACCACGGAAAAGATCATTAATTCGTGATCTTTCACAAACAATTCATAAACTCAATATCCAGAAGCATTCTGCTCGTTCCAACCTTAGAACGAGGAGGTTCGATTGTTTTATCTCTTTAGGGAATTTTTGTAACCCAGACTTTGATAGGGTCGAAATACTCTTTAAGGAAAATGTGTTCGTGACTCATATCGATCTATCCAAGAATTATCACAATTGGATCCGATTTCCCCAACAATCTTAAAGAGTAGTTTCTGATTGTGATAATGGCATCGGTACGAGATATGACATCCAAGTTTGAAGGCGTACATTTTGTCCACACCAATGACAGATGCACTTACTGTTCAAACATATTGACTAAAAGATCAAGCACAATGACTAAAAGATCAAGACATCACACTAAAAGTTCAAACATATTGACTAAAAGATCAAGCATGTTGACAAAAAGATCAAGACATCACATTAAAGGGTTAAGCACATTGACTAAAAGATCAAGAAATCACACTAAAAGCTCAAGCACATAAAACTAAAAGTTCAAGAAATCACACTAAAAGCTCATGCACATTGCCTAAAAGATCAAGACATCATACTAAAAGTTCAACCACATTGATTTTTTACAATAATGCCTTTGCACCGACAAGCTCAAAGCTCCCAAAATGGAACTATTTGCTCTCACTCATCTCTCAACTACAGACACAACTAAGCACAACAATATTCACAACAAAAAGCTCCAAACAAACAAACGGAAATCAAACATATACCAAACCATCATTCAATATTTCTTGAATCAGCCCGCCTTCCTTGTAGACAAAAAATACAGTAACTTTTGCTCTTATGTAGATTCAGATCGGGGAGGAGATCGCCGGTGTTTTGCCAGAGCGAATCGCCTCCCCACTCCTACTAGTTTTAGCTTAGTTTTTTCTTAGTTACCCCACCTTTTTTTCCTCGAAAAACTACGGATCGCCGTTTCGGCACCGATTTGGCCGGGTAACCACGCCGGATCGGGTCACCCAGTAAATTCGGCGGACGGCGTCCCCTGCGCCTACTATGTCCCACGCAGCGCCCCGACGGCGCCAGAGCCGAGCTTCACAGATCGCCGGCCTTCAAGGTCGCCTGAGTACACTTGTCGCTGGTGCGCCACGCCCCAGCTAGCCGCCGCCGGCGACCCGTGTTCTCACGACGATGACCAGATCGTCAACGGCGCTGCTCGACGGCGATCTGGGCGACGACCAACGGGATTCAACGGCGCAGCTCGACTCTGTCACGGCGACGATGGCGACCCAGTCTGCAGGCTCGACATATCTCAGCGGGCGACGGCCCAAGATCCCCGGGTCGGGTTGGGTCGGTTCAACCTAGTCGGTCCGATCATGGTTCTGGTACTGGTCCAAATAGAGGGTGAGGTGGTTTTTCCCTTTCTTTTATCGTAGTAGATTTTATGTTAAGGTCGGGAAAATTTGATTCTGGGTATTATTTGTCAACTTTAGTTTACCGGACGGGTAATCTATTTCGGAAACTTTAGTTGACTTCAACTCTGGTTTATATAGTGGGTAAGGAGAAATTCGAGTCAGAGTA
Organism: Cruciata laevipes; assembly: GCA_963678965.1. NCBI lineage: Eukaryota > Viridiplantae > Streptophyta > Magnoliopsida > Gentianales > Rubiaceae > Cruciata > Cruciata laevipes. Next base: position 21,963,457 of record OY787637.1, read on the forward strand.
GTAATTATACATTCTTCTGGTGATATTTTCCCCAAATATAAACTAGATTTGTAGACCGTGGAAGTTAGCTTTTGCAACTTTTCTCGTGTTAGATAATACCTTTTTTCAAACTTCTATACTATGTGTTATTTGCTAGCTAGTTAGACCCGAATTGGTTGAAAAATACACATGGTATTGACCTGATAGTAGGGGATATTATTTGGAATTGGTCTTTTTTGCGGAACTTTCCTGACAGACTTGGGGAGTATCCTTGCCCATTTGTTTGTTATATCTCTCTTAACCCTTAATTGGCGAGAGGGTAAACCCCATGGGCTTCTGGAATAGGTAACATTTGTGCCTAGACTAGTAGACTTTGATTAGATAGTTTAGAATGCAAGTTAAGGTGCTATGCTTGTCAGCTAGTTTCAGACAGTAGATTTGTAAGATGTATCCCCTTTTTTATGTAAACCTTTGGGCACCACGGCCTTTGGGCAACACCCTGCTTCCGGGCGAAAGCCCAGGAATTACAACCTTCGGGAAACACCCTGCTTCCGGGCGAAAATCTTGGAATTACAGCCTTCGAGCAACTCCCTGCTTCCGGGCGAAAGCCTGGGAGTTACAGCTTTCGGGCATCACATTGATTCCGGGCGAAAGCCTAGGAACTCGTCTTCGGGCCTCCTTCGTATTTGTATTTGTATTTCATTTGGGTTGAGGAGCCGTCAATAATCCTCTAATTAAAAAAAATATTTCTTGAATTAATAATCAATCCAATCATTCATTAATATCAATGTACGTCATGGAATGAAGGTTTCCCGATTGCAGGTTTCCGTTGGTGACAAGCGATTTCCCCACGTCGTAAATGAGAATCCCACTCAATCAAAACACATTTATATTTCACCTACAACTTCTAACTACTATAGAGTAGATAGTGGGAAGTAGGGATCGAACCACAAGGAAAAGGAGTTTTGTTTAGTGTTTTAGCGAAGATTATTAACACATACATATATATTATATAGAAAGCAAGGTAAACAAGGGGGGTTTTGAGTTTGGTTTATTACACCACGGAAGAAAGCAACTAGATAAACTACACTACAATGCAAATGCTACAAATACAAGGCTTTGGGAGACAATTGAACTTTGAACTATTGATTTATTGTTCTACAACACATTGCTTTAGAAATCTTCTCACTAATGTAGTTATAGAGAATGATCGCATTCAAAATAACCCTCACTAGTGAATGACCTAAACGATAACGTTTTAGACCAATTCACCAATGACACCACGATTAGAAGACCAATAAACTTACCCATGCAATTCGAAAGCGAATTAAATACATAGATAACACCATTGAGAACAATCAAGAGCTAAATCAAAAGATAACTTTCTAAATCAACCCTTAATTCTACTACTTTGAGACAAGTGCAAAATGATAGCATTTCACCCATGCATCTAGCATATAATTGATAGCAATTCATTACCCAAGGATAGCCCAAGCTAATTCATGCTTCAAACAACACATTCAAACACAATTCATCAAATGGAAATTAAATTGCCCATGAACAATATGCATCAAGAACTCAAAATCAAGAATAGAAAGTTTACATCAATTGCAACCCAAGGTTTAATTAGCCTACAACAATACATTCTAATACAACAATACATGTTCATCAAATCACATGAAAGAAAAGAGAAGAAAAGAGCAAAAACTAGAGAAAATGAGATTTGGATTCAAGGGGAACTCGTTTTGGATGAATGGGATAAGAGGAGTATTTATAGGCCTTCAAAATCTGATTTTCTGGCCTTCATTATGCCAAAAGTCCACCCATTTGCGCGGCCCGCGAGGCCCATTTCGCGGCCCGCGAGATGTCTCTGGCTGGTTGACAGCAATCTTCTTTGCTTCGCCACGGATGAACCGTTGATCCGTTTTTGACGTTCTAGTAGTCCATTTTGTAGTACTCGAGAAGACGAAGCCAATGGTACCACTTATGCACTCCAATTCCTCTTGTAACATTTCCAGATTTCAGCTTCAAAACGTTAGTGCACAAGTCTTTCTTCAAAATGCAAGGTAAGAGAGATTTAACCTTAATTCTTAACCCTTTGCACTAAATGCCATCCGAAATGAACTCTAAAATGTGCTAAAAGTAGAGTATATATTGGCTACATCAGTTGGGTAAATCTTCAACGAACGAAAAGGTAACGAAGAGGTCGCAGAGCTACTCGTCGTATCTGCAAATTTGGTATGGGATGGCCGCCGGATCTGCAGATTCGGAAGAAATATGATGAAAATTGTGATTAACGAGATTATCACTTGTCAAATTTATCGCGATTATCGACCTGATATAATTTATTAAATATTATAAATACAATATACTGAAAATATAAATTTATAATAGAAAATATTTCACTATGTTTCAAGTCGGTCTCAAACTCCAGTTTGACCTCATTATTTTCGATCGAAGGAGCTCGACCCAAGATTTCATTAGTTTGTTCAAATTCGACCCAAATTCAAACTCGAGAAATTTTAAACGAAAGAATTTGAGATGTGGTTTTTCGAGTTCAACTCAATTCATTTATAGTTACCAATCAAACTTTATATCTCCGACAATTGCTTCACCGACTGCGTGGAGATTCTCGAGAACATAATTATATTTGATATTCTTAACATGATTTTGATTACCCCCGGCGATGAGGTCCCTGAAAATGAAAATAAATATAAATACATTTTTTGGATAATATAAATATTAAAACACATTTTATTGAGAAATGGGAATAGAGTGACTAAATTAGGTTGAATATCATTAAATTATATTTAAGATGATATGAACTGATATGAATTGAACTAAATTTAAAAAATATTTTCATTTGTTATTAAAAAATTATCATATAATGAAGACATATTATATATATGAGACGATTTATAAGAATCACGAATCAAATATTTATATTATATTTAAGGTAAAGGTTATGGTAAAATAAATTAAGTTGAATGAATAAATTATATTTCAGAAGATATGAACTGAATTGATCTAAACTGAACGAAATAAAAAAATAATATATTTTCATTTGTTATTAAGAAATAATCATATAATGACGACATATTATATTTATATGATTCGATTTAAAATAATCACAATTCAATTATTTATACTACATTTAGAGTAAATGTTATGATAAAAAGAATTTGAGTTGAATATCATCAAATTATATTTCAGATGATAAGAACTGATCTGAACTGAACTAATTAAAAAATAATGGAATTTTATTTTCTATTAACAAATAATCATATAATGATGATGTATTATATTTATTTATATGAGGTGATTTAAAAGAATCACGATTCGATTATTTAAATAATATTAAAATAAAGATTATAGTAAAACAAAGAAATTAATTGAGTTATATATCATAAAACTGGAAAAAAAGAAATTCATAAAATTAAATTTCAGATGATATGAGCTGAACTGATCTGAACTTAATTAAATTAAAGGTAATATATTTTCATTTGTTATTAACAATCAATCATATAATGAAAACATGTTATATTTATATGAGTTGATCTATTGAACTTATACTTACACAAATACAAATTAATCCGAATATCATGAACTTATATGTCATCTGCACTAAACTGAATCAAACTGAACAATTTTGATTTGAACTGATGTAAAAATAATGTATTGCAAAAAAATTGAGCTGAATATTATTGTAATCATCACATCTGAACTAAAATGAACTGAATCGAATAATTTTTTTTATCTGAACTGAACTGATTTAAACTGAAGTAAAAAAAGTGTACTACGAAACAAACAAATAATAAACAAATTGTGCTGAATACATGAACTTATATTTCATCTGAATTGAACTGGACCAAACTGGACTATATTAATTGAATAGAATTAATTTGTACTGGCGTAAAATTAATATATTGCGAAATAGAAATTGAGCCGAATAATATAAACTTGTAGAGACATGATTTGAACTGAATTGAACTGAACATGACCTAATAAGTTCCGACAAACAGGGCCTAACAAGTTGAGTCATCGTCCATCTCTTTTACTAAAAAAAAAATCGTTGTTTTACCAAAATTGTGTAACCTTAGATTTTGACAAAACGAAAACAATTAACAGTTGGAAATGTTAAACATGGATTGATGGTTCATGCGTTGGTGTTGCCATGGCCTTTGCATGAATTTTGAAACTCGTAGAAATTCAAGGAGGGACCAAGTATTATTTACTAAATTGGAAATTTATTTTATCTGTTTGACGTGGAATGTTACTGTAAATATATATCATACATTGATTGAAAGAATGCATTTAAAATTTAGCATTGATATATCATAATTGGGGTTTTTCTTGTGTCATTATAGGTTTGATTATTATCTTCTTTTGGATCTAATTGGTGATAATACAAAAGGTGATTGGCAAAGGAGACCTTCCAGGCAATCGTCGACGCACGTGAGAGACAGCTAATAAGGAAGTTTGGCAGTACAGTCACGTATCCAAGACCACAGCGAGGTACAAAAGGGTGGCGTGTGATGAGAAGGCGCATGCCTAAAACGCCTATAAATAGTGGCCACAATCAACCATTCCAGGTAAGTTCTCTAACTCTTGAATGCGGAGTTTTTATCTTCCAAAGCACGAAATCTCATGATCACACCGGAACTACCACCCCCGGGGTAGCGCCGGGGGGCTTGTTTTGCAGGCCTCGGAGAACAGGTTCCAAGCAAGTTCACTCTGAAACCTAGGAGTTCAGATAGTCAAGAACATCTAGCGAGCAACATCCATACTTCACCAGTAATCAGCACCCAGAAGCCCTCGGATACGTCGGCTATCCGAGGCCCCGATTACTAGTGCGGATTTACCCCGTATCAGTTGGCACGCCCGGTGGGACCCTACATTGGGGGTCTTCACCCTCAATTCAGAATGACGCATACAGCTCAGTATTCAGGAGAGCTGCTCAGGCAACAAGCAATACCTCAGCGGAGGACAGCTCGGCCGAGGAAAGATCGCGCAAGAGGAAATTCAGCGGTTGCAACCAACCCGGAGAGGCAAACAAGGCTAGGACCCGCCTAGGAATGAGGAGGCTCGAAGGTGGAGGTATGTAGGTATATAACGGTATATATATTGAGCATTATTTGAATGATAGATAAAAGCTTTTTGCAAGAATATTCGCGCTTATTACTGGCTATGATGTGCGTGAAGATTAGGAATATAGAGGTAAATTGGGGAAGGAAGAGATATTTAGGGTATTAGCTAGAGTTGGCTCATGAGCATAGGTCGGATGCGAGAAAGTTAGGGCTTTAGACTTTCTCGAGGGCTAGAAGTCCTGAAAGAAAGGGTCGATAGGTAATTTAAGCAAGAAAAGGGGTAATGGAGTAGATTCGAAATAATATGGAGGTCATGCCACCAGCATGAGGTCGGATACCAGAACGGCCGCAAGATGACAAATGGGTATTGGTCCGATAAATAGGGGATCAAAAGGAAAATAACGCGAGAAGAATGTTGTAACTAACACCATTTTTGAGAAATTTCTTTGTAGGTGACATACAATGACGATAGGAGAGGGACGCAAAACAGGGCAAGATTAAGGAGCTTACAAAGGCGTGAGCGTGAGGAAGGAGCAATAGAAAAATAGAAGCTCGGAACCAAACATTCCCGGAAGGTAACCACGCAACGAATTGGTGACGCTAGGAAAGGACCCAAAGGACCGCATCGGATAGGATATAATATCGGATAGCGAGGCATTCAAAGCAAAAGACCACAGATCCAGCAGGATATAGCTCGAACGAGGAGAATGAGAGCGAGAGGTAGCCAGGAGAACAACAACATAGAAAGGGAAGAAAGTTAACTTAGAAAGAAGAAGGAGATGACAAGCAGTGAGAAAATTCGAATTACTGGTAGGGTCAAAAAGAAAAAAAAGAAGAATACAAGGGATAATAGGAGGAGAGGGTCGGAGTAGAACACCTTCGGAAGGACGGGGAAAAGGGGATTCTAAAAAAAAAAAGGAGAGAGAGAATAGAAAAAGAGAGAGAATAGGGAAAAGAGAGAAAGAGGAGAGGCAAGAAAAGAAAAAAAGGGAAAAAAAGGCAGACCCGGATTGCATTCGGGACATCCGAAGAGATGGAAGGGGTAAGGTTAAATCATAAAAAAAATATAGGAAAAGAAAGGGGTAAAATTAGGAAGGAGCGAGATATCGGAAAGTAAGACCTTCGGGTAATAGGAGCGTGGAGGCTCGGAAAGAACAATGAAAGAGAGAACGGAATAATTTTGGTAAAAGGCAAATAGAAGAACATTAAGGGAGGTAGAGAAGGAAGATAGAAAGTAATCAGAATAAGTTCGGAATATCCAAGGAAGAAAGGGAAAGCTTAGGAGGGGCAAAGAGCAAAAAGAAAGAAAATAGAAAAAGTGTAGACAACACAGGGAGAATAATAAAGATAGTTCCTTGGAAAAAGAAGGCAGGGAGGTGTAGAGAAAAAGATTCAGTGAAGGGATAAGCTTAGAAAAACCTTATCTAAAATAAAAAGGGCGTAGAAGGGAGATCGGAAAGAAAAGAAAAGGAGACGAAAGGCGGTAATCCCTGAGGTGTTTAAGGGGATTGAGAAAGGGTAATCTAAAAGAATGATAATGGGCTCAGCGTGGATACGCAATAGATCAGATGCGTGGATACGCATAATAATTGCATGTGTGATAGAAGACACGTTGCAATAAATGAGGCTCGACGTGGATACGTCTAAGTTCGGATGCGTGGATACGCTCGGAATGGAAAGCGTACTGGATAGTGCGTTAGGAAAGCGTGGATACACGATAATTTGCATACGTGCTGGATAGCTCGGTGTAAATAAAGGGTAAGTCGGGACCTCTGGGTCGCTCCCGTGATTGGTGCCCCACAAAAAGGGAACAAACCTCGGCAAGGGTAATACGAGTATAAAGGAAAGAAAATGAAAGTAAAGGAAAGGCAAAAAACATTGCATTAAACATAAAGGCAAGTAGCCGAGGGGAGACATCCTCTCGATACTTGTACATCTTACATAAAGTACAAAATAAATCTAAGGAAATACACTAATCATTGGATACATGAACTACTTCGTCTCCTTGAGAAGGTAAGGAGCGAATAGTCAAAGGGCGGAGAGGGGGCCGTTGTCTTTTAAGGGATGCATTGTCAGGAGGAAAATGCAGGGATCGGAAGATCACAGATGGAGAGACAGGAGGGGCGCTCACTAAGGGAGCACCTACTGAAGGGTCGGGCTCACTATAAGCAGGCAAACCCATTTTCCGAATGCGGAGAACTTCCCGGATTCTTCTTTGGCAATCTTCGTATTTAGTAGAAAGACGAGGGTCAAGATATCGGCGGAAAGCATTGCCAACAGGAAGGGCAGGAGGAATTTCCCAGAGGGAAGGTGGAAGAGGATCGGATATTCCAGAAGATAAGCGGCGATTCCATTCAACAGCCTCGGCATAAGCAGGATGAGCCGAACCGCCAGCTTGAAACTTACCTATATTCTCCATAGCAGAGATGGCGTTTCGAACAGAAGAAGTGATATTAGGGAAGGGAATGTCATGAGTTTTTCCACGAACAAGAGAGGACAGATGAAACGAGAGTCTCAGATGAAGAAGATGATCCTGAAGCTCGCGGTTGCGAGAGGTTAGTTGCTTGTTTTCGCTTTCTAGCCTTTCGTTATTCCCGCTCTCTAGACTTTGGAGTTTGTTAAAGGCCCTAGAGTACTCGCCCCACACTAAGCCAAGCTCCTCGCCAGCATGGCGTTCCAGTTCCTTGCATGAAACATGCAATCGATTTAGAAGCTCAGGCATATTTGCAGTCTCCTCAAGGTAAGAAGAGATAATCTTATGGCTTTGTTTGATAGATCCGAACCTATCCCTCATAAATCGGAGAATCGAGCTGCGGCACTAAGATTAGGAAACTCCTCGAGAAGGAAACCAAACTCATCTTCGGACAACGCTTTCTCCCTCGGACCTGCTATTATTTTTGGATCGGGTAAGGTCGGTGTTCGGCATTTAGAGCACAAAGGGGGAGACACCTTGTCCGAGGAGGGGGGGGAAAGGACCCTGCAGAGAGGAGTTAGAAACCCATTATAGACGGAAAATTAAGTAAAAAGAAAAACATAGAAATCATGAGAAGAAAATGAACTTAGGATAAAATAAAGAAAGAAATAAGGTATGTTGTAGCAATACAAGGAGGTGGTCGGAAATGCCCCTAATAGGTGGGGGAAGCTAAACAATAGAACAAAAGAAGCAAAAAAGATTGCCGAAGCCAGGAAAAAGGAAATTATATATGAGAGTCAAATAATTCTCCAGGAGACAGGTAGCCCTTGGTAGCTTGGGGCAGTTGAACAGGACCTGGCGCTGTTGAGAATTTGATAACAGGGGCGCCATTGGACAAAGCAGCCTTGAATCCAAAAGACTGTGGCTCGGCGCACCACTCCACGTACCCCTTGGGATTAACAGAGTAGCGATGAGATGGGGGCTCGGGACAAACCCCATGAGGATTGCGAAGGTCTGCTTCTGGAACAACTTTCTCCGCAGGAATCAGAGCTTTCTCTTCACCGACCTTTAAAAGGTCGGCGGTAGAAGTAGGCGGCTTGGATGAGCGCAAGGTTGCTCATATCTTGGGGGCTAGAGTTTGAAAAGTACTTAGGCGGAAATCTCTAAGACGCTGCTCAGGGTGGTAGTAGCTCTTCTGCACAGACAAACGGAAAGTCCCAGGAAGCCAACCCCGGATCCTCTCATGAAGGAGGGTAGTTTGATAATTGTTTGACTCCCCTGGAAGCTTGGACAAAGATTGGTCATAGGCCTTGGAGCTGACAATTTCCTGGGCGATAGTCTCACTGAACTCACGAAGCAAAGACCCATCTTCAATGGGCTTGAGCTTCTCTAGAAGAAGGGCAGAACACTCTTTCTAAGAAAATTGTGGTTGTGGCCCGGAAATTGTGTCTTTTAGAAAATTTTGAATTGAGAAATCTTACTTTAAAAGAATTAGCTAACCATAGAATTGACTGGCCCCACTAAACCAATGCTAAAAAAAGAAAATCTGCATTAAAGAACATAATTAGTCACTCAAACATTAGAGAGATTAAAAATATTAAATTAAATCTGCATTAAAAACCCCCTGCCAGATTAAAGACCCCTACATTAAATTAAAATTTTAATCTCAGCTGGTCGGATGCGGCTGCGCTTTCGGCTGCTACTCTCTCCCAATTATATTGGGATTGCATATTACTATAAAGCAGGCCTTAAATTTGGGCCCTTGCAAGATGTGGGCCATGTGCGGTCGCATAGCCCGCACTGGTCTTGGGCCGGCCCTGGCAATTCCGAACCGCCGTAAATTGAAATTCGAATTTTAGTTTATGTCATAGCCAGGCACAACGGACATGAACCACCATGTTTGGTACGACGGAACCGTCATGCATTTTGTGTGCGCACAAGTGAAAACTTATAGAGTGTAGAATATAAGAGTTAGGAAATCACTCAATTGTATTATAATAATAATCGTAACATTAAGGCGTCCACCCAATCAAGCAGGCACGACGGACATGAAAACCATTGTGATTCGTAGGACGGAACCACCGTGCATTTTGTTTGCGCACAAGTGAAAACTTATAGAGTGTAGAATAAAAGATTTAGGGAATCACTCAATTGTATTATAATAATAATCGTAACATAAAGGCATCCACCCAATCAAATAAATCATGTCTTATGATTGACCAACGTATCTAATCAATAATTTTTGAAAGATAAAAGTCAGATGTTCAGATAATTCATTAAGAAAAACAAGAAAGAGATCTATTCAAACTTTAATTTTTGGAAATAGAATGAAACTTGCGGGAAAAAAGTTTTGAAAGGGAATTTAACCAGATCTCCTTGGTTGGAACACACGCACTCGAATTGTGTGTAGGCTTTTCTTCGCACTTTTCAAGAGCTCGCAGATCAAAATATCTTCAGGCTTTATCAAATTAATTTGACAAAGGCTACGAAAACTCCCACCTCCATACATTTGGCGGCCATCTTTCCAGGTAGCAAGATGAGCCTTCCATTTCCTTCCTTCATCATCTTTCAAATTTATATATTCCGGAAGATCCAACTTGTACTCATTAATAATTCTTATAGGGACAAGCTGCAAAAGTTAGAAAGTAAAAATGAGCTATGCATATCAACAGACTTTCTAATAGAATATTTGATATTAAAAACATGAATCGGTCTCAGAGTAGCTAGCATTAAAATGCAAATAGTGGATGGACACAAAATCACAAACGAGCCATTTTGCAATAATTAAAAAGTTTAAAAATCACGTGCCGCACGCGCTAGGAAATACCGCACAGATTGACATCTAGAAAAATTAGAAAAATAAATACCCCAGTGGGGTCCATTCTCGTGCAGCAAAGTACACATTTTATTCTTTTTACAACTTCTCTGTGTTATGCACACACGAAAGCTGTTTTGAAAAATAATTATTTTTAAAGTGGCCATTAATTACACATGTTCAAATTTTAGTTTTCAAAAAATCTATTTATAGTGAAAACATAAAGGTTAAAATATAAATAATATAAGTTAAAACATGAAAAGTTTAAGGTTAAACATAAAAGTTATAAGTTCAAACATGAATATTTTAAACTTAAACATAAAGGTCATAAATTAAAACATGAACATATATGTTATAAATTAAAACATAAACATTTTAAATTAAAGCATGAACATTTTAAAGTTAAACATAAAGATTAAAGTTAAAACATGAACATGAGGGTTATAAGTTAAAATATGAACATAAAATTTATAAGTACAAACATTAACATTTTAAACTTAAACATAGAGGTTATATGTTAAAACACAAACATAAAGGTTATAAGGTAAAACATGAACATAAAGGTTATAACTTAAAACATGAATATTTTAAATTTAAACATAAAGGTTATAAAGTAAGGGTCGGAGTAAAAACATTATGTGATTCAATATTCATACCCCATTATCATTCTTTTTATATTAAAGGGTTTTATTGTTAAATTTAAATTAAAAGTAAAAACATTTTTTTTAAAAAGGAAGAGAATCGTGCATAGATACCATTAGAAATAAAGGCCACGCAATGTACAATAAATGGGACTGTGGGGTCTACAAATATTTAAATGCAGTTAGAGACGCGTTGGGCGCGTGATTTGTTATATTTTTAAAAATTGCAAATTAAGGACCTTTAATTCTTATTTTTAAGTTTATGATCTTGGTTTATATTATGATAGGATATAGACCGTCTATTTCAAGACTTATTCTAAAAACATTATTATATGGAAATGATGATTGCAACATTATATTGGATGAAATTCAACATTAAGTCATCACTTATTCCCACTATAGATAACATATAGTATTATATTTGAATGCAAACATGAAAAAAAACCTACCAGTGCACTCTTCCTCTCCTCCCTCAAGCACGTGACAAAAAAAGGATTGTCAGGCTTTTGATCGGGATGATGTTTAAAAAGTCTTCGGCCCAAAGGATCCACAGTTTTTCCTGTCTTACTCAGGGCATGGCCATAGATGTTTATTTCCTCCCCTCTTCTCAAGTAAGCTGAATCGATAAATGTAAGTGAATAGAGGGTATGGATATTGAATCACATTATGAAGTTAATTTGAAATGTAAAAAATAATTTATTACTTACGTAATAGCCCAAATTTGTTTATATGATTGAAATACATGTTTAGGAAAATATGATTGTGATAATATAACTTAAATTTCTCTAACGTGGTTTAAAATCAATATGTTTACAATATATGTTTACCTATCCACACAAATATTTTCACTAGTTTTTTACATGTATCCCAAGCCTAACTCGTTAATCAATTTTTCATGAGCTTTACGAAGATTTAATTGAATTCTATACCCTTGCATATATATTAAATATATTCAAAATTATATTTCTAACCACATAAATTAAATTTATTATATGTAATTGAAAAGAATAAATGTTGGTTAGTATTATAACTTTAGAAAGTTATATTGATTTTTTTCACAAAAAAAAAGAAAGTTATATTGATAAGATATATGGCAGAGTTAACTCACATTTAGAACGATTATTAGGTCTGAACTCATACTTATCGTCATCCCCAACTCCAGCTGATTTTTGAGTTGGTTCCATGTATATCAGACGACCTATTCCTTTCTTTTCGGAATGGTCACTTCCAAATATCCTCACATCAAATATAGGAGCTCCAATATTTCTAAAAAGTATCACATCGCCAGTTTCCAAGTAGTTATGTTTTGAAAATGATCTCCAACCATCAAGAAATAACATGGCACTGCCAATGACTTCAATTTTAACAGGCCAATTATTTCCATAGACATCTCTTAAAATCACCCCATCTTTGAACTTATCCACTGCATTTGTTGTAGGGACTAACGACAATCTCTGTGTAAAATATGTCAAAAGATGTAACAAAATAAGAACACGTCATTACTTATATCAATATCAAAAGAAACGCCATGTCAGAGAAGATATGCATGTGTAATAAAATAGTCCCATGGATATTTTGGATTTACAATCCACAAATTAATACACTATATTATAAGGGGGGAAACTAATCACATGGAACCTAGTTTAGAGGCTCAAGAAGAAAATATTGATTTTGAATATCAATATTTAAAGATATATTATCAAATTCTGCAAAAATTACATGAAGGATGAGGGATAAGTTATAGTGGTGGGTGTTGAATAATTACATGTGTGGGTTTTACTCAATAGTACAATAAATTTTCAGCTCGTCTAACTCCTGGATCACTGAGTTGAAAAATATTAATTAAACAAATGTGAATGTTGCAAATATATCAAAAAGAAATGTACATCAACAAATTTTTTACAAACCACAATGAGGCTAAACATGTAAATCATCGTAATAGTAAATGGAGAAATTATAAACTATGTAAAAGTTGCAAATTGAGCAAAATTAAATAAATGTCAACAATACCCCTCTCTCTAGGATATAAAGGAGATTTACGGTGAAACAAGGGTTTTAACCGATCAACACACGGACCGAATCGAGAAGCAAGGCATGGAGAATTTGATGGCGATGGAAAAGATTGTGAAGCTTTCACTAACGCCGATGAAGGAGGACGAACTGGAGGCGCTGGAGGATCAGGAGGAGAGCATGGAGTTAATTATCGTAGGCAAGTCGATTGCACTACGACAATTCCTCATGAGAAGATCCATACTGTGGTCTCAAGGGTTTGAGTTGCAAAACTATAGGTACAAATATCTACTAGTTCGAGTTCTCGGGTCCTAAGGATGGGCTAGGGTTTTTGGTTTGCAACTATGGATTTTTTTTCCTTCAAAATCTTATGATTTCAACACCGAGATGCTTTAGGTACACGTTCAAGGCGTACCAAGGGAGAACTGAACTTGGTCGTGGCAAAAAAAATTAAAAACTCGATTGGGAGGTTCATCAGCATAGAGACTGACATTGTTGGTTAGGTCATCACTGATTCTTTGAGGATCTGTGTAGAGTTGGACATTTATGAACCCTTATAAGGATTCAGAAACTCAAGGGTGTGCCTCATGAGATGCAACTCGTTGATAAGAAGTTATCGGTGCTTTGTTTGTTCTTCGGAGTCATTTGGCATGGTAAGAATGAATGTCAGTGAGGTGGAGTGCACCGTTGGAGGAGCTAGTAGAAATTCACTACTCTATGTCCTTGACCGTTGCTCCAAATCCATCCCCTTTTAAAAGATGGTAGAGCGGAGGTCATGGCACTTTCCCGAGGACAGAGACGTGTCTGCAACGCTTGGTAACACCGCTAGGGGAAGTCACCAACGACAAATAAATGGTTGTGGAAAAATCTAATCATAATAATCGGATATTGTAGGAGTTGGACGTGATGCAATATGATCAAGCCCGCCGTAAAGTTCATGCGGGCGATGAAGGATGTTCGCCTTCCTTTAAAAGAGATTTAGGTGATAGAACATAAGGGAAAAGAGAGAAGACGGAGATATCAATAATGGTCTGATGGTGAAAGAATTGATAAAAATGATTGCCATAGACTCAAAAGATGGTGATGAAAACTCAATGAAGACAATTTATCCGACGGGGAAGTTAACGGAGGCGTCAGATGGACGGATTGAAATACATGCGGTTGATATAATGATGCCGGATTTGGGAATAAAAGATTATGAGTTCAGGGTAGATTCAAGAGGGTGGGGGGACTGCCCCAACCTCGGGTATGGTTGTGGAGACAATTCGGGCTAGCCTGGAAAAAAAATGAAAGCCCTAATTGTGTATGAAACGCCACAGAAAAAACATGGTGGATTTAGGGTTTCACTAAGCCCATTTTTGTAAGACATTTTGGTCCATTTTTCTACTATGAAAAAAACTCTGAACATGAAATTATCTCGAACTACAAAAAGGAGAAAACTCTAAAAATCACAAAAAATGTTGTCTAAGCCTTAATGTGACCAATCGCGCACCCTCAAGAAAGGAGGAAACAAGAAAGAGGAAAAGAGAACAACAACGACTATAGAGTTGGAACCCCTTGAAAAGAATGAATCATGAGAGAGATTCTGACCCGAGCCCCGATAAGGCATCCCAGGTCTCAGATTCATATATTTCGCCCTTGAAAAGAATGAATGAGGAGATAGATTCCGATGGTTCAGAATGTTGTTCCAACAAAGAAGGTAGAGCAGATATCGGCGATGCAACTACGAGGACAACATTGGCCATATCTACAGGTTTGGCAATTTAAAGTAGCATGAAATTTCTTTGTGAAGTTGGCCTATCATATAATTATAGAGAACCATCACTCTGTCATGAACTATATCTCCAGGGTGGGGCTATGGGGATGTAAATGAGTTTCTGGTTGAATTCGTGGAAGTTAAAATATTATGCACGACGCTTCTGTGTGGATTCGCTAGCTGCGATTGAGAACCTAATGACAAGAACTATGACGGTTGAAGAAAAGTGCTCAACTTGTGATTTGGAAGACGGAAGTGACAGCCATTTCATTTTTTGAATGTTCGTATGCAACCGTTGTATGGAGAGTGTTGGGTTTCATGGGGAGGCCAGTTACAAGAACAAGGGTTATTAGTGGTTTAGACAGCTTCCGACTAATACAGAGATAGCAAAGAGGGAGTTGATCATCATGGTTTGTGATTGTATTTTGTTCCAAAGAAACCGTTAGGTATTTGAAGATCAGATGTTAGACCTGAGTGTGTCAGAAACCGAGGTGCAGGCACATCTGATCTAGTTTGTGAAAGCAAACACATGGCTTGAGCAAGTTTTGTATAAGTAAACACATGGCCTGAGCGAGGCACATCTTATTCTAAGTTATTTAGTAGACGGTATAGATGTATATTTTAAGATCTATTCTTGTTCTTTTACTATTAATTTATTTTATATAAAATTAAATATGAATAGAAAAAAATCACAACTCACCAGTGTATCATAAGTGCTTTCTTCATTGAATGTAACTTTACAGACATGATGCCAGTTCATTTCCTCGTAGTTATCCATCACAATGACTTCTACAAAACTGGAAAGCACGTTGTTAGACATGCACAATTGGGAAGACAAAAGTGGAAGTAAAATGCATCAAAAAGTATTAAATTACATCTAAATAAATAAAAATTAAAGTGTGGATCGGTCTATATGCTATTTTACATTAATATTTAAATAGATAACAATTTATAAGATATATACTCCTAAGTTTCATATGAGCGATTGTAATTTTCGAGATTTACTACTATGGAAGGACACTGTTAGTTTGAATGTTTTCATTGAATTCACCTTTCAAATATTTTGTAAATCATAAAAATGTATTAAAAGAAATCTAAAATACTGAACTGAAATTAGACTGTACATTCTGGTCAAAAAAAATTTGACACAATCAAATAAATGTACAATATAATATAAAAGTGTACCGTAAAATTCGGAGTAGTTAAATAAGAAATTATTCTATAAAATATGGAATGTCAACTCTAGTGTAAATTTTAATTGATAATTCAAAACAAATTAATGTAAAATAAATCTCTTGGATGTCAAATTAAGCCATTTCATGAAAAAGCTTCTAAAAATTACGCTAACAGACAAAAGTAGCATGGGATGAATTTTTATAAATAATAAATGAATCAAGTTTATATGAAATTATACTGAATACAAATCTAATTTTCCCATAACAATCCCAACCTCATTATGGTTATTTTAACTAAGTTTAAAAACATTCTTATTAAAAATTAAATATACATTTTATAACATTTTATTTATTTCAAGTCAAATTTCATCCTAAAATTTAATTTACATGTCAAATACAAGGATGCCACATAGATTTTTATGTTTATGATATATCGTCAAATTATTTTTTCCTATTAAACCTTTTTAGGAAATATTAAGAATAGCATATAATACATTTACATATTAAACAAATTATATTAACTTAATATTTTCAACAAAAAATAACTATTTTTATGAAAAATTATTTTCATAGCTAATTATTTTTATATGTTTAACATTTAATTTCTTAACTTAATATGTATGAAATATTTTTTTATAATCACAATTTAATTAGTTAAAATAAATCATGTATATATATATGCAAGAAAAGTATTACTCATATCTTAATTATCATTCTTTTAAAATTTTAATTCAATTAAATTAGAAATAGACTTTAAACTGAAATGCCTTTTGACTATTTTTAAATCTAGAATAAGGTTTTGAGAATCTTATTCAAGATCTAGTTTATGAACAAATTCAAATCTTAACCCCGCATCATATATTTTACAGAAAAATTTATCAGTGATGAGAAAAAAAATATAAATAACATACCTTGTGTGTTGTGATTAGATCTAATCTTGAATTGATGTTATAGTGATCTTCAGGGCTACTCGACAAATGAAACGGTTGAAATTTGGTACTTCTATTGTCTTAAGGACAGTTCACTCCAACATTAAAGGAACTGAACTCTTGTACTTTCCCTGTTCCACAAGGGACTACGTTTTAGATCTAGTAGGGTTTTGCGAATCTTATTCAAGATTTAGTTTATGAACAAATTCAAATCTTAATCCCTGATAATTAAACATAAATTTTATAAAGAAATTTATTGTTGATGAGATTGTAAAAATTAAGTAATATACCTTTTGACTAGATCTAGTCTTTGGTGTTGTAGTGATCTTCTGGGCTACTCGACAAATGAAGCGGCTAAACTTCGGTGCTTGCACTGTTTTAAGGGACGGTTCAATCCAACACCAAAGGTGTTGAACTCTGGTACTCTGAACACCAAAAGGGACGAGCCGCACCCTTTTGATGTGATTTATTTTTTTGGTTTTGCAAAATTAATTAGACTATACCTTAAATTAGAGGTAAGTCGTTATATATAGGCTAGTGAATATGGGCCGAAGTAAGGGCTAGTGAGTCTGGGCTTATTGGAAGCATTTTGGGCTTATATGTAAGTAGTGTTAAGACAAATGTTAAACTACATCATACATGTCCGATAAAATGGAGATACTCCTTTTTTTTTTATTTACTCTCCTATCCCAACCAATATTATAGAGAGAAATTTGATGACAAATTAGTGATATTAAATACTACCATCAGAGAGCTCTGTTGGGTACCTAAAATCTTTTTTTTTCTTTCACCTTTCCTTAAATTTTCCGAACATCACTTCTCTTCTCTGCAAAATTTCACCCCACCTTCGATCATTACCCACCTGAACATGGTATACAACATCAAATTAGTTCCTCCAAAGAATTCACTGAAAATTTCACCAGCATAAAATCAATGGGCATCATCATCTAAGAGCACATGATTTGTCTTCCCTCTTTTCTTATGTTTCTCTCCGTTCGTTTTACTAAAGAATGTCAACTATGTTGTTGCAGAAAGGGGATCATTTTGGGAACAGTAAGTGACCGAAATTGAGTTGGTCCTATTATTTAGAACTAACCTCATATTATGCTATGTACATCACTATTTTTTTCCTCCAACCAAATTTTAACCCAACACTGTCATGAAAACCATCCAACCACCGAACTAGATTATGTTAGAATGCAATACTGAATGGCTGAATTGCTCATCTGAGCTTTCTGTATTCATTCATATAAATAGAGGTCTGTACAACTAGATTACCTAATATAACAGATAATTACAGAAAGAATATATTCTAAATATGCTAACTAATATTCAGTAAATATTCTATTTACTAACACTCCCCCTTAGTCGAAACAGGAGCAGAGCGAATGCAAAGACTAGAACGAAAATCTAGAAACAAAGGTGATGGAAGTCCCTTGGTAAAGATGTCAGCATACTGATGAGCCGATGGAACATGAAGAACACGAACCTGTCCGAGAGCCACCTTCTCGCAAACAAAGTGAATATCAATCTCCACATGCTTAGTACGTTGATGGTGTACCGGATTAGACGAAAGGTACACGGCAGAGATGTTGTCACAGTAGACCAAAGTAGCCCGCTGAAGAGGAACACGCAATTCACAAAGTAAGTTGCGCAACCAGCACGTCTCAGCTACAGCATTAGCAACTCCTCGATATTCAGCCTCGGCACTCGATCTGGAGATAGTGGGTTGGCGCTTGGAAGACCATGAAACGAGATTGTCACCAAAGTACACACAATAACCAGAAGTAGACCGACGAGTGTCTGGACAGCCAGCCCAATCCGCATCTGAGTAAGCAGTGAGGGCTGAGGTAGAGGATGCCTGAAGATGAAGACCAAGAGCAAGAGTACCCTGGATGTACCGGATAATCCGCTTGAGAGCCTGAAAGTGTGGTTCTCTAGGGTCATGCATAAAAAGACAAATTTGCTGCACGGCATAGGCAATGTCCGGCCTCGTGAAGGTGAGGTACTGAAGAGCACCGGCAAGACTGCGGTAAACTGAAGGATCAGCTAGAGGGAGCCCAACATCAGCAGCAAGTTTTGACTTGGTGTCCACAGGTGTAGTAGCAGGCTTGCACGAAGTCATCTTGGCGCGATCAATGATATCCCTGGCATACTTCTGTTGAGACAAGAAAAGGCTTGACTCGGATCGAGTCACAGAAACACCAAGAAAGTAACTCAGAGGGCCGAGATCCGTCATAGCAAACTCAGCACCAAGCAATGCTGTGAGGCGGTGAAGCAGGGCATCAGAAGAGGCGGTGAGAATGATGTCATCAACATATAAGAGCAAGTATGCTGTCTCATTCCGGAAGGTGTATATGAAGAGCGAGTGATCGCTCTGACTGCCACAGAAACCAATCCTGGAAAGATAAGTAGCAAAACGGTGGTACCAAGCTCGGGGTGCCTGCTTTAGCCCGTAGAGAGACTTGCGCAGAAGACAAACCTGGCCTGGATAACGCTGGTCCGAAAAACCAGGAGCCTGATGCATATAAACGGTCTCATGCAAATCCCCATGTAAGAAAGCGTTCTTCACGTCGAACTGGTGAATAGGCCACGACCGAGAGACGGCGATGCTGAGAATGAGCCGAATGGTAGCCGGTTTAACCACGGGACTAAACGTTTCATCACAATCCACTCCGACCTGTTGAGACTTACCGTTAACCACCAGACGGGCTTTGTACCTCTCAAGTGTGCCATCAGACCTGTACTTATGCTTAAATAGCCACATGCAGCGAACAATATTAGCACCAGCCGGCCTCGGAACCAAGTCCCAAGTACCATTTTTAATAAGAGCATTAAACTCATCATTCATGGCGGCACGCCAATGGGGGTCCTGCAGGGCTTGTAGCGGAGATTTAGGAAGAGGGGAGACTTGAGTAGAAGAAGCCAAGAGGTTGTAGCGAGGATTAGGTTTGGAAATGCCAGCCTTAAGGCGTGTCGTCATTGGGTGACGAGGAGGTGGAGGGGGAGGAGGTGGAGGAGGTGAGTGGGTAGTCGGACTGAAAGTGGGCGAGGACCGAGGTGGGGATGGTGGGGATGGCATGGGTGAGGTATCTGGGGAAATTTGATGAACAAGATCCAAAAGAATAGGTGAAGGATCAGATGAGGGTATATCATTGGTGGATGGTTGGGTAAAACCAGACGGAGTGGCGAAAGGAAAAGTAGTTTCATCAAACACAACATGTCTGGAAGTGATGACTCGATGTGAGTTAAGATCCAAGCAACGAGAACCTCTATGGTCGGGAGAAGGACCCAGGTATAAGCATGGAACGGAACGGGGAGCCAGCTTGTGAGGAGCAGTGGCTGAGGTGTTAGGATAACACAGACACCCGAAAGTCCGAAGATGTGTATATGTGGGTTCCCGATGATATAAGATAAAAGTGGGGGTTTGATTATTGATAGCTTTGGATGGCAATATGTTATGTAGGTAGGTTGCCATTTGGAGAGATTCGACCCAAAAACGATAAGGTAGGGAAGCATGGGTTAACAATGTACGGGTAATGTCATTGAGTGTGCGAAGAGCTCGTTCTGCTTTCCCATTTTGAGGTGAGGTTTGAGGGCAGGAAAAACGTAGAAGAACCCCTTTTTGGGCACAAAAGGCACGAAAAAGGTTGTTGTCAAATTCACCCCCCATGTCGCATTGGAAAGTTTTGATATTGGACTGGAATTGAGTTTGGATCATTGTATGAAAAAGCACGAATTTGTGGTAGGTTTCACACTTGTGTTTAAGAGGAAAAATCCAGGTAAAGTTAGAGTAGTCGTCCAAAAACAACAAATAATATTTAAACCCACTAGTGCTGGAAATGGGAGAAGTCCAAATATCACTATGAATTATATCAAACGGTTTAAAAGTAACAGTATGAGAAGGAGAAAATGGAAGACGTCTATGTTTAGAAATTTGACAAGAAGAACAAATAGCCGAACAAGTGAATTTATTGAAGAACGGAAATCTACGCTTGAGCTGGTCCAAAACATGATCGCCCGGGTGACCCAATCGAGCATGCCATGGCGGTGGCTGGGAAGCGACAAGGGCGGTGGGTGAAAAGGTGTTGGTGGTGACCGGGTACAAATCCCCAAGGCTATTACATCTCGTTTTGATTTTCCCCGACTCTAGGTCCTTGACAGAAAAACCGATTGGGTCAAACTCCACACTAACATTGTTATCAGTAGTAAATTTACGAACAGACACTAGATTTTTAACAATGTCGGGAGTATGTAAAACATTCTTTAGCTGATAAGATGGGCATGTGGGTAAAATTGCAGAACCGTGACCAATGACAGGAATATTATTTCCATTACCAACATAAATGGGAGCTAAATTACTCGAATTAAAATAGGTACGAAGGGTACCTGGATTTGCAGTGAGGTGAGAAGATGCTCCGGTGTCCATGTACCAATTGTCGGAAGGTGTTTGCAGCGAAGTCGTGCTGAAAGCCGGAGAAAATGCTGGTGGACTGGGCTGTTGTGGCCCAAAACTCTGCTGCTGGAGGGGCCCAAAATGCTGATAAGTTGGCCCAAGAATCGGCTGGCCCAGATGAGACCCAATTAGGGCCTGACCCGCGAAGTACCCAGGACCCGCGGCCTGACCCGCAAAGTACCCAGGACTCGCGGGCTGAAACGGCCCAAGGCCCAGCTGCTGGCCTGAAAGAAGTCCAGATCCCTGCGCCTGTGGAGTCTGCTGCGCCGCCGACGGGAAGATCTGACCGCCCGATGATACCGCGGCAGTAGGGTAAGCGCACGGCGGTGGGGCCCATCCACTCGGCCAAGATGCCGCCGGCGCCGTTGGGAACCAGGCCGCCGGTTGCATTGGTCGCGGACCTGAGTTGAAAGCTCCGGATGGCAGCCGATTTGTGCTGTTTTGGCCGGAATTTCGACGGCCGCGCGATCGGTTTCGACGAGCCGAGTTGTGCTCGGCACCAGTGGACGGTCGCGGAGTAGTGGCTGCAATCATGACATGGTTCTCCTCCATGTGGCGGCTCCGGCGAGATTCCTCCCGGGTGAGCATGCTCCGGGCGACGGAAAACGAAGGAAGAGGCGACATCTGACTGATGATGCTGCCAACAGTGTCGTATGATGAAGACAATCCGTTGATAAGTTGCAGAACAAGGCGTTGTTCGCTAACTGGGGCCTCGACATCTCCAAGCTGATTTGCCAGTGATTTCAGAAATTGGCAATACGCTGAGACGGAGGGAAAAGAATCTAAACGAGCATTGATGAAACGACTTTCGAGATCGGCTGCTCGAGCGGTGCTGTTGTCGTGGAAAATACCCTTGACACGAAGCCAGGCAGCACGCGCAGATGATCCGACTTGGATGACGGTGAGGAGAAGATCCTCGCTAAGGGTACCGTAAATCCAGCTGAGAACTATGGCATCAAGCTGGTTCCAAGTGTCTTCAGAAACATCAGAAGGTCGAGGTGAGCCGTCAATGTGATGAAGCACGCTGTGTGCGCGAGCAGTAATTTGGAAAAGTTCAGCCCATGTGTGGTATTGGACCTTATGGAGATCAAGAATAAGGGGAATTTGATTTCGGATGTTGGAGACAGATTGCGCGGAATGGAAGCTTTGTTTTGGTGGTGGTGGTGGTGGTGGTGGAGTCTGATCACCGGTGGGAGTAGTAGCCGAGGCCATAGGATCAAAAAGAGAAAAAGATACAAAAAAATTGATTAAGGCTGTGATACCATGTTAGAATGCAATACTGAATGGCTGAATTGCTCATCTGAGCTTTCTGTATTCATTCATATAAATAGAGGTCTGTACAACTAGATTACCTAATATAACAGATAATTACAGAAAGAATATATTCTAAATATGCTAACTAATATTCAGTAAATATTCTATTTACTAACAGATTACCCATATGTGGAAGAATGGGAAGTAATGTGCCATTTGAGTGACTATGTATTTTCTTAAATCATCAACCCTGACTTGTCCTACCCTCATCAAACATGTATCCCATATTTTATCCCTTATCTTCTACCACCAGAAATCTTGTCCAAAAATCATATAAAGATTTCTCGACCAAAACCTTGATTTCTAATTATGATTACGACTTGCTTACGTGGTTCCCTTCCTAGAAGACACGCAAAAGACCGTGGTGTTGATTTTCTTCTTAAGCATTATGTTGATGTGCTACTTCTTATTGGTCGGCGTTGGCGGTGTTTATTTACATCCATGACCATGATGTGTATGTAAATTTGATATGCACACATAATATGATAATGTTTATTGTACTGATTTTCTTTCCGACCGTAATTGATGTGATTGAGGTGGATTCAAAGAGATGTACTTGAAAGAGGCTATAAATTAAAGAGAGACATGATGATTCAACAAATTGGTGGTGGTCGTGTAAAGGAGAACTGCCAATATCATCTCATACGTCGCCGGTATCAGTCAATTTGTTTTAATGGATTTTGGGACTCTATCCAAAACAAAGTATCACAAATGTTAAAATCTACATTAAAAAATGACACCCATCAGCATTGTATGGACTGTCGTGAAAGTGGGTAAAAATTGTCATAGATGGATATTCCACTCCGACTAGTGGCCAAACAACCACTATCCAAATTACCAAAAAAATTGGGAAATAAATAAACTTGTCAACACCCAATCATAAGAGCCACCAAGTTCCGGAAGGGAAAGCAATACCCAATCTACTTTGTTAGTAGGGCACTCCGAGGGGCAGAGACCAAGTACACTGAGTTGGAGCAACTGGTTTTAGCATTGGTGCATGCATCATGGAGGCTTAAACCCTATTATTTAGAACTAACCTCAAGTGACCGAAATTAAGTTGGTCCTATTATTTAGAACTAACCTCATATATATTATGCTATGTACATCACTATTATTTTTCAAGAAAAAGTTTCCAAAAAAAGAAAGAAGGCCAAAGCTGATTCAGGTCTGCATGTATTAAGTCCTCTACCTCCTCCACCTGGATTTGGATTACCAGATCTGAACAGAAACCTCCCTGCCTCAGCCCCATCACCAGCTCCAGCCTCAGTTGATGTCAATCAGGCACTTGTATCCACTGTATTAGGCCTGCCAAGCACATATGTTCAAACTGCAAAAGGCTTGCCAAATCCAGGCAGGGCCGGGCCTGACGGAAGTCGGGTCGTGCCACGGCATAGGGCCTCACATCCGATGGGGCCTCAAAAAAATAAATTTCTTATATATTTAATATAAGTTTAACTACAGCTTTTAATTACAGAGGATAGAGTGCAGGCCAGGGAGCTGAGGGTCAAGGCACCAAAGTACGTGGTCCAAGGCGGGGAGCTGTACTAGAGAGGATACCTCCAGCCGTTGCTCAAGTGTGTATAAAGGTCAGAAGGCCAGCACCTTATCCGGGAAGTGCATGAGGGATCCAATGAGAGTCACCAGGGAGCCCGCACGGTGGCTAGGAAAATCCTAAGGCTGGGTTATTACTGGCCGACGTTGTTTAAGGATGCAGATAGATACGTTCAAGAATGTCTTCCGTGCCAAACCTTTGATGTTCCCCGGGAAGAATTAATAGAAGTTACAGGAGCCTGGCCATTCAGCAGACGGGGAATCGACTTGGTAGGGCCGTTCCCCACCGCTCCGGGAGGTACTTGATTGTGGCAATTGATTACTTCAGCAAGTGGGTGGAGGTAGAGCCGCTCACCAACATACGGGGGCTGACTTGCATCAAGTTTTGCTAGAAGAACATCATTTGCCGATTCGGTATCCCAAAGATCATAGTCACGGACAACGGGGCACCGTTTGAAAATGACCCCTTCAAGTCATGGTGCGTCAAGTATGGCATAGAACAGAGGTTGACATCTGTGTATCATCCCCGGGCGAATGGACAAGTAGAGGTCACCAACCGCACCATCGTCAACGGCTTGAAAGCCCGCCTGGAATGCACCCGGGGGAACTGGATATGGGAGCTGCCCAGCGTCCTTTGGGCCCATCGAACCACAGAAAGTTCAGCTACGGGAGAGTCCCCATATTGTCTGGTATATGGGTCGGAGACGGTAATACCCGCGGAGATTGGGATCCCGAGCTTTCGGACCCAATTCCAGCGTCCGGAGGAAGAATACACAGAACGGCACCTCGACTTGGACCTGTTAGAGGAAAAATGAGAGAATGTTGCGCTCCAGGAAGCAAAGGTTAAAAAGCGAGTGAAGAGGTATCACAACAGAAGGGTCCGGAAGGAGATTTTCGTTCTGGGGAATGGGTAATGAGGAGAAATGATAAGAGTCACCAAGTTCCGGAAGGGAAACTCGCACCCAACTGGGAAGGACCATACAAGGTGAATGAAGCTTACCCCGGAGGAAGCTATGTGCTAGAAGACAAGCAGGGAAAGGTGATTCCCAGAAGATGGAACGTAGCTTACCTAAGAAGGTTCTACGGGAAGTAGAGTGCCCCGTCTAGGCCTTAGCTATGAAGGCATGAATATGTCAGGCATGGATATGCCCCCACCACCCAAAAGCATGAATATGCTTAGGGGAAGCCCAAGCGCTTGGCCACGCTTAGGGCATAGAAAGATAGAATTGCAAAAGGAATCCATTGGTAGCTCCCATTCGGATGCCCCGCTAGGGAGGACCCGGAGCTCGAATGTAGCCCGGGGGCTAGAAGGTGTGATGCTTGTTTGCAAGAAATATTAATGAAAAATATCCATTTCAAAATTTTATTTGATTTACATTACGTTTACAATCAAATGAGTACATAAGAATACATAGTAGTAATTTCAACTATTACACTCCTATCTATGAACAATTAGATCCACTTGGGCCCTGAACCAGAAGCACCCTCCGGGTTACCCGGGCGAAAACCTCCCCCAAAAAACTGAGAAGATAGGATGTCTTCAGCAAAGCGGGCATCCGGAGCTTGGTTCCAAGCAAGCTCTTCCTCCAATTGCTCGGCCTCCTCTTCGTTCAACTCCGGGATAGGAACAACTACAGACCCTTCCGGGAGTGGCTCCGCCAGGCGCATCCTCCTAACCCCGGCAGAAGTAATGAACTTGTACTTTGGGAATAAATTGACCGCGCCTTTACCTTTCTCCTCTCGGCTGACGCGGGTACCCTCCACGGTCTTCATCCCCTTGGTAGTAACCCCGGAAGCGGCGATATCTTGAACGCGCCTTATCCTACTCGCTACTTCTTCTGGGTCGATTGACACAGACATATCCTCATACCTCTCGTATGCCACGTCTACTTCCACCCGGGTGAGAACCCGACAGAGACTAGGAGGGTAAGGTTCAACCTCCCCCGCTGCTTTCTTACGATGCCATTCTATGGCATCCAAATACGCCTCGTGAAGAGGAACTCCTTCTCCGAACTTCCCCGGGTTAGCCTCCATGCGTTCAATCACCCTACGAACCCCGGCAAGGATATCGGTGAGAGAAGATACCCCAACTAAACCAACCTTAAGGCCAAGAAGGTGATAAGACAGCCGGACTACCAGCAAAGCGTCTTGGAGAACTCTATTCCTATGGGTAAGGGATCGATTCTCTGACTCCAGGTCATGAATAAGCTTATTTTGCGCAGTCCGGGTCTCCAGGTTCTTAAGTTTCTCCTGTGCTCACTCGAGTTTGCCCTACATCATACCTAATTCCTTGGCGGTGCGATGCTGGGAATCGTCATGAAGGGCCTGGAGCTCAGCTATGGTTCGGTAGGAATTTAAGGCCTCCCTCATATGATCAGAAGCCAGGTCAAAGCAATGGTTTAACGACCCAAACTTGTTCTCAATAACCTTAAAAAATGACACTAATGCCTGGACAGACCCAAAATCGCGAAGGAACGCGCACAAACCCGCCTCGGACATGGCCCGGTCAGCCTGATTGCCCCCAAACCTCTAGTGCGCCAGCTTCCTTTGAAGGAATAAGCATTGGAGACACCCAGTCCGGGGAGGGAGAAGTAGGTACCAGAAGAAGAACTAGGGTGGGGAAATGTGTAAGGAACTGGTCCTCGCGGGAGAAGTTCCCCTAGATGGCGCTCAAACTACAAAAAGGAGAAAAAGACACTTTAATAAAAGTAGAACTTTTATTATCAAAATGGGCACTAAGCCCAAGTTCTACATATACCTCCTGGAGAGGCAAATTACAAGGGAAAAAAAAAGGAAAAATTACACCAAAAAGCTAAGGACTAGGATTATACATTGTCCGCAGCAGCCCCTTCCCCCGGAGTAGCATGAGCTCTCTCTAACCTCTGCTCCAGCTCCGCAAGGTCCTCAGCAGTCCACTCCGGGCCAAAATAAGTAGAGGCGTCCACCTTGGGCTCATCGGCTGGTCGCCCGAGGAATCTCACTCTCCGGGTTGCCTTTCGGGATTGGTATAGCAAGTCATCATGCCCCTCGCCGAGGCCCACGCGGAACTCGCCATCATCCGTCTGGACGGCCTGATATCCGAAGTTATCAGGCACAGCGCAAAACTCGTTGTAGCCCTCAGCCTAGTGAGGTGTCTCTGGAACAACCCCGTAAACATTGAACTCTTCAGGGCCGGGGTCAGGGCAAGAAGCCTCACCAACCTGCGGGAGCTTGATCTTCCTGATGTCAGAGGCGGAGGAAACCCGGGAGGACATCTCCAATGACTGCCACAGCTGTGGCACTAGGCTCTCCAAGTCAGCCTCCTGGAGGGCCCGCCAGCGGTGGTTCAGCAGATCATTGGCCTTGGGCCGGTAGTAGGATGCTTGAGCCTCAAGGCGAGCAGGCCCGGAAAGACAACCTCGCAGGCGGCTATACATCTCGTGGCAGGCATCGGCAATGGCCGCAACAGCAATTCCCTCCAGGACTCAAGTTGAGAAGATTTCTTGTCCTTCTTGAGAGAGTTGTACTTCTTCTCTGTTTCGGACAGCTTCTTCTCCCTCTCAGCTAGCTCCTTCTGAGACTTTGCGAGGCGGGATTTCAAGTCGTCCTGTTCGGCCAGTTTCTCCTTGGCCTCGCAGAGCTCCTTCTTCACCTTAGCGAACAGCCCGGCGCTATACCGGGAGTAAGTTCGGTTTAGCACCTCGGTAAACTGGGGATCTCCCAGCAGGGAATCAGTAAAAGTGATGCTCTGCGGAAAAGACAAAAACTAAGGATTAGACTACATATAAGAAGATTGAAGTTGTGCTGGGAGAATTACGAATAAATTACCTCTTCCTTCTCATCAGGGATGGCTTGAGAAGAGGCCGCTTGCAGAGGGGTAGCCTGGAAAGGAGGAGGAGGGGGAGCATCCTCCGACCTTTGCCGGGAGCGCAGAGGAGAACCCCCAAGCTCACCTGGCGATGGCCGCTTAAAACGGGAACTAACCCTGGAACTATAATCCGGGTGGCTGATGAGAGACTTAAGTCCATGGGCAGGGGAGGACCCGGAAGGAGCTGTTTGGACCACGGGGGCAGCCCGAGAGGAAGAAGATCCGGCGGGCTTCTAAGTGCGGGGGCGCTGTTGTTGCCGGGATTTCTGAGGAATGAGGGCAGAATTTTCGGCATGTGAGGGCCCGGGAGGGGGAACCATCTGTTACTCAGGAGAAACGGGTTGCCTCGAGCCAGAGTCTTCTTGTGAATGATTCTCCCCGGAAGGCCTCTCCACGTGAGTCATGGCGTCTATGTGCAAAGAGGGTTGAACTAAAACCAAAGAAACACATTTAAGATTTCGAACAGGAAAGCAAGTACAAGTAAAAAAAATGAGTCTATTTGTAAGGGAGTCAAACGGAGAATCCCGTGGTCATTGACTACGACAGCCGGGAGAGAAGATAATTGTTTTTTGTCCTCCGGGAAGAGGGTACTATTCTAGGAGAGCAGGGGATATAAGTTAGAGTTATAACTATAAAACCCCTTCTGAGAGTACCCCTTGGCCGACCGGGGTTTACTCATCATAAAATCCTTAACCCCAGTCCGGACAGAAAACGAAAAAACCCCGGTGATAGAAGAATGAGAACGTTGAAGGGCGTAGAAAGACCGGAAGAGGAGGAGGTAGAGAGGAACTGTGCAGTGGGCGCAATTAAGGAGGAAAGCCATTATTAGGACCACCACATTGGGGTGTAATTGGGCCGGGGACATCTGGTAAAAGTTAAAAATATATGTGAAAAGAGGAGAGAGGGGGATACTAAGGCCATATTGAAAATGAATTTTGGAGAGGGAAGCGTTTAGAGTAAAAGGGATAAAAGAACGCTTAACTAAGTCTAAAACGTCCATATTCAGAGAAGTGGGATCCCCGGAAACACCCGAGAACCGAAGGCTTGAAGGCCGCACCCCGTGGGTAGGTCTCCGGACAGTATCGTCACCAACATCTTCCTCAAATACCTCATCAGGGGGTTCCTCTCGGGGGGACTGGAATGCCCGGCCGGGGGTGAGCCCGCTTCAGTGAA
Source organism: Cruciata laevipes (assembly GCA_963678965.1). Taxonomy (NCBI): domain Eukaryota; kingdom Viridiplantae; phylum Streptophyta; class Magnoliopsida; order Gentianales; family Rubiaceae; genus Cruciata; species Cruciata laevipes. The sequence goes on from OY787637.1 coordinate 21,992,603, forward strand.
GGCCACCGTCCGGGGAACATTAAGTTCCTGGGACGTGCTAAAGGCCTCACAATAGGTACCCGAGGAGGAACCTGGAGACGGAATTAAATCCGCGGAAGTCCTGAATCGAGCTTCAAACTGATTCTGGACTCCCTCAGTATCCAAGGAAGAAGTAGTGTGATGCGGGGAATCCATGGCGAGAGAGAAGATTGGAGGGAAGGAAGAAGGAGAAAGGACTAGAGCTTACTTGATAAGATAAAGTGGAGCGTCTGGAAAATATGGAGAGAAAAATCTTGTGAAGAAAGGCTGGGTCTTTATATAGGTGGGAGAATAGAAAATGCCACCTCAAAAGGAGGAAAAGTAACTGCGGTGCGATAGACGAGGCAATGATTAATACAGAACAGAGAAAGGCGGCGCCCGAAGTTGGAACTCGCATAGGTGGGACCAACTCGCCGAAGAACATTTTTCAAGACCAGTCCCCCCGGAAGACTTAAGGCCGGATCACTGGTTTGGGGGGCTAGTGATAATACCGGCCCAGTGCCCCACTGGGCCTGGAGAATGACCAATGGCCCAAGACGAAAGGGAGCAACCTATTTCCCGCGTAGGCATGTCCGGACGAGCAAGAAGACAAAGAAAGTGACAAGGAGAAGTGGTCCTGATCCTTATCCAATACAGATTACCTTAACTATAAATACTAGTCCCAAATAGTGAATCAGGTATGTGACTTTCATCTCTCTATTTCTTATTAAGAGCATTTCCGTACGATTTCCTCCTCACCACTATCCCCATCTCATCATCACACCGGAGCCTCTTCCCCGGGAAGCCTCTCGGGGATTGTTTTGCAGGTTCGTCGCGGGCAAACACAGGAGGATCCCCGGATAGCGTTGACCTTCAGGAGACCGGCGGATTTTGGCAACATCAATCAATAAATTGAAATAGTTAAAATCCACATCGTAAGTTCAATTTCCATCCTTTTCCCACCAATCACAATCCCTTGGAGAAAAATCCGCTAACTAGCAATTGGGTAGGGGTAAGGGTAGGAAAATGTGAACGATAGAAAAGAGCGGGAAGAAGAATAAATGATTGGGAAAATGAATGTTTATTAGTAGATGGAGAGACACTCGTACTGAAAGATTTATTTTTTACACATTTATAGTTTGAGATCATACTAGCAGTACTAGGAAACCCCCCTATACGCACCGGTTTACAGCAGCGCTCTATCGAAACCGGTGCTGGATCCCCATATAAGCACTGGTTTATAGCAGCGCTTCACCGAATCCGATGTTGGAAGTACAACAATCACCGGTTTATAGTAGCGCTCCACCGAAATTGGTGTTGTAAGTACAATAAGCAACGATTTATAGCAGCGCTCCACCAAAACCGGTGCTGGAAGTATAATGAACAACGGTTATAGTAGCACTCCACCGAAGTCGGTGCTGGAAAGTACAATAAGTAGCGGTTTTTAAATGAAATTTTCATGGATCGGTTACAAATAAACCGTTGCTAACATTTATTTCAAAAATATTTATTTCACAAGCATTTCCTTATAGTGTTTGGTTAGGTTCTTACGCTTCCTTTATGTATTGGACCTTTATGTATTGGAATAGGTTCTTAGGATTCCTTTATGTATTTGGGATAGGCAATATACAATTACATACTATAGATTAGCATTGATTATAACTTGTGGGTAGGCAATAAAAAATTCGAAGCACCTAATTAACACACTTTCAAAATACTCTAGGAAGCATACATCAACACATACAAAAAAAAAATCAAAGTTACTATGCCGGTTTTTCCCTGAATTAATTAATTTCACCAAACATGCTTAATAAGAAAAAGTACAATACATTTCTTTCAAAAAACAAAATGCAATAAATGGACTTAGCAAATCCCAAATAAGGTGTACATTAGATATTCCTCGTTGCAAATATAATAAGAATACATAAAGCAAAAACTAAAACTCCGATGCATTAATTTATACAGCCATTTTAAGACTCTCTTAGCTATCCGCATCCAAATCTCCAACAACCACCCAAGAAAAAGAAAATGAAGGAACTGATCTTCCAAGCACATCATATCACTAATATATTAAGCTGTTAAACAGTAATTAATGGAGGTGATCCCAACTAATTAAACTAATGGATTTGCAGCAGATGCTCCATATCCATTCATCAATCCAGGCCATGATGAAGATCCCACCCCATTAAAATAGTCAAAAGAGTGATCCTTTCCGTTGATCATGTTCTGATGATGATGATGATCATGCCATTCCAATGCCAGATGCTTAGAATTTGGCTTCACATCCATCATCAGCCCACCAATACTGTTTCCATGATCCTGATGATCATCAGTTTCATATGGCATCATCAGATTCTGAGAATGATTCTGCTGCTGCTGCTGCTGCTGATGATGATGATGATGATGATTCCCACTGTCCAGATACATCGCGAAAGGAGACTGCGCTGATGAACACAGGTTATGAAAGTTAGGGCTCTGATGCATTGCTCCAACGTGGCTGTCATCGGAGCTGAAACCTCCGACCATGAAATCGATCGGCATCGGAACATGGCTCTCCGGCAGCATGAAACTGTTGTTAGAATTACCCAGCATGCTGCTGCCAAACTGATGATGGTGAGAGAATCCCATCTGAGGAAATGACAGCTGCAGATTATCGTGGTTAATGTTGCTGCTCTGATGGTCGTGGTTGCCTAGGATCGGCGGAGATCCGAGGTTTTGTGGCGGGTTGTTGTCGTTGGCGCCGTTTGATTTCTTGTTGGAGGAGACTTTCTTGTTTTTCCGGCAGCCGCCGCCGACAGGGATGTTTCTGAGGGTCCCACCTTTGGTCCAGTACCTGCGACAGGTCTTGCAGAAGTACCTCGGCTGGGACAAGCTGTAGTTGTTGTAGTAACAGAACTTGGTGTGCGTGGAGTCGCACCTAGGGCACTTGAGCGCCTGGTCGTGCGGCGGCCGGAGTCGCCTCTCCATCAGCGGCCGGGAGGAGCACGTCAGCATGTCGCCGGACGGAGACGAGGAAGAATCCATTCCTGTCTGATCCTCGTGAATTGTGCCCTGACATTAAATTTAGCAGAAAAAAAGGATGGATTTTGCTTTAGTGGGAACTTGTCAGAAAGATGAATATTAATGCATTATAGGGGTGCCATTCTTCACTTGTCATTATCCTGTTTTTCCCTTTTTGGGGTGGTGAAATGAGGTGTGAAATAAAAGGTGAAAAAGAAATGAGGTAAATTTGAAAATTCTATAAAAGTGGTGCAATTTGGATTAGCTTTATCATGTGTAGCTTTAAATGGCTAATTTAATCAACAAGATTCTTGCAGTGTGAGTGAAGGATACTTGTTCTTTTGCTTATTATATATCTCCACTCTCTTTTCACACTCTTAGATCCAGATTTGGTATCAGAATGACTCACACACAGTTCAGAATTATTAATAGTTAAGGTACTGGAAATGAAACTAAAACTGATCTCCATGCACTTTTCCTTTACTACATATAATTAAAATATCATTTTTTGAACGAAAATTACAGATGTGAATTGTCACAAATAAAGACAATTTACAAGATTTTGTATGTCTCTCATGTGTATGTACGTAATTGTGCAAATACAGCGGCCACTTTAAGAGACTGAGGTTTCACATTATTTTAGCCTCAAAACTGGAAAAATCAAATCTTTAGACAAATTTCAACCAAAGCGACTCAAAAATAGACCATGAAGAACAGCATTTATTTAACACACTGCATTTACAAAGCTATTAATTCCATCTATCTCATTTCAAAACTTCAAGAAATCCATTTCAACTTTTCAATGTTATAATACAAAAGCATGGGGAAATTGCATGGCTATCACAGACACAGTCACACACACAAGAAAGGAGGAATGATGAGACAGAGGTTGTACCTGTAACCAGTCAGATGAGTCCATGCAGACTTGAAGGGAAGTGAGAGCCATGAGATTGCTAAGAGGTGTAAAATGCTGATCAATTTGCTGGTTTCTGAAATGCTGATCAAGAACTTATTTGAGTTTGGTAGCTAAAATTCAGAGGATTTGCAGGTTTGCAGGCATCTTAACTTGAAGGTGACATTAGCTTGAGGAGTGTGTGTATTGTGTGTGAAGTGAGTAAGAATGAATGGTATGTATCTAAGAAGAGAAGGGCAGTAAGTAGTAGCAGCAGCAGTAGAAGTAGAAGAGTGGGATTTTGGTGTTGGAATTGGAGGATGCGATTTGTGAATAAGAAGGAAGAAAAAGGCACTTTGTGGGCCCCACCATCGTAGGATCCACAATTTCAATTTTCAATCCAAAGATTTGTTTTTGGATTTTGGTTGTATAAGAGCTAAGCTAGCTAGCCTCGATTTTACTTTGGGTACGTCCATAGGAGAGTACGTAGGAGATATTTTGTGGTTGGTGAGGAAAAGCTTTGTTTTTTAAGAATGGAAATACTTCATTTTCAAAAGAAATATGAAAAATATAATTTAAATATATTTCATCACTCTAATTTAGATAAATGATATTAATTAATTTGGATCAATGATATTAATGGTTGTTCTTGAACTTTGGAACTATATATATTTATTTATTTATTTTTTTAAAAAAAATAGTGGTGACCCAAGCCAATTAGAATTACACGTAATTCTAGTATCATTCCAAAATAATAAGCTTGCCAAATGTGACCATTTGGATCACTAAAGTGAGTTTGGATTAACATACAGCCATGAAGTTTAATTTAGATATCTTGTAATAAGATATGAGTGTTAGTGTTGAGGTTTGAATTGTGATTTAGATTTTTATTGCGACGATGATGATGAAGGTAATGTTTGGTTGCCGGTGAAATTTTAATTGCTAACGATGAACGGAGGGTATCATAATCCGACGAACCTCTCGTGGAACCAATTTCCAATAGTTACGCAAGTATTTCCTCCAACAGTTATAGTTAAGTTTTGATTAGACATTTGCCTAAATTTCTCCAGCATCATGTCATGTGGTTGCCAATTCGCCACACTACGCTGCTGATAGAAATAAACGAATTCGTGCACGTTCGATGCTATCCATTTCATTATTTCTAACAAGAATGAAGAAACAATGTCACATTAGATTCTGATTACAATTATTTGAAGGTAATTTTAGGAGTCAAAATTGTGATTTTAAAAAGACAAAAACAAACATGCTTAAGACTTTTACCGTAAATGTAGTCGTATTTGAGGATGCTCTTTAGCAATAGAGAGGGGAATACCATCACTTTTTTAGACATCTGTCTTTACACAAACCAACTACTATTATCAATCGGTTAAAGTTGCCGTTGTTGAGTTTCAACCCCGTCGCCGCTATTATATTTTAGGTTGCTGGTCTCATATGGACCGATTCAAGACTGAGATTCGGTGTGAATTTGTACGAAATAACAGTAATGTACCAAGGATTATGAATGATTAAGGAAATTGACGGAAAGATCAAGCAAAATGAATGAAATGTCAAATTAACCGAAAGATCAAGGTAAAAAAGGAGTATTCAAGAGAACTGACCGAAAGATCAATCAAACTGAATAAAAGATCAATCAAAATCAATAAATGATCATTCCCCACCCCTTGATTTCCACAAGACATGTATCACCCACCACTCTCTCTTTAGAAATAATTATCAAAAAAGAGATTGTAAATTTCGTTTAAACTTAAGTTTATTGTTTTAAATTAGTTTGCAAACCAGAATTTGGTCATATTTTAAATCTCAAAAGGGATCTGATGATGAGATTATAAAAAAGAAGAATATTAAATTGAGAATGTTTTTATTCCATAATAACAGTTAAAAGCGACGGGACAGAAGGAGAGAATAACCTCAAGTATTCCAGCGTCGGTGACAACTTCAGGCGGGGCCCGGCCCGACGTCGTCGTCAAATATTTCCAGCGTTTTCAGTGGGCCCGAAACACAACTTGTTCTCTAATTAACGTCTACGGCTGAGATTGAAAGTCTTCTTCAATCGGATGGCTGGATGGCCACCCCAGTACTTGCTGCTACGTCACGACGTCGTATCCTGCGGTCCAATTTTGCGGTGACAAATTGAGAGGAATATTTGGGTTCTCGATAAAGACAATTACCCCAAACATGTGGGGCCCCATACCATCCTCTTCTCACAAGCAAAGGATAAATTCCCTTCCCACGTGGCACACTCTCTGTTGACCACGTGCATCTTAGGTTTACTAGGATTTTGGTGTGGCGAAGTACACAAAACTGTACAAGGAGAATAATCAGAATATTATCACAGTCACAATCTTGTTTATTTAATTTTAGAGCATTTTGAATGTAAGTATCTAAATCTTAGCCCACGTAAATTGATTTTGTTTTAATTTATATCATTTTTTGCTCCCCAATTTTCTAATAATTGTATTATTTGAAATGATATCATTCTTAAGAAAGGGGGAAAAAATATTTTATTATATTTAATTAAAAATTAAATTATTTTATTAAAATTATTCCAAATTCATGAATAATCAGTAAAATTTTACGTTAATCCCACCAACAAATTTTTTCTAGCTAGTTCCATCCCTGTATACTGATGTTGGCTAAATTTGAATTAATGGAGTGTAATATATAATTGACAAAATTAATAGTGGAAAAGAACTCACAATGCGATTAAAATGTATTTTGTCTTAATCTAGTGGATCTCAACACAAAAGCAAAACGTATTAAAAATGGCTAAAAGGATAAAATTTTGGGATACCAACTCATGACAGTATTGCTTTCTTGATCGATCAAGCAGCATGCACCTTTCTTTCCCTCGCATTTAACTGAAAGAAAATGCTGCGAATTTATATATTTTAAATTATAACACTTTCTGGAATTGATTTTTGATAATTGAAACACTTTGTGGTGATCAACAATACTGATAATATAGGTACTATTAAATATTAATTACTCGATATAAAGGGACGTTGATTAATAGTGAAAGTCGGTTTACATTTACCGTACGTGAACCGAAAAATAAAGGGCGCGAAAACGATAAGAATAGAAGAAAACTTGAGAGTGAAGCTATGCCGTCTTCAATTTGAATGCAGGCAGAGAGGTAGCTTTTAGATCAGGTTAGCGCGGATTAAGAGAATCTGCAGGAAATTATGTATTTTCTGGAAACTTTGAATCACACAGACAATTGTGCTTCCTTTCTTCTCATGCAAGCCTGTCGTACCCATAGTAGGCACCACCTCACTTAATTCAAATAAAATCTCAAATTTATGATCAATCAATATAGGAACTAATAAATGGGAAATAAATTAGAAACTAGATTAAAATTAGCTAGAAGGGACTGCAGCAATGTAGGAGGAAGGTCGATGAGAGAAATTAAAATTATGTTTAAACTATATATTTATCTGAGTATTTGATTTTACAAATTCTCATTTGAAACATATGTCTTTTTGAAGAGACCAGAGACTATAGCTGCTTTTTAAAAATTATATGTACAAATTAAAAAATGCGCCTAAATATAGGGACCTAGTTGCAAATTTAGTTTTCTTCTCTCTGCCTCTACTTCTCTCCCGTGTTTGATCTTCTATGATTTTTGTTTGATCTTTTTATAGACTCTACATTCTCTCCTGCGTCTTATCTTCTATGTTTTTTGCTTGATCTTTTTCTGCCTCTGCCTCTGATCTTCTATGCTTTTTACTTGATGTTATTATGTTTGATCTTTTTTATCTTTTCTTTGATATTTCTTAGTTATCACTTGAGTTTGATTATTTTGAAGTAGTAACTTGATCTTCTATACTTTTTACTTGATATTTTTTTGATTGATTTTTTTAAATATTTTTCAGTTATCACTTGATTTTGATCTTTTTGAAGTAATGACTTGAACTTCTATGTTTTTTACTTGATTTTTTTCTTCTTGATTTTTTTATTATTCTTTTATGTTTTTCAGCTTTCACTTGAGTTTGATCTTTTGAGGTAATGACTTGATCTTCTATATTTATTAATTGATCTTTTACGATTTGATCTTTTTAATTTTTTGTTTGATCTTTTTCAGTTGTCACTTGAGTTTGATTTTTTTCAGTAATAACTTGATCATCTATGTTTAACACTTGTCATTTTTATGTTTGATCTTTTTTATATTTTCTTTGACCTTTTGCAGTTTTGACTTGGACTTTTTATTTGGCTAATTTTAGCTTTTCATTTGGTGTTTTATATTATTGATGTTTAATAATTAATTTGATTTCTTTAAGTAATAATTGATTTTCCAAACATATATTTTGATGAGGCACAATTTTTGTCCCCTGCTTTAAAGTTGCCGGGAGTGAATGCATTTTCCGCAAATATGCAATTTGAGCGAAAACCGACGTAATATATGGATTGGAATTCAACAAAAACCTTTCCCACGAATATCCCACTGAAATTAGAACTAAACCAATCCAAATTTGGTCAGATTTTGTCATCGGCGTCGAATTTCACATCAATCCAAATTTCGAGTTTGCCGTCGAATCAACTCAAAGGACAGCAGATCAGAGTCCAGCGACAAGAGAATCTCCATCGAATGAAGTGTGGTTGTTCAACGGCGAGCGGGGAGGGAAAGTCCGGCGGATTTCGTCAAAGAAGAAAGGGGTATTTCGCCCGGAGAAGAAAGAGAATTGTGATTCTAATCATTTCGAGAAAATAACATTTGATTCCCTGAAATTTAGCCAAATATGGCTATTGCGCCAAAAATGAAATTATTACAGAATGACCCCGAAACTATAAAAACTCATATTATGATGACTTCTTTTACCATTGGTCTCCACTGAAGTCTCACTCAAGATCTTCTTTTAAAGGTTTTAGGGATTATATCAAACATTTTACTCTTTATTTCATGTTTATTTTTTTCCCTTCATGTAAGCCCAAATTACTTACATATAAGCCCAAAATACTTCCAATAAGCCCCGACTCATTAGCCCTTACTTCGGCCCATATTCACTAGCCTATATATATAACGACTTACCTTTGATTTAAGGCATAGTCTCATTAATTTCGCAAAACCAAAAAAATAAATCACATCAAAGGGGTGCGGATAATCTCTTTGGTGTTCAGAGTACCAGAGTTCAGCACCTTTGGTGTTGGATTGAACCGTCCATTAAAACAGTGCAAGCACCGAAGTTTAGTCGCTTCATTTGTCGAGTAGCCCAGAAGATCACTACAACACCAAAGATTAGATCTAGTCAAAAGGTATATTATTAAAAAATTTATAATCCCATCAACGATAAATTTCTTTATAGAATTTATGTTTAATTATCAGGGATTAAGATTTGAATTTGTTCATAAACTAGATCTTGAATAAGATTCGCAAAACTCTACTAAATCTAAAACGTAGTCCCTTGTGGAACAGCGGAAATACCCTTAAAACAGTAGAAGGTATGTTATTCATATACATTAGATCTAGTCACAACTCACAAGGTATGTTATTCATATTTTTTTATCCCATCACCGATAAATTTCTCTGTAGAATATATGATTCGGGGTTAAGATTTGAATTTTTTCATAAATTAGATCTTGAATAAGATTCGCAAAACCCTATTTCAGATTTAAAAATAGTCAAAAGGAATTTCAGTTTAAAATCTATTTCTAATTTAATTGAATTAAAATTTTAAAAGAAGGATAATTAAGATATGAGTAATACTTTTCTTGCATATATATATGATTTATTTTAAACTAATTAAATTGTGATTATAAAAAAACTATTTTATACATATTAAGTTAAGAAATAAAATGTTAAATATATTAAAGTCATTAGCTATGAAAATAATTTTTCACATAAAAATAGTTATTTTTTGTTGGAAATATTAAGTTAATATAATTTGTTTAATATGTAAATGTATTACATGCTATTTTTAATATTTCCTAAAAATGTTTAATAGTAAAAAATAATTTGACGATATATCATAAATATAAAAATCTATGTGGCATCCTTGGATTTGACATGTGAATTAAATTTTAGGATGAAATTTGACTTGAAATGAAATAAAATGTTATAAAATATATATTTAATTTTTAATAAAAATGATTTTAGACTTTGTTAAAAATAACCATAACGAGGTTGGGATTGTTATGGGAAAAATAGATATGTATTCAGTATAATTTCATATAATTGATTCGTTTATTATTTATAAAAATTCATCCCATGCTACTTTTGTCCGTTAGCGTAATTTTTAGAAGCTTTTTCATGAAATGGCTTAATTTGACATCCAAGAGATTTATTTTACATTAATTTTTTTGAATTATCAATTAAAATTTACGCTAGAGTTGACATTCCATATTTTATAGAATAATTTCTTATTTAACTACTCTGGATTTTACGTTACACTTTTATATTATATTGTACATTTATTTGATTGTGACACATTTTTCTTGACCAGAATTTACGAATTCAGTCTAATTTCAGTTCAGTATTTTAGATTTCTTTTAATACATTTTTATGATTTACAAAATATTTGAAAGGTGAATTCAATTGAAAACATTCAAACTAATAGTGTCAATAAATCTTGAAAATTACAATCGCTCATATGAAACTTAGGAGTATATATCTTATAAATTGTTATCTATTTAAATATTAATGTAAAATAGCATATGGACCGATCCACACTTTAATTTTTATTTATTTAGATGTAATCTAATACTTTTTGATGCATTTTACTTCCACTTTTGTCTTCCCAATTGTGCATATCTAACAACGTGTTTTCCAGTTTTGTAGAAGTCATTGTGATGGATAACTACGAGGAAATGAACTGGCATCATGTCTGTAAAGTTACATTCAATGAAGAAAGCACTTATAATATACTGGTGAGTTGTGATTTTTTCTATTCATATTTAATTTTATATAAAATAAATTATTATATAACTTGAGATAAATTAATTGTAAAAGAACAAGAACAAATCTTAAAATATACATCTATAATGTCTACTAATAACTTAGAATAAGATGTGTCTCGCTCAGGCCATGTGTTTACTTATACAAAACTCGCTCAGGCCATGTGTTTGCTTTCGCAAACTAGATCAGGTGTGCCTGCACCTCGGTTGCCGACACACTCGGGTCTAGCAACTGATCTTCAAATACCTTTCGGTTTCTTTGGAACAAAATACAATCACAAACCATGATGATCAACTCCCTCTTTGCTATCTCTGTATCAGTCGGAAGCTGTCTAAACCACTAATAACCCTTGTTCTTGTAATTGGCCTCTCCAAGAAACCCAACACTCTCCATACAACGGTAGCATACGTACATTCGAAAAAACAAATGGCTGTCACTTCCGTCTTCCAAATCACAAGTTTAAGCACTTTTCTTCAACTGTCATATTTCTTGTCATTAGTTTCTCAATCGCAGCTAGCGAATCCACACAGAAGTGTCGTGCATAATATTTTGCCTGATGCTGAATCCTTAACTTCCATGAATTCAACCAGAAACTCATGTCCATCCTCATAGCCCCACCCTGGAGATATAGTTCATGATAGAGTGAGGGTTCTCTATAATTACATTATAGGCCAACTGCACAGAGAAATTCCCGCTGCTTTAAATTGCCAAACCTGTAGATATGACCCATGTTGTCCTCGCAGTTGCATCGCCGATATCTGCTCTACCTCCTTTGTTGGAACAACATTTTGAACCATCGCCTTATTCCACCAGCATTTATTCGTGTTAAACATATTAGTTATCGTTGACAGTTCTTCCAGAACCAAGTGTGATTGATGCAGATGTGCTGGAGAGCTCATGTAAGAGATGAGCTGAGCGCCACTATACATGGGTCTTGATATAGATGTTTTTTCGGTTTCTCAAAGGCTCGAAACAAAAAGAGCGAACATTGCAACAGACTCGGCTACCATTGTTTCAATCGTTAAAAACCCTGATTCTTCCCATTGGGAGATTAAGGGCATTCTGTCCGATATTAGCCACATTCTCAGCTCATTTACCGAGTGTAATTTCATCAAAGTCAGACGTGGCGTCTTTACATGAATAACACGATATGGCTTTTAGTCTTGGTAGGAATCTATGTAACCATGTACTTTTTAAGTTAATCATATAAGTTGATTTTCAATAAATATGTTTCAACTTAAAACCGAGGCTACCTATCCGAGACCAAGGGAAAAATCTATTAATCTGAGATACGAGACGCCTTACCTGGCGGTTTGGAATCTATCTCATCGAGCCCGAGGTAACCTATATGTGGCCAATGGAAAAACCTATTAATCTGAGACCCGTGGCGTCTAACCAGGGCCCGGGTTAGATTTATATAATAAGGAACCCGAGTTAAAATCTATCTAATCGAGCCCGAGGCCACTTATCTGAGGCCAAAGGCAAAACCTATGAATCCAAGACCTGAGGTTCTTTACCGAGGTCAGGGTCGGAATCTATCTAATCGAGCTCGAGGCCACCTATCTGAGGCCAAGGGCAAAACCTATTAATTTGAGCCCGGGGCGCCTTACCGAGGCCCGAGTCAGAATCTATCTATTAGAGCTTGAGGCCACCAATTCAAGTCTAAAGGCGAAACCTTATTAATCTAAGACCCGGGGCGCCTTACCGGAGCCCAGTCACAATCTATCTAATCAATCCCAGGACACCTATCCAAGGCCAAGGGAAAAACCTATGAATTTGATACCCGAGGTGCCTTACCGAACCCCGGGTCGGAATCTATCTACTTGAGCCCAGGGGCACCAATCCGAGACCGAGGGCAAAATCTATGAATCTAAGACTCGTGGTGCCTTATCGGCGCCTGGGTCAGAATCTATCTAATCGAGCTTGAGGCCAACTATCCGAGGCCCAAGGTGAAATCTATGAATCTGAGACCCCGGGCGTCTCACCAGGCCCATGTCAAAATCTATATAATCGAGCCTGAGGCTACCTATCTGAGACCAAGGGCGAAACCTATGAATTTGAGACCTAGACGTCTTACCAGGGCCAGGGTAAGAATCAATCTAATCAAAATTGAGGCCACCTATCTGATGTCGAGGGTGAAATCAATGAATCTGTAACCCAGGGCGCCTTACCGGAGTATGGGTCGGAATCTATTTAATCGAGCATAAAGCCAACTATCTAAGGCCGATAGAGAAATCTATGAATCTGAGACCCATGGCACCTCACCAAGGCTCGGATCGGAATCTATATAATCCAGCCCGAGGCAACCTATCTGAGGCCATGGGCGAAATCTATAATTTGAGACCCATGAAGCCTTACCGGGCCCGGGTCAGAATATATTTGAGGGTGAAAACTATTAATCTGATACTCATGGCGCTTTTATTGGGGCATGGGTCAAAATGTATCTAATTGTACCCAAGGCCTACTATCTGAGGCCGAGTGTGAAATCTATTAATCTGAAACCTGAGGCGCCTTACCGGGGTAATGTTTAGCCTCATTGTAATTGGTAAAAAATTTGTTGATGTACAATTCTTTTTGATATATTTGCAACATTCACATTTGTTTAATTGTTATTTTTCAACTCAGTGATCCAGGAGTTAGACGAGCTGAATATTTATTGTACTATTGAGTAAAACCCACACATGTAATTATTCAACATCCCACCACTATAACTTATCCCTCATCCTTCATGTAATTTTTACAGAATTTGATAATATATCTTTAAATGTTGATATTCAAAACCAATATTTTCTTCTTGAGCCTCTAAACTAGGTTCCATGTGATTAGTTTCACCCCTTATAATATAGTGTATTAATTTGTGGATTGTAAATCCAAAATATCCATGGGACTATTTTATTACACATGCATATCTTCTCTGACATGGCGTTTCTTTTGATATTGATATAAGTAATGACGTGTTCTTATTTTGTTACATCTTTTGGCATATTTTACACAGAGATTGTCGTTAGTCCCTACAACAAATGCAATGGATAAGTTCAAAGATGGGGTGATTTTAAGAGATGTCTATGGAAATAATTGGCCTGTCAAAGTTGAAATCATTGGCAGTGCCATGTTATTTCTTGATGGTTGGAGATCATTTTCAAAACATAACTACTTGGAAACTGGCGATGTGATACTTTTTAGAAATATTGGAGCTCCTATATTTGATGTGAGGATATTTGGAAGTGACCATTCCGAAAAGAAAGGAATAGGTCGTCTGATATACATGGGAACAACTCAAAAATCAGCTGGAGTTGGGGAAGACGATAAGTATGAGTTCAGACCCGATAATCATTCTAAATGTGAGTTAACTCTCCCATATATCTTATCAATATAACTTTCTGAAGTTATAATACTAACCAAAATTTATTTTTTCAATTACATATAAGAAATTCAATTTATGTGGTTAGAAATATAATTTGAATGTATTTAGTATATATACAAAAGTATATAATTCAATTAAATCTTCGTAAAGCTCATGAAAAATTGATTAACAAGTTAGGCTTGGGATACATGTAAAAAACTAGTGCAAATATTTGTGTGGATAGGTAAACATATATTGTAATCATATTGATTTTAAGGCCCTGTTTGCCAGTGCTTATCTGTAGATCAGTTCAGTTCAGTTTAGTGAAATGAAATTTGATGAAATTCAGGTTAATTCGGTCATGCTGATTCCATTTTTCAATACATCAATTTTACTTCATTTCAGTTCAATTCAGTTCAGTTCAGTTTAGTTCAGTTCAGTTCAGTTCAGTACCATCAAGAAATAAGCTCTAGCAAACAGGGCCTAAATCACTTTAGAGAAATTTAAGTTATATTATCACAATCATATTTTCCTAAACATGTAATTCAATCATATAAACAAATTTGGGCTATTACGTAAGTAATAAATTATTTTTTACAATTCAAATTAACTTCATAATGTGATTCAATATTCATACCCTCTATTTACTTACATTTCTCGATTCAGCTTACTTGAGAAGAGGGGAGGAAGTAAACATCTATGGACATGCCCTGAGTAAAACAGGAAAAACTTTGGATCCCTTGGGCCGAAGACTTTTTAAACATCATCCTGATCAAAAGCCTGACAATCCTTTTTTTGTCACGTGCTTGAGGGAGGAGAGGAAGAGTGCACTGGTAGGTCTTTTTTTCATGCTTGCATTCATATTTAATACTATATGTTATATATAGTGGGAATAAGTGATGACTTAATGTTGAATTTCATCCAATATAATGTTGCAATCATCATTTCCATATATTAATGTTTTTAGAATAACTTGGAATAAATTCAAAAAAAAAAAAAAAGAATAACTTGGAATAGACGGTCTATATCCTATCAAAATATAGACCAAGATCATAAACATAAAAATAAGAATTGAAGGTCCTTAATTTGCAATTTTAAAAAATCGCACCCAACGTGTCTCTAACTCATTTAAATACTTGTGGACCCCACAGTCCCATTTACTTTACATTGTGGTACATTTTCTAGCCTTTATTTCTAATGGTATGTATGCACGATTTTCTTCCTTTTTAAAAAATGCTTTTTACTTTTAATTTAAATTTAATCAGGGGCGGCCCCGGTACATTGCGGGCCGTGCCCCGCACAGGGCCCAAAAATTTTAGGGCCCAATTTTTTAAAAAATGTATTATATATGTGTATTTTTTTAAAATATTTTTAATTATGTAGTTGAATTTGTGTTTTTGTAAAGGGTCTATATAAATTTGGGTCTTATGTTTTCTGAATGGCCCAATATATACTATTGTTTATTAATTATTTGGGGGGTATTTTACATATTTTTAATGTAGAGAGCCTAAAATCGAAATTTTGCACAGGGCCTCAAAATACATTGGACCGGCCCTGAATTTAATAATAAAACCTTTTAATATAAAAAGAAACTTACTTTACAACCTTTATATTTAAATTTAAAATATTCATGTTTTAAGTTATAACCTTTATGTTCATGTTTTAACTTATAATTTTTATGTTTGTGTTTTAACTTATATCCTCTATGTTTAAGTTTAAAATGTTAAGGTTTTAACTTATAACTTTTATGTTCATGTTTTAACTTATAACTTCCGTGTTCATGTTTTAACTTATAACTCTCATGTTCATGTTTTAACTTATAATCTTTATGTTTAACTTTAAAATGTTCATATTTTAATTTTAATTTTTTATGTTTTAACTTGTAACTTTCATGTTCATGTTTTAACTTATAACCTTTATGTTTAAATTTAAAATGTTAATGTTTTAACTTATAACTTATGTTTAACCTTAAAATGTTCATGTTTTAACTTATGGTATTTATATTTTAAACTTTATGTTTTCACTAAAAATAGATTTTTTGAAAACTAAAATTTGAACATGTGTAATCAATGGCCACTTTGAAATAATAATTTTTCAAAACAACTTTCGTGTGTGCATAAAATGTGTACTTTGCTGCACATGAATGGACCCCACTGGGGTATTTATTCTTCTAATTTCTCTAGATATCAATAAGTGCGGTATTTCCCAGCGCGTGCGGCGCGTGATTTTTGAATTTTTTAATAATTGCAAAATGGCCCCTCCGTATTTTTGTGTCCATCCACTATTTGCATTTTAATGCTAGTATATATTCTGTCAGAATATAGACGGTCTACTCAGAGACCGACTCATGTTTTTAATATCAGATATTCTATTAGAAAGTTTATTAATATGCATAGCTTATTTTTTACTTTCTAACTTTTGCAGCTTGTCCCTATAAGAATTATTAATGAGTACAAGTTGGATCTTCCGGAATATATAAATTTGAAAGATGATGAAGGAAGGAAATGGAAGGCTCGTCTTGCTACCTGGAAAGATGGCCGCCAAATGTATGGAGGTGGGAGTTTTCGTAGACTTTGTCAAATTAATTTGATAAAACCTGAAGATATTTTGATCTGCGAGCTCTTGAAAAGTGCGAAGAACGGTATACACACAATTCGAGTGCGTGTGTTCCAACCAAGGAGATTTGGTTAAATTCTCTATCAAAACTTTTTTCCCGCAAGTTTCATTCTATTTCCAAAAATTAAATTTGAATAGATCTCTTTCTTGTTTTTCTTAATGAATTATCTGCACATGTTACTTTTATCTTTCAAAAATGCTTGATTAGATACCTTGGTCAAATCATAAGACATGATTTATTTGATTGGGTAAATGCCTTAATATTACGATTATTGTTATAATACAATTGAGTGATACCCTAACTCTTATATTCTACACTTTATAAGTTTTAACTTGTGCACACACAAAATGCACGGTGGTTCCGTCGTACCAAACATAGTCGTTTTCATGTCCGTCGTGCCTGCCTAATTGGGTGGATGCCTTAATGTTACGATTGTTATTACAATACAATTAAGTGATTCCCTAACTCTTATATTCTACACTCTATAAGTTTTCACTTGTGCGCACACAAAATGCACGCGGTGGTTCCGTCGTACCAAACACAGTCATTTTCATGTTCGTCGTGCCTGCCTGATTGGGTGGATGCCTTAATGGTACGGTTATTATTATAATACAATTGAGTGATTCCCTAACTCTTATATTTTACACTCTATAAGTTTTCACTTGTGCGCACAAAAATGCATGGCGGTTCCGTCGTACCAAACGTAGTGGTTCATGTCCGATGTGCCTGGCTATGACATAAACCAAAATTCGAATTTCAATTTACGGCGGTTCGGAATTGCTGTGAATGTTAAAAAACTTATGAATTTGTAACAATTTTTCGCAACCCTTCAAAAAGTACTTAAGGAGTCATAGCTCATTTTGATAGCACTTAAGTACTTGTAGCACTTAAAGTTTGCTTTAAGCATTCGTAAGTACTTAGAGAACCTCAAATTTTACCCCCACTTGCGATAGTAATTACGAGTTTCTATGTAGCTTGTGGGGAAAAAATGAGCTCCCTAATTCTAGTGAATCATAGAGCTCCAACACAATCAAAAGCAATTCCTTTGGTAATTATACATATATAAGCTCGAAGGATGCGAAGTCTCATGAAAACAAAGTCTATAAAATGTACACTAAAACAACAATTTGAAATGTTCACATTGAAATTTCAATCAAGAGAAATTACATACTATGACTAATATATGATGAAGGCACATGTGAATTATACAAGCCAATTAGATCCAGGTGAAGATCATAATCAAACCCATAATGACACAAGAAAAAACACGATTATGATATATCACTGCTAAATTTTAAATGCATTCTTTCAATCAATGTATGATATATACTTACAGTAATTCCACGTCAAACAGATAAAATGAATTCCATTCTTTCCTTGAATTTCTCCGAGTTTCAAAATTCATGCAAAGGCCATGGCAACGCCAACGCATGGACCATCAATCCATGTTTAACATTTCCAACCGTGAATTGTTTTCGTTTTGTCAAAATCTAAGGTTACACAATTTTTGTAAAACAGCGATTTTTTTTAGTAAAAGAGATGGACGATGACTCAACTTGTTAGGCCCTTTTTGTCGGAACTTATTAGGTTATGTCCAGTTCAGTTCAGTTCAAATCATGTCTCTACAAGTTTATATTATTCGGCTCAATTTTTATTTCGCAATATATTAATTTACGCCATTTCAAATTAATTCTATTCAATTAATATAGTCCAGTTTGGTCCAGTTCAATTCAGATGAAATATAAGTTCATGTAATCAACACAATTTGTTTATTATTTATTTGTTTCCTAGTACACTTTTTTTACTTCAGTTTAAATCAGTCCAGCTCAGATAAAAAAAAGTTCTATTCGATTCAGTTCATTTTAGTTCAGATGTAATGATTACAATAATATTCAGTTCAATTTTTTTGCAATACATTATTTTATGTCAGTTCAAATTATTGCAGTTCAAATCAAAATAGTTCAATGCAGATGACATATAAGTTCATAATATTCGGATTAATTTGTATTTGTGTAAGTATAAGTTCAATAGATCGACTCATATAAATATATATGATTGATTGTTAATAACAAATGAAAATTTATTACCTTTAATTTAATTCAGTTCAGATCAGTTCAACTCAGATCAATTCAGTCTGAATCCATTCATATCATCTGAAATATAATTTTATGACATTCTTTTTTTTCAATTTTATGATATATAACTCAATTAATTTCTTTGTTTTACCATAATATTTATTTAAATATAATTTAAATAATTGAATCGTTATTCTTTTAAATCAAATCATATAAATAAATATAATACATCATCATTATATGATTATTTGTTAATAGAAAATAAAAGTCCATTATTTTTAAATTAGTTTAGTTTAGATCAGTTCATATCATCTGAAATATAATTTGATGATATTCAACTCAATTTATTTCTTTTTTTATCGTAACATTTACTTTAAATATATTAAAAATAATTGAATTGTGATTCTGTTAAATAGAATCATATAAATATAATATGTCGTCATTATATGATTATTTGTTAATAACAAATGAAAACATATTATTTTTTATTTCGTTTAGTTTAGATCAATTCAGTTCATATCTTCTGAAATATAATTTATTTATTCAACTCAATTTATTTATTTATTTTACCATAACCTTTAATTTAAATATAATATAAATATTTGATTCGTGATTCTTGTAAATCGACTCATAAAAATATAATATGTCTTCATTATATGATAATTTGTTAATAACAAATGAAACTTTTTTAATTTAGTTCAATTCAGATCAGTTCATATCACCTTAAATATAATTTGATGATATTTAACTCAATTTAGTCACTCTATTCAGTCTTGGAATAGACCTGGGGTTAAATCACAAACATTTATAAAAGTGGGGCTTTCGTTGCAATTTACAGCTATTTACAACACGCACGCGTGTGAACTTCTGAACTATATAACCTTTCATCCGCTCTATTTCATCGCAATTCATTCATCAGTTTTTATCCCAAATTTTTGTCTCGCTTTCAATTTCCGTCCCCAATCGATTGAATCCGGCGAACGAATTCTTCTGCTCTCCTATTGAACGAATCAGTGTGGTGCTCGTACTCAACGAATCGGTGCGGTGCGGTGCGGTGCTGATGCTCAATCCAGCGGATGAATTCAACGATGGCAGATTTGCGGTAGAGCGGTTTTCCAACGATGACAGATTCGCGGTGGAGCGGTTTTCCAACGATGACAGATTCGCAGTAGAGCGGTTATCGATGGTTGAAGCAGTGTGGATTTGAAAGAGGCGGTTATAATCGATCGATGGCGGCAGCACTCGGCTCTGCGATTGCGTGCAGGTTTCTTCAACGGCGAAGAATTGATTTCTCACAACGACAGCGATTGCACGGCGGTCGTCTTCTCCGATCAGATCGTTTTGATCCATCGCGGTGGTGGATCGGATTATCACGCGGCTGGTTGTGGTGGTTGTGGCGACGGTGGTGGAGGTAAGAACAATGATGATGAATTTGTTGTTAATGGTGATTATTTTGATGAATTGATGTTGATGATGATGATGATTAGTTTGAGTTTGATGATTAGTGTTGAATTGATCATGTTTAGATGTTTAAATGTTCATGTTATATCTTAAAGTATACAAGTTTTATGATAAAACTTGTATGTTCTATCTCTCCCTGCATGTTGTATGATAAAACCTGCATGTTATGTCTCCTTGCATGTTATACCTTAAAGCATGCATGTTCTATCATAAAACATGCATGTTCTATCATAAAACATGCATGTTCTATTTCTTTGCATGTTATATCTTAAAGTTGCAGGTTCTATCATATAACCTACATGTTGAATCAACCTGGATGTTCTATCTTAAAACCTGCAATTTCTATCATAAAACATGAATGTTCTATCTATTTGGAACGGCAAGTTTAATCATAAATTATGCAGGTTTTACGATAAAACATGCATGTTTCATCTCCCTGCATGTTTTATCATAAAACCTGCATGTTCTATCATAAAACCTGCATGTTCTATCTACCTGCAAAATCTCCCAGTTTTAACTTTTGTGGTATATGTTCAATGTTAAAACCTTCATGTTTTAGCTTTTTCCGTTTATTTTCCATATTAAAACCTTCATGTTTTAACTTTTGATGTTTATGTTTCATGTTAAAATCTTCATGTTCAATGTTAAAACTTCCCAATTGCTATATGCAAGACCATTTTTCTCATGCATGACCGGTTTTTTACCATAATACCCCCAAATGTACCCTTGCATTTTGAGTAGCTTTTTTAACCTTTACAATTAAAGGGGCATTTTGGTAAAAAAACGGTCCTGCATGAGAAAAATGGTCCTGCATGTAGCAAATCCCTAAAACTTTCATGTTTTAACTTTTGCAGTTTATCTTCCATGTTGAAACCTTCATGTTTTAAAATTTTAAAAATGTGGTATTTTTAATATAATAGGTGCATAATTTTAAAAAAGGATCATGTTTGGTGGGATCCACATGATCATATTCATACGTGTGTTTTGTTTTCCAGAAATTATGAAGTCAGGTGCCAGCGCGTGTGAAAAGCAAGCAGCGCTTGGAAAATTATAAGTTTCAGAATTTGAACCTAAGGACCTTCATGTTTTTTACATTTTATTATATTTGTAACTTAGTCCTGGTCTATATTCTGTCATGTTCAGTTTAATGTATTTAAAATTATTTCAGTTTAGTTAAGTTCATGTACCTGCTGATGACCTAATATTGCAGATTAATGGTCAGGTCAAAGATTAGTATGCTAAAAAATGAAAAATATTATTTTCAGGGACCTCATAATATTTTATAGGGACCTCATAATCGCTAAAGGGAACTAGAATAGTTATTCGCTTCAAAAAGTGTGTTGAATAAACGACGTAGTTTTGTTATTGTTATTTAGGCAAATCAGCAAGTTATTGTTATTGTTATTGTTTGGAATTAGTTCAATCACAAGATATTGATGTGATTTGGTGTGATTATATATTGCTATAATTACTTAGCTAATGTGATTATTTTTGGCTATGTCAAGCACACGATATTGGTGTATATTCCACCACACAAGATAACAAGATATTGTTATTATTTATTGCTATATATTGGTATAATAATTACTTAGCTAATGCATTATATCTAAAATAAATTTCAACAAATCATTACAATCTACTTCCGTTCTCAAAAACTGAATTGTATTAGTAGTTCTGAGGAGTTTTTGGATTAACATTTCATTGGTGGCGAGTATGGATGATTTATGAGGTACATCTTGATGTATATACAAATTATTTACTTCTGATTTTTTTCCTTTATCATATATTTTCATTTACGTTATTTCATCCATTACGATGAACTATTTTCTTATTTGATGTGATTATAGATTTGTGGATAACTCCACTCTCATTATTGATCGGAATTTTTTGATAAATATCGAGGTGATTCATTTATTTATTTCGTGATTATTATGGGGTACGATTTTTGTGATTTTATCGACGATCCCTCAAGTATGTGTAGTCTATTTTACCTAATGTTTTGTTATGTTCAAGTTTTTTTTAATTTGTCCAAACCGATTCATTGGTGAAGCTGAGAAAGGTAAAAAAAAAACAACTTTCAAGCTAGATGCTTCTATTTAGCTTCATTCTCAATTCGCCAGTTGATACTCCAACTCTTCATTCTCAAGTAGTCTTAATAATTAGTACTTTCATTTATATTCCTCAAACTCTTGTATGATGGTATGTTCATCCAACTCTATTTCATTTTGATGATGAAATTGATTGATTCAGTTACATTTTGCAGAAAAATATTGTGCATCTAATTATATTTTGTATTGATGGTGAAGATTGATTACAATTGTACTGCAAGTTGTTTGATGTCGTGTATATGTATGGGTGTGATCAATTGTATTCTAGGTAAAACGTGCAAATATATGATTATTAGAATATTAAATGTTATACTCAATTTAGGCAATTTGGGTTATTCCTTTTATTAAGAGTACAAAGATAGGTGAAATCAAATATTTCTTTGCCTTAAAATTTATAATTTATGTGGTGAAAGATTTCAGTAAATATATAAAATTCATTATTGATTCTTATTGATTCCAATTATCTTTAGAAATTTATTATTAAATTTCCATCGAATGATCATGTTATATTTTCATGTAATACTAACATCAAATTAATTATTACATGTTTGAAAATCAGTTGCAGAGATATATTTTTTTTTTTAAATTTACTTATTATAATTTGTTAAAACATTATTGATTCAAAATATAGGAAAATATTCTTTTAAGACCAGATAGCTTACAAATAACAATTGATGGGGTTGTTTTTAACACTAGCCTACAGAATGCGGAATGATTTTTTTTGAAAAATTTTATTGATTTAAATTTGAATGGTATTTTTTTCATTATTTTTTTCCTCCACTGAAAAAGATATTTATAAGAGATCAAGTATACCGCACAACGTGCGGTGGTGCTTTACTAGTATCTTAAGAAAGATAAAAATTCAACTCTTCAAAAAAAAAAAAAAAGATAAAATTCAAATATAAATAACACAACATTTCACTCTTAAATTTCAACCTTTTAATATTAAATGTCAATCTTGTACAGTTGTACTATTAAACTATAACATTTTAATAAAGATAAAAATGCATATACAAATTACAACGGACAACCTTTCACTTTTAAATGTCAACCTTTTAATATTAAATGTCAATCTTGTACTATTAAACTGCAACATTTTAATAAAGATAAAAATGCATATACAAATAACAGCGGACAACCTTTCACTCTTAAATGTCAACCTTTTAATATTAAATGTCAATCTTGTACTATTAAACTGCTACATTTTAGTAAAGATAAAAATGCATATACAAATAACAACGACCAACCTTTCACTCTTAAATGTCAATCTTTCACAATTAAATAACAAAATATAAAAGATGTTTATACAAATAACAATATACAACAATTTTTACTCTTAAATTGTCAACCTTGTCTTACAAAATCCTCATGTTTTAAAACAAAACCGATTGTGTTTTAAAACACAACCGACATGCCATTTCCCAACGATCAGTATACATATTATGCCAACTAAAACACAGATCCAATTCAATAATAATAAGCATAAATCTAATTCAATACCTAATTTAACATAGCAGCAATAAGCACAGGTAAATCGACAAATCTAATACATCAAAACATCTCCACCGGCCAAGCAAATCACTGCCATGTCGCGAGCATTAGCATCATTACAGAACATGAGAACCAGAGCAACGCCACCGTGCCGCCGCGATCTGGAGTCGTCGTACGCTTCACGATCTAGAGCTCCAACGCGAGGTAAATTATCCCGAGGTCGTTGACTAAAATCGGAGCATCGTCGGAGATCATCGTCATCGGAAATCATCATCCGCCACCGTGTTTGTCAGAGGCGGCACCGCCTAGGAAAAGCAATTTCGCCGCTCCTCCACCTGCCCCACGACTTCTCCATCCACGTCACGGTGCCAGAGGTTTCGTCGGCACCCACGCAGCGACGGCGTCCTCGGCACCAGATCCTCGGTATATGATTGATGAAGGTTGCTTCGACGGCGGTTGCAGTAGATTCCCGACGAATTGTATACTCCCTCTGTCTCACTTTTCATAGTCAAACTTAGGAAACTTTGACTGTAATTATAGGTCAATAGATAAATGATAAAACTATTATATGAGATATCAATAGATTCATTATAACATCTATTTTTCAAAAGTAAATTTTTATATATTGTTTCTATATGTGCTTAAAGATATTAATGGTCAAACACGATCATTGAAGACCGTGAAAAGTCAACTGTGCAGCTTTGGGTGAGACGGAGGGAGTATAATGTTTCCAATTGTATATAATGTTTCAAATTCACCACCCCTGGCCTTCATTTTCCGATCGGTTCAACGTTTTGCACTCTAGTCTCTAGTCCAACTGATTCTCTGTCGACTGAACCATATTGGTCAATTATCCTTGTCGAAGTCCATGTATTCTCCAATCTCGTTGCCGATCTTGAGTGCCATGTCTAATGTCTTCCGTCATCCTTGTCAGCGGAATCCATATACATGAATCCAAAATGGTGTCTTCTCGAATACAAGATCACCACCGCTTCTCATACCATGATATCTTTCGGTTCGCAAAGCACCACCGAGTGTTTCTCCAGTTTGTCAACATTCCAACTCTCCTTGTCCAAAGGGTTTGAAAAACGGGCCAAGAAAATGTTGTCCTGCAGCATCATTCATAGTGGCGGCGCGACAGGATCTTCCCTGCTAGCAGCCTCCAGTCGCAATCGGGTCAGTCTTCACCGATATCTTCTCGTCTCGTCACGCAAATTCAGACCACAGGTTAACAATGCGATACCGTCCATGATGATTGCGCACATCATTGGAGTAATTTGGCAAAACATGTCATATATCATTGCAAATCTATGCTAAAAAAAATAACTTTTACTAATACAATTATTGAACTGAACTGTATCGAAAAAAAAATAAATATATTTATCTAAATGGAAAATTTTATATATATTTAATTGAACTGATTACAAAAGAGTTTTAGAAAACATGTCTTAATTAATTAACCAATTGGGCGGGTTGATTTTTATCGGGTGTTGGTTTATCTATTTTTTGTAAATTCTCGTGATATCTTGACAACAAATTTCAATTGATCTCACTAAATGATCATACTCAATATTTAAAAAATTAATCTTGAAAGTAAGAAGATCATACATAAATGTGAGAAGCTCATTGAAAATACACTCATGGTTAATATGTAAAAAGTTGGGTTTGAAAGTGCGCATGTGACTTTTTTTTTTATCATTTTACAACGACCTAATCTAGTACAAGGATCCTACAACTATCCTACTCTAAACCTATTCTACTTTATTAATCCCGTACGTCGAGTGGCCGAGGTCCTCACCGTGCTGCTTAGAGTGGGGTAAAGATCCCACTTACACCGGATTTGATGTCCCCCTGCTCTTGACACCGTCGATGCAACTCATGTCTCTTGCTCGAGCACTCCTGGAGACTTGACTTGTCTTAGAAGAGATCTTTATTTTATCTGCTTACTTCTTATTTGACATTTTCAAAAATAATAAACAAATAAAGGAGAATGTCTTGGGTGAGACCGTGGTACCATAAGTTTATAGTAGGACGAATAATATATAGTTAATGTGATTAGTATGTTTGTTTGTATGTTTGTAAGGTTTTTTTTAATATCATATGAAATTATAATATTCGTACATGGTAGGTTATGTTTCCTAAGTGTTGGTAGGTGGTTGGTTAGGGAGTATATCAAAGAAGGCGTTTGGTAGGTTCCTTTCCTAATTGTTACAATCACCGATACCCAGTGAACCTGAGGGGGTGATTAACGTGCAAAGCGAAGGTGTTTATTGGCCCTAAACATGTCGAAGGGCTAACTTGGCCTTAATCAACCAAGAACTTCTTTCACAGCCACCTTTTCAGTTGAACCTCTTGGAATAGCTTTAAAGACAAAAGATATAATATTAGCTATTAGGCTACTTGTGTATAGCAACTTTTAATAACTAATTACAATAATTTAGGACTCAATAGTATAAATAAGTTAATAGCAGTTTGACTAAGCTTATTCAATTCCTCCTGAACGGCAACTGGTTTGGACTCTACACAGTATTCTTCGCCTGATCAATCTCCCGAGGCGGCGTGCTCATTCGGCCTATCCATGGTAACTCTTCATCTGAATCTGAATATGTTTCTGGGTTTTTTCGTTCTCATTTTAGAATTTAAAGCTGCTCTAGAGAGTTTTCTTGTTTTGATCGCTGTTTTTGGGAGTCAAATGATGGAAAACTCAGAGAGCATGTGAGGTGTTTGACAAAATGCTTGCAAAATTGCTGAACTTGAAGTGATTGATCAACCGATCTCGACAAATAAACCTTAAAAATCCCATATTCATTTCATAGTTTGTGAAACCAGTTCCATTTCCTTCTTGTGTATTAACTTAAGCATCCCCTTTTGTGGCGGATCATGCTCTTATTCGATTAATCTGAATTAATATAGTTAACATTTCCATGTTTGTTTTTTTGCAGATGTCTGTTGCAGTGAATCCCAGTGTCACTCACCCTTCTTTGAGTAAATCCATGTTGAAGGTTTGTTATTCCCGTGTACCTGTTACATGTTGAGTTATAGAGTTTCATGATGTCATTGACTACACTCATTATATTCTACATATTGTATCAACTGGTAGAATGGCTGCAAATCTGACCTTGATACTTTTACTTTAGTAGATCATGAATCAAGTTTAGTGATTTTCCTAGAAATAATAAAAATACAAACTTTTGAACTGTTGACTGATGAATTTCACCGTGAATATGATGCGAATCTTTTTATGTTCAGTTCCGTGTAGTGAATCAAATTACCATGTTTACGGGGATCAGTTTGATGTCTGGATCAGTTTTACTTTACTCGATCTTTTCATTATTATGTTAATTTTCTCGTCTCTTGTTGTTTACCCTATGAATTGGATGCTTCTCAATTCTTTGAAAAGTAATCTTTTTAGACAGAAATATTTAACTGTCTCTACACCGGCGTTATTCTCTTCTTTAGGACACAGGCACGAATACATGAATCATGGACGAGATCTATAGTTTTATGCAATCTAATGGTGTTAATTTTAATTCACTTGCAGACCAATAATGTTAGTTTCAATGATCGCTCACGGATATCTGTTGGGGACTTCAACTACCAATTTCAATGCAGAAGGCAACGCATTCTTTGCATGTCAGTGCAACAAGCAAGTACATCCAAAGTTGCAGTTTCACCTTTATCGCTTGAAGATGCAAAAGATCCTCCAATGCACTTGTTCAAGACAAAAGAACCATACACAGGAACCATTGTATCTGTTGAGAGGGTCGTTGGCCCAAAAGCACCTGGTGAAACTTGTCATGTTGTGATTGATCATGATGGCGACGTGCCTTACTGGGAAGGACAGAGTTACGGTATCATTCCTCCAGTAAGTCTTATATCCTATACTTCATTGCAGTGCCAAGGTTACGGGTTCAGGGTACAATATCTGCTCTTAGCCCATCACACATTAATGCAGTGAAATACATGTCTCTAGATTTTGTTGCTGACTTGTTTTTTAAAATTCTTAATATGGCAAAGAACTTCTAGGGATAATATTTTACTCATCGTGATTTTAATAATTTGCAAATTGCTTCACCAGTTATATTTATCCTGTATACTAGATAAATTCCGCTCTACTTGTTTTCTTGTAATGTGAAGATTTTCCCCTTGTCCTTAACCTGCTCAGTGGGTAAAAGTTATTACAGTTTTGGCTTTACCTCTGGGATGATGATGTACTAGATCCTACTTATGGGTAGGAATTGGTTTAATCCCTAACTGATCTATTTAGACCAGCAACAGATTAAATAACAGTCAAATGTTTTATTTGTAGTTCATTTGACACCTCTATCAGTTTTTTCCTAATAAAATTCTTGATTCACATTGTGGATTTGTAACTCTTCTATTGCATTTCAGGGGGAGAATCCAAAGAAGCCTGGTAGTCCCAACAATGTTCGCCTGTACTCAATTGCTTCTACTCGATACGGGGACAACTTCGATGGTAAAACAGCAAGTCTCTGTGTGCGACGTGCTGTATATTACGATCCTGAAACTGGAAAAGAAGATCCTACTAAAAAAGGTGTATGCAGCAATTTTCTTTGTGATTCAAAGCCAGGAGACAAAGTTAAGATTACAGGTATGCCATTTACTTTTAAACCCATTATTTTAGTACGAGTATAAGCACCAACTTAAACTATAAAATTTATTTGACTTGGCCCACTATTTTGTTTATACCTTTGCAAAAAGATTAACACTCTTCCATTGCCGGATATAGTTGAGGGATGTATGAAATACTTTATTGTTCTTGACGACTTTGTTTTTGACAGATTTTACAAAAGTAAAATTGGGTAAGAGATTTTTTTTGATATTTTGTACACTACACGCTTATTGTCTATTTCCGTCCAGAATCAACAACATTTTTATCGAGATTCCCCCCCTGATCTTACTATACCATTGATATGTGGATTTTGCTGAGAAGCTTATTTGGTGATTTTTCACTGAAAGTATATTGGTATCATGAGATTCTTATTGCTAAAGTTCGAGACTGCCATTTTTTTTTCCAAAGTGGAATTAGTTCAGAAATAATAAAAGATACTGAAGATACATATGCATGACTGGTAAAAAGTTTGTGGATGTGTAAAACCTGTAAATGCCCTCACCAACATTTTGCTTATTTACACAACCATGTTTTTGCAGGCCCTTCCGGCAAGATCATGCTTTTGCCTGAAGATGACCCTAAGGCAACCCACATCATGATAGCTACAGGTACCGGTGTGGCTCCATATCGGGGATACCTTCGCCGCATGTTCATGGAATCTGTTCCCACTTTCAAGTTCAACGGCCTAGCTTGGCTCTTCCTTGGGGTGGCAAACTCCGACAGTCTACTCTATCATGATGAGTTCTCAAAATATCTCAAGGAACATCCTGATAATTTTAGGTACGATTTGGCCCTCAGCCGAGAGCAGAAGAATAAGAGTGGAGGCAAAATGTATGTTCAGGACAAAATTGAAGAATACAGTGACGAAATCTTCAAACTTCTGGATAATGGGGCCCACATATATTTCTGTGGGCTTAGGGGAATGATGCCAGGAATCCAAGAAACTTTGAAGAGAGTTGCTGAGCAGAGAGGGGAGAGTTGGGATGAAAAGATCTCACAGCTGAAAAAGAACAAACAGTGGCATGTTGAAGTATATTAATTGATGAAGCCAAGCCAGTGAAGGGAGGGTAACCCTTTTCTCATTTCAGTTTGCTCATCTCGAAGATTATTTGTATCAAACCAGTTATTTATCCTTAATGGTAAAATTTAGTAACTGAGTGTAGGAGACTTTGTGGCACAGATATCTGCTGCTCAAAATGGATTTGACCGATGAATAAATATTAAGAGATTGTCATGTTTCATGGTTCTTGTTAAGTGTCTCAGGATTTTTATTGCATACTTTAACCTCAACTGAAAACAAGAGGAATGAGCAGTAAAAAGATAAATTACTTCAACAATAAGCAGAAGCGGCAAATGTGCTGGCAACATTACAAGTGAAACAGCACAGTAGATGCTTACGAGTTCCTAAACCTTCACTGCTCTAAACAATCAACATTTGTACATTCTAAACTCTGACTGATGTTAGTCCTTGAGATCAAACAAACATCTCAGGAACCTAACTAAACTTACAACTGACAAACAAGTCATCTACACAAAATCTAACTAGCTACCTAACTAACAGACTAACTAAGACTCCCTGAGTTTTCTTAACCTCGTTTTTCGCCTCCCGGCAAATTTGAGGGCTTCGTCGATTAGTACTACAGGAGACGAGATCAAGAAAACCAGAAGCCATTCGTCTGCAGTGAGAGGCACCATGCCAAACACATTTGCCAAGAATGGAACATAAAGAATCATGCAATGGAGGCCCATTGATATTGAAATTGCCATCAGCAGCCAAGGGTTCCTCCAAGGAGGCATCCTGATCAAACTGTTGTCTTCCGAGAGGGCATTGAGCGAATTGAACATCTCAATGGCCACCAAAACAGATAGGGAGAGAGTCATTGCTTTCACTTTACCAACAGAGAAGTAGTCGCAGGGATCCACGAAGGTTATCATGCGTCCTCCACCCACAGTGAATGGGGAGCTGGTGAAATTAGACCATCTTTGGCACTCTCCCCAGTTGAGAAGTTGGGATAGTTCCACTATCGTGTGCCCGTCACTGATCAGGTTAATACCCATAAAAGAAGCTCGAGTATACCACACGATGAAAATGCCAACCGTAGCCATTCCAACATAAGATCCTATTACCTGCAAGGGATCAAAATTTCCATTCCAAGTGACACAATTAATTTTTGGTGGGGACAATAAGCAATTCTAAGGAAGTGGAGTATTATAATGTTCATGCATAAAAAGAAAACAAAGCAGAGAAAAATATATATGAGGCAGGAGTGAAAAATAAGTTAGATGGATGAATGCTATAAAGCATACCATGTAACGAAAGAGAACCCAGGAATTTATCAGAGCATCATTGTTCTTCCGAGGTGGTTTCTGCATAATGTCAACATCAGCAGGGTTAAACCCGAGAGCTGTGGCAGGAGGACCATCCGTGGCCAAGTTTACCCATAGCAGCTGCACAGGTGTCATGCATTCTGGTAGCCCAATTGCAGCAGTCAAGAAAACAGATATAACCTCTCCAACGTTTGATGATATCATGTATCTGCAAGTGGTTGAACATTAGTAAACTTCACATTGAGTAACTATCACAGATAACCACATTACATACCTGATAAAAGCTTTCATGTTGTTATAAATTGAACGACCCTCTGCAATGGCTGAAACTATAGTACTGAAATTATCATCAGCAAGCACCATATCTGATGCTTCTTTCGCTACCTGAGGCATTTAAGAGTTGTAGCTCATTAAACTTCAAGCGTAATTCAACACTTCAAGAACATCTAACCTATCATTTAATCCGTCTTATTGATTCAAATAGCAAAGGAAGGTCTAAATGTTAGCCTAACAATAAAGTTGCAAGGATATGAATGAAGAACACATTGCATATTGATGCAGTAAGATTAAGGAACTGCATGATTTCTTACCTCTGTCCCAGTGATGCCCATTGCAATACCAATATCGGCTAGTTTCAATGCTGGAGCATCATTAACACCATCACCAGTCATTGCAACAACCTCGCCCATGTCCTTCAACATCCGAACAATTTCTTGCTTGTGTCTTGGCTCAGCCCTAGAAAATATTTTTCCACCAGGTTTTGATAATATCTCTATCTGTTTTGATAAAGGAAGTTTCATAAAATCTTTTCCAGTGAAACTTCTCCCTTTAAGATCATCGCCTTCAGGAAATAAATTTACTTCCTGACAAATTGCCTCAGCAGTGGATTTATTATCCCCGGTTATCACCATCACTTTAATGCCAGCTCCTCGGCAATCTTCAAGTGCCTGTTGGACCTCTTCCCGAGGAGGATCCTGATGATTCAATTCGTTAAATGACAGTTATAAAAAATTTATACTTGTGGAACAGATGATGAACTTAAATTTAATGAGTGGGGAATTACCCGTAAGCCAATAACTCCAACAAACACCAGATCACTTTCAATCAAGGAGAAGTTGGAAGGATCTAATAATTTTTTATATGCAGGCTGTCCTGCAGAATACAAGTCCGAAAGATCTCCCAAGTCATCCTTGTATGCCATGCCCAAGCATCGTAATCCCTTAAATGTCATCTCCAAATGTGTCATCAACAGCATTTCACGGCAAGGATCATCTATTGGTACAATGGATCCATCAGCCAGTTGCACATAAGTGCAACGCTCTAACAGATTCTCAACAGCACCCTACATAAACAATATCAATCTTGATTAAGAGAATGAAGCTTTCACGGACTCAAGTAATGTGCTGAAGTCAAAAAAATGACAAAAAACTAGAATACCAAGGGATATATAAGGTTGTAAGCACAGAATGATTTTGATGGCCATTTCAAAAACTTCCTGGTATTATCATCAATAGATATAGGATAACTGTTTTTCTTTCAAACTACTACCAACAAGAAAAGACATGAATAACTCAACTATATTTATGTTTTTTTTTTTCCTTTCTCAACTTGGGAGTAAAAATCTCCCTTTATAAACTGCCTCAATCTTTGGCAAGAAAAAACTTCTGAAATATAATACTCACCCCCCATATTCGAAGCTGAATAACGAAGTACACATATTCATTTCATGGCATGTGAAATAGTGATCCACATGGAAACCAATCCCTTGATGTTACTAATGTACTAAAATGATTGCAAAAGCTTAAAAGACTATTTACTTGATCTGACTTCATATCATGTGATAAAAAATAAGTAATCACAACAACCTACCTTGACTAGGAGTCGATTAAGTCCACAGGGCTCGCGGACAATAACACTCATTGACTTGCGAACACGATCAAAATCAAGAGTGAAAATCCTCTTCGATCTTCTTGCCCACCATTCACAACAGCCTACAATAGACAGGCATGTTAGCTTCAAAGCTGCGGCACAACACTATGATTTTGGAAAAATACAAACATAAATTCACTCACCCAATTTAACAGTATTACGGTCGATCATATACTTCATGGCAACATGTGCAGCATGAATTCTGGCCCTTGCCTTGATGTCTGGAACTCCCATCTTTTCAACCAAAACCTTAAGAGCAGCCTCAGTTGGCAGTCCTGCCACCTTGAACAATCGGCCCTCACAGTATATATCAGCATCATTGCAAAGTGCACATATTTCTGCTATAGCCTGCAAGTGTGATCCCATATTTTTACCGTTCCAGCCCACAATCCCTCCATCCTTGGGATCATAAGTGGTGCCCTCAACCCGATAGACTCTACAAATTGTAGTTTTGGATCCCACCGTGAATAACTCTTTGACAGACATCTGATTAGTTGTCAAGGTCCCAGTTTTATCAGAACAAATAACACTGGTGCAACCTAAAGTCTCCACACTTGGAAGCTTCCTAACAATTGCATTCTTCTGAGCCATTTTTCTAGTACCTAGAGCAAGACAAGTTGTTATCACTGCTGGAAGACCTTCTGGGATAGCTGCAACAGCAAGGACAACAGCTATTTCAAAATAGTAGGTGCATTTCTCAAAGGAGAACTGGAAATTTGTAGGCCACCCACGATGAACCTCCCAAGAAAGGAAATACTTGTAGTTTATGACCCATACAGTAAGGCATACAATGCCAATCACAGTCGTAAGCTTGTTCCCAAACTCGTCGAGCTTCTTCTTCAAAGGAGAATCACTATCTTCCAGAGAGGCATCCTGAATTTGTTTCTGTATCTTCCCTATCTCAGTGTGCATCCCAGTGCTAATAACAAGGCAGATACAGCTTCCATTTACCACTGTTGTTCCAGCAAATACCATGTTTTCTTTA
Source organism: Cruciata laevipes (assembly GCA_963678965.1). NCBI lineage: Eukaryota > Viridiplantae > Streptophyta > Magnoliopsida > Gentianales > Rubiaceae > Cruciata > Cruciata laevipes. The sequence continues at coordinate 22,026,372 of OY787637.1, forward strand.
GCCAGCAATTCAGCATCATCCAGACTTACTGGATCAGTACCCTTGAGGACCGGCATTGCCTCCCCTGTCAATGAGCTCTGCTCAACTCTCACAGTTGAGGTTTTTAAAGCTGCAACCCTCATGTCAGCAGGCACTTTATCACCAATTCTGAGCTCAACAATATCCCCAGGCACAAGCTCTCTAGCTGGCAAACTGGGCACTGTATATCCATCCCTAAACACTTTACATGAATCACATTGCATCTCCTTAAGGGCATCAAGAGCCTTTTCAGCATTGTTTTCTTGCCACACCCCGACAATCGCATTAAGAACCAAGATCAAGATAATCACAAAAGGTTCCACATAACCTCCCAACTGTGAATCACCTGCTTCGGATCCATGGAGGTGTGCCAAAACAAACGAAATGAAGGCCGCAACCAGTAAGGTCTTTACAAGAGTGTCATTGAACTGCTCCAGAAAAAGGAACCAAAGGGGCTTCCCTTTCTTCTGCTGGAGCTCATTCAGACCATACTTCTCCCTCCGCCTTTCGACCTCATAGGTGCTCAAACCCTTCCCAATCTTCACACAGAACTCTTTCAAACATTGTTCAACAGACTGTGACCACGCAGGATATGATTTTTGTTCCACTATCTGATCCATATGGCATAATCTACTATCTCAACTCAATTACCTGCACAAGTGGGGACAGGCTCAGCTCAGTTTCACTTCACTAGCAAGCACAAGTAAAAGTCAAGCAACACTTGCAGAAAACAAAAGAACTCAAAAACCTTAATTCATCTGTTGGCTTATCAAAGACATAAAAAAAAGTGCGCATTCTAATACCAAACTACTCTTAAGCCATTGCTCTTAATAACAGACTACCTGACTCTGCACCTATGTATGCAAAACTTCAAAAAACAAAGCAAATGTGTGTACTTACTGAATCCATTTTCATGACAATCCAAATTTGAAGAACACGTCCGAAAAAAGCTTCAGTCTTTGGCAATTGTGGGCAAACCCCAACAAAAAAGTAGCAGCGGCAAGAAATGTAGCTGAAAATTCTTAGAAATAAGAGGGGCTGAGAAATTTTGTTTGTAGCAAAAGGAAGGACTAGGTTTTGAAGAAGAATAAGAAGAAGACAAAGCTCCTTGAGAGAATGCAGCCAATGGAGTGATTTTTGGCAAAGTTTTGGCTTCATTTAGAGGTCGGCATTGGCGTTTAACAGATTTCTCTTGCAGTTGAAAAAAAAATATATCAAAGGTCAGGAGGGATCATCATCATATACGTTCAAGAACTTAAATTTTAAATTTTGGAAGAGTCGTCAGGAAACTACCAGGAAACGACCAACAAAGTTTGTTTCTTTCAGTCTGTGATTTTTCTCGAAATGTTTTTTTTTTCGAGGACTGACTCATCATTATCGACTTCATAACCAAACTCCAACGTGAGTTTTCCTAGATTTGGAGCATGTCTTTTTCCAGTTACTTCAAGAAAAAACTATAAAAGTGTTGCCTCATGTCTCCCCCATACACTAAATAAATCTAAACACGTTCTTCGTTACATCTATTATCTTTAATAATCTAAAAGAAAGTGGAGTACATGATTAAAAAATGGAAAATTCTATGGTTCAATTGGCAACGTAATAGTAGTAAATTTATTTATTTTTAGAAAATATGAATTTGAATAATAACTTATCTCAACCTTTAAATTTAATTCAATGATGATGATGTATTACGTGATTAAAGGTTACTAGAGCGATTTACGTTAATAATACAGTTACCTATAAAAATGATTAAATTGGAGTATTTAAGTTGTGGTGTGATTGTAAAATAATTTTTTAAAATTTCAGACTAGCAAATTAAATTACAATATTCAAAATTTTAGGGTTTGTATATATTGATGGAGATTGATCATTGAGAATGTAGTTAAGGTTCTGTATAACTTATCTAATGTGCGGGTTTAATTTTAGTTCATATTTGAACTCTTAAATCCAGTCATAATGCTCCTCGGTCAGGGAATTTCGACTAATTTGTTCAACGACATAAAAAGGGAAAATACATATTTAAAAATGTAATAATGTCTTCCAAGATATACACTTTATCTCCCAGTGTGTAGACTTTAGATTGTTGAGTGTTACCACTACGATCAGTGAATCTGTGAGCAAATGAGCATGATGAGGTTTATCTCTACTCGCTGCTTTGATTGCCTTTCAACACACCATGCTTGAAATGGTGAGGTGGATATGAAGAAATCTGAGCCAAAACGTTGGTAGAATTTTTGTTCTCTTTCTGACTTGTAATTGACCATGCCGCTATGCCAACTTGGAAGTTGGTCTAATATGAACCACGCATTCACTTTGATCGTAGCCACACATACTTCAGATTTAGAATGGACTATCAGGAGATGGATCGGTCTTCTTGTGTAGTTGCTCTACAGTGTTGTTGCCAATCTCATACTCACTAATTTTTTTCCAGAGCCTCTGATTAAGAGTTTTTGTTCAGTTCCAACTACATCACCAATAGGATCAGTTTGTAGCTCCTCCATAGTTTTTCTTTTCATCTCTGTACCCAGATTTTTCATGTAAATAATGCTTATTTGATAAATTCTCCTCAAAAGGAGAAGAGCTTTCATTATCCATTCCCGTGCAAAAATGGGTCTAAGTTCTCTTTAAACCATATTTACCAAACTCTCTACAATTGAGGAGTATATGTATCTCATCCTCATTGCTAGCTTGGCATTAGGAACGAAATGATTTTCCACTTTTTCATAAATTGGATGTGAAAAGAGCTCTTACAACTGAAGATGTTGATTTTGAAAGACACCTAAAGATTTCATACTTGCTACACAACTTTATTCTTCTTAGGTCTAAACAACCCGTCATAGTAAATTCTATATAGTGATTTTTTACATTATAATTCTCGTCTTTATTATGCAACCATACATGCAAATCTTTACCTTGCCTCGGCTCTGAAGTCATGTATGTGATGCACCACTTCTGATGCAACTTGGTTCTTATTAAGGGCATTTTCTCTCTGCCTTCTTCATTGATCAAATGCTCCACTTTTAGGTTAGCATAATTATTCAGTATCACGTTATTAGAAAGTTGATTTCGATTCCACTTCTTCATCAGACGACCTTATATATTGATTAAATTAGCAACAAGAAGAAGAAGTAAATGTTTATATGACATTTAACACTGATACAAGGAAAGTGTCCATCTTGGATTGCCATAAGAGCTATATGGGAACAACAAGAGCTCTTAGGCATATTGAGAATAATGAAATAGTTTACTGGACGGCTATATAACGCCCCAATTTTACTAGTGCAGTCCGTATTTTGTCATAAAGTGACTAAAAAGTTCTTCAGCATTTGATTTCTTTAGCCATGCACGTTGTACTGTCTTGTATTTACAAATACACCCTTATGTGAATTACTTAATTAAATTTCTTTGACTCCATCATACATGTACCCTCATATGTGCATTTAGTTTATTGGGGGTGAGGGGTGAAAACTAGGTGATAACACAAGTTTGAAGTCAACATTTTTTCAAAGTTTGACATTGTTAACTTCAAAATTAATCTTTTTTTGTCCAACCGCACATAATTATTATTATTAAGTATTCGATTCTTTTCTTTTGAGAACGTCTCTTGTAGGACAGTACTAATTGAGAGAAAAGGTAAATTGCTGTAATATTCTCACTTTCAAAATATGATCATTTACATATTAACCATGATCATTCAGTGTATTAGTGTTGATCTTCTCACTTTCATGTCCGATCATCATCTGTTTAGTGTTGATATTCTAACTTTTAAAGTCCAATCTTTAACATGTTAATCATGATCATTCAGTATAGTACATGTTCTGTGTTGATTTTCTCACTTTCAAACCTGATTTTTTATATATTAAAATTATATTTGTGTTCAAAGTTATATGTATCATCTTAAAATTGAAATGTACTAGTAGTCAAATTGAAATGGAAACTTGAAAGTCGCGGTAGTCAAATTTAAGTCAACACAAATTTTTTTCTCCACTACTCGTGAATCGTGATTCAATTGGACTCGGGTGAAGCCACCTGTCGGAGCTCCGGCCATTATGCGCTGACGTCATTGAAATTGGGCTCCAAAAACCCTCCTAAACCCCTATCTCCACCTTCTCAAATCACCCCTCCCAGTCTCCGTCGAACTTAAGAACCAAATTTTTTCACATAGTCAAGCAGTGGGACGTAGTACGCTCATGCCGGAGCCAACAGTATCAGTATGAATTCCAAGGTGACATCCAGAGATGTTCAGGATATCGTTTCGAAGCTCTCTTCTGATAAAGCTAAAGCTCGAGAGGTATATAATGGAGAATTTACCTGACTATATCATGTGATTTACTGCTTGCTTTGTTATCATTTCTGAACACTTTGGTCGGTTTGGATGTTTTCATGCAGGAAGGGATAAAGCTGTTGAACAGCACCTGGCTTGAAGGCGAGCGATCGATTTTATTCTGCAAGTATTTGTCGGATAAAACTGCATTGCTTAAACCTAATGCGATTCCTTCCTGTAAGTTTTATTGAATTCGTTAGATTTTATCCTTGGATGTAAATTGGAATAAGTTCGTTTTAATTTCCGGCAAATGCTTTGTGCAGCGGACACGTGGCCTTTTTTGATATCCTTGTTGGTTCAATGCGTGAAATTTGAGATATCTTCGAGCAAAAAGCGTCTACCGAAAGTGAGCTTTGCAAAAACTCTCCGGATTGCAGTACAGCACGCGGAAGATTCCAAGTTTGCTGGTTAGTAGAAGTTGTAATTTGGCATTTGTATTTATTCTTTGGCATTTAGAAATTTAATGATTCTTTTATGAGCAACTTGGAATGGCGTTTGTGTGGTTATGGAAATGAGTGCTTACACAACATCAGCAGAGTTATAAACGGGTTCTTACTTTTTGCACTTAAATATTTTGATTTGAAACATTTTGATGTTGATTTTAACGTTGCATTTCTTCTCAATTATTGGCAGGCAGGAATTTTCCTCTTTTACCTGTAGTTAAACTGCTTTTCAATCACATCTGGGATGTTCTGAAAGATGTCCCCACCTTTCAATCTGAGTATGGGGTTATCCTGCGGCACCTCTTGCAATTGCAGCATTACAAATTTCACATTAGAAAACGTGTCTACAGCAGTGAGTATTCTTTCACTACTTCATTTTCCATCACAAACTTGCTATTGCTGTTGTGGTGTTCTAAGATAATTTACAATCTTTCAATGCATGTGTCAACTTCCTAGGTCTTGTTCTGTTGTACATGGAAAAGGTGGGCACAGCTTTAGAGACGACAACTGGAGGACCATTCAATCCTAAGGAGGAAGTTTTTCGTTGCATATTAACTCTTCATTGTCTTCTTGAACATCCTCCTGGGGATTTTCCTGCCGATCTTCGAGAGGATATTGTCCAGGGCTTCATAAGAGTTTTTTCTCATATAAGGTATTTCTGTGTTTCTTGTGATGGTTACCTGTTACCTTTTTGTCTTTTACTAGTTAGAATCTGCAGTCATTTTTAGTTCTTTCAGTCTCTCTCATTTATTAAAATTTTTTGGTCTTTAAAATCTTAATATTAGGGAGGAGGGAAAAATTTCACGCAAGTTAATTGAGTGCATTAATACATATTTGTTAAAGGATGGTCCAAATTTGGATGGTCAAACCTTTCAAATCCACGACGCTGTTCAGCAGTTTGTTTTGCGTTGCTGGGTAACAAGCCATGATAGGAGCTTAAAGGTTTGCTGCATCTCAATGACATTTATTTATGTGGCGATAGTTCTGTACACTTCAATTACACACAAACACATCTATATGTATGTATGTGCTTGTATAAAGAATGATGAACTAGAGGCTGCCAATGATTTTCTCCTGGCTCCTTTTGCAGGATACGCTTGTTCTATATGCAAGGTTGCAACTGAATTTGAGCAGGGTTTCATCCAGTGATGAAAACCCTTTCTTAGAACAACTTCTGGAGTTATTGAGCAGGGAACTAGATCAAATGAGTACTTCCTACTCTAACCTTTCCTGGTTAGTTTTTATTGTCTCTTCACCTTTCTTCAAAATTTCTCTGTTCTGGTTTCGTTATAGCTCATTTCCTCATCTTGTAAATAGGAGTGACGCAACTAAAGATGAAAAATGTGGAACCTTGACAAATTCTCAAAGGAGTTTGTTGGAGCTTGCAGCTCTTGTCTTTTGGCGGGTAACTTATTTGCACTTTTATGCTTATATGACATTTTGCACTTTCCGTTGCTTTTATTGTCGTCAGGGTATATTTTGTCCAAGTACTAATGAATGCTTGCAAGAAATCAGTCCATCCTGAAAATTTTCTCTGGACTAAAGGCGCCTGGCTAATATTTTGATTTTATTCCTTCAGGCAAGCACCACTGCATTGAAACAACCGTGCACCGAAAAACGAGCTCGAAGAGAACATGCTGTGGTGCAGATAAAAGATGGCCTAATGGAAGGGAAATGGGCTTGGTGGGTTAGACTGTTTATAGTCTGCTGTTGGTGGATTAATTTTTATAATTGATTGAAAACCCATTATTTCTCCTTCAATTGGTTAATTGTCTCACATTCTATTTATTAATTTTTTTTTCCAGTTACATTCACTTTGTCCTTATTTTTGAAATTGAGCTTTAACAAATTTCCCGAAGAGAGCAACACGTGTTTCTGTGTGTTTTATTTTCTTAGAATGATGATTTTGTATTAAAAAAAAAAGAGTACTGAAAGCTGTTTTAAATGGTTCGAGACATTCTGTATCTGCATCATTGCAGGTGTTATTAGCATTAATTTGTCCAATACTTATATTCAAGGAAGTAGTATAATACTTTTGTGCATAATTTCTGTGGCACTGACGTAATTTTACTATTTGCGTGACAGGCATGCTGCATTCTATTTTCTGATCAGTAATTTCTCTAACAGAATCAGAAACGATCTTATCATCTATTGGTTCGAAAGTATATGTTCCAACTTTGACAGGTAATGACTGTTCACAGCTTTATAATCTTATGCTTATTTGTTTATTATGAGAAGTATCGTAGAAAAAGCTGCAAATTTTCCTGACAACATCTTAAGACTGATTCTCTATGGTACATAAACATTCTTTTTAGCTTAACCTGAGATTAATATTCAGCATGTGTGTAATACTCTGTTTTTTCCCTCAGTATAATTGACGATCCTTCTAATTTTAGTAGCATTAAATTGCTTATTCTAATTTTATCCTTTTGTTCTCATGCTCCCTAGGTCTTCGCAAGTCCATTTATTTTGTCTCTTCAGCTTAGAGTTGGTCTCATGCAAAATCATTGAATTTTGATGCCTTGCTATTTTTATTACAGAATAGTAAATCAAGCAAACGTGGAGCATGCTTATGACGGTCTCCTCTGGACCTTGCGGTAAACTACTAACTTTTAACAAAGCTATTTACTCTTTTTCTCCCACTTTTGTTTAACTAGTAAGATTTTATATTCACTTCAAAAAAAAAAGAGAATTTATTTTTCTTGTGTTCCTATGAAATGTAATTGTTCCCTATCTTTTTATTTTTGTTGTGCTTTAGTTTTTGGATTTAGATTATTCTGGTTTCCTAAGTTTTTAACATCATGCTATGTATACCTGCAGGTGCCTACAAAGGCTTTGTTCGTTGCTTCTTTTACCTGCTACAGCACTGGAGTCATCACCAAAGTCATCTATAAATGAGGTAATCAATCAAGGATTTGGATCTATTCCGTGTGTCATTGAGTATATTATCAGAAGATTTGCAATCTTAAATTCATTGTACGCTTTGTCAATGATGTATCTTAAATTCATTGAAAGACATGAAAAAGAAGCTTAAACCTGTGAAGAGGCAGACTGTCCAAGTCACAAGTCTAGGTTGTAACATCAATATTAGAGAAATGTTTGGTTGATTGACAACAGGTGTAAAGCTTTGTTAGATTTCATGATGTGGACTATAAGAAAATGTGTGGAAGATTAGGAAGTTCCCTGCATCTCGTATCAACTATGCAGTGTTTGACTGGGTCATGCTGTCAAGGACTGATTTGTCCATGATGTTAAACAGAATGCTTAAGAAACATTGACGGGAACGAAATAATAGGAATTTGGGATACTGGTCCTTAGGACACAACCAATGTATGCTTTGCTTGCATGAAACCAGGCATAATAAATCTGAAAGATGTTTGTGTAATCCAGCTGAGATAAAGTGAAATGCTAAAGAAACATACTCCTTTGTGTCTACGTAGTAATTTGATTACTTGATGAGGATATGCAGCCTATTATTGAACATCTGCAAATGCGAATATTCTTCTCTAATATTCTTCATGGTGGAAAAAATGTATTCTAATTGTAAGCCCAATTCACTTGTTTTCTTATGATTTTTGATGTGTTTAAATTCTGCAGGTTGGCAAACCTTGGCATGGCATATGGAACTGTATAATACGTTGTTTGCCAATGTTCAGTAATGTCTTTTCAGTGGTACGTTTACTTCTCAATTTGCTGTATTTTGCTATTCATTGCCTGCCATATTTTTCCAGCCTTCCAGTTTGATGCTCTCTTATGTAGAAACTTATACATATTAAATTTGGTTGGAGGCATCCTTTTGGCGCTCTCTATTTCCAGGCTGCCACAAAATATTACTGTTCTCATTCTACTGTTTCCTCTCAAATTGGATCCTTGCTTTTATTCATAATTTGTTGTCTTGATAAGCATGTAATTCTCTATTGCAGGCAGATGCAGCGTTTATGCTCCTTGGTAGCATAATTTCTCTTGTAAGTAGAATTCTCATATCAATTCTTGTAGTGGATAAAAAACAAAAGAGTTCGTTATTGCTGCATTATTTCTCATTTGGCATGCAATATTCCATGCCACTAATAAATTGCTGTGAACTTGGGTGGGCTATTTTTTCTGACTGTACTAGTATACTCTGAACTCAACCAGCTAAACCTGTTATTTGCAAATTGATATCCTCTTGGTTGTATAATTTTCCCAGGGATGTCCAAGTATATTCATTATCCCCCAAGATATATGGGATCTGAGATTATTCAATGGGTCTCCATCAATGTAAGTTTATTTTGAGGTAGAAGTGTGTAATATGTGACATTTGAGCTTACACAGCATATGGATGTTAATTTTTGTGTTACTGAAATTTGAACAGGCTCTTAGTCCATTTCAGAAAGTTACTTGATAATATATCATTTAGTCTGCTTCTTAGTGAATATGTGCAAATTCGCCTCCCATAGAGATACTGTAACATCTCTCTCTCATTCTCTTGCCATTTCCCTCAGAATCAACATGGAAAGACTTAAAAACCTTCTTGTTTTCTTTTGTTTTTGACAATGAATATTCTCTACTTTGTTATGCATGCCCGACTGTATGCAAATTAATAACTCATGTGGATGGTTTGGTTTCTTTTTGACATTCTCCATGCTCGACTGATATTTGTTTTTGCTTTTGACTTCTTTCAGATCAGTTTTGTGTTTAATTTCATGCTACTTCTCAAGGAGAGTTTCCCAAGTGAGTTTTTTTGTGCCTTTTGTATGTTGTTTTTTGTTTCAGCTCTTTGACGTACTGTATATTTTAAATGTTTCACTCGCGTTATTGTCTCTATTTGTAGTGTGCAGTCTATCAACTCTTGGGGACATGTTTACCTCCACATAGTATTTAATAGATGAACTATGCTGGTGCTATTTACAGAATTGCCAGATCTTGATAATTCCTATAATAAATTTACATGCGATGCATTATTTTGTGTTGAATATGATGCACTATTTTGGTGAATTATGAAATTGCTACGCATCACCCATAGCTGTTTTTGTATGTTGTTTAGCCTGTCATATTAACTTCCTTTCTGTTGGTGTATGCTAGTCAATTATTTTGAGCTTTGCTATCAATAGCTTATATGGTACTATGATGGAAGACTTTATTAAGAAATAATTGTTCAGATAAGCTACATATGTGCATGGAGTGTTTTGTCAAAGTCTGGTGTGCTTACTGTTTACCGCACTTGTTTTTTGTCTTTAGACATCCAACTGGCATCTATTTGGCAGTGTTCAAGGATCTCAATAGTTAGTATTGTCTGAAAACCCACGTGCACTATTTTCTCTACCATCTTCTCTAACAGAAGACAATTGAGTGTTGAGAAAGTGAAGGATTGGATCCTAGTTTCCTAACCTAATGCAAGAAACATATGGAACCTAAAGAGAACTGAACTAAGCCTTTATTTTGTTGAAAACGCTATCCAAACAACCTGATACATACCATATTTAGGATAAATATTCAACTCACTGCCAACTGGAATCTTATCAGTATTTGATTAGCTTCCAGTTAATGAAGTACTACAAATGTAAATCCTTAATTATGGTGACATTTTAGGTTCATTTGGGTATGGTGCTGATTCACTGCTGGTTAGTTAAACCCAATGGATGAGAAAAATGAAACAAAAATACCTTAGGATAATTTCGAAAAGCATGAAACAGAGATGCATAAATTGGAATGAGAAAGACCCAACAAGATATGAAAATAGATACAAAAAAAAAAGGCATGGCTTATTTAAATGAAAGTGAAACAATACATCTCGACCACAATGGAGATATAGCCAAACCCACACACTAGTGTATTAAATCAAACTAAGATTTAATTAATTTCTCTCTTGCTCTTCTTTGAACTTTAAATTTGTGCTTTCATTTCATATTTATATCTAATGCTTCTTCATTCCTCAGGGTGATATCCGTGATGCTTTACAACTCAGGCAGAAACTTTTAAGAGCAGTTTTAACTCTTCTTGACAGTAAGGTTGATTATTATTGATTGCTCTTTTACTCATACCTTTTTTTTTTTTTTTTTTTTTGATGTAAAATTTTCTTCTATTAATCGCTCAAAAGTTCATACAACTATTTGGCCATCACTCTAAGCCAACATTTAACAAATTTGAAAAATCGAAACAACTATTCTACCGCTACGGAAAGTACACTGGCGGTAATCATAACAAGTTCATCAAGATATTGCTAGAATTTTCATACTAGAGTTTCGTTCCATCTCTGTCCCTGCATATCTTACTAGATCCGCTTCCCCTTTAGAAGCTTTGATGTCTTCACCTTCCTTTATCTTATTCCCTGTTCTTACCTCCGTAGCATATCTGCGAATTGACATGTCAAGACACAAGTCTGCCCCGGAGTAATCCCCACAGAGAAATCAAATAAGCCATTCATGCTCTCCTTCAGTCCAGCCCGTCAAGTCCTTAGATAGTGTCATGGGCCAAGGTTGGGTAACTGGTTTTTACACCAGCAGCCCAACACCTCTGAAATACCAAAGGTAATCAGTGCGGTACCTACGACATATGTACAAGTTTCATACTAGGGCCATAACCCTGATCCATCCCGTCAAATCCTTAGATAGTGTCATGGGCCAAGGCTGGGTAACCAGTTTTTACACCAGCAGCCCAGCACCTCTGAAATACCAAAGGTAGTCAGTGCGGTACCTACGACATATGTACAAGTTTCATACTCGGGTCATAACCACGACATTCTCAATTGCAGTCATAAGGATCATATCCCGTTTCTATACGTACTTTCACTGCATCTAAAGTCAAAGACTTTCCCTGGAAGATTCTTCTGTTCCTCTCCTGCCATACATTATAGAAGATGCTAACTAGCCGATGGAATTTCTTTCGTCCTCTCCATCCTGACATTCTTCTCATCCTCTTCAAGCATTCTCTAAAATTTCCTCCTTATTGCTTTTACTCATACCTTATTGCTGCACTACCGATGCATGAATTATTGTGTCCATTGATTATTATTCTGTTATTTTAAGTTCATAATTCTTGTTTATTGTTTTAAGATAAAGCTTTGCCAATATCTATATTTTAAATTCTGCCCCTTTTTCCCAAAAAACTAATTTATACCCAGTATGCTATCACCACTTAAATGCAAGTGAAATTGCATTTGATGCAGCTTCAAAATATCTGATTGGAAGTTGGTGCCTTTTTGCAGCAATCAGTAACATTTAATGAGCAGTTGGTTGTTATGGTACCCGCAGCAATATGTGCTCTCTGTTCTGGCTGTTCTCCTCTGCCACACTCTTTGTTTGAATTCGCATGGAACTGGGATAAGGTTCGTTAGTCAGCCCTACATTTTTTTTACCATCATGAACATAATTAATGGTTGTTAACTCTGAAGACTGAGGTACCAGTGTTGGCAGGCTGAAGAACAGGAACAAGGAGTTCTGCAAGAGTTGTTTGAACTTCATGTAGAAGTACTTGCAAAGATAAATCTTGAGTTTAGATCCGAGGTTATACAATTTCAGTTTTTAGTCGAAATTTCACAGACGCTTTCCTCTGCTTTAAATATGGTATCTGATTGTCATTTGTGCCATGGGATCAGGTTCATCAGTCCGGATGCTACCAAAATGCGGGCTTTCCAAGGAAGCTAAGAGATCATTTGTGCTGTGAAATGGAAACACGTGTGATTGAAGCTTTAAAGGAGAAAGAGCTGGAAAAGATGCCTCTTTCAGATATCTTCTTCACTTGTGCTCTATTATGTAACTTGATGTACTCCTCTTTTACCACGAGGTTTGTTAATGTCTACTCTGCGACTCTGCCTAAGTATATCTTTTACCTTCTTTTTCCATTAACATCAGTTTGGCAACTAGACTATTGCATGGTTACATTTTTCCCATGTTTCACACTTATATGGCATTTTTCTCGTTATAGTTACCTGCCAAAGTGTGTACTCTTTTACTGGATGTTGCTATTATGATTTGTTCTCTTAGGTCTGAACTTTTTTTGTTGGGTTGGGGAGTAAAAAGTAGTAGGGTGAACAGACCGGATACAATTAAATGGGCAGAATAGTTCTAAACTTTAATGGATGTATGTTATCAAGGCTTATAATGGCTGTATCTATGTAATTGAGGTCTTAACTCTTTGTTTGGTTTTGCTTCCTATTTATGTAACGGATTTTTCTGTCTTCCAGGGCTAGTGAAGGGAATTCTTCTTTCCTTGCTAAAGTTAGTCAGCACCTAATAACTCTGGTGGATCTGTGTGCTTCAATCTTTGAAAAGACACATGATGATACTGAACATGTTTACTCTGGTTCCACTTCTGTAATTGATAACTTGGATGTTATTGCCGCTGCTCTTAAGAGTTTTGTCGGCTCTCCACTTTTTGGGTATTTGAGAGATAAAAGCGAGTGTGATGTTGGGCTTTATACTGGGATATTAAAGTCCACTGAGAGGCTATTAGAAGGTTTGACTAAGCTATTTCATGCGGTTGCTGATCATGAAAATATAAGTTCTCCAGGAGAAGATTTTTCAAACTATATTGACAGTAATGCTTTACCCACTGATTCTGATAATAGTAAAGATATCATTGTGGATATGGAGTTAGATGTGAATGATGGTTCTAAGGAGATGGATGTGTTAACTCTGGGTCGGAAAACTAGTGATGGGCTTGTAATTTCCTCTGAAAATGTTAAGCTGGATGTTATTTCCTTGATATCGAGCTTCTTCTCTATATATCCATCTATGACATGGGATTTCTTGTTTGATATTCTTGGAAATGAGAATTCGCCAAAGGTATTCTCTCTAACTGACTTAGTTTCATTGATGTTAATGCTGCACCATATAAGTAATCCTTACGTAGTTTATTATTTTGTGTGTTAGGTGGTGGAATATCTTTTGCACAGTTTGTGCCAATATCCATACTGGTCTTCATGCAGACAAGTTTTTGATTTGGTAATTTGTTCGTAATTTTTTTTTGATGTGTTCGTAATCAGATGCAATTTGCTCTTGTGCTTCAAAAAAAGAGATGCAATTTTCTCTTGAAGTTTGAAAATTTGGATCCTTGTAATTCTACCAATTTCTTTCTGCAGATTGGCTCTCTGAATGCCACCGCAAATACACAAGCAAACCTCAAGCTCCCATGCCTAAATACAACTGATGCCATTTTTAGTTTGGTGCACAACTTGTTATTGGCAAAAAGTGCTGGGGGTAAAAACACCCCTTTGTTACAGCAAAAATGGTCTCAGGAGGTATATAGCTGTTTTACGATTTGATGTGTGGATGATTTGCTTAAATTTTAATGTTTGGGCGGACTTCGTAATAGCTAATGGTACTGTGTGCAATTTATAGCTAATAAGTGAAACTTCTGTGGTTTGCATTTTGTGTTTTACATGAGTGGTGTAATGTATCTGTGCATAACTATGCTGCACGCAGTCACAGGTATGTGGTGGTCATTTTCTAATAAAATTTACATGACTGGGAAGGTTTATCATTTAATTTTTAATCAAATCAAATGGTTAAAGAGGTGGTGAAAAGTTTGGTTTAATTCCTGGGATTTGGAGGGTTCATACTCGTCATGTCGACTACTAGTATGGACAAAGAATAACATATAGCAGAATAGTTTTGTTAATTTTCCTTTTCTTCATTCTAGGGTTTCAGGACTTCTATCTTTCTTCATTCTAGGGTTTCAACAGTACTTTGGGTTTTAAACTAGTTGGCTACTGGTGGATTCATTGACACTTTGACAGTCTTTGAGATAGAAGTTTTCACTGTGTAATATGTTTGATGTATTCATGGTTGGAATCTGTTGTCACCTGTATGTTGGGTGAACATTTGTAGGATATGGTGTTCCTGATTACTTGAATAGTTGAATGATCTTCAATACTCGGATTGCAGGAGCTGGGTTCTCTTGGAGATTTGATTAACAGGATTGGTGAAAATAATTTTTTTGATTGGCGTGGTCGCTGCAAGCTTATTGGCTGCATATGTGATTTCATCCTGCTAAATCCTGGATTTGGTCAGGTAATTATATGGTTGCAGAGGAAGCCTATGATTTTTTGTTTGACTTTCCCCCCTTGGCTGCTGTACTTATCTATTGTATATGTTTATGCAGATCGATAAATTGTTTCTGATGCTTCAAGATTCTGACTACCGTGTTCGAATCTGTCTGGCACGTCGAATTGGTGTCTTATTACAAGTCTGGGACGGTCACCATGAACTCTTCCAGGATATATGGTAGGTTTGTCATGGTATCACTGTAGCTTGTGATTTTATGTATTGGAATTTTTCTTATAGATATATTATACATATTCCATCCAAATCCAACTTAGGAGTTCAGAATAGGCTAATTCCTTTTTTGGCAAAAGCCAACTCATGCTCATCCACTTATTTCTATTACTTTCAGTTTATCAATTTATACCATTCATTCCACAATTTCTCCTCCACACGCATATTCAGCCCTAATACAATGTGCATTTGGGAGTGGTGAACAATATGTGGGCGGAAGAAATAGATAATGAAATGGTTACCATTTGCTTTATAAAAGCTCTGTTTTTGAAGTTTGGGAGCTACATTGAAATAGTTTAACATGGGTTTTTCATCTTTGAGCTGTTTAACATGACACACTAGGCTTGGTTTCAATATGACTCAGAAGAAAGTATCTTTTGTGCCTCTTCATTTTTTCTGTTTTTTAACCTTTCAAATTTTTTGTTGTAGCCCAAGTTCTTTGGTGATATTGGACTTTTCAAAGATGGTTTTATTATATGGTTTTTCCATTCTTAGACTTCAGCTACCCATCCAGTTCTACTGTGTAGCATTCTTCCTCTTAAATAATAATTATCAATTTAATTTATAACCTTGTTATTTTCGGAGATGTGACTTCTGCAATTGTTTTGTTTCAGTTCCAATTTTGGGGCAAAGTTGGTTATGTCTTCCAAAGGGAAAGTTGTTACAACAAAAGAAGTTCTAGCAGCTGGGCCTCAGTCTCGTCCGTTGTTGGAAACTGCAGTAATATCCCTCATGCATCTTGCACTTGAGAGTGAACATGTAGAGTTGGAGGTATGTTAATTAGTGTATCTGGGTTTGGGAAGATGATGTGGACTAGTATAATCTCTAGCTCCTTCGTAGATAAACTCTGGGGATGGCGTTGTTAAGAGAAGCCTAAAGCTTGAGTTTCTTTTTTCCTTCAATATCATTCATATAGACTTATTAATCTTCACTGCAATCTGTATTTTCTTTTTACATTGTTTATATTATTTAGTGCTTGGTGTTGGAATGTCATATGCAGGCTGTTTTTATGATTTGTGCTGTTGCTGCAATTGAACCTTGTCAAAGGTAAAAGAATCTTTGTGTTATTTTATTGTCTTGAAAATGTTGAATATTTGATGATTCCTTATGGTAGTGCATTCTTGCTTTCAGGGAACTGGCCAGCGCAGTACTTGATAATTTATCAATGCAACTTCAGTATGCTACAAGGGCAAAGGTCAACAAAATGATTATCTACTTCTTTTTCCTTAGTAATTATAGTATTCACATTAATTAATGAAAAAAAAGACATAATTTTACCCAGATTTCTTGACCATATTTACTGATCTTTTGGGATTTTTACAGTACTTGGAAGAGCTTTCAGGGCCTCTTCTCTTTTGCTGGGTTGACTGTGGTGTTAATTTGGCTTCACTTGTTGAGGTATACCACTAAGCTTGTACTGTGCATACAAACAAGCTGATTATTTATGACCATGCAAAGCATGAGATACTCTTGTGTTAAATATGATCTGAAAATACACAAACTTCACTTCTTTGATGGATGTCGTTCTTTGCAGATAAGACATATTTTCGTCATGAATTTGGAACCAAGTAATTTCTTGCAGTATTGTTGCCACTGGCTTCTTCCATCTCTGCTATTGAAAGAGGACACCTCCAATTTGCAATGGGTTGCTAAGGTAGAAAATGCCTTGAAGGGGCGATGGATATTTTCAATACCAGTTAGTTGTTTTCTTTTAACTATGTATTTGGGCTAACTGGAGCTATGAGTTGCTAGTATTTGGTTGAATGAAGTTCTTGTCTCAACTAGAGGGGTCCTTGAGCTGCAAATGTTTTTGCCGGAATTTGGAGTATAAATTGATGTATGTAAATGTATTATGTTTCAGGTTGCTTGCCTGCCTCTGGCAACCTTGGTCAAAGACCATTTTGCGTATATCTTCTCAGTATGTATGGCACTATACTGCAGTAAGAAGGCTAGCTGGGAAAAGGGAGCCGCTGTGATGGAAAGTTTTATTCTCAGTATTGCTGATATATCTGAGGATGAGAGAGACATGCTTATTAAAAGGCACATGGTATGCTTGGCCATTGTTAATTTGATCTTTCATGAAATTAGGAGAGAAGATAGTCCGCTGTTTCACGATCTCTTGAAACCAAATATTGATATTTATTGTTTCATGATCTTGGGAAACCAAGTATTGAATTTATTTGAATCTTCAATTCCTGGAAATTCTTCATTTTGGCTTCTTATTTTACACCAGGTCTTCATTGCTGCCGACAAGTTATTATGCCTTGATTACATGACAAGTTGCTTTTAGTCTTTTGGTAAACTTAGTATTGCCTAGCAATCATTATTTTCTTCATCCTTGTTAAGTTTTTTCTTTTCAGGATTGCTATTCTATCAAGGTTATTCTTTATTTCGTTAGTTTTGTGCCATTATAGTTAGTTTGTATTTCTGTTTATGATGGGAGGCATGTTTTTGAACCCCTGGCATCTTTACAATTACAAATTGTGGGTCACACCTCACACCTCTTTACTCTGCTAAATGGGATTCAACCTGTTTAACTTCAGACATGATGAATATGTGGTTTGCATGACCCCATTTTAAGTAGCTAATTTCCTGGTTATTCTTTCAACCATTTCAGTTGTGTAACCATTTCAAACTTTAAGATTAAGATAGAACTTTCAAATCGTCAGCATTCACCGTCACCCCTGGTCCCCACCCTTTCCATTTAATTTCTGAAAGATTGTGTCATTTCATCAATTCATACCCTGACTTCAAAGTTGTATGTTTCTGACTTTTGGTGTGTCTTTCCCTAGCTTTTGGCCCCAAGTTGATCTCCAGAGTCATTGTGCAACTGTATGCATGCTTGCCTGTAGCTTATTTTTTCTAATTATTCCTTAATCACCATGACGTTCATCCAAGTTGTGGATAATATATATGAGGTGTCTTGTTATGGTCTTGGAGTATTTACTAATCATCTTAATCGATCACGATGTGATCAATACAGCTTATCCTCACTTTATGTGATTTTCCTAACTGTACAGGTTTCTATAGTAGATAATCTGTTTTCTCTTGCTGCCGCATCGCCAGACCCTGTAGCACCCCTTTTTTCCTTTGAGACCATTATGTGTTCCATCCGAACTATTGTAGACGGTTTCTTGGAGACGTCCACTACCATATCTCAGTGAGTTCTTGAACTTACATCTCCATGGCTTCACTTTTTGCATTTCTAAATATGTTTTACTATGATTTGCTTCAGGGAGGATCACTCTAGAACCCCCAGTCTTATTGATAAAATAAATATCTTTCGACCTGATCGGGTGTTTACAGTAAGTTACTGGCTTTTGAACCATCCCATAGATAAATTGAGCCTGTTTAGTCACGTAACAGGTGCTCAGTTAATCAAATAACTATATGTTTTTTCGTATGCAGTTTATAATTGGAATGCACTACAAATTTGCCGCAGCAGCTCATTATAGGCACAAACGTCATAGATTATGCAGCATTGAAGTGCTAATTAATGTAATTGGACACAGGGCTGCTGTTGCTAGTACTTTCAAGTGAGTTCTTTGTTACTGTCGTTAGCAAATATACAATTTGCCTCCTGTCTGTACTGGTTTATGATTAAAATGATACCATTCTCCGTATGTTCTTGAAGTGTGCAAGTTGTTCTACACATGTCTCTCTCTGGATTTAACTTAACCGATTTTGTTTTAGATTTGAGCTTTTTAATCGGCCAATGTGGTTAATTTTCATTTTGCATATTTTCAAAGTGTCAATCAGATTCTACAAAAGTTGTTTGCCACAAGCTGTGTTCATGTGTAAATGAACTAATTAAGTTAGAAAGGCAAACAAATCTAATAAACACATGAACTATCATTCGTGGTAGGACGGTCTCACCCAAGACCTCTCTCTCTCTCTCGTTAACTGAAATTCGTTATATAAATCACATATAGCTAAATTATAAATTTTACTAATTTCTATGTATGTGATCTTTAATCAAAAATAATTGAACCAATAAAAATAAATTATTACATTTTATTTATTGATCTTATATTTGTTGCTCTTAATTTTTTAAGAACTTACCTTTTATCAGTTATTCAAATAATTCATTATATTTAATTTATTAATCATTAAAATATCAATTTAGAAGTAAGCCAATGTTTTTGAATGAATGAAAACGTACGTAGAAGATGAGCTAGGAGAAATATAATAATAAGTGAACCAGACGGACAATTCAAGCATACTATAAGATGAAGGATAAATATGTAATTTTCATACCAAATTCAATCATCTAATGTTAAAATGCTCCTTTCATGAGCGTTTTGGAAATTAGCTTTTTGGGCCCAAAGAGCTCATTCCAGCAGTACTTTATCAAACAAAAATCATAGCTGTTTGACGGTCAAATCAACTATTTTTGGTTAAAACAGCTAAGTTGAGCTCAATAAGCTCTTCACCAAACACCACCATTGGCAATAACCCATTGCGAGGACATTTTATAGTTAAATGGTCTTCTGCCATTCTGTAATTGGGGTTATCCTACATATTTTTTAGAGGTATACTAGTTTTTATCAACTCTGATGTACCATTGATCTTGGCAGTTACCTACTCAATTTGGTTGGGCAATGTATTGAGCACCATGCTCTGCTCAAACAGTGTTGTCGCATCATTTCAATGCTGCTTAAGATTTTGAAAGATTGCCCTTCAGATGACACAGAAACTGTGCTAGGTGAACAACTTCAGGTGATATGTTTACCCAATTGCTATATGCAGGACCATTTTTTCTCATGCAGGACCGAAATATACCATAATACCCCCAAGTGTACCATTGCATTTTAAGTTGCTTTTTTTGCCTTTACAATAATAGGGGTATTTTGGTAAAAAACGGTCCTGCATGAGAAAAATGGTCCTGCATGTAGCAAACCCCGTTTAACTACTCCAGCTCTTTCATAGGTGGTTTATTTTTTCAAAATAAAACTACTCCAACTGTACTGTCTTTTTTTTTTTTTTTTTTTGTGATTTAAACATTGTGTGATTATCTTTTCTTAATTGCTCTCGTGCAGTTCTTGGTGTCTAAACTGATTGGGTGCTGGATGAGCGATGATGGTGACATCTCTGTTGCCTTAAAATCTGAAGTTCTCTCAGTTTTGAATCAACTTATTCTGCAGTCTGATGCATCTCTTCATGACTACATCAGGGTATGCTAATCTATTTTTGTTTTTGGTACAAAGTGCAAGCTAATTGCTGCATGAACAGCTCTATTGATGCTGGAGTGCAATTGATGCTTAACATTATTAACTCTCTAATACTCAATATGGTTGTTTTAGGAACTTGAGCCCTTCCCTGACATCAATGTGTTCTATGACATGAAAAAGTTACGTGAGGAATTATGTCTACAGTACTCTACTAAGCAGCACCTGATAAATGTGAGCGCTTATGAAACTTTGCTTCATTGGTTTATTAAGTGTACTATTTCATTTGCTTCACTTCTTAATTTTATGATTCACAGTTGGCAAAGAGATCAGCTTACCTACCACCAAGAATACTAATTTGGAGGTACTTTCTTATAACTATCCATGTATGTTTTATTTCTAATCATAATCCTATATAGTCAATTACTATTCATGCAGGAAATTGGTTTGTTTGAGAACCTACAATTGTAATTTTGGTCCTGCACATTTAACTTGGAAATATTAACATATTTGTTGCTTATACTAGTCATCATGATTAGGTGGAGTTTTTATTTGATACTGCAAACAGTTAATAATAAGAGGACGGTTATAAAAAACTACATCAGATTTGTTATCTAACTAAGGTTGGATATAATGCAACGCAAAAGTCAAGAAGCAGGAGATAGAAAATATGGGATGAGAGCAGGGATACCATTGTTTAAAGAATTTAAAATTCATTCAGAAGCAAGTGAATTTAGAGCATTAGACTAGTACACTGTACACGTGGTACCAAATTCATTTTTACTCCTTGGTTCCAGCCTCAAAGCTTTACACAGAATGTTCTTTGGAGATGAGAAAAGTACAAAAGTTGGTGTTGAGGATGATTATTGGCATTCTGACCAAGAAATTGTTTGTGCAATCTGGCAACTTGTCCATATGTGCTGCTTGGATGACACAAATGATTTTCCAGCATTGGTATCTGATTTTGCATCAAGGGTATGTTCTGCAATTACAAATACATTGCAATTACATATGATTTTATATCTAATATGGACAGTCTTTGATTCTTACTATCTGAATAAGAGCAGATAGGCATTGCTGATCCTCATCATGTCGTTTTCCATTTCCCTGGAGATATTAGTCAATCATATCTCTGTGGAGTTAGTAAGGTCCACCTGGAAACAGATCACAGCGTACCTGTGGATACAGCCATATCAGATGAAGTGCTAAATTTGCTTATTAGGCTCTTGAAGAAGGATTTGATGGATGATTCAGTCAAAATCATTGACATTACATCCCAAGCTTTGCGGGTTTGTTCTTTTACTCCAGTTGATGTTGTAGTTTAGTTATGCATTTTTTCAAAAGTCTGACAGGCCAAATATTAACCAGGTGCTTCATATGCCATTTTATTCTTCAGGCGTCCTATGTTTGGCTATAATCTTGCTAGTAGCAATGTTGCTGTGGCTTATATTGGCCATAGTTCATGATTGCCGCTATCTTTGAGTTGATTATCAAGATTACTATCTATACTGTGTAGACTTTTGGGTATTTTGTGCAGACATGCCCTTGGTCTTGGTTTAGTTTATAAATTGACCTAAAAAAGTCATTAGTCAATTAGTAAAAGTGGAATTGCTTCGAATACAACTCCTTTATAGTTTTCTATCCTGTATTAATTTGTAGTTTTGTCTTGATTGCATGACTAAACTATGCATTATGAACTTTTTTGCGAAGGATATGGGAATTTTTTTTTTCTTTAATTAAAAATCTGATGATTCTTGTGTATATTGTTGGTGCTTCCAGAAGTATTTTACTTGTTTGTATTTAAGAGAATTTATAAGTTTTTTTCAAAACTGAACAATCTTATTTAAACATTTGTGAACTGAACAGGGAATACTGTCAACAGAAAAAGGTCAAAGAGCTTTGCTATCAATTGATGTGCATCAGAAATCCTTGATTGAGGTATAATCAGTTATTTCTAGACTTTTTTATTTCGTAAATGAAAATTTAAAACAGAATTAACTATACATACAGAGTCGTAGAGTTCATCTAGCCAAATATATTTAGAAATAAAAACTATATGGACACTCTAATATAGGATATTTTGTCCTGCACAAGTGAACTTTGATCATACTAATGACATTAGACTGCCATAGTCTTAGCCACATGGTATTACCGAGGGAAGTTTAGAAATGAGACTAATGGTTGGTCATTATTTATTGTAAACTAAATGGAAAATTCTCCAGTCCCGTGACTGAATGTTCAGTCAAACAATTTACCATTGTTGGATTGACTTTTAAAGGTAAAGATAAGTTTAAATTCAAATTCAAACTTTTCTAAAAATAGATTAGACATATTGTGTATTATTCTTACGTGACTGAACTTTCAGTCAAAAAAGGAAAACTGAACCTCCCTTAATAATGTCTTGTGGTCTCAAAGTTGACGGGGTAATCCACTAGAATCATCACGACCTCTAGTTGATATTAATTTGTATGTGTTCTTCAGTGTAGTGGTTTTGTAGATTTCTTATCAAATAATCCGAAATCAATTTTTTTTGTGTTTCTTTGTTATTCAGATCCACTCTAAAGGTATTAATATGGAGCTAGCACAGAAACTGGTATCAGATCTGCAGCGAAAGTCTTGTGGTAATTAGATATCTTCTCCCCTCTTTGAATTTTGTAGTTTTCTGCTTCTGATTTGGATCTTTGTAATCTTAAAAATTTTCCAGGAGGGTAGGACACAACTGTTGACATTTTGTTGGGTTTTTGTTCGTTATGTTAATTGAACAAGTAGTAAAGTTAACTCATTTTTCCAGTGATTAGAATTTTTTGTAGGTGAAAATTTGATATGTTTTAAGTGTTTTCGAGTTCGTTGGATCTAAAGCTCATGTTGTGGTTGTAACAGCATTTTCTACATTGTTGTGCTATAGATAGGCCTACCATAGGGTCCATAGCAGTAGTTTATGCCTGAACTAGCCTAATTGCTTCTTTTATCTTTAATATTTAGTATTCCTTAGAATATAACTCATGGTTTCTCCCATGTGTTAAAACACAACTTTCACTGCAGAAGAATCAATTTCTTTGGAGAACTCTTCCATCTGGAAGACTTTGGACAAGACTTTTGATAAGTGGATTTGTCCTCTTGTTCATGCCTTGATTAATTACTCAGATGATATCATCCTGAGGTATTTGTTTCTTTTGATTGAGTATTTTTTCCAACCTTGCCAGGTGGCAAGTTAGTCATTGTTTATTTTTGGGAAATCTGACTTCAAATTATCACATTTGGTTCAGATTGTGTCAAGACATTGTATTGGTAAAATCTGAAATTGCAGAGCTACTGTTACCAAGTGTTATAGTTAACTTGGCCGGAAGAAAAGATTTGGATATCGATCTTTGCAAAGTTATATCTCATCAGGTTGTCCTAAATGCATTGCTGATTGACATATGAAGTTGTTTTTTGAAAAATCTTGTGTTGATGATGATATCTGGATACAGACTTCCATATTTTTGGAGATTAATTTCTCTGACTGTGTAGTTATTTCTAAGTTTTTTTCAGTGACATAATATACTGAACTTTTCCATTATTATCTTCTTTCACTGAAATTGTCTCAGTGTTACATTACTGTTTGTGTGAGCATGAATATAAATAACAAAAGAACACATCACATATATTGGTATTTCAATAATAATATTTCTGTGTGCCTGAAAATAGTGGTTAAAAGACTGTAATTTCAGCTGGAATCTCTTTCATTTTGTTTGGGATTTTCTATAGGTGCAACATGATGCATTTCATAGGTCAATGATAACAAATGGGAAAAGGTCATTTCAGTCTGGTGTTTTTGCTTCTGATGAAGGACTTGACTTCCAATCTATTTTTAGTAGAGAGTTAGATTTGGAAAAGGAAGGAATGTTGATACTGATTAAGTGATTAATTCATATTTCAATACTCTTGCAAATTTGTAATTTCAGCTAGATTATCTAGTTGATTTTTAAATTGGTCGAGCCATTCGAATTTTAAATAGAGTGACAGATGATACTCACTTGGAGATTTTGTTCCGCTTTATACTTATCACACATATTGAAATGCATGATATATTACCCGCTTCATCTTTGCATGCAGTGAATCTGTACTGATTTGATTATTAAAATTAAATATCTTACTTTTCTGTTTCATCTTCTTTGATAAAATACTATGTTCAATTTTACTTCATTTATTGCCCTTTGACAAAATATGTATACTCTTCATGCCAGGTTGAGGAAAATATATTCATTGAGACTAACACATTGACAAAATCAATCAATGTTATGCTGGATGCACTAAATGAACTCCGGCTGTGGCATATGCTGGAAAGGTCCACTTCATCATCTTCAAATAAGCGAGAAATGTCTAAGGTTATCTCTTACAATAAGTTCTCAAACTCTCTAGCTACAATATGAATTTAGTGCTTGAATTTGTGATACAACTAATTAACTTGTTGCGATGATGAAATCCCAGCTTGCTAAGCCTTCTAGTTATGGATCAAAGTCCCGTTCTGCATCTGTTAAGCTCAAGGATAACTCTACTGTGTGTACAATGAAAACCACTTCGTTTTGGGCAAAGGTACTATCTTGTATTAGATTTCCCAAGAGAACAAGGGTAATTTAGTTGTGTGGCTGCTTAGGTTTGTGTCTATGATCACGGTGTTGACTCTGCATGTTTTATTGTGAAAATTCTGATCATGGCGAGCTGGATTATTTGTTATAAAATGTTAGTGCTCAAACACAACTTTTGCATATGATTATTTGTGTATTGGCACAACTCATGATTTCCTTGTCATGATTTTTGCATTCTAGTACAACTAGACATATTTTCCACTATATGTGTATTTCGAAATACAGGAGGGATCATTAACAAAGGTGTTACTAACTTTGGATGATTGACACCCTATAGAGTTCAGGATTGAAGCTATAAGCCTATTATATTTATTCGTGAATGCTGTAGGTTATTGACATTTTCCTTCTGAATGTATACCATTGCTCAAATCCATCTTTGGTAGTTGATCTACTGCTCTGGTGTCATAGTTAGGTGCTAAATATCAGCACTTATCTTTTCTGATGATCATTACTTTTATAGGTTTACTGGCTTCCCATTGATTATCTCGTGGTTGCAAAGTCTGCCATTGTAAGTAGGAAACTTCTCTTGTTCAGTTGAACATGTTTTGGTTTCATGTTCCTGTTAAGTTATATTCTAATTGAAGTATTATATCTTAATAGTTTCTTGATTCTGTCGTCCAAATTTTGTTCTTTGGTTTTTTGTTCCAGAATTGTGGATCTTACTTCACTGCTGTTCTCTATGTTGAGCATTGGTGTGAGAATCACTTTAAAGGCCTCACATTAGGGAGTCCAGATTTTTCCCATCGTGAAACGGTATGTGGTACTACGTTCGATATATATGGTAAAAAATGTCGTTGTCTAGTTAGAGCTAGTGCCTTTTATTGCTCGGCCATAAGTTAAGAAAAATAAAATACCATGCAATCCAACTCCATTAAACTCATGTTTTTTTGATAACTTCCAAATTCCATTGTTTTGTCCAGCTGCCACCCCACATCGAAATTCTGATTTCTGCTGTAACCCAAATTAATGAGCCTGACAGCCTGTACGGGATCATACAATCTCACAAGGTTCGTTTCTCTGTCAAACTCACCTCTTAAGAATTAGTGCATTTGCCAATAACAGCGCTTTCTTGCCACTAAAATTTTTAATTCAACATTGATACTTTTATTTTCAAATCTTTTATGCCTGACATGAAATCATCTTCGTTTAGCCCTCTATGAAACCTTTTAAATGATATAACCTTCAAAAGAGTATCATTATCTTGACAAATTTATTGGTTTCTTTGGCAGTTGACCTCTCAAATTATCATGTTTGAGCATGAGGGAAATTGGACCAAAGCCCTTGAGCATTATGATTTACTTGTTCAATCAGGATCGATGGAGCAAACAAAGAGTTTTCACAATGCAGACCCTGA
This sequence comes from Cruciata laevipes, assembly GCA_963678965.1. NCBI lineage: Eukaryota > Viridiplantae > Streptophyta > Magnoliopsida > Gentianales > Rubiaceae > Cruciata > Cruciata laevipes. The sequence continues at coordinate 22,052,560 of OY787637.1, forward strand.
AGATTCTCAATCAGTAGCTCCAAGAACATTTTCCAAATTAGGAGACAAGGCTCTAGCCAAGAAGCCTTTTAAAGGGTTGATTAGATCTTTGCAACAAATTGGCTGCACTCATGTTTTAGATGTGTATTGCCAAGGATTAGTATCTCAGGGAGGGCAGCTTCAGCAAGATATAGAGTTTACCGAGCTGCAGGTATGTCTCATATTGGCTCTGTTCTTTACTGAATTTTAGAAGAGCATATTCCCCAGATCAGAGGCATATATTTTAGGTATCTTTTCATTTTAGCCCATGTTTTTCTGTTGATTAAGTACCTGCACCTGCAGTATGAAGCTGCTTGGCGGGCTGGAAGTTGGGATCTATCTCTAATTAATGGTGAAACCAGTCCACTTTCTAATCAAAGCTCTAGAGGTGGTCATTTCAATGAGAATCTCCATAGGTAATTTGGTAGTGAAGACGTTTTGAAGTATCCATTTTAAATACTTTGTCATGTTTGTGGTTATTTTGCTACTTGCTACCAAGTTATATAATGCAATGATATGCTACTCCCAAATATATGGACAATTTTAGTTCCATGGTGGTAGGGAGTGGTATTTCCTGGCATTTTTTTCTTTCCACACTTCTGCTTTTAGAATCCTGACACTGGCCAACTTGAACTTTTTCTCTGTTAATTTACACTATAAACTACAACCAAACCTTTATCCTGCTATGCAGGGCTGTATCTATTTAATGTAATTTGCCATCTTGTACGGTTGAGACACAGTAATAGTATTTGAGTAATGCCCATTTGTTTTCACTTTAACATGTCTCTAAGTTTTTTTAGTTTTTGTTTCACTGTTCATGGGTGTTAAAGGTGAAATGTTTTGTTCTTCGAACCTCATTATTTTTTTCCCCTCTTTGTAAATCTGGATGACTGAAATGAACCAAAAAAATACTACTGCAGCAAAAACATTCAATAGTTTATTACTCTTTTTCTCCTAAAATTTATTCATGCACACAGCTGTCTAAGGGCTTTCAAAGAAGGTGAATTTGATGAATTCCACAAAAAGTTGAGGTACTCAAAGCAGGTAATATTGATTTTTTTTATGTTTAAATGTAAAATCTTGGGGTTTCATCTCTTTTCATGAATCTTAAATTTTCCCAGGAGCTTCTGCTGTGTATCTGTCATTCAAGTAAGGAGAGCACTGAATGCATATTTACAAGCATGGTTAAACTTCAGGTTCTTTTGAGCTTCAATCTCCTTTTGTTGTTTTCTTACCAAGTGGGGATATTTCTTTGTTGATCATAAGCTTACACTTGATTCTGCTCTTGTAAAAAAATGAAAAAACTTCCAGTTAATTGATGTTGCTAAACCTCAGAATCATAAAATTTAATAACTCTGGACAATCCTTTCCAGTGTTATGTTTAAATTCGAATGCAAATATTACAATCTGGGTTTTTTAGTTAGAACTGTTGGGAAGAGGATGATGAGTTTTAGTACATGTAAATGTTAGCCTGTTAATGTGGAACTGAAATTATCATATTATTCTCGTCTTTCAGATATTTAATCATCTTGGTATGGCTTGGGGTTCTCAACGGAGTCCTCAGTGTAAAAGAATGATATCTTCATCTGGAAAAGCAAAGTTGTTATTTGAACCTACTGCTTCTTTCACAGACCAGGTAACATCTTTGCTTATCATGGTGCTCTGCCTGGAATGCGTATGAAATCATGCAAATGTCTTAAAATCAAGTTATTGCACTGTCCTTAAGTGTCTTAACTGGTGCCATAAAAAGTTGAATGTACCATTTGGCCCATCAGAATTATAATCTGATGTAATTACTGCTCTTTCAGCAAAATTTATTTTTTAGTTTGGTTCTATCCATATTCTTAGTGCTATAAAAAGGAATCTTGTCAATAAAATATTTTACTGTCATGGCCATATTATACTGTATCGGGAATTTAGAATTCAGTATTTGTCTTGTAGCTTGCATGGCTGAGTAAGGATTGGAGTCGCATATTGGAACAAGCACAGCTACACATGAATTCGCTGGAAACCTTGATAGCATTCAGAAAAGTGTTACTACAGATTTTGAATAGCTCAGACTTCAAATTGCAACATCTTCTACAGTCAACATCTATTCTTCGCAAGGTAAGACTTACATTATAGAGTTTCTTCTGAAAGCTTGTAAATGTTTCATATCGGACCGTCACCTTCACAGGGAATGAGGTTTTCTCAGGCTGCTGCATCTTTGCATGAGTTCAAGTCTCTCTGTGCAGAAATAGGGGAAGAAGACTCAAATATGTACTGGAAAGGAAGGGTATGAATATTCCTCTCAGTGCTGAATGTATCATGCTTCTTAGATCATATTTTCTCATTTTTGGGATAACACCTAACAGACTGGCCAAGAATTCAGACTAACTTATGAGATCTGTTGGGCAGTCCATGAAACTCATAGGTCCTCTAACATGTCCTTAGAGCTTTGAGTTTGGATTTGATATTTTACTAGAAAAACTTGGATCAGTCAGTACAGTGGGGTTAACATTACAAGATTCTCTGCACTATTCAGTCACTGATCTGATTATTGTTTATCTTAACGAAACTCGTTAGTGGCATTTTGATGTGATGTGTATCTTTCTGTAGTGATTGTGGAAAGTTCTGTGATGGTTTTGTCGGGACTGTATAGGAAAGAACCTGGTGTTTTGTGATGTGATGTTTTGATTTCCATAAGTAATTGGCGTTGCATGTCTTGCAGTTCTGCTGAAAAGATATCCAAGATCTTATCAGCTCTCTCTTGTTTTATACTTCATTCTCAATAACCAACTCCTAATTATTTTGTTGATTCTGCTTCACTTTCGAGGTCCAGCATCTGTTACAAAATTCTCTTTGTCAGTTTACACTTGATTGGTAGAAAGTAATATCACTATAGAGTGGAATACAGCTACGGGCTTAATAATCTCTTTGCAGCTTGAGGAAGCTAAGCTTCTCCGTGCTCAAGGACAACATGAGATGGCAATCAACCTGGCAAAATATATATCTCAGATCCAGATTGATAGCTTTACCTCTGATGTGTTTCGCTTGGTTGGGAAGTGGTTGGCAGAGACTCGATCATGCAAGTTAGTATCAGTTATATCCAGAACTGGCATTCATGTTAATAGTTGTGGGAAAAGGTGGGTTCTCATATGGTATTTGATGTAATTTGCAGCTCTAGAACAGTATTGGAGAAATACATGAAGCAAGCTGTTTCAGTTGCCGACAGTCTCAAGGCTACAGACACAAAGTCCATAGCCAAACAATGCCAAATGCACTTTCATCTCTCCCATTATGCAGATGCACTATTTCGTAGCTATGATGAGAGATTAAACTCAAATGAATGGCAAGCAGCAATGCGGTTACGGAAACTAAAGGTTTGTACTAACAAAGTAGATGAAATCGTTCATAATTAAGAAACTAAAATTAGAACAGTATTTTAAAGTTTTGATGTTTTGATATTACGAGAATTGGTTGTGACTTGCAGACAAAGGAGTTGGAAGCACTGATTAGGCGTCTTAAAAATTCATCAAAGGCATGGTTTTTACTGAATTTAAACATTTTACTGTAAAATGACATACCATTAACTAAGTTTAGCAGTTAACATATCACTGCAATAACTGATCTTTTGGGCCATGGTTTAGGGGGCACAAAGTGAATATTCATTGAAGATACTAGAACTGCAGAAGCAGCTTGCAATGGACAAAGAAGAGGCAGAAAAGTTGCAGGTGAGTCATGGAAACTGCAGAAACTTTCAATCTGCCAACACGACTTCTCATTTCGCTAACTGCTTCATTAAAGGGTTTTTCTTTCTATATTGTTACACTTTTTTATGTATGTTTATAATTTCCATTTGAACTAGGTTAAACCTGGGTATGGTAAACATTTGTCACATTATAAAAAATGACTGGTTTACGTTGATTCAAAATAACAAAATTCTTGGATATTTTATGTTTACAACTTGTCTCACCTTTTCTACCTATTAATTAGTTTCCGTTTGTTCTTTTTTATGTGCTCGGGCTTGTAGGAAGACAGGGACAACTTCTTAACTACTGCTCTTGAAGGCTATAAATGCTGTCTTGATCTCGGGGACAAGTATGATGTCAGAGTGGTATGTATTCTTCCTATCCTGGATTCCTGGTTTTAGTAAAAACAAGAATGGCTCTGTGCTTCTATATGCACCTTTTTATTCTTTTTTTATACCATGGCTTTTTCTGTGGGTTTTAATATTGGTGACAATAATATAGCTATTTTAAGACCTATAATCAGGCCTAGCTTGTCAATTCAACGAAATAAACTACAATTTCGGTATAAATTTTGATCATTGTAAGTTGTCATCTTCATCACTCTCCTCCAGAATATTATTCTTTTCTGTTTGATGGAGGGCACAGAATGCTGGAATGTGATCAAAGTCAACGTGAATGAATGGTACTACAATTAATTAATGGGACTATTGTGTCTAATTGTGTTGAGCTGATATACGGAAAAACATAAGATTCTACTAATGCAGTGTATTGTTTTCTTGGAATTCGTAGTGTTGTGGTCTTGTGTGTTTCTTATAAAGTGTTTTTTGTGCTTCCAGGTATTTCGACTTGTTTCCATGTGGTTTACTCTTTCATCAAGACAGATTGTCATTGACTCCATGCTTAAGACAGTAAATGAGGTAAGTTTTAAAAAGTGTTTTGCAGCATTGTGACTGATGACATGGAGGGATAAAACATCCACACTCTTAATAGTTTGGATTCTTGGATCAACTTACCCCTTGAATACTGAAATCTAAATTTGTTGATTTTTTTATTTGCTTTGATTGGCACTACTTTATTAAACCGTTTATAACTCTGTACAGGTTCAGTCTTACAAATTCATACCATTGGTGTACCAAATTGCGTCAAGAATGGGTAGTACAAAAGATTTTCAGGGTCCAAACTTTCAGGTTCGATGCTCGATTTGAATCCGTCAATCTGGACACTATGTTGTTGATCAACTTTTTTGTGCCATGTTCTTTCTTGATGATTCATATGTTTTATTCATAATTTTAAATTTAATTATGTTTTCCAGCGCATGGTACCTGTGTCTCACGTGTCAATGGCTACTTTTTGCAGTTTGCTTTGGTTTCTCTTTTGAAGAAAATGGCCATTGAACATCCATACCATACAATTTTCCAGGTTATTAGTTACTTGAACCCATGCTTATGTCATAAGTTCATTAAACTCGCTTTCAGCTAGGATTTTTTTATATTTACAATAGTCTTTTACTCCAAACTGTGTGTTTCAGCTACTTGCTTTAGCTAATGGAGATCGAATTAAGGACAAGCAACGCAATCGAAATTCTTTTGTGGTTGATAAGGACAAAAAAGATGCTGCAGAAAACCTCTTGAGTGAGCTGAAATCTAACCATGGAGCTGTCATTAGACAGGTAAGCTTTATTAATTTTCTTCTTACACAGTTTTTTGTGTGGTAACCAATTCTTGGCTTGTTACTTCTTGCACGTTGTTTTGTGCTATGTAGATGATTAAAATGGTGGAGATTTACATCAAACTTGCTGAACTAGAAACAAAGAGAGAGGTACATGAACATCTAGGTTCCTATGTTTTTATTCTTTTGCACTAGTATCCCTTTCTTCTCCCATTAAGATGTCAGCTGGTGGTGTTGCACTACTTTATTAAAGCATTCACTGGATATTCCTACAGGACACAAACAAAAAGATAAGTCTGCCAAGAGATATTCGTAGTGTTCGAGAATTGGAACTTGTAAGTGCTCTATATTTCTATCTAAAATGACTTTCTAAACTAGTTCTTATCAGAATTTGTGTTCATATCTTCATTCTGAAAAATCAAACACCGATTTGTCTCCGATGAACTCTGTTGAACATGTTTCATACGTATTGTGTTGCAGAGGATTTTTTTTATACTCAAGAGGGCTCACCTGTTATACAGTTATCATTTTCTTGCATAACCAACTACGCTAATGTGGATTTTTTGAATGGGATTTTGGTCAAAGTTATCTCCCTATTAAACCCACGCAGCACTATAAGTTAATTCAAGAAATGTTTACTGCAGTAAAACGATTAGGATCCACACAACCCTCATTAAAGTGGCACATTAGATGTTCCATTGACTTTTATAGGAAGCATTTTAACTTGTAATTTCCACTTGAACGGTTTTCATATTATTAATTTTGTTTCTGTGTTAGATGTATTTTTGTAGATGAAAGAAACACTAAATTGCAATATTGCTCTGTTAATTGTTAGATTTTAATGAATTCTGAGTTATCATTTTTGTGATGGAAACTTTCCGTTTTTGTAATTATCTCCCGTTAACCTCAAAACATGTATGCTGGTTGTACAGGTTCCTGTGATAACTTCTAATTTTCCTGTTGACCGTGGTTGTGAATACCGTGAAGGATCTTTTCCCCACTTCAAAGGCTTAACAGATTCTGTCACGTAAGTTTTGACAGACAACTGATAATTTAATTGAACCCAATTCTTTGAGAATTTTGAGGCCCATATGTAATACATACAAAACATTTGCAGGGTGATGAATGGCATAAATGCACCCAAAGTGGTTGAATGCTTGGGATCTGATGGCAAAAGATATCGACAACTTGCGAAATCAGGAAATGATGACCTGAGACAAGATGCTGTAATTTCTCAAACCAGCTTGATAATAATTGTTTATGTAGTCGTGTTATGTCTAACTGAACTCAATTAATTTAACACATCAATCAACATTAAAAAACAACTAGTGCTAGAGCCAATTTACCTGAAAATCATTGCCTCGTTGCAAATAAATGCATTGATTAAAGCAGTAGCCTTCCATATTTTCTATACACCTCCGTATTCAGATTCTAATGCGCATGATCTGACTGGATTTTTTTTAAGCTTTTTTTTTATCAAAGCAAGCTATTAGTTTATTAGATGTATGTTTTTCTTGGTGTTGATTACTCTTTTGAATATATTTAGGACAAAACATAGAACCTTACCCTTTCCACATTAGAACAAGAGAGCATTTACCCACACGTTTTTGTTGAGTGTATAGACACGTGTGGTTAACCTAAGTCTGGACCTCTTTAGCATTTTGGGATGAGCCTTGAGAAGAAGGAACTTGCAGATTTGACTAGCAAGTGAGCTGCTGAGTTAGCTATTCTGTAGTTTAGATTAAATATGAGTTTATTATAAACTCTTGTTCACGAAATGTGCCATCTAACTAGTTGATTATTAATTTTATGCTATTATAAGATAAAATCTTACCAGACCTGACCATGAACATCCCTTAGCATGTCCCAACTCAACAAGGTCTAGTTTACCAAATGATGCATCACAAGTGGGCAATTTGATAGAAGGCAATGTTGGAGGAAAACAGTTCCCCTTGTTCACCTTTGGCTTTTAACTGCAGTTAAAGTGTGGATTATTCCATTGTGTAGCATGTGGTAATATATATGTAAAATATGAGAAGGCTTCTAATAACAATATAAGGTCTAAATGACCCAAACCTTGCCTAGACCCGCACTTGGGGGAGCTTTGTGTACTGGGCAGGAGTTGCAAGATAGTCTGAAGTAATTGCTTTAAGTTTTTATGTGGTCACTGTAATTAACAATCAATGTCTGCAACAATGTTTCAATTTCCATTTTTAATACTTAATCCTTTATCTTGTTCTGTTTATTCGGTGTGTGTGTGTCGACCCATGGCCGCTCCTTGGTGTATGTTTATACTAACTGCATGAAACTTCGGAGGCAGGTAATGGAACAGTTTTTTGGTTTAGTTAATATTTTCTTGGAGAATCATCGAGACACGTGGAAAAGAAGATTGAGAATACGTACATATAAGGTATTTCTTCATTCATTTTGAAGTATTTACTGCATTATGTACTATATCAGAATAGATGAAGTCAAGAGTATTACTTCTCCACCCCCAAAAGGGAACATATATGTTACATTGTTTCTCTTATAATCTTACTTATACATCCGGCAATCACTCACAACTGTGTTAAAAAGCGTGTAGAGGTTATAGCTAAACTACTTTTCTGGGACAAAATATGACATTCACTAGAGGTTTCTTGCTGAATAAAGAAGTATAATATATTTTTTATGCAACAGGTTGTTCCTTTTACCCCCAGTGCTGGTGTTCTTGAATGGGTAACGGGCACTGTACCACTTGGCGATTATCTTATAGGAAGGTCAGTCAGATTACTTGAACAGCTTAGTGCTTGAGCACTATATTTCATTCAATATGGTACTTGGAAACTAAAACAGAAACTGCAATCTACCTTCAGCATGAGAAATGGTGGAGCTCATGGACGCTATAGATCAGGAGACTGGACTTTTATGAAATGTCGACAACATATGACTACGGCAAGTACTATTACAGCTTTCAATCTCATTTTTGTTTTTTCCTTTTTCTTTTTCATACTGCCTTTAAACCAACCCTTGCTATGCCTGTCATTCCTCTATCAGAACTGCAAGCAAAATTGTGAAATACTTTTGCATCCAGCAGCGAGCTGGTTAAAATGGAACCAGTTTCATTCTAATGTGCCCAATTTCCCAGTTGTTTTTAGTGCTAGCTAGTGACTACTGCTGGGTGATTGTACCTTATATTCACATCAGGATTCAGATAATAACTTCTTTATATGCTAGCTTCTGCTGTTGTTAGACCTAAGAAACATAACTGCTGATATTTGATGACTTGGATTTGGGAAAAGTAATACATCTTATCATGCTATCATTTGTTCATATGAAGTAGTTTGGATATGCACAGCCTCTGGTAGTTGTGGGGAACTATTGATATCTTTGCTTCATGATACCTTTGTTTTCTTTTACTAAATTTTGCCTGGTTCTCACCCTTTTATGTTCCTCCCTTGTAAATCATGACAAATAAACTAGAACTAAAACAGTGGAACGGAGGAGGTATGTTCATGTGGTTAGACTAATAAATTTTGGGACGGAGGAAGTATGTTCATGTGGTTAGACTAATATATTCTCTACTATAGCTGTTCCCTGAGATATGATTATAGTGGTCATCTGGTTAAAGTTCCCTTTTTCTTGTTGGATATGTTTACCATCTCATCACCTTGTTCCATCAATTTTAAGAGAATGATGATCTAATATTGGACGAAAGCAACAAGCAAAAAACATTATTTGCATCAGTCTGAAACTCTAGCATCTGGGGATTTTTTTAACTAGAAATAGGAAAGATAGTCTGGTCTGATTGTGGGAAGATAAAGAACAAAACTGGGAAAAAGTTAAAGGAGTTCACCTGCATCTTTTTTCTTTTTTGGTAATATGTTTTAACCTCTAGGGATCTAAATTTCCTGTCAAAGACCCAGAGTCAGGGTGTACCCTTTGACAACAGAATGAAGAAACTATCGAACCTTGCTTTAAAAAAATGTCTGACAAGCACACCCTGAATATACATAAGGATTATTCTGTTATGCTGATCTCATATTATCGCCTGTTCAGGAGAGTGATAAGCGCAAGGCGTTTCAGGAAGTTTGTGAGAACTTCAGGTATGAAACTTCATCAGTTCCATCATGTGTTTGATTTTGAACTGAAGTCATAAAATACATTCCTTCAACATTAATGCAGACCTGCAATGCATTACTTCTTCTTGGAAAGATTTTTAAAACCTGCTGATTGGTTTGATAAAAGACTTGCATATACGAGGAGTGTTGCTGCTAGTTCAATGGTGAGTAATTGAGCATGTTTGATTTTATAGGAAACTTTATGTTTACAAAAGTGTTTGTGGTGGAAAATCAATCATTCATGAAGTAGGATCCTTTTGAATATAATCCGAGTTTCCTTTTGCTGATGATTTTTTATATGATACAAATATTTAAATATTCATTGAGGCCTTTTTTGTGATTTCAGGTTGGTTACATTGTTGGACTTGGAGATCGACATTCAATGAATGTACTCATTGATCAAGCAACTGCAGAAGTAGTTCATATAGATCTTGGGGTTGCATTTGAGCAAGGCCTGATGCTAAAGACACCTGAGCGGGTTGGTTGAGCTCATTTTAATAATTCACTAATTGTCAGCTCGAGTTTCATTTACATATATAGTTAATATCATCCTTATTGGCCATCGAAAAAAATCATTAGGTACCGTTCAGGCTGACAAGGGATGTCATTGATGGCATGGGTGTAACAGGGGTAGAAGGGGTGTTCCGAAGGTGTTGTGAAGAAACACTTTCTGTTATGCGAACAAATAAAGAAGCGCTACTAACGATTGTTGAGGTCTTATTTTTTATTTTTTCAAAAATCAAGAGTGTCGGTCTTTGAGATATATATTATATTTTCAGATAATTTACAGGAAAGCAATTTTGTAGGTATTTATCCATGATCCACTGTATAAATGGGCTCTCTCTCCTTTAAAAGCGTTGCAACGGCAAAAGGTACACTCTTCCCTGTCTCTGAATTTATTGACCATGTGCTTCCTTATGTAAACCCTGAAAGTGTAGCCGTTGAAAAATAAAAATATGGATGGATTATGATCATTTTGCGTGATACTATTACTAAATATGTGTGACAGCTTAGGGTGTCCTGTAATTTCCTGTATGCCAAACATGAGTTTTTTGCAACTACGTTGATTTATCTTTTTCTCTATGGGAATTCATACATACATAAAGAGAATTATGTTGTGCAAGGGGCCAGTAGTATTCTGTCCTTAATAGGATGATATCTATCATTTATCCGTAAACTGCCTCAGCTGTGGTGGAATGTTAGCAACACCTTCCTGCTTTTGCAGGGTTTATAACCTGGTGTAATCATTACATGTGTCAGCTGGTAGATGCAAATTGCTATTTATATGAAAATTTGTTTTTCTTTGACTATATTTGTTTGCGGGCTTAAGCATATGCTCCGTATCCTACATGCAATATAATGCATAATTTCATGCTACATAGGAAACCGATTATGATTTGGAGACAAATTTGGAAGATTCTGAAGAAGATGGGTATGAAGGAAACAAAGATGCAGCTAGAGCATTACTGCGTGTCAAACAAAAGCTTGATGGATATGAAGAAGGTGAACTCAGAAGTGTGCATGGCCAGGTAACTATGAATACCTTCATGATGCATGGACTACTAATTTGCCCCACTTTTATGATTCTTAACATCACTGCACCTTAAACATATGTATTTGGAAAAAATCAAAAATAAGTAAGGCTTAGTTGTTCACCCAAAATAGTTATGAATTTGTACTTATCATCTATGGTTATGTTTGTTGAGTATATATTTTAGATAAGGACTTCAGACTTTTGAATGAAAATCAGTTATAGGCTAATCTTTTTGAATGAAAATCATTTTGAAAATTGGATGATGGGGTAAAATATTAGCAAATCTTCAATTGAAGCAATCAAATTATACAAATATAGTTGAGCTAGTACAATCAAACTATAGCATGTCAAGATGTACTTCTTCCACCCAAAGAAATCTTGTTGGGTTTTACATTATAATTTTAAACAGTTATGTTCACATTGGAGGAAATATTAGTATGATTCAGTGGCATCTCTGTTTATTTATGTAAGAATAAAATTTCCTTGTATAGGTTCAACAACTCATACAAGATGCCATAGATTCCGATCGCCTGTGCCAAATGTTTCCTGGCTGGGGAGCTTGGATGTGATGGCGGTGTTTATCAGTGATTCAAGGACCTACACTCTGTTACTAATTTGTCAGCATCACTTCCATTCGTTACTTCTTGTATATCTGTCATTCGTGTTTTCAACAGTTGTTTTTTCGGTCATACCAGTTTGGTGGCAATCTTTGATGTACATAAATGAGCTTAGTCGTTGGCCTGCACTGCCTGCTTTCATTAGCCTCACGCTCTCTTATGTAAATAACACATGTTAGAAAATTTTGGCCAGATGGCATCGGCTCAGCTCTGCTAGGATGGGCTCTGCCCTTGCAGTGACTGGCAGCCGCAAGTTTTGTTAGAACAGTGGTGTTTGGAACTTTAGCCGAGACCTCTATCTTAAATATATGAAAGTGTCAATCTTGTTTTGAGTTAGTACTATTTGTTTGTTTACTTCCTCATGAACCCACTGATTATTTTTTGGGCGCTTCAGTTAATTAATGCTTAGGATGACTAATACATTATACATCACAATCTTGTTTGCTAATGCTACGTTAGGTTGCCTTTCCTAGATGTTCATACCTATGAACCTACTATTAAATTTGTCATTAACTGGCTTACTATATAAGTTGCTACGTTAGGTTGCCTTTCCTAGATGTCATACCTATGAACCTACTATTAAATCTGTCATTAACTGGCTTACTATATAAGTTTGTTAAAGTTATGTGTGTTAAGACCATATCACACTCAGATTTCCTAAAATAAACCATGTTCTGGTCCATGAGAGGAATCTTTCAGGAAAACTAATCAGAAAAGAGGAGCGTTAATACAACAATATTCAGACAAAAACTTATCCTTATAATAAAATAATGGGTGGGAACAAACCTAAAATAGTAAGTAATCCTTTTCAACCATTAGCTGCGTGCGGACATAAACAACTAGCAATCCTTTTATGTCATTATCAAGTGGAAACAGCATTAAATTAAATGCGTGTGTACGTGTTTTGTCAGTGTACGTCACGCATGAAGAATTAAACATCAACTATCTTGCTGGCCAAGGTCATGTGACCAACTTGATCCATCCTTCCCACGTTTCCCACTCGTCCCACCGCCAAAACCGAAATCCAAGCCCCAAGTAATCTCGTTTTTTTCTGGCGGCGTTGCGCTGGCCGGCCCACTGTTTATAATTCCGCTAATTTGCACCTTTGACCCTCCATCTTTCACTCTATTGCCAAATTATCCTAAACCGACCTCAATTCCAAATTGGATTTTGTCTTTCTATTTTTACACACTCTCACACTGAAAAGGTTGTTAGATTAAGTAAACATAATCCTTTTTCAAATATGAGTTATTAATAAGGAAGCAAGATACTGATATAATCCTTTTACTAGTTTGAACTAGTTTAGTTATCAAAATTTATAGAAATTCTCGTTAAAAGGAGAAAGATTATTAGAATTCATATAACTAAACTTAGAAGGATAATAATTTAAAAGTGGTAAAATTTGTAGACCAATTCAATAACGTGTCAAAGATGAAAGGACCAAAGGTGAAATTCTATCTTCTCTCAATAATTATTATTTATTAAAACAGGTGCCTTAGCCCACCCATTCGCGAGAGGTCGGTCCAGATCAAAGTTGTCAAAACGGAAATAAAAAGTAACTGTTGCCTACAAGGATAGGAAAAGGAAACCTATATATAGAAGTAGTAAAAGGCGATACCGAAGGCAGATACTAAAAGGATTTCCTTTAAGTCGGCGCTGCATCGTCAAGCCTATATATACAGTGCGAGCATAACCGTTACCGCCACCCTGATCGAGATATTTTGCTTTCGTACGTGTTTATTCATTTCTAAAGCTTCAACGTCATCATTCTAGACCCTTAATTTGTTCCTGCCCTGTCCGTTCGAGTCGTCTAGGTTGGCTTCTTCTTCGATCTACCGTTATGATTGTTGTTCTTGATATCTGTGTTTTGATGAATTGTCCTTTGACCTTTGACCTTTTGTGTGCTTTTTCAGTCAATCAGATGGAAGTGCTGAGAATTGGTGAGGCTATGTCTTTGTTTGAAGGAGGGAAGAATACGGTGGCAGTTGGAAGAGAGGCTATGGCTATGTCTTTGTTTGAAGGAGGAGGGAAAAATAAAGTGGCTATGTCTTTGTTTGAAGGAGGAGGGGAAAATAAAGTGGCTATCTCTTTGTTTGAAGGAGAGAAGAAGGTGGTTGATTTGGATTTGAGTTGGAATCCGGAGGTTGATGATCGTCATCCAGATGAGTCTGAAGGGGAAAGTGCATCTGGAGTCACGGGCGAGGATGAATCAGATTCGTTTTGTGATGGCCGCCGGTTGGTTCAAGTTGGCGAAGAGAATTTGCAGGATACTTTTGTTAAGGATAAGTTTGTAAATATAATGTTTGCTTTAGGCTTGCAAACCATTGTTTCAACAGTTCACAAGAACTTGTTCCCCAGTGCGACATGGCAAGCCAAGCTCCACACTTTCTTGATTTTCTCGCGAGTGCTAGAGAATATTAGCAAAGGTTGTGGTAAGGTGAGGTATGCCTGGTTTGGTGGATCCAAAGATGAGATTAAGAGCATCTTGAGGTATGGTTTTTCTTCAAGAGGTCGTGGGGTTTGTTTCTCCCCGTTCGATAATCCTCTGGCAAGGTAATTTCTTTTCACTTTGCTTCAAGCAATCTCTCTTATGTGCAAGTGGCCTGATGATGATTTAAATTCTTTGCAGTCTTCGTGGTGCTGCTAAGGATGAGAATGGCCTATGCCATCTTATTCTTTGCCGTGTTTTGTTGGGGAACTCGGAAGTTGTTTCCCCTAGTTCTCAGCAAAGAACTCCAAGCTCTGAAAAATTTCATTCTGGAGTTGATGATTTGTCGTCCCCTCGTGTATATATGATTTGGAGCACGCACATGAACACACATGTTGTACCACAATATGTAGTTAGTTTCCGACCTCCAGTTCCAGTCAAAGGAAAAGGAAAAGGTAAGGGATTTTGAAGTCTAAATTTGGAGCCATTCCAGTTCCAGTCATGTTGTAAATTTGGCCTGTTCTGATTTTGGTGTCTTATTTACTTGCAGAAGGAGTTGGCAGTGTTGCAGCAGCTCCTGCAATAAGGAAGCCTAACTCACCTTGGATGCCTTTTTCTGAACTACTTTCTGAACTAGCAAAGATTGTACCTCAAAATACCATTGGAACTCTTCAAAAGTACCACTATGATCACCGAGTATGTTTGGAATGACATCATTCTCCCTCTGGAATTTTTTTCACTTAAGTGCTTTGAATTTAATCCTTGTATATACCTATTAGTTAATAATGTTGTTGATGGGAATTGCAGGCTGGGAAGATCAAAAGAATGCAGTTGATCCAGAAACTTAGGCAGCTTGTTGGAGATCATGTGTTGTTCAGAACCATCACATCTTACAGAAACAAGGTTTTTATCATTCACATCATAATCCTTTTTTTTTGAAGAAGAAGAACATCATAATCCTTTTTGGGAGACTTGGGATGTTTTTTCTATGTTTTTTCCTTTACGACATCTATTTTTAACAGTGACAATCTTGTTCTATACAGCTTGAAGCATCAGACGGATTTAAGAAGTTTACACCAAGCAACAGTAACAATCTTGTTGCGCCACATCTTGACGGATTGAAGAAGTTCACACCGAGCAGAAGTGAAGTTGCGTTTCAGATTGACGGATCAAGGAAGCCAACACCGAGCAACAGAAGCTGCTATGCTGCTTTGTCACAGTATGTCAAACCGATGAAATCCAGCTCGAACAGAGTTTTGAAGAAGATTAAGAAACTTCAGACTGAGGGTTCTGGTTGTACAGATAGGGCCAGTGTTAGCTCTTCAAGGAATGTGCACCTAGTTTAGGTAGGTTAGATTGGCTAACAGAAATGAATTAGTTTCTAAGTTTTGTTTCACCTTTTCTTTTGAGTTATGTTGTCCCAATTGGCATTAGAAGATAGTCGCTGTTTGCAACCATTTATTTAAGTTATGGTGTCTCATTAGACATTAGAAGATAAAGATTGTAGCAATTACCACCCGATGCCGTACCTTGGTTGTGAGGTTCGTCTGTTGAGTGTTTTTGTATTGAGATTGGTCTTGTAATGTGTCGATGAAGATTACAATTCTATAGTAAGTTTTTTTTCATGGTGTTATTCAAGTTACAATCATAGCATACAAAGTTCATTATGAAGTCCATGGATTATCTATAGACCTTAACTCTAATTATCTATAAGTTTGTTTTCGAAGAAGAAGATGGTGCCGGTTACATCATCTGCCTATTCTGTGGAGCATGTCATCTGAGACCGATATGTAGTTTTCATTATAAGAGAGAAAGTTGCCATTATGAGTGCATTTCGGAATATGCCTTAATTACAACCCACTTTGGTTTACCTTAGATTTTGTTTGAGGGATGTGACGTCAAATGACTTAAATTTCCCTGTCATGGATATTGATGTGTATACGACAACTGAGCAGAACCAACAATTGTGTCAAGAGTTGTAGGGATTTACCCCAACCAATGATGCATTTGATGCAGGTTACAGTCTTTGTGTATGCAGACCAGTCTAGAACGAAGTTGAGCATGCTTCACTTTCTTCCCCGATCTGAACCAAGTTGCCACATATAATTCGGAAAGAGATGTATTGGCTAAATTATATAGAGAGGTGTGTAATTCTAGAAAGAAGATTATGCATGGCATGGTTGGCCCTGTTTTACTTATCTCATCATCTACATGATTTACCTTATTTACCACATTGTCCACGAGGGTGTTTGTAAGTTACAATTCGGTTTTGACTACCCACTGATGTTGCAGGGTTCTTTTGAGTCCACTGATAACTCCCGTCTGATGGCCGAAGATCACCTGAAAGTTCCCGGAATGAATTCGGGGAAGAATCTCCGATGCTTAAGTCAGTCTCCAATCTTTCAGATAATCTCTTTCAGTCTTGTTTAATGCTTACCTTCTTCTCTTGTCGTCTGTGCTATTTATCCAGCCATGGTCGAGACCACGATCCCACCTATTTCGGGCGGTTGCTCTAGATCGTGGTTCCCCCATTCTGCCATGTCCTTGACTGTGTCCGTTGTTGGGCCACTCTATATTTGTCTGTGTCCATTATTGGACCGGTCTTCTTGGGCTGGTTGGGCCCTAAGGCCCAGTATATACCATAAGCCCCCCAGTCAGTATGGGCGAACTGTAGTTATTATGTTTATGGAGAATGTCAGTTGGTCGAATGATGGATCAACTAGTTCTCTTTGTTTGTTCGCCTATGTTGACTTGAGAGGACTTTATTCTTATCATGTGTTTTTGAGATTTGATTTGAGATTCGAATTTTGAAATTCTTTCAACTTCCCAGCTATCTCCACGCGTTACCAAAGTGCCGTTCCGCTATCACTTCCTCTATTTACTCTAGTTGGTTAGCGTACTTATTATAAGTACTGAATCGGTATCCGTGCTAATTATGGCTTTCTGCTTTTTTGTATCAATTTGACGGCTTGGGTGCATTTTGGTAATTAAATATTCAGTGGAAAATCTTTATAACTAAGGTAGCTTTTAATTTTCTTCTTTCTCTCTCAGATTTTTCGACTTCCTCCCGAAACTCGAATAAAGCTGCTCTCTGCCCTAATTAGGTAATCTCAGTTTCTCTTCCTCTGAGACTTTTTCTACTTTGTCTTCTCTTCTCTGCATTGTTTTAATCTTCGATTTTCATTATCTCCTGTTCTCCATCTTGCATGTTTGATTGATTGGGTAGATTATAAATATTGAAAATGAGATCTGGAAGTGATTTGATTGATGTCAACAATATATCCTTTAATACAGAGGATTTTATGTTTCCTGATAATCTCCCCTGCTGAGGAAGCATCTCCTGGGGTTCCGGTTGATACCGATGAGGTATCTGATATTGCTCCGGCGGAATCATCGGAGATTGATTTGGGGGGGACAGAGGTAGGGGAAAATGATTCCGCGACACTCATGGTCCCCGTGTTCAGTAAGGTGACTGAGCGGATGTTACAATATGATAGGGGTATGTTTCCCTTTCTTTTTGATCGTGAGATTGTGCTGCCTCGGACTGGGGAGACAGTCGATGAACCTCCGACCGGTTACTTCTCCGTTTATAGGGAGTATTTTAAGTGTGGTATTAGTCTTCCACTTCCAGATTGGCTAATAGAGATTCTTCAGGGTTATAACATTGCCCTTTGTCAAATGGCTCCTAAGAGTGTGATGATATTGAATTCCCTCCACTCTGTTTGTGAGCAGGCGCGGGTGGTGTTCGACTTCAAGCTAGTCAACTCCCTTTACTATTTGAAGGCCACTAGGCTTGGAAAGGGGCAATATACCTTGATCGCCTATTTCTCAGAGATGGCCTTTGTCTCCGAGTATCCCAATATGTTTAAGACATATTGGGAAGGGTTTTATTATGTCAAGCATGTAGATTGTAAGGATAAGGAGATTCCCGTCTGGAATAGGAGGTTGGGGATTGGGAGTTATGTGTCTCCTTCTGGTCGTATAAGCTTAAGTGACGCTTGTTGCGTCGAGTTACTGAAGTTCACCATTAAAGTTGATTCTGGGGTGTCGTCCATTCCTAAGGAGAATACGCCATATTGTGCTAAGAAGAAGCTAGCTCGTAAGGCGCGAGTTCCTCCATCTGATAAAGGTGGTTTTGTGCTATGTGATATTGTATCATAGGAATTTTACTCATCTTCTTATTTTTCTTTCTTACATCTCTGAGTGTGTGTTTTTATTTTTTTTATTTTATTTTTATTTTTTTACTAATATACTCGCGTCTTTTTTCAGACATGAAGAATGCTCGGAACATAGCCGGTGCTCGATCTACTTACAAGTTTGGGTCTGGAAGTTCCTCTGGGGGAAATTCGGGGAAACAAATGCCGACCCCTGCTGTTACTGATAAACCAGCGAGTGGTGGTTCAAACACTTCTTCGCCCATTCGCCGAGTGGAGGACAAGCGCCAAGATCGTGAGAAACGCAAAGAGGCTCAAGATGTTCTAACTCAGCAGGCGAAGAGGTCCAAGCTTGCCAATGTTTCTTCTCCTGATCCTTTCGCCGAGTACATCAACAAACTCTCCTTCAATGAAGCTTTGCAAGTGGTATGTTTTGTTATAGCGTAATATATATATATATATATATATATTATTTAACGGTTTATCTTCCAATACTTTGTACTCCCTCCGTCCCCCAAAGGTTGTCCTATTTGTTCAGTCAAACATTTTTATACCATGTTTGACCATTAATAACTTTCATTATACTTAATATTAGAGTAAATAATTTTGATTTTTTAAAAGTACATCATACGAGGATTCTAACGATATCTCATGTGAAAATATATCATTTATATATTATAAGTTATTAATAGTCAAACATGGTGTGAAATTCTTTTACTATTTCAGTAGGACATTTATAAGGGGACGGAGGGAGTATGTTATATGATGTTTTCTATATGTTTCCTCTTCTCAGGTGGCGAATGCTCTGAAGTCAACCAGCAGTAGGGCGGATGCCTTTGCTGATGCTTATTCATCTTTGAGTGTCGAGCACAAAAAGGTTGTTGCGTCTCTGAAGGGTGAGATCGCCCAAAAGGACAAACTTGTTGCTGATGCCAACTCTCGCCGGGATGATATGATGAAGTTCGTCGATGGTCTAAAGGCCAACGGTCCTCTTCATCCCCATTATCAGCAAATTTATGTGGACGCTCTGGCTAAGACCAAATCATTTTTGATTTATTTTCTGCTATTCTTGCTGCCGAGAAAGAGATTGGGGCGATGGAGTATTATCAGCAGATGAAGGAGGAACATCCAGATCCCTCTAGCCTTGTGTAGGATAGTGCTGAGCAAATTGAGCTGAACTTGGCTGCGGCGACCAGTCGAGCTAATGATCTGTTCAACTCAAAGATCGAGGATGGCGGTCATACTTACAGTCTTATTGAACATAGCAAGAATCGTACCAGTCCTATGACCATTGAGGAGTTGCGGGCTTATGAAGATCAGCCTCCTGCTGTTGAAGATGTGTTTGAGCCTGATAGTACGCCACCCCTTCAGGATGTTGTACGGGGTCAAGAGGCGATCATACCTACAGTGACCCCTTCTCTAGCGGATCCTACTATGGTCAGTCCTACCTCCACAGGTGCAGATGCTGCTAGTACTGCGGAGGCAGGTGATTCTCTGGCGGATGCCACGGCTGGGAATGCTCAAGAAACCCAGGGTGCATCTGCTGATCTCGCTGGTGTGGAGAATGCCGCCAGTCATGATGTTAGTCATCTTTAAGATAAATTAGTAGGATTGCTAATTTATTTTTTTGTTGTATTTGGGATATTAAATTTGATTTTGTAAGAATTTTATTTTAATCCACTTGTCATTATTTATCTTGTAGGCGAATTTTATCAGAGATCTAACTTCTCGCTCTGTTGACTTGCAAATGATTACTCGAAGTTTAGATCCCCGGGCGCTGATACAAACTTCCCCTATTGAAGTGTTACAACGTCGTATTGGGACGATATTTTGCGAGTTTGGCATACCCACCCATTCCATAACTGGTGACCCCTCAACCGTTGTTTCTCCTTCTGAAAAAATGAAGGCGCCTATGGAAGGTGGATCTCAGGACGACTCCGCTACTCAGACGGAATATCCCTTTGACAGATATTCTCGGCAAGGAGGTCGTTATGAGTTCCATGATATCATTTCTCAAGGCTTACTGGATGTGGATTCGGTTGCCCTTCATTTGTCAACTTTATGTTTACCTCCTGGGCCATATAATTGGATACTTGACATGGGGCGTAGACTTCGTGCCGTCCTTCTCACCTGTCGTGAGTGTGAAGACTCGTGGGTAAATGTTAACAAAGAGATCGAAACTCTGAAGGGCGAATGGTATGAATTATGTTCCCAACATAATGAGTTGATACATACTCATCGGACCCAGATGAAGACAGTTGTTCAGCAGAGTAGGGAATTGCGTGTTCGCTATGAACGTAAGCTCGATGAGTGTCAGATCCAAAAAGATGGTCTTCTTCAGGCCGTTCACAATGAGAAGGTTTTGAAGAATACAATCTTGACTCGTAATCAACAATGTGAATACTTTCGTCTTGAGGGCGAAAGGTGGCGAACTAAGTACGATGAGCAGTATGCCGTGAATGTTGATTTAACCGCCAAATATGGCGATTTAGAGGCCAAGTATAATGAGGCGGCCGGGTTGTTGAAAGAAATGGAGTCACATTTGCATGTGGTGGAACAGGAGAACACTGACTTGAAATGGGAGGTGTGTTCTCGTGATGAAGTCAAGACCCGGCGAATCCAGCATATATTTACTAATGGTGATTCAACCTGGAGTGCTGATTCCGTTATGAATGAGTATATTGAGAAGCTGCAGCATACTATTAGGAAGCATGAGTTAGAAGTTTCCCGTTATCATGATTCATGTTATGTGATGGGTCTGCAGCTAGGCCGGGATGATTATGGTCCTATTCGTGATTTCCGGGCTTATTATCAGCAAGAGCTCGCCAAGATGGATGCAAATAACGAGGACAGAAGAGGATCTGCGTATTGTTACATGCGCGCTCAGTTGAACGATATTATTCAAAGGAGGCTGAAGATCCGGAGATATCTCGCCTGCGACGTCGCCGAGATGCTGGATTACCAGTTGATGATATCCAGAGGCGTTTACAGAGTGAATCACCTCGCGGAGTTTCTGTTAGAGGCGAATCCACCCTTGGCGAATCCTCTCGTGGCGCATCCTCCCGTGGAGGTACTTATCATGGTGAATCATCGCGTGGTCGTTTGTCACGCGGCGAATCCTCTCGCGGCGAATCATCTTGTGGAGTTTCTTCGCGTGGAGGTAGCATTCGCGGGCGTTCGGGGCGCGGAAGAGGGCGTTCATGATCATGCATTTCAGTTAATTTTATCATCAGGGTTTCTATTATTATTCAGAATAAAGTTTATTACTGGCGCTTGCCGTTATTGTAATTTCTTCTTATGGATTATATTACCTATATGTAGGTATACATACTTTTCGCCAGTCGATTTACAACTGTTATAGGCGTTTTTGGTAACTTTTTAGACATAAAGTCTTTTTTGTATAAGTCAGGTGTGTATACGCTGGCGATTGCCTTTGCGATTTTTATGTCGTACTGCCAATTGTAAGGCAAATACTACATGTGATGTCATTATTTCAATGGTCTCTTTTATTTTCCTGTATGTGCGACCTTTAGGTGCTCTTATACAGAAGATATGGTGCCGAAAGGTAGGCATTTTGTTTATATATATACAAATGATGATTATTTCATCGAAAATTTGTATGTACATTATTGAAGGGAAAAAAATAGACCAATGATAATATCATGGTTTCTATACACAGGTTTGCTCTAGAGCGCCTTAGACGTAGTATCTCCTGAGATTTGCGGCGTGCCACGAGTTGGGCACTATTGTGTTATCCAATCTTGCTAATTTGTAGGAGTTTGATTGCCTGGCTTCTATCACCTTGTATGGTCCTTCCCATTTAGGGCAAAGCTTTCCTGACTTTTCTGCTAGACTGGCTTCATTCTTCCGGAGAACCAAGTCCCCTACTTTGAATCTAACCTCTCTGCAACGGCGATTGTATGATTTAGCCACTTTTTCCTTGTAGCTAGCATTTCTGACGTTCGCCCTATCGCGCTGCTCCTCTAGCAGGTCCAGGTCAAGCCTCATGGTTTCTTCATTTTGAGGTGTGTCAAAAGAAGTGACTCTGGGTGATGGCGTCAAGAGTTCTACAGGGATCATTGCCTCATGACCATAAGTTAGGTTGTTTGGGGTTTCGCCCGTTGGGGTTCTGGGTGTGGTGCGATAAGCCCAAAGGACTTCTGGCAGCTGTTCCACCCATCCTGTGCGTTTACCTTCAAGGCGTTTCTGTATGCCTTGTAGGATTGTGCGGTTGGTGACTTCTACCTGTCCGTTTGCTTGTGGATGTGAAACAGAGGTAAACTTCTGAGCGATTTTGTACTTGTTGCACCATTCTGAAAAAATTGCACTTGTGAACTGAGTTCCGTTATCTGAAACTATTGTATTTGGTACCCCAAAACGGCAGACCACATTCTGCCAAACAAACATCACTGTTGCTTCGGCTGTTATTTTGGGAATAGCTTTAGCCTCAATCCACTTTGTGAAATAGTCAATCATGACAATGAGGAACCTGGCATTTCCTGTTCCTTTTGGAAATGGCCCTACAAAATCTATCCCCCACTTTTCGAAAGGCCATGCACCCTATACTCCGATTAGTGAAGACTTTGGTAGATTCGTTGAGTTGGAGTTAATTTGGCATGATCTGCATTTTTGTATGTAACTGTTGGTGTCATCGAACATTGTTGGCCAATAATATCCGGCTCGAACTATTTTCTTTGTGACTGTTCGTGCACCTTGGTGGGAGCCACATTCTCCTTCGTGGACCTCTGTTATGATCGCCTTTGCTTGATTTGGACCGATGCATCTTAACCAGGGGGATAAGTAACCCTTTTTGTACAGAATGTCATCCACCATGGTGTAGGAGTAGGATTTTCGTTCGATAGCATTCGCCATTTTTGTATCCTCCGGTAGTGTTCCATTTCTTAAAAAAATCAACAATTGGTGACATCCATGTTGTTGGTTCATCTAGTATAGTTGACACTACCTCAGTCGGCGGATGTTTGGAAGACACTACTTCTATCTCAACATCTTTGTGCTTGCTTAAGGTAGAGAAGTCAGCATTCGCTAGTCTGCTTAGCGCGTCCGCCCTTTGGTTGAGGCTCCTTGGTATCTTCTGAATGTGAATGTATTCAAACTTGGTCATCAGATTCCTGACCTTAACCAAGTAATTGACTAAATGTGGTTCTCTAACTTCAAAGTCACCCAAGACTTGTCCCACTACGACTTGCGAGTCACTGAACACCTTAATGCTTTTGCCACTTCAAGTCCACCTGTCAGGGCTTCATACTCTGCCTCATTATTGGATAGGTGAAAATCGAATCTGATTGCGTGTTTGTATTCGTATCCTTCTGGGCTAATGAGTAATAGTCCAGCCCCGCATCCATCTTTATTCGACGATCCATCGACGTATAGGTGCCGTGCGACCTCCATTAGTTTGGATTTCCCTTTATCCTGACAGGTATTGTTCGCCAGGGGGTTGGGTGTGGATGTGTCTTTGTGCTCTATGGAGGACATTTCTGCTAGAAAGTCAGCTATCACCTGTCCTTTAATCGCCTTTCTTGGACTGAAAGCGATATCGTGTTCACTTAGTTCAATTGCCCATTTTGTCATTCGTCCCGATGAGTCCAGCCTTGATAGGACTTGCTTGATCGGCTGATCGGTAATGATGGTTATGTGGTGGCTCTGAAAGTAGGTCCGCAGGCGTCTTGTAGCATGTACTAATGCTAGTATAAGTTTTTCGAGCGGCGTATAATTTTCTTCGGCCGGTTGTAAACATCTACTAGCATAATATACTGGTTTTTGCACCGCGCCATCATTTCTAATGAGGACCGAGCTGACCGCCTTGTGTGAAGCCGCCAAGTATACGAATAATGGTTCGCCTTGTATTGGTATAGATAGTTCTGGCAGTGATGCTATTTCCGATTTAAGATGGGCGTATGCCTTGTCACAATGTTCGTCCCATTGGAATTTCTTAGACTTCTTTAGTATGTCAAAGAAAGGCATGTGTTTGTCCGCTGCTTTTGCCACGAATCTATTTAGGGCAGCGAGCGACCCTGTCAAGATTTGGATATCTCTGATTGATTTTGGAGTAGGTAAGTTCAAAATATTTTCTACTTTTTCCGGATTCGGGCCAAGTCCTTTGGATGAAACCTGAAATCCCAGGAAACGCCCTTCTCCTACACCAATGGTGCACTTTTTTGGATTTAGTTTCATGCCTATGGTTTGGAGAGTTTTGAAAGTCTCTTCCAGATTTCCTGGAAAGGCTTCTACCCGCTTGCTTTTTACCACCATGTCATTCACGTATACTTCTAGGTTTCGGCCTATTTGGTGGGCGAATGCTTTATCAACAGTACGTTGGTATGTTGCTCCGGCGTTTTTTAACCCGAACGGCATTCTGACATAGCAGAAGGATCCAAGCGATGTAATGAAGGCTGTTTTTTCCGCATCCGCTGGGTCCATTAGAATCTGGTGATACCCTTTATAAGCATCTAGAAATGCTAGCGCGTCATGGCCCGAGATAGATTCTACTAACTTGTCGATTTTTAGAAGCGGGTAACAGTCCTTTGGACAATATTTATTTAGAGTTGAGTAGTCCACGCACATTCGCCATCCTCTATCTGGCTTTTTAACCATCACCGGTGATAATACTGGCCCAGAATCCGGTTGGGCCAGGAAGGTCCGCGGCCCATAACTATCAAAGCAGTATCTTTCCCGCTGGAAGGTACATCCGGATAAGGAAGAGGACATATGATGACAAAGGAAGTGGTCCTGCACCTTATCCCCAAAGCAGGTAGAGCTCGGCTATAAATACTAGTCTCAAACAGTAAACAAGGTAGGTGACTTATATCACTCTATTTGATATTGAGTCTTTCCCGTACGATTTCCCTCGCATTACTACCCCCGTCTCATCATCACGCCGGAGCTTCTTCCCCGGGACGCCTCCCGGGGATTGTTTTGCAGGGTTGTCGCGGGTATTCCAGCTAGGAGGCGCGGATAGCATCAAGTGCAGGGATACGGACGGTTTTGGTAGCATCAATTGGCACGCCCGGTGGGACCCTTCCACCTTCGCATGATGGAGTCGCCAAGGAGAGGGCGCGGGCGCCCGAAGAAGAACGCAGCACCCTCAGGGGGTGGGTCTCTTCCACCCCCGGGGGATGAGGTGACCTTGAGGCAGTTGCAGGAGGAGGCTAGACACCAGCGGGAGCTAGGGGTACCGCAGGATGGCCATGTGGAAACTGCCTCCAACGAAGCTGACTCGGAAAGAGAATACCAGGGGGAGCAAGAACCAAGGCCCGCCGGGGGAGGCAGTCCCCGGACCCAGGGACCTGAAGCCCGGGAGGAGGGGCAATCCTTAGCCGAGGCGGAAGAATTGGCGGCGTTGGAATTCATGAGAGCCAACAAGGAGTTGTACCGCCAGTGGGTACTCTCTACCCGGGAAAATCGTAGGCGGAGGGAGCCTGGGGGAGACCGGGCAGGACCTCTTCGGGGGTACCAAAGAGAGGTTATCGACCTGGACGGAGTCGTTCAGCCGCCAAGGATACAGGGGCGTGTGAACTCTTCCACCGTCCCACCTTCATTCCCTCCAAGTCTTGGGGTCGGAGGGGGAATGGCTACGGGACAACAATCGAATTTGGTTCCACACGCTCCACCCTATTACCCGCGTTCCAGCTGGGGGGCGGGACAAATTGGGTATGGCCTGCCAGCCATGCCGGTGGAGTCGTTGGGTTATCAGGCCCCTGGAACCCAGGGGAACCCGATCCAGTATTCCTTGCCCATGCACGGATCAATGGGGATGAACTATGGTTACCAAGAGAAATACTATCGGGAGGACGATAGGATGCGGGGCTATCAGGTGGCTCAGCAGGACCCCAACTCTTTGGAGGCTCGACTAGACAAACTAGTGGGAAGAAATGGAGCTAAACCTACCTCCCCTTGGGTACCTCGAGTGCTTGCGTACCCATGGCCGCCGGGCCTTCGGACCCCGGAGGGAATCCCAACATACAATGGAGAGACAGACCCGGAAGAGTTTGTCAGGACGTACCAGAACCTGATGGTGTCACGGGACTTCCCGGAGGAATTAAGATGCAAGTTGGTGGGCTGTTACCTGAGAGGAAACTGTCTTTCATGGTTCGATTCCTTGCCTCGAGAAAGTCTCAGAGATTACTACGATTTCTCTAAGGCCTTGCTGTTCAGATACGCTGGATTAAAGAAGGAAGGGAAGCAGTTGACCGAGCTTTTGGCTACCCGGCAGAAGGCCGCAGAATGGTCAATGGAGTACTATCGAAGGTACATGGACGATAGCATGAAGGTTGTCGACAGGCAGCAGCAGGAGAAGGCGGTGATTAGCGGGTTTATAAACGGCTTGAGGGATATGGCGTTGTTCCAGAAGTTGATGGAAAATATCCCGGAAACCTTTCACAACTTGCAAATGGCGGTGCAACTATACTGCGCGGTTAATGATGCCACGCGAAAGAGAAAGGAAGAATCTGGGGGATTTCTCCCGGACAAGATAGAAAGAAGGAGAGCGGCCGACCCAAGTAGGAGGGACCCCGCCCCCGCCTATCTGGCAGATTTGGGCTTACCTTTAACAAAGTCCTTTGTCCGGGATCGGATCACAAAGGAAAACACACCCGGGAAGGACGCATGAGCGCGTCGCAGGGCGTAGAAAGAACGAAAGAGAAGGAGGGAGGAAGAAACGTTGCATCTCGCACAGTTGACCAAGAAGGCCAGCACCAACACGACCCCGTTGGGGTGAAGCTGGGCCGGAGCCATTCGGTAAAAATTGAAAATTTCGGAAAATAGAGGAGGAAAGGGGAGACTGAGCCCGTACTGGAAGTGAATCCGGGGAATGCAAGGCACTTCCCGCTCGGATGTTCCCGGGAGGAGTTTGGATAAAGACGCATCCAATGGAAAAGGAATGAAGCAGCGTCTAACTAAATCTACAACGTTCCTGTCTAAGGAAGGAGCAGGCCCGGAAAGATTAAAAAACTGATGACCAGAAGGCTTCGCTCCGTGGGTAGGACCCCGGGGAGCATCCTCGCCAACTTCATCGAACACCTCTTCATCTTGGCCCTCCCGGGGGTGACTAGGATGCCCGGATGGATGTGAACCCTCTCCATCCAAGGTCGACGCGTCCGGGACGCCTAGCTCCCGGGGCGTACTGAAAGCCTCGGAATGAGTGTCCGGGGAAGAGACTGGGGGGGAAGCCAAGTTATCAGCAGCCCTGAACTGGACTTCAAACTGACCTTGAGCTCCCTCGGTGTTCAAGGAAGAGTCGGAGTAGAGCGGGGAATCCATGAAAGTAAGAGGAAGAGGGAATGAGAGCTTACTTGGCTGAAAAGGGCGAAAGGTGGGAAAAGCAGAGCGTCTGGAAATTGATTGAAGAAAGTAACCTAGTAAGAAGGGTGAGGCCCCTTATATAGACGGATGAATAGGAACCGCCACCTCAAAAGGTGAAAAAACAATAATGACACGATAAACAAGGCACTGATCAATGCAGAAGAGGAAAAGGCGGCGTCGTCAGAAACCCATTTTAGCACGGATGGGTCCTACCAGAAAAGTAGCAACCAAAGAGGGAGCATTTAAGACCAGTTCCCCGCGTCATGAAAACCCGGATGACCGGTCTGGGGGGCTAGTGATAATACTGGCCCAGAATCCGGTTGGGCCAGGAAGGTCCGCGGCCCATAACTATCAAAGCAGTATCTTTCCCGCTGGAAGGTACATCCGGATAAGGAAGAGGACATATGATGACAAAGGAAGTGGTCCTGCACCTTATCCCCAAAGCAGGTAGAGCTCGGCTATAAATACTAGTCTCAAACAGTAAACAAGGTAGGTGACTTATATCTCTCTATTTGATATTGAGTCTTTCCCGTACGATTTCCCTCGCATTACTACCCTCGTCTCATCATCACGCCGGAGCTTCTTCCCCGGGACGCCTCCCGGGGATTGTTTTGCAGGGTTGTCGCGGGTATTCCAGCTAGGAGGCGCGGATAGCATCAAGTGCAGGGATACGGACGGTTTTGGTAGCATCAACCGGGTTAGCCAACCAAGATGGGTATTCCACCTCTTTCAGGATACCGGCTTCCGTTAAGGCTTGGACCTCACTTTCAATTGCGTGTTGTCTATCAGAGGCGAAGTTTCTTTGTTTCTGTTTAATAGGTCTGACCTCCTTATCAACGTGGAGTTCGTGTGTTGCGATGCCAGGGTTAACGCCTCCCATGTTATTGGGGGACCAGGCGAACACATTTCCATATTTTAGTAGGATAAGCTTGATGTCCATCTTGACGTTGTCCGGTAGGTTTCGTCTGATCTTGATGATGGACAATGGATCATCTTCTACCATCTGGAAATCCTCGGTTTCACTTCCCAAATGAGTGTTTGGCGTAGACGGCGATGTTAGATCGGCGTTTATAGAATTTACCATTGGGAGGGGTTTTGCTTCCGTTAGCTTCACCGCTTTCATGGCGATTGCCATGCATTACCTGGCTGCTTGTTGACTTCCCCTGATGATGGCTATTCCATTTGGTGTTGGAAACTTCATTACCAGGTGGTATGGTGACCAAATTGCTTTCACCGCGTTCATCCATGGTCGTCCTATAATTGAGTTGAAGGGGCTGTGTGCATCCATTACCACAAAGTCACAAAGGATAGTGCAGCACTTATCGTCTTCGCCTACTGTCACTGGTAATTGGATTTGTCCTAGGGGCATTTCTGATCTCCCCGTGAATCCCACTAACGCAGAAGTGGGCTTCTTGAGATCCTCCCTTTTTAGGCCGATTTTATCAAAACAGTCGGCGAAAAGGATATCCACCGCGCTCCCGTCGTCTACGAAAACTCTATGGACCGTAGAGTTTCCAATTTTTGCCACTATGACCAGTGGGTCATTATGTGGGGAGGCGTTTGGTACTGTGTCATTCTCATCAAATGTAATGACTTCGCTGACTTTGAATCTTTTATCCAATGGCTCTTGAGGTGGTACATATCGTGCCCTGTTCTTCCATGCATTATTTGAGATGTACCCTGTTGTCCCGTGTATGGATAGTATGATCTTGTCAGATGTTTGGTAAGTAGGCTCTGTCTGAATGACCGCCGCCATCATTGTTCCAGGTATTTTTACCATTTTCTTCGTGTTCATCCTATTTCCATTTGATACATCCTTCTTATATTGGAGAAGGTTCCCTTGCCGTATGTTATCCTCAATCTGTCGTTTGAGCGACGTGCAGTCTTCAGTGTCGTGCCCATGATCGCGGTGAAATGAACAATAGAGTTCTTTTGGACGCTTCTCTGGTGGGGCTAACATTGGCTTAGGTTCTCGAAAGAGCGCCTTATTATTTTGCCAAACTTCTTTCCTGGATTTTGTTAGAGGAATCTCCTCAAACATTTTTTGGCTGAAGCTATTTTTCCCTTTTTGTGCCTGCAATGGCCTGTCTTTTCTCCCTTGTTGCTTTGCTTCTCCTTCCAGGGGTTTTTTCCCTCCTCTCTCATTTTCTATTTTTCTTTCATTCGCCTCCTCCGTGCGAACATATCTTTCTACCAACTTTTGTAAATCACGTTCATTACTGGGCATTTCTTCCCGCAATTTCTTATAGAAATCTCCAGATTTGAGCCCACTCATGAACGCCCCCAGGAACATTTGGTAGGAAAGGTCTTTTACCAGTAAACTTTCCATGACCATTTTAGAATGGTATTCGCCAATACTGTCGCTATTCTGTTTTATGTTCACCAGGTCAGCGATTGTGCGTTCAAATTTCTGATTCCTGTGGAATCTTCCTAGGAACATATCCGATAGCTGGGCCCATGATCTAATACTCTGGCGAGGAAGGTTTTCATACCATGTGATCGCCGGCCCAGTTAAGAATATCGGAAATGCCTTACACACTACTGGTAATGGGGCGTTCCTAAATCTCATGCTATTACGGTAGGAGTGCAAGAAGTCCTTTGGATCTGATGTTCCATCATATATCTTGACGTGAAGAGGGAGTTTGAAAGAATCACTCATTGGGTAATCCTGTATTTCTTTGACGAAGGGCGAATAGTCACTTTCATCTTCGGCGATGATTGATTGTAGCTCTTTTCCATAAACCAAAGTGTCTCTATGTTCTATACGAACGGATCTCTCTTCCCTCCTTTCCCTTGGGCCGATTAAGATGGAGCGTTCTTCTTTTCTTTCTAAGTTTGTTCTGCGGCTCCCTTGGTGGAGTTCTGGGCGGTCAACTGGTATTGACCTTTCACCTCTCTGCTCCGTGTTGGCCCTGTTGTCTTCTGGAGTCTTTCTGGCTCGTTTGAATTGGGTAAACAGAGCTTCTTTCTGGGTTTCCAAAAAGGCTTCGAACGCTTCTTTTTCCCCTCTTCGGGAATGATCTGAGGATTCCTCGCGTTCATTGCGACGCTGATCCTCCTGTGATTGGTGCTCGTCTTCCTCTTCTTGATATTCTTCATCTTGCTCATCCCTTCTTCTATTGCTTATAGTTCTAGAAGTGGAATTGCTGTCCTGAGGGTCCTCGTGTCGGCCTCTTCTAGTAGTCACCATTAGGATTACAAAAGAAATTCCCCACAGACGGCGCCAATGATGTTGCAGGGTTCTTTTGAGTCCATTGATAACTCCCGTCTGATGGCCGAAGATCACCTGAAAGTTCCCGGAATGAATCCGGGGAAGAATCTCCGATGCTTAAGTCAGTCTCCAATCTTTCAGATAATCTCTTTCAGTCTTGTTTAATGCTTACCTTCTTCTCTTGTCGTTTGTGCTATTTATCCAGCCATGGTCGAGACCACGATCCCACCTATTTCGGGCGGTTGCTCTAGATCGTGGTTCCCCCATTCTGCCATGTCCTTGACTGTGTCCGTTGTTGGGCCACTCTATATTTGTCTGTGTCCATTATTGGACCGGTCTTCTTGGGCTGGTTGGGCCCAGTATATACCACCCACATTGTCCACGAAGGTGTATGTAGAATCAGCTGATACTGGTAAAAAACTCCATCACATTTCGCATTAAGATCCAAAGGGGTTTGATTGGCCTTCAGAGCAAATTATTTGCTAAAATAATAAAAGAGATTACATTTTGAGAGACACTGTGGATTATGCTAACAATACATACCATTAACCTTATATGGAGTTGTATCGTACGAGTACTTGATTCTTAGTAGGTAATTCCGGTAATCATCATACTCACAGTCACGGTGCTAGATCAGTTGTCCTTGAGTCATGGGTAAGTTCTCAATGGTTTTTTCCATATCGTGTCTCTCATATACATGCATTTTTCTAATATAAAACATTTACATAGTTTCACCTAGATTCATAATGTTCTCGCTGATGCAATGTTCACGTTGATGGAAAAAATAGGCGTTTGACATCGTGAATGAAAGTGAACAATCATATGCACAATCCTAGACTGCAATGTTATTTTTTGATTGACCAAAAATCCTATATGAGTAGGTGGGAAAATGGAGAAGAAGAAAATTGGGACAATTAGGTTTTTATAAAAAAGACTTTTGGAGGACGACGAGAGAGAGAATTAGCACTTTCAATTTATCTTGTTCTTATTACTAATTATGAATTTTTAAGGAAATCATACTAATCATGAAAATATCTCTTTTATAAATTCAGTTCAATTATATAAAATTCAGTTCAAAATATCTCTTTTATAAAAGCTTTCATTTTTTTTTGTGTGTTGTCATCTTTCTTTTATTTATTTATTTTAGATTGTTGAGATATCCATTTGATATTTCCCATATTTAAATTTTACATTAACCGATTTTCCATATTTATTGCAAAGAAAATTTAATATTCCCTATTTGGTTTGTATTGAACAATCTGGTACCTTGCCGGATTTGTTTGCGTACATCATCGCCTTTTTCGTGGGGACCTAGATTTGGAGTACTCCCACTGTATCCCTTATAATGGAAGCCTAACCAACTTTCCATGTTTCTGTTAATCTGGCAGCCATGTGAGGAATGACCAGTTTGCCCAGCGGTTTTAGAATATTTACACCACTTTTCAGTTATTGAGCCCGATTAATTATTAGTCTCACCTAATCTTTCCCTCCTTAGTTGCTTGGTCAACAAAGTCCATGGCCCAATTTCAAATCCAAATTCAAAACTAGATCTGGCAAAGCCTCAAAATCCTAAACCAACGGAGATAAGGTTGAACCTCATTCACTCTCTTTCCATCTCAATGTCAATGTCTCCTTCACCTCCCCAATCCCGGTGCCCGGTAACTTGTTTACCTGGAGGAGATTTAGTGAATATTGAGTCTCAGTATCTTCCCGAGTATGAAATTTGTAGCGATGACACATTTGTACCCGAGACCGAGATGAAGATTCTCGACGGCATGACCGGACCTATTGTAGTCGCCAGTCATATTAATGTCGAAATAGAGGCGGTCCAGCCATGTTCATTCCGATCTGGAGGCGGTCCTAAAAATTGCAGTGTGCCGGCGCCATTGTATGGCTAAACTAAGCTCCTCCGCCGCGAGCTATACGAGAAAAATCACAAAGAATTGGTGCCAAGACCTTTTTCCCACTACATTGTTGGGGAAGATGGTCTGCCATTTTATTGCAGCAACACATATAATTCAGATGTTGATGGTATAAAGGTGGATGTGGAAGAAGGTGTTGTAACATCTCCAATTCAGAGGTGCAGGAAACGTCCAGTACATGGTCCATACATCATGAGATTTTTCGTTTGGGAACATGGGATTTTTTGTTTGGGTAAGAATAAGAAATGAAAGATCAGAGAAGGATAGGAAATTTTAGGAGAGCGATTTTGTTCTTTGGTTATTCTTGTACATCACTCACGTTTATTGAGATTTGTTGTTTGTTGGAGGAAAAATCTCCAATATTTGTAAATACATATTTTCTAATTTTGAATTTGATGAATTTCCTCCATTTCTGTAAATTAGAGGGAGAGTTTAGCTACTATGCGTGTACTAAATATATCACTTTTTGACAAAACCCATATGGCAGAGTCACTTTTGTGCCATTTATTAGGCTGCCAAAATAATTGGAACGAAGGGAGTACTCAGTATGTTTATAATTTTATGAATTGATAATTTTGATTGGTTGTTGCTTTATTAATGATTCGACGATTGATGATTGTTGTAGGGTTGTCAGAGCGTTGAGGAGTGATGTAACACCCCCAAACCAGCAAACTTGCTTAGAAACAAGTATTGTGTTTAGGCGAGGCATATTACCAAGAGTCCAACAAAGTTGGCTCTTTCAAATGTGCAAACGAGCAATAATATTATGCGGAAGCGTTAATTTCAATCTCAATTTACTATTATAGTAATCGTTTCATATAAATATATACAAGTGTTTAGGGGTTACAATAAGGTCTAAATATTATTATTAAAGGTTATACACCAATCGAATCCTAACTCAAATGAAGTAAAGGCTTCACTCCTCCTAATCTTCTATGGTCTCCAATCTCACTCTCGCACGTCTGGTACACCTGTATTTGTTTTATTTAAACTAGGGTAAGCTCCTTGCTTAGTGAGGTTCACCACAATTAATTACCAAGTGGAATTTAATTATCACATATAACCTACAAATAGCACGCAAGTCCTAACACATTGTGAAAGTATACAGGTCGGTTATACCAAGTGGTAGTTAAGCCCCTTTTTGGGTACTGTAACTACCAAGCAAGGCAAAACCAAGTGTTCAAGAGGTATTCAAGATCACATTTCTCGTCAGCCACGCCCCAACAAGCAATCACAATCACAAAGGTGGTCACCGCGTGCAGCCGATCTAGTCATACGGTCCGGCCCTTACCTTCCCCGTTGACTACAATCGACTACAATCACGCTGACGCCAAGGAAAACAAAACATAAAAAGAACATGGATTTGGGAAAAGAAACAGAGAAGAGTAGAACATGTATGATACTTTATATTGCCTTATCGACAGATTTGATAATTTCCTAGAACCTGATACTGGAAGTGCTTGATGGACAGCCCTGGTGAGTGTTTCATCACTTTTGCATGAAATACAAGTAAAATAAACATTAGTATGCCATGCTGAATAGGATCAATGTGTTAACCATGCTACTTGTATATATTCATGCATATCATATAGGATGCTATTTCTTAGTTTTCTGCATGTGTGTAAAGGACGGGGTGTACCTTATTGCCCCGGCCTCAACTTGAACTATTGTGTATAATCGGCTTGTACTTTATCTTGCCGAGAACTTGACTATCTTGCTCTTTGCTACTTGCACTTGACTTGAACTTGTACTTGAAAATTCGTTGGCGTCGGCGTGATTGTAGTCGATTGTAGTCAACGGGGAAGGTAAGGGTCGGACCGTATGACTAGATCGGCTGCACGCGGTGACCACCTTTGTGATTGTGATTGCTTGTTGGGGCGTGGCTGACGAGAAATGTGATCTTTAATACCTCTTGAACACCTGGTTTTGCCTTGCTTGGTAGTTACAGTACCCAAAAAGGGGCTTAACTACCACTTGGTATAACCGACCTGTATACTTTCACAATGTGTTAGGACTTGCGTGCTATTTGTAGGTTATGTGATAATTAAATTCCACTTGGTAATTAATTGTGGTGAACCTCACTAAGCAAGGAGCTTACCCTAGTTTAAATAAAATAAATAACAGGTGTACCAGACGTGCGAGAGTGAGATTGGAGACCATAGAAGATTAGGAGGAGTCAGGGGCGGCCCTTCTTTGAGGCAAGTGATGTGCTTGCCTCAGGCCCCCAAAATATTACAATTTTTGGGGCCCCAATTTCCTAAAATATAATACCAAATATATTTTAAAAAAGTTGAAAAGCCAAATTTATTTAATCTTATTCGATTTGTGACTTCTCCTGACTCGGGATTTTTAAATCTTAAAAAATCCGGCCAAATTCCGGCGCATGTATACATGCGATTGGGGGCCTCTGTAAAATTAACTATATTTATATGGGGGCCTCTTTTTTTCTGTTCACTTCAGGCCTCCGAAAACCCAGGACCGGCACTGGGAGGAGTGAAGCCTTTACTTCATTTGAGTTAGGATTCGATTGGTGTATAACCTTTAATAATAATATTTAGACCTTATTGTAACCCCTAAACACTTGTATATAATTATATGAAACGATTACTGTAATAGTAAATTGAGATTGAAATTAACGCTTCCGCATAATATTATTGCTCGTTTGCACATTTGAAAGAGCCAACTTTGTTGGACTCTTGGTAACATGCCTCGCCTAAACACAATACTTGTTTCTAAGCAAGTTTGCTGGTTTGGGGGTGTTACAAGTGAGGCTTCTAAAGCTTCCGGTATTTATTATGCTATTATACACTTCCGTTGTACACCACGTTTATTTTGCTATTTTACTTAGTGATTATACTACATTTTGCCCTCATGTTTTGTATTATTTCATTAGTCCACCATTATAACTTATAATCTATACGAACTGTAGTCCTAAATATTATAAAATCTAAAGTTTATATAACCATTGTCCATTAAAGGTGAATAAAATTGTAGAAGTCGTTCGTTACATAACAAAGTTTTGCAGAAAATTTGCTCTCATTTCCAAGTTTTAGCCACCATTATTGTACTGCAGAAAGCTGAGATCAAAATTCACATAACGATAAGTTTATATGGAAAGCCATATGAAAATGGCGTTTTCAACATCTGATGAGCTCTAGCACAACATCTTAAGAAATTCATCAACAATTTTCCCCCTTTTTGAATTGGATATAAAATACACACAACAATAACCAACAAAAGGAATTTATAGTTTACCAAGAGAGATTCTTATTACCAAACACTATTACAAAGCAACTTACAAAGAGAAGTGGAATAAAAAAAATCAAAGAAAAGTGTTATTTTATTATAGAATAAGGGGGTTGCTCCATGCAGGTCCATTTTTCTCTTGCAGGTCCGTATTTTTACCATAATACCCCTAATATTGTTAAGGCAAAAATGGGCTTGAAATCATAGGGTTCCATCAGGGGGCATTATGGTAAAATGTGGACCTGCAAGAGAAAAATGGACCTGCATAGAGAAATTGCTTAGAATAATGGAGAGCGTCGACGGTCCTAGCTAATTGAGACAAGGGCAAATGTTGATTTTCTCACTTTCATGCATGATCATTAGTTGATCTTCTCACTTTCAAAATATGATCTTATGTGTTAAGCATGATCATTCAGTGTATTATTGTTGATCTTCTCACTTTCATGTCTGATCATTAATACTAGATTTCTCCATGCAGATACGTTTTTCTTATGCACGTCCACAATTTTACCAAAATATCCTTAAATGCACTCTTGCATTTTGGGGAACTTTTTTAGTCTTACTAATATTATTAAGGGCATTCTTGTAAAACTTTGAAAATGCATAAGAAAAACGTACTTGCATGGAGCAACTCCTTAACAATTCTTTGTTGATATTCTCACTTTCAAGCATGATCTTTATATATATTAAACTTTTGAGATTGATTAAGAATTTGTAAGGATAATGTGGCTAACAAGGAGGTAACCTACCAGCTCCAGGTAAAAAATGCAAGTAATTAATACTTGGACAAATGTTGGATGGTTTCTGATCTAACCCCAAAAGGTTGGGTTAGGGCTCGGAGTGAATTTGATATGAATCTAGGGTAGAATGAACTTTGGATGAAGTCTTCCTAGAGGCGGAGAGAAGTAGAGGACAGCTCCCTGTAAAATAAATAAAGAGCAATCAGGTGGGGCATCGTTTAGCCGGAACCCCGCTCTAATGCTTAAGCTTTGGTTGTAGGAAAAACTTACGTGTAAGTATTCTCAGTGTAGAGAGCATACCTTGAATGCTGAGATTAGGCCTCTATTTATAGTGAAATCATGAGGGTTCAGATGGTTCACCCGTGAAGGCGCGGCTCCTGGATTCAAACCAGTCCATAGCGGGGGGCTTTACCAAGGTGCTTTAATCACCTTTACGTCCCCCAAATTAGGGATGACTTGAATTACCTCTGTCTAGTGGCAGAATGGAAAGTAGCTTTGCTTTATGCGATAAAATGATGGTTATCAAAAAAAAACTAAACACAAATGATCTAAACAAAAATAATTGGAATAGGGATATTAGTGTCTTTGTATCAATAATTTTTATTAAATAAAATTAAGTTTAATTCTTCACTGCCCTTTTCAGAAATTATGTAAAACTTACACTCCACTTTCCAATTTTTAATGTTCCACTGCCCTTAATCCCAATTTTTCCTTAATATTATCCACCCATAATGGCTCAAATACATTCTAGCCCCACTAATGTCTGGGATTTTTGTGACATACTCCCTCCGTCCCCAAAAGAATGACCTACTAGTCCGGTCAATTTTTTTCATACCATCTTTGACCATTAATAACTTTCATTACACTTAACAATTGGGCAAATGATTTTGATGGTTTGAAAGTATGTCATACAAGGAATCTAATGATATCTCAATTGAAAATTTATTACTTCAATGCTATAAGTTATTAATGGCCAAACATGATATGAAAAAAATTGACCAGTCAAGTAGGACATTCTTTTGGGGACAGAGGGAGTACTCATGTTCATTTAAAATATTATAAAAAGTTTGAACATTCGACGCAAATTCTAGATCAAAATTCTTATTGAAGTTCCCATCAAGGTGAGGAACCACAAACACACTCACACACTCACTCACACTTTCACATACACATATCAAAACAAAAAACAATACACAAATCTACAATTATTGATCTACAAAGAATCACAAATCACAAACAGAAAACTGGAGGCAAAATTCAACCAAAACATTCAAAGATTCGGGGGAGAAA
Source organism: Cruciata laevipes (assembly GCA_963678965.1). Lineage (NCBI taxonomy): Eukaryota > Viridiplantae > Streptophyta > Magnoliopsida > Gentianales > Rubiaceae > Cruciata > Cruciata laevipes. The sequence goes on from OY787637.1 coordinate 22,090,537, forward strand.
TTTGGGAAATTACATGAGAAATTAGGGAAATTCGGGAAATTTGGTGAGTTTTACTATATACGTTACCCTCTTTTCATGTATAGTATATATGCTTCTTTTCAAGTAGGCGGCATATCAGTTGGGGCGGACGGAAATGAAATGGAGTTGGGCTGAGTAATGCCAAGCCCAGCCTACTTTCCCAAACTCATCCGACATCAATTGGGCCCAAAATCCATTTTTCACCCATTTTAACCCGAGAAAAATAAATTACCTTATTTTTTGTGTAAAAGCCACTGCCGGGTTGCGCCAATGGGGGATTCATCGCCGCGGTGCTTCCCATTCGGGGCGGCAGGACCGACCGGATTTTCTTATATGTGCTGATGAAGACCCTCCCATTGTGTGGATGTTTCTGCGAGAAAGAGAAAGGAGAAAAGAGAAATGAGAAAAGAGAAAGGAGGAAGAGTGGCGGCGACAGCTCTGAATTTGGGATAGGATTTCAGATTTTTGATAATGGAAACAGAACATACCCAGGTGATGGCTGAATACAACATCATAGCTTCTGCCACGGTATAGTCAGCAGGTAATCTTCTATCAACGCCCTATCTTAGTCTTGACCTTTTGAACCAAACTAGCGGATATCCTCACATGATCGAAAAAAATTAATCATTCATCATACAAACATAGAAAATTGATGATTCAAAGATAATTCAAACTTATGGTATCAGTCAAATAGTTCTTAATAATCATTGGTTCACCAATCACAACCCTCTGAAAATCTTCAATGCTCTTGAAGTTGTTGAGATAATTGATTATTGAAACAATTCTAGTTGATCTCTTCAAGTCGAGGTAGTTGTTTAATGTCACCTGAGTAAAGTTCCAAAGGATGATAATTAAAAGGTTAAAAGCACAAGTAAACTGCATCCAAACTAAACCCAAGACCTAAATAGGAAGTAACACTCATAATACAAAACTACAATTACATCCACCAATAAACACCAATCCAAACTAAATCCAGGATCTAAATAGGAAGTAACACTCATAATGCAAAACTCCAATTACATCCACCAATAAACGGCAAGTAAATCACACAATATACCTAAATATTATAAATCAGAAGTGAGCTCGGTACTTACAGTGACCATAACGTCATCCACGTCATCTTGCTCCATGCTGCACGCAAACTCACAAAACTCACACATTGCGCACACTCACAAAAAAAAAAGTCAATACACAAATCTACGATTATTGAGAATCACTTTTGGCCTCGTTTGGCAATCATCTGTTAGCGGTTAGCTGTTGTTAGCTGATTCTACTAGCTGTTAGAGCATCATCCACAGTGGTTGTGTTTTGGAGTTGCTTGACATTTTTTGCAAAATATTTAGCTAGTAACTTACCATTGTTGCATGCCACATCATGTAGCTTTCTCAAGTTATGTAGTTCCAACAAGCTACTAGCTTGAGGTTAATTTGGTAGATCCAACACAATTAATTCAATATATTTTAGTAAGAATTAGAGTTATGCATGACCATTTGCTATTTTATCTCATTAATACAAGCTATCGTTTGTTGTAGCTTACCATTGTAGTTGCATGTTGCTTGTCAACTAATTAGCTTGAAAATGGGTCAAACTACATGATGTTGTAGCTTACCATTGTGGATGTTCTTAGCTGTTAGCGGATTCTATTAGTTGTTTTGACTAGCAGTTTGTATTTGAGTGTTTGGTTAAAAACAATTAGCGGATAGCTGTTTCATTATACTAAATGACTAAAATGGGCATCCGTATAATTTATTATTATTTACATTTATGTAATATGTATTATTTGTTTTGATGTATCGGAATATATTTTTATTATTAATGTTTTTAAATCATTTAAAATATTATTAATTATTAATATACTACATTTATTTCAAATTTATTTTTTGGATTAAAAATGCTTGAATTTCACATTGGTATGTGATTATTTTTCAAATTTATTTCCTTTTCTTTTGGAGGCATCGGTGATGCAATTGCAAGGTGTGCTGTTCATCCATGTACGCTTGTGACTAATCCAACCTGGCGTTGCTGCCTTTCGGTAGCGCCTATCTCTTGGTCACGACTGGATGGACTTTGATCTTTCTTTATAGGTGGACCAGATAGGGATTTTGGGCCAATCCCTATTAGTTTCAGCCTGAACATCGAGACACTGATCCAAATAAACGAACATTGTAATACTAACCTCGATAATATTAATTAGTGGTCAGTGAAAGTTTCAAACAGTTTAACAATGGATTCGCTTCAAGGCACCATGTTGACCAGTGATCTGCAACATATGCAGAGCACAATATAAATGCTTTGATCCAAATTGTATACGCTTATAAACACCTTGATCGAAATTGTAAACACCTTGAAAACACATAACCAAGTATTTTTTTTTTAAAGTTAAAACCACCCATGGTGGAGGGATCTTTATTAGGCTCCCCAAACCTTACCAAAAGAAATAGTGTTTTACAAAAATGCCAAAGAATGGCTCATGAAACTAAAGCTTCCAAAAGAATAAAAAACCTATTCTATAATTAGATTGAATTACGGTATTAAGTTGATTTGTTAGCAATGCAATCGGGGAGCAACTTAGTGATCGACTAGCGAAACACAAATTAGCCACCCGAGGACTGCCTAAACAAACCATTCCATAACTCATATGTCCATGTACTTTTACAAAAGACCTTAAGCATCTATACAGGGACAGAACCAAGTATTCAAATATTCTGATTCGGCAATATAACTGATTTCATGAAAACCTCAATCTATTAGCATATTTAGTAAGGGGTTTCGATTAGAATGAACGATTTGGAGAAAATCTGCACTTATTCAAGAACATAAATCAATAAAAAAGAATAATTTATTTTTTTCATCTCTCCAAAGGGGTAGACAGGGAAGAATGATTTATAAGGTTTAAGGGTGGGGCACCTCTCTTGGTTGAGGAGATGATTCTCTTTTGTAAGTTTAATTTCATCGTTGAATTGAATTAATCGAAACTAAATTTTTTTTTTGAAAAAAATTAATCGAAACTATAAATAGAAGAAAATAAATTTTAGAATTTATAATATTGTGAAAAAAATAACAATTGGAGGGTGTACATAAATTATTGATACATGGATATGTTTTCTCGAGCTTATTAATACTCCCTCCGTACCAGCTGTTTCTGCACTCTTTCCTTTTTAGGATGTACCACCTGAATCTGCACACTTTCCTTTTCAGGAAATAAATCACCTAGACAAAGACAAAATTACCCTTAAGTTAATAAATAATTTATTTGTGAATTTCTCTCAATTCCTCCTCTCTTTCTCCCCACCCCCACCGAAGCCTTCAATCTCATTTCTCTCTCCTTCTCCCACCCACCACATATTTCTCCTTCCTATCCATTCAACTTTTCTCAATTCCATTCAATTTCTCCTTCCTATCTCTCTTCACTGGAGCCTTGGGATATCTAAGGGAAGTGGCCATGAGAGTTAATTACTAGGACTTTACCAGCTCCGTTGTTCCGGCGAAGGTTCCGGCGAAGGTTGGTTGATGTTGATCAGCGGTGATGCGAGTCGCCGGGGGCTGGGCTAAGGTTTCAGTTTCCAAGAATCTCGTTGCCAGATCTGGGTTTGTTGACTTTAATTTAATTGGGTTTCGATTTCACAGATTTCGATCTACTGATTGAATTAAATCTGGGTTTTCTGGTTTTGTTTGTGTTGGCGGGTGGGTGGACGGTGGTGTGGTGGAGTTGTGCTTTTCCGGTAGTGATTGCAGGGAGGAGGGTGGAGATGGGTGAGTTGTAAATACTAAAAATTGATAAGGGTAAATTCGTAATTTTGCACGGGCGAAAAAAAAAAACATTCAGTTTCTCTCTCTGCAGATCCAAGTGGTCCAGAGGGAGTAGCTCAATTCAGATCAATTTAATGTTAATACAATTATAGCACACTCTCTAGTAAACTATTCTAAGTCAAGCCCATTATTATATGATTAGTGGGTTACACCCCTAAGTTTCTTATCGTTTGTTTCCGGACGATTTTCAGGAACCGTAGTTGAATAAAGTAATTACCGTTTTTCAAAAAAAATTTAACTAAATTTAGTTTTGCTGATATTTTTAACAAAGGCAAAGTATTGGAAGAGACCGTCTCTATATAGAGACCGGATTAAATTGTAACATAAAACATGAATTTTTTTTGAAACATAAAGCATGAACATTTTGATTTAAAACATGAACATTTTTACTTCAAACATGAAATATAAAACATGGACGTTTTAACGTGAAACATGAACATTTTAATTTGAAACATAAAACTTGAACACTTTAACTTGAAACATAAAACATGAACACTTTAACTTGAAACATAAAACATGAACATAAACATGAACATTTTAACTTGAAACATTGTAGCACACTGTAGCAAAACATTGTAGCCCGTGATTTTTAAAATTTTTAAAAATTACAAACTGGTCTCTCCTTAATTTTCTTTATTGCACTATTTATAATTTAGTCTACTCAAAGACTAACTCTTTAACCAATATATAATTTCGCTCTAGTTAAGCTCAATCACCAAAAAGTAAAATAAACATCGTACAATCACATAAAAATGCCATTATCGGCAGCACTTGCGAGGAGTGTATTTTCTCTTCCCCACATTTTGGCTTCGAAAGTACCAAAACCCAACTGCTGCTGCTGACACATCCCTGCGACTTCATCGTTCTCGGGAACCACAATCGAGCTTTACGATTTTCCATGTCGATTTAATTCGGTTTCTTGGATATTCCGAAGGGCTGTGGAAGAACAAAAAAAGTTCACCTTTGAACTTTAGCAAGATTCAGCTGGGACTGCAGCATGGCTGATGAATCGGATGTTAAGTCCCGAAACTCAGGTTTGTAATTTTCTTTACTGCGATGTTCAAAATCAACTGATAGAAGATTTAGTTGTTGCTTGCTGATTATAAGTTGTTTAGCTACCATAAAATTTTCTGTGATTTGGGGTTCTTCTTTCTTCAAAAAGCTTCTGCTTATGAATACATGTATATGTTCTTGTAAATACCGCTACTGATGTTATTTTTGGGTATCTTACTGAATTTGGTCTCTTATAATGGTTATTTATATGCAATTTGAGTGGAGTATATAGTTTGGGGATCAGTACGTGTGATTGTTTAAAGTTCAATTACTGAATTGTTAGAATGTCAATCTATAGATATCATCCAAAATAATTGATTAATGTTATTCTTCTGAAGATCAAATTTGCCTAATTTCTTTGCGTAAAATTGTGAAATAAGTATCTCTTTAATCTTTAGAAGTGGAATGTTGATTAGAAATGCAGCAGTTATGTTTTAAGCTACGTTTTACCTACACTTGTGAATTATTAGTGATTTACGCTTTTCAAACTAAGCTGTACAGAGGATGGGGGATGACTATTGGATTACAATTCCACATGTTTGATTTTTTTTGCTACAATTGTTTGGCGACATTCAGTTTTAACAGATTAAGTAATCACTTGAACTATAATTTTCTTCTAGAGGAAAGTATCAGAATTCAAACTACCTCAAGGTAGCACTCTCTTCTGGCTATATACATCTAGAGTTTTGAAAAGATGAAGACACACAACTTCACCAACTGATTATATTTTCCTTTCTGTGTTGGACAGAATCTTCAAATGAAAGTTTTTGGTTCCACATATGTTACATGACACCTTGCAAAAAAAAAGTTAAATTAGTCAAAACTAATGATTTAGTTTAAATATAGAGAATCCTCTTACCCTGGATTTATGCATGGCTAGATATGCTGTAGGTATAGGTATGATGTATGAATGAACTCTATGAAAAAAACCGAAACATTTTCCTTTCCACTCTTCTCTCAGTGTAGTTGATTTTCATTTTTTGCAGCATCACCAGCTATAGAGCCAGCAGTTAAGGAACCGACGAGTGCCAAGGCTGATTTTCCTTCTGAGAAATCAGACACTTCAGTTTTCAAAAACTCTGAACCTATACGTGAGGATCAAGTCCAAAATGCGGTCAAGTTTCTTTCACATCCTAAAGTTCAGGGATCACCTGTCATGTATAGACGATCATTTCTTGAGCGGAAAGGTCTTACAAAGGAGGAAATTGATGAAGCCTTTCGCCGAGTTCCAGTATGCTCCTCTCCTACTATTCAGATTTGTCCTAATTTATGATTTTTTTAATTAATTGTTATCATATTGTAGGATCCCTCCCCAAGTGTTGCACCCTCACAGCCTGTATCAAGTCAAGGTAATGAATATTTTTGGTGTTTTGTATAGAATTTTAAAAAAGCAAGTTTGTCTCATAAGCTAATGAGTCTTTTGCATGATGTTGTCAATAGATGGTCAATTGAAGTCATCATTACCTGTGCATCAACAAACTTCTACTCAGAGCATGCAGCCAGCATCAGTTGCATCCACTGGTGCCACGTCTAAATTTGGAACTCTTTCCCGGTTCCACTGGTCTCATGCTCTTATTGCTGTTGGCTTATTAGCTATTTCTGGAGCTGGAACAGCTGTAGTTTTTAAGGTATAGTTGATACTTGCTGGACATTATGCAAATTTTGAATGTCTTATCAATCACTTATCTTTGGGACATGTAGAAAAATCCCCGTTTCTCTCCCATGACTTGGCTTCTCTTGTCTAATAGTGTTTGGTTATGTGCAATTGTTTAGAACTCTGTCATTCCACGTTTGAAGTCTTGGATCCGCAAAGTTGTGTTGGATGAAGAGGAAGGGGAGCCTCTTGTTAAAAAAGTAAATAATAAGCCAAATTTAGCTGAAGAGGCTGCTGCTGCTGCAAAAGCAGCCGCTGCAGCTGCGGCAGATGTAGCTCGAGCAAGCCAGGAAATGGTGCTGTCAAAAGCAGAAGGTCAGTTTGTGCAACTTGTGTGTATACTTTTCTTTCCTTAATAACCCCTGTACTTTGATTCCTTCTCGGACTGTGAATATGTCATGTTGTTTACTCATTTGAGTCATTTCCTTAATTTTCTTCTTCCCCAGAGAAGAAGTACTTTACGGAGCTCACACATCTCTTAGATGTCCAAATCCATGAAATGAAGTCCATGAGTACAACTTTGCAAAAGCTGGAAGGTATATCAATTCCAATTTAGCATCATACCATGGAACCTTAAATGTACTGACAAGTCACCTGCCCAGCACAGGTGTTTAGGGGATAATTGGGTGCCCCAGCCATGACTCATGTGTGTTATAGTTAGAAAACCATGATTTTGAATTAAAATGTGAAAAAGAACTAAAAGGATTCGTTAAGGATATTTGCGATTATGCTGATATTTGTACTAATTATGTGTTTCTTCAGGATACCACTCAGTTTATACGGCAACTCTGACTAAATGGATCGTTTGTGTATTGTGGCTCACATCTTTGTAGTTTTTACTTTAGAATTTTTTTGACTCCATGGTGCTTGATTAAAGCATGAATTTTTTAATCCTTTAAAGATTTAATTATTTTGTTACTGTTATGTTGTATTTGTCTTATTGAGCTATCATTCGTGTGTTTATTTTTTTATTAATTTTTGTGTATTTGTTGATGGAAGGAGCTAGCAATATTCCTAAAGTAGCTGCCATCGAAAGAGCTGATCAGACTGCATCAACCACTGATTCAAGGGTAAATCTTTTAATAGCACACTAAACTCGTCCTTGCTTGTGATGCAACTTTTAGAGATATTATCTTAACTGTCGCTCTAACCTTTATATTATAGCATTCTAACTTGAGTTTCATATACTGTGGTTCCTTAGCAATTCTTTTACAATGGCAAAATCGACAACAGTGTGTATTCAGGTATTGCTTTAATTTTGTAACCTTTGTTACAAATATGAGTTCTTTGAATTTTTATGCATCTTTTGGATTTTTGTGGCAGGGACTTTATCACCACCTGCATCAGTGGAGCCATCTGTTGCTCCTCATCCAAAATCATACATGGAGGTAATTCTTGTCCAAATTTATTCACTTCACTTTTTTGTGAAATCTATGTATCAGTCTTTACGAGGGTGCATATCTTTTGTCAGTTGCTGCCTTTTAGAATCACATTCTTTGGTGAAACAGTAGTGATGTAGTGAATATGAGTGTTGCTATATGCTGCCTCAGTTTTTGTACTTGCTAATTGTGGAGGTTTGATGGATTTTTTTAAATTATTATTGCATTGTGGAAGCTCTTACAGGATTGATGTGATTGAGCAAAAACGTATTTGACGTGATGTGGATATGTTTGATAGAATGCAGTTATCCGATGTGAAAAACAGAGAATTTGTATTCCAAATTAAAAGGGAAATGAAAAGGCTGTGGACATGACTCGTGTTGTGATCCCTGAAAGTTGCATGTATGATGTATCCAAAGGATTGTATATTTCCGCAGTATGCATATATTTGATTTTGCCAAGTGCCTCTTGATCAATTTGTTTGTAAAATTTGCACATGTCCCATGGTATCTGAATAACATTGAGATTTATGTTGCAGATAATGGCTATGATCGAACGAGGAGAGAAGCCCTCCAACATCAGAGTATAGGCTTTGCTTCACTCATTATTTCTTGATAATTTCTGTGCCAAAAAATGTATAGTATGCATTTGTATCTATTTTTATGTCTGTTTTTTTTTTTTTTTTCAGGATATCAATGACCAGCCACCCAATCCAAATCAGCCAGTTCCCAATCCCCGCTTAGTGCCCAAACCCAAGGTTTGCTTCGTTGAACCTCAACTCTCTAAATTTTCTTGTTTGTTTGATTTATGATTATTACTATTCTCCGTGCCTCTATCTTTTTGTGGTGTTTGATCACGAAATAGAATAGTTACTCCAACTTTTCTGCAATTACTATTAGATCTGTTGGCTTCATTCTGAATAGTTAGTTGCATCGAAACTACTTCTTCTCATCTAGACATGAACAATGTCGTTATCGTACGATACTCAGAATGGTCAGTGATTGGAATTGGTCGAATTTAAATTAGTTTTCCATGATAGGCAATCTGTAGTTATACTTGCTCCCCATCATATCATATTCAGCATTTTCATCACTAATTCTTGTTTACTATCTTGAATAGCCATGGGAGGTTGGCCAGCCTCAGACTATCTCTACCAATGGTTTCCAGTATCGGGAGAGCGGCAATAGCTTCAATCCTGCATCCCTCACTACTCAGTCAAATGGAGATGGTTCTGTCCCTTCCTCCTTCTGGCAACAGAAGAATGCCAGAATCACTGAATTTGAAACTGAAGATGGAGCCAAGTCTGCATCGGCAGTTTACAGTGAAAAACCAGTCCAGCGATCCTGGGTTCCGCCTCAGCCACCTCCAGTTGCAATGGCCGAAGCAGCTGCCGCCATTCGGCAGCCAAAGAAACCGTTACTCCAGAATGAGCAGTTGACTGATGATCAATTACTGAGCCGCTCCACAGAAATATCTGATGATTTACAGAGAATTACCAGAATCTCTGAAACCGGTGGTGGCATGGAGGCAAATGGCGATGCACCAGTAGCAAGTGTGAGTGAGATACAAAGTGCTGATGAGGAGAGGCCATACGCCGAAGGTCAAGTATCTTACTAAGAAGTTCATGGATTGGCTTGGACAGCTTTTTATCGTTCATTTTCCATCGAGTGAAATTTGTAAACGTTATGTAGGCATGTAACTTGTTGAAAGATGAAGAAAAAATATCGAAAGGTAAAAGATGAACAAATAAGTTGCGCTGTACATGCATATAGATTTCATAGCTGAAATTAAGACTGGTAAACTGGATGCTCTGCTGAAATCTTTCATTGTCCCAAATTATCTTACAAAGTATGGTTCATGAATATTCAAGAAGACAATAATATCGAGGTGTTTTGATCCCTATCTTTTGAAATAAGATATATTGCCACATGATTTCACATCCGTTCAACTCATTTCAATAAAATTTATAAAAAAAAAAAAAAAAAAAAAACTGTACGTACTTTTTATAATATCTATATATATATATATATATATATATATATATATATAGATATATATATATATATATTCAAATGGCTCTTATCGTTGTCATTTTTAGAAAAAAAGTTATGATCGTTATCATGATTTACCATTATCGTAATGTTATACTGTATCATCATTTGTAACAGGCTAACAACTATTCACATATCTCAAAAATCAGGATTCATGCTTTTCTCAAATTAATGAAATAACTCATTGAGAGAATTTAGGGATGGATAGCATTCAATCAACCTCTCACCAGATATATAAATGGCAGCTCCATAATTTCAAGAATTATGTCTCACCAACCCAGGCGTTCCTCATGCATCGCGTGCTGGTGTCAAACAATGTCAAGATTGCTGGCACCGCAATTTTCATTCATTGATTTCTTGTAAATTTGATAATTAGTCAAATTTGACGTCCTAAACAATACGTATTTCTTTAGCCAAAGTATTCTGCCGCCTACCTTGACAATGTCATTAGTTAACAAATAAATCTAGTGGAGATATCTACTGACTAGTATTTATTTACTTATGTGACCACCTTCTCCATCTATTTGACCTGTGGTACTAGTATGATCTAATCTAAACTGAATGTAACTAAACAATAGTAACAATCAAAACCAAAGTTTGTTGAATTGTGATGAAGAATCAAAAATTAACAAATCAAATTGAGCTAAAATATAGTAAACTTTATAATTCATGTCTTTTTTCTAATACAAAGTCTTGGGTGAGACCGTCCTACCATAAACGAATGATAATTCATGTGTTTAATAGATTTGTTCATGTGTTTCACAGTTTTGTTCATGTGTTTCACAGTTTTATTTGTTATAAGCTGGGTTCATGTGTTCGACAGATTTGTTCTTGTGTTTCACAATTTTGTTTGTTATAATCTGTAACAATATGTAAATGAATTAACAAAGTTGTGAAACACATGAACAAATCCATTAAACACATGAACTATCATTCGTCCTACCATAACGGTCTCACCCAAGACCTTCTCCTTTTCTAATTCGTGTTAAAAAATTGAATCAATCCACCTTTCTATTAGGCCCAGTTTGCTAGAGCTTACTTCTTACTGAACTGAACTGAACTAAACTGAGGTGAAAACTGAAAATCAAAGAATCAGCGCAACTGAATTAAGCTAAAATTTCATAAAATTTCATTTGTACTTAACTGAATTGAACTGAACTGAGCTGAATTGATCTACCGATAATCTCTGGAAAACATGGCCTTATTACAAATCTTACATAATTTATCAAAAATCAAATACATTAATTTTATATTATTTAAACATAGTGAATTGTATGTTTTAATATATATTATATTCATAATGAACGTGAAAATGAAAAAGAAAATAATCGGGCATGTATAAGCTATATATAGAGATGTAACGTTACTTAATTCAAGTATAATGTAATTGTTGACTTTATATATAATTTTCCAACTAGTTGATGAACTTTAAGCCAATTCAGCCCTCTTTGATTACTCATAATTAATTATAATAATTCATGTTCTTTTTCAAGTTTGACGTCCGTTTCTACCTTTTCTAGCCTGATTCCATATAAGGAAAATGTAACCGTACATTATTATATTGGATTTCTTAGACTTTCATATACCATAATGGCATGGTAGCTGATTTTCTCTTGGTGTTACTATAAGATAATCAAAATTTTCAAAGAGATGCTTAGAATGTTTTTTTTTTAAAAATGTGTAATAATCAATAAAATCCCACCTCATTTACCCCAGCGAGAATCGAACCCAGCACCTCTGGGTAATTCTACAATTGTTTTACCATTTGAGCTATTATCAATTCCCCATGGCTTAGAATGTAAAATCGAAAAACAATTGAATTTCCAAAAGGCATTCTAAAGGAAAATAAACTCATACTCTTTGAAATGCTTAGTAAAATTTAGTTTAGTTTAATCATTAAGTTGCTATTTTTAATTCTGATAATTTCAAATAAACTGAAAAAAATATGGTTGTAGATATAAGGTGAGTGAACATCTATGTCAAAATATTACTCTTGTCAATCTTGAATGTTCATTTTTATAATATTTGAACATCTTTAAACATTTTTCCCTATGTGGGAAAATCACTCATCACAATTTTAGCATGTTTTATAATTTGCATAAAATCACGGTTGATATCATCATACATTATTAAAATTGACCAAAATTTAATACTCCAATAGAAAAAAAACCTTTATAATTTATTAGCACTTTGTAATGGTCAAATCTTGTAATGGACAAATATTGTATAATTTCACATATCTATATATTCTCTTTTTAATCGTAAGATAACTTAAACAAAAACAAAAAAAAAGTGAGATAACTTACATTATATCAAATGGAGGGCATAAAACACACTATGTAGGCAACCGAAAGCTTTTGTATTATTAGTCAAACTTAGTAAAATATCTTTTTCTTTAAAAGATTTGAAAAAGTATTTTCAACTGAGTCATTTCTTTTTCCTCTTGTATTTCTCTTCATTGGTATCTTTTTTATTTTCATCTTTTATGTTTGGTATATTATACATTTCGGTTTATCCATTCCAAATTTCCAACTCTCTTGTATTTAGTGGTGAAAAATCTCAATCTCTGAGCAAGAGAGTATATACTGATGTACAAAAGCCCATGCAATCCACGAGTTGCTGAGGATTCTTCACTGTCTTATCCTTCTCTTGTTTTAGTCATATTTAATATAATCACTTTCAGTTTCCAAGAACTATATAATCAAACTTTGGCCTCAACAATTTGTTAATCTCCTTTGTTATTTTGCCTATAAGACAGCCCAAATCTGCCTCCAAATGAGAGCCACAAATAGTTATTGTATACCAAAACATTGAATTGAACGCACTCCCTCCTTTTGCCCACTTCACAGACAAGGTGTTGAAACACATAAACACACAGAATTTGGTTTGGTGTGCTGTGCTTTTTAGGCCAAAGGGTAGTTTTTTTGGTTGCAAAGGGAGAATCTTTGTCTGAAGAAAAGGGGTGATTATGGCTTTGAATTTGCTGACACCAACTGAAATCAAGGCCATTTCTTTCTTGGATTCCTCCAAGTCCAACTGCAACCTTAATCTCCTCAAGCATCACCAAGGTTGTGTTCTTTTTTTACCTTCCTTTTCTTACACATCTTATCATTTCGCATGTTTTTGCTTCTGGGGTTCTCGTATGGTGATGTTACGGTGTGTGTGATTCTGCTGTTTCGCGTTGAAATGCTGTTTATTGGTAGAATTTGGCTGATGGGATTGGTTTGCTTGCTGAATTTTTGGACTTTTTTTGGTTATTCATCATTCTGGTACTAGTTGATTTGATGGATTCATGGTCAACAACTGTGTGTGTGAGTGGTCAGCTGGATTTGGTGCTGTGATAAAAAAAATTATTTTTTCCAGAATCTTGAATTTCTTTTGAAGGTTCCATCTCTTTATGTGTTTTGCAGTGTGTGTAGATGAGAATCATTCTTATATGTTGAAGTTTTTGGTATTATTTAGGTGGAGTTTCTTATAAGAAGAGAAACTATGGAGGAACTGTTGTTGGTAAGAATATCCATTGTTCGGCACAGCCACCTCCTCCAGCATGGCCAGGGAGGGCTGTTGTAGAACCCGGACGGAAGACTTGGGATGGCCCTAAGCCTATTTCCATAGTTGGATCAACAGGCTCCATTGGTACTCAGGTAAATCCTTGGATCTTTAGCTGTCAAAAGTGCACGGAGCATCTTCAACAACTGGCATCCATCAGATCAATAACATAATTTTTGCTTATAGGAGAAAAGAGTTGCACATGCTTTACGGAGAAATAAGAATAATACTAGATTGATTTATAAGCAAGTGAAATATTAAACATCATCACATGCCTTATATCATTAAGAATGCTAAGAATATGCTCTGCAGACTTTGGACATAGTTGCGGAGAATCCAGACAAATTTAGAGTTGTTGCACTGGCTGCTGGTTCAAATATCACGCTTCTTGCTGAACAGGTCAGTGATCTTACTGTATGTCATGCTAAGGCTATGTATGATAGGTCCCTAACTTTCCACCTCTGGATTCCAAGAATAAATATCTGCAAGCATCTATACCTATTAAATCTGCTGTAGACTGTTTGCAAAAATATAATTTGTAATCGTTGGGTACTGGTTACAGGATCTGCAACCGATGAAAACATGTGCTATAATAATCACTAGTAACAAAATTATGTCAATAAATTAATAATGTGTCTGAATTGCCTTGGGTGCAAAAATTATCCGAGTACGCAGTTGGAAATAGCAGATTCTGTCAGGTGTACTATGTTAGTTACTGGACACATTCCACTGATTTTGGGGCACAGTACATCAGGACAATTTAACTCTATTATAATTCTTCTCTGCACCCCAGTTGTACAAGTTTAATGATTATTTTTATGTGCTAATTTAAACTCTGGAATCTTTATGATCAACGTGAAATGTCATTTTGTAGGTCAAGACATTCAGGCCTCAATTGGTGGCAGTTAGAAATGAGTCACTACTTGGTGAGCTGAAAGAGGCATTGGCTGGTATTGACTACAAACCTGAAATCATCCCTGGAGAGCAGGGCGTTATTGAGGTTGGCCACCATCTTCTCTGTGAGCAGTAGCTGAAGGAAATTGTTTCCACTCATTGACAATGGTCTGTGAAATTTTCAGGTAGCTCGCCACCCAGATGCTGTTACAGTAGTCACGGGAATAGTAGGATGTGCAGGTCTCAAGGTAAAATAAAGAGAGTACTTTTCATATTATGGTGTTGACTAAACTGTTGAATTTAATACTATCATGTGCGCATGCATTTGAAATTCGCCAGTAATAGGTTTGATGCAATCAATGTTTATGAATTCCTACAAACTAGGCTTCCTGATTGAGTCCAAGCTAATAACTTGAAACTGCACTTACTCTGTAGGGGTTATACTTATGAATGTTACAAAATCCAGATTACGGCTTTTAGTTGGTATCTTTGAATCATAAATTTCTTGACAATATACTTTAAACGTTCCTGTAAAACGTCCAACTTAGATTTAAAGTACTGACAGATAGCCAAACGAGTCTAGAGAAACCTTTTTTCCAGTCTAGACTCTAGAGAAACCTTTCACACTGTCCTGAGTGGGAAACTTTTCTGGAATGATGTATATTATGTAAATATACTACAGTGATTTTGAATATGTTCTTGGTTGCTTCAAGCCTCAGGCCTTGTGGATGATTTGTTAGTTATGTTTATGCATTCTGAAAAAAAAGAAACAATTTACTCCACCAAAGTAAATCTGCCTTACCTTTGGCAAAGTCTTCTTTATTCATTTTACCATACGCTTTTATAATGAGTCATTTGTTTCTTTTGGTGCTTGAGAATTTCTTCTGAATCATAACTAACCATTTTCTATTCTTAGCCGACAGTGGCTGCCATTGAAGCTGGAATAGACATTGCCTTGGCTAATAAAGAAACACTAATTGCCGGTGGCCCTTTTGTCCTTCCTCTTGCTCACAAACACAATGTGAAGATTCTTCCAGCTGATTCAGAACATTCTGCTATATTTCAGGTCTAAACCCTTTACTTATCTTATCTGCTAAATCGTTAGCTATTGTTTAAGGATGGCCATCAATATCCTACATATATCTTGATTTGTAACATTTTATTACCAAATGGTCTTCTGGACTCCTTTAAGCATCCAATTGACATGAACTTTTGTGTTTCAGTGTATACAAGGTCTGCCTGAGGGTGCTCTCCGGCGTATCATTCTAACAGCATCAGGGGGAGCTTTTAGGTACGAATGATATACCATATTTCAGTACAATTGTTTTGCGGAGTTTAAATAAAGATACTATTATGATATAGAATTTCTAATAACCTGAATAAATATCCTTGAAACTATTATGATCATTGAATGCATTGCCTTTAGGTTAATAGGTGAAAGATGTTCATAGTGAATTAACTGTTTTAAAGTCTCTTTTGAAGAGAATAAAATCACGCATAGACATGTCCTCTCGATATATTCAGTGTCTGTTTGTATTAGAATCAAGCAAATACTCTTTTCACCATTTGGTGCTTCATCCTCCCATATCTGAATTCAATTATACTGGCTAAAATAGGGATTGGCCCGTTGAGAAGTTGAAAGAAGTTAAAGTGGCTGATGCCTTGAAGCATCCCAACTGGAACATGGGAAAGAAAATTACAGTGGATTCAGCAACCCTGTTCAATAAGGTTAGAGTTGCGATTCTTCTAAATTTGACCATCTTTTCTTCTATTTACCGTTTATAGCTTCCTGGATGATTTTGTCATTACAATATTTTTCCACTGCAGGGTTTGGAAGTTATTGAAGCTCATTATCTTTATGGAGCTGATTATAATGACATCGAAATTGTCATTCACCCCCAATCCATCATTCACTCAATGGTTGAAACACAGGTATGCATTATCCTCATATTGATCTAGAGCATGATTCATTTGCTAATCTTTGGTTCTAACCTTACTTGTATTGTATAATTTATTTTACAAAGCATTTCAAAAGATGACTACTTAAAGCATTTCTGATTTGTAGGATTCATCTGTGTTGGCTCAACTTGGATGGCCGGATATGCGTTTGCCCATTCTGTACACCTTGTCCTGGCCAGAAAGAATTTACTGTTCTGAAATAACTTGGCCCCGCCTTGATCTTTGCAAGTAATTTTCTTAACATTTTGAAATTTCTTATGCAGTGGATACTTTAGTTTTGAAATTTGGACTGTCACCTAAAATCCTATATTGCAATAATCCAGGCTAGGTTCGATGACATTTAAAGCCCCTGATAATGTGAAATATCCGTCAATGGATCTGGCATACGCTGCTGGCCGAGCAGGAGGGACTATGACTGGAGTTCTTAGTGCAGCGAATGAGAAAGCTGTTGAAATGTTCATCGATGAGAAGTATGCTCTCTTACCTTTTCCCTCTTAATTAGATATAGCTCAGCTAGATTGCCAAATGTAGTTCTCTTAGCTATGATGCCAGCCAGCATTGAATGTGATTATTGTTTCTTCTGAAATTCTTTTGATATGGTAGGCAGATTAGACTCCCTTGTCTTAGTTCTCAGCATAAAGTCTTTTGATCATTTACTCAACTGCCATTTTGTGTTTCTTTGGTCATATGCTTGTACCTAATGAATGATTTTGAACATTTTCAGAATTAGCTATCTGGACATTTTCAAGGTAGTGGAGCTAACATGTGAGAAGCATCAGCAAGAGCTGGTGTCCTCACCATCTCTCGAGGAAATTGTACACTACGACTTGTGGGCCCGTGACTTTGCAGTCAGTCTGCAGCCCTCCATCGGTTTGAGTACTCCTGCTCTCGTATAGGAACCAGATTGCCATTGCTAAGAGGTGTCAATCTTTGTTCTTTTGTCTCCGAGTATAGATGAAATGGCTGGTGCAGCTTGATACAATTGTATCATAGTCTGAAAGGAAATGGATTGTATTGAGCATCTTTAGTTTCAAATTAGGTTCTAAAATGTCTTTATTTACACTTTGCTTAAGCTTGAAAAAAACCTCGTATGTTCTGAGTTTGGCAAAGGGAATATAAGTTTGTGATGGGTAACAAAAAGATGTCCCAAAAAACCACAGTTCAAAGGGCAATTATTTTTTGGAATAAATAACAAATGCTTAGCATTTGTCTTCTGTCTTATTTAACTCGCAGTTTTTTAATCTTGTTTTGTTTTCTATTTTTTATATTGCAAGAAAGGTATATGACCTTTTCTGAGTCAGCAAATATTCAAAAATGTTTTTAGTATTTGATAAGGAAAAGATGAAAATGTGCATTCTACAATTTTGGTTAGAAAAAAATGAATGCTTTTTAGAGCATCTCCAACCCAAGAATCACTTTGTAAAATGTCACTTGTCATGTCATATTGATTGACTTTTTGTCTTAAAATCATCTCCAATGCAAGTGTCAAATATGAGCATCAATATTTACATGGCACACTTTTTAATTGAAAGTGTCAAGTTGAATGTCAATATATAGATGGTCAAATTGACACTTTCACTTACTATTTTAAGAGAATTAGTGGGACCTCTCATAAATTTAAATTTAGGGAAAATTTCTATTAAGGGCATGGTACAAATGTAAATTATTATAAGGGGCGTGAAACTTGTATATTTATTGTTAAGGGCGTTATAATAAATTTATTCTTTATTTAATTAAAAAAAGTCATTTATACCCCTCTCCTCCCTAAAAAAAATCAGATTTCTAATTAATAGGTTTTGTTTTCTTGAGCTTATTTGTAAATCAGTTCAGTACAATTTAGTTCAATTCAGTTCAGTAAAAATAAAATTTAATGAAATTTAGTTTAATTGAGTCATGTTGAATTTTTTAATACATTATTTTCAATTTAGTTCAGTTCAGTATAATTCTTTTGATCATATTTTTGTTAATAAAATTTATTATTTCTAAAAACATGATCAAAGGTATTCAACTGAACTAAACTAAACTGAACTAATTGAAAAATAATGCACCGAAAAAATAAACATGACTAAATTAAACTAAATTTCATCAAATTTTATTTTACTGAACTAAACTGAACTAAATCAAAAATATTGTACTGAAAATAATTAGCATGACTAAATTAAACTAAATTTCATCAAATTTTATTTTTATTGAACTAATTAAACTAAATTGTACTGAACTGATTTACAAATAAGCTCAAGAGAACAAAACATATTAATTAGAAATCTGAATATTTTTTAGAGATGAGAGGGGTATAAATGACTTTTCTTAATAAAATAAAGTGTAGAAATATCATAATGTCCTTAACAATAAATATACAAGTTTCACACCCTTTATAATAATAAACATTTGTACCACGCCCTTAATAGAAATTTTCCCTTAAATTTATCAAATTTAATTTTGTCCATTCAATAATTGACACATCATACTAACATTTTATTTGTGAAGGTTGGATTGGAGATGAAAAATTAAAAGACACTTTCAATTTTTTCAACTTGTTTACATCATATTGAAGTCCCAATTAAAACATAACATATGGAAGAAGTGACTTTCAAAATTAACTTTTGGGTTGGAGATGCTCTTAAATCTCCAATTTTGTGTCTTCTAGTCAACTCTTCCAAATTTGTGGAAAAGAAACTGAATTCAAATTCCTACGTGTTGAGTATGTAGTGTGATAGATTATACTCTCTATCTCAACCAAAACTCTTAGTTGACTTCCGCTTGAATTTTAAGAAAAATATATTTTATATCTTATAAGTGAAGTTTTAAAGGGTATAAATGAAATATCACTTATTGTTATTGTTATTCGTAAGAATTCATTAAGGGTATATGTGTCTTTTTATAGTTGTTTTTTTGGCAAAAGAGAAAAGAATGAAAGTAGAGAAAAGAGACTCGTAGGACTGCATTTTATTTCACATATTTTCGAAGTTAGTTTATATGCCTGTATTATTAGACTCTAATTATACTATTTTTAATTATTATTTTAATAAAAAAATCATTTAAATGTTTGCAAATATGTATATATAGTTAGTGTAAGAAATACAAACAAAGTTTACAAACACACAAACAAACACGATAAACACATGAATAATCAATCATCCTACCATAAGTTTATGATAGAACAATCTCACCTAAGACTTTGTATAAGAGGTTTTGGTTGTGACGGAACGAAAAAGAAAGTAAGAAGTTTTGGTTGGGGAGTTGGGACGGAGGGAGTAGGTTGTAGATTCATGAGCAGTTTAATTTTTTTTCTTTTACATGTAGGAGTACTGTCAATCGTGACACGAACCCGACAAACCCGACACGACCGACCCAACCCGATCTGACACGTGACCCGATTGTAACCCGAAATTTTTTAGGTTGAACCCGACCCGATTGTAACACGTGAGATTGTTCTACCATAAGTTTATGATAGAACAATCTCACCTAAGACTTTGTATAAGAGGTTTTGGTTGTGACGGAACGAAAAAGAAAGTAAGAAGTTTTGGTTGGGGAGTTGGGACGGAGGGAGTAGGTTGTAGATTCATGAGCAGTTTAATTTTTTTTCTTTTACATGTAGGAGTACTGTCAATCGTGACACGAACCCGACAAACCCGACACGACCGACCCAACCCGATCTGACACGTGACCCGATTGTAACCCGAAAATTTTAGGTTGAACCCGACCCGACCTCTACCCGAAAAATAATTTTGACCCAATAAATTCTGATCCGAACCCAACCTAAACCCGAACCCAAAGATGACCCGAACCCGAACCCAACTAAGATTTTATGTTTGGTTATTAAAGATTAGTTGTTAATTATAAGAAGTTAAGTAATTAAACTATATTTAGTTTTTTTTTAAGACTCGTCTCATTTGAGACTAGGACAAATATTGATCTTCTCACTTTCAAACATGATTTTAATTTTACGTATTAAGTATGGTCATTTAGTGTATTATTGTTGATCTTCTTGCTTTCATATATCAACACTGATCTTTTACATACTAAACATTACTATTCTTTTGAGATTACGACAAATGTTGATATTCTCACTTTCAAACATGATCTTTTACATATTAAGTGGATCATTTAGTGTACTAGTATTGTTGATTTTCTCGCTTTCATATATCAACACTGAACTTTTACGTATTAAGCATGACTACTCAATGAGACCGATTGAGAATTTGTCTTCATAAAAATTTAAGTAAGATTTAATTTTTTATACTTATTTTAATTAGTATATGTAAAAATCTGAGTTAGTGTCAAATTAGCAGGTCCAATCCTTAGTTCTCATGAAGTTAACTCGTTAATAATTTATTATATATTTTTAACAATAAGATAATAGTGATAATGACTGAAATATTAACCCGAACTTACCCGAGCTAAAATTTTGAAATCAACTCGATCTGAATTAACACAGCTAATAATAATGATCCAACATCAAAATTTTGTTCTTCCCATGTCAGTTTTATGGATTATAGTCCGACTCAATTTGATAAACGAGTCTAACCCGACCTGACCCGACCTGACAATCAGTGCTGATACGAATTTAACCCGACACGAACGCAATCCGACACAACCCGATAAAAAAGTTTTGACCCGAAGAAACCCGACCCGTATCAACCCGAATCTATCTGACCCGAACACGTAACCCGACACGCCAACCCGAATTGACACCACTATGTAGGAGTAGATGAGAAGGTTGGAGCTGGCCCGGGACTAAGTGTACTCCCTCCGTCTCACCCAAAACTGCACAGTTAGTCTTTCACGATCTTCAATGACCATGTTTGACTGTTAATATGTTTAACTACATATAAAAATAGTATATACAAATTTACTTTTTGAAAAATAAATGTTACAATGAACCTAATGATTAGGGATGGCACTGAGGCGGTTACTAGCTATCCCATCCCCATCCCCATCCCCATCTAATATTTTAAAACTCATCCCCGCCCCATGATCCATGATGGGTACAAAATTAAAAATCATCCCCGCCCCATCGAGTTTTATTATAAAACCATCCCGCTCCATGACCCGCCCCACCCCATCCCCATGACTCATCCATGCCCCATGACCCATGACCCATCCTCGCCCACATCTTATATCAGTTTAAAATACATTTGTTTATATAACTTTTACTCAAACGCAATAATAATTATATTGAGAAATATAAAATCTTTAAAAAGACAAAAATCTCAAACCAAACAAAAAAAATGTAATTGAAATCTCACTCAAATTTGAAGCAAACAGGAAGTTTGTAATTATAAAAACGATTACCAAAGAATAGTCCAAATACATTATTATTGTTAGTTTTCTTCTAATTTTAACTATTAGGGGTTGATTATTAAATTATAGTAAGAAATTAATTAATATTATTTTTTATTAATTAATATATATAATTATATTATTAATATAATTATATTGGGGCGGGCCGGGTATGAGGCTGGTATAACGGGGATGGGGCGGGTGATGTATAAAATCCATCCCCGCTCCATGACCCATGGCGGGTTGTTATTTCATCATCATCCCCGCCCCATTACCCATCAACTTTTCCCCATTCCCGCCCCAAACCGGTGCAAATGGGGCGGGTCACAACCAAAACTCACCTCAGTGCCATCCCTACTAATGATATCTCATTTGGTGTTTTATCATTTATATATTAATCTATAATTACATTCAAAATTTTTAAAGTTTGAGTCTGAAAAGACAACTGTGCAACTTGAGGTGAGTGGCAATGGATTTCCAATCCAATCCAAATCCATGGATTTAAATCCATTTTTGACGGATATGGATGGTAAAAAATGAAATCCAACGGATATGGATCGGATACGGATTTATAGATTGTGGAGCGGATTTGGATATGGATTTTGTCGTAAATATCCATATCCAGTCCATATCCAATCCATGGATCCATTTAATATATAATAAATAATATATAAATATTTAATAATAAAATATATATCTAATAATATATTAAATAATTAAAATTAAATTAAAAATATATAAAGCCACCTATGGTTAGATACTGATATATAATCTTCTAACCCTACCAATTCACTGAGTTATGTATTTTTTGGGAATTTGGACTAGTTTTTCCATGTATTTGTTTTTAGCACATTGTGCATTTTAAATCATTTGATTGCAATTTTAATTTCATGAATTTTTATAGAATTTATTTTGGAATTTATTCATTATTGTATAAATTGTAATTTATATGTGGATATGGATATCCGTGGATATCCATGGATTTGGCGGATATGGATTCAGATGTTAATATTTTAGATCCAACGGATTTGGATCAGATACGAATTTAGGCACTAACAAGCGGATATGGATATGGATATTGTCAAATCCAATCCATATCTAATCCATATCCAATCCATTGTCATCCCTGGGTGAGACAGAGAGACGAAGGTTTTCATTATTGTTTGATTCAGGCTTTTCAGATCTTAGCGCCGCCCTAGTTCTCACAAATAGATTTTGCTGAAGGTTTATATTCTCGTCATTGTTTTTTATTAGGTTCATCTTTTTTATATTTGGCTCATTTTTCTCTTCAATTCTACTCTTAAGAATCTTCTAACTTCTTGGAAGTGACCTAGAGAAGACAAAACTAACACACACAACAAAAAAAAAAAAATACTAATTCACACAAATAAAAAGTTGATTGATACTAATTAAAAAAAACTTTTTTATTTTGCTTAAAGAAAGAAAAAAAGGAAGTCACAAAAAATTTTTGTTGAAAATTATCGAAAAAAAGGTCATCTTTTCACAACGCCATTCTAATTAAGGACCTTCAAAGGCCACTTAAACAATTTTAATGCCTTTTTGTTAGAGCGATGGAGGGATTTCATTCTAAAAGACCAAAAGTGTAAATCAAACTAAGCCAATCATAATAAATCCTTGAACATTCAAAAAGATATTTCAATTGATTTTTTCCTTTGACTATTGATAAGAAGCATTAACTAGAAAGCCTTCTTCTTCCATACGTTTTTCAACATACGAGAATTCCATAATTAGTATCTGTCATTAGGTACATTGATTCGCTTAACAGGTTGTTTCTTTTTCTTTTCTTTGATTAATTGCAGACAGCTGGTTGTTGATTAGAATCAACGAATGCAAAGTGTTTGTTATTGCTGGGAAATAATTTTATAACAGAAGTATTATTGCTAGATAAAATTATTTCTCTCAGTTTGATTAAAATTGCAACATAGTTTTTTATAAAATGATGCTAGTAAATTTATAATGCTGTATATTGCAGCTGCAGAATCCATTAATTAGTTCTAGAAGGGATACAACATGTTATATTAATCAGCTGATGGAAATTCTATTAACAAGAAGGAAAAAAAAGGAAGAAGAAATATCAAGACTAGTCAAAACATGAACTTTCACACTTTACATCATTGACTCACTTTCTCCTAATTTAACACTTGCCAATTTCGTGTTAATGTTGTTTAGATTAATTTTAATCATATGCTACATTTTACTTTTACTTCAAATCAATTAACATGTTTAAATTGGCTGCATAATGTAGTAGTTTAAACAAATTTTAGAAGACCAATTCTATAATTTTACATGGGTAAAGTTGTTCTAGCTAGTATAACAAAGCTCAAAATTTTCCACCGCCTTAGATGCATGGTATTAGGTAATTAACGTACTACTTATACCATGCAAATTTTAACCAAACAAAACCGACAAGTAGAAAAGTAGAAGAAAAGTATAAAAGTTGTTATCGTTTCCAAAAGTGGAAGATTTATTAGATTGGCTGTCTGAACTTTGTTTCGCAGCCAAAAGACAAATTTGATAGTAGTGCAATTCCAAGGCTTTAATTGGAATTACAGCTCTGTGAACTTATCAAGTGAGAACACTCTTTTTTGTTCCCATTTACAGTAGAGACCTTGCATTTTTAGAAACAAATAACAACATGGCTTTCTTTTTTGGCATACCGCTCTTTATCTGCTTAATTAGTATGCAAATTTTGTTGTATTTATCCTCTTTAAGCTTACTTTTTACTAGTAGTTGGATTGGTCGATTTGGACAAAATATATAGTTCGAGTTAAAATTTTATAATATCAAGTTTCTAATGAGACACCTATACGTAAGTGCATTGTGAGATTATTAGAGGAAATGGTCATTTTTGTTAGTTTTGGGTCAAACGATAAAAAAAATTAGTTTTAGTGTTTATAGTATAAAAGCTAATTTCTTAAAAAACAACTCCCTACTTTTTCCAAATCTTGTTTTTTACACCTCATTAGCCACCGCGGATCACCACGATCCTACCACAACATCGATATCACACCACTATCGCTTAACATTGGTCAAACTAGACCACGCAAATTGGCCAACGTGAGTCAAATAGTGTTGAATGGCACTTCATCACCAACAAGCAAACCTCAACACGAGCGACTTACACCTCAACTTCAACAACCAAAATCTTACTGGTCATTCAAACCTCCGACGACTCGAATCTTTATGTCGGTGACCTGAACCTAACACCACCCAAACATTATTGTCTGCTACCAAAATCTTACCAACGACCAAACTTCATTGCAATCGACTCAAACCTCTACGTTGGCAGCCCAAACATCATCGTCCCATAACCCTAATCTCAATGCCATCGACCAGAATTTCAACAAAGGCCAAACCTCACTATAGTCAACCCTCAATGCAACTCTTAATATCACTTAAACCTCAACACCGGGCCAAACCTCACCATTGGGATCCAAACATTAATGATTGTGACCCGAACGATCGAACCTCAACAACGGCCAAACCTCTTATAGTCGACCAAACATCAACATCGACGATGCATACCTCATTGTGGTTTTCCAAACCTTTTTGCCAATGACCCATACCTTAACTCTGACAGCCTTTCAGGTTGAAACTCATGGTTGATCTTAAGAAGAGTTATCTGCTCCTTAAATAAGATGCAACTCCTTACTAGAAAAGGTGATATTAATAAGCACGCTCTTAGGCCCTGTTTACCAGAGCTTATCTGTAGATCAGTTCAGTTCAGTGAAAATGCAATTTGATGAAATTCAGGTTAATTCAGTACTGATTCCATTTTTTGATACATCAATTTTCACTTCAGTTCAGTTCAGTTTAATTCAGTTCAGTTCAGTACATCAAGAAATAAGCTATAGTAAAAAGTGCATTAATACTCCAATAAAAGAATCCAAATACAAAACTAGCATCGTAATTTAGTATCATTGATCACCTATAATTATGGGAATCAATACTAAAAATAATAAATAAAATATTTCAACAAAAATATTTCCAAAATAATAAAAGAGGTAATTGGTTTGGAAAACTCAATAATGCATTCTCAAAATTTTGTTTTTTCTAAATTTCAATCCAGCTGTTTCATCCACTTTTACAAGTTACTACAACAAACCTTTGATTAAAAATAATCCACTAAACGAGTGAAACGACTGTGTACATGCACAGTCGGGTAAAGAGCTTCCGTACACGAATAATATACATGCATTTTTACAGATTGATGAGAACTAAAGAACAAAAGAAATCACCGTGATCGTAAATTCTTGCTCGATCCATTAAAACTGGAAATAAACCCGGCCAGGTTCTGCCGGTCGGGTAAAGACTTCAACAAATTCCGGTCCGCTTCATTCTTTGAATCAGATGCCGGTGCCGGAACAAAAACCACCTCCGGCGCCACAGCGGAAGGGTTTTCAACCTTCGCCGGTTTATCTCCCCTCTTCTCATCCTTCGAGCGGCTGAAACGGCCGGAATTCCCCTTCCCGTCGGAGAAGCTCCGGCGGAAATCGCGCAGCCTCCACCGCTTCGATGATCCCATGGAATTACTCTTCTTCCGTCTCTCCCGAGCCCCCATTTCCGGGTTCCACACGCAGTAGCTCTCCGGCTGGGCGCCCTCGAGCTCGTCGGCGGCGTCCTCCTCCGACGAGCAAGAAGTCGACGACGTGCCCTGTTCCCGTTCCTCAATAAAAAGCTTCCTCAAAGAAAAACGCGGCGGCGGAGGCGGCGGCGCAGCCACCTCCGCATCCTTTCCACCGCTTCCAAACACTAATTCGGTGTTAAAAAGAGGATATCTCGGCCGGATTTGGCCGTCGTAGAAAACATCATCCGCAGCAACGGCGAATTCGAATTCCTCCTCCTCCTCGTCGTCACCGTCATCGTCTTCATCAAGGGCTCCGAGATCATCGACTGGTCCGATACCGTACTCATCCTCGTAAAAGGCGGCGTCGTCGGAGAGGGAAAGAGGCCGGAATTCTTGGACGACGCGGGAGGCGGTGTCGGCGTGGCGGCGGGAGGAGTAGGAGCTGAAGCTGGGGGTGAGGGAATCCATAGATTATTGGAGAAGAAAAAGGTTCTTTGATGGGAAAAAGGTGGGTTTTGGAGAAATTGAGGTTGATGGCGAAATGGAAAATGAAGAGCGTATGTTTTTGAGGATTATAAAGAATTAAAGAAAAAAGGATATGATGAATATTTGATGATGACGAGTGGGTGACCAAATCTTGATGCATAAAACCAACACGGTCTATCAAATTTATACTAATCAACCCGGCGCCTCCCTATTTAGCCATGTTTTCATACCCGATTATGAGAATCTGATTTATTTAATTTTAATGAACATAGTTTATGGGGAAAAAAATGAATAGCAAACGTTTATTTTACAACACTGTTGGCTACTTGGCTTATGAGTTTTTTTTTTATTTCCATGTTGCGTTATTTTTAATTGTCCTTCTGTTCTAGTTTTATCTGTGAAATATTTTTTTAGTCAAATTCGCTAATTTAATTTAATTTTACGAGTCAAAGGTATCGTATATAATAAAATCCTTACATAAATTTATATTTTAAAACAACTCTCAAATATTCAATTACATTTACATTTATTTATCTTAAAATGTATAAATAAAGATTGACTTAGCTATTGTTGACTAAAAATATCTTCAATTATATCTATTACATTGAATATGAGCTACGTGGCACATCATATAAATTAGAAAGTTTTATGAATGAAACTAGTAAATCTTAACTCAAATAAAAATACTATAACTTAAATAAAAAATACAAACTTTAATCAAAACGTGCTATAATTACTCTTGCTTGTCTCGGTTGAAATATTAAAAGTGTAGTGGCGTAGTGCGTGATCTCATTCGTCTCCAAAATCATAGTTTAGCCCACTAATTAGTAATTACCCCCCATATCAAGGCGCATTACCCCTTGCCTGGACATGTCTTTTCTCCCCACACCAATTTCACTTTACTACTATTTTTTATTAAAATGAGTATCCATTGATTTCCTTTTCGAAGTGATAAATTAAAATTACCTCCATGTTCTTTTAGACTTAGGAATTGAACTGAACTAAAATAAAATTAACATATTAGTATACTACGAGAAAGTTTTGGGTGAGACCTGTCCTTGTGGAGACCAAGAGCAGGGGACTATTTCTGCTTGATCTTTTAGTCAGTTTGTTTGATCTTTCAATCAATGTTCTTGAGTATTTTTGTTTTGCCTTGATTTTTCAGTTAATTTGATCTTTCGTTCAATTTGCTTGATCTTTCGGTCAATTTTCTTAATCATTTCCTTGGTCAATTTCACCAACGACAAATTCAATCAAGGAAATCGGCGGGTTTAAAGCTCACCAACGACAAATTCAATCAATAACAGTCTCATATAATCTTTGGTCTCTGTAGAGACAGGTGTCAAATGAGAATTTGTATTAGTGTATTGAATTAGTATGATTAAATTAACCCAAATTTAATAAAACTAGGTTTTGTTGAACTGGACTGAATTGATATACTAATCAGATCAAATAACGTGATCTGATATCAAACAGCTGAAACAAATTAAGTAACATCTATCATCTTTCAAAGTGCTAGTTAAGAGTGGCATCGTTTTGAATCAAGATCGGACTTTAATTGTCATTTATTTAGAATGACTTTGGTTTAATATTAAAATTGGATTGAATGTATAAGTTAAAATAACATATAATACGTGATGTGGCAGCAACATATGCTCTTAAAACATAAAATTTTCAAAAGTAAAACGTGCACTACGATCAAAAGAGTAGAATTGTGGTTATGGTTGTTGGAAACATGTGTGAACGAATAACTTGCTTGGTGAATACGTAAATGTACGTTCCCACTTCCCACATATGTTTCGTAGAAATTAGAAGAAGGTGATGGACGGGAAAAATGACACCACGTAAACTAAATGGAAATTATGGTGATTCTCGAGAAACAACGTTGACAGCGGTCACCAAAAGGCGGCTGCCTTCCGATTCTGTGGTACTTCAACCACCATGCTCTCAAGGTAACACTTGTTGACGGTGGGCAAAACATACATTCAGATTTAATTATTTATTAACAGGATATATAGAGATTTGGAACTAGTATTAAATAGAAATGTTGATGAAAGGGGCCTGATTGTCCACATTGGAAGGTAAAGAGAGAAATGACTTGGAGAAAGAATAAGATATTAAGATTTTGAAAAAAGTTCCCTCGTACCCCTGAGTTCTTGCGTAAGTATTAATATGCCCCTCAGTTCTTGAAAAGTGCTGATATACCCCTGGTTTGTAAATTTCACTGAATTTTGGTCGATCAAACATATTGATTGGTAAAGAGAAAAGCTTACAATGCAGCATTGAAGCGGTGACAAGAGAATTGAAAACAAAATACCCAAAATTTTGAAATTTTAAAACACAGTTAACACACGCGACACACGTCAATTGAGACAAAAATGACCACTAAATTCACCATTGAGTGATTTTGTGTATTCCAATCGATTTTGGCAAGAAAGAAAATACTCTAGAATTATATCAAAAAAAGTCTCCGTCGGTCCAGGGGCATATTAGCACTTTACAAGAACTCAAGGGCATATTAATACATACCCCAAGAACTCAGGGGTACATGAGGGTTTTGCTCTAAGATTTTTTTATAAAAATATCTTTTGGTAAAAGAATTAACAAAGAAAACAATAATTCATCTTTTCTTTTGGTTCATCTAACCAAATCAAGTTTTAGTACGTTCTCTTTGTTAGTATTTAGTTCAGTTACTTTCAAAAAAAAAAAAATTAATTCAGTTCACTGAATGAATGACAATGATAATCGAAGTGGTGGTGTTGATGGCCAGTGAAGGTTGTAGTGGTGGTGGCCAGTAACAGCCAGTGATGGCTAGACTTGGGGTGGTGGTGGTCGGAGAGGTACGTAGTGGTGGTTGGTGGTGGGCGGAGTAGTAGTGATGATGGTTAGTGGTGACCATATATAGTGGTACGTAGAGCAATAGTAGTAATGGGCAGTTGGGCGGAGTGGGTGTGGTCAATGGTCGTTGGTGGCCGAAGTAGTGGTGATGGAGGTGGTTAGTGGTGGTGGTGGTGTTCACTGTTCAGTGTGCGGCCATGCAATGATCATGATTGATGGTCGGTGACCAAGGTCGTCTATGAGATTTCGGAGGGCAGATGAAGTCCCTAAATATATTAGAGAGAATTTTATAGAGGCACCCTAACGTTTCCCAAACTACCAGTTTGACCCCTATCGAATTTTAATGTCAAAATGGCCCCTCAACTTTCGATTTTTGCTTCATTTTGACCCCCTATGACTAATTTCGCCGTTAACTTTTAAAAACCGTTAAATATCAGGGGTATAATAGTAATTTTAGGTCATTTAAGTTGGGGAAAAAATGCTTGTGGTTGGATTCGAACTTGGGTCTCACAAAATAACAAGTAAAGCTCCTACCACTAGGGGTGTTCAAAAATACCCGACCCGCACTACCCGGCCCGTTGACCCGCCGACCCGGCATAAATTAACTTGGTAATTTCTTATTTTTCCGGGACGGGTACCCGGCCCGAGTATTATACTATTTTCCGGGTCCGGGTCCGGGTCACACAAATGCTTTTTCCGGGTACCCGAAAACCCGGTATTATATATGTTTATTTATTAAATATTAATGTTAAATACTCCCTCCGTCCCATATTTATGTGTCCAATTGCTTTTGACACCATTTTTAAGAAAGCTGACGTGGCACTGATGTGGATGGTATGGCTGGTGAAGTTTGTGAGAGAAGATTAATAGTTTATATTATAATTTTTTGCCAAAAAAGGAAATGAGTAAATCTCTTTGGGACGGACCAAAAGGGAAATTAGATATATCTCTTTGGGACGGAGGGAGTATCATTTATACTTGTAATTTTGGGCATAGGAAATGAATTTACCCTCTTGAACTTATCAACTCAATATAAGTGTCTTGTTTATTTCCTCAATTATAATAGATACTTAAGATTATACATTACTTTTAGGCAATATCGAGAGTAATTAAATTTAAACGTCTTACGATTGATTTTTCATGGATAGTCTAGTTCATATATAATATATAATATTTACTCTCTTCAAGTAAACCTTCAACTCAAATTATAATTTGTTTGATTTTTTTTTCGTACAAATAGATATTTATATTGAATTCTTGAAGTGAATTAAAATATTTGTGAAAATGTTATGCTTAGTTTCATACTTTTAGTATTTTTCTTTTACACATTTTTTCGTACACTCATTTTTCATGTTTGAAAAAAAACATCTCAAGTTTTCTAAATTTAAAATATAGTACGTGGGTTAATTAAACCGATTTGTTAGGATGAAATCACTAAAAAATAGTAATATATTATAACAACCAGGTCGGCGGGTACCCTGAAACCCGGCCCGGTATTTTGGGTACCCGCACTTCCGCGTACCCTATTTTTCCGGGTCGGGTCACGGGTCGCATTTTAAGCTACCCGCATATGCGGGTACCCGGAGGTCCGGGTACCCGAAAGTCCGGGTACCCGAAAGTCCGGGTACCCTGTTTTGAACACCCCTAATTGGATAAGTTTAAGTGATTATTTCGCATATATAAATCAAATACAATTTTGATATTGAAGTTTTATGTACCATTTAACTAGTAATTTAAATTGAATTATTGGAATCCTATGTAATGTGATAAAATGCATAGTAGCTAAAACTTAATTATATTATTTTTGTTTCAATTATAACATAAAATAAAAGTAAAAGAAAGTAATAAAAAAAATTGAATAGTATATAATGGAATATTCTTTTTGGTGTAAAATTTGGTATTGTGGGTTGGAGTAAAATTACTGTAGCAACACCAAATATAGTGTTTGAGGTTGGAGTTGCTCTTATAGAAGGTAAATAAATATATTGGATACTAATGATAAAATTTTCCCATATATTTTGGGCCATGTTCACAAGAACCGATGAACCCTAAAGGCGGCCATGTCGGTGGTGGGCGGGGATAGTGATGAAGGTGGTATATGCCAAAGAGAGAAATGAGAGAATTCCAAATCCAAGGGGAGTGAGCAATAGTGAAAATTAAAGGCCCTTCTGGGGAAACAAAACATGAAAAATGTGGAAAAGATAATTTTCAAAAAACTCAACTAAATAGCAAACATATCAATGGTGCTGATTCACGTCCTTTTTTGAAATCCTCCAACCAAGTAGCCCTGAGTTCAAACATTTGTGTCAAATCGACAAACAAATCCAAACCCTTCTTATTACCTATGGTTGGTAAATTTAGACACCATTTGATAATCCGATCTAAATTAAACATAAATTTGATGAATTTGCGTCAACAGAATACATGTCATGGGTCCATATTGAATCTTACACAAATGACATGATAAAAATTAAGTTGGGTACTCGCAAGTTGACGTGTTGACCCGCTTGACTTATTTAAAATTTTAGTATTACATAAAAATAGAGGTGGTCCTATGAGGCGGTATTACAATGAGTCAACTTGATAATTTGTTAAACATAAACATGAAATCATAGGTAACTACATTCGGGGTGAACAATAATTGGGGATCGGATGTGAGCAAAATTCCCATAATCCCACCTTATATGAGACTTTGCTTATAAACCACTTGGGTTAGCTCAAGTGGCCAAAGGATTTGCCTTGACTGTGAAAGGTCTTGGATTCAAACTCCATCTCCCCCAATTTGGGCTGGAAGGGATTCTCTCCTAGTCTCTCAAGTCTTCATCCCCTCCATCTGCAAGAGGCGTGCTCAACTGAGTGACGAGAGCTGCATCAACTTGCGTATCAAGTGCATCGGCGGGTGTAAGTGGATACTTACCCCACTCAAATCAAGGTGAGAACGGAGGCCACTCGACATACATGATCAATAGACTAGGCTAGAGTAGAATTAGAATAGTATAGAATAGAATATGATTCTTGTATCATATTCGGTTTTTGTAAAGGGCGTGTGCCCGAAGACTTTGCTTATAAAATATTACAAATTTAATCATTTAAATAAAATAATATCTAATTAAGAATTTAGAATTTTGGCATTTAGTATAATTGGTCCTTTTTGTTTTTGGATAAGATCACATCAACAAAGAGATTAAGGAGTTGATGATTTTCTTAAGATATACTACCAATTGACATGCATGAACTAAAAAATCCCACAAATCCATTCATCATTTTTTCTTTCATGAATTTTCATATATAATATATATATATATATATATTTTGATGATCGAAATTTCTCAAAATCCCACTTTTAACGTGTAAGTTAACGTGAGTGATCAAATTTGAACCATTTATAAAGTCTAGTGATCAATTTTAGGTAAAACATAGTTGACTGATCAAAAGTGGGATTTCAGAAAAGTTTAATTTGATGATAAAATATAAATTTTACTCTAATATTTAAAAATTCATTCTAATTTTTAAAAACAACTTCACTATTATGACTCTTTGAGTGCTCTTACTAGAAACTCCACTGACCTAATTTGATGTATCTATAGCCAAAATTATGAAGGTGTCCACATTTGGCTAACCTCATTTGTGGATTAAATGTGTAAATTGTGCGAGAACAGACCATTATATGTAATGCAATCACGCTGGATGGAATGTTCCCATTAAATTCCACCGTCGTGCAGGACAGATCGGTCATTGGACGCATTCATCCAATCACGCCCTACCACGTAGCAATGCCAGAGAAGCCTACATCTTTTTCCAACAGTTACTCAGCGGTTGCAGAAGGGTATCGGGCAGCAAGTCAAATCTTGTTTCCTTTGACATTCTACCTCTGCAACTTCAGCCTTACTGAAAAAAACACTGTAAATCCACCTAAATCCACCATATTTCACCCTTAAAGAATCTACAGGGCAGAACAGACCCACCACCACACCTGTAAATCGAGCTTAATTTACTTAATCAAGTTGTATTTCTTACTCGTTGACAGCCCCACACGCTGTCTGCATTATATAACCTCAGCTGATTAACCGACACCTTGGTATTGTGCATCTGTTTGATGGGTTTTCTCCAAGGTATGTCATTTCTTGCTTTCCTATACTTTTTCTGAGGACCCTTTTGTTTGTTTGTTTGTTGTGTTATTGAGTTTAGTCAACTGTGATTTGTTTGGTTTGGCCATTTGGGATCTTGTTTTGCTGTTGTTACTTATGTTTTTTATAGTGTATTTATGTGACTGATGAGGTTTTGTTTGAGTAAAGTGTGTGTCTTTTTACTGTGTTAAACATCCTAGAGGTGCTGGAAAAGGCTTCTATCATCAAGTGATTACATGATGTTTTGTCCTCTATTGCTCCGTTTTAATGAATAGCGTGTGTAGGACTCTAGTTTTATGTACTGGATCTGATTTTGCATTTTTTGTTTTATTTTTAAACTGTTTGTTTTGCTGATGTAATAGGTGTTTGCTGATTTGGGTAGTTGTAATAAAATGCCTGAAGTTGCCATGGATGGAATTAATGAAGAAAAAGTTGGCAACGGAGTGAATCAGAATGGGGATTTGGATGCGGCTAGGGATAGTTTGGTGGAAAACAATCCCCAGAGTCCTCACAATGGTGGAAATCATGAGGCGGTTGAGCCCTCGATTGAGCAACTCTATGAGAATGTATATGAGATGCAAAGTTCCGAGCAATCGCCATCAAGGCATAGTTTTGGATCAGAAGGTGATGAGTCTAGAGTTGATTCTGAGTTAAGGCACCTTGTTGGAGGTGAGTCGAGGGAAGTGGAGATAATGGAAGAGGATGATGAGATCAGGGAGCCAGAGAACAGTGATTTTGGTTTTGATAAGGAAAGCTCATTTGGAAATGGAAGTACCAAGACCACTTCAATCCAGTCCAAGAAAGCCACTCAGTCACAGTTGGATTCCACTGCATCATCAGCAATCTCTAGTCCAAAGAGTAAAGCTGTTCAATTGAAGCATCCTAGAGAGAAAGGTGTTAAGAGAGGAAGTGCTGGAGGAATTTCCTTGAAGAAGCAGATTGTTTCATCTTCAAGAGCATCGAAATTAGGAAATGACAATGGTGATTCATCTGAATCTGCTGTTGAAAATCCTGATCTCGGGCCATTTCTTCTTAAGCAAGCAAGGGATTTGATGTCTTCCGGTGATAACCCCCAGAAGGCTCTTGAATTGGCTCTTCGGGCTGCCAAGTCATTTGAGAAATGTGCCAATGGAAAGCCAAACTTAGAAGTGGTCATGGCTTTGCATGTAACAGCAGCTATATATTGTAACCTAGGCAAGTATGGCGAAGCAATTCCTGTGCTGGAGCACTCTATTGAGATCCCTGTGGTTGAGGAAGGGCAAGATCACGCCCTTGCGAAATTCGCTGGCTACATGCAACTGGGAGATACTTATGCAATGACTGGTCAGCTTGAGAACTCCATTTCAAGCTATTCAACTGGTTTAGATATCCAGAGAACCATTCTGGGAGACTCTGATGTAAGGGTTGGCGAGACTTGTAGGTATGTGGCTGAAGCTCACGTTCAAGCTCTTCAATTCGATGAAGCTGAAAAGCTCTGTCAGGTTGCTTTGGATATCCACAGAGAGAGTGGTTCTTCTGCTTCCCCCGATGAGATAGCAGATAGAAGACTCATGGGATTAATTTGTGAATCAAAAGGAGATCATGAAGCTGCTCTCGAACATTTTGTTCTAGCCAGCATGGCTATGGCAGCCAATGGGCAGGAGGCTGAGGTTGCATCAATAGACTGCAGCATTGGAGACACGTATTTATCCCTTAATCGATATGATGAAGCTATCTTTTCTTATCAGAAAGCACTCACAGCTCTGAAGTCAACTAAAGGAGAGAATCATCCTGCTGTTGCTGCAGTTTTTGTCCGTCTGGCTGACTTATACAATAAGACCGGAAAATTCAAGGAGTCCAAATCGTATTGTGAGAATGCCCTTCGAATATTTGGCAAAACAACTCCTGGGATTGCTCCAGAAGAGATTGCTGGTGGTCTGACTGATATCTCTGCCATTTATGAATCAATGAATGAGCCTGAGCAGGCGCTTAAACTGCTGCAGAAGGCACTGAAGATGTACGACAATGCTCCTGGACAGCAGAGCACAATAGCAGGAATCGAGGCTCAAATGGGAGTTTTGTATTACATGCTTGGAAATTATTCTGAGTCATACAACTCCTTTAAGAGTGTTATAACGAAGCTCCGCTCTAGTGGGGAGAAGAAGTCGGCCTTTTTCGGGATTGCTCTTAACCAAATGGGACTTGCTTGCGTACAGCGTTATGCAATCAATGAAGCTTTGGAGCTGTTCGAAGAAGCAAGGACCATTTTGGAGAAAGAATGTGGACCATATCACCCTGATACGCTTGGTGTGTACAGCAATCTAGCTGGTACTTATGATGCGGTTGGAAGGTACCCCCCTTTGCCAAAATTCGATTTTTTTTTAATATTTTTTTAATGCCATTTCTTTCATTCCCATTAGGTAACACTCAATTGTGGTTTTTTTTTATATCATTTGCTGGAATCACTTTGTCTTTTGCTTGTCTGTAGTCATTATTAGACAATAAACATGTGGATCTGATTGCATTACATGTTCTACTTGTTGCATAATCTGTATGTAAGCATTAACATCTGATGTAGATCTCACACACTTTGAGTCGGGAAAGTTGAAACATTGTTTTAGCAGAGAAAGGTCACTTTTGTTCACCTGTTACCGTGAAGCATCGGAAATAGATGACATTTAGGAACCATGTAGAGCGTATACTATGTTTAGCTTTGCTATACGAATCGTATCTCACCATCATGGCCTGTATGCTCTCATTTCAAGTCTTGTTTCCCTTCTTTACAGTGAAACACTATTATCTACGCTTATCTTGTTGTGGTAATCGAGATATTCAGCCCTTTGTTTTTGATGTTCACGGGAGTCGATTCTGTGTACAGGTTGGAAGATGCAATCCAGATATTGGAGTTTGTAGTGGGAATGAGGGAGGAGAAGCTGGGGACAGCAAATCCAGATGTGGATGATGAGAAAAAGAGGCTGGCTGAACTGTTAAGAGAGGCTGGCAGGGCCAGGACCCGAAAAGCCAGATCACTGGAGAATCTGCTTGACACCAAGCCTAATACTACCAACCACAATAACGATTCTGGCATTACAGTTGTACAGTGATTGAATCAATTTTTTTAAATGTTTACGGATCGACGATAAAGAATACGAAGGTACAGATTGTTTGTTTGTATATTTATTGAATGGATTATTTTCCCCTGTATGATGAGGCTGTGGTACAAAGCTATTCTTATTCATTTGAGTTGGTTACTTTATTTTAAGTTACGGTGTAAACGGTAAAGACACAATTTTATGGTTCGAACATGTCTGTTATAGTGCTATAGCATATGTGTATATTTTGATACTTGTAACCGTCTTTACTCTTTACCTTATCTATTGGCCGAGAGCTTATTTTGTGTTCTTTTGAATTAATTGTATTTTAGGGAGGAGTTCATCTTTAGGTATTTTAGGGTCACTTTTTTTAATAATTTAGGGTCACTTTCAATTTAATGTGACTTTGCAAACTTTACACTTTGATGTATCCTCACAAATGAATACAATTTGACCTACAACAAAATCTTGTTTGAGCCAGCCGCACAATGAGGTAGAGAGTAGGACAAACCTCTCTATAAATTTGGGTCATATATAAATAAGCAAGTAAATGATTCGCAGGGCAATAGTATGAGAGGCAAGAAGTTAAACAAGGTTTCCTTGCAAATATGTAATAAAACCACAAACTTTAGCCAATTTTCTCAAACCATCAAATATGCTTTTAATCTCATCCACTTTTGATCGCAATTTCGGCAATTTGCCTCCAATCGCGATTTTGGTGATCTATGGATACCTTCTAATATTAGAAGACATGTATCTTCGCGATTAACAAGTTTGAGAAATCTGGCAAAGTTATTGTCGATGAAATCCAAGTGGCTTTATTTGCCATTTGCCACAGTCATATCGCGATTGAGAAGTACCATCGCATCCATCACGATAGACAGAAATAATTCGATCTGCCGCAAAAGACTGATTGATCGTATAAAAGCTGCTGAGATGAAAAGTCACTTATACCCTACATCTCCATTAAATTATTATTTTTCTAGTTGATGTTTCTTCATTCATGTTC
Organism: Cruciata laevipes; assembly: GCA_963678965.1. Lineage (NCBI taxonomy): Eukaryota > Viridiplantae > Streptophyta > Magnoliopsida > Gentianales > Rubiaceae > Cruciata > Cruciata laevipes. Next base: position 22,128,306 of record OY787637.1, read on the forward strand.
TTGTAAATTTATCAAAAAATTAGTTTGATTAGTTGAGTTTAATCAGCTCAGTTCACTATAAATCAATTTGGTGAAGTTTAACTTAATGTAGTCCTATTGTTCTAAATTTAATACATTTATTATTATTTCAATTTAATTTAGTCCAATTCAATAACATATTCTAAGTCAAATGAACTGGATTGAACAAAAAAATTGTATAAAAATTTAAAATGTGCTTAAATTTAATGTGTGAAGAGGTTGGAGAGGGGTTTCAACTTGTTAATTAAGGATATATTATATTTTCAAATGTAAATTTGTCATATTTAATAGTTAAAATTGTCAAAGTAAATGACGGTCTAATGGTATTAAAGCACTTTTCAACAAATCTGGGCATATGAGCATTTTATAAAAATTCAGGTGTTATTTCTTATATGTATTTGTGTCTATATTTTCAATAATGAAAATACTAGTAATTAATTTTATTTATAGTAAAAATAAAACTAATTTTTTGAAAAGTATTAAAGTACATACTCCAATAATGGTACGTATATTGATTGGAAAGGCCAATGGTACGTGTTGTTATGTTGTGGGATTGGTATGTATATATAGTTTGAGTAGGTAGAAAAATAAGTTTAACATGGCACATAATAACAACATGTTATATTTGTACAACATATTAGATTCAGATGAATAAGTTTTGAATCGACACGAAGAAAACATGGTTTGAATTAAAAGTGGTAATTTGTACAACGAATTTGCTAACGTTATCATAGACAGGCTAGAAATGCAAAATATTAATTTGGAAAAAAAGTTTATTTTTTGGACACGGATAAAATCCGGGATATTTTGGGATTCAAAGAGACTTTTCCTAATCTGAACGGGAAAAAGTTTCCGTACGTCCCGCCTATATATATACACCATTTTGGACGAGTTCGGATTAGCATCCCACAACAAACATAAGTCGTCGGAAAACTTATCTGTCCATATGGAGCCTCCGTTCGCCTCTCTTCCCAGGGACCTCAAAACCGAGGTTTTCTGTCGGGTCGCAGGTTCTTCCTACAGAGACCTATACAACGCAAAGCTATGCTGTAAGAACTTCCTCGACGCTGCCAAGGAAGACTGCATTCTCCGGCAGATATCACTGGAGCATTTCCCGGCGGTCCAGTGGGTGAAGAAGGAGCAGGTTTCCGAGTTCCTCGATAAATGCCTCCGGATCAAGAATCCGGAGGCATTGTTCAGAAAAGGAGTGGTGGACTATTTCGAAGGGAACGATCCAAACCGCGCCATTGAAATCCTCGACGAAGCTTCGAGATTGGGTCACGCTGCAGCGTCTTATGCCCTGGCGGTGGCGCTGGTTTTCGAAGGCGGTGAATCGAAGAAGAAAGGGATCAAACTGCTTAGCGGCATGAAGAAATTGTCAGGGATGATGGCGCAATGTTGTCAGCAGCGTCTCAAGAACATCATTGAGAAGGTTTGGATCAGAAACAGGGCGGTTTTGGATCAACGGCGGTTGGCTTGCTGCACTGTTCATAGCAGAGGAAGGAACGGCTGGGATATCTGCAATGTTGTTGCATGTGATGGCTGTGCTTGTGACCAGGAAATGGAGCCTATTTTTGATGCCTTTCATTACTGATTATGAATTAGGCAAAGGTTTGCTGATAATTATGAGGATTGTTTTGTACAGAGAAACATTATTCTGGAAAGTAAGAAATCATTGTAATTGGTAACCAACCACTAATTGGTGATGTAATTTAGTGCTTTGAAAATTTCCATTCTATAAGAGGTATTTGTTATTTAATTTCTTGATAGGTTTAATTTTCATTACTATGTTATACAGTTTCTTGCTATGTTAGTTTTAACTTGTGATTTAAAAAAAAAATCAACACAATTTATTTGTAGATTAAAATTTCAATTAATTAAATGATATATTTATACAATGAACTAGCATGGTCTCTCCACGCGTTGCGTGGAGGACTTGGCACACATATCTCTAGAATATATCAAAATTGTCATTACATAAACATGATTATCTATTCAGTTTTTCACATCTTTAAACAAAGTTGGAAACATTTTTCAAAATAAGTTGTATAGGTAACTTTTGCAGATTTGTGTGCATTTCCAACAACTTTGTACTCACAAACCGACGCAAGCAAGGGAGATATAGAAAAAACTGTTTCGGCAGTATGCTGAAACCAAATAATATTTTGAGAAAAGTAGAAGCTAAAACCAAAGAAAAGTAGAAGCCGAACAAAAGATAATTGAAATTCACTTTTATAATTTTTTAAAAGCTCCTGGAATGCAAAATTCAAATTTGATCAGTGAAGAAATAAAAGCAGCAAACCAAATTCTTCCCCGAACCCCCCTAACATTTTGTATTGATACTTCATCTAAAAATTTCAACATACTCATGTATATGATAATCACTAAGTAAAGGCCAGAGTGGCCATCAACAAACTAAATGATAACATGTAGGCTAAATCAATGTATGAACAGAAAATACTGAGAAGAAAATAGAAGGAAAGTTATACTTTTAGGTAGAGAGGATGTTCTAGATGTGTCAATTTATAGATGCATTGTCCAATGGTAATCAATGTGTGTTTTGGTTTATGTTACTGAAAAGACACAACTTTACATGTATAAATGATGTGACTTTTCAATAAGCTAAGAATTTCATACCCTATGGGTATGTGGGTATGTGCTTATCCTACATTGCCTTATGATAATCGGTGGAAGTGCTTGCAGTCCCATATTAGTTAATACTTGAGTCCAAACTTTTTGTCACCCATATCAGAATATCTTTTCAGTACTCTAAAATACAAGATTTATTTTTTATTTTTTTAATAGCTACAAGCATTTTTTTAAAATTATAATTAAAAGTAAAATAATAAGAGATTAATAAAATAAACTAATCATATAAACATGATATAAAAAACTTTTCTACTACGGCCGTATTACCTTACAGGAAAATTTCTCACCTTTAAAAAGACTATAATAATTCTCTTTATCATGATTAAAATAAATAAAGTATAATACAAATGATCTCCAACAAAAATGGTGAATTATATTAAGGTTTGTTAGTTGTAGCTGAAAATAAATACAATCGCAAAATGTCAGATATAGGGGGCCTAATAGGATTTAGCCTAGTGTGAAGAGTATAATCAGAAATTGACATGTCAGAACGTCCACACAAAATGTTTACTTTTTATATAGATTCGGTCATCAGCTCGTCCATATAATAATTTAATCATATTAAATAATAAGGGAAACAAATATAAATTAGAGAGATATATGACTACATGTAATCAAAAAATTGTCCCTCAAAAAATTAAAATTATAACCAAAACATGCAAGAGTAAGTGGGAATATTGACTTCTGTTTTAGTTAGGTGTACCTTCTAAGTTCCAATTACCTTCCTATAATTAATGAAAAAGGTTGAGTTATCTTGGTTTTGATTTATGAATTGGTATATTTATATGCAGAAGGATTTTTTTTTTTTTGAAAAGACACATCTTTTTGTTTCTTATATTTATTGAAAAGGTATGGAATGTAAAATTACCAAATTACCCTTGCTGGAAGATAAGGATAAACTTTTATCAAAGTATTGTCATTATAGTTTTGGTCTAGGATTACGTACGTACCTATCTTGTGTTAACTATGTGCACATTATCATGTGTAAATTACGTGCCAAGAGCTTAATATGGTGTGCGCGCAGTGGTGTGCTAACTTTTTTAAATATAAAAGTGTATAAACTCTGTGCACACACAATTAGTGCACAACTTTTAATATTTTTGTACGACTTTTTCGTTAAAACAAAAGTCTACACTTTCTATTTTTTGAACTTATCCTTATCCACATATATTCAGATAGTTCAGTTCAAAAAAGTTTAGCCTTATCTTTATGCAACTTGTGGAACTTATATTGAATAATGAAGATTGGAAGTGTGTACAGTAGCTATAAAAAATGTAGCTTCGATAATATGAACCACATTCAATACATTACACGAATATAACATAATAGCCAAGGACTCTTTGACCTAGTTGTTGTTTCAAACAAGAACTTGAAAGATAAATACAATATATTTGCATGCAATTTACAATTACAGCAAACAATCATGCATTTGCAGAAGCAGAGCGCCTACTAGCAAGGCACCTAGGCAGGCATCTGATCAGGTGCTTGCGCTTAGAAGGTTCATGTGATGAAAAGAAATCCGGATCCCGCTCGAGGGATTCTGTGTACTTCTCTAAAACAGACACAATCTCCTCGAAGTGTGGTCGTTTGTGAGGATTAGGCGACCAGCACTTGTTGATGAGACGCCGGATTGGTAAAGGGCATGTCGAAGGCAATGGGGGCCTTGCATTCTGAACAACACAAACATGATTTGGTTATTCCTGATGAAATCAAACTTCATGACAAAAGAGATGACAGAAGAGTTGTTATATCAGGTCTACGAACCCATTCTTTAGTCAACTGAAAATGGTGCAAATCAACACAAAACGTTGAGAGGATTGGTATTTGTATCATTGATCTATAGCACGTTTTTGCCTAATGTTTATCGAAACCTTTGAAATTTCAGAAGAAACACTTCCACATGCATTGTTGAAACATATAGCTACACATCTTAGTACAACTGCTACTTGGTTATAATACTTCAGAACAGATAGAGAGGAAAGGTATGCAGGATGAATTAGTATATTTCTTTCATCCAGTCAAATGAGCAATAGTAAACTATGAAGTGCCGCTACAGTCAAATGAGCATTAGTAGATTTCTTTCATTTCATTGATTTCCCAGGTAAGGTAATGTGAGCAGAGTTGTTGAGTATGTTTAGATAATCATCTAAAAGGAACGTGTTCAAGAAGAAATAATTGAAAAACTGAAGAAGAACAGGAAATAGTATAGGCAAGCTGGCCATAGGTACCTTCTGGCACACAGCAAAGGCTGCCTGTTCGGGAGTCATGTCCTCGAATGGTATCAATGCAGTTATAAGCTCCCAAAGAGTAATGCCGAAACTATAAACGTCCACCTTTTTAGTATGCTGTTTCTCCTTGATCATTTCAGGCGCCATCCAGCGGTAAGTGCCAGTGAATCCTTTAGCGCTACCACATTGGGATTCTAAGCATGATATCCCAAAATCTGCCACTTTGACACACATGGAATCATCAAGAAGTAGGTTTTCTGATTTTAGATCCCTATGTAAAATTCCCAGAGAATGGAGATATTCCATCCCATGTGCAATGTCAAGAGCCAGCTTCAGGACTAGATTAAGGGGAAGAGAATGAGGCACCTGCTGATGGAGAAATTTCCTTAAGGTGCCCCCTGCTAAATACTCGGTAATTATACAAAACACGGGCGCTTTCTTACACGCTCCAATAAACTGAAATCACAAACCGTCCCGGATCAATATTGAATTATCTGAAAGATCGAAGATAAGATGTCTGTAGAATACAAGTGGAATTCACGGCGGACCACATTTAAGGTTCCCCATTACCAATTTTCAGTATACATTACCGAAAACCCAAATCAATCAGATTATATTTTAACTGAATTCACATTTATTTGCAATGAAGGATCAAACATATGTCAAAAATTCCAGAATCAGGGATGTTTGTATACTATTCATTGCTCCAAGATAAGATGTCTGTAGAAAACAAGCAGAATTCATGGAGGACTACATTAGAGTGCAGATATGTTAGGTATACAGTACCCAAAAAAAAAAAACGTCGGACTTAGACATTAATTTACATTGGAGGGTCAAACTTTAAGACTAAGCTCAACTTCTATATACAGCAATATGCATACAAATGACACTTAAATCAGTATTCAATAATTTTAGTACTACAGCTAGGCCCCTTTTTACTTTTGTATTGGTAATCAAAGGCATGAACAAACGACATAATAGGATCATCAATGTACGGCAAATTAGATGTATCCTGTTTAAGGTAAACATCTAGACTTTACAATCATCTTCAAGGCATCAGCTACCTAAACTTCTTAATTTATGCCATGAAATAGATTGAACCCTCCCAAAATATTGCTGGTGTAACCTTGCTTTGATGTTCTAATCATTTTCATTTACAGATAATAGAGAATCCAATAACAATTTAAATTAGTTACGGAATCCACATTTCACCAGAACAAAAAACTATTGCAAACATCAGCATGAACAACAAAAACAGCATAAAGCAGCTTTATCAACACATTCAAAGCCTCAGATCTACTTAGTTCAAGGAACAAGCTTCATGGAACATAAAATAAGAAAAGACAACTTACAGTAATGATATTGGGATGGTTAAGCCTCAGCAGCAAGTTGACCTCAGAAGTGAACTGTTTTTCAAGCATTGTAGCCAACTCTCTGTCCTCTTCAGGCTGACTAATGAGCTTAATGGCCACATCCCTATGCTTGTAAATACCTCTGTAAATCCTACTATGCCTTCCTGATGCAAATTTGTCCCCTATGTATAACTCAGACATATCTGCACTCCATTCTTCCTCCCCTTCTCCCTTAATCTCAGCTCCTGATGAAACCAGATACTTTGACCAAGAAACAGCCCTTTTGTACTCACCTAATGAAAGCCTCCTCTCCATCTTCCCATTGCTAGCAACAATCTCCTTAAACCAGTGAAAATCAAGATGCTTCATGGCTCTTCAACAAATCCCCAAAAATTCCAATAAATATTGAAAACCACTACATTTTTGTTCACTCCCTTGAACCAAATCCAGAAGAATGACTAATAATTGGAAGTGAAAGAAGCACAAGAATTGTACATGCACATAGAGCAATCAGCAAGCAAAGCAAACAGAGCTATGAGTAAGACAAAACAATCATGCAAAGTCACTAACTTTGCAAAAGAAAAGGCAAGATTAAGACCAGGGATGGGAATGGGATAACTTTTCAGCTACAAAAACATTCTGTATGGCTAAAAACACATAAACCTGGAAAAATCCCACCAAGAAAAAAAGGTGAAAACAAAAAAGCTCAAGAGTTTATAGATGATTGAAGCAAATGGGGTTCTGGGAAGAAGAAAACAGTGAGGATTAAAGCAGCATGTGAGCATGAATGAAATGTGGGACTGGAAGGTGGGGGTGGTGGCTTTTCTCTATCTCTGTGCTACTGAACTTATTATTTATTCTTTAATAAAAAAACAAAGAAACGCAACAATGGCAACAATGGTAACATGGGAAGATCTGGTTGTGAGGAGACACAGATGGTGATGATTGATGGCGACTTGGACTGATTCTGATTGCTAGCGTACATTTTCTTTATGCCCTTCAAATCACCTTCAATTATCGAAGTTGACACTTACATGAAGAAATGATTCTGCTAAATTCTTTTGTTTGGAAGTTTCCCTCGTACCCATCTCGTATGGTATCTGTACTCTCTCTATACCTTTTCCCTAGGAATTGTACGGCCATTAGTATGCTTAATTCATGATTGTTTTCTTTTTCGGTGGATGAATTAAGGTTGATTTGTCATCTATTGATTCCTACTCCCTCCGTCCCACATTATTCTTCACAGAATCTTTTTCACGCATGCCAATGTAGACGTTTGACCGTAAATATCTTTAGTTACATGTATTATCGGCACATAAAAATTTGATATTTGAATACTACATGTTACGATGAATCTAGTGATATCACATATGATGATATTATTATTAATATATCTATTCAAATATATGGTCAAAGTTTAAAAACTAATAGTGTCAAATAGTGAAGTGTGAAGTTTAATACGGGACGGAGGGAGTACCTTGTTTATGGTTATGTAGTGGTCCCATTTTCATCATTCAATGGTTCAATGACTAAAAAGTTTAGGCCTGATAATGTAAATTAGGCCTGATAATGTATCAAACACTTCAATGGTCATGACTCATGACACAGGACTCAGGAGGCTAAAGATTTGATTAGTTCTTCCCAGGTACATCATGATTTTAAATGAACTGAATTAAGCCCCGTTTGGTTGAACTAAATTGAAATGAAAATTATTGAAAAAAATAATATAACTGAATTAACCTGAATATCCACAAATTAAATGTTCACTGAATGGAACTAAGCAAATTTGCAAAAAGACTCAGATAAACAAGATCATACAGAATATTTTTAGACGTACAGAGTACTTTACTCTCTTTTTTTATGAAAAAATACATGATACTTTACTAGTCGGGATATTATAACGCGTCAATTTTATTGACACTTATTAAATAGTATAAAAAATCAATATTAACAAAGAAAATGTTATCAAACCACCCATTGATGTAAGTGAATGTACATAAGGTAAAGTTGTGTTTGAGGTGTGTTTTCATTTTGGATGATGAGTTTATTTTTTTTACATGCAGAAGGAGATGAGAAGGTTGGAGTAGCTCTGTGACTAAGAGGGGGTGAAAGTCGAGTCGAGTTCGAACAAGTCTGTGTTCGAGTTCGTTTTGCATGTTCGTGATCGAGTTCGATCTCGTACAAGTCGAGATATTTTAGTTCGAGTTCGATTCGTCTGACTTTTAGAAATTTCGAACTCGACTCGTGAGGTCGATAAAATATCGAGTTCGATTCGAGAACATGAAGCATTAATGAATAAAATTTAATTTATTTCTATAAAAATTCTATATATAAATTATATTCGAGCTGCTCGACGAGCTTATCGAGCTGGCTCTTATGAGCTCGGGTTCGAACTCGTATATAAACGAACGAGCTCGAGTTCGAGTTCGAACTGGTCAAACCGAGCTCGAAAACGAACTTTGACCGAGTTGTTCGCGAGTTGTTCACGAATGGTTAAGTTCATTTACACCCCTAGGTGAAACAATGCAATCAAGCTCAAGTTCAAACGGTTTCATCACCATTTTTAGGTTGTTTATTCTCTTTTACGACTAAAAACATTGATATTTTTAAGGTTTTTTTCCACTGGGTTTTCCTGATAATGTTTTCAACGAGAGAGGTTTATTCCTGGTTAAACAAAATCACAAACCCATTATTTCCTGATGAAATCACAAACCGCACGTTTCGGCTTAAACAAAATAGCGGGATAGATGTGAACCGGAGGTAATAAAAACTAGATTTAATCAACCCAACTAGTTACACTTTGGAAAATATTGGTCCAGAACTCCAATTTCGCAATCATTTCATGGGTCATCTCATAAAACATTCTTTGCATCTCCCCTCAAAGGCAATAAGAGATTTACAAGGTCACTTTTACAACATCAAAACATTATAAAACTTTATCTAACATAACACAAGTTAACTAATCAAAGATTAGTCTGTGATCACTTCCCAGTCAATTTCATTAGAAGTTATTTGCATCTCCCTACGGAGGCAAATGTGATGTTTGCATCGGAATTTCGATAGTGCGGGTTTTACATGGGAAGCTAAAACAGTTCAAGTCAAGCTAGTATCTATTTTCCAAAGTTAAGTTTAGTCATGTCACAAATAAGCAACGATTAACTAGCCCATTCGGTCTACAAATTTGATATACAAATATAATGTTTGCATCGGAATTTGATAAGTCAAGCTAGTATCTATTTTCCAAAGTTAAGTTTAGTATAAAAAAAATAGAATAATTGTAATTTAACCCCAAAAGTTTTAGTATGAACCTTGAGTCTTACCAACCATATGGCTGCCACACAAGAAACTTTTTTTTAAAAAAGTAATGGACAATTTATGAAGTATAAGATTACTTACTATCTTAGTTCAAAGGTTTACTATAGTATATATTCACAAATTCTAATATGAGACAAATTACTAAAGTTTGAGTGGGAGAGTACTCAATAAAAATGTATATTTACACAAAGTCAGCATAAATAAATTAAATATCATTTCAACTATGGTTTCTTTTAGCTGAAAATGAAGTATCAAAATTAAGAATTTGTATTATTTTTGAATTTGAACTATGGTTTTTTAGATGAAACCACCAAGGAGGAGGGATATTGTAAGTTGAATCCCCAAATCAACAATCATACATAAAATACATAAACTCCACAATTGCGGAGGCGTTTTGGCAGAATACGGAAAAGTATCTAACAATCAAATTCTAATCTTCACCTTCAAAAGAAAAAAAATTCGAGTCTTCTCCGTATATGAGTCTAGAGTAGCCTATTAAGAGACTTAAAACTAGTAAACAAACTAAGAAAAACACTGAAGGGGAAAAAGAAAAATAAGATATAGTCATAACCAATTGTACGTCAAACTAAAATTTTGATCAATTGGCTTTTAAAAATGAGAAACTAAACTACAAAATTAACATATGTAATTTTGATAATTTAGGATACAATCAACCCTTTCACGTCTAAATGAAAATAATATGAACCAATTTAAAACTATAATAAAAATATATATTAATTAATTAATTAACAAAAATACTTGAATGAATGATAACATGCAAATAAAACTTCAAATCACATGCACGAATGATCATCATTCATTTAATTCTTGCAAATATATAAATGGAATACACAGCTAAACACATAAATAATTTTAAGTAACATTATATATATAAAATTGGGATTAGGTGAGAACCATCTCTTACGTGAGAACCATCTCTTACCATTAATTTATTTTATCTAATGGCCCACATTTAATGTTGCTTAAACCTAAGATTAAATGAAAAATTGCGGGTCATTTGCGGGTTATAAGTGTAATAACCCGGGTCAAAATAAAACAAATGACTTTTTCCTTCCTTAATACTTAGGATAAGAACTGTGCAATATTGCTCCAATAAAAACACCCTCTCTCCTTCTTCCCCTCTCTAAACCCTAGCCGCGGGCCAAAAAGAAACCTTAGTTTTTGGCGATTTTCTCATCTCCCCATCATGAGGAGATGAGAAAACAATCGTTTATTTGTTTTTTGATTTTTTTGCTTTAAATAAGTGTGAATTCACACATTAATAGTGTTCTTCAATATGATCAATTAGATCTTGTGTTTATGATGCTCGGTCTGGTTGTTCATGTTCAAGTTTTGTTCGCGATCTAGTTTACAGATTGTGTTTCGTGTTTTTTTGTTTCTTGTTCTTGATCTGCTGTTGCAGATCGTGTTTCTGTTCGTGATTTGTATCTTTCAAGGGCTGAAAGCCTGGAGAATATAAAGCATGCTTTTATCAGGTGGTGTTGCAGTTATAGCAGATCCCTGATTGGCTTTGTGGTTGATGCGTGATGCTCCTCTTTGCCAATCAGATATAGTTTTCGCGGCAGCAAGTTAATTTCCCCGAGGGCGATATTACAATTTTATTGGATCTCTTTAATGTAATAGTACAGACGGATAGTCTGGTTGACATGTAGTTTGGTTACCCTTTTCATAGGTTGGTTTGATTGTATGTCAATTCCAATGTAAATCGATGTTGGGCGTTCCCAGCAACATATGAATGATATTTGATTTTTAAAAAACAAAAACTGTGCAATATTAGTAAACATTCATCTGCATCTGCACGTGTTGGAACTTGGAATGAGCCTAATTTCATCAACCAGAACTATCTAATAAGCCAAATTTCCTCAGTTATTTTGAAATTTTGCCTTGTTTTAATTATCTAATTTTGCCTTGTTTCAAAATTAAAACCAATATAAACAAATTCTCAACTCTAAATAAAATATGCATCATGAATTACCGATAGTAGAAACTTGAAGTACCGATAGTATTAGTGTGAAGTACTGATAGTAGAAATTTGAAATACCGATATTTAAAGTACGAATAATATATATTTGAAGTACCGATAATAGAAACTTGCAGTACCTTGTATGAAGTACTAATAGTATTAGCGTGAAGTACCGATAGTAGAAACTTGAAGTACCGATAGTTAAAGTACCAATAATAGAAACTTGCAGTACCTTGTAAGAAGTACCGATAGTATTAGCGTGAAGTACCGATAGTAGAAACTTAAAGCACCGCTAGTTAAATTGCCAATAATATAAAATTAAAGTACCGATAGTAGAAACAGTACCTTGTATAAGGTACCGATAGTATTAGCGTGAAATACCGATAGTAGAAACTTGAAGCACCGCTAGTTAAATTGCCAATAATATAAAATTAAAGTACCGATAGTAGAAACAGTACCTTGTATAATGTACCAATAGTATTAGCGTGAAGTACCAACAGTAGAAACTTGAAGCACCGATATTTAAAGTACCAATGATATAAACTTGAAGTACCGATAATACAAACTTGCAGTATCTATAGTTAAAGTACCGATAGTATTAGCGTGAAGTACCAACAGTAGAAATTTGAAGCACCGATATTTAAAGTACCAATGATATAAACTTGAAGTACCGATAAAACAAACTTGCAATACCTATAGTTGAAGTACCTATAGTATTAGTGTGAAATACCAACAGTAGAAACTTGAAGTACCGATAGCACGCAGTACTTTCGAGTTATACAGGAAGTACCTATAAACAAAGTACCCACATCATGAGTATACATTACTTTCAAGTTATATGCAAAATATTGATAGACGAAGTACACACAACTTTAGCAAGCAATATTTTTGAGTTATATACGAAATACTTTTGAGTTATGTTCGAAGTACGAAGTATTGCACGCTCGTGGTGTGAGTTCTTCGTCCATTAGTACTTCGTGTATCACTTGAGAGTACTTTTCGATCGTGATGTGAGCACCTTTATCGGTACTTTGTCTATACTTTGAAAGTACTGCTTGCTCGTGTTGTGAGTGCTTCCTTTGTAGGTACTTCGTCTATACTCTGAAAGTACTGCTCGCTCGTGCTGTGAGTTCTTCCTTTATTGGTACTTCGTCTATACTTTGAGAGTACTGCTCGCTTGTGCGGTGACTACTTCCTCTATTGGTACTTCATCTTTAACTTGAGAGTATTGCTCGCTCGTACTGTGAGTACTTCCTCTATCGGTACTTCTTCTATACTTTGGGAGTATTACTTGCTCGTGATGTGAGTACTTCCTCTATCGATACTTCGTGTATAACTTAACAGTACTTCTCGCTCGTATTATAAGTACTCCCTTATCGGTACTTCATCTATACTTTGGGAGTACTGATCGCTTGTGCTGCAAGTACTTCCTCTATAATTTGAGAGTACTGCTCGTTCGTATTGTGACTACTCCTCAACATTTTAAGGTGTAACATAATTTATCAACAATTAATGAACAATAAAATTTGATTTCTTATAAAAAAGAAAGAATAACTTTTAATATAAAATTTTAAAATAACATAAAAGTCTCGTGAATAATAAGACAAAAACAGATGATCAAGTATGCAATTTTTTTATATGGCAATTAATATGTTGTTGCAAACGACAAAGAAGTTTATCAGGGATTAGACAAATACAATTGTCTGTGCAATTACAGAAGACCCACTAAACCATAGGGGCTGAATTGCAATAGTGAGAAACATGTCTGAAAACCCCTTTCATTTGTCTTCTGTCGCCGTCTTTTTTCGCCGGTGAGCTTCAACGCCCGTTCGCCACACCTGATATCAACGATTTTGCGTAAATGTCGTCCTCTCCACACCTGATATCGCCGGAGAACTACGGGCACTGAAGATCCGATTTTGGATCCAAAAGTTTTGGGATTTCACCGTCGAATTTGGAGCTGCGAATTCAAACCCAGCAAATAACCCGAAAATCAACCGTTATAACCCGACCCGACCTGCGAGTTTTTGTCTAAATGGGCCGAAATCTCAGCCACTGAATGAATTATTTGGACGGTCTAAGATGGGTTCTCACGTAAAAGTTGGTTCTCACGTAAAAATAGGTTCTCACCTGATCCCACCATATATATATAAAAACAAAACATCCATTACGGTTTTTATGGTGGGTAAAAATTGATCGACCGGGAATGAAGTTTATAGGGAAAATATGTATTAAGGGTAGTGGAACTTTCTTTATTTGAAAGAGGGGTGTAATTTTATCATAATTTCTAGAAAGGGCGGTAATTAATTAGTTAATTTTTTCTTAATATAATTATTTAATTAAAGACATTAATACCCTTATTTTCATTATTCTAGTATTATTCAATTAAGTATTCAGTTTTGTTTCACTAAGTTTACTTCTATTTAATTCAAATTTAATCAAATCAGTTAAATTCAGTTTCATCCCAAATTTTTAGTTTTAGTTCAATTAAATTTATTCTTATCCCAATTATTTAGTTCTAGTTTAGTTAATTTAAGTTCACATTTTGATATTAAAAAAATAAATTGAGTTTATTAAGATTTGGTTGAAATCAGTTCAATATAGTTTAATTTATTTTAGTACATCTTCAGACAAATTTTAGTAAAATTCAATTCAGTTTCATCCCATTTTTAGTTGTTTAAATTTAATTCAATTAGGTTAAGTTATTCAATGTTGGCTAAGTTTAATTTTAAGTTAAGTTCAATTCAGTTTAATTAAAATGATTTTTTAAATTAAAGGTGAAACTTTAATGGATTTGAATTTTAAATTTAATGTAGCAAAGATGAATTTGAATGAACTTAATTTAATTAAACTAAATTAATCTAAATAAAGTGAATATTAAAATTTGGATGATCAAATTGAATGTCAACAAATATATTCTTGTCTTGATTAAGATTAACTAAAATAAATTAAATTTAACCAAATTTAACTAAATTCAAATGAATTTATTGGAATTTTTTGAATGCTAATAAAGTGAACTAAACTTAATTTAATTGAACTTAATATAAATATTTTGGATGGAACTTAATTAAACTTATTTGACTAGAATTGATTTTAATTTAAACTAAACAAAAATAACCAAAAGAAGGGTATTAGTGTCTTTAGTTAATTACTCTTATTTAAGAAAATATGAATTAATTAACTACTGCCCTTTCTAGAAATTATACTAAAATTACACTCTTCTTTCAAATAATGAAAGTTCCACTGCCCTTAATGCAAATTTTCCCAAGTTTATATAAATCCATATATTTATATTTATTGATTTTTCTCAACCACATTTGCATATTTTATTTATCAGTTTAAAATTTAAAAGTTAAAAGATCTATATAAATAGGTTGTTTTAACCTAAATAGTAAGGGTGTGGGAAGAATTATCCCAATATACACCATATATATTCAAATCAGCCAACATAAAGATAAAGATAAACCATGTGATGAATTGATTCTAAAAATTAATTGATCATTTTAAGATTCAAAAGTCACCATCTACCGAATACAGTAATTATTTATTGAGTAAAAATTATTCGATCATTCCAAGACTCGTACGCACAATCTATACTATACACAGGTCGCTTAACACGTAGCAGATCACGATCGACCATAGTCTGTCACGTATAAATTTACATAACTACGTGTTAGATGTGCTAGATGTAGTGAGTTTTTTACAATACGTGTGCACTCTACTACAACAATGCTACTCGGTAATATATATCACCGTTGCTCCACAACCCACCAACACAGTACACCCCATCTATTCCAGTTAACCTCAAATACATAACCTATCATCTAGATACTATTATTAATTAGTGAAAAACATGATGATAGAAGTCAAGTAATTAATTAGGATAAATATGGAATTAATGTGAATATAATAGATTGATTTGCAATTTGAATATAGTTAAACTAATTAAGGCTATATATGGTAGATTATGTATAAATATGGACTGCAAAAAGTAATTTCGGACTGCATATAGTAAAGGCCAATATATATCACCACTACTCCACAACCCACCAACACATTACACCCATCATCCATTCCATTGCATTAATTTCATATACACTACCCATCATCTATCACTAGATACTATCAATCTCATACATAATAGTGAAAAAGTGTTTCAGAGGGTAAAAATGATGAATGCTATTGCAATGTGTCTTATGCTTTCTTCCCTTGGTGGCAGCCGGCGTCAGGTAACGTCCTCCTCCATCCCTTTATCCTCCTCCACCCCACAAGTCGCTTCTATTTGCTGATTAACACGTAGCAGATCACGATCGACCATCGTCTGCCACGTATAACTTTACATAACTACGTGTTACACGTTACTCCAATTATATATATCCACAACCTACCAACACAGTACACTCATCCATTCCATTGCATTAACCAGTTAACCTCAAATACATAACCTATCATCCAGATACTATCAATCTCATCCAAAAAAGTGTTTCAGAGAGTAAAAATGATGAATGCTATTGCCATGTGTCTTGTGCTTTCTTCTCTAGTGGCAGCCGGCGTCAGGGAACCTCGTATTCCATCCCCTTCTCCTCCATCACCAGGTCATCCCTCTCCTCCTGTGCAAATCAAAGAAGACACCGCCATGTTGAGATCGAGTATGCACAAGATGGTGGTATCACCAAAGTCAAAATATCTCCTCAAGACAAAGAGGTCTATGCAGATTCTTCATCAGCTTCCTCTCAACAACCTGATGAGAAAATTGGGCACAAAGGAAGGGCCATGGAGCAGGTTTGCGATGCTTTTGGTAATTGCAAAGACAAGCTTGTTGGTGATGTCGGAAGATCGCAGGAAGTCCTATCCGAGAAAGCTCACGACGTGAAGGACAAAGTGGGAGGGGTGCAAGGTGAGGCCAAACACTCGGTGGAAGAGACGCTCGAGACAGTAGCGGATGCAACCAAGGGAAAGGCTCACGATCTAGCGGGCGAGGCTAAAGAGAAGGCGAAGGAAGCCGCCCACAGCACGAAGGAGAAGCTGAAACACTTCTCCACAGAAGCAATCGCAACCGCAGACACCCTTCAAAAAGACGTGAGGAGGAATTCAACCGAATACCTTCTGCCACTCCTCCCGGATTCCTTCCTGTGGGCTTCCTCGAGCTTGAACCTGTGGGGGCTGAGCCTGGCTTACGGCGTTGCCGTCTGGGTCACATTTATATCGAGCTATATCACCGCCGACGCTTTGCCCAATCAGCAGTTTGCTGTTTTACAGAGCAAACTGCACACCGTCTACTTCAAGGTGGTGGCTTCTGGTATCGCGGTGGCTCTGTTGTCTCACTGCCTCAGTTCCGGAGAACCGCTCCAAGCTCTCAATCTCTCCGCCTCGCTCGCGGTCGTGCTCTTCAATCTGAAGTTCATGGATCCCCGAGCAAACAAGGTAATTAACAGATCCTAATCCTATCAATGATCCATTATAAGAAGCAATATTCACTTTCAAAAACCGAGACAAAACAAACTAATTACTAACCTGATTATTATTGCAGCTGATGTTTGACACGATGAAGCTGGAGAAGGAGGAAGGGAGGGGACTGGACTGGATCAGGGTGAGGAACATCGATTTTCTGGTGACGCCGCTGATCGGCTCTGCAAGTCCGTCGGAGAATCCGGAGGGAAGGGCGGATTCGAGCTCGGCTTCGAGGTCGGAGATGGCGAAAATGAGCGAGAAGCTGAAGAAGCTCAACTTCTACTCTTCGATCCTCAACGTCACCGTCCTCGTCTCCCTCACCTTCCACCTCTTCCACCTCGGCCAGATGCTGCAAGCCTGAATCAGCTTCCGGTGCTGCTTACCTGCTGTGTTTTCTGTGATTTGTGTGTTTGTTTTCCGGCGGTGTGAACCGTTTGTAATCTACTGTTGCTATGTTTTAGGTTAATATGTACTGTCTATGTATTGTACCCTACTCTGTATCCACTAAGGCTATGAACTGTTTTGTTGCTATGGACAAGCGTTCAAGGTTTATACATATACTGCTAGGAGAAATCAATATTGCTGCGGTTTTTGTCCATGCGTTTCAGCGGTTCCGCTACTATTTCCACCACAGTAACGATTTCAGCGGTTCGGTTATTGCTTCCTGGAGCCGGACTAACAAGTTGCCTAAGTGAATGGACAATCTACAGCCGTATTTTTTTGACTTTGGTTAATTTCTTATTTCAGCAGTTCGGGCAACACAATAACCGCTGAAATAGAAAACTTGAAAATTATAAAAAAAATGGTGGCAGAATTTTCCGCCAGTGCAATATAAAGAATTATGCTAAATTAATAATAAAAATTAAATTCAAAATAAAGCATTAATTCTCATTATTCTAAATAGCATTTAATATAGATTGCAAATGGAAATTGTTAGAATAGATTCTACACAAAAATGAGACAACAAATGAACAAACCAAAGCAAAATAGACAAGATTCCTGAATTCTTGAAACTTCAAACTACCGGTAACAACTAAGTAAGCTATATGGCTCAAAGGCTTCATGTTTGTATTCTTTAAATTCCATTCCACGTTTCTTTGACTACCTGCATCACTAAAAACAAACAATTTGGTAATCTACATAGCAACATTCAACTGTAAATTTAAATGAAAGCTGAACATTCAGGGGAAAACTATAATTCAAATCAAACTCACACTTAATCAGTTTTCCTACTCTCTTTGCCTACAACAGGAGTCAGAAAAATAATAGTCGGCGACCCTTCTTGTACCAAACAATTAAACAGTATAACTAGTAAGATAAGCCCATATATAAACACATACTCAGATATTACTCTCGAAGACAAAAGAATCTAGCTCGCTGCATTTACGTTTACATTGAACTAATGCAGAGTTGTTTAAAAACATGAATTCTAAGTGTTGAATCGTTCTCAATAAACAATATAGAGAATAAAAGATGTCCAAAATTGTAATAATTCACACTTCAACCGAAATTTCCAAGTGCTCACATATATGATAGCAAGCTAGACTATTTCTACAATTACCATTGTTTCTTCCCTGACAAGTCCTACATCGAGCAAAAATACAACGGACGATTAAACAAAATGTATCTAGTCATATAAATCAAAACAAGGAACAAATTCTTAAACTATTACCTTTAATTCAGAATCTTAAAGAGACAGCAGGCTATAATCAATATCTACATCACTAATTCCTCCTTTTCTGGCCCTCCTCTCAAGCAAACTAGGAGTTTAAGCTAAATATCTAACATTCTACTCGTAAATCAAAGCTTCAAATTTCAATCATCATAAATGCAGTCTAAACAAAAGCAATCAACCATAATTACTGCAAACTTCTCAAGTTAGTTACCTTTGTCCTTGGGCAATGCCTCTCCCTGTAAAAAGCATGATCAAAAGGATTTGTTGATTTGCTTCATGGCATTCTCGGCTTCATCAGCAGCATCAACCTGTCCCTCTCATTTTTTGGCTCTCAATTCTTAACCTACATCAACCCAATCAACCCTAAATTAAAACGATGATCACGAAATTTGTTAATTAATAAAGAGATGATCGATTCAAATATCCATCTCAATCCAGAACTAAATGGGCGTCTTCTCAAGGGCAGGGCATATGTGCAAACTGTTCAAGAAAACATGTTACCTATTTTATAAATTATTAGTACTAGATTGAATCATATGTGTTTATTATGATATATGCGATTGTAAAGATTGAATCAAAATAAAAAAAATTATTGTGCCGTATTATACTCGTATGTGTTTATTGTGCAAATATATAGAGATTGAAAAGGGGGATTTGACTCTGTGCGTGTGTTTACAATTTTGAGGCTGTTTACTGGGTTATCTGTGATTAGCTCCATAGATGCGTGTTGTTCCATGTCATTCAATTTTGTGGACTTCTGATCAGGTTTAGTTTGTTTAAGTTTCTCAAACAGGAAGAAACTTTATTTTTCATAAATTGAGATTGAATTTAACCCATGCCCATGTATCATGATCATGATCCGATCCGATCGCCCATGTATCATGATCATGAATTATTTTGATCGCTTTGATCGCGATCGGATCGTGATCACCTCAAAATTTAAACGAGTCGATCATGAACATAGTGATGATCGTGATCGGATCGACTCGTTATCACCCCTAACCATTAGTGCTCTCAATTTCCACATGACCTTGGGGTTTGTTAGTTAAATGTTGACTTTTTCATGTTAGCTTTGTACCTTGATAAATTTTCATTTCAGTTTATCGGACTTCATGCCCATATCTTTGAGTATAAAATGTAAGCATAATTTTACATGAAATAATTGTCCCTAGGATCTTTAAACATCATATTCAATCACATAATAGAATCATGAAGGTTTGCAGAACTATTTACCTTTACTCATTGTAGCGGAGAGCTTGATGTCCTGCTGCGAGCCTTGTGTAGGAGTTCAGGTTTCTCTCCCCTTGCCTATGAACTTTATGTGTTGTGAATCAGCAGCCATCAAATTCATCAGGATGTTGCTCATAAGGATTCGTCATAAGTTTACAATAAGGATTTTAGCATGCCTTTTCAATGGAACAAAGACATGAATTTATAGGTGGAGAGAGGACCTAAATCCTCATTAAGTTTCCGTAGAATTAATCTCAATCATCCATCAAAGTAGAGATTATTAGGAAATATTCTTTTATACTTAATTTAATAAGCCACCAAATATATCATGGAATAGCAATATTCCAATCAGAAAACGGATTAATATAAGACCACATAATAGGAAAGAAATAATTTTCTTACAGTCTCCCACTTGGTCGTTATTTGTATCCTTTAATGTTTTCTATCGGGAATCATAAGGTCGACATAAAATGCTAAACCTCTTTCATTTGGTCATCATAAGTGTCTTGACTAATCTAGTAATCAATGGGAGTCACGGCGGTCACAAATCATTCTGTAACATGATCCCTTCCATGTAGGGCTGTGCAACCGGTCCGACCCGGACCGGACCGGACCGGAACCGGTTTGGACCGGGACCGGAATGTCCATAATTCTTGGACCGAAGACCGGACCGGAAAGGGGATATTTTGGACCGGGACCGGTCCGGAATTATTCCGGGTTTGGACCGGACCGGACCGGTTAGACCGGAATTTTAATATTTTATTTTTTAAACTTTATTTTTATGTTAAAAATAAAACTTTTTTAACAAAAAAAATTTAGTAATATGAAAATTAGAATAAAAATAAGTTATATTAAAATAGAGTTTGTGAAACATGATTGCATGATTTTTATATAACAAAAGAAGATGCAATGATCTCATAAACGATTAAAATTGTTCAAAAAAATGAGAGTAAAAAATTTGTAACAACTAAAAACCACCTTTATAAATCTATGAATTTCAAAAAATATAATTTGAAGTGATAGAATAATACTAATATTAATGACCAAAAATAAAAATAACACATAAATTAATTAATAAATATTTAAAAATATAAAGTATATTAAATACCGGTCCATCCGGTCCGGACCGGAAAATACCCGGTTTTGGACCGGACCGGACCGGACCCGGAATCCCCGAAAAACTTGGACCGGAGACCGGACCGGAATCCCTTATATCCAGTTCCGGTCCGTTACTTTCCGGTCCGGTCCGGTCCATTTTTCCGGTCCGGACCGGTTCATGCACACCCCTACAGTTCCATGTACTACTGCATTGAATACCTTCATAGCTAAACCATAAACATAAGTAGGAATTTCATAATGGTCCCTTTAATGTCTTAAAGAAAGACTAATTCTGTTATCATAAATCCCAAAACAATAATGTGTGTGCACTAGGGAAACAGAATATTTGAAAGATGTAAAAATTCATAAGAGATCTCAAATAAATGTCAAACAAAGGCTAATTAAGCATAAAGCAGACAACATAATGCTCTCCTCAAGACCTAAACCGTTAGCATGCATGCTTCATAATGGTCTTAGGAGGTAATGCTTTCGTAAATATGTCTGCAATCATAACATCAGTGCCTATGTGTTTAATGACAATCTTTCCTCTTTTCGAGTAAAACATAAATAAAAAATCCAACCATCTGTGGATGTGTTGATTTTCTATACGTCATCATGTAGTTTCTTAATCTACAAGTTCATTATTGGAGATATTTCATCATAGAGTAGATGATCGATCATTCACTGAGTTTTCCTCATTGTTAAATGCTTCAATAACAAAGGTTTCCCAACATTCGGAATTTATCATAATTTCCTGAATGACTACATCTTGAACTTTATCACTCTCACTAATCTCGCCATTCTTTCATAACATAAACAACACAAAAATTAAATTAAATAATATGACAAACAATTATAGTGTTCATGTGGGAATCACTATAATTTCATTAATTTCACATATTCATGAATCATAAATAAGTGATGTAGTCAATAATTTAGCTAAGTTATCTGTGGATATCCATAGTCTACACATATACAAACACTTCATAAATTATCATTCATCTTATGTTCATAGTTTACCTGTGGGTAACTACTTATACATAAGAAAGATTAAAATTTTCCTTAGACATAGTTTCACATGCAAATCATTCAAGGATTTAGTCACTGCGGTGATATCTAAACCCAATTTATGCACATTATATGAAACCAATGTATTGTACGAATTATGCCCATTATATCGTTTGTCCATAATTAATCCAAATATGTTTTATACGGATTATGCATAAAACAACTTTCAGAATCTTAATGCAAAACCATTTTGTACTAATAATGCACAAAAACGTTTTCACGAGTTACATGTCAAACGATTATGCATAAAATCAATTATCATCATTAATTTCGCACGGATCATGCAAACTAAACATAAATTATTCATGAAAATCATTCATTCAGATAATCACAAAATATCACAAGTTAAAATAACTTTAATATATGTATGCTCATAATTACATATATGCATGCATACAAATTCACTCAACTTTGCATACACCAATTTAAATACACCATTTTTGCATAATGACATTGCAATATTCATGCACTTAAGTCACATTCTAATGGAAATCAGATGCATATTTTGTATCATAATTAACTTTCAGGTTATCATTCATCACATAAAATTATGTGCATAATAATATACATTAAATCAAATTTGCATGCATCTCAGATTAAGTGAATAGCACAAGCAAATAGGCGCTTTCAATAACATGGATCAAAATCATTCTATATACCCATACACATGTATCAAAATAATATACAAATCATAGTATAAATATATATTCCACAAATAGACATTCCAGTTATTTCATGCTAGCATACGATAACCATAATCAAATATATTTGCAGACTTAATAATCATGGTTAAAATTAATTTAATAACACATGTAATCACATAAATATCTCGTAATAGGATCTGCAATAACACCTTAATTTGCAGAAAACCCGATATTTGACAGAAATAATTCGGTAAAAATCTTTAGTTCACTGATAAACAAAATTAATATACAGACATACGAATAATGCATGCTGTCGAAAATTAATCATGGATTTATATATGCAAAATCCTAAATCACATATGTTAATTCTTCAATCATTCAGTTCATGAATCTATTACTCTTAATGGATTAAACAGATGTTCATAACCTTGCTCTTGATACCACATGTAAGCATAATTTTACATGACATAATTGTCCCTAGGATCTTTAAACATCATATTCAATCACATAATAGAATCATGAAGGTTTGCAGAACTATTTACCTTTACTCATTGTAGCGGAGAGCTTCATGTCCTGCTGCGAGCCTTGTGTAGGAGTTCAGGTTTCTCTCCCCTTGCCTATGAACTTTATGTGTTGTGAATCGGCAGCCATCAAATTAATCAGGATGTTGCTCATAAGGATTCGTCATAAGTTTACAATAAGGATTTTAGCATGCCTTTTCAATGGAACAAAGACATGAATTTATAGGTGGAGAGAGGACCTAAATCCTCATTAAGTTTCCGTAGAATTAATCTCAATCATCCATCAAAGTAGAGATTATTAGGAAATATTCTTTTATACTTAATTTAATAAGCCACCAAATATATCATGGAATAGCAATATTCCAATCAGAAAACGGATTAATATAAGACCACATAACAGGAAAGAAATAATTTTCTTACATAAAAACTTTACTATGTTTAGGTACAGAAACTTTATCATTAATGTCTGTAGTATAAAAAAAAGACTCTGAAATTAGCGATCTCTATGGTGCAGAATTGATTTACTCTCTGCTTAAGCAAGTTTGTCTTGGTAACACACTTCACTGCTTTATTTCATTGAATTAGCAGGGTCAAAGCTTTCAAGTTGATTTGAATTGATGATTCATGTCTCGGTTATGATCACATCTCTTGACGCTGAGTTTTTATTAAATGTTGCAAGCTTTTAAATTAATGTCTTGGTTAAAATTTCAGTTCTTTTATGCTCAATATTTATTTAAAGTTGAAATCTTTCGATTTATCTATAGGGTGTTACTTATAGATTTAATTGATGCTTTATTTCTTGGTTAAAACTACAATGGGTGATTTTCAGTTATTATTGGATGTTGCAAGCCATTGAGTTAAAGATTCGTGTATCAGATGCTCATTTTTTATTTGATGTTGCAATTTTTCTTATATTCGGCAAAATTTAAGGGATTCTCAGAGCTGGTGTTGTTCTGTTTTCTTTGAGGGATTTCATGGATTTTGATGTTGCAATTTTAATTTGATAATCTGCCAATTCAGACAGGTGACTTCCAAATCGGATTATCGAAATCCGATTTGGCCTATGACAATAACAATGTGGACATATAAAGGATCCTCGAAAGGTCCTTTGATGGTGACAATGTTCTTCAGATAAGTTAAGCTTGTGCATTATCTGTATCTTCCCACCGTCTTCTTGGGACATTAACTTCCTCCTGGCCATGGATTTTACAAGCGTAGTTGACACGGTGGAATTGGAATTTGGAGGTACCAAACCGACCCTATCCTAGCTATTCGAGATCACGGATGTTTGCTGTCTTGTGACTAAGAATGTCAGAATCGTATTCTTTGATTTTCTGTGGCTTTTATTCTCCTTCTAAAACTGTGAGTCTGTGACTGTCGTCAAGGCCGATGGTTTCGAAACAACGAGGATTTAGCGGGATGCTTCTGGAATTGGTACTATATTGGTGATATTGCATCATGGTACTATATTCGTCGTCAAGGTATGCTCTTCATACTTAAGTACCTTTTAGAGAAGTGTAATTCTTATAGCTCTTTAATTTACCAACAGTTTCAAAAGCCTCGAAACTAGGTGTACAAACATTTTCATTAATTTGTTCAGTTGTTTTATTTATGTTTTGTTTGTTTATTAGTTAGTGATTGTAACAATTCTGCTCTCTGTTCAAAGTTTTTTTTAGGGAACAACTTAAATATTTCATTAGTATGTTATTAGTCAGCGACTCTATAAGTTTATGATTATATTTTGTAATAGAATGAGGAAAGTTTTTTTTTTTTCAACTTTTGTCTTTTTAACTTATAAGCTCTGGAGTAGTCCTGTGAGTTTATGGTTTCTAACTGTCTACCACTAAATGGTTATAGCTGCTGAGAAGTCCCTGAGTTAATATTGTATCACTTTGACGTTATATTTCCCTATAGTTTATGACTTATAATCGTAAGGTGGCTCTTGGTGTTTTTTTTGGCATCAGTGGGTTGGAATTTGGTGGACTTCGCTATGACATCAACGTCCAATTCTAGGAGTTGGACTTGTGATTTTTTGTTTAGATTTTTGGTTTGGTTTGGACTTTTGCCTCGTATGATATAAAATACAAGTTATTGTTTTGTTAAGATTTTAATTTTGACAATACTTATGAAAAAAATATTGGTACTTTCTTATATCTCTTGGGTCCTTTTTGTTTTGTTCACGTGTTGGTATTTCACATTTTAGCATGTTTTATCAAGTGTATATGTGTATGTTGTATTCTGATGGCTATTTTATGTACTATTAGAAGATAATCTAATAATCCTTGATAGGGTTGAGGGTTCAACTTGTAAGAGAATCTAATATTTCTATCAAAGAATTTGGGAAGTCTTCTCTTAGCTGTTTGAACCATAATCAATTGATTAATCTGGTCTAACGGTTAAACGATCTTTGCATTGGCTTCAAAATTCTAATCATAAACCATAATTGTTTCTCAGCTCTACACTTGGGAAACTGGCATGCTATTTCATTAAGTTAGTTTCTTACTTGGGTCTTGGATTACTTGGACATGCATGACTTGTGTTGCTAATTGCACCCCAAATTGACCAAAAAGTGGGAGTGTAAACAACTTTGGTAATTATAAAAAAATAATTTCACTAATTAGCAAATGGTGATCTGCACTCTATGTTAGCAAGGTCCCGAGAGATGGAAGCCTTGTATTGTTAGTGGTGACGTTCTGTGACACAAGTCTCTTCCTAACGTCTTTGCTCGCCACATAGAAAATCGCCCCCGTAGGCCGTAGCCGTATCTCTCAGGTTTACAACGTGGTGCTTGATGTTCTCTCGGTTTTTCGTCGGCAAGCGAACCCTCCCCGCGGTGGCTGACATCTTTATGGATTTGGATTGACGAAGAAACAAAGAGGAAAATGGGAACCAGAGTGACGGGGAGAAAATATTAACAACAAACTAAACGACGTCGTTTTACTAGATGTGATGTAAATTACCAAAGTGCCCCACAGCCTCAAATACCAATATTGGTTGACGATATGGATCAAATAATCCTTATTATATATCGTGGTATGGTCATTGGGGATGAAATCTGTACTTCTTCACTCTCAAGTATAGAGATCATGATCATTATTCTGTCTGTAATGAAAATAGTTTGAAATCGGTATAGGGTTCTTATCTAAGTTGAATTGGTGGCCTGATGCAGAAGTTCAAATCACCATTACACCATTATTCAAGTTTGAATTGAAGGTATTTCTAACCACCCAGATACACCGCGCTAGTTTATTAAATACAAATTCTCATTTGAGACCTGTCTCTACAGAGACCAGGACTATTAAACATTTTTAGAGATTATGGACTTAATTGAAAAACGCTCCTAAATATAGGGATTTAAATGCAAAACAAAGTTTTTTCTTCCTCCCTCTCCCTTTCCTCCCGTTGTCTGCATATTCCGGCGAATTGGTGAAACCATATACAACCCGATCCGCCAGGCACATCTCATCCTTGCTGATCTGACGAAGCTTCCGGAGCTTTAGTCCCTGACGATTGATCGCCGGTGATGATTTCCGACGATTCAATTGATTTGAATCCCCCCCCCGAAGGTAGTATTCTGTTCTTTGCCGGTGACCATCTTCTTTCCTTGTTGGGTGTTCGGTCCGATTTGTTGGATTTGAAGGACGAGGACGACGCCGAGAGCGTGGGTAGTCCCCCAAAAGCAAAAAATTACATTAGGTGTGTGATGGTGTGAATAAATATGAGTTGCAGGAAGAGGTAGTGGAGTAGTTCATTTTTGTGTTTGATCTTTTTATATTAGTACTTGATTTTTTGCAGTATTTACTTGATCATTATTGTTTGCTACTTCATTGTTTTTTAGTTTGATCTTTTTATATTTCCAAATCTCTTCTAGTTTGATTTTTTAATATTTTCTTTGAACTTATTTCGTTATCATTTGAGCTAGATTTTTTGCAGTATTGACTTGATCATCATTGTTTATTGCTTGATCTTTCTCTAGTTTGATTTTCTTTATCTTTTCTTTGATATTTTCCAGTTTTTACTTGAGCTTGATCTTATTATGTTTGATATTTTGTCATTTCTTTGATCTTTTTCAGTTATAACTTGAGTTTGATCTTTTTTATATTTTTTTCATTCATCACTTGAGCTTAATTTTATTCTATTTGATCTTTTTGATTTTTTCTTTGATTTTTTTCATATATCACTTGAGTTTAATTTTATTCTGTTTGATTATTTTGATATTATCAGTTTTAACTTGAGTTTGATCTTTTATGTTTTTATGTTTTTATGTTTTTTACTTGATTATTTATGTTTTTAATTCAATCTGATTAAGGCAAAAAATTAACAGTGCATTAGAGATGAATGAAATACCTTTTACTGCTTAATGACCACACTTCATGTTCCAGATTGTTTTCTCTAGTGCTCCAGTAACCTGAGATATCCGGTGCGAAGGAAAGGCAAATGATCGCGGTTCTTCGACGGCGGCCAGGAAGGAACTTTGGTGGATTTCGCCGGAGAAAAAAGGGGGATTTCGTCAGGGAAGAAAAAGAGAGCTGATTCTAATATTTCCCAGGAAATAACATTTTAGTCCCTGTGATTCTAATATGGCTATTGCGCCGAAAATGTTTTTTCCACTAGGTTTTCCTGATAATGTTTTTAACGAGGGAGGTTTATTCTTGGTTAAACAAAATCACGAACCCATTATTTCCCATTATTTCCTGATGAAATCACAAACCGCACGTTTCGGCTTAAACAAAATAATGGGATAAATGTGAACCATAGGTAATAAAAACTAGATTTAGTCAACCCAATTGGTTACAATCTGGCAAATATTGGCCCAGAACTCCAATTTTGCAATCATTTCATGGGTCATCTTATAAAACATTCTTTGCATCTCCCCTCAAAGGCAATAAGAGATTTTCTCTAGGTCACTTTTACAACATCAAAACATTATAAAACTTTATCTAACATAACACAAGTTAACTAATCAAAGATTATTTTGTGATCACTTCCCAGTCAATTTAATTAGACGTTATTTGCATCTCCCCACAGAGGCAAATGTGATGTTTGCATCGGAATTTCGATAGTGCGGGTTTTACATGAGAAGCTAAATGGTTCAAGTCAAGCTAGTATCTATTTTCTAAAGTTAAGTTTAGTCATGTCACAAATAAGCAACAATTAACTAGCCCGCTCGGTCTACAAATTTGATATACAAATATAATGTTTGCATCGGAATTTTGATAGTGCAAGTTTTATCTATGTAGCTAACGGTTCAAGTCAAGCTAGTTTTACTGGAAATGGAGAATGGAGAATGCCATTGATCAGAGCTCTGTTCCCGACATATTTAATCCCGCATATTCAAGCAATCCATATATCAAGTCACTTGATCTTTTTATCTTTTTCTTTGATTTTTTCCAGTTATCACTGTAGCTTGATCTTTTTGCAGTAATGACTTGATTATGTATGTTTATTACTTGACCTATTAGTAGTAATAGATTGATCTTTATGTTTTACAATTTGATGAATAGTGATTATGAAATGATTTTGATAATTTTTGGTTATTGCTTGATCTTTTTTATTTGTGGATTAATTTGATCTTTTTTATATTTTCTTTGAATTTTTTAGTTATTACTTGAGATTGATCTTATTCTGTTTGATAGTTTTGATATTTTCTGTGATCTTTTTCGGTTATAGCTTGAGTTTGATCTTTTTAATATTTTCTTTGATCTTTCAGTTATCACTTGAGCTTAATCTTATTTTGTTTGATCCTTATAATATTTTATTTGATCTTTTTCAGTTATCACTTGAGCTTAATCATATTCTGTTTGATCTTTTTGATACTTTCTTTGATATTTTCAGTTATCACTCGAGGTTAATCTTATTCCGTTTGATCTTTTTGATATTTTCAGTTATCACTTGAGGTTAATCTTATTCCGTTTGATCTTCTTGATATTTTATTTGATCTTTTTCAGTTATAACTTGAGTATGATCTTTTATATTTTTTACTTGATTATTTCTGTTTTTAACTCAATCTGATTAAGGCAAAAAACAAACAATGCATTAGAGATGAAGCTATACCTTTTACTTCCTAATAACCACACTTCTTCATGCTGCAGATTCTTTTCACTAGTGCTCAATCTAACCTGTAACATTGCTGCTGCTGGCCTTAAGGTCCACTAATGTCAAATATATACAAACCTTGATTGATATCGCCCCATTGTCAACTTAATCATAGCTAGAATATAGGATGCAAAGGATGATATCAAATGCAACAACATTAATTCGACCGTACCACATTCGGATCTACAAAGCCAAAATGTCATCCCATCAGCAATTTTGCCACTAGCACCAACAGAAAGATCATTAGACTCAAGTAGAAACATTCACCATCGTTAATTATTGATCCCCGCCCTCATAATCCCGATCCCCGACCGATCAGAACCCGATGGATCCATTCGATCTCGAAAGGATTGGGAAAGGGAGAAATTCGACGGATAAATCAGATTGAGAAATCACGAGTTTTCCGTCGAATCAACTCGAAGGACCGGAAGAACGGAGGCCGCCGAATCACCAGCGTGACAGAGAGGCGATGAAGCGTGATTCTTTAACGGCGGCCAGGGTAGGGAAGTCTGGTGGATTTCGTCGGAGAAAGAAAGTGAATTTCGCCAGGAAGAAAGATCTGATTCTAATATTTTCCAAAGAATAACATTTTAGTCCCTGAAGTTTAGTCTAATATGGCTATTGCACCGAAAATGAAGTTATTACAAAATGGCCCCAAAACTTTGGAAACTCTTATTATGTGGACTCCTTTTAACTTGGCCTCTAACGACAAGTCTCACCCAAGATTTTCTCTTCATTTTAAGTAACATTATATATGTAAACTTCCATTACGGATTTATAGTGGGTTAATATTGATCGAACAGAAATGAAGTTGAAACTCATCTTCTAATATAAATCCATATAATTATATTTTATTGATTTTTCTCAACCACATTTGCATATTTTATTTATCAGTTTAACATTTAAAAATGAAAAATATATATAAATGGGTTGGGTTAACTATTGAAGAATTATCGCCAATATATACCCTATATATACATATTCAAATCAACCAACATGTGATACATTCCAGGACTCGTACGCACAATTTATACTATCTACACGTCGCTTCTATTTGCTGATTAACACTTAGCAGTCGCTTCTATTTGCTGATAAATACGTAGCAGATCACGATCTACCATCGTCTGCCACGTATAAATTTACGAAACTACGTGTTAGACGCAGCGAGTTTGTAACCATACGTGTACACGTTATTCCGGTAATATATATAACCACTACTCCACAACCCACCAACACAGTATACCCATCCATTCCATTGCATTAATTTCATATACACTCCCCATCATCTATCACTAGATACTATCAATCTCATAGTGAAAAAGTTACGTTTCAGAGGGTAAAAATGATGAATGCTATTGCGATGTGTCTTGTGCTTTCTTCCATGCTGGTAAATTTCTCCCTAAAACTTAGGAGCTTGAGGGTCGCCATTATTCAAAAAGAGAATTAGGATACAATCAGCTTTTTACTATCCACCCGATCGTTCACATCTAAATGAAAATAATATGAACCAATTTAAAACTATAATAACAATATATAATAATTAATTAACAAAAATACTTGAATGAATGATAACATGTAAATAAAACTTCAAATCACATGCACGAATGATCATCATTATTTTAATTCTTACATATATAATTTTATACAAATTCTCATTTGAGACCTGTCTCTACAAAGACCAAGGACAAGAGAATCAATTTAGAAATTATGGGACTATTTGTAAAAAGCGCCTAACTACGGGGACTTAATTGCAAAATGACCTCTTTTCTTTTTTATTTCTCTATTTCTTCCATCCGCCTGCATATTTTCTTGCCCAACTCCACCCTCTTTGTTCCCGCATATTCAAGCAATCCATATATCAATCAATCTAGAAAAGAGGGATAGGCCTTTGTGGAATCTGAATAAGAATGGGTGTTATACTGTGAGAAAAGGTTATCATTTTGCAATGAAAGAAGTAGGATGCCAGGATCTGCGTAGAAAGAAGCTTTGGGAAAAGATATGGAATTTAAAAATCCCCTACAAAATAATCATTCTGCTCTGGAGATTAATCGAGAAAGCATCCCCAACAGCAGTTAACTTGACAAGAAGAAGTATCATTCCATTAGAAACATGCCAGAGGTGCTCACTGCAGGCTGAGAATGAAACACACCTCTTTGTGAACTGCTTTGAATCAAGAAGGCTATGGAATCAAGCAGGTTTGTACCCTCCTTTGGCAAATGGAAGTTTTGCAGAATGGTTACAAGCATGGGTGGAAAATTTAACATCAGAAGATCAGTGCACAAGTCTTTATTTATAATATGGAAAATATGGTCACAAAGATGTAAACTTGTTATGGAAGGAGTGGCACTGGACTCCATTGGTGGTGTCATGGCAACAAATGAGAAATTTGGAATGAACCAAAGAGTGATGGGGAAAAAGGCAGTCAGGGAAGCAACACACTTTCCGAGCTCCTTTATTTCGGAAGGATCTGAGACAGGAGGAGTTCCGAGGCCTTCATCAAAATCTAAGCTGTTGGTTATAAAAGTAGATGGTTCATATCAGCAAAGGGGTCAAGTGGGAGCAGGAGCATGGTCGATAACTAGAGTTGCTAAACACGGACATGAACAAACATCAGGATCAGATTCCTTTACTTGTGTATCTCCACTACAAACAGAGACATTAGCTTGCTGGAGAGCTCTCAAAGCAGCTTGTAGGGTCCATCAAACTTGAAACATCAGTCTGCTAACAGATTCGTTGACTCTGGTAACGGCACTAAAGCGTCCAGAGGAAGCTCCATGGGAAATCAAGTGTCTAATTGAAGAGATGGTTAGCTTCTTGGCTACGGCTTTTTCTTATGTAGAAGTAATTAAAGTTAGTAGACTAGTGGTTGGTAATGAACATGATGTAGCAATAAGGTTAGGACGTGTGTTAATGTAATTCTGTTTTCCCTTATTCATGATAGTGTTATGTTCAAAAAAAAAAGTCAAGCTAGTATCAATTTTCCAAAGTTAAGTTTAGTATAAAAAAATATAATAATTGTAATTTAACCCCAAAAGTTTTAGTATGAACCTTGAGACCTTGTCTTACCAACCATATGGCTGCCACTCAAGAAACTTTTTAAAAAATGTAATGGACAATTTATGAAGTATAAGATTACTTACTATCTTAGTTCAAAGGTTTGTTATAGTATATATTCACAAATTCTAATATGAGACAAATTACTAAAGTTTGAGTGGGAGAGTCCTCATAAAAAATGTATATTTACACAAAGTCAACATAAATAAATTAAACATCATTTCAACTATGGTTTCTTTTAGATGAAAATGAAGTATCAAAATTAAGACTTTGTATTATTTTTGAATTTGAACTATGGTTTTTTAGATGAAACCACCAAGGAGGAGGGATATTAGAAGTTGAATCCCGAAGTCAACAATCATAACATAAAGTACATAAACTCCACAATTGCGGAGGCATTTTGGCAGAATACGGAAAAGTATCTAACAATCAAATTCTAAGACCTTCAAAAGAAAAACAATTTCTAATATTCTCCGTATCTGAGTCTAGAGTAGCCTATTAAGAGACTTAAAACTAGTAAACAAACTAAGAAAAACACTGAAGGGGAAAAAGAAAAATAAGATAGTTGTCATAACCAACTGTACGCCAAACTAAAATTTTGATCAATTGGCTTTTAAAAATGAGAAACTAAACTACAAAATTAACATATGTAATTTTGATAATTTAGGATACAATCAGCCCTTTCACGTCTAAATGAAAATAACATGAACCAATTCAAAACTATAATAAAAATATATATTAATTAATTAACAAAAATACTTGAATGAATGATAACATGCAAATAAAACTTCAAATCACCTGCGCGAATGATCATCATTTTTTTAATTCTTGCAAATATATAAATGGAATACACAGCTAAACACATATATAATTTTAAGTAACATTATATATATAATACAAATTCTCATTTGAAACTTGTGTCTACAGAGACTACGGACTATAATAAGTTTTGGGGTAAGTATGCAAAACACGCGATATTACAGGGGCTCGTCTGCAAATTTAGTATATTTCGTCCCCATTCTTCTTCTTCCTCGCGATCTCCGCATTTCCAGATTCTTCCTACATCAATTCTTTTTGAGAAAATCCGTCGCCTCATCAGATTCTCCGGGGAAATCGATCTAACATCGCCGTAAATTCTGCCGAAGCTGGTTTTTGAATCCTTCTTGCTGTTCCGGCGAAAAAACAGGTAAACCGATGGATCTAACTACTTGTGTCGCGATCTTGGATCACGATCTGTCTTTCCCGGTTCAAATTCACCGAGTTCACTCATATGGAAGATGAAGGAAGCCATAGAGATGGCGATGATGACAACAGTGAGGTATTTGTACCCACGGGTGGGAATTTCTACTACCCCAACGCGACGCCGTCTTCGATCGTGGTTTCCCGATGCTTTCGAGCCGGATTTCCCAATCATTTATGTCAATGTTGTCTTCGAAATGTCCACTGGCTTCCGTGCCGATGAAGTCCTCGTTCGAACTGGTACGAATACCTAAATACCCTCATTTGAATTGTTTCAGTATTTGATGCCCGCCTTCAGTGGCGGAACCAGAAATATTTTTTTGTAGGGGCTAATTTATAGTTTTGGAATTTCATAAATTCCGGTGGGTGCTAAATTGTATTTTTTTTTAAAAATTTGAGGTTAATTTAGAGTTTTTTAAAAAATTAACGCTATAATTGTATTTTCTGATGGGGCTGAAGCCACCACTAGCCCCCACCTGCCTCCGCCCCTGCCTGCCTTACAGTTTGTTGCTAAATGATGTTCTCTAGAATATGAATTCACTTCTTTCCAACCTTGCTGATTGTTTCATTTTTTAAATTTTAATTTATACAGTAAAATTTTAGGATATGAGTTTTTGTTTCACATTTTAAGATTGCTTGATTTTTTATATATTTTCTTTGATCTTTTTCAGTTATCACTTGAGCTTGATCTTATTTTGTTTGATATTTTTATATTTTGTTTGATCTTTTTCAGTTATCACTTGATCTTGATCTTATTTTGTTTGATCTTTTTTATATTTTGTTTGATATTTTTCAGTTATCACTTGAGCTTGAACTTGATCTTATTTTGTTTGATCTTTTTGATATTTTCTTTGATATTTTTAAGTTATCACTTGAGCTTAATCTTATTCTGTTTGATCTTTTTGATATTTTCTTTGCTTTTCCAGTTATAACTTGAGTTTGATGTTTTTGATATTTTCTTTTTTTAATGATCTCTTGTTATTGGTTGATTTTTGCATCAATGTCTTGATTTTCTTTCCTCAATTGTCTTGGAGTTTTTTATCTAATATGTTCTGGTTTCACTTAACCTTTTTATGAATATATTGATCATCTATGTATATTACTTGATGATTTGTTCTTAGGAAATGCTTTTGATGCTTTTTGGTTATGACTTGATCATTTATACTTTTTGCTTGATCTTTTTACCGTAATTAATTGATCATCTATATTTATTACTTGATTTTTTTATTAATGGTTTGATCTTTATGTTTTACCATTTGAAGATCTGTGTTTATTACTTGATGATTAGTGATTATGAAATTATTTTGATGATCTCTGGTTATTGCTTGATCTTTTACAATAGTGGTTTTATTTTTTTTCGAAATTGTTTTGAAATTGTTTTTTGTAATGTTTTGTTTCTTGACCTTTATAGAATAGGACCTGATCATCTATGTAGATGTCTTGATCTTTTATTTCATTTGTCTTTTACAACTTGTTAATTTGATGATTTGATTTTCTGCAGGATCTGAAGATGTGGACGGGAAAAATCGGGATCTGCACTAGAAGCTGACGCGGCATTGAAATCGAAGCTCATCAATCAAGCTAGTGTGAAGCTGGGAATTCCAGCCGTCAACAACGATAAACAAAGGTTCGTCGCGAAAGGGAATCGTATTCAGATCCTTGAGTTGATCGAATGTTTTCGGATCTAGAGCAAATTCAGCGTTTTCTCCGTTGGAGAAAGATAATAGAGGTTCCGATCGGCAAGATCCAAACGAAATCTAAGATTTTTCAGTGTAGAATCAAGGAGTTGCAGAAGGACGGAGCTTTTCCCAGTGAGCGTCCATCAACGCCGGAGAAGATGACCTGAGTTTTTATTCAGATTATAAGTACGTATTTTCAGTCCAGTCCCTGATAATTTCAGTTTCTTATACAATTGAACCGAATTCAAAATAATTACAAAATAACCCCCGGAATTCTATAAATCTCTAATTTTATGTGTATTTATGGATTGGCTTTGCCCTTGGTCTCCACGAGGACAACTCTCTATCTTTTTTTTTTTTTTTTTTTTTTGAATTTAAGCCACCATTGGTGGGAGGGATATATTAGGCTCCTCAAACCTTAAATGAGCCTATGTAAAGGCCAAATAGAATATTTATGGTATTACAATGAAAAACGAAATGGATAGTGAAGAAACTAGAATAAAAAACTGTTTTTTTGGATTTCCTCATAATCCTTGAAGTTGATATATGGAAGGGTTCCTAAAAGTGGTTCATTCCCCTAATACACCTACCCCTTGGTGCATCTTCATCCCCTAAATGAACCACTTGAAAGCCAACCTTCCACTATCAACTGAGAGGATTTAGAGGAAATAACCTCTAATTTCTAAAAGGAAATCATCCCTTATGCAAAAGGACCAGATCAGCAAAAGAGACAGCTTAGCAAAAAACTGTCATATTATAGTAAGTTGCACCGGTGAATTGGAAAAGTATTCCATGGGAGCTTGGGTGCTGTTCTCAGAAGGGGAATGAACTGGAGGAGTGACTGCTGTCCTGAAGATCTTCCTTATGTCCTAACCTCACTTGAATCAGTCTGACTCCACCTTTGGATAGGTCCAAAGGGTCTTCTGCTGAAAAAAAGAAATTGACACAGCAGGATCAAAAGTCCCAAGAAACTGAAAACATGTTTTTGTATTTAATACAGGTACTTGCAGCAAAGTAAGGAGAGATCATTCAACTGGGGATTGAAATCCTTAAATAGGGAGTTCCCTGTTTTTCCAGTTGAATCAAAGCTCTTAGTTTCTGGGGAGCATTAGTAACAGAAAGGTTGCAAGTGGTAGAGTCCTCAGAGGACATTTTAGCAAGAAAATCTGCAACTGAATTACCTTCCCTATAGACATGTTTAATAATGCTAGCATGACTGTTGAGTTCATGGTAGAGACTTAAAAAGGACCAGTTTGCAGAGCCCGGGTTTTTAATCCCTTCCACTGCAATTTTACAATATGATTCTATAACAAAAGCGCAACCACTGTGCAGTCCTAGTTTTATGCCCTGTTGAATAGCTAATAACTCTGCATGCAAAGGGGAAGAAACAATAGTATGCTTTCTAAACATAGAGCTAACTGAGCCATTTTTATCCCTGATTATTACCCCTATTCCTACTTTTTCAGTAGAGATAAAAGATCCATCTACATTAATTTTATAGCCATAATCAGGGGGGTGCCATTTCACAATCTTTGCAGGTCTTGGTCTCTTCTTTTTAAGGAAAGAGACCAAACCTATCTCAGTGAAGTCCTTAGCTTTTAGAACACTACCAGATAGTGGAAAAGCTGAGAAAATCATGGACACCTGTTTGAATATTGCTCTGAACAGAGTCATGCTATCAATGTATGCATTTTCAAAAAGCTTTTTATTTCTTCTACACCATAAATACCACATAGTTACTAGCAAAGAGGTTACTGTAACTGTGGTGTGAATTTTTGAAGGCCCTTTGTAGTTTAAATAAAAAGACCATCTATGCTTTGATGAAACAAAATGAGGGACTGGTATAGACAATATATTATGCATCATATTACACACCTCTATATTGGGAGCACATGAATTAAAAAAATGATCAGATGTGTCAATATGATTGCATAAAGGACATTTAGATGCTAAGTTAATCCCAAATCTCATCAGCATGTCATCAAAGGGAAGCAGACTGTTAAGAAATCTCCAGGCTAAAACAGATATTTTCCCAGGGATATATTTTGACCATACCTGATTGCTGAGATGATGATTTTCTTGACTATTCCTCAGAACCATATAGGCTGATTTGACTGTGAATTTCCCATTAGATGATGGCTCCCATACCAATTTGTCTGCGTGTAATTGGTTGATTTTCAGCCCCTGCAAAATATTCAGTGTGTTGGTAGCCAAGAAAGGCTCCAGTTGGGGTAAAAATACAGCCTTATCTTCTAAGAACTGAGCTATGGAAATATCTGGGAAAGGTATGTCAGGTAATGGCCATTGATAATAGAGTGCACCATTACCAGTCCAATTAGCATCCCAAAAAGGAGAGTGCCCTGTTCCCACTATGATTCTAGTATGGCAGTTAGCAGTCTCAGTAACTTGGCAGATTCTCTTCCAAGTAAGAGAAATCTTGTAGCTATTTGGCAAATTCCAGAGAAATCTAGTCCAAATAGTTTGGTTTAGCTGAAGCTTCCACCATAGTTTAATTGAGAAAGCTCTAATCATTGCTCTAAAATCCCTAAATCCTAGACCATTTTCGTTTTTAGGGATAGCCATTTTTGCCCATTTTCTCCAGGTCTTTCTCTGCCCAAATTCATGCTCTCCCCAGAAAAATCTGGAGGCCATCTTTTCAACCTTTTTAATTACTTCTAATGGTGGCTTTAAGACAGCTATCACATGAATTGGGATTGCCAATAGTACATGATTGATTAGAATCATTCTACCAGCAGCTGTAAGCCATTTAACTTTCCAGTTAGAAGTAGCTCTTTCCATCCTCTCAACCACAGGTTGGTAATGTTTGCACAGGTTTCTACCTGAGAAGATTGGAACTCCAAGATATGTGAAAGGAAGGGTCCCCACCTTCATACCCGTGACCTTTTTCACCAAATTAATTTTTGACAGAGGAGCTTTGGGGTGTAAGAAACAATCAGATTTAGAGAAGTTGATTTTTTGACCAGAGCATTCTTCATATGCTTCTAAAAATTCCATCATTCTCTTAAGATTTTTCTGTTTTGCCTGAAGAAATAAAACTGTATCATCAGCATACATTAAATGGGTAATCTGCTCCACTCCCCTTGGCAGAATAAAACCCTGAATGTATTGTGCTGAGATGAGTCTTTTATAGGCCCTAGAGAAAGCCTCAGTTACTAAGTTATAGAGGAAAGGTGATAAAGGATCACCCTGTTTGATTCCTCTACTAGACTTGAAAAAACCTGAAGCTACTCCATTTATGAGAACCGAAAACCATGCTGCTGAGATGTTGCCCAGGATTATTTTGACTAGAAGTCCATGGAATCCAAATTTCAGTAAAACTGAGTTGAGAAAGGACCATGACACTCTGTCAAATGCTTTTTGCATATCCAACTTGACAATAATGTTATTGTTTGATGGATTTTTATTTAGCAGTCTAGTCATTTCAAGCATTTGAAGAGTGTTGTCAGCTATATCCCTACCTTGAAGGAAGGCTGTCTGTTCCTGGGATGTCAGTCTTGGCATTAAAGGTTTAATCCTTTCCATGATAATTTTGGAATACACTTTATTCACAAAATTGGAGAGGCTGATTGGTCTAAAATCAGAGAAAGATGATGGAGTAGGCTTTTTTGGGATTAGGGCTAGCCATGTGCTTGACATAGCTCTTGGTATGCTGTCACCCCTCATAAATTCCTTAACTGAATCCAGAAGGTCTTGTTTGATTAACTCCCAAAAATGGGTGAAAAATGACCCGAGAAGCCATCAGCTCCAGGAGCTCCATTTTTATTCAAATCAAAGACAGCATATTTGAGTTCCTCCATAGTCACTGTTTTTAGAAGTTCTTCATTTTCCTCCTCAGTAACTACTTTGGGGATAACTTCCATAAAATGTCCAAGGTACATTCCTGTGTTGTTTGAGTTTTCTTCTTCATTAAGGAGCTTCTCAAAAAATTGAGAAGCTTCCTCCTGAATCAACTCTGGATTTGAAATCCAATTTCCTACTGTATCCTGGATTTTATTAATCTGTATTCTACATCTCCTCTCCTTTAC
Source organism: Cruciata laevipes (assembly GCA_963678965.1). Taxonomy (NCBI): domain Eukaryota; kingdom Viridiplantae; phylum Streptophyta; class Magnoliopsida; order Gentianales; family Rubiaceae; genus Cruciata; species Cruciata laevipes. Next base: position 22,167,653 of record OY787637.1, read on the forward strand.
AGAATTCTGGAAGTATTTAGTATTGGCATCCCCTTCACCCAACCACTTTAGGTTGGCTTTCTGTTTCCAGAAAGTGGTGAGTTCACACTGTGATCTTGTCAAGATGGCTTTCTGTTTATTAAGTTCAAGAAGGTCCTGATCTTCTCCAGTAACCTGGTAAGTTTCCTCACATAGAGCCACCTTATTTTCAGCTAACTGGATATTTTTATGGACATCTCCAAAATCCTCTTTATTCCAGCCTCTAATAACAGGTTTCAATCTTTTAAGTTTGGAGACTATTCTTCTCATACCAGTTTCTCCACAATATTGGTTCCAGCTATCAGTAACCAATGTTGTGAATTCTACCCTTTTGAGCCACATTTGCTGAAACCTAAATGGTTTTGGCATTTGTAGCTCAGAAGTCTGGATTTTAAGCATCAGTGGGTTATGGTCAGAAGTAGCTCTATTCAAAACTTGAATAGAGCTATGAGGGAATAAGGAGTGAAACTCTATATTCCCAAGACCTCTGTCCAACCTTTGAAGAAGTCTTTCTGATTTGGATCTGTTATTTGTCCAGGTAAAATTATTTCCAACAGTTGGGATTTCTAAAAGCTCTAGGGTATCTATAAAGGAGTTAAACTCCTTTATGCTGCCTAAGGGAGGAGCATGGCTTCCTTTATGTTCCAATACTGATGATACAGTATTGAAATCTCCAATGAAAATCATTGGAGAGAGTGGTAGTGCAACCAAGTCCTGCCACAGGGGCCTTCTAAGACTTCTAAGTACTTTAGCATATACAAATATACAGTTAAGAGACTTAGAGCTAGCATTTTCAGTTATAAGAGTATTTACAAATTGATCAGACTGGGATTGAACTTGCAGCTTCATTTGATTGTTCCAAAAAATCCATATTTTAGCTTCTGAAGCACAAAGTGAATTTTGAAATTGTAACTGAAATTGCAAGTTAATAATATCACATTTATCATGCATAGGTTCAATAATGCATAGGCAGTCAACTTTATGAATCCTAAGCAATATTTTTAGCCTTTTTAGTGAAGTGCCATAACCTCTAATATTCCATACCATGATATTAGCTATATTTTGATGGATAATCATAATGAAATATTTTTGGTTTTTTGTGAAGATCTAAGCCAGCCCTCTACAGTAAATCCATCTGTCAAGATGTTTTTTCTTAATCTTTTATTTGGCTGAGCATGGAAATGAGTTAAAATAGTTGAGGGAGTGGAAATACCTGAGGGAGTGTCCTCTGATTCTGCATCTTTCCAATCAGTATCACTCTCTGTTAGATCAATATCTTCAAATTCCTCCTGCAGCACCTGAAAACTGTTTGAGATTTCCATGGGTGGTTGGTAAGGAACAATTGCCAGACTTGGTAATTTATAGTGTGATTTCTTATTATACTTTTTCCACTCTGAAACATTAGGAATCACAATCTGAGAGGGAGAAAGAATGTCATCATGAGAATAAAAGGATATAGCAGGAGACTCCAGCAAGCCTTTGACTTTGTGTTGTTTTCTGTGAGCTTGGTGAGTGTCCTTCTTAGTGACCTTGGGAGTGAGTGAAAGTTCTTCACAATCACTGACCACTGAAAGGGCATCTGAGAAGATTTCTCTACTCCCTGAGGGTTCAGACTGAGGACAGGGATGATGAATCTCAATCTCATCCTTCTGATGCTGAGATAAGCCTGATGAGTGTTGATGAACTGATTCCACCTGTTGCCACACCTTCTGAGGCTTTTTGTTTTTAGCAAACTTCTGATTTTTGGTGGTCTGTTTTGCATCAGTGAGTTGTTGAGCTACCAATGGTTGGTGCTGCTTCTTTGCTGGCCTCTTAAGTTCAGGATGAAGAACACCATAGTTTGCATCCTTGTGGCCTATCCTACGGCAATGCGAGCAGTAGTGGGGGATCTGATGATACTCTATATCACATTCCACTGCACTGTCAGGATCTCCAATAACCATAGAGTCAGCCCATTCCTCCAGTAAATCCATTTCAACACAAAACTTAATGGCTGAAGGTCTGGATAGGGTACTAGTAGCTAAGTCCATCCTAAGGTATGCTCCAATTCGATTCGCGAAATCACGAATAGCAGAGAGATTGTAGAATTGAATAGGAGCATTATGTATGGTAACCCAGATTGGGACAATAGAAGATTCTCTCTAAGTAGAGAAATCTGGGGTCCATTTTAGTATCTTCATAGGAAAACCCCCAATCGAACACACTGATTTAAGCCATAGAGTTTGAAAATCCTCTAAGTTTTGCAAACGAATCAAGATGTGACGATAGTCTAGAGATCCGATTTGGTGCTTACCGGAAAAGCCAAGTAGCTTGAATTCCTTCTGCACCTCTTCCATGTTTGGCCGACCATTAGTGAATTTTCCGATCAAAGCATTCCTGTAGTGGGCGGCGAAAGTTTGTACATCCTCCTTCGCATAAATACAGGCCACCTTGCCGTTGACCCGATGTGCTATCGGTTTGATTTCGGGGTTAGACGAAAGAGAGGGGTACAGAGGGGGATGTTTTGGAGCGAGAGCTCGAAGATAGGACTTTCCGACACCGGTTTCACCACGCCGAAGCGGTGGTTCCGCCATGGGAAAAGCCCGAATGTGACCGTTTGTTACCGTTGTGAGTATGAACAGTTGAGTTTCAGGCTCTTGTCGGATGAATAGTGTGGAAAAAGAGGGGCGCGTGTAGCTACTACTTTAGAGAGAAGGCAGAGCTTTCTTTAGAGAGAGAAAAGGATTTTTTCAAAAAGAAAGTCAAGGACAACTCTCTATCTATAAAACATCCATTACGGTTTTTATATTGGGTTAATATTGATCGAACGGGAATAAAGTTAAAACTCACCTTCTTATATAAATCCATATATTTATATTTTATTGATTTTTCTCAACCACATTTGCATATTTTATTTATCAGTTTAAAATTTAAAAGTTAAAAATATATATAAATGGGTTGTTTTAACCTAAATAGTAAGTGTGTGGGAAGAATTATCGCCAATATATACCATATATATTCAAATCAGCCAACATAAGAGAAAGATAAACCATGTGATGAATTGATTCAAAAAATTAATTGATCATTTTAAGATTCAAAATTCACCATCTACCGTTTTTGAATTCAGTAATTATTTATTGAGTAAAAATTACTCGATCATTCCAAGATTCATACGCACAATCTATACTATCCACAGGTCGCTTTCTAATGATTAACACGTAGCAGATCACGATCAACCATCATCTACGTATAAATTTACGTAACTACGTGTTAGATGCAGCGAGTTTGCTACTCGGTAGTGTATATCACCGTTGCTCCACAACCCACCAACACAGTACACCCATCCATTCCCTTGCATTAACCAGTTAACGTCAAATACATAACCTATCATCTAGATACTATCAATCAGTGAAAAATATTTCAGAGAGTAAAAATGATGAATGCTATTGCAATTTGTTTTGTGCTTTCTTCCCTGGTGGCCGCCGGCGTCAGGTCACCTCCTCCTCCCTCATTTCTCCTCCTCCACGCCCACAAGTCGCCCACAAGTCGCTTCTATTTGCTGATTAACACGTAGCAGATCACGATCGACCATCGTCTGCCACGTATAACTTTACATAACTACGTGTTACACGCAGCGAGTTTGTAACCGTGTACACGTTACTCCAGTTATATATATCCACAACCTACCAACACAGTACACTCATCCATTCCATTGCATTAACCAGTTAACCTCAAATACATAACCTATCATCTAGATACTATCAATCTAATCCAAAAAAGTGTTTCAGAGAGTAAAAATGATGAATGCTATTGCCATGTGTCTTGTGTTTTCTTCTCTAGTGGCAGCCGGCGTCAGGGCACCTCGTATTCCATCCCCTTCTCCTCCATCACCAGGTCATCCCTCTCCTCCTGTGCAAATCAAAGAAGACATGGTAATTGTGAAGGAAGGACACTGCCCCGTTGAGATCGAGTATGCACAAGATGGTGGTATCACCAAAGTCAAAATATCTCCTCAAGACAAAGAGGTCCATGCAGATTCTTCATCAGCTTCCTCTCAACAACCTGATGAGAAATTTGGGCACAAAGGGAGGGCCATGGAGCAGGTTTGCGATGCTTTCGGTAATTGCAAAGACAAGCTTGTTGGTGATGTCGGAAGATCGCAGGAAGTCCTATCCGAGAAATCTCACGACGTGAAGGACAAAGTGGGAGGGGTGCAAGGTGAGGCCAAACACTCGGTGGAAGAGACGCTCGAGACAGTAGCGGATGCAACCAAGGGAAAGGCTCACGATCTAGCGGGCGAGGCTAAAGAGAAGGTGAAGGAAGCCGCCCACAGCACGAAGGAGAAGCTGAAACACTTCTCCACAGAAGCAATCGCAACCGCAGACACCCTTCAAAAAGACGTGAGGAGGAATTCAACCGAATACCTTCTGCCACTCCTCCCGGATTCCTTCCTGTGGGCTTCCTCGAGCTTGAACCTGTGGGGGCTGAGCCTGGCTTACGGCGTTGCCGTCTGGGTCACATTTATATCGAGCTATATCACCGCCGACGCTTTGCCCAATCAGCAGTTTGCTGTTTTACAGAGCAAACTGTACACCGTCTACTTCAAGGTGGTGGCTTCTGGTATCGCGGTGGCTCTGTTGTCTCACTGCCTCAGTTCCGGAGAACCGCTCCAAGCTCTCAATCTCTCCGCCTCGCTCGCGGTCGTGCTCTTCAATCTGAAGTTCATGGATCCCCGAGCAAACAAGGTAATTAACAGATCCTAATCCTATATCAATGATCCATTATAAGAAGCAATATTCACTTTCAAAAACCGAGACAAAACAAACTAATTACTAACCTGATTATTATTGCAGCTGATGTTTGACACGATGAAGCTGGAGAAGGAGGAAGGGAGGGGACTGGACTGGATCAGGGTGAGGAACATCGATTTTCTGGTGACGCCGCTGATCGGCTCTGCAAGTCCGTCGGAGAATCCGGAGGGAAGGGCGGATTCGAGCTCGGCTTCGAGGTCGGAGATGGCGAAAATGAGCGAGAAGCTGAAGAAGCTCAACTTCTACTCTTCGATCCTCAACGTCACCGTCCTCGTCTCCCTCACCTTCCACCTCTTCCACCTCGGCCAGATGCTGCAAGCCTGAATCAGCTTCCGGTGCTGCTTACCTGCTGTGTTTTCTTTGATTTGTGTGTTTGTTTTCCGGCGGTGTGAACCGTTTGTAATCTACTGTTGCTATGTTTTAGGTTAATATGTACTGTCTATGTATTGTACCCTACTCTGTATCTACTAAGGCTATGAACTGTTTTGTTGCTAGCGTTCAAGGTTTTTACATATATGTTTGTTCATTAGGCGTAATCGGGATCAGAAAATGTTTTTGAAAAAAAAAACTAAAATTTGAGATAACGTGGAACTATCGAAGAATTTCCCTACAAACATGATTTCATGATTGAACTGAATAATCTTGTTTCATGATTTCATGATTGAACATGATTACATCCAGAATATTACTTCGTGATCATCGTTTGCTCCATAGGAAAAAGGAAGATTTTGAAAAACTTAAGTAGTAATTGATGCTAGATTAAAGGATATTGAAAATTTTAAGGACTTTTTAATTTTCTTTTTTAAGAATGGGAGAGCTCTCTCAAATGCTTTTATATAGGCCCTGTTTGGTACTAGCTAGTGGCTGTTGGCTGTTTTCATTTACCTGGTTTGACCAGCTGTTTAACTACTAGCTATTTATAAAAGTGTTTGGTAAAGTTAACTTTTAGATGCTAGCTGTTTTAGGTAAAATGACACTTAAGGGTATAATTATCATATATAAACTTATTATACATATTCATTACTCTTATTAGGAATTAATATTAATATATTTATTTAATTTAAACATTTATATAAATTATTTACTAATCATTATTTCATATTATATATTTTTACTGTTATTTATTATGAACACTAATATTAAACAAGATATATAAAATATGCTAGTTGGTTTATTTTCAATTGACATATATTAAAGTTACTTCGTATGCGAAATATAAAATTATAAAATTGTATAATATTCAAATAAATGTAAAAAATAAAATGTTACTATTTTCAACAAGACAAAATTAAACCTTGATTCCTACGTATACATCGGTGGTTGATTCCTTTGTAGATTTAACAGGAAAACAGACGCAGCGGCGGCAGAAGATGATTGATGTGATGGGTACGTAGGGTTTACGCCATTTATATAGAGTAAAAAGGTTAAAAGAGTAATTTTAAAAGTAAAAAGCCATAAGCTAAGAAAATACGCTGGTATCACTAGTGTGTTGGTTTTGGCGGAAAGCCAAGTAAAAAAAGCCGTTGCACCAAACACTTTTTTCCGTGTGAAATTGGCTGTTTGACTAAATCAACAAGCCAGTCGTTGAAGCTGGTAAATAAGCTAGTAAATAAGGTACTACCAAACGGGGCCATAGTATAGATTCTAACTTTTACTCGCAGCACATTAAAAGAGGTGCAGCGATAAAATATTTAGGTGATTTTACTAAAGTTAGGTATACGGTAACAAACAAACAGACATGATTCAGAGTAGGGGTTTCATAACCGGGTACCCGCACCTTCGGCTATTTGAAAATGATACCCGGAGTCCGACCCGGAAGTGCGGGTACCCGCACCATCGGGTAATCGAATAGTTCGGGCCGGTTATCGGGTACCCTTACACCCATTTGATGTAAATCTTACACAAAAAATATTGATATTTTCAACCAATATAAAAATCAAATTGTTTTCATAAAGTACATAGAACCAAAAAAAAAAAAAAATCAAAATTACAAACTAAAATCACAGTCCAGCCATATCCACCTTAAATTTGTATACAACTTAATTCAAATTTCACTAACTAATGTCTCATTGTTGGAAAGAAATTGATCAGACTTGTCTTAAATTGCAGTCGAGAACGAGAAACCTAAAATAAAAATATACATATATAGTAAATATAAACTTCAACTAACACTTGAAATTAACCATATACATGATAATTTCGAAAATACATCACTTTGAAATCAAACTTCTTGGAACTGAATCCAGAGGTAAAGTAACACTTGAATATTCACCTCAATAAACTATCCTTGATTGTGCAAAATATCTCTTAGTACCAAAGTGTGAAAACAAATTACTCTTTACCTCATTAAACATATTACTACTTAGGTTTTCAATTTTCACATAGGCTTAATTAGGAACATTTAAGGAAAATATTATTTTATGTTATAATAATTTTATTAATTTATTAAAAATATAAATATTTTACCTGGTATCGGGTACCCGAAAAACTTGATTTTTGGGACCCGTACCCACACCCGGTTAAATACATAATTATCGGGTCAAGTACCAGACCCGAATTTATTACTAAATACCCGAATATTAACGTTCGGGTTTCTCGAGTATCGGCCGGTTCACCCCTAAATTTCAGAGAATCTCAATGACAATTTTTAATTTTAGTAACATGTTGATCAGGTCCTGGATATCGATGATCACGAAGTAATCTGGACTCTTCAAGATAGTAAAAAGAGGATGGCATAAATTTGTTGATATCAAAAAGTAAAAGGCACTCAAAAATGAAATTGATACTCACGTAAAAATGGAAAAATCGTTTCATCTTTTTGAATTCAAAATTAAATTTTCCGAGCACTCAAAAAACTTGTAGGCCATGTTTACTAAAACTTATTTCTTGATGAACTAAACTTAACTGAAGTAAAAATTATGTATTGAAAAATGAAACCAGATAAACTCTAGGAAATTGAACTGATCAAATTATATTCATCAAATTACTCTAGCAAAATGTAATTTCATCAAATTACATTTTCACTGAACTAAACTGAATTGAACTGATCTACAAATAAACTCTAGTAAACATGGCCTTAATCATGCAATGGCGATTTAATATGTTTATATATAACAGTTCAAATTCCTAATTGTAAATGCGTAGTTCTTTTATAATCAATAAAATCAACTATATTTCTTAGTTTATAATTGATTGATTTGATAATTAGTACCATCAAAAACATATAATTTATATATGTAACTATTTTTTTGAAAACTAAAGAAACTAAAAATAGTAGTAAAACATGGAGGGAGGAAACTTCATACTGAAACTTTGAGCTGCACTACAGACAAGAACAAGCCAGTTGATAATTGAGATAAGCTCAAAAGAATAGTCCAGATGAATTCTTGAACATCCATATATATGATCAGCTTCAGACATGGAAATTAAAAACAAATTTCCAACGATAGAGAATCTCTGAGCCATGTTTATCTGTCTGCTCCAAAATTTAATATCGCCTAATTTCGGTAAAAGCCATCTCGAAACTTCACCCTGCATGCAACCTTATCATGAACATACTGGTTTTTCTTATTTTGGAAACTGAAAATATCCTATTATTAGTTTAGATAAGGATGTTAGGAAGAGTCCAGATTAATTCCTGATATACCTCAAAGCGTAGAAATACAATAATATTCAACTAGAAGAATCAGGTATGTTTTCGCATTTGTAAGAGCGGAAGCTACGCCTTATCTTTCAGATATATATTGCCGTTTTACATTTGGTAGATTAATGATTTGAGCGGAAGCTACCCCTCATTTCTCACGAGTTTTTTTTTTTTTCTGAATTAAACTGAATTATATTGATTTTTAAGGTAAAATATTTATTACTTTCGTAGTCTACTGAAAATCGTCCACCTGCTGTTGAGCATGGTCAAGTAGAGCTCCCTCTAATATGGTGCTGGACTCTGTGAGTAACGTTAGAGATTGAGCTAAATAAACTAATGAAGTCCAAGGTAACCAACATGGCCCAGTAAATGTACTAATTCCTAACTCCCCGTAAATGTACTAATTCTTAACTCATATGACTTCTCCATTGACATTGTCTCGACCGAACAAACTTTCCTTACAGCGAAGGCCTTCCAAATGGGTTCTTCATCTTCTTTCTCCCATGAGATGTCTCCGGAAGACCCTCGGGCATCGACTTCTACCTCGACGAGAAGTAATTCCTCGTCGGTTATTGGAACTGAAATGAAAAACTGACATAAAAGAATAACAAGAAATAACATAAAACATAGGCGCACGATGATACGCAACTCCTGAACTGTCTGGAGATCACTCAACACTGCTTTAAGACCATCTCGACAGTTCCAACTGGTTCTACTCATGGCCCTTGGCGGGACTGGGCCTCATCGTCAGCCACTGCATGAATAGTGAGAACAGTATCATCCAAGGAAGCATTTGTCTCGCTAGCACTGATTTTCTTCTGGTTCGAGCTCCCGCTCTAGATTCCAGCAGCCCTGATCATGCTTAGTTTCCTTTTTGCCGATCCCAGTCCGGCTACGGCCTCTCCTGCACATGCTGCATTGCCCTCTCCTTCTCCCCCATCCCCACTGATCCTTCCCCTCCCTCTACCGCGTCCCTTTCCTTTTGCTCCTCTCCCTGATCCATCTTTTACTTTAATTTTCCTCTCCCTTTACTTCTCCAGCATACGGCCCGGTGTATCGAGATTCACCTGAACTGGCACCAAAAAGGGACTGGGCGGCGAGATGGGAGCCCCTGCCATGTTGATCCGTGGAGGTGAATCCACGGATGCTACTACTGTGAAAACCATTTGAGCCCTAGCTTCTTCCTTCTCCCCGCCGTCCTTTCCCCGCCCTCATTGGTCTGCTCGGCTCGACTCTGCATGTCCTGCTTCGCCGACCCCATCACCTCTTTCGGATGCTCCACCACAATAATTGTTTCAACCTCGCTGCCCTCTTCCACAACAGACACTCTATTCTCCACACTTAATGGTCTTATTTCTACCATATCAGTATCATCATTCTCCTGCGTATCCATCTCCATCACCTTCATTTTTCCCAGCCTTTTCTCCTCAGCCAGCTTGAACGCCCAATCTGGGTCCGGCATAGGGAGGTCCATCATCTTCGCCGGTCCCGGTTTCCTCAGAGCTGATGCTACAGTCCCAGTTGACACCTTATCTGGCTGACCCCTACGGTCTTGGCCCATCCCTGATTCGCTCCCTTCGCTGCTCGCGGCTCGTGGCTCAAACCGAATCGACAAACCCTCACCGGAACTAGGATTTCGCTGTTCCCTTGTGAAAGGTGACATGTTGGCCCCAACTCGAAGAATGCTAGGATAGTTCACCTGATCCCTATTATCCCTCAAAGCTTTCAATCTGTCCGCACAATCCATCCTGCTATGTCCCATGATGCTGTAATATGAACAATAGTTTGGGAGTTTTCATATTGCAATGGCATCAAATCCTTCACCCCTGGGAGCGCTTGCATCCTTTTGATCGGTTTCGTAACGTCTACTTCGCATCTAATGCGCAAGTACTAAATAGTCACTTGTCGGGGTTTTATACTTTGAAACTGACTTACAAATATATCAATATTAACATCTAACACTAAATATTTCTTCAAATATATAACCATACTATCATTCAACAATTTCGGAAGAAGAAAATATAAAATAATAGAATATTTTAGGGTGCACAAACATTACTAAATTTAAATTTTGTCTTATAAATATTTAAATATTTTTAAAAATAATAAATTCCGGGGTGCACGTGCACCCCGGGTTCCTACATAGCTACGCCCCTACATTCAGTATAAATAATGTGTGGATCGGTACGGTAAATTAATGACCAAACCGCCTTAATTAAGAAGGGTGAAATTCGAGATATTTTAAATTTTACTATATAAACCACCTCACCATGATCAAAAGAAATGGTAGAACGGTGAATTATTTCAAAATATTACACGTGCCAATATGGGTGCAATTTCCAGGATTGGACATGGTATACTGGGAACCGAGTCTGTTATGTCGACTTGCAAGTGTTCTAGAGATACCTCTGCGGAGAGATGAAGCAACATGGAATTTGGACAGAACAAAGTTTGCAAGAGTGCTAGTTGAAATGAAGATGGGGGATACACTGCCGAAGAAATTTCCTTACCAAGATGAGAATGGAGTTATTCAACATCAGGATGTGAAGGACGAATAGAAACCAGTGAAATGCAGCAAGTGCAATATCATTGGTCATGGTGTTGATGAATGTGTTTGGGAACCAAGGAGGCCAAGAGCACAGAATGGTGGAATGAAAGATAATGGGAAAAAGCCAAATAATGAGATTATTGCTAACTCAGATGGAAGTAATGGAGGTAATAATAAGAAGCAGTATAAAGGGCATAAACCATACCAGGTAAGAAATGAACATGAGTGGGTGGTTGTCGGATCAAAACAGACACAGGCTACTATGGAACCCAGCAGCTCAGGTATCAACAAGGAGATAGAACAAAGAAATGAGAATGATGAAAATTCAGAGGAGCCGAATGCAGTGAGTAGGGAACTGAATGGGGTAAAACAGCAACAAAGAGAAGGGATGGAACCGGTTGAATCAGCGGGAATGAGCGATCTCGAGCTAGCCACTAATGGGGAGAACATAGTTGAAGTAACAAAGAACACATACCTTGAGATTCATTCAAGGTATGGTCCTCTCTATGATGTTGATTTTGATGCATAGTAAAATGTTGTTTTGGAATGTGAGGGGACTAAATAAACAGAATAAGCAGAGAGATTGTAGAAGATTTTATTTAGAAAATAAGGTGGGGCTGGCAGGTTTGCTGGAAACGAAAGTGAAAGTAGATAAAGAAAATGAGAGGTTGGATGGTCTTGACTTGGGATGGAATTTGATTACGAACTGCTCAGTTGCGGGCACAGGGAGGATATGGTTATGATGGAAATCATATTTGTATGATATTTCGGTACTAAATATTGGTGATCAATGGATAGATTGTGTATGCAAAAATAAAGAGCTCGGTCTGGAATTCTACTTAGAATCTGCAGATCATCAGGACATGCCTTGGATAGTAATCGGTGATTTTAACAGTCCACTGAATTTAGGTGATCGCTCAGGAGGGGATGATGTTGGGCTAGCAGAGGTGGAAAAATTCACGGAAACCGTTGATAAGACCTGTTTACTGGAGCTGAAAACTACAGGTCCTTTCTACACATGGGATAATAAGCGCGAGGAGGGAAGAATTTTCAGCAGAATTGACAGAGCTATGGTAAATGAAAAATGGATTGAGAAGTGGGTGGAGGCTTCATGCGAGGTAAAGCCTAGTAATATCTCAGACCATTTGCCGTAGTTAATTCATATGGAGAAACCGAGGTGCATTAATGTCAAAAGACTGTTTAAGTTCTATAACACATGGGTGAAATCGGCACAATTCTTAGAGCTAGTGGAGCGAAACTGGAGATTGCACAGACAAGACAACCTTACAGATATTTTTTCAGCTCTACAGAAATTACAAATTGCCCTAAAAAAGTTGAATAAGAGGAAGTTTTCGGACATCCGAAAACGAGCGGAGGAGGCAAAAGTGAAGTGGGAAAAGCAGTTCAGCATACTACAAACAAATGTATTGGATAGAACACTACAGGAGAGGGAAGCATTGGCACGAAAGGTATCATTGGAAGCAGCTGAAACGGAATTTAGTTTTCTTCAACAGAGATCTAAAGAAAAATGGATGCATGATGGAGATAGACCTACAAGAGCTTTCTATGCAATTATGAAGAAGAGGAAGTATCGAAATCATTTTGTCAGCCTGAAAGTGGGAGGTGAGAGAGTTGAAGGTCGAGAAGCATTTGCTGGATTTCTATGGAGACAGAATGGGGAAAACAGTGGTTACAGAAATGAATATAGACCCGGAAGTAGCAGTAGAAGGGAGGTTTCTTACTGTAGAGCAACAAATACCACTTATACAACCAATAACAGATGACGAAATATGGAGAGCACTGAAAAGCATTGATAATAATAAAAGCCCTGGGGTGGATGGTTATTCGAGCATGTTCTTCAAAAAATAGTGGGATATTGTTGGAGATGGCATTAAAAGAGGCATACAGGGATTCTTTCAGGGAGATGAAGTACCAAAGGAATTTAGCAGAGCCGTGCTAACACTAATCCTGAAAGTTTAAAACCCCCAAACTACTGGAGATTACAGACTGATATCTTGCTGCCTGGTCCTGTATAAAGTAGTCACTAAGATCATGAGCAACAGGCTGAGTGAGGTGCTGCCCTATGTAATTAATGGGAACCAGGGAGCCTTTGTGAAAGGAAGAAGAATATCACACAATATTCTTCTTACTCAGGAAATATTGACTGGGTACAAGAAAAAAGGATATATTCCGAGTTGTATGATAAAGATTGACATCCAGAAAGCTTTTGATAGCATAAGCTGGGAGTTTCTATTCAAATGGATGGAAGTGTTGAAGTTTCTTGGATTGTTCATCACATGGATTAAAAGGTGTGTTGAGGATACAACTTATTGTTTCTCTTTGAACGGAGCATACACTGGATATTTTAAAGGGAGAAGCGGGGTAAAGCAAGGAGATCCGATTTCACCGTTGTTGTTTTTGATTGGGATGAAATATCTATCGAGACAACTTAATCTGGCAATAAAGAAGAAAACAATAGAATTCCACCAAAGAAGCTTGAAGGGGGGGAATTCATAGCTTAATGTTTGCGGATGATCTCCTAACATTTTGCATGGCGAGCAAATATTCAATGGAAGGAGTTAAAAAAGTGTTACAAAATTTCAGAAAGGGGATTATCCGGGGCAGAGGTGCTAAAAACCGGTTACCCAACCTTGGCCCATGACACTATCTAAGGATTTGACAGGCTGGATCAGGATTATGGCCCTAGTATGAAACTTGTACATATGTCGTAGGTACCGCACTGATTACATTTGATATTTTAGAGGTGTTGGGCTGCTGGTGTAAAAACCAGTTACCCAACTTGGCCCATGACACTATCTAAGGACATGACGGGCTGGACTGAATGAGAGCATAATGACTCGGATCAGATTGCATATGGCTTATTTGACTTCTCTGTGGGGATTACTCCGGGACAAACTTGTGTCTTGACATGTCAATTCGCAGATATGCTACGGAGGACATTTCCTCTATCCATAAGAACAGGGAAAAAGATAAAGGAAAGTTGAAGACATTTAAGCTTCTAAAGTGGAAGCGGATCTAGTAAGATATGCATGGACATGAAAATCCTAGCAATAACTTGATGAACTTGTTATGATCACTGCCACTGTACCTTCTGTGGCTGTAGAATAGTTGTTTCGATTTTTTGTCACATTTGTTAAATGTTGGCTTAGAGTGATGGTCAAACAGTTGTATGAACTTTTTTGAGCGATTAATAGAAGAAAATTTCACATCAAAAAAAATTAAAATTTATGATAAGGTAAATTAGGAGGGGTACTTTCGGCTTAAACAAATTAATGAGATAGATGTGAACCAGAGGTAATAACAACTATATTTAGTCAATCCTCCAATTTTGCAATCATTTCATGGGTCATCTCATTAAACGTTCTTTGCATCTCCCCTCAAAGGAAATAAGAGATTTACTAGGTCACTTTTACAACATCAAAACATTATAAAAATTTATCTAACATAACACAAGTTAACTAATCAAAGATTAGTATGTGATCAGTTCCCAGTCAATTTCATTAGACGTTATTTGCATCTCCCCACGGAGGCACTGAGAGATTTTCTAGGTTGTCATGTTACAGATAAGCAACGATTAACTAGCCCGCTCGGTCTACAAATTTGATATACAAATGTGATGTTTGCATCGGAACTTTGATAGTGCGGGTTTTATCTGTGAAGCTAAAACGGTTCAAGTCAAGATAGTATCTATTTTTTAAAGTTAAGTTTAGTCATGTCACAGATAAGCAATGATTAACTAGCCCGCTCGGTCTACAAATTTGATATACAAATATGATGTTTGCATCGGAATTTTGATAGTGCAAGTTTTATCTATGTAGCTAAAACGGTTCAAGTCAAGCTAGTATCTATTTTCCAAAGTTAATTTTAGTATAAAAAATAAAATAATTGTAATTTAACCCCAAAAGTTTTAGTTTGAACCTTGAGACCTTGAACCTTGAGACCTTGTCTTACCAATCATGTGGCTGCCACACAAGAAACTTTTTTAAAACAAATTAATGGGCAATTTATGAAATTACTTACTATCTTAGTTCAAAGGTTTGCTAGTATATATTCACAAATTCTAATATGGACAAATTACTAAAGTTTGGGTGAGAGATTCCTCATTGAAAATGTATATTTACACAAAGTCAAAAATGTATATTTACACAAAGTCAGTATAAATAAATTAAACATCATTTCAACTATGGTTTTTTAAGATGAAAATGAAGTATCAAAATTAAGACTTTGTATTATTTTTGAATTTGAACTATGGTTTTTTAGATGAAACAACCAAGGCGGGAGGATATTGTAAGTTAAATCTTCAAACCAACAATCATAAAATAAAGTACATAGAATACGGTGAAGTGTGTAACAATCAAACTCTAATCTTCTCCGTATTTGAGTCTAGAGTAGCCTATCAAGAGACTAAAAACTAGTACTCCCTCCGTCTCACCCAAAGCTGCACAGTTGACAGTCTTCAATGATTGTGTTTGACCATTAATGCCTTTAAGTACATATAGAAATAATATGTAAAAATTTACTTTTAAAAAATATATGTTATAATGAATCTATTGGTATCTCATATAATAATTTAATCATTTATATATTAACCTATTATTACAGTCAAAATTTTCTAAGTTTGACTCTGAAAAGTCAACTGTGCATCTTGAGGTGAGACAGAGGGAGTAAACAATTTAAGAAAAACACTAAAGGGGAGAAAGAAAAATAAGATAGTAGTCATAACCAACTATACATCAAACTAAAATTTTGATCAACTGGCTTTTAAAATGAGAAACTAAATTATCAAAATAACATATCGAAATTATCAGCTTTTTTACGATCCACGTTTTTTTTTGGGTAGAAACCACCATTGGTGGAGGGATGTATATAGGCTTCCCCATGCCATAGAAATGACTGATACAAGAAATAAAAGGAATACACAAAACTGCATCAAAAGATAGCAGATAAAAGGAGGTCCTAGAGATTTCCATATGTGTAGAGTTCATAGAAAGCTCTACACGAAGCTGAGCAAGCTTCCAAAAAGAATGATCATTCTATACAAACTATAGGCTACCAGATGAGAGGCTTTTAGAGAAGTGATCTGCAAATCCACTTGCTTGTTAGAGAATCCAAAGCGCGAGGCAACTTAGACTCAAGTCAGCCGATGGAAAAGACCAAATCTCAACAAGCACTCCCAGTTGTGAAAGCAGGAAAGAAGCACCCTGGATTGTCATGATGGTGCAGCTCAGAGGTTCCATTCAGGAGAAGGATGATCCAGTAACTGGATTGTATAATCTGTTTTGCGCCACATCCAGTGAACCTGCAAAAAAAGAACATTTCAATCAGTAGCATCCAATCTTGAAATCCTCAGGGATGGTGTACCCATTTGATCAAGTCTTATCATTCCTTGGATCCTATCTGGGAGAGAGTTAAAAGTAAAAGCTCTATCATGTTGAGATTCTAGACAAAGCTTAGCTATGGCATCAGCTGGCATATTAGCTTCTCTGTGAACATGATGTAATGTGCATGTGTAAATAAGCTGGTGGATTGAATCAGCCAAGTGAAACAATTTCCAGTGAGCAGTAATGGGGTTGAGCACAAAAGATATAGCAGAAAGACAGTCTGATTCCATGATAGTTGGAACAATAAAGGAGGCTGAAAAGTTTAAAGCAAATTGTATAGCTTTCATCTCTGCCTGTAAGGGAGAATCAGCATCAATAAAAGCACTGTTGGCAGAGATGAAGCAGCCTCTATTATCTCTAATAATCAGACTAATACCAGCATGGTTAGAAGAACTGGACCAAGCAGCATCAACATTGATTTTTAAACCATAGAAATGTTTTGACCATGCAATTTTGAAAATCCTTGGCCTGGGTGGCCTTTTAATCAATGGTAAAAAACTATGATTTGCTATCTCAGTGTCAAAAGGTGAGGATATATAGAAAGGTTTGGCACAGAAATTTAGAAATATCAACTCTTTGATCTGTTTCAATACCAGGGAAGGCCTAGCAGAGATATTATCATAGAGCCATTTATTCCTAGTTTTCCAAAGTATCCAGCATGTTATTGAAGGAGAAATTCTAATGATTAAATTGTGTAATGCACTCAGACCAGAATATGTAAGGTAAAAAGACAACCTCTCCCAGATAGATGAAAAATGTCTATCAGTAATTCCCATGAAAACATGAATATGTTCCCAAATCTTAAGAGTAAAGTCACGGGAATTAAAGTAGTGATCCAGTGAATCCTCATTACAGCACATTGGGCACTTAGATGGCAAAGCTATGTGAAAGGATTTCAAGATATTATCAAATGGAAGTAAAGAGTTAATCATCTTCCACATAAACACAGAGACTTTCCTTTCAATTCTAGAATTCCAGAGATGATGAATAGATGCAATATTACCCCTTATTTCTCTAAGCTTGAGATAAGTTGATCTGAAGGAAAAGGTTCCTTTAATGTCAGGCTTCCAAATCAGTCTATCTTCTCTGTGAGAAGATAACTGTGCAACCTGTAAAAGAGAGGTTAAATTAGTTGGGAGAATGGAAGATAGTTGTTGCATAAATAGATTTCTATCATTAATGAAAGATGCAACAGAGCTATCCAGAGAAATATCAGTGAGAGAAGGATCACATATATCAATTAGGGGTCCAGTATCCAACCAGTTAGAGTTCCAAAAGTTACAGTCACCCTTTCCAATTATAACTCTACTGTTGGATTCAGCCCATGGACTAATCCTACATATCCTTTTCCAGTTGGGGGATGTTTGATATGAAGTAGGAAGAGAAGCCATTAATTGAGTCCACAGGGCTTCTGCCATTTGATATTTCCACCAAAGTTTAGCAGAGCATGTTTGTATAATTGTGTGAATTGATCTAAAACCTAAACCATTTTGGGAAATAGGGAAGCAAAGATCATCCCATTTTTTCCAAGATTTTTTAGGTTTGAGGTCAGTTTCACCCCAAAAGAAAATACTAAGTTTTCTTTTAATCTTTTTTATAACTTGCTTTGGTGGAATACAAACTGACCAGATATGTTGAGGCAGAGTGATAGTACCGGCCCAGAGCCCTGCTGGGCCAGGAAAAGGGCCCGCGGCCCAGAACTAACAAGAGAGGAACCTTTCCCGGTTAGAGACATGTCCGGACAAGAAAGAGGACAGATGATGACAAGGGAGGTGGTCCTGCGGCTCATCTTCAAAGCAGGCAAAGCTCAGCTATAAATACTAGCCTTAAACAGTGAACAAGGTAGGTGACTTATATCTCTCTACTTTATATTGAGAGCACCTTCCGTACGTTTACCTTCTCCGCTATCCTCATCTCATCATCACGCCTGAGCTTCCTCCCCGGGACGCCTCCCGGGTACTGTTTTGCAGGATTGTGACGGGCTGATCAACAAGGAGAGCCGGATAGCGTATAATCCTGGAGACGGACGGATTTTGGAAGCATCAATTGGCACGCCCGGTGGGATATTTCCACCTTCGCATGATGGAGTCGCCAAGGAGAGGGCGCGGGCGCCCGAAGAAGAACGCGGCACCTTCAGGGGGTGGTTCTCTTCCACCCCCGGGAGATGATGTGACCCTGAGGCAGTTGCAGGAGGAGGCTAGACACCAGCGGGAGCTAGGGGTACCGCAGGATGGCCACGTGGAAACTG
Source organism: Cruciata laevipes (assembly GCA_963678965.1). Taxonomy (NCBI): domain Eukaryota; kingdom Viridiplantae; phylum Streptophyta; class Magnoliopsida; order Gentianales; family Rubiaceae; genus Cruciata; species Cruciata laevipes. The sequence continues at coordinate 22,186,302 of OY787637.1, forward strand.
CCTCCGACGAAGCCGACTCGGAAAGAGAGTACCAGGAGGAGCAAGGACCAAGGCCCGCCGGGGGAGGTAGTCCCCGGGCCCAGGGGCCTGAAGCCCGGGAGGAGGGGCAATCCTTAGCCGAGGCGGAAGAATTGGAGGCGTTGGAGTTCATAAGAGCCAACAAGGAGTTGTACCGCCAGTGGGTACTCTCTACCTGGGGGAGACCCGGCAGGACCTCTGCGGGGGTACCAAAGAGAGGTTATTGACCTGGACGGAGTCGTTCAACCGCCAAGGATACAGGGGCGTGTGAACTCTTCCACCGTCCCACCTTCTTTCCCTCCGAGTCTCGGGGTCGGAGGGGGAGTGGCTACGGGACAACAATCGAATATGGTTCCACACGCTCCACCCTATTACCCGCGTTCCAGTTGGGGGGCGGGACAAATTGGGTATGCCCTGCCAGCCATGCCGGTGGAGTCGTTGGGTTATCAGGCCCTTGGAACCCAGGGGAACCCGATCCAGTATTCCATGCCCATGCATGGATCAATGGGGATGAACTACGGTTACCCGGAGAGATACTATCGGGAGGACGATAGGATGCGGGGCTATCAGGTGGCGCAGCAGGACCCCAACTCTTTGGAGGCTCGACTAGACAAATTGGTAGGAAGAAACGGGGCTAAACCTACCTCCCCTTGGGTCCCTCGAGTGCTTGCGTACCCATGGCCGCCGGGCCTCCGGACCCCGGAGGGAATCCCAACATACAATGGAGAGACAGACCCGGAAGAGTTTGTCAGGACGTACCAGAACCTAATGGTGTCGAGGGACTTCCCGAAGGAATTGAGATGCAAGTTGGTGGGCTGTTACCTGAGAGGAAACTGTCTTTCGTGGTTTGATTCCTTACCCCGAGAAAGCCTCAGAGATTATTACGATTTCTCTAAGGCTTTACTGTTCAGATACGTCGGGTTAAAGAAGGAAGGAAAACAGCTGACTGAGCTTCTGGCCACCCGGCAGAAGGCTGCGGAAGGGTCAATGGAATACTATCGAAGGTACATGGACGACAGCATGAAGGTCGTCGATAGGCAGCAGCAGGAGAAGGCGGTGATTAGTGGGTTTATAAATGGCCTGAGGGATATGGCGTTGTTCCAGAAGTTGATGGAAAACATCCCGGAAACCTTTCACAGCCTACAGATGGCGGTGCAACTGTACTGTGCGGTTAATGATGGCACGCGAAAGAGAAAAGAAGAATCCGGGGGATTCCTCCCGGATAAGATGGAAAGAAGGAGGACGGTTGGCCCAAGTAGAAGGGACCCTGCTCCCGCGCCGGTAAACCGGGCAAGAGCGGACAGTTTCACCCCGCTCAGCAAATCCCGAACGGAGATCCATGCTATCCATAAGGATTTGTTCCCGGATCCGTTGCCCATCCAAGGGACCCCGTCTAGGGAAAATGCGGACAAATGGTGCGCCTATCACAAGTGTTATGGGCATTCGACAGAGGGGTGTAGGATGCTGAGGAACGAGATAGAAAAATTAATAGAGCGGGGACAGCTAAGAGATTGTGTGGCGATGGAAGCAAAGAAGGAGAACCCCCGGGACCAGCCCCAGGACCAGCCCCGGAGGAGGTGGAGGCCTAACCCGGGGAGAGGAAACGGGAGAAATCAAGGCAACCAAGGCAACAGGGCCCCGGGGAGGCCTGCCATAGCTGCCGCACCAGTCCAAGCAGTGGAGCCTGCACCAGTACCCAACAGGATGATCAACGTGATAAGTGGAGAGATCGGAGAAGCATGCCAGTCAGTCTCCGCTATCCGGGCCCGGACGCGATATGTTCCCCCGGGGGAGATTCAGGGAAAAAGATTTTTCCCCGAGGAGGCTCTCACTTTCTCTGAAGCGGATGCAGTCCCGCCTCAAATACCCCATTCTGACCCAATGGTGGTAACAGCGGAGATTGAAGGTTTCTTGATCAAGAGGGTGTTCGTAGATGACGGGAGCAGTGTGGAGATCATGTTCGCTTCCTGCTTCGATCAATTGGGAATTGGGAGACAGAACTTGAAACCTCCTTCATCTCCCTTGTCAGGATTCACTGGCAAAACTGAAGTCCCCCTAGGAGTTATCCCCCTCGCAGTATGTATGGTGGATGAGAAGGATCGGAGCAAGAGGGTCTCAGTGATGTGCAACTTTGCGGTTATTGATGCACCCTCGCCATATAATGTAATCATAGGAAGACCATGGCTGACCCAAGCCCGGGCAGCGAGTTGTCCGTATCTGCTGACGATGAAGTTCCCCACCGCGCAAGGTGTGGCGGTCGTGCGGGGAAGTCAAGCAATAGCAAGAAGTTGCATGGTGACGGCGGTTCGGGACGCAAAGAAAGCAGTAGGGGCGGTACATGGAGAAGTTCCCCGGCAAGAGTTGGAGGAAATGCAGGTAGCGGACAAAGGGACGGTCACGGTGGGAAAAGACTTCCCGGATGAAGTAAAAGGCGCACTGAAGGAACTCTTGGCCAGGTATCAGGGAGTATTCTCATGGAGCCCGGAGGACATGGTGGGGGTGTTGCCAGAGTTGGGGGTACATAAGCTGAACATAAGCCCGACAACAAAACCAATCAGGCAGAAGAAAAGACCTGTAGCCCCGGAAAGAGCGGAATTTATAAAGAATGAAGTAAAGAAGTTGGAGAAAGCCGGGGTGGTCGAGGAAATCATCTACCCGGAGTGGATAGCTAACCCGGTCTTAGTAAAGAAGCACGATGGAAGCTGGCGCATGTGTATCGACTTTACGGATTTGAATTAATGTTGCCCCAAAGACAGCTATCCTCTCCCAAACTTGGACCGGCTGGCAGAGGCTATCGCGGGGTACTCGGTGCTGGCCTTCTTCGATGCACATAAAGGGTATCACCAAGTGCAGATGGATGAGGCGGACAAAGCGAAAACCTCCTTCATCACCGATTTCGGAACCTTCTGCTACAAGAAAATGCCTTTTGGGCTGAAGAACGCCGGGGCTACGTACCAGAGAATGGTGGTGGTGGACAAACTATTCAAGGACCAAGTGGGACGGAACATGGAGGTGTATGTCGACGACATGGTGGTCAAAAGCAGGGCTTACGGAGCTTTCCTGAATGACCTGGAGGAGATGTTTGAAAAGCTAGAACGGAGCAATCTAAAGCTGAACCCCTCCAAAAGCACCATGGGAGTGGGTGCGGGGAAGTTCTTGGGTTTCATGGTGTCAAGTCGGGGAATCGATGTTAACCCGGAGAAGGTAGAGGCCATAGCTAAGATGACCTCCCCCAGGTCGGTGAAAGAAGTACAGCGGTTGACAGGGTCTCTCGCGGCTCTCAGTCGATTCCTATCAAAGGGGGCAGATAGGCAGCTGCCCTTCTTCAACATTCTCAGGAGGGCCAAGGCGTTTGAGTGGTCCGGAGAATGCGAGAAGGCGTTCCAAAATCTGAAAGAGCACCTCCAACAGTTGCCAACTTTAAAGAAGCCACTCTCGGGGGAGGAGCTCTTACTATACATAGCAGCGTCCCGGGAAGCTGTAAGTGCCGTGCTAATCAAAGAAGAGGAGGGAAAGCAGCACCCAATCTATTTTGTTAGCCGGGCGCTTCGGGGGGCAGAAACTCGGTACACTGACTTGGAGCAGTTGGTTCTGGCACTGGTGCATGCTTCAAGGAGGCTTAAACCCTACTTTCAGGGCCATCCCATAGTGGTCCTTACCAACTACCTGCTAAGACAAGTCATGTTCAAGCCGGAGGCATCAGGGAGAATGATGAAATGGGCTATAGAGCTGGGAGAGTATGAAATACGGTATGAGCCAAGAAGGGCTATCAAGGGCCAGGCCCTAGCGGACTTCTTGTTGGAATCAGAAGTAAGGATAAACGAGGAACACGAGACGCCTAACACTCCGGAGAACATGATTAAGGCTGAGACAGACCCGGCCTGGAAGTTATATGTGGACGGATCGGCACATTCCGGGGGCAGTGGAGCGGGATTACTGTTAGTCAACCCGGAAGGGAAGAAGTATCCCTACGCTGTTCAATTCACTTTCAAAACAACCAACAATGAAGCAGAGTACGAAGCTTTGATCGCGGGATTAAGGTTGGCAAAGGAGATGGACATCAAAACTCTCACCGCACACAGTGATTCCCAGATTGTGGTGCAGCAGGTAAAGGGAGAGTATGAAGCCCGGGAAAGGAGCCTACAAAAGTACTTGGAAGCGGTGAAGCCTCTGGTAGCCGGGTTTAAAACCTTCAACTTGGTTCAAGTTCCCCGGGAGAAGAACAGTAAAGCAGATGTTTTGAGCAAGTTGGCTTCCTCAGAATTGAAAACTGAGCCCGACCAAAAGTTGTACTTAGAGGTATTAGGAAGAAGGAGTTACCAGGAGAACGATCAAGTAATGCTGGTGAACGAGGAAGAATCCTGGATCACACCCATGCGGGCGTACCTAGAAGAAGGAACCACCCCGGAAGATAAGGCTCAGGCCCGGAAGCTAAGAGTTAAGGCGCCTAAGTACATGATCCAGGGAGGGGAGCTGTACAAAAGAGGGTACCTCCAGCCTTTGCTAAAGTGTGTAGAAAGGTCGGAAGGCCGACACCTCATCCGGGAGGTGCACGAGGGATCTAATGGGAGCCACCAAGGGGCTCGCACTTTGGCCAAAAGGATCTTAAGGCTGGGGTATTACTGGCCGACGTTGTTCAAAGATGCGGAAGAACACGTGCAGAAGTGCTTGGCATGCCAGACATTTGCCCCACTAATCCATGTTCCCCGGGAGGAGTTAATCGGAGTCATAGGAGCTTGGCCGTTCAGTAGATGGGGAATTGACTTGGTGGGACCATTCCCAACAGCCCCGGGAGGAGCCAAGTACTTTATTGTGGCAATCGATTACTTCAGCAAATGGGTGGAAGCTGAACCGCTCACCAACATACGGGGACTAACCTGTGTTAAGTTTTGCTGGAAGAACATCATTTGTCGATTCAGCATCCCAAAGACTATAGTCACAGACAATGGGGCGCAGTTCAAGAATGATCCTTTCAAATCATGGTGTGTCAAGTACGGTATAGAGCAGAGATTGACGTCCGTGTACCACCCTCAGGCGAATGGGCAAGTGGAAGTTACCAACCGTACCATCATCAAAGGATTAAAGACTCGCTTGGTAGGCGCGCGGGGAAATTGGATTTGGGAGCTGCCCAGTGTTCTTTGGGCCCACCGGACTACAGAAAGCTCGGCTACCGGGGAATCTCCATATGGTTTGGTGTACGGGTCGGAGGCAGTGATACCCGCGGAGATTGGGATCCCGAGCCCCCGGACTCAATACCAGCGCCCGGAAGAAGAAGACGATGGACGGCGCCTTGACTTGGACCTCCTGGAAGAAAAGCGAGAGAATGCGGCACTTCAGGAAGCCAAGGTGAAGGAGCGAGTAAAGAGATACTATGACAGAAGGGTGCGGAAAGAAGCTTTCATCCCAGGAGACTGGGTAATGAGGAGAAACGATAAAAGCCGCCAAACCCCGGAGGGCAAACTTGCACCCAACTGGGAAGGTCCATACAAGGTGAAGGAAGCATACCCGAGAGGGAGTTATGTGCTGGAGGACAAGCAGGGAAAGGAGATCCCCAGAAGATGGAATGTAGCTAATTTAAGAAGGTTTTACGGGAAGTAGAGTACCCCGCATCGCACCTTAGATACTAAGGCATGGATATGCCAGGCATGGATATGCCCCGCCCGGAAGCATGAATATGCCCGGAGAAATAACCCGACGTTTGGCCTCGTCCTGGGTTTAGAAAGGAAGATTTGTAAAACGGGACCCATGGGTAGCTCCCATTTGGGTGCCCCGCTAGAGTGGACCCGGAGCTTGGATGAAGCCCGGGGATCAAAGAATGTAATGATTACAGGAAAGAGTTAATGAAAAGGGTCTTTTCGAGAAACAATTTTTATTCAATCCTCTTTAAATTACAAATCGCATGAATATGCGGTCATACTCGTGATAGGACGATTACATAAGCATTTTACATACAAGTGTTCCTATCTATTTGCTACTAGACCCACTTGGGACCTGACCCGGAAGCACCCTCAGGGTTACCCGGGCGGAAACCCCCTCCGAAGAATTGAGAGGACAGGAGATCTTCGGCAAAACGGGCATCCGGGGCTTGATTCCACGCAAGCTCCTCTTCCAATTGCGTGGCGTCTTCTTCGTTCAATTCGGGGATAGGCACAACCACGGATCCCTCTGGAAGCGGCTCCGCCAGGTGCATTCTTCTTACCCCGGCAGAAGTGACGAACTTGTACTTAGGAAACATGACTGCTGCACTTTTACCCTTCTCTTCCCGGCTAATACGAGTACCCTCGGCGGTCTTAACCCCCTTTGTGGTGACTCCAGAGTCGGCAATCTCCCGGATGCGTCTTATCCGACGGGCCACCTCGTCCGGGTCAATGGATACAGTCATGTCCTCGTACCTTTCGTACGCCACATCCACCTCCACCCGGGCAGGGACTCGGCGAAGGCTAGAGGGATAGGGCTCAGCTTCTCCCGTGGCAATCTTATTATGCCATTCAACGACATCCAGATAGGCCTTATGATTAGGAGCTCCCTCACCAAACTTCTGCGGGTTAGCCTCCATGCGTTCCATCGTCCTGCGAACTCCGGCGGGAATGTCGGTAAGAGGAGACACCCCAACTAAGCCATTTTTGAGACCCAAAAGGTGGTAGGATAGCCGGGTGACTAGGAGAGCATCCTGGAGGACCCTATTCCTATGAGTAAGGGACCGATTCTCCTTCTCAAAGTCGCAGAGAAGCCGGTTCTGAGCGGAGCGGGTCTCCAAGGTCCTAAGTTTTTCCTGCGCTCGCTCTAGTTCGCCCCACACCATACCTAGCTCCTTGGCAGTACGATGATGAGAATCGTCCTGAAGGGCCTGCAACTCGGCGATGGTCTGATGGGAATTTAGGGCCTCCTGCATATGATCAGAAGCTAGGTCAAAGCAGTGATTCAGCGAGCCAAATTTGTTTTTAATAGCTTTAAGGAATGATACTAATGCCTGGATGGACCCGAACTCGTGAACAAACGCACACAATCCAGCCTCAGACATGGCCCGGATAGCTTGATCGCCTCCAAACCTCCAATGAGCAAGCTTCCTTTGAAGGAATGAACATTGGAGGCACCCAGCGCGGGGGAGAGAGAAGTAAGTCCCGGAAGAACAACTAGGATGAGGGAAAACAAAAGGCATGGATCCCCGCGGGAGATCTTCTTCCAAGTGGCGCTCAGACTACAAAAGATAGTAACTTCATCAAATTAAAAGGTAGAACTTATATTAATCAAAATGGGCACCAAGGCCAAGTTCTACATGTGCCTCCCGGGGAGGAAGATTACAAAAGACTTAAAACTACAAAAAAAAATAACAAACTAGAGTCTAGAGGAATACATTATCCTCGGTAGGGCCTCTTTCCCCCGGGGTAGCATGAGCTCCCTTCCACCTCCTCTCCAGTTCAGCTACGTCTGCGTCAGACCAGTTGGGACCGCAGTAAGCAGGGGCATCCACCTTTGGCTCGTCTTCCGGGCGCTCAGGAAATCCCACTTTCCGGATAGACTTCCGGGATTGATAGAGCAAGTCATCCTGCCTCCTTGGAAGCCCCACAACGTATTCACCCGTCCTCTCCTCAACGGCCTGATACCCAAAATTGTCAGGTATAGCGCAGAACTCGTGGTAATTTTCAGCCCAGTGAGGCGTTTCCGGGACCACCCCGTAGGCATTGAAGCACTCCGGGCCGGGGGATTCAGGGATAGCAGCCTCGTTGACCCCCGGAAGCTTGACCTTCTTAATGTCTGAGGCTGAAGGGGCCCGGGAACACATCTTCAGCGAATCCCACAACTGGGGTACCAGGTTCTCCAGGTTGGCCTCCTGGAGAGATCTCCAGCGGTAGTTGAGCTGATCGCTTGCCTTGGGACGATAGTAGGATGCTTGTGCTTCAAGGCGAGCAGGTCCCGGAAGCCAACCCCGCAGACTGCGATACATCTCATGGCAGGCGTCAGCACTGGCAGCGGCGGCGATGCCCTCTAGCCTCTTGTCAAAATCGGCAGAGTGGAGAACTTTTCGAACCACAGCGTCCAAGGCTTCGAGCTGGGCCTCTTTCTTTTCCTTCTTAAGAGAAGAATATTTCTTCTCTACTTCCGCCAGCTTCTTCTCTTTCTCAGAGAGCTTTTTCTCCCTTTCGGCTAGCTTCTTCTGAGATGCCTCCAGTCGGGCGGCCAGGTCATCCCGCTCGGCCAACTTCTCCCGGGCATCGAGGAGTTCCCTTTCCTTCTTAGCAAACAAACCCGCGCTATACTTAGAGTATGTCCGGTTGAGCGCGTCCGCCAGTTGAGAGTCCGCCAGGAGAGAGTCGGCGAAAGTGGTGGTCTACAAAATTCAAACAAAGATAAGATTATCCGGGAGGATGGAGGATAAAAGTAGTAATAAGCAACAAGGTTAGCGCACCTCTTCCCTCTGCTCAGGGATGGCTTGAGAGTTATCCCTTAAAGGAGAATTCGCAGGGGGAGGAGGAGGCGGCGGCGGGGTCGCAGTTTCCAACCTCTGACGGGAAGACGGAGGAGTTTCCTTGTCATTGGTTAAAGGCCGCTTAAAGCGGGAACCAGCCCCGCCGCTGTAAGTCGGGTGCTGGATGAAAGATTTCCTCCCCGGGGTAGGAGAGGACCCGGGGGCTTTTGGTTGGGAGGAAGGGCGTTGCTGACGGGTCCCTTGGGGAATGAACCCGGGGTTCTCGGCAGCCCCCACCCCGACCGGGGATGCCGCTTGCTGCTCGGCTGGAGTGACCAGCCCCCGATGAGGATTCCCCTGCTGACTGTTATCCCCGGAAGGCATCTCTTCGGGTGGCGTAGCGTCCGCGTGCAAAGTAGGCTGAACTGAAGTCAGGTAGAACAAAAAGAAAAGAGATCAGAATAAAACACACATACATGTATATGAAAATAAAGAATAAAGCCTTTAATAGGCACCTCCAGCCGGCCACACAGCGGAGACGGTTGGAAGGGAAAAGAGTTTTTCAGGGTATATCCCGCGGGGCCAATAATAGCTCGCGTTCCCCGTCTTAAAGAAAGCGTCCATGTCTAGGGGAGATAGACGGAGGAAGTTATGATCGTTGGTGAGGTCTGTTGAAAGGGAGGAAAGGGGTTTCTTGTCTTCAGGAACGAGGGAATCGTTCCAGGGGGGCATTGGATACACCCGGGAATCGCAGCGGAAGAAACCCTTCGCGAGGTACCCCTTGGCGGATCTGGGCTTACTCTTCATAAAGTCCTTCGTCCCGGAACGGATTACAAAAGAAAATACCCCCGGAAAGGACGCATGAGCGCGTCGAAGGGCATAAAAGGACCGGAAGAGAAGGAGAGAGGAGGTAACATTGCATCTAGCGCAATTAAGTAAGAAGCCCAGTACCAGTACAACCCCGTTGGGGTGTAGTTGGGCCGGGGCCATTCGATAAAAGTTGAAAATTTCTGAAAAAAGAGGAGGAAAAGGAAGGCTGAGCCCGTACTGGAAGTGAATCCGGGGGATGCAAGGCACTTCCCGCTCGGACATCCCCGGGGGAAGTTTTGATAATGATGCATCCAACGGAAAAGGGATAAAACAACGCCTAACTAAATCTAGAACATCCCTATCTAAGGAAGGGGGAGGTCCGGGGAGATTAAAAAACCGATGGCCAGAAGGCTTTACTCCGTGGGTAGGACCCCGGGGAGCATCATTGCCGACTTCCTCATCGAAGGCTTCCCCATCTGGATCCTCCCGGGGGAGATGGGAACGCCGGGTGGGGGATGAGCCCGCCCCATCTAAGGTAGACACACCCGGTCCGATTGGCTCCGGGGATGTGCTGAAGGTCTCAGAGGGGGTACTCGAAGAGGAACCCGGAGAAGGAATGGGGTGGGGGGCTCGGAAGTGAATTTCAAATTGGCTTTGAACCCCCTCGGTATCTAGGGAGGAAGTGGCAATGTGCGGGGAACTCATGATGAAAGAGGAACGGAAGAAGCAGAGGAGGAGGGTTAAAGCTTACTTGTTAAGGAAAAGCAGAGCGTCTGGAAACGATGTGAAGAAAGTAATTCAGTGAGGAGGGTTAGGCCCCTTATATAGGGAGGTGAATAGGAAACGTCGCCTTGAAAGAAGGAAAAGCAATGATAACACGGGAAACAAGGTACTGATTAATGCAGAAGGGAAAAGACGGCGTTGTCAGAAATCAATTATAGCATGGAGGGGCCCCACCAAAAGAAGTAGCAAAAAGAGGAGCATATAAGATCAGTCTCCCGCGTCAAGGAAACCCGGAAGACTGGTCTGGGGGGCTAGTGATAGTACCGGCCCAGAGCCCTGCTGGGCCAGGAAAAGGGTCCGCGGCCCAGAACTAACAAGAGAGGAACCTTTCCCGGTTAGAGACATGTCCGGACAAGAAAGAAGACAGATGATGACAAGGGAGGTGGTCCTGCGGCTCATCTTCAAAGCAGGCAAAGCTCAGCTATAAATACTAGCCTTAAACAGTGAACAAGGTAGGTGACTTATATCTCTCTACTTTATATTGAGAGCACCTTCCGTACGTTTACCTTCTCCGCTATCCCCATCTCATCATCACGCCGGAACTTCCTCCCCGGGACGCCTCCCGAAAACTGTTTTGCAGGATTGTGACGGGCTGATCAACAAGGAGACCCGGATAGCGTATAATCCCGGAGACGGACGGATTTTGGCAGCATCACAGAGCATATATACAGGAATTAATCAAAGTAATCTTACCACCAGTGGATAACCATTTGTTCTTCCAGTTGAATAATTTCTGATCAATGATTTCAAGTAAAGGCTGGAAGTGAGAGTTAAGAGCTTTACCTTTGTAGATGGGGACTCCTAGATATTTAAAGGGAAAGCTACCTAATTTCATCTCCAATGTCCTCCTAATAGAGGTGATTTGACTGGCAGAGGCATGTTTACTGATGAAGATATCACTTTTGTTATAGTTTATCTTGTGACCAGAAACATCTTCAAATTTAGCAAGGAAAGCTTTGAATCTGGTCAAGGTTAAACTGTTTGCATTTAAAAAGACTACTGTATCATCAACATAACTTAAATGAGAAACATGCATGGCATTGGCAGGAAGATCAAAATAATGCAGTTTACCATTTTCAAAGCCAAATGCTAAACTTCTGGTGAAGGACTCAGAGAAAATATTAAAGAGGAAAGGAGAAAGGGGGTCACCCTGCTTAATACCTCTTGTTGACTGAAAGAAACCAACAGGCTTACCATTAATGAGTACAGAGAACCAAGCTTGAGAGAGATTCTGCATTATAGAATAAATGAACTGTCCATGGAATCCAAATTTCATAAGCACAGCTTGTAGGAACTTCCATTTAACTCTATCAAATGCCTTCTGAAGGTCCAATTTAATGATGCAGTTAGGATTTCTATTTTTCCTATTAAGAAATCTAACCATTTCCTGTAGAAAGATGACATTATCAGAAATGTCTCTTCCTTTCATAAATGCAGATTGGTGAGGTGAAATGATTTTCGACATTAAAGGTTTTAATCCACATGACCGTTCACATCTAAATGAAAATAACATGAACCAATTTGAAACTATAATAAAAATATATATATATATATATTAATTAACAAAAATACTTGAATGAATGATAACATGCAAATAAAACTTCAAATCACATGCACGAATTATCATCATTCTTTTAATTCATGCAAATATATAAATGGAATACACAGTTAAAATCACACATATATAATTTCAAATAACATTATATATATAAAAAACTTCCATAACGGAATTATGGTGGGTTAATATTGATCAAACATGAATAAAGTTGAAACTCACGTTCTAATATAAATCCATGTAATTATATTTCATTGATTTTTCTCAACCACATTTACATATTTTAATATTTAAAGTTAAAAATGTTTTAACCTCTAAATAGTAAGGGGTGCTTGGTTGGGGGTTTGGGGGTGGGGAATGAGTTTGATTGCATAGTTGGGTGTTTGGTTGGGGAGATGAATGGTGGGAGCTACCTTCATTCCCAAAAGTGGGCAAGGGAGTAAACCCCTCAAAAATGTGGGGAATGAGTTTCATTACCCCTACATATGGTAAATTTTACTTTTATTATAAATCTAAAAAAATTTAAATACTAAAACAAGTCTAATATGTAAAAAATCTAATTTGTTGATTTTTTATTAATTATTTTGAAAAAATTTAAATGAATAATTAAAATAAAACAAAATATATCTACCAAACAACATCAATTACTTTGATTATAATGATTCCCTCTATAATCATTCACCACCATTATCATTCTCATTCTCATTCCCATTTCTCTCAAACAACGAAGCACCCCCTAACTGTGTGGGAAGAATTATCGCCAATATACACCCTGTATATTCAAATCAAAGATAAACCAATTAATCATTTCAAACTCAAAAGTCACCATCTACCGTTTTTGAATTCGGTAATTTTTTATTGAGTAAAAATTAATCGTAAGCATAATTTATACCATCCACAGGTCGCAAATACAACATGTAGCAGATCACGATCGACTACCGTCTGCCACGTATAAATTTACGTAACGTAGCGAGTTTTGTAACGTGTGTACACGTTAATAAAGTAATGCTACATCTGTTAATATATATATATATCAGTACCGCTGCTCTACAACCCACCAGCACAGTAAACCACATCCATTCCATTGCATTAACCAGTTAACCTCAAATACATAACCTATCATCTAGATACTATCAATCTCATCCACAATAGTGAAAAATCATCCACAATAGTGAAAAAAGTGTTTCAGAGAGTGAAAATGATGAATGCTATTGCAATTTGTCTTGTGCTTTCTTCCCTGGTGGCAGCCGGCGTCAGGTCACCTCCTCCTCCATCCCCTTCTCCTCCAACACCAGGGCATCCTTCTCCTCCGGTGCAAATCAAAGAAGACATGGTGCTTGTGAAAGAAGGTCACCGCCCCGTTGAGGTCGAGTATGCACATGATGGTGGTATCACAAAAGTCAAAATATCTCCCAAAGAAAAAGAGGTCCATGCAGATTCTTCATCAGCTTCCTCACAACAAGCTGATGAAAGCTGATGAGAAAATTGAGCACAAAGGGAGGGCCATGGAGCAGGTTTGCGATGCTTTCGGAAAATGCAAAGACAAGCTTGTTGGTGCTGTCGGAAGATCGCAAGAAGTCCTATCCGAGAAAGCTCACGACGACGTGAAGGACAAAGCGGGGGAGGTGCAAGGTGAGGCCAAGCACACGGTGGGAGAGACGCTCGTGACAACCAAGGGAAAGGCAGGCGAGGCTAAAGAGAAGGTGAAGGAAGCCGCCCACGGCACGAAGGAGAAGCTGAAACACTTCTCCACAGAAGCAATCGCAACCGCAGACACCCTTCAAAAAGACGTGAGGAGGAATTCAACCGAATACCTTCTGCCACTCCTCCCGGATTCCTTCCTGTGGGCTTCCTCGAGCTTGAACCTGTGGGGGCTGAGCCTGGCTTACGGCGTTGCCGTCTGGGTCACACAGTGGCGGAACTAGGAAATTTTTTTGGTGGGGGCTAATTTATAGTTTTGTAATTTCATAAATTTCGGTGGGTGCTAAATTGTGTTTTTTTTTTAAATTTGGTGTTAATTTAGAGTTAAAAAAAAAATTTAACACTGTAACTGTATTTTCTGGTGGGGGCTGAAGCCACCACCAGCCCCCACCTGCCTCCGCCCCTGGGGTCACATTTATATCGAGCTATATCACCGCCGACGCTTTGCCCAATCAGCAGTTTGCTGTTTTACAGAGCAAACTGCACACCGTCTACTTCAAGGTGGTGGCTTCTGGTATGAAAAAATTACTGTTTTGTGATGGAAAAAAAAAAATTGGAAAATTTTGGGGTGATTTTTTTTTGCTTTCTATTTGTAGGGGTTTCGCATTTGGCAAATGCGAAATAGTTGATAGTTCGCATTTGCCAAATGCGAACTAGCTATTTTTTTTTTTTTTAAACCAAAATTACACGTGTATAAAGCCACGTGTACGCGAATTACCCTTAATATTTAAAAAAAAAAAATCGCAAAAAAAAAAATTTGGCAAAATCAGATCTTGTTTCGCATTTGGAGATCGGGCGAAAAGTTGGACGGCCGGCGAATTCCAGCGGCGAGCAGGCGGAGACCGGTGCGGGGCGTGCGTCGAGCGGCGGGGGCGGGGATGAGCGGCTGCGGCGTGCGAGCGGCGGCGGGGCGTGCGAGCGGCGGAGGCGTGCGAGCGGCGGAGGCGTGCGAGCGGCGGAGGCGTGCGGCGAGCGGCGTTTGAGCGGCGGCGGTGTGCGGGCTGCGTGCGGCTCCGTTTCAGCGGCTGTTTCAGCGGCGGCGGCGGCGGCTTTTCAGCGGCGGACGGCGGCGGACGGCGGCGTTCCAGTTTACGGCGGGGTTTTTCATCGGCGGCGATTTCCAGGTAGTTTTGATTTGTCCCTTTTGTCATAGTACACAATGCAAATTATCAGGTTAATTGAATGCAAATTATCATAGTACACAATACAAATTATGCTTCTTAGTTGTGTGTTAAAATGGTGCAAAGTGGAACACTCTAGTATGTGTACATTTATTTCATTTACTTAAATGTGTTAATGATTTTTTGTTTTTAAAATGAAACATTTATTGAGATATTACAAATATTTTTAAATAGGTGTCTGAGTGCCTATATTACCATGGTTAATCCTGGACCACTATCCACGGAAGTGTTGTTCATGCATACCGAGCATCGTGCTAGGAAGGTATATGATGGTGTTCTTGATGAAACCCTCACAGTTAGGAGGTGTGACGGAGAGTTGTGGAGAATAGTTCATCGCTTGTCACCTGAGGTGTTACATTACATTAGGATGGCTGGTTTTTATGGTGTGTTAGGGTCTGGTCATATTAAAGTTGATCACTCCCTTATCACGGCCCTTGTGGAGCGTTGGCGTCCAGAGACACATACATTTCACTTTTCTATTGGCGAGACTACTGTCACGATGCAAGATGTGGGAGTGCTTTGGGGTTTGCCTTTAGATGGCCTTCCTGTGACAGGTACAGACACTACACATACATTAGAGGAGTGGCAACTCATGATTCATGACTTTTTGGGGTTCACACCGCCGGAACAATCCATTCAAAAGGGTCGAATTCTGTTGTCTACTCTAGCTGCACATCTTCATACACCAGTGATAGCCCCTAGATATACTCTTATTTTGTAGCATTTGAGAGTTGTTTTATATAGCATTTTGTGTAATTATATTAGACTTTTGGACCGAATCATTCATAGTGGTTTGAAATTGAAGACGTGCATTTCGATCTTGAATTGCACTTGCGATGGATTTGAATGATTTGAAGACCTTCTATGACCGTCCTGACCGCGTTTGATACATTGAAGAACCGGTCGTAGAAGTGGCGTGAAGGCACACTCTCGCGGGCCGCGAACCCTAGGTCGCGAACCGCGAGGGTGTGTGTTGCTGTTTTGACCATGCCGAGTTTCGCGCGGGCCGCGAAACTCCGGTCGCGAGCCGCGAAGACCGAGGCGCGCGGACCATGCCGAGACCGAGGCGCGCGGACCACGCCGAGACACGGGCGCGGACTACGCCGAGACACGGGCGCGGACTACGCCGAGACACGGGCGCGGACTACGCCGAGACACGGGCGCGGACTACGCCGAGACACGGGCGCGGACTACGCTGAGACACGGTCGCGGACTACGCCGAGACACGGGCGCGCGGGCGCGAGACTCCGGTCGCGGACTACGCCGAGACACGGGTGCGCGGGGCGCGAATCCTCGGCCGCGAACCGCGAGAACCAGGCTCGCGGTCCGCGAAGGATCCCGCGCGACCCGCGAAGCTGCCTGCAACTTGCATTTTGTTTAGCTTTAATTTTAATTATTTTGGACTATAAATAGAACTTATCCTCAATGTTTAGAGGTCGGTTTTGACAGAGCTCCCAATCCAAAAACATCCAATTTCTCTCTTTCCTTCCCTTTGATTTGATGAACAAACTAGGGGTGTAAATGAACTGAACCGTTCGTGAACAACTCGCGAACAACTCGGTCAAAGTTCGTTTTCGAACTCGGTTTGACCAGTTCGAACTCGAACTCGAGCTCGTTCGTTTATATACGAGCTCGAACTCGAGCTCATAAGAGCCAGCTCGATAGGCTCGTCGAGCAGCTCGAATAGAATTTTATATAGAATTTTTATATAAATTAATTAAATTTTATTCATTAATGCTTTTACGAGCTCGAACTAACTCGAGTTCGAGTTCGAACTCGATTTTTTATCGAGCTCACGAGTCGAGCTCGAACTTTCTAAAAGTCAGACGAATCGAGCTCGAACTAATATATATCAACTCGTACGAGCTCGAACTCGATCACGAACATGCAATACGATCTCGAACTCGAACTCGAACACAGGTCTGTTCGAGCTCGACTCGACTCGTTTACAGCCCTAGAACAAACATGTTTGTATTAATTAGGATTATTGTAGTAGGCTAAAAACCCATCTTGGGGGCATGTGATTAAACTTCTATTATGGGTTGAGAACTTGTTTGTGTAGCTTATGAATGTGTGATTTGCTATTGAATGATCATAATTTGTATGTGTATTTGATGCTTGAAATGGTTAGGAATGATTTCCTAGTTATAGATATGTGTTGGATATGTGTTAGACATTGCTTTTCCATGGTTGAAATGCTACCATTTCTTCTATGTAAAGGTAGTGAATTAGGAATCAAATACCAGTTGTTATCAATTGTATTTGTTCTTGAGATCATTCATTAGCATTGTATCTATGTCAAGTTTGTTACCAAATTGCATGGGTAGGTTTGAGAAACATCTAATTTGAAATGATATTGATGAATTGAACTAGTTGTTATCATCTAGTAAAGTTGTCAATGAAAGTTGTGAGGATGCTTTCATCTTTCATAGCTATGATTATAGATAGTTTCTCATGATAAACAATCATCATTCTCAAAGCAACATGTCATAGTTTGAGGAAGAACTCATGGTAGAAAGTTGAAATCACATGCACCCAAGACTTGCATTTTAGATAGTTAATCTTTAGTTAGATAATTGCATGATAATTTAGATTTTCATTTGTTTTGCATTGTAGTGTAGTTTATCTTAGTTGCTTTCTTTCGTAGTGTAATAAACCAAACTCAAAACCCCCCCTGTTTACCTTGCTTTCTATATAATATATATGTATGTGTTAACAATCTTTGCTAAAACACTAAACAAGATCCTTCTCCTTGTGGTTCGATCCCTACTTCCCACTATCTACTCTATAGTAGTTAGAAGTCGTAGGTGAATATAAATGTGTTTTGATTGAGTGGGATTCCCATTTACGACGTGGGGAAATCGCTTGTCAAAAATGGCGCCGCTGCCGGGGAGAAGGCATTTCTTGTTTTGTGTTTTATCTTAGATTTTATTGTTTACCTCCTTTGTTTTCTTTCTTTTCTTTGAAAGTGTATTGCTCGAGTTCTTTGCGTAAACGACACCTTGTAGTGTGTATTGCCTTAGAATCCTTGCACTATAATTTCAATCCTTTCTTTACTTTGTTTTCTTTGAAGTGTGTATTGCTTGGTTTCTTGGAGTAAACGACACCTTGTAGTGTGTATTACCCTAGAACCCTTGCACTACAATTTCAATATCTTTGTTTGTAGTTTTAATTTTAATTTACATATGGATAACCTCCCTTATAACTATTCAAGGGATAATGATAATTTTGCAAACTCGCGTGATGCATACAATTTTACTAATTTTTCCGAGTCTTGCAATTTTGATTTGAGAAATGAGCACTTTCAACATGAAATGCCCGTTGGTTCCTCATACCAAGGGTACCATGATGAGTGCTATAATGAGGAGGGAGTTGGATTCCAATATCAACAAGTTTATGATCCTTACTACGATTCTTATGAGCCGCAATGGAGTGGTCATTCGAATTCGAGGTTTGGATACCCACCGGAAAACCAACCCTATGAGCAACAAAATCTACCTCACCCACCTTTTGAATTGCCTCAAGAACAAGATGCGATGAATTATGAAGATAATTTACGCTTAGAAAATCTTGAGAGGCAATTGAATTTAATGTGGGAAGCGGTGAGGAGATTAGAAGCTCAATATTCCGAAGGAGAACCATCCCAAGTAGAACCTATTCCGAGTGCTTTGCACGAAGAAGAATTTGAAAGGGATGAGGAGTTGGTTGTTGGACAAAAAGAAGAAGAGAGGGAGGTGATCGAACTTGAGAACTTACCATCACCATTGCCACCCCTACCTCCACCTATTCAACCAAAATCACCAACTTCGGAAATCTTAGAGGAGCCAAGTAGGAAGCCAACTTACTCATACATGCTTCCAACCATCCATACTCCTTTAAGAACCTCACCTTACACTCCTCTACCTATGCTTTCTCAACCCCCCTTCACTTTTTTCTTAAAGGTGAAGGATTTCAAACTTTTGTTCTATGAATAACATTTGGGTCGTGTCGACGACGTTAAATAAATCGATTTTGATCGTTTGGAAATAACATTTCCACTAAACGATTCTTATTTTATTTTTATTTAGCTTTTATTGTGTTTATATAAAGTAAAAAAAAAAAAAAAAAAAAAATTTAAAATTTTATAGTTTCTTTGTATATTTCTTTGTATATTTCATTGTGTAGAATAAGGTGTGCAATGGAGCAAAAATGGAAAAGCTGAAGAAGCCATTCCTCGCGGTCCGCGAATTGATCGCGCGGACCGCGACCGAAGATTTTCGCGAGCCGCGAAAGGGAGCTCGCGGATCGCGCCTATGTCTCGCGGTCCGCGCATGAAGTCTCGCGACCCGCGAGGGAGGCCGGGATTTCTCGAAAATCCCTGGAACAAAAATGCCCATTTTCGCGGCCCGCGGTTTCATCGCGCGGACCGCGAAATTATGCTCGCGGTCCGCGGTTTCATCGCGCGGACCGCGCCGAGGTTTGCCGAGGATTTGCGCGCGGTGCGCGATTTCATCGCGCGCGCCGCGCGAAGGTTGCCGAGGTCTTCCGCGCGAGACCGACGTTTTGCGCGCGAGACCGAGGTTTCACCGCGCCGAGTTTTCACCATGCCGAGGTTTTGCGCGCGCACGACCGAGAATTTGCTCGCGGCCCGCGACGGGGGACGCGCGACCCGCGAACCATGCCGAGTTTTCTCGGAATTCCCTGCCACAAAATGGGCCATGTTCGCGACCCGCGACGGTTGCTCGCGACCCGCGACGGAGTCTCGCGGCCCGCCAATGGACGCTCGCGACTCGCGAGGTCACGGGGACTATTTCTTCACCTTTTCTTCTTCTATCTTTTTTCTCTTCCTTCTTCCCTATTCCCTCAAGCTCCCAAAGGCTTCAATTGACGGTACCCTACTCAATTTGTTCAAATTTTTTTGGGTGTTTTAGGGCTTGCCGCCAATAGAATTAAGTACATTTTGAAGGGCTTGCCGCCTTTAGTTACATACTGAACTTTTTGAATAGGGCTTGCCGCCATATAGCTACTTTAGTTGTGCTGGACGGTTATTGCATAGATTAAGCTAATATAGCTACACCCTTTCTTACACTATGATTTTCATTGATATATTTAAACATTGAGGGCAATGTTTAGACTAAGTGTGGGGGAGAGGTGTAGGACTTTTGTTGCTGATTTTGTTGCTAGTTTTATTACTGTATTCTTTAAAAAAAAAAAAAAAAAAAAAAAAAAAAAAAAAAAAACAGCCCGGATGGTCCCAAAAATACTAGAGGATCAGGTAAAAATGAGAGGCATGCCCGGATGGTTCCAAAAATACGAGAGAATCAGGCAAAAATGAGAGGCAAAAAAAAAAAAAAAAAAAAAAAAAAAAACATTTTCTTTTATCTTGTTTAAATATGTAAGCTCTCAAATGTTATGTGCTTAATTATTTAGAATATACACTTGGATCTTAATCGTTCTTTCTCGAGGACGAGAAAGGTTCAAGTGTGGGGGATTTTGATAGCCCCTAGATATACTCTTATTTTGTAGCATTTGAGAGTTGTTTTATATAGCATTTTGTGTAATTATATTAGACTTTTGGACCGAATCATTCATAGTGGTTTGAAATTGAAGACGTGCATTTCGATCTTGAATTGCACTTGTGATGGATTTGAATGATTTGAAGACCTTCTATGACCGTCCTGACCGCGTTTGATACATTGAAGAACCGGTCGTAGAAGTGGCGTGAAGGCACACTCTCGCGGGCCGCGAACCCTAGGTCGCGAACCGCGAGGGTGTGTGTTGCTGTTTTGACCATGCCGAGTTTCGCGCGGGCCGCGAAACTCCGGTCGCGAGCCGCGAAGACCGAGGCGCGCGGACCATGCCGAGACCGAGGCGCGCGGACCACGCCGAGACACGGGCGCGGACTACGCCGAGACACGGGCGCGGACTACGCCGAGACACGGGCGCGGACTACGCCGAGACACGGGCGCGGACTACGCCGAGACACGGGCGCGGACTACGCTGAGACACGGTCGCGGACTACGCCGAGACACGGGCGCGCGGGCGCGAGACTCCGGTCGCGGACTACGCCGAGACACGGGTGCGCGGGGCGCGAATCCTCGGCCGCGAACCGCGAGAACCAGGCTCGCGGTCCGCGAAGGATCCCGCGCGACCCGCGAAGCTGCCTGCAACTTGCATTTTGTTTAGCTTTAATTTTAATTATTTTGGACTATAAATAGAACTTATCCTCAATGTTTAGAGGTCGGTTTTGACAGAGCTCCCAATCCAAAAACATCCAATTTCTCTCTTTCCTTCCCTTTGATTTGATGAACAAACATGTTTGTATTAATTAGGATTATTGTAGTAGGCTAAAAACCCATCTTGGGGGCATGTGATTAAACTTCTATTATGGGTTGAGAACTTGTTTGTGTAGCTTATGAATGTGTGATTTGCTATTGAATGATCATAATTTGTATGTGTATTTGATGCTTGAAATGGTTAGGAATGATTTCCTAGTTATAGATATGTGTTGGATATGTGTTAGACATTGCTTTTCCATGGTTGAAATGCTACCATTTCTTCTATGTAAAGGTAGTGAATTAGGAATCAAATACCAGTTGTTATCAATTGTATTTGTTCTTGAGATCATTCATTAGCATTGTATCTATGTCAAGTTTGTTACCAAATTGCATGGGTAGGTTTGAGAAACATCTAATTTGAAATGATATTGATGAATTGAACTAGTTGTTATCATCTAGTAAAGTTGTCAATGAAAGTTGTGAGGATGCTTTCATCTTTCATAGCTATGATTATAGATAGTTTCTCATGATAAACAATCATCATTCTCAAAGCAACATGTTATAGTTTGAGGAAGAACTCATGGTAGAAAGTTGAAATCACATGCACCCAAGACTTGCATTTTAGATAGTTAATCTTTAGTTAGATAATTGCATGATAATTTAGATTTTCATTTGTTTTGCATTGTAGTGTAGTTTATCTTAGTTGCTTTCTTTCGTAGTGTAATAAACCAAACTCAAAACCCCCCTGTTTACCTTGCTTTCTATATAATATATATGTATGTGTTAACAATCTTTGCTAAAACACTAAACAAGATCCTTCTCCTTGTGGTTCGATCCCTACTTCCCACTATCTACTCTATAGTAGTTAGAAGTCGTAGGTGAATATAAATGTGTTTTGATTGAGTGGGATTCCCATTTACAAAATAAGAGTATATCTAGGGGCTATCAAAATACTATCTAGGGTCGTCGCCGTACCTCTCAAATATACAATTTATACTTCACTTACTACCTTTCCACACTATTAAGTGTACAATGGTAAGTAAGGTTCGTTCCACAGGGAAAAGGTTATTTCTATGTATATCTTGTAGAATATATATACATATACATATATAAAAGCAATGTAAACAAGGGGGGGTCCGCGCCCGTGTCTCGGCGTAGTCCGCGCCCGTGTCTCGGCGTAGTCCGCGCCCGTGTCTCGGCGTAGTCCGCGCCCGTGTCTCGGCGTAGTCCGCGCCCGTGTCTCGGCGTAGTCCGCGCCCGTGGCTCGGCGTGGTCCGCGCGCCTCGGTCTCGGCATGGTCCGCGCGCCTCGGTCTTCGCGGCTCGCGACCGGAGTTTCGCGGCCCGCGCGAAACTTGGCATGGTCAAAACAGCAACACACACCCTCGCGGTTCGCGACCTAGGGTTCGCGGCCCGCGAGAGTGTGCCTTCACGCCACTTCTACGACCGGTTCTTCAATGTATCAAACGCGGTCAGGACGGTCATAGAAGGTCTTCAAATCATTCAAATCCATCGCAAGTGCAATTCAAGATCGAAATGCACGTCTTCAATTTCAAACCACTATGAATGATTCGGTCCAAAAGTCTAATATAATTACACAAAATACTATATAAAACAACTCTCAAATGCTACAAAATAAGAGTATATCTAGGGGCTATCAAAATCCCCCACACTTGAACCTTTCTCGTCCTCGAGAAAGAACGATTAAGATCCAAGTGTATATTCTAAATAATTAAGCACATAACATTTGAGAGCTTACATATTTAAACAAGATAAAAGAAAATGTTTTTTTTTTTTTTTTTTTTTTTTTTGCCTCTCATTTTTGCCTGATTCTCTCGTATTTTTGGAACCATCCGGGCATGCCTCTCATTTTTACCTGATCCTCTAGTATTTTTGGGACCATCCGGGCTGTTTTTTTTTTTTTTTTTTTTTTTTTTTTTTTTTTAAAGAATACAGTAATAAAACTAGCAACAAAATCAGCAACAAAAGTCCTACACCTCTCCCCCACACTTAGTCTAAACATTGCCCTCAATGTTTAAATATATCAATGAAAATCATAGTGTAAGAAAGGGTGTAGCTATATTAGCTTAATCTATGCAATAACCGTCCAGCACAACTAAAGTAGCTATATGGCGGCAAGCCCTATTCAAAAAGTTCAGTATGTAACTAAAGGCGGCAAGCCCTTCAAAATGTACTTAATTCTATTGGCGGCAAGCCCTAAAACACCCAAAAAAAATTTGAACAAATTGAGTAGGGTACCGTCAATTGAAGCCTTTGGGAGCTTGAGGGAATAGGGAAAAAGGAAGAGAAAAAAGATAGAAGATTTTTGGCTAAGTATAGGCTCGATCCCTCGCGGATCGCGCGTTTTCTGTGGCGGGCCGCGAGCCTCGGTCGCGGGTCGCGAGACCCCGTCGCGTGACAGGCGAAAATGGCCCGTTTCGTTCCAGCGATTTCCGAGAAATCTCGGTCCTCGTCGCGGGTCGCGCGCCCTCCGTCGCGGGCCACGCGCCAGTCCGTCGCGGTCCGCGCGATGAATTCGCGGACCGCGCGCGAATCCTCGTCGCGGTGCGCGCAATGTCTCGTCGCGGGTCGCGCGCTGGAGCTCGGTCTCGGCGTGGTGCGTCTCGGCACGGTGAAACTTCGGCGCGCGCGACAAAATCTCGGTCGCGCGCGCAAAACCTCGGCGCGCCTTGCTCGGTAAACCTTCGCGGTCCGCGCGATGAAACCGCGGACCGCGAGCACAGTGTCGCGGTCCGCGCGATCAAGCCGCGGACCGCGAGACACCGTCGCGGCGCGCGCGATGAAATCGCGTGCCGCGCTCGGAAAAACGTCGCGGCCCGCGCGATGAAACCGCGGACCGCGTGCACAGTGTCGCGGTCCGCGCGATCAAGCCGCGGACCGCGAAAAACGTCGTTTTTGTGGCAGGGATTTCCAGGAAATCCAGCCTTGCTCGCGGATCGCGAGATTTCGGACGCGGACCGCGAGACACGGTCGCGGCTCGCGTGTTCTCGGCGCGGTCCGCGAAACCTTCGGTCGCGGTCCGCGCGATGAATTCGCGGACCGCGAGGAATGTCCCCTTGGTGTTTTCCGTTTTGCACCACTTCAAACCTATTTCTACAAAAACAACATAAAAACTAGCATAATGTTCGATTTACAAGCTTAATGAAATGTACATAGCAAATAAATATAAAGAAAGTAATGTTCCAAATGTTGAAATTGTTCGACGAAATGCTTTTTAAAGCATCAAAACTCATTTATTTAACATCGTCGGCACGATGTACCTCCATGGTAAAGGTCACTCGTAGGCTGGGTTGCCTAGATTCATGTCCTCTAGGATCTCCGATTTGAAACCCTCGTAATACGGTTTCAACCTTTGGCCGTTGACCTTGATGATTTTGGCATCCTCGCCGCTTTGGATCTCCACTGCTCCATGAGGGAAAACCTTCACAACTACAAACGGTCCAGTCCACCGAGAACGCAGTTTGCCTGGAAACAACCGAAGACGTGATTGAAATAGAAGAACTTTTTGACCTACCTCAAAAGTTTTCCTAATTATCATCTTGTCATGCCATGCCTTCGTCTTCTCCTTGTAAATGGCCGCGTTCTCATAGGACTCATTCCGGATTTCCTCAAGCTCTTGCAATTGAAGTTTCCTTTCATTCCCGGCCTCGTCCAAGTTCAAGTTGAACCTTGTGATTGCCCAATATGCTTTGTGTGCTAACTCCACCGGTAAATGACACGGCTTTCCAAAGACTAATCGGTATGGAGACATACCAATTGGAGTCTTATAAGCCGTCCTATATGCCCACAATCCATCATCCAACCGAGTACTCCAATCCTTGCGAGTCGGCCTAACCGTTTTCTCAAGGATGGACTTGATTTCCCTATTGGAAACTTCAGCTTGTCCATTCGTTTGTGGGTGATAGGCGGTGGAAGTTTTGTGATTTACCCCATATTTCTTCAACAATGCGGCAATGGTTCTATTGCAAAAGTGAGTGCCTCGATCACTAATCAAAGCTCGGGGTACCCCGAACCTAGAGAAGATGTGGGATTTGATGAACTCTGCAACCACTTTAGAATCATCAGTACGAGTGGGGATTGCTTCAACCCACTTGGACACATAATCAACCGCAAGCAAGATATATTTGAAACCAAAGGAAGTAGGGAAAGGTCCCATAAAATCCATTCCCCAAACATCAAAAAGTTCACAATATAGAGGACAATGTTGGGGCATTTCATTCCTAGAAGAGATGTTTCCTACTCTTTGGCATTTATCACAAGACTTGCAAAATGTGTATGCATCTTTATTTAAGCTAGGCCAATAGAAACCACAATCTAGCACTTTCCTAGCGGTTCGCCTAGCACCAAAGTGACCACCACATGCATACGAATGGCAAAAAGCAAGGATTGAGTTTGTTTCATTATTAGGAATGCATCTCCTAATCACTTGGTCGGCACAATGTTTCCATACATAGGGATCATCCCACACATAAAACCTAGCATCATGCTTTAGCTTATCCTTTTGTGCTTTTGTGAAGTGAGAAGGGCACTTACTTGTGACAAGGAAATTCACAAGGTTGGCATACCATGGAAGAGAAACACCAAGAGCAAATAATTGCTCGTCGGGGAACTCTTCGTGAAGATGCTCCTTCAATGCTTTGGCCCCAAACTCCTCATTGGGCACCAATCGGCTCAAATGGTCGGCCACTAGATTTTCAGCTCCTTTCTTGTCCTTGACCTCCAAGTCGAACTCGCTCAAGAGTAAGATCCATCGGAGCAACCTAGGCTTTGCTTCTTTCTTCGTCATCAAGTAACGAAGAGCTGCATGGTCAGTGAAAACAATGATCTTTGTACCAAGCAAATATGGCCTAAACTTTTCTAAAGAAAAGACTACCGCTAGCAATTCCTTTTCAGTTGTGGTGTAGTTCCTTTGAGCATCATTGAGAGTCATGGATGCATAATAGATGGCATGGGGAATTTTCCCCACCCTTTGACCTAGCACCGCACCAACGGCGTAGTCACTTGCATCACACATGATCTCAAATGGAAGGGACCAATTTGGAGGTTGTATAATAGGGGCCGACACTAGCATAGACTTTAAACAATCAAATGCCCTTTTACAACCTTCATCTACCACAAATTCCACATCCTTTTGCAACAATCTACATAAAGGGGAAGAAATTTTTGAAAAGTCTTTTATGAAACGGCGGTAGAAACCCGCGTGGCCAAGAAAAGACCTCACATCACGCACACAAGTAGGGTAAGGAAGAGATTGGATGATATCAATTTTTGCTTTGTCTACTTCAATACCCTTAGATGACACTTCATGCCCTAACACAATGCCCTTTTCTACCATAAAATGACATTTCTCAGAATTAAGCACAAGGTTTTTATCAATGCAAGTTTTTAGGACTAATGACAAATGAATTAAGCAATTGTCAAAAGAGTTTCCATGAACAGTAAAGTCATCCATGAAAACCTCTACAAACTTCTCAAGATATTCTGAAAAAATGCTAACCATACACCTTTGGAATGTGGCTGGCGCATTGCAAAGGCCAAAAGGCATGCGTCGATATGCAAAGGTGCCAAAGGGACATGTGAAGGTTGTCTTTTCTTGATCCTCTGGTGCAATGGCAACCTGAAAGTACCCTGAATAGCCATCAAGAAAACAATAGAAAGAGTGGCCTGCAAGCCGGTTAAGCATTTGATCAATAAATGGCAAAGGGAAATGGTCTTTCCTTGTTACCGCATTTAACCTTCGGTAATCAATGCAAACACGCCATCCATTTTGGACACGAGTGGGAATCAATTCGCCATGGCTATTCTCCACTACGGTCACTCCGGTTTTCTTTGGCACTACTTGCGTTGGGCTTACCCACTTACTATCAGAGATTGGATAGATCATTCCCGCGTCCAACAATTTAAGCACCTCGGCTTTTACTACCTCCATCATTGGAGGGTTCAAACGCCTTTGAGGTTGTCGGACGGGTTTAGCATCATCCTCCAATAGTATACGGTGCATGCAAGTACTTGGACTCATACCTTTGATGTCGGCAATGGTCCACCCAATGGCCTCCTTATGATCTTGGAGCACTTTCATCAACCTTTCCTCTTGTTCCTTGGTGAGCTTGTTGGAGATGATCACCGGCAATTTCTCACCACCACCAAGGAATGCATATTTTAGATTCTCGGGTAGTGGTTTCAACTCCACCACCGGAGGTTTATTGAAAGATGGTCGGTTGCCCGAGCCCTTCAATACCTCAAGGTCTAAAATTGGTGCATCAAGAGAAAGTTCCTCAAAGGTATCTAGCTCAAAAATGCTTTCCTTCAAGTTAGCACTCAAAGCATATGTATGAACATTACTTGTGTGTAAACTATTGGCTAAAGCATTTAACAAGGGATCATCAATATCATTTTCATAAACTTTTTGCACATAAGGCTCAATCACATCAATAGCATTGCAAGAAGTTTCCTCATCATCGTATTTCATTGCACCATAAATGTTGAACTCTATTTTATCCTCATCAAATTCCATGGTAAGCCTACCACTATGCACATCTATGATAGTTCTTGACGTTTTCAAAAATGGACGCCCTAACAAAATAGGGGTAGCGAATTTATCATGTTCCATGTCAAGAACGTAAAAATCGGCCGGGAACACCAACTTGTCAACTTTCACCAAGACATCTTCAACAATACCCTTAGGGTATGCATTAGAGCGGTCGGCAAGTTGGATCACCACGCCGGTTTTATGCAAAGTGCCAAGATTCAATGATTCATACAATGTATATGGAATGACATTTATGGATGCACCTAGATCTAGCATGGCTCTAGGAAAGTAAGTGTTCCCTAAGATGCAAGGAATTGTAAACATGCCCGGATCACTACATTTAGTAGGCACTTTATCTTGAAACAAAGCCGACACATGTTCATTGATTTTTTTCATTTTTAACATGCTTAGATCTTTGTTGACGATGGTTCACACATAATTCCTTCAAGAACTTAGAATATCTAGGAACTTGATCAATAGCATCGAGCAAAGGAATGTTTACCTCACACTTTCGAAGGACTTCGAAAGCTTCTTTGTCCATCTCCTTTTTGCGAGTATGCTTCAAGGCTTCGGGAAATGGTGCTTCCACATCAAAGGTAGTGTCCACCCTAGTTTTCTTGTGAAGAGGTGAGAATGGAGGTGACATTGGTTCAATATGAGAGGATGTCTCTACATGCTCCTCATCAATGGGTTCTTTCTCATTCTCAACCTCGGCCTCACCTTTTTCTTTGGCTAGCTCCTCAAGAATAACTTCTTCGTCGGCCAAGGTCGCCTCAACCTCGTCATTGGCTAAGCTCTTCTTCACAAAGCCTCTCTTGGGGGCCTTTTTCACAACCACCTCGGGTTCAAGAGCTTGTTTACCACTCCTCAAGGTCATGGCACTCGCATGAGGCCTTGGATTTAACTCCGTTTGCGCGGGTAGTTTCCCGGAGTTTTGTGCTTCCAACTTTCCCAAGACAGTGGCCATTTGACTCATTTGCACCTCAATGCTCTTGAGTCGAGCATCTTGTGGAAATTGGTCCGAGCTTTCACCTTGATTGTGAGATTTATCTTCCAACCTCGGATGGGCATTTTGAGGGGCACGGTTATTGAAACGGCCTTGACCTTGGTTCCTTTGGTATTGTTGTGGTTGAGGGTGATATTGAGGGTTTTGATGATCTTGGTATCCTTGATAGCCATAATCTTGGTATCCTTGGTTTTGGTAACCTTGGTACCCTTGAGTTTGGTGGCTTTGGTCCCCTTGGTACCCTTGATCATTTTGCCCCCTTTGCCTATCAAAAGATTGACCACCTTGACCTTGATAACCCCCTTGGTAGCCACCTTGTTGGCCTTGTTGTCCCGTCGGTTCATCTCTCCACCGAAAGTTGGGGTGATCTCTAGTTCCGGGGTTGTAGTGTTGAGCAAAAGGATCATACTTCCTTTGGTTACCCCTATCACCCCCTTGGCCTTGTCCACCTTGAAAACCCCTACCACCTTGGTAGCCTCGTCCTCCTTGGTAGCCCCTAAAACCTTGGTTTCCTCCTTGATCACCTCTAAAACCTTGGTTTCCACCATAGACCCCCATGGCATTGACTTCCTCGTTATAATCCTCGTTTACTTGAGGACAAGATTCGGTGAGATGGTTCGAAGCACAAATTCCACACGTCATCACTTGTTGCCTTGGTTGGTTCCCTCCGGAGCTATTTCCCATCATGAAACCTTTCATCAATGCCGTAAGCTCCTTGATATCTTGACGAGAGCTATCATTGTTCCCACCGGAGTTACCCACTCGTAGTCTCCGGTCTCTCTTTGGTTTGCACCCTTCGGCTAGTTGCTCAAATAGCATCATGGCATCGGAAGAGCCAAGGTTTGCAATGGAACCATAGCAAGACCGATTTATCAACTCGGTTTCCCTATCATTCAAGCCATTGTAATAGAAACACACCAATTGAGGTTCGGTGAAGCTATGGTATGGGCAACTTGAAAGGAGAGTTTGGAATCTTTCCCAATACTCATACAAGGTCTCATCATCGTCTTGAGTGATGTTGCTAATGGCTTGTATCAAGACCGAGGATTTAGAGGGAGGAAAGTACTTGTCAAGGAACTTTTTCTTCAATTGTGGCCATGTAGTGATTGATGATGAAGGTAAACGGCTTAACCATTTAGCGGCCTTGTCCTTCAAGGTGAAGGTGAAGGTTTTCAACTTGAACTCATCCACACTCATCTCGGAAGGTTTCAAACTACTACACACCCTATGAAAAGCCTCAAGGAAGTCATTCGGATCATCCACTTCTCTACCATGGAAAGTTGGAAGCAAATTTATCACTCCCGTCTTGATTTCGTATTGAGAGTTTGGGTAAACAATGCTCGATTGTTGTTGCTCATAGTTGGGGGACATGTACTCTCTCATAGAAATGTTGGTAGGAGAAGGGTTAGGGTTTTGGAAAGGGTTGTAGAATTGGTTTCGGGGAGGGCTTTGGCCGGTATCCTCTTCATCGTCCGCCATGTTGAAAGGTAGTGATTCACTTTCAATGGAGAAAGGATTAGATGCTAGTGACTCTTGCACTTGCCTCCTAAGTTGGCGGAGACTTCTTACTAGCTCGGAATCGTATTGCAAAGGGTCTTGGTTCGAGGATCGTGTAAGAACCATGCACCAAGAGCTAGAGCAATAGGGTTCCAAACCAAAATAGAACCTAAAAAGAAAGATAGATTAGAAGTAAAACTACAATATACACATAAAAATACGCCTAGTTCCCCGGCAGCGGCGCCAAAATTTGGGAGGTCGTCGCCGTACCTCTCAAATATACAATTTATACTTCACTTACTACCTTTCCACACTATTAAGTGTACAATGGTAAGTAAGGTTCGTTCCACAGGGAAAAGGTTATTTCTATGTATATCTTGTAGAATATATATACATATACATATATAAAAGCAATGTAAACAAGGGGGGGGTTTGAGTTGAGTTTTGTTTAAAACACTACTAAGTAAAACTACTAGAACTTTAGAATCACAACTAGTTTAGCATCTAAAGATTCAACTAAAAGATTAACTAATGAGAATGAGGGACTTGGGTACATGAGATTTGTATCTTCTTGTTATGGATTTTTCCTCAAACCTAGTTATGATACTTTGAGAATGGTGATTGTTTTTAATGGGAAACCATCTCTATTCTAGTTGTGAATCATGAAAGCATTTTCACAACTCTCATTGACAACTTATCTATATGATAGCAAATAGACAAATTGGCCAATGCTAATTCAAATTGGATGTTTTCCCACCTTACCCATGCAATGTGATAACACAATTGACATGAATATAATGCCAATGAATGATCTCAAGAACAAATACAATTGATAACAACATATATTTGATTCCTAATTCACTACTTTTACATAGAAGAAATGATAGCATTTCAACCATGGAAAGGCAATGTCTAACACATATCCAACACATATCTATACCTAGGAAATCATTCCTAACCATTTCAAGCATCAAATACACATATAATTCATGATCATTCAATGACAAATCATCCATTCCTAAGCTTCATAAACCAAGTTCTCAAACCATAACAAGAGGTTTAATCTCACATACCCAAGATGGGGTTTAGCCTACAACCATAATTAGATAATCATAACCATAATTAATACAACAAACCATAGTGAATTCAAAGATCAAAATGGGAAGAAAAATGAAGGAAAATGGAGTTTCCTCTGTCAAAATCCGATCTCTAAACATTGAGGATAAGTTCCTTTTATAGTCCAAAATAATTAAAATTAAAGCTAAACAAAATGCAAGTTGCAGGCAGCTTCGCGGGTCGCGCGGGATCCTTCGCGGACCGCGAGCCTGGTTCTCGCGGTTCGCGGCCGAGGATTCGCGCCCCGCGCGCCCGTGTCTCGGCGTAGTCCGCGACCGGAGTCTCGCGCCCGCGCGCCCGTGTCTCGGCGTAGTCCGCGACCGTGTCTCGGCGTAGTCCGCGCCCGTGTCTCGGCGTAGTCCGCGCCCGTGTCTCGGCGTAGTCCGCGCCCGTGTCTCGGCGTAGTCCGCGCCCGTGTCTCGGCGTAGTCCGCGCCCGTGTCTCGGCGTAGTCCGCGCCCGTGTCTCGGCGTGGTCCGCGCGCCTCGGTCTCGGCATGGTCCGCGCGCCTCGGTCTTCGCGGCTCGCGACCGGAGTTTCGCGGCCCGCGCGAAACTTGGCATGGTCAAAACAGCAACACACACCCTCGCGGTTCGCGACCTAGGGTTCGCGGCCCGCGAGAGTGTGCCTTCACGCCACTTCTACGACCGGTTCTTCAATGTATCAAACGCGGTCAGGACGGTCATAGAAGGTCTTCAAATCATTCAAATCCATCGCAAGTGCAATTCAAGATCGAAATGCACGTCTTCAATTTCAAACCACTATGAATGATTCGGTCCAAAAGTCTAATATAATTACACAAAATACTATATAAAACAACTCTCAAATGCTACAAAATAAGAGTATATCTAGGTCCCAATCCCAATCCATTGAGTGGGATTCCCATTTACAAAATAAGATCCTTCTCCTTGTGATAGCCCCTAGATATACTCTTATTTTGTAGCATTTGAGAGTTGTTTTATATAGCATTTTGTGTAATTATATTAGACTTTTGGACCGAATCATTCATAGTGGTTTGAAATTGAAGACGTGCATTTCGATCTTGAATTGCACTTGCGATGGATTTGAATGATTTGAAGACCTTCTATGACCGTCCTGACCGCGTTTGATACATTGAAGAACCGGTCGTAGAAGTGGCGTGAAGGCACACTCTCGCGGGCCGCGAACCCTAGGTCGCGAACCGCGAGGGTGTGTGTTGCTGTTTTGACCATGCCGAGTTTCGCGCGGGCCGCGAAACTCCGGTCGCGAGCCGCGAAGACCGAGGCGCGCGGACCATGCCGAGACCGAGGCGCGCGGACCACGCCGAGACACGGGCGCGGACTACGCCGAGACACGGGCGCGGACTACGCCGAGACACGGGCGCGGACTACGCCGAGACACGGGCGCGAACTACGCCGAGACACGGGCGCGGACTACGCCGAGACACGGGCGCGGACTACGCTGAGACACGGTCGCGGACTACGCCGAGACACGGGCGCGCGGGCGCGAGACTCCGGTCGCGGACTACGCCGAGACACGGGTGCGCGGGGCGCGAATCCTCGGCCGCGAACCGCGAGAACCAGGCTCGCGGTCCGCGAAGGATCCCGCGCGACCCGCGAAGCTGCCTGCAACTTGCATTTTGTTTAGCTTTAATTTTAATTTACATATGGATAACCTCCCTTATAACTATTCAAGGGATAATGATAATTTTGCAAACTCGCGTGATGCATACAATTTTACTAATTTTTCCGAGTCTTGCAATTTTGATTTGAGAAATGAGCACTTTCAACATGAAATGCCCGTTGGTTCCTCATACCAAGGGTACCATGATGAGTGCTATAATGAGGAGGGAGTTGGATTCCAATATCAACAAGTTTATGATCCTTACTACGATTCTTATGAGCCGCAATGGAGTGGTCATTCGAATTCGAGGTTTGGATACCCACCGGAAAACCAACCCTATGAGCAACAAAATCTACCTCACCCACCTTTTGAATTGCCTCAAGAACAAGATGCGATGAATTATGAAGATAATTTACGCTTAGAAAATCTTGAGAGGCAATTGAATTTAATGTGGGAAGCGGTGAGGAGATTAGAAGCTCAATATTCCGAAGGAGAACCATCCCAAGTAGAACCTATTCCGAGTGCTTTGCACGAAGAAAAATTTGAAAGGGATGAGGAGTTGGTTGTTGAACAAAAAGAAGAAGAGAGGGAGGTGATCGAACTTGAGAACTTACCATCACCATTGCCACCCCTACCTCCACCTATTCAACCAAAATCACCAACTTCGGAAATCTTAGAGGAGCCAAGTAGGAAGCCAACTTACTCATACATGCTTCCAACCATCCATACTCCTTTAAGAACCTCACCTTACACTCCTCTACCTATGCTTTCTCAACCCCTCTTCACTTTTTTCTTAAAGGTGAAGGATTTCAAACTTTTGTTCTATGAATAACATTTGGGTCGTGTCGACGACGTTAAATAAATCGATTTTGATCGTTTGGAAATAACATTTCCACTAAACGATTCTTATTTTATTTTTATTTAGCTTTTATTGTGTTTATATAAAGTAAAAAAAAAAAAAAAAAAAAAAAAATTTTAAAATTTTATAGTTTCTTTGTATATTTCTTTGTATATTTCATTGTGTAGAATAAGGTGTGCAATGGAGCAAAAATGGAAAAGCTGAAGAAGCCATTCCTCGCGGTCCGCGAATTGATCGCGCGGACCGCGACCGAAGATTTTCGCGAGCCGCGAAAGGGAGCTCGCGGATCGCGCCTATGTCTCGCGGTCCGCGCATGAAGTCTCGCGACCCGCGAGGGAGGCCGGGATTTCTCGAAAATCCCTGGAACAAAAATGCCCATTTTCGCGGCCCGCGGTTTCATCGCGCGGACCGCGAAATTATGCTCGCGGTCCGCGGTTTCATCGCGCGGACCGCGCTGAGGTTTGCCGAGGATTTGCGCGCGGTGCGCGATTTCATCGCGCGCGCCGCGCGAAGGTTGCCGAGGTCTTCCGCGCGAGACCGACGTTTTGCGCGCGAGACCGAGGTTTCACCGCGCCGAGTTTTCACCATGCCGAGGTTTTGCGCGCGCACGACCGAGAATTTGCTCGCGGCCCGCGACGGGGGACGCGCGACCCGCGAACCATGCCGAGTTTTCTCGGAATTCCCTGCCACAAAATGGGCCATGTTCGCGACCCGCGACGGTTGCTCGCGACCCGCGACGGAGTCTCGCGGCCCGCCAATGGACGCTCGCGACTCGCGAGGTCACGGGGACTATTTCTTCACCTTTTCTTCTTCTATCTTTTTTCTCTTCCTTCTTCCCTATTCCCTCAAGCTCCCAAAGGCTTCAATTGACGGTACCCTACTCAATTTGTTCAAATTTTTTTGGGTGTTTTAGGGCTTGCCGCCAATAGAATTAAGTACATTTTGAAGGGCTTGCCGCCTTTAGTTACATACTGAACTTTTTGAATAGGGCTTGCCGCCATATAGCTACTTTAGTTGTGCTGGACGGTTATTGCATAGATTAAGCTAATATAGCTACACCCTTTCTTACACTATGATTTTCATTGATATATTTAAACATTGAGGGCAATGTTTAGACTAAGTGTGGGGGAGAGGTGTAGGACTTTTGTAGCTGATTTTGTTGCTAGTTTTATTACTGTATTCTTTAAAAAAAAAAAAAAAAAAAAAAAAAAAAAAAAAAAACAGCCCGGATGGTCCCAAAAATACTAGAGGATCAGGTAAAAATGAGAGGCATGCCCGGATGGTTCCAAAAATACGAGAGAATCAGGCAAAAATGAGAGGCAAAAAAAAAAAAAAAAAAAAAAAAAAAAAAAAAAAAAAACATTTTCTTTTATCTTGTTTAAATATGTAAGCTCTCAAATGTTATGTGCTTAATTATTTAGAATATACACTTGGATCTTAATCGTTCTTTCTCGAGGATGAGAAAGGTTCAAGTGTGGGGGATTTTGATAGCCCCTAGATATACTCTTATTTTGTAGCATTTGAGAGTTGTTTTATATAGCATTTTGTGTAATTATATTAGACTTTTGGACCGAATCATTCATAGTGGTTTGAAATTGAAGACGTGCATTTCGATCTTGAATTGCACTTGCGATGGATTTGAAT
Organism: Cruciata laevipes; assembly: GCA_963678965.1. Classification (NCBI taxonomy): domain Eukaryota; kingdom Viridiplantae; phylum Streptophyta; class Magnoliopsida; order Gentianales; family Rubiaceae; genus Cruciata; species Cruciata laevipes. The sequence continues at coordinate 22,221,286 of OY787637.1, forward strand.
GATTTGAAGACCTTCTATGACCGTCCTGACCGCGTTTGATACATTGAAGAACCGGTCGTAGAAGTGGCGTGAAGGCACACTCTCGCGGGCCGCGAACCCTAGGTCGCGAACCGCGAGGGTGTGTGTTGCTGTTTTGACCATGCCGAGTTTCGCGCGGGCCGCGAAACTCCGGTCGCGAGCCGCGAAGACCGAGGCGCGCGGACCATGCCGAGACCGAGGCGCGCGGACCACGCCGAGACACGGGCGCGGACTACGCCGAGACACGGGCGCGGACTACGCCGAGACACGGGCGCGGACTACGCCGAGACACGAGCGCGGACTACGCCGAGACACGGGCGCGGACTACGCCGAGACACGGGCGCGGACTACGCTGAGACACGGTCGCGGACTACGCCGAGACACGGGCGCGCGGGCGCGAGACTCCGGTCGCGGACTACGCCGAGACACGGGTGCGCGGGGCGCGAATCCTCGGCCGCGAACCGCGAGAACCAGGCTCGCGGTCCGCGAAGGATCCCGCGCGACCCGCGAAGCTGCCTGCAACTTGCATTTTGTTTAGCTTTAATTTTAATTATTTTGGACTATAAATAGAACTTATCCTCAATGTTTAGAGGTCGGTTTTGACAGAGCTCCCAATCCAAAAACATCCAATTTCTCTCTTTCCTTCCCTTTGATTTGATGAACAAACATGTTTGTATTAATTAGGATTATTGTAGTAGGCTAAAAACCCATCTTGGGGGCATGTGATTAAACTTCTATTATGGGTTGAGAACTTGTTTGTGTAGCTTATGAATGTGTGATTTGCTATTGAATAATCATAATTTGTATGTGTATTTGATGCTTGAAATGGTTAGGAATGATTTCCTAGTTATAGATATGTGTTGGATATGTGTTAGACATTGCTTTTCCATGGTTGAAATGCTACCATTTCTTCTATGTAAAGGTAGTGAATTAGGAATCAAATACCAGTTGTTATCAATTGTATTTGTTCTTGAGATCATTCATTAGCATTGTATCTATGTCAAGTTTGTTACCAAATTGCATGGGTAGGTTTGAGAAACATCTAATTTGAAATGATATTGATGAATTGAACTAGTTGTTATCATCTAGTAAAGTTGTCAATGAAAGTTGTGAGGATGCTTTCATCTTTCATAGCTATGATTATAGATAGTTTCTCATGATAAACAATCATCATTCTCAAAGCAACATGTCATAGTTTGAGGAAGAACTCATGGTAGAAAGTTGAAATCACATGCACCCAAGACTTGCATTTTAGATAGTTAATCTTTAGTTAGATAATTGCATGATAATTTAGATTTTCATTTGTTTTGCATTGTAGTGTAGTTTATCTTAGTTGCTTTCTTTCATAGTGTAATAAACCAAACTCAAAACCCCCCCTGTTTACCTTGCTTTCTATATAATATATATGTATGTGTTAACAATCTTTGCTAAAACACTAAACAAGATCCTTCTCCTTGTGGTTCGATCCCTACTTCCAACTATCTACTCTATAGTAGTTAGAAGTCGTAGGTGAATATAAATGTGTTTTGATTGAGTGGGATTCCCATTTACGACGTGGGGAAATCGCTTGTCAAAAATGGCGCCGCTGCCGGGGAGAAGGCATTTCTTGTTTTGTGTTTTATCTTAGATTTTATTGTTTACCTCCTTTGTTTTCTTTCTTTTCTTTGAAAGTGTATTGCTCGAGTTCTTTGCGTAAACGACACCTTGTAGTGTGTATTGCCTTAGAATCCTTGCACTATAATTTCAATCCTTTCTTTACTTTGTTTTCTTTGAAGTGTGTATTGCTTGGTTTCTTGGAGTAAACGACACCTTGTAGTGTGTATTACCCTAGAACCCTTGCACTACAATTTCAATATCTTTGTTTGTAGTTTTAATTTTAATTTACATATGGATAACCTCCCTTATAACTATTCAAGGGATAATGATAATTTTGCAAACTCGCGTGATGCATACAATTTTACTAATTTTTCCGAGTCTTGCAATTTTGATTTGAGAAATGAGCACTTTCAACATGAAATGCCCGTTGGTTCCTCATACCAAGGGTACCATGATGAGTGCTATAATGAGGAGGGAGTTGGATTCCAATATCAACAAGTTTATGATCCTTACTACGATTCTTATGAGCCGCAATGGAGTGGTCATTCGAATTCGAGGTTTGGATACCCACCGGAAAACCAACCCTATGAGCAACAAAATCTACCTCACCCACCTTTTGAATTGCCTCAAGAACAAGATGCGATGAATTATGAAGATAATTTACGCTTAGAAAATCTTGAGAGGCAATTGAATTTAATGTGGGAAGCGGTGAGGAGATTAGAAGCTCAATATTCCGAAGGAGAACCATCCCAAGTAGAACCTATTCCGAGTGCTTTGCACGAAGAAGAATTTGAAAGGGATGAGGAGTTGGTTGTTGAACAAAAAGAAGAAGAGAGGGAGGTGATCGAACTTGAGAACTTACCATCACCATTGCCACCCCTACCTCCACCTATTCAACCAAAATCACCAACTTCGGAAATCTTAGAGGAGCCAAGTAGGAAGCCAACTTACTCATACATGCTTCCAACCATCCATACTCCTTTAAGAACCTCACCTTACACTCCTCTACCTATGCTTTCTCAACCCCCCTTCACTTTTTTCTTAAAGGTGAAGGATTTCAAACTTTTGTTCTATGAATAACATTTGGGTCGTGTCGTAGAAGGCTATCATGTTTGTAACAAGTCAGCAACGAGCTAGATGTTTTATTATGTTACTGCTTGGTGGTTTGTTGCTGTGTGATACCAGTGGTAGTGCTGTGCCACTGTTGTATCTGCCCATGCTGCTTGATTTTGATGCTATATCACAGTATAGTTGGGGCGGAGCTGTTCTTGCCCAACTATATAGAAATCTTTGTGAAGGTGCTTTGTGCAAGAAAAAGGACATTGCCGGTGCTCAATTATTATTACAGGTATAATTTTAAATATTGTTTTTTATTTTAGATTTCATTAATACGTGTTTATGTTACAAAAGATTAATTTGTTTTTGTGATTAGCTTTGGGCTTGGGAGAGAATCCCAACATTGTGTCCACGTGTTCAGAAGCCGGTTACAGTGTATGAGCACGGATACGGAGATAAGTGAGTCTTGCTTTTTAATCATTTTTTATATTAATTCAATCTATGTGATATTGATTTCTTTTATTATTCATAAAGGTGGAAAGGTCCTTTAGATTTATCCAAGACTTCAAGGTTCGTTCTTGCTGCGTATCGCGATCAATTGGGAAGCATGCAACATAATCAGGTCAACATTTTTTTATTTATATCTTTAATCTTTATATTTTGATTACATAAATTTTATTATCTATATTAAAGTTATGATTTTACGTGTTCAGTTTATATGGCAACCGTATACACAGGAAGTTTTGGATTCCATTCCTGCTTACTGTTCAGCTGGTCGTGATATATGGATGTCTGCAGTGTACCTCATTTGCTGGCATGTTGCTGAGCCACATTGCCCTGACCGTGTCCTCCGGCAATTCGGATTCCATCAACATATACCAGTCAATAGACTACATTCACAGGCCGAGTTCAAGAACATCCATAGTCATAATCGTCGCGGCAGACCTAATACTAATTGGGAACATAGACTTCGTGAGTATGTGACTACTTGGTCTGAGCGACGAGAGCACGTTGTACAAGGCAGTGAACAAGGTGATCTATCTGAATACATGGCTTGGTATATGACGAGGACTGTGAGATATATAGAGAATCCTGCACGACTGCCTATGCATTATGAAGGCTTTCAAGGAAGCACGAGCAGAGCTACTTTATTTGTAAGTACTTCATTTATCTTCATCTAATATTAATTATAATTTTTAATATTATTTCAACTAAAAGCTTATTCACATTCTTTTATTTAGGAAGAAGGAGTGGCAAATATGCATCAAATGTCTCAGTCAGCCATGCAACACCCTGGATGCTCTATGGATGAAGGCACATTTGCACAGATGGATCGATATGCCGCACCTTTCTACACATATGCTAGGGATCCCATCGAGTTGCGTCTTCCTCAGCAACACCAACAAGCTGAAGCCCCCCCACCAGTTGACCATGTTCAGGTTGACATACAACCCAGGGTTAGAGTACGACGCCAAGGTGGCAGACGCACTCGAGACCAGCTTATTCCACAATTTAGTGATGCAACTTCGAACCAAGGTGGTTCTTCACAGCCAGGTCCCTCACATCAGTCATTGGGATTTGCAGCATTCAGTAATTTGCAGCAGCATTCATTGGGATTCCACACTCCATTTGTTAGCCAGAGTTTTGCATCCTCTAGCATTCCACCGACTACGGCTTCTCCTATGTTTGGGCAGGGTGATCAGGCTGGCCGTCATATTGATTTTGACGAGGTTGACGATGAGGGTGATGAGGGTGATGAGGGTGATGAGGGTGATGCATGTCACCATGCTATGACTATCCCTATTTCTCGTCCTGTTTTACCTAGACGCACTAGACGTGTTAGGCGCCCGACTCAATGTGGGACTGGTCATCATCTTGGAGGACCTCATCAATAGGTCCTGTTTGATTGTATGATTCTATGATTCTATGATTCTATGAAAATACTTTCATTAATAAAAACTAAGACTAATTTGAAACAATTTCGTACGTACTAGTGTGATTTCAACTTTGAACCATTTTAACACACAAGTAGAAAAAAGTACCATAAAATAACGTATCATAGTACAATAAAGTTCTGCTTCAAAGGAAAATGATAAATCAGCTCTAACGAAAATTACATGTTCTCTTGTCATGATCAGTTCCCCTACAAATAGAGCACGACCGTGACCTTTGATCCATTTCATTTCGTATTCTTCTCTCTCCAAGCTTACCATGCTTTCTCTTTTTGAACATGTCTTTGTTAGGCAAAATAATCCTACTTGATGAGCTCCAAAGACATTCATCTCTTAGAGGTGAGAATCCAAGTGCATATTGAGCTTTGAAAGTTTGGACGGAGTAGACTTCATTGACAAGATCGTGGGGATTGTCGCGCCTGTGCCTACAAGCAGCCAATGCATGAGAACATGGCATTCGGAACATTTGCCATTTCCCACACGAGCACCAATTCTCGTTGTATTTCACAGTATGCGTATGACCACCTGTCCCAAACTGTGGCCTCAACTTGGTTGTCACTTTGTACACCGAATTTGTAAAATCAAACAACTCAACACGGTGCCCCATTGCAGCTTTCTCGCTACGCTTGAATGTCTTCATAACCTTCTTCGGTAGCGCCTCACTTCATTAAATAAAAATAAACATGTATCAATACAACATCACCGTCAAATTTAAATAATTAATTGACCTAGTATTAAACTGAATTACCTGCACTTATTCGCTTCTTTTGATCTCTTTGCGAATAGATGAACAGTTCTTTGCAATGTGGCATTGACTAAAGCCGTGATTGGTAAATGTCTCACTCCCCTCAAAACATTGTTGTAGCTCTCAGAAATATTTGTTGTTAAAATACCCCACCTAGCATTGTCATCATCATAAGAAACACACCACATTTCTTTGGGATATTTATGTAAATATTTATATCCCTCAAGGTTTAGTCCCTTCAGTTCCTTCAAATGCACCTTTGCCTTACGCTGTTGTTTTGCAGAACCGATAAGCCATACTAGATTTTTCTGATGAACATTCGAACCAAATCTTTTACCATAGTTACTCTTGAGATGTCTCAAACAAAGGCGATGGTATCCAACTGGTTCTTGCCACTCAGCCAAATTGGTCATGGCATTTTTAAGCCCAGCGTGCTTATCAGAAATCACACAAACAGGTTGACGATCTGTCACGACAAACAACCGAAGTTGGGTCATAAACCACGTCCAACTTGCCGTTGTTTCCTCATCAACAATGGCAAAAGCAATGGGCAATATATAGCCGTTTGCATCATGTGACACAGCCACAAGCAGCTTCCCTCTATAAGAACCTTTTAAAAAGGTTCCATCAACACTGATCACAGGCCTGCAGCTGTAAGAAGCCTCCACTGCAGGATGGAATGCCCAAAATACATATTTAAAAATTTTTTGGTTTACCTCTCCACCACTATGAAATTTCCACTGAACAACGGTGGAAGGATTTGCGCGTTTTAATTCACGGAAGTATGTAGACAACTTCGCAAATGATTCCTCCCAAGTACCATAAATCATGTCTATGGCTTTCAATCTCGCATACCATGCTTTCGTGTAGGAAATGTTCATGCCCAAGGTTTCCTTTACATCTTGCAAGATAGTTTTCACAGCTAGGAGTGGATTGTCTTCCACAAGATGTCGAATCTCACCCGCAATCATTGTAGATGTCAAATTTGCATGACAACTAGATCGATTAATACCAACACATGTATGCTTCTTCACCCATCTAGTAATTTGCCAAATGTGGTGGGTGCTTTTTAGAACAGCACGAACATGCCAGCCACAATTGTCTTTTGACTTGCATTTTGCAGCCCATGTGTTAGCCTTGCTTTTTGTCACATAATGCTCTCTATTGTGGCGCTCACCCCAAAAACTGACAGCCTTTTTCAACTCTTCCTTGCTATCAAAAAGCATGCCACACTTAATCAACAGATTTTCTCGACTATAGATTGGGGCTCCTGCGATATCTCCATCATCAGTTGGGTCAGGATTATTGTCATCTCCAATATCACTCAAAAAATGCAACACCCTAGAGTTACTACTAGATGTCCCGAATCTCATACCTCCAATGTTCGTATTGCCAAGATCAGTATCATGTTCTGCATCTTCATCTGAATCTACAGAATTACAATCTGAATCAGATGAATCGGGTTCAACCTCCTCACTCTCTTCATCGGAAGATGGTGGAGCAGAAGTTTCTTCATGTTCTTCCCAATGGTAGTCGTCGTCATCATCTTCATCATCATCACCACCATTACCTCCATCTTCATCACCACCATTACCTCCATCTTCATTACCACCATTACCTCCATCTTCATTACCACCATTACCGCCAAAATGCGAAACACCTACAACTACAAACGCCAAAATATTCAACCTTGAATTTGAATGTGTTTTGATTTTACCCCCACTTCTGGAAAGATCTCCTTCTGGTATCGCGGTGGCTCTGTTGTCTCACTGCCTCAGTTCCGGAGAACCGCTCCAAGCTCTCAATCTCTCCGCCTCGCTCGCGGTCGTGCTCTTCAATCTGAAGTTCATGGATCCCCGAGCAAACAAGGTAATTAACAGATCCTAATCCTATCAATGATCCATTATAAGAAGCAATATTCACTTTCAAAAACCGAGACAAAACAAACTAATTACTAACCTGATTATTATTGCAGCTGATGTTTGACACGATGAAGTTGGAGAAGGAGGAAGGGAGGGGACTGGACTGGATCAGGGTGAGGAACATCGATTTTCTGGTGACGCCGCTGATCGGCTCTGCAAGTCCGTCGGAGAATCCGGAGGGAAGGGCGGATTCGAGCTCGGCTTCGAGGTCGGAGATGGCGAAAATGAGCGAGAAGCTGAAGAAGCTCAACTTCTACTCTTCGATCCTCAACGTCGCCGTCCTCGTCTCCCTCACCTTCCACCTCTTCCACCTCGGCCAGATGCTGCAAGCCTGAATCAGCTTCCGGTGCTGCTTCTGTTTTCTGTGATTTGTGTGTTTGTTTTCCGGCGGTGTGAACCGTTTGTAATCTACTGTTGCTAAGTTTTTAATGTTGCTAAGTTTTTAAGGTTAATATGTACTGTTTATGTATTGTACCCTACTCTGTATCTACTAAGGCTATGAACTGTTTATGTATTGAACTGTTTTGTTGCTATGGACAAGCGTTCAAGGTTCTTACATATATGTTTGTTCATTAGGCGTAATCGGGATCAGAAAATGTTTTTGAAAAAAAAAAACTAAAATTTGAGAACGGAAATATTTGTGATAACGTGGAACTATCCCTACAAACATGATTTCATGATTGAAGTGAATAATCGAGGTTCATAAATTAATGATCGATTTTATTGTTGGGATTTACTTTGAAGACGACGACGCGACTCTGAGCTAATTAGCAAAAATTAGCTCAGATAGATGATAAATGTTAGATCTTCATTCATTTAGACATCAACGTTCTTACTGCAAGTACCCTCAAATGTTTGTTTTTTGTTTCTAAAATTGTATGAAACGTCTCTCAAATATGTAAAATGAATATGTTGATCTAAAATTTCAATTATTTTGTTTAAAATTGAAATTATTGCTAATTTTATTAAGTTCATAATTTATATTTTTTAACGCTTATAAAATTACAAGATAACAATTGGTTTATACTGCTCTTAAAACATCAACCGCTGAAACATATATTTTATTATGTGAGTTTAGCTGCTATAGTAACGACGGGCCCACCAAGTCAATAAAAAATAAGTCAACAGTCATATTAGCGGTAGCCCAAACCGGATTCGCGCAACCAAAACCTATTGCACTTACGATGATGCTAGTCAACCAAATGTCAAACCGCTGCAATGTTGTTTTGGGCCGCGTCACTGGGTTGTACAGTGACTTCAGTATTTTCGGCCCATATTCATACCCGAAAATATTTGGAGGCCCAATCAACAAATTCCACACACGAATAGTCACTTCATCAATCGTTTCAGCGGTTTTTGCATAAACCGTTAAAATGGGTAGTATTATTTTATTTTTGTCGTTGAATATTCCACACAAACCGACATGGTTGAGAAGAAATAATCAGACTTTTCAACTCATGAACAATTACAAACCGCTGAAATACTTGTTTCAGCGGTTCATAAATTTGCATTGCAGCGGATAATGACTATAACCGCTGAAATAGAAGCGCTAGAATGGAATTTTTTCCTGGCGTAATCGGAATCAGAAATGTTTTTGAAAAAGAAAAAACTAAAATTTGAGAACGGAAATATTTGAGATAACGTGGAACTATCGAAGAATTTCCCTACAAACATGATTTCATGATTGAACTGAATAATCGAGGTTCATAAATTAATGATCGATTTTATTGTTAGGATTTACTTTGAAGACGACCACGCGACTCTGAGCTAAAAAATAATTCATGTAATCACCTACTTTGGTACGCCTTGATCAAACCTATGTTAGTTATGTGACGTCATTTATGTGATGAAAGGATTCTTGAACTAATTTTTGTTGTTGAAGTAATTGAACTAAACTGAGTATTAAAAATTAATTAATTATAAAAAATAGAACAGCAAAACTAAATTAAATTAAGGTGAAATTTAACTAATCTCTTGCCATAATAAGTTGTTATATCTATGTGTTCGAGTTTATTTTTTCTTGAACTGAACAGGACTAAAATAAAATGTAAAAATAATGTATTAATTGAGAAAAAAAATCGGTATCATGATTGAATTAACCTGGTTTTAAATAAATTATATTTTCACCGTTAAACTGAATTAAACTTAATTAGTCTGCAGCATAAAGTTCAGGCAAAGCAGCCTTAGTATTTTAAATGAATTCACACTTTAAATTTTCTGCAATAAGTTACAACATTAAATTATAAACAATTAAATATTTAATTTATTAATAATAAATCATTTATTATGCTGATAAATTATGTATTTTTCTCTTCAAAACTTATAAGTACTGCCTGGTTATTATGTTCTTCCTAGGTGGCACAATCAACCATGAAATGAATACTTCGGCTGAGTCTGAAATCTTCATTCCACACGGGAAATGACAAGTTAAGAGGACGAATTTGGTTTCTGCATCAATGCAGTATCGAAGGTAAATTAGTCTAATGGACTGATCAGCATATGACAATTTTTAATTTTAGTAACATGTTGATCAGGTCCTGGATATCGATGATCACGAAGTAATCTGGACTCTTATGCCAGGTCCAGTTTTTCTTGGCTGCTTTGTGGAATGTCATGTTGCAACATGACCTTGGTTGGCTGAAAAAAATAGAATATTTTTCAGGCTCCATCGCAGGTTTTGAAGATGCAAATAAAATATTGCGCGTTGGCCTTTATGGAAAGGGAACTTCTATTTGCATGACCAAATTACTACTGCAGGACCATATTTCACTTGATCAGACGCATTTTCCACTAATTAGTTTTGCCCGATTCAAATGTACATTTGACGCACTAAGATATCAGATATTGCATTTTGAATTGGGCAAAACCAATTGAGAAAAAATACGTCTGATCAAGTTTCATATGGTCCTGCAGTAGTAATTTGGTCCTGCAAATAGTAACCCCTATGGAAACTGCAGTCCTAATGGGTGTCTACAACGTGGTTTGCAACTGTATTAGAATGGAAATATTGGTGGCGATCAGTTTTCCATTTACAAGACGTTGAGGCACACATAAATTCCTTTTCTTCAAGATTTTAGATTTGAAATAAAATTTTATTGAAGGAAGGATTCAAGAGTCGTGCAAAAGGAAGTTTTTCCACGGCGATGAGCTATAAAAGAAGGGGGTTACTATTTGCAGGACCAAATTACTACTGCAGGACCATATGAAACTTGATCAGACGTATTTTTTCCCAATTGGTTTTGCCCAATTCAAAATGCAATATCTGATATCTTAGTGCGTCAAATGTACATTTGAATCGGGCAAAACTAATTGGGGAAAATGCATCTGATCAAGTGAAATATGGTCCTGCAGTAGTAATTTGGTCCTGCAAATAGAAGTTCCCTAAAAGAATGACATCAGTTGCGTGCTCAAGTTATCGATTTACACAGAAAAGACTCTGTTAACCAGGGTTTTATATTTTGAGCAAGAAGGCAACGCAGTCCACGGTTTTTCAACCATAACCAAAACACTAGGGACGTGTGTTAAAGATCGGGTGGTACAAGACCTTGCCGCACCTTCGTGGAAAAGAAGGTAATCATAGAAACAACTATCAAAGCTAGAGTAGCCAACTGGTAGTGTGATCGGAAATATTTATTGCAACTAGTGAAGGGTCTTTACCACGGGCTACGGCCCCCAGACGTAGGTGCATTGCACTGAACTGGGTGATCATATCGTGTTCTCTTTTATTTCCGCACTTACAGTTTTAATTAGTTGACTGTTTAGTTAAAACTTGAACACGGTAGAAGTTAGATCACGTAAGCAGGGACTTTCATCTTCAAGATAGTAAAAAGAGGATGGCATAAAATTGTTGATATCAAAAAAGTAAAAGGCACTCAAATGAAATTGATACTCACGTAAAAATGGAAAAATCGTTTTCATCTTTTTGAATTCAAAATTAAATTTTCCGAGCACTCAATTTTTTATTTTTTTTTTTAAGATGAACCACCGTAGGTGGGGGAGTATATAGGCTTCCCCATGCCATATGAAAGACTAAAAAAAGAAAAAAGGTTACAGCTGCTGCAAACAGGTAAGGCCCTATGGCACATTGCAGCAAAGAACATAAAAATCCAAAAACTAGGATAGCTACGGTGTAGTCATACACTACACAAGGCACAAGGGGGTGCCTTCAAAAAGAAAGAAGAAAATCATTCTATATCACGGAATTTTTTTTATTTTTTTTTTAAAAAAAAGGGGATGAGAATAACATATAAAGGAGGAGGAATCATTCCACTTGCTTGTCAGTGATTTAATGAACAAACACAAAATCACAAGTTAGCTTATGGATGAAAACTCCCTCATGTTATTTTCTTCCAAAAAAGAGGTCTTCATGTCAGCACCAAGAAAAGAAACTGGAGCAGTCCTTTGGGTGCAGCTCAGAGTGTAGCAGTAAGATCAAAACTGTTTCTCATTTGTTCACCAGTGAAGTGTATCCCAGAGCTTGGTGAAGATTTTCACTGAGGCCTGCAAAAATCAAATTAAATCAGTAGCATCTATTCCATAATTCTAAGGGAAGGTAGCCCTTGTTTATCAAGATAAAGGGAACCTTTAGCAGATTGAGGCATTGTATTCCAGCTTAGTTCACAAGTGAAGTGTTTACTAAGAGCATGTTTTACTAAGATATCTGCTACTAGGTTGCCTTGCCTAAGAGTATGAGTAATTATAGCAGGGAAAAGAGAGCATTTAACTTGGTGTGCAATGTTATAGACTCTCCAGTGAGCTCTGGAAGGATTTTGAATCATTTTCACAGCATTCAAACAGTCAGATTCAAGTCTAAAGGTGAAAAGATGCATAGAGTGAGCAACATGGATACCCAATTTGATAGCTTTGAATTCAGCTTCTAAAGGGGATAATGTTGTGGAAGAGCAACATATAGCATATAAAAAATCACCTATAGAATTTCTAAAAATGATACCAATCCCCACTTTGTTGGATAATGAATCCCAGGCAGCATCAACATTAACCTTCACTCCACTTAAGGGTTTTTTCCAAGTAACCTTGACTATATTGGGCTTTGGGGGTTTCAGCCATTTAGGAAGAACCCCTGTATTTGCAATATCAATGTCATGGTTATTGGACAGGTAAAACGGTTTGATAGTGAAAGCATTATAGATCATTTCCTTGGTTTCCTTAACAATATGCTGAGGAGAAGGGGTTATTTCATCAAAAAGCTTTTTGTTTCTGGCTTTCCAGAGCACCCAGCATACAAAGGATGGGACCAGATTGACCAGTTGTGTATGCAGTGATGTGAGACCTTTGAAAAACCAATAGCCAGATAATCTAAACCATAAGGATGGAAAGATGGGGTTACCAATACACAGGAAAGAGTGGATATCTTTCCATACATGCAAAGCAATCCTACAGGAGTTGAAAAAGTGATCCAGACTATTAGTATTATTGCAGAAAGGACATTTTGAAGGGAGGCAGAAACCAGACCATTTGAGTATGTCATCAAAAGGAAGGAGAGTGTTGAAAAGTCTCCACATGAAAATTGACACCTTCTTTGGAGTTCTTGGACACCATACTTTTGCCATGGACTGGATTTTACCTCTTTTTGGCCTTAGAAGTTGATATGCAGACTTAAAAGTGAAATTTCCCAATACATCTGGTTTCCATATCAGCCTGTCCTCCAAGCTTGGGAAAAGTCTGATTTCCTGTAAAGAAAAAAGAGTTTCAGTGTTCTGTATCAATGGGGTAATAGTTGGTAGAAATAACTCTTTATTGACAACAAAATGTTCTACTGTGCAGTTATCTGGAATGTTAGTTAAACTAGAGTCCACTAGATCAATAATGGGAGCATTCCCTGACCAGATGGAGTTCCAGAAACTACATGATCCATTTCCTATAATGACTTTAATCTGAGAAGATGCAAAATCATCAATCTTGCAGATTCTTTTCCAAGTCTGTGATGTTTTGGCTGAGTTTGGAAGAGAAGCAAGGAAAAGTGTCCATGGAGCTTGTGCTTTTTGATATTTCCACCATAGTTTAACTGAAAAAGTTTTAACTATTATGGATATGGATCTCACACCTATTCCATTTTCTGAGATAGGATAACACATGTCACTCCACTTCCTCCATTTCTTTTTATCTTTCTGATCAATTTTCCCCCAGAAAAAGGATGAAACTGCCTTTTCCAAGGACTTTATGATCAGTTTTGGGGGGTCAAAAACAGCCCAGATGTGTTGAGGTATGGAATAGATACATGATTTAATCAGAGTCCGTTTTCCCCCAGCTGATAGCCATCTGTTTTTCCAACTGTTCAACCTAGAGGTAACCATTTCTAGTACAGGTTGAAAGTGAGATTTAAGCATTTTTCCAGAAAAAATAGGACATCCTAAATATCTAAAAGGGTATGTTCCTATTTTCATGCCTAAAATGGACCTGATGAGATTAATGGAATGTACAGATGCATATTTACTGTAGAAAACTTCACTTTTTTCAAAGTTTATTTTTTGACCAGAAATGTATTCAAAAACAACAAGAAAAGATTTGAGAGTTGTAAGACATTTTTTGCTTGCTTTTAAAAAGATGATGGTATCATCAGCATATGTCAGATGAGATATAGGAATAGAATTGATGGGAATGTTAAAGTAATCTAATTTTCCTATCTCATAAACATGTGCAAGTGACCTAGTGAATGCTTCAGAAAAGAGATTAAATAAAAAAGGGGATAAGGGGTCTCCCTGTTTAATTCCTCTGGTTGCCTTGAAGAAGCCCACTGGTTTTCCATTTATCAATATTGAGAAACAGGCCTGTGATAAAATTTTCATAATAGCATGTACAAAAATCCCATTAAAACCAAATTTGGAAAGAACAGAAATCAGGAAAGGCCAGCTTACTCTATCAAAAGCTTTTTGAAGGTCAAGCTTAAGAATACAGTTTGTTCCTCTACCTTTATTTTTTATAAATCTCATCATCTCTCTAAGGTATAGGACATTATCAGAAATATCTCTATTGGCTAAGAAAGCAGATTGGTGATGAGATATCAGTTTAGGCATGAGAGGTTTTAGTCTTTCCATTAAGATTTTTGAAAAAATCTTATTGGAAACATTGGATAAGCTAATGGGTCTATAATCATTGAAAGAGATAGGTATCTCTCTTTTAGGAATTATAGTGATCCATGTACTGGCTATACCTTGGGGAATAATGGGATTTATCATGAAATCATTTGCAGCTGAAAGGAGGTCATCACAGATTATGTCCCAAGCTTTGATGTAGAAGTAAGCTGTGAATCCATCTGGACCAGGAGTACTGGATTTGTTTAGGTTAAAGACCACTCCTTTGAGTTCTTCCATAGTGACAGAACTATTCAGTAGTACATTGTCTTCAGGGGTAATCAGCTTGGGGATTTGGGTGAAAAAATGTGAGAGGAAATGAGATGAGGGAGGTGTATCAGCTGTTAGGAGAGATTCATAGAAAGCACAGGCTTCTTGCTCTATTTCAGTATTGTCATCAATCCATACTCCTTGAGAGTTTTGGATTTTTGTAATACTTAGCCTACTTTTCCTTTCTTTGACTGATTTATGAAAAAAGGCAGTATTCTCATCTCCTTCCTTTAACCATTTTATTTTTGCTTTTTGTTTCCAAAAATGTTTTTCCTCCTTTAAGGCTTGATTCAAAATTATTTTTGCCTCTTTTAGTTTGGTTAGCTCAGCATCATTCTGAAAAAGGTCATAGTTTATTTCCTGTAGCCTTAAGACTTCTTCTGCTTTGGAAAC
The DNA here is from genome assembly GCA_963678965.1 of Cruciata laevipes. NCBI lineage: Eukaryota > Viridiplantae > Streptophyta > Magnoliopsida > Gentianales > Rubiaceae > Cruciata > Cruciata laevipes. The sequence goes on from OY787637.1 coordinate 22,236,329, forward strand.
ATTATTACTAATGTTACCAAAAATCTCTCTGTTCCAGTATTTCAGAAACAGTTTAAGTCTATTTAGCTTTAGAAAGAAACCAGTCATTCCTTGTTCAGAGATTTGAGGGTTCCAGTTGGTCTTTAACACCTCTTTAAATTGAAATCTTTTAAACCAGGTGTTTAAGAACGTAAAAGATCTAGGAGTGGTTGGGATGGGGCTGCCTACTGTAAGAAGAAGAGGACAATGATCAGAGGTTTCTTTGTTGAGGACTAAGATGGAAGAAGAAGGAAAATTAATGTTCCATTGTGATGAAGCTAGACCTCTGTCTAGTCTTTCAATGGTAGGATGCAGTCTTGCATTTGTCCATGTAAAATGGTTCCCAACTGTATGGATTTCCTCAAGTGCCAAAGTTTGGATGAAATCATTAAAGTCTTTAATGGTTCCAAGTTTGGGTACAGAGGGGCCTTTATAATCAGAGATAGACCTATATGCATTGAAATCCCCTATATATATAGCATTGATCAGACCTAGTGAAATTAGATCTTTCCACAAATCTTTTCTACCATTTCTAGTTCTTAGTCCATATACAAAAACACCTTCCATTGGGGTTCTTAGAGTATGGCTATGAATGGAAACAGCTAGAAATTGAGTATGATGATTTATTACAGATATTGTGATATTATTTTTCCAGAACAACCAGATTTTACCAGTGCTAGCAGACATGCAATTATCAAAATGAAGAATGTGCATATAAGAGGAGCATTCATGATCAGGATGGAGGGGTTCAATAATACACAATAAGTCTGGTTTATGAGAGATAACTAATCTCTCCAATCTAGTCATAGAAGTATCCATTGCCCTAATGTTCCACACTAGCATGTTAATTTTTAAGGTTCTATTCATCATAAATGACTACTTTTTGAGCATTTTGTAGAAGATCTAAGAAGATAAGCAACCTGATGCAACTGATCAGAATATGCATTTTTTCTGGATTTTCTTTTTGTTCTATTTAGAAGAGTAGGAATAGATACCTGAGCTGTGCTTACCAGTTCTTCTGCTGGGATTTTGTTCTTATCTTTTCCATCTGCAGATTGTATAGGAGGAACCATACCATCAATAAGGTCTTGCATTGATTGAGGGAGATTCTCCAAAGGTTCAAATTTGTTTCTGTATTTCTCCTGGAAATGGAACTTAGACCTGTCTGAGTTAAAAGGAGTGAAAATGCCTTTATTTTGAAAACCTTGGATAGCAATATCATCCTGAGCAGAAGCATTAGAAGAAGTATTCTTGGGCTTCCTCAAAATGCTCTTGATTTTCTTTGGTTTTCCACTTGATATCAACTCAATTGGTGAAGGGTTGGCTTCCTGAGTAGCTGGTATGATCCAACTGTCATTTTGAGCATTCTGAGATAGGAAGGGGATGGAAGAGACTCCATGTTGGGATGGTGGTGCTTGAAGGTTAGTGACTATAGCATTGGTGTATTTTGGAAGGGCTGAAAAGGAAATAGTTGGGACCTCAGCAACAGGGATGCATTCTTTCTCATTAACCACAGCAGCAACAGGGATGCATTCTTCATCATTAATCACAGCAATGTTATCATCACTAACCACTATAGTAGAGGGGATTTCAACAGTGGAAACCATCTTCTTTGGGACAAACTTGTAGGCAGTTTTTGTTTTTCTAGCTTTTTTGAAATTGCCTCTAGCAGATTTTTTGAGGGAACTTTTCTGAATAACAGCATGACTAGAAGGGGCCTGGGGTATTATCTTCTTCTCTTGGGAAGTAAGGCCTGAGCCTTCTCCTTCTGGCTTCTTATTACCCTGCTCAGTTGAAACTTTTTTAGGAGCTTCTAGGTTCTGTGTAGTTGGATTAGGCTGGTGAGGGGTAATAGGTTGCTTTCTTTTCAGCTGAGGGTGTAAAAAACCACATTCCTTATCATGGTGCCCAATAATTTTGCAGTGACTACAGTAGGATGGGAGTTCTTCAAACTCAATAGCATAGTCTTTAACATTTGAACCAATCCCAGCAACTATAGAAACTGGTAATGGGGCTTAAAGGTCTATTTCTACACAAACTTTTATGGCTGAGGGTCTAGAGATGGCCATTGTAGCTGCATCCATCTTAAGAAATTTCCCAATCTGAGAGCTAATCCCTTCAATAGCAGAAATATTATAAAAGAGGATAGGGAGCTTATGAATAGTTACCCAGGCAGGGATGATTGACGATTCTTGCTCCGGCGAGAATTCCGGTGTCCACTTTTGGACCTTCATTGTGGCATTTCCAATACTCCAAACACCCTTCATCCAACATCTCTGATAGTCTGCTTTTTCTTGGAACCTGATAAGGACATGCTTGAAGTCGAGGGAGCCTAATTGATAACGTCCAGTAAAACCGATCGATTTGAATGCAGTGATAAGTGAATCCATGGAGGGCTTCCCTCTGCTGAACTTGCCGACAAGAGCATTGTGATAATAGGATGCAAGAATAGCTCCCTCTTCAGTTGGTAGAATATAGGCTATCTTACCCTTATATTCTGTGATGGGGTGGAGATTGGGTGTATTGGGTAGGATAGAGTAAAGGGGTTGTTGTTTGGTGCTAAGGATCTGTAAGAAAGACTTTTTTCCGGCGGTGTTACCATGAGGGAGCGGTGGCTCCGCCATGGGAAGACCGTTATATTACCGTTGGAATGACGTTGGAGGTGGAGCACAGAGAAAGTCAGAGTTGTTTTAGGGGAAAATTGCTCGGGAATTGAACAGTAGAAAATCGCACTTTAAGTGTGTGTAAAATCGCACATAGTCAGGGACAGAGGTCAAGTCCGAGCACTCAAAAAGCATGTACAGAACTTATTTCTTGATGAACTGAACTTAACTGAAGTAAAAATTAATGTATTGAAAAATGAAACCAGAATTTCATCAAATTACATTTTTACTGAACTAAACTGAATTGAACTGATCTACAAATAAACTCTAGCAAACATGGCCTTAGAATTTGCATGGGGTGATTTAATATATATATATATATATATATAACAGTTCAAATTCCCTAATTGTAAATGCGTAGTTCTTTTATAATCAATAAAATCAACTATATTTCTTAGTTTATAATTGATTGATTTGATAATTAGTACCATCAAAAACATATAATTTATATATGAGACTATTTTTTTAAAACTAAAGAAACTAAAAATAGTAGTAAAACATGGAGGAAACTTCATACTGAAACTTTGAGCTGCACTACAGACAAGAACAAGCCAGTTGATAATTGAAATTAAAAACAAATTTCCAACGATAGAGAATCTCTGAGCCATGTTTATCTGTCTGCTCCAAAATTTAAAATCGCCTAATTCCGGTAAAAGCCATCTCGAAACTTCACCCTGCATGCAACCTTATCAAGAACATATATACTAGTTTTTCTTATTTTGGAAACTGAAAATATCCTATTATTAATTTAAGATAAGGATGTTAGGAAGAGTCCAGATTAATTCCTGATATACCTCAAAGCGTAGAAATACAATAATATTCAACTAGAAGAATCAGGTATGTTTTCGCATTTGTAAGAGCGGAAGCTACGCCTCATCTTTCAGATATATATTGCCGATTAATGATGGGTGTTGCTATTTTACGCCTTTATTTTACTAAAACACGCATGTATTTTGATTATTATTCAATTATACTTAAAAATAATATGATATTAAAAAATCAAGAAATATATTTAGATTGTGTTTAATTTTCCGCAACTATGATATAATTTTAGTTTGAAAAACAAGACAAATAAATATTTAAGGCGTATTTAAACTATTTCAGGGCGTGTATAAGCAAAATACAGGCATGGTATAGCGATTCTGTTAATGATTTGAGAGGAAGCTACGCCTCATTTCTCACCAGCTAATTTTTTTTTTCCGAATTAAACTGAATTATATTGATTTTATTTTTTTAGGTAAAATATTTATTGCTTTCGTAGTTTACTGGAAATCGTCCACCTGCGGTTGAACATGGTCAAGTAGAGCTCCATCTAATAGGGTGCTCGACTCTGTGAGTAACGCTAGGGATTGAACTAAATAAACTAATAAAGTCTAAGGTGACCAACATGACCCCGTAAATGTACTAATTCCTAACTCATATGAGTTCTCCATTGGCATTGTCTCGACCGGACAAACTTTCCTTACAGCGAAGGGCTTCCAAATGGGTTCCTCATCTTCTTTCTCCCATGAGATGCCTCCAGAAGACCATCGGGCATCGACTCCTACCTCGACGAGATGTAACTCCTCGTCGGTTATTGGAACTGAAATGAAAAACTGACACAAAAGAATAACAAGAAATAACAGAAAACATAGGCGCACGATGGTGCGCAACTCCTGAACTGTTTGGAGATCCCTCAACACTGCTTTTGAACCATCCCGACAGTTCCAACTGGTTCTACTCATGGCCCTTGGTGGGACTGGGCCTCATCGCCAGTCACCGCCTGAATAGTGAGAACAGTATCATACAGGGAAGCATTGTCTCGCTAGCCCTGATTTTCTTCTGTTTCGAGCTCCCGCTCTAGATTCCAGCTGCCCCGATCATGCTTAGTTTCCTTTTTGCCGATCCCAGCCCGGCTACGGCCTCTCCTGCACGTGCTGCACTGCCCTCTCCTTCTCCCCTATCCCCACTGATCCTTCCCCTCCCTCTACCGCGTCCCTTTCCTTTTGCTCCTCTCCCTGATGCATCTTTTACTTCAATTTTCCTCTCCCTTTGCTTTTCCAGCATACGGCCCCGGTGTATCGAGATTCACCTGAACTGGCACGAAAAAGGGACTGGGCGGCGAGATGGGAGCCCCTGCCATGTTGATCCGTGGAAGTGAATCCACGGATGCTACTACCGTGAAAACCATCTGAGCCATAGCTTCTTCATTCTCCCCGCCGTCCTTTCCCCCACCCTCATTGGTCTGCTCCGGAGAAACGGCTTGACTCTGCATGTCCTGCTTCGCCCGACCCCATCACCTCCTTCGGATGCTCCACCACCATAATTGTTTCAACCTCGCTTCCCTCTTCCATAACAGACACTCTATTCTCCACACTTAATGGCCTTATTTCTACCATATCAGTATCATCATTCTCCTGCGTATCCATCTCCATCACTTTCATTTTTCCCAGCCTTTTCTTCTCAGCTAACTTGAACGCCCAGTCCGGGTTCGGCATGGGGAGGTCCATCATCTTCGCCGGTCCCGGTTTCCTCAGAGTTGGTGCTACAGTCCTAGTTGACACCTTATCTGGCTGAGCCTTACGGTCTTGGCCCATCCTTGATTCGCTTCCTTCGCTGCTCACGGCTCGTGGCTCGTGGCTCAAACCGAATCGACAAACCCTCACCGAAACTAGGATTTCACTGTTCCCTTGTGAAAGGTGACATGTTTGCTCCAACTCGAATGATGCTAGGATAGTTCACCTGATCCCTATTATCCCTCGGAGCTTTCAATCTGTCTGCACAATCCATCCTGCTATGTACCATGATGCCGCAATATGAACAATAGTTCGGGAGTTTTTCATATTGCAATGACATCAAATCCTTCACCCCTGGAAGTGCTTGCATCCTTTTGATCGGTTTCGTTACGTCTATTTCGCATCTAATGCGCAAGTACGGTCCCATGCATCTTCCCCGTCTATCTTTTTCAACACCCAAATTCGTGCCTTTATCATCACCGATCTGCCTCGCTGTGTGGTCATTCTTTCGTTCAAGAGGTACCTTGTGCACGTGAATCCACATCAGAACCTTCTTGAATTCAAACCCTAGCCCTTCCGGTCCCGGCTTCGGCTCCACCAGAACCATCAGATGGCGTTCGCGGTTATTGAACAACCATGGTTCTCTCTCAAGTAATCTCTCCTTGTCCACCGGATCAGAAAACTCGAAAAGCGTAACATTCTCCTCCAACGGCGAACACTTCACCGTTCCTTCTACCCCCATATATCCCCAAACATGCCTGCTACACTCCTGTGCGGGATGCGTCTTGGTGCCAAAACCCTACCGACCAAGAACCGGGAAAGATCATTCATAACCAACGGCACCGCTGATGGTGGCGCGGCCTTGATTTCGTCGTCTCGCATGGATAAACCAGCGTATAACTTCGTGATGCTTGATGATGACAAGATCAAGTCGATATTGCTCAGAAGATCGGAAGATCGCCGTCGCTAAAGTTGCTTGCGGCGGCAAGAAAATTTTCTCCTAAACCCTAGGTTTTGGAGACGCAATACTGACACAACTGAATTATATTGATTTTATATGAAAAGAAGTAGGAAAAAAATCAGAATTTAATCTAATTATATTTTAATTAGCTGAACTGAAATTAAATTGAACTTTTATGATCTACAAGTAAGTTCAACAGAGAATAAGGCATAAAAAATACGCTAAGTGCCCATAATTTAAAAATAAATTGAATTAGGTTAATTTGATTGATACTACATTAATTTGTTTGGTACCATGTTACTTTAAAAATATAAACGAACTCATATAAAATTATTATTGATAATGGTATAAATATGAAGTATAAAATAATTGATCGGTTTGATTGATATTGCATTAGTTTGATTGATACTAGGTTGTTTTGTTTGGTACCATGTGTCGAAAATGGAATAAAAAATGGGAGTTGCTCCATGCAGGTACGTTTTTCTTATGCATGTCCAAATTTTTACAAGAATACCCTTAATATTAGTAAGGCTAAAAAAGCTAACCAAAATGTAAGGGTGCATTTAAGGATATTTTGATAAAATTGTGGACCTGCATAAGAAAAACGTACCTGCATGCAGAAATCCAGTAAAAAATTAACAAAACCGGAAAATTTTACTAATAATATCATTGCGATGGAGTATAAAAATATTCGATGCGGTTTGATTGATACCAAGTTTGTTTGTTTAATACTAGATTATTTGATTGGTACTATATTATGTCGTAACTGAAAATAACTATATCATATGAAAAAACGGGTGATATTTGATTGGAAATATGTTTTTTGATTTATTAGGGTTTGATTGATCTGAATTATCCCATGGATAACCTATCCATATTTACTTAATTATTCAATGAGTAATTCTCCTGTGAGGCAGCCTCACATATGAGGCAAGGCCCAATAAGGGCCATATTATAAGTAAATATAAAAAACACTAATTATTAAAAATTTCAGGGGTTAATTTGTAAATATCACTAATTTTTCATTCTTTCTTCGCCACCTCATCATTCTACCTTGCTGCCACCTCATCAAACCTCGACGTCACCTCATCATACCTCAACGTCAATTAATCATACCTCAACGCAAGCTTATCATGCCTCGATGTCACCTCATCACACCTCGATGTCATGTTATCATACCTCGATGTCATGTCAATCATACATCGATGCCACCTCATGAAACTTCATCGCCACCTCATCATACCTGAACGTCACCTCACTAAATCTCGACGCCACCTCATCATGCCTCAACGCCAACTAATCATACCTCGATGCCACCTCATCACACCTCGATGTCATATTATCATACCTCGATGTCATGTCATCATACATCGATGCCACCTCATGAAACTTCGTCGCCACCTCATGAAACCTCAACGCCACCTCATCATACCTCATGTCCGACGACCAAACCTCATATCTTACAACCCAAACCTCAACGTCTACGTCAACAACACCTCATTTTTGTTGAGTCAAACCTCAACATCGATGACACAACCTCATTTTTAACGAGATAAACCTCAATGTCGACAATAAAACCTCACCACCATACGCTGCAACCTCATGCCACTGCCACCGCGTTGCCGATGCCGGAATTCCCAGAATCACTCAAAAATACATCAAGAATTACAGAAAAGCCGTCGACTCCAAGCCGGAATCCGTCGACCCGTCGCCAACCACTGCACGCTGCCGCCGCCGCGATCCAACTTGTGCGATCCAGATGCAGCTCTGCAAATCTAGTTCCGACAATTCACCGGCGCATGCTCGAGCGCCACCGCTATGAATCTTTCGCGTGCTAAAGACAACCGCGAATAAAGGCAATGGATCCCGATGTAGCGCTATTACCGACGCAAAGCCACTGTCAATTGTGATTCGATTTGCGGTGGTGGCACCGGAAAGGCGGCGGGATTCGATCTACGGCGGGGTGCGAAGGGATTCGATCTGCGACATGATTTGTAACGAGGTGCGACACGGATTCTCAACAACACCAGAAAGGCGACGGTTGAGCTTTTGGTCCGGCGCCAATAGGGAGAATGATGGGGTTCTGCAAATTGGGGACAATTTCTTTATTTTCTCCTATATTTGCAACTAGATCCCTGTATTTTGTGGGCTTTGTACTATGGCGCCAAAATATAATAGTTATTAATTTGTTCCTGCCTCATGGGTGAGGCTGCCTCACCCAAGAATTTCTGTTATTCAATAAGCTAATTATCCAACAAATTTTATCCATTATTTTCAATAAAAAAATAAAAAATCTTATCCATCAAATCAAAAGAGTAAATGGATATTGGTTATCCATTAGATAACTTACCTATTTTGACAGCCCTAGCCATGTCCTGATAATTTTTACTATTGTGCCAAATAAAATGACCCAAATTTGTAGAATGGTTTGTCAGGACATGTCGTAGAACTATGTCAAATTCACACTGTTAGTATAATATAATAAATATTAATTTGCAAAACTTGTAATTTTGATCCAATCTCAATTCAGCTAAATGGAAAATTCCGGAAAGATGAGGAAACCCTGGCCAGGGAAAGAAGATCCCAGAATGAACTTGATTCGATTATTAATTAAAACCGAAAAAGAACAGTCCAGTTAGTTTCACGAACATCCACATTCAATTCAAACTTAACTTTTTAACCAGAATATCATCCCTAGAATAATTCACCGTTCTACCATTTCTTCTAAGCATGGTGAGGTGGTTTATATAGTAAAATTTAAAATATCTCGAATTTCACATTATTACCGTACCGATCCACACATTATTTATACTGAATGAAAATTTCAAACCAAAGCTTCCATAGAAACAGTTCAAAATCTTAGTAGTAGGAGGCTTAGGCGTAGGAATAAAACTTAGTATTGAAAGCCAAATACACACTGTTACAAGTTACAACAAGAACAACAGCTTCAGGTTTGAAGGTTCCGTTGAGAATTGATTAAGTCTATAACTTAGCGGAACATCAATTATCTAATCCCTGATCTCATGCATGTACTTAGTATGAATCTAAAGTAGAGTTTAGACTTACCTCTTGAAGCGTGCTTTATCATCGGATTTAGTCAGAAGATCCAATCAACTACGGAGACGAGAATCCCAAGTGTGATTCCTCTATACGTATCCACACAGCACGATCAGACCGCATCACCGCTGTCAGCTTAGAACGTCAATCAGCAACCAAAGACCTAGTCTTTGTTCTTCTCTTGACGATGAGGTTTATATGAGAATGGTAGGTTTATTTGTCCTGAGACACTCAACACATGAGCTATACGTATGATTGTGTGTGTATCTGTTATTCATGTAGAAGTCTATATATACAGATCATCATAAGCCTAATTCTAGCCTTATTCAATATGGGCCTAGCCCAATAAGACTTAATTCTCATTTAATTACTATTAGACTCCAAGTATAATCAGATAATTACTTTGTCCAATTTCATGCTTAGTGTGTGACCCTATAGGTTCAGTTATAATAAGCTGCAAGTTCAATACCATTGATGCTAGCTGATCGAAAGCGGTTTCCAGCTAAACATTTCGTTCACTTAAATAACTAAATTAATTATCTCCGTAATTAATCCTCCAACTATTTAGTACAATGAACATTGATCGAAGGACACTATTCTAACAATCTCCCACTTGTCCTTTAGAACAAGTGTGCATTCATATTCCTTTGTCGCTTAATGTCTTCATTCGAACATAAGGTAAGATCCCATGTTATCCTTATCGAGTTCAAATGTGTTTCTCGAATTCCCGAGTAAAACTGTTATGACAGATGATTAATCCATAATCCATCTGAGCACGGCCATGCATTTTACAGTCCCAACTCTCCGAGAGGCCCATAAGACAGCAATCTCATAAAATGAGAGGACAATCCCACTCTTGTACATCCAAGTTTTCTCTACTCGATTCATGTCACCCAAGAGCTGTCTTTATAGCCTCCTTTCACGGCACGACGTTTGATAACCCTCAAAGCAATCAATCCACAAGCAAGCAAACACTGAATTACTCAGGTATGAGGAAGAAGCTCCAATAGTTAATGAGAAATACTTATAACATTCTAAATATCTTAAAGTATTCTCATGGCGGGTCAGTCCAATACAAGTTCCCAACTTGCATCCACGCAATCGATTCATGACATCCCATGTCCTTCAGCCCATGAAACAGCACTGTGAATCAACTTGCAAACTAGTCTTCTTTAGTCATTAGTGTTCATTCTCAATGACCTGGACTAGGGACATAATCAATCATACACTCCAGTTCACTAAATAGGGTTTCATTATCCAAGACATATTCTTGATAACCTATTTGGAGATGTAAATTGATTTTGGACTTTCATTTAACACTAAACCAAGTTAAATGAATATGAAATAATAATTTCATAATATTATAAACAGTTCAATCTTCAATGTCTAAAATCACCAAATTGTGATAACTAGAACATTATAGAAAATCACAGCCACTATCCAAAGTGCTTGATTCCTATCACAAATGTATGAGCCCTAGGCAACATGCAACATTTGTGGAAGAGGTTTAGATTATGGATCAAATCCATTATTTCCTTTTGCATATGATAACTTCACCATTCTCTTGAAGAATGTGAAATATCCTTAGTATGAATTTCGACTCATGGTGATCCCTTACCTCAAATTGCTTAAGCAATGACTCTACAATTATCTCAATAGAGAGTCATTGAGTTAGCTAAGACGGAACACTACCAAGGCGAGTGATGAATATCCAATTTCAACCACATTCCCTTTGGAACTTCTAAAGCACCAATTTACTCAGTTTATTGTAAAATTACCAACATAGCTTCACTTATCATATTTAACAACCAACTCAATTTCACCATAGATCAAGGAATCCATAATCAATTTCAGACACTATGAACTTTTCTTGGCCACACACTATTGTGCCTCACCTTAGTCTATTTGATATCAAATCGTTGTGCTCTAAGCATACGAAATATCATATGTAGTACATGTCATAGCAAACATAATAGACCCTACAGATCCATGCATTAGAGATCATATTATTTCTCTTTTGCTCATCACGTCTCGATAGACACTGAATCTTCCTAAGATTTATGCCATGAATCTTAGGTAGAAAATCTTTTACGTTCTTTCAATTGAACGTGTCTAACACCTTACCTAGTAAGTGCTTTGACATATCAATCATCAAGAACTTGATGCCCAAGTTGCACTCTACATTTCCAAAGTCCTTTATTGCAAAATGCTTTCCAAACTAAGTCTCCATATACTACAGTTTTGGATTGTCATTTTCAATACATACAGGACTAGGAATTCAATTTTGCTCCCACTGACCTTCTTGTATATACAAGATTTCATAACATTTCATTGAACTCCAATTCTAAATTGCTTCATTAAAATGTACTTTCCAACTCCATGATACTCGCTTCAATCCAGAAATGGACATTTGAAACTCGCATACATTTCTAGCATTACAAAAGCTCCGAGACTGTATAAAATACACATCTCCTTCCAAAATCCAATCTAGGAAGCTAATTTTGATCTCTACCTGTTAGAACTCAAAATCGCACTGAGCTAAGTTTTCTAGGATATTCGGATAGACTTAAGTATTCCAACTGGAGAAAGGTCACATCACAATCTACATTGTAGACTTGTTTGTACCATTTCAATCAAATTTCAAACTTGATTTTAATACAAAATATCTATTCCAAATCTCATGGTCTTCAACCACTTTGTGGAGTTAGGGCTTGTCAAAACTTTACTGTAAGTCACATAGGTTCACCATTTCTAAAATGTGATTTCATAGTTTCAGCTGTAAGGACATAAATGTACATTTTGTCAGAACACTACATCTTATTGACTTACATGGGGCATATGAGTAACTTCAGTAGTCTCTAATGTAAGCATAATTTTACATGACCCTAAGACCGTTAAACATCTACATTAATCACGTAACAGAATCATGAAGAGTTGTAGGATTACTTACCTCCACTCATTGTAGCAGAGAGATCGATATCTGAATCGCGAGCTTTGTGTGAGAGTTCGGGTTTCTCTCCCCTTGCCTATAAACCTTATGTGTTGTGTGAAATCGGCAGTCTTTCGGGTTCCATTTAGGATGATTTTACAATGGAATAAAATCATCAATTTATAGGTGGAGAGAGGACCTCAATCCTCATAAGCAATTCCGTAGGATTAATCTCAACCGTCCATCAAAGTGGAGATTATTAGGAATTAATCATTTATACTTAATTTAATAAGTCACCAAATATATCATGGAATAGCAATATTCCAATAAGAAAACAAATCAAAATAAGACCACGTAATAGGAAAGAATAATATATTCTTACAGTCTCCCACTTGGTCGATATTTGTATCCTTTAATGTTTTCTATCTAGAATCATAAGTCCGGTATAATATGCTAAACCTTTTTCATTTGGTTATCATAAGTGTCTTGGCTAATCTAGTAATCAATGGGAGTCATGGCGGTCACAAATCATTCTGTAACATGATCCCTTCCATGTACTACTACATTGAATACCTTCATAGCTAAACCATAAACATAATCAGGAATTTCATAATGGTCCCTTTAATGTCTTAAAGAAAGACGAATTATGTTATCATAAATTCCAAAACAATAATGTGTGTACACAATGGAAACAGAATACATAAAAGATGTAAAAGGTCATAAGAGATATCAAAGAAATGTCAAACAAAGGCTAATTAAGCATAAAGCAGACAACATACTTAAGAGCTCTCCTCAAGACCCAAACTATTAGCATGCTGCATAAAAGTCTTAGGAGGTAATGCTTTCGTAAATATGTCTGCTACCATAAGCGCGGTGCCTATGTGTTCAATGACAATTTTTCCTCTTTTAACATCTTGCTTCAACGATAGATATTTAAGGTCCATATGCTTGGCTCCTTTGGATATCCTATCATGCTTAGAGAAGAAGACCGCAGCTTGATTGTCACAGTAAAGAGTTAAAGGCTTGTCGACAAAACTCAAAGCCCCAAACTCATACACAAAATTCTTCAACCAAGTTCCTTGAATAGAAACTTCATAACATGCTACATACTCAGTTTCCATAGTGGATGTGTAAATCAACAGCGACTTCTGACTTTTCCATGAGATTGCACCCCCACCAAGGAGATACGCATAGCCAAGAGTGCAGACCCTAGAATCAGGGCATCCAGCAAAATCTGAGTCAGAAAATCCAACCATCTGTGGATGTGTTGATTTTTTGTACGTCAACATGTAGTTTCTTGTTCCCTTTAAGTATCTCAAAACCTTCTTTGCAGCTTGCCAATGAGCGATTCCTGGGTTACTTTGAAATCTACCCAGCATGCCAACCGCGTGGCTGATATCAGGTCTTGTACAAACTTGAGCATACATTAAGCTTCCCACAAGAGATGCATAAGGGTAATTTTGCATTTCATTGCGTTCCATTTCATTCTGCGGACATTGCTTGATATCAAGCTTGTCACCTTTATGCATTGGAACAACGCTAGGAGAACAGGTCAACATGGAAAATCTCTCAAGAACTTTGTCAATATATGTTTTTTGAGACAGCCCTAAAATTCCAAGTGATCTATCACGGAATATTTCAATCCCAATCACATAGGATGCCTCACCCATATCTTTCATGTCAAAATTCTCAGAGAGATGATTCTTAGTCTCATGTAATAAACCAAGATCACTGCTAGCCAATAAGATACCATCAACATACAACACCAAAAATATGAACTTACTCCCACTGAACTTGAGGTAAATACATTGATCAACGATGTTTTCTTTGAAACCGAATTCCGTAACGATTTCATCAAACTTTAGATACCACTGCCTCGAAGCTTGTTTCAATCCATAAATTGATTTATTTAGTTATCAGACCATGTCTTCCTGACCTTCGATTATGAAGCCTTCAGGTTGACGCATATAGACTTCTTCTTCGAAGTCTCCATTAAGAAAGGCAGTTTTCACATCCATTTGATGTAACTCAAGTTCCCGAAGTTCTTGCAATAGACTTCAAATTCAACGTAACGCATATAGACTTCTTGCAATAAAACGTATCCCGAAGTTCATTTGCCAAGTAACTGCCGTTCAATTCAACCTTCCAAAGGTTTGAACATAAATAAGAAGTGTTGTTGTTTGTTGTCATACATGATTACTACAATATAAATAAAATGCAATAAAAAACCATTTAAATAAGTAAATAACAAGCAAGAAAAATACATGCAATCAAACAAGTTATCTACACATTTTATTCAAATTCAATTGTCCCATGAATAAAATGATTCCAAGACCTTCAAAAACACAAGGAATTAAGCATGCTTTACCTTGTCTTAAAACCTTTGAGTTTAGGTAAGCAATCTCATTGCTAATAGTATCCAATACTACTCTTGGTTGATGGCAATACTACTCTTGGTTGATGGGATACATCCAATGTAATATCCATCTGATTTTGTCTCAACATCTAAGTACCTCTCACTGATATTGATGAGCAAACCAAAACTAACGTGCAAACCCTTTCACTAGGTCTACCCGCATTTTACTCCCAAGATTATAGACGATACTATCGCTTTAGCGAAACCTATCATCAGTGATCAAAGGCTAAATGGGCGTTATCTGTTTGGAAAGACAGCTCATTATTACTTTGGGACTTAGGTTCATTATGCTGGTTTGATTATTAGTGAACTATTCCATAATCACTCCACACACATAAGCCATTCATATACATTTATCATATAAAGCAATAATTAAAGACATAAATAAATGCACATATATAAAATGATACTATACTGAATCCAATTCATATATTCTGACTATTCACTTCTAAAGTGAATGATCTAACATGCATAATAACTGAGACAAACAATCTATCATGCAAAAAGAGTCAATTATTTCCCAAATTATTAACCTTATTATTAACATAATAATTCTAAAATATCAGAGTAATTTATTATCACATATACCTATGTAATTCTCAATACCAGATAATTAATCCAAATAATTTCTAAAATTATTAACATCAATTATTATTCCAGCCATACTTTAATAATTCTAAATTAATAAAGTACTAAGATAATTAAATTAACTAATTTCTAAAATTATTAAACTTAATTATTTATTACTAATTTTAATTAAATTTCAAAAATTAAGCTCATCTAATGCCTTCATTAAAGAAATGTACATGTTCATAAAATAATTTTGCACTTCCAAAGTCAAAATTACTCCCACTCAAATTCAGAATTTAAAATAAATAAAATTTGGACCTAGTCCATACATGAGCCCATCCCAATTAAATTTAAATGTGTTTTTTTTATTGTATTTAACTTTTATGGACCAAACCGGTCAACCATGACCAGAGTCGAACCAAGAATCCGGTCTGACCATATTCCGGTCCAACCAGAATATTTCAGTGGTCAGACCAAGCCCAGCAGCATTAATGGGCCGAAATGCACCCACTGGCCCAAGTGCTCAGCACTAGGCCTTACTAAGAAACCCTGGGTTTCTTAAACCCGCCACTACAGTACCGCCGATGCTACAGTTCCGCCGCCGCTATAGTAGCACGCCGATGAACAGTAAAATAAAATAAAAAATAATAATTTCGATTAGGATTAAATCAAATCAAATTATCCAATAATTTATTCGATCATATGAACATAAATCTAAACTTTCAATTTATGCAAATCTCATCTACATAAATCCTAGATCATAACTAAAACATACAAGAAGCTACTGATACCACTGTTGGGAATTGATTAAGTCTAACTCAGTGGAACATCAATTATCTAATCCTGGATCTCATGCATGTACTTAGTATGAATCTAAAGTAGGGTTTAGACTTACCTCTTGAAGTGTGTTTTACCATCGGATTTAGTCAGAAGATCCAATCAACTACGGAGACGAGAATCCCAAGTGTGATTCCTCTATACGTATCCACACAGCACGATCAGACCGCCTCACCGCTGTCAGCTTAGAACGTCGATCAGCAACCAAAGACCTAGTCTTTGTTCTTCTCTTGACGATGAGGTTTATATGAGAATGGTAGGTTTATTTGTTCTGAGACGCTCAACACATGAGCTATACGTATGATTGTGTGTGTATCTATTATTCATGTAGAAGTCTATATATACAGAATAAACAGAATACTCATAAACCTAATTCTAGTTTTATTCAATATGGGCCTACCCCAATAAGACTTAATTCTCATTTAATTACTATTAGACTCCAAGTCTAATTAGATAATTACTTTGTCCAATTTCATGCTTAGTGTGTGACCCTATAGGTTCAGTTATAATAAGCTGCGAGTTCAATACCATTGATGCTAGCCGATCGAAAGCGGTTTCCAGCTAAACATTTCGTTCACTTAAATAACTAAATTAATTATCTCCGTAATTAATCCTCCAACTATTTAGGACAATGCACATTGATCGAAGGACACTATTCCAACAGGTTCCGGCCTAGGTGGACGAGGTGGAAGGTGAGGGAGACGAGGACGACGATGTTGAGGATCGAAGAGTAGAAGTTGAGCTTCTTGAGCTGCGCAGTCATCTTCAGCATTTCCGACCTCGAAGCAGAGCTCAAATCAGCCCTAACCTTAGGATTCTCCGACGGATCATCGATCTCCCCGACAGCGGCGCGATCAGCAAATCAATGTTTCTCACTACGCTCGGCTCTCGCTTTGATCCCCGTCCTTCCTCCTTCTCCAGCTTCATCGTGTCGAACATAACCAAATTTATTAAGGTACTACCTAACCTTGTACGTGTCGAACATAACTCATATGTCAGAAGTGTGGGTGTTCCGAATCTTAAGGTACTACCTAACCTTGTACGTGGACAGAAATATCTTATGCGTTGGAAGTACCTTGTCCGATGGAAAGGACATCCCCGTGCAAATGGTTCAAGATTTTTAGGGAGAGGTTCTGAATTGATACTCCTAAAGCTCTTGATGGTGGAGGGAGAGAACTCGGGACGAGTTCTTTTAAAGTGGAGGAGTCTGATGTAGGACGACTTTACGAATGAAATTGAAAAAGAAAATGAAGGTCGTCAACTTTTACCGTGATGACACGAGATTTCTAATTCCGTTTCAGATGTGGATCGTCAAACGTTTCCTGTTCCATTTTAGAATAGATGTTTTAATATTTTCCTATTTTGTATTGTTGTTTTCCATTTTAGTTTAGTTTTATTTTAGGATTGCTTTAAGGTTTTGTAATAGTATTTATAGGATCCTTGTATTCATTATTTAACAGCTTTCGGACAATAAACAATTTCAAGAACTACGTTCTTTATTTGGTGGATTCCAATATCCCCGGTGGATTCCGGACCCTCATGACAAGGAAGTAGCGTTTGCAATTCCTTACTTTCTTCAGATTCGTGCTGGCGGATCTTATCGATTCCGGCAGCTACAAGCGAAGTGAGGACAAGGCAGAAAGCAACAGCATTCATCATATTCTAAGATGGAGAAATGTAGCTGCAGGGATTATGCAAATGATTGTATGAGTGCTTTCTGGTTTTGGTTTGATGAATTTTTTATATTACTGTGTAGTAACACTTGCATATTATTATACACGCTCGTCATTCAACACGCATTTTATTACTGTGGAGTTGATGTGATCTATGAGAAATATAATCGGTACAATATAAGTTTTGTTGTACATTTATTTTGTTCACCATCATTTACATTAATACTTTTATCAAATTAGTCTAATAAAAATGGTGAGTAAAGTAAACACAAGTAAATAGATTAGTAATATAGAGGAAAACAGCATTTGCACTCAGTAGATTAGAAAACTGAACGAAAATACAAAGTATACAACTCTTCTCTCGGAGTTTACTTGTATATAGAAACATTTCTACGAAAATTAAGGTCATAACCTATACAAACAGAGAGTTTGCTTAACAGGGCAATTTCAGCCTACTGAATAATACGAGAAAACTTTGATCCGGTACAACGTAGAGGAAACCAAGATCTGCCCCTTTGATATATGGCCCCATGCCCTGTATACCAAAATGGAAAGAAATGTTCACTATAAATGGGAGAAAACGAGCTTGACAAATACGAAAACGGTTCAAGAATGAGAAAGCAAATTAAAAAAGCTCTTTCTACCTTGCCATTCAGCTGCAAAAGCTCTCCTTCAACCCATTTTGGATTCCTGAACCCGAATTCAGCTATTCGCCCTTGACCTTTGTAGCTAGAAACCTATCAAGGCAAATTGGGAATCCAGGTCAGATTTGAAACAATCAACCAACACAACTGGAATGTAAGGCATCAAGTACAATGACCATCGATTATTTTGTCTTCCGTGATATATAGTGTAATGCTATAATGCAGACAAGGCCTAAACCCCACTTTCTGATTCTGTAGGTTTAACTATTGTTAATTTTCCCTAGGATTTCAATCAAAGAGAGGAGATAACATTACTATTTTAGTACACTTCTCTTATAAAATTAGTAGAATAGGCTGTTTCCCTCTTCAACGTAAAACTATCAACAATTTTCACAATTTCATGATTAAGGTTTCAAATGTTAACTTGTCAGATTGCGAAAATTCAAGGATATTGAGAGCTTATGAAGGCATCCTACTTGGTGATCAATGTAGAACTGAAGAGACAGTTTGAACAAGGATGTTGTGTTAATGCCGTAGCAAGACACTTGAATCACATATTTAATGTGAGTGCTACATAAGTCTGAATTTATTTTGGCATGGTAAAGCAGATGACTTGCCAAAACTGCATAGTAAACTCATGAAGAAACAGAGGAGTTTCCACATTTTTACATCACCAAACAATAGTAATACATACAGCCACCATATAAAAGATGCACAACTTACCACGCCTAATTCATCTGGATATACTCCTCTATTGGATACACGACTTGCTTTGCCAATTTTAGCACGGAATGTGACCTGGGAAAGAGGTTTTAGTAGTTAATAAGAATTCATTACATAATAAGATACCGGCATAATCTAAGCTATGAATACATTACCTGACCAGCAGGAACATTCAAATCCCCTGTTAGCTTCACCGCCTCAACATATTCAAAGAACTCTATATCCGAAGTGTTTCCATCATTGTTTGCATTCCAATTACCATATTTACGCCTGAGTTGAACAACCTCAATACCATACGGTCCAAAAGAACCCACATATAGACCTGCCAAATTAAAAGCAAACATGTAATTCAAGTAAAAGATGCCTACAGCTGTTTTAATGCTACTGGTTTCCCATCCAGACAGAACGAAAATATACAATTGCAAATCCACATCACACATAGACAGCAGAAACATACTCACCATCAAATGGGTCTAAATCAGCTTTGGGGGTGGTAATCCGGCTGAAGTTAGTGACCTCAGATAAACTACTCCGCTTCTGAGCCTGATTAACAGCAAGCTTGATAATCTCACGCACATCTCTAGAAATCTGAAGCATTAAAGTTGTCTAAATTGGTCAAGAGAATGTTTTTATTAAAAAAATAAAATACTCCTAGCCATTATCACTAGCAATATGGAAGACTTAAAAGCCATGTCTATTTTCAATCAACATGTAAAACTATTCTCACCTTTGGAGAAACATTATCCGAGTTCCAAAATGCTTTTACCACATCAGGAGGCATGAGTTTGGCAACATCTTTGGTTGTCATCTGAATTAATCTGTTATTGGAGGTAGCAAGTTCTTCTATATCACTATCCTTATGATTGTTTGGAATATGTAGCACAAAAGATTCCTTTTTCATTTCCCAGATTTCAGCTGGTACGCGAACATACTCGTCTTTGGTAGAACTATCTTCTTTATTATGCAATACCCCACCAATGAACAGCTTTGCAGCTAAATCCTTCTCATCTTCATCACTGTCACCATCTTCTTCAGAATCAACTAGATCAGGTTGTACATCATCTGTATCACTAGCTCCTTCATCAGAACTTTCAGATAGACTAGCATTATCAGTGTGGTCTTCCATCAATTGCTTAACATCAACATCCTCTGTTGTGTCTATTTTAGCATTAATATTCATTACTCTCACTTTCAGCTCAGGAATTTTTTCTTTAAGAAAGTTAACTACACTCCGTATCCCTTCCTCAGCAACTTCCTCAAAACCCAAACCTTTCTCATCACTTTTTTCAGCTTCATCAGAACTTACTTCAACATCAATTGATCCATTCTCAACATCAACTACTGATGGACCATTCTTTGACTCGAAATCAGATGACAAGCTTGAACTTTCTGGATTGACTTTGACTCTCTGCAAGAATACTACCTATGGAGATGCAACAAGAAGGATGATGAGCACACGTGTAATTTAATCAGAGTGAAACGGAACAAATATCAGAGTAAATAAGAATGAGATGCAAATCAAATATCAATACACTCTTACGGACTGAGACTAACTAACAAAACAGAACAAACCCTAACAAATTAGAACAAGTAGATCAAGAGAGAACACACAATTTTTTGTGAGTCCCTGATCATAAGCAAACATTTTGGTTCTTCATTTTCTGCCTACGTAAATATAAATAATATAAATAAATTGCAAATTACCTGCATCGTGTAGGACTGGTTTGCCTCTTTAACCACAAAGATCTCAAAGAGTGGAGTTCCAGGAGCTGCATTTACCAGTTGTCTGAAATCACAAAATATTTCCAAGGGATTAGTAAATAAGTACGAGATACGAGGGTAAATATAATCTGCAGTTTCAACCTTTTTGTTGTGTACAATAGTACCTAGGACTGTAGCTTTTAGCAATATATCGACCCATTCCAGGAGTGATATGGATAATTCTGCCAAAAGGGTCATCAGAATCCTTTGAATATCCAACCCACCATCCAACCTAAGATGAATATTTGTCAGCTATAATAAAAATACATAGAATACAACCTGCTACAAAGATTTTAACTATTTGATTAGAATGATAAGAATGTTAAAAAGCATAACACTTCTCTGTAATTCTTGATAGAAAAAGATAAGAACGTTATTTCTTATAAGAATGATAAGACATTACTTCTTATGTATCATTTTCAAGCACAAATAAAACGCATAAAAGGTTAACAAGCATAACACTTCTCTCAACTGCAAAATGACTGGTTAAGTTCTAGGAGAGTAGATTACCAGTCCACTTCCTGTTTTCTGGGACAATCTTGAAGCCTCGTGGTAAAGCTCTTTATCTACAGCATTCTGAAACAACGGAAAGATGAATAAATTAACGAATCAGATCATTGTTTAATTCAGGAACAGTATAGTTTTAACCACGGTATTCACCTTCAACTCTGACATTATTCCAGCAATGCTATCCTTTGAGGTTGCTTCGGTAATAGCTGATTTTAGCTTCACAGCCTCTTTGAAGTCCTCCCGCTCTATCGCATCTTCAAGTTGAAACTGCAGGTTTACAAACTTTCAGTATGACAAGCTTTTGAAACATCAATACTTCATTTGCTTCCCCAAAGTTTCCTCTTTTATACTAGTTTTTTTTTCCAAGTGCAAGAAATATAGTATCTCACAATCCACAAATTCAACAGCAGCTAAACATGATTAAAGTATGCATGAAATCATTCAATTCCGAACCTTCAACAGCGAAGCGTAGCTCTCAGCTTGTTCAATCTCTGAAAAATGGCGGGCCCACGTGTTCCAATCCCACCCTGACACCGAAGACAGAGAGCTGCCGGAAGATGAAACCTCGTCGTTGCCGCAGTGGCAACAAACCTTTGCCTTGCTGTTCTTCACAGACCATACCACTTTCCCGGGAAAACTGACGGAAACGGAGCTCCTAATCCTCGCCGGAGATGAGTGTTCCGATGATGGCCTCAATCCGTGGATTGGGACGGCCGGGGAGTGTGCCGTGATGGCCCAGGCATTGGGCACCGCCATTTCTGAGCTCTGTAAAACTGCTTGGGATTTGATTGAATGAAGTGAGGAGGCCCGAGGGGCTATGGATAGAATCGGGAGGAATTCATTGAGTGTGACTTGTTGGGCTGCGACAAATTAAGAGAAACTTTTTTTAGTGCTCTACCAAATCTCTCTTTGATCTTTCTCTACGTTTTTTACTAACAATTGGCGGAAAATGCAATTTACATTTACGACCATATCATACTACTTTACGAATTGCTTTTTCATAACAGAAGAAGAAGAAGATAATGCTTCTCATAACAAAGACTAATCACTACTAATGTAGTAACATATTTATATTAATTAGTAGAAAGTATAGCTTAAATTCAATTTTTAGGATTAGGACCTTTTCGAGATTACAATTTTTTGTTTAAATTTAGGTAAATTTTACTTTTGAAAAATGTGATTTTTAAGACTTATGAACAAAAAGTTATGTCAACTAACAAACAATGACACGTGGCATGGACATTTAAATAATTTAGCATCTTCCAAAAATCAGCCCAATTTTCACTTGTATTTAATAATTATCCGAAAAATGTTTTATTTAGTTAGTTAATCTGACGCAAAATGGTCAGAAGTGCCAAAATCTTTAATTGTAAGAGTGTTTGGTGATTAGCTGATAGCTGTTACCTGTTTGTATTAGCTGATTTGACTAGCTGATTGTATTAGCTGATTTGACTAACTGTTTGTATTAGCTGATTTGACTAACTGTTTGTATTAGCTGATTTGACTAACTGTTTGTATTAGCTGATTGTATAAAATTGTTTGGTAAAATTAGCTGATAGGTAATAGCTGTTTGTTTTATCAACACTGTAAAATGACATAAAAGGACTTGGGTATACTTTCTATTTAAGAATTTAATAAATACCAATTTTAACTTACTATTATTAAAAATCAACTAATAACTACATCATAATATTAATAATTTCTTTAATGATTTTAAACCAATTAAATATAACTAATAAAATTTTACTATGACAAAGTCTTGGAAGAGACCGTCTCTATATAGAGACCGGATTAAATTGTAACATAAAACATGAACATTTTGACTTAAAACATGAACATTTTTACTTGAAACATGAAATATAAAACATAGACGTTTTAACGTGAAACATGAACACTTTAATTTGAAACATAAAACATGAACACTTTAACTTGAAACATAAAGCATGAACATGAACATTTTAGCTTGAAACATTGTAGCACATTGTAGCAAAACACTGTAGGTAGTGAATTTTTAAATTTTTTAAAATTACAAATTGGTCTCTCCTTGATTTTCTTTATTGCACTATTTATAATTTAGTCTGGTCTCTATATAGAGACGGTCTCCTCAGAGACTAACTTTTTTACAATTACAATTTAAATCAAATAAAATCATAAAAATCAATGATTTTTCTTAGCACTTATTTTTTAACATTACATTATAAAAAATTACTAAACGTAACTTTATTATGTATGCAAATCATTTATTGGCATTTATAATTTTTTGTATTATTAATTAATTAACATGAATTAGAAATAGAAAGTTAAAATTAGTTTTGTTGGGTGTGAACATTTTAAAGGAAAGAGGGTGTGCATATTCAATAGGAAAACAAAAATCTGAAATTGAATCAGTTGTAAGGAAAGAATTTGTAAAGAATTTGTAAGGAAATAATTTTTTTTCTAAGGAAATTAAAGGACATGAGAGCATTTTAATATGGTAAGGACAAAAGGCTAATGTGAAAACGCTTCTTTTATCAGCATTTTGGAAAATATCTTTTTGGACCCAATCAGCTTTCTACCAAACACTTTTTTTACCTTTTTGAGTTGGTCAAACTGCTAATCTATCTCAAACAGCTAATTATGCCCCAATCAACTCTTCACCAAACACCCCCTTTATAATTTTGGTGAATTCATAGGGGACTTTTGTCAAACAACATGTATACTCACATGCTTTTTAAAATAATTTTATTGAAAAGTAAGCAAAAAGAGTGTGGTAAAATAAGATATAACCCTTTAAACCCGATAAAATACACTAGCTTTTTTATGATATTTTTAATTTGGGCTCAACCAATTCAGTGAAATCTATGCGATTAGATTGTAAGACTCAATGGTCAATTCTATGCCTTATACAAATGAGTTGTCTCACATATATATAAAAATTCACGCTTAAGGGAAAATAGAGAAGGCCTACTGAGTACTGACTACTGTAACCTTACTATAAAAGCACCCACAATAAGTATGAAATGGAGTATGAAAAATGGGTATAAAGTGGAAAATCTTCCACTATAGGGATGAATGAGGGATGAAATGCGTATGATGTTTGAGAGGAAATGGGTGACGCATGGAATTGTTCATACTCCTTTTATACCATTTTTATATCTCCTTTTATATCTCCTTTTTTTCAATCAAAATAATTTCATACAGAATTTTAAAAAAATAATAATGTTAACAATAATTCTAATTCTTTTTTCTCTATAAATAGAGATCAAATTTGTATATGTTTGTTTAATAAAAAATTATTTAAAAATATAAATTAATTGAAGTTGGGACTAAAATAATATGGGGATAATGTAGGGTAGTAGTATGAAGTTGATTATATAATAGTGAGTGTAAAATTGTTGGTAGGATGAAATTGAAGTGGGGTAGAAATATATTAATTAAAAATTAAAAAGATGGTATGAAATTGGTTTATTATAGTGGATGCTCTAAGCCATGGCCCCGAGAGCAAATCCCTTTCTACAAATTTCTGAGTCATACATTAGTTATTTTGATGCTCAGTGCCATTGTTGCATATCCTAAAAGTTAGAGCACCTATTTACAAAAATTCACCCAATATCTTCTCTATCCCTTATTCCCCAAATCGTAGTCATCCCTCTTCTCTATCACCATCGTTGTCGTTCTCCGATCGCGCCTCAACCCCGATGAGATACGTCATCAACAATTGCTACTTACATGGAGCAGATTTGTAGCCTTATTTGCAACAACAGATGCTTGATATTTTTGGTGAGTTTATTAATATTGTTCATCCAAAGTATTACATATAATAACAATGAGATCACGATGATCTGTTGTTAGGATAAATTATCAACTCTATGATCTTCTATCGATAGTATTGTTGTTATTTGGTTTACACTTGCAATTTTGAAGACTCGTAAGTGGATCAATCATAGAAGTGATGAAGACAATCATTGATCAAGATAAATAGGAGCATGGAGGCAACATGTGGTTACTAATTCAGAACATTCGGAGATTTAGAGAACAATTGTACTTTTTCTATATCTTTGGGATCTTCATTTTCTCTTTGAATATGTTACTCAATGGCTTGAAAAGTTGGTAAAAAGAATTTGAGCTACAACGGAATCCTAGGGGGTCTTTTAAACATTGGGCATGACTATTCTGTTAAATGAACGGTATAACTTGGAAGAGAGTCAAGAGACCGTCTTTATATAGTAACCGGATTAAATTGTAATTAAATAGTGTTATAAGTCAAAAACACGGAAGGACCAATTTGTAATTTCTGATTTTTTTAAAAAAAAATCACACGCTACAGTGTCGAGTCGCTACAATACTAAGTTTCTACAGTACCTAGTTGTTACTGTGTTTCAAATTAAAATTCTTACACTTTTCTAAGTATAAAATTTCAATGTTTTAACTTAAAAATTACACTTTTTAGAATAAAGCATTATTATTTTACAAAAATTAAAACAAATTTATATATTTCAAATTATATATGAACATTTTAACTAAAAACATAAAACATGAACATTTTAACGTGAAATATGAATATTTTAACTTGAAACATAAAAAAACATAAACATTTTAGCTTGAAACATGAATCTTTTAACTTGAAATATAAAACATGAACTTGAAGATTTTAACTTGAAACATACAACATAAACACTTTAATTTGAAACATAAAGCATGAACATGAACATTTTAACTTGAAACGCTCTGTAGCAAAATATTGTAGCGTACTGTAGCAAACACGGTGCACGTGCGGAATCACAGTTCGCGTGAATTTTTAAATTTTTCAAAAATTACAAATTGGTCCCTCCTTAATTTTAATTTATTGCACTACTTATAATTTAGTCAGGTCTTTAGATAGAGATGGTCGCCTCAGAAACCAACTCTAATAAATTTGTCGAAATTATGTATATAGAAAAAAAATTCTAACATTATTTCTAGTTCGAAAAATCGATAAAGTTTAACAAAATCTTATAAAAACCTTTTTTTTTACTGAATCATCATTTTTCGTTGTTGAATCAGCGGCGGTACTGCAACTCACCGTCCAACAAAACCAAACAATTGGTCCGATTTCGAAGCCTTGTACGGACTTCGATTTCGTTTAACTGTCATTATTCACTGCAGTTGATCAGCTATATATGTTGTATTATCTGGTCTCAGCGTAACAAGGAGGTCTTTGAGAATATCCATCTTGACAGTTCCATCTTGGCATCAATGGTTGCAGGTAATCTCTTAAGCTTCCATCGTGCAAATCTTTGGCCAATACGTATGTCATCATCATGGAGGACACTGCTCTTCTGCAACCTCGTAGTGACTCACCGGCGGTGTTCTTTGACGCTGGTTTGGGAGCTGGTGTAGCGGGGTTGGGTGCTTTGGCGTTAGACCATCATGGCTGTTTTATTACAGCTGTTGCAAGGCGTATGCCGCATGTAAGGGACCCTCTTGTAGATGAAGCTATGGCTGCTAGAGAAACTGTTGCTCTTGCAGCCACACTACCTATTCGCCCGGTCCTAGTTGATGATTCTTTAGCCCTAATCCAAATGCTTCGGGGGACATTACATGCTCTTTGGAAATTTCAGATCTGGTGGATGAAGTTAGAGACTTGGTGCATTCCCATAATCTAGCTTTGCCATGTTGGGTTACGCGTTTAGAAAATTCCTCGGATCATTTACTTGTCCAATTTGCAAAGTCGAGTGCTTTGACTTTTAGTTCGTGGAATTCCCCACCATCTTTCCTTGTATCAAACGATTCTAGACGTTTTCCATGACCTTGAAATGATAACATGTCTTTCTTTTCAAAAAAAAAAAAAAGATTAATAGAAAATTTAAGATCAAATAGTAAGATCAAAAGTCATTGAACTTGATTAAAATATACTTGTTTCTTAAAATGGCCTTGCAAATATTTGGTGTTTATAAAAGACGGCATAGTTGAATGTAGGAATTTAAAACAATACAGAGTATGACTCTGTATCCTAGTCATAACCTGATTCATGATTCCTTTGCATGATTTGCTAATCACTATTTTATTTTGGACTTAAGATATTAAAAAAAAGAGAGTAATTGATTCACATAGTGTCAGTTTTGATGTCCGTTGTCTATTAACATGATTTATTTAAAATTATTGTATCGCATCATATTTACATTAAATTATAATTTAAATAAAATTTATTTTAATAGATAATATTATTTAAATCCCCTAACGTATGTTTGTCTCATGGTCAATCTCAAATCTCCTAACATCATTCCCAAGAAACTGAAGTTAAAATAAAATTACTACCTGACTAGATGTTTGGTATTTTCAATCGGTAATTTTTTTCTAAATTAATGTATGTCATCATTTAACTATATAACTTTTCAAAATTGTATATACTAAGGCCCTGTTTGCCAGAGCTTATATGTAGATCAGTTCAATTCAATTCAGTTCAGAAGATAATGAATGAGATAGTTTCAAATTCAAATAAATGTGAATGAATGATACTTTACTAAATATACACAAGTAAAATACTGAATAGTGTATATAGTAATGTCATAATATTAACATTTCCAAAGTATGAGTACATGAGTAATATTTTAGGCTAGTCAATTTTTAGGCCATTTTAATAATTTCAGTATTATATATTATGAAGAATGAATGACTGGAAATATATTAAATATTTATTGCGTTTGTATGAATAGATAACTTCCGTTAGAAGGTAATTACCTTTGAAAATTGACGACCAATATCTAGTTGTATATAAACATAGATTTTGCAACTGTAATTAATTAAATGAACTTAAGCACTTTTTTTTTATAGCGTGAATCATAGACAAAAAGTCTAAGCCACCAACTTCAAACGAGACAAAAAACTACTTGTACTAATTAAGAATTCAGGAGTCATACTTGGTGTACTGCACCCAAGTTTGACGCACACTGTTTTTCTAACGTTTTTCTTTTCTTTGCCATTTCTCATATAATTGCAATAATATATAAATTAAATTAACAATTTAAAATAAATCTTTTATATTATAAAAATAAATAACATTTAACCAATAAAATATAAAATCAACTGAAATAAACAATGAACTTAACAAATTACCAAGTATTTCTGCATAATAAAGTTGCTACTTGAAAAAAATGTATCAGTAAACTCGCTCAGTTAAATAATAAAATTGCTTTTTGAAGAGACCTTCCTTTATTTAGTACATTTATATATTCTACCATTTTATATAAAACGTTTCTCTATCAGTTACTCTATTTAATTAGAAAATGGTATGATTTTCTATCCCTTTGGAAATTCATCCTAAATTTGAACTTTCACACACAATCAGTTGGACGATTTTTACTTCATTATGTTGGACTTGTAAACTATGGGATATATTTTAATACTAGTCTAAGTCAAACGGCGTCTAAACGACACTAGTTTGTTGGACTTGTTACGCTTTCAAATATGTCCAATTTCGTGGGTTTCTTTAAATTGCATATAATAGTTACAGCAAAGTTGTAGTTTACTGCTGGTGATTATGTGCGTGCTCATTTTAAAATTATTTTTATTTGAACCATGTACATCAAGGTTCAAATTTGATGCAATTGCCATTGTCTTGTCCCTACTATGATGATTTCAAGACATAATTCGAGGTGATCAAATTAGATTGAACATGTGTAATTTTTTATTTTTTTTAAAATGTATAAAAATTTGTAGGCCTATTGAGTTTGAGGTGAAACACTATAGTATTAAATAATGCATTTTTATGAGGGTTGTGATGAGCTAAAAATATTTATGTACTAGTGGGGGTGTCTCATTATCTCGGACTCCTTCATTAAATTCTCAATAAAGTGTTTTTGATACCACATAAAAGTGTTTTGATACCATTGAATATATCTGACATTAATTTTATTAATTTAATCTATTTTAGAGGTACAAAATCAATATCATTCAAGCGATACTAGACCACTTTCCAAAAATTCAGATTAAATGAGTGTTGAAAGTACTAAATTGAAAAGTTGTAAATTAAAAAATATTGTATTATTATATAGATGAGTATCGCATTAAATGAATATTATATCAAATTGAACTACTAAATAAATTAAACAGAAATGGATATATCATGAAACTCATATGATCCCATAGATGCCACTAGGGAGTGCGTGACTTCATTCCATTGATCCATTTCATTTTACTCAATTTAATTAATAAAATTTAATTATATTATATAACTTTTAGTGCAATAATATCATCGGAGACAAGATGGAATTCTACGTTAGCTAGGTACAAATTAAAAATAATATGTAGTTTGACCAAAAAAATGAATTTCACTTTAAATTTAAAAACCAGGATAAAACAGAAAAGTCATGCCACATACATATAACACCGTTTGTATATAGTTGAATTAAGCAGAACACCAAAAGCGATCCCAACTCACTATATATGATCATCTTCCCCACCCTCTAAAGCCAGACAGTCGAGCCATAACAACACCATTTTGAAGCTCGTAAGACCAGAGCAACAATGGCGTCTTCTTCTCTCTCTGTCTCCCAAACCAGCTATTCATCCATCTTGAACCTCAAGCGCAAACCTCGTATTCCCAGTACCAGATCCTTCTTCAAGCCAGTCTTAGCTGAATCAAACACCAGCCTTAACCTGATCAACAACAACAAAAACCTTAACTTCTTCAACGGCGCTTCTGCTCTGAAGAAGATTCCGGCGAGGGCGCCGGTGCAGCTGTCGGCGTCGGCGAAGCCGGTGGAGGCGGAGAGCTACGAGGAGGACCAGGCGATTGTGACGTGGATCGATAAGCTTCCGGAGCAGCTTCAGCCGTACGCTTACCTTGTCCGGCTGGACCGGCCGATCGGGACGTTCCTGTTCGGGTGGCCGTGTATGTGGGCCCTGGCCATGGCGGCGGAGCAAGGGACCTTTCCCGATGTGAAGATGATGGCCTTCTTCTTCTTCATCTCGTTCTGGTCCAGGAATATCGCCTGCACCATTAACGACTACTTTGACAAGGACTTTGATTCTAAGGTGACCGCCCTATATATTTTTTTTAAATTCATCTTTTACATGATTTTATATAGTGCCACCATAAATTTCATTAGATTTTCAAATATACTTCGTATTTTTTAGGTATCAACTTTTGTACAATCATTGTCCATGTTAAGAAGGTGGAATTAAAATAATGACACACAGATGTAAAAAGCGTAACACTAATACCTGATATAATAGACTATAATATTTATTGAGGTTAGAACTTTCATCATAAGAGTAATTTATTTGGATGGAGTTACAAATGATGATAAGCAATTAAATAAATTAATATACTCATTGGTTTCTAACCCCCAAAGAAACAAGAGAGAACATGTTCTTCAAGCACAAAATATGAGCATCGATTTTCCAAAACAAATGCAAAGATTGGATCTTCAAATCTCAATCTAAGACGGGTCCAAATAATAATGTAAAATAAAAAGTGGTTAATTATATATTAATTATTAAATTATTGGCAAAAATGACAGGTTGAGAGAACAAAAAGAAGGCCTATCGCATCCGGTGCTATTTCGGGAACTCAGGCACTGCTTTTCCTCGGAGCTCAGTTGGTACTCGGTTACCTGTTTCTTCTCCCGGTCAACGAACTAAGGTTTGCTTTTTTTTTTTTTTTTTTCTAAAATCTTAAAATAGAATTTTATTCAGGAAAGTGGTTTTCCATAAAATAGAATTTTTTTTTATATTTGTCTTAAAATAGTAAGTATAATGAAGCAAATCTTTCGATTTGATCTTTTGGGTAATTAAATATTAATATTTATGTGAAAATATTGGGCATTAGCTGCCAGGGTGACACTAGCACATAGTATATTTTGTAGTTATTAGTCTCACTCTCATACGTGTACCAATATGTATTTCTAATTCTATTTTATACTCATAGTCAAAATTGGCATGACCAACATGCAATTTACTAGATTTTGATAGATACAATTCTTAAATTGGAGAATTTTTTATAAACACAAAATTATGGATATTTATATAAGAAACTAAATTAACTGGTTTTAAAATAATATATTTTGTTATCAAACAGATTAGTAGAGTTTTTTTTGGTTTTTTTTCTTCTCATAATACAAAAGGAAAATTGACGTTTTATATTTCGTGGCATATTGTTTGATATTAATTAATTGATGTTTTTGTTTGTATTGTTTGCAGCCGACTCTTATGGGTTTCATCGCTGCCTCTGATCTTTACGTACCCGCTCATGAAGAGAATAACATACTGGGTGAGTATTTTATTATCAATTATTTCAGCCCCTTTTATTTGACTAAACAATTTTCTAATCTTTCCCCAACTTCTATTATTTAAGGGTGACAATATTGACCTTCTATCACACCTTTCTTTATTTTAAGCCACAACTAAACTAGTTTTATATGCTTGACAAAGACATAAACGGTCAATTTAATTTATTGGAATTTACATGATTGATAAAAATCTGGACGACTATATAATTCTCCGTTTTTACTAGTGCAGTCGTATTTTGTCATAAAGTGACTAAAAAGTCCTTTATGATTTGAAACATTTGATTTATTTAGCCATGCACAGCACATTGTACTGTCTTGTATTTACGGATACATCCTTATGTGAAATTACTTGATTAAACTTTTTTCGACTTAATCATACATGTACCCTACACCTTAGATACTAATGAATTCTAGTAAAATACAGACGTACACTAGTAAAATATGGACGTCTTTTATCCAACCCCTAAAAAAATTATTGACAAGATATATTTGATTATGTGAAATGCAGCCTCAAGCACACCTTGGGCTAACAGCCAACTGGGGAGCACTGTACTCTTGGGCTGCCATCAAAGGAAGTGTTCACCCTGGCATTGCTATCCCTCTCCTCATTGGATGTTTCTTCTGGACTCTTGAAGTTGATACAATATATGCTCATCAGGTAAAATTAACTTTTACATTTTCTTGTAATTTTTTTTAAAGATGAATTAGTGCAATAGTTTTCTGAAATGTTGAAACATTGGATATTTGCAGGACAAAGAAGATGATGTGAAAGTTGGGGTGAAATCAACAGCATTGTTGCTTGGAGATTCAACCAAGTTCTGGACCAGTATTTTTGGACTTGCCTCCATTGGAAGTTTTGCTCTAAGTGGTTTCAATGCCAACATTGGTAACTTTTTATGACTACATCTTCATACTGATTCCTTAAGTATAACATTTCGAGTTTCGGTAAAAAATCTGAATTAAATTGAACTAAACTGATTTATTCGTTCTCAATGAATCAGGATGGCCATTCTATGCACTTTTGGTACCAGCTGCAGCTCAAATAGCCTGGCAGATATGGGCCGTTGACCTAGAAAACCCAGCTGATTGCGGCAGAAAGTGAGTAACCTTTGCTTCATGTGAATGCATTTTCCGGCAAACAATATCATTTTCCGGCAACCAACTAACCTGTACTTCCCTTTCTCTTCACAGATTCCGATCCAACAAGTATTTCGGAGCTATTGTCACATTCGCCATTCTAATTGGAAGGCTGTTTTCTTAGAAGGTACTTTATAAATAATTCTTGTGGATTATTTTTTTTAAAATTCTTGATTACTTTACACTAAGTGGAGAATATACATTCATTTTATTTGCAGATATGAATTTGCCGACAAGAAGGAACAAGGAATGAGAGAAACATACACGTTGGATTAGTGGGAATTTCCATTAATTAGTTTTACAAAGTTAAATTAGTAACTAGCATATATTGTAGAGATTTGCTTTGTCAAAATCATCTTCGCGGATGAAGCTGTTGTTTCAATTGTTTATTGTGCTCTCCTCCAATTCTTGATGACTGATTAATAATAAAATCGTGCCATATTTGCTCATATTTGGAATTTATTTTGCAAAATCATTTTGTAATTTAATATTTAAATCCAGAAAATAACACCTCTTATAAAAAAACACTAAAAAAATAAACCTTTGACTCTGCTTTGTCAAGGTGTTTCTTAACAAATCCTTAAAACTTGTTATCACGCCACAACATCATCAATATGCAGAAAATTTTATATATGAGGATGTTCTCATATGGGGTGTGGGCCTAATCAGATTTTGACACATGACAAGTATAACCAAAACTAAAAACTCTTGTTAACATTTCTGTTAGCCATTAATTATTTTATTGTTTGGTCCTTCTTTCTTCATTATTTTCAATTCATTTTATTCTTTCCTTTACAAATTTTTTTTTTGAACACAAGCTTTAATTAAAATTAAGACAAGGAACGAGTACAAATTACACGGCCTAAACTAATGGCCATATTGTGTTCAGTACTAAGTACATTTCTACAAACTTTGTTAATATTAAAAAAGGAGAAAGAGTTCCTCAGAAGCTTGATGATGCATTCTGTGATGCCCTTTATCTCCCATGGCGCTGACTCTAAATCATTGAGTGCCGCCACCAATTACGAAGAGTCTGTAAGCAAGCAAATCCCTTTTGGGTGATCCCTGGATGCTGCTTTGATTGCCCTCCAACAAGCTTCCGCTTCAGCTTGTAACGGAGAGGTTGAGACAAAGAAATCAGATCCTCTTATTCTTTCTTCTGCGGATGGATAGTCCAACCTGCAGTTCCAAGATTACATCTTCTTTGAAATGAGCCATCTACCTTGACAAGAACCACCTGGTCCTCATAGCCTTGAGAGATAATCTGTGATGTATTCTCATAGAAGGATTGTTCTTCTGGGCTTAATGGGGAGGAGCAAGGTTGCTGTACCACTTCCTGTTTTTTGAAAAGCAGGAATTTTGCTGTGGCTGTTTCTGCACAAATTATTGGGACCAGGTCAACATTTTCCATAGCTTTCTTGTTCCTTTGAATCCATATTTCCCAGAGGGAGAATATCAGAAGCCTTGTGTCATCCTCCAACATATCTGAAGACAGCCACTGGTGTAGCCAGGATCTGGAATTTAATTGACTGTGTCTGAGGACTTTGTGACCCAGTGGGGAATTCTCCCAGAAACTTCTACTCTCCCTGCAGTTAACAAAGAGGTGGAGTTCATCTTCTTCATGTGATAGGCATCTCGAACAGGTTGTCTGGTCTGATATCTTCCTTTTCTTTCTGTTCACCAATGTTGGTAGAGCCTTTGAAAGCATTTTCCAAAGGAACATGTTCAGCTTATAGGGGACTTTTAAGTTCCATACCTTGTCCCACAGCTTCTTCCTTCTTAAATCAACACATCCAATTTCACTCATAAAGATGTGGTATCCTTTCTTGGCAGAGTATGTTCCATTTCTGTTATGAATCCATAGAGGAACATCTTCAACATATGGATCAGCACTCATCTTCATTGCCAAGATATTTGGGATGATTGTTCTGGGGAAAATGGCTCTTAACAGGGGATCTCTCCAGGAGTTAGGTCCTTGGATAAGATGTTCCACTCTCAATTCAGTGTGCTGTGTTACCACATTATTGTCCCTGAGAGGGTTGTTAACAGCTGGAATCCATTGATCATGCACTTTCACCTTTTTTCCATTGTTGATTTTCCAGGCTATATTGTCTGTAATCAGGTCTTTTGCCCAGAGAATGGATTTCCAGCCCCAAGAGTCTCCTGGTTTCTGTCTAACACCACTCATGTCACTGTTCCTGAGGTATTTAGCCTTATATACCTTCACTAGGAGAGAATCCTTGTCTTTCAGAAAATTCCAAGCATGTTTGGCCAGGAGGGCCTTATTCATCCCCACTGTTGATCTGATTCCAAGTCCTCCTTCACTTTTGGACTTGGAGATGGTTTTCCATGACCTCCAGTGTATGGTTCTTCCTTCTAATTCTCCTTTCCAGATGAAGCAAGCTGTCATCCTGTCTAATTTCTGAAGGATACATTTGGGAATTTTAAAGATGCTTAAAGGGTAAATAGATAGAGCACTGAGGACATGCTTAGCCAATGTTACTCTTCCTGTGAAGTTCAGCAACTTCGTTTTCCAGGATCCAAACTTTTCCTTAGCTCTCTTGATCAAGTTTTGGAAGATTTCTTTTTTCTGCTCTTGGAAATTGATCTGTATACCCAAGTATTTATCCCCAAGGCCAAGGTTGTGGATGTTCAAGGAATACATCAGGTACTTTTTCATTTCTTCTGAAGTATTTGGACTGAACTGTACTGAACATTTTTCCACATTCAGTCTTTGACCTGAGAACCTTGCATATAAGTCCAGGGTTTTTGCAAGTTGGTTCACACTTTCATAAGTGACCATGGTAAACATGATGCAGTCATCTGCATACATAAGGTGACTAATTCTGGGACCTCCTCTAGACAGTTGAACTCCCAGGTGCCTGTTAACTGTCATTTTGTGTTCCAGCCAGGAAGACATAAATTGTTGGGCTATGATGAAGAGGTATGGGGATAAGGGGCAGCCCTGTCTAATTCCTTTATTTGGGTGAAAAGTAGTAGATGATTTCCCATTGACAATGACTTGGTATGATACTGACCTTATACACCA
The DNA here is from genome assembly GCA_963678965.1 of Cruciata laevipes. Lineage (NCBI taxonomy): Eukaryota > Viridiplantae > Streptophyta > Magnoliopsida > Gentianales > Rubiaceae > Cruciata > Cruciata laevipes. The sequence goes on from OY787637.1 coordinate 22,272,022, forward strand.
CATTATCAAGTTTATCCAGCTTGTTGGGAAACCCATAGCCCCTAATGCCAGTTCCATAAAATTCCAAGAGATTCTATCATAGGCTTTACTCATGTCTAGCTTAATGGCAGCCATACCCACTTTTCCTTGAGTTCTGTGATTCAGACCATGCACAGCCTCATGAGCCAGTAGAACATTCTCAGTAATCCAATCCCTTTCGTATTCGTCGGAATACAGAAAAAACAACTCTGCACGATTTGATTTTCCCGTTCCGCTCCGCCACCGCCCCGTCCTCACCGTGCGCCCAGCACACCGCCCACCCAGAACCACCATGCTACCGCCTATCCTCAGAATCGCCGCGTCCAGAACCGTCGTGCCGCCGCCCATCCTCAGAACCAATGTCTGAGCATCTTTCTTTTTTACTCTTTTTTCTTTTTATTGGTTGTGCCTCAAATCTCAATCTTCTTGTGTTGGGAAAGGCATAAGGGAAAAACAAACTGATTGAAGAAGAAGAAGAGAAGAGCTGATCTGCAGATTTGACTAAAATCATCCATTCACAGTAATGCTTGTGTTGTTTAAATGATTGTGATTAAACTTGTTAATCTCTTTATACCTAGTGAACAAGAAATATATATATATATATATATATATATATATATATATATATATATATATAATGCAGGAATATAGAAAGCCAGTTTCAGATTACCGGAGACAGTAATCTGGCAGAATTTTCTATTATGCTCTCCACAACCTTCTCATCCGTTAAGACAACATTCAATCTCAAGCTTTGCTCAAATTAATAGAACAAACTCAATTTATTTAAAATTTGTGCAGAAAAACCTTTCTGTATTCCGACAAGCGGTTCTGGGCGTCCCAGGCAGTGGCTGAACCAAGCGTCCCATGCAGTGGCGCGTGATCAGCACGCGGCGGTGAGGATGGGTGCACGACACGACGGTTCTTGGCGCACACGCGACACTGAGAAAGGGCGCACGGCACAGCGGTTTTGGGCACACGGCACGTTCTGGACGCAGCGGTTCTGAGGATGGGCGGCGGCACGGCGATTCTGAGTGGGCGGTGTGCTGGGCGCACGACGGTGTGGACGGGGCGGCGCCGGAGCGGGAAAATCAAATTATGCAGAGTTGTTTTTTCTGTATTCCGACGAATACGAAAGGGGCGAAGACTTTTTGGATTAAAAAAACTGTAAAAGAAAGAATAAAAGGAATTGAAAATAATGAAGAAAGAAGGACCAAACAATAAAATAATTAATGGCTAACAGAAACGTTAACAAGAGTTTTTAGTTTTAGTTATACTTGCCATGTGTCAAAATCTGATTAGGCCCACACCCCATATGAGAACATCCCCATATATAAAATTTTCTGATCAATATGTGATTGTTTAAACAAAATTTGAGTCATAAAGTTAAAAGTAGAGATCATGCATGGGCACAAAAGATGGAATTGATTCAAATCATAAAGTATTTTAACAATATATCTAATGGTTCTAAGGAGTTCAGAAGCAATTATTGAAAAGAAAAAGTAGTTTTTTATTAATGGTTAATGGGATAAATGAAGCAATTATTCAAAAGCAAAATAGTTCACATTTGATGTAGATCAAAAGGTCTCAATTAGAACTCATATATTGATGCTTGCGTGTAAAATTTTAGAATTTTACTTCTTAGAATTTTAGAATTCATATATTGATGTGAACTCATATAGTTCACATTTAACAATTTGTAAATTCAAATTTTAGACTTTTACTTCTTAGTTATCATATATAGCATCCCGAATTGAATTTAAAATCGGACTTCATTTCTAAATATATAATTTGAAACATTGGCCAATGTAATCGTCAACTATATTCGAACAAACTTTTCTCACCTCGGAGATTACGGTTGCAAGCTGGAGAAGTTTTCAGGTCAATTAAAGTTTGGAAAAAGAAGTGAATCATCTGAGTTCGAACTTCAATCTCCATGGCACAAGAACTTTGTATTTAATTTCCTAACTAAATTTATTTAAACTCCAAAATCCACCTAGTAGCCCCATCAAAATAATTGGCATGTGAGATTTTTTTTATAAAAAAAATAGATATCAATGGGTCAACATAATGGATTATTACTTTCTTCTAATCCCTCCGTCCTAAAGAGATATATCTAATTTTTCTTTTAGTCCGTCCCAAAGAGATTTACACATTTCATTTTTTGGTAAAAAATTATAATATAAACTATTAACCTTCTCTCACACACTTTACCAACCCTACCACCCACATCAGCGCCACATCAACTTTCTTAAAAAGCGTGTCAAAAGCAATTGGGTACATCTTACTGAGACGGAGGGAGTATATAGAAAGCGATACAACTTCATTGTACCCACACTTTAATTTAAGTCAAGCAAATCAACAATGGCTTCTTCTTACCTTTCCATTTCTCAAACTAACCATTCTATTTTAAATTTGAAGCACAAGTCTCGCATCCTAATGCTAGAGCCCTTCCAACCTCTTCCTTCAAACAAATCTCATTCCAATCATGTAAGTTTGTTAACAAGCCGACATCTTGGTTGTCGAAGAAGGTTCTCGCTATGTCTGTGCAGAAAACTGCACAGACAAAGCCCGTAAAGGAAGAGCCAATGATAGTAACGTGGATTAATCTGTTGCCGGAGAAAATCCGGCCATACGCCTCCCTTATCCGGCTGGACAAGCCGATCGGGACGGTTTTGTTGGCGTGGCCGTGTATGTGGTCGTTGGCTATGGCGGCGGAGCGAGGGGCGTTTCCCGATTGGAAGATGTTGGCCTTCATCTCCTTCTTGACTAGAAGTGCAGCGTGCACCATCAACGATTATTTTGACCAGGATTTTGATAAAATGGTAAGAAAGATTTTCATTTCCTTAGCCTTTTGCATTTGGCATAAAGTACAGTCCCAGAATTGCACATTATTGATCAAGCTCTGATGGATGTAATTAAATCTAGCCATGCCATAGTATTTATTTTCCCGGGTCCTATATGTCAAATCGCCGTTGCTGGCGATATTTATCAAGAGCTATGTGACTATACTAATCAATTTATTTCTTGATGAACTGAAGTAAATATTAATATACTAAAAAATTAAATTAAATTAATTTGGCTGAAAATTAATCTAAATTACGTAAAATTATTATTTCGTTGAATAGTAATTCTCCTATGAGGCAACCTCACCCATGAGGTAATGCCAAATAAGGAAAATTTCATTGTTGTCACCTCATCAAACCTCGACATCAGTTCATAAAACATGTCACCTCATCAAAACTTTTATGTCAGTTCATCAAATCTCACCAAAAAAAAAATGTTTACTTGGTACTGCAACCTCACCCAAGAATTGGTCTTTGTTGAATTTGACTAAATAGATTTTGATAATCTCATGAGAACCTTGCCAACAGGTAACGAGAACTAAAAGAAGACCCATAGCGACGGGGGCTATTTCAGGAAGCCAAGCACTTATTTTCTTTGGAGCTCAATTGCTACTCGGTTATCTTTTCTTCTTCCAAGTCAACAAATTAAGGTTTGCAAAATGAGATGGGGTTTTTTTTTTTTAAGTTGAATAAATACCAATAATATTAAATTTTGTATCTAACAGATTGGAGTGGTTAATATAAGTATGATAAGTAAATTTTGGTTTTTATTCACTGCAGTCGTCTACTATGGGTTTCTCTTATACCACAAATATGTGTGTATCCACTTATGAAGAGAATAACATTTTGGGTAAGTATACTTGCTTGAACTTTTTTATAAATCACATTAGTTCAGTTCAGTTCAGTTCAGTTAAATGTGTTTATATTTTTTTAGTCAAGTTCAGTCAGTGGCGGAGCCAGAATTATTTTTTGAAAGGGGCTTACTAATACTACATATATTCAAAAAAATAAAATTGTACCACACAAGAGTAAGGACATATACTTAGATATTATGTGATAAATATACTATATAAAGTAATTAATCAGCAAAACTCCAATACCATCACCAATAACAACATGGTACTATGAAATATCGGCTAAAAACACAATATACTACTTTTACGATCCATTGTATCTCCATTCTTAGTGCATTTATCACATGTTTCTAGATGAAACAGAACCAAGCAAACATGGAAACATAGTAAACTAAATCAGGTTGAAGAAATAAAAGCATGATAATTAATTAGGTAGAAATTTTGATATTTTATGGGGGGCTTGAGTCCCTTATGGCCATATAGTAGCTAGGTCCGCCACTGAGTTCAGTATAAAATATTTTAGTACAAATAAATATATTTTTTCAGTTCAATACTATATAAATTATAATAATATATGATAAATTTTAAAATTATTTTAATTCAATTACATATATTTAAATTTAGTTCGGTTCATTTAAAAAAATAAAAATTAGTTCGATTCAACAAAGAATAAGATCAAGTAAACAAGAACTAAAATTTCGATTGAAAAATTATATTATGTAGAATTTTCAACGATATTATGATCATAAATCTCCTTCCTTTAATTTATTTAAATTAAGTTTTGTTGATGCAGCCTCAAGCCTTCCTAGGCGTGGCTATGACTATGAGTTGGGGAGTTTTATACTCTTGGGGTGCTGTAAAAGGATCTATTCACACTGGAATTACCATTCCTCTTCTCATTGGTTGCTTCTTCTGGATTTTTAACTTTGATACCATATATGCCCATCAGGTAAAAAATAATGTTTACAATGGCTGACCTAAAAAAAAATATATATCTATAGATATGTAATTAAAATATTAGAATCATATGACACTTGTGAAGATCATTCAAAATTTCCTTTAGCTATCCATAATGTAAGAACTAAGAACAAATTAATACAGGATAAAATAGATGATGTGGAAGTAGGAGTGAAATCAACAGCATTGTTGCTGAAGAATTCAACTAAATTATGGATCAGTGTTTTTGGAGTTGCCTCAATTGGACGTGTTGCACTAAGTGGATTTAATGCTAAAATCGGTAAGTTTTGCCTTCCCCGTCTTTTGTATCTCCAACACTACAATTCCCGCTTAGATCACGTTATTTTCGCCTGATTTTTAATCGGACATTCTTTTCGCATAATTTTTCGACATTTTATTAGCTCAAGTTACTGATTTTTCAAAATTTTGTGATATGCATGGATTGATTGATTAGGATGGGCATTCTATGCCCTCATGGTACCCGCTGGGCCGCTGCAGCTCAAATGATCTGGCAGATTTGGGATGTTGACCTGGATAATCCAGCTGATTGTGGCAGAAAGTGAGTACAGAAATAATAAATAAATAAAAATTAAATGAAAGACATTTTCCAAGCGCGCGATTAATTAACCTTTAATTTTTTTCTGTTGTAGATTCCGATCCAACAAATATTATGGAGCTATTGTATTCTTTGCCATTGTATTCGGAAAGTTTTTTTCCTAAAAGGTACTTTATTAATCAAAATAAACAACTTTTGTTAGCATTGTCTCATTACCTATTGATTTTTATTATTTTCAAAGTATTTTTATCGTAGAGTAAAGCTGGCACATGTTTTTTGTTTGAATCCATTCAATTTTTAGAATGTTTGATGCTTTTTTTTATGTAGATATTTAGGTTTTTTCTGGTGATGCTTTCAGTTACAATGAAGAAATGCTGGTTATATACTGACGATGTTTCATATTCTCCCCATTTGATCTTCTCTGATCGAATCAAGTTGATGCATAGGATGGACAATGCAGACTGTCGTTCATTTGAGTTAAATGATGTGAATATCATTTAGAGTATAGTATTTTTAGAACGAAATTTGTAGAGTTTATTATCATTTAGAATGTTGATGAACATTTAAAATGGCAACGAGTCAAAGTCTGAGTTCAAATAAACTTTAAACCGAGATTGACTCGTACCATAATAAATATACTTTTTATTTTAAAAAAATTATTTTAAATATATTTTCATACCATTTACCATACTTGAAATTCTACGTTGGAACATGAATGAGTCAAGCTGACTGAATACACAAATATTTTAATCACCTACACACAAATTTTATCATTAAAACTACAAGCTTAGAAAATAATCAAACATGGAAAGAAGTAGTGTGTTTGGCATGGTTGTGCTTAAAAGTAAATTTGGTTAATAAGCATTTATTTTGAAAGATGTTGTGACCATCTCTACTTTATAAGTTTTGCTTTGGTAATAATTTACTTTTTGGTAGTTTACCAAACATTAAAATATGGCGTGCTTATAAGCAAAACAGCTAAAAAATTGTGCCAAACACAACTATTGGTGAAATTGTGAAGTAGAAAGTTATATCGTTTGGAATGTAGCAGCAATTTGATCATTTTCTCAAAATTTGATGAGGAAGAACCATTTGGACTTTTAGCCTTACTCTTCCATTCCAATGCTTTCTTCTTCATTTCTCTACCCTTTTCTCCAACCATTAACTCTGTCACAAGGCTCTTAACAACATCCCTCTTAACATTACTGTCAATTCCCATCCCAATCCCCCAATGTGTACAACAATACCAACAATTCGTCATCTGATCGGCGAAAAATGGCCAGCAAATCATAGGCACCCCATAACAGATACTCTCCATGGTAGAATTCCATCCATTGTGAGTCAAGAACCCTCCAATTGAAGGGTGCTGAAGAACCTGCTCTTGAGGGCACCAAGAAGTCAACATTCTTCTACTTTCAGTCTCCTCCAAGAAATCGCGAGGAAGAACCGAAGAATCCCCAGACACAAGATCAGGCCTAATGATCCATAAAAATGTCAATTCACTATTTGCGAGTCCCCATGCGAACTCTACCATCTGATCACGGGTCATAACTGTGATGCTTCCGAAGTTGACATATAAAACAGAACTAGGCTCCTTCGTGTGGAGCCATTCCAGGCATTCGGGCTCTTCTTTCCAGAAGCTTAAGCCTAGCTGAGCTAAGCTCTTATCATTGAATGTTTCTTCGAGAAAACGAAGCGGACCTATGGGGTAGATAGGAGGGAGGAAGGGTTGGAGAGCTTGTATGGCTTCGTGTTCGATTTCGTCATAGGTGTTTATGACTACCGCGGAAGCCTTCTTGGCACTGGCCGTTTCTTGCAACAAAATTTTTATTAGGAATTCATCTGGATTTGTTGTTCTTAGGAAAGTTGGAAGATCTCTCAAACGTAAGCCTTTCATTCCTGGAATCCAATCCAGAGTTTGATCCAAGTATCCATTTGTAATATAACTTTCATCTGCAAACACAATGGTCTAAAAATTTCAGAACATTTTATAACAAATGGGAAATCTGCTAATATGAAACTCAAACCTTTCAAACTTTCAATCTGAAATATTTTCACTTGTTTAAATTTAAAAATTAAACTTATAAGGGCTTGTTTGCTAGAACTTTTTTGTAGATCAAATCAGTTTAGTTCAATTCAGTTCAGTGACAATACAATTTGATGAAATTCAAGTAAATTCAGTCATGCTGATCCTTTTTCAATACATTAATTTTCAGTTCCGTTCAATTCAGTTCAACATAAATCATCTACACATCGTATAATTTTTTTTTATCAGAATCACATTTTTATTAAAACATAAACACATCGTATAAAATATTAGAGGAGTCAAAAATGATGAATATGATTCTGGTTCTGGGATGGGAGTAAACAATACCTTTGAGTGGGGTGAGCCTCTTTTCAGGAAGCTGGGGACATTGCATATAACCCATAAATCCACAAGCGCTCGCTGTACAAAACAGGACCTGGGGCAATCCAAGTTCCTCAGCAGCTTCAATGGCAAAGGTCATGATTCCGTCGGAAACAGTGCAAGAAACTGGCGGTGCCGCCATCGCGCTGCTACTCGTGACGTCGTTGAGCCTCTCGAGAAGCGTCTTGAACGATGCGGCACAAGTTCTCGACATCGGCTCGTTGATATCCTGAGCGGGATCTCGGTCCATCGGAAGTCCATTCGGTATGGTTTCAAATCGGAAAGAAGGCAGTCTGATCAGGGCGCGAGGGCCGCCGGATTTGAGGAGTTTTTCGTGGTTGAACTCTGTGTTGACAAAAGTGATGCAAAAGCCTCTGTGATGAAGGATTTTTGCTAGTTTTAGCATAGGGTTTATGTTGCCCTGCGCTGGATATGGCACGCAAATTGCATGTGGTTTTACATCTGCCATTTTCGATTTTGATCATAACATCTGTGATTTGTACCCAAAGGCCAAAAATGAAAATTACCTCCAGTGAACCAAATATAGATGCGTTCAAACTAGGGATGGCATTGGGCGAACTGGGCATGGATCTCAATCTAAATTTTTACTATCCATCCCCACCCATTTACCCATGACGGGTACAAATTTAATATCCATGCCCATCCAGCTGGATATCCATCTCATCTGGGTATCCGTGGATATCCATGCCCATGTTATACTCGCATTCCCCATCCGACTTATTAATCCATATTTATAAAAAAATTAACCTAAAATCTATTAATTATCATAAAAATTTAAATAAAAGCACTAATAATTCAAATATATTATATTAATAGAACAAAATAATTTATAAAATGCTAATCATTAAATTATAAAATTATTTTATGTTTCAAAATAGACCAAACATACTTAAAAAATGCTAAAATTAATAATATTATTAATATAAATACAAGTAATACTATTAATATTATATATGACGGATATTATACAAGTATTATACGGGCGGGAATGGGGCGGGTGGGGCGGGCGGGTATGGGGCGGGTGGGGCGGGCGGGTATGGGGCGGGTGGGGCGGGCGGGTATGGGGCGGGTATAAAATCAATATCCATACCCACCCATTTACCCATGGCGGGTTTGAATCCAACATCCATACCCATGGCGGGTATAAAAAAACTCATATCCATACCCGCCCCGTTGGGCGGTTGGCGGGCGGGTATCCACCAAATACCCGTCGGGTGCCATCCCTAGTTCAAACCACGAAAATGTTTGACATGTGAATGTTTTGACCATTATAAATAAAGTTGCAATAAGTCTGAGTTCAAACAAACTTTAACCCGAGAATGACTCGACTCATAATGAAATGTACTTTTTATTACAAATTTTCTATTTTAAATATATTTTCATACAATTTACCAAATTGGAAATATACATTGGAACATCAAAGAGTAAATCTGACGGAATACACAAGTATTTTAATCACCTACATAAGTATTGAATTGAATGACATTATAAATTTTGACATAACCGTATAAGGTCAACAATCTAACTCGACTAAACACAAAAGACAAAATCAAGTGTGTAGTTACAAAAAATATTTGTAATGTTAAAAGAATATGGGTTAAGAGGGGTGGTAAGAATTATCTAGGAGAAGGGGTGGAAGGCCGCCGGCCGGTCCGTTGATTAAACTGTGATTTTTTGTAAACCCTTTCTATCTGACAAGTTTTTACAATTCATTTTTATGGGAGCATGGGATTTAAATTTAAAAAAATTTATTACTGAAAATTTATAAATATTTTGAGGCCCTGAGAGATCCGAGGCCCTGTGCCGTGGCACATACGGCCCGGCCTCAGGGCCGGCCCTGACTCTCTTCATTGCATCTCTACCCCCCTCATATAGATCATCATCATCTGCATGGAAGAGAATTTGTTTGATTGATGAATTTGCCACTCAGCACATTAGAATTCTACATGGCCTTGGGACATGTAGTTTCTGCAATTCTAAATGGAGTCAATGGGGAGCAATGAAGGACCTTGTTCCTTCTGCTCAGACCAACATTCCAGATAATGCTAATGTGGCAGATTTCATTAACAACAAATCTCTTTCTACATCTCATAACTCCACTGCTTCCAACTCACATGGTCCATTTTTTGCAGGAAACCACCATATTGAATCACAGAGAGGACATTCTAATATGGAAGCCTGAACTAAGGGGAAATTTTACCTTCAAATCAGCATACACTATGCTCAAGGAACAAAGAGGTACATTTCAAACCCTTACAAAACTCTGGGATAAAAGACTCCCCAAAAAAAAATTTGTATTCATGTGGAGGCTTTTCAACTCTCTGTTGCCCTTTGATAATGTCCTCATTCACTATGGTTTTAATATTGCTTCAAAATGTTGTCTATGTAGTAATGAAGACTCCATTGATCATTTCTTCTATGAATGCCATCTACCTATGTTAATCTGGAAAAATGCTTTAATATTAGTAGGCATTAATGATCAATATTTTCACAACATCTGGAGTAGATTATCATATTATCTTTCCTTCTCTGGTTTAACCAAACTGCAATCCATAATAACTCACAATATAACTTCACATACATGCTTGAGTTTATGGAAAACAAGGAATATAATGCTCTTTGAAATTGTAAAACCATGTTTTAATCTTATAATAAGAGAGATCAAAGAAATGATATTTTATTCTTTCATTGTTAAACCAGTACACATAGATAAACAATTTGACATTGACATGTTTTCCAATACTGTTCTACCCATGTGCACTAGAACACTCAAACCCAAGATCATCACTTTAAAGTGGAAAAAACCAATTCATGGTTTAAAATTGAATGTGGATGCATCTTGGTTAAATGGGAAAGTTGGTTTAAAATGCATTTTTAGAGATAATTCAGGGTCTGTTAAGGCTGCTACAGTCTTATATACAGAGGCCTCCACTCCACTGGAGGCTGAGCTTAAAGCCATAAAACATGGTATTTTATTTGGTCATCTCCCAGGGCTCAATGCTTCCATTATTGAGTTAGATTGCTTAGTTGGAGTTTCCATGATCATTAACCCAATAACTGCTCATTGGAAACTCTTTAATCTAGCTGATGAAATTCACAGATTAGTTGGACTAAGCATGTTACAACATGTTCTTAGGGAGGCAAATAATGTAGCTGATGCACTATCAAGATACTCCCTAGAAAACTCTTTCTTTGGCACTGTCACAGACAGCATCCCCAAAGAGTGAAGTCTTTTTTAGTTATGGACCTAAATGGTCCTCCAAATATTAGGACTCTCAGTTAGAAATTCATTACTGGTACTGTTGATTTCTTCTCTTATGACAGGTACAATCAAGCTGCAAAGAGGGGACTCAGGATTCTGCTCCTCTACAAATGAACAAATGACCATGCTCCATCCATATGGATTATTCTCTGAGCTGCACCACAATGCTGGATCAACGGAACCAATGGTGGTTTTACAGAGAGTTTAGGACTGGGATACAAAGGCTTCCATAGGCTGGATTGTGTTTCCCTGTGACTCACTAATAAGTAATAAGCAATTGGAATGTCATGTCTCCTACTCCTTCCTCTCATCTAATTTTGACATTGAATGAGTTCTCCTAACCACTAACTCATTCTTTTGTAAGACAATTTTTGGCCTTGTGTAGAGTTACTTCTGCACCACAAGCACCTCAATAGGGGGCTAAGTCTTGCATGCCTTAGGACTTTCTTTTTTATAGTAGATTTTGTGTAAAAACTCTGGGGGTGTTTGGTGATTAGCTGATAGCTGTTAGATGTTAGAGCAAGTCCAACAGGATCTCTATTATAGAGATTTTCTATATTTTTAGAGTTTTTTGTCTCCAACAGATTTGCTATCTCAATCTCTATTATAAAAAAATGATGAGAGAGAAGATTTCATTCACTATATATGCATAATGAGAGAGTAAATTTGGAGAACGAAATTTATGGGAATTGAATTAGAATTCCTATTTTTAGTAAATTTTTGAAAAAACATTCCAGTTTCTCTCTAAAATCTCTAAAATAGCAAAACTGTTGGATTGGAAGGAAAAATTTATAGCAAATATCACCTTTTTTTCTCTACTTTAGAAAAAGATTTAGAAAACCTGTTGGACTTGCTCTTAGCTGATTGGATTAGCTGTTTTGACTAGCTGATTGAATTAGCTGATTTGACTAGTGATTGTATTAGATGATTGTATAAAAGTGTTTGGTAGAATTAGCTGATTATTAATAGTTGTTTGTTTGATCATTCTAGTAAAATGACATATAAGGACTTGAATATATATTATTAATTGGACATTCAATAAATAGAAATATAATTGGGGAATATGTATTATGTATCACTTTTAAACATTATTATTATTATATATAATAGATATACATACAACTGATAAATAATTAAAATTTAAAATATCCATATCTCTTTATTTATGAATTATTCCAATTAACATAATTGAAAAAGAATCATAATTATTTTAAATGGTTTTATTTAGTTACAAAAAACACCTCAAGTCTTTATTCCATTTAAGTGGAAAATATTTAGTTATGTTGGTAATTCGATTGGATAACTTGCAAATATAAACCTCGTATTATCTTCTTTAAGAATTCTAATGCAATACATGGCTTATGGGAAGACGTATTTGGAGATTTGCAAAATTAATTTTAGATAGTAATAAAAATGGGAAAGGGATTATGTTTAAAAAATGGGAAAAGGAAGAAGAATTTCGGCTAAGGATGGTGTTAGTAGAACGTAGGAGAAGATGAAATAGAGGGTAGGAAAGTATTTTATTAAGGGAAGTAGAATTACCTGTTTTGAAAACGCTCATTTTTTCACCGTTTAGGAAAAAAGCTTTTTGAGACCAAAAAGTTATTTCAAACAGCTCTCCACCAAACACTTTTATTAGTTTTTTGATTTGATCAAACAGCTAATTGGCCTCAATCAGCTAATTTTGCCCCAAAAAGCTCTTCACCAAAACCCTCTCTATTTTTCAGTACTTCAATGGTTTGGGGAAGTCAATATACACCTCACACCTACGTGGTTTGCTAAAAAAAAGAAATAAAGATGGATTTGATTAAAAAAAGAGAGAATTGAAATCAAAAACTCAAATTTGCCTCAACGTGATAGATTGTAGAGGCAGTTTTGTGTGGAAAACACTAGCACTAACTACAAGTGCAGATTAGAAAGGAACCTTCATTTAAAGAGTAGCTTTTGATATCTCTGCTTGTTTCTTGTCTTGGTGGATTTATGAAACCAATGATTATGAGGTTTCTGAGACCCTTGAGGTTTCTGTTAGAGATTTCCATCCCTTAGAAATTAAAATAATTATATAGGTCGGAGTGTATGAATAATTATATAGGTCACAAAGGTCAAATTGTCTTCATGGTTTGTGAACAATGAACATGTTTGATAGAACTTATTTCTTGATGAACTGAACTGAACTGAAGTAAAAATTGATGTTTTGAAAAATGGAATCAGTATGACTGAAGTAACCTGAATTTCATCAAATTACATTTTCACTGAACTGAACTGAACTGAACTGAATTGAACTGAACTGATCTACAGATAAGCTCTGGCAAACAGGGCCTAATTCCTCAATTTGGTTTGACTTTTTAAAATTAAACAGAAACAACTTTGACCGTTTATATTAATTAGTTAATATGGAGTAGATTATTATCATGTAATACATAATCAGATTCGTAATAGCATATATTTAAAATAATATTTTTTCATGATTAAATAAAGATATTAGGAGTAAAAATTGTCTTAGTTTGACTTTGAAAAGTCAAACCATGACGATTTGGATAAGATAGAGGAAATACTAATTATCTATCTAATAATAATAACATGTTTATACAATTAAATATGGCCCCGTTTGGCTATCAGCGTTTAGCTGTTAGCACATTTTATTAGTTGTTAGTTGTTAGCGGATTCTATTAGCTGTTTTGACTAGCGGGTTGACCAACCAACACTAGAAAACTCTCCTCACCAAACACTAGAAATAGCTGATTGACCAGTTAATCATCCATATTTCGCCAAAAAAGACGCTTTTCAAAACTCTTATCACCAAACGGGATCTATGTGAAAGTGAAAAGAATGTTATACTCCCTTGTTTCAACTGTTTACGAGTTAACCGATAAAAGTAATACAAGTATAAATAGTTGGCACGGAGGAAGTATTTAATTATTTTAAGCATGACTATTTAAGGAATCTTAGGAGCAACAACTACTAGTAGAGTCAATTAGTGAAACTATACGTAGAAACCCCAAATGCAAACAATTTAGGAATCTGGAAAGCAAAAGGGAGAGTCCATTTCCTTTACTCTCCTCCCACTTCATCACTTGCTTTTTCAAAGCAAAACCACCCAAAAACGTCTTTCGCTCCCCTTTTCTTCATTTCTTCCAACTTTTGAATTTCCCCATTTCCCGGCCACCGGAAAAATGGAATCGCCGCGCCTCACCGCCCTCCACCTCCAAGACAACGGCGGCGAAAACAAGAAGCAGCCCAGGAAATTCTTCAAGAGCAGCAGCAACGCCAGCAACAGATCAGCCTCCATGTCCGACACCGAGCTCGAGAGCTTCCACTCCCCGCTGCGATTCGAGTCCCCGTTACGTTCCGATGATCCGCTTTTCCGACCAGGCGCCACCACCGCAAACAACAACAAGCAGATTGTGTCCGTCGTTGATAAGTACTTCTCCCCTAAGAAGCCTGCCTCGGAGTTCTGGAGCCTCCCAACCACGCCGATCAGCTCGGCGCCGTCTCCCGGGGGAGTGGTTCTCAATCGTTCCGTGCGGGATGGAGCTCCACCGGGATCGGAGAAGCTGGAGGCGGGGATGGGCGGCGAGGGGCGGTCGAGGAATTCGAGTGTGCAGAGGTCGAAGAGGGAGCTGACGGTGAAGAAAGCCGCGTTAGGGTTTAGGCTCTGTGAAGTCATTTTGTGTCTGATTGCCTTCTCCGTCATGGCCGCTGACAGGACTCAGGGTTGGAGCGGCGATTCTTTTGATCGCTATACAGAATACAGGTTTTCCTTCATTTCCCCAATTCGTGTGTGTGAATTTCCCAATTTCGAAATTTTGAATGAGTAATTTAGTGCCACATTTGCTGTTTTATATGTTGGTTGATTGGTTGGTTGATGAGGAAGATGACTCTTTGTTGTAGGTATCTGGTGGCTGTCAATGTGATTGGATTCGTGTATGCGGCTTTCCAAGCGTGTGATTTGTTGTGTTATTTGCCTACGGCCACTCACTTCATACAAATTCCATTCCGTAATCATTTTGATTTCGCAATTGATCAGGCTAGTGAATATCTTGTTTCCGTTTCTTCTGAAAGTCATGAATTGTCAGCTCTTGTTTACTTGTATAGCTTTATCAGTCGTGCCATACCTGAAGTTTAGTTTGCTATGAGTTTTAGTAATGGTATCCTTTTTTAGTTCTTAGAAGCATGGAAATGCTTACATGTCTATTGAGTAGGGTTGATGGATGATCTTCAGGCTTTTCATTGTTTTCTTGGTTGAAGTTTTACGATATTTTGCAGCAGCTGTCTTCTAAACCTTCATGCCCTATAAAGTAGACTAATTATTAGTCAAGAATGATTGCATTCAGATAATGGCCTTGTACACCTGTTTTATTTCTCCTTTCTAGGATTTGTATGGCTCATGATGAACTTGGCCTAAGGGATATTTTTTCTGCTTGCACAATACTTCAGCTATAGACAATTCGTTCCTTTACCGATGCATTGCAATTTCCAGAATCATATATCTCATGCTCATTTGTTTCTGAAAGTTATGTCTGGCTTTGTATCTGGCAGGTACTTGCATACCTTCTAATGTCAGCATCTTCCTCAGCAGCAACCAGAGTTGACGATTGGGTTTCAAATTGGGGTAAAGATGAGTTCACCATAATGGCCACTGCTGCCATCAGCATGTCGTTCCTGTCATTTTCTGCGTTTGCATTGAGCTCTCTCGTATGTGGTTACTGCCTCTGCAACCAGGACTCCTTCACTTGATCTCTGCCTCTGATATAAATAGCATCGAAGCTGTACAGGCCAAGCGGTATATTATTAGAAAGAATATCAGAATTTTCTCCTTAGCATTGATAAAGGATTTGCTTTAGGTACATGTTTTAGGTGCATATCCTTTTCCCACCTTTGGCAAAAAGGGGATTGGGGCTTTGGTTTGTGTCTTATGTCACCCTTTCCTTGAATATGTATTTGGGAATTTTATTTGTAAAGGAGATGCAATAATAGTGGTTTAAGTAAACATACATTTCTCCACTGAAGTTTAGAATAAGTGCTTTTTAAAAACCTTTTGCTATTCACAAAGGTTTGAAGTGCACTTCTTCTAACACTTCGGGACTAGTGTATTTTACCTTCACGGTTTCTACAATAATGAAATTATACTTACTATACTACTGTAATTTTGTTTTAATAGAAATTAGGTTGATGTTTCAAAATTAAAGAGTGAGATTTTGACATTAGAAAGAATTGAATCAGGGGGTGCTTGGTTGAAATAGAGGAATGGGAATCGGAATGAGAATGATAATAGGGTATAATGATTATAGGGGTAATGATTATAATGTTGTTGTTTGGTTTGCATTAGGGAATGACTAAAATTAGTAAACTAAAATGACGGAGTGGCTAAATATAGTAAGGGTATAATGATTATAGGGGTAATGATTATAATGTTGTTGTTTGGTTTGCATTAGGGAATGACTAAAATTAGTAAACTAAAATGACGGAGTGGCTAAATATAGTAAACAACTAGGTAATGAAACCCATAGTTGTCAATTTTGGGGAGTTTGAGTGATTGGCCAGTTTTGGGTAATGAAGGTGGGCCCATATAATCATAATACTCAACCAAACACCCATACTCTATAATCAAACCCATTACCCACCTCCAAACCCCTCAACCAAGCACCCCCAGTAGTTAACTAGGTTAAGGATGCATAGATAAATTTGTTTTAAGGTTCTCTTTCCATTGTCTTTTTTTTTCAATCATACCTCTTCAATTATTGCGCCAAACCCAACCTTCTCGTTCATGTTGTAAAGTGCACCAAATAAAAATACATCTTTCCATTGACTTTTCTGTCAAAATTGAAAAGCATAGATCATAAAAAGTTAAGCATTTCATTTCTTATATTCCATACAAATGACTTTAGACAGCCAGTACCGTGCATAGTTTGTACATCCTCCATAATCCATATGAACTTTACATGAATGAATACTTACGCGGAAATAACAGACATAATTTCCACAAACAAAAAATCAAACCAAATCCAGTGACTCCTAGATCAGGAATGCTACACTGAATTAGCAAATCTAAGAAGACCTGAACGATCTCCACGTGTCAAAGTCTCGGCTGAATCTTCGGAGTCCCAAAAGATGAGAATGTTGTAAAGTGAAGAATAACCAACTTCAACATAGAGTTAGAACTTCCTAGGTGTGAGCTCAGAGGTGTGCTTGTGTAGGAAAGCCTGTGCTAGATTACTGAAGCTCACACTTACATCACCAGCAGATGCATATCTTTTTATAACATCCACCACTTCCGGCTTTAAAATCTCATCCTTGGTCGATGAATTGCAAAGATAATACAGAGCCCCGAGAGCATAGTTCACCTATCAAATGAATAGGCAACAATAAAATTATGAAACTGCAGAAAAGCACCAATATTGGAAGGGAGCAGCCAAAAAATGATTCAAGGGATGAAATTGAAAAGTGTCTCCCATCATATTTTCTCTGTTCTACTCTTCTCAGAACTTAAGAACATGAACACGCCAGCACATGTGAATTTCTAGCGAGCACTTCTAATAAACTTCTATTAAAAAATGTCTTTAGCATGCTAACAATGGCATAAACGATGTGAGCAAAAGGGGAATTCTCTTATTACCGTGTTCCGAACAGGACTAGAGAGGCATTGAATGACGAGGGGCAATCCATCACACTGAACTACAACAGCTGCATTTGATGGATCTACATTCCACATTGCAAAAGTCAATGTATGCACAAGGTCAGCAACTATCTGAGCAAAATGTCTTCAGTTACCTACAGAGGCGTTGCAAATTCCCCCAATGCCAAACTCCACAAGCCTCTCATTCGGCTCCGTGATGCAGTCAATGAAAAGCTCCAAAACATTAAGCTGCTTGAATTAAAAGAAAACTGTATTCATGTTCATCATGAAAACAAACACAAAGACAGAATTAATTTATTATTAAAAAAATTCAATTACCTGGCGTAAAAAGGCATAATTGAAAGGATCATATGCAAAATTTGCTAAATTAGCAACAATTTTCTCTTTTACTTCTGCAATCAAGAGTTGCAAATGAAATTAAAGGGATGTCAAATATAAACTTGAAGTGAAATCAACATGAGATTACCTTGATCACTGGCATTCTGAAATTGAGTAACCAATTCCTAAAATGAAAACACACAACAGAACAATTAGGGGATCCCACTGTCACAGATAATCACAAATATAAATGAAGAATTCAACATCGAATAAAGAGTGCCTGGAGATATTGAACCCTGGGGGTTCCAGATTGTCCAGTGCGCTCTTCCTGCCTTTTACTGTTTGTAAACATTTATCTGCATTATAAATAGCTCAAAATGAATGAGTGAAGATCCATGGAAATTAGTCACACAGAAATTCATATGAGTGATAGTACAGTTGAGTTATTATTGAGTGAGAAAATCGTACGAGTAACCTTGTAAAATCCCTCTAAAATAGGTACTACAATCTCGATTATAATATAATATAACTAGTAATTTGGACTAGCTGAATCAGATGGAATATAAATATTTAATAAAACTATTTGATAGTTGAGAGCGATTTTCTAACGACTATGAAATTATTTTAAAAATGGATTTCGCTTATTTGAATGTTCTGACATTGATGAAAAGAAGATATGGGAGGATCGGAAAACTTTCTAACTAAGCTTGGAGGAACAGATGTAAAACCTCACCACAATCCACCTAGATTGGATTAGCTACATTTATTGTGCAAGAGTGCAAGTCAATCTTCGAGGAAACAAAAATCACATCAGGGAACTAACTCACTTGCAAGCTTTCTTGACACATTAATGGAGTGGCGCTGATCACAAGCGCAAATGCAAAAAGCAAGGGAAAAAAAGATTGCCAAGTTATGATACACAGCCAGAAAGAAGAAAAATACAAAGACGAAATCTTGCAAATTTAGTTTTCAATCCACGAGTGCATGATCATAGCTTTAATGGATGCTTTTTAGAATGGGAGGTTTTCTATGTTCGTCTTTAATATTAAGGGTAAATGTTAAATCTATTCATTTCATGCATAGAAATTAATCTTAAAAAATCAAAGTAATCTAGACATCAATCAACTAATCACCAATGATATAAACAATATACTTCAAGTTCAAGTGAAGCCAAATATATTCCCACTTAGGCATTTCGTCGAACACATTCAAGGCCAGGGAAAAGCAACTAAATATATATCCTCTTACACAGTTATAAGTCCAAATTCCTATAACCAGTGAACCCGACTGAGTATAAGCTAAATTGCTCCCGTAAACAAATAGGCTTACGAATCTGAAATCAAAATTAACTGAGAAAGTTTTAGCAAGAAAATCCATACCGTCGAGAAGGGTAAAAACAAGAATCTCGTTCACGCGCCGCCACTGAAGAAACTCAGTCCTTATCGTACAAATCGAACTATCGAACTGAGAAACAAAGGAAGGATGCAACGGTAGTGCAAGTACTAAATTTTTTGAAGTCAAAATAAAAAGTTCTTCATCATCATTAAAAATAAATAAAAAATATCAAATGGTTACATGACAAACGTGACATAAATTTAAATTTGCAAAATTAAATTGGAATTTGAAAGAAAAAAATAGTTACTTGAGAAAATAAAAAAATTGTTAATCATTAAAACGAAGAAAATATTGTTAATCATTAAAAAGAAGGAAATCAAAGAAAATATACATCTTGAGAAAGTTTCAAATAAGGCCACCTTACGGTAAGGGCGGGTCAAAAGGATACCACTTTTTACGAGATTTGGTGATATTTTACCATCAATTTATTTATTTTTGTTTGGACTTGATGTTTCTATACTTGATTTTGATATTTTTTGGTTTGATATTTTATTTGATTTGATGTTTTAGGTTTTAGGCATGATGTTTTTATTTTGTCCGATCTTTTAGATTTTGGGCAATATTTTTCACTTTATTTCCTTGATCTTTTATGTTTTATGGGTTAAATTGTTAAAATAATTGTATAGTAACCTCCAATTTTGTAGAAAGTTATCTCCTTTTAACATGCTCTTACCGTAAGAGGACCTTACATATGACGCTCTTACATTTCTTTTATTCCACACACTTTTTAATGTGAATAGCTATTTCTGTTTATAGCACTCCTAGTCAAACGTAGTCAAAAATTGGAAAATACAAACTACCTAAAATCTATTTCAATCACAACCAGGTTCTTTTCGTAGTTTCTAAGCATATGGTTGTAGTTCTTTCTTCTAAAACATTCTCTTTGTTTTTCCATGGCACACATGATAGAAAACACTGATACATGGGCTTGAAGCCTAGTGTTGATAAGGGCGATGAGTATACTCTAGCACGAAAGCTATGACCCCCTAAACAATTTTGAAGATCTTCTTGGATATATCACACTTGCTAATTTAAACAACTGAGAGTCTGTTCTTATGAATCTTGGAGGCTTGTTTTGTAGATTGGTGATCTAGGATCAACGAACATTGATGGTGTCTCAAACACACCAAACGACATTCAGGCGGACGAGAGTGGAGCATGTCTTTGTTGTGTTTTGAGAGTTTAATTCCTTTTCTCTAAAACTAGTGGGGCTCCACCATGCGTTGCACGGTGTACATAAGCACTAAGATCACAATGCAACATTCACAAATAAAACATTCACAAATATTTAATTTTGAATAAACACAATTAAATTGGAATCATATAAATTTATGAGATGTCCCACAACCATGTCTGAAAATAGAAGTGAAGACATCAATTTGACCCTCTTAGTATTGAAACTCTATTTGACACCTTCAATTAAAAAGTGTGCCACATAATATTGAGACTCATTCTTGACATTTGCAAGAGCTTTTCTGTAGATCAGTTCAGTTCAATTCAGTTAAATACATTTAAATTTATTTCAGTTCAGTTTAGTATATTTAAATTTATTTCAGTTCAGATAAATATATTTAATTGATTTCAGTTCAGTTCAATAATTTTTTTATTATATGTTACATTTTTAATATAGATTACAATGATATATGATAAATATTTGAATTATTTCAGTTCACTCAGTTCAGTTAAATATATTTAAATTTATTTCAGTTCAGTTAAATATATTTAAAATTATTCCAGTCCAGTCCAGTAAATTTAAATTTATTTTTGTTCAAATAAATATATTTAAACTTATACATCAAGAAATAAGGTCTAGCAAGGAGTGCCTAAGTAATAATACTTTATTGTATAGTTTCTTGGTTGTAAGAGAATTTCCATACAGTATTAAAATTATATCCAAAATAACACCAATCAAAATATATGTAATGGTAGAAGATTTCCATCGTTTATGGATGGATTTATTTTGAAGCGAATAACTCTACTTCCCTTTAGGGATAAAATCAAAATTGTTTAGCATTTATTAATATAATATTTTATATTTCTTTAGCACCCGACCCCTGACTAAACGTTTTAAAGGTAAGGTAAAGATTTGATTTAGCCTATTTTAATACATAAATCTCTTTGTACTATTAACAAAAGAAAGGATTACACACAATTAATACAAAAGATTTATCCTATTCTATTATCCTATCCTATTCTTCTGAAGCCGAAGCAGGATCGTTACGCGCTCAGGACATCTCCCCAATGGCTGGGCACCAGGGCACACGGATTGGGGTTATCCGAACCGCCACAAATATGATCAACATCAAATCAGTGAACGACAAACGACAGACCACTGATCGACCTCCCAAGAAACATGGCACTACATGGAGGTAACTTCCAGGGCACGCCAAGGTTGGCCATTGGCTCCATCGGAAACCTCATGTTCACACAGTTCTCCGAGCACTTTAACGATTTTTACAACAATGGCCATTGATCTCTCCGGAGGAAGAAATCCGGGCCTGGACTAATGGGACTATGGCTTCAAGGGAGTTGAGATCGCCATTCCTTTCCTGCCAATCATGTGACCAACCGTATCCAAAGAGCAGAGCACCACAACCATGCATGTGAACTCCCTTGGTTTGATCTCAGCGAGAAAACCATATATCGTGTGGAATACATGGTCTATGTCAGGTTACCAAGAGTATTCACACAATTAGAAATTTGTTGTTTTTTACATTATCCAACATCAAATTGTAATTAAACACTCATCTCTCCCTTTCAATCCTTCAGCTCAAAGCCACAATATAATGATTCATTTAGGCTGTAAATAAGAAGCAAAAGCCAAATTTCAAGTTTCTTGCCAAATCATGAATACTGCCCCCGACGAAGGCTCAGGCCAAATAACCGTTCCCCGGCCATATGGCTTCGCCGTCGGTCGTGTTACTCCTCACAATCTTGACCTACGGCTACTACATCCACCGTCGCAACCACCCCGACACTGGTAGCCGTGTAAACTCCCCGGATCTGCAGGGGCTCGACGAAACCATTCTCCAGGCGTACCCGAAACTCCTGTTTTCCGAGGTCAAGAGTGATCATAAAAAAGGCAGCGGCGCCGCGGGATGTTCCATCTGCTTGCAGGAGTACGAGGAGTCGGATTTGCTGGGGTGTATCCGAATATGTCCGCATTAAGATAGTCCTGTAAGTCTGTAACAATCATCATAACTAACCATAATAACCATAACGTTAAAGCAATCCAAGAGACTCAATCACCGCAAGCACCAAAATCAAAACCATAACCACATCCATCTTCAGCCGTCCGTCCAATACTTTTGATACCTAAATAAATGAATGGGGACATGCTGTCATTAGGTCATTCGGTCGCTTTGCACAAACCCAAATTTTGCAGGGACAAATATGAAAATCAGATAACGCATTTAAAAATGATGAATATCAAGCAGAATTACTTTGTAATTATATATGATGATTGGGAGGAGGCCTAAGAAAACACGATCAGAAATATGATCAAAATGAAATATTATATATACCATAAGTAGGTTAATTACAGAGAAACAAATCATCCAAATAACTACAAAATATAACATAACCTAAATAACTATAAAATTGTGTCAAACCGCGTGTAATCAAATGTTCAAAGACAATATATATGATCAAAGACAATATATTAGAAGTAGGCAATTAAAGACAATATATATGATCCTGTGACATAAATTACTAAATCAAGAGAATGTTGATTGGAAATTAATTTACACAGACAATATTTCCTACCCTAAAAATTTAGAAAATATAAACTAAGCTAAATGAGTACAATATATCCAAACCTGATTTCATATGTTCAAACTTCAAAATACGTATGGCTATGATTATAAACAACCGGTGTAATATTTCATTTACCTAAGTATTTAAATAAAGTAATTTAGAAAATACCTAATATATTAGTTGAAGCAATACGACGTAGTTTATTCCACACACATTTTGAAGCGAATAACTATTCTAGTTCCCTTTAGGGACTAGTTCCTATCACCATTTATAGGGTAAACCGTAAACCCTTACTACATATTAGTAATTATCTAATTATATACCCCTCAGAGTAACGCTCTACATTCACTATTATTCTCTCATACGAACTCACCAGAAAACGCACACTCTAAACCGCACAACCATATATGACTATATTGTGTTTTCGTATCCAATATCATCTCATGTTCACAATAAACAAGTCATGATAAGTAACATTTTTCTTTATTTCTTTACCATTTCAACTAGTTATACGACATCGTTCTAAGGGGTCGTTTGGTACGCGTACGAAACACGGTAATTACAAAATCCTCGGATTTGAAGTTTGGAGTGTTTGTTTGGTTGACGTAAATTAGTAAAAACATAGCAATTGTGAATTCTGCAGAAATTTAATTTCCCACATAACGAAGGAATTTTGTTACCGACCTCCCCCTAGGTAGAAACAAAATACGCGATCATTTTGGTACGAAATTACCTATTTATCCTACTAATGCCGCGTAAATACTAGCAATAATAGGTGATTCTAACAAACACGTGAAGTCAACCAAACAACATGACAGTAAATTAAATCCCAGCAATAACAAAACTCGCACGTCCAACCAAACAATTTTTTCAAATTCTGGGGATTTTGTAAAGGAATTAGATTCTGAGTAATTACAAAATCTGTGGGAACTTAATTCCCACGTGAACCAAACGACCCCTAATAACTTAAAAAAATCATTGTTTAACTATTTAATAGGTGCAAGAAAATAAAACTTCACCGTTCTTATGGAGGTAGAACAACACAAAGGGCAAACATATATATTTTGATTCAATGCAACATTCATTCCTAATTCTACTATTTTTGCGCAAACCTTACTACTTCAACTTGTACAGTTCCAAACATAACACTTACTATTCAATATTCATGTATATGAATCGAAGATGATATTTAGAAGTCTTGCAAAAATTAATATGAATTTAACATGTACTAGTTTAATTGCGTCATTTGAATGTTTTGTTGTGTTTATTTTTTAAATCACCAATGGAATATATTGGCCCTGTTTACTAGAGCTTATTTCTTGATGGTATTGAACTGAACTGAACTAAACTGAACTGAACTGAACTGAACTGAAGTAAAATTGATGTATTGAGAAATGGAATCAGCATGACTGAATTAACCTGTATTGCATCAAATTACATTTCACTGAACTGAACTGAACTGAACTAAACTGAACTGAACTGAAAACTGATCTACATGTAAGCTCTGGCAAATAGGGCCATTGTTTGATGATCTAGGAAGTGAACATTCGAGAGTATTGTGACATCACTTGCATTTGAGTAGATCAACAAACTGTCGTCAAGTTCGAGTCAACTTCCCAATAACTTCTCCTTGACCCTCTTTGTGACTCATTTTTAACCCATTTTCATCTTTTCGAAGAAAATCACCAATTTTCAGTTCAGAGAAGAAAAAAAATACAGTTGAAAGAGAGGAAGAACAATCAATTTCTAACAATTGGGGTTTTTTAGCAGATTCAGTTTGATCCTTCTCCATGACTCTGATATTGCCGGTTCGAATCTCCGGTCCGTAGTTCCGCGTAATTGCACTTCGTCACTAGGGTTTCACAGCTCTGCAATGGCGATAAGAGGCGTCGGTTTTAAGTGGTATGCTTTTGATCATCGTCCTATTTACAACTCATAAATTGTTCTGATTTCTTGAGGATTATTTTCTGGGAATTAACGCCATCATATTGCAGGTATGATGGATTCTTCTTGTCGATGCTGGCCACAAGCATGTATCCTTTCAAGATTATTTTTTTTAATAAAAAAAGATATTTCGAAATTCAGTGTATTCTTGGTTGATCAGGGAGTTTTCTGTAATTGATGTTTAGAATTATTGTGGGGATGAATTGGAAGAGATATCATCTTTGTTCGTACCCTTTGCACATATGGATCGTGGTGAGCATCTGTGGTTTGAGTATGCATTTACAGTTAATTGTAATACGGTAATAGTGTTTGAATTGTTGACTAACATTGTGTGGTGGATGTGGGATTAGGTTGATTACACCACGGTGTTTGTTTTCCGGCTGCTGATGTTTGTAGATAATGGCCTTTCTGCTGGAATGGGATTGTAAGTCCTCCTCCTATTGTCCTGCCTCATTGCGAATGATTTTATATGTTCCTCTGCACGTTGCGCCTTGTTTTGATTTCTGGACAATCATATCAATCTAGCCTATGTAGATAACACCGTTTAGAGATAATTATTGCTAGGTTGTACTTTCTGTTGGAATTTTGGTACAACTGTCAGATTTAAATTGCAGTTTGTCAATGAATATTATTTTGCTTGACATGAGACAGCTTAGCCTGGTAGTGCGTGTTTATGGATCTTAGTTTACATTTGACTTTTGTATGCACCAATTGCTCGCATTGGTCTTAATAGGTTCTGTGTCGTGTGGATTGTAGAGATTTTGGTTGGCAGCAGAGATATGCTCGTTTTTGTGGAAGAGTAGTTGTTCTTTCAATCCTCACTTTGCTGCTCTATCCCTTCCTTTGGGTCTGGAGTATTATTGGCACCCTTTGGTTTACCAGTGCAAAAAACTGCGTGAGTAGAGCCCTCCATCTCCATAATTTGTTACCTATATTTTAGTTTTATTTACGGTCATTCGTTAAATTGTAACTAAAAGCTCGACTTGTGTATATAACTGAATATTTTACAGTTGCCTGAAGAAGGTCAGAAATGGGGTTTCTTAATATGGTTGCTTTTCAGCTATTGTGGACTTGTTTGTATAGCTTGCATGACAATGGGAAAGGTTAGCTTCTCGATTTATCCAAGTTCTTTGCATCCCTCTCCCTGTCTGGTAATTTGTCCGTAAAACTTTTGGGGAGAAGGGCAGGGAAGGAAATTTGAAAGTTTGCCTTTTCCTTTCTCTATTTAGGTTTTTATTTTTCATATTCTCATTGTGAGAACTTGACATTATTTGCAGTGGTTGAGAAGAAGAAAAGCTCATCTAATACGCGCACAACAAGGAATACCCATTTCAGAGCATGGGGTAAGTTGTTAACTAATAGACATTATGCCTCAATATACGCAAGTAGATGCATGTTATACAGTTGACGGAGCTTTGAATGTTTGTTCAACATGGACCGTGTGTAAGCTGTGTTGCCAACTATCAGTTGGTTAACTAGCTGTTTCTTGTGAATCCTCATAGAATTGAGGGGTAATGTGTGTTTTGTAGATGAGAGGGGATTGGGTAGGTGAGGGAAGGAGAGATTAAATAAAAGTGTTTTTAGTAGTTAATGCTCTCTAACCTTCATTTTAGTTAGTTAATGTTCTTCCACAACCCTTTTTATCAGTAACAGTTGGTGAAATTTAATTTGAATTTCAGATCTTGCTTGACATGATCCGAGTTCCGGATTGGGCTTTTGAAGCGGCTGGCCAAGAAATGAGAGGGATGGCACAAGATGCTGCTGCATTTCAACCTGGTCTTTACTTGACCCCTGCACAGGTAATACACCAAAAATAGAGAATATCTTTACTATGTTGGTATTGATTCTTTGAACCCTAAAACTATAGCTGCAGCCTCTAAAATTATAGCTGTAGCCTGTACTCGATCAGTTATTGTACAACATCCCCATAGTAACCAATAATAGGTCACGTAACTAAATTTCAGCTTTGAATACCATTGAGTTTATTTGTCTGTAGAAGCAGTGACCCCTTATTCTTTTTTCAGAATATGTTACTAACAATAAAAAAATCTTGAGCTCTGTAGTTTTTACTGTATTTTGACCTGTTATGTGAAGAAAATTTATTACCTTCTCTAATCATATTACTTTTATTTTTGTAATAATTGTAAATAAGTAATTTTATTTATACTCATATTGTATACAATGCCTCCCTTTTTTCTGGTCCCCGTGTAGAGAGAAGCTGTTGAGGCACTAATTCAGGAACTCCCAAAGTTCACGATGAAAGCAGTTCCAGTTGATTGCAGTGAATGTCCTATCTGTTTAGAAGAGTTCCACGTGGGAAATGAGGTAATTGTTTCTGCTTCTTTTGTCCCAAAAAAGACTATATGTCTTGATTGTCTTGTTCAGACTAGACTGGAAGATTTTTCCTGCACTTTTGTGACCTTGTGAATCAACTAAAGCATGAATGAAAATTATCGAGCTAAATTTAGCTAGCAGCATTATATATGTATTTGCCTCTAGATACTCTAGTGTGTACAAAAGTGTCTATGTGATGGGAGGATACCATGGTCGCATTACATGCTCTTTTCTGCTACAAGATTATTAATTTATTATCATTTTATCTCCTGCTATTCACGTGTTAGGTGCGAGGCCTTCCTTGTGCTCACAATTTCCATGTGGAATGCATTGACGAGTGGCTTCGGCTGAATGTGAAATGTCCAAGATGCCGTTGCTCTGTCTTCCCAAACCTGGACCTTAGTGCCCTGTCCAACATTCGTGCCGATTCAGAAAGATCGCCTTTAAGTGTTTCAACAGCACGGTACATGAGAACTCAACCTTCTAATTCAAGCCAGAGCTACATGCTGAGGTTGCAAGGGCTTCTCCGTCCCATCCGTGCAGAAAATGCAGGGCCGGAACCGGCCACTGATGCTGCTTTGGAAATGGCTGAAAATGGAGAAGTACATGTAACAATTCAAGTTCAGCCAGATGCTGAGGGTCGACAGCCACAGGTTGGAAACTCATCCAGTTAGTTGTATGCAACTTTGTGCCTAGGTAATAACTGAACCAACCTCATTAGGCCAAAGCCAAAGTTGTAGAGGCAATTGCCTGAAAAGATTCAACTAACTGTTTAGATTACTTAATTGGAGGATTGCATATAATGTTGTTTGAACTGTGGAATTCAACGACGTGTTGGATTTTCCTACAATTGCTGAATCTTGTTGTTTGTAAATCCTGCCTTTGTGGTCTCATTTTCCTTCCATTCCTCTGATTTGGAGTTATGGTTTGTAGAGGCTTTAGTAATCAATCTGAGGAAACTTTTGCAAAAACAAACTTGTGCCAACATAACACAAACCAGAAGGAAATGTCAATTAATTTGTTATCCTAAAATGGTGTACTACTTGTATCCATAACTCTTGTCCATGTCCATGTCCATGTCCATTTTTCATTGATTGTATTTATCTTATATTAAATACTTACTTTTAATTTAATAACCAATTTTCTTAGGATTAGTATATAAACGGGAAAAGGTGCAAATTTGCCCTTAGTAAAAGGGGCATTTGTGTGTTTAATATTAAAAGTTGCCCTAAAGTTTAGGGGCGAACTTGATCCAATAAAGAGTACAAGGGTAAGAGAAACTCATCCTTTAACTGTCAACAATATACAAGACATGTAATATGCATCAATAAATAGCATCTTTCTTTTCAGACTTCAATTGTGGTATATATACATCTTAGTTTTAAAGCCTATGTTCTCTGTAATCTCTTGGCTAAAGTTCTTCATGATAGTTTTTGGAAAAAGTAATGTTTGTGTGCCTATTGGTATAATTTTTTCCCCAGTCATGCTAACATCAACCACCTTCATATATACTATTATGGGATTAATGGGCTTGGGGTTCTTCAGCTGCTGTTCCCACTATTAAGCTTGCCCTTATAAGTTTGAGCTCTAAGTTCTTTCAGGAGAAGACGACTTAGATTTTAGTCAAGGAGCATCCCAGATCTCTGAATCGATCTCTATCTAATATATAAGTTGTAAATTCAATCATGACAAATTATCGAAACGGAACAACTTTTAGTTTTCTAGAGCGAAAGATATGGACCGGAGGGGTATTCATGAGCTTAGTATTTGGGTAAAAATGCTCCTATTAAATTAGTATATGGGCAATTCTGCACATTTCCTCGTATATAAACTATTGGATGACCGTGTGTACGATTTACAAAGTCAATCTACGCCACCATTTTTACAAAGAACTTAAAGATATATAAGCACTTAACAAAGAACTCGGAATTACACGGACATTTTTATGAAATATGATATGTGGCTATTATATTTTCTAGGTTAAATAAGACTATATAAAAAATGATTTATTTATACTCACACTTTAAATTACAAAATCTATAATATAGAAGGGAAAAAACAAAACAAAAAGAAATAGGAATCAAAATTTATGTTCATGATACTTTCAAAAATAAAAATAAATTACATATTCATGATTTTAAGTTAAGTGCCAAATGTCACTACAACGTCAACCGGGATAATATCCTTCCTTGGGTCATCGTCCCAAAAAATATAATTTCCACCTGCAAACAACAGAACTCCTGCAAACAACAATGCCATTGCCAGTAACCACTTTTGTCTCCAATAATCTGTCATCCACTCCATTCCCAAACCCCAATACCCATCAAAACCACACGCGCCGCCATCTCTTAACCTCCATTTCCTTCACCGTCGCCCCATTCCTCCCTTTCCCTCTTCACAAGTCTCCCTTTTCCCCTCCAAATCTCCCTGGCTCGCTGCCTCTTCCAAATGCCGCCATTTCGCCTCAGCAACAAGTAGTCGAAACCCCTATAACGTTGTTTGGTTTGATGGTAGATAAAATCATGAATATGGTTCCTAGCAACAGTATTATTTGGAACCTTGTGTTTGGTTTTGTGCAGGTATTTCTTGGTGAGGGCTGGGGAGTCGGAGTACGAGAGCTTGGGGATGATCGACACGAACCCTGTGGCAAAAAGATCGGTTGATAATGGTTTGTCGAAAGAGGGGAAGAAGCAGACGTTCAGGGCTGCTTTGGAGCTGAAATCGATGGGGGCTTGCGAAGGGAGTTGTTGGATATGGTCTTCTATACTCAGATGGCTTAATAGGCTGCTGAGATTATCGGCGCTGTAACTGGGGTTAACAGAAGGTATTGAATCTTACTACACTTGAATGTATCACTCTTATGAATATTAGAAACTAACCACAGGAAGCCTTTGTTTCATTGATATGGATCATGTCTTGCCACCGTGTTTAGTCGAGACCATCATGTCATTTCATGTGATTAGCTGTGGCTGTTTAATTTGGCTAGTTTGAGGAGCTGTCTTTGATCATGTTAATGTTCCGATGAAGCAGAAGAAAATATCATAAGCATACTTTTAAAATTTTAGATTAAGGTGTAACTGAATCATGCCAACCTACTTCAATGGCCGCCATCTAGATGAGCAAATTATGTGACTAAAGACATTTGAATGGAATTTTTCTTCATGTTTTTGCATCAGATGGTGTTTTTCCAAACTTGATCATGTAAATGTTCCTATGAAGCAGAAGAAAATATCATAGTCATACTCTTTTTAGTTTTTTAGATTAAAGTGAATGGAGTAATGCATTTGCTTAACTGACTGTAATAGCCATCTAGATGAGGAAATTATGTAATTGAAGACTTTTAATTGGAAATATCTGCAGGTTTATGCATCAGATGGTGTATCGCCACCACCTTTTGATGATGGAACACCCATCGAGTGTCTCGGATGTCTTTGCCCGTGTGACGCAACTCATGTCAATTCTTAAACCTCAATACTCAGGGGACACGGTCGTAATCGTGTCTCCTGATTCTGACAAGATCAACTTATCGGGGTATTTCTTGGTGAGGGCTGGGGAGTCGGAGTACGAGAGCTTGGGGGGTCATCAACTCGAAACCTGTAGCGAAAACATCGGTTGCTTGACGATCAGGGCTGCTTTGGAGCTGAAATCGACGGGGGCTTGCGCAGGAAGTTGTTGGATATGGCCTTCTATTACTCAGAGGGCTTATCAGGCTGCTGAGATAATCGGCGCTGTAACTGGGGTTAACAGAAGGTATTGAATCTTTCCTCTCTTTTTTTTTCAATTTCATGATCATGGATCATTGAATATTGTAACAGTGTGTGGAAACTTGACATGTTAGCTGAAGAAACGATGTAGAGTAAATAACTAGATATTAATATTGTTTGGATTTCTATACGAATAATAAAAATGGTATGACATGTTTTTCATAAATGGAGGTTTTGATCTTGAAATGATCGCAGGTGGCATGTGTTTTGATGTTTCAGCTTCAGAAAAAGATGATTTCCCTGTGCCGTGGACACTCACATAAGCTTAGTTTTAAGTTTTCAACCCATTCTCGTGGCACACTAGTTGGTTATCCTCACCTAAAGAATCATTTTATAGTTACAGATTTTCCAGATTGCTAAGACCATTGGGTGGATACCTGCTGCAGCAGATGTGAAAAAGACGTATGCTCATCTATATAACCGGATACCAGATAGCCTAGAGTTCGACCTCAACTGTCTCTTGTTCACACACGGCAAACTTTGTGTCCAGTGCTCTAAAAAAGGGAGTCATAAGCCGGAAAAGGAAAGTAATGGCAACTCTTGCCCGTTACTCACACAGAATCTCAAGTAATTAGACTAAGCATCCTAGGAATGGAGATGAAACGGAGCACGGCCTGAAAAAAGGTAAGATTTATGTTTTCTGCTCATCAATGATTTATTTTTATGTTTAGTTGTTTGCAATTCAGAGGGTAATGAAAATTATAAAAATGCATGTAACTAGTGTACATATTTTCTGGAAATTTGTGATAACTGATAGATAACTAATAAGTTAACTGCTGAATGCATGGCATTGATGATATCAAGACCATAACATCATCTGAAGTTTTAATCAACTCTGTTTCAGTAAAATATATTTGTTTATATCCTGATGATCATCATCAACGAATTAAATTCCATTGATGACATCGCATCTTTTCCTGATCTCTCCATCCCGGGCATATTTGACACCAAATAAGCCTACTTTCTCCATGGCCTTAGCAAAGTCACTGAAAAACGCATTGCTATCCTTGGCATATAGATATACATAACCCGTAGTTCTGTTGTGGGAATACAAAGCCTGATCGATCCCTAGAACTCCGAGCCCTCTCTGAATGTTCCTGAAAAGGGTGTTGTCGAAAACCCCTGGTGACATCACGTCAAGGAATGCTGCCAGCGCCTGATCTGTGTGTAGTTTGCGCATGTCCGCCTCAGGCCCTCCACCAGTGCTGGATTAATTGTGGGATCGACCTTCTTCCCGAAGATCCTCTTTCCAAACTCAGAGCAGTGTCCCTGATGGTGAAGCCCTTTTTCTTAAACATGGAGATGGCCCTACCCATGGAGGTGTTCTCCTTAGCTAGGTTCCCCTCCACGTGGCCAGCCTGAGAAACTCTGCTATCCCTCCTCCTGAGTTGGGACTATCCGCAGGTGCTGTAATGTACATGTGATTTACCTGTAGCGATTGCATTTTTTCGAGTTCAGTGACTGATCTGATTCAGTTCAGTGAATTGTTTCTAATAAGTAATAACTCTTTGGCTCCTTTCTCTCCATCTGATTTATGCTGAACTGATGCTCTTAGGCTCCCTCCTTTATGTCTAGAGAGAATTTTTCATAGACCCCCAAACGTTTTATGAATTTTCACTTTGGCCCCCCATCGATTTTTGCTCTCAGTTTGGCCCCCCAGCCATACGATTTTCCATCAGTTTGGCCCCCTAGCCCTAACTTGGCCGTTAAATCATTTTTCTGTCAATTATTAGAGGGGTAGAATCGTCTTTTTCAGTCAATTTTTTCCCAGAAGCCGCCGCCATCGCCGCTAAGCCATCAATAAGCGGCGGTCGGGCAGAAGAACAGAGCCTAATCAAAAAGCTGCCGATGTGACAAAATTCATTGGCGCGACCCATTTATAGCCCAATCTCGTGAAGGCCATATCCTCTGTAATTAAACTGCGCCGAGACAGATGCAGATCTAGTGCAGATTGCAGTCGGACGGCCCAGGCGAGTTCAAAAGCACCGGCGATCATCAACAGTGCCGGAAACCATCGACAATGTTTGATATTGTTTGATATTGTTATGTTAACTATTGGGAAAATAGCTACCTTTGAGACTTGATTAAATATAGCGATCGAAACTCCAACCACAACTATTTCTACAGGACCTGCATGTACACAAAGATGTTAACCATATGCAGCAAGATGATTTTTGTTTCAACAACAGCTGGTTGTTTTTTATAAAGCTTACCAAGATGGCCAATGAATGCTGTATCAATTAAAGAAGCAATAGGGTCTGCAGCTAATGCAAGAGCAGCAGGTAATGCTATGCGCAATATCTCCAAGCCGAGATCATCTAATTTGAAAACACTCCTGGAAATGTCAAGAAGTTAGGTATGAAATGAAACATAAATGTTGCCTTCTAATCAGATATTCCAATGAGACATAATTGGCATCTGAGAAATGTACCTAGTATCTTGGAAGAAAACCAGGACTGGATATCTCCACTTATTCTCAGGAGTGGAATTTCCTGATTTGTCGAGTCTCGATGGTTACTTGAAGTACTGGGGGACACACAACATCACCATGTATAAAAATCTCTACACATGGATAAATGAAGAAGGGTAAGAAGTGGATACGAGGACTTATGGAGAACTGAATGACAATGCTTTTGCCATAGCCAAGATGCTGTTGACTAGCCAAAAACCGATCATCAAACCAGGCGATCGAGTTCTGCTGATCCATGTTCCAGGCCTCGAGTTCTGCTAAACAAATCATAATATCATATTCCACAAAAATTTCCCCAGCAATAACAACCAAAAATCTCGGCATACAATCTCTAACATTATCAATCCGGATTCAGGGTAAACATCAAAATATCCCTAGGAAAAAAACCTAGTACCAAATCAAATCTTAGTGTGTGACTATGTGTTTTCGTACCTGGCGTAGCGAGTTTGGGGCAGACCCATCCGTCATTGACCAGAGTGATGTTCTCCGGCGTAGGAGAATCCGGCGGAGCAACGCCGAACTGAGTCCCAACCAACAAGACCTCAACGCCCATCTGGGACGGATCTCCGGCGGTCTCGACGGCGGTCTTGAGATCGGAGCTCGGGAAGCCAACGAAAACGGTGCCGTTCCCAACTTGAGCGGGAAACGTGGAACCGTCAGCAAGCACCGCGCCGGAGGCGGACACGAGCAGCTCGCGGTGGCGGAACCCGACGGCGACCCACCACGCCTTGAGCTCGTCCAGCCCGTTTTCATCGATTTTCATGAAAAGACATTTAATGTTTACCCACTTTAATTCCTCCGGGATAGGCTTATTAAACTATTGACGGAAAAAGACAAGCTTACCCCTGGAGGAAGTGACGGAAAATTGATTTAACGCCAACGTTAGGTCTAGGGGGCCAAAATGATGAAAAATCGTATGGTTGGGGGGCCAAATTGAGAAAAAAATCATTTGGGGGCCAAAGTGAAAGTTCAGATAACGTTGGGGGGCCTTTGAAAAATTCTCTCTTATGTCTAATTTATACTGAAGTGAATTGAACAAAAAAAGGTGTACGGAAAATAATAAACATAGGACGAAACTAAGCTAAATTTTATCATAAGTATCAAAATTTACTGAACTGAATTAATGTGCATATAACATGAAAAGAACTTTGTGCCCACCCGGTCTTTCTCGATCTGATTGATCTGTATCTTTTTTCTTTGAGCAGCTGCTGAGGACGATGCTGCTCTGGTCAAGCACATTGGTCAAACTTTTCGGTTTTCAGCAGTGGAGGTAGTGTTCAAGTCTCTTAGCAACCAGAAAGTTTTCTTCCCTTGAAGTTGTTTGATTGGGTTAATAAATTAACACCATTTAGTGTCCTAATGGAGGAATGCAAGTTTCATTAATGCTGTATTTTTTATAATTTAAACAGGCTAAAAGAGAGCAAGCTTTAAAAGATGCTCATGATGAGGCCATGTTTGGAGCTCCGTCAGTTTCATCTCCTGCTGGAACAGGTGAAGAAGAAGAAGAAGCTATAAACTTCGAGAAACAGAGCCATGAAACTGCCACCGCCAGTCTCTTAAGTGACCAGGTAAGAGAAACAACAAAATGCAACAGAACTCATTGTGTTTGGCTTTCAAGATTGATAATATTCACGTGTACTTGGAAATGACAGGTCCTGGGAATGCAAAAAGTGTCTTGGCGTGATCGAGTGCATAGGTCAAGTTAGCCGAGTTTGCCTAATTGTATGTATGACATCTCTCTTCTCTTTTCCCGAGTTTAGGTTCATTCAGTTACATGCTCTACTTCTATCAAATTGATTTTTACATTTCTCTTGGCAATTTAAGAAAAAATATCAGTTCTAAGTTTTTCAGTCACGTCTTACCCTCTTCCTTTTCTATTTTAATAATCATTCAGTTAGATAATAATGATATATTGGCATGGGATTTGTGTAGGATGGAATTCTGTTTTTTGAATGAACAGATAGAGAATAATGAAGTCTCTTGATCTTTATATTTTTCCTGTGATCATTATTCTGTAGACATAAGAGTTCTTGGAGGATACTTGCAACTGATTTAAAATTTTAATTTAAAAGGTTTGATTTTTCATGTTAATAGTTGGAGTTTTAAGTTGAAAGAAATATTTATAATTTATAATTTAATGATATATTGGGCTGGGATTGTGTGGGAATAATGATACAAAATTTAAATTAATTTAGTTATAAGGTTACCATTTATTTTTAAAATATAATAAATTTTGGTTCATTTCTACTAATAATAAATTCAAATACAACTATTTTTTAATAAATTAAATTTTGGTTCAGCTCTAACAAATTAAAATAAATGAAATATTAATGCAACTAAAATTATTATTAGAGATAATGTTGGTGTAAAATTAGTAATTTGAACGCACTTAAAAGAAAGATCCGTTGGGACTGTTTTGAAGTGGTTAGATTAGCTGTAGCTTAATAGATAAGTTAGAAAATTATTTGGACTTGGTCTGATTTTGACCGAGTCTTTTAAAATGACAAATATAACCTTACTTATGAAATGCGCATATTAAATGGCCAGGGTCTTGGACGTATTTTTGTATTTCCCTAATTTCCCCTCCCATCCCCTATAAATAGCTCCAATTAAAGCGGAGATCTAATCATTTGTCTGACAGCGCCTCACTTCTTCTGATTCTTCTTCTTCTTGTCCCAACTCTCTGATCGATTCTTCTTCATCTTCTTCTCCCAACTCTCTGATCGGTTTGTTTTGTCTTTCAATTTCCCCAGTTCCCCCGTCTCCTGTTATTTCGTTTCAGCCCCAAATCCCCAAATCTCCCGATCCCTAAAACCCTAATCCCCAATTCCCAAATCCCCAATTCAGTATGTCAATCCCATCGCGTCCTAAGGGTTACCGATTCAGACCCAAAATTCAATTTCTGATCGAGCTTCTTCGGTTCAAGGCCGCCGGCGGCGGTGATATCACCGGCTGTACGAAGTATCCAGAAGATTTGTACGAGCTTGAAGTGTACGGTCCGGGGAAGGAGCCCTGGAACTTATTTTCCGGCGAGCACGAAATATTGGAACTCCAGGACGTCAGCAAGAGGTGGATTAAGGAGAAATACGTTCTGACCCAACTTTCTAAAATTGGGCAGCAGAACTTCTCGAGAACTGCCGGCGCTGGAACATGGGATGACGATGGCATTTTCAAGCACGCCGTACTTGACGGCCACGATATGGGCGACTGGAGGTCACTAAACTATGTGTATTGGGGCGATGAGGCTGTGGGTAATCGCCACCATTATAAAATACACGAGTTACAACTGTCCGAGTATGCTCTCGGTCAACTCCAGGCAAAGTACGATGATTTCGTCATATGTCGGGTGACGAAGGATGAGTCAAAGGTCTGTCGGATCAGACGTGGCAAGAAGCGTGCTAGGCAACAAGAAGATGACTGCCCTGCTGCCAAGAAGATGAAGCAGAGTCAAGAAGAAGCTTCTTGTTCGACAATGCCAGAAGATGATTATTATGGGCAGAGCATCGATTTTCCAGAATTAGGGCAACAAGAGTCTTTTGTTGCTGATGACTTTTGTGGATTCGAACAAGGGCAGCAAGTTTCGAGCTTTGATGACCGGGACTATCCACAGTTGCAACCAAATTCGGATCTTGGATATGTTCCCAATATGTGTGGAGTTGGACAACATCAAGAGCAGCTGACTTCGGAGCCGTGGTGGGACTATGAACAGTTGCAACCAAATTCGGCTCCGAGTTGCTCTAATTCGACAATGCTGGATCAAGACTTCGACTTCGACTTCATAGTTGATGATTTTAACATGGAGGAAATGGCAGAGTTGCTGTGAGAAAACTGCCTAGGGATTCACTTTAATCACATTTATGTAGTTAGCAGAACACTCATGTCAGTCATGAGTGTTTGTAGTTTATGATGTGTAAATTCAACTAATGAAAAAGATGGTTTTTTTTCTACTATTGGCTTACTTCTCCATTCTAGTTCTTTCTTCACAACAAGTTAATGTTCTAAAATTTAAGCACAATGATAATCTGAGAGGACAAAGCCTCAGAACAAATTACCAAAGTTGAACTGTTATTATTTTATAATCCTTTAAAAAATTAAATAAATAATACTTGGGGCGCTGAGCTGTTAAAGTGAATTTAGTGGAAAAAGCTGCTTCAACAATGAATAAATTTCTTCATGTTCACGGTTCTTCTGGGTCGTGTAGTACTGTATTTCTGGTGTAAAGCTAGTTCAGTTGCTGCACTTTTTTTCTCTCTCTTCCATGAGATTAAATGATGTTTCTTTGCAGCTGAAAAGGATGATAAAAAAAAACCATGGGTGCAGGGAAAGATTTGACTTCAATAAAGATGCTCTTTTGGATGATGAGGAGGAGATTGAAAGTAAGTGTTACACCATATGATTATACTTACTGAGCATACTCTGACCGAGTTGATAGTTGAAAATTTACATTTAATTTCTCCATTTTTCACTCTGGAGAAAACTGTTCCATTGACATTGCACATTGCTCACTATCCTTTTTCTTTTCTTCTTGTTTTGAAAAGTAATATATTTGATTATGGTGTGGCTTATATATGGGAATTATGTATAATAGTGGAAGTCTCTTTAAACTTGAGAAAAATTTAGGTATAACTATTGTAGTTTGACTAAACCTTGTGATCTTGCAAAAAAGATTTACGATTTTGAGTTTGTTCAGAAATTTCATAGACACGGGTATGCATAAATGAAACTGTTTGAAACCCAAGGGCGTGGATGGGGGGTCTTCTTGCTGATGAAGATGTACAGGTATGTAGTTCCTCAGAGGTCCCAAACTTATGAGGCGGAAGGTATGCTTATGACTTTTGTTTGTATCCCTTAACCCTGGGTGAAGCTAATTTTGAATTTGGTAACACTTGATTAGGTCTCAAGGACACATATATAATTTCATTATGTTCCAATAATTATATTGATGCTACAAAGAAAGGCAGCCTTGCGAGATTTATAAATCACTCATGGTTAGTCATATGAAAGCACCTCTTATTATCTTGCATTCATGCTATACTATTTAATTCCAAGGTGCAATTGGACACCATGGCTTTTGACTGGTTGAACTTCAAAGTTTTCCTATTTTACTGAAATTCGCAGTCACCCAAATTGTGAGACGAGGAAATGGAATGTATCAGGAGAAACAAGGGTTGGGATTTTCGCGATATTAGATATATGCGCTGGAGCACATACAATACAATTTTGAGTGTGGTGGTGCCACTGTACGTTGTCTGCGTGGGGCTGCAAACTGTAGCAAGTTTCTTGGTGCAAGATCTCAGGGATTTTTGGTATGTCTATAAAATACTCCTTTGTTTTATTTGGTTAGAACTAGAACCAAACCCGAGATAGGGAGGTTTTGAAGCATCTTCTAGTACATGGTGATGTTTTCTGTACCTAACAAAAATAGCATACTCGTAAGCATGGGCTCAGGATGGGATAGATTTGACTTCAATAAAGACGCTCTTTTGGATGATGATGAGGAGATTGAAAGTAAGGTTTACACCATATAATTATACTTACTGAGCATACTCTGACCGAGTCGATAAATTAAAAATAACTAATAATTCCTCCATTTTTCACTCTGTAGAGAACTGTTCATTTTACACTGCACATTGCTCACTATTTCTTTTCTTCTTGTTATGAAAAGAAATATATTTGATTGAGTTTGGTGTGGCTCATGTATATGTTTGTTAGTGGAAATCTCTTTAAACTTGAGAAAAGTTTAGGTGCTATAATGTACATGTGATTTAACAGTAGCAGTCTGCATCTTCTCGAATGAAGTGTTGATCTGATTTGCTGCTGATTCAGTTCAGTGAGTTGGTTCTAATATTGAACTCATAGGCTCCCTTCTCTCCGTCTGATTTTTGCTGAACCGGTGCTCTTAGGCTCCCTTCTTTCTGTCTTAGTTATACTGAACTGAATTGAACAAAAAAGCGTGTAGTGAGAATAGTAATCATAACATGAAACTAAGCTAAATTTAATCACATCAAAATTATTGTGTATATAAGTTTAAAAGAACTTTGTGCTCACCTGGTCTATCTCGATCTGATTGATCTGTGTCTTTTTTTTCTTTGAGAAGCTGCTGAGGACGATGCTACTCTGGTCAAAGGTTAGCTTCTTGATTTATCCAAGTTCTTTGCATCCCTCTCTCTGTCTTGTAAAACTTTTTTTGGGGAGAAGGGAAGGGAAGGAAACTTGGAAGAATAGACATTATGCTTCAATATACGCAAGTAAATGCGAGCTTTGAATGTTTGTTCAATATGGACCGCTTGTAAGCTGTGTTGCCAACTATCAGTTGGTTAACTAGTTGTTTGCTTTGTAGATGAGAGAGGGGGCTGGGTGGGTGAGGAAAGGAGAGATAAAATAAAAGTGTATTTAGTAGTTAATGCTCTCTACCCATCATCTGTGATGCTTATATGCTCTTCCACAACCCTCTTTATCAGTAACAGTTGGTGAAAACAAGATGATATACCAACCTGGTCTATACTTGACCCCTGCACATGTGATATAGCAAAAATAGAGAATATTTTAACTAGTAGTTAATGTTGCTATTGTCTATTTGAAACCTAAAACTATAGCTGTACTCGATCAGTTATTGTACAACATCCCCATAGTAACCAACAATAGGTTACTTAACTAAATTTCAGCTTTGAATACCATTGAGTTTATTTGTCTGCAGTGACCCCTACTTTTTTCAGAATATGTTACGAATAATAAAAAGAATCTTGAACTCTTTAGTCTTTACTGTATTTTGACCTGTTATGTGAAGAAAATTTGATACATTCTCTAATCATATTACTAATCCTTTTTATTTTTGTAAAGTAAATGTATAATTTTATTCATACTCATTATCTGTACAGGCCTTCCTTTCTTATGGTTCCCTTGTAGAGAGGAGCGGTTGAGCCTATTGTTGAGGCACTAATTCAGGAACTCCCGAAGTTCACTATGAAAGCAGTTCCAGTTGGTTGCACTGAGTGTCCTATCTGTTTAGAAGAGTTCCACGTGGGGAATGAGGTAATTGTTTCTGCTTCATATTTTCAAAAAAAAAAAAAAAAAAAGACTGTATTTCTTGATTGTCTTGTTCGGACTAGATAGCCTAGTGTGTACAGAAGTAGACATGACATGGTTGGATACCATGGTCGCATTATATGTTCTTTTCTGCCACAAGATTATTATCATTTTATCTCCTGCTATTCACGTGTTACGTGTGAGGCCTTCCTGGTGCTCACAATTTCCATGTGGAATGCATTGACGAGTGGCTTCGTCTGAATGTGAAATGTCCAAGGTGCCGTTGCTCTGTCTTCCCAAACCTGGACCTTAGTGCCCTGTCCAACATTTGTGCCGATTCAGAAAGATCGCCTTCAAGTGTTGCAACAGCACGGTATAGGAGAACTCGGCCTTCTAATTCAAGCCAGAGCTACATGCTGAGGTTGCAAGGGCTTCTCCGTCCCATCCGTGCAGAAAATGCAGGGCCGGAACCGACCACTGATGCTGCTTTGGAAATGGCTGAAAATGGAGAAGTACATGTAACAATTCTAGTTAATTGTATGCAACCTCTGTTCCCAGTTAATAACTGAACCTCATTAGGCCAAAGCCGAAGTTGCAGAGGCAATTACCTGAATAGTGTTTAGATTACTTAATTGGAGGAGATGCATATAATTTTGTTTGAACAGTGGAATTCAAGGTAGAGTTGGATTTACCTACAATTGCTCAAGGAAACTTTTCCTAAACAATTTGTGCCAACATAACACAAATCAGAAGGAAATATCAATTGTATTTATTCCTCCGCTGCCTCAATATTGCATTTTATCCTAAA
Organism: Cruciata laevipes; assembly: GCA_963678965.1. Taxonomy (NCBI): domain Eukaryota; kingdom Viridiplantae; phylum Streptophyta; class Magnoliopsida; order Gentianales; family Rubiaceae; genus Cruciata; species Cruciata laevipes. The sequence continues at coordinate 22,313,392 of OY787637.1, forward strand.
ATGTTGTACTACATGTATCCATTCTCATTCTCATGTCCATTTTCAATGCTTATAATTATCTTATATTAAACACTAGTTTTTATATTAATAACAAATTTTCTTAAGGTACGACTAGTATACATTGTATAATAATCGGTTTTTGAGTTCTATGACGTAATAATGACGTAAAAAAGATAAAAAAAAAGTAATAGTATTTTTTTTTGTTAATCACAATAAAACGTTGTCCTTAAGTGTCATGTACGTATTGAAATGTGTCTAGTACCTGAGTTCTTTGTTAAGTGTTCATTTATCGTCGAGTTTTTAAAAAGTGTTACCATACTCCAACCGACATTGACTTTGTAAATTTCTTCCCTCTTACCTGCATCTAAATGTTTATTTTCAAGTTTTTCAAGTTACCTAAAAATCTGAAATATACAGTTGGATGACCATTCCGAACTTTCGTGTATTATTTACAGAGTTAATGTCAACATTTTTCAAAAATTCAAAGACAGATGAACATTTATCAAAGAATTATCATTGTTAAATAATTAAGTACCTAACAAGAACAATATGAAAAGAAAATAATTTTTGTTTATACTCACACTTTAAATAAAAATAATCTATAAAATAGAAGGAAAATAACAAAACAAAAAAGATGAATCAAAATTTCCTTCATGATTTTAAGTTAGTTGCCAAGTGTCACTACAACGTCAACCGGGATAATATCCTTCCTTGGATCATCGTCCCAAAAATATAATTTCCACCTGCAAAAAACAGTTCTTAAACAACAATGCCGGTAACCACTTTTGCCTCCAGTAATCTGTCATCCACTCCATTCCCAAACCCCAATACCCATCAAAACCACACGCGCCGCCATCTCTTAACCTCCATTTCCTTCACCGTCGCCCCATTCCTCCCTTTTCCACTTCACAATGGCCCCCAAGAAACCAACACTTTTCCCCTCCAGATCTCCCTGGCTCGCGGCCTCTTCCAAATGCCGCCATTTCGCCTCACCAACAGGTAGTCGAAACAGCGATAACATTGTTTGGTTTAATGGTAGTTAAAATTATGAATATGGTTTCTTGCAACATTGTTATTTGGAACCTTGTGTTTGGTTTTTTGCAGATATTTCTTGGTGAGGGCTGGGGAGTCGGAGTACGAGAGCTTGGGGGTGATCAACACGAACCCTGTGGCAAAAACATCGGTTGATAATGGTTTGTCGAAAGAGGGGAAGAAGCAGACGATCAGGGCTGCTTTGGAGCTGAAATCGATGGGGGCTTGCGAAGGGAGTTGTTGGATATGGCCTTCTATTACTCAGAGGGCTTATCAGGCTGCTGAGATTATCGGCGCTGTAAATGGTGTTAACAGAAGGTGTGGAATCTTGCATTTTGTTTTCATGATCATGAATGGTTGGCCATTGTGAATTTGTGATGATGTGTGTGGTGGGAAATGATTGCAGCAATATCGTACCGGAGTACAGCTTTCTGGATGCTCGCGGATTGGGAGCGTATGAAGGGAGGAGCCTGGATTCTGTTTCTGAGGTAAAACTATGTGTGAATGTATTATTCTTATGAACATCAGAAGCTAGTCACAGGGAAGTGTCGGTTGTATGGATCGTGTTTAGTGGAGACCATCATGTCATTTCATGTGATTAGCTGTGGCTGTTTAATTTGGCTAGTTTGAGTAGCTGTTTTTGATCATGTTAATGTTCCTACCATAAGCATACTTTTTAAGATTAAAGTCAATGCATTTGCTTTACTGAATCATGTCAACCTACTTCAACCGCCATCTAGATGAGGAAATTATGTAGCTAAAGACGTTTGAATGGAAATTTTCTTCATGTTTATGCATCAGATGGTGATCATGTTAATGTTCCTATGAAGCAGAAGAAAATATCATAAAAGTTGTTTAGATTAAAGTGAATGGAGTAGTGCATTTGCTTAACTGAATCATGTCAACCTACTCTAACAGCCAATCTAGATGAGAAAATTATGAAGACTTTTAAATGGTAATTTCTGCAGGTTTATGCATCAGATGGTATTTCCCCAAACTTGAAGCCACCACCTATTGATGATGGAACACCCAATGAGAGTGTCTCGGATGTGTTTGTCCGTGTGACGCAACTCATGTCGATTCTTGAAACTCAATACTCAGGGGACACGGTCATAATCGTGTCTCCTGATTCTGACAACTTGTCGGTCCTGCAAGCTGGATTGACCGGCCTTGATCTCCGAAGGCAGACATCTTATGTTTTATGAACACTTTTGAATTGAAATTCAAAACCTATGCATGATAATTCTCCATGTCTGTCTTGTGTAGGCATAGAGATCTTTCTTTTGGGCCCGGGGAAGTCAGATTCGTCGATATTCGCAGCATACCCAAGTACAAGCAGCCTGCATCTGCTGTATACAAGTGTTTAAACCCTCCAAGCTGCACATGAATTGCAAGAGAAGCAATTCAAGGTTACTTTTTCCATTGTTAACTGTTAAAGCTGTGTGTGTATATATTCCATCATTTCCCACAGAGTTCAGACATGAAAAGTATTTAAAATCCTGGAATTGTTCATTTGTTTCTTGCTAGAAAATGATGCATTTGCAAGAATTTATGTATATTATGAAGTTTATTAAGTTGGACATTAGTTCTAAATTGAACTGGATTTGTAGCGCTATAACGAAATCATAAATAACACTGACAACAAACAAACATTATTAATGGTATCGACTACTCCTTCCTCTCATCAGTCTACTTATTTTCCCCTCTCCAAAAATGGCCTTAAAAAATAAATACAAACTGAACTTATTGTCTTATTTGCAGAATAGCTTTTCTTTTCTTTTCATTTTTTCGAGCTGGGAAGGATATTGAATCGATTTATTGTATATTTTGCATGCCGAATCTGATCTTGAAACGACTTCTTTTGAGCAATTAATGAAGAAATTATGCTCGTGCAAATTGAGCCACAAATTTATTCTTAAATCTCCTCAAACATCCTCAGTCATTTGTACTTGCCCAGGCTTCTCGTCCTCGTCCCAGTTTGTTGAACGGTAATACATTCCGTACAGGATTAGCTGAATCAAACCAGAAAATGCTCCCAAACCATTTGGAATCTATTTTTAAATTGTAACAAAAAAAAAAAAAGAGTCAGAATTTTCTCTTTATTATTTATTAAATAGGTTGAAAAAGTAACACCTGAAAAATAAATAACACTTACCAAGACCCATGGATCGAATTTGAGGAGGGCAAAAGTGAACCAGATGGAACCATTCATGAAACTGGCTAGGGAGAGATAGAATGGCATAAATTTGACACTCTTTGTTGTTATCACTCGTTTCTGTAAAAAAAAAAAAATAGAAAAAATTAGTTACATAAAAATTTTTGGTTTTCAATAACTATATATTAAAAAGGATTGAAATTCAAAATGAGGTTAAATGCGACAACAAATCACATTTCTTCGTGTGGATTGGAAAATACTAAATTACGTACCATGACCGTCAATGGAGAAGCATACATAATAATGTTGAATATGAGGCAGAGTACTCCAATGAAATTAGCTCTCGCAGCGCCGTGAAGGAACACTATGGTTACAAAAACAACTAGGGACACAAATACCACCTCAACAGCCAAAGCGATGAAGATTTTACGCTGTCATATGTTACAAAAATAAAAGCTTGTTATAATGCGATTATATTTATATAATAATCAGTTTAAAAAAATTGTAACACATACTTTCTTAGGCCAGTCGGAGTAGAGAATGAAGATTGTGATATAGGCGATCTCAATCACAAAACCTACTGCGTTGATACTGAGCACCAAAAGACTATCTGGCTTGATAAATGGCATCCCATAAAATGACCACAACATACAATTCAGTATTGTCGCAACATACGGGTCGGGTTTGAATGACTGAACGGATTTTGCCCTCCATATCTTTGCAAATGTGGGTCTACAAAGGTAAAGAAATTGTTAGTTTCTGATCTGATAACGTTTTTTTTTTTAAAGATAACTTAACCTACTTAACTAGATCAATCTGACAATTATATTTTAATCGATATGATATAATATATACAGTTATATCAAACGTATATCTGAGATATTATATGATAATAACCATATTACACGACATCTCAAACAATAGTGTAAAATGTAAGAAGTGTGTGTGAGGAATGGAAAGTTACACTGGAGAAAGAAACAGCCCCAGGGATATGATATTTCCTGCATTCATAAAAACCATGTTAGTAAACAAGTCTAAAACATTAATTAGCATGGAAATGTTAATTAAAGAACTTACCAATAACTCCAACAATAGTTCTTGCAGTCTCTCTACTAACCGTCATTTTGCAGTTATAATGATCTCAAAAAACTAAAATGTTTTTGATTGCTATTTGAGAAGATTATGAGGGAATGAATATATAAATATGAAAGGGATAATTTATATGAATATATTTTTAATGAACAAGATTATATAAAGAGAGATAGTAACAATGTTTTTGTGTTTTGTTTGTGTTGAATGTCTATATGTATAATTTATAGAAACGCATAGAGGAGAAAGGGGAGCTTTCTCCTCGGCGTTTTAACAAACTATTAGTTTTTTCTTTCTATTTTTTGATGTCAAACAAGGTCAAAATGGATTAATAGAAAAGTTCAAACGTTTAATGGCCTTAAGTTTGTTTTCAATGGTAGAAATTAGGACATACAATCACAACTTTTGCATCTAAGCTTGTTTTTTGCCTATATTTAATATAGGCCTCATACCATGTTTTTCTTGTTTTTTTGGTTCCAATTTGAACGCCTAAAATAGTGTTTTCCAATATAGGATGAGACAGAGAGTGAAAAGTTTGATCGAAATATGTTTATAAAAAAATAGTAGAACACATGTAGAGAGTCATCTTGGTCGTCAAGGACATTTCAGGTTTTTCACCCCTACTTTAACTTGAAACGATGCCGTTTATTGCAATATATATGGTGCTTATTTTTATATGTTCCGCTAAGAATTCACGCTAAATCATTCTTCGTCGCCAAGAGGGCTAAATCGGACATGCTTTGATACAAACATGTTGCATGTTATTTGTTCCTTCCTAGTATTAGATAGAGCAATAATTGAAATCGCGAGTATTACCTAAATTTGATTAATTTTAGCAAGTTTGATCGATGTTCAGTTTCAGTGTTTTGGATATTGCAATGTCAATGTCTAACCTGTTCATTCACAAATTATGCCATTCAGTTCAATGTTTTGGATATTACAATGTCAATGTCTAAACTCTAACCTGTTCATTCACAAATTATGCCAACATATAATTTGTGATCTTACAATCTCCCCCTTTGGCATTTTTGCGAACCCTACACTTCTTGGCTTCAATATCATCTTCATAGTATCACAAGTGTAGATTGAACTCCTCATGGATTCCAAAATAGAACTTGATATTTTATCATACCAAAATCCAGAATCCATCAAGTTACAGGCTACACATAGGACATTATAATGTCCAGAAAAACATCAGAAAACATCAAAAGTCCAAGATTTCCCTGGGGACATTAAAATGCCAAAGCTAGCTTCCAAACAGCTCCAAAAGATGGCATGAAATCCACAGATCTTGCAAAACTATGTCCATAGAAGACCAAAACATGCAAGAAGATCAAATTCCCTAATATCCATAACAAAATACCAACTAACACAATGGGGGCATTCATCACTAAACCAAACAGCTCATACAGACTTAACCAGTTCTACAGCAGTACAAGGTTCAGCCATCCAGACAAACACATCTTTCCTAAACCATGATGAACTGACCACAAACACACATCTTTACCGACTACAGACCAATACAAGGCTCAAAGATGACAAATCCAGTAATATATCATTGAAAAACTCAATTGCACAATAACAAAGCACAAACGAATAAAATAAAAACGATTGGACAGATATAAGAACATCATTGCTCCAAATATCAAATTTAATCCATACGCCAGCACCAGCAGAGGCTCAAATAAAAGTGTTCAAAAAAACTTGAGTAACTAATTAATGATAAAAAAGACAGAGAGCTCATTCTTCAATTTGCACATCACCAGATTCCACTTCCTCCTGGAGGTCCTTCGGGTCCTTCCCGTCGACGGTGCAGCCGACTGAGACGCACGTACCTAGTATTTCCTTGACAGTTCCCCTGAGCTCTTTAGCCATGGATCGGGGCTTCATGATCTTAGCGATCTCGATCACATCTTCCAGGGAGATGTTTCCAGAATGCTTGATGTTTTTTACCTTCTTCCGGTCCCTCTCAGGTTCCTTCAACGCTTTGATGACGAGAGCTGCCGCGGACGGAACCACCGACACCTTTGCTTGCCGATTCTGGACCGTCAGCTTGACGGTGACACGCAAGCCCTTCCAATCCTTGGCCGTCTCCTTGGCAATGTCCTCGCCGATCTTCTTAGGGGAGAGACCGAGAGGGCCGATCTTCGGAGCCAGGGAACTCGCAGCTCCGACTTCTCCGCCGGTGACGCGGACGTAGACCTCAACAACCTGGGATGGATCGAACTTCGGCGGCATGACGGCGCTTAGCGGCGGGGAAGTCAAGTGAAGGGGAGCGAAATAAAACCCTAGATGATATGTTAAATATATGCTTCTAGGGCTCGTGAAAGGACTGTTTTACCCTGGTAGACTTTAATTCTGGGCTTTGCGTTTCTGATACTTATACCTTAATCCTATGTTACTGGGCCTCACGTTCTGGACTATTTAGGTGCAAATCCCGGGTTCTTTCCAACTCTTTTTACGAATTGCATTAGTCCATGTTTAACTTAAATTAACCCTTTTGTTTCAAGTAAAAGAAACTTAAATCACCCTACTTTATTCACCTGGCCTGTGTTCAATGTTCAAACCCCATTCCTGTATTGCATTAGTATCATGATTTTTTTTTAATAATAGTACCAATTTCATTATTAAGAAAATAGAATCCCGTTACAATTGTTCGTGAGTATGCCATGCACATCAACCACTAAGAGCAAGTTCAACAGATTTGCTATAATAGAGATTTTGTTAATTTTTAGAGATTTTGTGTATTTTTCCACTCCAACAGATTTGTTATCCCATTTGCTATTATAACAAAATTGATGAGAGAGAAGATTTGCTTTGCTAAATATGTATAATGGCAAATAAATTTTGAGGAACGAAATTCATGCGCATTGCAAATTTATTAATGCAAAAAAAAGAAAAAAGAAAAAAGTTATTAATAAAATCTCTAAAGTAGAGATACTGTTGGATTTGAGTAAAAAATATTTGGAGAATTTAGGGTTTCCATTCTCTATTCATTCATGGCATGTCAATATGTCTAGCTATAATTTGCATAATTTATAAATATCTTATATTTTTATATCTAAATGCATTTGTATAGTCAAAACTCCTTCTTTTCTTCTTCAATTTTCTTCCCTGTCTTCCCATAATGGGGAGACGGGGAAGCAATCGTTCTTCTATTTATTGTTTTTAATACCGTTGAATAAGTGGGTTTCAATCCACATAATAAGTTCTTCGACTAGATCTTGATTTATGTCGAAATTTTGTTTTCGATCCAATTATAAGGATCGTGTTTTATGATTTGTGTCTATTGTTCTGATCTGATTATACAGATCGTGTTTCCGGTCATGATTTCTGGGTTTCAAGGTGCTTGCAGTTTGAAGAACATTGATTATGTTTTGGATCAAGTGGTGTTGCGTTTGTAGTAGATCCCTGATTGGCGAAGTGATTGATGCGGAAGAAACTTCTCTATGCCAAGCAGATGTGGTTTCAGCAGTTATTAGATAATATCCCTGAGGGCGGTATTACACTTTTTATTGGATCTCTCAAACTGTAATAGTACAGACTTGTTACTATAAGTCTGGTTGACATTTTGTTCGGTTGTTCTTGTAATAGACTAGTCGAATTGAATGCCAATTCCACTCATTGTAATCGTTTCTGGGCGTTTCCCAGTACCATGAAAGAATTTCTTAAAAAAAAAAACATTTGTATAGTCTATCACGAATTCACGATGATCACTTATATAATATAATCAACACTCTTCGTTGTTGAGAAGATCCTTCCAATTCGTATTTGAATTGTCATAAAATTTTCTTGCGTCACAGATTATGTGTGTCCCGTTGTATCTAACACTGAATTTTAATCTATCACTAATTTCTTCATTAATACTAGATAAATGTCCCCATCCAGTTTTGTGGGTTCAATTGGATCATAATTTCTGCTATGTGATTATATCGCGAGTACAAAAACAATACCTTACATTTATTTGATTATGTTATCGGAGTTGGAGCACAATTGTTGTGGTTTAGCGTACAAGTGTTGGAGTATCAAATTACCCTAGTTTTCTATTCTAGTCCTCGTAGCTAAATAGAGCCATTTTAGCAACACATCTTATATATTAGGTTTTGTGTATTTTCAAAAAGGAAAATAAAGAAAGAAAGGAAAAGAAATATATTTTTGGTAAACTTAAATTAGTCTTGCTAATTAAAGTCAAATTCTTTGAACCTGGACATAGTCTTTATTTGGGTTAAATGCTCTTCCTAAAATACAGTCATCGAAATCAATGCATTAAAGTTTTTTGATCAATTAGTTTTAATGCTGATGCAATGATCAAGCACACAAATAGCTCCCCACTTAATTGAGAATCATCCATATCTATCCTTATAAATACTTGGCTATTTTTGGATGAGAGAGACACTTTAGCATAGAAATAAAATATCTTTACGAAAGAGAAAGTTGAGCAGTTTTCATAAAGGGTGCCTTTCTGAGCAATTACAAAGTGCAGTGTGACTGTAATTTGAAAAGGCTGTTTTATCCTGGGGGCGCATTCAACTGTATGCACAATTGTTTGACAGTTGCTGAAGCGTCTTAAAGAAAGAGTGATCCCTCAGTTTTATTATTTCTTTATTTTCCAAAATCAAAATTTTTATTTATAGTAGACAAGATTTCCAACAATTTTAAGACGTTTCTATCATGTATACTATTTCTGCTGGCATCCTTGTTTCAACTACCCCTGTCGACCTAAACAAACCTTTTTGTTTTGATGGAAAGAATTCCAAACGTTGGTAGCAGAAGATGCTATTTTATGGCCTCGTTTGGCTATCAGCGTTTAGCTGTTAGCTGTTAGCGGATTTTATTAGCTGTTAGCTGTTAGCGGATTCTATTAGCTGTTTGACTAGCGGTTTGACTAGCAGTTTGTATATGAGTGTTTGACAAATAACAATTAGGTGATAGCTGTTTCATTACGTTAAATGACTGAAATAGACATTAGTACAATTTATTATTATTTATTTTTTGTAGTGTGTTACTTGTTTATCGAAAATTGTTATCACTATATGTTCATTTATTTTTATGATGTTTGTTATTTGAATTATTATTCTTTATTAATATATCTACATCTATTTTAAAAAAAATTGAATAAAAAAACTTGAAATTTATTTTTTTATATATTTAAAATATGTGTATTACACTTCAAAAATAAATTAAAAATAATGTAAAAAACCTTAAAATGTACGTACGCAAATATGATGCGCACCTTAAATTTACTAAAAGGTTACTATTTACTTATATAAAAGGTTTTCTAATTAGCTTTAATGAATTTGAAAAGGAAATTTGTGAGGAATAAGGATATAAAAAAGATATTTTGTAATATTTCTTTGATTAACTTTTTACAAACGATGCTCTTTCTAGCGTTTCAGATTTCAGAGCTTTCACCAAAAAAACTAATTAGAAAACTCTCCTCACCAAACACTAGAAAGAGTTGTTTGACAAGTCAACTATCTATATTTAACACAAAAAGCTAAACGTTCTTCAAAACTCTCGTCACCAAACGGGGTCTATTTAACAACCAAAAAGCTTGCCTCCTACTTGAATGAAACCAAATCTACACTGAATTTGGAATATGCCTTCGGATAAGCTGGGTATCCATCTCATTTGGATAATCCAAAGGCATATTCATATGGTGGCGAACTTGAGATATTCCTAGGAAAAAAACTCATATCCATACCCGAAGGCATATTACTAGACTTTCACCTGGAAGCAAGAAGTTGCCCAAAGGTTGTGGTGCCTGAAGGCTTACAACAAAAAGGGCCACCCCCGCTTTTCTGTCCTCATAAATGGGAAGCCAATGGGTTTTTTCAAAGCAACAAGAGAAATCAAACAGGGAGATCCCTTACCCCTTTCTTGTTTAACATTTTTTCTGAAGCTTTCACAAGATCATTAACTTATGTCTATGAGATAGGAAAAATAGATTATTTCAGAATCCTAGGCAATGTGGTGCCTATATCTCATTTATCTTATGCTGATGATACCATTCCCATTCAAGATTCCAACTTCAAAGTTGATCTGGATCCCAGGGTCTGGCGGTCTCTGCAGCGTCAACGGCAACAACGAGCTCGATGGCCCCGGGCATTCCTGTAATTCCTCAAGTTCGCCACCACCCCGTGACCATGATGCTTGAGGATGTATGGACTTGCTCGAAGATCTGTTTGTTCCACTGGAACCAAATACTGGCACACACCATCATTATCAATGAACGGAAATTATCATCCTCGTCCTTCAGCAATTTACGAAACCAAGCATGTTCAACCGCCGTTACATTTCCAAGTAACCCCACGGTGCGCCATTACTATCAAATTTCCAAGTAGCCCCACGGTGTGACATAGTCACACATTAAATTTTAAGTTTTAGTGCTAATCCAAATTAAGTTGGACTTTGGAAATGAATTGATCCAACTGATAGCGTAATACTATCAAATTGACCTGGTTCATTTGGGAGGTTCATTATATAGATACTATCATTCCATTTTAAATTATTCCCAGTAACTAGCATATTGTCCTATTGTACAAATTATGGGATGAAGATTGGACTATGGAAACTTGAAAGACTTTTTTATTAAACAATATGAAAAACTACTTGATCTATTTTCATATCGCTAATGATATGTATCATAATTCGGACAACTATTTCAAATACATATCCCATTTCTGTACAATAGGATTTTGAAAATCCACGAGAAGCCATTGGACTTTTTTTTTTTTTAATCTGAAATTTGAGGGATGTTTATTAGGCTCCCTAAACCCGGAAAAAAACATAAAGCGATAAAATATACAATGAGTTCCTCTAAGAGAAACAATATGTGAGATTCCAGGCCAAGTTTGAAACCTAGTCTGGATCTGAAGCGCGGATACACGCTAGACCTAAATCTAAAAGAGGCGATGAGATACTTCTGAAGATTCTAACAGTCTAATGCCTGAGCATCTAAAAAACTATCTGGCAGGTAGAGAATCAATAACTTGCATCGACCCAAACAAAAGTTCGAGCTAACCAAGTCTACAAGTCTAAATCTATTTACATAAACGCTGGAATTAAGTTGTCTAAACTACTCCAACTTGGATTTCTCCTATACTGTTTATAGAATAAAGACCGGGAGCCGATGGGATTTTCCATAGCGCGAATCTAATCGTTTACAAGGAAAACAGCAAATCGGCATTGAGACTCGATGAAGTAGTCCAGCTAGTTTCGCAAAAAGACCCAATTAAGCACATATCTCATCAACATAAAATAAGGAGAAGAATAAAAACCATGATTCAGCAGCTCAGATCCATTAATAAGGTGGTGGCCAGAAGCGTCTCATGTACCGGTGCGTTGCGTCTAATAGGCGCGTGTTCCCGGCGAAGGGATGATCCCGATGATACGCCGGCTTGTTCACGCCTGACGGCGCGTCGGCGTGTGGAGGGTCATACCTACGGCTGGATCTGGTTGACCCCTTGCTGCTCCGGCATCTGTGCGTCATTTTCTGGTCGACAAAGGAAGCTGTACCGGCGACTGTTTGACTGTTTTTCCGGCGTATTTACCGGCGACTGTGTGACTGTCTTTCCGACGTCTCCGTTGTTTGGCTTAGATCGGCGAGCTGGCATGGCTGTCGTCTCTGTCGTGGACCGAGGCTCCTGGCGCGGACTGGAGGCGATGCTTGTCGTCTCTGTCGGGGACCGGTGGCCTGGCGCGGACTGGAGGCGATGCTGGCCTGGCTAGATCGGCAATTGCACAAGGATGTCGTCGCTGTCGGGAAGCTTTCACGGTTTTCGGCGTGGGGGAGAAGGGGGCGGCTGGGTGCGAAATGAAAGGTGTAGGGTGGAGGGGTGGACCGGGCGGAGGCGAAGTGCCAGCGCCGGCCACCCCTCCGAGAAGATGTTTTTAGATCGGGTTTTGGGAGTTGTGCCTGGGAGAGAAAAGTTGGGTTTTTGGCTATTGTTTTGAGAAACCATTGGTCGTATTGTCTTTGCCAACTAGCATTTAGCAAATACTCCATCAATATTAAGGTTCCATGGTCAATACTTATTGATACTATATTTGAAGTAGTTGTTCGAATTCTTTACAATATGCAGTTGAAACAAGTGGAGTATTATTTTTGGGTTAATCTTATTTTACCAGAAATGTTTGAATTAGCCCCTTCAATCGCATTTCTGTCATGATCAAAATATAGGTATTAGGCAATTTTTCTTTTCAAAGGGTATCACCTAGCCAAAAAATATTCGTGTGCAGTCAGAAATATAGTGAAATCACATTTCCAATCCATTCCCCTAATTCTTCTATTAAGAAAGATATTCACTGGGCGGGAAACGTAAAAGTGGTGAGATTTTTTCTGATGAAAGTAAGAGTAACAATACAATTTACAATGCTACAACAACATTTAAATATTAAAACTAATGATCTAAAGCTTGTTTAAAACAATAGTATAAAGTCTATGATTGATTTTTTTTAACCCTTCTTTTTTATTCAAAATTTAATCAAACGTGAATGACCAATCCAAATGTGGAAACTAATTATTTTTTTATTTATCTACGCATTAAAAATTCAACATTTTTAACTTTAGAATAAGATATATGCAATTACAACTGGCCAATATAGATGCTAAAATTTATAGAATGACGGTTTGTAACCGTTTGTTAGGCCATTGCCCATTGGTCATTGTGAATGAGTGTGATAAATCGAAGGATTAAATCTCATTGACAAAGATGGAGTACAAATAATATTCCCTCGCCGATATTAAAAGGACGTGGCGCTATAAATGATTCATGATTTTCGTGTTCCAGTAATAAAAAAGTAAATTCTAATTTCCAATACGTTGTGCAGAGTAGTACCATAATCATTGATCATTGCCTTTTTCGATTTGGCCTTTTTCTCTTCCTTTTCCCACACTTTCAGTTCCCAAAAAGCATATTAATCCCCACCAGTCCACCACCTCTTCCTTCACGCATTCCTTCCCTGAAACGGTTCAAACCCAAATTCAGCTGTAACGGAATCGCTCTCTTCTTCCGATTTCTCCATCGGAATTCACAGGTTTCAGCTCACTTCTTCGGTCAATTTTACCGATTTCTCTGTGTTTTTTCGATGTTGCTGGTGCGTGTCTCTGTGTGTGTGCGTGTTTTGTCGAATCTGTGATGCGATGGATGATGATGAATTTAATTGAATTGATTTGTATGTTTTGCGTTTTGTTTGGTTCGAATTGAAATGGTGTTTTGTGAAATTTGGATTGTTGCGTCTGAATCTGGAATTACATTGAGATGCCTGTTTTCTGTATTCCCCATATGTTCATATTCGGAAGGGTCTTCTCCTCGAACATTCTGTTGTCGCCGATAAAGTTTTGATTTAATTAACTGTTCATAGATTCTGGGCTGCAGGAATAGTGTTAAGCCTTTGTAATTAGTACTCCTCCAATTTAGATTTTCTTAACACTGAAAAAACATAATTTCAGGGAAACCAAGAAATTTAAAGCTCCTCCATTTTTAAATTCTAAGAAAAAAGTTGGTTTTGAAAGTTGATTATCACTTGTAAATTTCCCTTGGGCTTGTTCTCTGCAATTTTTGGGAATTTTGTTTATTACAGCTTGTTCAGTTATGATTAAATATTATTTAAGGAATTCTGATACTTTTTACTTTAAATTATTTTAGGTTACTTAATTTCAGTTCACATAAGTTAAACTTAACTAAACTTGAGAAGAGAACAATCTTTTATACTACTAGGCTGTGTTTTAACAAATATAACAACCACTAAAACAATTTTTATTACTTTTTGGTAGGACATCCTTTTCATCATACACATTACTTTTTTTTCTATCACACTTTTTCTATTTAATCCTTAAAACTTATCACATTATATGTATTAGGACATCTTAATTAATGTATAGATTAGTCTAATTCCATTGTATCTTCTTCTGTGTAAAATTAAAATCTATGTGTACAAAATTAAATATTGATTAATCAGACATTAATCAAGGACTAGATATCCAAATAACATAAGTACTTTATGAAAAGCCTATGAAAATATAGACAAAATACTACAACCCTATCTGCATATGATGTGATGTGTCTCATCTCAAACCTGCTGTCAAATGTTTTTGTTTTGTTGTTGTATTATTTAGGTGAAAACTCTATTCATCAGCCTTGTTTTTTTCCTTAAGCACAATTATTATGTCTTATTTTTTTATTGTTTGAGAAACAATTATTATGTCGTTTGCCAAACTCTTGTTACTATTTTTTGTTCTAGAAGGTAAGAATATGATAGAGTAGAATAAACATGTGGGTGGTGGGGCGCGGGAATCTTTGATTCAAGAACCTGTTCTGTGAATCTCTCTGTGACTGCTTATGCTTTATTAGCCATTCCTTATATTTACATTTTGGAAAAAGGTTAGAAAGGGTGCAGTTGAGCTACTAAATTGAACTTTTATTAGTTTAATAAAATTGAATTAGTATTTGGTGTAGGATTACGATTTTAGTATATGCTAGGTTGGAAATCCATACAGGAGTAGAGAAAACCAAAAGGATAAACCCAAAAAGGAGAAGTGGGAACATAAGAAAAGTTTAATGTGGAATATCCGAATATGGCAACAAGGTTTGGAAAATATTAAAAACCAGCATAACTATTATTATTCATCAGTTTGACTTGTAGTCATTTTTAATTTCAACATGTTTTTTTTTAATTGAACAATTATTGATTAATGTAAAAAAAAAATTCAGTTTGCTTGACTCTTATTTTGTTCATATTATGCATACCAGATATGGTAAAGATTTCTTTCCATATTGTAGTGTGAATAAAAGTCAAATTCATCATAGTATTTGTTTTTAGTCCTCCTATCCTTGTGGGTTTGAGATATAAAATAGGAAAAGAAAAAAATTTGGGAAATATAAACAAACCAACAGCCAGCCAGAACATAAACACCTCTTCCTCTTCTTCTGCATTTATCCGCCGGAATCTCGTCTGACGGTAAGTAATTTTTTTCTTTTAATTTGGTGTTCTGTGCTATGTGGGATGAGGATGAGGATGAGGCGGTGGTGGCGTTTGGGAGGGTGGGGACGGCGGTGGTCATTGGGCGGATGGGGGCGGCGTTTGGGACATGAATGGTTAAAATTTGGAATTTGGCATCACTTTGATATGCTTTGTGGGTTTTAGTTCTTAAGTCTATAAATTCTTAAGTATTCATAAGTTTATTTTATATGATGGTCTTTGATTTATAGGGATTTTCTTGTTGGATGGTATTCATGCACTAAATTAATGCTCTGATGGGATATAGCTTGAAAATTTTCTGTGAATGTTCTATGTGAGTATAGTGTATCATGGTATATAAAACCAGCAGGTGATAGATATGTGAATGAGATGTAGGGGAAGCATCAAGAGGTGATCCTAGTATGCATTATACACAGTGAAGTATAGGATCATGTCTTCTGTATTTCTTCCTTTCTTAGCATAATGATGCAATTCCTAGTTAGTATTGGATATTTGCGTGTAGTTGCTTAAATTTATAGTAGGATTCAGTTTGAAGTGTATGTTCTTGATTCCCTTAACATATGCGATTGCTTGTAGATGTTATGCATCTCCTTCTTTTGGTGATTGTAATCTTACTGAAGCCATGTGGGATGTATTCCATTTATATTTGTCTTCCATGGTGAACTGATTTGCATTAATTATAGTAGATATGCCAGCTCTGTGTACTTGAGAAGTTGTTGAGTGATTATGTTTGTGTGTATTTCAGATGGATCCCCAAGTTTCAGACCGTCCTCATGTTGTTGAGGTACACAGTGAAAGTCCCACTACTCAGAGAGGCATTGCTGGAAATAAAGTTTGCGAGGGAGCTCCATGTGGTTTCTCAGATGCAAAATCAAGTTCTGAGAGATCGGTGTCCATGAAGAAACTTTGGATTGCTATAGTGATGTGTGTTGTTTTCATGACTGTTGAGGTGATTGGTGGAATTAAAGCCAACAGTCTTGCCATCATGACTGATGCTGCACACCTGCTGTCAGATGTCGCTGCTTTTGCTATATCCCTGTTCTCTCTTTGGGCATCAGGTTGGGAAGCTAATCCCCGTCAATCTTATGGGTTCTTTAGAATAGAAATTCTCGGTGCATTGGTATCTATTCAAATGATTTGGCTTCTTGCTGGGATCCTTGTTTATGAAGCCATTTCTAGATTTATCCATGGTACAGGGGAAGTTCAGGGTTTCTTGATGTTTTTGGTATCTGCTTTCGGCCTGGTTGTGAACATCATTATGGCTCTTGTTCTAGGACATGATCATGGCCACAGCCACGGTCATGGTCATGGTCATGATCACAACCACGGTCATGGTCACAGCCACTCTCACGATCACGGCGAAGAAGATGAACACATGCACACCCATGAAGTAAGCATCACGACTCATCACCATCATCATGATGAAGGAAGTGAGCATCAGCATCATCCTCACACACATGAATCTGATCCAAATAAGCCTCTCCTTGTGAAGAGTTCGGGTGATGGAGCCAAGTTCAAGAAGCAAGGCAACATAAATGTTCAAGGTGCATACCTTCATGTTCTCGGTGATTCAATCCAGAGTGTTGGCGTGATGATTGGCGGAGCGGTTATCTGGTATAAGCCCGAGTGGAAGTTTGTGGATTTGATTTGCACGCTGATTTTCTCAGTACTTGTCCTTGGAACGACTATTAATATGCTGCGAAGCATTCTCGAGGTCCTCATGGAGAGCACGCCACGCGAAATTGATGCAACTAGATTGGAGAACGGTCTGTGTGAGATGGATGAGGTGGTTGCAATCCACGAACTGCATATCTGGGCGATCACTGTTGGTAAAGTGCTACTGGCCTGTCATGTGAAGGTCACTCCTGAAGCTGATCCCGACTTGGTGCTGGATAAGGTGATAGGGTATATCAAGAGGGAGTATAATATCAGTCATGTTACGGTCCAAATAGAAAGGGAGTATGCTTAGATTTGTGGTCTAGTTTATGTTGTTTTTTGTGCTGTATTATTTTACAGTATTAGAATACTCGAATTCTTTTGCAAGAGATTTTGGAAGGTCTGTTTAGAGAGTAATGTGATCTGCCTCAATTGCTGGATTATCTGCTTGTTTTAATATCATTGCTTGGAGTACTCAATTTGATACAGGATTTACTTGCTTCTTACTCATCATGTGGATTCTGTGCTCTTGCTAGAACATGTTAGTATTTTGAGTATGTTTAAAATTTGAGTCTTAGTTCTTGTTTATGTTTCTGTAGCATATATTAACCTAGATTTTGCAGTCATTTATCCTGGAACAGTTGTTATTGTTCTCAAGATTATGCAAGTCTTATGCTGTTGATTTCATAGTAGAAACATAGCAGATGGCAAAGAGTTAATGCCTTAGGTAGGATTTAGCAGAAAAATCCCATTCATGAATTCAAAAAATGAATTTGAAACTGTCACCTGAGAAGGCTCTCGTTGAATACACAATCATGTCAGCAAACCCACAGATGCGACCAGCTGAACTTTGTCAAAGTGTATACTCCAATAAATCCAGTTGGAGAATTTTTATTGTACTTAATTTGGTCAACACACCAATAAACCCAAGTATACCCAACCTATTTTCAACAATTAGCTTGGGAGTATATAGCGGAGTATATTAACCAACCTGCTATCTTGAGGTGATAATGTGTTCTCCCTCCGTCCCCAATTAAATGTCTCACTGAAATAGTCAATTTTTCACACCATATTTGACCATTAATAACTTATAATATATAAATAATATATTTTGACATAAGATATCGTGGAATTCTCGTATGATGTACTTTTTAAAAATCAAAATTATTTACTCTAATATTAAGTATAATTAGAGTTATTAATGGTCAAATATGGTGTGAAAAAAATTGACTATTTCATTGAGACATTTAATTGGGGACGGAGGGAGTATTAAATATAGTGGTCAATTCAGCATTTCGATTTCAACGATACATATGTTGACTTCCTTGTTTCCCTTCTCTAGATAGTACCTTGGGGATTGGGTTTTGATATGGAAAACGACGACAACTCAGCTTGGCAACACATTTTAATTGTAAGTATAATAGTTTTTTTTTTTTTTTTTTTTTGTGTTTGGTGAACTGGTAAAAACCAGTTGTTTGTAGAAGCAAAAACTATTTTTAAAACCAAAAATAGAACAGGTTCACGACAGGTTTTTTTTTAAAAAATAATACTTTTTTAAACCTACTTACTTATAAGCACAACTTCACCAAACAGATGCAACATTTGGTCATTATTTAGGTTGATACAAATACATTTTTAGAAATTTGATATACTCTATAAATTCTCAACTCTAAGCTTGTTTCTTAACAAATTAACTGTAACTAAAAGGTTATGGTTCTGTTTGGTGGAGCTTTACTTATAAGTAAAGTTGGGTGAAAAGTAATTTTTTTTAAAGTTGATGTGAGCTACTTCTACTTTTTATACTAAAAGTAGCTTCTACTTTCATAAAAAGATGATTTTTAGTAACTTACCAAATACAAAAAACTACTTTGCTTTAAAGTAAAGTAGATAAAAAGTAATATCAAATAGAGCCTATATATTGTGAAAAATAAATAACAGAACACATCTAGCTTTTTTTTCTTTTTTCTTTATTTTAGCTAGCTAAAATTTAAAGTTATGTGAGCACTTAGGCCTTGTTTGCTATAACTTATTTCTTGTTGCCATTGAACTAAACTGAACTGAACTGAAGTGAAAATTGATGTATAAAAAATGGAATCAGCATGACTGAATTAACCTAAATTTCATAAAATATGAACTGAACTGGAATGAAATATAACCATGAACCACAACTGAGGGTTTGATAATCACTTTTCTCTATATTTTAAGGTGCAAGTAAGCTGAAATACTAACTAATATGCGTGCTCTTCAATTATTGTGAACATTAATCATAATTGTTCTCAAACCACCAAACCAAAGACAAATCACCATATACACCACAATAATAAAATAAAATACAATAAACAGAAAATAGTGCAATTACAAATTAATTGCACATTTTATGTACATACATAAACCAAACACCAACGAAAACCTAAATCTTTTTTGTTTCCCGACTATATTCCATATAATTACTCACTTCAAGGATGAGTTTATCCAAGGCTTTCCATGAAGAGCCGCCGCCGTCTAGCATGGCGGCGCGGCCGTTTATCCCCACCGCCTTCATCTTCTTCCTCACCTCCTCCCCTTTCGCCCCTCCCATGAGCTCCCTCACTCCCTTCTCCACCTCCACCGCCGCCACGAAACCCCGCACCGACCCGTTCTCCGGCCAGATCCTGATCCCGCCGCCCACCTCCTCCGCCACCAACCGCGCGTTGAGGTGCTGCTCCGCTATCAGCGGCAGCGCCAGCATCGGCACGCCGGCGCAGATGCTCTCCGTCACCGAGTTCCACCCGCAGTGGCTCAAGAACCCCGTGATCCCCTCGTGCTCCAGAATCTCCACCTGGTCCACCCATTCTCCGACGACCATCGCTTTGTTATCATCGTCAGCGTCAACGTTGTTGAAATAGCCGTTTGATCTTAGCAATTCGAGGATTTTCGGTTTTGTCACCCACAGGAAATTCGCGCCGGATTTTTCCAGCCCTTCGGCGATTTCCGACAGCTGCTCCGGCGATAAATCCGCCTGAGTACCGAATGAAACGTACAAAACCGCCGCCCCAGCTGCCAGTTTCCGGTCAAGCCATGATCTCCACCTTGGCAAGTCACTGTGCGTAATAGGAGTAACATAAATAACGCAATACTTAGATGTATTTGGCAAAATAACTTTTTAACTTTAGTATCACTTTGTACCAGGCATAACTGCACACTTTTTGGTCAATTTTTTCAGAGCATATTTCACCGTGAATAACTTTATTTTTGTACATTATTATTGTCTAAAAAATTTGTAGATAAAAAATAGAGCGCATTGTGAATCTAACCATATCCCATATGATACTATTATAGCACATATGTCAATTGCAATTTATGGTCAAACATGCTTAGAAAAAATTGACTAAAAAGTGTGCAGTTTCGTCTGGGACGGAGGGAGTATTATTTTTGAGTGACAAGTTTTTTATTTGTTAACGCCTAACAAGTTGAACCAAACGTGTATGGATATTGGCGTTTACGCAAAATGAAAAAAAAAACTAGCTATAGCATACTAGTTTAGTTTTTTTTATTGGTGGTTGACTTTTAAATTCTAATAATTACAATTTGCATTAATTAGCTAACCACTTCTCACGACAAAAATGATTAACATAAACAGCCAAAATAATAGATGGTCACAGCTAAATAAATCAACAACATTTATGAACTATAATAGCCATTTAGTAAATTTAGACTAATACTGTTTTGTAATTTGAATATTAACACGCTAAACAAAATCTTAATAAAATGTTTTTTATAAAAAAAATTGTTATAAAAATGTACACTTCCTTGATTTAGAAAAAAACACACTATATATTTAACAAAATACCACCTCAAAGTATAGTGATATTTTGAAAACACAATATCTAGATACATATGCACAAATCACTAAATACACATATCCCAGTTAGTATGAATTTACTAAAATATTAATTATCAAAAATAAAATTTGTCTTGTGGATTACTTTATATTTTGCTAAGATCATGTTTTATAGAGTTTTTTTTTGACTTGTTCAGGTGAGTTAAATAAATTTATATCTTTTTCATCAGTTCAGTTCAATTTAATACATTTAAATTTATTTTAGTTCAATTCAATTTAGTTTAATTTGGTTCAGTTCTGATCCATATAAAAGAATCGTAGATCTATATATATACCTTTTAAAATTACTAAATCCAGTCTCCCAAGAAAATATAATTATATTAAAGGTTACCTCAACGGTTCATTTCCGGATCTCGGTTCGTGCCTAGGTTTCCCCAAACACAGAGGACCAACACAGATGGCCTTGGGGCCATAGCACCTGTTCCAGTAATCAGTATAAGCCGCTTCGAGTTCAACAAAGCTGTTAACAATCACGCCATAGCTCTTCGACAGAGCGATGATCTGCTCAAACATGTAATCAACCCACGGTCCCTTCGGTTCGAGGTCGCCGAACGGCGGGTCAAAGTCGTTCCTAGTCAAGCTCAGCCTCGGAAACTCCGAAACCATCTGAAACGGCTGGTCCGGCGAGGTTGTGAGCGCGTGCGGCCGCTGCTGGCCGATGATCGTGTACATCAGCATGGAAAATGAGCTCATCCCGAAGAACGCTAACCTCGGAATTCCGACCTTTTCCGCGCAGTCCTGAGTCCATCCGAGGAAGGTGTCAGAAACGATGCAGGAAGCCGCAGGTTCGAGGCTTTCGAGGGCCTGTTCGAACAGCGGCCTCAGGAGCTTCGTGGCGGTTAAGAAGTCCATGTAGAGGGCCATGGATGGGAGCGTGTCGGAGCTTTCGACCCCCGGCGGGATGGTGGCGGACGCCGGGAAAGGGAGTTCGACGACGGCGATTTTGGGGTCGTCGAGGGTGGCTCTGATGTATGTGCTGTTGGCCGGAGTGGTGACGACGGTCACCAGAAGCTGGCGGCGGGAGAGGAGGCGGGCGAGGTAGAGGAGGGGGAGGGTGTGGCCTTTGGCCATGAAAGGGAAGATGACGAAATGTGTTGATGAACTGTTAGCCACCATTTTGAATTTTTGGGTTGAGATTTGGCTAGCATTTGATGTGCTATTTGTAGGAGTAGCATGGTTCAGCCCTTGTTTTTCAGAATTTTTTTTTTTAATTGAACTTCTCTCAACTGAATTAAAATAAATTAAACAAAAAATTTATGTACTCCCTTTGTACCACCAGCTATATCTGCACAAAATCTTTTCTACAGTCAATGTTAAATCTTGACTGGATTAATAATAAAATAAAAATATTTTCATATTTAATATTATTGAAATCATCATAACACTTAGTTTATTAATATTAAACTTTTATATATTGATAATATACATAACTAAAGATATTAGTAGTTAAACGTGTGTTTAGAACCATGAAAAACAATCCTTGCAAATATAGTTGGTATAGAGGGAATATTAAAAATAAATGCATAACTGAATTAATCTGCATTCATCAAATTACCTTTTAACTAAACTAGACTTAACTGAATTAAATTAAATTGAGTCAAACTAAACTGATTTACGTATAAGATCAAGAGAATAGTGCATCAAATAATTGAACAAGTCTTTTTTATATAAAAAAAAAGATAATAGAGCTTGCTTATTTTACTTTAACAAATACTTATTAAATCTAGTTACAACTGGGTGTACTGGTGTTTGGGATATTCATATTACATTTGAGGGTGTTTTTGAATCATGAAATAAATCCATCTGTTGCCTTGTGTTTCAGTTCGCTGATTCACTAATAAGCAAATGGACTTATATTTCTAGTTTTTCAAAAACCTCTCCCACTGATTGTGTTAACTTATAATGAGTATTTATTTAATCTAACTCATTCTTTTTTATGGCAAATTTTGGCCATGGTGCTGTGTTTTCAGTATGCATTGCACAAATAGAAACCTTAATTTAGGATTTCTATTCTTAAACCGTTTGGATGCCTAGATCCATAGAAGCGGTTTTCTCTTGTAACATTTTTATTTTGGTTATTAAAAGGCAAGGGGAAGCCATTGCCAGTATAACTCCCCCACCAATGGTGTGGTTTTCCTAAAAAAAAAATACTTATTTTATTCGGTCTAATTAATTATTGATCTGGGAATTATTATATGTAACAGATTAAGATTCTAAGTTGAATTTGAATTAATGTTGATAATTGACACTAAAGAAATATTTATTGCAACGCTTCGTGGTGGCAAGTTAGAGCAAGTCCAACAGCTTTCCTACAACATTCTCCAAGATAGAGTATTACATTCCCATATCTCCTATTTTTTTTTGCTTCAATTCCAACAGCTTCTCTAGTGTGGGGATTAGAATTTAATGCATGTGCATTAAATTTCAGTATTTTATCTCTTTATTATTGTTTTTTCACCATTCAAGTATACTTTGGAATCTTAATATTTGAAATTATGTATGGTAAAAGAAATGTGAAAAATATATATTATTAAAATATGCATTAAAATGAACATAACAAGATCTCACATGACACTATTCAAATTTTTATAAACATGTAAACATAATTATGTATGATCTTGTTTTGTTCATCAAAATATGAAATTTAATAATACATATTTCTTATAATTCTTTATTATATACAATTAAAGATAATCATATTTGAAATATATGTATGTGAATTATAAAACTAATAAAGAGAGGTAAAGGATCAACATAAATGCACTAAGCATTAAATTTTGCTTCCCCAAGTTTTTTTTCTCCCTCTACAGATTTGGGGAAGCAAAATGTAGATTTTTTCAAAATCCCAAAGTTGGGGAATGAGATAGAGAATCTGTTGGAGCTGAAAAATGGCTCATACTCCCTAAATTTATTGAAATCTCCCAACTTGGGGAAGCTGTTTGACTTGCTCTTAGCAACAATTTTGATACGACGTTTAAACTATATTTTTAACTGTAATATTTTAACAAGAATATATAGCTCAAGTTTTTAGTACTCATGAGTAGTAAAACCACAGATAAAAGTTGTAGAAAAATAGTTAAAAAGTAAAGACTCTTTTTTTTCATAACAGAACTTAATATCCCGTTGAAAATTCTCAGAAATGATCTCATGTTTGAATCGGACTTTATTTTATTTTAAGATATCCAGGAATTGGACTTGTATGTATAAGCTGTTTCATAGAGACAAATGAGATCAATGTTGATTTAATGATAAAGACGATTTTGGGTAATCTATAATAAAAATTATTTTTTATTTCTTTTCGCAATTTTGATTTTCTAATTTCAGAGTGTTTGACTTAATTAGCCTGTGTTTGACATGGTTTGGGTAATATTCAGCTTTGAAGATTCTATGAATACAAATATTGAATAAAATTTTCATATGTGGAATTATGTGCGTATAGTTAAATATTGTACATATTAATTAATTTTCTTACGTCTTTTTTAGAATATATAATTATAAAATGTGAAAATGTAAATTTTGTGTTGTCTTATGATATTAAGTTGAAAATATACAACTTAATTAATGTATGAAATAATTTATTCATTTTTTATCTGCATGGCTCATTGACTTTTAATGGGTCGTTTCATTGGCCACCGTCAAAACAATTATAAATAAGAGCCATGCTCTTCATCCTTATCACCCCATGTGTTTTTCGAATAATGACAGGCTCATACAATTTAAATATTTTAAAAATAGTGAATGATGGAAAAGATAATATATATGTGTGTATATATATATATATATATATATATATATATATATATATATATATATATATATATTATAGTGAATGACGAGTTATGGATATTTAAAAAATCAAACCATTATCCTCTTTTTATATGCTAGAAAATATGATAGAAATATTTATAAAAAATGAGTAAGAAATATTTATAAAAATTATAAAATTCAAGATATTTAAGTAACAAACTTTTTTTTGAAATACATGTCATGAGACTCATGCATGCTAAGGCCCTATTTTGTAGAATTTATTTCTTGATCAACTGAATTGAACTAAACTAAACCAAACTAAATTGAACTGAGTTGGAGTGAAAACAAATAAGTGCGACTGAACTGAACTGAACTGAACTAAGTTATTGAAAACATCAATGGGAAATAGTGGAGATTCGATAATTATTGATTAGATTGTTAGTGGCGACTTCAATCAATCGTTGACAAAATCCTTCCCTTAAGCAAGGTGACAAATACTGCAAGTGATTGGAGAGCTTTCAATTGGTTATACAGTGACCATGAGAAGTATGAGCAAGTTGGTCAATCTATTCTAATTTTATTATGAAACTGTTCGTTGCAGTCTTAGTAGTCTACTAATCGTTGTATCAAAAAAAAGAAAGAAAAAAAAGTATTGTTTCTTATGATAATAATATTTTTTTTCTTTTATGGTTTAAAAAATAATAATAATCAAACCAGAAGTATCATACAACAATGATTATATATGGATTAACAACCGCAGGGCCCCTTCATCCCGACACCACAGGGTGATGAGACAACAATGATTATATATAAACTATTGATGATACGAAATATGTCATCCTCCAGGAGGGGCATGATGACTCAGCCACTTAAGGAAATTACCAGGAAAGTATATAGAGCACGTGAGGAGATCTTAGCAAGATACAGGAGGTAAATGGTCACGTGATACAGATGTGAGGAGGAGGAAAGAAATGATGAGTCAGCAGAGGGAAAGAGGGGCTGAGCCAGACGCTCTAGGACGCCCATAAAAGGAGGCCGCAATCAACCATTATAGGTAAGTTCTCTAACTCTTGAATACAGAGTTTTATCTTTCCTTTCAATACCCAAAATCTCATCATCACACTGGAGCTGCTACCCTCGGGTGGCTCCGGGAGCTTGTTTTGCAGGTTTCGGGCGAACAGGTCCCAAGCAGGTGTTTCAATGGTGTCTCTAGCTAAAATCTGGGGAAAAAAATTCAAAAGAAAACCTTCATTTTCATGTGGAGGCTTATGAATTCCCTTATTCCTTTTGATGACATCCTCACTCACATGGGTTTTAACCTAATTTCAAAATGCTGTTTTTGTGAGAATTCTGATTCCATTGAACATTTTATAAATGCCCTTTTTCTCTGAGTATATGGAAGGAAGTCCTGAATATGTTGAGGTCATTGACTGTAACTTTTCTACTCATTCAAATGGTGGTTTGCTTAACTTGTGGGAATATTTGGAAATCTAGAAATATCAAACTTTATGATAACAAGCCCCTTGCCAAAGCATTAATCATTAAAGAAGTTAAAGAGATGGTATATAACGTCTTTTATGCCAATCCTATCTTTGTAACTTCTGTTTTTGATAGAGGATTAGTTGAGAGGGGATTGTTCTCTGCCTCAACTAAAACACCAAGACCAAATATTGTTGATATTAAATGGTGTAAACCCCATGTTGGTTTTAAAATTAATGTTGTAGGTTTTAAAATTAATGTTGATGCCTCCTGGTCTAGCTCATCCACTAGGGCAGGAATTGGTATCATCTGTAGGGATTTTAAGGGCCATTTCATATCTGCAGAATATGTGTTCACTGAAGCTTCCTCTCCTCTTGAGGCAGAGATAAAAGCCATCAAGTTTGGCATATTACATGGCCATAACTTGGGACTTCTCAAATGTATTATAGAATCGAATTGCCTCATTGGTATTTCTATGATTCTAAACCCTATAACTGCCCATTAGAAGCTCTTCAATTTAGCTGATAG
Organism: Cruciata laevipes; assembly: GCA_963678965.1. NCBI lineage: Eukaryota > Viridiplantae > Streptophyta > Magnoliopsida > Gentianales > Rubiaceae > Cruciata > Cruciata laevipes. The sequence goes on from OY787637.1 coordinate 22,339,941, forward strand.
CATTAAAATCCAATTACAACACTTCACACTGCAACATACTTTTAGACAAGGGAACACATTTGCAGATTTTCTTGCAAAATTTGCTTCTCAGCACAAACTGTGCTCCATTGTCAATTTTGATTCATTTCCAGTTGAGGCCAAGGCCCTTATTGCAGACGGACAAAGATCAGATACCTAGTCTCAGAATTTTCTCATGAATGGATGCTACTCATACTGCCTTTATTATCCCAATACAGGTATCTAAGATGAAGGAAGTTCCAGATCAACTCAACATGCTAAAAAGACTGCAGAATGGAGGATGCTTTGCAACAATCTCCCCCCACCAAAGCACCAAGATGCATATTTCTGAGTGTTCATATAGAGCAGATTTTTTGCAGTTCATGTACTGGCTCTTTTCTGAGTGTTCTCCCCACCTGAAGACTTATAATTCTGAGCAAAGTTGTGATTCGATTTGTTTTGTTTTCACAGAATTGATTGGGGTTTGTATGGTGTAGGGATAGGGACTTATGACCACTTTCAACTCTCACTGATTCAACCTCTGTAACTAGATTTATGAGCCTCAAAACTCATTTTTATGGTTTTTATTTAGTCTAAATATGTTGTAAAACTGAGCTTTGAGCTTAACTATTTTATTTTTCAGTTATTTCTAAAGGATTGGGGAACCTAATGAAAATCCATTCACCTTTCATAGGTGATTTTAATTTTTTTAAAAAAATCCACAATGGTGGATGATGCTCTTCAAATTATGAATTCGTAAATCATTAAAAAAAAAAAACTGCCTAATCGGCCGGTGAAATAAGAATACACAACTTCATTTGAGTCCAATACTAAAATAACTTCGAGAAGATCCCCGATATACCGTTAAGATATACACCGATGACTAATGAGTTACAAAATTTGCAATATTTTAAAATAAATATACACTCTTCAAATCTAAAACTACTTGTATAATAAAAATTACTCATACAAAACAAATTAAGCATATTTGAAACAAATAAATTCTAATACTAAAAGCACCTTTAATGAAAAACCAAAATCTTTCAACCTAATGAGAGTTCGCCAATAACTATCTACACAAATTAGTCAATTTATAATACTAATAAATTAAATACCAATCTTATAAAACCAGTTTTACTAATAGTTGGATGTGAAAATTTTATAACATCAAATATTACATACACTCAATTGAAATAGGAAAAATCTTGGGAGTGACCGTCACTATATAGTGACCGGACTAAATTATAAATAGTGTAATAAAGAAAATCAAGGAGGGACCAATTTGCAATTTTTAAAAATTAAAAAAAATCACGCGCTACAGTGTTTCCGTGCGTGTACAGTGTTTTCCTACAGTGTACTTCAATGTTTCAAGTTAAATGTCCATGTTTTATGTTTCAAGTTAAATTGTTCATGTTTCAAGTTAAAGTGTTCATGTTTCAGTTAAAACGTCCATGTTTTATGTTTTAAGTTGAAATATTTATGTTTTATGTTTCAAGTTAAAATGTTTGTGTTTTATGTTTCAAGTTAAAGTGTCCATGTTTCACGTTAAAACGTCCATGTTTTATGTTTTAAGTTAAAATATTTATGTTTTATGTTTCAATTTAAAGTGTTCATGTTTCACTTTAAAACGTCTATGTTTTATGTTTTAAGTTAAAATATTTATGTTTTATGTTTCAAGTTAAAGTGTTCATGTTTCACGCTAAAACGTCCATGTTTTATGTTTTAAGTTAAAATATTTATGTTTTATGTTTCAAGTTAAAATGTTCATGTACATGTTTTAAGTCAAAATGTTCATGTCTTAAGTTAAACTGTTCATGTTTTATGTTTACTGTAGCAACTCGACACTGTAGCAAATCGGTACTGTAGCGGCTCGGCACTGTAGCGCGTGATTTTTTAAAAATTTCTGAAATTGCAAATTGGTCCCTCCGTGTTTTTTAAACTTATATCCTATTTGCAATTTAATCTGGTCACTATATAGTGACGGTCACCCAATAGACCAACTCATTAAAATAATGTTATATTTATATGGCAAGTACAAATAAATTTTAGTACAATAAATTTCTATAAAATTTACTAAAATATCCAAAAATTCACACAAATTTTGAAGAGAATCACTACTTCCTTTTAGAGATCATGATAAATAAACTATCATTGGAATGAAAACATGTTTATCATGAAAAGTGTCACATATTTCATAATTGCAATCAAATAATTCAATCGATCAAGTAATTCAATCAACTTGCAATCAAGTAATTCAATCAACTTGCAATCAAGTAATTCAACCGATCAAAGAATCAATTAAGACATATTTCTATACTATAGTAGCACGGTTTACATTTGTGTTGGATAGTTCACGTTGCATTCATGATTTCTTGACCTCTTCTGTTCTCATCCACAAAAAAAAAAAAAAAAGTAGGGACGCCGTATTAACGAAGAACATCTACTTGCATTTCCGTAAGACATACAAATTTTGCCTTTTTTTCTCAATCATGAAGAAGTGATGTATACACAAAATATTGCCCAGAAAAGTTAGCTCAGTCATCTAAAAATGCTGTTTCTGGATTCTCATATTACAGTACAACCAAGATAAGAACATCAGCTTTAGCCGTTTCTTGCCATGGCAGCAAGAAGAGTTTCTTCTCTATTGGCTCGTTCTTTCTCTTCATCTTCAGCACTTGTTCGAGGTGATTGTATGTCATTTCTGTAGTAATATAAGCAACATAGATATAAAAGATGTCAGCAAGATTTACATTTACAAAAAGAGACAAAATATACATGGACAGTTGAATTTTGTTCATTTATCTGTACTTTACTTTGGCTGAATCATCCAGTAAAAAGGATGATTTTGATCTTGGATTCAGTCCTCTAAACATTATGTTAGCATTTTCGTGTTTAAGTTTCATCAGTAAATTCTCTGTTTTCAGGAAGAAACGCTAATGTAGCAAGAAGGATCAATGCATTTTCTACTGCTGCTGTTGAACAACCAATTACTCCACCAGTCAAGATTGATTACACTCAGCTGTTAATCAATGGCCGTTTTGTAGATTCTGCATCGGGTAATGATTCGACCCTCTTCTTCATCATTCTGGTTCTGAATTTTCTGCGTTTTGATTCATGTCAGGCAAAACGTTTCCTACGTTGGACCCTCGAACTGGAGAAGTCATTGCTAATGTTGCAGAGGGGGATGCAGAGGATATCGACCGGGCAGTTTTGGCTGCCCGGAAGGCGTTTGATGAAGGGCCTTGGCCAAGAATGACTGCTTATGTAATGTTTCTGTATTCTATTTCAACCACATTGTTATGAATATTTTGTATCTTTTTCCGATGATGGTTGATGATTGATCCAGGAAAGGGCTAGAGTTTTATGGCGATTCGCCGATTTGGTTGAGAAAAACATTGATGAAATTGCTGCCCTGGAAACATGGGACAATGGGAAACCTTATTCACAGGCTGCTAAAATCGAGGTTCCAACGTTTGTTCGTCTTTTCCACTACTATGCAGGTATTGTGAAACAACTCATGTTTGCTTAAGATGTTAAAACAATGGAAGTTTTGATGTGGTTTCCACTTTTGATTTTCCTAGGTTGGGCGGATAAAATACATGGTCTAACAGTTCCAGCTGATGGTCCTTATCATGTGCAAACCTTGCACGAACCGATTGGCGTGGCAGGCCAAATCATCCCTTGGAACTTTCCTCTCCTCATGTTTGCTTGGAAGGTTGGACCTGCACTGGCAACCGGAAATACCATCGTCCTCAAGACCGCTGAGCAAACGCCCTTAAGCGCTCTCTATGTCGCAAACCTCTTTCACGAGGTTACACATTATCGTTTAGTCACTTAAATCTGTTACCATGTTTAATCTGTTGAAGGTTTTGTAATAATATGCTGCATTATAGTATTAACTTTTCATATATTCGCTCGTGTTTGAAATATAAGTCCAATGATTAGGATCTGTGGGATGTGTTGTTTCGAATCTAACCATAATGAATGAGGTTTTTGGTGAAAAAATGGTTGCAGGCTGGTCTTCCTCCTGGTGTTTTAAACATAGTATCAGGTTTCGGGCAAACTGCTGGTGCAGCTCTTGCTAGTCATATGGATGTGGATAAGGTTGGACATTTTTTCTGTGCATTGTGTTTGTGTTACATGGTTTTAAACAAAATGGTCTTTGCAACTCGAAGATTCGTGTTTGAGACCATTTTTACTGTTGCGTTCGCGCAGCTTGCTTTTACCGGCTCAACAGAAACAGGAAAAACCGTGCTTCAGTTGGCTGCAAGAAGCAATCTGAAGCCAGTCACTCTGGAGCTTGGAGGGAAATCGCCATTCGTCGTGTTTGATGATGCTAATGTTAACAAAGCTGTTGAGGATGCTCATTTTGCGCTTTTCTTCAATCAGGTCTTGTGAATGTGAACATTTATGGATTGTGTTTTATATGGCTTAAAACTAGGCTATATAAGTACAGTCCTGTTGTGGTTTTCCAGGGCCAGTGCTGCTGTGCTGGATCTCGTACATTTGTACACGAGAAAATTTACGACGAGTTTGTGGAGAAAGCGAAAGCCAGGGCTCTAAGGCGTAAAGTTGGTGATCCATTCCAGAAAGGCATTGAACAAGGGCCTCAGGTTCTTTTCAGATTGAACTGTCTGATTTGAGTTTTGTCGAAATGGATAACGAAAACCAACTGAATTTCTTTGAATCTTGTAGGTCGATTCAGATCAGTTTGAAAAAGTCCTTAGGTACATAAGATCTGGAGTTGAAAGCAATGCAACTCTTGAATGTGGAGGTCAAAAAATTAGTTCCAAAGGCTACTTCATTCAACCAACTGTGTTCTCAATTCTCAAATGTGAAGGTATATATGTTTTTTTCAGGTGTGTTCATCTGTAAATTATCAAAAGTGCTTCATTAGAACCGGTTTTTTGTGGTGAATTAGGATGATATGTTGATTGCACAAGATGAGATATTTGGCCCAGTACAATCCATCTTAAAGTTCAAGTAAGTCTCATTTATATTTTTGGTTGAAATTTCTTGAAATCTTGCAAATACCCGCCTAGGATGTTAGACTTGCCTCATATAGAGTCAAGAATTCCAATACAAAATAATAAGGGCTTACATTTCAATAGGCACATATGAAACCTAAATTACAATTTGATCCAAATTATACCATATATCCAAACCTTTTATTTCTTAATAGTTACAACGATTTGTAATGGACCATCTAAATTGTAGGTCTTTGACCAAACAGATAATCATATTTGCTCATAGAGTTTGGAGAAGTCATAAAACTTGCCAATCTGGAGAGTTTTTAATTGTTTTAAATGAATAGATGGGAGAATTATTGATAGTTGATCAACCTTAATGAAAAAAAACATGCAATAACATATCTAAAGGATTTTGTGGCTGGTTGTTTCCCGAAGGCTTATATCGTGACATAGAGTAAGACCACAAAGGCACTAAATATACATAAGGTGTGAAAACAAGACAATCGTAAAATCCTAAGGTCTAACGGGATTAATTTGGTGTGTGACTAATCAGGGACGTTGATGAGGTGATTAGAAGGGCGAATGCGACAAGGTATGGCCTTGCAGCAGGAGTGTACACAAAGAACATAGACAGAGCAAACACGGTGTCAAGAGGATTGAAGGCTGGAACTGTTTGGGTAAACTGCTATGATGTGTTTGATGCTGCCATTCCATTCGGCGGCTACAAAATGAGCGGCATTGGGAGGGAGAAGGGGATTTACAGTCTCCACAACTACTTACAAGTCAAGGCCGTTGTCACTCCTTTGAATAATCCATCTTGGCTCTAAACAAAAATTTGTTATTTTCATGTTTCATTTCGTCTGTTTTTAAAACATCATAACAAATCTCCAAACAAGTACTTTTAAGAAACATATTATATTCCGCTTTAATTAACTCTTTCTGGATTGTTCGAGAACCGTCTATCCTCGTAAACCTTTTCACAAATGGAATCTGCGTGAGACGGCCTTAAATTCCTAAACCCCTTTTCAAAAGGTCTGTCTTTGGTCCTATAAATACATCACAATCTGATTGACGATTCCATCAAACCAAAATCAATCGATCAAATCATGCAGATATTTGTCAAGACCTTGACCGGAAAGACGATCACCCTCGAGGTCGAGTCGTCGGACACCATCGACAACGTTAAGTCCAAGATTCAGGACAAGGAGGGCATTCCTCCGGATCAGCAGCGGCTCATCTTCGCCGGAAAGCAGCTCGAGGACGGCAGAACCCTAGCCGATTATAACATCCAGAAGGAGTCCACTCTCCACCTCGTTTTGAGGCTCCGAGGAGGGATGCAGATTTTCGTCAAAACCCTTACCGGCAAGACGATCACCCTCGAGGTCGAGAGTTCCGACACAATCGACAACGTTAAGTCTAAGATTCAAGACAAGGAAGGCATTCCGCCGGATCAGCAGCGGTTGATCTTCGCCGGAAAACAGCTCGAGGACGGCAGAACCCTAGCGGATTATAATATCCAGAAGGAGTCAACTTTGCACCTCGTTTTGAGGCTCCGAGGAGGAGGCATGCAGATTTTCGTCAAAACCCTTACCGGCAAGACGATCACTCTCGAGGTTGAGAGTTCCGACACCATAGACAACGTCAAATCCAAGATTCAGGACAAGGAAGGCATTCCTCCGGATCAGCAGCGCCTGATCTTCGCCGGAAAACAGCTCGAAGACGGCAGAACCCTAGCTGATTATAACATCCAGAAGGAGTCAACTTTGCACCTGGTTTTGAGGCTCCGAGGAGGGATGCAAATTTTCGTCAAAACCCTGACCGGAAAGACGATCACCCTCGAGGTCGAGAGTTCCGACACGATTGACAACGTTAAGTCCAAAATTCAGGACAAGGAAGGGATCCCTCCGGATCAGCAGCGGCTCATCTTCGCCGGAAAGCAGCTGGAGGACGGCCGCACCTTGGCCGACTACAACATCCAGAAAGAGTCCACCCTGCATCTTGTTCTTCGTCTCAGAGGCGGTGCTGCTCTTTTTTAAATTCATCTTTAATATATTTTTGAATCTTTTGTAATTGAAGTTATTCTATGGAATTAATAAAAGGTTGATTTCTTTAAAAATTCTCTGCCTTCCAATCTTATTTAGTTATTTGACATCTAAAACTAGAATCACACATAAAATTACACACGAATCATTCATACGGAATGAGTGCATCAGTGTCCTTACTATCATCTTCTCCGTCGAAATCAGGCTCGTCCGGCTTGAAAATCTTGGGCATTATTGAGTTATCCGGTTTCACTGCTGCAATTTTCGGCCTTCTAGTGTTGGTAGCGAATTTCGAAGCCAAAACAGTTGCACCAAATTGCTGACCACCACCTCCATCTAACAATGCTGCTGCCCTGCTGCTGCTACTAGCACCGCCATCTTCTTCCTCGTACTGACACGTGTCTGCGTAAAAGCTCTCGTGCCTCACCAGTTCTTCAGCAAGCTTCCTCCTCTTCAAACGCCTCCACGCGGCCTGGACGTAGCAGGCCCCCCACGTCCTCCACTGGTGCGAGTAGTACCGGAAAGCGTGCTGCAGTTTCTTGCTGTGGAGGCGTTTGAACTGGTTTGCCACGAACTTGAGATCCTCGGCTCGCAGTGCGAATGCTTCCACTTCGGTTAGCGATCTCACGGTTCTTGTCGAGGAGGGAAGGTTGTAGAGGTTTGAGGAGGGCATCAGGGCCCATGTGAGCAGCTCCTCGCCACAGAAATCTCCGGGGTGGAGAGTTATCGAGTTGAAGAAGCCTGATCGGCCACCGTTGGTTGTGGAGCTCTCGAGTTCACCTCTGATTATGAAGAGCATCTCGTTCACTGGATCGCTTTCGCGCACTATGAACGTGTCTTTCGTGTTCAGGGATGAAACTAGGCGCTCGCATATCGCGTCTAGGAGTTGGTCATCCATTTGAGAGAAGAAAGGTACCTAGAATCAATATATGATGATAAAAAGTTGAAGTAAAAGACAGCCTTGGCAGATTAGGACAAGTGAAAAGAACATTAAGAAGCATTATAGGAGAAATATTCATCTGCACTTCTGTTCTGTTCAGTTCAGCAGAAGTTTGATTAGTTTTAAACATATTCAACACACTATTTTGAGTTCAGTTCAGCAAAGATAAGCGTGAGAAAACAGGACTTACACGGCGAACAAGAGCCAGACAGAGATGCCTCTGAATCTCACGGCGTATGTCCAATGGCAAGGCCTTCAAAATCTCCTCTTCGTCAACACCTCTAGTAGCAATCCATTTGTACTGAACAAACCGGCGAACACGATCTTGCAGCTCTGGTGGCAGTTGACGATGCCTCATCCATTCCTCGGTGTCTCTTCTTTTAACCCTCCACTCTTCGAGTCTTGCTGTAGTGGATTCCAAATAGCTCTTTGAAGGTATATATGAACAACATCAGTAATAAATATATCATCACCTTTGCTTATACTACTATTAAAACTGGCATACTTATATGGACAGATTCACTGGATGCATAGTGTAAAAAGTTACCTGCATGTTACCAATCAGCAGAGCAAAGAAAACTAATCCCAGAAGACATATAAGAGAGCTAAACAAACTTTCCACAATTTGAGTGCTTGCTGCTAAATTCTGTCCATAAGAGCTGCAAATGGAAACAATCAGCTTGGTTTCAAATGCATTCCTACTCTAAAAAACAGGAATTTAATTTGAAAAAACAGCAAGGAGAATGTGTACTAATTGAGCAATGAACTCGGCAATCGTATACAATAATGTGGTTTCAAATAAGCATTACCTTAGGTTCCTCAGGCCAAACCAAAGGCAGTAAAAATATCTTTCGAGCATCTTAGCCGATGTAACCTGATCATTGAAAGCGTCAGCGAATACGCCAAACTCAAATTTCTTTGGTGTGCAAAGTTCGAATGCCCTAGTATGTTTTCTCCAATAATCCTTCCCATCTCCTTGCTTAAAACAATCGAAGAATATGCTATTGCAATGACTACGCATATTCTTCTCTTTCTGACATATGATCCTCCAGCACGAAAAATGACGCTCAAAGGACATCAGATACCATATAGCTCCCAGAACCTTAAATTGTCGAAAAAAGAGACCTTAAATGCATAACAAAGGTTAAAAAAACTCGACATGAGATAATAGGGCATTAATTGCTCACATGACTAGCTAGCATGAAGATGATCAAATTGTATGCTGCTCCTGACCAAGCGGTCCTTGCCACGACTCCTGTGCTTTTTCTGATCTTTGCATTCAAAATAAATATAACGAACAACCGAGGTACATACTGAAGGATGATGACCAATGAAAGAATGTGGTTCGCACGCGAAGCAACCTCTTGATTTAGTGGCATTTCAACCCAAACAAGGAACTGCAAAATCAAGTGCAGGAAAGTTAGCATTGTAGCATTGATCAAATAGCAGACACCAATTCATGGAACCCCAACAATGTATATATTATACATGTATTCATCTGTCTCAATTCAAGCAGCATAAAATCATTTTCCCAGTTATAGATATCAAAGTTTGACATATATAGATACATAAACCAAAGTAATGTGACATCACAAAATACACACAGTCACACACATACTTGAGGGATTGGAAGAGCAGCAGCAAGATCAATGACAAATGTAGTTCTGAGATACCGTCGAGCGATTTTCCTGGGATCAAAAACCAGGTCTCCTTTCCCAAAGATCCTCGAATTCTTAGCAGTGAACGCAGTGCGAAACTTGATGGCGATCTGGAGCACGGCGAAGAGATCAACGATGGTCCTGACGGGGATGAGGACGCTCGCCAGATTGGAGTCGATGGCGACGCAGTTGTCGGGGATGACCGGGAGGAAGAAGAAGAGGGGGTCGATGAAGAGGGCGATGAGAGATGTGGAGAGCAGGATTCGGTTCCATCGGCTTACGAAGTTGCTGGTGGGTTCCAGAATCTCCTGCCACCATGCCTTGTCGTGGTCGGAGAGAAGATACGGCAGCGGTATGTGGTTGAGTATCGGCGGATGGATGTGGTTCATGCTGAGAGTCCGGCGAGATGAGGCGGCGGCGGCGGCGGTTGGGCATTTTGTGGTTGTGCGTTGAGGATAGGTTGGGAAATTCGGAAATGGTTGGTGTGGATGGTGAGGAGGAGCGGGAAATCTGGAAAGCGCGCCAAAGTATCATACAATCGTTGCCCTTTTTATTCTAAAATATAGACTAGTGGTATTTTCCTTACATATGTCCTAAAATAGTGTAAATACACACTAAAATATTTTATTTTATTTATTTTTAAAAACTAAAATTATTTTATAGTTGTGGAAAATTAAACATGATTTAAATACATTTCTTAATTTTTCAAGATCGTATTATTTTAAATATAATTAAACAATAGTTAAAATATTGAGCGTGTATTAATAAAATACATGGTGTGAAATAGCAACACCATTTTTATTCGGATTATATATAGGTACACGGGTGGCCGGGTGGGTAACGTTCACTCTATTATTTCCAATCAAATTTTCACTCCAATCTTGGGCCATGTTCTCTAGAAAGACATGTGAATGTTTTGCCTAGACTAATATAAATCAAAAAAAACTAGCAAGAGTAAAAGTTTACACAAGGATAAATAAACAAAATAGAGTATCACAATAACAAGATATTAAGATTGGATGAAATGAAATGAAAAATGCGAAGGACCACTTTATTGGTACAACAAGAAAAATGTTACTTCCTCTGTCTCAACTTAAACTGTACAAATTGACTTTTTACATATATATAATTATGTATGATGAAATTTTGATATTATGAAAATACGTGTTACAACGAATCTAAGAAAAAATTCATATGATCATATTTAATTACTAATACGAGTTCAATTTGTTGAAAATAATTAATTTTGACTAAATGAATAGTGACTTGTACAACTTGAGATGAGACCGAGTGAATATTGACTTGTGCAGCTTGGGTATCTTTTTTTCGTTTAGTAAACAACAAGCGATGGAGTTTTTTCCGTTTTTCTCACCACAAACTCTATTTCAGATCCCATTTAGTGAAAAATTACTAAATTACTCTTTATAAAATTTTGTTTATAAAATTAGATTTAATTCCCTCAAATCTAAGTAAACTTTTTTCCAAACTCATTTATTGACCCCAATTCAGTCTGATCATTCGAAACCGCAACACTCGTTTGTTGTTGCTTCATAACCAGGGTTATGGAGGCTATGAGCATTAATCAGAATCTAGAAAAACGAGTAAGGTGATTTTTACTTTCGGGGTTCGATGAATAGATGGAGGTCAAATCTGAAAGACACCGGAGGTTTCTGGCTGAAAAATGGAAGCTCTAACGAACGTTTCTAACCTAAATATTATTAAATTAAAATTTAATTTAGATTATTTTTATAAATTTATAGCAAATGAGATACTCCCTCCTATCTCACCTCAAACTGCACAGTTAACTTTTCAGAGTCAAACTTAAAAAATTTTGACTGTAATTATAGGTTGATATATAAGTGATAAAACTACCATAGGAGATATTATTACATTCATTACAATATCTATTTTTCAAAAAGTAAATTTGTAAACATTATTATTTTATATAGTTAAAGATATTAACGGTCAAATTTGATTTTTGAAGATCGTGAAAAGTCAACTGTGCAGGTTTGGGTGGAAGTGATTTTACATATGTGCCCAGCCCAAAATATTATTGAACTGTAAATAAGGAAAGTGATTTTACATATGGTCAAACTATTTTATGGCATCACTTTTACTCCAAGAGCTACAGTTACAACATGGAAAGGACATGGCCCACTGACCACGGTGTTGGTGAGGAGAGGTCGGCTCTTGTTGCTTTCCTAAATTCTGATTACTATTCAAACGCAACACCAGAATTCAGATGAAAACCTTTTCCACAGCAGAATTTAGTAGTTGAATGAGCAGCAGAAGCAGCAGCTATGCCGGGTCCGGGCCCACACATGCTGTACACGCTCGGCACGGGCCAAGCTCTGATGGCCGTTTCCGGCGGCCGCTTCAGCCCGCACCACTGCATCGTGTACGCCATCAACGCTTTCTTCGGGCCTGACATCGGCTCCTTCGCTGAGTGGCTCACGTCGGTGCTCGGGTCGGGCCGCTCCGCCGCCTCTGCGGTGGAGTCGCTGGTTCACCACCCCTTTTATTATATCCTCGTTCTGGGACTCCCACTCTGCTTGTTCTACAGCTGGGTGTCCAGAATTCTGGTCCAGAACCGCCTTCTTGACTCTGTTTCTGGGGTTTGTGAATTCAATCTCGATGCTCTGTTTATGTTATGTATATTATGTGTGTTTTTCTTGAATTTGTTTAGCCCGAATTTATTTAGAGATTGGGTAATTTAGAGAGTAAAGTAATGTTCTTTTCAATTAAACTGAAGTGAGTAAAATTTAATCTTAATAACAGCTAAAAACTGGACTGAACTCAAATTAAGTCGAAAAGAACAGCCCTTTCACGTACTCAATTGTGTGCAACGTAAAGATTTATTATATTATTAAATTTTGAATGTGTAACAAAGCATCAAATAATGTTCTATGTTTTTAAATTTTGATTTTGATGTTCATTTTAGTGTTAAATCTGCTTAAAGAGATGTTTTTTTTTTTAAACTTGTAAGTTTCATATAAATCTATGATATTGAAAATGTGTTCCTTGAAGAAACATGGCATTTTCAAATGGTGGCGGCTGAGTATAGCTTTGCTAGTGAATTGTGCAAATTATATGTTCTTGCAGAACTATCTTATGTTTTAGTTTCTGAGCTGTACATGTGTGTGTCTGTCTAGTGATGATCTTCTTGGGCTTGCATTGACGCCATTGCGAATTTGTATCGTATGTGGATACTGATGCTTTTTGTTGATTTCGGCTGTTGGTTCAGGTGCCCCTCACTAGATGGCAGTGTTTCTATCTGATATCAGCTGGCTCCTTGTCACATTTTTTCCTAGATCACTTGTTTGAGGTAAGGCTTTTTTTCACATCTATCCATATTTTCTGCCTTCAGCATTCCTGGTGTGACAACATTCTTGACTTCCTCAAAAAGATACTATGATCGATATTATGTAGTATGCTAAAGCATGGAATGATTATAACTTTTGATTGAGTTTGGTAGACTAGAGTTTGTTCAACTCCTCAAATAGTAATGGCTGCTGAGTTGAAAGGTGCTCTATTTTCGACAAATTAGTACTACGGATATAGCAATTGAAGTTGCTTTAATGTGTGCGTTTCCTTGGTATTATCATCTGTATATTGGTCTTTTGATTTATATGCCCCCCCTATTCAAGTAATCGCGTATTTGTGGGTTTTTGATTCTGCTTAGAGCAAGTGATAATGGTTAGCTTGTACTCCTATCAACTAAAGATTGGATTTTTCCCTAAGACACCTTCGGACTAGGTTGCTTTACTTCTTCGTTTCTTGTTTCAGGGCAGATATATGTACTATCACCATTGTTATAAGCAGTTTATGATTGTAAGCTTGTACTAGTATATAGACTTAAGAATTACAAACATGTTAGTGTTATTAATTAGAGCATCTCTGGTGCAAGAATAATTAATAATACTCGTTAGAAACGTGAGATTAACAGAAGCTAAAGCCAAATGCAGGACCATAATTTGTGATCTTGATATACAGGAAAATGGGGAGACTGCAATGTACAAGTGGATACTAAGCACTGGTTGGTGGAAAGGCCGAGCGCCAATTACCCCAGATGCAGTTGTTGTGATCAGCTTCTTATGTATATGCTTGCTTGGAGGCTTCATTTATCTCAACAGGTGTGCCCTAGACCATAACTGAAACTATCTTTTCTTCTGGTTTATAAACAGTTAAGTAAATACCGTAAACTGTGTAGCTTATAAGTTAGTATAAGTAAAGCATTTTATAAACATCTCAAACATAGTCTTAGACTCTTAGGTAATGTTGATTGCTTTTGCAGAGTAACCGGCCCCTCAAAATCAATGAGAAATAGGTATCATCTGTCAGCGAGGCTGATCTTGGTGGTTGCGTTATGTTATGGTTCATGGTGTGGAAGCCAGATATACTTGGTTTCGCCTCGTCGGCCTGCTGTTGGTGAAGAGGCTGATCTCGGAGTTATTGTGTTTTTTAGCGTTTATTTCTTCCTTCCCCATTACCTTTGTATTCTATCCATGAACTCCAATGAGGCACTTGAAGTCTTAGAACGGCTCCCTCGGTGAGTATGTAACATTTTGATTTCATATTCGATTTAACCAGCCATCTTTGTTCAATTATCCTTTTGCATCGTCATTCATCAGATACATCAAAATTTGTAGTATTATAGATATAAGACCAACGTCAATTGAAGCTAATTGTAAACAACAAGAAATATATTAGTTTTTTTTTTTTGTTTAGTAAACAACAAGCAATGGAATATATTTTTCCATTTTTATCACCGTTCCAGATACCACTCCACCATCCCAACCAAAATTCTTACCTTGATTTTCTGAAGTTAAACTAATCCAACTTTGATTTGAAAATTATATATTATTTTAAATCTGAAAGCATCAATACTATACTAACATCAAATATATATATTAATATAATTTTATGATATGGTTTAAGTAGAAAGTCAAACTAAGAAGGTTTTGAATGGGATTAGGCGAGTATACCACAACGATGACATATGACATAATGCGATTTAATGATTTTGATTTGATTCTATCATCCTAATCCTTGACACTTTCGATATTTTGACTAAACTCGTGAATATTTGGTATTGGTTTAATATCGGTTTTTTGGCTAATTAATTTAAAAGATGAAAATAACCATGAATTTTCATCTCACCCTTTTATATTCATAGTTTATGTTAAGAACCTAACAATTGTAAAGCGAATCTGCCCATCTAGATTCGACCTAGATTTACCCAATTCATAGATTTAAAATAGTAAATATTCCACCAAATTTTGGAGTGTAACAGTCGACCAAATTTGGTTATGGTAATCTTATGTGAAGATAACATTTTTATCATGTCAGCTAAATAAATGGTACTATAATTCCACGGTATTTATTCACGTTGAAAACACAGCTTCGATTACAAAAACCGGGTTTACTTGAACACAGTATAGTAGTAGACCTAATTGGGCAAACCACTCACAGCGAAACTAGGTGTTCCTTACGTCATCTATCTCTTCCTCTCCACTCCAAAAGGACGCTTATCAGTTATCCAATTCAATTCCAGCTCTCTCAATTCCCAATTCCCAATTCCCAATTCCCATTCTGAATTCTGCCTATCAGAATTGCGAATCATCTGCGTCTTCTCCCCGTTCTGTGACGATGGAGAGCCGTGATTATTCCCCCGTTGATGTCACCGGAGAGCACCCAAGCGAGGACGCGTCGGAAACCCTCTTCCAGAGCCGGCGCTGCTGTTTCTGCTTCTCCTGGAGCGCGGGATCGTCTGCGCCGTCGCTGAACTGGTGGCAGAGCATCCGTCCCGGGGGCGAGAGCGCTGGCGGCGATGGCTCCCTGTGGACCAGGGGGTTCGGCGCGCTTATGAAGCTTCGCGAGTGGTCGGAGATCGTCGCCGGGCCGCGGTGGAAGACGTTCATCAGGCGGTTCAACAGGAACGGCGTCAGGAGGAGCAGCAGCCAGAATTGCCGGTACGACCCCTTGAGTTACGCCTTGAACTTCGACGAGGGGCCGGGGCAGAACGGGGATTTCGAAGGCGAGGAGGATTACCGCCTGCGCAACTTCTCCGTCCGGTACGCTTCCGTTCCGGCGGCAGCGTCCGCGAAGGGGTCCATGGATTTGGGCCGGGATGGGCCCAGCTTCGTCTAACGTGCGTTGTTTGGTGCGTTCGGCCAGCTCATTTTATCATGATAATCTGTTTTTTGTATATTTTTGTTTGTTTTAATATTTTTGGTGGTAGAAAGAATAGATACTCAGCGTTTGGATTATATTTAATTTTGAACTTTCGGTTTCGTGCAAAATAGATATAGAGGAAAAAAATGAGAGCAAAGTTTGATGGAGTTTTTGTGTATACTATAATATTGTTGTGTTTTCGTACTGGGACGAAATTAAATTGATGTGGATATTAGAGTTTGTTATTTTTGGATATGGAACATGTCAGCTTTTTCTTGGATGGTCTTTGTTTTGTCTCAAGTTGAATTCTCCAGATTTTAACTTGATTATGAAGTAGAGTAGAAGATGATGCAGAGCTGTCATGAAGAGGATATTCTTTTTGACACGGTTATGCTTTCACTGTGATAGATATTAGATGGTCACCATATTACAAAATGATTGAAGATGGAACAGTGTTACTGTATAAGGCTATGTTTGCCAGAGGTTATCAGTAGATCAATTCAGTTCAATTCAATAAAAATGTTATTTTATAAAATTTAGCTAATTCAGGTCTTTTTACAATACATTAATTTTCAGTTCAATCCAATTCAATTCAATTCAGTTCAGTTCAGTGCAATGCAGCAAAATATAAGCTCAGATATAATCTCTGACAAACAGGGACAAACAGGGCCTAAGACTTATAAAAATGCAGGATATTCAAATATGTAACAGGGTCCTGATTGCTAGAGATTATTTCTTAATGTATTGAACTGAACTGAAAGCTTATTTCTTAATGTACTGAACTGAACTAAACTGAAGTAAAAAGTAATGTATTGAAAAATGGAATCAGCATGACTGAATTGACCTGAATTTCATCAAATTTAATTTTCACTGAACTGAACTAAACTAAATTAAACTGATCTACAGATAAGGTCTGACAAACAGGGCCTAAAACCACAAACTTTTCCCTAATTCATAATTTACCCAAGCATCATCCACCTTCTGCAAATTCCCCCTCCCGATTCCCTACAACACCCCTGCCAGATGGTGATTCGCTGCTTGTAACACGCTTAGCGCCACTCGTTCGACTAATTGAGCCATCATGTCTTCCTCGTCGTAAATGTCTTCCAACGATCGGTTTTTACCGTTGCATTGTTTTGGAGTTATCCAAGGAACAAACGCGGCTCAAGTATCAAGGGATGTAGCAGAAGCGATCGCGAACGAGAGTTTTTGCGAATCGAACTTTCAAAAAACCATATAGCTTTCGTCTAGGTGTCAACCAAAATTCTTGATATATTCCACAGATTGTAAGATGATTCTGCATCTTTTTGATCCAGCCTACATCGCTATCAAAAACTATCAACTTTAAGGATGTGTATTGAAATCAACAATGTTATATAGTAAACTATCGAAAATTTTATTTAGATATGTATTGATGATTGATAATGGATTTTTATTTTATGTTTTAGAAAATTTCCTACATCGAATATAAAATATAGATAAAATAGTTACACCATTTAAGACTCATGGAGCCATCAGACCAGTCAAATTTGGGTTCAGATTTCATTTTTTTGACTGAGCGAGTAGAGTCTACTTTTTAAATGATCGTGTCTGGTCTGCGGACCCAGAAATTAAAGTTGAAGGTGACCTTAATAGAATAAAAGTAAAATAATAGGATGTAAAATGCAATTTTTAATTTTTAAAGTTGAGGGTGACCCAAAATTATAGCACTAAATTTTAATAATTTAAAAATTACAATGGTATAAAATACAATTTTTAATTTTTTGGGGCCACCCCTAGGTCCGCCTCTGCGGGTCCGGATCTTCTGTGGCTCAAGTCGTTTTTGCATTTCACTTCAATGCATCTTTCTATGCAGTGGCGGAACATCGGGGGGGCTAGGGAGGCCTAGATCACCCCATAAATTTTAAAAAGTACAAAATCTACCCTTAAGTTTTTTAGAAAATATATTTTGTACCTATAAATTTTTTATATATTTTATTATGGCCCCTCCAAATTTCAATTTCTGGGTCCGCCATTATTTCTATGATACTCAATCGACTAATCATGTATCAGCCAATTTGTTGTTTCACAAGACATCGAATTATATTGAGGTGGACTATTATTTTGTTTGAGATCTTTCTCAATTAAGTGATAGTGCTACTTTTCGCATTCACACTTTAGATCAACCCATCAACCGTCTAACACTAAGGCATGCATTTGGCATACTCATCAACTTCAATCTTTACTTCACAAACATTGTGGATCTTCATGCACTAATTTATGTTTCTTTGTATTGGCATATGAAAGGTTGTACCTAACATATCAATATGTCATAGACATGTTATTATATGTTTATTGTATGCTCACATATATAAAATATAAATAAACATAATAATTTATTTATTTACAATTAGTTACAACTTACAAACCATCATTGCAATTAATAGTTACGATCTCTTCATCACAATTTAAAATCTAAATACATTGTTATATATTTTGACCATCCTATATATTAAAAGTCTTGCCGGTTTTTCAAAATCTCTGAATCCAAGAAAATAAAAACTAATGATTGTCCCCGTTGACTATATACCAAAACATTCAATTATCATCATCATCATTCATAGAAGAAATATATGTAAAATATCCGCCAAAACCGCAACTGGAAATCATTCAAAACTTTACCTAAAAATGCAAATTCCATTGCACCTCTGAAATGCATATGCACCAATCTGACTCCCAGAAGTTGAGTCCCTTTGAACATGATTATAAGTAGCACACCCCATCATCAATATCATCAGTCACAGTGCTTCTTACACATCACCAAGATGCCTAAGCAGTCGAGAAAATCGAAATCTACGGCATCGGGTCCCGTGCCCTACAATCTGAGATCACTGCCGAGAAGAGTTAAAAGAGGCAGCAGAAAGGGAGAATTTGATGATATCAAATGCCCCATATGCCTTGATCCTCCACACAAGGCCATCCTTCTGATATGCTCGTCCCACGGAATGGGCTGCCGGTCTTACGTGTGTGACACGACCTACAACCTCTCCAACTGCTTCGACCAGATGTGTTATTCTCAGTCTGTGAAACGACCGGCGAAGAGGGCTTCCGATGGCACGAGGCCGACGAGATTTGAGTTCCCGGCAGACGGGAAAAGACTTTCCTGCCCACTCTGCAGGGGTGAAGTCACTGGCTGGGTCGTGGACGAGCGTGCTCGCATGTCCATGGATGCTGTCGTTCGGACATGCACACTGGATTCCTGCAACATTCAAGGGGACTACATTGATTTGAAGGATCATGCGAGGGTCTTACATAACCCTAACGATTACTGGGAAGTAGATGATGATGATTCTGAAGATGATTATTAATTTATACGCCCTTATTTTTATTAATTCAATCTCAAACTCTTATATGTTGGAGTGTGCTGAGATTGTTGTTTTGGTCAAAAAATGATTTGTCAAAATTTTCATTCGGATGGTTTGTTGACAATTCCCTTGTTTAAAAATTCTTAATATGCTAATTAATTACTTGGTACTAGGTGAAATCTTTGAAATATCCTGATATAAAAAAATTCCAACATTGGTTAGATGAGCGAGTTCTATGATTCTCACCCTCATATGAAATAATTGTAGTAAAAGATTGCAATTTCACCCAAACTAAATTGAAATTCGGTTCATCAGATATTGAACGTGTGATATTGATACGAATATGAATATGGTATCAAATATCATAAAATAATTAATTAATTTTTTTTCTTACCAAACTTTAGAGTTTTTCCTAAAATGGTGTTTTAATCTTACTAAGATTATATTTATTTTCCTTATAGTTGTAAGAGTTGATTATTATTTTCTTAGATTATTGGTAGGATTAGGAATTTTATTAGGGTTATAAATATTGCTCTTCTCATTGTAATAGACAGACTTTGAGACTTTAAAATTACAGATTAACATCCATACGGACGCACCGAATTAAGCCAAAATCCATAGACCAATCAAACTCTTCCACCTAAGATTTTATTGCAGTAATTTAATTATAATTTTTAACTTTTTTTCCCTTTTCTCACGCGCTCCCTTTCTTCTCGCATATTCATATATTCTAAGAAGGATTTTTTCAGTTTTCCATTATCTCCTAATCTCAGCAACAAGAATCAATTCCCAGAATCCCATATGCAGAAGTAGAATCCCATATGCAGAAGTAGAATCTAAACTGACCAAATGAGCAGAAAAGAGTTTATCGAATCCAAACTGACCGAATGTGCAAAACCCAGTCTTGGATAAACTAAAGAAATATTCTATCAACACTAAAATGGCGATAATCCAAAAGATAATTCACTTGTATTACAGAGATAAATCCAAAAGATAAAGGTGATAAAATTGAAAAGAAAAATACATGGAACCTCTATAAATTAATATTAATGTTGGGACTGAAATATTTTATTAATTTATCGAGATATTATTATATCGATAAATTAATAATTTATTAATTTAAAGAGGTTTTACAAATGACCTTTAAATTTCCAAGTCCAGTATACTACAATAGTTACAATGTAATAGAGATTAAATATAATTAAAAAATAAGTTTAAAAGCACATTATGAATGTACAATCACAAATTAAATGAGTTTATCAAGTTCATTGTTTTTGAATTAGTAAAAAAGTTAGTTCAAGGTATCAAAAAGTTGGTCCATGGTTCAAGTGCACCACATTAAATATGGTTAAAAATTGTTCACTATAAAATGTCCATAAATTTGAAGTTCAACAAAAAACAAATTACTATAGATTTATTTTTGTAGTAGACAATCTTATAATTTTGAAGTATATATGGAATTTATTTGTAGTAATTATTAATTTAAAGTTTTATTGGGACCAACATATATACATTGGGATTTCAAAAATATTATTATCTTATTATTTAATCGAGTGAGGTCCGATTTAATACTGGTCCCAAGTTGGGACCGGATAAATTATAAATTTTATCGAGATTATTAATTTATCGAGCATTAATTTATAGAGGTTTCACCGTAAGAGAATAAGAACGGAGATGGAAGATGGTTTTCTTTCAGAAGGGGGGTTTGGCGGTTTGGGGGCGTGAAAAAGGGAAGAAGAAGCTAATTAAGGAGACATTTTGTTTATTAAATAGAGATTAATTGTCTTATGTGGCAGAGTTTGATTGGTCTCTGAATTTTGGATATATACAGTGCGTCCGGATGGATGTTAATCTGTTAAAATTAAGATTAATACAAGAGATTTCGTGATTCGGGAATTTCGACTTTGAGCTGTGTGTTCAATTTTAAAACTCGGTTGCAGTTAGGGGTGATAACGAGTCGATCCGATCACGATCATCACTATGTTCATGATCGACTCATTTAAATTTTGAGGTGATCACGATCAAAGCGATCAAAATAATTCATGATCATGATCGGATCGTTTAAAAATTATAATGATCGCGATCATTCATGATCATGATCGGATCGTTTAAAAATTATAATGATCGCGATCGACTCGTTTAGATAATCGATCAAATGATCAATGATCGATAACGATCAGCTCGATCAAATGATCAATGATCGATCATGATCAGTTTAAAAGTTTTTTTAAAAAAAGTCAAAAACTAACAAATTACTAGAAAATCATTCATTTAGATGTATATAATTATATTATATTATATTATACTTATCGATCGATTATCTTATCGATCGATATCGATCACCTTATCGATCTGTTCGCGATCATGACCGAGTTTTAATGTCTATGATCGTTGATCATTCATTTATTAAACGATCTTAAAATTTTGATCATGATCGGCTCATTTATTAAATGAACGATCTCGATCTGATCTTTAACCGATTTGATCTCTATCTTTTAAACCAACGCTCGTGATCGTGCTCACCCCTAGTTGCAGTCGCCCAAGGACGGTGGTTCTTGGTTCTCCAGGTAATTATTTGACGGTTGTTAGGTTATTATCATATCCTATGTAATTATTTGACGATTGTTGAATAATTATCATATCAAGTTCGTGTTTATTTTGCAAGTCTGTGTTCCTAAGTGATTTACGTGGAAAATTCACATCAATTTGGTATCAAGAGCCCAGTTTTCATGAATTCTTATTCGTGAACGATCATGGAAAAGAGTAGAGATCTGCAAAAATGTCTAGATGCGTTGGAGAAAGACTTGGTTAAGATTATAGAGCATTTAAAGACAAGTTCTAAGTACCGGCATGCATGCGTAAAGTGATCATAATGGTTGTTTTGATTTCAATGGTAAGATTCATTAGCCTAATCGTACTGTAAAGAATGATGACCATGGATTGCAGTAGGATGTACCAAAATACGTAAACAGGGATGATCAAGAAAGTTTGGTAGTTCAAAGGGATTCGCCTACTATACAGGTAGCACATGAAGTAGAACATCAAGAACAACTATTTCACGGTCGTTGTTTGATTGAAGGAAAATTGTGCAAACTGGTAACAGATGGTGGAAGTTGTTTAAATTTGGTCTCTAGCACAGTTATAGAGAAGTTGAACCTACCTATTCAAAACCATCCAAAACACTACAGACTTCGTTGGCTAAGCGATGACGATGAAATAAAAGTTACTCGACAATCTTTCATCCAATTAAAAATGGGTGGATATGAGGATGAGATTTTGTGTGATGTTGTACCTATGGAGTGTCATGTTTTGTTGGGATGTCCATGACAGATTACTCATGAAGTTCTACACTATGAGAGGTCTAATGAATACGTGTTTACTAAAAGGAATAAAACATTTAAGCTGATTCCTTTATCACATCCCGAAGTAACTATCACAAAAATACAATGCTCAAAAACAATATTTATTAGTCAGTGAGGAAGCAGTTGGCAAAGAGCTTGATAGTGTAAATACTGTTTATGTTTCTAATATTAACACAGTTGGAAATCCAGAAGGGGAAAGTGAGCTTGGTTTTATGGTGAAATCGTCGTTGGAGGAGTATAATGACGTGTTTTCCAAAAAATTGTCTGCACCTTTGCAGGACCAATTTCCTAATGATGTTGATGATGTTGTTTATGTTAGCAATGACAATCAAAGAAGTTCTCCGATAATTGATGATATGGATTGCGATGAACAACGACAAGTACTTGACCTTGATACTAGTCATGAATCATGATGATGCTATTGATAATGATGATGATGGAAATATCGATGATGTTGAGATCTACCTTGACCTTTCAGTCTTTAATGTTCATGATGATAGTATTAAAGAAGAGCATCTTGAAGAAAGTCGTGAAGTATCAATATTTGATATTGGTGCAGAGAATGAAGTTAGAGAGAGCTCCAGCTGTTCATTTTCAATATGAAGGTGCTGAGAAAGATATTGTTCCTTTAAGAGATAAAGATGAACCTCAGAATATGCATATTCTCTTTGATAAAGGATCATTAAGAGGCAGAATCCGAGGCATAATTCATTCAAATCCAGGAAGAACAATACAAACTGGAATCGGTAGAAACAAGTACGTGGCATTTTCAATCTATGGAAGTCATTTACTTATACTGCTTGGAGATGGAGAATTTCAAGAATTGAGGACAATTCTTTCCAAAGAAGGGGAGTATGATACGAATATGGTATCAAATATCATAAAATAATTAGTTGGATTTTTTTCTTACCAAGCTTTAGAGTTTTTCCTAAAATGGTGTTTTAATTTAGTAAGATTATATTTATTTTCCTTATAGTTGTAGGAGTTGATTATTATTTTCTTAGATTATTGGTAGGATTAGGAATTTTATTAGGGTTATAAATATTGCTCTTATCATTGTAATAAACAAACTTTGAGACTTTAAGATTAAGATTAAGATTAATATAAGAGATTTCGTGATTCAGGAATTTCGACTTTGAGCTGTGTTCAATTTTAAGACTCGGTTGCAGTCGCCCCAGGGACGGTGGCTCTTGGTTCTCCAGGTAATTATTTGACGGTTGTTAGGTAATTATCATATCCTATCAAGTTCGTGTTTATTTTGAGCCGTGTGTTCAATTTTAAGACTCGGTTGCAGTCGCCCCAGGGACGGTGATTCTTGGTTCTCCAGGTAATTATTTGACGATTGTTAAATAATTATCATATCAAGTTCGTGTTTATTTTGCAAGTCTGTGTTCCTAAGTGATTTACGCGGAAAATTCACATCTGATATGGATATGTGAATCATCTAAATCATTAATTCAATCTCAAACTCTTAGGAGTGTGTTGAGATTGATGAACTTCTTGTTTTAGTAAAAAAAAATGATTTATTAAAACTTCATCATTTTTCGGACAATTGTCTGTTGTTAATTCCCTATATGTTGCTTGTATAAGAATTCATAATATGCTAATTACTTGGTATTAGAAGGTAAAATCTGTGAAATATCCTGATAAGAAAACTCTCTATGATCAAAATATTCGAATAGCATAAATTCGTTAGATGAGTGACCGAGTTCTGTGTTTGTCACCCTTAAAAAATAAAGCAATTTTTATATGCAAGTCCATTTTTCTCCTGCAGGTCCACATTTTACCATAATGTCTCCTAATAGAGCCCTATGATTTTACCCCCATTTTTTTGCCATAACAATATTAGGAGTATTATAGTAAAAATATGAAGGTGCAAAAGAAAAATGGACCCTGCATGCAGCAACCAAAAAATAATCATAGCAAATATTGCAATTTCACCCAAACTAGATTGAAATTCGTTTAATCATATATGCATCGATATCGATAATTCCGTTCATCAGATCATGAACGCGTGTGATATGGATCCACGAATAATTCGAATCACTATCTTTACTGAAAGGTTACTATCTTTATTTTTTATTTTTATCATCGGGTGAACTACCGATGCATTCTTTCATCCTTTTAGGACGGCGGATTGATTAGATACGTATATTTTGTGGATGATGATGATTTTAGTAGAACCAATAGTTTTGGAACCTTATTTTGATAACGCGAAAATAACAGTTAACATTTGAAGCTAATGATGAATTAGTGATGATAATACCATTATGGCAAGTTAACAACACTAAAATTAGAAATGAGAAAAGAAACTGAGAGCACAATTGATTCATGGTGATCAACAAAATTGAGTACAGGCTTAAGCGCGGATCCCCTCCCCTTCTCTCCGTGAACAGTACATTTTCTCTCCCAAAGCCCCCTTTTTACAGATCAAGTCGGGGAGGTGACCGCCGGCGCCCCTCGCCATGCTGGTCACCTCCCCACCCCATTTATTTTTCTGTTTTACGTAGCTATACCACCTCTTCGTCGGATCGGAGAACGGTAGCGATCCTAAGGCATGCGCCGCCAAGAGTCTCGATCTGACTCCCCGGAACTCGACCCACCTGATCTGAAGGCACGACACCGCGCTCAGTCACATCTCCGACAACATGGCAGCCAGTTACAGCCTGTATCTATTTTTTTGCAGGCCGCCAGCTCCAGATCTACAGATCGGAGAATGATCGGATCGATCGCGCAGCGACCCAACAGCTCGGATCCCGCTGGGCTCATCCACAGCTTAGGCCCTGGCGGTTCCCCCCGTTGGCTCCCCTGCTTTGTGCTTGCCGAGCTGGCCGGTGGCGCGTGAGGCTGCCAGGATTGCGTCCCGTCGGAAGTTGCCGACATCCCCGGGTTGGGTCTTTGGACCGGTTTGGGCCGGTTCTCCAAGTCGGTCTGGGCCGGTACGGGTCGGGTCACATGGTCTCTTTGGTTCTGGACCATCTAGAGGATGATGTGGTTTTTCTTACTTTTATTTTAGTTAGTATAGATTTTTATCAATAAGGTCATGGAATTTTTGAACAAATTATTATCTGCCAACCTTAGTTTACCGTCGGGTCTTTCGTTTAAACTTTGGTTGGGTTCAACTCCTGTTTCTGTATGGTTGGTGAGGAGAAATCCAAGTCAAAGTAGTAATCTACATACTATTGGCGATACCATTTATCCAATACAGACTGGACTTGTAGACCGTGGAAGTTAGCCTAGGCAGCTTTTCTCGTGTTACTTATTTAGCCTAGATAATAATTTATGCACTTGTTACTTATTTAGCAAACCCTAAAAATTTACTATCAAGAAATCCCTTTTACTGTGGGATGACCGCAATGTGATTGATGGGTTTGTGACGGTGGTT
The DNA here is from genome assembly GCA_963678965.1 of Cruciata laevipes. Taxonomy (NCBI): domain Eukaryota; kingdom Viridiplantae; phylum Streptophyta; class Magnoliopsida; order Gentianales; family Rubiaceae; genus Cruciata; species Cruciata laevipes. The sequence continues at coordinate 22,365,813 of OY787637.1, forward strand.
TCTAAGATGATAGTATAGTCACAATCAGGAAATCCTCTTTTACCCAGTGATGACCGCAACGTGACGAAATATCTTAGCATCGTTCAAATTTCCTATACTGTGTGGAATTTGTTGGCTAGTTAGACTCGAACTAGCTGGAATTTGACACTAGTATTAGACCTTATTTAGGGGATATGATTTGGATTTGGTCTTTTTGCAGAGTTACTCTGACAGACTTGGGAGTATTCTTGCCCATTTGTTTGTTATATCTCTCTTAAACTGTCTAAACGGCGAGAGAGTAAACCCCATGGGCTTCTGGTCTATCTAGACTAGTAGATTTCGATTATTTAGTTGTAGAATTCGAGTTAAGGTACTACGCTTGTCAGGTAACTTTAGTACACTTAGAGTATTAGACTATAGTACTTTATGATGTATCCCATTTTTCTTTTTTCTTTTTAAACTTTTACCGTGCGCTTTTGATGTAACCCTTCGGGCAACAGCCTACGGGCAAGTTTACAGGTTCGGGGTGCCTAATAAATTCCCCCACTATGTGTGGTTCAAATTAAAAAAAAAATCATGGTGATCAAAACACATTAAGTAAGACAATTGAATGGATAATTGTTTAAAAAGGTTATTGATATAATGTTTTTCACTACCATGTTTCTGTTTTTTTTTTTTAAACAATCATATTCATAATGTTTGAAATGCCGGCCCACACTAGTGCAAAACAGGTAAAAGAAGGTACATTTTTAAGGCGGTTCCTCATTGCAGGAAGGAACCGCCTTAAATTGAAGCAGTTTTCGAACTCGAAAAGGTATTTCGGACGGTTTAATTCAGCTGGGGCGGAGGCGAACATTCTACGGCGGTTGTTCTTTGTATTTACGGCGGTTATCTTAGAACCGCCGTAAATAATACCAACTTTCGATATCGAAAAACATAATAATATACAACCGATATCGCTAATATTTATATATTGTTTTCGATATCGCCTGCATGTTAGGGTTTCAAGACACCAATTATGTTGCGATATCGCCGTTAATATACAATTAGTCGCGATATCGAACAAGAAGTTTGATGCTGCAATGAAACTATAATCGATATCGAGAAATGTGTTGCCTTTAAGTTTGATATCGAAAACATAGTCGGTTAGATCCCTGTGACACCCGACGATCTCTAGTTCGATATCATATAGATATAGACATAGATTTGCGATATCGAATTATGTTTTGCGTTGTCTTTTCGAATTCGATAAAATGTTCTGGTCAGTTTTTTATAAAAGTTATACCACTTTTTTGATCTTAAATTTTCACCCCAATTTGGCATTGTTGTATTAAAATTGACTATCAAATCATATCAACACCAATATGTAACAAAAACACTCCATTAAGAATTCAATGTAACCAAACCAAATTGAAATGAATTGTATTTGCTTGAATTCATATTCATTGTATTTGCTTCAAGTTATAGTATTTGTTGGTTTGCTTGAATTCAGATTCGTTGGATTTAGGAAAGCATCATGGAGAAATCGAAAAGTCAATACATCGAGGAGCACAAAATTCATTCATGTGAAGTTAATGTGTTGAAAACCTTTCATTTTCCCAACATTAATTGAATTGTGTGTATCTAGGTCCTCTTCAACTCTATTTAAAGGGCCAAGATGAAGACCAAAGTCATTCACATCCTTTCTTGTATACAAATTTAGTTTTTCAGATTTCAAATGGCTAACAATGGAGGTCTTTCAGTACAGGCGCAACAACGAAGAGCTACTATGGAACAGGAGGTTGTCACCATGAGAATAAAGATGATGGGAGGTAATAAAAATTCGAATTCCTCATTTTATTATTTCTGTGACAGTAGAGAAGAAACTCTTTCTAATTTCTAGATTTCCTTGTAGAGTGGGAGGAGCGTAAAGCAAGAATGCGCCGGCAGATTGAGAATCAAAGGGATGACTTTGAGTTAGAACTACGAAAGTATGGCTGGGCAACTTTTTATCATTTAGATGGAAAGTGCCCAGTAATCCTTCTTACAAAGACTATGTTTGCTGACCGTGTTCTCCGTTGTGAAGTAAGAATTTTGTTTTTTTGTTTGATTCGTTTATATATATTTTCTTTTATCATTTAAGGTCTGGTCCAAAATTAACGCAATTTTTGTTTAATTGTGCAGAAAAAAATCAAGAAGATGGAACGTGCTGTTGAGAGAGGGATTAAAAGGGCTGAGAAGGAGATCCGAGAGGATCTTAAATGGTTTGAAAAACAGGTGGCTGAGTATGGTGAGCAGTGTGTTAATCGAACACTAATCCATCGTCCCTTGCATTTCAACTGTGGCAACTTCTTGATGTGCGACATCTCCGACGAAGAATATGATCCTAATGTTTAAGTTTATACATTTATTTAACTCTTAACAATATTTATACCGTCATGTCAAGGGCGGTTTTTTTTCCCCTTTCGTTTTTAATGTTTATGACATTTGTTACAGCCATGTCAAGGGCGATTTATATTTAATATATTAAACTTTTGTTCTTCGTTTTTTATCTGAACCATTGATCCTTTTGGCAACTCAATCTCACCCGTTAATATTCAATCATATCATTTATAACCAATATTTTACTTCTTATCCATAACCTGCAGATCCACTCCAACTTCGATCTTTTCCACATCCGCCCGCCGACCACCTCTAATGTCAACGACGCCCTGCTCAGCTCCGGCCTCTTCGGCCCGGACTCAACCACAAGTTTAAAACCGAGACCAAGATGCTTGAAGCTCATGTGTTCCCTCAATCAGCGCGGTCAGCTTGGTCAGCGGCGTCGGGGTTAACCTCAATCACGGCTCGCAGCTTCGGGTTCAGGATCGCGATTCGGTGCAGGTAGAAATCCACGAGCCGCCGAGCCGTGAGCTTTTCTTCGGCGATCGCGCGGTGGATCTGGTGGATGGTGGCTTCTTCGGCGAATGCGCGATGAACGCGCCGGTCGCATCTGCCTAATTCGGGTGGAACATGGACGCGCCAGGTACAACATAGATGTGATGTGATGTTCTTAGGCAATGTTTTTTCTAAAATTGTTTCTTGCTAAATTGAACTGATTCAAGCATGTCCTGAATTTTTTAGAAATATTCTTTTATTGAACTGATACTGATAAGCTTAGGAGGTAATGGCCTTAGTCTGCAATCAATGATTATTAAGTAGATATTTCCCACTTTTAATGTCTTCCAGCTCGTGTGTGTTTAGCTTTGTTTATTGCTTCTGTAGATTTGGCTAAGAAATATGATATGTGTAGCTTTGTCAAGTTTGATTGAAATGTAAACTAGTTAACAGTGGACTAGTAGCCTAAGTCAAGAAACATTTAGCAGTTAACCAATAGGGTGTAAATTTCTTGTATTATTCACAAGACTCGGCTGATTTACTCATACTGACCAAAAGCAATGATGTATTTTTATAATTTGCAAATTTGTAAAAGAAATCTTTTAAGTTGTTCATAAGTTGTTCACCTGCAAGTACTCTTAGCGATTAAGGCTCGCCTAATGGCAGAGGAGGTGAGACATCAGTGGTAGAAATGTGGTCAGCCACGTGAGTAAATATTGTTGGTTTTTTGGCTTTTTATATTGCACGCAAGGTTCTTGCTTAATGATGATATTCTAATTCTTCTCTGTTCAGACTTGTGCTCATTGTGCATTTTACTTCTACTTAGGAAATTGACTGAAGTCAGGGTTAAGTTTACCAGATTTGCATATCAATTTGCCGTCAAATAGTACTATGGCCAAACTAGTCTGGTCAAGGAATCCCAGAAGCCATCACTCAAAGCCGATGAGCTCAGTTTGAGGAAGCTGAAGAAGGAGATTAAGGCTAAGCTAGCTGAAGAGGTATACACTATATAACTGTCTTCATTCTTCATAAACCATAGCTAGAATGATCTGTTTTCTAACATTTTTCGGGTTTAATTCGTGCAGGCGGGTGCTAGAGAAAAGGAATCTATTGATATTGATGTATTTTAGTATGATACAACTATAATGTATAAAGCTAATGCGATTGGTTTATATTAATTTCGAGTTCTGCATTAAATGTTTTCACCCACTCGTGATAGTGCTTACGAACTCGTAGGCACTATCGCGAGTGGGTTTTTTTTGGATGATCCGTATCCTTTTTCGAATGCGAAAGACCATTCTGCTGGGTTACAAGGTTTTTCGAATGAGAAAGACCATTCTGCTGGGTTACAAGGTTTTTTCGAATGAGAAAAATATTTCTGCTGGGTTAAAAAAAAGTTACGAATTCGTAAGATTTTGACGTTTAAGGCGGTTATAGTATATGACACTTTCGAATTCGTAACATTAAATGTGTAGTTTTCGATATCGAAAGATGTCAAAATTTTAAGGCGGTTAATTGGAAATTTTAAGGCACAGCCGGAGAAGGTGGTTCCTTTGTGCCTTCTCTGGTACGTTGGAACCGCCTTAAATCCCCTGCTTTGCACTAGTGCCAACAACGATTAAGATAGGTTGAATCAACATCTAATCAAGGCATCCTATCAAAGATAATCAAACGAGATGCTAATTAATTGTCCTATTACAAAGTAGATCCAAAAAATATTATAATATTGCCCTCAAAAATATTATACCTAGTGGTCGGTGAAAGTCTCGAACCATTTAACAAGGGATCCGCATCAAGCAGAATAATCCACCAAGTTAACCAGATATCTACAACATCACGAACACATTGACATGTGTTGCTCAAGCATAAACACTTTAATTCCAACTGTAAACACTTTGATCCAAACGTATATGCTTCGAATACACGGAACCAAGTATCCAAATATTCTGATCCGGAAAAATAACTGGATTCATAAAACTACTATATTTTTGTTGAGTGATATGTTGAATTTTTTTTGATTTGTTATATTTGAAAAGGAACAAGTTAGGAATATTTTGTAATAATTTAGGAACAACTTGGGAACATTTTTGAAAAATGAGAACTTAACATATAATTTCAAGATGGTAAACTGTCACAGTTATTTTACTCGGAGTTTCATGCTTTAATATACGAGAGAGTCTTTGTTGAGACCTGTCATTGTGGAGACCAAGGACCAAGTGAATGAGCATTTACTGTTTTTGCTTGATCTTTTAGTCAGTTTGATTAATCTTTCAGTCTGTTCCCTTGAGCATTCATGTTTTGCCTTAATCTTTCAGTTAATTTGATCTTTCATTCAATTTTCTTGATCTTTTAGTCAATTTCCTTGATCATTCATAATTCTTGGTATATTATTTTTATATAGTACAAATTCATATCGAAGTTCAGTGTCGAGTCAGTCCATATGAGCCGATTGACCTTCGGTGACAACAACAACTAAAATATAACAGCGATGGCGGAGTTGAAGCTCACCAACGGCAACTTCAACCAATAATGGTCCCTTATAGTGCTTGGTCTATGTAGAGACATGTGTCAAATGAGAATTTGTATCAGTGTATAGTTCTTCCGAAGGTGTTCATCATTAAAAAAAGCTTATACTTTTTAGCTTGATGGTTGAGCTTAGAGCAAGCCATGTTGATGAAATATGAAGATTTTACACAATTTTGAGTTTAAATACATATTCTGTATTTGTCCTATTTTCAAGAGTTTATATATTGATAGAAGGAGATAGGAATCTCTAATATTTTTCCACTAAACTTTCATCAGATTAATATATTTCCATTAATTACTAGATCACAATTGTAAATGAATCGGTAAACCTTATTTTTTGTCAGAGTATTGGGTGAGACATGTCCTTGTGGAGACCAAGGGACAAGGGATTGAACATTTACTATTTTTGCTTGATCTTTTAGTCCGTTTGATTGATCTTCCAGTTAGTTCCCTTGAGCATTCTTGTTTTGCTTTGATCTTTCAGTTCATTTGATCTTTCATTCAATTTTTTTTATCTTTCACTCTTTCAGTCAATTTCCTTGATAATTAATAATTATTGGTATATTACTGTTATTACGTACAAATTTATACCGAAGCTCAGTCTCGAGTCAGTCCATGTGAGTCGGTTGAGCTCTACCGACACCAACATCCTAAAATCTAACAGCGACGACGGGGTCGAAGTTCGACAATGACAATTTCAACCGATAACGGTCCTTTAGAGTTTTGGTATCTGTATAGAGAGATTTCAAATGAAAATTTGTACTTAAGCAAAATAGCTCGTTCTACACAAAGTTCAATTACAAAATTACTTTATTAATATGTACTCCAGTAAAAATAATTCAAAATATTTAAATTTAGCCCTCATTATATCGTTGAGCTTTATAGTTCAACTCTAAATACCTCCTTTTTTTTTGCTGCTCCGGTAACCCTTGAACATTCGAATTTTTTCTTAATACATCAATCAAATTCTTGAACAAGTTGGAAAAAAAAAGGTGTACTAGACACGTTCTTGGGTTTCATTACAGCTTAACTCCCACAAAAGCTTTTGAGGATAAAAACGTGCATTTTTAACGTTAAAGGATCAAGAATTGTTATCTAAATTAATTCGATGATCAAATATTTTATGTTACTCTAAATTTTAACATAAATGCCACGATTATAATATAAGTTAAATGTTTGCGCTTTATACCTTTACTTCATGACCACCCGAACAACCTCCATGATCAAGAGAAATGTAATGATCAATTAAAGGCACCTAAACAACCCTAGTTTTATTAAACAATACCGACTTTGTAGCTACGATTACTGCTCTCATTTTTATAATTTGCAAAAAATTATTAGACACCATGATGATATATTTATCATAAAAATAATAAATAAGAGATAGTTTAAACTTATATTAAAGTATAAAATTGTGGGCGAAAATACGTATGGATTCAAACTATTTAAACCCTGCTTGCCTAGAACTTTTTCATTTCAGTTTAATTCAGTTTAGAGATATGTAATTTGATGTAATTTATGTTAAATTTAGTCATGTTAATTCTTTTTATTAATACATTAATTTGTAATTCAGAATTAAGTTCGAACATTTTTCTTTTGAGTAATTCTTCTATGAGGCAGTGTCCAACAAGGCCCATAGAATAAGATTATATATAGAAACATCTATTACCCTAAAATTTATGGGTTAATTTGCAAATATCTTATTTTAAGTACATATATTATTAAGAGAGAATTTTATACAGGTCCCCCAACGTTTCCCAAAATACCAGTTTGACCCCTTATCGAATTTTGGTGTCAAACCGGCACCCTATCCTTACGTGTTTTCCAAAATCATTTTTCCATCCATTCTTGGAAGGGTATGACTGTCTTTTTGGCCCCCTAAATTTTTTAAAAAATATAAGTTTAATAACAAATTGAATACCTCAATTTGCTAAATAATGGAATTAATTAATTACCCTAATCAAAACAAAATTCTATCATTATTAAACTTATATTTTTCAAAAATTTAGGGGGCCAAAAAGACAGTTATACCCTTCAAAGAATGGATGAAAAAATGATTTAACAGCAAAGTTAGGGTTAGGGGGTCAAAATGAAGAAAAAATGTAAGTTTTGGGGGCCGTTTTGACACCAGAATTTGATGGGGGCCAAAGTGGTAGTTTGGAAAACGTTGGGGGGCTATATAAAATTCTCTCTATTATTAGTTTCTCATTCATTTTCCCCTTCTTGTCACCTCATCACCCTACATTACTGTCATCTCATACTACCTCGCTGTCACCTCATAAAACCTCGACATCAAGTCATCCTACCTCGACGCCACCTCATCATACCTCGACGTTTCATCATCATAACTCGATGACACCTCATCAAACATCGGTGCCACCTCAACCTCATCTCCCGTGACCCCATTTCCGACTACACAAACCCTAATTTCAAGTTACAAACATCATTTTTTTTACGACATAAACCTCATTTTCAACGACACAAGTCTCAACATCGACGACACAAACCTCAACGTCAATGACACAAACCTCATTTTTGACGACACAAACCTCAACATTGGCAACACATACCTCATATTTTATGACAAAAACTCAACGTCGACAACACAAACCTCATTTTCGATGACACAAACCTCAACGTTGACAACACATACCTCAAATTTCATATTTTACGACACAAATCTCAACTCAAACCTCAATGACATGTTACTGCCACATCAGCACCACATCACTGCCATGCCACAAACACACCATTCCACATCATCACACTCCTGACACGTCATCACCGTCGTGCCACTGCCGAAGTGTTGCCGAAATGACTGTCCTCTACTCAATTAGCCGCCTGAAAATCATAAAAATCAGCTTGCTCCGTCAGATTCCGCCTGCTCAATCGGATTCCCCCAATCGGCCGGAATACATCAGAAATCATCGTGATCTAGTCCTCTACTTTGTGACCCAGCCTTATCCTAGAATTCACCTTGAATCACAAAAATCTGCCACAGACCACCGTGCAACGCCGCCACCATTACGTTGCCGACCAATTTGGTGTGATGAAAACAACCGTCGTCCCCAATTTAGTGCCATCGTCGATCAATCTGACGTCTTACCGTCGTCGTTGTCATTGTCGATCAACCTGACGCCTTGCCGCCGTCGTTGTTATCGTCGAATCCACTGTGATCTGGTGCGATCCGTCGCGGCTCTGCAAATTTGATCGCTACAGATTCGGGAATTCGTCGGCACCACTGCGATCCGTGCTCGAGCGCCACCACCGAAAATCCGTCACGTGCTCGAACGTCTATTACCTACTTCTTCGATCGGAGTGGTTGCAGATCGTCTCTTCCATCAATCGTCGATCTCCGGCGGCGCTTAATGGAGTTGCAAAACGTGTGAGCTTGAAATTTGGGGGAAGAAGGAAAAAGTATCCAAAGTTTGCAGATTGGTCCCTTAATTTTGATTTTTTTTAAAAAAGTTCATGAAAATAGTGCTTAAGTATTTTTAGATCATGCCTCTTGGACATGGAAGTCATGGCGTCCGCCGAGACCCACCTAATGGACGACTAGTCGTCATGGCGGAAATTTTCCTTCGTCGCAATTGCTCGTTGTAACTTTTGGTGCCTATAAACAAAAACATCTAATAGACGTGTTTTCATGAACTGTGCAAAGTAAATTAAAATATTTGAGCTAAAAAGTGTAAAATTTAATCCAATTAAAAATATATTTAAATCTTATTAAATAGAAAGGCCAATTAATTATGGTTTAATTTCTTATATCTCAATATTATGAGCGAGTTTACTCTCATTTAGAGTTAAAATTAAAGGTTTTTTTTCTAAATTATAATATTAAGATGAATATTTCAGTATAACTTTTAAAAATATATCCTAAATATATGTATAATCTAATATATATACAAACACGCCTTGAACACCGCAACATAAACACCTTAACGTCTAATCGTCATGACACTCGGTAAGCATCGCGCCGTAAAAGTGCACAATGACTTCCTTAAAAATTGGTCTTTTGCTTTATTCTAACAAAAAAAGAAAATGAGAGTTGGCCCAGTTGGGTCATGATTTTTTTTATGCTTCCATAGCTGTTCACATAATTAATTACCTTTCAATTTGGGGTGGGACAATTTAAGAAATCCGTTAAATCGGTTAGTGACGGTTATAGTATTGCAAATGAATAATGATAAATGACTAATAATAATAATAATAATTCTTTTATTTTATTATATTACTAAAAGTCAATAATTACTAATAAAAATATTTTATATTCTTTTCATTTCAATAAAAAAATAACATTTTCAGCTAAAAATGATTAAAATGAAATAAAGAGACAAACGTTAGTTCAAATACTGTTTGTTAGAGTTTATTTTTTGCTGAACTTAATTGAACTGAACTGAAAATTAATGTATTGAAAAATTTCTTTTGCAAACTAATCCAAATTTCATCAAATTACATTTTCACTGAATTGAACTGAGTTAAATTGAATTGAACAAGTACTCCAGGTGACTAGTATATATTGATTTTTATTAGCTTTTGTAGAGTAATGATTTTTAGTAGATTTAATTCATATGCTCAACTTATTTAGAATATATTTCCAGTTTATACTTCTTTTATCTTCACTCCCAAATTTTCCGTTATAAATTTTTTTTGTTGAGAAATCTAAACTAACATTCTCTGTCGTGAAGATGTATTTTTCTTAGATTGTCATTCATTGATACACTATTTATTTAGGAAATGAAGATTTAGCTGTTGGAATTTAAGATTAGCATATAAAAATATTTCCAACTTTGCTAAAACATACACAATTCAGCATTTCAGCTACACTTTAATTAAGTTAACTCGCTTCCTATTCATGTTTTTTAATTGTTAATATTATTATGTAATACTATATGATTGAAGTTTTCAATATCCAATCATTCTTTGAATTTTGATAGAGTCAAACTACACAAATAATTATGCACTATAACAATAAAAAATTTTGACCGAACGTTAAATGGTAGAACCTTCCTTTTCAGCAACAAATAAAAAAAGATACATTTAAAACTGAATACTACTCTGTGCTGTCTCCCTCACAAATTATTTCGTCATAACCATTTATGGTGGGATGAGTATTGTAGAAGGAAGAAATTTTCCATAAATAACCAATTAAATATACATAATTACATAAGCACTGTAACGGATTCATAATTAGCAAGTTTGGCATTTTGTTTGTTGTATAATAAATAATAAATAATAATAATGACTTCGGAATGAAGTTTGGAGTAGGAATCATGTGACCTATGCACCTGCATTGCATTTCCTTCTCTCTCCCAACCACTCAACAACCCAAAGCTTCCATCACTTTAAATTCGATTTTCCTCCAACGTTGTCTAGTTTAGCTCCATATTGTTCCTTAAACTCCTCGAATTCTCTCCCTTTTTTAGGGAAAAAATGGCTGCAAATGCTTCAAAATTCATCAAGTGCGTGACTGTGGGCGATGGGGCTGTTGGCAAGACCTGTATGCTTATCTGCTACACCAGCAACAAATTCCCCACTGTGAGTACAACTTTATTGTTCTGTGAGTTAAAGAATTTCTGGGTTATTGATTTTATGAAGTGGGTTCTTGCTGAATTCTTGAATTTTATCCCTTTGTATAAGTGTATGTGTTGCTGCAGTTGTTTTCCCTGATGACAAATTTACTTGCTTTTTGGAAGGGCTAATGCTTGATTAGGTTCTTGTGCCAGTATACAGAAACTGAATTGTTTATATACGAAAGGGCTAGTTTTTAGATGCCGTGTTCTTATTTCTTGATGTGATTGGATAACTTGATGTAATTATCCTGATTGTTTGAAGTCTTTGGGTTGATTCAGGACTATATCCCTACTGTGTTTGATAACTTCAGCGCAAATGTGGTTGTCGAAAGCACCACTGTCAACTTGGGTCTTTGGGATACTGCTGGTGAGTTGTTCTTAGGCTGATTTCGGGCAGAAAATGTCACTTTATTTCAGGATGTTTCTGTTTTAGTTGGATTGTTTCCTTCTAATCGTACAATCGTTGTCTTGCTAGGGCAAGAGGATTATAATCGCTTGAGGCCCCTGAGCTATAGGGGTGCTGATGTCTTTGTCCTGGCATTTTCATTAGTTAGTCGTGCAAGCTATGAGAATGTACTCAAAAAGGTTAGATTGGTAAAAAAAATTCTCATTCCTGCACTAGTTGTCAGTGTTGGTTCTTAGCTTGATACCTTAAAGATGTTTTTTCTATCAGTGGATCCCTGAACTTCAACACTTTGCACCTGGAACTCCAGTTGTTTTGGTTGGCACAAAACTTGGTAAGATTATCTGGTTCATTTGCTTATTGCTTCCTGTCAAAATCCGAGAGTTACGTGATGCATTTATTATGATTTCACAGCCTTGCAAAACTAGTTGAATCTTCAAGACTTTTTAAATTTCCTTTCACTTAACAAAGTTCTGTTAGCTTTATGCTTATATTTATGACTCTTCTACTTGAAGTGTTGGAGAGGAGCAATTTACACGTTTGATTATGATTTCTTTTTAATTGCTGCACTCCATCTAACGTATGCATGCAAAACTTGTTTGAGAAATAATGAAGATTTAAATAAATATTATGTCAAGTAGAGTTCTTAAGATATGTTACCTCAGGTTCCAGAGGTGTTCTGGCCCACCTATATATGTCTCTTGTTACTGTCATATAGGACATTTTGAAACTGCAAATTTTTAAATCATGTATGTGAAAATTAAACTGGAGACAATCAGTCGCCTTAATGAAAACTACTTTGCATGTTCCACTATTTTGAATTAATGCTCCCTTAATGAGTTAAAGCTTGTCCTTATCACATACCTGACTTATTTGAATCTACTCTCTTAACATTTTTTCTTGATTGTAATGTTAGACCTACGTGAAGACAAGCATTACTTGTCTGATCATCCTGGATTGGTACCAGTGACAACTCAACAGGTAGAATGTTTTAACTAGCTTATCTACCTTTGGATTGTTTTATGAAAGAGAGAAAAATGCTGATATTTTTCAAATCATAAGGGGGAGGAGCTTCGCAAACAAATTGGTGCTGCATACTACATCGAGTGCAGTTCTAAAACTCAGCAGGTTGCCTTCTTTTTGCAATAGTTATTTTTCATGTAACCTATGTTTATGTTCATTCAATAAACCTCTATTTGTCATGCTTAATTTTATTGTTACTGAATTTACTTAATCCCTGCTGTTTGAGATAAATTACTTAATCCTCAATTCATCCACCTTAAGAAGAAAATTTATTTGCATGAAAGAATCAAGTCCCCAGTAGATGTGTAGGGAGAATGGTAAGAAGGATGTATTGTGGGCATTTGGATAATCAAAATATTTAATTTCTAATGAATTATAAGTAGCAAGTGTAGGTGAAAGTAATCACGTAGGTCCTTGGTTGTATATATGTCCTAATGGGCTGATAACACTAATTATAAGTCCTACATGCTCTGAGAAACAAATTGTTATATCCATTTACAGCGCAACAGTCAAGGCTAGTATCTCCACTTTTCTTATTGAGACTTATACAGCAGTAAAGGAAATTTTACTTTTTATATTTGGATCTTAAAAGAATGCATGATGACATTGAAGAGAAATTTAGTAAGCTTTTGTGTACAGTACCGTTTTCTATTACCACAGATTCGCCTCCCCTCTCTTCTTTTCTAGCATAAATGGTTATTGTGGCTGTTGAGGCTATTCAGTTTATCAGACAATGTAACTCCAATATTTGGGACAATACTTTTAAGATCCTATGTGTAGCTGCTTAGCTGGGGAATGTATCATATTTGTTTCTGATTTTTTCCTTTACCATTGTAAATACAGAATGTGAAATCAGTTTTTGATGCTGCAATCAAGGTAGTCATCAAGCCACCTCAAAAACATAAGGAGAAGAAAAAGCAACGTCATGGATGTTTTGTGTGAGTACTCCTAGCTATGTCATTTATGTTAGTTCTTGTGTTCACTGTTTCTAGCCATACTTAATTGTGACATGTTTATGAAGTTAGTAAGTATTGTTGCTGCTAGCTTATATAGAAATAAATACATAAGGCGTGCTCATTTTTAAAGTAAATGCCAGCTGTTCCTGTCAGTGCAGATCTATGTCTAATAACCTGTTTCCTTAACTTTATGTGATGAGAGAATGAATAACTTTTCTGTTGGTTTGTTAGGGAATGCTTAGTTAGACCAAGCAGTGTGGCTGACAAAAAAATTGAGAACTCGAACATGTAAGTAGTCCACGTTAGGACCGTAAGAAACTTAATTTTGAAGCAATAGGTCTTAGGGAACTTTATCTGAATTTCCGTGGAATAGACTCTAGTAGTGAATTAATAGTGCAAGAGGTAAAGGACTGTCTCTCTGATACCAGGTGTAATCAAAATATATAAGATGCAACTTCATGTTATTTGTATATCAGAACAAATGATGTGACCTGAACTTGGTGAATATTATGAAGGACTTCTACTTTTCTGCCATTTTTCCATGACAATCTTTTGTCTGTGATTGCAGGAACCTCTTCTGTGGAAGACGCCTTGTCTGTTTGAAGTGAGGAACCAAATTGACGTGATGTAAAACTCTCTAAGGACTTGGCTAGTACATGGATCCGGATCGATGTTCTTAGTGCATTGGATAGAATTATAAGTGAATTTCGTTCATGTAAACTCGTACTAATGTAGTCGAAGATTTGAAGGTTCATAGAAACTTATCGATACTCCTTTTGAGATGGTAGAGGTGTAGTAAAATCATTACTAATACTTTCTGCATGTTATAAATCAAACAGATTTAGATAGTTGAATCATTAATGTGATGAAGTGTTAGCTTCTACTTTTCTACATCTTATGCCTATCGCCTTGTCAGTTGCAATATTGAAACGATAATCTCATATGCGAAATTTGCATCAACCAATGAAACCATTTAGGTGATAAAAATGAAACCATGGTGGAGTTTAATGGTAAAAAACTAATAAAAGGAAGTCATCGTTCTCTGAATCTAAATGATACTCACTATTATCTGAGAATGGGATCATGTAGGTTAATAGGGACGTGAGTGATTGTGGATTTGACAAGGAGTTAGTTCAACTATGGTGAATTTGTTCCGGGATAACAAGTTGTTGATTGCTAATAGAAGTTATAAAAAGGAAACAAATGTGGAGTTTTACTATGATGGGGAGGATTAATTACAACCGTTAAAATGATCAAACGGTCATAATTCTTTTATGAATGTGGAGTTATAGGTCCTTTTTGCCGGAGCACTGAAGTGAAATGAACTGAAAATTAATGTATTGAAAAAAAAAAGAATCAGCATAACTGAATTAATCTAAATTTCATAAAATTGCATCTTTAATGAACTGAAATAAACTGATCTGATCTACTGATAAGTTCTAACAACCAGATCCTTATTATGATGTGGAGGATTAAGTGGAGTTTTACCATACACAAGATTTGCCCATTCTATGCAATATAAACTGTAAAAAATGGGTCGAGTCACTCATTACCTGTCCCTATCTATCAGTTCACCCATTTTTAGCTCACAAAAATAGCTAATGAAAATCACATCGTAGATACGTGTTTGATTGACTACTAATTTTTTAATTATGTATCAATAAACTATATGATATACGATGAATTTAACCATATACGATAATATCTTTGATTATTTTTTCATACAAATATTCCGTCAAAATTTAGCAATCGAGCCCAAGAGATTTAGTCAACTTAAATTAAAAATGGTATGAAAACAACCCAATAGGGTGTGGAATATCCGGCCCGCTGAAACCAGCCCACTAGGGTTTCTAAAAAACCCTACATATATAGATCACAGCTGCTGCATTTGTGCATCACTCATAGCGGCCGCGAGAGTAATTGCCTTTACCCAGAAAAACCTGCAATCATGCCTGCCGGACACGGTCTTCGTTCCCGGACCAGGGACTCCTTCTCTCGGGGCTTCAGGAAGAAGGGTACCATCAACCTTTCCACCTACCTCCGCACCTTCAAGCTCGGCGACTACGTCGACATCAAGGTCAATGGCGCCATCCACAAGGGTATGCCGCACAAGTTCTACCATGGCCGAACTGGTCGCATCTGGAACGTCACCAAGCGCGCCGTCGGTGTTGAGATCAACAAGCAGGTAATTTGCACGCCAGATTTGGAGTTGTTTTCTTTGAGCTGTAATCTGGATCTAGTGAATTTGTTTGGTTGTGTGATTGTAGGGTTTATGACTGATTACTTAGTGCTATCTATAGATTTTGTTGAAGCTAGGGTTTTAAGCATTGCTGTGCTTAATATTTGATTAGTCAATTGAAAGTTATTTCAATTTTGCTTTTGTTTGTGTTGGTTTTGTACTTTGTCTTTCGGGCTTGTAGAATGTTACTTGGATTGTATACTGCCTCTTGAGCATTCTTGTCAGAATGTGAAAGTGTAGGCCTTTTGCCACTGAACATTATATTTGACTATCTACTGCCATTTTGCTGTTGAATGTTACACTTTAATGGGTTCCTTTTTCTGTATGTATTGTCTTATGTGCATGTATGTGTGCTTGCTGAACTGTTAGATGATATGGATTGTCTTGTGTGCTGCTTATATATGTATGTGTGCTTGCTGAACTCTTAGATGATATGGATTGTCTTGTGTGCTGGCAGAGCTCTTAGATTAGAATGATATCGATGCGGTTTTCTAAATGTGCATTGAATTGCAGGTGCGTAACAAGATCCTGAAGAAGAGGATCCATGTCAGGATTGAGCATGTCCAGGCATCTCGCTGCAATGAGGAATGCAAGGAGAGGATCCGAAGAAACGAAGTTCTGAAGGCAGAGGCCAAGGCCAGAGGCGAGGTCATCAGCACAAAGAGGCAGCCAGAGGGTCCTAAGCCTGGTTTCATGGTGGTTGAGGGTGCTACTCTCGAGACCGTTACCCCCATCCCCTATGATGTCGTCAATGATCTCAAGGGCGGTTATTAAGTACTACTATCTATTAGCTTCAATGGTTTTGTTTCGAGACATTTGGTTTTGCCTTTGGTAGAGATTTTGTAAGCTTTGGGATATATTTGGATGTTTAAGTGGCCAAGATTTTTCAATGCCTGGAGGCTATTATGAACTTGGAAACAAATCATTATCTTGTTTATGCTGTTTCTTATGAGTTTATTCTGGCATGAGTTAGGCGTAGCTGTTTAACAATCTTAGTTCCAGGCACACACAACATTCAGCTCTATCGATAATGATCATTATTTTCTCAACTCAAACATTCATGATAGCTCAGTAGCAATTCAACAATTAGATGCAGTTCACTACGCAGACAGCTTGAACGCACTGTAAACCCCATTCATTGCAATACAACCAACATAATTTGTTAAGCTAAAAACACATAGGAAGGCATACAAGGCTATACATACACAACAAAATGTGAATTGAATTGTGCAATTCAAACAGAACAGAAGCAAAAACCTTGGGCGGGCAACTCGCTACATAAAACCTATGGCAGAAGGGAGACAGTTCACTAAGGCAGAACAAGAACTGTGGCAAACTCCTACGTAAAACCTACAAGCGATGTGACAACAACAGAACGAGAACTAAGGCAGCCAAAGCACATCCATCATCCTAGGTGTCTAGAAACATAATTTGTTAATACTGCAACTGCAAGTATAAGATGCTATCAAGGATTTTGTTGCAAACAATGGGCATCCAGCTGTTGGAAATCCGATCAATCATTCTTTCAACACAAACATTCAACCATTAGACTTAGTTCACTAGGGCCATTATAACTGTATAAACTAAGGCCCTTATAACTGAGTCTACATTCCACATACAAAGACTTCACAGAAACCTGGAAGCCGATATCATCCATGCTTTAAGCAGTGAACTGAAGTGGACATAAATGACTCATAAAACAGTGTTCGGGTACGAACACAAAATATGCTTTTAGTCAAAGAATAAGCCATTTGCACAAATCATGTGTACTAACTTTGCAATTAAAAAGCACTGATTTTTTTATCTGGAAGCTTTTTTAAATCTGCATCCCATTGTTCAATACTGAAGGTGTGGCCATGACAATCTTTTGTCTTTCCAGTGCTACACAATCAGAATTTCCAGGCATCCTTTGTACATGATCTTTGTTTGATCTCACTACTGCTCTTAAGTTTTGAAGAGTGGTGAAGGACCCTCTCATTGCTGACATGGCTTCAAAAAGCTGTGTGCATGAAGCTGAAAATCATCCTCCATTCATGCTGAAAATGATACATACTTCAAATGTGGAAATTTTCACTCTGAAAACATGAATAGCATGTCTTAAAGGTTTGAAACCTCATGTTCAACTTTGGTAATTTGTTCTGAGACTCTGTCCTCTTAGATTAATTTCATTTAGTTCAGTTTAGAACATTAGCCATTTAACTTTTTGTGAAGAAGAATGGAGACATAAGCCAATATATAGAAGAAAAAAAACCATCTTTATCATTAGTTGAATTTACACATTATAAACTACAAACATTACACATGAGTGTTCCCTAGGCAATTCTTTCAGGACAGCAACTCTATCATTTCCTTTATGTTGAATTCATCAGCTAAGAAGTCGAAGTCTTGATCCAGTATTGTCGAATTAGAGCAACTCGAAGCCCAATCTGGTTGCATCTGTTCATAGTCCCACACCTTCAAATTCTTCTGTTCTTGGTTTTGTATCTTGGGAACATATCCAGGATCAGAATGCTCATGAACGCTCATGAGTTGCTGATTACAAGTTCCTTGCATCTGTGGAAAGTCCCAGGACTGATCAGAAACAAGGCTCGAAACTTGCTTTCCTTTTTCGAATCCACACAAGTCAGCAACAACACAAGAGTCTTGTAGCTCTAAGTCTGCAAAATCGAAGCACTGCCCATAAACATCTTCTAGTTCTTCTGGAAAAACTTTGGAGCAAGATGCTTGGGTTTTCTCCCATAGATTCTGCTTCATCTTCTTCTTGGAAACAGGGCAATCATCCTGTAGGCGAACACGCTTCTTCAGCACCCGACAATCGTCCTGTTGCATTGACATGATTTGGGATTTGGGAATTAGGGTTTTAAGGATCGGAATTGGGGATTTGGGATCGGAAATTGAAATCACAGGAGAGGGGAAATGAACGAGCGGGGGAAGTTTTTGATTTCTTGGGAAAATTGAAAGACAAAGAAGAATCAGAGTTCGAAGAATCAGAGAGCTTGGAAAAGAAGAAGTAGAAAACGGAAAGTGAGAGTTGGGAAAGTGAAGATATTAAGTTGCTTATTTATAGGAGGTGAATGAAGGTAATTAGTGAAATGTAAATCGGACCAAGTCCAATCAATCAACGCGTTATTTACCTACCCTTATCCATTAAGGAAAAAAACAAAATTACAGCTAATGTTTACCAACGGCTAGTAACCGTCTCATTCAATTTCAAAATTTTAAACTCAAATAAAATTTAGCCTCGTCCCAAATAAATAAATATCACACCGTATAATATCACCTCTTCGTAATCTTTTCCATATGCAAACCTTTCCTAAAACATCTCATTTTTAAAAGTTAGATTTTTGAATTAGTTTTTAAATATAATTTTTATAAATATTACATTCAACTTTTAAAAATCCAATCTTTTAAATAAAATCAAAGATTTAAAATTAAAATGTAACCTTAATAAATATTTTTTCAACTTAAAATCCCAACCCTTTAAATTAAAATTTTAACCTCTCAAATTAATCATCTTGTAAATTCAAAATGTAAAAAATTCATAAATATTTCTTTCAACTTAAACTCAACATTTTAAATGAAAAGTCAAAACCTTTTAAATTAAAATTTCATCCTAAAGTTTAACAATGCCTGCTGGCTAATGATAACATGAACTTGAAAACAATTCATATTATTGTCTATGCAGTGTTTCTTATGAATTTATTTTGGCACGAGAAAGTGTTTATTTTGAATTTATTCTGGCATGAACTCCAATCTTATGAATGTAGGATTTGATTAGATACTCATAGAATGAATCAAACTCTAATTAAGAACAATTATAAACAGAATTGAATGCAGACAAATGTATTCTCCGGAGATTAATTTATACTTACTTGGAATGAACGAAATCAAAGTAATATTTACTGAATTGAAGTTAAGTTAAAAACTTAAAATGTGTTAAAATCAAATTAATACAATTGAATTTCATACCTATTTTTGTTGAACTAAACTTAAATACATGTAAGTTTTACAATAATATGACATGAATTAATAACACTCCTACTATAGTGATCAGATTATTTTTTAAAAAGGAAAAAAAGACATAAATCCATATAAAACTAAATAAACATATATTTGAAAAAAAATTCAAACCTTTTAAATTTTATAAATATTTTCATTCAACTTAAAACTCCAATCTTTTAAGTAAAACAATTAAGGTCCTGTTCTCTAGAGATTATTTGAACTTATCTGAACTCATCTGAACTTCAAAACTTTATCTGAACTGAACTCATTTGTACTTAAAAAATTTAGCTGAACTCATTTGAACTTAAAAATTGAGCTGAATTGAAATATATAGATAAATTGAACTGAACTAAATTGAAACTAACTAAAATACATGATCATTTCCAATATATTTGAAATTTATTAATCTAAATATAACATAATACATTTAATATTAAAGTATACTGAACTGAGTTGCACTGATGTAGATAAACTGAATTGAATTGGTATAACTAAATTAACCTTAATTTCCTCAAATTATATTTTACAGAACTAAACTGAACTAAACTAAATTAAACTGAATCGAAGTAAAAATTAATGCGTTGAAAAAAAATGGTATGAATAAATTAACCTTAATTCATTGCATCAAATTATATTGTTGTTGAACTAAACTGATCTGAACTGAACTGAAGTGAAATTAATGTTTAAAAAAAAAAAGAATTGGTATGACTAAATTAATCTAAATTTCATCAAATCATATTGAAACTGAACTAAACTGAATGGAATTGATCTGAACATATATGAACAATTAAACTTAAAAGAAGAGGGTGTACGACTACGACACATGATAGTAAAATCACAAAATATTTTTAGCATTATTTAAATTATTATAATATACAATATTGAACTGAACTGAACTGAACTGAATTGACATGAAAAATATAAAATACTGAAACTGAACTAAACTGAATGGAATTGAATTGAACTGATATGAACAATTAAGCTCAAAGAAGAGGGTCGACGCATGATAGTAAAATCACAAAATAATTTTAGCATTATTTGAATCATTATAATATACAATATTGAACAGAATTGACATGAAAAAATATAAAAATATTGAACTGATTTAAACTGAAATGAACTAAAATACAATTAAGTTTACTGAACTTAACTTATCTGAAAACTAAATAAGTTTACTGAACTTAACTCATCTGAACTTAAAAATCTTTATCTGAACTTAAAAAACTTTATCTGAACTAATCTGAACTTAAAAAACTTTATCTGAACTCATCTGAACTTAAAAAAGTTTATCTGAACTAAAAAAACTTTATTTGAACTAAAAAAAGTTTATTTGAACTCATCTGAACTATGCCCAAAAAAGTTTAATGAAAAATCAAACCTTTTAAGTAAAAATTTTAACTTCTCAAGTTAATCATCTTTAAAAATATAAATTGAGCCAAAATTGATCACTTACCGTTAAGTGATAAAAAATGTTGAGTGGTCAATTTTAGAACATTTTATAAAGTTCGATGATCAAAAGTGTGTGCTTATTACAATTGTTAACCTGGAAGTAACTTGTAGAGCAGAGTTCGTAATAGTTCATAAAAGTGAGTGATCAATTATTATTACAATTATTTTATAGAAATTTTTTGGGCATTTTTATTGTATGTTAAGCTTCCCTGATCTTAATATTTCAGATGTTATGTGTAAAATCAATCTAATGATGCAGGGTAGTTTTGATTGTAACTTTTAAAAATCCTCCCACCAATGGTGGCTTTAATTAAAAAAAATAAAATTGTAACTTTAAAAGAAGCCAATCTGCCTTTGAATTTGGGTACAAATAGCAACAAATATTACAATAAGCTCAGTAATAAGAAATTGAAGCAATACTCGAGCCAACAATTGGTACCGTCACAGAGATTAGAGAGGGGAGAACCCTGTAAAAGTACAGCTCCGAAACCGGAAAAAGAAATAATACAATGAATTTCACCACATACCAAAATCGTATGCCAAAATATTCAATGATTTTTTTAAAAAAGGACTAGAAATGCTACTGAAAAGATATATATTTAGAAGAAAAAAACTAAAATTAGTTGAGAAATTCAACTGTAACCCAACTTATTAAGCTCAAAAAGCTGGATCGGGAGAAATCGTCCATACACATGTAATGCTTTATACCAATATCCACTATAGCATCACAAGATTCCCACCTATAAATATCTACAAAGGAGAAAATGGTCTAGACCCACCCAGGGAGCTTTAGCATGGAACGAAAGCTAGCAAACACCGATGGAATGACAGCCCTCGGCGAGCTTCTGCTCAGTACAGGATGCTGATAGTCACTGTAAAGCTTGAGGAGTAGGAATATCAGATGATGCTCACTAACAAAGTTGTCCTCAAGCAGAAGACCAAACTGACAATTGAAACACCATCCTCCAGAGTGGCCCCTTTTCTGATCAAGAACTGGAAAGAACATAAAGGAAATAAAATGTCATTGAACTTCAATATTTTGAAAGCTAAAACTAATAGTAACCACTAAAAAAATTACATTGTCACCAAACAAAAATGCAATTGAAAAAGGAAATAGACCATCAGCCTGAACAACCACATGGCTCCTATCCAATTTTTTGATTTATCTGACAACCACAAGCTCAACAGATCCCAGAAAAAGTATAAATTGTATATCGAACAACTTGTTATTCAGCCATTCCAGTTCAATTCACGAGTACATACTTTGGCCCACCAAGAACCAGTTAGAATAGAAGGAAAACTGAAGTTCAGTACTTATAGAGTTATAGGTAAGAACAAAGAAATCTATAGATTCAACAAAGGATAATAATTAACTAAGCTGGAATAATCTAAACCTCTGGATGGCAGCAAATAAGTAGACATGCCATTCAATATGGGATACATGCCACAACAGTATCAACTAATTTACTAGCATAAATGCACAACATTGCTAATATTAATGAAAAAGAAAAAGAAACTTACAAACTGTGTAGAGTGCCCAGTCCCATTTTGCATTCCTTCACAACCTCATTGCCAGGAGTGTTGCTTATACCTCAGATTGTCGGCATCCCACCCTCCCTCAGGCTCTCTTCGTTTCGGAACCCCACCGGACGGGTGGAACATCCGTGCTGGATCTTCGGCAAGTGCCTGCGAACTGCCAAGAGCAAGTTGTCTTTGCACTGTCTCCTCTCTGGGCTCAAAGTCTAATGCACCCGGGCCGGTATTGAGGTCAAGGCCCGGCCTACTCCACTTCCTACTATTCTCCACGCCACCATTATTGCCACTGTCAGAGAGGTTAACCATGTAAGGCCTCGAATACTGTGATGGGACTGCACTAACAGGTGCCAGAAACTGTGAATTCCCAGACTGGGAAAATATTCTTCCCCCATTTGGAGAATCCATGAATGAGGTTGATCCAACAGAAAATGATGTAGATTGTAGAGGTACAGTATTTCCAAAAGGTACAGTATTTCCAAAAGGGAACATTTGGTATGTGAAGGGGCTAGGCGTAAAGGGAACTGCTTGAGATGTCAAAATTGAACCACGGAAGACATCTGGAGTAAAAGCATTAATACCAGGACCTACAACTCGCTGTGGACCAGGTGGGAGAACTGTAAATGGCTGCTCCACTCGATCAGGTAAAGATGAAGGAATAGAATAAGAAGTTCCAGGAGAAAACCAGGGAGAGAAGTTTCCAGCTTCAAGATTGCTTGTTCTGAGGCCTGGGGGAGCTTGGTGAGTGGTTATGGAGTGCGTGCCACCGCGACCAACAAGCATGAATGATGGTCGTTCAGCAGATGCATCTTCAAAACTTGGTCCATTTAGATCAAAATCCCTTCTAACCTCACTATTAGGGAACGAACTAGATGATGACGACTTCAAGGGTGCGGAAGGAGCATCTACTCTGTGAAAACTGCTAGTTGAACACTGAAGCATATCATTAGTGTCGTCCACTCTATTTAAATCTAAATCAAGTCCACCAAAGCTGCGAACAGTTGCTGGACTAGTGAGTTCCCTTTGTAACTGATTATTTATACTCAAATGAACCGGAGATGAGCCCATCTGCACCTTAAAGTCTCGACCCATGTCCTCAAGAACTCTTTCATCCGGCACATTAAGATCAATATCCAATGCCTGGCGACACGGTTTGCTAGAAGAAAAATCTGGACTAGAAATATTCAATGTACCCATTGCTGACTGAAGAACTTTTCTTGGCTCCGCGGGCCTAAATGCACTGGTAACAGCAGAGCCTTTCCAGCCAAGTTCACCTTTACTTCTTAATAGATCAACTGGAGGAACAAAGGCACCTTTCGCCGCAGCAGTAACAGTAACAGAGACAGGAACACAATTGGAGACAGCAGTAGCAGCTGTAGATAAAGGGTTAATCACTTGTGCTGGTAAAGATCCAGAATTAACTGAATGAGCAGATTCCCCATATTTCCCCTCGTCCGAAACCAAGCCTTCATTTAAATCAAAACCAACTTTTGAATTAATATCAGGCTCAATTTTAGAAGGAACAGCACCAGCCCCAGTAGGTCCCCATTCTACCTTCACCTCAGCTTCAGATTCAGACTGATTTGATCCTCTCACATCTGCATTTCTAGTTACATGAATCGAGGAAGCCTCTTTTTGAGCATGTGATCCCAGGCGGCGAGGTTCAGGAGCTTTATTTTCTTCACCACAGGTCTTCAAGCAACCAGATTTTTGGCCAATACTATCCAAACATAAAGAGGGTACATTTTGATCTCCTGGTGTCACTGCTCTACTGGCCTCTTGATCAGCAGATCCCCCTTTAGAAGGATCAACGAAACTCGAAATATGGCTTTCACCAGCATCTCTCTTTCTGAGTTTGTCAGAATTTTCAGGAACCAAGTCCTTTTTAATTGCAGTATCGGGCCGTACAATTCCCTCGGACAAAACAGCAGTCTTCTGCTCCATAAGGACATTGCTACTCAGCCTACCATTCCCATCTCTATTTTCATTAGGCGCTGAAACAGAGGACACCGGAATCTTAACCTTATGATCCATTTCTTTTGCACCTGAAAGAGTATCGTTTAGCCCGGCACCCTGGTCAGCAGGTTGCTTAAGAGGATCTCCATCTCCATCTCCATCCTTAGGAACTTTACAGGGCTGTGATAAGGAATTCGAAATCAGATTATCATCCACCCTCTCAGTTTTCTCAGTCGTGCAAACTGTGGCTGCTTGTGGACTCGCTACAGAAATATCAGGAGTGTTGTGTCTTGAGGATTGAACAGATGGTTGCTTAGACAAGGAGGCTACATTTTTTGGTGAATCCAGGGATTTACTAAACTTTACGTTGTCACTGCCAACAAAGTTGACCTTGGAGCTTTCCTGCGTCACATTGGGAGTTGACTTTGAATTCCCACTGCCCATGCATGGTTCTTCCACCGGAGAAGTACACCCCAGTGAAGCCTCATTAAGTGGCAAATAAGACTTACAAATTTCTCCAGCAGCAACACTGGCAAGAAGATTCATTCCAACATCGTCTGCAGGTGACATGGATGTGTTAGCCTCAGAGTGCTTTACACAGCTCTCAATCAATGCATTCATAGAGCTGAAAGAAGCATCATGCATTTTTCCAGACTTCAGTTTTTCAGACGAGGATGAAGAAGCTTTCGGTACCTCGGAGCCTCTTCTGGCATCTTCAACAGTCCTACTTCGCTTCTCACCACGACGTGCGGGAGATCCATCCCCATCATCAGAACCAGCCTGTAAACCCTTAAGATCATTACTCTGCCACGACTCAGCATTTGCATCAGACAAATGATTTGGCTTGCATGCATCACCCTTTTCTTTTGTACTACGTTCAGACCCTTCATGTTTACCTGTGGGGACAGGAGAAGAAGTCATTGGTTCTTCAAAAGAGCCACCGCTGGCACTTTGTGCAGGACTACGGCCCTTGTTGGGTATCTTTACGATCAACTTGTGAGGACTCCCATCAATAGAAGGCACCTCCATGGCCTTATCCACCAATGCAACTGGGGGAAAAACCTTTTCCTGAGCAGAGGTTCGGTGTGTTGAGGAATTCCTATTTGAAGCTGTCTCTCTCTGGTTTGTAGAAGCCAATGTTCCTGGAAAGCCATTGACAGATTTCCGATGCCGAGAAGAGACCTTACTGGTACTTGTCGCCCCAACAGGAGAACTCCTAGCATCATCCTTTCCGGAGAAAGATTGACTAAAATTGTGAGACTGGCTAGAACTACTACTCTTTTCATCCCTCACTGACAAAGGAACATCAGAACTACCAACTGTCCTTCTGTGATTAACCTCCTTGCCGGATGCTGGTGAGGAAGCTGCCTTTAATACACCAGGTGATGAGGAAGTTGAGTTCCCAGCAGGTTCCACGGGTGTAACCTTAATTGACATAGGTTTAGAAGCAGGTTGCGGGGCTAAACTTTTTAAGGCATTATCACCAGATCCACCTGGGGTTTTACTTCCATGAGCATCAGAAAGGCGTGATTTTGTTGACCATGCAGCAGCCTGAGGCGAACCAGTCTTTGCATCAGTAGCATTCATTTCAACCTCAACTCTTTTCTTCCACGTGTCCACTAAACTCCTTGCTTTTCTTTGAACTTCCAAGTTTTTGTGTGAACGTAAATGATTTACTGATCTGCCAATATTACACGATTGCAAGGCATGAAGATTCACAGGTAGCTTATCAAGAGCACGCAGTAGAGCCAAGAGAAATTCCTCCACAGATTTCTCACCATCCTTCAAACCTGAAACATAACTAATCTTATCTTTATGGACATCTTGCAGCCACTCATCAAATACAGGCAATCCCTTCAGCTGTATGAATCGAGTAAGGCATTCAAATTTATCAGTTGCAGCTATCACGCCTGCAAGCATTGAACAACTAGCCAAATTTCCCTTTTTATTTATTTTCTCCAGCTTCATCAGCTGAACAAGTTTCTCAACTGATTCGGAGTCTACAAGTCCCCCCTTCTCTTTCATTTTGGCTATCTCAGACCTCAATGAGCTTTCATGTTTATATATGCTGGTATCAGCCTCTTCTGATTTCACAGAACGCTCACGCTTTACAGGATCAAAAGACTGATCCCCCCGTTCCCGCTTCCTGGTCTTGGTTTGAGAGGGAACGGAACCTGCAGTACCCTGTACATTGTCAGAACCCTGCTTAAATTGTGATGTTGACATTGGATTGTTTGTAAGTTTTGGTGAATGGCTGCCTGGCTGGAAAGATGCATCCATCTCTAACCTTGTAATTTGTAAAAGCCTATCTACTTCTTCTTGTCGCTCCTGCAAAAAAAAAAAAAAATTACTACCTTTACTACCATCAAAAAAGACAACAAAAGTACGTACATAGGAACCAAAAAAGAACACCCTGATGTTTCCCCATAGAAACTTCTTACAACCACCCAAGCCACTGCCATCAAAACTACGTACATAGTTTATGTGGTAACATAATCAAATGAGAGAGGTCCTAAAAGGAAACAATTATTCATAATAATAATAATAGTCATAACTGCTAGCAACGACTATCACACAGAACTCACATTAATATAATCTCGATCAGTTAGCCACCATAAGCACTTGGTTTCAACGTCATAAACCCGGCGGCAGACAAATGAAGACGTCCCTGACTGAAGCTCAACACCTTTAGGCAGGAATGCAACTTTACACGGATGGAGTAATGATGCAGCTGGAGTCTCATCCTCATGAAAAGAATAAAATATTTCGTTTGGCGAGGCCTCCAACAGGGTGCCTTTGCCAAGCTCCAATTCAACTGGTCTATAAAGCCAGCTAACACCTAATTGCAAGTTTTTCTCTTCACAATATCTCAAGCAACGAATGATACCAACAAAAGGTGGAGAATCTTGAGGTGGCTTGAAAAGAGCACAATCACCTACGCTAATTTTACGCCCATCCTACAAATAACAAAAAAAAAAGTTGATAATTTCAGCAACAGTAAAAAAATTAAATCCATGAATCACTGAGTAACATTAACAAATCTATAGTAAGAAGACCGTATAAGTTATAACTTCTCATGAAAGCTCCTGTCAACGAGCTATAGAGAGTCAGGGAGTAAGTTGTTGGTAGTGAGACAGAGGGAGTAGCAAAGTATGAATTAGAAGCCTTTATGTCTTGACATGGTAGCAACAGTTGGTTGATATACATAATATTAGTGATCATCAACAAATCAAGTCACAGCATGGCCAGATGAGAATCAAATGTTTGAGTAGTTAGCTATGCGTTTTTCTAATTAAGGAACCCTCCTTAATTAGAACCCGTCATTTATAACCCATGGCATTTCCCCTTATCTAAACAGCAAGAACCTCTTTCACTCAAAACACTCCACCAATGGTAGGTATGCCACAAAATATATATTGTATGTTGTATTTGCTTAACAGAATAGAAGTGAAAACCACATAAAGCTATACAAGGGATTTTCGATTGTAGGAGTTGTGTACCTCTAACCAAATAAAACTATACTATGACAACGCTCCAAAAACCTCAGAAAAATGTCTTGTTCAAAGAATATCACAACCAGTTTCCGCAATAATAACTGCCATCAAACCTACAGTTGGTACCAACTTAGAGGAGGTTTCAGATAGGGATGGATTTGAGTAATCGGTTCTTTGGTGATATGAATTTATTTAATATTTTTACTCTAGCTATACTATAGACATTCAAGCTAGCATATTGGACTACTTTCATCTTGAACATTGCAAAATATTCAGCAAGTAACTCTCACGCACACAAAATTAATCATGTTACCGACATGGAGGCCAGGGGAAACCCCTGAATTCCTATAAATTTTGTACTACTATTATTATTAGCAAAGACTTATAGTCCTAGCTTATTATAATAATTTTGTAAAATTATGTAACACGAAAAACATAATTTTTGTGTTCACCTTTTTATTACATCCGGTTGTCTTTTTAAATCACTTATCCATCTAATATTGTTTTCATAATTTTTTTGTGTTCAGCTTTTCCTTTTGTTTTTACATTCTTCATAGTCCAGTTTCTCAGTTATACCTTTTCTGCTCAATCTGCAATCATTTTAATATTGTGTACACATTACAATATTTCAAGTGTTCAGCATATTATTTTTTATGGAAAAAAATGGTAAAAATTTTAATTTTAATCCTTTTGATCCCAATTTTATTTTTTCTATTAATAACATTTTAAGCTATTTTATTCTAAATATTAACATAACACGCTCCATTTTAGCGAAAATTGAGGTGCTATTGTCACTGCTCTTCATCATTAAAATTGAAAAAGATAGTGCATAAACTTATATAGCCCCCCAAAAAAATAAAAATAAAAATAGAAACTGTGGAAGAGGCGTGTTCATAATTCATGGCAGTTCCCAAAGAAGCAAAAAGCAACTAGGGAAATGTCTGGAAAAAGCTGACATGGAAGGAAGAGATAGGTAATGAATTGAACGTTTTGTAATGAAAGAATTTTCTTTAAAAATGAGTGAAATTCTGATGTTACAGAACCTATATGAAAGAGGAAGGGAAACAGAAGCATTTCCTTACTATTCTGAAAAATCAGGGGGATATTTAAGATATTTAAAATAAACATGTCCTCATATCAATTTGGGCGCATGGATTAGATCAGTTTTGGGAATAATTTTGACAGCCCGAGTAACAAATATATATTTGATTTAACAAAATCAGTATCTCCATCGTGCTTGTAAAGTTATTAACACTAACTAGCCATCCTAATATAATATATCAATTAACGCCTCCTCTACAAATTAGCGAATATGATATGTGTAGCAGCCAAGGCAGTAACTATGAGTAAGTACTAAAAACTCTCTAAAAACCATAATCCTGCCAAGTTTGACAGTCAGTTCACTAAATACAATAATTCAGCAAATCATCGTTCCCCAAAAACCATAAGCCAATATAGATATTCAATTGACATATCGAAGGAATAAAGCTGTTTCCATAAAGCACAAGTCTCAATATCATGCAAATCAATGACACTTCAAATTACCTAGCGCTCTCTACAACCAAAAGGACTTCACATAATTGCACTAGGTAAATTTTACATGCTGCAAACTGACACCTTTTAAAACAGTTCATGAACAAATCTGAGGCATGCAAAGGAAAATTACTACCACAAAACGATTCAACTTTCCAAAACAACAAAGATCATAATCAAACAAAGCACTGTAGTCATCCTAGGTTATGGCAATGATTAACTGAAACTTACATCAAAAAGGTTATATTATAAAACAAAAACACAACTTTTTAACACTAAATTGCTGTTCTTATCTATTATTACCCAGCACTAAAATACAGGAAGTTAAATATGCTCTGCTTTACAATGAACCCTATAAAATTATCTCATATACTTCAAGAAAGAAATCTAATAAAACCACAAAACATATGAAACAAAAATATAAAGACCATTCCAAGAGCAAAAATTATACCTTGCAGAAGGAATCGTCAACAAAGTTAGAAACAAGAGTTGGTTCCTCCCGGTCAGCTAAACTTCTCCTGGTATTGCTCAAAGAGAGAGACCGCATAAGCTGGCGACCGCAACCACCACTGCCTCTCCGTTCAATAATCCTCCGATGATCCCTCCCATGCATAATAGCACTCGACAAGCATTTTCCCCAGAAATTCCACCCCCAACCACCATCAATTCAATCCCACTCCGCCAAAACCCTATCAAAACTCCAAACTCCGTAGCTCCTGTAAACAAAAGAAAAACTTTTTAAATTACAAACCCTAGATCGTTCCCCAATCTCAATAAACCCCGAGCTCGCCCATTCAATTCAAGTCCAGGAAACCGATCTATACAGGACGAAATTCAGCTTCCCGTAAGAGATAAAAACGCACAAAATCAGACGGATTAGATGGATAGAGAAACGCACCTAGAGAGATTAAGGGCCGGCGAACGTAAAGTATGGAAATCAAGAAAGGAAGAGGGGAAAGTATAAATAGGGCAAAGTTTTGTTTGTTGGTAATTTGAAGGTGCTAGAAAAAAAGCGGTGGTTAACTGATGAGAGAAGGATGAGAACTGGCAGAAGCCAAATAGGAAATTGAAGGGTGTCTCGCTGAGGTACTACTGACGGGGAGGGTTGGGCAGTTCGGGCAGCTCGGGCAGGCACGCTGTGGGACATTCGAGCAAAATCTACTCTAGTCAACTTTCTTTGTTTTTCCTTCTAGTACTCCGCATTTCGTAACACATCAAACTGCACGATTCTATTTAATTCTCGTACACTACCCATGTATAGTTCTTAGTTATTAGGTGGGAGAGAAAAATGAAAAGTAATAGTAATAGATATTCGAGTAAGGTGATGAATTAATTTCATAATAGTAATATGGTAGTTTAATGGAAATTTAAAAAATGGGATTGGGAGAGAAAATGACAAAAACTTAAAAGACACTTATTTACCGCATCTCTGGGAGTAAATTGATTTCAACAACGAAAGCTGTACAATACCAATATAATACATGGTTATAGCGAAATTATGTTGTCCAATACCAATACAGTACATGGTCAATAACGCCATAAGTATCTCTGATGGATAAACTGATTCCAAAGTGAAAGTATGATGTCCAATACCTACATGGTCAATGAGACATAAGTATCTCCGGGGTGTGAATCCATGAAACATTGTCGAAAAATTATCTTTAATAGAAGGTCAATAACATTTACATATCTTTAATACAAGAGTCAATTGATCAAACATTGATAAATAGATAAAAAACGAAATTGTGATCTCCAAAAACGAAATTGTGCTCTGCAATACTAATATCATGGTAAATAACATGTAAGTATCTGCGGAGTCTCAATCCATTTATATCAGCGAAAATTATATCTCCGTACAAAATTTAATTCACACCACCAATCAAACCTTTCAGTTTGCCTGTTACTTTTACCCTTGTCCAATTTTTAAATTTATTTTTAATATTTTTACGAGTTTGAATTTTTTTCCTTATTTCTACCACTTATTTAATTCAACTGATATAAAACATTTAAAATAAATTGAATTGAATTTTATATATTTTTAGTAAAATTAAACTTTAATTTGTTGACAGTATGATTTATAATTATATTCTTATCAAATAAAATTTGAAATAAGGGTAACGAGTTCCTAGTTACTCGAATTTGAGTACTTTTTTTATTAAAACAAAATTCATCATTTATCAATTTATTGTTGAATTATGATTTAAAATAATTGTTTGAGAAGAATCCTATTTTGAACAATTTGGCATGGGTTTCTTGATAATCATATTTTGGTTGTTTGAGAAATGTAAAAATTGTATCTCTTTTTTTTCTTCAATCGGTATGGTAAGCTACTATCGGAGAAGAATCAATCGGTAAGCTGTCTTTTGATTACTACAATAGATGTTCATGTATCTGCCTTTTTGTTTCCCTATTTCAAATGTGAGACTCCTTTATCTATAATTATACCACATACTCATTCAGTCATGCAGAACAAGAATTAAGAACTCAAGACTCAAGTGCAACAATTGAGTTGACTGGTATTTCATGCATAGAGGGGAACCATGTACGTCAGAATCCAGATACAATCTACCACTCAAAATTTTAAAATAAAAATACAGGAAATACAACAAGAGCCATACCAGCTTAAACCAATGAATTTCCCAACACCAAGATCTCCCTACTCATATATAGGTTATGCCGCTATGGAGATGGGATAGGCTAACAAGCTGGTGGATCATTAATGCACAATATATAACAAAACTACTTCAACTAGTTGATTTCAACTATAACCCAACTTATTTAACCAAAAAGCTGGATTGGGAGAGATAGTATCCATAACACATGTAATGCTTTATACCAATATCCACTATCATTGCATCACAGGTTTTCCACCTATAAATATCTACAGAGGAGAAAATGATCTAGACCCACCCAGAGCTTAGCATGGAACAAAAGCCAGCAAACACCGATGGAATAGCACCCCTCGACAACACAAGGAGCTTCTGGCCAGCACAAGGAGTAGGCATTCAGACGTTGTCAAGCTTAACGAGCATAATATCAATAGGATAAGGGCTCACTTACAAATTGTCTTCCAGAAGAAGACCAAATTGACAATTGAGACGCCATTCCCTGGATAAAGAACTATAAAGAGCAAAAACAAAATGAAAGGTCATTGAACTTTAAAGGGAAAAAAACTGATTAGCTACATTCAATTTGATGGTTAAACATCCCTAATTCCTCATTGATTTTCAAACAGTTAGTTTACAAATCCTTCTCACAAGAATCAAAGAGGAGTTATGTATCTGACCATTAAAAGATTGTGGTATTTCACATAAAAATCTAAAATTTGTCATTAAGGCAAACTGGTTCAATTCACCAACCTATACTTTTGTCCCCCAGGGATTAGTTACAGTTGCAGAATGCTAGAGGTAAAAAAATCATTCTGAATTTAAAAGGTATAAAATGGCAATATAATTTAAGTTTGTGGATGACAACAAAATAATCATTCTTGGCAATGTTGTACAGCCCATAACTATATCAATCATTTCACAAGCATAAATGCTCGACAATGCGAATATAAATGTAATATGTAAAAAAGGAAACTTATAAGCTGAAGCCCATTTTGCATTCCCTTCTGAGTTCACTGTCAAGAGGGTTGCTTGTACCTCAGATTTTCACTCTCCCACCCTCCCTCAGGCTCTCTTCTTTTCAGAATTCCACCAGGTTGAGGGAACATTCTTGCTGGATCCTCCGCAAGTGCCTGCGAACTGCCAAGAGCGAGTTGTCCAAGAGTTGACTCCTCTCTAAACTCAATGTCTGATGCACTTGGGCCAGTATTGAGGTCAAGACCCTTTCTACTCCACCTCCTACTGTTCTCCACACCACCATTACTTATGATTTCATAAAGGTTTACCATGTAAGGCCTTTGATACGGAGATGAGACTGCACTAACAGGTCCCAGAAACTGTGAATTCATTAAAGGGGGAGAGAGTCTTCCACCATTTATGGAATCCATGACTGAGGTTGACCCAAAAGAATACGATGTACATGGTACATGTAAAGTAGTTCCAAAAGGAAACATTTGGTATGTAAAGGGGTTGGGCGCAAAAGGCACTGCTTGAGATGTCAAAACTGAACCACAGAAAACATCTAGAGTGTAAGGACTACTACCAGCACTTAACATTCGCTGTGATGTACCAGGTAAAATACTAGGAAATGGTTGTTCCCCTCGATCAGGTAAAGAAGAAGGCATTGCAATTGAAGGATAAGAAGTCCCCGAAGAAAACTAGGTAGTAAAGTTCCCAACTTCAAAATTGCTCGATCTCAGGCTTGGTAGAGCCTATTGAGAGTTTATAGAATGCATGCCACCGCGACCAAAAAGTGTAAATGAAGGACGTTCAGCAGAGACATCTTCAACATTGGGCCCATTTAAATCAAAATCCCTTCTAACCTCGCCACTAGGGAACGAACCAGATGGTGACGACCTCAAGGGTACAGAAGGAGCATCTAATCTGTGAAAACCACTAGTTGAACACTGAAGCATATCATTGGTGTCGTCCACTCTATTCAAATCTAAATCAAGTCCACCAAAACTTCGTCCTGACACTAGCCCTATAAGTTCAGTTTTTAATTGATTATTAACACTTAAATGGACTGGTGAAGAGCCCATTTGCACCATAGGATCTCGACAACCCAGATGGTTTCTGCTCTACAAGGATACTAGTACTCAACCTACCAGTCTCATCTTTATTTTCAATGGCTGTTGATGAACTATTCATAGGAACATCAACCTTATGATCCATTGTTTCTGCATTTGTAAGAGTATTATCATCAAGGTCACCGGGTTGCTTAACAAGATCTCCACCCCCATCCTTAGCAGTGTTGCTAACCATATTATCAACTCTTCCTTTCCTCTTAGTTGCACAATATGTAGTTGCTTGTGGATGCTCTAAAGAGACATTAGGAATAATGCTGCTTTCTTAGACGATGAGGTTAAATCTCTCGGCAATGAAGCCATTGATGTACCATGGTTAACATTATCATTACCAACAACATTGGGCTTTGGATTTTCGTGGGTTTCCTCAGGAGGTGACTTTAAATTCACATATTTGATTGTGCATAGTTCGTCCACTGTAGAAGTATAACCATGTGAAGCCTCACTAGGAGGCATATCAGACTTGCAAATTTCACCAGCAGCAACACTAGCAAGAAGATTCATTCCAACATCATCTGCAGGTGACATGGATGTTTTAGCTTTAGAGTATTTCACACAACTCTCAATCAGGGCATTCATAGAGCTTAAGGAAGCGTCATGCAATTTTCCAGATAAGGATGAAGCAAATTGAAACACTTCGAGGGCTCTTCTAGCATCTTCAACAGTTCTACTTCGATTCTCCCCATGGGGTGCGGAAGATCCAACTCCATAATCAGACCCAACCTGTAAATCCTTGAAGTTATTACTCTGCCCTGACTCTGCCTTTGTATCAGACAAAAGAGTTGTCCTGCATGCATCACCCTTTTCATTTGTTTTAATTTTAGATCCTTCAATTATATATGACGGGACAAGAGAAGAAGCTCGGCTACTTGTAAATGGTTCTTCCAAGGACCCACCACTAATGCTTTGTGCAGGGCCGCGACCCTTGTTGGCTATCTTTACTATCAATTTGGGAGGAATCCCATCAACAGGCACCTCTAATGCCTTATCCGCCAATGCAGTTGAGGAAATTACCTTTTCATAGCTTTTTGGAGTTAAGGAATTCTTATTTGAGCATGTTTCTTTCTGGTTTGTAGAAGTCCTCGTTCCAGGAGAGCCGTTGACAGATTTCCGAGGCCGTGTAGAGATCCTACTGATACTCATCGCCCCGGCAGGAAAACTCCTGGCATCATCCTTTACAGAGAAACATTGACTAAAATTATGAGACTGGCTAGAATTACTGTTATTTTCATCCCTAGCTGACAAATGAGCATCACCACTAACAGTAGTAATTCTGGGATTAGTATCCTTTCCCCATGCCGGTGAAGAACCTGACTTTAAAGCACTAGGTGATGAGGAAGCAGAGTTTTCAGTAGGTTCCACTTTAACTGAAATGGGTTTAGAAGTAGGCTGTATGACAGAATTTTTAATGGCAATATCACCAGATCCACCTGGAGGTTTACTTCCATGAGCATTAGAAAGACGAGATTTTGCTGACCCTTTAGCAGCTTGAGTCGAACCAGTCTTTGCATCAGTAGCATTCATTTCCGCCTCAACTCTTTTCTTCCATATGTCCACTAAACTCCTTGCTTTTCTTTGAACTTCCAAGTTTTTGTGCGAGCGTAGATGATTTACTGATCTGCCAATATTGCAAGGCATGAAGATTTACAGGAAGCTTATCAAGAGTACGCAGTAAAGCCAATAGAAATTCCTCCACAGTTTTCACTACTAAAAATATGGTCTTTAGTAACACAATTTTAAAGACACATTAAGTTGGTGTTGTAATAGATAGATATTAGGACATTTTATTTATTACTAGAATTGAGCTTTCAAATTTTGTGTTGTTATATTATAGAAATGAAGACAATGTAATTATTGTGTTGGTTAAAGGCTATATTGGGACATCATGCAAAAATGATATCCCAACATTTTATGGTTGTGTAAGGAATTAGTGCTATAAAGACAAACATATATGTTGTACAATTGAATCTCAATATAACATAATATATTTAGATTCACAGAAAAAGACAAATGTGGTAAAACCCTTATAATCACATTTTTTAATTTATAAATATTTTTTAACAAAATGTTTAGCATACAAATTATAGATTTTTAAGAAAATTAAAATAGTTAATGAATATTAATATTGAAGTACCTTCAAACAGCCGACCAACACTTTCATACACACTGCACAATTATGATATTTATTTAGTTATCTGTAAAATAACTTCTTTTTTTTAAGGTAGTTATCTGTAAAATAACTAGAACACTGTCAATAGAAAAAATATATTAAAAGAATGTCTTTTAAGTGATTTAAACAACAGGAAATAGCTAGGATTGTGCTCAGACAAGCAAGGATTTTATTCAACTCTAGAATATATATTTCATCCCAAATCAGAAACATTCTTATGTGCCTGTTACTCATCCTCGCACAAACATCACCGAATAAACAGACAATTGCTCAATTCCATACAAATAATCATTCATTAATTCCCTGCAATGTTCCAGGTGTGAGAGCATGTCGTAGTGTTTCCAACAAAATACCAGTCTTCATGATTCGAGCATCTGTTTCACGAAGGGTATGAGTACGGCGAGAGAAATCGGTACCGCAATTATCCGTATGGGATGAAACCCCATACAAAATTTTCAACAGATTACTTCACATTGAAGCTCAAACACATGAGTTCGACGGATAATTGGCGATTCATCTACACGGCGCCTTTTGTAGTGGGGTTTCATTGGCGATTCTCAATCCCCGAAATTTGATCCTCAACCTAAAAATCCACAAATATTGATGGAATCATTATTCAGATTTCGTTGAGAATTTCATCCTTTTGACTTCCCGCTAATTTGATCAAATTTCGCGCTACTTTTTCATTTTCTCCAGCTCTACTTTTCTTTCTCTCCCGTGTCTTCCATATCTTTTCTCCTTTTATTCAATTTTTCCCTTTTATTTGTCTAATTGATTTTATCATTTTATTCAAAGAAACACTTTCTTTTAATGATACTAATAACATATATAGAGAAAGGAAGATACATGAGATTTCTATTTTATTATAGTTTTATTTTAGAAAGAAAATATTTTAATAAATATATAATTATGTATAAAGCAAGAACTTATGTTATGAGTCTATGATATAATGTTGAAAGTTAATAAAGCCTAAAATTTTAATTTAATTATTATACATCATCTCTAAACTCTAAAGGAAACTATAACAGTTACTCAATTCAAAAATTGTTAAATTCACCAAAAATATGTATTTTAGTTAAATAACATATCTTTATTCTATTAAGAAAAATACAAATTTTTGTCATACTATATTGATTTTAATTGATGGAAACAGTTTCGTATGCTGGATTTTTGAGTTAATATTCTATTTCCGGTAATTCTTTCATATGCCCAATCATCCAATTCATCGCATATTCTCTTTCAAAATTTTAATAAAATAATTAAGATAACTATTATAGTCAAACTCATTTAAATAATTAGCTATATAAACAATTACTTCTTTTATAATAGATAAAAGAATTGAAATATATTTAACTGAACTGAAATAATTTTTAAATTTAACTTAACTGAACTGATCTACAGAAAATTTCTAGCAAACAGGGCCTATCAAGTGTACTGAATTAATAGTGAAAAGCAATGCACTGAAAAATTTCATAAAAATGTTTTACAAGTTCTCATTTCAGACATGTCTCTATAGAGATCAAGGACTATATATAGGGTACCGTTATCAATCGGAATTGTTGTTGGTGGGCTTAAACCCCACCGTCGCGGTTAGATTTTAGGTTGTTGGTGATGCCAGAGCTCAGCTAGCTTAGAAGGACCAACTTGAGGGTGAGTTTCAGTGTAAATTTGTATAGAAGAAAAGTAAGGTACCATGAATGATCAAGGAAATTGACTGAAAGATCAAGACAAAACAGTAAATGATCAAGCAAATTAATTGAAAGATCAAGGTAAAACATAAGGCTCAAGGGAACTGAATGAAAGATCAAACAAACTAACTAAAAGATCAAGAAAAAATAATAAATACTCATTCCCTTGGCCCTTGGCCTCCACAGAGATGGACTTAAATTGTTTTCTTAGTGAACTGAATTAAAAACTAAATTGAACTCAACTGAAATATTAATAAGTTATGATTTCATTAGAAATGAAGTAAACAAAACTGAACTAAACTAATATAGTTATTTTAGTTGAAATGGACACCTAGACATGAACCTAATATTTTTCATCATTTTCATTTTCTATGACTAACTAAAAGTTAGTATTTCCCTGTTTGTTAGAACTTTTTTTTAACTGAACGGAACTGGACGCAACTGAACTGAAGTGAAAACAATGTATTGAAAAAAAAATCAGCATGACTGAATTAACCTGAATTTCATCAAATTACTTTTTTCACTGAACTAAACTGAACTGAACCTATCTACAGATAATCTCTGCCAAACAGTCTTAATTTTGGTTTGGTTTTCATCATTTTTAGTTAGAGAATGATGCTTGAGTCTAAAATTAAACTAAAATAGTAAATTTTGGTTTGGTTTTTTCAGTAACTAACATTAAAAGTATAGGGTACAAGGAAATGAAGGAATATTAATAGTTAGTATTATTTTGGACAATTTCGTTTGATTTTCTAAGGCCCAACTACTAAGCCATATGAGATTGATTATTTAAGGTAGGGTTTTGCAGTTTGCACGAGATTTGCCGGATTATCTCCATATCCCAAATAATCATCCCCTATTTGATTCTTCAGAATCTTCACGATATTAACCTTTCTCAAAATTGTAGAATTTTTGTATCAGATTTGTGGATATTCGGCTGGCAAGGGAAGCAAAAGCTCAACATCTGCGGCCGTCAGCACCATGGGACAAATGCATTGTAAAAAAGATCGGATCGTGAATCGTGCTCATCGTCGAAGAGTTTGTGTGATTTTTAATTTTTTATATCAATCGATGAATTATTCTCTCAATTTTTTATTTGTCGTTGTTTTATTTCAATTTATCTGATAAATTTTTTGGGTTCAGTCATGTTGATTTGGTTGATTTTGATAGCCTTGTGATACCCGGTTATGAAAGCAGATGTATGGGAAAGGACATCACCACACTTATCTCGGGCCTAATCTACTTGGAGTCTCAGGTACATCAATTTCTGTTTTGCCTCCTCTTTATCAAGACGTGGACATACTTAAATATTTTTACTATGATCTTCAAACCACCAAAACGAGTATACATATTTACCAAAGCCATGGTAACCCGGATACCAGGTTTGGATTTGAACTTTGTTTCATGTTATCTATTTTATATGTGTTTTCAGGGTTATGTATCATAAATATTCATTTGATTTGTTTGTTGTGGTAATATGAGCAGAGAAATTCATACTTATTATTTTTGTTATTGTGTCTGTAGCATATTTTTGTAAGATTGAAAACATTATATTTATGTGTAGAATGCAAGTGGAAGGCCGAAACAGAACCAAAAGATATTCGGATGGGTCGGTATGAATTTGGTAAGTACTGTTTTGTAATATTCCTTGAGAGTATTTGTTTGTTGATTTGGTAAGTACTGTTTAGTAGTGTTTCTCACCATCCTTCAAACTCGAAGCATAACCAATTTTCCCTTTATGGACATCTTGAAGCCACTCATCGGCAACCCCTTCACCTGTATGAATCGAGTAAGGCATTCAAATTTATCAGCTGCAGCTATCACGCCTGCAAGCATTGAACAACTAGCCAAACTTCCCTTCTTATTTATTTTCTCTAGTTGCATCAGTTGGACAAGTTTCTCTACTGATTCATTATCTACAAGTCTCCCCTTTCCTCCTTCATTTTTGCTATCTCTGACCTCAAAGAGTTTTCAGGTTTGTGTAAAACACTATCAGCGCCCTCTGATTTAACAAAACGCTCTCGCTTCACGGGATCAAAGAACTGGTCCCCGCGTTCACGCTTCTTAGACTTTGTTTGAGGGAGAACAGAACATGGACTACTTAGTATGTTGTCAGAACCCTGCTTGAATTGTGATGCTGCTATTGAATTGTTTGTCAGTTTTGGTGAATGATTGTCTGGCTGGAAAAACGTGTCCATCTCCGACCTTGTACTTTGCAAAAGCCTATCTACTTCTTGTTGTCGTTTCTGCAATGTTAATTAGGTCGACTTAGATAAAGCTAACTAAAAGATAACAACAGATATTCACCCATAGAAACTTCTTGCTAACAAACCCCACAGGCCAATTAAAAATTACATGTAGTTTAAGCACAATCAAGTAAGATATGTCCTAATAAAAAAATCACACACATACAAGCACTAATAGCTAGCAAGCAGAACTCACATCAATGTAATCTTGATCAGTAAGCCACCATAAACACTTTCTCTCAATGTCATAAACTCGATAGCAGACAAATGAGGATGTCCCTGGTGGAAGTTCAGTCCCTTTAGGTAGGAATACAACTTTACACGGGTGGAGTAATGATGCTGAAATCTCATCCTCATGAAAAGAATAAAATATTTTGTTTGGCGTGGCTTCCAACAGGATGCCTTTGCCAAGCTTAAACTCAACTGGTCGATAGAGCCAATTAACACCCAGTAGCAAGTTGTTAGGTTCAGGTCTCAAGCAACGAATAATACCAATGAATGGCAGAGAATCCTGAGGTGGCTTAAAGAGAGCACAACCGCCTACACTAATTTTGCGACCATCCTAAAAAGAACAAAATTACGAGATTATGTTTTCAGCAAGAGCAAAAGTCATACTAGTACAAAATACAGTACATGAACTACCATAGGATAACATCTAAGACATTTTAACAAGTTTCCAACGATTAAGCTATGAGCCCCTGATGTGCAGCTGATACATAACTACTCCACATGTCTTGACAAACTAATAAAAATAAATAAAACTAATTGGTTCATTACTTAATATACATATAGTAGAGAAAACGAGACATGAGCAACAAATGCTCAAGTGGATTTGAGTTCTACATACACAAATGGTTAACAAGAGGGAAAAACAACCCATTACGCATGGTCTTGTGCAGTAAATCCACAAAAAAAACCGATTCAACCACTATCATTTGTTGGTGTCAAACAAAGTTTCAATTGACTGACAAAATCATATTTTACGAGGTAATTGAATCATAACTACACCTTTTAGCACATTAACTAGTGCAAAAATACCAAATTGCTCTTGGAGTCATTAATTCTACCTCAACACCCTCGTAGGTTGGCTAAGTATCACTAATCTTCGATGAATTCTCTACAGTTGTACCAAACTAGACACTAAAAATTCACTGGAATACCTTATTTATAAGATTACCATGTTAGACTGCTAGATTAATAAATTTCATGAGCCTATAACTCAAAACTTCCATAGAAACGCTTACTTTATTCACATATCCAATTGATTATCAACCTAAAAGGTAAATAAAGCAGGCCTCCATAAAGCAGAAGGCAGGAAATGCTGGATACTAGTCTACGGTACTAGATTCATTTCCACATATTCAATCTGGCGTTGCAAACAGTTTCAATCAGACGGGCAGACACCGATTTCATGATGTCAGATATTGCAAGCATGCCTATGTTTCATTTTCACTTCATCGAATCATACCATAAATAACAACATCAACAACAACAAATGAAAATGAACTTTCATGAGAAAAAACACAAAATTCCAATCATACCTTGCAGAAGGAATCAACATAAACGACGTCAATAGAGCTAGAAACAAGAGTAGTTGTTTCCTCCTGATGCGCTAAACAACTTCTTGTATTGCTCAAAGAGAGAGACCACCGCCAATACAATCCGATCTACACAAACGCAAAAGCCACACCTCAGAAATCAAATCCAAACAAAGATCATCATCACCAATAAAAAACAAGCAAAAAAAAAGTCATACAAATCAATCCTCACCACACGAAAAGCAGCCGACCGATTCAGGTTGACCCCGACCAAATAGAACCTGAACAAGCGCAGAAACAGGAACAAAAAGCAAGGAGACACGAGTGAGCGATTCACGAGAAAGAGAGAGAGAGAAATGGCAGAAAAGAAAAAAATGGAGTTCGCGAGCTAGTTCTAGTTCGCGAACCTACTGGGGGAATGGGATCAGGTTTGCAACGGGAAGTTCGGGCAGGGCGGGCAGGGGGGAGTGGGGTAGGGGGGATAGGCCCTACGCCGCGCATGTTAATGTCAATGTTAGATCTTGTGCGTGTGTTGGGAGTTAATGTGCGGTACATGTGTTGCCTTTTTTAATGTTAATAACTTATATGGGAATGACTGACTGACCTGACTCATGATGCGACACCCGAAACCAATTTACCTTTCTTAAATTTTTATGAGGAAATTCTCGTATACTAGTACTTCCTTCAAAATTTCATTTGGGATGGGTCTCAATTGGTCTCACTGAATAATCACGTTTAATAGGTAAAAGAACAGTCTTACTGAAAGTAAGAAGATCAGTAATAATATACTAAATGATCATGCTTAATATGTTAAAGGCCGCTCTTGAAAATGAAAATTCAATATTTGTTGAGACTAGTCTCACTGGAAATTTTCTCTTCTCTTATTAAAAGGGCAACAAGGGCAAACCATGTCTTTGTTAGTAAATAGAATATTTACGGAATGTTAGTTAGCATATTTAGAATATATTCTTTCTGTAATTATCTGTTATATAGGTAATCTAGTGGTACAGAGTTCTATTTATATGAATGAATACAAAAAGCTCAGATGAGCAATTCAGCCATACAATCTTGCATTCTAACATGGTATCAAAGCCTTGATTAATATATTTTTGTATTCTTTTTCACGTTCCGATCCCATGGCCTCAGTTTCTACTCCCACCGGCGATCAGACACCACCACAACCACAACCAAAACAAAGCTTCCCTTCCGCACAGTTTGTGACCAATATCCGAAATCAAATTCCCTATATTCTGGATCTGCAAAAAGTGCAATACCATACCTGGGTTGAGTTATTTCAACTTACTGCTCGTGCACAGAATGTGCTCAAACACATTGATGGTTCGCCACGCCCTTCTGACGTTTTCGACGACGCTTGGAACCAGCTTGATGCTATTGTTCTTAGCTGGATTTACGGTACCATCAGTGAGGATCTTCTCCTCACCGTCATCCAAGTCGGCTCGTCTGCCCGTGCTGCTTGGCTTCACATCAAGGGCATTTTTCTTGACAACAGCACCGCTCGAGCAGCTGATCTCGAAGGACGGTTCATTAATGCCCGTTTAGATTTGTTTCCCTCCATCTTAGCGTATTGCCAGCATCTAAAATCATTGGCAAATCAGCTTGGAGATGTCGAGGCGCCCGTTAGCGAACAACGCCTTGTTCTGCAACTCATCAACAGATTATCGTCGTCATACGATACTGTTGGCAGCATCATCAGTCAGATGTCGCCTCTTTCATCTTTTTTAGTCGCCAGGAGCATGCTTACTCGGGAGGAGTCTCGTCGGAGCCGCCACATGGAGGAGAACCATGCCCTAGTTGCAGCCAGTGCGCCTCGGTCGTCCAACAGCACATTCCCTGCCACCGAATCCAGCATCAATCGCGGAAGAAACCGGCTTCATGGGCGTCAAAATTCCAGCCAAAGCAACGTGAATCAGAAAATGGACGGCTGGTCTAATTCCCACCCGCGACCTCATCAATTTCTGGTCGCGGGCTCTCCCTGGTACCCGACGGTGCCGGCATCGTTTTATCCCAGCGGCTGGGCGCCACCACCATCCCCTTACTCAACTGCTGCTCTAGCTCACGAGGGTTCGTTCAATCCGGCGGCGACTTCCCAGTTCGTGCGAAACCCAACGGTGACTTTCCAAAATACGGGTGGTTCTTTCCATGCGGGCCAGCAGTCACTTGGGCCAACTTACCAGTTTGAGTCTCTTCAACAGAACCAGTTCGGGCCTCTTTAGCAGCCCTATCCAAGAACATTTTCTCCAGCTTTCAACACGGCGTCGCTACAACCGCCTTCCGAGAATTGGTA
Organism: Cruciata laevipes; assembly: GCA_963678965.1. Lineage (NCBI taxonomy): Eukaryota > Viridiplantae > Streptophyta > Magnoliopsida > Gentianales > Rubiaceae > Cruciata > Cruciata laevipes. Next base: position 22,409,975 of record OY787637.1, read on the forward strand.
CATGGACACCGGTGCATCTTCCCACCTCACTGCAAATTCAGGTACCATTCGTACCTATTTTAATTCGAGTAATTTAGCTCCCATTTATGTCTGTAATGGAAATAATATTTCTGTCATTGGTCACGGTTCTGCAATTTTACCCACATGCCCATTTTATCAGCTAAAGAATGTTTTACATACTCCCGACATTGTTAAAAATCTAGTGTATGTTCGTAAATTTACTATTGATAACAATGTTAGTGTGGAGTTTGACCCAATCGGTTTTTCTATCAAGGATCTAGAGTTTGGGAAAATCAAAACGAGATGTAATAGCCTTGGGGATTTGTACCCGGTTACACCCAACACCCTGCCACCAACCGCCCTTGTCGCTTCCCAACCACCACCATAGCATGCTCGATTGGGTCACCCGGGCGATCATGTTTTGGACCAGCTCAAGCGTAGATTTTATTTTTTCAATAAAGCCACTTGTTCGACTATTTGTTCCTCTTGTCAAATTTCTAAGTATAGACGTTTTCCATTTTCTCCTTCTCATACTGTTACTTTTAAACCTTTTGATATAATTCATAGTGATTTTTGGACTTCTCCCATTTCCAGCACTAGTGGTTTTAAATATTATTTGTTATTTTTGGACGACTACTCTAATTTCACTTGGATTTTTCCTCTTAAACACAAGTCTGAGACCTACCACAAATTCGTGCTTTTTCATTCTATGATTCAAACTCAATTTCAATCCAACATCAAAACTTTCCAGTGTGATATGGGGGGTGAATTTGACAACAACCTTTTTCGTGCATTTTGTACCCAAAAGGGAGTCCTTTTACGTTTTTCCTACCCTCAAACCTCACCTCAAAATGGGAAAGCAGAATGAGCTTGATGCTACCAAAATCCGTCCGTTCCTCCGGGGTTCACACTATCCGGGTCTCCTAGTTAATCGGCCCGCTACAATCCTGTAAAACAATCCCCGGGAGGCGTCCCGGGGAAGAAGCTCCGGCGTGATGATGAGATGGGGATAACGGAGAAGGAAAACGTACGGAAGGTGCTCTCAATATAAAGTAGAGAGATATAAGTCACATACATTGTTCACTGTTTGAGACTAGTATTTATAGCTGAGCTTGCCTGCTTGAGATAAGGTGCAGGACCACTCCCCTTTGTCCCCGTCCGTCCTTCTTTCTTGTCCGGACGTGCCCCCTAGCGGGAAATGCATCGCCCTTTTGGCGCTGGGCCGTGGACCCTATTATCGGCCCAGTAGGCCTTTGGGCCGGTAATATCACTAGCCCCCCAGACCAGTCATCCGGGTTTCTGTAACGCGGGGAACTGGTCTCGTAACCTTCTCCTGACGTTACTCTTGGTAGGGCCCTTCCGTGTTAAAACTAGTTTCTGACAACGCCGTCTTTTCCCCTTCTGCATTGATCAGTACCTTGTTCACCGTGTCATCATTGCTTTTCCTCCTTTTGAGGTGGCGATTCCTATTCATCCGCCTATATAAGGGGCATAACCTCCCTTCTCAAAAGTTACTTTCTGCAAAATTTCTCCAGACGCTCTGCTTACTCGCTCCTTCGCATTCTCAACCAAGTAAGCCCTAACTCCCTATTCTTTTCTTCTCCTCATGGATTCCCCTCTTCTCTCCACCTCTTCATTGGACACCGAGGGAGTTCCAGATCAGTTTGAAGTCCAGTTTAGGGCTGCTGATAACCCGGTTCCCTCCCCGGGTTCCCCTTCCGAGGCTCTCAGCCCCTCCCGGGAGCTAAATATCCCGAGTCCGTCGACCCTGGATGAAGCGGGCTCGAGCCTGACTGAGCGTCCTAGTCATTCCCGGGATGGTCAGGATGAGAGGGTGTTTGGCGAAGGAGTGGGTGACGACCTTCCCCGGGGGCCTACTCATGGAGTGCGTCCAGTGGGTCTCAAATTTTTTGATGTCCCCGGGGATTCTCCCTCTCTAGATAGGGATGTTTTAGACCTAGCCAAGCGTTCTTTCATTCCCCTTCCCTTAAACGCCTCCCTTTCTAAACTTCCCCCAGGAGCCTCCGAGCGAGAGGTTGCTTGCATCCCCCGGATCCATTTCCAGTATGGGCTTAGCCTGCCCTTTCCCCCTCTTTTCCTTGAGATTCTTCAGTTTTACAAGCTTGCCCCGACTCAGTTACATCCTAACGGGGTTGTTTTAATCCTGGCCTTCTTACTTAACTGCGCACGGTGCGCCGTTCCCCCTTCTCTCCTACTTTTCCGCTCCTTCTATGCTTTGCGGAAAGCACATGCGTCCTTCCCGGGCGTCTTTTCCTTTACCATTTGCTCCGGGATAAAGGACTTCCTTCTTACCAAACCTAAATCTACCAAGGGATACCTTTCGAAGGGTTTGTTCCTGTGTGATGCCCAAGTGTACCCTATTCCCACCTGGAACGACTCTCTCGTTCCTGAGGACAAGAAGCCCCTCGTCAACCTCTCCAGCATCATTACCAGCGATCACAACCTCCTCCGTCTCTCCCCTTTGAATATGGACGACTTTTTTAAGACCGGAAACGCGGGCTATTATTGGCCTCGCGGGATTTATCCTACTGAGCTCTTCACTCTCCCGCGCATCGCAGCGGTGTGGCCGGATGGAGATGCCTATTAAGGCTTTTATTTTATTTCTGATTTTTCTTTCATATATATATTTTTCTAACTTTGCCTTTGCTCGATTTTAGTTCAACCCCTTCTGTACGCGGACGTCATGACTTTCGTGGAAAGACCTCCCGCCGGGAATGATCAAGCCGGGATTCCCCGCTTGGGGCAGCGACTTTTGCCTGTTCCACATGTAGCTCCCCCCCTGAACCTTCCTCTACTGAGAATCCGGCCATCATCCCGCAAGGGGTTCGGTCGCGGCAGCGATCTCTCGAGTCGAACCCCTCCGGGTCATCTTCGGCGACCCGCACTGTCGCTGGTCCATCCTCTACCCCTGGGCGACGGTCCTTTATCCAGCACCCAACTTATAGTGGCGGGACGAGTTCACGATTCAAACGGCCATCCACTGGTGATCTGTCTGGGTCACCCCCACCTTCTCGCCAGAGGACTGGTGATGTTTCTCCTACTCCTCCTCCTGCTGTTAACAGTGCTCCTCCGCGCGCTACTGCCACCGAGACCATCCTTGAGGGCAAAGAAGAGGTAAGTGTTCTCCCCGGACTTCTTGTATTCAAGTTTTATGATTTCCTAAGTTTCCTTAACTCCCTTACTTATTGTGCAGAGCATTGCCTTTGCCGACTCCCTCCTGGCGGACTCACAGTTCGTCGAGGCACTCAACAGAACTTACTCTAAGTATAGTGCGGGGCTGTTCACTAAAATGGAAAAGGAGCTCCGCGAATCCAAAGAGAAGCTGGCCGGGCAAGACGGTCTTGCGGCTCAACTGGAGGAGGCCAAAAAGAAGTTGGCCGACAAAGAAAAGAAGCTTGCCGACAGGGAGAAAAAACTGGCTGATGTGGAGAAAAAGTACAGCTCCCTCAAGAAGGACAAGAAGAGTTCTCAACTCGAAGCCTTGAATGCCGTCACACAAAAGCTTCTTCGTTCGGAAGCGTTCGAGAAGAAGTTGGAAGGGATTGCCGCTGCGGCCAGCGCAGATGCCTGTCACGAGATGTATCGGAGTTTGCGGGGTTGGTTGCCCGGGCCCGCGCGTCTTGATGCCCAGGCGTCCTACTATCGGCCCAAGGCCAATGACCTGTTAAACCATCGTTTCCGGGATCTTCAGGAAGCGAGTTTGGAAAGTTTGGTGCCCCAGCTGTGGCGATCGCTGGAGATGTCCTCCCGGGCTTCTTCTGCTTCTGATATCAGGAAGATGAAGCTCCCTACGATCGGTGAGGCCTCTTGCCCCGACCCTGGCTCCGAGGACTTCAATGTTTATGGGGTTGTCCCAGAGACACCCAACTGGACTGAGGGTTACCAGGAGTTTTGCGCCGTCCCTGACAACTTCGGATACCAGGCTGTCTATGAGGGGAAGGTGGATGGGTATGTCGTGGGGCTTGCAGAAGGACAAGATGATTTGTTGTATCAGTCCCGGAAGTCTGCCCGGAAGGTGGGGTTCCCCGGGCGTCCTGAGGATGAGCCTAAAGTGGACGCTCCTGCTTATGGCGGCCCCAACTGGTCTACTGAAGATATAATTGAGCTAGAAAAAGATGGGAGAAGGCCCATGCCACCCCGGGGGAAAGGGATTCTGCTGCTGACAACGTACTGCCCTAGACTCCAGTCTATGTTTTCTTCCTTTTTGTAGTTTTTTTTTGTAATCTTCCTCCCCGGGAGGCTCATGTAGAACTTGGCCTTGGTGCCTATTTTGATTAATACAAAGTTCTACTTCTTAATGATATTACCATCTTTTGTAGTCTGAGCGTCCCCTAGAGGAGATTCTCCCGCGTGGGCCCATGCCTTATGTTTTTCCTCATCCTAGTAGTTCTTCCGGCACCTACTTCTCTCTCCCCCGCGCTGGATGCCTCCAATGCTCTTTCCTTCAGAGGAAACTAGCCCATTGGAGGTTTGGAGGCGACCAGGCTACCCGGGCATTAGCTGAGGCGGGGTTGGATTGCTTCCTTCAGGAGTTTGGGTCGATCCGGGTGCTGGTGGCGTTTCTTAAGGCAGTTGATGCCAAGTTTGGGTCGTTGAAACAGTGCTTCGACCTTGCTTCTGATCATATGCATGAGGCCCTGAATTCTCACCAGACCATAGCTGAGCTGCAAGCCCTTCACGACGACTCCCAGCATCGCACTACCAAGGAGCTAGGCATGGTGTGGGGTGAACTTGAGCGGGCGCAAGAGAAGCTTAAGAGTCTAGAGACCCGCACTGCTCAGAATAGACTACTTGGTGACTTGGAGAAGGAGAATCGGTCCCTTACTCATAGGAACAGGGTCCTCCAGGATGCTCTACTAGTCACCCGGCTATCCTATCACCTTTTGGGTCTTAAGAATGGTTTAGTTGGGGTGTCTCCCCTCACTGATATTCCAGCCGGGGTTCGTAGGACGATTGAACGCATGGAAGCTAACCCGAAGAAGTTTGGTGAGGGAGCTCCCAATCATAAAGCCTATCTGGACGTCGTGGAGTGGCATAATAAGATAGCCGCGGGGGAGGTTGAGCCCTATCCCTCTAGTCTCCGCCGAGTTCCTGCCCGAGTGGAGGTGGATGTGGCGTATGAAAGATACGAGGATATGTCCTTATCTATCGACCCGGAAGAAGTGGCACGCCGGATAAGACGCATCCAGGAGATCGCTGATTCCGGAGTTACCACGAAGGGCATCAAGACCGCTGAGGGCATCCGCATCAGTCGGGAGGAGAAGGGCAAAAGTGTAGCAGACTTGTTTCCTAAGTACATGTTTGTTACATCAGCCGGGGTTAGGAGGATGCGCCTGGCGGAACCACTTCCCGAAGGATCCGTTGTGGTTCCTATTCCTGATTTGAACGAAGAAGACGCCGCGCAGTTGGAAGAGGAACTTGCGTGGAATCAAGCCCCGGATGCCCGCTTCGCCGAAGATCTCCTGTCCTCTCAGTTCTTCGGAGGGGGTTTCCGCCCGGGTAACCCTGAGGGTGCTTCCGGGTCAGGTCCCAAGTGGGTGTAGTAGCAAATAGATAGAAACAATCTGTATGTAAAATGCTTTGTAATATCTTTGAAATTTATGAATCAATGAATAAAAGTTTCTTCAAAAATCTCCTTATTAACTCTGTAAATATTACATTCTTTTGGTCCCCGGGCTTCATTCAAGTCCCGGATCCAATCTAGCGGGGCACCCGAATGAGAGCTACCCATGTGTCCCTTTTTCAATCCTTCCTCTAAACCCGTGACGAGGCCAAACGCCGGGGTTATCCCTCCGAGCATATTCATGCTTACGGGAGGAGGCATATCCATGCCCTAGTAGCTAGGGTTCATCGCGGGGTATTCTACTTCCCGTAGAACCTTCTTAGATTAGCCACATTCCATCTCCTAGGAATTTCCTTCCTCTGCTCGTTCTCCAGCACGTAGCTTCCTCCCGGGTGTGTTTCCTTCACCTTGTATGGTCCTTCTCAATTGGGTGCGAGCTTCCCCTCCAGAGCTTGTCGGCTCTTGTCATTTCTTCTCATCACCCAGTCTCTGGGGGCGAAAACCTCCTTCCGCACCCTTCTGTCATGGTACCTCTTTACTCGCTCCTTCACCTTGGCTTCCTGGAGTGCTGCATTCTCTCGTTTTTCTTCCAGGAGGTCCAAGTCAAGGCGCCGTCCAGCATCTTCTTCTTCCGGGCGTTGGTGCTGAGCCCGAGGGCTAGGGATCCCAATTTCCGCGGGTATCACTGCCTCCGACCCATATACCAAGCAATATGGGGATTCCCCGGTGGCCGAGCTTTCTGTAGTCCGGTGGGCCCAGAGAACGATGGGCAACTCCCAAATCCAATTTCCCCGCGCGCCTTCCAAGCGGGTTTTTAACCATTTGATGATAGTGCGGTTGGTGACTTCCACTTGCCCGTTCGCCTGGGGGTGGTACACAGATGTCAACCTCTGCTCTATGCCATACTTGATACACCATGATTTGAAAGGATCATTTTCAAACTGCGCTCCATTGTTCGTGACTATGATCTTTGGGATACCGAATCGACAAATGATGTTCTTCCAGCAAAACTTAACACAAGTTAATCCCCGTATGTTGGTGAGTCGTTCTGCCTCCACCCATTTGCTGAAGTAGTCAATTGCCACAATCACGTACTTAGCTCCTCCCGGGGCAGTCGGGAAAGGCCCCACCAAGTCAATTCCCCACCTGCTGAAAGGCCAGGCTCCCGTGACCCCGATTAGCTCCTCCCGGGGCACATGGATTAGCGGGGCAAATGTTTGACATGCCAAGCACTTCTGAACATGCCCTTCCGCATCTTTGAACAACGTCGGCCAGTAATACCCCAGTCTTAAAATCTTCCTAGCCATTGTGCGAGCTCCCTGGTGACTCCCGTTAGACCCTTCATGCACTTCCCGGATGAGGTGTTGGCCCTCTGTCCTTTCTACACACTTAAGCAAAGGCTGGAGATATCCCCTCTTATACAACTCCCCGCCCTGGATTACAGACTTGGGCGCTTTAACTCTCAGCTTCCGGGCCTGAACCCTATCCTCCGGGATGGTTCCTTCTTCTAGATATGCCCGCATAGGAATGATCCAGGATTCTTCCTCATTTACTACCATCACTTGGTCGTTTTCCTGATAGCTCCTCCTTCCTAGTACTTCCATGTACAACTTTTGGTTAGGCTCAGGCTTTAATTCCGAGGAGGCCAACTTGCTCAAGGCATCCGCTTTACTATTTTCCTCCCGGGGAACTTGGACCAGGTTGAAGGTTTCGAACCCGGCTACCAGCGGTTTTACTGTTTCCAAGTATTTCTGCAGGCTCCTCTCCCGGGCTTCATATTCTCCTTTTACCTGCTGTACCATAATCTGAGAATCGTTGTATGCCGTGAGAGCTTTGATGTCCATCTCCTTTGCCAATCTTAGTCCTGCGATCAAGGCTTCGTACTCGGCTTCATTGTTGGTTGTTTTGAAAGTGAATTGGACCGCATAGGGGTATTCTTTCCCTTCCGGGCTAATTAACAAGACTCCCGCTCCACTGCCTCCTGAGTGTGCCGATCCATCTCCAATGGTACTTTTGGAGGGGTTCAACTTTAGATTGCTCAACTCAAGTTTTTTGAACATCTCCTCCAGATCGTTCAGGAAAGCCCCATAAGACCTGTTCTTAACCACCATGTCGTCGACATATACCTCCATGTTCCTCCCCACTTGGTCCTTAAAGAGTTTGTCCACCATTCTCTGGTAAGTAGCCCCTGCATTCTTCAATCCAAAGGGCATCTTCTTGTAGCAAAAAGTCCCAAAATCGGTGATGAAGGAGGTTTTCGCCTTGTCCGCTTCATCCATCTGTACCTGGTGATACCCTTTATGCGCATCAAAGAAGGCCATCACCGAGTACCCCGCGATAGCCTCTGCCAGCCGGTCCAAATTCGGGAGAGGGTAGCTGTCTTTGGGGCAGCATTTATTCAAATCTGTAAAGTCGATACACATGCGCCAGCTTCCGTCATGCTTCTTTACTAGGACCGGGTTAGCTATCCCCTCTGGGTAGATGATTTCCTCGACCACCCCGGCTCTCTCCAGCTTCTTCACTTCATCCTTTATGAACTCCGCTCTCTCCGGGGCTACAGGTCTTTTCTTCTGCATGATTGGCTTGGTTGCCGGGCTTATGTTCAGCTTGTGTACCCCCAATTCTGGCAACACCCCTACCATGTCCTCCGGGCTCCATGAGAATACCCCTTGATATCTGGTCAAGAGTTCTTTCAATGCACCTTTTACTTCCTTCGGGAGGTCTTTCCCCACCGTGACCACCCCTTTGTCCGCCACTCGCATTTCTTCCAACTCTTGGCGGGGAGCTTCTCCATGCACCGCCCCGACTGCTTTCTTTGCATCTAAGACCGCCGTCATCATGCAACTTCTCGCGACCGCTTGGCTTCCCCGTACGACTGCCACTCCTTGCGCGGTGGGGAACTTCATTATCAGCAGGTATAGACAACTCGCTGCCCGGGCTTGGGTTAGCCATGGCCTCCCTATAATTACGTTGTACGGTGAAGGTGCATCAATAACCGCAAAATTGCATGTCACTGATATCCTCTTGCTCCGGTCCTTCTCGTCCACCATACACACTGCGAGGGGAATAACACCTAGAGGAACTTCAGGTTTGCCCGTGAACCCTGACAAGGGAGACGAAGGAGGTTTCAGATTCTGTCTCCCGATTCCCAATTGATCGAAGCAGGAAGCGAACATGATTTCCACGCTACTCCCATCGTCCACAAACACCCTCTTGATCAAAAAGCATTCAATCTCCGCCGTTACCACCATTGGGTCTGAGTGGGGTATCTGTGGCGGGGCTGCATCTGCTTCAGAGAAAGTAAGAGCTTCGTCGGGGCGAAACCTTTTCCCTTCAATCTCCCCCGGGGGAACATATCGCGTCCGGGCGCGGATGCGGAAACTGACTGGCATGCTTCTCCGACGTCTCCGCTTATCACGTTGATCATTCTGTTTGGTACTGGGGCTGGCTCTACTGCCTGGACCGGTACAGCGGCTATGGCGGGCCTCCCCGGGGCCCTGTTGCCTTGGTTACCTTGGGCTCTCCCATTTCTTTTCCCTGGGTTAGGCCTCCATCTTCTCCGGGGTTGCTCCTGAGGCTGGTCCCGGGGATTCTCCTTCTTTACTTCTGTCGCCACGCAATCTCTCAGCTGCCCCCGTTCTATCAACTTTTCTATCTCGTTCCTCAGCCCTCTACACCCCTCTGTCGAGTGTCCATAAGACTTGTGGTAGGCGCACCATTTGTCCGCATTTTCCCTAGACGGGGTCCCCTGGATGGGCAGCGGGTCCGGGAATAGATCTTTGTGAATAGCATGTATCTTTGTCCAGGACTTGCTGAGCGGGGTAAAAGTATCTGCCCTTGCCCGGTTCACCGGCGCAGGACCTGAATCCCTCCTATTTGGGTCAGCCACCCTCCTCATTTCCATCTTATCCGGGAGGAATCCCCCAGATTCTTCTTTCCTCTTTCGGGTGGCGTCATTAACTGCACAGTACAGTTGCACCGCCATCTGTAAGTTGTGAAAGGTTTCCGGGATGTTTTCCATCAATTTCTGGAACAACGCCATATCCCTCAAGCCATTTATGAACCCGCTAATCACCGCCTTCTCCTGCTGCTGTCTGTCTATGACCTTCATGCTGTCGTCCATGTACCTTCGGTAATATTCCATTGGCCCTTCCGCAGCTTTCTGCCGGGTGGCGAAAAGCTCCGTCAGTTGCTTCCCTTCCTTCTTCAATCCCGCGTACCGGAACAGCAAAGCCTTGGAGAAATCATAATAATCCCTAAGACTCTGCCGGGGCAAGGAATCGAACCATAGGAGACAGTTTCCCCTCAGGTAGCAGCCTACCAACTTGCATCTTAGTTTTTCCGGGAAGTCCCGTGATACCATTAAGTTTTGATATGTCCTGACAAACTCCTCCGGATCTGTCTCTCCATTATATGTTGGGATTCCCTCCGGGACCCGAAGGCCTGGAGGCCATGGGTATGCCAGCACCCGAGGTACCCATGGGGAAGTGGGTTGAGCTCCGTTTCTCCCCACTAACTTATCCAACCGCGCCTCCAAAGAGTTGGGGTCCTGTCGTGCCACCTGATAGCCCGACATCCTATCATCCTCTCTGCAGTATCTCTCCGGGTAACCGTAGCTCACCCCTATTGACCCATACATGGGCATAGAATACTGGATCGGGTTCCCCTGGGTTCCTGGGGCCTGATAACCCAATAATTCCGCGGGCATGACTGGAAGGTCGTACCCGGTCTGCTCCATTCCCCAGCTAGAACACGGGTAGTAGGGTGGAGCATGTGGAACTAAATTTGATTGTTGTCCAGTAGCCACTCCTTCTCGAACTCCGAAATTCGGGGGAAAAGAAGGTGGGACGGTTGAGGAATTAATTCGCCCCTGTACTCTTGGCGGCTGAACAGCCCCGTCTAGATCGATAACTTCCCTTTGATGTCCCCGCATGGGGCCTGCCAGGTTCCCTCCAGGTTCCCTTCGTCTTAAGTTTTCCCGAGTAGAGAGTACCCACTGGCGGTACAACTCCTTGTTGGCTCTCATGAATTCCAACGCTGCTGATTCCTCCGCATTAGCTGAGGGTTGTCCCTCTTCCAGGGAAGCCGGTTCCCGAGTTTGAGGGTTGCCTACCAGGTATTGCCCCTCCTCCCGGGTTTCAGGTTTCCGGGCCCGGGGACTGCCTTCCCTCGCGGGCCTAGGCTCCTGCTCGTCCTGGTACTCTCTTTCCGAGTCGGCTTCGTCGGAGGCAGTTTCCACGTGACCATCCTGTGGCACTCCTAGCTCACGCTGGTGTCTAGCCTCTTCCTGCAACTGCCTCAAGGTCACGTCATCTCCCGGGGGTAGAGGAGGACCACTCCCTGAAGGTGCCGCGTTCTTCTTCGGGCGCCCACGCCCTCTCCTTGGCGACTCCATTGTTGCAAAGGTGGAACTGGTCCCACTGGGCGTGCCAATTGATGCTACCAAAATCCGTCCGTTCCTCCGGGGTTCACACTATCTGGGTCTCCTAGTTAATCGGCCCGCTACAATCCTGCAAAACAATCCCCGGGAGGCGTCCCGGGGAAGATGCTCCGGCGTGATGATGAGATGGGGATAACGGAGAAGGAAAACGTACGGAAGGTGCTCTCAATATAAAGTAGAGAGATATAAGTCACATAACTTGTTCACTGTTTGAGACTAGTATTTATAGCCGAGCTTGCCTGCTTGAGATAAGGTGCAGGACCACTCCCCTTTGTCCCCGTCCGTCCTTCTTTCTTGTCCGGACGTGCCCCCTAGCGGGAAAGGCATCGCCCTTTTGGCGCTGGGCCGTGGACCCTATTATCGGCCCAGTAGGCCTTTGGGCCGGTAATATCAGAGCTCTTCACACACTCAATGACATTACTCGTGCATTGTTAACCCATGCATCCCTACCTTATCGTTTTTGGGTCAAATCCCTCCAAATAGCAACCTACCTACATAACATATTGCCATCCAAAGGTATCAATAATCAAACCCCCACTTTTATCTTATATCATCGGGAACCCACATATATACATCTTCGAACTTTCGGGTGTATGAGTTATCCTAACACCTCTGTCACTGCTCCTCACAAGTTGGCTCCCCGTTCCGTTCCATGTCTATACCTGGGCCCTTCTCCCGACCATAGAGGTTATCGTTGCTTGGATCTTAGCTCACATCGGGTCATCACTTCCAGACATGTCGTGTTCGACGAAACCACTTTTCCTTTCGCTACTCCGTCTGGTTTTACCCAACCATCCAACAATGATATGCCATCATCTGATCCTTCACCCATTCTTCTGGATCTTGTTCATCAAATTTCACCAGACCCCTCACCCATGCCATCCCCACCATCACCACATGAGTCATCGCCCTCTTTCAGTCCGACTGCCCAGTCACCTCCTCCTCCACCTCCTCGTCACCCCATGATGACACGCCTTAAGGCTGACATTTTGAAACCTAATCCTTGCTACAACCATTTGGCTTCATTTTCTCAAGTCTCCCCTCTTCCTAAATCTCCGCTAAGAGCCCTGCAGGACCCCCATTGGCGTGCCGCCATGAATGATAAGTTTAATGCTCTTATTAAAACGGTACTTGGGACTTGATTCCGAGGCCGGCTGGTGCTAATATTGTTCGCTGCATGTGGTTATTTAAGCATAAGTACAGGCCTGATGGCACACTTGAGAGGTACAAAGCTCGTCTGGTGGTTAACGACAAGTCTCAACAAGTCGGAGTGGATTGTGATGAGATATTTAGTCCCGTGGTTAAACCGGCTACCATCCAAATTATTTTCAGCATCGCCGTCTCTCGTTCATGACCCATTTACCAGTTCGATGTGAAGAATTCTTTCTTACATGGAGATTTGCATGAGACTGTTTATATGCATCAGCCTCCTGGTTTTTCGGACCCGCGTTATTCTGTCTTCTACGTAAGTCTCTCTATGGGCTGAAGCAGGCACCCCGATCTTGGTACCACAGTTTTTCTACTTATCTTTCCAGGATTGGTTTCCGTGGCAGTCAAAGTGATCACTCCCTCTTTATCTACACCTTCCGGAATGAGACAGCATACTTGCTTTTATATGTTGATGACATCATTCTCACCGCCTCTTCTGATGCTCTGCTTCACCACCTCACAGTGTTGATGAGTTTGCTATGACGGATCTCGGCCCTCTGAGTTACTTTCTTGGTGTATCTGTCACTCAATCCAAGTCATGCATTTTCTTGTCTCAACAGAAGTATGCCAAGGATATCACTGATCGTGCCAAGATGACTTCATGCAAGCCTACTACTACACCCGTCGACACCAAGTCCAAACTTGCTGCCGATGCTGGGCTCCCTCTAGCTGATCCTTCAGTTTACCGCAGTCTTGCCGGTGCCCTTCAGTACCTCACCTTCACGAGGCCGGACATTGCTTATGTTGCGCATCAAATTGTCTTTTTATACATGACCCCAGGGAACCACACTTTCAGGCTCTCAAGCGGATAATCCGGTACATCCAGGATACTCTTGCTCTTGTTCTTCATCTTCAGTCATCCTCTACCTCAGCCCTCACTACTTACTCAGATGCGTATTGGGCTGGCTGCCCAAACACTCGTCGGTCTACTTCTGGTTATTGTGTGTACTTCGGTGACAATCTCATTTCCTGGTCTTCCAAGCGGCACCCACTATTTCCAGATCGAGTGTCGAGGCTGAGTATTGAGGTGTTGCTAATGCTGTTGCAGAGACGTGCTGGTTGCGCAACTTACTTTGTGAATTGCGTGTTCCTCTTCAGCGAGTTACTTTGGTCTATTGTGACAATATCTCTACCGTGTACCTTTCGTCTAATCCGGTACACCATCAACGTACTAAGCATGTGGAGATTGACATTCACTTTGTTCGCGAGAAGGTGGCTCTCAGACAGGTTCGTGTTCTTCATGTTCCATCGGCTCATCAGTATGCTGACATATTTACAAAGGGTCTTCCTTCCCCGTTGTTTCTATATTTTCGTTCTAGTCTTTGCATTCGCTCTGCTCCTGGTTCGACTATGGGGGAGTGTTAGTAAATAGAATATTTACTGAATATTAGTTAGCATATTTAGAATATATTATTTCTGTAATTATCTGTTATATTAGGTAATCTAGTTGTACAAAGTTCTATTTATATGAATGAATACAGAAAGCTCAGATGAGCAATTCAGCCATACAATCTTGCATTCTAACAGTGTTTACTTCAAAAAAACGTGTAATCTAGTGTTAGCTTTAGTTACACAATAGATTGTTGAGTTCCATTCCATTGTACTTTGTTTCACATTAAAATATTCTCAAAATACTTAAACTTATTTGGATTAGCCATGTGATCATTTTACATTCAAGTAAAAAAATTAAGATTAATTAAATTCTTGCTAGCTAGTCAGTGTGATGGTCAGTTAGGAGTTATAGATTAGGCACATTTATGCCAAATAATGCAAAATTTCCAAAATATAACTTTTAATTTTAGGAACCATAAGAGAACATCCAACTTACAAAAATAGTAGGAACACAAAGAGTGGATAGATAGTTCTTACTATACTTTGAATTGCTCGAAATGGGTTCCTACTTTGGGAGCAAAGAATGAAAATGAGAAGATGATTCTATCACTCTATTGACCTAATTACCCAAATTTGAATACTAACCAAGTGTTTCATCCAAAGAGACTTGCGCACAATTCCAGAGTCACAAAACACCCATACCATACATAATACAAACTAAGTGACTCAAACTTTCATTTTCAACAGACTACATCTAGAGTGACGTCAACTAAATGTTGATCGAAATAAGACAGGTTTACAAACAAACAGACCAATAACCGCATTCAGTGACCAAAATTTTAACCTACTCAGCCAGATTAACTAGTAAATGTTAAACACACAAGTATGGATTTTATGCTACACAGAACTTGAAGACTATTCAAGTCCTGGAATCTCATCATCGTCATCATCATCACTTGACGAGCACTTTCCATCGCTGACCTCCTCCTCGTCACTATCTTCGTCTTCTTTGGACTTCAAAATGTTCTCTTTCTTCGCGTAGCGTTCACAGTATTCTAGTGACAGAAACTGAATATATGAAATACATAATAATTTAATCCAAAACTTGTTAGCACATAGCATATGCACCATTTTTAGGGGTGAAATATTGTTCCAATTTTTTTACTTCAGTCCTAAGGATTCAATAGAAAGTTGTGGATGTAATCATTATTTCATATCAAAAAGACTCATTTTTGTCTATTTCATGAAGTTTCAAGCAGAGGTGGCATCATTGAATTCAGAAAAGCAAACATTTAAACTTAGTCAGGAACCAAGTAAAGGTAAGAGATTTTTTACTGTGCTTTCTTTTGGACCATGAAAAATCACATTGAATTCATTGAGCCCGTCTTAGTTTAGTGTTTCAACGTTATAATTGCTCATCATCCTGAATAAGTGCCACCAAAGATGAAAACATGTATCGTTAAAAGCAAGCAGAAAAACTCGTCTCGTGTATAAAATTCCAAAGATTAAATATCAGTTTGATTATATTCAGAGACTTAAATTAACGAATTACAGCTATGATTTAAATATCAAATTGTGCTCATATATGTATGTCGCTTGCACCCAAAAGAATATATATTCAAGAATGGGCTTATCCACAAATATATACAATTGGAATGGATATGTATGATAAACTTGTCATTTGGAAGCAACAACATAAGAATCTATCTACATTGCATGGGATGATGATTCCTCAGTTAAAACACAAATATTCAGTAGACAGTAGATTTACCAAACATTGGTCTCCAGGATTGGTTGATTACATCCAAGCATACAGATCCCGACCTATGTCGGAAAATGAATTTCAAAAATAAGAAGCTTCTTGGGAGAAATTGCAAACCAGTGTGACTGATGATGGAAATAGTACAAAATGAGCCAAAAATGCGAGAAGATTAGAAATAACCAAATAAAGAGCTTTACAACTCGAAGTGATGGTCAGATTAAAAATAACCAAATAAAGAGCCTTACAACTCGAAGCGATGGTCAGATTTTTTATTTTTTTTAATTTGAACCACACGTAGTTGGGGGAATTTATTAGGCACCCCGAACCTGTAAACATGCCCGTAGGCGGTTGCCTGAAGGCTTACATCAAAAGCGCACAATAAAAGCGCAAAAAAAAGGGATACATCATAAAATACTATAGTCTAATACTCTAAGAGTACTAAAGTTACCTGACAAGCGTAGAACCTTAACTTGAATTCTACAACTAAATAATCGAAGTCTACTAGTCTAGATAGACCAGAAGTCCATGGGGTTTACTCTCTCGCCGTTTAGACAGTTTAAGAGAGATATAACAAACAAATGGGCAAGAATACTCCCCAAGTCTGTCACAGTAACTCCGCAAAAAGACCAAATTCAAATCATATCCCCTAAATAAGGTCTAATACTAGTGTCAAATTCCAGCTAGTTCGAGTCTAAGTATCCATCAAATTCCACAAAGTGTAGGAAATTTGAACGATGCTAAGATATTTCGTCACGTTGCGGTCATCCCTGGGTAAAAGAGGATTTCCTGATTGTGACAACACTATCATCTCAGAAACCACTACCACAAACCCATCAATCACATTGCGGTCATCCCACGGTAAAAGGAATTTCCCGATAGTAAATTTTCAGGATTTGCTAAAGCAGTAACAAGTGCATAAATTATTATCTAACACGAGAAAAGCTTCCTAGGCTAATTTCCATGGTCTACAAGTATGTAGATTACTACTTTGACTTGGATTTCTCCTCACCAACCATACAGAAACAGGAGTTGAAGCCAATCAAAGTTTAAACGAAAGACTCGACGGTAAACTAAGGTTGGCAGATAATAATTTGTTCAAAAATTTCATGACCTTATTGATAAAAATATATACTAACTAAAATAAAAGTAAGAAAAACCACTTCATCCTCTAGGTGGTCCAGAACCAAAGAGACCAAGTGACCCAACCCCGACCGGCCCAGACAAGCTTGGAAAACCGGCCCAAACCGGTCAAAAGACCTGACCCAGGGATGTCTATTAGCTTTAATGGTTTTGTTTCGAGACATTTGGTTTTGCCTTATGCTAGAGATTTTGTAAAGTTTGGGATATATTTGGATGTTTAAGTGGCTAAGTTGCATCTGGTGCTTATCAATATTTTTCAATGCCTGGAGGCTATTATGTTTCAGTTGTTTCTTATGAGTTTATTTTGGTATTGCGTAGATGATTAACAATCTTAGTACACAGGCACACACAACACTCAGCTCTGTCTAGGATTTTAGTTGCAACTATCGATAATGATTAATCATTATTTTCTCAACTCAAACAATCATGATAGCTCAGTTGCAATTCGACAATTAGATGCAGTATCACTACTCAGACAGCTTGAACACTATAACGTTGCATAATTTGTTAAGCTTAGATCAAAATACATAGGAGGGCATGCAATGATATACATACACAACAAAATGTGATAAGAGAACATGACACCAGAAACCTAAAATCAGTGAATTCCAACCCAAGGAAAGTGATGTGGTTGCACGCACTAGATAATGCTAGAATATTGTGATGCAATTCAAACAGAACAGAAGCAATGAAGCAACAAAACTTGGGAAGACTGGCAAACTCGCTACATAAAACCTATGGCAGAAGGAAGACAGTTCACTAAAGCAGAACAAGAACTGTGGCAAACTCCTACGTAAAACCTACAAGCGATGTGACAACAACAGAACGAGAACTAAGGCAACCAAAGCACATACATCATCCTAAGTGTCTAGAAACATAATTTGTTAAGTCTGCAACTGCAAGTATAAGATGCTATCAAGGAGTGAAGTATAAGATGCTATCAAGGAGTCTAGATATCATTCATGCTCTAAGCAGTGAAGTGGACATAAATGACTTATAAAACAGTGTTCAGGCCTTTTGAAATCTGCACCCCATTGTTCAATACTGAAGGTGTGGGCATGACAATTTTTTGTCTTTCTAGTGCTTCTACTAGAATAACACAATCAGAATCTCCAGGCATCCTTTGTACATGATCTTTGTTTAATCTCACTACTGCTCTCAAGTTTTGCTGACATGGCTTCAAAAAACTGTGTGCATGAAGCTCAAAATCATCCTCCATTCATGCTGAAAATGATAGATATTTCAAATGTGGAAATTTCCACTCTAAAAACATGAATAACATGTCTTAAAGGTTTGAAACCTCATGTTCAACTTTGGTTATTTGTTCTGAGACTCCGTCCTCTCAGATTAATTTCATTTAGTTCAGTTTAGAACATTAGCCATTTAACTTTTTGTGAAGAAACTCAGTAAAGAACCAGAATGGAGACATCTTTATCATTTGTTGAATTTACACATTATAAACTACAAACATTACACATGAGTGTTCCCTAGGCAATTCTCTCAGGACAACAACTCTATCATTTCCTTTATGTTAAATTCATCAACTAAGAAGTCGAAGTCTTGATCCAGCCTTGTCGAATTAGAGCAACACGAAGCCCAATCTGGTTGTATCTGTTCGTAGTCCCACACCTTTAAATTTAAATTTTATAAATATTACATTCAACTTTTAAAACTCCAATCTTTTTTAAAAAATCATACATTTTAAATTCAAATGTAACCTTAGTAAACATTTTAAAGAAACATTTTATTCTGGCACGAACTCCAATCTTATGAATGTAGGCTTTGATTAGATACTCATAGAATGAATCAAACCCTAATTAAGAACAATTATAAACAGAATTAAATGCAGAAAAATGTATTCTCCGAAGCTTAATTTATACTTACTTGAAATGAACGAAATCAAAGTAATATTTACTGAATTGAAGTTAAGTTAAGAACTTAAAATGTATTGAAAATCAAATTAATACAACTGAATTTCATACATATTTTTGTTGAACTAAACTTAAATACATGTAAGTTCTACAATAATATGACATGAATTAATAACCCTCCTACTACAGTGATCAAATTATTTAAAAAAAAGAAAAAAAAAAAGACATAAATCCATATAAAACTAAATAAACATATACTATTTAAAAAAAGACCAATTCTTGGGTGAGGTAACCTCACTCAAGAGGCAGGACCAAGTAAACACTCTTTCTGGTGAGATTTGATGAACTGACACAAATGTTTTGATGAGATGACATGTTTGATGAACTGGCACCGAGGTTTGATGAGGTGGCGTCGAGATTTGATGAGGTTGTAGTGAGTTATGATGATGTGGCATCAATGAAATTTTCCTCATTTGGCCTTTCCTGGGTGAGGCTGCCTCACAGGAGAATTACTCTTAAAAACAAAAATCAAACCTTTTAAATTTTATAAATATTTTCATTCAACTTAAAACTCTAATCTTTTAAGTAAAACAATTAAACCTTTCAAATTAAAAATATAACCTTGATAAGTATTTCTTTCAACTTAAAATTTCAACCTTTTTAATTTAAAATTTGAACTTCTCAAGTTAATCATCTTTTAAAATTCGTAAAGTGAGCCAAAATTGATCACTTACAATTAAGTGATAAAAAAGTTGAGTGATCAATTTTAGAACATTTTATAAAGTTCAATGATAAAAAATGAGTGCTTATTACAATTGTTAACTTGGAAGTAATTTGTGGAGCAGAGTTCATAAAAGTGAGTGATCAATTATTATTACAATTATTTTTTAGAAATTTTTTGGGCATTTTTTTGGTATGTTAAGCATCCCTGATCCTAATATTTCAGATGTTATGTGTAGAATCAATCCAATGACGCGGGGTAGTTTCGATTGTAACTTTAAAAGAAGCCAATCTGCCTGTGAACTTGGGTACAAATAGCAACAAACTAGATAATACCCGTGCCGAGAGCACGGACGTGAAACAATTTACTGTGAAGTTATAAGAGTACAATTACAACCTATATCAATTGATAGAACTACATCAAGAAAGAACTCTCAAATGCAAACATGTGTGCACTCTACTATAAAACTGTGTATCCCTTTTCCTTTCAACAACAAAATTAGCCATATCTACATCAACAGGATCAATAGATAAATTCCGTTTAACCTCCTCCAAAAATGTATCTGGAGCCACTGTAAATTAATGTAAAAACATACTATTAGCAAAGCTGCAACTATCAAATCCAAAGTATAATTTAGAGCAACCTTAAGCAGTAACACTTGGAAGAAACTTCATGCTCATAAGAGACAGCTAAAGAGAACTTAAAATATACATTCTCACCCATTGTTTTAACAAATACAGGCATATCAAGCATTGGCCTAAGAACTAAGCAGTAAATACAGTTTTCTAACCTAGAGAAAACTTGAGAAAACCATATTTTGTTAAGACAAAAGGAAGATGAATTAATCCCTAATCAATGGCTTTAACGTAAATGAATCAAATGATACCTCTTATACAGATTTGCCTTGAAAAGAAAACCTTGAAATCAAATGACAAAAAGGGAATTTACACTTACCAGTACAGAACCATTTATAATACAACCTAAAATGCATTTGCTTTCCCGCTCCCAACACAAGTGGTAACTTGGGCTCTTCCAAGCTGACAAAGTTTCGTTCAACCTAAGATTGCAATCAATCCATATCAGTTATCCTATATTCATCATATAGTTGCAATGATTATTTCCTAGTAACTACAATTTTCAAAAACCATGACTTCTTACAATGTTATTTAGTTGGCACAGGTTTGAAGTTTTTATTGATATAAAAAAGAAAAAAAGAAAAAAGGCCAGGGATTGAAAAGAAAGAAGGCAGCATTCTAGAAAGGTAGTATCATGTAGCCTTTTAGGAAAATCTGAATTCTTAAAAAAATAGTTTTGTTACCTTGAAAAGAAAACATTGAAAATTTAAAAATCTGTAACAATGTCTTACTACTGTACTACAAAATTCATTAATCATTTCCAAAACCTGAAAAGCCACCAACGTATAACCTTAACTTATTAATGATTTAAGGGATAAAATGAAAGAAATTAAACAATTGAACATGCAAGAAAAAGAGAAATCACATACTATGTCAACGGTTATGGCAAAAAAGGAATAAGAAGAACCTAAACATTGAACAGGCAGAAATTGTAACCGTTTATTAGATCTAAATGAACAAAAAGCTGCAACTATAATATTATCCAAACCCAAGTAGTATGTATCAACCTGCTGGAAAAAATATTTTACTAATATAGCTACGGAAAACTATAAAACTATATTGTTGGAAAAAAATCGAACTGGAAGAAAAGTAAGAGTAGTAAAACAAAGTTTTTCAATGCACAGTAGTTACTTATCATGCTTGTTATCAAATCAAAGAGTTAGCTGTAAGTCTAGAGTGACAAATCAATGAATCTTTACAAAATAAAAAAGCAGTCTAAATGAAAGAAAAGATTATACCTTTATGAAGAATTCCCTCACTAATTTAGCTTGATTTGAACAGCTAATTTGCTTTCCTACATGATCCCATTTTCCCGTCAAAACCAAAGGTAAAATCCCTGCAATATCAAAACAACATTATATTAAGAACAATGATCTTTCTCATCTACTCAAAACAAAGGACTGCAAGTATTTTCCTTTGCCAACGGGAAATTCTCTGCAAGAACTTTTTTTTTTTTGGATCATATAATGCACAAAAGTACCAACAACAAATCTTCTAGCAAGCTTACAACATCAGATAACAAATAAAAACTCAAATTCTTGAGACTCGTGATTTTAACCTTGACTTTGCTACTCTGCTCCATCGAACTTGAATTCTGAACAAAATTCAAATTTAAAAAAAAAACATTAGCAAAATATACCACAGCATCATTTTGTTTTTGGATCAAAGTCAATAAATTGAGAAGTTATATTTGAAGCAGATATTAAAGGGTATTCTTCTATTTCTTATAAGGGTATCTTTTGTGTTGGTACTGCTCTAATCTGTTGTTAATATTTGTCATTGGAGGAGTGTTCTATATTGTGGTTTTATAAATCCAAAAGCAAAATTAAATTCAGCATCAAACATCCAACAACGATTCCGAAAACTCTGAGAAGAGGTGAGATCAACAGACACTCTGAGAAGGGTTTAGTTTCGAGTACCTAAAATTCCTTGATGCTTTCTTTTCTTTCATAAACAGACATGGTAGTCTTCCTATCAGTATATGAGCAGAATGTCACCAAACCAAAATAAATATCAACATTATTGGACCAGAAGATAAAATATGTTGTAATAAGTGCAAAATATCAGGAATTTGCAGCAAGCCAAAACTCAATATTAACACGAAAACATGGATTTACCATGTATATCAGAATAGTCAACAAACCAAATGTCCCGGCAATCTCTAGCAATCAAAGCATTGAGTAATAAACAGGAACTTATATGAGCTGCAAGTTCCAATTGTTGTAGCCACTGCCAAGGCAAATCAAAACAACAAAAAAGTCATCTTTTACACTAAATGCAATAACCAAGAAAAACTTATAATGTCAGAAGTTCATAAGCAAGAGATGAGTGAAGTTGAGACCTGAGCAGAGTAATAAAGCAAGCAGAAGAGTGCCGGTGGAGCACACAATCTGGTGCATATCAGCTCTGAGGAAGCTCACCGAAATCACCACGAAGCGGTGCTATTCTTAAGTCAAAGCTTCTAAACCCTATGATTTTGGTAAAGAAAAGTGTAGAACGAAGAGCTTCAGCCATGCGTTTCACATTCTTTGACCAGCTTTCGAAACGACATTTATCTTCATCAAATTGTTTCAATCAGCTAAACCAAAAGAATTTCAACATTATTCGATTTCCACTCAAATGCTTCAGCAAAAAATAAGTCAAGGAAAGAAAGATGAGAGCAAACGTAGAAACTGACCTGGATTTCATGGTCACAAACCCAGCTTCTGAACTGATGAGAAGAGAACAATCATATTGTTTATCAATGCTTGCGGAATAGCAGTTTGCGTAATCAATGCTTAGCCGCCGTTTCGTTGAAAATAAGCCGCGGCGGCATCGAAACCACTGGGCAGTGGCGGTGGAGTAGTTGAAAGTTGAAAAAATGCAGATTACAGATCGTTGAATAAACAGAACTCTTCAGTTTCCAAATGAGGATAAAGAAATGGAATATTCCAGAAACAATAAAAGAATATGGGCCAGGAAAGCTTCTAGAGAAAGGAAGACTTTTCTAAGTAAGAGAAAATTGGAGAAAATGACACGTGGCTACAAAACTTGTTGTTTTAGTAATATAGTATTATAGTATATTGATATTACAATAAGCTCAGTAATAAGAAATGTGAATTGCTAAATCACGCCCTGATATTTACAAGATTGCGCCCTGTATTTATACCATTTTTAATATAATTTTGTATTATTTTAAAAATAATGAAAAACTAAAATCAAACTGCAGTGGTCAATCGGATATATGCCGGAAATATAGGCCGGATATACATTAAATCTGCAAATTAAATGGAAAGCAAATATGGGTACCCAAAACACCCGGAAAGCCGTCTTCGGGGAGGTAAATGGACTAGAACCTAAAGGGGTTCGCCGGTGATGGACTGATAACCAAAATTACAGGTCCCTTTTGGGGATAGGAAAGTAACCCGCGACCGGTAATCCTCCGGCGAAGATTAACGCCGACAGATAATCCTCCAGCGAAGCAACCCGGCGACCATACAAAAAATTGTCCATCGTCCGTCCATCTTCCGGCGATTTTCTGAAAATAGAATCGCTGCGGACAGTCGTTGCAGAACGACTCAGGTTTTGCGCAATGGGACTTTCGCTAGCATATATTAACGCACATTCACTAGCGAATCTACTACATGATACTTTCGCTAGTGATTCACGGAACGACATTAACTAGCGAATCTACTTCACGGGACTTTCGCAAGCGATTCGCGGACGGACTTTCACTAGCGAATGTAGTCGATGGGTCATTCGCTAGCGATTCATCGGGAGACTTTCACTAGCGAATGTATTCTACGGGACTTTCGCTAGCCATTCATTCGGGAACTTTCACTAGCAAATCTACCCGAGGGACTTTTGCTAGCGAAACTTTTGGTGGATATTCACTAGTGAGGTAACGAAAAAAGACTTTCTCTAGTGATGACATGAGCGGTGTATCTGCAGCATACGTTCACTAGCGTTGACAGCCGTACTGATTCGCTAGCAATGCATAAAAAGTTGTCGCACAGTAATTGCACAGTGTTTGCATTGAAGGGAATTGCAGCAGGTGAACACCAAAATTTCTTTATAAAGAGCCAATTTACCTGCTACTTTTTATAGCAATGTGAATCAAATATTTGTATTTTGAAATTCCTCCGAATATGCTCATAAATTTGTAGTTCCAAATTTTGGTAAGCAGAATCATATCAAGCTTCTATGGCATCTCAGGTATTTAGTGACCATAATTATTTAATTATTTTTAGATATAAATATTAGGAAAAGTCTTGGGAGTGACCGTCACTATATAGTGACCGGACTAAATTATAAATAGTGCAATCAAGAAAATCAAGAAGGGACCATTTTGCAATTTTTAATCAAGAAAATCAAGGAGGGACCATTTTGCAATTAAAAAAAAAATCACGCGCTACAGTGTTTTTGCACGTGAACAGTGTTTTTCTACAGTGTTTGCTACAGTGTACTTCAATGTTTCAAGTTAAAATGTCCATGTTTTATGTTTCAAGTTAAAGTGTTCATGTTTCACGTTAAAGCGTCCATGTTTTATGTTAAAACGTCCATGTTTTATGTTTTAAGTTAAAATGTTTATATTTTATATTTCAATTTAAAATTTTCATGTTTCAAGTTAAAATGTTCATGTTTCACGTTAAAACGTCAATGTTTTATATTTTAAGTTAAAATGTTTATGTTTTAATTTAAAATGTTCATGTTTTATATTTCAAGTTAAAGTGTCGTTAAAACGTTCATGTTTTATGTTTTAAGTTAAAATATTTATGTTTTATGTTTCAAGTTAAAATGTTTATGTTTTATGTTTCAAGTTAAAGTGTACATGTTTCACGTTAAAACGTCCATGTTTTATGTTTTAAGTTAAAATATTTATGTTTTATGTTTCAAATTAAAGTGTTCATGTTTTAAGTTAAAATGTCCATGTTTTAAGTTAAAGTGTCCATGTTTTAAATTAAAGTGTCCATATTTTAAGTTAAAGTGTTCATGTTTTAATTTAAAGTGTCCATGTTTTAAGTTAAAGTGTCCATGTTTTAAGTTAAAATATCCATGTTTTAACTTAAAGTGTTCATGTTACTGTAGCAACTCGACACTGTAGCAAATCGGCACTGTAGCGCGTGGCTTGGCACTGTAGCGCGTGATTTTTAAAAAATTTTTGAAATTGCAAATTGGTCCCTCCGTGTTTTTTTAACTTATATCCTATTTGCAATTTAATCTGGTCACTATATAGTGACGGTCACCCAAGAGACCAACTCTAAATATTATGCTTCCATGGTCTAATATATTGATTATTAGGATTGGTTTGATATTACTATATTGATTGATAATGATGATTAGAGATGGACTATATCGATCAATTTTTTTGAAATATGTTATTTTGATGTAATATAGATATATATATATATATATATATATATATATATATTTATTTTTTTTTTGAAAAATGTAATATAGATATTTTTGTTGAATCACAAATATCAATAAATTTAGTCTCAGCAGATTGAAATTCTAATTTTAACATGTTGTTATTTTAGGTAATTAATTATGTATAGAAACATGTGGTATTTTATTAATTTTGAAGCAGAAATACGTAGTCATGAATTATGATGTAGTCATGTTGTTATCATTAAATAAAAATGAATCTTTCCCATTTTTAGTTGTTATTTTAGTTTTAACATTTTAATATTTCTTTGTAGGATAATGAATTCAGTGGAAATTGTTATCCGGCATTCGCAACCACAAATGTTTTTCCCACAAAAGATGCAGTGTACAAATATCTGCAAGAGACTGCCAAGATTGTGGGATTTGAACTTGTTCAAGGTTCTGGAAAGCAAAATGAAAATGGACCTGTTCGTGTATATTGTATTTGCAATCGTGGGAGGAAGGATAAGGAGGTTAGCACTACCTCATCTGATGTTATTCGGCGCATGAACACATCAACAAAGAGTTGTGGTTGCCCCTTCACGATAGTGATGCAAGAGAATTTACCAGAAGATTGATGGGTTCTGAAACCATGTTTAGATCCTCGGCGTGGCACTCATAACCACGCCTTCAAGGTATACGAAGTGGGTAATCGACAGAGTAGTGGAATCAGTGCAGAAGCAAAACAGTTGATTCGGACAATGAACGATGCTATTACCGCACCACGCCACATTAACTCTGCCTTGAATGTTGCCTTCCCTGTTGGTAATCAAAACAAAAGGCATGTGTACAATGAAATCAGTGCTCATACAAGGGAAGGTCGGGAAGATCGTAATCCTGCTCAAAATTGTCTTTACCTTGCATCTTCGAACAATTATATCATATCTCACCAAAGTCGTGTAGATGGTACATTGACTCATCTATTCTTGGCCCACCCAGACTCGGTTGAAGCTTTTCGCAGTTTTTCATGGGTTGTTTGTATCGATTCAACATACAAGACGAATCGCTATGGCATGCCTTTGGTTGAGATTGTTGGTATGTCACCTTGCAACTTGAACTTTCTTATTGCATATGCCATAGTGATCGAAGAGACTGCTAATAGTTATGAATGGGTTTTGCTGATGTTGAGGAATTTGATTGTGGATGGGACTTATCCAACAGTGATAGTAACAGATCGAGAGCTTGGATTGATTAGACCGATTCGAGTTGTATTTCCAGAATCAAAGCATCTTTTATGTACATGGCACATTAACAAGGATGTTGAGGCACAAGTGACAAATTAACTATTTATGTACATGGCACATTAACTATTTGCACTTCATTTAAATATAATAGTAATATTTACGTTTGATGAGATATCTTTTAAAGACATGTGTGTTTCATCCCAGGTACATTCCCGTTTGCGAACTATGTGGCTCACATAATACGACCATATATTAGTGGCTGGAATGATGTTGAGAGTGATGGAAATTGTGGGTTCCGATGTGTGGCTGATGCCTTTCAGGTTGACGGGGAAAGTGACTGGGCAGGGGCTCGTAGAGCAGTATACAATGAGTTGGCGACTAATTGGATGATCTACAACCCTATATATGGGGGTCAAGAGAGGATCATGGAGGCAAGAAGACGTATTAGGCACAGAGAAGGTAGATGTGGTCTTGAGCATTGGTTTGAGATATATGTTGATTTGTACCCAGTTGTTTGTACCTATAATTGTGCAGTAGTTTTGTATAACATCGATGATAGGGGTTCCATATCGGGTTGTTGTACAGTTTTACCCTTGAGAGCAGTTGGTGGTGATGATGGTCCAAATCGAGAACTGCACATAGTATACATACCACATCCAGGACATTATGTTCGAGTTTTTCTCAAGCCCAACTGTCCCGTGCCACCTCTTACCGAGCAATGGAGGGAACACAGGGATCCTGAGATTGCTGGTTGGGAAACACTTTATGCCAGGAGAATGAGTGCATGGAACAGGACTTATGGCGATATCTGATTGTACTAGTATCAAGTTGAAATATTTTTCAGAAATTTATTGTATGGAATAATCCTTCATTATTGGTACACCAATAATTAATATTTAATTGCATGCATCATTAGCATTTTTTATGTTGCAATATGCAAAATAGTCAGACATACATAAGATACAAAATATGGTGTCAACACTGGTTTGTTGCTATCATATATGTACTCCCTCTGGACCAACTGTTTCTGCACAGGAGACTTTTTTCAGTCAACTATGCTAAATTTTGACTGAATTTTTGAATGCATAGATAATTAAAAATATTATTGTATCTAATATTGCTAGAATCATCATAACATGTAGTTTATTAATATCAAGTTTTTATATCTTGATAATATACGTAGTTAAAGATATTAGCAGTCAAACACGTGTATTGAAGACCGTGAAAAGTCAACAGTGCACACCCAGCTGGTACGGAGGGAGTATAATAATCCAACAAACCAAATTTACACCCTAAGTGTTAGTCCCGCTGCCGGACCTCGCTTGTACATCGCATACGCATTGAACAAAGTCGACAAAATGGGTTGCCACTTCTGAGGGTGAACGTCATCAATCTCTCTAATGTCGGTATCGGAGAATGGAAGCATTGCATCCATGATTGATGATAAAATCTACAATTAGAAAAGCAAAAAGGGTTCATAAATGACATCAAGGGTACAGAAGAATTACAAACAATGTATTTTCATAACTTACCGTCGCATTATATTCTGAGGTAAGCTTGGATGAGTCGGAGGATACAATAATAGGATGAGAAATCGATGAGAACCACTGCAAGTAATCAGAGGTGCACTCGGAAGGGGTGGTGGCCAATGGAAACACAGAATTATCGGGAAAATACCAAGGTGCTCCCAATTTCCAGATTTCTTTTTGTACATTCACGGAGTATGAAACAGAATACTTTTTCGAATTTGCGGGTCTGGAGGCATGGTCAGGGAAATAAGGATCTCCAGGCACTCTCTGAATGTAACCAACCTGTCTAACTACTCTATCGGGCATGTATGCCTCAACAACATCGAAATAACGGATAAGTCCTCGAAAGTGTGTCCTAACTTGCTGGACGCATTCCACATTCTCATACGGTATCCAATCAATCTACAATTATCATTTTAAACATCATTATACTTCATCAAGTAACAATAGAAATGTTATGAATACATAAACAAATTTAGAGTCGTACCTGATCAGCCTGCAATGCATCTAGTGTCTCCCTGATAGTTTGCAAACGGGTAAAATTATTCCCCGCCATCTCGCCCGAGTGCCACCTCCAAACTCGACCCAATATATCAGCAGTCTGTGCGGACTCAATCTGCCGAAACATAGGGAAGTACTCATAGATCCATGCCTGGAGCAATGTGCAACATCCCGCCATTCCACGCCCATTTGAACGAGAAGCGATACCTAACTGTCGATACAAGTAGGCCAATGTGGCTGATCCCCATGACAAACGTGCTACATCCACGGTAGAATCCGCAAGTATAGCAAGCGGTTGTAGACAAACTTTCACTGCGGTTTTATCAACAAAAAGAGTGGAAGAAAGAAGCGTTAACATGTAGCAAGAAAACTGATTATCATCACTCTGGTTCTCATCATCACATATGTCAAGGAAGTCTCTATAATCCAAACTACCACCATTCAAATGCTCTTGTCTAAAGGTTTCAACATCTGTCCCAAACAATTTAGCACACCCTTCCAAAACGGATTGTGCCGACCAATCGCAACCCACAACTCCACCATCAATTGGAATATCAAGAATGCACTTAACATCGTGCAACATTATAGTCATTTCCCCAAATGGCATGTGAAATGAATTGGTGTCCGGTTGCCACCTCTCTATGAAAGCACTTATCAGTGGCATATCCAGGTATTGGAACATGATAGCGGGAAGGTGAGACAAACCAGTTTGCCGTATTCTATTCTGGACAGGCACTCTTAAGGCCCTGAAGTTCTCGGTCAACTTCAAACAAGCTGAATATCTACTAAAGCACCTAATCATGTCGCGATCTAAACCTTTCCAAATATCAGCGGCAACATGACCTCCATAACTTGGTATAACTGTACCGACTTGAGGGCCACCACCCATTGGTCCAGTAACTATCCAGGAACTATCAACATCATTCTTCTCACTCTTACCCAACCTGCTAGGCCTTGCCTCATCATCATTACACGATCCATCAAAAGATGATGCAAATCTTCCAAATGCTTTCCTCCGCTGAACTTTGCGAGTACGAGCAGCAGCTGGTGGAGCAGGAACTGATGGTCGTTTTCCTAAAACAGAACCACCATCATCCTTATCCAAAGAGCGAGTCACAGAAAAACCACATCCACGTGTGACAAACAACGATTCAACCCCATCAGGAGGTATAATCTGGTCCCAATTTCCGACAACTGGTGACTCCCGGCATAGATCTTCTTGTTCGAGTTCTTCATTATCCCAAGGTGATGGGGACGACTCACATGGTTGTTCTTCGTTCACAGGCAACGACAACAACGCTAGTTCTGTTTCTTTTCTCTTCCTATCTGATTGTGTCACAGGCCCTCTGTTACTTAATCGATCCTTCGTGGGATCACCTCGTCCACGACCCAGCATCTACAAATTTAGAAACAGACCATGTCAACTTAGTGCAATATTGAAAATATAGTGCATTACCTATCTAACTACAAGAAAAATCTTTAATGCATGGATACAAGTATCTTCGAACAATTTCTTCAACTAAACAGAGTCATTTTTGCAAGTACAACAGAGATTTAACAAAAACACTAATATACACCTGAATTTCTAATGATATAAATAAACATAAATTTGAAACCCAAACTTAACAAGAAAAAAGCTTTGAATTGAAAAACTCCAAGGTTGAATACCATAAAAGAAAGTCCATTCAGCATTTCACATTCCAGTGATGATTCTAAGTCATATTCAAGAAACAAAAAACTATACTCAGCTAAGTACTGCATAGCTTAAATGTGTCCCTTACAAACAAAGTTGAAGCCTAATTAATTACCCATGTGCTGTTGAAATTAATCACCAATATTAATCACCCATGCATGTGGAATTAATCACCAGTTGATAACACCAACAATCTGATACCCAAAAAAAAAAAACAGTACACCGCCACCTGCTTCGTCGCAGCGGAGACGATCCCTAACATCAGCACCACCTATCCTCCATCCCTGCCACACCTCTCCTTGCCAAAAATCACAATCAATTGGAAAGCCCATAATCGTCCGTCGCCCGCTGTCCCCCACAACCCCAATATTTCACCCGATCGGAAATCCCTAACCTTAATCTATAATCCATTCCCACAATCATTTCGTGGCAGCTTCTATAAATACGTATGAATTTGGGAAAGAACTTACATTTATTTGCTGATGAGCGCAAGATCCTAGGCTTATTTTTGTTTTGATCTGAACTTGTTTGTTCCCGCGATAGCGATCGGCAACCGGCGAATAATTTGGTTTAAAAAATGAAAATGAAAGTCAAAGTTTTAATTTGGTAAAATAAAGAAATATTAATTATTATATACGTATTGTATACGTATTAGGGCGTAACACCCTAAGAAATTGAAGCAATACCCGAGCCAACAATTGGTACCGTCTAGGTCTAATGCCACAGAGATTAGAGGGGGGAGCACCCTGTCAAAGTACAGCTCCGAGACCGGACAAAGAAATACTACAACAAAAGCCAAGCCAAGCCAAGCCAAGCTGAAACCAATGAATTTCACCACATACCAAAATCGTATGCCAAAATATTCAATGAAAAAAATTAAAAAGGACTAGAAATGCTACTGAAAAGATATATATTAAGGAAAAAAAAACTAAAATTAGTTGAGAAATTCAACTGTAACCCAACTTATTAAGCTCAAAAAGAAGCTGGATCGGGAGAAATCGTCCATACACATGTAATGCTTTATACCAATATCCACTATCATTTGCATCACAAGATTCCCACCTATAAATATCTACAAAGGAGAAAATCGTCTAGACCCACCCAGGGAGCTTTAGCATGGAACAAAGCTAGCAAACACCGATGGAATGACAGCCCTCGGCGAGCTTCTGCTCAGTACAGGATGCTGATAGTCACTGTAAAGCTCGAGGAGTAGGAATATCAGATGATGCTCAATAACAAAGTTGTCCTCAAGCAGAAGACCAAACTGACAATTGAAACACCATCCTCCGGAGTGGCCCCTTTTCTGATCAAGAACTGAAAAGAACATAAAGGAAATGAAATGTCATTGAACTTCACTATTTTGAAAGCTAAAATTAATAGTAACCACTAAAAAAAATTACATTGGCACCGAACAAAAATGCAATTGAAAAAGAAAATAGACCATCAGACTGAACAAACACAAGGCTCCTATCCAATTTTTTGATTTATCTGACAACCACAAGCTCAACAGATCCCAGTAAAAAAATACTCTAGTATCCAGAGAAAAAGTACAAATTGTACATCGAACAACTTGTTATTCAGCCATTCCAGTTCAATTCATGAGTACATACTTTGACCCACCAAGAACCAGTTAGAATAGAAGGAAAACTGAAGTTCAGTACTTATAGGTAAGAACAAAGAAATCTATAGATTCAACAAAGGATAATAATTAACTAGGCTGGAATAATCTAAACCTCTGGATGGCAGCAAATAAATAGACATGCCATACAATATGGGATACATGCCACAACAGTATCAACTAATTTACTAGCATAAATGCACACCATTGCTAATATCAATGGAAAAGAAAAAGAAACTTACAAACTGTGTAGAGTGCCAAGTCCTATTTTGCATTCCTTCAGAACCTCATTGCCAGGAGTGTTGCTTATACCTCAGATTGTCGGCATCCCACCCTCCCTCAGGCTCTCTTCGTTTCGGAACCCCACCGGACGGATGGAACATCCGTGCTGGATCTTCGGCAAGTGCCTGCGAACTGCCAAGAGCAAGTTGTCTTTGCACTGTCTCCTCTCTGGGCTCAAAGTCTAATGCACCCGGGCCGGTATTGAGGTCAAGACCCGGCCTACTCCACTTCCTACTATTCTCCACGCCACCATTATTGCCACTGTCAGAGAGGTTAACCATGTAAGGCCTCGAATACTGTGATGGGACTGCACTAACAGGTGCCAGAAACTGTGAATTCCCAGACTGGGAAAATATTCTTCCCCCATTTGGAGAATCCATGAATGAGGTTGATCCAACAGAAAATGATGTAGTTGATAGAGGTACAGTATTTCCGAAAGGTACAGTATTTCCAAAAGGGAACATTTGGTATGTGAAGGGGCTAGGCGTAAAGGGAACTGCTTGAGATGTCAAAATTGAACCACGGAAGACATCTGGAGTAAAAGCATTAATACCAGGACCTACAACTCGCTGTGGGCCAGGTGGGAGAACTGTAAATGGCTGCTCCCCTCGATCAGGTAAAGATGAAGGAATAGAATAAGAAGTTCCAGGAGAAAACCAGGGAGAGAAGTTTCCAGCTTCAAGATTGCTTGTTCTGAGGCCTGGGGGAGCTTGGTGAGTGGTTATGGAGTGCGTGCCACCGCGACCAACAAGCATGAATGATGGTCGTTCAGCAGATGCATCTTCAAAACTTGGTCCATTTAGATCAAAATCCCTTCTAACCTCACTACTAGGGAACGAACTAGATGATGACGACTTCAAGGGTGCAGAAGGAGCATCTACTCTGTGAAAACTGCTAGTTGAACACTGAAGCATATCATTGGTGTCGTCCACTCTATTTAAATCTAAATCAAGTCCACCAAAGCTGCGAACAATTGCTGGACTAGTGAGTTCCCTTTGTAACTGATTATTTATACTCAAATGAACCGGAGATGAGCCCATCTGCACCTTAAAGTCTCGACCCATGTCCTCAAGAACTCTTTCATCCGGCACATTAAGATCAATATCCAATGCCTGGCGACACGGTTTGCTAGAAGAAAAATCTGGACTAGAAATATTCAATGTACCCATTGCTGACTGAAGAACTTTTCTTGGCTCCGCGGGCCTAAATGCACTGGTAACAGCAGAGCCTTTCCAGCCAAGTTCACCTTTACTTCTTAATAGATCAACTGGAGGAACAAAGGCACCTTTCGCCGCAGCAGTAACAGTAACAGAGACAGGAACAAAATTGGAGACAGCAGTAGCAGCTGTAGATAAAGGGTTAATCACTTGTGCTGGTAAACATCCAGAATTAACTGAATGAGCAGATTCCCCATATTTCCCCTCGTCCGAAACCAAGCCTTCATTTAAATCAAAACCAACTTTTGAATTAATATCAGGCTCAATTTTAGAAGGAACAGCACCAGCCCCAGCACCAGCCCCAGCCCCAGTAGGTCCCCATTCTACCTTCACCTCAGCTTCAGATTCAGACTGATTTGATCCTCTCACATCTGCATTTCTAGTTACATGAATCGTGGAAGCCTCTTTTTGAGCATGTGATCCCAGGCGGCGAGGTTCAGGAGCTTTATTTTCTTCACCACAGGTCTTCAAGCAACCAGATTTTTGGCCAATACTATCCGAACATAAAGAGGGTACATTTTGATCTCCTGGTGTCACCGCTCTACTGGCCTCTCGATCAGCAGATCCCCCTTTAGAAGGATCAACGAAACTCGAAATATGGCTTTCACCAGCATCTCTCTTTCTGAGTTTGTCAGAATTTTCAGGAACCAAGTCCATTTTAATTGCAGTATCAGGCCGTACAATTCCCTCGGACAAAACGGCAGTCTTCTGCTCCATAAGGACATTGCTACTCAGCCTACCATTCCCATCTCCATTTTCATTAGGCACTGAAACAGAGGACACCGGAATCTTAACCTTATGATCCATTTCTTTTGCACCTGAAAGAGTATCTTTTAGCCCTGCACCCTGGTCAGCAGGTTGCTTAAGAGGATCTCCATCTCTATCTCCATCTCCATCCTTAGGAACTTTACAGGGCTGTGATAAGGAATTCGAAATCAGATTATCATCCACCCTCTCAGTTTTCTCAGTCGTGCAAACTGTGGCTGCTTGTGGGCTCGCTACAGAAATATCAGGAGTGTTGTGTCTTGAGGATTGAACAGATGGTTGCTTAGACAAGGAGGCTACATTTTTTGGTGAACCCAGGGATTTACTAAACTTTACGTTGTCACTGCCAACAAAGTTGACCTTGGAGTTTTCCTGCGTCACATTGGGAGTTGACTTTGAATTCCCACTGCCCATGCATGGTTCTTCCACCAGAGAAGTACACCCCAGTGAAGCCTCATTAAGTGGCAAATAAGACTTACAAATTTCTCCAGCAGCAACACTGGCAAGAAGATTCATTCCAACATCGTCTGCAGGTGACATGGATGTGTTAGCCTCAGAGTGCTTTACACAGCTCTCAATCAATGCATTCATAGAGCTGAAAGAAGCATCATGCATTTTTCCAGACTTCAGTTTTCCAGACGAGGATGAAGAGGCATTTGGTACCTCGGAGCCTCTTGTGGCATCTCCAACAGTCCTACTTCGCTTCTCACCACGACGTGCGGGAGATCCATCCCTTTCATCCGAACCCACCTGTAAACCCTTAAGATCATTACTCTGCCCCGACTCAGCATTTGCATCAGACAAATGATTTGGCTTGCATGCATCACCCTTTTCAGACCCTTCATGTTTACCTGTGGGGACAGGAGAAGAAGTCATTGGTTCTTCAAAAGAGCCACCACTGCCACTTTGTGCAGGACTACGGCCCTTGTTGGGTATCTTTACGATCAACTTGTGAGGACTCCCATCAATAGAAGGCACCTCCATGGCCTTATCCACCAATGCAACTGGGGTAAAAACCTTTTCCTGAGCAGAGGTTCGGTGTGTCGAGGAATTCTTATTTGAAGCTGTTTCTCTCTGGTTTGTAGAAGCCAATGTTCCTGGAAAGCCATTGACAGATTTCCGATGCCGAGAAGAGACCTTACTGGTACTTGTCGCCCCAAGAGGAGAACTCCTAGCATCATCCTTCCCGGAGAAAGATTGACTAAAATTGTGAGACTGGCTAGAACTACTACTCTTTTCATCCCTCACTGACAAAGGAACATCAGAACTACCAACTGTCATTCTGTGATTATCCTCCTTGCCGGATGCTGGTGAGGAAGCTGCCTTTAATACACCAGGTGATGAGGAAGTTGAGTTCCCAGCAGGTTCCACGGGTGTAACCTTAATTGACATAGGTTTAGAAGCAGGTTGCGGGGCTAAACTTTTTAAGGCATTATCACCAGATCCACCTGGGGTTTTACTTCCATGAGCATCAGAAAGGCGTGATTTTGCTGACCATGCAGCAGCCTGAGGCGAACCAGTCTTTGCATCAGTAGCATTCATTTCAACTTCAACTCTTTTCTTCCATGTGTCCACTAAACTCCTTGCTTTTCTTTGAACTTCCAAGTTTTTGTGTGAACGTAAATGATTTACTGATCTGCCAATATTACACGATTGCAAGGCATGAAGATTCACAGGTAGCTTATCAAGAGCACGCAGTAGAGCCAAGAGAAATTCCTCCACAGATTTCTCACCATCCTTCAAACTTGAAACATAACCAATCTTCCTTTTATGGACATCTTGCAGCCACTCATCAAATACAGGCAATCCCTTCAGCTGTATGAATCGAGTAAGGCATTCAAATTTATCAGTTGCAGCTATCACGCCTGCAAGCATTGAACAACTAGCCAAATTTCCCTTCTTATTTATTTTCTCCAGCTTCATCAGCTGAACAAGTTTCTCAACTGATTCGGAGTCTACAAGTCCCCCCTTCTCTTTCATTTTGGCTATCTCAGACCTCAATGAGCTTTCATGTTTATATATGCTGGTATCAGCCTCTTCTGATTTCACAGAACGCTCACGCTTTACAGGATCAAAAGACTGATCCCCCCGTTCCCGCTTCCTGGTCTTGGTTTGAGAGGGAACGGAACCTGCAGTACCCTGTACATTGTCAGAACCCTGCTTAAATTGTGATGTTGACATTGGATTGTTTGTAAGTTTTGGTGAATGGCTGCCTGGCTGGAAAGATGCATCCATCTCTAACCTTGTAATTTGTAAAAGCCTATCTACTTCTTCTTGTCGCTCCTGCAAAAAAAAAAAAAAATTACTACCTTTACTACCATCAAAAAAGACAACAAAAGTACGTACATAGGAACCAAAAAAGAACACCCTGATGTTTCCCCATAGAAACTTCTTACAACCACCCAAGCCACTGCCATCAAAACTACGTACATAGTTTATGTGGTAACATAATCAAATGAGAGAGGTCCTAAAAGGAAACAATTATTCATAATAATAATAATAGTCATAACTGCTAGCAACGACTATCACACAGCACTCACATTAATATAATCTCGATCAGTTAGCCACCATAAGCACTTGGTTTCAACGTCATAAACCCGGCGGCAGACAAATGAAGACGTCCCTGACGGAAGCTCAACACCTTTAGGCAGGAATGCAACTTTACACGGATGGAGTAATGATGCAGCTGGAGTCTCATCCTCATGAAAAGAATAAAAAATTTCGTTTGGCGAGGCCTCCAGCAGGGTGCCTTTGCCAAGCTCCAATTCAACTGGTCTATAAAGCCAGCTAACACCTAATTGCAAGTTTTTCTCTTCACAATATCTCAAGCAACGAATGATACCAACAAAAGGTGGAGAATCTTGAGGTGGCTTGAAAAGAGCACAATCACCTACACTAATTTTACGCCCATCCTACAACAAAAAAAAAGTTGATATTTTCAGCAACAGTAAAAACAATTAAATCCATGAATCACTGAGTAACATTAACAAATCTATAGTAAGAAGACCTTATAAGTTATAACTTCCCATGAAAGCTCCTGTCAACGAGCTATAGAGAGTCAGGGAGTAAGTTGTTGGTAGTGGGACAGAGGGAGTAGCAGAGTATGAATTAGAAGCCTTTATGTCTTGGCATGGTAGCAACAGTTGGTTGATATACATAATATTAGTGATCATCAACAAATCAAGTCACTGCATGGCTAGATGAGAATCAAATGTTTGAGTAGTTAGCTATTTGTTTTTCTAATTAAGGAACCCTCCTTAATTAGAACCTGTCATTCATAACCCATGGCATTGCCCCTTATCTAAACAGCAAGAACCTCTTTCACTCAAAACACTCCACCAATGGTAGGTATGCCACAAAATATATATTGTATGTTGTATTTGCTTAACAGAATAGAAGTGAAAACCACATAAAGCTATACAAGGGATTTTCAATTGTAGGAGTTGTGTACCTCTAACCAATAAAACTATACTATGACAACGCTCCAAGAAACCTCAGGAAAATGTCTTGTTCAAAGAATATCACAACCAGTTTCCGCAATAATAACTGCCATCAAACCTACAGTTGGTACCAACTTAGAGGTTTCAGATAGGGATGGATTTGAGTAATCGGTTCTTTGGTGATATGAATTTATGTAATTTTTTTAC
The DNA here is from genome assembly GCA_963678965.1 of Cruciata laevipes. NCBI lineage: Eukaryota > Viridiplantae > Streptophyta > Magnoliopsida > Gentianales > Rubiaceae > Cruciata > Cruciata laevipes. The sequence continues at coordinate 22,447,511 of OY787637.1, forward strand.
TCTAGCTATACTATAGACATTCAAGCTAGCATATTGGACTACTTTCATCTTGAACATTGCAAAATATTCAGCAAATAACGACATGTTACCGACATGGAGGCCAGGGGAAATCCCTGAATTCCTATAAATTTTGTACTACTATTATTATTAGCAAAGATTTATAGTCCTAGCTTATTATAATAATTTTGTAAAATTATGTAACACGAAAAACATAATTTTTGTGTTCATATAAAATCCGGTTATCTTTTTAAATCACTTATCCATCTACTATATATATTATATATATATATACATATATACATATATATATATATTCTTTTCCTTTTGTTTTTACATTCTTCATAGTCCAGTTTCTCAGTTATACCTTTTCTACTCAATCTGCAATCATTTTAATATTGTGTACACATTACAATATTTCAAGTGTTCAGCATATTATTTTTTATGGAAAAAAAATGGTGAGGTAACCTGCAACAAAATGAAGTAAAAATTAAAATTTTAATCCTTTTGATCCCAATTTTATTTTTTCTATTAATAACATTTTAAGCATTTTATTCTAAATATTAACATAACACGCTCCATTTTAGTGAAAATTGAGGTGATATTGGCACTGCTCTTCATCATTAAAATTGTAAAAGATAGTGCATAAACTTATATAGCCCCTCAAAAAAATACTTGTATAGCAAAATTAGAAAAAAAATAAAATAGAAACTGTAGAAGAGGCGTGTTCATAATTCATGGCAGTACCTAAAGAAGCGAAAAGCAACTAGGGAAATGTCTGGAGAAAGCTGATATGGAAGGAAGAGATCGGTAATGAATTGAACGTTTTGTAATGAAAGAATTTTCTTCAAAAATGAGTGAAATTCTGATGTTACAGAACCTATAAGAAAGAGGAAGGGAAACAGAAGCATTTCCTTACTATTCTGAAAAATTAGGGGGATATTTAAGATATGTCGATTATTTAAAACAAGCATGTCCTCATATCAATTTGGGTGCATGGATTAGATCAGTATCAGTTTTGGGGATAATTTTGACAGCCCGAGTAACAAATATATTTTATTAACAAAATCAGTATCTCCATCGTGATTGTAAAGTTATTAACACTAACTAGCCACGCCTCCTCTACAAATTAGCGAATATGACATCCCTAAAAACCATAATCCTGCCAAGTTTGACAGTCAGTTCACTAAATACAATAATTCAGTAAATCATCGTTCCCCAAAAACCATAAGCCAACATAGATATTCAATTGACACATTGAAGGAATAAAGCTACTTCCATAAAGCACAAGTCTCAATATCATGCAAATCAATGACACTTCAAATTACCTAGCACTCTCTACAGCCAAAAGGACTTCACATAATTGCACTAGGTAAATTTTACATGCTGCAAACTGAAACCTTTTAAAACGGTTCATGAACAAATCTGAGGCATGCAAAGGAAAATTACTACCACAAAACGAGTCAACTTTCCAAAACAACAAAGATCATAATCAAACAAAGCACTGTAGTCATCCTAGGTTATGGCAATGATTAACTGAAACTTACATCAAAAAGGTTATATTATAAAATAAAAACCCAACTTTTTAACACTAAATCGCTGTTCTTATCTATTATTACCCAGCACTAAAACACAGGAAGTGAAATATGCTCTGCTCCACAATGAACCCTATAAAATTATCTCTCATATACTTCAAGAAAGAAACCTAATAAAACCACAAAACATATGAAACAAAAATATAAAGACCATTCCAAGAGCAAAAATTATACCTTGCAGAAGGAATTGTCAACAAAGTTAGAAACAAGAGTTGGTTCCTCCCGGTCAGCTAAACTTCTCCTGGTATTGCTCAAAGAGAGGGACCGCATAAGCTGGCGACCGCAACCACCACTGCCTATCCGTTCAATAATCCGCCGATGATCCCTCCCATGCATAATAGCACTCGACAAGCATTTTCCCCAGAAATTCCACCCCCAAGCACCATCAATTCAATCCCACTCCGCCAAAACCCTATCAAAACTCCAAACTCCGCAGCTCCAAACAAAAGAAAATTTTTTAAATTACAAACCCTAGATCGTTCCCCAATCTCAATAAACCCCGAGCTCGCCCATTCAATTCAAGTCCAGGAAACCGATCTATACAGGACGAAATTCAGCTTCCCGTAAGAGATAAAAACGCACAAAATCAGACGGATTAGATGGATAGAGAAACGATACCTGGAGAGAGATTAAGCGCCGGCGAACGTAAAGTATGGAAATCAAGAAGGAAGAGGGGAAAGTATAAATAGGGCCAAATCTACTCTAGTCAACTTTCTTTGTTTTTCCTTCGCATTTCGTAACACATCAAACTGCACGATTCTATTTAATTCTCGTACACCACCGAGGTATAGAGGTGGGAGAAAAAAGAAAAGTAATACTCCCTCTGTCTCACCTCAAGCTGCACAGTTGACTTTTCAGAGTCAAACTTAGAAAACTTTGACTGTAATTATAGGTCAATATATAAATGATAAAACTATTATATAAGATATCAATAGATTTATTATAACATCTATTTTTCAAAAAGTAAGTTTTTATACATTGTTTCTATATTTACTTAAAGATATTAATGGTCAAACACGATCATTGAAGACCGTGAAAAGTCAACTGTGCGGCTTTGGGTGAGACGGAGGGAGTAGTGATATTGAGTAAGGGATGAATTAATTTCTTAATAGTAATATGGTAGTTTGGCGGAAATTTAAAAAATGGGGATTGGGTGAGGAAATTACAAAAACTTTGAAATACACATATTTACCGTATCTCTAATATGGGAGTAAACTGATTCCAACAACAAAAGTTGTCCCATACTAATATAATACATGGTTATAAGCGAAATTATATTGTCCAATACCAATACAAATACAGTACATAGTCAATAACGCATAAGTATCCCCAAATGCGTAAACGGATTCTAAAGCTGCTGTTGTACAGTACCAATACAGTGAAAAATGATCATACGGTGAAAAATTATCTTTAATGCAAGGTCAATAACATTTACAGAATTCAAGAGTCAATTGATCAACTATAAACAAACTCCAAAAATGAAATTGTGATCTCCCATTCTAATACCAATAGCATGGTTAATAACGCGTGAGTATCTCCAATTTGAGTCTCACTCCATTAAATATCAAAGCAAAAATTATATCTCCAATTGTACTCCGTTACTTTTACCCTTGTCAAATTTTTAAATTTATTTTTAATGATTTTTACGTGTTTGAATATTTTTTTCACTTATTTCTACCATTTATCAATTTTTTAATTTATTTCAATTGATATAAAACATTTAAAATAAATTGAATTCTTATTTCATATATTTTTATTAAAATTAAACTTTAATTTGTTGATGGTATGATTTATTATTATATTCTTATCAAATAAAATTTGAAATAAAAGTAACAATTCGAGTTCCTAGTTACTCGAATTTGAGTACTTTTTAAATAAAACAAAATTCATTATTTATCAATTTATTGTTGAATTATGATTTAAAATAATTGTTCGAGAAGAATCCTATTTTGATCAATTTGACATGGGTTTCTTGATAATCATATTTTGGTTGAGAAATGTAAAAATAGTATCTCTTCTTTTTCTTCAATCAGTATGGTAAGCTACAAACGAATAAGAATCAATCGGTAAGTTGTCTTTTGATTACTAAAATATGTATCTGCCTTTTTGTTTCCCTATTTCAAATGTGAGACTCCTCTATCTATAATTATACCACATACTCATTCCGTCATGGACAAGAATTAAGAACTCAAGACTCGAGTGCAAATGTCTTCGTAGTCCCTCGCAACTACACAAAAAGTTAAAGCAACAATTGAGTTGACTGTTTCATGCATAGAGGAGAACCATGTACGTCAGAATCCAGATACAAACTGCAGCTCAAAATTTTAAAATGAAATAAAGGAAATACAACAAGAGTCATACCAGCTTAAACCAATGAATTTCCCCACACCAAGATCTGATGCCAACCTTACTCATATATAGGCTATGCCGCTATGGAGATGGGATAGGCTAACAGGTTGGTGGATCATTAATGCACAATATATAACAAAACTATTTCAACTAGTTGATTTCAACTATAACCCAACTTATTTAGCCAAAAAGCTGGATTGGGAGAGATAGTATCCATAACACATGTAACGCTTTATACCAATATCCACTATCATTGCACCACAAGTTTTCCACCTATAAATATCTACAGAGGAGAAAATGATCTAGCCCACCCAGAGCTTAGCATGGAACAAAAGCCATCAAACACCGATGAAATAGCACCCCTCGACGACGAGCTTCTGGTCAGCACAAGAAGTAGGCAAGCAGACGCTGTCAAGCTTAAGGAGCATAATATCAATAGGATAAGGGCTCACTTACAAATTTTCCTCCAGAAGAAGACCGAACTGACAATTGAGACGCCATTCCCTGGAGTGGCCCCTTTCCGGATAAAGAACTGAAAAGAATAGGGAAACAAAATGAAAGGCCATTGAACTTTAAAGGGAAAAAAACTGATTAGCTACATTCAATTTAATGGTTAAACATCCCTAATTCACCAATGATTTTCAAATAGTTAGTTTACAAATCCTTCTCACAAGAATTAAAGAGGAGCTATATTTTATTTTTTAATTAAAACCACCTAAGGTGGGAGGAATATATTAGGCTCCTCGAACCCTTGCATAGAAATTGAAAAATACACATGAGAGTTTAAAAGTTACAAAGTAGAGATATGTAAAGAAGAGAGAACCTAACTAGATTAGGCTATGTACTTCCTCATAATCCTTGAAGTTGATACAATGAGAGGTTCTTAAGAGAGGTTCATTACCCTGATACACCTACCCCTGGTGTATCTTCAACCCAAAATGAAGCTCTCCTAAGCCAATTCTCATGCATCACCTGAGAGGATTTAGAGGAAATGCATTTTGAAAAGTAAAAATGTTAACCAAAAAAACAGATATGCTCATAATCAAAAAAGCATGTTCTGTTGGAGTTTCCTTGTGCACCAGAGAAGTGGAGAGCTCAGTGGAGCATCCATGGGAGCTTGGGTGCATTCGTTAAAATCCTCTTCTATACAAGCAGCCACAGCCTTGAAGAGATGGTTGAAGAGTGTTGTTGTTCTTGTCTTGTGCCACTGGATCATGTCCACCACCTTTGGAGATAAACTCCAAAGGGTCTCTGCATGTAAACAAAAAGAGCAGAATCAAAAGGTCCCTGGATGAGTAGAGGTTTGAGAGAACCTAATATAAGGAACTCCATCACCCTCTAAACTTATTAGAGCTCTGAGATTTGCTGGAGCTTCTGCTACTTTCAATATGCCAGTGATTGAAGATTTTGAACTAAGTTTTGAGAGAAAATCTGCAACAGCATTGCACTCCCTATAGGCATGACTGGTCCTGGTGCTGTGAATTTTGAGTTCATAGCACAGACCTAGGACTGACCAGCTAGCATTAGTAGGATTCTTAATTCCTTTCACTACCATTAAACAATCAGATTCAACACACAAATCTTTTCTAGATGCAACTCCTAGTTGTACCCCAAATTGAATGGCTAGTAACTCTGCATGCAGTGGGGAAATAGCCCTTATATGCTTCATATGCATTGTAATAACATTTCCCTTATTATCTCTAATTACCACTCCCAGACCTACTTTATCTGTTGAGATGAAGGATCCATCAACATTTATTTTAATACCATGGTCTGGGGGATACCACTTCACTATCTTAACAGGTTTAGGCCTTTTCTTTCTGAAGAAAGGGACTAATCCCATCATAGTTAGGTCTCTTGCTTTCCTTGCATTCCCATAGAGTGGGGAAGCAGTAAAAAACAAGGAGATTTGCTTGAGAATTGAACCAAATAGGATCATATTATTTATGGAGGTACCCTCATAAATTAATTTGTTTCTTCTAGTCCATAGATTCCACAATACAAACACCAAAGAGGTGAGTGTAATAGTTGTGTGAACCTTTGAGGGGGCATTATAAGTTAAATAATATGATAATCTATGTTTAGCAGATATGAATGAAGGAGCGGGTATGGATAGTAGATTTTGCATCATGCTAAACAAGTCCACATTTGAGGTACAAGAATTGAAGAAATGGTCCAAAGAATCAACATGACTACACATAGGGCATTTAGATGCTAGTTGAAAACCAAATCTCATCAGTATATCATCAAAAGGCAGAAGATTATTAAAAAACCTCTATATGAATATAGAGATTTTACCTGGAATATGTTTTGCCCATGCTTTCCTGATGATTAGTTGTTGGGGTTGTCTTGTTCTCAGTTCCAAGTATGCCGATTTCACCGAAAATTGACCATTTGGTGAAGATTTCCATATTAGCACATCATCGTGAAACTGATTGGTCTTTAAATCCTACAAAAGTGAAAGAGTATTGGTAGCCAAGAAAGGCTCCAGCTGGGGTAAGTAGATAGCTTTATTCTCTATGAATTGAGCTATAGTAATGTCAGGGAAAGGAGTAACATCATCATGCCATTCATAAAATAGAGCACCATTTCCTGACCAATTGGCATCCCAGAAAGGAGACTGACCTCTGCCAACTATCACTCTGGAGTGATAATTTGCAAACTGAGTTACCTGACAAATTCTCTTCCATGTGAGGGAAGTTTTATAGCTATCTGGAAGATTCCAAAGGAATTTAGTCCAGATGTTGTCATTCTTCTGTAACTTCCACCAAAGTTTACATGAGAAAGCTCTAATCATTGCTCTAATGTCCCTAAATCCTAGTCCATTTTCTCCCTTAGAGATTGCCATCTTTGACCACTTTCTCCATGTTTTCCTCTGACCAAAGGAATGTTCACCCCAAAAGAATCTTGTAACTATTTTCTCCATGCTTTTGATGGTTGACAGAGGAGGTTTTAGGACTGCAAAAACATGAATAGGGATGGAGAGAATAACATGGTTAATCAGCACCATCTTCCCTGCTGCTGTTAGCCACTTTGTCTTCCAGTTGGAAATTGCTTTCTCCATTCTCTCTACCACTGGCAGGTAGTGACTGTTCAGATTCCTTCCTGAAAACACTGGGACTCCCAAGTATGTAAAAGGTAAGGTACCCATTTTCATACCAGTGGTACTCCTGACCACATTGATTTTTGACAATGATGCTTTGGGATGAAGGAAGAAATCTGATTTTGAAAAATTAATTTTTTGGCCTGAGCAGTCTTCATAAGCTCCCAAAAATTCAATCATTCTTTTAAGGTTTTTCTTAGTAGCTTGAAGAAACAGGGCTGTATCATCAGCATACATAAGATGTGTAATCTGCTCCACTCCTCTTGGCAGCACAAAACCTTTTATAAATTGAGAATTTATCAGTCTCTTGTATGCTCTGGAGAAAGCTTCAGTTAAAAGGTTATAGAGGAAAGGTGAGAGTGGATCTCCCTGTTTTATTCCTCTACTGGACTTGAAGAAGCCTGTAGCTACTCCATTGATCAGAACTGAGAACCAAGCTGATGCTATGTTTCCCAGTATTACCTTGACCAGTGATCCATGGAAACCAAAACTCAGTAGTACTGAGTTCAAAAAGGACCATGAAACTCTATCAAATGCTTTCTGCATATCCAATTTAACAATAATATTATTGTTTCTTGGATTTTTATTAAGAATTCTAATCATTTCCTGCATTTGAAGAGTGTTGTCTGATATATCCCTACCTTTTAAGAAGGCTGATTGCTCCTGTGAAGTAAGCTTGGGCATGATAGGTTTGATTCTCTCCATTATGACTTTAGAGTACACTTTGTTGACAAAGTTGGAGAGACTGATGGGTCTAAAATCAGTGAAGGAAGAAGGAGTGGGCTTCTTTGGTATGAGGGCTAGCCATGTACTTGACATAGCTCTGGGAATGCTGCCTCCTTGGAGAAATTCATTTGCAGATTCTAGGAGGTCTTGTTTGACAATATCCCAAAAGTGTCTAAAGAAATGGCCAGAAAACCCATCTGCACCTGGGGCTGCATCCTTGTTTAGGTCAAAAACTGCTTCCTTTAATTCATCAGAGTTAATTGGTTTCAAAAACTCCTCATTATCAGCATCAGTGACTAAATTTGGAATTACTTCCAGGAAGTGCCCTATGTACAAACCAGAATGATGTGAGTTTTCATCCTCATTGAGGAGTTTTTCAAAAAAAATTGAAGCTTCCTCATTTATGAGAGAGGGGTCAGTGATCCAGTTACCACTATCATCTTTAATTTTGTTAATCTGTGTTCTGCATCTTTTCTCCCTTACAGATTTATGAAAATATTTAGTGTTAACATCCCCTTCACTTAACCATTTAATGTTGGCTTTCTGTTTCCAGAAAGTGGTTAATTCACTCTGGGATCTAACAAGGATTGCCTTCTGTTTGTTGAGCTCCACCAGGTCATGTTCTTCTCCAGTAGCCTGGTAAATTTCCTATAGCTCTGCCATCTTACTCTCTGCCAGCTGTACATTTTCATGTACATTTCCAAAAGTTTCTTTATTCCAAACTCTGATGGCTGGTTTTAGTCTTTTTAGCTTAGCCACTATTCTTCTCATTCCAGTTTCATCACACTGTTGGTTCCATTTTTCACTGACCAAAGTTGTGAATTCTTCCCTCTTGAGCCACATCTGCTGAAATCTAAAAGGTTTTGGCATTTGTATCTCAGAGTTCTGGATTTTCAAAAGCAAGGGGTTGTGGTCAGAAGTAGCTCTATTCAACACTTGAATAGAGCTATGAGGGAAAGAAGAGTGGAAATCCATATTTCCTAATCCTCTATCTAACTTCTGTAGGAGAAGTTGAGTTTTTGACCTATTGTTAGTCCAAGTAAATTGGTTGCCCACTGTTTGGACTTCTAAAAGTCCCAAAGTGTCAATAAAGGCATTGAATTCCTTTATGCTACCAGTTGGTGGTGAGTGTTTGCCCTTATGCTCAGACACTGATGCAACAGTGTTAAAATCCCCAACAAAAATTGTTGGGGACTGAGGTAAGGCCACCAGATCATGCCAAAGAGTTCGTCTAAGTGTTTTGAAAACTTTTGCATAGATAAATACACTATTGAAAGAGGTTTGGCATACATTATCAGTAATAATAGTGCTCAAAAATTGATTTGTCTGGGATTCTACCTGCATAGTGAAGTTATTATTCCAGAATAGCCAAATTTTAGCATCAATTGCAGGCATTGAGTTTTGAAAATGTAATTGATATTGTAGATTTGCAATTTCAGAGCTATCATGCATTGGTTCTATGATGCACAAAATATCAATTTTATGAATTCTAAGCAGTATTTTTAATCTATTAATTGAAGTGCCATAACCTCTAATGTTCCTTATCATGATGTTTGCAATATTTCTATGCATTATCATGATGAAACATTTTTAGTTTTTTGTGATGACCTAAGCCAACCTTCTACTGTGAAACCATCAGTTAGGACATTCCTTCTGATTATTTTTTTCTCCAGTACAGGTTGAATTAGAGTGTTAGAGTGAGTAGGGTTACCTGTCTGAAGTTCTGCATCCTGTGTAAAGGATTCAGCATCCTTCCATTCATTATCACTGTCCCTCAGATTAGTCTCCTCAAAGTCCTCCTGCAATACCTGAAAACTATTGGAGATCTCCAATGTAGGTTGGTAAGGAACAATAGCTAGGTTTTGTGAGTTTTTGTTATACTTTTTCCACTCAGAGACATTTGGAGTTATATTGTGCCTAGGAGGAAGAAGATCATCATTTGAATATAAGGATACAGTGTGAGTCCTCCTAAATCTTGTGAGAGATTTGGCTGGCTTCTCAGATGTCTGTGTATTAGAATCCTTCTGTGTATTGGACTCCTCTCCCTCTACACTCACCATGGATAGAGCATCTTCACTGACCACTGAGACTGCGTCAGCAAATGATTCATTATCAGCTGGAAGTTCCTTCTGTTTTTGCTGTCTAACCCGATTTTGCTGGTTAGATTGGTGCACCAAGACCTCATTCTTCTCACTCTATGATAAACCTGATGAGTGTTGATCCACCTTAGTGATTGGCTGCCAAACTTTGTTATTGGGAGCTGTTTTTCCAAATGTTCTTTTGTGACTCTTATCTGTAGCTCCTTTCTTCTGTACTTGTTTCTGAGCTGGCTTCTTTAACTCCGGGTGCAGTATCCCACATCTCTCATCTGCATGACCGATTCGGCGGCAATGTGTGCAATAGAGAGGGACATTGTCATATTCAATATCACAGTCAACAGAGTTATCAGGATCACCTATAACTATAGACTTTGGCCATTCCTCTAACAGATTCAACTCAACACAGATCTTGATAGCTGAAGGTCTGGACAGTGTGCTGGTGGCTAAATCCATCCTAAGGAATGAACCAATGCTATTCCCGAAATCCCTAATTGCAGACAAGTTATAGTATTGAATTGGAGGATTATGAATCGTAGCCCAAATAGGCACAATCGATGACTCAGTTTGAGTGGAGAAATCTACAGACCATTTAAGGACCTTCATAGGAAACCCACCCACAGAGCAAACGGCCTTAAGCCATAGCTTCTGAAAATCGTCTAAAAGTTCCAATCGGATCAAAATATGACGATAATCAAGAGAGCCTATTTGATGCTTACCAGAGAACCCCATAAGAGTGAACTCCTTCTGAATTTCTTCCATGTGCGGCCTTCCATTGGTGAACTTTCCGACCAAGGCGTTTTTGTAGTGACTCGCAAAAGTTTGCACATCTTCTTTAGCATAGATGCAGGCGATCTTCCCATTAACCCGATGAGCTATTGGCTTGATCTCCGGATTAGTCGGAAGGGATGAGAATAGGGGTGTGTGTTTGGGGGCTAGAGCTCGAATATAAGATTTTGTGGCGGCGGCTTCACCACGCCGAAGCGGTGGCTCCGCCATTTTTCTGCCCGTTTGTGACCGTTATAGGTATGAACAGTCGGCTTTCAGAGTTTGTCGGAGAGAAAGGTGAAGGAAAAGAGGGGCGCGTGTAGGTCGTTATGAATAGTATTTAATCGCACCTTATGTGTGTGAGAAATCGCACATAGTGGCATAAACAACATATCATCAATTGTCCCTGAACATAAAGAGGAGCTATATATTTGACTCTTAAAAGATTGTGGTATTTCACATAAATATCTAAAATTTGTCATTAAGGCAAACTAGTTCAATTCACCAGCCTATACTTTTGTCCCCTAGGGATTAGTTACAGTTATAGTTACAGAATGCTAGAGGTAAAAATTCATTCTGAATTTAAAAGGTATAAAATGGCTTATATAATTTAAGTTTGTGGATGACAACAAAATATCAGTCTTGGCAATGTTGTGCAGCCCATAACTTTATCAATCATTTCACAAGCATAAATGCTCGACAATGCGAATATAAATGTAATATATAAAAAAGGAAACTTACAAGTTGACGCCCATTTTGCATTCCCTACTAAGTTCATTGCCAGGAGGGTTGCTTGTACCTCAGATTTTCACCTTCCCACCGTCCCTCAGACTCTCTTCTTTTCAGAATTCCACCAGATTGAGGGAACATTCTTGTTGGATCCTCCGCAAGTGCTTGCGAACTGCCAAGAGCGAGTTGTCTATGAGCTGGCTCCTCTCTAAACTCAATGTCTGATGCACCCGGGCCAGTATTGAGGTCAAGACCCTGTCTACTCCACCTCCTACTGTTCTCCGTACAACCATTACTGATGTTTTCAGAAAGGTTCACCATGTAAGGCATTTGATACGGAGATGAAACTGCACTAACAGGTCCCAGAAACTGTCAATTCATTGAAGGGGGATAGAGTCTTCCACCGTTTGTGGAATCCATGACTGAGGTTGACCCAACAGAATACGATGTAGATGGTACAGGTAAAGTAGTTCCAAAAGGAAACATTTGGTATGTAAAGGACTTGGGCGCAAAATGCACTGCTTGAGATGTCAAAACTGAACCACGGAAAACATCTAGAGTGTAAGGACTACTACCAACACTTAACATTCGCTGTGATGTACCAGGTAAAATACCAGGAAATGGATGCTCTCCTCGATCAGGTAAAGATGAAGGCATGGAAATTAAAGGATAAGAAGTCCCCGGAGAAAACCAGGTAGCAAAGTTCCCAGCTTCAAAATTGCTCGATCTCAGGCTTGGTAGAAGTGTAAATGAAGGACGTTCAACAGAGGCATCTTCAACACTTGGCCCATTTAAATCAAAATCCCTTCTAACCTTACCACTAGGGAACGAACCAGATGGTGTGACCTCAAGGGTACAGAAGAAGCATCTAACTGTGAAAACCACTAGTTGAACACTGAAGCATATCATTGGTGTCGTCCACTCTTTTCAAAGCTAAATCAAGTTCACCAAAGCTTCGTCCCGACACTGGCCCTATAAGTTCAGTTTTTAACTGATTATTAACACTTAAATGGACTGGTGAAGAGCTCATTTGCACCATAGGATCTCGACAACCCATGTCCTCAAGAACTCTTTCATCTGGCACATTAAGATCAATATCCAATGCCTGGCGACAAGACTTGCTGGAAGAATAAACAGGGGCAAAACTATTTAACAAACTCATTGGTGACTGAAGAACTTTCCTTGGCTTAGGCCGAAATGCACTGGTAACAATAGATCATTTCCATCTAACTTCCCCTTTAATTTTTAATAGATCAACAGGTGGAACAAATGCGCATTTCATCGCAGCAGCAGCAACTCCTGTAGGTAAAGGGTTAACCACTTATAATGGTAAAAATCCAGAATTAACTGATTCCCCATACTTTTCATCATCCAAAATCAAGCCTTCATTCAAATCAAAACCAACTTTTAAATCAATCTCAGGCTCTTTTTTAGATTTTGATGAATTAGGAACCGCCACAACAGAACCCCGTTCCACCTTCACCTCAGCTTCAGTTTCAAACTTTCTCAATACTCTTACATCTGAGTTTCTATTCATGTGAATGGAGGTAGCCTCCTTCTTGTCTCTTGATTCAATGGAACGAGGTTTAGCTGCTTCATTTTCTTCTGCACTGGTCTTCGAGCAGTTGGAATTTCTGCAAATAGCAGTTTTCTCTTTAGAATGATCCACAAAATTGAAGCTATGGTTTTCACTACCTTCTCCTTTAATGAGTTTGTCAGACTTTCCAGGAACCAAGTCCTTGACACAACCAGTTTCAGACTGCACATTGCCCTCAGTTAACCTAGATGGCTTCTGCTCTACAAGGATACTACTACTCAACCTACCATTCTCATATCTATTTTCAATGGTTGTTGATGAACTATTCACAGGAACATCAACCTTATGATCCACTGTTTCTGCATTTGTAAGAGTATTATCATCAAGGTCGTCGGGCTGCTAAACAAGATCTCCACCCCCATCCTTAGCAGTGTTGCTAACCATATTATCATCAACTCTTCCTTTCCTCTTAGTTGCACAATCTGTAGTTTCTTGTGGATGCTCTAAAGAGACATTAGGAATAATTCTGTCTACTGTTGCTGCTTTCTTAGACGAGGAGGTTACATTTCTCGACAATGAAGCCATTGATGTACCATAGTTAACATTATCATTACCAACAACATTAGGCTTTGGATTTTCGTGGGTTTCCTCAGGAGGTGACTTTAAATTCACATATTTGATGGTGCATAGTTCGTCCACTGTAGAAGTATAACCATGTGAAGCCTCACTAGGAGGCATATTAGACTTGCAAATTTCACCAGCAGCAACACTAGCAAGAAGATTCAATCCAACATCATCTGCAGCTGTCATTGATGTGTTAGCTTCAGAGTATTTCACACAACTCTCAATCAGGGCATTCATAGAGCTGAAGGAAGCGTCATGCAATTTTCCATATGAGGATGAAGCAGTTTTAGACACTTCGAGGGCTCTTCTAGCATCTTCAACAGTTCTACTTCGATTCTCCCAACGGGGTGTGGAATATCCAACCCCATCATCAGACCCAGCCTGTAAATCCTTGAAGTTATTACTCTGCCCTGACTCTGCCTTTGTATCAGAAAAAAGAGTTGTCCTGCATGCTTCACCCTTTTCATTTGTTTTAATTTCAGATCCTTCAATTATATCTGACGGGACAGGAGAAGAAGCTCGGCTGCTTGTAATTGGTTCTTCGAAGGACCCACCACTAATGCTTTGTGCAAGGCTACGACCCTTGTTGGCTATCTTTACTATCAATTTGGGAGGAATCCCATCAACAAGAACCTCCAATGCCTTATCCGCCAATGCAGTTGAGGGGATTACCTTTTCATAGCTTTTGTGAGTTAAGGAATTCTAATTTGAGCATGTTTCTTTCTGGTTTGTAGAAGTCACCGTTCTAGGAGAGCCGTTGCCAGATTTTCGAGGCCATGTAGAGATCCTAATGATACTCATTACCCCGGCAGGAGAACTCCTGGCATCATCCTTTACAGAGAAAGATTGACTAAAATTATGACACTGGCTAAAACTACTGATCTTTTCATCCCTAGCTGACAAAAGAGCATCACCACTACCAGCAGTAATTCTAGGATCAGTATCCTTTCCCCATGCCGGTGAAGAACCTGACTTTAAAGCACTAGGTGATGAGGAAGCAGAGTTTCCCGTAGGTTCCACTTTAACTGCAATGGGTTTAGAAATAGGCAGTATGACAGAATTTTTGATGGCAATGTCACCATATCCACCTGGAGGTTTACTTCCATGAGCATCAGAAAGACGAGATTTTGCTGACCATGCAGCAGCTTGAGTCGAACCAGTCTTTGCATCAGTAGCATTCATTTCTGCCTCAACTCTTTTCTTCCATGTAACCACTAAACTCCTTGTTTTTCTTTGAACTTCCAAGTTTTTGTGCGAGCGTAGATGATTTACTGATATGCCAATATTGGATGATTGCGAGGCATGAAGATTTACAGGAAGCTTATCAAGAGCACGCAGTAAAGCCAAGAGAAATTCCTCCACAGTTTTCTCACCATTCTTCAAACTCAAAGCATAACCAATTTTCCGTTTATGGACATCTTGAAGCCACTCATCAAATACAGGAAATCCCTTCAGCTGTATGAATCGAGTAAGGCATTCAAATTTATCAGTTGTAGCTATCACGCCTGCAAGCATTGAACAACTAGCCAAACTTCCTTTCTTATTTATTTTCTCCAGTTGCATCAGTTGGACAAGTTTCTCAACTGATTCATAATCTACAAGTCCCCTCATTTCCTTCATTTTTGCTATCTTAGACCTCAAAGAGTTTTCAAGTTTGTGTAAAACACTATCAACGCCCTCTGATTTAACAGAACGCTTTCGCTTCACGGGATCAAAGGATGGGTCCCCGCGTTCACGCTTCTTAGACTTTGTTTGAAGGGGGAACAGAACTGGACTACTTAGTATGTTTTCAAAACCCCGCTTGAATTGTGATGTTGACATTGAATTGTTTGTCAGTTTTGATGAATGATTGCCTGGCTGGAAAGACGTGTCCATCTCCGACCTTGTACTTTGCAAAAGCCTACCTACTTCTTGCTGTCGTTCCTGCAATGCTAATTAAGTCGACTTAAATAAAGCTAACTAAAAAATAACAATAGATATTCACCCATAGCAACTTTTTGCTAACAAACCCCACAGGCCAATTAAAGATTACATGTAGTTTAAGCACAATAAAGTAAGATAGTTCCTAGTCAAAAAATCACACACATACAAATACTAATAGCTGGCAAGCAGAACTCACATCAATGTAATATTGATCAGTGAGCCACCATAAACACTTGCTCTCAATGTCATAAACTCGACGACAGACAAATGAGGATGTCCCTGGTGGAAGTTCAGTACCTTTAGGCAGGAATGCAACTTTACACGGGTGGAGTAATGATGCGGCTGAAATCTCATCCTCGTGAAAAGAATAAAATATTTTGTTTGGTGTGGCTTCCAACAGGATGCCTTTGCCAAGCTTCAACTCAACTGGTCGATAGTGCCAATTAACACCCAGTTGCAAGTTGTTAGGTTCAGGTCTCAGGCAACGAATAATACCAATGAATGGTGGACAATCCTAAGGTGGCTTAATGAGAGCACAATCGTCTACACTAAATTTGCGACCATCCTAAAAAGAACAAAATTATGAGATTATGTTTTTAGGAAGAGCAAAAGTCATACTAGTACAAAATACAGTACATGAACCACCATAGGATAACATTTAAGACATTTTAACAAGCTTCCAACGATTAAGCTATGAGCCTCTGATGTGTAGCTGATACATAACTACTCGACAGGTCTTGACAAACTAATAAATATAAGTAAAACTAATTGGTTCATTGCTTAATATACATATAGTAGAGAAAACGAGACAGGAGCAGCAAATGCTCAAGTGGATTTGAGTTCTACATACACAAATGGTTAACAAGGGGAAAAACAACCCATTACGCATGGTCTTGTGTAGTAAATCCACAAAAAAAACTGATTCAACCACTATCATTTGTTGGTGTCAAACAAAGTTTCAATTGACTGACAAAATCATATTTTACGAGGTAATTGAATCATAACTACACCTTTTAGCACATTAACTAGTGCAAAAATACCAAATTGCTCTTGGAGTCATTAATTCTACCTCAACACCCTCGTAGGTAGGCTAAGTATCACTAATCTTCGATGAATTCTCTATAGCTGTACCAAACTAGACACTAAAAATTCACTGGAATACCTTATTTATAAGATTACCATGTTAGACTGCTAGATTAATAAATTTCATGAGCCTATAACTCAAAACTCCCATAGAAACGCTTACTTCATTCACATATCCAATTGATTATCAACCTACAAGGTAAATAAAGCTGGCCTCCATAAAGCAGAAGGCAGGAAATGCTGGATACTAGTCTACGGTACTAGATTCATTTCCACATATTCAATCAGGCATTGCAAACTGTTTCAATCAGACGGGCAGACACCGATTTCATGATGTCAGATATTACAAACATGCATATGTTTCATTTTCACTTCATCGAATCATACCATAAATAACAACATCAACAACAACAAAGGACAATGAACTTTCATGAGAAAAGGCACAAAATTCCAATCATACCTTGCAGAAGGAATCAACAGAAATAACGTCAATAGAGCTAGAAACAAGAGTAGTTGCTTCCTCCTGATGCGCTAAGCAGCTTCTTGTATTGCTTAAAGAGAGAGACCGACGCATATGATGTCCGCCGCAGCCGCCCCTCCGATGATCCCCCATGCATAATAACAGCACTCGACTAGCATTTTCCCCAGCAATTCTTCCACCCTCCACCATCAATTCAATACAAAATCAAAACCAAAACCCTAGCAAAACATCCGAAAAAAACCTAGATCGTCCCCAAATCCGCCAATCCAATCCAATCTACACAAATGCAAAAGCCACACCTCAGAAATCAAATCCAAACAAAGATCATCATCGCCAATCAAAAACAAGCAAAAAAAGAAAAAGTCAAACAAATCAATCCTCACCACACGAAAAGCAGCCGACCGATTCCCGTTGACCCGACCAAATCGAACCTGAACAAGCGCAGAAACAGAAACCGAGGAGACACGAGCGAGCGAGAGATTCACGAGAAAGCGAGAGAGAAATGGCAGAAAAGAAAAAAAAGGAGTTCGCGAGCTAGTACTTCTATTGGGGGCCGGGGAATGAGATCGGGTTTGCAACGGGCAGTTCGGGCAGGGTAGGCAGGGGGAGTGGGGCAGGATTACGTTAATATCAGCCCTACACCGCGCATGTTAATGTCAATGTTAGATCTTGTGTGTGTTGGGAGTTAGTGACGGTACATGTGTTGCCTTTTTTAATGTTATAAACTTATATGGGACTGACTGACTGACTGACTGACCTGAGTCATGATGCGACACCTGAAACCAATTTCTCTTTCTTAAATTTTAATGAGGAAATTCTCGTCCCTGCTACCGCAACATCACGAGCGGCTGCCGTATGCTTAAAAATTGCGTTGAGAATTGTCATTGTTTGCGACTCCAACCCAATTTCATGTTTTTAGTGCCATGGTCCACTTTTTTATCTACTCACGTTTCTTTTCCTATTTCATTTCTATTTTCACATGTAACATACTACTTCATCCGTCCCAGACATAACTGCACACTTTCCTTTTTAGGCTGTCCCACCCAAAGTTACACACTTTCCATTTTAAGAAGATTTTATTATGCAAAAGACTTATTTGACCCTAATATATATCTTCCATTTCCACCCAAACTCATCTCTCCTCTCTCATCCTTATCCTCCATTCTTTACCTGCCGGCTACCTCATCTTCTTCATTCATTTCTCCAGAACCCAGATCCAACCCCAACATGTTCTTTCCAAACTCTTGATATCCCAATCTTTTAATTCTTATATTGTCCTAGTTAATCATCTTCTCACCTGTTCCCACTTTCCACACTTTTCACCGTATGGGTGTTTATCACCTCTTCTCTGCTCGATCAATTCATCTAAAATTAGATTGGTCAATTCAATTGGGTATGATGAATTTACTTGAATTTTACTTATTTAGTTGAATTTGATAGATTTTTGTGCTTGATTCGCTTGTGTTTTGGTGTATGGCGAAATGGTATAAAGTAGAAATAAGGATGAATTTGTAAGGGCAAAATATTAAACTTCCATGTTTGAAAAATAAACTTCAGTTTTATCTCTATGCAGCTATCGCTGGGACAGAGGGAGTAGTACTCCTTCAAAATTTCATTTGGTACGGTTCTCAATTGGTCTCATTGAATAATCATATTTAATAGGTAAAAGAACAGTCTTGAAAGTAAGAAGATCAGTAATAATATACTAAATGATCATGTTTAATATGTTAAAGGCCGGTCTTGAAAATGAGAAATTCAACATTTTTTGACTAGTCTCACCGGAGATTTTTCTCTTCTCTAATTATTATGAATAGAATCGTAATAGAAAAAACGAGAATATCATTATATCACGTGTTATATATCTTCTATTTAGATTTTTAAGATGGACATTAAAATGTGAACTATTATCGATCAATTCTTTTGGTTGTTTAATACCAATCACAGGTAAGGCACACCTATATATGTGGTGGCTGAATTCGTGGTCAGTATTTTACGTGATAATACCATTTTCAACATTATTTAGGTGCTTATATTTCATTTTTAAAACTAACTATTTCTTACGCTCCCTTTTGTACTTTAAGAAATGTTGATAATCATGAAGAGCTCAAATTCCTGAGTTTAGTTTGTGGATACAATTTTATTGAATACACATGTATTTTTATTTTATTCACCTTTTAATATATTTTTCATGCCATTGTGGTGTGTAAGACAATCTAGTATTAAGAGGTAATGACCATCAATTCTTTAATTAATTAATAATCAATGTTAACTTAGGATGTTTATTTATTTAGGGTATTAATTAGGACTCAAAGCTAATATATTGTAAAGTATACACTTTCAAGATATTTGATTATACTACCTTTTCAAAAAAATAAAAAATAGTCGGTTGGGCAAGAGAACTTGGGATGTCTGGCATAGTCAAGAGTGTGCGAACTAATTAGGCAAATAAAATTGCAAACAATGGCATGTCCAGTTCAGCTTATTTTCAACACCTGCAGCACCATTCAACACCCTTTAACACTTTTTTTTTAAGAGGGTGCTGTTGATATCTGATTCCACGGGAGAGTTTTCATTCCAGTTCTTCCGTGTAGAAGGTGAAAAGCTCCTGAGTTTTAGGAGAAGCTTTTAGGTCCAGAAGTGTTGATGCTATAGGACCCAATGAAAGGAAAAAGTTCCGATTCATTGAGGATTTTTTGTGTGTTGCACATTATGATCACCACAAGGCAGGCCTCTAGGCCTTGTGATATTTTCCTGCAAAAAAGACCACTCCTTAGTATGGTGCATTAACAGAGAAAAATTGATATAGCAGAGTGGAGAAATAGCACCTGAGCAATATTGAACAGCAAAGCTCATCTCCAGACCTGTTGACAAAACAAAGGAGGACCAGCAAAAAGTTCCAGACATTTAATTCACTCTGATATATGGGAACTCTCTACTGTCAAGACCAACTAGACCTTTAATCTCTCTTGGGAGATTAAAGTGGTTGAATTCATGAGACAGTTTTGAAGTACTTGCTAACTTTGCTAAAGAGTCAGCTACTGAATTAGCTTCCCTAAAGACATGAGTAAATAATATAGTGAACTCACTTTGCAGGTCCCATATAGCTCTGAGCTGATCTATGAGCCTCCATGGGACTTTAAACTGTCTCTTGATCATTTGGAGAAGCACCATGGAATCTACCTCCACCTCCAAATTTGTGACATCTTGGTAGTAAGCCATTTCTAGACCCTTTATTAAGGCCAGAACCTCTGCCTCCAAGCTATCTTTCTGTTGAATATAAATGGCCTTTGCAGAGATCACTCTCCCTTCTTTATTCCTCAGTACCATCCCCGCTCCAGCTTGATGAGAAGAACCAAGACTAGAGCCATCTGTGTTCAGCTTATAATCAGATATAGGCAATTTCCAACTTACCTGCATGACATGTTGAGAGTGTATGAAAATATTCAAAGGGGCTAAGGACAGTGTTTCAGTAGGCATGAGATTAAAGTTAGAGAGTGACCATTTCAGATTGTGAGCATATAATATGGCCTGCATGATATTTATGACTCTCTTTCTCATTTTTGCAAAACTAGGAAGTATTTTATCATGAAGAAAAGCATTCATGGCACACCATACTACCCAAACAACAACAACATGAATCAATCTAGTAATCCTTTGCATTATAGAGTTTTGAGACAGATTCCAATAGTGAAAAAACCTATTCCATAGACTATCAAAACTTCAGGTGAAATTTCAAAGCTCAAGTCTATTGATATCCATAGGTTTTTAACCATATTGCAATCATTAAACACATGGTGTAACTCATCTTCATTATTAAAACAAAAACAGCACCGAGATGCCAATTGCACATGATTTTCTTGAAGGATATCAGATATGGGAACAATTCTATTCAAAATCCTCCAGCAGAATACAGACAATTTTCTAGGTACATATTTAGACCATAAATGTTGGAAAGAGTACACCTGTATCCTCTTTGGCCTGATAAGCTCGTATGCAGAAGCAAGTGAGAACTTCCCACTAACTTCAGGCTTCCAGATGAGTTCATCCTGGTATTCATCTAACACAAGAAAATCATTAGCAATAATAGCATATATTTCAGTAGAAAATCCTTGGGATAGATGAACCAATAAATTTTCCTGATCATAGAAGAACTCCTTGACAGTCATGTCTGGATTGATGACATTTATATCATGATTCCAGAGATCTAGAAGTGGACCTTTACTAGTCCAGTTAGCATGCCAGAATGATACACAACCAGAACCTATTTTGACCATAGAGTGTTCTATTGGAATTTCATTGACCGATTTATATCTCCTCCATGCTTTTGATTTTCTTTTAGATTCAGGTAGTGACCACATAAATTCAGACCAAAGACTGCCTCCTTTTTGGAGTTTCCACCAGATTTTAACAGAAAAACTCTCAGTGATGCTATAAAGATCTTTCACAGATAAACCATTTTCAATAAATGGAAAAGACATATTAGGCCAAGACCTCCAAATTTTATTTTGCCCAAATTCTGAGCTGCCCCAGAAGAATTTAGCAAAAATCACATGTAATTTGTCTATTACTCCATCAGTAGGTTGTATGACAGTTAATATATGTAATGGAATAGCAGACAATACATGTTTGATAAGAACCAATCTACCTGCTTGATTCAACCATTTATTTTGCCATAAAATCAGCTTAGCAGCTATTGAATCAAAGATGGTTTGAAAATAACAGTGTTTCACTCTTCCTATAAATATGGGTGAACCCAAATACCTAAAAGGAAAAGCCCCCTGTGTCATAGAAGTGACATGTCTGATCATGTTGTGATAAGATTGTGGAGCTGATTCAGACAAATAGTAGGAAGATTTCTCCAGGTTAATTTTCTGGCCAGAGACAATCTCATATTTTTCAAGAAAAATCATGAAGTTCCTAAGGCTTCTATTAGTTGTTGTCATGAAAACTACAGTGTCATCCGCAAAACCTAAATGAGTTATTTTTCTAGCCACCTGTGGCACTTTATAGTATTCTATTCTTGCTTGCTCAAAAAGGAAAATCAGGTTTTTTGTAAAGACTTCTGTCATTAGAATAAACAAATAGGGTGATAAAGGATCCACTTGTTTTAAACCTCTTGAAGCTTTAAAAAACCCATAAGGTTTCCCATTCACAAGAACAGAAAAGCTTGGTGCTTTAATATTGCCCATAATGATCCTAAATGAAAACCGAGTTTTTGTAAAAGTTTTTCCAGAAAATCCCAAGCAATTCTATCATAAATTGCTCTTGGTATCGGGACTCCAAACATAAACTCATGTACTACAAGTAGAAGATCATTAGCTATACAGTCCCATCATTGTTTATAGAATTTACCTGAGAAGCCATCGGGACATGGCGCTGAGTCACAATCCATTTGAAAAACAGTATGCTTCAGTTCATCCATTGTGACTACTTTCATCAATTCATGATTCATGTGATCTGTGACTAGTGTGGAGATATTAGAGAGCATTTCATTTTCAAGTGCGTCATTATTCCCAAGCTGTTCTTGAGTTAATAATGTTTGAAAAAAGTTAACTGCTTCTATTCCAATATCATCAGGATTTGTGATCCAGTGATCATCATCATTTTTTATTGATGTAATTCTCTGCCTAGAGTTTTTGGCCTTAACAGAGGCATGGAAAAATTTAGTATTCATATCTCCCTCTTTTAACCATTTAACCCTAGACTTCTGCTTCCAAAATGTTTCTTCCCTAGACAATGCTAAAGCTAACTCAGCCTGTGCTAGATGTAGAGTTGTTCTACTGTGTTCATTATTTAGTAGTTGATGATCATTTTCCTTCATTAAAACTCTATCTTCTGCTAATTTGACACTATCATGCACATTTCCAAAAACATCCCTATTCCAGTTCTTTAAAACAATTTTAAGTCTCCTTAGTTTTAAAGAAAAGTTAAGCATGCCATATGTATTAGTGCCCTCTGACCAGCTATTAGTTACTGTTGTCATAAAATCTGGATGTGAAATCCAACAATTCTGGAATTTGAATGATTTAGGTCCTGAAATAAAAGACTGATTATCCATTTTGACTAATAGTGGTGAATGGTCAGAAGGCCACCTAGATTTTGCTCTTATGCTTAAATTAGGGAAGATATTTGGATGTTCTGAGTTAGCTAAACCTCTATCTAACCTTTCCCAGACCTGTCCCCTATTTCTAACCCCTGTCCATGTGAAATGAACCCCTGATGTTGGAATCTCAGTTAGATGATTGTTGTTTATAATATCATTAAAATCCAACATTGATTCTAGGTCTGGTGCTGATTGACCAAGATATTCAGAGGATTCTCTCATAGCATTAAAGTCACCTATGAGCATTAAAGGTTGATTACAGTGACTGCTAAGTTCATTCCATAGTGGAGTTCTAGCAGAAACTGTATGCCTGGCATATATAAATGCCGCATTCCAAGCTGAGTCATTGATGAGTGTGAGATCTCAGCCAGTACAAATTGATCATGGATTAGAATAATTGTAACATTAAAATCACTATTCCATAAGATCCAGATTTTATTCCTTGGATCAGAAAAATGATTATTGTAGCCTAGTTGGAAACTAACAGAGGATATCTGGTTACTACCCATAAATGGTTCCAGGAAGACAAATAAGCCTATGTTATATTTCCGTTTTATGTTTAATACTCTATCTTGTGCTCTGTTATTTTTTATACCTCTAACATTCCAAACACAAATGTTGTATACCATTTTAAAATGTGGATTTAGAGTCAATTTGAGATCTAGTAATTACTGTTTTAGTAGCTACTGATTTAGTTGAGCTAGTGAAATCTTTTTTCCTACCTCTTGTTGATTTTTTGTGTTGTGTTTGTTGAAGATTATCTAAAAGTTCTGCATCAGATACTTCAACATTTTTTATAAGTTTATTGAATCTTTCTTGATCCTTTAAGGCTGGTTCTAGAATAAAATCTCCTCTATGATCTTTAGATTTTCTTTCAATAGACCATTGAAGTTTTTCAATCACTCCATTATCATCATAAGATATGGGAATTCTGTTCATACCTGGACTTACCTGGTTTTCTTCCTCAGCTTTAGAGATTGACAACAGCTGGTTTTGTTGCTGAATAGCTTCCTGCATGTGTTCCACTGCAATATCTCCCTGGTGTTGCAAATCCCCTTCCTCAATGCCTGTATTTGCTAAATTTTTGCCTGCACACTCAACAACATTATCATATGACACCTTACCAGTGGATTCATCGCCACTGGCTTCAACAGAAACAATAGAGGTAGAGTTATTATCCTCATGCGGTTTGAGCAACAGTTACTTCCTCAAAGTGAGTGGGACAATGTTTTTGAACAAGTTCATTATAAACTTTCTCACCACTAACATGGTTATCAGGTTGTTCAAGAATCACATTTAAAGGTAGTAAGCCTTCCCTAGTTTTTGAGGATTCTAGCATTTCTAAAATGTCATTTTGTCTCGGTTGTTCCAAATTATCAGAAGCTAAAGCATCAGTATTATCATTTTGAGAGTTTAAAACTTCACATTCAACATGATCAGGCATTTCAGTTTCAGAAGCTAAAGCAGCAAAAGGATTATGATCTGTAAAAACAACTTGAGCCTTTTCAACACGTTTTATGACTTGAGATATCTTCTCCTTACCTTTTTGCTGCTGGAAAGGTTGGGGGACTGGCAATGACAATGGTTCAGATTGCTTTTGTGGAGCTGCTTTGGCTGGCATCAAAAATTCTGCCCTAGGAGCTGAAGTATGCTGATTTTGGTGAGCGTACTAGACTTACAAATTAAGGCCATGTGTCCCAGCTTCGAGCATTTGCTACAATAATCTGGGATGTTCTCGTATTCTTGTGCCTGCCAGAAACATGTACCCCTATACTCTAACCAAACACGATTTGGTCTGGGTTTGGTGATATCCATCTCAACACAAACCTTTCCAACGTGAGGCCGAGTGCGATGCAGCATTGCTTTGTCGACCTTGATGGGGCTGCCCACTATGTTGCCAATGTTCATCATCGGGTTGAAAGCAATGAACTGTTGAGGGAGCCCATAGCAGGCGATCCAAATAGGAACGATCGGAGAGTCAGCTGCCGGATCAAAGAGGGGGGTCTATTTGGTTATTCGTAGTGAGTACTCCCCGAAATTCCAAACCTTGTGAAGCCAGGATCGAACGTAGTCTTCCTGGTTAAAGAAAGTGATCAGAACTTGACGGTAATCTAGGAGGTTGATGTCGGCTCCACCAGCGAAACCAGCGGTTTGAAAATCCTTTCGCAATCTATCCATCGTCGGTCTCCCGCGGGAAAATTTGCCAACGAAAGTGAGCTTAAGGGGTTCTTCGAGGAACTCGCATTCCTCATCCGAAAATTTCAGACATGGTTCGCCTAAATGGTTGATCTTCGGTTTGGCTTGAAGAGAGGCCTCACGATTTGGGGGTTTTGGGAGATTTGGGGGTTTTGTTCGATTGGGTCGATTGGGGCTGCTGTTGGAGATGTTGTCTGAGCAAAGGAGAGGGTATGCGGCGGGGATGAATTCTCCGCCATGACTGCGGCATTTGCCATGGGCCAAAGCCCCTAGCCGGCGGCGGCGAGTGGATTGCTGTGAACGGCAGAAATCGTAGAGAGAGTAGAAAGCTTAGCGAAAAAAGCAAAACCACCCTTTAACACTTGTCACTATTCGATCACAGACATGAATTGTTTTTAAAAAAAATTTAAAAAAATTGGAATGATTTTTCTTTAGAATTAGTTTCAATATGTTTTGTACGAATTAATCTTTCTTCAAATATATAGTTTCATAATTATTAATCATTTTTCAAATATATATAAATAACGATTTCGTACGGATAAACCAAATTTATAAATAAATATTTGACAACTGTTGCAAACATATTAGTACTTCCAATAATATTTCAAATTACATATACTACTAATCGCTATCATCTAATGATTCATTTTCGCCAACATCACTACATTCTAAATCACCACCTCCTAAATGCCAAATTTGTAAGGCAATACTCTCACGCACTTCGTTCATAGCAGCTTTTCGATCATCATCGTACAAACCTGAATCAATACTTCCTTCACCCTCAGGATGATCTAACATGGGAATGTCTAGTTGTTGCATTCGAATGAACTTATGAAGTGTGAAACATGCAACAATTATTTCTTTTTGGGAATCAATGTCAGTTTGGGGCATTCTTTTTAAGATTTTCCAAGTACTCTTCAACTGACCGAAAGGTCCTTCTACTTTCATTCTTAAAGAAGAATGTCGTTTGTTAAAATGTCCCTTCATACCTTGAGGTGGTGCGTTTCTAAATTGCTGTAGATGCCTTCGGTTTATTCCATCACTATAAGATAACATAGGGGTTTGTGCTTGGTTATTTTTTTAATATTCAAAACAGTTAAGGGTCTGTGAGAAAAAAGATTGTGGAATAAAATTACATGTTTTTAAAGTAAAATTGTAGGATTAATATAATTTTTTTAAAATTAATATTAATAATATGCAGATGGAGTATACATATAATTTATTCATTTTTTGTTACAGTTATTGTATTGGATATTATTTTATGACACACTTATGACTAATTAAACTTATGTTCAACTACTAAAAAAAATTAGTAAATGCATTTCAAAATGTAACATTGACATTATTTTATTAATCACAGTACATAATTATGTACATCATAATTATACAATTTTAATTCAATTTCAGCATCATTCAGCATCATTCAGCACCCTTCAACACCCTCCAGCACCATTTAACACACCCTCCAGCACCTTTCAGCACCTCTTACCACTTTCAACACCCTATTGGACAGGGCCAATGTGTTTACTTTAAAAAAAAAGTGTAATCTAGTGTTAGCTTTAATTAGACATTAGATTGTTGGGTTCCATTCCATTGTACTTTGTTTCATCATGAAAATACTTTGATTCTCAAAATACCTAATCTTATTTGGATTAGCTTTATGATCATTTTTACATTCAAGTAAAAATTAAGATTAATTAAATTCATGCTGGCTAGTGAGTGTGATAGTTAATGTCAGTTAGGTCATGTTCTCTAGAGATTATTTGAATATTTTTTAGTTCAGATAAAGTTTTTTTAGTTCAAATAAACTTTTTTTAGTTCAGATAAATGTTTTTTAGTTCAGATGAGTTCAAATAAAGTTTTTTAAGTTCAGATAAACTTTTTTAAGTTCAGATAAATGTTTTTTAGTTCAGATGAGTTCAGATAATCTTTTTTCAGTTCAGATGAGTTCAGGTAATCTTTTTTCAGTTCAGATGAGTTCAGTTCAGTAAACTTTTTTAGTTTTCAGATAAGTTAAGTTCAATAAACTTATTTGTAATTTAGTTTAGTTCAGTTTAAATCAGTTCAATCTTTTGAGCTTAATTGTTCATATCAGTTCAATTCCATTCAGTTTAGTTCAGTTTCAATATGATTTGATGAAATTTAGATTAATTTAGTCATACCGATTCTTTTTTTTCAATACATTAATTTCACTTCACTTCAGTTCAGTTTAGCTCAACAACAATATAATTTGGTGCAATTAATTAAGGTTAATTTATTCATACCGTTTATTTTCATCACACTAATTAATTTTCAATTCAGTTCAGTTCAGTTATATCTATGCTTTAGCTCAACTCAAATCAATATGTTTAGCTAGCAAACATGATCATATTTTTTAACATTAAGGCCCTCTTTGCCAGAACTTTTATATATCAGTTCAGTTCAATTCAATTCAGTTCAGTTCAGTAAATTGAAGTGAAATATAATTTGATGAAATTCAGGTTAATTCAGTCATGTTGATTCTTTTTTTCGGTACATTAATTTTCACTTCAGTTCAATTCAATCCAGTTCAATTCAGTTGAACAAGAAATAAATTCTATCAAACTCTAAGTTATACTCAAATTATTAAATTTCAAATGTTTTGAAAATGTTATATTTATTTCATTTCAGTTCAGTTGATCTATATATTCCAATTCAACTTTGTTCTACACATTTTCATATTAAGATTAATAAATTTCAAATATATTGAAATTAATTTTTTTTTTAATTTAATTCAGTTCAGTTTATCTACATTAGTGCAATTCAGTTCAATATATTTTAATATTAAATGTATTATGTTATATTTAGATTAATGAATTTCAAATATATTGGAAATGATCATATACTTTTTAGTTAGTTACAATTTAGTTCAATTCAATTTATCTATGTATTTCAATTTAGCTCAGTTTTTAAGTTCAAAGAAGTTCAGCTAAATTTTTTAAGTACAAATGAGTTCAGTTCAGATGAGTTCAGATAAAGTTTTTTAAGTTCAGATGAGTTCAGATAAAGTTTTTTTAGTTCAAATAAAGTTTTTTAAGTTCAGATGAGTTCAGATAAGTTCAAATACCATGAAGAGAACAGGACCTTAGGAGTTATAGGCACATTTATACCAAATAATGCAAATTTTCCAAAAGATTACTTTAATTTTAGGAACCAAAACAGTAAGAACCAAAAGAGAACATCCAACTTACAAAAATAGTAGGAAAACAGAGTGGATAGAGAGTTCTTGCTATACTTTGAATTGCTCGAAATGGGTTCCTTCTTTGGGAGCAAAGAATGAAAATGAGAAGATGATTCCATCACTTTATTGACATAATTACCCAAATCCGAATACTAACCAAATGTTTCATTCAAAGAGATTTGTGCACAATTCTAGAGTTACAAAACACCCATACCATACATAATACAAATTAAGTGACTCAAACTTTCATATTTCAACAGACTACATCTAGAGTTAAGTCAGCTAAATGTTGATCGAAATAAGACAGATTTACAAACAAAACGACCCATGACCGCATCCAGTGACCAAAGTTTTAGCCTACTCAGCCAGATTAACTAGTAAATGTTAAACACACAAGTATGGATTTGAAGCTACACAGAACTTGAAGACTATTCAAGTCCTGGAATCTCATCATCGTCATCATCATCACTGGACGAGCACTTTCCATCACTGACCTCCTCCTCGTCACTATCTTCGTCTTCTTTGGACTTCAAAATGTTCTCTTTCTTTGCGTAGCGTTCACAGTATTCTAGTGACAGAAACTGAATGTTTCAAATACATAACAATTTAATCCAAAACATGTAAGCACATAGCATATGCACCATTTTTAGGGATGAAATATTGTTCCAATTTTTTTACTTTAGTCCTAAGGATTCAATAGAAAGTTGTGGATGTAATCATCATTTTATATGAAACAAACTCATTTTTGTCTATTTCATGAAGTTTCAAGCAGAGGTGGCATCATTGAATTCAGAAAAGGAAACATTTAAACTCATTGTGATCAACATTATTATCCAACATATTCATTATTTGCGATGGGTCCAAACATCATGCCACTGTTTATTTTTTTAACAACAAACTGAACTGTAGCAAAACATTTATTTGCCCCTTCTTTTGCCTACTCTTAATTTTAATAAGAAGCCTAAATGCCCATAAACAATAGGATCAATTATCAATAGAATGTTTAATTTTATCATTGCTCACAAAATCACCACCCTATAAATCTGATTTTTAAACGTTTTCACGTGACTCTCAGAAGTACTTGGTCAGCAGTTTTACTTGACTCTCAGAAAAGTCTTTTGAAAATTTTCATTTAGTTTTTTTTCCCTCAGAGAAAAGTAAGAATACATAAAGCCTCATAAAGCAAAATCAGCCCTTTCACTCATTAAATCAAGTGCTAATATGTTTATAGCCAGTAAAAAACTTACTTAGTAGAGTACATGCTTACTCGTGATAAATACTACATGAACTGTGTGAAAGGTATTACCTTTAACTCTCAGCTCATATTGTGGTTTGTCCTTCATCAATAATGCTGCAGCATCACCATTCAAAGGGTCTGAAGGATTTGGGTAAAGCAAAAGCTGAGGAAGGAACACTTCAAAGATATTTACAAGGTCTGCAGAAGAGAAACCCAATTGTAATAAGTTCATCAATTATGGGGTAAAAGGACAAACTAGCCGACAATTGGAATGGATATGATATGATAAACTTGTCATTTGGAAGCAACAACATAAGAATCTATCTACAATGCATGGGATGATGATTCCTCAGTTATAACACAAATATTCAGTAGACAGTAGATTTACCAAACATTGGGCTCCAGGATTGGTTGATTACATCCAAGCATACAGATCCCGACCTATGACAGAAAATGAGTTTCAAAAATTAGAAGCTTCTTGGGAGAAATTGCAAACCAGTGTGACTGATGATGGAAATAGTACAAAATGAGTCAAAAATGCGAGAAGATTAAAAATAACCAAATAAAGAGCTTTACAACTCGAAGCGATGGTCAGATTAAAAATAACCAAATAAAGAGCCTTACAACTCGAAGCGATGGTCAGATTAAAATAACCAAGTAAAGAGCCTTACAACTCATCAACATTTGGATGGAAGATCTTGTTAACAAATCCTATCGATGGAGACTTGTAAGGATAAGCATCTGGAAGCTCAACACGGACTTTCCACACCCCACTTTCATATGAACCTGAAAAATGCAAACAGCTATAAGCTTCTAGACTCAACTCGGATTTAGTTTCAACTAACACCTTAACTGTGGACTTAAGTACAGAAAATAAGAGAATTGTTTCCAGACATTAGGGAAAATGTTCAGACAACCACCCGTAGATTCAAAAGAATAATAATCAATTAACTCATTCATGTCTGCCATAGGACAAAAAGCGCAAAAACATATTGCGAAAAAGTCTCCCAGGAACCTCAGTTTAGCTACTTTGAGATGTTTCCCAAAAATCATAAACTCTTGAAGCTTCAAATAAGGAATTTTAATAGCACTTAAATCAGTAGCATATACAAGTCTGGAAACAAGTAAAGGTAAGAGATTTTTTACTGTACTTTCTTTTGGACCATGAAAAATCACATTGAATTCATTGAGCCCGTCTTCGTTTAGTGTTTCAACGTTATAATTGCTCATCATCCTGAATAAGTGCCACCAAAGATGAAAACATGTATCATTAAAAGCAAGTAGAAAAACTCGTCTCGTGTATAGAATTCCAAAGATCAAATAGCAGTTTGATTATATTCAGAGACTTAAAATTAACGAATTACAGCTATGATTTAAATATCAAATTGTGCTCATATATGTATGTCGCTTGCACCCAAAAGAATATATTCAAGAATGGGCTCATCCACAAATATATACAAGTACAAGATCCTCAAACATAAAATTATCAATGAAAAGCTGTGGTTGAAGAGAAGTACATCTTAGGGGACGCAGAGGTCCAAATACCAGAACACATTTCAAAGCTGATCAAATTTGGAAGAGCACACAGCAAAGCTAAAAAGAGATAGGTTGCAAGATTTTAGTGTGTTTTGCAGATTATCATGAAATACCTTTGACAAATACACGTATGTATTAATGGATACAAGCTAATAAAAGTCACCAAAATGGAAAATCAGTAAATCAAACATCGGACATTCATGAACTAAAGCATTGGCCATCGAAGCTACTTTCTACACGTTTGACAGTACCACTCTTTGGCAATACAAAAACCTGACTTTCCTGTTTTCGTCATCCAAGAAACTGATCTGAATGATAAATTTTCACTATGAAACATATACAATTTACACACAGAACACATTTTTCCACCTACAGAAAGAAGACACTCCAGTCAAACAAAACTTACAACTTCATCACGTCCATGTCCCGTCTTTTACTCGGAGAAGACATTTTAATAGATTTTCACTTCGCTTGCTATCTGAAAATGAAGAAATCTCTCCATTGTCAATGTGCACTACAGCTAACAAACAACACCATACACTAATTGTGTCGGTTTTCTCACACTCTTACCCAAAAATGTGAAAATAGGTCCGGCTAAATGCTTAAATTAACGAAAAATAACCATTTCAACAGGAAAAATCACTCAAAAAATCGCAAATGCATAAACCAGCAACATCAAACTGTACCACCGATTTTCAAAACATAAGAAGGCGAAATTTGGAAGCCCATTGCTCAAACTGAATAATTTCCGAGGGACCCTTTCCCCATCTTAAGAATCTAACCTAATTGATCAACAACACGTACATAAAAAACACAACTCCAGATCTCGAAATGCAATCAACCTCGTTCATGCGATATCAACTGCAAGGATAATAAAGGGAAATTCTCAGAAGGAAAATGCAGTTTCATTACCTGATCGGCTGTGGTTGAAAAACAGTTGCCGGAGAAGAAGATTAGATCAAACTGAGAAATTTGTAACGGAAGAGTATGATGCAGAAGAAACTGTACGGGTCGGCCGCGACACCTGGCTCGCGTCTCCAATATGTAAAAAACAAATTTGTTGGTCACAGCTTATATACGTGGTAAATATTTACAAGGCTGGATGGAGTAAAATTTGGATGGAGTTTTTTATATATAAGCTGGATGGAGTTTTTTTTTTTTTTTTTTTTGGTAGGAGACTAGGAGTTTAATTGATTTGCATGAGCATTATATATTGCTTATGTGCCTTTTTATATTAGTTTTTTGTGCATTTTATTATACTTATGTCCAACAATACTTTTGTTGGAGGCTTGGAGCCCAAAACTTTGGTAATTTTGATACCAATCCATTTTTTTTCTCCATAAATGCGAGGGTGGTTAAAGTTCTATATCCTGATCATGAGAAGGATTGATGCATTTCAAGACAACATAAAAATATGACAGAATATGGATTTTCATGAGCAGAAAACAAAAGTATACATTCAAAGCTAGAAAAATGAGACTTGTTATTCGTTTTTCATCACTAAACTTTTACAGCATCTAAAACTTCAAACATACGTGATTCAGTTGCACAAACTACAAAAATACTAATTTTCAGTATAACTCCTTCAATAGTGCCTCTACACTCCATTGTTCTGCCATTGTCGAATAAGAACAACTTCCTTGCTGAGGATTGTCCCACAACTGTTCTGCAAATACTCGTTCCTCTACATCCGCCATCGTCAAATAAGAACAACTTCCTTGCATCATCTGAGGATTATCCCACAACTGATCATCTGCAAGTTCCTGATCCGCCATTGTCGAATAAGAACAACTTCCTTGCATCATCTGAGAATTGTCCCACAACTGTCCTGCAAATGCTTGTTCTTGATTTTGTTCGATTCCAGACATGTCGGGAACATAACCAGGGCCCGGATAGTACTGACCGCCATCACCGTCACAGAAACTGTCAACATGTTGTTGTTGTTGAACACAGATGTTGGTGAGGAGCTCAGAATCATCACAGCTAAACAAGTTAGGATCATAAGCAGGAATGTTCTCTTGTTGTAGCTCCACGGGATCCGAAAAGTCAAATATTTCAGAAAAATACTCCTGGTTTTTTTCATCGTCCCCAGGAACAACAACTTCTGAACAGAAACTCGGCTCCGGGATTTCCTCCCTCCGGCTCCGCTTGGCGGCTGCCGGAAAGTCTACATCACCCTCTTCACGGCGGCGCTTGGTGGAGAACTTGACCTGGCAAGCTTTAGACAGGTTTTTCAACACCCTGCAGACAACATAGTCGGTGAGCTGGGATATGTGCAGCTCGTTCAAAGTGTAGTAGAACTTGCCCTCCTCTGCGCCGTCGCCGCCGGCGTACTCGTAGATGAGTGTTCTCCAGTGGCCCACCTGCTGGCCACGGAGATAAACAGGCCTCTTCTTACACTTATCCAGCCAGTATCCGGCGCCGGCGACTCTAGAGCAGTTCTTATTCCCGATCCGGTGGAGCTTCGTGACTACATACTTTTCCCTGATTTTCTGGTTGGTGTCGTTGCTTTCGCTGAGCTCTGTAATCTCGCGGGCTCCGGAGAAGAGCTTCCAGGGCTCCGTTCCGGGACCGTACATGCAAACCTCCGACAGATCTCCGGGGACTTCTGTGGTGCGGGATAGGTCGAAATTGTCGCCCCTTTTGGCCTTCAATTTAAGAACTTTGATTAGGAATTCTTCTTCGGGTCTGAATCTGCGACCCACACCCACACCCGCCATTTTTTTCGATTGATTTCTCAATTCAAGGCGTAATTAATTGGATGGATGTTTCAAGAATGGGAAATTGTGTGGGAAGTGATATCTGATATGGAAAGGGATTAAGGTTATGATATATATAGACACCCAATCCAGTTTGGTTAGGGATTTTTTTACTAAATCCCGTTTGAGTTTGGTTTAGGTAATGTGAATTGGGAAAGGATGATATAGTATATAAACCGAATCCGTTTCGGTTTAGGATTGGCCAAATCCGGTTGGTTTAATTATTTTAGCCTTAATATCGTTAAAATAATATATAATTAGGACCCTGCAAAATAAAGCTTTGAAATTTAACTGTTCTTTTTCTCTTTATATATTTTTTATATCATCGATTACACATGTTGAATAAATTTTACTACTATTTATTTTGGTTCAAGTTTAAAGAGTTCTGTTTAATAAATTTAATATTATTCCACTTTAGTAAGTATATTTTATTTCTTATAAGAAGGTCTTGTTTGCTAGAGTTTTTTTTTAGATCATTTCAGTTCAATTCAATTCAATTCATTTCAGTTCAGTTTAGTGAAAATGTAATTTGATGAAATTAAAATTAATTAGGCCATGCTGATTCCATTTTTCAATACATTAATTTCCATTTCAGTTCAATTTAATCCAGTTCAGTACGACAAAAAAAATCTCTAGCAAACAGGGCCAAAGTTTCTTATAAGTTTCATATATCTCGTAAAAAGAAGCCATATAAGGAACAAGACATTTCTAAAAAAAATTAAGGGACAAAATGTAAATACGATATTTTTGTCCCTATTGCACCAATATTTCTACTACTATCTTCTTCAACCTTGTGGCCACCTCACCACCCACCACGTGACCAAAACTCCATCGCATGCGACCTAAATCTCATCGTTTGTAAACTCAAACTTTACTATCGGTGCCCACCTCAATCCACATTATCGGTGACTCAAACAACATTGTTAGCGACTCACTACCGGGTGATTCAAGTCTTGATCAAATCAAATCTCATTGCTGGCAACTCAAACCTTATTACTAGTGAATCAGTGACCTAAACATCACGGGCTAGTGATCCAAACCGCATCGTTGACGACCCATACATCACTGCTTGCGATCCAAACCGCATCGTTGACGACCAAAACATCACTGTTAACGATCCAAACCTCATCACGAGCAACCCAAAACTCATTGCCGACAACCTAAACCTTATCGTGACTCAAATCTCACTATAGCGACCAAAACCTCATTGTCGCAACTCAAACCTCGCCGTCGACTACACAAACCTCTTCGCGACCCAAACCTCTTCGTGACCCAAATCTCATCGTTGGTGACCCAAAATATAACACTAGCGACTGCGATTAGTCCTAACTTTTATGACCCATAAGGTGAATGGTAAAATAAGGCCCTCACATACTCTATAGGTATATTTAATATGACGACGTTCTAAATAAAATAAAATAAAATAATGAAAATACGAAATTTTACTTTTCTTAAAAGCAAATTCACTACATAACATTTATAATCACGCTCATTGACTAAAGTTTATAATAAATATTAATTTTTTTATACAGTGTGATATTTTTATAAAACACCTTAAAGATGAAAATGCCAAAAGAATAAAGAATAATCAGGCTCTTCATAACAAAAGACGTAATGATAATTATTATGAACATAAAGAATATAAACTGGAAATGTAGTTGTCATGGCTCCAAGATAATGGAGGAAAAGAAAAGGGAAAAGAAAACAGCACAGAAAAAGTTAAATCTTCAATGATGCTATGCATATTTCCCCATTCAGTCATGTCTTCATAGCTCGGTGCTAGAAGACACGGATCTTTCTTCATCCTCTTTGATAGAGTTTATGGCAGAAGCCACCTGGCTGCTATCAGGCCTTGCATCCTGAGATGGGTTGATGCATTTCAAGGCAACCTGAAGCAAGTTCA
Organism: Cruciata laevipes; assembly: GCA_963678965.1. Taxonomy (NCBI): domain Eukaryota; kingdom Viridiplantae; phylum Streptophyta; class Magnoliopsida; order Gentianales; family Rubiaceae; genus Cruciata; species Cruciata laevipes. The sequence continues at coordinate 22,483,455 of OY787637.1, forward strand.
CCATCCTCTCCTCACTTGCACCGACCAAAGCCCGGTCGAAAACCTCAGCTGTCCACTCCTCCGTGACCACGGCTCGCACCCAACCGGCCAGCTCGGAAGCCCGGTTGTTCACGAGTTTTCCGGTCAGAAGCTCGAGCAGGATCAGGCCGAGGGAGTATATATCGGACTTGAAGGGGCTTTTGTCGATGCTCTCGCTGTTGTTGAGCTGTTTTTGCAGGCTTTGGTCCTCGTGGTCGATGAACATTAGGCCGTATTCGCTGATGCAGGGCTCCATGTCATTGTTGAGCAGAATGTTGGAGGATTTAAGGTTTCCATGAGGGATCCCTTCTGTCTTAAGCTCCTTGTGCATGAAGGCTAATGCATTGGCTGTTCTTGCTGCAACATTCAGTCTGCTTCCCCAGTCAAATGTTTGGCCTTCTTGAGAACCTGTTTTTACATAATAGGATCATGTCATTATGCTATATAGTCATAGGTTAAAGCATTGAAATTTGATATATCCTTAACCTTTTCTTGGAATTTTGAAGGTTTTCTATGAATTAAAGATCTAGAAATGTGTCCATTTTAAGTTCTTCATAGACAAAATAAACTTTCTAGTTTCAGCTCATAATAAGATCAAAAAAAGGTTGTGAATTGTTCAGACTTACCATTGAGATATCTACAAAGACTGCCCTTGTGCTGGAACTCATAAACCAGTAGCTTCTCCTGCTGGGAGCAGTAAAAGGCAAGAGCAGGCAACACATTAGGGTGCTTCACATCATTGATTCTATACATCTTCGCCTTAAACTCGTCAAGCGAAATGTTCCAATCCTTGATCCTCTTCACTGCCACGGTCGTTGGACCGGGGCTCAGAGTCACCTTGTAGAGGGTTCCATTCTTCCCTCTTCCAACCAGCTCTGCCGGGGCCCGGAGCAGGTCCTCGAACTTCAGCCCATTCACCACAGGGCTCGAAAGAACGACGAGGGATGATGTTTTGCCATTGTCATCAGGGGAGGTCATGGAAAACTCTGACCTGCTCTCCCCACCCTTGAACTCACTGGATGAGCTGGTAGGCTTCTCGGGGCTTACAACTCTCGACGATCGTCTTTTTGCGCGGCTCCGTTTCATCCTAACAACCTTGAAGAGAATCAGGAGGAGGATGATGAGTGCAAGGATCGCGTAGCCGGAGTAAATGAGGTACTTCTTGGTTGGTGGATGCTTGTGCTTTTCTTCTCCTTTTGGATTTGGAGCTGTCATTACCAGACAGGGCTTCGATAACGGCTTCCCGCAGAGTCCAGGGTTACCTGAACAGGAAAAATACTTGTCAGAATCATCATTTGCAAGCAAGTTAATGAATATATATTGATCTTATAATGTGATTTTTTTTCATTACCTAACAAGCTGCTGGAATTGAGCTGGCTGTTGGAATCAGGGACAGGGCCGGTGAAGCTGTTGAAAGAGACGTTGAAATCTATAAGATTCGAGAAGTTGAAATCAGGGATTTTGCCGGTGAGGCTGTTGAACTCAGCCCTGAAAGTTTTCAGGCCTGAAATTCTAGACAAATCTTCAGGTAAATCGCCGGAAAATCCATTCCTGGAAATATCAGCCCTCTTCAGATTATTCAGCTTTGCCAGCCCTTCCGGGAGATTTCCGGTGAAATTGTTCCCGGAGAGATACAAATGCGTCAGATGCGCGCAATCGGAAATCTCCTCCGGCAAAGTCCCCACAACGTTGTTGTTGTTCAAGCTCAAAACCGCGAGGTTTTTCGCCGAACACGCCAATCTAGCATCGAGAATCCCATTCAGATTCATATCATCAAGAACAATCCTCTTCACGGATGGAGTGTTCACGCAAAAAACCCCTTTCCATTTCGCTTCACACGGATCCGAACTCAAATTCCAGCCAAAGTTCGGATCTTTCAAGGAATTCCCAGGATCAATATTCTCCATGAACTGAACCAGTTTTTGCGCCACCTCAGCCGTCTCCGAACTAACCTTAAAAACAAGAAGCAGAAGCACGAACACCGTCCATGGTGCTCGGAATGCAACCATCTCTGTCGGAATCTGATGAAACTTTCTTGAACTAAACTAAATCTACTCAGTAGTTATGCGAATCCCACTGTATTTTAGTACTGAAAGCAGACAGAAAAAGAGGAAGAAGATGACAAATGGCTGATTTTACAAAGAAGGCCGTCTGATTTTGTAGGCCTACTATTTAAATGGTGCCGGCGGGAAGCGGTCAACGTTTGGCTATTTCTACGTTGGAATTTCTTGCAGATTCAGAGGATTGATGGTGCTGCTTATGATATAATATTATTCGTGTAAGAGTGATTAATGTTTTATAGGGTTTTATTATCGCATATGCTATATATACAAATGGATGTTCATGGTTTACCGTGTTTGCAACTGTGCACAGTTTAAATTTGCTGTTGATGGTGAAGATTGTCTAGCAGGTGCCCAATTTGGGAAGGAAATATACTTCTAAATTAGTGATCAAATTAAATTTGGTAATCAAATATTTCTTTTATTTTGAAATATATGGAATTGTTCATTCGGTTTAGTCATAAATTTGGAGTGATGGGGAAAGTTCTTTCCAATATTCCGTATATTTTAACGTAAATAGTGTATTTCTCAATTTAAACATAGCATGTTTCAAAAGTAAGCATTGGGTTGGAAAAGTCTAACTTTTTATAAATACGAAAAGCCAATAGTATATTTGAGATTTGCAATTTATAAACATTGACCATCAAAATGTAACATGTCATAAAACATGCTTCACCCTTTTTTTAGGTATATTGAAGAAATTAGGTATAAAATACATAATTCACCCTTTTTAAATTTAATTATGCACAATTATTCATTGGTCTCACTTAATAATCATGCTAATTAATATGTAAAAGATCAGTCATGAAAGTGAAAAGATCATAAAAGATCATAAATAATACACTGAATAGTGTATATGTCTGAAAGTGTATTTGTCTCAAATGTTGAAAGTGTATATGTCTCAAATGTTGATCTTCTCACTTTCAAGTATGATTTTTTACATGTTAAACATGTTCATTTAGTGTAATATAGCTGATTTTCCCACTTTGATGCATGGTCTTTTTATTTTTCAAGACTGATCTTTTATATATTAAACATGATTATTCAGTGGAATCAATTGAAACAAATCTTTGTTCCAAGTTTAAGATTTGATATATGTACATCCGATATAAAAGTCACAAGTTTATTAGTCTTCTAAATCAAACTCTTCATTTAGTTAAATGAATGTTGTCTTTCAAGACTCAAGACAAATTATAATTCAAAAATAGAGTTGACATGGACTAAAAACTGAAAGCTGATGTGGAATATTGTGAGATTGACATGTGTCAAAAAAAATTGCTGTTTTGATAATCATCCCAATATTTTGTATTTAAATTTAAGTATTCAGATTTATTAGAAAGATTCTTATGATATAGTGCTCGAAACAATAAGTATAAATCAATACACATTCATATTAACTTTATGGGTCAAAATATTAACATTTTATTCTTTAGTCCTTACACTAATTCTTCCACATTATTGCCTCCTCATCGCGCGGTCACCACCTCACCGCCAAACTTAAATCTCAATATGGCTCAAACTTAATCCCTAGACACAAAACTCGTCTATGACGACCCAAACTTCACCATTGTAGACTCAAACTTTATTGTCGGTGATCCAAAGTTTAACTTCGCCTCACCGGCCACCACCTCACCACCAAACTCAAACCTCACCTAATTAAACTTATTCTCGCACTAGTGCAAAGTAATGCATCCCCGGCTCTGTTTCACGGCGGTTTTGAAAAACCGCCGTGGCTGGGTCCTTCCGATATCGGAAGCTCGTAGGGAGGGTGTTACCGAGGCGCTTTTAATTTTTTGCGGCGTTTTTTGTAAAACCGCCGTGTTTAATAACACTACGATATCGGAACACCTTGTCGTTACTGACATCGGTACGGTTACGACGTCGGAAACAAACCACATTCTTGACTCCACATGGCTCGGGTAAGGTTCCGATATCGTAAGACTCCACATGTACAGATTCTGGTGGTGCCCCGATATCGTAACTATTATAGTTTACCAACTAAAACGGGTTACGATATCGGAAACCTAACCGAATGTGTACATCGAAAGCTTTCCATGTTCGCAAGACCAACCGATTGTAACATGCTTGGTATTGTTCTCTAACCAAAACCAGCACTACATTTCAATTTGTTGTAGGCTTCAAAAAGGATCTTCAGCATCAACAACTGAACCATTAAAATATGTTCACAATGTCAAACATGAAAAAAATTAAAACCGTTATAATTCTACATAGTTTAAGCCAAAACAAGTGTGTCAAAGTACAATACATGGAAAATAAAAATAGACAATTCAACTGAAAATGTGTGCTCGGATCTCATCACTTTCAACGTCATCCGGGGCTTGTGAACTAGACGGCCCATGAACCCCGCTACCCCCACCAACATATTCTTCATCCATTGGTGCTCTCCCACTTGGACTAATGTGCATTGCTGCTACATCTTCAGCTCGGCGAATGGCACGAAAGGTTTTCTCCGCCTTTCTTGTGGCTTTATTGAGGTTTATCATACGGCCAAGAGATCCTTTCATGGAGTTATAAAGGTTTCGTAATGCAACAGTGTCTGCAAAAAATGAGAATAACATATCAACTCAAAAAAAACAAACACATATAAAACATTATTAACAACCATAAAACATTCAAGGCCCCTTGATGCTATGTAATCATCTTGATCCTTTTGCAACTGTGCTAGTTGCTTCTCTTGATCATCAAGGCTCCCCGAAAAACATGACCACAATTTGGAAATCTTGGATAAGATGCCCCTTTGTTCACCTAAAAAAACATGAAATACTATTAGGAAATAACAAATCAACCAAACGAGAATTACAATGAAGAACAACCAATCAAATAACTTACGTGAACAAGAAGCACCACGTTCGGAAACTTTCCTTCGCTTAGCCGCTCTAGCCAATGCCTTAGAACTTAGTTCCTTCACTTTCCATTTGCCCAATTCAACGTCGAACACTAAGTTCTTATGATCAAACCAAGCCTTATCATAATACTCCACAAGAATTGGAGGGTCTACAATGAGAATGCCTTTCTTGTTAATGAGCTTGGTAATGAGACTACCATACGGCAAATGCTTATCCTTCAACCACCTACACTTCACCATGTATTGCTCAATGATATACCCGGGGTTCAATCTTACCTTCTCCATAACGTAGTAGAAGATCATGAGGCTAGCCTTGGTAGCGTCGGTGGCATGACCATCAGTAGGAAACACGTTGAAGAACAACCAATCAAAAATTAGCCTTTGTTCAACACTTAGGTGCTCCAAACTATATTGATTTGCCCTACCGGCGTCATCCCCCTCTATTCCAAAATACTTACGCCCCATCTCTAAAGGATCAATTGGTTGACTACTATTAACCGCCGGCCATTCAAGTTGGTAAAAAGCATCATAGACCGGGTTCTCACCTTTCAAATCACTAGGACTCTTATAAGGGCAACCAAGAATATCATTTATAATCCACCTATCTACCGGAATAAGTGAACCATTCACCATTGTCACCCAACGATTAGAACTACTCCTCCCAAAATTAGCATAAAATTGCAAAATCTCATCCTTATGCATTGGTTCATCTATTGTCATCAAATTATGCAAGTAATGAGGTTTCAAATGCTCTAGCAAATAATCAATTCCTAAAGACTCAATAGATTGAGATTTAATAACCTTTGTGAGGACAATTTTGCTAGGCATCTCATAGGTGGCAATGGCATCAGTGTTGAAGAATAACTCCGTCTTGGTTCGATGGGACTTATGATCAAAACCTCGATCCAACCTCGTGGTGCCAAGCTTCACTTTGGTGTAACCCTTTTTCACTCCCTCCGCATCAAGACCGTCCTCGTCATTACCCTCTTCGTCGTCGCAATCTTCGCCATTACCCTGGTCATCGTCCTCCTGATCCTCCTCGTCCTCTTCATCGCCCTCGGACTCCGACTTCGAGGGTGTTGGAGGTTTTTCCTTTTTCCTCTTTGAATTTCTCTGATTCACCTCATATTGATTCTGAACCTCCTCTTCAGAATCCGACTCTGGCACCTCCTCCTCCTCGGACTCCACTGGTGGTGGTGGTGGCGGTGCTCTCTTTACTTTCGATCGAGATGGCCTTCTCGATCCCTCTGCCCGTTGTACTTGTTCTGCAAGTGGGGGTGGACTGGGTGCTTCTCGCCTTGTGCTGCACTTTGTTCGCGCCATAGATCTTTTGGTCATTGGGGTGATTGGTGTTTGTAATTCGTTTTCTGATTTGGGGAAAAACAAGAGATTTTTATTTATACCCCGTGGGCTTCCGATATCGTAACCCTCATCGATATGAACTCATTAATAAACGTCGTCGTATTTAGCTATATCGACGGGCGACACGATATCGGAAATAATGAATAGACCCTATAGTTAGTGTGCACTTACGACATCGGAAGGTCTACAGGATCCGATGTCCAAAGCTAGATATTAAAAAAAATAAAAAATCCATCAGTACCCATTACGATATCGGAAACAACACAGATATTAATATTGTCGGTACTAGTTACGACGTTGGAACACATCAGGAAGGGGACATGTCAGACGCATTTAACACTACAATAGCGGGTTTAGGGTTTATTAGACTATCTTTTTCGCTCTATATGGGTTACGATATCGGAAGGTGTATAGATAGTGGATGGTCTAGCCACCTTTAAGACTGGGGAAAACGGGATTTGTCATTATTTGTCTATCTTTTTCTAGCTATTTTTCTCTCTCTCTTCTTGAATTTCACCAAGATCTTGTTCATATTCAATCTTCTTAACTTAACAAATTCAACCTTTGAAAATTGTATTCTAATCCAACTTAGAATACAAATTTCCAAAGTTGTAAAATTTGTGAGGAGATTATACATTTCTATTAGGTTTTGTGTGAGTGAAGTAAAAAATGGTGGGTTAAGGGTTTGGTTTGAGTGGGTATGGGGTTTTGCTAAGCAACAAAACATCACCATCAAGTTGGAGCTTGTAAAGGTATGTATTTTCTATTCTCTATGCATTTGTCTTTGCCATTGAATTTCTATTGTTGAATTACATACCGAGTTAGTTCCCGAGTGTTGGGAGATTTTCAAAGCAATATGCTCAACAACTAGTGGATGACGTAAGTTACGACAACTTTAGTTTCATTGAAGTTGAGATATTTTAAATTTTGTAGTTGCTCAATACTTGGTGATTCATGTTTATTTTGAAGGGGACTCACGCTAAAAAGAGAGCGGCGGCCAAAATGAATACTATGCCGACTTATGTTGGCCGAGGAGGAAATCGACTTTCAAAGAAGATGTGCGTTGTGGATATGCCCATTCATTGAATGGTATGTTTTACACTTCTTGCAATTCTTCTATTAGTTTCATTTTCTTACAAGACTTGTGATATTAATTTGATTAATACACGTACATTATTTGGTAGGGGTCATTGGCGGTTTGTAGCAATTAACAAGACAAACAAGCATGTTTATTGGATTGATCCATTGCATAGACCGTCGATATGCTATTTCGTAGATTTACTACGGGATGCTTTGAATTACGTAAATTCAAATACGAAGACTCCTTTTAAATTAGTCGAGATTAAGGTTCACTCTCTATCTTACGTTTTTCATTTCCATGCAACATTGTTCTAAAGTGTAGGCCAATGGGAACCTTTTTCTTGTTCTTTTTTGTTGAAGTACAAGAAACAAGAGAGTGATTGGGAGTGCGGTTATTATACAATGTTGCATGCTAGCCGGTGCGTGTTAATGATGAGTTTAAAAAATATGGATCTAAAAGCGGTAAGTATCTTTATGTATACATTAGTTTTATTGTTACCAAATTAACAATAACCTAAGTTCCATGACATTCTTGTTTTTTAGATCTTCGATAAGGATATCACTCCTTATACCCAAGACATTAAGGCTTCAAGAAAAAATTTGGCTAACTACATTGTCAATGTCCGTGGTTTGAGCATTTTGGGTAACGAACTTCAACATGTTGTTTGATTTATGTCCTAGTAGAATAGGATTTTTGTGCATAATGTTTTGAACTAGATTTTGTTGGCTCTCGTTGATGAGTGTGCCCATCATGTGTGTATAATGCCTTGTAGCTGTGTAAGTATTAATCTATGACTAGTGGGATTTGAAATCCTGGTATTAATGCAAAAAAATTTGAGTTTCCTTACTAGTCTGTTAGTGTTCCGATATCGTAACCCCAATAGCAATTGATTAACTTTCGACTTTACGCCGTCGTAAAGGCTTCCGATACCATTAATTTACAATCTACCCTTCCGCCGATATCGGAAAGGAAATCGGAATACATAAACTATGAACAGGTTCCGAAGTCGTAACCTAAAACTTTTTACCTCCTAATGGTTTCCGATATCGGCATCCGATCGTCCTCAAATTTACGAGGCCTACTCGATTTCGGTCCCTGTGTCGGAAGTACCCTATTGTTATTATTTCTAATAGGGTTACGTGGTCGGAAACGACTTAGCAAGTTCCACTACCGGAGTGGTTTACGATATCGGAGGATTATCCGACAGTCTCCGGATCTATCGTCTTTCCGATGGCGTAATACACGCCATTGTCATGAATTTGTACCTTGGTTCCGTTGATATTACGAGATCGGAAGGCACGTCGCAACACCCAAAACCGGAGGTAATTACGACGTCGGCTCCCTAACCGATAGTCTCCGGGTCTATGTGTAGTCCGATATCGTAATAAACGCCGGTGTCATGACTAACTACCTACGTTCCGTGGTCGTAAACATGTACTGATCTAAGTGTAATAGAAGGGGGTACCGATATCGTAATCGGTTTCTACACAGAATCTATGCATTTACGATATCGGTTCCGACTCTGGCATGCATTCATATGTGACGGACCCCTTCCGATATCGGAAACCCGATTCACGGCGGAAAAAAGCGCCGTGGCTGGCGATTTACCAGCCACGGCTCAGCCACCCACGGCGGTTCAAAACCGCCGTTAATCCTCCGAAAAACCGCCGTGACTGGTATATTCCTGCACTAGTGTCGGTGACCCAAATCTTGAAGTCACCTCATCGTCAAACTCAAACCTCACCATTATAGACTTAAACTTTATTACCGGTGATCAAAACCTTAACGTTGGGCAACAATCTTGCCACCATGCGGCTCAAGTCTCACGACTTAAAGAGTCAAAACAGAAACAACATAATAATTTATTGATGTTCCCTGATAATATAGCTAATATCATCAAGAGGTATTATTATAAGGCCACCTTATACGATAGCACCAGCCTCATTTAAGACTAGAGACAAATGTTGATCTTTTCACTTTCAAACATGATATTTTACCTATTAAACATAATCATTCATGAGAATTTGTCTGATCTTCTTACTTTCATGTCTGATCTTCTCACTTTCAAAACTGATCTTTTACATAACATAATTGTTCAGTAAGATCAATTGAGACCGGTCTTAATTGAGAATTTGTCAAATCTAAAACACATTAATAATTTCAAAGGCAATTTCTAAACACCAATGATGAAGAACCAACATTTTTGTGAAACTCTACATGATCGTTCAAACAACAATTGTAAATACTAGCAAAATACAAAACTCAAATCAACTAAAACGGTGAATATACTGCTTGGCCAATATGCATAACATGAGAAACTTTCTTGATTGATGAACACTTTACACTTGTGCTTTCCAAATTCTTTGGGAAGGTTTTCGAGAGCAAGAGTAATTATAAATGTCAACCGTAAAAGGTACATTCTAGGGCTTCCTGGGATTCATGGACATGGATTTGGTAATGGCTTCCCACAGAGCCCAGCATTGCCAACAAAACTGCTGGCATCGAGCTGGCCATTGACATCAGGAATGGAGCCACTCAAATTGTTGAAGGAAACATTGAAATCCCTAACATTGGAGAAGTTGAAACCTGGGATTTCACCACTTAGGTTGTTGAACTCAGCCCTGAATGTCATCAGTCCTGCAATTCCAGACAAATCAGGCAAAGCTCCGATGAAACCATTCCCGGAAATATAAATCCTCTTCAAATTACTCAGCCTCGAAAGGCTGAACGGAAGATTTCCAGTGAAATGATTCCCGGAGAGATAGAAATGCGTCAAATGCGCGCAATCTGAAATCTCCTCCGGCAAAGTCCCGACAACGTTGTTGCCACTCAAGCTTAAAACCGTGAGATTTTTCGCGGAACACACCAATCTAGGATCAAGAGTCCCATTCAGATTCATCCCATCAAGAACAATCCTCTTCACGGATGGTGTCCCCATACACTGAACCCCTCTCCATCTCGCTTCACACGGATCCGAACTCAAATTCCAGCCAAAGTTCGGATCTTTCACGGAGTTTCCAAGATCAAGATTCTCCATGAACTGAACCAGGTTTTGTGCCACCTCAGCCGTCTCCGAACTAACCTTAAAAACAAGAAGCAGTAGCACGAACACCATCCAATATGGCGACTGGAATGGAGCCATAATCCAGGAAATTAAAATTGACTATTTTCGAACTCGAACTAAGCCAAGTATTTTCAGTAGAAAGATTTTTTTCCTCAAATATATAAACCCCCAATGCGATTCATCGTGATGTAGAAGATGACATACTGGCTGATTTTACAAAGAAGGCCGTCTGGGAAGAGGCCAACCATTTGAGTGTTTTTTGCCATTTCTCTGTTGGATTTTTGACAAATATAAAGATGATAGATGGCGCTGCTTATAAATTTATAATATATAGTAATCTTATGAGATTGACTATTTTATCGGGTTTATTTTTGCATGCTAGAATTTATGGTTGTTCATGGTTTGCCGTGCACAATTAAAACTAGTTCAAATTCTTCCCTCGTTTACGACAAATTTATTTTCATCATACTGAAGTAGAAAAGTATTTATCATAAGTTTACGGTGAAACGAAGATTAGTTTTTAACTCAAGGTTTTCGTATTATAAGATTATGTAATTACAGCAATTTAGAATTTACTATAAGTATAAACATATAAGTATTTACTAGTGAAGTTAGTATGATGAAGGAGCCAATTATAATGAGGAATGAAAGGGTTATCAAGGAGAGGTATTCTAATGAAAAAAGAGTCCAAACTCCAAAGTTGCACTAGCAGTTACATATAGCCGTTTTATTAGGCTTATTTGAATTTTTTTAGCATAGTTGAAATATAATTTATTAAAATTCAGTTTTATTTATATATAAAATTAATACATCAATCTACCGATTCAGTTCAGTTCAAATAAGTTGGGAGTTCAGCTCAATTTATACCGTCATTAAATTTTAATATATCAATTAATTACATTAATATTTTGATAATTTTAATGTTGACGTGTGAAACCGTGAGACGAAAATTAATTTCCTTTTTACTCTCCTTTTTTCCCCGTTTTTCTTATTAAATCCAACGAGCAAATGGAGTTTAGGGTTTGAAACCTAGTTGGATTTTGAATGGTAACGGACCTATCCCGATTGGGAGAAACATCAGTTCAACCCCTATAAATATTGTAGCAAGGCCTCGTAATTCCTCTATCACCATCATTAACTTCCATTCATTCATACAGAAATCGAGTTTTAGTTTTCGTTGCAACCGTAGATGAGACGCACCATGGCCGGAACGTGGATGCGACGCGCCTCCTTGGTCGTGCTCGGCATCCTGTTTTTCGGCAGCCTATTCTCCTTTGCCGCCGCAGCAGAGGAAAAACCCACGTTGGGAACCGTCATTGGAATTGACTTGGGGACGACGTATTCATGCGTCGGAGTTTACAAGAACGGACACGTGGAAATCATAGCGAACGACCAAGGCAACCGAATCACGCCTTCTTGGGTCGCCTTCACCGACGGCGAGAGACTGATCGGCGAGGCGGCCAAGAATCAGGCCCCACACAAAACCCCGAGAGGACCATCTTTGACGTTAAACGACTCATCGGACGAAAGTTCGAGGATAAAGAGGTTCAGAGGGATATGAAACTTGTGCCGTACAAGATTGTGAACAGGGACGGAAAACCTTACATTGAAGTCGTGGTTAAGGACGGAGAGAAAAAGGTTTTCAGTCCTGAAGAAATCAGCGCCATGGTTCTTACAAAGATGAAGGAGACAGCAGAAGCATACCTCGGAAAGACGGTTAAGGACGCTGTCGTCACTGTTCCGGCTTACTTCAACGACGCACAAAGGCAAGCCACCAAGGATGCCGGAACCATCGCCGGATTAAACGTCGCGAGGATCATCAACGAGCCAACTGCGGCAGCCATCGCGTACGGCTTGGACCAGAAGGCCAACGTTGAAAAGAACATCCTCGTCTTTGACCTAGGCGGCGGCACGTTCGATGTCAGCGTCCTAACCATCGACAATGGCGTGTTCGAGGTTCTGTCCACAAATGGCGATACTCACCTAGGAGGAGAGGATTTCGATGCGAGGATCATGGAACACTTCATTAAACTGATCAAGAAGAAGCATGGAAAGGACATCAGCACCGATAATCGCGCTCTCGGGAAGCTAAGGAGGGAAGCTGAGCGAGCTAAGAGAGCCCTGAGCAACCAGCATCAGGTCCGAGTTGAAATCGAGTCGCTGTTCGACGGTGTAGATTTCTCCGAGTCATTGTCCCGAGCTCGGTTCGAGGAGCTCAACAATGACCTCTTCAGGAAGACGATGGTGCCGGTTAGGAAAGCCATGGAGGATGCCGGCCTGAAGAAGAACCAGATCGACGAGATCGTTCTCGTCGGTGGCAGCACCAGGATCCCTAAGGTGCAGCACCTGCTGAAGGACTTGTTTGAGGGGAAGGAGCTCAGCAAGGGCGTAAACCCCGACGAGGCGGTTGCGTACGGTGCAACCATCCAGGGCGGAATCCTGAGTGGAGAAGGAGGCGAGGCCACCAAAGACGTCCTAGTCCTTGATGTAGCTCCCCTCACCCTCGGAATCGAGACCGTTGGCGGAGTGATGACGAGGTTGATCCCGAGAAACACCGCGATTCCGACCAAGAAATCGCAGATATTCTCCACGGTTAAGGACCAGCAGACCGCGGTGTCGATCCAGGTTTTCGAGGGGGAGCGAGGCCTCACGAAACACTGCAGGCTGCTCGGGAAGTTCGACCTGACCGGAATCACCCCTGCGCCACGTGGCACGGCTCAGATCGAGGTGACATTCGAAGTCGACACCAACAGCATCCTGAACGTGAGAGCCGTCGACAAGGCCTCCGGCAAGTCGGAGAAGATCACCATCACCAACGAGAAGGGGCGGCTGAGCCAGGAGGAGATCGAGCGGATGGTTCGCGAGGCCGAGGAGTTTTCCGACGAGGACAGGAAGGTTAGGGAGCGGATCGACGCGCGAAACGGCCTCGAGGCGTACCTCTACAACATGAAGAGCCAAGCTAGCGACGAGAGCAAGCTCGGGGGAAAAATGGAACACGAGGAAAAGGATCGAGTTGTGGAGGCCGTGGACGAGGCTATGGAGTGGCTGGATGAGAATCAGAATGCTGAGAAAGATGAGTACGATGACAAGTTGAAGGAGGTTGAAGATGTTTGTAATCCGATCGTTAAAGCGGTTTATGAGAGGTCTGGAAATCAAGAGGATGGTGATGATGATTCTCATGAAGAACTATAAAACATGACTTAGCTAGTTTAGGACTTAGCTAGGTTTTATTAGGATGCTTTTGTAATCTGTTTGTCTTCGAATTTATTTTTTACATTTTAAAGAAAATTCAATCATATAGCAACTTCTGCAATAAATTAGAATATGATGAAACACCAATATGATGAAAATTCATTATATTGTTTCACTAGTTATACTCTCCTAACTCTCATGACCTTGTCACTCAACACTCACCTTTTTAATATTTGGGAAAAGAACTTAGATAATTTGGAGTGTTATGTAAATCTTGATTGGTGCTGATTTGATAAAGTTAAACTTTGGAACCTATGGTCATTCTTGAGATATTATTTTCGGTGAATGAACGATTTTTAAAGATAAAAACACATGTATGATATAGTTTTGAACTCGGAGGAAGTTGAAGTAGTTTTCGAAAGAATAGTTTTGCATAGTTTTAATTGACGAGTGTTTTTATCTCTTGAATTTATTCGTTTACTTTAAATATGACTTCAAACTTGACCGATCATTTCAGAATTAACTTTACCAAGTTATGTATATGCACATTTTTCGAGAAATTCAGGGTTACATACACGATACTTTATCCAACACATTAATTGTATGTATCATTAAGAAATCTACTTTTTTTTTTTTAATTTCATTAAGAAATCTACATTACATTTTCTTTGAAAGACCATTACGATTGTGTAACTATGATAGTGTTTGTATAGTAAAAAAAAAGAAAGAACTATGATAGTGCCAATGTGCTATAGTTGAAAAATAAGTTGATTGGAGTTTTTTCTTTTCAAACAAGATTTGATGGTTTAAGGAAAAAACTTGATGAAAAAACATACTACTATAAAACAAGCATTGCCCCAAACAATATTCTTCGAGTACGAAATTCTACAATGAATCCAGCGGCCTACGTCACGGACCAAAATTCTTAGCGTGCTCTTTCTTCCAAATTAAATTCTCCCTCTCTTTTTTCATTCATCATCTCTGCATTGCATTCCACACCAAATTCACACACTCCAACCTGAAATGGTTGACCAGAAGCGCAAGCGCGGAAGGAAACCCAAGAATCCCCGCCCGGAAACCGACGTCGAGGTCGAAGTTGACACCGATAGCAACCCCGCCGCCGCTAGCCCCGCCGCCGCCTCCGATGACGTCGTTTTCGCCGTCAACAATGTCGATGTCATCGACCCCCACCACCGCCGCCGCCGCGGCCGTCCACCCAAGAAGGCGAAAACTGGCGGCGATGAACCTTCCTCCTCCAACCCCAAAACCCTAAGGTCCGCCTCCCCTACGCGCCTCCTCCTGGACAAGCACAACGGCCCTTCCTCGTTCATGGCGGCGGCATCGGAGAACGGGGCGGCTTCGAGGGTGATGCCGGCGATGGACTCGGTGGTGAAGGTTTTCTGCGTTCACACGGAGCCCAATTTCTCGCTTCCGTGGCAGCGGAAGAGGCAGTATAGCTCCAGTAGCAGCGGCTTTGTGATTAAAGGGAAAAGGATTCTGACGAATGCGCATTCTGTGGAGCATTATACTCAGGTGAAGCTGAAGAAGAGAGGATCGGATACCAAGTATGTGGCCACGGTTCTAGCCATTGGAACTGAATGCGACATAGGTAAAAGGTTAATCTTGATGAAATGTAATCCTTAATTTAGTACTAAGCATTGAAGGATTAGAAAGTTGAATGCATTGTCTGTTTATTTCTTTTTGGGTTTAAAACTTGTATTAATTAACGTTTTGATGATGCCTGAAAATAATTTCAGTTTCAACATATGTTTCCCTTGTTTGGTTGCAGCTTTGCTTGCAGTGGAGGACAATGAGTTTTGGGAGGGGGTGATTCCTGTGGACTTTGGAGATTTGCCTTCTCTGCAAGATGCAGTGACAGTTGTGGGGTACCCTATCGGAGGAGACACAATCTCTGTGACGAGTGGTGTTGTTTCTCGTATCGAGATCCTGTCTTATGTCCACGGCTCCACTGAACTTTTAGGACTGCAGGTTTGATTTCTACTTTTTGACTTTTTTTTGTTTTGTTTATATTGTATTTGTGAAATACTAGCTATTGTTTGTGATTAAAGAGGTATCTTATGCTCGTAATGACTCTTACAGATAGATGCTGCTATAAATTCTGGGAATTCAGGTGGTCCTGCTTTCAACGACAGAGGTAACTGTGTTGGCATTGCTTTTCAGTCCTTAAAGCATGAGGATGCAGAGAATATAGGTTACGTCATACCTACTCCTGTCATCATGCATTTCATCGAAGACTATGAGAGAAATGGAGCATATACTGGTATGCTGTTGCGTCTATCTGACTGTCTTTTTTAAGCTAAAATTGGGTTTTCATATTTCGACTTCTTAGTTATTTGTTGAAATTTCTGAGAATTTACACTTCACAATTAAATATTACTTTGTGAATTTGCATCTATTTGAAACATGTAACTAGTTGAAAGTTCCTTACAATTAGGCTTAAGAAATGTAGCTCGTAGCTGTTTGTTTATTTATATGTGTGGGTTCACAGTGTAGTTTATAATGAAAAGCTTATTAATGTGAATGCGCTATATATGCAAATTTCATGATAAAGTGGCTTACTGGGTAAAGCAAATAATGCATTAATTCAAATTGAACTGTTACAATCATGGAAAACAGTCATGTATAAATAAGAAACAAAGCAAGGAAACTTAGGAAAAGATGCTTAGTTACAGAAAAGTACAGTTTATGAAGGGAATCTGCCAATGATAATCTTCACTGGTGAATTGGATGTAGATAGTTCATGTATGCAGCCCAAGTCGTAATTTATCTCCTTTTCCTTGAAATTTAAAGCTTCAGTAGTCATCAATGGTATACTAGAAGGTAATCGCTCTAATGTGCAGCCACCTCTAAGTGGTGACCTATTGCCTTCTCTGTTTCTCGTAATTAAAAGCTGCAGCAGTGGGTAAAATTGTGCATTAGAGGTACAATTTAAGGTTAGCTATCTAGTAACACCAGCAGTTGATGAATTAATTAGTTTGGCATTAATGTAACTCTAAATCAATTTTATGCTTCAAGACTGAGCCTTTATGAAATACAAGACCTTTAATTATTGATTTTCAACATACACTGTGTAGCTTTGGAGAGGCTTGGTAGTGTTTGATTGTACAGAGTATTGCAGCTAACAAATTAGAAGAATGTTATAGCTAATTTGTTTAATGTTTTGTAAAAAATCAACCTGGGGAGGGGATAAATATGCTGCATATAAGAACTCTCAACTAAGGTGTTACTTTTTCAGCTGTTAACAGATGAATTGATGTATAACAATCATGTGATTGAGGGTTTTATGCTTCTTGATCTTTAGTATTGTAATTGTGTTGCATTTGGAACAACTAGGCACTGAAGATGTTTTCATCTGCTGCTTGTGCTTTGAACGAGTGAGAAAAGTCAGCATACTTAGTGATACTGCAATTATCTATCATAGAAATGTGCAATTTGTACCAATTCAATTGTTCTTCGCCCTCTTTTACTTAATTACTGATTTTGTTTCAGGTTTCCCCATTCTTGGAGTCGAATGGCAGAAGATGGAAAATCCAGATCTACGGTTGTCGATGGGAATGAAACCTGATCAAAAGGGTGTCCGAATAAGAAGAGTTGATCCAACTGCTCCAGAGTCCAATGTTTTGCAGCCATCAGATATCATACTGAGCTTTGATGGGATTCTCATTGCTAATGATGGAACTGGTAATGTTCAGAGTCAACCTCTTTGATGAACTAAGTGAATACGTTTAAAACCTTAGATTTTCCTTTATTATGAATATTTCTGCGTCTTTGTGTGATTTGCATGAATTCTTGTCAACTTACCAACCTCTTTCAATTTTATTGGAGTGCTGCTAAATCATCTTCTTGTTTATAGGCTTCTTTTATGAGATGTTTTATAACTATTTCATCAACTTCCCCATCTTATAAGAATCACCAATAAACCCACCCTGTCCTATTTGATCTCATTGAAGCTTCTGCTTGTAAGTTTTGTTGGATATTTGTAGAAAAAAGTGAAGCATTAAGACTAATGGTGCTTATCAATTTTGGGATAATGTGGGCCAATTATACTTTTGGGCTTTTTTATCGGGTTGCTTGTATACGAGTGAAAAAATTAATCTAATTGAAATGCAGTTTTGATTGGGAATAGAAGGGAGCCTCGGCAAATGGGCTCCTGAAGTATAAGATTGAAGATGTCAGAGGCTCAGGGGTGGGGTGGTCAAGGTAGTATAAGATTTGGGACAGTTTCCACAATTGCACCTTTGCCTTTTCTTTATATTGTTTGACAGTTCTCAATAAATGTAGTTATGAATTGGATATCTTTCGTCATACATGGAGTGTGGGTGATCTTTATGGAATATGGGTAAGAGACAATATGTCCAAGTTCGAAATCATGCAAATCTAGCAGGATTAGTGAGATTCAAACAAATTAAGGATATGCGTCAACTTAGTATTGATGTCAATACTTTCTAACGTAATATTCTGGCAATTGGTTGGCAGTGAATATGCACCATCTTTAATTTTAGTTGCTGCTGAACTTAATTTGTGTTTGTAATAATTCGTTGTTTCTTTCTAGTTTCTATTTGTGCTATTTTCCGAACATAGTTTATATTTAATGTGTTACATTCTCTATATCTTTCCCAAACATCTTCATTCGTCCCCCACCTCACACACATACAGAAGCACAGTTTTTGCTGCATTTTGCTTTAGGGTAGATAGGTGAAACCTTGTTGTAGTGGGCTCTTGACTCTTGTTTATACTAAATACAGAAGACCAATGATTAACCAAGCCCTTCGATAATTCAAAGATTATTTAGGTTAAAGTTGATGTGGGCGAACTTCCTTCGTGTAAAATGCTCTGTATCTCTTAATCATTATTGCTAAATATTACAAGATCATATCTTTTTAGGACATCTTATGTCCGGACTGGACTTCTATCTTGACTTGACTCTGCTAACTCATTTTTTTTTATTAGTTCCATTTAGGCATGGAGAGCGAATTGGCTTCAGTTACCTTATATCACAGAAATATACCGGGGATTCTGCAAGGATTGAGGTTCTTCGCAGTTCTAAAACTGTGAAGTACAACATCAAACTTACAACACACAGGCGATTGATTCCCGCTCACAACAAAGGCCAACCTCCATCATATTACATCGTTGCTGGATTCGTCTTTACAACCATTTCAGTTCCATATCTACGATCTGAGGTGCTTATTTTGCTTTATGATCAGTTATATAGTTCTTGATTGATGGTATCATTTTCCAAGATTACGTCTATAGATGTTGTAGCTATTTTATAGAAATTTTTTCTAGGGGTTGTTTTTAAATTGGAAAGAAGAGCACATCTTCACATATGGTCACCCAGAGATGGTGCTGACTTAGGTTAAAATACAACCTTGGGAAGGGTTGGAACTTGATAGTTCTAATATGCTGCTTTTACTTTTTGTACTTTTATTCAGTTTTGATGCTAAAATAAGCTGGTTACATCATCTTCATTCCCTTAGTCATGTCCATGCTGATGTTATCTTTGTCTTTTGCGATGCATGAATAGTCTGGTTTTATTTATCTTCGTTCATATTATCATGAACAATGTTCCCAATATTGCTGTTTTATTTTTAACACATACCTTATCTTGTCTACTGCAGTATGGCAAGGACTATGAATATGAAGCTCCTGTCAAGCTTCTAGACAAACTATTGCATGAATTGCCACAATCTCCAGATGAACAAATTGTCGTGGTTGCCCAGGTACCGTCTTGCAAAAGTGTTGGAGGCTTCATCCTCAATAGTGTTATCAATTCTCGTAACTTTCTATTCTTCGCTACTAAAAGGTTCTTGATAGGTTCTTGTGGCTGACATCAACATCGGGTATGAGGACATCGTCAACACCCAGGTTGAAAACCTTACTAACAAGGACGTTATTTTGATTGATTATCAGCACCGAAATATCTTCTCACTCTAATAACCCCACATTTTTACTGTGTATTTACTTCCATGGACTATTAGGTTCTTGCTTTCAATGGTCAGCCTGTTAAAAATTTGAAGAGCTTAGCAAAAATGGTGGACGACTGCGATGATGAGTTCTTGAAATTCGATTTGGAATATCAACAGGTAGGTCCCTCTGTCAATCAATGGTATAATATAGTAGGAAGAATGGTTCATGATTATATTGGTTTCTCTGAATACGCAGATTGTAGTCCTTCAGACAAAGGGTGCAAAAGCTGCAACTTTGGATATTCTTAAAACGCATTGCATACCATCTGCCATGTCAGCTGATCTTAAGACGTGAACGAGGACATGATACATGTTCATCTCTCTCTAAATTTGGATTACTCTCTTGCAAATTTTTTACTTTTCAAATGCTGTAGTAGAGTTTCGGTTTTGGATTAAATTAGGAACTCAGAAAGAAAGTGAAGAGAATGCTGCACCGGCAAATGCTGCACCGGCAAATGCTGTTTCCTTTTGGTACTTATCGAAGGCGGATTTAGATAGATCAACCCGGCACTGGAGTAGAGATTTTAGTGATATGTGAGGATTCACTTGGAACAGAGTACTACATTGAGACGGAGTGATGGTACTGGTTTTACAAATGGCTTTACATTCTGCAGAATTACTGTGTCTAAACTGGTGGATTGGGAATCAGTCTGCATTATGTAAACATCATGTTTGTATCATTAAAAAAAAAAAAAACTAGTTATATTTTTGGTAATAATTTTGATACATACTCTGATTTTTTTTAATACTAATGATACAGAACTCTTTTCTGTGAAGAAATGGACCCTTTAATGATACTAAAAATTTTATCAATGAAAAATGGCACAAGATAAAGACTTCTGCGTACAGTATAAATCGAAATGATGTAGTAGTGAAAGTGTTATTTCTTACTTTTTTTTTTTTTTTTGCAAAATGTTACAAACAAGGAAATATAGTCAGATTATAAAGTGAGAATTGATGAATTGGAAAACTTTTTCTAAAAATGCTTTTGAAAAAAATGAACTTTTGCCTGGATCACTTTTACAGAAGATGTTACCAGGAAAGAATTTGTTGGTATTTTGTGGAGAAAACAAAAGAACATCAAACCGAATACTAGAAAAAAAAATTAAAAAAGAAATTCGAATAAGATAGGATTGAAGTAAAGGCCGAAATAAGCAGACAAAGGATGGGGTGAGAAAGGTTGTTTAATTGTTCGTCACTGCTCACTCTTTGATTAAGACTTTGCTACCCATAAATACAGCTGTATAAATAATATAATACTTTAGGAAATTTCTCAATTACTCTATTCTTCACGGAATTTCCATTCTCAGGTAAACTTCTTCTACACAGTTTTCCCAACAAAATGCAATTTTATATTAAAACATTAATTGATACGTAACGTCCTAATACTGATGTTTCGTTTTCCTACAACACCTACGTACGTGTATGATACAATTCTCTAACTTCACATATTTTATAAAAATTAAAATATGATAGCAGGTAGTTTTGCTATATTAGTAATAACATTTATTATAAAGATTCAAACAATCATAGCTTATAATTGCACACTATTATCAATGATCAAATAAGTGTTTAAAAATAATTGGGACGGAGTATAATATTACACCATTTTCATTTTATTTTTTGTAAATCCATCAAATGCGGCATTTGGAGGTGTCATTCCCATTTCAATAATACCAATAGCTTAGATAAGATAGCATAGTCATTATGCTCTCCCAAGCAAAGTAAAATTTAGGCAGGTTAATATTTCGTGATTTTATATAGGTATTACTCGATAATTTATACACATCATTAACATGCCAATGAAAATTTGCGATTTAGGCCCTGTTTGCTAGAGCTTATTTCCATCATGTACTGAACTGAACTGAAGTAAAAATGATATATTGAAAAATGGAATCAGCATAACTGAATTAACCTGAATTTCATCAATTAAATTTTCACTGAACTGAACTGATCTACAGATAAACTCAGGCCTTAAACTAAGATTAAGCAAAACCATCTCCACAACTAGTGTACTAATAATATTAATTATTTGTTGACAAATATCTACTCCGCATGTGCATAATAAAACTTGAATTGTGATAGAAGATAAAAATGATAAAATGAAATTTGCAGCTGGGCAGGTTACATTAAATTGACAAACAGAATATCGTGTCGGTGGCTTAAGGCTTTGGCATTCCGTAGTTGTCAGCGTCTTCTATGGTTAAGATTTAAGAAATGGATATCCAAAATATACTGTTTGTTTATGAAAATGAGGGTACAAGCAATAATATTAGCAACAATCAAGGGGTCAACATTACTAAGTTTTCTAATGATTCATGCTTTTGAACTTTGGACCATAACATGAGTCAAGTCACACACCTTTTTAATTCCACATTATCAACACTCAATCACTCACCGCCATAGTCCTTTTGTTTAACATCAAATCACATAGTATTTAAAAAGATTATATTCTATATTAGTAAGGCAAGTAAAGCAATTACTTATTTACTTACAAATATCATTAAAAATGACATTTACACAAGATCAATTTATAACCATTGATAATAAGGTCAATATTAACAAACACAATATAAATGTATAACTAAGGAAAATAAGGTGAACTTAAACAAATGAATATATATATATATATATATATCATAAATTACAATATATAAAATCAACAACAACAGATTACTAAAGAACATCAACTAAATGTTTAAAGACATCAACTGCCTAACATTTAGGCTGACTCACATGAGACATTTTCCTTACGATAACAATACAATCATTTGCAAATAACTTTAATCTTAAGGATATGTTACTGTACATCAGAATTGGATTTAGATAATGGTAAGTAATCTAATGTCCATCATGCGATCATGAATGTTGTAGGGTTTTGAAGTCGTGTTTATAACGGTATGCTCAAGTGAATTTTATTTTTATAATAATTCTCTATTTATGTGTAAGGTGTATCTTTTTTTTAATTCATACACAATATAGTTCGAAAATAAAATCTTCATTGATTCATCTACATAATATAGTTATGAAATCTTCTAGCAAATCCTTACTTTTTCAATTTTTTATAAAAACAATAAAAATAAATATCAGTACAACAGTATAACATCCGGAAAATATTGAATAAAATCTCAATTTTTTTTCTTTTAGATTTTCATTTTTGGAGAAAAACATTTGTGATTTACCAAAAGCTTTGATATATACATGTAGTAGCATGGGCTAAGAGATTCATAAGATGAACTCATCTAGCATGCCATGAAAAATATATTATTATTGTGTTAATAAAAATAGATTAGATTAAGGCCCTGTTTACCAGAGCTTATCTGCAGATAAGTTCAGTTCAGTTCAATTCAGTTCAGTTCAGTTCAATTCAGTTCAGTTCAATTCAGTTAAGTTCAGTTCAATTCAGTTCAGTTCAGTTCAATTCAGTTCAGTTCAGTGAAAATGCAGTTTGATGAAATTCAGGTTAATTCAGTCATGCTGATTCTATTTTTCAATACATCAATTTTCAGTTCAGTTCAGTTCAGTTCAGTTCAATTCAGTTCAGTTCAGTTGAATTTAGTTCATTTGAATTCAGTTCAGTTCTGTTCAATTCAATTAAGTTCAGTTCAGTTCAGTTCAGTATATCAAGAAATAAGCTATAATAAACAGGCCTAAACATAGTGGGGTTTAAATAATTTAACTATGCTAGGTAGTAATAATTTATGATTTGAAGAATAATACATGTCGGTTGATCACTTGTTTATTTCAATGGTGAGGTCCAGTCCACGTCTAGCTGTGGCTGCGAAAATTTTCCTTTTTTAACTTTTTTACGAACCGGAACATATCCGTCGTTATTCCACCCACTAAAACACATGCCATGCATCCAATTTCAGATCCTCCTTTTCTAGTTATCAAAGGAGCAATAATGAGAAAACAGATTAACTCTGATTCTTGCAAACATATTAATAGTAATACATATGTGCTGACTAATGTGTATATGAAACCATATATCCTACCAATTATAATGTTATGATAGGATGGTATCTTACAAGTTTATAATGTTATTTCGGACGTTGGCATTGAAATTTTATTGGCACACTCATCAACGTGGTCGTTGGCGTTTAGGCGGAGTATGGTTCAAAAAGAAGAAGATAAAAATGGGAAATGTTATTACATTTTGATCTTTAAATTTAGTAGGAATGTATTTTGTCTTACTTATAATAAGGGGTCTATTAGGCTACCTCTCTATGCGGCTGACTCATATAAAACTTTCTCTTTAATTAGGAATTTGCTACATGCAGGACCATTTTTCTCATGCATTACCGTTTTTTTACCAAAATGCCCCGTTTACTGTAAAGGCAAAAAAGCTACTCAAAATGCAAAGGTACACTTGGTGGTATTATGGTAAAAAGACGGTCATGCATGAGAAAAATGGTACTGCATGTAACAATTGTGTTTAATTATATTCCTTTTGTTTTAGTTGTTTTTTAACATAATTTTTTAGTCAAAAATGTTAAATTTTGATAGGAGAAAAATATGGCATTATTGTTGAATCTGACACAATATGTAGTTTAATAATATTAAATTTTAATGCATTGTTAATATGGTTAAAGTTATTAACTCTTAAGTACATGTTTAAAAAATCATGAAAAATATTTTGTACAAATAGAACGAGGATGGAGAAAGTATTATATCATGACAATTTTAATGTAGTCTAACAGCATAAAATGCAAACTACCAAATACAAGTGATTAAGTGTCTGATTTTTAAATTCCCTTAACAAATACTTTTTTTCTCCTAACACAATTTAATCATCTTTCTTGTTTTTTTATATGTTCCTGCAGTTACAGTGTAAATCATATGTGCTCTTTCAATTAAGTCCTTCCAAAATCTCAATATCTCATTGGAAAATTTTGTAACGTTGATTTTGATGTGTTTGACTTATTTTAATTTAAAGTTAAATCGTGCTTTGAATTGAGTTGCATATATACAGATTAACATAGTACTAGGTGCACTATATTAATTAATTATTTATAATCTCTTAGATACGCTGAGATCTATCTAGTTGCTTCAATTATCTTGTAAGAAATTAATAATTGTGTCATTATAAATTGAAATGGTTTTATTTAATAATATATAATATACATTTCTGTTACAGCCGATGCGTCATACTTCCAGATCTCAAATGATGCTGTTTCAAAAGTGACATATGAATGCCACACAAACAATGCACTATTTCAATTTTATTTTTGATCCTTATTTTTTAAAATTTTGGATTATTACAGTTTTGTTTTTATGAGGAACTTGGTTTTTTTAAATACAGTAGCGTTTTTTATATGGATGGCTAACGCGAAAAGGTTGAAAATGACACATTATGAGTCTCAACTGCACCGAAAATGAAATGATGGTAGTGAAAAATTTGATGGATCATTACAATATTTTCATTAAAATTTGAACTTCAAATGCATGATCAACTGTTTTAGGTTATAACTTGCAATTTGATAAACTAGTTTATTGAGACTGGTTTTACGAATAATCATGTTTAATATATATAAAATAAATTTTGAAAGTGGGATAATTAGAAATGAATGTGAGAAAATCAGTGAATAATCATGTTTAATATATAAAAGGTCGGGTTTAAAAATGAGAAGATCAATATTAATTTATTTATTTTCAAAATCTCTGTTTTTCACTACGGTTTCTATAAAAACCCTAATAACGTATTGTTAGTTGAGAACATTTTAAGATTTAAAATTAAATTTACATAATTAAAATGATTTTTCTCTTCATGGCTCTGTTTTATCTTCACGAGTTAAATAAGTAAATGAAAGACCAAAATATAGGGACAGACTGCTAAAATTACAGTCACCAGAGGCAGACATAAACAAACAAAATGGATGTAACATCTGAGATAGATTTGTCAATGATGACCTAATAAAATAGATTCCTCCTATTTTATTGATAATATTTTATTTATTTTGTTTGAGTGTGCGTGGTGACATCTCATAAGAATTAATTAAGTGATCAACGAGCAGTATTAGATTCCTTAGAAGAGACGATTAGATTAGATTCCTCTAATCTCCTTCATTAACCATAATCTTATTTTGAGCATGGAAATAAAAATGTTTTGCGTGTTCATTCGAAACCAAAAAGATGAGGATGTTATAAATTGTATTCATGTCAACACGTTCAGTATTAACTAAAAATAAACCTAAAGGTTAGTTAGTTGACGTTTTTTAATAATTTTTTGATGTTTACCTTGATTATATACAGTAATTAATGCTGTGCATTTATTTATTGAAAATCACCTTATTTTTACTTTATTTTTAAAGGTTATTAATTAATATTACATTTGTTTATGTTGACATTGTGTAAAAGAACACTTTAAATAATATTTGTGATTAAATAAATGATATATTGTCTAACTTTTACACTCTCTTGAACCACACCTAGAGAGTTTTTATTAGGGAAAAAAGAGATAAGGATGAAATTAAAATATGAAGATGATAAATACTTTTACATGGTAATAAAATAATTTAAACATAGGTAAGATGAAATGAATTTTATATTCTTTAAAATTAATAAAGTAAAAGGATAAAAGTCAATATAAATTTATAAAATCCGAAAGTCGGCCCAAAATGTTAGCATTAATTATTATTTTTATTTTCTCAAAAATGTCAATCCTTATTCTCGGGTGAAAATGTTGACTGTTTGATTGAATGAAATGCCAAAATTTATTTAATATACCAATAAATTTTCATTCTTCAACTACTTTTTGGTGAATGATTTTCATTATTTAAGTAATTTTGAACATAAAAATTTCAATTAAAAGTACAATAGATAAACATATCACCAAACATCCCAAGAGTAAAAGGCAAGGGAGCATAGTTGCAGGAAAAAAAGCAATAGAAAAATGACCCCAATCCATCTTTATCTTTCCCACACACATCTCTATATTTCTAAAATTTAAAATCTCCTTTCTTGGCTTTTTCAAAAGATAGAATCATCCTTTTTATATACTGTAAACTTTAAATTTCCCTTTTTTCTCTCTCCAATGCCTTTTTTGATGGGATTTAACTTTTCCAGTTTTCCCTCTCCATAAATTTAGTGTAGAAATCTGTACTTTAATACCTCATTGATTAAACCTCGCTAACCACCATTTTCACACACAGAAAATGAGAGAGTTTTATTACAGTTCGCTTTATTGAGGTTTTTGTTTGCTAACACCTTTTCTTGCATCATCAGCAGTATATAGTCTCGACATAGTCTAGAGAGAGCGCATTTCGGTGCGGTGGTACCACATGTGAGTTGTTTCTTCTCTCTTCTTGACTCTTACCAGTATTATGTATGTACACTGATTGAGCTGCTTCTTTAGGTCACTCTAACTCTCCAGAACTTGTGTTTTTCTTCTCGCGCTTTCATTTTTGCTTTCTGGGTACTGATAAAGTTGGAGTCTTTTCTTCATTTTCTGCCTCCTTTTGTGCTTTTCTTGCTGTTTTTTCATCTGGGGTTCTTCTTATTTGTCAGCAGATTTAGGAGAAATTTGTGGTCGGAGATATGGCGGGTGGAGCTGCAGCACCTAAGGCCGACGAGCCGGCCCCACATCCACCAAAAGATCAGCTTCCTAATGTGTCTTACTGCATTACCAGTCCTCCTCCATGGCGTGAGTCTGCAACATTTACCCCCAACTGTTTTTAGTGTGTGTTTGTGTGGATAAGTTTGGAGGATTAAGGAACATGTTCCTTTTGTTTCTGTGAATTTGTTGTTTTTGTTTGAGATTCTTTGTTGTTTGTTGATTCCTGTTAATCCATTTGGTATTATTCTGTCCTGAAAAGGTTAATTATTCTTGGTGTCTAACATGATTCCTTTCTGGGACATTGAGTTTATTATTAGTGCGTGCCCTGTTTTTGAGGGAATCTGGGGAAATAATTGAAGCAAAGATGCTTTTCCCTTGTTTTGTGGAGTGGTAACTGATTCGAATTCGAATTGATTCCATTTAAGGCCAACTTTAATGTTGAATTGATGTTTGTGAATATTGTTGAAATGGAGGTATCTGTGTTGTCTCCTTCATGCCCTTGAATGCACCTTCTAGACTAGACTTCATTTTATTCTTGTGTTTTGGATGAGTGAATGATCCCTGTGTTTTTCTGATGCAGCTGAAGCAATACTTCTGGGCTTTCAGCATTACCTAGTGATGCTTGGCACAACAGTTATTATTCCTACTGCTTTGGTTCCTCAGATGGGAGGAGGAAATGTGAGTTTCTTTTGGCTTTGCACATTTATACGTTTCTTCAATTTTCATTGTCATTTTGTCTGGGTCTGAGTATAACTATCTGTCTTGAATCTCTTGATCATAGGAGGAGAAAGCAAAAGTGATTCAGACAGTACTCTTTGTTGCTGGACTGAACACATTGCTGCAGACAACATTTGGTACAAGATTACCTGCCGTTATTGGAGGGTCGTATACATTTGTTGCCCCAACAATTTCCATCATCCTCTCGGGTCGATGGAGTGATCCAGATCCTGTTTCGGTGAGTATTTAGGTTTGAGATTTTAGTTTCAAGTAAATCCCACAATCCTGAAACTGTAAAACTTTTAAAATTTCATCTGATGCCAACTGTTATTGCTAATGCAGAGATTCAAAAAGGTAATGCGGGCTACCCAGGGTGCACTGATAGTTGCTTCAACACTACAAATTGTTCTGGGTTTCAGTGGGCTCTGGCGTAATGTTGTGAGGTTAGTTTCTGTTAGATATTTCTTAAATCATGTCTGGGTTCCCTTTCCATGTTACATTGACTATTTTAACTGCTTTCACCCGGATTGTACTTGTCAATTTTCACTACATTCTGCCAAATATTATAAATTTCTTGTTTCTTGATTACTCTTGATTCTTGTATCTTAAACTTTTTGTTCTCTGCTTATTATAGGTTCCTGAGTCCACTCTCAGCTGTTCCTCTGGTAGGCCTTGCTGGATTTGGGCTTTATCAGCTTGGTTTTCCTCAGGTATGTTTGAGTATCAACATAAAAAGCACTGGAATATGGCTCCTCTTTTGTTCTGCACCCTCTGCATCTCCTACGTCGATGCCTCAACTTGCCTATATATTGTCTACTCACATATGCATGGGCTAATTCATTCTTTGTTTAGATAAGTTTTTTCATATCTACTGGAATTAAGTCCCTGTTTGGATTTTCAGGTTGCTAAATGTGTGGAGATTGGGTTGCCAATGCTAGTCCTTCTAGTTCTGTTCTCTCAGGTAGATTGCGCATTGTTGTTTTACATAAATTCACCAAGTAGCTTACAGCCATAGCAGTGAGACTCATGAATGTTTGATGTCTATTGCAGTATTTGGTCCATCTGATAAAGCCAGGAAAAAATATCTTCGATCGGTTTGCAGTCATATTCACTGTGGCGATTGTATGGATATATGCTCATCTGTTGACTGTGGGTGGGGCCTACAATGGCAAGGCACCCAGAACCCAAGCAAGCTGCCGTACTGATCGTGCTGGACTTATTGGTGCTGCTCCATGGTGAGATTCATTATTTAGTAGCTATATGTTAAGTATGTGTTTTAGCATGTGCCTCTGAATTTAGAGTTCTAGTATGTTATTCTAATTCTAGCTGCCATACTTTGTCCTTCTTTCTGAATTAATATACTTTGAAATCTGTTGAGAACTTGAATCATGATTATTGTAGACATGGATATGCTAGACTTATGGATTGAGATTTTGTTCAATTAAAATTCCTTCTCAACTAATCATATTTTTTTTTATTACACAAGTTACTCACGATCTTTACTCTCTTTTGAAACCAGGATAAGAGTTCCTTACCCATTTCAGTGGGGACCACCTTCATTTGATGCTGGAGAAGCCTTTGCCATGATGATGGCTACTTTTGTAGCTCTCATAGAGGTCCGTATTGAGTTATTAAGATGGTTCCTGCTGTATCAATTGATTTTTTGGTGAATGGAGAAACTGATTTTTATCATGATATAGTTTGAGTTGTGGTTCTGTTGAGTATAGTTTGAACATAACTTGCAACAGTGTATTCAACAGTTGCTTGTCATTTTTTGGTCAGAATTATTGCTGTCTTGTCTTGACATTGAAAGTAGTTTTTCTGAATTAAGTTTAACCTGGATGTGTTGGCATATACCAGCTATTGCAAGTGGCTGAATGTGATTGGGTAACTGTTTACATTCAAGTCATAATATTTACCTTGGAAGATGTTTGTATAGACTACTTCTGCTGAATTTATCAATGCTCTGTTAGGGATTCTAGGCTGTAGAAAAACTGACGTGCTCTAACTTATCGATAATGTTCTCCAAATTCTCAGCTATTATAATTGATATTGCAATCTTTGTATGACTGTTGTCCACACGCTTTTATTTTTCCTTCCTTTTTTCACCATCATCATCAAAATCATCATCATTAGTAAGCTTAGTCTACATAGCTTATCTGCTTGCTTTTGGTTTAGTTGGAATTGTATCGTTCCATTGTTGTCACTTCAATGTATGCTCACCTTAAAAATTAATTTGCTCAATGTTGGTATAAGTTTTGACATTTACCTTTTTTATCTGATGTTATTTGCAGTCTACTGGAACCTTTATTGCAGTGGCTAGATATGCTAGTGCCACCCACATGCCGCCATCCATACTGAGCAGGGGTGTAGGCTGGCAGGTAAATTAGGCAGCTGTAGCATTTTATATCAGTTTCTTGGCATGTTTAAACTGGATGGCAGAACTTCATTGTACATGAAGCTGTTATATTGAGAAAAAGTCATCCCTGAGAGGCAAAGTAAAAAGTGATCACACCTTTCATATGGGATGTAACCTAGAATCCAAAAACAATTATTTTTCTGTTTTTCAGATATCCTCACTTTTATCATCCATCCCTCCCTTTCCATGTTGCTTCTCCTATTGTTTCTATCTTTCATATTACTACATATTAAACATATAGTATGTTGGTATCTAATATACATGTTGATTATTTTTTTGATTTGTTTTTCAAGTTGTGGCTTCATTAATGGATGTGTTAATATTCATTATGAACATGTGGTTTGTGTAAAATTTAGGGAATTGGCATCTTGTTGTCTGGATTATTCGGAACTGGGACTGGATCGTCTGTCTCTGTGTAAGCCTCGATCATTTCCAGTTGTTTAACAATGTATTAGCTGAGCTATGATTTGTTTCTCACACGACTGATTTTTGACTTCAGTGAGAATGCTGGCCTGTTAGCATTGACTCGAGTTGGAAGTAGAAGAGTGGTGCAGATATCTGCTGGATTCATGATTTTCTTTTCTATTTTAGGTGAGAAGCTGTTTTTGTTTAAAGTAATGCTCCTTCATACCTTTTATGATGAAGATTTGGTAACAAAGTGTGAATGACTTGCAGGGAAATTTGGAGCAGTCTTTGCTTCCATTCCAGCACCAATCGTTGCAGCATTGTATTGCCTTTTCTTTGCTTATGTCGGTAAGTGCTCAAATCAGGAAACTCCAGTCGCAAAACTTCTCATACCTTTGATTGGTCTTGTGAACTTATGGCTCTTTTGTTTCTGTAATAATATAGGGGCAGCTGGTTTAAGTTTGCTTCAGTTCTGCAACTTGAATAGTTTCCGAACAAAGTTCATTATGGGCTTTTCGATCTTTCTTGGCTTGTCTATCCCTCAGTACTTCAAAGAGCACATAGCAATTGAAGGATTCGGCCCTGTCCGCACTAAAGGAAGATGGGTATGTACATAGCCAGGCATTGGCAGATTCTGACAACATTTTAGTTTCTTAGCATTATGAATGTGGAGTAATCCTTGTCCTTTTTTTGCAGTTCAATGACATCGTTAACGTGCCTTTCTCTTCGGAAGCATTTGTTGCTGGGATTGTGGCATATTTCCTGGACAACACCCTTCACAGGGATCCTACAGTGAGGAAGGACAGAGGCAAGCACTGGTGGGATAAATTCAGGACTTTCAAATCTGACACAAGAAGCGAGGAGTTCTACTCTCTCCCATTCCGCCTCAACAAATATTTCCCATCCGTGTGAGTCCTATGATATGAATCATATGAGGAGGTCGAAGATTCCATTCACTGGCTTATCTTTGACTGTTTATTAGCTGAAAGTAGGACTTTTGCTGTTGTCTGTTGACTGTTATAATGTTCGGCATTGCATACCAAAGGAGTATAATTAGAAAGTCTTAACCATTTAAAGTTATGCTTAGAGCATTGGTTTATTATGTTCTTTATGTAAATCTGATGACAAAGAGCTTAAACAGTCTATGTAGTGATGTTTTGGCCCTTCTCTTTCAACTTCTGGTGTCTGGCAATTTTGATTGGGTGATGATAAGGACTTGTTTTTCCGAAAATATACATATATTTAGTATTACATGTTCGTCGATAATAAGCCTTTCTGAGGATCTTTGGCAATTCAGTAACAGATTTGTACGTTGGCCTCGCTGTTGATTGATGAAGTTCCAGAGGCCAAATGCAGTTCTTTAGGATCTTGTTTCAAAGGCCATATATTTTAACAGTTCGGTACGAAAACTCACAAGACTCAAAAGCTCAAGTAGCAACCTCAAGTTCAAATTCATAGAGCTTGATTTAGCCATAGCCTAATACCAATGCAGTGTTTATCACTCATGATCGTAGGTGTCTTATACTTTAACTAGATGCCTAGAATAAACAACCAAGCAATGAATCATTTCACTTTGGGTCACTAGAACCCTCATTTCACTAACTCAACAGAAGAAAGAAAAAACATCAACACGCAAAAAAAAAAGAAAAAAAGAAAAAAAACTTCAAGCAGCAACTCAACTCCAAAGAAATCTCCAACAAGTTTCAAGATCTAAAAATCAGCAGCAAGATCAGAATCTCAACATCAAGTAGTTGATGTGACAACATTAACATTGCCAAAGCAATATTTTTTTTAAAAAAAATATACAGTACAAGATAGAGACCCGTGCTTGATAAGGAATTGAAATTGCCAATCAACATTAAGGCCCTGTTTGCTAGAGCTTTTATCTTGCTGAACTGAACTGAACTGAAAATTAATGTATTGAAAAAAAGAATCATCATGACTGAATAAACCTGAATTTCAACAAAATCACATTTTCAATGAACTAAACTGAACTGAACGGAACCGATCTACTGATAAGCTCTGACAAACATCTAACATCAATCAAAATCTACAATCTCTTGTCTTTTTTTAATTTTTTTTTCTTCAAGAAAATGGTAATCGAATTCTAATTAACTGCAAAAATATCTGGTGTTCTCAATAAATAAGAGCACTAATTGAAAATAAGGAATGTTATTAAAGAAATTTTGAAAATATTTCACTTCACTATACATTTGCATAATAAATTTACTGTATAACTCAATATGCATATGTTTTTTTTGTTCCATATCAATTTATCAGGAAGCTGACGTGTACTATGTGGTTGAATCTTTCAGTATTTACCCTCAAAGTAAAATCACACCTAATCTCTTTTTCTAAGTGATTGTCAAAGAGTAACTTATAGAATACACCGTTGATTTGATAGCTAAGACCAAGTACAATAGTATCTCTATAATAGAGGTTTTCTCAAATTTTAAGAGACTTTGAACACTTTTTCCAATCCAACAAAATCTCTATCTCATTTATAAAGGAAGCTATAATAGTTATTGTTTTTAAATTGTATGTTGAGTAAACGACGTTATATTGATAGAAAACTAATATTTCTATATTTACAAATATATGTATAAATATATGTTACAAAATATTTATTTTAAATTTGGTTTCACTAAAACTCTCATCTATCTTCTCAACATAACCAAATCTACCCAGCATGAAGAAGTTGCCGGAGTAACTGCCTGCGTCGACCACCTCACTCCTCCCAAAAATAAATATATCTAAACTACCCTCCCTAACCCTCCAACCTGGATCTCCTATCCTCATCGCAAAGTAACGAAATATCCTACATCGTAGATTGTCCGTCAGAGAAGATCGACGATCATCGATCCACCAAGTGTGCTAACGGCCTTATATGTGTTTTATAGGACATTGTGGACTGTTGTGTAACACTGACTTTATTGATTTGGCCTTATTTTGAGGTAGTGGAGAAGGATAATAGAAGAGTTGGTTCTTGTAAAGTATGTCATATAGTAATCTTCAGTTATTTTAATGTAGAATGAATATGTTTATAATGTACACTAAATTTGTACCAACCCGTTTATATAATTTTTTATAACCTGATTATAACCCAACCCGCCAACTTTAACGGGTTCTACCCAACCCGTTAAAAACCCGTTTTAAATGGGTTTCAACGGGTCTAACCAGCTTTCTTAAATTTACCCATTTTATCCGACCCGTTTGCCGGGACTACTTGCCGGTGTCGATCCGGCTTTAGCCTACTAAATCTGGCTGGAAAGGGAAGAAGAAGTCTAAATCGTGCCTAAGAATGCACCTTTTCTTCACTCTCATGCAGTCGTGGTTGATGTGTGTTTCCATGCACCGATGCATGCTGCACGCGCCGGTGCGTGCGCACTCCACGCGCCACCGTGTTGACGTGGTTTTCTATGCATCGATGCCCACTCCACGTGCTAATGCGTGCGCAACCCATATTTGGGTGGATCACTAGATAAGGAAATCCTCATTCTGATTTGTTTTTTACCATTTTTTTATTTCTATGAAATGCTTTTATTCTTGACTAGGAGTAGGTGCTTTAATTTAATTGGTATGTTCTATGTTGTGATTTTTTTCAAATTCTGAGTTTTTTACTGTAATCACCTTATAAGAGATAAATATTTGTGGCAATATTTAGTCATGACTTTAAGAAACTAATATGCCCATGGACAACATGCCGGAGAGGGATAACAGCTCAAACCTTCCATGGAGGGTTAATAGCCGGTTGACGGAGAGTGCCGTTACTAACGATGTCACTACCACTAAGCACAAAGACATCGCGGTGGTGGCGCTGAGCGATGCTCTCTGCCACGTCACTGACGTTGCCGATTTCCAACATGTGGTTGCGGAGAGCATTGGGGCTTTCCTTGGTAATAACGACATGGATGCCTTGTGGCATAGTGGTGGGAGCTTTGTCGCGGATTCAAATCCAGCCACAAGCATTTTTTCCCCAACTAAAATGAATCTGAAGTTAATATTATACCCCTAATATTTAACGATTTTTATTGAAATATTATTTGAACAATCAACACATTCTTAAATAAAAAAAATGTTCTCATAGAATTGTCGTGCACGTACAATTTTGTGACTTTAATATTAAATTTATTTAAAATATTTGCATTCACTAATTGATAATGATTTGTATTATAAATTTACTGTATAACTCAATAATTTTATGCAATATGCATTTTTGCTTTGTTCTTATTTATTCAGGGAGCTGATGTGTGAAAGGTCAATTAATTCACCATGCACGTACCAATTAATTCAACCTGTGCGGTAAAGCTCGAATTCGGAACCCTGGCATTTGGCGTTCCGCCGGCGGCTCTGCCAGTCGGAACCCCGGCATATGGCGTCCCACCTGGTTTTAATGGCGCTCATAATCCGGCAGCTGGAATCCCGTCACCGGCATATGGGGGTGGGGCCCATTCATCCTCATCTTCCCGGCCATAGATTTCCGGCGTACCTACGGTGGGGTATTCACTCTTCTTCCATATTTATCCATCGTGTTTTTGTTCGTCCAATTATACATAGATTTTGTGTACTATTCATCTCATTTAAACTACATGTCAATATTCATTCAGCTATTAACATTAGATTTTTAATAATAAGAGAACGTCTCAAAATAAGGGTATCTTACGGTAATGGCAAATCAAAAGGAGATTAATTTTTACGAGATTGGGTGTTATTATACATTTTTTAAAATTATTTAAGTTACTTTTGTTTGGACATGATGTTTTTATACTTGATTTTGATCTTTTATATGATTTGATGTTTTAGGTTTTAGACTTGATGTTTTATTTTGTTTGATCTTTTAGATTTTGGGCAATATTTTTTCACTTTATTTCCTTGTTCTTTTATGACCTAAATAATTAAAATAATTGTATAGCCACCTCGAATTTTGTTGAAGGTGATTTTCTTTTAATATAAGGAACCTTACCGCATGATGCTCTCTAATAAAAAATCAGAAGCAATATAAAGGGCTTTTGTAAAGCCTCCCTAGACTCTATAAGCCGAATGGCTGACATAAGGCAATTTTCTCACTTTCATATTTGATAATCTGTTATTCAGATTAATATTTGTCCCGTGTATCCTGATTTCTGCACTATACAGATAGTCACTAATTAGTAAGTTGACACCTAAAATTATGGTAATTAACTTATTATCTCTCCTTTTAACATTATTTACCATTTTCTTTCCTTACCTTTCTCTTTAAACCCCCAATTAATCATAACCTCACGTGAAGAGAATACATCGGCGATCACATGGCCATGGCCGTATATATTCAATAACAAAAACAGATTGTTAGTTTTGCCACGGCGGCTCTAACACAGCTCTTTTTAGAGCTCGTCCAGCAGAATCAAGTTGGACGTCCCTTCCAGCTGTCAACGGGTCATCAAATCTAAAGCGGCTCTTATATATGAAGCTCGTCCAAAGCGGCTCTTATGGAGGCCGTCCCTTCCCGTCGATCGGTCACCAGAGGTACGTCACGGTTATTCGTACGTGGTCCTCGTCCACTGCAGATTCCCGTCCCTTCCGGGCTGCCGGCGAGATGGGATACAAAGATAATCAGATCAACGGGGCTCTCCAACGGCGCCGGTGGCTCTCAATTCCTGCAGCTAATCATCAAGGGACGGGGTTCAGCTAACACCCCATAGTACTGTTAGTTAGTTTGCATCTAGTTTATGAATATGTTTCTCTGCTTCTTTTCTGGTTTCAATCTTCTTGCAGGATTGAAACTCGTGATGGGTTGGAAATTAATGCATTCATGTGTTTTTTCATCCTTCCTTATTATTGGTTTGGTCCATTCCACTTTGTGCTTCATTCTGCATCATGGAAAGTGTACAAAGACTCTGAATTCTTGATTGATTTGCTCTATTCCATCTTGTGTTTAATTCTGTAACATGCAAAGTGTATCAAGAGTCTAAGTTTATGAATATTAACATTGACAAAAGTGAAAACTGTTCTAAATACTTCTAATGCAGACCATTGTTCTTTTTTCTTTCAAGGATGAAAACCCCTGTAATCCGTGCATACTTTCCTCAGAAACACTTCTGCCATGCTTGGAAAATGCATGATTTTACTCAACAAAACAAAGTGCATTACTTCATACCATTTGAGCATTCATCATGCATGGCAACAATTTGTCACAGATTAGCAACTAGCAAGTATATTGATCTCTTTGGTGTTTATGTTGGTATATTATATGTGTCCTATTAGGTTACCCAGCCACATACAGGTGATCGTGCAACTTGTATATTGGTTGAACGGTGACTGCTTCACTGGTCTTTGCGAGGACTGAGGTCTGAGGAATAGTGCTTTGATATGTTATGGCCGAGCCTCTCTAGGATCCAAACTATGAACCTTTCTATATATAGTATACTGGTGTTTAGGTATCGTTTCGGTAGATTACCAATATGGATTTGAAACTTAGGAGTTGAGATCATATGAATTACGAGTCCCATGTGCATTACTACTTGTTATAGACTTCGCAGTTCGCACCGATGTTTGTCAAAAATGTCAACACAGCCCTTAGCAAGGAATCGTGAGGAGTTGCTGATGCTCTCAGAGGATATATATAGAATCAATCAAAATCTACAATCTCTTTTGTTTTTTTTTTCAAGAAAATGGTGATCGAATTCTAATTAACTGCAAAATTATCTGGTGTTCTCAATATATAAGAGCACTAATTGAAAAAAAGGAATGTGATTAAAGAAATTTTGAAAATATTTCACTTCACTATACTTTTGTATAATAAATTTACTGTATAACTCAATATACATAGTATGGTTTTTTTTGTTCCAATATCAATTTATCAGGAAGCTGACGTGTACTATGTGGTTTAAATCTTTCAGTATTTACCCTCAAAGTAAAATCACACCTAATCTTTTTTTCCAAGTGACTGTCAAAGAGTAACTTATAGAATACACCGTTAATTTGATAGCTAAGACCAAGTACAATTAGGGATGGCAATTAGGTCGAGTTGACGGATTGACGAGTTTGAAAGCATAAATCCAAACCCAACCCAATAATATTTTGGGTCATATTTTCTTGTTAAACCCGTATTACCCAAACCAAACCTGTTAAACCCATTAACATGGGAGAGAATTTAAACTTAAAAAAAGTAAAATGCCTGATAAATTAAAATAAAGCACAAAAAATATATCCAAATTGTTCTTCATGAAATCACTCTCAATTTCAAAATTTTCACATAAATCGGTCCTTCAATTAGTCAATCACCTCACTTCATTTCTTCTTTTGATTTGATCGTTGTGAAATCACCCATCGGACAAATCAAACTTTTTTCCCAACGCCTTTTCTCTCTCCAGAGGCGACCGAAAAAACCCCTTTCAAATCCAATCGGCGGGGTGGCCGCCGGCGAACTCCGCCGCGCCGGTCACCCCCGCCACCCCTACCTAGCCTAAACTCTAGACCGCCTCCTCTTCACCCCATCACCGGAAAGCCCCTCACTTCGACAGCTAGGTGTACTCGTGTTGCCGACGACCGACGCCGGACGACAAACCCCTCACGATGGACATGCTGCTGCTTCCCGCCCAGATCGATGACCGGTCCGATCTAGCGGATTCTCGAGCCAGCCGATGATTTCAATACCCACCGTCATTGCTCACCATCTCCAGACGTCACCGGCCGCAAGAAGTCTAAGATCCCGAACTCCCTAAGCAGATCCAGGCGGTCCAGCCTAAGACGCTCCGGACACGCGCCGCCAAACCGCTGGTCGCTTCCGCCACGCGCGATGTCCACGCGCAGGTTTAATTGGGTGGGATCCAAGAGGTGTTTTGCCCTCTTTTTAATTTTAGCTTTAATTTTGTTTCAGTTTCTGTTTAATTTGCTAGATTTTCCCTTACGTTTGGTTTCAAAAAAGAGGGTAGATATGTGATTATTTGGGTCATTTTTGCTCAGCTATTAGTCAAGTAGGTGATCTGCCAATTCTCAGTTTTGCCGACGGGTCCTTTTTGCTTGGTTTAAAACTTTGTTGGCTTCCGATCTCATTTTATGACAGAAAGGAGAAATTCGAGTCGGGGTAGTTCAAATACTTACCTTCGGCGATTCTGCTAATGAGATTTGTAGACCATTTGAGCTTGGTTTTCCTAGTTCAGTTCGGTTAGATCATCTGTTGGTGCCTTGACTTTGTAGGAATGAACTGGGAACAATGTCGAAAGCCCTTTACAGTTATTAGCCGGGAATTTTAATTTATGGAAGTTACATTCGGCATTTTAGATCTATTTTCGCCGGGATTTTTAAAATTATGGGAAGTACATTCGGCTTTCTGCCTTCCGTGGTTTTAAGATTTATGGGAATTACATTCGGATTGAGGTTTTCAATTAATGGGACTGACCACAAAAATACCGGGAAGTGACTGCACAGTTTCAGGGTTATCGTCTGATAGTGTATACAGTTAGAGACAGCTAGTTCGACCCGGATTAGTTGTTATTTCGGCTGGCTACGACCATATCTATGCTATCTCCTTTCATTCTGCACTAGTCCTATTGGGAGTAGTTTAGTTTCATTTTGTTTCGGAAACAGAGAAGATTAGAATCTGATGTTTAGACACTTCTCTGTTATCTCTCAAAACGCCTTCACACTTGTGGAGTTACTGTACTTTATGTTTTATTTCGGTTTGGGGATTCCACTTACAATATCCCTCCGCCATTTGGCGGTTTCACCTTAAAAAAAAAATTCTTTTGATTTGATCTTATCCATAAGAGTAACTCTAATTCAATTAACTCCAAATTCTTTCCATGGTAAAAAATTTCATTTACAAATTAGTCCTCAAATTTAAAAATACTATACAACAGTGATTTTTAAATGGGTCAAACGGGTCAACCCGCCAACCCACGGGTTTGACCTGAACCCAACCCAATTTTTTATCGTGCCATTCATGTCTAACACTTTTATCGTACCATTTTATCGTGTCGTGTCCGAAATTACCAGCCCTAAGTACAATAGTATCTCTATAATAGAGGTTTTCTCAAATTTTAAGAGACTTTGAACACTTTTTCCAATCCAACAAAATCTCTATCTTATTTTTAAAAGAAACTATAATATTTATTTTTTAAAAATTGTATGCGGGGTAAATGACGTTGTATTGATAGAAAACCAGTATTTCTGTATTTTCAAATATATATATATATAAACAATATTTATGTATTGATACAAAATATTTATTTTAAACTTGGTTTCACTAAAACTCTATCTTTCTTCTCAAAAGAACCAAATTTACCCGGCATGAAGAAGTTACCGAAGTAACTGCCTGCGTCGACCACTTCGCTCATCCCCAAAATAAATATATCTAAACTACCTTCCCTAACCCTCCAATCTGGATCTTCTATTCTCATCGCAAAGTAACGAAATATCCTACATCGTAGAGTGTCCGTCAGAGAAGATCGACGATCATCGATCCACCAAGTGTGCTAACGGCCTTATATGTGTTTTATAGGACATTGTGGACTGTTGTGTAACACTGACTTCATTGATTTGGCCTTATTTTGTGGTAGTGGAGAAGGATAATAGAAGAGTTGGTTCTTGTAAAGTATGTCATATAGTCATCTTCAGTTATTTTAATGTAGAATGAATATGTTTATAATGTACACTAAATTTGCACCAACCCGTTTATATAATTTTTTATAACTTGATTATAACCCAACCTGATTCCAACCTGATTATAATTTGTTTTTGTTTTGTTCTTATTTATTCAGGGAGCTGATGTGTGAAAGGTCAATTAATTCACCATGCTCGTACCAATTAATTCAACCTATGGGGTAAAGCTCTTCCATCACATCATGCATGCATGGCTGGCAAAAATGATGACTTTCCTATGTATAGATTCAATCATTCAAAGGATTGTATACAAAGCCTTCTATGAACTTTATTAAGGTGCAGGGAAGAAAGGAAAGGAACGGCTCGGCTCGGCTTTTTGACAGAATAAAGGATTGCGATGAAGTTATAAAATCGACGAAAACGACATCGTTGACAGGAGCAGTTGAAAGAAAACACATCAACACGCAAAAACAATAATAATAATAAAAACTACAAGCATGAACTGAACTAAACCGATCTACTGATAAGTAGGACTGGCCCTGGACATCGTTTATCTAGGGGCCTCAAATCAAATATTTTTACTTAATGTACATATTATAATAAATTTACTAAATTTATGCATATACAGAAAATTATGATACATCTTACACAAGTTCAGTTTTGGGAGACCTGGGTTCGAATCCAATTACAAGTTTTTTTTTTCAAGTTAAATGAACCTAAAATCACTATTATACCCTTAATATTTAATGGATTTTAAAAGTTAACGGCCAAGTTAGCCGCAGGGGGCGCAATGAAGCAAAAACTAAAGGTTAGGGGGTCATTTTGACACTAAAATTCTACAGGGGCCAAACCGGTACTTTAAGAAATGATAGAAGGCCTCTATAAAATTTTCTCATATTTTTAATTCGTATTTTCTGCACGGAACAAAATTTTTTCCACGCATCGTTTCCTTTTTTTTATGAAGTTTACTTATTTATACAATTTATTATTATAGAAGAGGAGTAAAAATATAAACAAGTTTTCCCTTCCCAAAAACTCTTCTGTCTTCCTTCAAAAAAAAAAAAAAAAAAACTCTTCTGTTTCCGTTTCTGTTTCTTTTGATCTTTATGCTATTTGAATTTCATTCTTA
The DNA here is from genome assembly GCA_963678965.1 of Cruciata laevipes. Taxonomy (NCBI): domain Eukaryota; kingdom Viridiplantae; phylum Streptophyta; class Magnoliopsida; order Gentianales; family Rubiaceae; genus Cruciata; species Cruciata laevipes. Next base: position 22,524,895 of record OY787637.1, read on the forward strand.
GGCCATGTTTGACAGAGCTTATCAGTAGACTAGTTCAGTTTGATTCAATTTTGCTCAGTTCAATGAAAATTTAAGTTTATGAAATTTAGGTTAATTTAGTTATGCTGATTCTTTTTTCCGTGCATTATATTCCAGTTCAATTCAGTTTATTTTAGTTCAATTTAATTCAGTTCAATTCAGCAAGAAATAAGCTCTGACAAATAGAGCCTTAATAAGTCCTCTCCATCCCCACGTATTATTAAGTTAGCCATTTTCTTCAGTAGTTTGTTTTGCCCAAAATTTTTGATTAGCAAATTTTTATTAAGTTTTTGAAATTTTATTTTATAATCGATCTTTTAGAAATAAATATAAAACTCTTATTTTATGCTATTCTTCATATTAAGTTACATTACATATCAACTAAAAAATTTATAAATATTTTCGAAATTAACTGAAAAATTTATAAATATTTTCAAAATTAACGTTTAAAAGGGCCACATTTTAATAATTTGTACAAGGCCTTAAAAAACTCAGGGCCGGCCCTGTTGATAATCTTGGCAAACAGAGCCTAACTAGGAAATTTTGTACAACGAGTTCGTAGGCCGGCAAGATCACTAGTTTACACACGCCAGATAAAAAGATGTAGATGAAGAAAGAACTACCTACTACAATAGATAAATTATCAATATATTGACATTCATCTCAATTTGTTTCACTGAATAATTATACTTAATATGTAAAAAATTAGTCTTGAAAATGAGAATATCAGACATAAAAGTGAGAAGATCAGTAATAATACACTAAATGATCATACTTACCTTTTAAAAGGTTAGATTCAAAAGTGATCAACATAAATTTGTCCCTAGTATCAATTAATCACATTGTTCTTATACCGATTACTAGAGCCTTCTCCATACACACTTCAAGAAAATTATTATTCATTAAATTCAATTTGATTCACTTTAATAGCTCAATCTCATCATTATAAATACAATTTAGTTCATTTTGATTAAGTTTCATTCAATTCAATTTCATTAATTTCAATTCAATTCACTTTCATTAATTTCAATTCAATTCACATTATTTCATCATATCCATCCCATTATTACAAGTTCAGTTCAATTTGGTCTTTTTCATTAAGTTCACTTTGATTCACCAGCTCAATCTCATTATTATAAAAAATCACTTTAATTAATTTTAGTACGATGGAACCGCCGTAAAACCACTCATCCTGCACTAAGGCATGCAGTCCTGGTTGATGTGTGTTTGCACGCGCCGGTGCGTGCGCACTCCACGCGCCACCGTGTTGACGTGATTTTCTATGCATCGATGCCCATTACACGCGCCAATGTGCGCGCAACCCATAATTGGGTGGATCATTAGATAAGGAAATCTCATTCTGATTTGTTTTTATACATTTGTTTGTTTCTTTTAAATGCTTTTATTTCTTGACTGGAGGTGGGTGCTTTAATTTGACTGAGCGATGCTCTCTGCCACGTCACTGCCGTTGCCGATTTCCAACACGTGGCTGCGGAGAGCATCGGGGCTTTCCTTGGTAATAACGACATGGATGCCTTGTGGCATAGTGGTGGGAGCTTTGTCGCGGATTCAAATCCAGCCACAAGCATTTTTTCTCAACTAAAATGAATCTGAAATTAATATTATACCCCTAATATTTAACGATTTTTAGTGAAATATTATTTGAACAATCAATACATTCTTAAATACAAATATCTCATAGAATTGTCGTGCACGCACGAAACCTACAAGCACGTACAATTTTATTACTTTAATTTTAATTTATTTCAAAGAAATTTAAAATATTTGCATTCACTAATTGATAATGATTTGTATTATAAATTTACTGTATAACTCAATAATTTTATGCAATATGCATTTTTGTTTTATTTTATTCTTATTTATTCAGGGAGCTGATGTGTGAAAGGTCAATTAATTCACCATGCTCGTACCAATTAATTCAACCTATGGGGTAAAGCTCTTCCATCACATCATGCATGCATGGCTGGCAAAAATGATGACTTTCCTATGTATAGATTCAAAGGATTGTATACAAATTAAAGCCTTCTATGAACTTTGTTAAGGTGCAGGGAAGAAAGGGGCGGGGCGGCTCGGCTCGGCTCGGCTTGGCTTTTTGACAGAATAAAGGATTGCGATGAAGTTATAAAATCGACGAAAACGACATCGTTGACAGGAGCGGCACGTGGTTAGGGTAGGAAAAGCGGCATCAGGATCTGAATTGAAAGAAAACACATCAACACGCAAAAAAAAAAAAAAAAACTACAAGCATCAACTCAACTCCAAAGAAATCTCCAACAAGTTTCAAGATCGAAAAATCAGCAGCAACATCAGAATCTCAACATCTAGTAGTTGATGGGACAACATTAACATTGCCAAAACAAATTTAGAAAATACACAGTACAGATAGAAACCCGTGCTTTACTAGGAATTGCAATTGCCAACCAACATTAAAGCCCTGTTTGCTAGAGCTTTTATTTTCCTGAACTAAACTGAACTGACTGAAAATTAATGTATTGAAAAAAGAATCATCATGACTGAATTAACCTGAATTTCAACAATATCACATTTTCAATGAACAGAACTGAATTGAACTGAACTGAACCGATTTACTGATAAGCAGGACTGGCCCTGGGCACGTGCGGTTCGTGCCACCGCCTAGGGCCTCGTTTATAGAAGCCTCAAATCAAATATTTTTACTTAGTGTACAATTATAACAAATTTACTAAACTTATGCATGTACAGAAAATTATGATACATCTTACACAAGTTTAGTTTTGGGAGATCTGGGTTCGAATCCAATTACAAGTTTTTTTTTACAAGTTTTTTTTTACAAGTTTTTTTTTCAAGTTAAATGAACCTAAATTACTGTTATACCCTTAATTATATTTAACGGATTTTAAAAGTTAACGGCCAAGTTAGCCGCAGGGGGCCGCAATGAAGCAAAAACTAAAGGTTAGGGGTCATTTTGACACTAAAATTTGACAGATGGCCAAACCGGTATTTTAAGAAACAATAGGGGGCCTCTATAAAATTCTCTCATATTTTTAATTCGTATTTTCTGCACTGAACAAAAATTATTTCCGCTTACTTGTTTATTCAATTTATTATTATAGAAGAGGAGTAAAAATATAAACAAGTTTTCCCTTCCCAAAAACTCTTCCGTCTCTTTTTCTTTTGATCTTTATGCTATTTGAATTTCATTCTTAAGCCATGTTTGACCGAACTTATCATTAGACTAGTTCAGTTTGATTCAATTTTGTAGTTCAATTCAATGAAAATTTAAGTTTATGAAATTTATGTTAATTTAGTTATGATGATTCTTTTTTTCCGTACATTGTTTTCCAGTTCAATTCAGTTTATTTCAGCTCAATTTAATTCAATTCATTTCAGCAAGAAATAAGCTCTGACAAACAGAACCTTATGAAGTCCACTCCATCCCCACGTATTAATAAGTTAGCCATTTTCTTCAGCTGTTTGTTTTGCCCAAAATTTTTGATTAGCAAATTTTTATTAAGTTTTTGAAATTTCATTTTATAATCGATATTTTAGAAATAAATATAAAACTCTTATTTTATGCTATTCTTCATATTAAGTTACATTACATATCAACTAAAAAATTTATAAATATTTTCGAAATTAACATTTAAAAGGGCCACATTTTAATAATTTGTACAAGGCCTTAAAAAACTCAGGGCCGGCCCTGTTGATAATCTTGGCAAACAGAGCCTAACTAGGAAATTTTGTACAACGAGTTCGTAGGCCAGCAAGATCACTAGTTTACACACGCCAGATAAAAAGATGTAGATGAAGAAAGAACTACCTACTACAATAGATAAATTATCAATATATTGACATTCATCTCTATTTGTTTCACTGAATAATTATACTTAATATGTAAAAAATTAGTCTTGAAAATGAGAATATCAAACATAAAAGTGAGAAGATCAGCAATAATACACTAAATGATCATACTTACCTTATAAAAGGTTAGGTTAAAAAGTGATCAACATTAATTTGTCGCTAGTATCAATTAATCATATTGTTTTTATACCGATTACAAGAGCCTTCTCCATACACACTTCAAGAAAGTTATTATTCATTAAATTCAATTTGATTCACTTTATTAGCTCAATCTCATCATTATAAATACAATTTAGTTCATTTTGATTAAGTTTCATTCAATTCAATTTCATTAATTTCAATTCAATTCACATTATTTCATCATATCCATCCCATTATTATAAGTTCAGTTCAATTTGGTCTTTTTCATTAAGTTCACTTTGATTCACTTCAATTCACCAGCTCAATCTCATTATTATAAAAAATCACTTTAGTTAATTTTAGTACGATGGAACCGCCGTAAAACCACTCATCCTGCACTAGTGCATGCAGTCCTGGTTGATGTGTGTTTCCACGCACCGATGCATGTTGCACGCGCCGGTGCGTGCGCACTCCATGCGCCACCGTGTTGACGTGATTTTCTATGCATCGATGCCTACTCCACGCGCCAATGTGTGCGCAACCCATAATTGGGTGGATCATTAGATAAGGAAATCTCATTCTGATTTTTTTTTTTAACATTTTTATGTTTCTTTTAAATGTTTTTATTTCTTGACTGGAGGTGGATGCTTTAGTTTGACTGAGCGATGCTCTCTGCCACGTCACTACCGTTGCCGATTTCCAACACGTGGCTGCGGAGAGCATCGGGGCTTTCCTTGGTAATAACGACATGGATGTCTTGTGGCATAGTGGTGGGAGTTTTGTTGCGGATTCAAATCTAACCACAAGTATTTTTTCCCAACTAAAATGAATCTGAAATTAATATTATACCCCTAAATTTAACGATTTTTAGTGAAATATTATTTGAACAATCAATACATTATTAAATACAAATATCTCATAGAATTGTCGTGCACGCACGAAACCTACAGCCACGTACAATTTTATGACTTTAATTTTAAATTTATTTCAAAGAAATTTAAAATATTTGCATTCACTAATTGATAATGATTTGTATTATAAATTTACTGTATAACTCAATAATTTTATGCAAAGTGCATTTGAGTATTTATTCAGGGAGCTGATGTGTGAAAGGTCAATTAATTCACCATGCTCGTACCAATTAATTCAACCTATGGGGTAAAGCTCTTCCATCACATCATGCATGCATGGCTGGCAAAAATGATGACTTTCCTATGTATAGATTCAAAGGATTGTATACAAATTAAAGCCTTCTATGAACTTTGTTAAGGTGCAGGGAAGAAAGGGGCGGCTCCAGTCAGATCTTCTATGAACTTTTTTTTGTTAAGGTTCAGGGAAGAAAGGGGCGGCTTGGCTTGGCTTTTTGTCCATAGGGGGCTTGTGATGATACAAGATGTGTCACCTATTAGTGGGAAAAGCGATGACTCAACTGCTTAAGGAAATTGTCATGAAAATGCACGGGCACGTGAGAGGATCTTAAGCAAGATACAAGAGGTACAGTCTCACGTGAGACAAACTTGGAGAGGAGCAAAAAGAATGATGAGTTAGCAAAGAAAATGGGTTGAAGGCGTTCTAGGATGCCTGCAAAAGGAGGCCACAATCAGCCATTCCAGCTAAATTCTCTAACTCTTGAATACATAGTTTTTATCTTTCAGTACACAAAATATCATCATCACACCGGAGCTACCACTCCCGGGGTAGCGCCGGGGGGCTTGTTTTGCAGGCATCGGAGGACAGGTCCCGAGCAGGTGTTATCCGAGGCCAAGGATCTTAGATAGTCATCAGGAGGAGCCATTAGCAAGTAGTCTGCATATATACTTCATCAAAAATCAACACCCAGAAGCCCTCGGATACGTCAGCTATCCGAGGCCCAGATTACTAGTGCGGAAACACCCCGCATTAAATATATTTTCACTTTATTTCCTTGATTTTTTATGTTTTATGACCTAAATAATTAAAATAATTGTATAGTCACCTCGAATTTTGTTGAAGGTGATTTGTTGTAATATAAGGGGATCTTACAGGACACGCTCTCTAATAAAAAATCGAAAGCAATATAGTGGGCTTTTGTAAAGCCTCCCTAGACTCTATAAGCCGAATGGCCGACATAAGGCAAATATTGATTTTCTCACTTTCATGTCTGATAATTATTTGTTCAGTGTTTATTTTCTCACTTTCAAAATCTAATGTTTTATATATAAAGCATGATCATTCAATCTATTAGAGTATCTCCAACCCCACATTCACTTTAAACAAAGTCAATAAACATGTCACACTAAGTGACTTTTAATTTTAACTAAAAATGTTCTCCAATGCAAATGTCAAGTATGAGCTTCAATATTATATATGTGGCACACTTTTTAATTGAAGGTGTCAATAGAGCTTCAATATTGAGGTCTTCACTTCTATTTTTAGACAGTTGTGTGACTTCTCATAAATTTAATATGATTCTAATTTAATATTGTCCATTCAAAATTTAACACATCATACTAAAGTTTGTTTGTGAATGTTGCATTGCAGATGAAATTTAAAAGAGCACCTTCAATTTGTTTGACTTCATTACATCATATCAAATCTCCATTCAAAATGTGCCAAGCGTACGAAGTGACTTTAGCGTTGGAGATACTCTTACTATTGATCAAAATCAGTCGTGTATTGATATTTAACATATTAAACTTTTAATACCAATTGTGTCAAGTGAGAATTTATATTAAGGGATTAACCCATAAAACAAAGCTAATGTTGTATCAATTAATTAAGAAATTAGAACTAATTATAAAGGTCTACTAAACTATAAACCCTATGCCCACTTCTCAATTTTCTTCATATATATTTTCAGTAGGATAGTAAGTCTTTGCAGACAACGTTCAACGTTCCAAATTCGGCTAAAATAATAAAATTAAATAAAATCATCAAAACCCTTTCTGCAATTCTTTCAACATGGAGGAAAACAATTCAGCAAGATGAGCGATGATCAGAAGTCGAATTCCCCAGTTGCCTTGTTGAAGAGGATGTCTTTGTTGTTAATGTGAACGATACCATCCCTTAGAATGCACTTCCACCTGCTCTTGGTGTGTGACACCTTTTCGAATTGAGCCAAAACCATGTGACAATCAACATCATCATCTTCTTGATCCACATCATCATACTCATCATCATCATCAACATCTTCATTCAACGCTTCTTCAACATTATCATCCTGGACATCTGTAGCACCATCTTGCTGCGGGATGAAAAATTCATCGCGCTTCCGTTTCCCAGCAGCAGCAGACGCCGGGAAGAAATCCTGTTCTTCTTCACCCACATAAGCAACATTGACATCGGGTCGATGGTTCGGGTTCTGGTTCGCCCAACGCTGAGCCGGTTGCATGTATCCAAGCACAGGCTTCACGTCAGGGAACGGAGTCTGCAACATCTCGGTAGTGGGAGTTTCGTAACCGCCGGTGCCGGAGCTGGCCTCGGCCGACGGCGGGTCTACGGGGACGGAAATAGCCTGTGCCTGCATCATCTTCATCTCCCAGATTCCCTGGAGCTCAGTTAGGACGCTGTCTCCGGGGCCGCCGCCGTTGGTGTTGAATTCATGGCGGACCTTGCTGATGACGTCCTCGATCACGTGGATGTAGACGTTGCTGGTCGTCGAACTAGTCATAGCTGCGGAAAATTGCGAACCCTAATTAAACTACGAAAACCGATTTGGGAAAACCTCTTATGAATATTATTACAAAGAGTTATAATGAATGGCTAACAATATTCCGTAAACTTGAGTTCTAATCTAATAGGGATATGCCTACATATATATATATATATATATGTATGTATACAAAGCTCGAATCGATAATCGATTCCCTTTACACACAAAACCTAATTCGACTAGTAAATGGAAAATATATAACCTAATGCTCATGGGAAACGGAATGTAAGAGCATCTCCAAATGTAAGTCCAACATATGGGCATGCATGGAACAAATTATCCTTTCTACTAATCCCTCTGTACCAGCTAGATCTGCACTCTTTATGGTCAATTTTGTCGGAGTATGTTTGACCGTAAATTTCAATTGGTATATGTACTATAATAGTATCACACGAGATATTTTTAGATTCACAATGCGCTCTATTTCTAAACTATACAGTTTTTAGACCAGTTTATATATAAAAATAAAGTTATTAATGGTCAAACATGGTCCGACAAAGTTGACTTTAAAGAGTGCAGATCTATCTGGTCCAGAAGGAGTACAAGTTTTGAGGCTACTACGTAAAAATTTTTAATTATTTGTGCCATGATATATGAGTACATCAAGGACTTACAGAAACGTTTTCGCAAAGAAACTTTATATATCACTCAATTTCTTCTTCCCCTTCTTTCCAAAAACACCACCAGCAGCGCCGCGGACAACCAACAGACCACTAGCGTATTGTGGCAACTTTTCGGCAACTTTCCTAGCCAAAATTTTCCGATGATGACTTTTTTGGGCAAATTTTTCTTCGAACTTTTGATAACTTTTCTTGTCGTAAAAATTTGACCATTCGGGAAAAGATGATCATTGATAGTGTATCACCTATCAATATCATTATACTACCTGGCAAAGAATGGAGGGTGAGATTACCTGAGCATAACCTTATGTTATGACTGCAGTTATTTATTTACTTCACATTTTTTGAGATTAATTTATGTGTTTGTGTCATTAGCCTCAAATTATGACACTTTTAATTATGTATATTAATTAAAGACTATTTTAATTTTGTAAATATATGATTAGTTCAAGTGTTTGTATTACTAGTTCTATTTTCATAATTTCATTAGTTTACTAATTTATTGTATTCATTTAAATATTATAAATAAAATAATTAAGTTAGAAAGAAAAAAAAATTACAGACACACAAATTTAATAAACACAAAAGAAATTATTTATCTTATTATAAGTTTATGGTTACACGATGTCATCCTAAACCTAATTTGTAAAGGAGTTTTCCTAAACAGCACCATCAAATGACGTCCCATATATAGTGAAATCATAGTTGCAAATTATAGACAAATCTTGAAATCACATATCATGAATCTAGCTAATACAATATAGCACAACACAAATCACAAAAATACAAACGCGCGTGACCTATAATAAATCCTGAAAAACTAAATTGAACTCCCGTCATAAATGTGATTCACACATATTAAATAACCTAGATAGATCGTCTTATGTAAGGCCCCTTACGGTAAGTTCATGCCAAAACGAGACCACGAATGACAACACTGGGTTACTATACAATTTCATTAATTATTTGGGCCATAAAACATAAAAGATCAAGAAAATAAAGTGAAAAGATATGCCCAAAACCTAAAAGATCAAACAAATAAAAACATCAGACCTAAAACTTAAAAGATCAAACCAAGTAAAGATCAAACCAAATAAAAGATCAAACTCAAGTATAAAAACATCAGACCCAAACAAAAATAACTCAAATAATTAAAATAATTGTATAATAACTCTCAATTTTGTAGAAAGTGTTCTATTTTTGGCTTGCCCTTACCGTAATGCCCTTATTTGAGACTTTCTCTAACTACTTATATATATGCCTCGTTTCACTGATATTTTATGTATATTAGTGTAATTCAGTTCAATATTTGCATATTATTCCAGTTCATTTTTATATATTATATTTTATTTAATTCAGATAAATAAATTAAAAAAATATTCAATTCAGTTCAGCATTAATTTATTAAATGCTACATTTTTACCAAAAATTATAATGACATATATAAACTTTAAATTTGTTTCAGTTCAATTAAAAATATTTAAATTTATCTCAGTTCAATTCATTTCAGCAAGAAATAATCTAAAAAAATAAAAGTAAAGGGCCATAATCTATCAACTAAAAAAATGTTGCTTTTCATATTTCCCACAATAAAAAATGAGGAAAAGTTTATAAGAAATAAAAATAAAATCTGCGACCAGGATTTGTGGAAAAGGTTTTGCGGAGGTACGTACCTCGATTTGTAAATCTTTTGTTCGGATGTCGTCCTATATTATGGAGAAAAAATGATGTTCGATATAATATATATATATATATATATATATATATATATATATTTTTTTTTTTTTTTTCCAGATCATGTATAATATCAGGGCAAAGCGTGGAATTATTGTGAGTATGATACAAGATTGATTTAATAACAAAAAATTAATTGGTCGGAAGGATGGACAAAAACACGTAGTAAGATAAGATGTGTAAATAAAAATGGAGCACCATAACTTGTTCTCTCATCCAGTGTGGCACAGCGCATCTGTTTCCAGATTTTGGGGTCGATGGCCTCCCACCTCATGAACTCCGCTAAACTTTAACGTTTCTCACAATTATATGCTTCTCGTTCATGAATCTACCTATGTTTCTCAACCACTTTATCTTAATCATTGGGCATTTTGCACTAATCAAATTAGTTGTTATTTGATTTAGAACCTTTTCTGATATTCTCTTGTGCCTTTTTGTTACAAGGTAAAGTTGTGAATGGAATAAAAGTTGACCATGTGTATTCTTTAAGTTAGAGCTGATTTTGTATTGTATTAAATATAGAAATAAGCCCTGAGTTCTTATATATGTACATACTAGTATATATTTTTCAATTCTTGAAAATTAAATGATGGTATGTCTCTTCTTTGTAGTTTTGATTGAATTTTGTTTGATCGAACGTGTTGACTTTTGAAGAATAAGACTCAACTACATGCAATGAATCGGCGTCAAAATTGGAACATTCAAAATTTTGAAAGTTGACCCAAAATTTAAACACACAAAAATTACCTAATTTTGACCTAGGACAAAAATGACCATCGATTTTAGTAAATCTACAAGAAAATACTCCAATGTTATCATTAAACGTGTGGAACGATGCCGGGGCATACTTGTAATTCGTGTGTTGATTTTCTAGCAAGTAAAAGAGTAAAAGACCCGGTTCTATAATTTATAAACATATATAGAACATGGCTCTGACAATTTTGATAATAGAAGGAATGCACTGCATATTTTGATATTGAAGCAACAGTTTCTTGTTATGAAAAGTTTACCATAGCACGGGCTAATAAATATAGTGCCGCTGACCATACTGACAAATATCATGGACACAAGTTTGACAGCGGTAGTTAAACTGGAAAAAAAAATTACTGTTGTCCAAAGTGTAAAATTAGTGGGAAATTTTGGTTTTCACGACCAGTATAATTTATACTTTAAATATTTTGTTTTGAGAATCAGATAACATAATCAGAGTGGCGCAGCGGAAGCGTGGTGGGCCCATAACCCACAGGTCCCAGGATCGAAACCTGGCTCTGATAGAAGAGAAGCTTCTATTCCACTCTATTTTTCCCAGCACATTACGCTTTTAACTTCTAACTCAGCCACCTCCGCACGCGCTTTCTCTCACCGATTTAGATTTCTTTTTTCCTTCTCATTTTATGTTTCTACGCTTTCAGAGCATTTTTTATTTTTATTTTTATTTTATTTTTTAAGATAAGACCATTGTTGGTGGGAGGATTATATTGGTTTCCTCATGCCGTAAATAACTAAAAAATAAAGATACAAGACCATTACCAGCTATCAACCCTAAAATAAGGGAAAATAGAGGTGAGATCACCACCCAAGGCAAGGACTCGTTGCTCGAAGGCATATTCCTAGGCTTTCACCTGAAAACAAGGAGTTGCCCGAATGCTTTGGTACCCGTAGGCTGTGATACCTGTAGGTTTACATCAAAAAGGGAATACATCGTAAAATCCATGGTTGAAACTACCTAACAAGTGTAGCACCTCAATTCGCATTCTAAACTACCTAATCGAAATCTCCCAGTCTAACAAGACCAGAAGTTCATGGGGTTTACCCTCCCGCCAATGAAGGGTTATGAGGGATGTAACAAATAAATAGGCAAGGATACTCCCCAAGTCTGTCAGGATAGCTCCATAAATAGACCAGTTCCAAATCATATTCCCTACACTAATATACAACAATTAGATCACGCCCGAATATTGTCTTTTCCTTTCCGGTTAGTTTCGTGGTAAAAGAAACACCCCATTCAGTTCAGACTCTATCAACACAAATCCTCGCTTACTCGTCATCTCAGGGTTGTAGAGATTTCAAGAAGGCAAATGAGAGGTTGGGTGCGCAAAAAACCATCTAACACGTATGAAACTAAAACAACTCCAACGGTCTAAAGATCTGAAGCAAAATCGCCAAAAAGTGAGTTAACAAACTACTTATGATTCGGATTTCTCCTAATTGCTCATACTAGATCTTAAGCCAAAAACAATTTAAGTAAAACCATAATTGGCAGATAGCTTTCATCCAATTGCTACAAATATAAAACAGCTAGACTAAAAATAAAACGGAAATAACAATAAAAAAGAAAAAATAAATGAAACCCTCACTGTCGGAGTTGACGAAGCTCGGCGGCACATGTACAACACGCGCGGCACCGGAAGCACGAGAGGATGGAACCTAACTGGCGGCGCATGAAAGCACGCCTGGACAAGCTGCTCGTCGCCAAACGCGTTGGAGCTTTGTCCGGTGGCACGTGACTGAGGCGGTGGCGCGTGGCGTCGCGGCTTACACTCCTCAAGTCCCGACGGTTTTTTTTCGGCATGACTCATTCTCCTAATGATTCCGGCATGGCTCACGGGAGCTCGGGGCTGCAGATCGAGCTTGTCTGCAGATTTGGTGAATCGTCGTCGGACTTTCGTTGGACTTCGTGGAGGCGTCGGGTCTTCGCGGGATCGACCTTGGGTGCTGCAGATCGGGTGATGCTCTGGGCGCCGATAAGATCAGATCTGGGTCTCTGGCCTCTAGGCCATCGCCGTTGAGTGGCGGAGATTGGGGAGAGGTCATGTGTAGGGGAGAAACTATGGTGGTTTAGAGATTAGCTAGGTTGGGAGGGGGAGGTCACCACCGGACCGGCGATAGGTGCCGGCCGGAGCCTCCCCGACGGGTAAAAGAAAAAAGGGCTTTCCACAAAATTTATAACATCGCGATAGGTAAAACCAAGTCAAACACAAACCATGACATGTACAAACTTGAGAATATATATATATATATATATACATATATATATACATATATATATATGAACAACCATATGAAGTATGAATGACATAAGATCTAATCAATCAAAGCAAAGAAAAACTATACTAATATGTTTAATTCAACCATGTCCAGTAAAAAATAACTATACACGGTCATAACCCGAGAAAAACGGTCTTTACCTAATCCAACACAACCCAAACCCAACGCTAAATCAATCTGAAAGTCGATTTGATACACCAAATCCGAACACACCAGCTGACTCAAATTGACATGAACTTAAACCCAACCGAATCATGGATAAACAAGATAAACATATCCATGGATATATATGTGTGTATATATATATAAGCTTCAAAGAAATTGTGAGCACACATCAAAAATAATAAAAATAAAACAAGATTTTGGAGAGTTAAAGTAGTTATTTAATTTAATTAGTTGAATTTAGCCAGTACATTTTCAATGTGGGATACACAGTTCAAAACTAACCAAAATGATGTGAATTAACACGGTTAGTTCCCCGAGTTTTCTTCAGTAAAAAAACCACCTTGCCTGCAAGCCAGTGATATCGCCTTTTTGACTGCCTGAATACCGCCCATCATGGTCGGAAATTCAGGAAAAAGGGGGTTTAAACTGGCCATCGAGATGCACAAGTAACGCAGAAGTTTATAAGAGTGCCTCACATAATCCGGACCGCCATCCTTCCGCGCCTCATCGTTTACGTGCCAACAGATTATATACAACTTGCCGATGACCAGCCAGAACCCATACTTCCGTTCAAACTTGTAAATCTCAGTCCATGAAAGTTTCCAAGAGACAACCAAGTTGAAGAAAATAGCTAACACCTTCAGCAATCCCCAACGGTCCACAATTGCAACTGCGAATAAGAACCCTAATCCGGCAGCCCAGCCGGCGCACATGTCGAGGACGGTACGAGGATCGTGGATCTTAGGATTGATGGAAGCACCTGCGAGGACCGCGAAAACCATCAGCAGGAAAACTCGCTGCTTCTCTTTGGACGGAGGGCTGAATTTATCCAGGTAGATTAGTGCAGCCATGGCCGCCAATAAGGTTAGGTTGCCACCGATGTTCCACAGCATGTTGACGCAGGAGCCGTAAGATACTGCTGCGAGTCCGCACAGCGTTGTCTGAAAAACCAGCTTGACGTGATTTCGCGTCGCCGGCGGGAACCATGAAGACGATGCCATGTGTTAATGATTTTCAAAATCTGGCTAAGAGGGGATGCATATGAGAAAGTTGGAGATTATTTATATGAGAATATACAATGAATTCGAATGCTAATTGGGTTTAGATGTATTCCTTTTCCTTATGATACTACCATAATTCAAATTCAAAGGTTAATAATTGATTTGTTTTTCTCATATAACGCATGCAAGACACTTTTTTTTAGACTTTATTTGAAAATCAGTTAAGTTTAAGTAAATTTTTATAATTAAGCTGTAGTAAAGCAGCCGCAGCCCTTAAACCCTGCTCCCAAGCCGGCCGCCGGATCGCTCTTCTTCCCCTCGCATCTTCATCATCTGGCCGACCATCCGCTCGGCCCCACCAACAGCCAAACCCTTCCTCTGCAGATCCAATTTGGGGTGCCCGCCGGCGACCTCTGCCGCGACGGTAACCCCCACCATCGTCAAACTAACTCCACCGAGGGCGAAACTTCCTATCTGAAAACTCCGCCGGCTCTCCGATCCGCGACCGCTCCGCTAACACCGATTGCTGGAAACTCCACCGACGCCGATCAACCCCGCTTTCTGTTGGAACAGGGCACCGAGATTTTTAAGAGATCTATTGCCGCCAACTCTCTAAACCAGACTTGCGTCCGCAAGAACCAGATCTTGGCCGCCGCCTCCGATATATTCAAGCCAATCGAAGAGCAAAGCCAAGAATCAGAGAGCAACAACCTTTTGTGCTGAAGCATCACCACTATGGAGGTTATTGCATCAAGAATATGGGGTTTAACCCGAATAGCAGACGAACGGGAAGTGATTTGTTCGGTGGAGGACAACGACGCCCGTTTCATGATGGCGGGGAAGATCAGACTCCGAAACCGCTATACACAAGAACGGATCCCCGGCGTGTTCGAAAAGGTGTGGAAACCACCTTGGTGGCGCCGTCTGGTGGATGCTCCCATACTGGATACCCTGGCGAAACGATTTGAGGCCCATGAGAAATATGCGCGTGGTTGTTTTCTTTTATTTTTTGTTATTTTTTTGTTCCAGTAATTTAGTTTTGAACCAATAACCGACGAGAAGCTACATCTCGTCGAGGAAGAAGCTGATGCCCGAGAGTCTTCCGAAGGCATATCATGGTAGGAAGAGGATGGACAAACTTTCCTTACAGCGAAGGGCTTCCAAAGGGGTTCTCCATCCTATTCCTCCCATGATATGCCTCCAGAAGACCCTCGGGCATCAGCTTCTTTCTCGACGAGATGTATAATCTCGTCGGTTATTAGTACAAAAATAAAATACTGGAATGACAAAAAAATAACAAAACATAAAAGAAAACAACCACGCGCAAATTTCTCATGCTCCTTGAACCGTTTCGCCAGGGTATCCAATATGGGAGCATTCACCAGATGGCGCCACCAAGGTGGTTTCCACACCTTTTCGAACACGCCAGGGATCCATTCATGAGGATAGCGGTTTTGGAGTCTGATTTTCCCCGCCAGCATGAAACGGACGTCGTTGGCTCGTTGCCCTCTATCACCGGACAAATCCCTTCCCATTCTGCTATCAGAGTTAAACCTCATATTCTTGATGCAATAACCTCCATAGTGGTGATGTGCGCAAGAGGTTACTGATCTCTGATTTTTTGTTTTGCTCTTCGATCGGCTTAAATTTATCGGAGGCGGCGGCCAAGATCTGGTTCTTGCGGACGCAAGTCTTCTTTTCTTTAAACCCTAGGGTTTAGAGAGTCGGCGGTAATGGATATCTCAAAAATCTCGGTGCCCTGTTCCAGCAGAAAACGGAGCGGATCACGGCACGTAGTTTGACGATGGTGGAGTTATAGTCGCGGCGGAGGTCGCCGGTGACAACCCCGAATTGGATCTGATTTCGGAACCGTAGAATGAAAAATTCAGTAGCAAGCTTTCAGAGAAGCGTCCGGACAAGTTTAAGTAAATTTAATTTAGTAAGAATATGAGTGAAATTATCGTATAATTTATTCATATTGTATTGTTACTATTTTTAAGTACTTTTTTTTATATATACTTTAGTTTAATTCAACCTATTTTAGTAAGAATGTGATTTGATAAATTCAACTAAATTTAGTTAGACGGTTAATTTAATTTTACTTCTATACAATTTCGTCCAGTTTAGTTTTGTTTAAAAACAGTAAAAAATAAGCTTGGAAACTCGGTGTAAGTGAACAAGAATGAACATATTAGAGGCACAACTAATTCCAACTAATTTACACGTAATTCAAGTATAATAAAAGAAATAATAAGTTCCCGACCCATCCGACCCGAGGTGAACCCATAAACATGATCTAGCCTGATAAATTTTACCCAAAGTTGACCTAACCAAAACCAGAACCTCCCTAATATGAACTCAAAAATGACACGATCATTAAGGGTGTTACATAATCAAGGGAACATATTTACCATTGTTTAAGTAAAATCTATTAAATTTAATTTAGTACTATTCAATTCAGTTTAATGTGAATACAATTTCAAATTCAGCTTCATTTAGTCAGGTGGTTACGATTTTTAGTTTCTTATATTTCACTTCAGTCTCGTTTGTTCAGTTCAGTCCCGTTCAAAACAATAAGAAATAAGGTTGTAAAACCGGGTGTAAGTGTAATAAAATTGACTTATTATTTAGACGTAAAATTTCCGTTTCTTGCCTGATACAACCAACCCAATTTACATGTACACATCCGAGTCTAACCCAAGAATTAATAGGTTGAACCGAATCATTTGATATAGAGAGAATCTGTAAACACCATCTAGTCCAAAAAATTTTACCCAAACACCAACCAACCGAAATCGAACCTTTCTAACACAAACTTGAAAATGACTTGAACTATCACAAAATCAAGTGAAGATTGACTAGGTAAAATAAAAATATATGACTAGTATTTTTTATTTTTTAAAAAATATCTTGTTTTTTAGTTAAGACAACATAGTGATCATAAAGAGTTGAGAAAGAATTGTTGATTTGTTCGTATTTAAGGAAATCCCTCATAAGATAACTTCATCATAGACCGTTCAAAACCCTCAAAATCGTTCATCACAATATCGTAACAAAAAATCATTGAATAAGTTATCATGAAAATTACACATCGATCTATTGAGAGTGGGAAAATATTGGGGAGTGTAAATTAAATGAAGTTTAAGAAAATATTTGAAGTTTGACAATAGACGAATAAATAATTCAACAGAAAAGAAAAAAGTTTCTAAGAGTGCTTAGAGGTTCACACGCGACAGCCACTCATTTAGGCTGTCTCCATTTGGTTTGTGTTCGTGCGACTTAATTTTCATTTCATTTGCATGCTTTGCTTTATTTATTTAGCTTTTGGGACCCTTAATTAACCATTCATTCATCTTTCCAGAAACATTTTTTCGGTTATGCATATATTGCTGTGGGGTTTTGTTGATAGGGAAATTCTTTTTTTTGATATTAAGATAGGGAAATTCGAATTTTGTCAAACTTTGCATTATGTTTTTGGCTGACTTTCAGAAATACTGGATTCCAAATGTCATCTACTAGTATACGCGTCAAATTTATAGATGTACGGGTTTTCAAAAGGACATTAATGGAGATACATGAGATGAAGAAAAAACATCTTATCAACTTCTTCTTTTTTAATATATATATATATATATATATATATATATATATATATATATATTATATATATATATATAGAAGAGTTATTTATTTTGCATGCCATTAACCGAATGTTATTATTTAGAGAAAAGTGTCTGTACGTTCCTTTGCTTTTGCTAACTACTCATGTACCGTGAATTTATATAAATAAAAATATTATCGTATCTAATATTGTTGAAACCGTCATAACATGTAGTTTATTAATATCAAATTTTTATATATTGATAATATATCTGGTTAAAGATATTAGCCATCAAATACATGTATTAAAAACCTTGAAAAATCAGTTGTGCAAATCTAAATGTACATGATACTATAAATTTTTAGTACCAATTCTTTATATTACTTTTTAAATTAGTAATTAGGCTCAATTTGTTATATTAATCCTCCAACAAATTAATAAGTTCTCTTTAATTTGAGTTGCTGACAAGTGTTTTTGCAAATCGTCAACCTTGAATAATCAGAAATTCGTTCGATGGGACACATTTTGCATGATATAATCATGCATGCAATTGCCTTTATCGAGTGATTGATTGGTTTGTTGAAGCACGCCAATTGGCAATTGCCCATTTCCATCGTCTCTGTTTGCGTACACAATAAAATTCCAGTAGCGGCCAATCTCATTATAATCGCCACATCAATTTTCCAACCAAAAGTTTTCCAATTTACTTTCCTTCATTTTCAATTAACATTGGAGACTGTAATTAGTCTTTGGTATAATCTGTTTTAAAAATCATTTAGTTTCAATCTAAAGTTGTACAGATTTTTAGTTAATTGTCAGATCCGTTTCATTTTTAATTTCAGTTGAGTTTAGTTCATCAGTTTAATCTTATGAAGTTTATTCAAATTGTATCAATTAATTCGATTTAACCAATCTTTATAGGATCGAATTTAAGTTAATTTTATTGATTCATTGATTCAATTCTCATTTATTAATTACCCGTATTAAAATTGATATATGTTTCGTAAGTCAGTGATATGTTAGAAGACTAAAATAACTTTATTTTGTAGGTTTTGAGTAAATTTCACTAAATAGTCATATATACAAATACACAATTTCCCATTAAAGTAATTTTTTACTGTTTTAGTTAAATTCACATTTATGGGATCTGTATTTAAGAAATCATGGTTTGTTTTGAAAAAAATTAGGTATGGCAAACAATATTCTTGATAGATATAAATTGATTTATTTCTTGGAAAATCAAGAATTCAAAACTAAGTTTCCATTAGTAGGAAAACTGGAAAAGCAGATGCACGCAAGTACTCGATTAAGATGATCCCATCACAGAGAATGATACAAACGCAAATATTCCGACATTCTCTGACGTCACATGAAAACAACTTGACTTTTGAAGTTCCCATAACAATTCAAGATTATCCCATTCCATTCATCAGTAAAAGTAAAACTTTCGATACCCATCATTTCGTTTTCTGCTGTTTTGTTTCATTTCTTCGGAATCCCACTGATTATTGCACCCACAGAAAATGCATCGGAATCCAGAATTTGCAATATTCTAACATTAAAAAGATATAATAAGTTAGCAATTGTGAGTTTTTTTACAGTGTGTGATCACTTTTGGCCGGATAACATTTTTATGTCAGTTTCAGTCATCGACATTTTTCTTTAACTTGATTTTTGCAGTGTTCACTTTTGTATGTTTGCAGAAAAGAAGTTTGTCCAGTATGGAGGAGGGAATAATTACTGTTCCGCACATTTCTCTGAGCTCGCCTATCAGGAAACGTAATTTTTAAAAAATTGAATCGTACGTATCAATTTTGTTTTAAATTAACAGATTAATATATACATACGGACGCACCGTATTTTGCCATTATTCGGAATTCAATAAGCTTGTAGCTTGTTATACAGTATTTATGTTTTACCGTAATACTCTCCACGCGCTGTGATCTAAAACCTTCTCTTCCCTTTTTCTTTCCGTTCATCTTGTCGTAAGTTTTGTGAACTTACCCATTCAATCTTTCCGTTCATCCATCGGACGAAATTGCATATTGAAAAGATTGATTTGGGGACCCGATTGTGATTCCGATTTTAATATGGGATAATTGGTATATCACCGATGGATCCCAAAACGGCGGAGATTCTAAAAGTGTTGCCATGATGCTGAAATTGGGCGGCGGATTGTTCATCGTGGTGAGACGACGATGAGGAAAGTGCTAAGTTCAAGATGGGCATGAATTGAAGGAATGGCCATGGCCGTTCCAAGTCTTACTTTTTGTTTTACTTTGATACACTTCATAATTTTTAGCACCATAAGCTATACTGAAAAATCCGCAAATTAAACCATGCTGAATTACTCCTGTCGATTTGTCAAACGATGATTCTCCCCACCACATCACCACACAACCTCTGTGAATTGAGCAGATATGAGCGGTGATCATCGAAGACATGACACGCCGCCGATGTAGCTCGATCTCCTACCCCGCCTTAGCGTCTATACTAAACTTATAGTGTTTGCGATCAAGCACAGTGAAAATAGTCAGCATTGTGACAACGATGAAATTAACGGTAATGATGAGGTTTCTAATATGGAATTACAAATTTGCTTTCTATTTGTAAATCTTTGGGATTCTAACACTTTTAGACATGATTTTGGTGATCTAGTGCGATCGTAGTAGTCAGGCGGCGGTGGTGGCATAGTGATGGTCTGATGATGAGATTACGATCGCTGATGATGGGATTGCGGTTAGCTAGATCACAGCTTCAATGTTCAAATTAATCTATGTATTTTGCAAATTAAACCATGTATTTTGCAAATTAATATATTTAATTCTCCTATGTTTAGGAGCAGTTTGGATCCTCTACGCTAATATTCCACGCAAACTTTACGCTCAGAAGTGATCCACACTTATGAATTATTAGTGACACAAAATTAGCAAAACCCACGATTCACACAATTTCTCATCTCATTTTATTGGGGTCAGACAGAGCAATAAAAGAGTCCAGTTGGGCAGTGGGCCACGTTACGTCAATAAGTGTGGCTATAAAACAAAGCCCTCAATTCCCATACTCAAACATTTCCTCTGCATTTCATCATCTTCTTCATTTCATGAACAGATAATCACAGGAAAAAATCACATTCCACTGATCATGGGTAACTGCCAAGCCATCGACAACGCAAGCTTACTGATACAGCACCCAAACGGCAGAACCGACAAGATGTACGTCGCTGTCACCGCCGCTCAGATCATGAAGTTGAACCCCGGTCACTACGTTGCTCTGCTTCTCACCACCACCATATCCTCCACCGCCACCGCCAAAACCAGCGCCGCTGCCGCCGCCGCCTCCCTGAAGCAGCCTCTCCGGGTGACTCGGATCAAGCTTCTCAAACCAACTGACACTCTAGCTCTTGGCCATGTTTATAGACTCATCACAACTCAAGGTATTTCTTATGCATATAATATATTATATATATATATATATATATATATATATATATATATATATATATATATATCAAGATTCTTCAAGATTTGTAGTTTGTGTGTTAATTATATGTCTCTGTTGTTGGGGTTGCAGAGGTGATGAAAGGGCTATGGGCAAAGAAGTATGCAAAGTTGAAGAAGCAGATGACAGAGTCACCTGAGAAGGAGTTGGGATTGTGTGCCAAGGAAATCTCAGATCTTGAAGCTGCTTTGAGAAAATATGAACTGGAAAACACCAAACAGGTAAATATAATATTAATATATTTTCATTCTTGGCCAAGCAAATTGTTTTCACCATCCAAAATATGCTCTACTATCCCAATGATCAGAAGATGCTACTTAACATTTTTTAAATCCTCCTCAAAATAATTAAACAAAATTTGTTTATTTTCTATTTAACTTTCCAGAAAAAGAGATTGGAGTTTGTGAAATGAATCTTAATCACCACTTTGCATTCTGCAGATAAAGCATGAAAGGCAGAGGTCAAAGACATTACATTCAGCAAATTCTGTTGGTAACAAATCATCAAGAGCAGCATGGCAACCTTCATTGCAGAGCATATCTGAGGCTGCAAATGCAAGCTAATATTTTTGTTTAATTCCTTTTGATGTTAATTAGCATAGAAATTCCATGAATTTTAGGGAATGATTGAGTCCCAATTAGAGCAGAAGAATTGATGAAGAGCTATGCTTTGGAACAAATGTATAGAGAGAGACAAAAGCAGCTCACAATCTGAGAATTTTACTGATCATATATAAGAGCCTTTGTTTTAGAATTTGCCAAATGTTTTGTGTAGATTTCTACTTTCTTAACCAATGGCATGAAGATCTTAATAGCATCACAAATAATCTAAATTAATGTTTGATTTTTTTTAAAAGTGCCTCAAATCATTAGAGCATGTATTAATTGTTGGTGTAAAATTTAGAATAATATGAGAGCACATCTAAAAAGTGTTGCATGCTCAAAAAAGCATGCAAATATTCTCTTTTCATCTTTTATAAAGCTCAATTGCTGTTTGTTTACAAAGAAGAATAAAGACTAAAAGTCGGTCAAAATCAATGAAGATGGCTTACAAACATTTTGAGCGACCTCAAATATCTCACCAGACACAAGTAAATTGGTGGAAAAATTCGATATAGGCATCTTCTTCCATCTAAAAGAAATGCAAAAATGTTACTTTGCAATATTATAGAAATGTCAAAAGAAAAAAAAGAGACTTATATATATTAACATTTTTAGTACATGAAATAAAAAATTGTATCTTCCATCTTCAAATATAGTTAACATAAATTAATAGAGATGGTGAAACATACACCGATAGTGATCATGTATATTAATAGGATATCTTAACAACATAAAAATTTGTCATTTAAATGATAGATATTATTAATATAAATCTAACGATGCCACACATGTCTATATTAATGCTTATATATCTTTTCAAATATTTGTAAAATTGGACAACAAAATAAAATTGTAAAATTTTGATGGAGTAATATGTAATAAAGCATGAATTTATAATTAGTATCAGAGTACATAAGTACAACTAACATTGACTCCTTGGGAATTTATTAAACTGAGAGAAAGTCAGTTATAAACTATATTAAAAGAAAATTATAATAATGCAAGCACCAGGGCATAGCAAACCTGGGTGTGCTAATAAAGAAAAGACTTCAGTACAATTAGTGCAGGTGTGAGAGAGAAGATGAGTGCAGAAAAGAAATAGTTAAAAAATAGAAAGAATTATGAAAAGCTACAAACTAATCATCTGCAGAATAAGAAGAATCTACACAGCTCAGCAGTTTTGATGCCATAAAGGATGGTTTGCTAGATAGATCAGTTGAATGCAATTCAATTATTTCAATTCAGTGTAAATATAGTTTGATGAAATTCAGATTAATTAAGTTACGCCAATTTCATTTTTTAATATATTAATTTTTACTTTACTTTAGTTCAGTTTAATTCAATTCAGTTCAATTTAGTTCAATTCATTTCAGTTCAGTTCAGTTCAGTTAGCAAGCAGGCTTACGTACTCTCTCTACTTGAAGCACCAAAATCACTTAAGTCTCATACATACTACTAGTAGTATATCTGGTACCAAATTTTGTTCTCACGGTTATTTCATGATTAAACAATGGAAGAAAATGGTCTTGACAATTTAGGCAATCACAAATTCACAGTACTTTGGTCGGCATTTCACTCACCAAGTACACTCTAAAACACAATTTTAGTATGGAAGAAAACAAGATCGATCCTATGAGAAGTGGAGCGAATAACTATTATCCAAAACCTATCGTCTTAAATTTTAGAATTGATTTTTGATAAGCTAGAAAATAAAAAAAAATAAAGGTGTTGATGTATGCAAAACCAGTTTACTCCTTGCAGGTCCAAATTATAATAAAATTGACTATAACACTTCATTAATGAAGATGGCGAAATTGCCACTTATAATATAATCATTCAGAGGACTATTTTGATTCACGATCTTCTAAATCTTGAAATAGAATAAATAATTCCGAAAAGAGGACTATTTTAATTATCTAGATAGTTGTTACCATTTATACCTCAACTAATTACATTGTTAATTTGCTATCATCTATAAATAGTCATGTGAAAAGCACCATCAAACAAACTCACGTAGTTACAATCCCTTGCTTTTCTTCGCTATACACTATGGAGCCAATTAATAAGACCATGGTTATTTTGATCTTAAATCCATCCACCCCCATCAAATCCTGCATTTCTTATCTAAATCATTATAATGATTTTGTTGATCTTACATCATCCTTTCAAACACTTGTTCAACATAAAAGATCAAGATTTTTTGTTGATTTTTGAATCAACATGAAACCCTTGCTCTTTAACATAATTCATAGAGATCTCTGTTGTTAAAATATATGTAAGCTTTTTGATCTGCATCAAGTGTTGTTTAGATGATTTTACATTATCAAACTTCCACAAATTAAATATTGATTTTTAAGATAATCTACATCTAAAAATATAATTTTTTTAATCATTTGAATTCTGATGTATTGTTTTTGTTTATTTCTTGTGTATTAAGAGTGTATCATATGAAAGTGTATGAATTCTTGTGTATTGTTTAATCATTTTTTTTTATTCGGTTTAATCATATTTTAGGCTACTTTACCTTTAAGTCTTTAAGCTATATAAAGGCATCACTGTGCGCCTGATCATATGTTCCTCCGCCGTCTTTCCAATACTGAGGTAACATTTTCCGTCTTTGTCTTTCTTGTTTCTTTCATGGTTTACCCAATGATGATATGATTATGTTTGATGTAAAGTAGATATATTGTAGATTAGGATATTGGTTACACGATTTTTGTCGCTGTTGTGTGAGGATTTGTTTTAATATATAGAAGCAATAGATAGAGAGCTTGAATGCTTTTATGCTTAATTGACAATATGGGTACGATATGGTTTTATGACAAAAATTGAAATGGATAGTTGTGTTTTGAGATCTGGTCTTTAGTGTAAATATTTTATGAATCATATAATTGTGTTTTGGATCTCTTTTGTCATTCCCTGTTTTTCTGATATTGATTGATCTTGATTGATTCAATGCAACATGGAGTTTCCTGAGTTTCCTTGTGACTTGGCAACTTTTAAGGGGCAACAAGGGAGAAGTAGCAGTTTGGAACACCTCCTGGTGTCAAGGGTAAGTGGTTATTGGTCTCCTTTAGCAACATTTTTTAAAATCAAATGCTGGATCAACTCTCATGAGGAGGAAGGAATGATAAAAGAAAATAACCTTTCACTTTAATAATATAAAGGATATCTCAAAAACAAATTCTATCACAACTTCAATGTTCAAATATAGGGTAAAAAGAGGAACTTTCATTCATGGCCATAGATCCGCCATTGGAGAGGATTAAAAAATGGTAGTATTATAAATTTCTCAGATTGATGCAGTTTGGTTGTATAATGATCAAAGGGAAAACCTTGAGTGCAAGAGATCCTATCCAGCCATACCCTCTTTGTTTAAAGCATTTCCTTTACGTCCATACTCATTTGTTTGACTTCAAAAATGCTCTCCTAACTGGCGTTCTTAATGCTCCTAATTACATGGTTCAGTCTATCAACTATAAGGATCTCACTCACTCTAATTATGTCACTTGGATTTGGAAGGCTATATATGGGCTTAAAAAATTCCTCGTGCTTGGTTTGATCAGTTTAGCACCTATCTTTGATAATTTGGCTTTTGGTGTAGCTCTTCAAGCACTTACCCATTTGTCTTCTCCAGCAGTTCACTCAAGTGTATGGATGATATCATTCTCGCCGGAAGTGATATTGAACAATTCGTTTGTTCATTAATAAGGATTTGGGCTCTTTGAACTATTTCCTCATCCGTTTGCTGGTTGTGCCTATGCCGCTTTGTCCTCGTTAGTTTATTCGTGACTCTTAGCCGCTTCCTTTGATGGCGCTTTCTTATTTAAGATGGCTTTACCACTTGGTCTTGAAATTTCTAACTAAACGTCTACACCATCTGACATCTTGTTAGGACCAGCCAAGTGTGCTCAGTTATTCTTCTTAGGGTCGGGTGACTAACATTTCTACGGTGTCTACCCCTTTTGCTCTACTCTCACAACTTCAAAGCACCTCGAGTGGGTGCCTTTCAGTATTTGACCATCACTCAGTCCAGATTTTTCCATTGCAGCAACCCTAGTTAGCAAGTATATTCAAGACTTTCGAGATGACCATATGCTGCTATACTTTACTAGGATCTTTTGTTATGTACTCCCTCACCTTTTTCACTCTTTCTCTCGGCTGGTTATTATAATAGTTGTGCTTGATCGGATGCAAATTGACCATGTTGTCTTAAGACTAGACAATCGGCGTATGGCTACCCAGATTTCTTGGGTGGTAACATGGCTGATTTTTGTGCTCTTGCCAACACTGCCGCTCACGTGTGCCGCTCTAATAGAATTGGTTTCTAAGGAACAACTTCGTGTTAGTCATGCTCTCAATTCTTCGCAACAGAAACGCTAAAAAATAAAATATTCGTTCGTTTGCATTCATTATTTTGAGAGAATTTTATAGAGGCCCCATATCATTTCCCAAAGTATCGGTTTGGCCCCCTATCGAATTTTAGTGTCAAAATGGCCCCCCAACCTTCAGTTTTTGTTTCATTGCGGCCCCCTATGGCTAACTTGACCGTTAACTTTCAAAAATCGTTAAATATTAGGGGTATAATAGTAATTTCAAGTTCATTTAAGTTGAAAAAGAATGCTTGTACTTGGGCTTGAACTTGGGTCTCCCAAAACAAGAGATAAACCTCCTTCCACTATACCACAAGGCATACATCCATCAGCCAGATCTGAGATTCAGAAGCTGAAGGCTTGCAACGCCCAGGCCGCGGGAGAGGTGGCTGCCAGGAAAGGTGAATTTGTGCAGGTTAAGGCTGCTCTGGCCGAGGTTCACACCGAACTAGGCTCGATGGATGACGATTTAGTCTGGCTTTCCCAGGCGTTTGTTGATTCCGCTAGGTTGGAGTACCTCGAGCTGGAGGTGGGGAAACTGGGTGCTCAAGTTGCCGGTCTTGAGGGGGATCTTACAAAGGAAAGGGCCCTGGTAGCTGATAAGGTCTTGAAACTCCAAGAAGCGGATGTCAAGCTGGCTCACGCAGATGCGGAAAAGGAGGATCTTGACTCACGGTCTCGCTCACATTCACCGCCAGATCGCCACTAGTCGCGAAGCTAGTCGAGAAGCCGGGCTTCTGTTTGTGAGGACCATGAATGAGGCAATCAAGTTGCGGGTCCAGCCTAAGAATGACAATGAACTCTGTATGGCTCTGCATGGGCTATTTGAGGACTTCTCCAAGCATTCTTTTGATGGGTGTTTCGGTACCTTCCATCCTAGCATGAGCGCGGATGATGTTGAAGCTTGGGTCGCTCCTCAACCAGCGTCTGTTCCTAGCACCAGCCAGACCACCATCCAAAATGAGGGGGGGTCAAGCCACCGTGACCGCCGCTCCTGTGCTTGAGTCCATGTTGGTTCTCCTATCCAGCGCACCCTGTTTAGCGTTTTTTGTTGTTCTTTCAAAATAATCTTTCCTGGCCTTACCGACCTGTAAATCTTGAATATTCTTTGGGCCTTTTGCCCTTATTTTGTTTATGCCCGCCTCTATTGGCGTGACCTTTTGGGATTTGATATTTTCTTATCTTTTCCATAATAATGTGGATGTATGCATGCCCCCCAGCCGGGATGCTCCATAAGGGCATCTCGTGCTGGATAGGTCTAATTCTGGACTTCAACCTGTCTTGCTTACAGGTTCAATTGCACTCAACTGCATCTTTTGGGAACATGATTGATCAGATCATGTTCCTCTCCCTAGAAGTGGCGATTGATGAAATCGCTTACATGTTGGGGGTTACGTACTTAACGTGTTTGGTGGCTAAGGTTGAGCTAAATCATCATCGCTTCATTCCTTAGCCATTTCTTTGACCTTTTTCGGGCAGGGGAGAACACAAGTTTTCTCCTCATTGGCTCGTATTTTAGTCTAGTTTGAGCAAGGCAGGATAAAATTTCCCGCCCTTTTGCCTCGTATTTTAGCCTAGTTTGAGCAAGGCGGGATGAAATTTCCCGCTCTTTTGCCTCATATTTTAGCCTAATTTGAGCAAGGCAAGATGA
This sequence comes from Cruciata laevipes, assembly GCA_963678965.1. Taxonomy (NCBI): domain Eukaryota; kingdom Viridiplantae; phylum Streptophyta; class Magnoliopsida; order Gentianales; family Rubiaceae; genus Cruciata; species Cruciata laevipes. Next base: position 22,552,881 of record OY787637.1, read on the forward strand.
AATTTCCCGCTCTTTTGCCTCGTGTTTTAGCCTAGTTTGAGCAAGGCAAGATGAAATTTTCCGCTCTTTTGCTATTTTAGCCTAGTTTGAGTAAGGCATGATAAAATTTCCCATTATTTTGCCTCGTATTTTAGCCTAGTTTGAGCAAGGCGGAATGAAATTTCCAGCTCATTTGCCTCGTGTGGTGGAAATTAGACTTATGACACGTACTTGTCAGCTCCCCAAGGGACTTGAGTTATTGGGGGCATGTTTGATCATGATTACGCTAAAGATCTAAGTATTTTGAACACATAATATAGCACACACAACTGGAATTATAAGCTTCGAGAAATTGCAAGTTAAACACAAATAGTTCAAAAAAAATGGGGGCTACGAGGCGGCCATACCCTTACGGGGCCTAACATTCGCTAGAGTGATGTTTATCAAAAGACTTGGCCTATTTACAATGCCCCGGGTCTATAAACCCCTGTGTGCAGCTCGTCAAAATATAAGTAGGGGGTACAGTACCTTTTAACCGTAATACCTGCGTACGTTACAGATGTTCCAGGTGTGGGGTACAGGTTCCCCGTTCAGATGTTCCAGCCTGTATGCGCCACCTTTCAGTACCTCTCTGACCCTGTATGGGCCTTCCCAAGTGGCATCCAGCTTGCGTTGCCTTGCACCCGGATGGTCTCGTTTAGCCTCATGGCCAAATCTCCTACCTTCATATTTCGGATCCTGACCCGAGAATTGTACCTCTGCTCCAGGTAGGACTTATAGGTGGCCTCCTTGAGCTGGGCCTTTTCCCGGACTATCTCAAGCTCCTCTAGTTCAACCAACCTTGATTATTCCGTCGACATCCCGTCATCACGTTTCAAGACTCGGATGGACGGGATGGCCATCTCGGGAGGAATGACACCTTCTGACCTGAAGCACAGTCGGTAAGGTGTTTCTCCGTTGGACTTGCGGGGTGTGGTCATGTATGCCTACAAGACACTTGACAATTCTTCGACCTAGGACCCTTTAGCCGCTCCAAGACGCTTTTTTAAGCCATCCACTATGGTCCCGTTGGCCCTTTCGGTTTGGTCGTTGGCCTGCGGGTGGGCGACCGATGTGAATCTTTGCTCAATTTTCAGGTTCTTGCGCCATGTTTTGAAGGGTTCATTGGCGAACTGTTTTCCATTATCACTGACCATCACTTGCGGGATATCAAACCTGCACACTATGTTTCGCTATGCGAAGTTGGTGATTTTTTTTTTCTGTGATCGTGCTGCGGCTTCGACCCACTTCGTGAAGTAGTATGTGGCAACGACCAAGTAGCGACTGCCCCCTACTGCGGTCGGGAATGGGCCTAATATGTCGATGCCCCACTTAGAAAATGGCCATGACGAGGAGTTTGCATCCTGTTAACATTGGCATGTTCCTGGCACCGGCGGCATCTCTGTACTAAAGCTGTAGCCTCTTCCAGCATCCGTGACCAATAGTACCCTGAACGAACGGTTCTCAGGGTGAGAGTGCGGGCTCCCTGGTGGCTGCCGCAGCTCCCTGCATGCATCTCTCTTAGTAACAAGTATGTTTGGGCTCCTCCCACTCACCTTAGCCATGGTTCCGTGAATCCCTTGCGATATAACACTTCATCCTTGATTGAGTAAGAGAGTACTCTTCTTTCCAAGGCCCTGGCTTCCTTTGGGTCTGGCAAAGCCGCTCCAACAGACTGTGAGCTAATGATGACTAGTCAGGGGTCTCGCAAAGGATTAATTGGTTTTTTTATTTGAAGACTCCTTGTGTGAGAATATGATGCAAGATACACAAAACTTCAAGTAGGTAACTCTGGACCGGAGCGAACCAAGTTGCCCTCCCGGTTTCAATGTAACCCGCCATGACGTCATTCGTGGACCGGTTCTGGAGGACTTCCACCATCACTTTCTTGTTGAGGTGGCCACTCGCGCAGGATGCCAATTTGCTTAATGCATCTGCCCTGGTGTTTTCCAACATGGGAACACGGGTGATCTCAAACTCCTCAAAGATGGTTGCCAAGTGCTTCACCTTGGCCAGATATTTCTGCATGGACGGCTCATTGGCTGCGTATGATCCATTAACCTGGTTGGCTACCAATGCCGAGTCCCCGTATGCGTCTAACTGGGTTTTCCCCAGCTTCCTAGCTATCTCCATACCTGTGATGAGGGCCTCTTATTCCGCCTCATTGTTGGTGGCTGGGAAGCTAAATCGTAAGGCATATGTAGTATCCGTTTCTTCCTGGTCTGTGACAAGTAGGCATGCGCCCGCACCTTCGACCATCGAGGAATCGTCAACGTGAAGCTGCCACCAGCCTACGCGGTCATCCGGCCGGGGTCTCTTCGGGGCCTGTTTCGGCTGCTCTTCGGGGCTAAAAACCCTTGGATTTTCTGGCATTTCTGCAAAGAATTCCGCCAAGATTTGGCCTTTTATGGCTTTCCGCGGCTGGTATTCGATTGTATGTTCTCCCAGCTCCACAACCCATTTGGTCAATCTCCCCGACGCTTTTGGCCTGGACATGATCTGTTTTAGCGGCTCGTTGGTTAGGACCACGACGAGGTGTGCTTGGAAATATCTGCGTAGCCTTCTGCTAGTATGGACCAAAGCCAACGCCTTTCTGATATAGTAAACTGGATTTTGTATCTTGCCCAATTCCCGGACGAGGACGGTGCTAACCGCCTCTGCTCTAGCTGTCAGGTACATGTAGTGGGTCTCACCCAGGACGGGGAACGACTGGACTGGCAACGTTACAATGTGCTGCTTCATTCAGTTCGGTGAACGCTTCTTCCTCTACGGGTCCCCACGACACGGTTCCGCCTTTTCCAACACTTAGTTTAAGTGTTTTCAGGAAAGGTAAGGCTCTCTCAGTTTCCCAGGACAAGAAGCGGCTCATAGCGGTTATCTTCCCGTTGAGGCTCTGGATTTCCTTCACCGTGGTCAGGGTCGGCAGGTCCACCACAGCTTGCACCTTTTCGGGGTTCACACTGAGTCTATCGTTGGAGATGACGTAACCTAGGAACTTGCCCGCGCCCACCTCGAACTGACATTTTTTCGGGTTGAGCTTCATGCCAGATCTCTCCAACTTGGAGAGGGTTTTGTCGAGGTCTGATATCTATCCTTCGAAAGTCGTGCTCTTAATCACCTTGTCGCCGATGTAAATTTCCAAGTTCCTTCCGACTTGGTCCTTGAATATCCTGTCGACAACATGCTGATAGGTGGCCCCATCATTGCGAAGCCTGAAAGGTATCATGCGATAGCCAAACGCCCCCTTTCCGTGATAAAAGCTGTTTTTTCTATGTCCCCCTATACTATAGTGATCTAGTGACACCCCTTGTAGGCGTCCAGAAAGCATTTTATCGGGAAATCAGCTAAAGAATCCACCTCCTGATCGATTGGTGACGTCGGGTAGCAATCCTTGGGACAAGCTTTGTTCAACCGGGAATAGTCTATGCACATTCTCCATGACCCATCCGAATTCTTTACCATGACGGGATTCGCCAACCATGTCGATACGGCACCTCCATGAGGATATTGGCATTGAATAGGATACGGCACCTCCGTGTCAGATTCGCCAACCATTGTTCACCTTCTTGTTGATGGCGTCATTACGTTCTTTGCATATGGTTCTTCACTTCTACATCACGGGTCTGTGGTCCAGGTTTACCCGGAGGGCATGTGCTCCTAGGGACAGTGATACGCTAATCATGTCCGACGGCTTCCAAGCGAATGCTTTCGGGTGGGAATCCAATACTTCCACTAAGGCCTGTCTAGCTTCATCGGGAATGTTTTCTCCAACTTGTACTTCCTTCCCAAGGCCATTTTTCAGCTCCACCGGAACGGTATCCCCTGACAACGATGATGGGTCGGGCTGGCCCTGTAACATCCCTCCTAGACCCCCCCTTTTTACCGAAATTGAATATTTATTAAAATAAGTCCAATCGGGATGTTATTATAAAATTACAATTTGGATTGTCTCAAATAGGCTACATTCTATTACAATTTATATATTCAATTACAAAATACAATTTTACGACACTATCCCCACGTTCTTTGAATGGTCAAATACATCCACAAACTTTCGATATTCGAAATCTGAAAAAAAAAAAGTGAATTGAAAAGAGGGTGAGCTACAACTAGCTCGTAAGAATTTCACATTTCCCCAAAATCTTTACAATCGGCAAATTTACAATCAAACATACATTGTGAACAATTAGTCAACAAAGCATGCATTCAATCGAGTTCACACACAAAAACAATCCATGATCAATTATAAAAATGCTTCATGACAAGAAATCAAGAAAATGATAAAACCCTCACCTTTACTAAATCTATTGATCATCATTATTCCTTGGCTCCTATTTTGGACACCCTCTCTATCTTGCAATTTTTCTTTGTTTTCTGAACTCCCAATAGGATGGGAAAGTTTGGGCTTTATATAGGATAGAATTTGGTATGTTTAATGACAATAAATATAGGCAGCTATGTAGAATTAGCTTATAAACGTATTTGCACTTTCAAATTCTCAGACTTAATTGGGTATTAATATATACATTAATTGCGGTATTACTTTCTAAAATCATTCCTATTCTCCATCCTTAATTAACATGAGTTTATTTTTTAGTTCCTCCATGCCTTAATAGCACACACTATTATTGATCTTAATTGTATGATCATTTCATCTCTCCAGTCTTAAATTCTAAATTAGTTGGTCACCAAACTTTCTTAGATTTAATATGTTTAAAATCTAAATGGTTTCCTTTACTTTTCACTATTCTTATATTTATCTAATTGTTTTTAATAAAATAATTATATGTATTAGTTAATCTATTTTTAAAATGCTATTAAATAATATCCAAAAATACGGGGTCTCACAGGCCCTGTATCATCTGTACGGACCATCCTGGTTTGGCGATCCTCTTTCTGCTAATCTCGGGCATGCCTGTAACCACGGGTTCAGGTTGGCTGAGCTTCCGCAATGCCACTCTGTGGCATTTCCATGTCTTCTGCCGGTCTCCGCACACTGTGGCGACGCCATTTTTCGTTGGAAACTTCAGCATCAGGTGTAAGGTTGACACGATCCCCTTAAGCACGGCCAAAGCCGGCCTTCCTAAGATGACATTGTACGGGCTATGCGCCTTGATGACAATGAACTCCATGTCCACCATTTTCCTGGTGGGCTGACTACCTAATATCACAGCCAGTGTAAGTATTCCTTCCGGCCACATGGTTCTGTCGGTAAAATCCACCAACGGGGTATCGGTAGGGCGTATTTTTCCCCTGGTGTGCTCATCCAGTTTCTCAAAACAGTGCCAATACATGATCTCTGCGGAACTCCTTCCATCTACATATGCTCGATGTATGAGTTTGTCCAGGATTTGTATTGTGATGACAAACGCGTCTCCCTCGGCTGGTCGTTGTGGGACAAGGTCGACACATCCGAAGGAGATGGTTTCACCTTTTCCCAGGTTTCTGTTTGCGGGAGTCGGTTCTGGGACTCGTCTGCATCGCTCCTTTCTCTAGGACTCCGAGCTGCCCTATGCGCTTCCACCAATGATAGCCATGATATTGGTGGTGGCGATGGTTAATTCCGTGGAAGAGTCATCCTCATACCTCGCCGCTTTGCCTCTTCTTCGCCAGTCTCTACTTTGGCCTCCTCTTTGCCTTTACAGTAATCCCTCCGTCTTGCTCTGTGATCCTGTTTCGTATCGCGGGCATCCGGCGCGGGAGCTCTATCCCGTTTGGCGAAGTTTGCCTGATTGTGAGCCCTATACTCCTTGGCGAAGTGCGACAGCTGTCCATCCTTTATGCAAGCCTCAATGGCCCGCCTTTAGATGGTGGTAATTGTTTGTATCATGGCCGATATCGTCGTGGTACTCGCAAAACAACTTGGCATCCCATAGGTGCGCCGGCATTTTCATCGTCCATGGGGGCTTCAGGATGCCCTTGAGGCCCACGATGGCGAAGATCTCTTTCGGTGTCTTGGACAACGGGGTGAAGGTTTTCGCCCGGTCCGGCTTACCTTTCTTCTCACATTTCCCTTGGTTGCCCTGTTTCCTGTCATCCGCTGACGGGTTCGCCTGTTTAGGTTTTGGCTGCGTCAACTTGTCAATAACAGTCTGGCGTCTATGCGCTTGTTGAGGATGTCTATCATGTGAAATATTTCAACCCTCATCATCAATTCATCCTTGGTATACACGGGGTTTAATGTGAGGTCGGTCAGCAAAGCTCTGTGAGTGCATTGGAACGCGTCTATTAGGAACCAGACGCTGCCTATGTGCTCCACCTGATTGGCCTGATCATTGAAACGCTTCCAATATTCATGTAAATCCTCCTCCGGCAAGGTTTCTATCTGCAATAGGTCGTCCCTGGTCATCATGAACTTCTTCTTCTGCATGAAACGGGACAGGAAAACATCTTCCAGCTGCCAGAATTCGCTAATGCTGTTGCGAGGCAAATTCGTTAACCATAGGCGGGCTGCCTTGGTCAATGTCGATGCAAACACTTTGCACCAAATAGCTTGGGTGGTGAAAATGTTCACATGATCGTGCTGAAGGTATGCAAGTGATCAGTCGGGTTCGTGGTCTCGTCATACATTCCCATATTGAGTGGAATTCTCAACTTTGGGTCACTTGCGAACTGTAAAACCCTTTCTGTGAAAGGTGAGACTCTGGCGTCTTGCTCTCACTCGTCGTAGGGACGGACAACCGGTTTCGTGTCGTTGCGCGAGGTTTCACCCTGGGCGCATTTACATAGGCCCGGTTTCAGTCATCAACCTGCCCGGCCACTACTTCTCCCCCTCGGGAATAGACGCCTCAGGAATCTTCTTCATCATCTCGGGTGCTCTGCCCCCTGGGGCGACTACGACTCCGGCTAGATGCGGCCTGCGTTTCCTCCCGATCCTTGGGCTTTGCCTGGATTTCGGTGACCGCCCATTCTAGGCTGGGAAATAAAAGCGTCGGGACAATTCTGTTGGATAATACGGCCTTCCCCGCAACAGATTGATGCACTTGGCGGAGGCGGATGTCGCGTAGCTGCCGGGACATATCCGCCTGAGATGTGAGCACCTGGTGCAATAACGCGGAGTTATCAGATTCCTCCGTTTGTGGGCCATCGCCTGGCATTTCGGTCCGATCAGTGGCGGGGGTGGCCACTCTTGAGGCGTCAGTCGGCAAAGCCCTGAAGGCGTTGGGACTGCCCTTTTGCTCGACCTACCGGAACGGAGTTTCCTGAGTTCTGCCTCCGTTAAAGGGTTGTCGAGGTCCGCTTCGTCCTTGACATCTTCAATGGTTACCAGTTCCTCGTTGCGGCACGGATCTCCGGTAACAGGGCCGGCGGTCACATTAGTTATGACCTGGCCGGTGCCTTCTCCGTCCATGATCTACGGAGTGCGTGAGCTGTGAAAATAAGTAAACCTTTGACAGTAGATCCCACAGATGGCGCCAATGTCAGGGCAAGAATTTGCCCTATTAGTACTCTTTTTTTCAATCACTTCTCCGGTCACCTGCACAAAGTGACAGGGGTTAGGTTGGGCGGCGTTGTGCCGTAGCCCACTCCGACGCCCTAATTAGTATGTAGTACAGAGCTATTCGGTATTAAGATGGTTAGAGAAGTGAACTTACCTTCTCTCTCCTGCAATGTGAGACTTATATACTAAGTGGGTCAGGGCCCATGTGTCGTTGCCGAGCCCGTCAGCGCGGGCCTGAGTAACCATGCAAGGAGGCGAAGCGGGCTTGTTCGTGCGGGATGATCGCTACAGGATAATCCCTGGAAATTTTCTTTGGCACATTCTGATCAATAAAAATGCTATGGAGCTGGAGAAAGAGACCTTTGAACACGCCGCCAATGGAGTTTAACGCGTTGCTCTGCCTAGCGCATTTTCACGCGCTCACTCGCGCAGACCACGCACCGCCGCGCTAGAAGATTACACTTCACGCGTCCACACGCCACAACCAATCCTCAAAACCTTATAGCCAGAGCCGGAGGTGGATTCGCTAAAAATGTGTCCACGGTTAAGATGAAGTACCTTGAGTTTAGGGTAGTTGACCAACTTTAGAATGTTAACAACAAACTTCTGTCCACGTAATTTTTAAACCTCTAGAGTTGTAACATAGAACAAACCATGCGGCATATATATGAACCTGATCTTGCCTTGATACAGAGATAACTCTGTAATTTGGACAATTTTCAGGTGGAGCAAAGTAGTGCATGAAGCCATTTCATCAAAATCTTCGATTCTGGCAAGCGTGCACATCTGAGTATGAATTCAGCTATCGCATCTTCTTGTGATGCTGAAAGCCGCCAATTGATGAATGAAAACATTTTCTTTGGATCATTCTAATCAATTCAAATGCTATGGAGCTATATAAAGAGACATTTGAACACGCCGCCAATGGAGCTTAACGCGCTGCTCTGCCTAGCGCATTTTCACACGCTTACTCGCGCAGGCCACGCACCGCCGCGCTAGAAGATTACACTTCACGCGCCCACACGCCACAACCAACCCTCAAAACCTTATAGCCAGTCCCGGATTTGCTAATAATGTTTCCATATTTAAGATGAAGTACCTTGAGTTTCGGGCGGTTGACAAACTCTAGAATGCTAACAACAAACTTCTTTCCACGTAATTTCAAAATCTCCAGAGTTGTTGCCAAGAACAAACCTTGCGGCATATATAACCCGATCTTGCCATGTTCCAGAGATAACTCTGTAATTTGGACAATTTTGAGGCGGAACAAAGTAGTGCATGAAGCCATTTCATCAAAATCTTCGATTCCGGCAAGCGTGCACATCTGAGTATGAATTCAGCTATCGCATCTTCTTGTGATGCTGAAAGCCGCCAATTGATGAATGAAAACATTTTCTTTGGATCATTCTAATCAATTCAAATGCTATGGAGCTATATAAAGAGACATTTGAACACGCCACCAATGGAGCTTAACGTGCTGCTCTGCCTAGCGTATTTTCACGTGCTCACTCGTGCAGGCCACGCACCGCCGCGCTAGAAGATTACACTTCACGCGCCCACGCGACACAACCAACCCTCAAAACCTTATAGCCAGTCCCGGATTTGCTAATAATGTTTCCATATTTAAGATGAAGTACCTTGAGTTTCGGGCAGTTGACAAACTATAGAATGCTAACAACAAACTTCTTTCCACGTAATTTCAAAATCTCCAGAGTTGTTGCCAAGAACAAACCTTGCGGCATATATAACCCGATCTTGCCATGTTCCAGAGATAACTCTGTAATTTGGACAATTTTGAGGCGGAGCAAAGTAGTGCATGAAGCCATTTTATCAAAATCTTCGATTCCGGAAAGCGTGCACATCTGAATATGAATTCAACTACCAGATCTCATTGTGATGCTGAAAGCCGCCAATTGATGAACATGAACATTTTCTTTGGCACATTCTGATAAATACAAATAATATGGAGCTGGATATAGAGACCTTTGAATGCGCCACCGATGAAGCTTAATGCGTTGCTCCGCTTGGCGCATTTTCACGAGCTCACTCACGCAGACCACGCACCGCCGCGCTAGAAGACTACACTTCACGCCCCCGCATATCACAACCAACCCTCAAAACCTTATAGCCAGTCCCGGATTTGCTAATAACGTGTCCACAGTTAAAATGAAGTACCTTGAGTTTCGGACAGTTAACAAACTCTAGAATGCTAACAACAAATTTCTTTCCACGTATTTTCAAAACCTCTAAAGTTGTTGCCAAGAACAAATCATGTAGCATATATATGAACCCGATCTTGCCTTGGTCCGGAGATAAGTCTATAAATTGGACAACTTTGAGGCGGAGCAAAGTAGTACCTAAAATTATTTCATAAAAATCTCCGATTCCGAGCTGGAGAAAGAGACCTTTGAATCTTTTAGCTAGAACGGAGGTGAGATAGTTTAATAAATGTGGATTTTTTTTTCCATTAATTAATATGTAAAGGTCAAGGTGTATACAATGCGCACTGAATGAAAGTCATTGAAATAATATTGTTCCATCACTTTTATCCCCTCGAAAAATATTTATAACATTGAATACAATGTGTAATGACGTGCACCTTTAAAGTTACTGGATTTATCCATGTAAATAATTTTATTATGCAGATCAACATTTTCATCTTAGAGTTACTGCACGTTGATTCTTTTTTAGTGTGGATCAACATTGAAAATATAGTCGTTGTATTTTACCGAAAACTATTTGATGAAAATATGACCTTTTATAAAATATTTATTCATGTAATAGGAATAAGACAAAGTCTTTAATAAGGCAGTGTCATAGTCATAACCCCTATTAAATAAAAATAGGGACATGGTAAAATACCTTTATAAAAGTTTTGGGCTAAAAATGAATATTATATATTTACATCCATAGTGTAAGAAAATTTTTTTATAAAGACCGTGTCGGAAAAAACTTTATATTTCTCCTAACTCCCCCAATCCCCTTCTATATTCTATCCACTTTGCCGCAGGCTCACTTCCCACCACATGACCCTAGCAATCAGATGCCAATCTGCCATGATCACCCAAGCTGGAGCCAATCCATCCCAACCAATCGAATTGGTCAAACCGGCCCACCAAAACTAGGTTACGCCAACCTAACCCTAACTAGTGATTAATTCTCAACACAATCGACTCAAACATCACTTCAAGAGAGCCTAATCTTAACGCCCTCAAATCACATCAGCAGTGAGCCGAACGTCAACTCCGACAATTCAAACCTCAAACGATTAAACCCTCAACATAGCCCACTCGAACCAAATGCAATCGACATGAACCTCAATCGACCTGGATAATGTTTTTATGAAATGGAGGAAATTTTTGAAACATTAGAATGCTAATATGCATAATGTTTGTTTAAAATTCTTCACGCATAAATTAATATAATTAAACTCAAACCCCGAAAATGACACTTTCATAAAAATTAAATCGATAATAAATTTCAAATACAGATAGGACATTTGCTTAGTATCTGTAATTTTGCATTGCACTTAAGTCATGGGCATTCATTGGATAACTGGTCTTATAACCTTTGGTTTCTTTCATTAGTATGCTCTTTAACTAATAAAAAGGATTTTTTTTGAGGAATGGGGTGTATCATTAATATTCAAACGTAATAATAAACCTACAAACTTGGCCTTCATTTTTTTTTTGTAAAAAACAAATTGGGTAATAATCCAAATGGACCACAATAAAATCTCACCTCCCTTTACCCCAGCGAGAATCGAACCTAGGACCTCTAGATAATTCTACAAGTGTTTTACCACTTGAACTATTATCAATTCCCAAACAAAAATTCAAATGTTGCCCTTAAAATCTCTTACTTTTCTTCTCCAAACACCAATTAACAATATCATTGTTTTTTCTGATCTTAAATCCACCCCTTCAAATAAAACCCTATCAAACATCTTCCTTTTCTTATCTAAATCCGATCATGATTTTTGTTGATCTTAAATCATCTTTCAAACATCTTGTTTTTCTTTTCTAAACCACAGAAGATATCAATATATCAAATCATGGTTTGAAACCACTATCATTGAAACTTTTTTTTTGTTCTTAACATTGGATTGGAGATGATTTTTTTATTCTTCCACTTTTGCAAGGGTCCCAGGGTCCCTATTAGAGGCTATATAGGTACCCATTTGCCCCCACCCACAGTTTTCTACTATGCTATCTGCTATCTTCTATACCTAGCGCAACCGTCGCTCTTCTTTTTTGCCGCTCTGCTTTGCTTTCTCCTCTGGTACGGATCCCATTTTTGTTTCCGTGTCTCTCTGTCCGTCATTGAATCTGATGAATCCATTTTTTTTTGTTGATTATAATTTGGACTTAGAGGTCTGGGTTGATAATGTGGAATAACTGTTGATTTGGGTATTTGAGCACCCCTGTATCTTTCCTCATATTGCATAAACTCTAGAATCTTTGTCTAATATTACATGATTAAGTCCTTGTTTGCATCTTTTGATCATAATTTGTTTGACAGCTATGGAATTCCCATGTGACTTGACTATGTTTACCGAGCAAAAGAAGCGCTCGAACAGCATCCGTGAGTTCTTGAAGGCAAGGGTAAGTCATATTTTCCAAACTCCGGCTTTTTTATTAGTGGGGTTTTTTTTAGTTTTGAACAAGTTTTGTGGAATGATCATTGCCCTGGTCTGACTAGCAGCTATTATTTTGAAAGCCTAGAAACAAATTACCTGATGTTTTGAATATGTTCTTTGTTAGCCCAAATCTGCTATGGTATGACAGCTTAGGTTGTTAGGCCTTTTGTAGATGTATGGGTTCATCTTGTGTAGTCTGTATGTGTTGATTCTATAAATTAGTTCTGATCGAAAGGTCTGGCTGGCTGAAATGATTCTGTCTTGGCTTGGTTTTGCATATGTCTCGTTACCAGTTTGACAAAACTGAGTTTTAGGTTTAATCTATTTTTTTCAAAAATGTTAATCTGTGGAGATTGTGTTTTGAAAACAAAAAAACTTCAGAATTCGATATATCAAAAGCATTTGGTTACTAGATTTTGCAAAAGTTCTTGCAAATTATCTTTATGTGAATAGTATCTCTATAATTTTCCTTTTTGATTCGTGTGATGATCTACTGTGATAATACCGGCCCAATACCATACTGGGCCGGGACTAGGGGCCCATGGCCCAGGGTTAAGAGTATAGCGCCTTTCCCCGGATAGAGGCGCTTCCGGACAAAAGGAAGGACAAAGAAGTGGTCCTGACCCTTATCTGAAGCAAGCAGTATCAACTATAAATACTCGACTCAAACAGTGAACAAGGTATGTGACTTATATCTCTCTACTTATATTGAGAGTTCAATCCGTACGTTTACCTTCTCCACTATTCCCATCTCATCATCACGCCGGAGCTTCCTCCCCGGGACGCTTCCCGGGGATTGTTTTGCAGGATTGTACTGGACCAGCCGAGAAGGTGACCCGGGCAAGTGTTAACCCGGAGACGGACGGATTTTGGTAGCATCAATTGGCACGCCCGGTGGGACATCTTCCACCTTTGCATGATGGAGTCGCCAAGGAGAGGGCGCGGGCGCCCAAAAAAGAACACGGTACCTTCAGGGGGTAGTCCTCTTCCACCTCCGGGAGACGAGATGACCTTGAGGCAGTTGCAGGAGGAGGCTAGGCACCAGCGGGAGCTAGGGGTACCGCAGGACGGCCACGTGGAAACTGCCTCTGACGAAGCCGACTCAGAAAGAGAGTACCAGGAGGAGCCAGGACCAATGCCCGCCGGGGGTGGTAGCCCCCGGGCCCAGGGACCTGAAGTTCGGGGGGAGAGGCAATCCCTGGCTGATACGGAGGAGCTGGCGGCGTTGGAATTCATGAGGGCCAATAAGGAGTTGTACCGACAATGGGTACTCTCTATAAGGGATGGTCGGAGACGGAAGGAACCCGGGGAGAACCAAGCGGGCCCTCCACGGGGGTACCAAAGAGAGGTTATTGACTTGGATGGAGTCGTCCAGCCGCCGAGGATCCAGGGACGCGTGAATTCTTCCACCATCCCACCCTCTTTCCCTCCGAGTTTCGGGGTAGGAGGGGGAGTGGTCGTGGGACAGCAGTCGAATCTGGTCCCCCACGCTCCGCCTTATTACCCACGTTCCAGCTGGGAGGCGGGGCAAATTGGGTACGATTTGCCAGTTATGCCGGCAGGGTCGTTGGGTTATCAAGCCCCCGGGGTCCAGGGGAACCAGACCCAGTACTCTATGCCCATGTACGGATCAATGGGGATGAACTACAGTTACCCGGAGAGATATTATCGGGAGGATGATAGGATGCGGGGGTACCAGGTGGCGCAGCAGGACCCAAACTCTTTGGAGGCTCGACTGGATAAACTGGTGGGAAGAAACGGGGCTAAACCTACCTCCCCTTGGGTGCCTCGAGTGCTTGCGTACCCATGGCCGCCGGGCCTCCGGACCCCGGAAGGAATCCCAACATATAATGGGGAGACAGACCCGGAAGAGTTTGTTAGAACATACCAGAACCTAATGGTATCAAGGGATTTCCCAGAGGAATTAAGATGCAAGTTGGTGGGTTGTTACCTGAGAGGAAACTGTCTTTCATGGTTTGATTCCTTGCCCCGAGAAAGCCTTAGAGATTATTACGATTTCTCCAAGGCTTTGCTGTTTAGATACGCCGGGCTAAAGAAGGAAGGAAAGCAGCTGACGGAGCTTCTGGCCACCCGGCAGAAGGCTGCGGAGGGGTCAATGGAATACTACCGAAGGTACATGGATGATAGTATGAAGGTCGTTGACAGGCAGCAGCAGGAGAAGGCGGTGATTAGTGGGTTTATAAATGGCCTGAGGGACATGGCGTTGTTCCAGAAGTTGATGGAAAACATCCCGGAAACCTTTCACAACTTGCAGATGGCAGTGCAACTGTACTGCGCGGTTAACGATGCCACGCGGAAAAGGAAAGAAGAATCCGGGGGATTCCTCCCGGATAAAATGGAAAGAAGAAGGACGGCGGACCAAAGTAAAAGGGATCCGGCCCCCGCACCGGCAAACCGGGCAAGAGCGGACAGCTTCACCCCGCTCAGCAAATCCCGAACGGAGATCCATGCTATCCACAAGGATTTGTTCCCGGATCCGCTGCCTATCCAAGGGACCCCGTCTAAGGAAAATGTAGATAAATGGTGTGCTTATCACAAATCTTATGGGCATTCGACGGAGGGGTGTAGGATGCTGAGGAATGAGATAGAAAAATTGATAGAAAGGGGGCAGTTGAGAGATTGCGTGGCGATGGAGGCGAAGAAGGAGAATCCCCGGGAGCAGCCTCAAGAGCAGCCCCGGAGGAGGTGGCGGCCTAACGCGGGGAGAGGAAATGGGAGAAACCAAGGCAATCAGGGCAATAGGGCCCCGGGAAGGCCCGCTATAGCTGCTGCACCAGTCCAAGCAGTGGAGCCTGCCCCGGCACCCAACAGGATGATCAACGTGATAAGTGGAGAAATTGGAGAGGCCTGCCAGTCAGTTTCCGCTATCCGGGCTCGGACGCGATATGTTCCCCCGGGGGAGGTTCAGGGGAAAAGGTTTCGTCCCGATGAGACGCTCACTTTTTCTGAGATGGATGCAGCCCCGCCGCAGATGCCCCACTCAGACCCAATGGTAGTAACGGCGGAAATTGAAGGTTTTTTGGTTAAGAGGGTGTTTGTGGACGACGGGAGCAGCGTGGAGATTATGTTCGCTTCCTGTTTCGACCAATTGGGGATTGGGAGGCAGAACTTGAAACCTCCCTCGTCTCCCTTGTCAGGGTTCACAGGTAAGCCAGAAGTACCTTTGGGGGTGATTCCCCTTGTAGTGTGTATGGTGGACGAAAAGGATCGGAGCAAGAGGGTCTCAGTGACTTGCAACTTTGCGGTTATTGACGCACCCTCACCATACAACGTAATCATAGGAAGACCATGGCTAACCCAAGCGCGGGTGGCGAGTTGCCCGTATCTGCTGACGATGAAGTTCCCCACTGCGCAAGGTGTGGCGGTTGTGCGGGGAAGTCAGGCGGTAGCAAGGAGTTGCATGATGACAGCGATCTTGGACGCGAAGAAAGCAGTAGGGGCGGTACACGGAGATGTTCCCCGGCAGGAGCTGGAGGAGATGCAGGTGGCGGACAAAGGGACGGTCACGGTGGGTAAAGACCTCCCGGACGAAGTAAAGAGCGCTCTGAAAGAACTCCTGGCCAGATACCAAGGAGTATTTTCATGGAGCCCGGAGGACATGGTGGGAGTGTTGCCGGAGTTGGGGGTGCACAAGCTGAACATAAGCCCGGCAACAAAACCAATCAGGCAGAAGAAAAGACCTGTAGCCCCGGAAAGAGCAGAATTTATAAAGAATGAAGTAAAGAAGTTGGAGAAAGCCGGGGTGGTCGAGGAAATCATTTACCCGGAATGGATAGCTAATCCGGTCTTAGTCAAGAAGCACGATGGCAGCTGGCGCATGTGCATTGACTTTACAGACTTGAATAAGTGTTGCCCCAAAGATAGTTATCCTCTCCCAAACCTGGATCGGTTGGCAGAAGCCATCGCGGGCTACTCGGTGCTAGCCTTCTTTGATGCGCACAAAGGTTATCACCAAGTGCAGATGTACGAAGCAGACAAGGCAAAAACTTCCTTCATCACCGATTTTGGAACTTTTTGCTACAAGAAGATGCCCTTCGGGTTGAAGAACGCGGGGGCTACCTACCAGAGGATGGTGGACAAGCTTTTCAAGGATCAGGTGGGAAGGAACATGGAGGTGTATGTTGACGATATGGTGGTAAAAAGCAGGGCTTACGGGGCTTTCTTAAATGACCTGGAAGAGATGTTTGAGAAGCTAGAGAGGAGCAATCTGAAGTTGAACCCCTCCAAAAGCACCATCGGAGTAGGCGCGGGGAAGTTCCTAGGCTTCATGGTGTCAAGCAGGGGCATCGATGTTAACCCGGAAAAGGTGGAGGCCATAGCCAAAATGACCTCCCCAAAGTCGGTGAAGGAAGTTCAGCGGTTAACCGGGTCCCTAGCGGCTCTAAGTCGATTCCTGTCAAAGGGGGCGGATAGGCAGTTGCCTTTCTTCAATATTCTCAGGAGGGCCAAGACGTTTGAGTGGTCCGGGGAATGTGAGAAGGCATTCCAAAATCTGAAGGTGCACCTTCAACAGCTGCCAACTCTGAAGAAACCATTCCCGGGGGAGGAGCTTTTTCTGTATATAGCGGCATCCCGGGAGGCAGTAAGTGCTGTGTTAATCAAAGAGGAGGAGGGGAAGCAGCACCCAATCTATTTTGTTAGCCGGGCACTTCGGGGGGCAGAAACCCGGTATACCGAGTTGAAGCAGCTGGTCCTGGCGTTGGTGCATGCTTCAAGGAGGCTTAAACCCTACTTTCAAGGGCATCCCATAGTGGTCCTTACCAATTATCCGCTAAGGCAGATCATGTTCAAACCAGAGGCATCAGGGAGGATGATGAAATGGGCTATAGAGTTGGGAGAGTATGAAATCAGATATGAACCAAGAAAGGCTATCAAGGGCCAGGCCCTAGCGGATTTCTTGTTGGAATCAGAAGCAAGGATAAATGAGGAACAAGAGGCGCCTAAAACTCCGGAGAACATGGCTAAAGCGGAGACAGACCCGGCCTGGAAGTTGTATGTGGATGGATCGGCTCACTCCGGGGGCAGCGGAGCGGGAGTACTGATAGTCAGCCCGGAAGGGAAGGAGTATCCCTACGCAGTTCAATTCACTTTCAAAACAACCAACAACGAAGCCGAGTACGAAGCGCTGATCGCGGGGTTAAGGTTGGCAAAAGAGATGGGCATTAAAACTATCACGGCACACAGCGATTCTCAGATTGTGGTGCAGCAGGTAAAGGGAGAATATGAAGCCCGGGAGAAGAGCCTGCAAAAGTACCTGGAAGCGGTAAAGCCTCTGATAGCCGGTTTTGAAACTTTTAACTTGGTTCAAGTTCCCCGGGAGAAGAACTGTAAAGCAGATGTTTTGAGCAAGTTGGCTTCCTCAGAATTAAAACCTGAGCCCGGCCAAAAGTTGTACTTGGAGGTACTAGGGAGAAGGAGTTACCAGGAGAATGATCGAGTAATGCTGGTAAACAAGGAAGAATCCTGGATCGCGCCCATGCGGGCGTACCTCGAAGAAGGAACCACCCCGGAGGATAAGGCCCAGGCCCGGAAGCTGAGGGTTAAGGCGCCGAAATATGTGGTCCAAGAAGGGGAGCTGTACAAGAGAGGATACCTCCAACCTCTGCTCAAATGTGTGGAAAGAACAGAAGGTCAGCACCTTATCCGGGAGGTGCATGAGGGATCTAATGGCAGCCATCAGGGAGCTCGCACGGTGGCCAGGAGGATCTTGAGGCTGGGGTATTATTGGCCAACATTGTTTAAGGATGCGGAAGAACATATACAGAAGTGCTTGGCATGCCAGACGTTTGCCCCGCTAATCCACGTTCCTCGGGAAGAACTGGTCGGAATCACAGGTGCGTGGCCGTTCAGCAGATGGGGAATTGACTTGGTTGGACCATTCCCGACTGCCCCGGGAGGAGCCAAGTACTTGATTGTGGCGATCGACTACTTCAGCAAATGGGTGGAGGCAGAACCGCTCACCAACATAAGGGGGCTAACTTGTGTCAAATTTTGCTGGAAGAACATCATCTGTCGATTTGGTATCCCGAAGGTCATAGTAACGGATAACGGGGCGCAGTTTGAGAATGATCCTTTTAAATCATGGTGTGTTAAGTATGGTATAGAGCAGAAGTTGACGTCGGTATACCATCCCCAGGCGAACGGGCAAGTAGAGGTCACCAACCGCACCATCATCAAAGGACTGAAAACCCGCTTGGAAGGCGCGCGGGGAAATTGGATCTGGGAGCTACCCAGCGTTCTTTGGGCCCACAGGACTACAGAAAGCTCAGCTACCGGGGAATCTCCGTATTGCTTGGTGTACGGGTCGGAGGCAGTAATACCCGCAGAAATAGGGATTCCGAGCCCTCGAACGCAGCATCAGCGCCCGGAAGAAGAAGACGCTGGACGGCGCCTTGACTTGGACCTCCTGGAAGAAAAGCGAGAGAATGCAGCACTTCAGGAAGCCAAGGTGAAGGAGCGAGTAAAAAGGTATCACGACAGAAGGGTGCGAAAGGAAGTCTTTACCCCGGGAAACTGGGTGATGAGAAGAAATGATAAGAGCCACCAATCCCCGGAAGGGAAGCTGGCTCCCAACTGGGAAGGGCCGTACAAGATTAAGGAAGCATACCCGGGAGGGAGCTATGTGCTGGAGGACAAACAGGGAAAGGAGATCCCCAGAAGGTGGAACGTAGCTAACCTGAGAAGGTTTTACGGGAAGTAGAACGCCCCGCATCGTACCACGGCCACTAAAGCATGAATATGCTAGGCATAAATATTCCAGGTATGGATATGCCCCCCCAGAAGCGTGAATACGCTAAGCATGAATATGCTAGGCATGAATATGCCAGGTATGGATATACCCCTCCCCGGAAGCATGAATATGCCCGGAGAGAAAACCCGACATTTAGCGTTGTTCTGGGTTTAAGGAAGATTTGCAAAAAGGGACCCATGGGTAGCTCCCATTAGGGTGCCCCGCTAAAGTGGACCCGGAGCTTGAATGAAGCCCGGGGGCCAAGAGATGTAAGGTTACAAGAAAGAGTTAATGAGAAGGGTTTCTTTTTATTTTCAAAAAGGCAATTTTATTCAATCTTTGAGTCGCATGAACATGCGCCCATATTGCAAAGAAACTATTACAAAGAATTTTATACATCGCATGGACATGCGGTCATATCACAAAAGAACGATTACATAGTATTTTGCATACAGGTTCCCCTATCTATGTATCGATTACACCCACTTGGGGCCTGACCCGGAAGCACCCTCAGGGTTACCCGGGCGGAAACCCCCTCCAAAGAACTGAGAAGACAGGAGATCTTCGGCGAAACGGGCATCCGGAGCCTGATTGAACGCAAGCTCCTCCTCCAATTGAGCGGCGTCTTCTTCATTCAATTCTGGGATAGGGATAACCACGGACCCTTCCGGAAGTGGCTCTGCCAAGCGCATCCTCCTTACCCCGGCCGACGTAACAAACTTGTAATTAGGAAACAAGTCTGCTACACTCTTACCTTTCTCTTCTCGGCTGATGCGGGTACCTTCTGCGGTTTTCATTCCCTTTGTGGTAACACCCGAGTCAGCAATCTCCCGGATGCGCCTTATCCGACGAATTACCTCCTCCGGGTCAATAGACACGGTCATATCCTCGTACCGTTCATATGCCACATCCACCTCCACTCGAGCGGGGACCCGGCGAAGGCTAGAAGGATAGGGCTCTGCCACTCCTGCGGCTATCTTGGTATGCCACTCCACGGCATCCAGATAGGCCTTGTGATTAGGAGCCCCCTCACCAAACTTTTTCGGCATGGCCTCCATACGTTCAATTGTTCTGCGAACCCCGGTCGGAATATCGGTAAGAGGAGACACCCCAACTATGCCATTTCTAAGTCCCAGAAGGTGATAAGATAGCCGGATGGTCAGTAAAGCATCCTGGAGGACCCTATTTCTATGGGTAAGGGATCGATTCTCCTTCTCGAAATCACACAGAAGACGATTCTGAGCGGAGCGGGTTTCCAATGTCCGGAGTTTTTCTTGCGCCCGCTCTAGTTCACCCCACACCATACCAAGCTCCCGGGCGGTGCGACGACGAGAGTTGTCCTGAAGGGTTTGCAATTCGGCAATGGTCTGGTGGGAGTTTAAGGCTTCCCGCATATGATCGGAGGCAAGGTCGAAACATTGATTTAAAGACCCGAACTTGGCCTCGACCGCCTTAAGAAATAATACCAGGGCTCGGATCGTTCCAAACTCCTGGAGAAAGCAGTCCAGCCCTGCCTCGGCCAATGCCCGGGTGGCCTGGTCACCCCCAAACCTCCAATGAGCTAGTTTTCTTTGAAGAAAAGAACATTGGAGGCATCCAGCGCGGGGGAGTGAGAAGTAGGTACCAGAAGAACTACTAGGATGAGCAAAAACGTAAGGCACAGACCCGCGCGGGAGAATTCCCTTTAAGGGGCGCTCGGTCTACAAAAAATGAGTGATTTTATCAAAAGGCAGAACTTATATTAATCAAAACGGGCACTGAGGCCAAAGTTCTACACATGCCTCCCGGGGAGGAAGATTACAAAAAAAAAACACACTTGAAAACTACAAAAGGGAAAACTGGAGTCTAGGGAAATACATCATCCGCAGCAGGGTCTTTTCCTCCCGGGGTAGCATGAGCTCTCTTCCATCTCCTCTCCAGTTCGGCCACATCCTCCTCAGACCAGAAGGGGCCATAGTAGGCGGGGGCGTCCACTTTTGGCTCGTCCTCCGGGCACTCAGGAAATCCCACCTTCCGGACAGCCTTCCGGGATTGATACAGCAGATCGTCGTGCCCCCTCGGAAGTCCCACGGTGTAAGCACCGGTATTCTCCTCAAGGACAGCCTGGTACCCGAAGTTATCAGGAATAGCGCAGAATTCCTGATAACTGTCAGCCCAGTGGGGCGTCTCAGGGACCACCCCGTAAGCATTGAAATTTTCTGGGCCGGGGGATTCAGGAACGGCTGTCTCTTTAGTCCCCGGGAGCTTGATCTTCTTAATGTCCGAGGCTGAAGGGGCCCGGGAAGACATTTTAAGCGATTCCCATAGTTGGGGTACCAGGTTCTCCAGCTTGGCTTCCTGAAGAGACCTCCAGCGGTGGCTCAGCAGATCGCCTGCCTTGGGACGATAATAGGATTCCTGGGCTTCGAGACGAGCAGGTCCCGGAAGCCAACCCCGCAGCCTGCGGTACATCTCGTGGCAAGCGTCCTCACTAGCTGCAACGGCAATGTCCTCCAGTCTTTTCTCGAAGTCGGCCGAATGGAGAACTTTCCGGACCACAGCGTCCAGGGCCTCGAGCTGGGCCTCTTTCTTGTCCTTCTTAAGAGAAGAATATTTCTTCTCCACCTCCACCAGCTTCGCCTCTTTCTCAGAGAGCTTCTTCTCCCGCTCGGCGAGTTTCCTTTGAGAAGTCGCCAACCGGGCTTCCAGGTCGTTCCTCTCGGCCAACTTCTCCCGGGCGTCGCGGAGCTCCCTCTCCTTCTTAGCAAACAAGCCCGCGCTGTACTTAGAATAGGTCCGGTTGAGCGCATCGGCTAATTGGGAGTCCGCCAGGAGCGAGTCGGCGAAGGTGGTGGTCTGGAAAATCAAGCAGGAGTAAGGCTACCTGGAAAAATAGAAACATAATGACGAGCAATAAGATTTAACATACCTCTTCCCTACCCTCAGGGATAGTTTGAGAATCATCCCGCACAGGAGAGTCCACGGGTGGAGGAGGTGGAGTCGGGGTTGCACTTTCTAACCTTTGGCGGTCAGAGGCCGCTTGAAGCGAGAGCTAGCCCCACCGCTGAAAGTAGGATGCCAGATGAAAGTCCTTTTCCCGGGGCTAGGGGAAGATCCTGGGGCTCTCTGTTGAGAAGACAATTGCTGCTGGCGGGTCCCCTGGGGTGTGAACTCAGGACCTTCGGAGGCGTCCGGACCAGGCGGGGAGGCCACTTGCTGCTCAGGAGTAGCTGCTCCCGGACGAGGATTTCTCTGCCGATTGTGGTCCCCGGAAGGCATCCTGTTGAAGGGCGTAACGTCCGCGTGTAAAGCTGGCTGAACTGAAATCAAGTAAGGTAAAAGGTCAGAATGAGGCACATGTACATATATATATAAAAAGAAAAAGAAAGTCGTTAATAGGCACCTCCAGCCGGCCATACAGCGGAGATGGTGGGAAGGGAGAAGAGTTCTCTAGGGTATATCCCGCGGGGCCAATAATAGCCCGCGTTCCCAGTCTTAAAAAAGGCGTCCATGTCTAGGGGGGAGAGGCGAAGAAAGTTATGATCATTGGAAATGTCTGCGGGAAGGTAGGAGAAGGATTTTTTGTCCTCAGGAACGAGGGAATCGTTCCAGGGGGGCATTGGATACGCCCGGGAATCGCAGCGGAAGAAACCCTTCGCGAGATACCCCTTGGCAGATCTGGGCTTACTCCTGATAAAATCCTTTGTCCCGGAGCGGATCACAAAGGAAAACACCCCTGGGAAAGACGCGTGAGCACGCCGAAGGGCGTAGAAAGAACGAAAGAGATGGAGGGAGGAGGAGATGTTGCATCTCGCGCAATTGACCAAGAAGGCCAGCACCAATACGACCCCGTTGGGGTGAAGCTGGGCCGGGGCCATCCTATAGAAATCAAAGATCTCGGAGAATAAAGGAGGAAAGGGGACTGAGCCCGTATTGGAAGTGAATCCGGGGAATGCAAGGTACTTCCCGCTCGGATGTACCCGGGAGGAGTTTGGATAAAGACGCATTCAACGGAAGAGGAATAAAACAGCGTTTAACTAAATCTACGACGTCCCTATCTAGAGAAGGAGCAGGCCCGGAAAGATTTAAAAACTTATGACCCGAAGGCTTCACTCCATGAGTAGGACCCCGGGGAGCATCCTCGCCCGCCTCACCGAGCGTCTCCTCATCCTGACCCTCCCGGAGGTGGCTAGGATGCCCGGAGGGGTGTGAACCCTCCCCACCCAAGGGCGACGCGTCCGGGGCGTTTAGTTCCCGGGGCGTACCCAAAGCCTCGGAATGAGTATCCGGGGAAGAAATTGGGGAGGAGGCCAAGCTATCAGCCGCCCTGAACTGGACTTCAAACTGGCCTTGAACTTCCTCGGTGTTCAAGGAGGAACCGGAGTGGAGCGGGGAATCCATGAAAGTAAGAGGAAGAAGGAAGAAGAGCTTACTTGGCTGAAAAGGCGAAAGGCTGGAAAACGGAGCGTCTGGAAATTATGCGAAGAAAGTAATCCAGTAAGAAGGATCAGGCCCTTTATATAGGGAGGTGAATAGAAAACGTCGCCTCAAAAGAAGGAAAAGCAACCGCGACACGGTAAACGAGGCCCTGTTCGATGCAGAATGCGGAGAGGCGGCGTCTGAAATTGATTCCAACACGGAAGGGTCCTACCAAATAATAATGGAAGGGAGCGCAAAAGACCAATCCCCCGCGTAGCAAAACCCAGGAGACTGGTCTGGGGGGCTAGTGATAATACCGGCCCAATACCATACTGGGCCGGGACTAGGGGCCCATGGCCCAGGGTTAAGAGTATAGCGCCTTTCCCCGGATAGAGGCGCTTCCGGACAAAAGGAAGGACAAAGAAGTGGTCCTGACCCTTATCTGAAGCAAGCAGTATCAACTATAAATACTCGACTCAAACAGTGAACAAGGTATGTGACTTATATCTCTCTACTTATATTGAGAGTTCAATCCGTACGTTTACCTTCTCCACTATTCCCATCTCATCATCACGCCGGAGCTTCCTCCCCGGGACGCTTCCCGGGGATTGTTTTGCAGGATTGTACTGGACCAGCCGAGAAGGTGACCCGGGCAAGTGTTAACCCGGAGACGGACGGATTTTGGTAGCATCATACTGCACCTCTATACCCACCTGAATTCAAAGGTATATACACAACATTGGCCTTTTATCATTTTTTCACCCCTCCTTTATTACCATCTTCCACACATATTTCTCTTTTCATACTGCTATATTGCTTAGAATGTGAAAGATTGATGAAGTCTTACACAGTGTTTGTTAATTCACCTTAGAATGAGGACTTACATTTTTTATGTTAATTCATCTTAGTCTTAAACAGTGTTTGTTTACACTTTTGCAAGGGTCCTTATTTGAGGCTATATAGGTACCCATTTGTCACCGATGTGCTTTCTCACCGCTTTGCTTTCTCTCCAGGTACGGATCCCGATTTTTTTTGTTTACATGTCTCTCTGCGACCTTTGTTTTCTTGGATCTATGAATAAATCTAATTGGGTCTTGTTTTGTTTTGACTTTGGTATGATTTTTGAATTTGATTAATAGTTGAATTTTGTTCATCCGTTATTGGATCTGATGGATCCATTTATTTTTTGTTGATTATAATTTGGACTTTCTGGGTTGATAATGCGGAATAACTGTTGACGTCACCATACTCAACTAGTTTCTTTTGACAAGGTTAATTGAACTGCACTTATAACATCACTATCAGACTTGCATCCATGTTGATCTTGATCTTGATCTGTATCAGTATTTATATTATTATTGCTCTTGACAATCTCCAATTAATATGGTGTAGATTAGTGGTTTTAAGAATTCCATGTATTGTATCTGAACCCGAACCCGAACCCGAACCCGAACCCCAACTCAACACTTATGTTAGTATTAGTGACCGAACCCGAACCCCAACTCGACACGACGTGACCCGATTGTAACTCAAATTTTTTTAGGTTGAACCCGACCCAACACGACCCGACCGTCGAAAAATAATTTTGACCCGAACCCAAAGATGACCCGAACCCGAAGATGACCCGAACCCAAACTCAACTAAGATTTTATGTTTGATTATTAAATTTTAGTTGTTAATTATAGGAAGTTAAGTAATTAAACTATATTTAGTTATCATTTTTTAAAGACTCGTCTCATTTGAGATTAGGACACATTGATTTTCTCACTTTCAAAACATGATCTTTTACGTATTAATTGTGGTCATTTAGTGTATTATTGATGATCTTCTTGCTTTCATATATCAACACTGATCGTTGACCTATTAAGCATTACTATTCTTTTGAGACTAGGACAAATATTGATCGTCTCACTTTCAAACATGATCTTTTACCTATTAAGTGTGATCATTTAGTGTATTATTGTTGATCTTCTCGCTTTCATATATCAACACTGAACTTTTACGTATTAAGCAAAACTACTTAGTGAGACTGATTGAGAATTTGTCTTCATAAAAATTTAAGGTCCTGTTCTCTAGAGATTATTTGAACTTATCTAAACTCATCTAAACTCATCTGAACTTAAAAAACTTTATCTGAACTAAAAAAACTAACTTTATTTGAACTTAAAAAACTTTATCTGAACTCATCTGAACTTAAAATTCTTTATCTGAACTTAAAAAACTTTATCTGAACTCATCTGAACTTAAAAACTTTATCTGAACTGAACTCATTTGTACTTAAAAAATTTAGCTGAACTCAGTTGAACTTAAAAATTGAGCTGATTTGAAATATATAGATAAATTGAATTTAACTAAATTGAAACTAACTAAAATATATGATCATTTCCAATATATTTGAAATTTATTAATCTAAATATAGCATAATACATTTAATATTAAAGTATACTGGATTGAGTTGCACTGATGTTGATTAACTGAATTGAATTGGTATAACTAAATTAACTTTAATTTCCTCAAATTATATTTTACAGAAGTAAACTGAACTAAACTAAGTTGAACTGAATCGAAGTAAAAATTAATGCGTTGAAAAAAACCGGTATGAATAAATTAACCTTAATTCATTACTTCAAATTATATTGGTGTGAACTAAACTGATCTGAACTGAACTGAAGTGAAGTTAATGTTTTGAAAAAAAAATGGTATGACTAAATTAATCTAAATTTCATCAAATCATATTGAAACTGAACTAAACTGAATGGAATTGACCTGAACTAATATGAACAATTAAGCTCAAAAGAAGAGGGTCTATGACTACGACGCGTGATTGTAAAATCATAAAATATTTTTAGCATTATTTAAATTATTATAATATACAATATTGAACAGAACAGAACTGAATTGACATGAAAATAATAAAAATATTGAAACTGAACGAAACTGAATGGAATTGAACTGACCTGATATGAACATTTGAGCTCAAAGAAGAGGGTCGACGCATGATAGTAAAATCACAAAATATTTTTAGCATTATTTAAATTATAATAATATACAATATTGAACAGAACTGAACTGAATTGTCATGAAAAAATATAAAAATATTGAACTGATTCAAACTGAAATGAACTAAAATACAAATAAGTTTACTGAACTTAACTTATCTGAAAACTAAATAAGTTTACTGAACTTAACTCATCTGAACTTAAAAAACTTTATCTGAACTTAAAAAAATTTATCTGAACTAATCTGAACTTAAAAAACTTTATCTGAACTCATCTGAACTTAAAAACTTTATATGAACTAAAAAAAGTTTATCTGAACTCATCTGAACTAAAAAATATTCAAATAATCTCTAGAGAACTGGAAGTAATATTTATTTTTTTATACTTCTTTTAGTTAGTATATGTAAAAATCTGAGTTAGTGTCAACTTACCCGGTTCAATCCTTAGTTTTCACATAAAGTTAACTCGTTAATAATTTATTATATATTTCTAAAAATAAGATAATAGTGATAATGACTGAAATATTTACCCAAATTTACCTGAACTAAAATTTTGAAATCAAGCCGATCTGAATTAATACAGCTAATAATAATGATCCAACATCAAAATTTTGCTCTTCCCATGTCAGTTTTGTGGATTATAGTTTTACTTAATCCGATTCAACTTGACAAACGAGTCTAACCCGGCCCGACCCGACCTGACAATCAGTGCTGACACTTTAACCCAACACGAATGCGACCCGACACGACACGACCCGATAAAAAAGTTCTGACCCGAAAAAACTCAACTCGTATCAACCCGAACCTATCTGACCCGAACACGTAACCCGACACGCCAACCCGAATTGACACCACTAGTTAGTATGGTGACTGAAAATATAAGTTTCTGAGTTTGGTGACTAAGGTGTTTGCTAGATCTTATTTCTTGCTGAACTGAACTGAATTGAACTGAACTAAAATAATTTTAAATATATTTAACTAAAATAAATTTAAATATATTTAACTGAACTGAACTGAAGTAATTTATATATTTATCATATATCACTGTAATCTATAGTAACAATGTAACTTATAATTAAAAATTATTGAACTGAACTGAACTGAAATAAATTTAGATG
The DNA here is from genome assembly GCA_963678965.1 of Cruciata laevipes. NCBI lineage: Eukaryota > Viridiplantae > Streptophyta > Magnoliopsida > Gentianales > Rubiaceae > Cruciata > Cruciata laevipes. Next base: position 22,580,244 of record OY787637.1, read on the forward strand.
AACTAAAAAATATATAAATATATTTATCTGACTGAAATAAATTTAAATATACTGAACTGAACTGAACTGAACTGAAATAATTTAAATATATTTAAATGAATTAGACTGAACTGATCTAAAGAAAAGTTCTGGCAAACAGGGGTTAAAACCTCGACATTGCAATAGTTTGGTGACTAAAAATAAAATTAACTCTCAGATAAATAAGGTAAGTTTATTTTTTGAAATTATAAATAAGGTAAGTTGAAATTACCCATAAGTATATTTTGGGGTCAATCGTTATATAATTTGAAGCGCCAAATGAACTAGTAAAAGAGAAAAAATCAAGCGCCAAATATTTTCGATTTTTCATCTTAAGCGCGCGTATTCATAGACTTTTCACCCAAATCAAAGATCAAAATCCGTAGCAGCTCTCGCTTCATTTCCTGCCATAGATCCATCACCACCGCCACCGGTCCACCCATTCTCCCTCCGCCAGAAATGAGCCGACCACCACCACCGCCGTCTCCGCCGCAACCTCAAACCCGCAAGCGATACTTGAAGCAGCGCGATGAAGGTGAGCCGCTGTCGAATCTCCGGCGAACCGCCCCCGCCCGCCAGAAAAAGGCGTCTGCCGCCATCACTAAAACCTCTGATTCCGACGCACAAAAATTGTCTCCGCATAAGGTATGCGTTTCTTGGATCTGTTACTCCAATCGTGTTGAATAAGTATAAGTGGCCATCTTCAATTAATGGGTTGGGTAGGAATCAGAGGTCATTTTTGCTTTATGTAATAGTTTTTTGATTCGTTGATTTAATCAGTTTGGCTGTGGAAGAATGATTTGGTTGTGCCTTTATGTTTTGAGACCTAGAAATCCCCTTGATAGGCCCTGTTCGTTCAATTGACATTACTGACATGAACTGAAATTAAATGAACTTGATTTTGCTGAATTAAAGCAATTTGCTGTATTGAACTGAATTGATACTTTAAATGCCATAACCGTTACATGTTTAATGGTATTGCAATATAAGTTAAAAATTTTAATGTTTGTAGAGGAAACCCAAGCATGGTTTAGCTGTGGCTAAGTATTCACCAAACCCTAAGTCGTCTGGAACCCGATTTCAAGGTAGAATTGTTCGTGGATTGGGTGATTGCCTTTCTCCGGCAGTGGAAAAAGGAGCATCATACTTAGGTAGAAGTGAAAATGTGGAGGAACTTAATGTGATTGAAGGATTTGGAGATAATGAAGATGATGGTGAGGGGTTAAACCATATCTTGTCATGTGAGGAAATTAAATCTCTTCCAAGGACTACCGGGAAAACTGTTTCTCGAGCTTGTTCTCACGAGGCAAAAAGTGAAGAAGTCGATGACCCTAGTCAGCAAACAAATGCTAGCATTGATGACCTTGTAAGGCTGCTGACTGAAGCTATTGAAGCACGGGCTCAAGCACGGCTCCGAGCAAAGGTTGAAGTACTTATTGATGAGCTGATAAGGATGAGAGTGGCTGAAAAACGGGGTGATGATTTCTTTGTTTCAGCTATGAAGTACTTATGGGAAGGGAATAGATTAGCAGTTTTCATGGCACTTTGCAATGATAGCCAAAAGTGGATGTACTTGAAGATGAAGAAAAACTGATTTTCTAGTTTAGTAGCATGTTGAAATCTCAATGTTGGGATGAGTACTTCATCGCACTTAGAAATTTGTTTCCTGTATTTTGATTTGAATGATGGATATGCTTTGATGTTCAGTGTTGGAAGACTTGTTTTATGCATTTTATTTTGAATGATAAAACTTTGTGGTGTGAAGTTAAGTTTCTTCTGTCATCGAATAACCTTTATGTTCAGTTGCTAATTCTCATTGAACAACAAGAATGTAAAATGCAGGACGTGATTTTGTCGTCACTGGTGAAACGATCCACACAAAGCATAGATAAGCAAGGGAAGTAGTTTGAGAATCGTGCGATAAAGGGTACATTTATTTACATGGCCTGGATTGTGCCATTGAAATGTGAGGTGTGGTCTTGGAAACGGCTGAAATGCCCTTTTCCATGAATGTTTGAGAGTAGTGATGTCGACAGTATATTTTGTGGTCGTGCGCTATGTAATTCGAAGGGCTAATGGTGCAACCACCGCGGCTGCACTTGAAGCATGCTCCGTGGTAACATTTTCCGTCTACTCCCACCTGCAAAAACACAAGCACAACATCCTTCCGTCTCAGAGTGTTCTTTGCCTCATGATTACGAGTTTTCAAGAGACGTTTGATCATAAATATCTTTAAAAGTATTTCAAGAGGATAAACTGTCTTTGTACAGTAACACATTTATCTTGAGTTCCAGCAAACATGCTTGAGAATTTGGTCTTTGTGTGGACCTGTTAGAGTTGTAAATTAATCACGCTTTTGAAACTATTTTTTTAAAAAAAATTTGTTCAAAGAAAATTTACCTAGCTGGTTTTTCAGCACTGAAGTTTATCTTGAGTTCCAGCACTTAATTTCATGTGTATAAATTATATGAGACAGAAATCTGGGGAGAAATTAAGATAGAGTACAGAAGCCTAATTACATGTTTTTTGTCAAAAGAGCGAGACTGAAAAAGGTTCATTTTGCTGAGCGGCAAATGTTTTTAACTTTTCATCAAAAGCGCGCTTCATTCCAAATCAAAGATTAAAAAACCCCTCGTCCCACTAGGCCACTACACCCCCCAAAACTGGAACGCAGAAATGAGCCGACCACCACCACCAGGCGAACCACCGTCTCCACCGCAGCCTCAAACCCGCAAACGATGCTTCAAGCAGCGTGATGAAGGCGAGCCGCCCCGCCCCAGCCGCCGTCGAATCTCCGGGGAACAGCCCCATCCCATCAGAATCAGTCGTTTTTCCGCCGGCGCTAATAGCTCTGATTCCGACGCACGAACATTGCCTCCGCATAAGGTATGCATTTCTTGGATCTGTTCCTCCAATCGTGTAGAATAAGTTTAACTACACGTCTTTAATTGATTTGAATTTTCGAATTAGACATTAATGCTTCGTTGATATATTCAGTTTAGGTGGGGGTTTTGAGACCTTGAATCCCTTGATAGTATAACTGAAATTTAACTTGAATTGAACTGAGATGAATTTCATTTACTGAATTAAATTTAGTTTTAGTGTATATTGAGTTGGAGATATACTTTTTGAGTGCTATGACTATTAGTTCAACTGAACTTTACTGAGTTGAATTGAACTTGAATATAGTGCGTCGGAATTTAGTTTACTGAGTTGAATTGAACTGAGTTAAAGTTCAGTTAAATTTAGTTTTAGTGTATATTGAGTTGAAGTTATACTTTTTGAGTGCTATGACTGTTAGTTCAATTGAAATTTACTGAATTGAATTGAACTGAACTTTATTGAGTTTAGTTTTAGTGTATTGAGCTGAAGTTACACTTTTGAGTGCTATGACTATTACATGCTTCAATGGTATTCAAATATAAGTTAGGATATGAATGTTTACAGAAGAATCCCAAGTTTGGTTTAGCTGTGGCTGAGAAGTATTCACCAAATGGTAAGTTTCTTGCCACCGGATATATTGCTCGTGGATCGGGCTATTGCTTTTCTCGAGCAAACGAGGAGAACCTTAATCATGTGAATGAAGGATATGATGGAGATTGTGAAGACTTCGATGATGATGGTGATGTGAGGAAGAAACACATCTTCTTTGGTGAGGAATACTAATGGACTAAAATTCTTCTTTAAACTTGCTCTCATGCTAGCTTTGATAGCACTCTTTGGTTATTATTGAACATGTCTTTGCAGATGCTCGAGCACGGGCTCAAGCGCTTAGAGCAACAACTACTTTTATGACGGAACAGATGGCAGAACTCAAAAGTGTTGTGGCCGAACATAAGGCAAAATTCGAAAGACAAGAACTATTGTTCATCAAACAGCAGGAGGCCTACAAAGTACGAATGGCGCATCAAAAAGAGCAACGGGAGTTCCGCAAATTACAATCGGAGCGTGAGTTGGTGATCCTTCACACCCGCAAATTACAATTGGAGCGTGAGTCGATGACCCTTCACAAAAAAATTCTTAGTACTTTGATGAAGAAGGAAGAGTTGACCACAATGGAGAAAGCAATGAAAGATAAACTAACTGCGATAATTGACGGATCTAAAGGATTGTAGTTGTTTATTTGTAGTAATACAAAGCGTGATTTAGTTATCATCAGCGAGACGATCCACATAATAGCATAGATTAGCAAGGGATTACTTGAGAGATGGGCATAGATTTGAAGTTTTCATGGCACTTTGTAGTGATGAAACTGCTATTCTAGTTTAGTAGCATGTTGAAATCTCTATGCTGGGATGAGTACTTCATCACAATTGGAAATTTGTTTCCTGCATTTTGTTTTGAATGATTTAACTTTTGTGGTGTGAATTTAAGTTTATTCTGTTATTGAATTAACTTTGATGTTCAGTAGCAAACAACAAGAATGTAAAATACAGATGGTGATTTAGTTGTCGCTGGTGAAACGATCCACACAAATAGCATAGATAAGCAAGGTAAGTAGTTTGAGAATTGTGCAATAAAGGGTACATTTAGTTACATGGCCTGAATTGTGCCATTGTGATGTGAGGTGTGGTCTTGGAAACAGCTGAAATTGCCCTTTTCCTTGAATGTTTGGGAGTAGTGATGTCGGCAGTATATTTTGTGGCCGTGCGGTATGTAATTTGAAGGGCTGATGGTGCAACCACCGCGGCTGCACTTGAAGCATGATCTGTGGTAACATTTTCCATCTACTCCAACCTACAAAAACACAAGAACAGCATCTTTCCGTCTCAGAGTGTTCTTTACTTCATGATTTACGAGTATTCAAGAGACGTTTGACCATATATATCTTTAAAAGTATACAGGAAACTAGTTTCACCTTTTCAACAGGATAAACAGTCTTTGTACAGGCCACACATTTATCTTGAGTTCCAGCAAACATGCTTGAGAATTTGGTCTTTGTATGGACCTGTTAGAGTTGTAAATGATTTACACTTTCGAAAAGATTACAAAAATATAACTGTTCAAGAAAATTTACCTGTTTAGCTGGTTTTTCAGCTCTGAAAATTTTAGCAGCACCTATATAAATTTGAAAATATAGCTTATTTTCATGAGTATATATATAAGTTATATGAGACAAAAATCTGTGGAGAAACTAAGACAGGGGACAGAAACATAATTGTACTGATCACCTTCAAAACTCTTCTGTAAGCTGCCAGTCTTCTTCAAGAGTTGATCAAAATGTGGCTTACAATATAACACCCCCTCAAAGGAAGAATAGCTACCCAGCTGCAAAACCAAATTAAGGATTTTCATAATTAATTAAGCACACTAATCACATCAATACAAAGATTTCCCTGAAAAATCCTATAGGAATAACAAATGTTAATACAAACACGTGGTATTTATCGTAAGCTCTGATCTAACTGATCAAATGCATTGATCAGTTAGATCAGTGACGAAGATGAATGTCGAGAAATGGAGATATGCATGTACCTTGAGGGTTCCCTTGCAATGGCGGCATCGAAAGCAAGCCTTGTGGTAGACTTTGTTGTCAGCTTGGAGCTGATCAACCAAGTACACAGTCTTCTCACAGGCTGTGCATTTCTGGGTAGTCCCTGCAAAAGTTGCAACTGCAAAGATCATCATCTTCTTGGAGGTTTTAATGATTATGGGGTCTATCTTATAAATTGCATGCTTCTTCTTTCAACTATATTAGCACTTAGAAAGAGGATCACGTGTGACACCCTATTTTATGTGTGACACTTTTCTTATGTGTGGCACTCATCTGGGCCACTCAAATATTTAATCCAGTGGCTAATATTGAGTGACCCATTTACTATTTTCGCAGGTCAAAATCTGGGCCAAAAGCCCATTTTCGGGTTATAACAATATTGGGTCAAAAGCCCATTTTTGGGTCACCTTACTATTTAAATTCTTCATATTGTTGTTTATATCATGCACATTTTGTATCATACCTTTTAATGCAAATGCCTCATGTTGTAGTATATATCTTTCACCTTTTGTATTACATCTTTTCCATACAAATACCTCATGTTGTAGTTTATATCATGCATCTTTCATGTAACACCTTTTCATTCAAATATCTTATATTTTAGTTTTTATCATGCACATTTTCTATTACGTTATTTAATACAAATACCCCATGTTGTGGTTTATATCATGCACCTTTTTGTATCACATCTTTTAACCTTATGTATGTGCATTGGACAACATGACCATTTTAAAGCAAAATGTGTAATACAAAAGGTGCATGATATAAACTAAAACATGAGGTATTTGAATTAAAAGATGAGTTGTTAAATCCTTAAAAATGAATATTTTCACACAAAACATGAACATGAGGAATTTAGAACAAAAGGTATAATTTGCAGAATTTTCAATTTTTTTTTTTTTTTTTGAAGATATGAAATTTTTGTTTTGGTTTAAAATGATCATGTTTTGAACTAAATTCCTCATGTTTAACGTGCCACACATAAGAAAAGTGTCACACATAAGAGGGGTGTCACACCGGATCCCTCCCCTTAGCACTTATATATATATATATATATATATATATATATATATATATATATATACACACACATATGTGTGTGGATTCATGAATCATGAAATGGGATTTGTAGACAGGTAGGAAGTGAGGGAGTTGAGAGAGAACACAGGCATTACTGTCCCATGTGTGTGTGATTAATGTTTTGACTCACTTGTATCATTGTATATTAGGCTGTCCAATCTCAATTATATCTTTTTTGCTATATTATTTATGTCACTATTTTTCTTTCATTTTCTTCCCAAACTTAAATAGTTTCATTAGTGGCGAAATTAAAATTTATGATATGGGTACAAAATAATAATATGTTTGTTCAAATATCATGATCTGAAAGTGAACAAACTTAATTACAAAACAATCGAATTAAATAGAGATCCTAAAATGGATCGACATGCATTGTACTGGTATACATGATTACAACTTTCCGAAGATTTCTATGATCATTATAACCTTTATGGGGAGGTAACTCTTCTTTCAATGCTCCGGGGCAATTTTAATTTATCGAGTTTCTTAGAAACATATAGGGGGTGTTTGGTGATTAGCTGTTAGCTGATTGCATTAGCTGATTTGACTAGCTGATTGCATTAGCTGATTGCATATAAGTGTTTGGTAAATTAGCTGATAGTTAATAGCTGTTTGCTAGTAAAATGACTTTTAAGGGCCTAATTATATTGTAATGATTAATCACTTTATAAATAGCAATAATAAATTTTAATATAGTTTTAAATTATTAAGAAATATAGTATGTCAATTATAAAAGGTTAATGTTTTAATATTTTACAAATATATTAATAGTCTTCCAAACTTATTAAAATAAAAATTAATCAGACATCACTAGTTTAAAATTCTCAACTTTAAAAATTAAGAAAGTATAAAACCTTATATTTATTACCTAAATTAAATAAAATTTATTTTAATTGAAATAGTTATTTGACAAAAAATGTACATTAAAAATTAATTATAAAAATATAAAAAATCTAAAGAATTTGGTGATGTTAAAATTTATCATTAACCAATAAAATATGAAAAAGGCTTTTCAAAAAAATTTATAAAAATGGAATTTGAATTGAACGTACATAATGTAAAAATGGAATTTGAATTTGGTAATGTACGTACGTACGGTTTATTAACCATTAAAAAAATGGATGGTAAAAGAATGTAAATTTACGTACAGGTAAATAAATAAAGGTATATAAGGAAGTAAATGAATGAAGACAATCAGATGATTTAGAAACGCTGATATTTTGAGCGTTTTGAAAATTAGCTTTTTGGGGCCAAACAGCTAATTCAAACAGCTCTTCACCAAACACTTTTATTAGCTTTTTGAGTTGGTCAAACAGCTAATTTCGCCCAAAAAAGCTCTTCACCAAACACCCCCATAATAAGACGTAAATGATTTGTAAAAAATCTTTATTTGAAGTGAAACAAATTTTGCAAATATATGATTCAAATAATTCTTAATGATCATTTGGTCCAAATGATTAAGCACTCACTTATTTATGGATATTTGGCAAAAATTTTGTTTGTTTGCCATTTGGGTGGATTTCAAAATTCTAATTTCCAAATAAGGAACAAATAATGATGTCCCTAGCAAAGCCAACCTTTCAATCTAGTTACAATTGTGATGCTAAGATGTTAGGTACCCTTTTGAATGATAAAAGTTCATAAATACTTGACAGAGAATTGGATTGTCCCATATATCTAACATCATCTAATTTGATTGTACACTAAATTTGCAATGAAACTTATAAACAGAAATTTGCAATCGAAAATTTAGCATGAAAACTGTCTGTTAATGCATTCACTTCGAACAGAAAACTATTAGGGCAATAGCCTGGCTATAGAAGCCATCTTATTTTCATGAACTTTGATGTCTTAAACATTGAGAAGCATAAAATGAACAAGAATAATGCTCCAGCTTATGCACTTCCTGACTTCTCTTTTGGCGCCGTTGCTCTGACATATATCTCATAAAAGCATCCTGGAAACACAAAAAAAAGAACAATTACAATGAATAAAAGCAGTAAAAGTCGACCTCTAAGGAGACTAAGAGAAGGCAGCTCAACATGCAATAATATGATGCCCAACATCAGTTTCGGAGATATACAAATGACGCTTCACTCACCACCAAATCTAACCAAACACTTTTCTCGAGGCACTCACTTGGGTGTACAATTATAGGCACTTTCCAAATAAGCCTATGAACTACAGTACAAATATTGTTATCATATGTAAGTTTTACTTGATAAAAAAAACGGCTAACTTTTCAGTATGATAGTCGACAAGAAAACTAGTTAAATGCAGTTAACCCTCGAGCAAGTAAGATTTTTCGGTTTAGTATTTGCAGGATTAAGACGTCTCTTATGTTCAAATTTTAGTTTTAGAAAAAAAACAGGATTTAGAAAAGAGCACAGGAATATAGAGAGTAAATATTGAGCCACCAAATCCTATATGCCCTTATCTAAACCAGACATTTCCACAATCATTAATACTCAATCTAAAAGTGCATTAGGTCTATTTCAAGAGTATTCTGATAATCTTCGTCGGCACATGCACCAATGACTAAACTATCCAAAGACAACTAAAACTTCGTATGAACTATGAACAGCCAGAAACCTCCACCAACATTTGCAAGGATATCTATGGTCATGCAAAAACACAATTCAAATAAGGCATTCATGCACATCCTTTTTTTATTATGATTATTTATTATTGTGTGGGTGTTTATTATTATAAGGTGTTGGTCCATAGAGCCGGTCCAAGTTTCATGCACATCCATTGATACTCAGGTTTCACCTTCTAACAATCCCTCTAAAACTAACTCCCCAGGGTTCTAGATCCCAATTCCCTGCTAGAACAATAAGTCTAGAATGGAAAAAACATTGATTAATACACAAGTAAGGTACATCATCAATTCATCACTAGACCCTAGCATACAGTTCTCAGTCATTGGCAGTAGCAAGCTGCATAACTAGAAACCCTCCTCGATGCCCCAAGTATTATACACAGCACATGACCTATCCATACACACCTGCAAGTTTTTTTAAGAAACCCTATACGTCTCTCTAACAGATAGTGTTGATGTTTCTCAATATTTCTATTCCAATAGCATCTGAACATGGGGGCAGGACGTATTAAGGGAAACATATGAGAATATTGCAAAAAATATTCTGTGTGGGGTGTTCTCTACTATTTGACTTAAAAACAAATTTTATACAGAACATGAATCAGCTGTACTGACAAGACACAAAAGTAAATAAAATCAAATGCTAAAATTTTCTGGTCATATGGGAAGCCTTAGTCAATATCCTAATAGAAGGAAAAAAAAACAATAAATTATTTTCTCTTATTTTGGCAGCTAGGGAGCGCAAATACTTACCAGCAACCACCACAGCAGTCAGAACATCACCAACCCTTTTCAACCGGGCGACACTTTTTGTATATGATTTAAAGTTCTTTAACACAGGGTCTGCGGCCAAGAGCTGACATAAGGGGGAAACAATATATCAACTAATCGAAAAATTGAACAGATATACTGTCAATATAAAAAATGGGTGTACTTCCATTAGGTACATTCTTTTCACATAACTACAGATGCTCAAGGCCAATAACTAGCAAGTAAATTTTTATTGGATACAAAAAGGAGCCAGAATAAGATTTCAATTTCAGCTGATATTTTTGTCAAAAATGTTGATGCTTCTCTCTTTACAATGATCAAGTATAAATATGCAAGCCTAATTGTTCAATTGAACAAGATACACACGTTTGAGAACAATTTTGACAAAATCTTAAATCTTGCAAGAGCATTGCATCAGACAGATTACAAGCATCAACAAAGCCGATCCAAAGCCAATCACATCTAAATTTTACAATTATGCAAACATGTGGAGCATGGACAGGCCAATTACGACTCGAATCTATGTTACACCAAGAACTCGACTTAAAAAGCAGAACAAGAACACATGAGTCTACTGAAACATCCAACAAAAGAAAGACTGAAGCAGATCATTCAGTATATATTCTCTAATTCATAAGGGGTAACTCACCGCCTTCTCACGAGCCCCTGCTTCGACGTGCAACCCGCGTCGCATAAGCATGGAAGAATCACCCATCTGCAATCAAACAAAAGCGCACCAAAACTAATTGAATTGAAAAGGGGACGAAATTCATCGGAAAGAAAGCCGAATTGCAGGAATCAACAAACCTGGGGTTGAAGTCGAAGCTGAGAAAGGGAGGTCCCTTTGAGAAAGAAGGCCATCGATTCTCTCCGGCGAACGGGAACGGAAACGGGATTGGGATTGGGATTGGGATTGGGATAAAGCGATGCGGGAAGAGTAAGACGAAGGACGCCCGTAATTCACCGGCGTGATGTGTTATAACTTATAAGGACTCGCACGTGACTTGGGAGAGTAATATCTATTTATTATTGCAGATTGGTACTACTATATCTGATTTATTATTTTTACTTTTTCTATAACTTTTTCTAAAGCTAAAATTTCACCAAGTATATACATATACTATGTGAGACATTTTTGAATTCTCCACAAACATTCCTTTAAAATGAGAGAAAAAAGTAGGACAATTTAGTGAACCAAAGAGAGTACTCCTTTGGTCTTAAGATAAATTGCAATGGAATTTTTCGTACTTGCAAACACGCACATCTTTTTGTAGCAAATATATAATTACATACATTAACGACATATAAAAATTTGATATTTAAATAATATATCTAATGATATCATATATGGTGAATTAATGTCAATAAATAAATAAATAAATATATATATATTAAAATATATGGTCAATGTTTGATAATGTTTGATAATGTATAATGTCAAATAATAAAGTGTATAATTTAGTGTGGCAAATCAAACCATACAATTATTTATTTACGGTATTCAGGGATATTGTTTTCTGCTAATTTTTTAATTGCGTATATTAATGACAAAAATAAATTTACTTTTCAAATAGTAAATGGTGTAACGAATTTAACATTACCTCATATAATAATTCGGTTTTTCTAACGTATGCCTTATATTTTGAATAAATCTCTAACCATTCCCGACGAAGGGCATACGTTAAAAAAACCGATAATAATTTAACGAGTATAGTAAATGTTATGATAACATATCTATACTTAAACTAAAAGGGGGGAAAAGGGACAAGATAATGGTCGTAAACTAACAGCTACAATATTGAACCCTTGGAGAACTAGCTTACTACAAACTAGCTACAATATTGAATCTACACTCTAAAATTGTAATCACTCCTAGGTTATAGTCACGTAGTAATGTTATTCAGATTTTCCCCTCGAAACTAGTAAGGAATTTCCAAATTGTTGTTAAGAGTTAAGACATTTGAAAGTTTGTTTAACACTTATCAGTTATCAAATAATTCTCCTATTTTGACCGAGTCTGAGACTATAAGGTCTTGTTCTCTAGAGATTATTTGAATATTTTTTAGTTCAGATAAACTTTTTTTAGTTCAGATAAATGTTTTTTAGTTCATATAAAAAAAAATTAGTTCAAATAAACCTTTTTTTAGTTCAGATAAACCTTTTTTTAGTTCAGATAAATGTTGAGTTCAGATAATCTTTTTTCAGTTCAAATGAGTTCAGTTCAGTAAACCTTTTTAGTTTTCATATAAGTTAAGTTCAGTAAACTTATTTGTAATTTAGTTCAGTTCAGTTTAAATCAGTTCAATCTTTTGAGCTTAATTGTTCATATCAGTTCAGTTCAATTCCATTCAGTTTAGTTCAGTTTCAATATGATTTGATGAAATTTAGATTAATTTAGTCATACCGATTCTTTTTTTTCAATACATTAATTTCACTTCAGTTCAGTTTAGCTCAACAACAATATAATTTGGTGCAATTAATTAAGGTTAATTTATTCATACCGTTTATTTTCATCACACTTATTAATTTTCAATTCAGTTCAGTTCAGTTATCTATATGCATCGGCTCAACTCAAATCAATATGTTTAGCTAGCAAACATGATCATATTTTTTAACATTAAGGCCCTGTAGGTGTGCCAGAACTTTTATATATCAGTTCAATTCAATTCAGTTCAGTAAATTGAAGTGAAATGTAATTTGATGAAATTCAGGTTAATTCAGTCATGTTGATTCTTTTTTCGGTACATTAATTTTGACTTCAGTTCAGTTCAGTTGAACAAGAAATAAACTCTATCAAACTCTAAGTTATACTCAAATTATTAAATTTCAAATGTTTTGAAAATGTCATATTTATTTCATTTCAGTTGATCTATATATTCCAGTTCAACTTTGTTCTACATATTTTCATATTAAGATTAATAAATTTCAAATATATTGAAATTGATCATATTTGTTAATTCAATTCAGTTCAGTTTATTTACATCAGTGCAATTCAGTTCAGTTTATTTACATCAGTGCAACTCAGTTCAGTATATTTTAATATTAAATGTATTATGTTATATTTAGATTAATGAATTTCAAATATATTGGAAATTAATAATCATATATTTTTTAGTTAGTTTCAATTTAGTTCAATTCAATTTATCTATATATTTCAATTCAGCTCAGTTTTTAAGTTCAAATAAGTTCAGCTAAATTTTTTAAGTACAAATGAGTTCAGTTCTGATAAACTTTTTTTAGTTCAGATAAACTTTTTTGAATTCAAATGAGTTCAGATAAAGTTTTTTAAAGTTCAGATAAACTTTTTTAGTTCAGATAAAGTTTTTTAAGTTTAGATGAGTTCAGATAAGTTTAAATACCGTGAAGAGAATATGACCTAAGTATTTAAACTAGCCAGAATCAACTTTCTCCAATTTGTCATTCCTACTCCAAACATACTTTATCATAGTTAATTTATAGTTAAATTCTGAATCATATAAACTAAATTGGAATCTATTCCTAAACCTAAACCAAAATCTTGTGATATTCCTAACCCTAATTGGATCTGTAAATCCAACCCAAACCGTACTAGGATTTGTAATCCCAAACCAAACCGGAGTGTGTATATATATAAAGCCCTCCCTCTCATTCTTCCTCATACTTTACAAATCATTCATTCTCTGATCAACAAGCCTGCTTTCCTATTCCGACACATCAAACATGAGGGGCGTGGGGTTCAGATTCCGACCAAAGATTGAGTTCCTGATCAAGCTTCTTCAGTTCAAGGCGGCCGGCGGCGGAGATATTTCCGGATGCACGGAAGTTCCCGGCGACGTGGCCGACTTCAACATGTACGGTCCGGCCGGGAAGGAGCCGTGGAAGCTGTTTACAGGAGAGCATGAAATATACGAGCTTCATGATGTTAACAAGAAGACGATTAAGGAAAAATATGTGCTCACAAAGCTTACTAAAATTGGAAAGAAGAATGTAGCAAGAACCGCCGGCGCCGGAACCTGGGACGACCAGGCCACGGCGAAGCCCGTCGTCATCGGCGGCCAGGAGATGGGCCACTGGAGGACGCTGACCTACGAGTATTGGGGAGGCGACGGCGCCGAAGCCGACAAGTGTTACTATTACATGAACGAGTTGCACCTGTCGGAACACGCTCTCGCCGAAGCTCGGTCCTGGAACGCAGGTAAAACGTTGGAGGAGGTGCCCTACTACGTTATCTGTCGGGTTTTGAAGAACGAGGCGAAAAACTGTCGGAATAGATCCGGCGGCAAGAAGCGGTCTGTTTGTACGGAAAACTCTGCCGGACAAGATTGCCCTAATCCGAAGAAAAATCGTGGTAATGAGAATAACAACAATGTTATTAATTCTTCCTCATCAACATCTGTTAATCCTCAGTTATATTATAACCAGGAGTTTGAAGAGAACATTAATGGTGGATATGTGAATGAAGCTAATTACTTTTATGCAGGTCTGGATCAAAGTACGGTTCCTGTTTGTTATTCCAACGTTGTTGGAGTCGCGCACAATCAAGCACATCAGAATCCGGCGGGTTATTATTCGGCCCTGCTGCAATCCCGCGATTACCCGGAGCTGGATAATCGCGGGAATTGGGATCCCGGTTGCTCGTCGTCATCATCGAGTGTGCCGGCAGAAGATCAAGATGTCTTAATCGATAACTCGGAATGGCAGCAGTACATGTCTTCTGGGTTTACAAATTTGGAAAAGGATCGAGAGATTGGTTTGGCTTAGAGACATATGCTGAGAGACTATTGTTGTTTGTTTTAATTTATTTTTAGTTTATGTAAGGCCCTGTTTACTAGACCTTATTTCTTGATGTACTGAACTGAACTGAATTGAATTGAACTGAACTGAACTGAACTGAATTGAACTGAACTGAAGTGAAAATTGATGTATTGAAAAATGGAATCAGCATGACTGAATTAACCTGAATTTCATCAAATTGCATTTTCACTGAACTGAACTGAACTGAACTGAACTGAACTGAACTGAATTGAACTGAACTGAACTGATCTACAGATAAGCTCTGGTAAACAGGGCCTAATCCTTCTTACATGTTGTACTCATTTAATATAATTTATGTAACTGTTTCCATGAAGAGTGGTGTTTTTTTTTCGTAAATATCGTAACATGTCAAATTCTCAAACGGTCTAAAGTCTAAAAGATTCCAATTTGATCAGCGAATAGGTCGATCGTAATGGTTTTGCTTTCCTAGTATTACTATATGTAATAGGTCTTGGGTAGACCGTAAAATATATGTAGAATAAGAACATTGGTGGATTATAATGGTTTGTAACTTGTACTTTCATTAGAAAGCTTAACAATAAATTTAGAGTACATAGTGTTGGAATAGTGTCCTTCGATCAATGTGTATTGTCCTAAATAGTTGGAGGATTAATTACGGAGATAATTAATTCAGTTATTTAAGTGATTGAAATGTTTAGCTGGAAACCGCTTCCGATCGGCTAGCATCAATGATATTGAGCTCGCAGCTTATTATAACTGAACCTATAGGGTCACACACTAAGCATGAAATTGGACAAAGTAATTATCTAATTGGACTTGGAGTCTAATAGTAATTATATGAGAATTAAGTCTTATTGGGCTAGGCCCATATTGAATAAGACTAGGATTAGATTTATGAGGATGCTGTTTATTCTGTATAAATAGACTTCTACAGGAATAAACAGACATATACACAATCATACGTATAGCTCATGTGTTGAGCGTCTCAGAACATATAAACCTACCATTCTCATATACAAACCTCATCGTCAAGAGAAGAACAAAGACTAGGTCTTTGGTTGCTGATCGATGTTCTAAGCTAACAGCGGTGAGGCGGTCTGATCGTGCTGTGTGGATACGTATAGAGGGATCACGCTTGGGATTCTCGTTTCCGTAGTTGATTGGATCTTCTGACTAAATCCGATGGTAAAGCACGCTTCAAGAGGTAAGCCTAAACCCTACTTATGATTCATACTAAGTACATGCATGAGATCCGAGATTAGATAATTGATGTTCCGCTAAGTTAGACTTAATCAATTCCCTACAGTGGTATCAGTAGCCTCTTGTGTGTTTTAGTTTGATCTAGGATTTATGTAGATGAGATTTGCATAAATTGATGTTTAAGTTAATTGTTCATATTTTATTAAAATAAATCATTGGATGTTTAATTTTCGAAAGTACTGTTCATCGTGTCACTATTCATGTCGAAGTACTGTTCATCGTCGTTACTGTAGCTGATTCGCGGTGGCAGCGTTTAGGGTTCCGCCCCATGAATAGTGACGGACAAGAGGGTTTCTTGTGCAAGATGGTGGCTGGGCCACTAGACTTCTTAATTAGACCCAAATGGCTTATGGCCTGGTTTGCTTTTTCGGCCCAGCTGAAGCCATCAGGCCTTTTCTGGTTGGACCAGCTTGCTCTGGTTAGACCGCAGCTGATCAGACCGGGTCTGATTTGGCTTGATTCTAATATGAACCGGATTAGATGGTTAAATAGTGAATTTATTTTATTTTTGAAATAATTAAATTCTGAATTTGAGTGGGAGTAATTTTGACTTTGGAAGTGCAAAATTATTTTATGAACATGTACATTTCTTTAATTAAGGCATTGGATGAGCTTAATTTTGAAATTTAATTAAAATTAGTAATAAATAATTAAATTTAATAATTTTAGAAATTAGTTAATTTAATTATCTTAGTATATTTAGTACTTTATTAATTTAGAATCATTAAAGTATGGCTGAAATAATAATTGATGTTAATAATTTTAGAAATTATTTGGATTAATTATTTGGTATGGAGAATTACATAAGTAATTATGTAATAATAAATTACTCTGATAATTTAGAATTATTAAGGTAATAATGAGGTTAATAATTTGGGAAATAATTGGCTCTTTTTGCATGATAGATTGTTTGTCTCAGTTATTATGCATGTTAGACCATTCACTTTAGAAGAGAATAGTCAGAATATATGAATTGGATTCAGTGTTGTATCATTTTATGTGCATTTATTTATGCCTTTAATTATTGCTTTATATAATAAATGCATATGAATGGTTTATGTGTGTGGAATGATTATGGAATAGTTCACTTATAATCAAACCACATAATGAACCTAAGTCCCAAAGTAATAATGAGCTAAAATTTGTCTTTCCAAACAGATAACACTAATTTAGCCTTTGATCACTGATGATAGGTTTCGCTAAAGCGATAGTATCGTCTATAATCTTGGGAGTAAAATGCGGGTAGACCTAGTGAAAGGGGTTTACATGTTAGTTTTGGTTTGCTCATCTCAATATCAGTGAGGTGTACTCAGATGTTGAGACAAAATCAGATGGATATTACATTGGATGTATCCCATCAACCAAGAGTAGTATTGGATACTATTAGCAATGGGATTGCTTACCTAAAATCAAAGGATTTAAGACAAGCTAAAGCATGCTTAATTCCTTGTGATTTTGAGGGTCTTGGAATCATTTTATTCACGGGACAATTGGATTTGAATAAAATGTGTAGATAACTTGTTTGATTGCATGTATTTTTCTTGCTTGTTATTTACTTATTTAAATGGTTTTTTATTGCATTTTATTTATATTGTAGTAATCATGTATGACAACAAACAACAACTCTTCTTATCCGTGTTCAAACCTTTGGAAGGTTGAATTGAACGGCAGATTCTTGGCAAATGAACTTCGGGATTAGTTCTATTGCAAGAAAAGAAAGAGGTATTCGTTGATATTCAAATCATTGATGTTAAATGTCTTGTGTTGTATAGTATGTGTCCAAAATTGCTAGGCAAGTTTTGATCATAGATACTTACAACATCAACATGGAGCTCAGGAGCAGTCCATGGTTGAGAGGTTTGAGGCCTTAAGATTATTCTTAATTGTAAAGTTAAGAAAGGAAACAAGTTAAATCTCATGTTTTGAAAAATGATTGGATTATTTAATAATATGGAGATACTCGGTTTTCCTATGGCTGATAGTTAGTCAGTGACATCATTCATTTCATTGATGGTTTAGAACCATTTTAATTGAAATAAGAAGACTTTGACTAAGTTGCATGGGATGCTTAAAATGCTAAGTAAAGTGTCTAAATTGATACAAGAACGAGGTTCTATTGGTTCAATAAGGGAAATGGTTTGAATATAACATGGAAGAATGAAGAAGTGGGATAGGACAAGGGCAAGCATAGTGCTGATGTGCCTAAGTTCCTAACGCTTCTATTGCAATGGGAAATGTATTGCCTTTAGTTTTTAGAGGACAAATAGATTGGCGAGTAATTTACAATTGCATTTATTTACGTTATAGACAATCTCTACGATAACTCTACCAATTGGTATTAGATACCATATGGTTCTCACAATTTTAGAAAATGTGGAGAAACCAAAGTAGGAGTTTAGTTAATGAGATGTCAACCTACTCAAAAGTAATGAAGCAAGAGTTGCTGCATTGACCATAAGAGTTTATGGTTTATTTATGCCTTTAGGGTTTTCACTGGATCATATAAAGGTTATTTGGATCCAAGTGTTACAACAACACAATCAATTTCTACACCTCCTATGTTGGACATGGAAATGTATTATCATAAAAAGGACAATGGTTGTTCAGTTTTATGCATTGTGTTGGAGTTTTGCAAATTAGACACGAGTCTTTATTTGCTAGATATAGATAAACAAGTTTGTAACGTAAATATCAAAATGGCTTAAAACGAATGATTCGAATTCGACCTCATAAATTGTCGATTATGCCACTAATATTGAGCACTCATAGTAACTCGAGTGGGAGGGTTCTGTGAAATCGTTTGACTTGGAGTCATTTGATATGTGTATATATTGTGATGGTGAAATGACAAAATTACCCTTCATAGTGTCGGGTGATGGAACATGAAATTTATTGGGTTTTATTAACAAATGGTTATGTAGACCAATGACTTTAATTCCAAGAGGTGAATCACTTCATTAATTTCGTCGGTGATTTGAGTAGATATGGTTTTCTACTCGATGAAAGACAAGTTTGAATCCTTTAAGAAATTTAAAGAGTTCATAAATGAAGTTTAGAATCTACTTGGCAAGAAATTGAAACACTTTGATTAAACTGAGGTGGTGAATATTTGAGTCAAGAATTTGTTAACCATCTGGCAGAAAACAAATGATCATATTGGATATGAGTTTTCATGATGGGTCAAGCCAATCTTCCAGGAAAATACTTCAATAAGGTAGTGTTCACACTGAACAAGGCATTGTCAAAAGCTGAAAGAAAGACATCATATGGGATATGAGTAGGAATGGTTCCTTAAATGTCTTTTCTCATTAGATTTGGGGTTGCGAAGTACATGTGAAACGTTGTTTGCATTAAACTTGCACAAAGTCTAATAATTGTCTCTTTATGGAAATGGGACAATGGGGGTACTTCTACAAACATTTTGAGAATTATGAGATGTTTCTCAAGAATGTGTCCTTTTGGAGAAGTATCATCTTTCCAAAATGACAAGTGGGAGAAATTTAGACCTCGATAGCATTCGAGGTGAGCAACAATCAGAACCGAGAAACATCGATCCCTTCTTTAGACGTGGTGAAGATGAATGCGGTAAAGTCTTAGAGACTGCTGAAGTTACTCATGCCCCATGTAAGTCAATGAGATGTAGTGTTTAGACAAAAGGTACATTTATGTTCCTACGACTGAAACTATGAAATCACATTTTTAGAAAATGGTGAACCTATGTGACTTATATTAAAGCTTTGACAAGCGCTAACTCCACAAAGTAGTTAAAGACCATGAAATTTGGAATAGATATTTTGTATTAAATCAAGTTTGGAATTTGATTGAAAGGGTATAAACAAGTCTACAATGTAGATTGTGATGTGACCTTTTTCCAGTTGGAATACTTAAATCTATCCGGATATCCTAGAAAAATTAGCTCAGTGCGATTTTGAGTTCTACTAGGTAGAGATCAAAATTGGCTTCCTTGATTGGATTTTGGAAGGAGATGTGTATTTTATACAATCTCGGAGCTTTTATAATCTAGGAAAATATGCGAGTTTTAGATGTCCATTTATGGATTGAAGCGAGTATCATGGAGTTGGAAGTGCATTTTATTGAAGCAATTTAGAATTGGCATTCAACGAAATGTTATGAAATCTTGTATATACAAGAAGGTCAGTGGGAGCAAGATTGAATTCCTAGTCTTTTATGTCGATGACATTTATTGAAAATGACAATCCAAAACTGTAGTCTATGGAGATTTTGTTTGGAAAGTATTTTGCAATAAAGGACTTTGGAAATGTAGAGTGCGACTTGGGCATCAAGTTCTACAAGGTAGATTAAAGATGATAACTTATATGTCAAAACACTTACTGGGTAAGGTGTTAGACACGTTCAATTGAAAGATCGTAAAAGATTTTCTACCCAAGATTCATGGCATAACTCTTAGCAAGATTCAGTGTCTAGCGAGACGTGATGAGCAAAAGAGAAATAATATGATCTCTAATGCATTGAGCTGTAGGGTCTATTATGTTTGCTATGAGATGACTACATATAATATTTCGTATGCTTAGAGCACAACGATTTGATATCAAATAGACTCAGGTGAGGCATAATGGTTTGTGGCCAAGAAAAGTTCGTAGTGTCTGAAATGGACTATGGATTCCTTGATCTATGGTGAAAATGAGTTGGTTGTTAAATATGCTAATGGAAGCTATGTTGTTGATTTTACAATAAAAACTGAGTGAATTGCTGCTTTGGAAGTTGCAAAGGGAATGTGATGGAAATTGATATTCATCACTAGGCTTGGTACTGTCCCGTCTTAGCTGATTTAATGGCACTCGATTGAGAATCGTAGAGTCATTACTTAAGCAAATATAAGCAATGGAATACCATAAGTCGAAATTCATACTCAGGATAGTTCACATTCGTTGAGAGAATGGTGAAGTTATCATATGCAATGGAAATAATGGATTCGATCCATAATCTAAACCTCTTCCACAAATGTTGCATGTTGCCTAGGGCTCATACATTTGTGATAGGAATCAAGAACTTTGGATAGTGGCTGTGATTTCTGTGATGTTCTAGTTATCACAGTATGGTGATTTTAGACATTGAAGATTGAACCGTTTATAATATTATGAAATTATTATTTCATATTCATTTAACTTGGTTTAGTGTTAAATGAAAGTCCAAAATCAATTTACATCTCCAAATAGGTTATCAAGAATATGTCTTGGATAATGAAACCCTATTTAGTGAACTGGAGTGTATGATTGATTATGTCCCTAGTCCAGGTCATTGAGAATGGACACTAATGACTAAAGAAGACTAGTTTGCAAGTTGATTCACAGTGTTGTTTCATGGGCTGAAGGACATGGGATGTCATGAATCGATTGCATGGATGCAGGTTGGGAACTTGTATTGGACTGACCCGCTATGAGAATATTTTAAGATATTTAAAATGTTATAAGTATTTCTCATTGACTGTTGGAGCATATTCCTCATACCTGAGTAATTCAGTGTTTGCTTGCTTGTGGATTGATTGCTTTGAGGGTTTTCAAACGCCGTGCCGTGAAAGGAGGCTATAAAGACAGCTCTTGGGTGACATGAATCGAGTAGAGAAAACTTGGATGTACAAGAGTGGGATTGTCCTCTCATTTTATGAGATTGTTGTCTTATGGGCCTCTCGGAGAGTTGAGACTGTAAAATGCATGGCCGTGCTCAGATGGATTATGGATTAATCATCTGTCTTAACAGTTTTACTCGGGAATTCGAGAAACACATTTGAACTCAATAAGGATAACATGGGATCTTACCTTATGTTCGAATGAAGACATTAAGCGACAAAGGAATATGAATGCACACTTGTTCCAAAGGACAAGTGGGAGATTGTTGGAATAGTGTCCTTCGATCAATGTGCATTGTCCTAAATAGTTGGAGGATTAATTACGGAGATAATTAATTCAGTTATTTAAGTGATTGAAATGTTTAGCTGGAAACCGCTTCCAATCGGCTAGCATCAATGATATTGAGCTCGCAACTTATTATAACTGAACCTATAGGATCACACACTAAGCATGAAATTGGACAAAGTAATTATCTAATTGGACTTGGAGTCTAATAGTAATTACATGGCTGACCTTGATCCCAAAAAAGCCAAATCCAAGCACTTTTGCTGATTTTAGACCAATAAGCCTGTCAAACTTTCTTAATAAAGTTTTTACCAAACTTTTAGTAGAAAGAATGAAACCAATTATGCCCAGGCTCACATCAGTAGAGCAATCAGCTTTCCTCAAAGGTAGGGACATCACTGATAATACTATCCAGATGCAGGAAATGGCAAGGATATTAGGAAAGAACCTTAAGCATCAGAATCTAATTCTAAAATTAGATATGCAAAAAGCTTTTGATAGAGTATCCTGGAGTTTTCTGAATACCATCTTATTAAAATTTGGCTTTCATGGTACTCTGGTCAGGATCATTATGCAAAATATTGCATCTGCTTGGTTCTCTGTGCTTATAAATGGCACTGTATCAGGTTTCTTCCCATCCAGTAGAGGAATTAAACAGGGAGATCCTCTATCTCCATTCCTCTACAATCTTGTCACTGAGGCCTTTACCAGATCACTTAAGAAGCTGGTAAGCTCAGGATATATTGAAAGTTTCACTATGCCAAGAGGAGTAGAGAACATCACACATCTCATGTATGCTGATGATACTACTATCTTCACAAATTCAAAGAAAAGAAACTTGAAAAGAGTGAAATCATTTCTCCAGGCATATGAAAGCTCCTCAGGTCAGAAGGTTAATTACTCAAAATCAGAATTCTTTGTGCACCCAAAAACCTCTGACATTAAATTTAGACTCATTAAAAGAGCTCTTGGAATGAAGCAGGGGGCCATGCCATTCACCTATCTAGGTGTTCCAGTCTTTAATGGGAGAAACAAGGCAATTTACTATCAACCAATCTTGGAAAGAATTTCCAAGTCAACCATGAATTGGAAAAATAAGTGGCTTAGCTATGCTGGGAGGATGGTTTTAATCAACCATGTGCTGCTAGCTATACCAATACATATTTTTTCAGTTCTAAGCCCACCTAAACAGGTGATCAGAAAGATGGAAAAGATGGCTATGAGTTTTTTCTGGGGTGAGACAGATACAGGACAGAGGAAAGTTTGGAGAAAGTGGTCCAGAGTGGCCACCCCAAAACATGAAAATGGTTTGGGATTCAGGGATATCTCAGCTCTTATTGATTCATTCTCCTGTAAGATGTGGTGGAAACTTCAACTAAATGAGACCATATGGACTAAGTTCATATGGTCTTTACCAGAATCTCACAAAAATTCACACACCTGGAGGAGAATCTGCTCAGTTACTGAACATGCAAACTCACTCTCATGTATTTTGTATGGAAAAGGAAATTGTCCTTTCTGGTATGCAAACTGGATTGGTACTGGAGCTCTTTGTTATCATTGGCCAACTGGAATGGAAATTCCATTTCCAAATATCTCTCTGGCTACCTTTATTCAGAGCAAACCAATGTTCCTCACCATCTTGGAGCCTCACCTGGCTACCAGTACTCTCTTGTCCTTGCAGAATGCTCAGCTCAACCATGATCATGAGGACAAACTCATCTGGAAGCCATCAAGAAATGGAGCTTTCACTATCAAATCAGCTTACCTAAGCTACAGGCCACGAACAGTCCCTGATGAAGTTCTTAAGCAGGTATGGAACTCAACTATTCCAGCAAAAATTTCTATTTTAATGTGGAGGATTAGGAACAAGATTCTTCCTTTTGATGATGTCCTCATTAAATTCGGTTTCAATCTGCCATCTAAGTGCCCAATGTGTTCATCTGCTGATTCAATACATCATTATTTTAATGAATGTGCCGCAAGCTGCAAAATTTGGAGCTGTATAAATAATATGCTAGCAATTAAACCTCCAAATTTTCTTTCTATAGCTCACAGAGTTAGGTTCTATATGTCATATTCAGGTTTTTCCAAAGTTCATACAAAAGTAATAAGAACAACTATATTGATAGTGTTCTGGGCTTTATGGAACAGAAGGAACAAACTTTTATATGACCATAAAACTTTAACCTTGCATAGCATTATTCAAGGCATAGTAAAGCAAGTAAATCTCATTTTCTGTGCATTCCCTCTGACAGGATCTGGTGAAAAGAACTCTTTTCTACTAGAAAATGGACTTGTGCCATTCCTTAAAAGGAAAAGGCCAAGACCATCCAAAGTGGTGAAATGGTTCCCACCAGATATAGGATTTAAGATAAATGTAGATGCCTCATTTCATGTAGATGCTAATCATACAAAAACTGGGATAGGAATTATAGTAAGGAATAGTCATGGAGTTGCATGCAGGATGACTATGCTATACCTTGATGCTAAATCCCCATTACATGCTGAATTACTTGCCATACAACATGGATATCTTATAGGCCTGCAAATGCAACTCCACTATTTCACTATAGAATCAGACTGTTCTGTAGCAGTTCATGGTGTTCTGAATCCCAGCTCCATTGACTGGAGTTTTTTCTCAATGTGTTCTGACTTACAAAAAAGGAGTACTTTCAATAGTATTCATCATGTTCTCAGGGAAGGAAATGCAGCTGCTGATTTCCTTGCCACTATGTGTAGTCAGCTAAAGAAATCTGATGAGTTATCTATTGATGATGCACCCAGGAAACTGAAGGGCATTATTCACTTAGATAAACAAGGAGTTCCAAGTCTTAGAATGTCTTAAGCTTAATCCTTGGACTTTTTACTGCTATTGTTTATTTCTTGCAGAGATGGCGCCAGGCCAGAAAAGGAAGATGGATTGTGGAACTGGAATTCAGCAACTGAAGTGAATGTAATCAACTGCACAGGAGCTGTGCAACCACACTGAGCAGCACCCGAATGTATACATAATGGTGCTTACACATCTCACTCTTTTTGTAGTTGATCCTCGGCAGACTTGGGTCTCATTCTGGGTTCTTGACTTGGATTGATTCGCAGACATGCTTGGGAGTCTAACTGTAATTTGAGAAGTGTGCTTTTTCTCTTTCTCTGATGGAGTTTTTTATCAAACAAACATTTCCATAGTTATTCATTGGGTTAAAGATTTCCACTTGGAGTCTTTTCCTACCATTCTTTTGGAAGCAATCTCTATTGCTTCGGGAGCTTTTGTAAAGCTTCATAATCTAGGTCATTGTTGGCTATTAGATTGTAATATATGTAACTCAGAATCTTACCTCAAACCTATGTAATATTTTTGATTCTATAGGGCTTGGGATCCCTTTAAAGACTCCTACCACATGAGTGGTTTTAACTTAAAAAAAAAAAAAAAAAAAGTAATTATATGAGAATTAAGTCTTATTGGGCTAGACCCATATTGAATAAGACTAGGATTAGATTTATGAGGATGCTGTTTATTCTGTATAAATAGACTTCTACAGGAATAAACAGACATATACACAATCATACGTATAGCTCATGTGTTGAGCGCCTCAGAACAAATAAACCTACCATTCTCATATACAAACCTCATCGTCAAGAGAAGAACAAAGACTAGGTCTTTGGTTGCTGATCGATGTTCTAAGCTAACAGCGGTGAGGCGGTCTGATCGTGCTGTGTGGATACGTATAGAGGGATCACGCTTGGGATTCTCGTTTCCGTAGTTGATTGGATCTTCTGACTAAATCCGATGGTAAAGCACGCTTCAAGAGGTAAGCCTAAACCCTACTTATGATTCATACTAAGTACATGCATGAGATCCGAGATTAGATAATTGATGTTCCGCTAAGTTAGACTTAATCAATTCCCTACACATAGCAGCTACAGAAAAAAATAATACATCACAATTCACAAACAACAAACTTAAACCAAGATTATACATTTATTGTTCCTGGTTGATGGCTCCTTCTCTATGCATTGCAACATAGATTTCCGAACAGCAAATGGCATGTAAGCTATTTCAACTTTCACGAAAACCTATACGAAAGAAGACTTTACCATAACATACATTATTTATGAATTTAGATTGCGAGCTATTTGATGCAAGTGGAAGTTTTAGTGCGACCGTATGTTTCTTGCTTTTCAATGTAAGTGCTCTGTTCTTAATCATATAACGACCTTTGTGTTCTTGCACTTGTAGAACGTCAATAAAATATCTTTAGTCGTGATAAAAACCTAATTTATGCAGTTCCTTAATTTTCAGTTGTGTATAATTTCTTTATAAAATGCTCAGAATCTTCTTCGTGTGCATGAGTATAAATATGTTTCTTCCAAGAGGGCTACAAGTCCTACAAGAAAAAGGCGAGCAGTATTGCGTTGACTGTCAAATGATTTCTAATATCCATATATTTTTTCCTACATAGTAGTTCTGTACTTTTAACAACGTACATATGTATGTATTCAGCTTGTTGAATAAAAAATACTAATCAAATGTTTCCCGTCAAATTTAATACTCTTCTTTTCCCTAGCTCAAAAATGAATGACAATATTTTGCTCTATCTTACATTATTGCGTAAAACAGAATTTTCTGGAACGATAAATTGCCAAACAATTTAGTTTCCACGGGCAGTTTTTCTGCCCATTCCTGTTTTAGGCCATTACCCGGTCAAATTCCCTCATTCTTTTTTTCTCCGCCTGCTTTACCCTCTCGTACTGTAACGCTCTAATAAAAAAAAGTAGAATAGCCCAAGAAATCTTCCTTTGTCACCAAGGGCATTTTCGGTTTTTCCGGCACCTTGGACCCTGAAACGACGTCGTGTCAAAACCTACAATTTCACCGATCTATTTCTTTTTTCCCTGCCCGTGCCCCTACCCTGAACAGAGATTTGCTGCCCAAATTTACAAGTCGCGAGAAACTCCAACTTCGTCGTCTTTGTCGGTTCTGTCATTGCTAGGATGCCATTCGATTTTCTGGTTTAATTGCGTGGACCATCAATTATTGGTCTAGCTTGGGCGCCGTTGATTTTTGTGCTTGCTTGGACACCGTCGATGCTTGGTCTGATCCGGATGCCGTCAAATCATAGGTCGGTGGGGTGGGAAAATATTATTCGTTGAATTGCAGGGCAAATTTCTATATATACTGGGTTTATATGGTCATTCTTCATCCTGAAATCAACTCAACTCCGAAAGTGTTGTCTTAGCAGTCTGCGAACTTGTAGTGCTGTTGATGGCATTATGTTTATCCCTTTTTTTGCAATTGACATGTTGCTGAATTGTTTTCTGGTTTCCATTATTCCCTGGAGCTTCGAAAATTGATTTCTTGAAGAGGATGATCAAAATATTGGGATATGTCTTGTCTGGAGTCCTTTAATATTGACTAATTGTGCATTTGTGCCACCTGCTTTTAAAGATTTACATAATATAAGTTGCTTGTAGTTGTAAACTTGTAATGTAAGAAACAAATGGAGTGTCTTTTGCATATAATTCACCAGGATATCTTACATTTGTTGCACACTGAGTTCCATAAAATATGAATCTGATTCAATAATTCATTTTTGTTTGAGTGTAGGCTGTTAGGACTGCATCGCTCAGATTATATGCTAGATGAAGAAACCGATTTACTTCTTCAGATTGAGCTCAACACAATAGATTCATCAATGCTTGGACTGAGTTATCTTGTAACAGGTTTCATGAACCTTTTTACAAACTGCACCTTATTATATTCATATGGCTTTACTTATTCTCTTAATCCTATGTTTTATGACTGTAATGGATCTCCTTTGCTATCTTAAATGTTGTTATTTTTCCTTGTATCTGCAGAATGTTGATTCGTCATATAGAGATCATTTGTCATTAGATCCTGATAAAATTCCAAGAAATAATGTCGTAAAAGGAATTGCTGATGCATTGGCTAAAACATGTAGAGAATATTATAACCCAAGGTGTAGCTCAATTCAAATGAATGTTTTCAACTGATTTCATTGTGTGGAAGGGTAATGTCTTGTTTTCTGCTACTTACATAAGCCTTCTTTACATGGCTATACTAATGTTTGTGGTTTAGCCAGACGAACAGAATATGTATGACCAACATTGGCTTAGTACAATTCTGAAGGATTAATATCCTTATATGTCTACTTGGTTAATTTTCATCATGCTATTTGATATACTGTTAAGACTTTTAAGTTTTATCATATTTTACTGAAAATCTTTTACCAATTAAAGGTGTCTGGTTTTCTATTTTTACCTTGCTTTAACAATGAGTTCCATGAGTATGTTTCCATTAACCTTAATAGCACGTATCAAATAACAACAATCAGAAAGACAACATAGGATGAAATCAATGTTGCTGGTCTGATGGGACACTTTTTATGCATGCAGACTATGAAAGCTTCTTAATTTTGAAACTATGTTCAACTTAATGCCCTAAAATCACCATGGATTGACGTTGTAGAGAAGGTAAAGTTTATATTTCAGAGCTGGGTATGCTCGATGACTATCCTTCAGAGTTAGTGATTAAAAAATGCTTTGTACTTATGCGGCTTACCGTAGAAACGGGAAACCAGAAATAATATTATATTTTAAACTTTTGTTCATTTTATATGAGGATAAATTGTTAGCCTTTTTCTTTTCACTTAATCGAGACATGAGTGTCAATCTATTATAATATCTACTTATTTTAATACAATGTGATTTTGTTTATGGATATGCTTGAATGATGTACTCATGACTTCTTTGTTGGCCTTTTATCGTGCTCGCTCTTCTTTATTTTACACTACACAACTATATGTTGGAGGTGACAATTTGGCTATATGCTTGCAAAATGGTCAACTAAAACTTGTTTATGAAAATTTTGAATTTATTCTATGAAAATAGCAGCTCAAAACAATTTATTTTGTGGTTAGAGTCATGTTCACACATGTATTGATGTTTGTTGAGATCTTACGTTCTATTCCAGGAATGCAGAGCTAGACTACCGTTGGAGCTGTCTTCTGCTGTCAAGTGTTCTTCTATTTCTTATCAATTGGTTGGAACAAAGAAAATTTAGCAAGAACTTGCTAAACCAGGTGTGCTAGATAGGTAAAAACAAGACCGAATCATTTGCATGTGATATGATCATATTAAAAGTTTTTTAAGACCTAACCTTATAAGGAAGGATAAGATGTTATTTGTGTATATTTTTACGGCGATGATGATTACAACATCGATAAGGATCTTTCTCATAAACCTTTTAATGAGGTTTTCGGTTGTAACCAGGTTTCTTAACAAAGATGACATTGCAAAACTAAGAAAATGCTTTGCGTGGTTGTGGAGTTTGGATGGCCTGGACATTGTAAGTGATGCAATTAAGCGGCCTGGATTATTATGTTATGAAACCACAAAGAGAAGGAGAAGGTCTTCAATTCAGCATGTTCTTTCTATTCAGTAACATTGTCAGTGATGCATTGCGTTTTATGTGTCTATTTGGAACAGGAAAAATGAAAAGGTCATTTTGAATAGCACTACTGGCTACTTGTCAAAAAAAAATATATACACAAAAGTATCGTCATTAGGGATATCTATGCACAATCGACATCCTAATTGTCAAATATATATATATGGGATATATCTATAAAGATATATATATATATATATATATATATATATAGCAATACTATACTACTAGAACAACAAGTTTTGTGTCACGTGACACTCACAAAGAAATCCACATCAACTTGCAAAAATAATTCTAAAAGAAAATACTTTTCTAAATCTTTCTCAACACACTTTCTTTATTATTCTCCTAACTTCAATCTTCTAGATTATTCTTCTTCTTTTTTTCCTTCTCATATACTCTTTTCTTAATTCCTTCTTTCTTCCAAAATGTTTTACCAATTTTATATTATTTAATAGTTATTTTTCATAATTAATGTATACTACGGACCAAAATTTAGTATCATTTTATATTTTATTCATTTTCTTACATATTATTTTCACAATTCAATATGTTGCATATACTCTATTTCTATTTTAAAATTGAATAAAATTTAAATATGTTAAACATAATTAATTGATAAAAATTTGGGCATCGCCCGGGTATTATCTAGTATATATATATACTGCATGTATGTTGCCAAATTTGCCTGATGACTTGGCTATGATGAGGTTCGATACCTCAAGGGGGATATGACCTTTGATTTGTGGTCTGTCAACCTATTGAACCTTTTCATTAGGGATTCACCTACCATGAAGACACATCTTCTATTGAATTAATGATTGTATTGAATATTGAATTCATGATTACATAGAATATGTCCTCTTTATATAGACATATTTGAGGATAACAATCTAACTACGAAAAGGAAATAACTTACAACTATTATTATAATTAACTAGCATAATTAGAATAGGAAAATGAATAATAATATAACTAAATAAGGAATAAAATCCCATCATTCCCGCGTCCCTGAAAGAATGCTTGTCCTCAAGCCTGAAAATTGTCACAATACACCATGGAATCGACCATTTGAAAATTTTGGTAGGGTAACCAACCCATGGAATCAACCATACTCGAAAACAAGCATTCGTCTGCAATCCAGTATTCTTGAAATGTGGATATCCGATAAGGGCATGAACTACTTCTTCCATAACGAAAGTGATCAGACACCTCTCAACTGCAACCTGAACTCGAAAACCTGGAGATTGTTGAACTTGGATTTCACGTTGATGAGCAGTAATCTTGTTTGGACTTGCGACGATTTCCACTACCGGAACTGGTAAATCATATGTATGACCAATAATGGAATGTACAAAGTCATCGGAGGAGTTGGAATCTTGAACGAGAGGTTGAGAATCTTGAATTGGAGTTGTGACACGTTTTGTTTCTGATCCAGTAGACCCCTCTAAAGCAAGTAAGGAAGAGTTGTCCTGCTGATCAATGTTGGAAGGACAAGGTCCAAGTAAAACTGCTTGTGGAACGGCACAATA
The DNA here is from genome assembly GCA_963678965.1 of Cruciata laevipes. Lineage (NCBI taxonomy): Eukaryota > Viridiplantae > Streptophyta > Magnoliopsida > Gentianales > Rubiaceae > Cruciata > Cruciata laevipes. The sequence goes on from OY787637.1 coordinate 22,611,121, forward strand.
ATGTCCTAGTTTATAGACCTCGTCACATTGAAAACACAGTCCATGTTCTCGCTGTTTCTCTTGTTCAAACCAAGTAAGATGTTTAACGCTTGAGAATTCATCGAAATCCTTAAGTGTAGGGTTCACATCCACTTGACATATAACCACTTCTGAAGCAGGACTGGTTGGAGAAAGAACATGAATTTCTGCTGGACTATCAACTCTCAATCCCATGGGAAAAGGCTTGTAGTGGTTAGCCATTGAGTACAAATTCTTGCCAGAGTCAAACGCCTTACAAAAGAGTGTGGAAAATTGGCGCCAAGACAATTCGCCAAGTGAACGAATGTACGATTTATACCAAGGAACCGCAGCACCTTTAAGATGGATGGCTGCGATTGAAACTCGTCGATCATCGTTGATGGAAAGCAAAGCAAAAAATTGTTCTACATGAAAAATCCATCGTTCAGGTTCCGTCTCGTCATACTCTGGAAACTCATGATATGGCGGTGGTTGGGGTGGCGGTTGGACAAAAGTAGGGTTATGATTGCGTGTCTGCTCGGAAATAACTCGAATGTTAGCTTTTACGACTTCAAGTTGAGTGGGAAAGTCCCAAATGAAGGATCTGTGTGTAGTAGTATCATCGTGTAACTTCGTCAGCGGCATGAGGCGATGTAGAAAAAAAATTATCGAATTTTCAACTTGGTTGTGATACCAAATGATGATGTTCGATACCTCAAGGGGGATATGACCTTTGATTTGTGGTCTGTCAACCTATTGAACCTTTTGATTAGGGATTCACCTACCATGAAGACACATCTTCTATTGAATTAATGATTGTATTGAATATTGAATTCACGATTACATAGAATATGTCCTCTTTATATAGACATATTTGAGGATAACAATCTAACTACGAAAAGGAAATAACTTACAACTATTACTATAATTAACTAGCATAATTAGAATAGGAAAATGAATAATAATATAACTAAATAAGGAATGAAATCCCATCATGATTTTTTAAGAGATCGAAATGTTATTAATAAAAATTTAAGTATTGTTAAGCTTTTAGAAGCTTTAAAAGTACATTGATTGTGTTTCAGGCCATTTTTAACAATGTGGCCATACTCTATGTTGTTGTGGTGACCTGTAAAGAAATGCTTCCAAACCAAATGTACTACTCCACATATACTGTGTAGTAGTAGTTTTAATAATATACGAGAAATTTGTTTATTTAGTTTTTTAAAGTAAATTTATTTGATTTTTCATCAAACAAATACGTACAACTTGACTTTTCAAACTATTTTGAGTGTCACCATCTGATCGATGCATGCAAGAGAATCGAGACTCTAATTTTCGCAACAAAGAACAGAAAATTGGAGTTTAAAAAAATGAGTAGCTAAATCTCTTAATATGTTCCATCAATTTATTTTATGGCAATCACAAAAATATTGGATGGTCAGATACAGTGTGTAAAAATTTGATCGAATGGTAGGACAATCTTTTGGGAATAATAAAAAAAGTAATTCACATTTTGAAACCATTAGAGATATATAATTGTAAATTGAACAGGAAATATAAAATTTTAAAAATAGTTTAAACTGTGAAATAATTACATTTTTTAGAAGCGGTAAATATATGATATAATGGCTCTTATAAAGAATTGTAAAAAGTCAAATTTTATTGTCTATATGGAAAATTTAAATTTTGTGATATTTTTTAAACTTAAAGTTTCAAAAATTAAGGTGTAAATACTAACACCGTGCGTAAATCACCTAGTTATTGGGAAAATAAGAGAGAAAAACTGGTACTCTCTCCGTCTCACCCAAAGCTGCACAGTTGACTTTTCACAATTTTCAATGATCGTGTTTGACCATTAATATCTTTAAGTACATATAGAAACAATATATAAAAATTTACTTTTTGAAAAATAGATGTTATAATGAATCTATTGATATCTCATATAATAGTTTTATCATTTATATATTGACCTGTAATTACAGTCAAAGTTTCCTAAGTTTGATTCTAAAAAGTCAACTGTGCAGTTTGAGGTGAGACAGAGGGAGTACGCTGATCGGCTCATTTCTTGACATGCATGGCCCGCTCCCCGCTTTTAACCAATTAAGTTCAATATTGTATATCTTAATATCTTTATTCATTAAAAAACAAATGCAAGGTACAAATTTTATTCATATGTAAATCTTTTTTTTGATTAAATTCATATATAAATCTTGTTACACTATATTAATAATCCGGAATTGCATTTGAGCGCCGGAACAAAATGAACTAAAACTCTGCTGGAGTCATAGTATTAACGTTAACATGTTATTCTTAATTATACTAAATTAATAGTCACAAAATCATGTTACATTTAGTCTTTCATATTTAAATAATAAAGGCAAAAGAGCTTTAAGAGTTTTATTTTGTAATTACTTGTATGAAAAAATCATCTTTAACTTAAGCTTCTTTAATTCCAAAAAAAAATAATAATAGTGATGACCTTTTGCTTTTAGCTAATTGGGCAAATTCAACTTTAAGATAAACGTGATAATTTTTATTTCAGTTCAGTTCACCAAGAAATAAAGTTAGCAAAACAAGTCCATGAAAATATATACTATAACCTATAGATTCTGATGGACTGGAAATTATTGCGTGCAGATTTTACTATCAGTCGGAATAGTCATTCGATTATATATAAGATGTAAAATTAAACTGTCTCATCTATAATGCAAAATCATTTTTTATTGCATCTAATCAAGTTATGAATTCATTGTATTATGGTTGATAAATCAGAATTTTGCGTGAGTTGTTTTAAATTAAGGATTATGTAGATTCACCTTCAACTCTTGGACACCAAAGGCTAGATTCATCGATCCAATAAATAATGAATGGATTCAGACGACATCGTTCCGAGAATAATCCCTGCCCACTTCAAATGCCTGCAGAAATATGGTTAGTTCATTCATTTCTTCTTCAGCATCTATACATTAACTCTGCAGATTAAAACTCATGTTTATTTGTACTTATGTTGCAGGTAAAAAAATCATATTTATGGTTTAGTCAAAGGATTTTATTTAGGCTTTGGATATTTATCTTGCTAAAGGATTGGCGACCTACGAGGGTGAGAAATAAGCCAAACACAAAAAGCTTCTGAATCCAGCCTTTCGTGTAGGTGAATCTACACAATCCTTAATTTCAAAACAACTCACGCAAAATTCTGATTCCTCAACCATAATACACTGAATTCATAACTTAATTAGATGCAATAAAAATGATTTTGCATTATAGATGAGACGGTTTAATTTTACATCTTATATATAATCGATTGACTATTCCGGCTGATAGTAAAATCTGCACGCAATAATTTCCAGTCCATCGGAATCTATAGGTTGTATATATTTTAATGGACTTGTTTGCTAACTTTATTTCTTGGTGAACTGATTTACAAATAACATAAGAAAGGAATCTTATGTTATACTAACTGTTTGCCTTCAACTGCAAGATTTCTCTACCAACGTTAATGACTTTAGTTACTAAATAATTAATCAACCAGGGTCACTAGGGTCTCTGATCTTATAAATGTGAACATTGGATGGTGGGATTGTATTGTATTAGAGGCTTCTTTTGACAGGGCTGATGTGGAGGTGATTACAGCTATCCCGTTGCAGAATCTTGGTTGTGCTCACAGATGGGTCTAGCACTACTCACAGTCGGGGATCTTTACAATTCGATCGGCTTACCATGTGGCAATTGAAACCCGTCTTCATCTTCACATCACCATCTTAATGCCCTCGGTTTAGGAGAGAGTAAGAGATTTTGTGGTCGGTTCTAGAAGTTGCGTGTACCGAAGCGGGCTCTACACATTGCATGGCGTCTATGGTCGGACTCATTATCTACAGTGGAGAACCTCAGGAGGAGAACTATTGAGGTGTCCCCGTTATGTGCTCTTTGTTCGTTGGAGGGAGTCACTCACAACCAAGCACCTCTTCGTTGATTGTGCATATGCGAGGGCATCCTGGACTGCGGCTGGTGTTTTGAATGAGGTGTTGGCCGTTGGGCAGCTCAGGGGAGATCTTTGGTTTCGAAAGCTACTACGGGAGAAGAATGATGTGAGCTCGTTATTACGGTATGTGATGGGATCTGGTTTCAGCGGAACCGCCAGGTATTCGAACACTCGCATCTTGGTTCGGATATCATGGTGGCTTCTGCTATGTCTGGTCGAAGGAGATTCTTGGAGGCCCACGGATGGGTGGAGGATGTCTCGGAGTCCCTTTTGCCAGGATCATTACTACGACCGCCAGAAGGAAGAACCAGGATTTACTTTGATGCGGGCATCGATGGTGATTCAGCGGTGACTGGTATAATGGCTTTTGACTCAGGTGGTGTCTTCTTTCGTGCAGCTACGAGGAGATTTCCCCACGTCCAAGACCCTGTGCTGGCTGAGACATTAGCGCTAGAGGAAGCCATGTTCCTGGCAGAAGTTGTTAACCTCCTGCAAGTTTGCTTTATCAGAGATGCTATTCAGGTGGTCCAGATGCTTCGACGCTAGGTGGCTTGCCCGGTCATATATGTGTCGGTTCTTGACCGAGTCATATCTACGCTAGACCGGAATCATTTAGGGGCTCAACTTCGCATCTGGACGACAAAATTACAATCACTTGGGACCCAGAAGGGGCCCCTAAATGATTCCGGTCTAGCGTAGATGTGACTCGGTCAAGAACCGACTCACATATGACCGGGTAAGCCACCTCGCGTTGAACCATCCGCACTATCTGAATAGCATCTCCGATAAAGCAAACTTGCGGGAGGTTAACAACTTCTGCCAGGAACAGGGCTTCCTCTAGCGCTAATGTCTCAGCCAGCAAATGAACTATCGTTCGTCCTACCATAAATTTATGGTAGGACGGTCTCACCCAAGACTTTGTATACTATCTTAATTCCACTTATGTTGTTTTTTATGAACTAAAGTCCTCCTCTATAGGCTTAAAGAAAACTCCCCGTGTTAATGCTTTTATAGAGAGAATGTGGAGAATGTTTTGTCTAGACATTTTTCCTATGATTAACTTCGAGCTGATTGAGGAAATCCTGGACAGCTTTTCAAATACCAGAATTGAGTATCTTATCCACATTAAAGTGCCTCGAGCTTTTCATATTAAGTTTTTGGGTGATTTGAAAAGGCAAAATAAACATGAATCATGGGCTCACTATGTTAGGATGAAAATGTCATTTGCCATCGTAGATCCCGACATTTATATAAGCCTCTGCCAAATTCTTGGTCGAAAACCAAATAAAAATATAGTTGAGGCTAGCCAATCCTTCCAATGTACGATTTACAAAGTCAATACTGATATATGAGCAAAACTCACGGATACGTGAACACTTAACAAAGAACATAACCCACAACGATACTATTTAAATCAAGATTAAGACGATGCAAAAGGGCGGGCCAGAAGGGGATTGGTTAACTTTCAATATGGTTAACGTCCTTCAATCTAGTATTTGGATTATCATATAGTACTATGTAGCCTCCAAAAGTTCAAACTTTTAGAATTTCAATCAGCAAAAAATCCCTCAAATTGGCATTATAATTTGGTCATTAAAGCTGCAGTTCAAACACTTAAGAAAAGAGGGAATACTAGTATCACTTTTAAAAGAGTAAGACGAATAGTACAAACAAAGTAGAACATGCTATGAACAGTTCTTTATTTCGAGGTTATTGGCTTCCAAGTATTGCAGAAAAAACCCCGCGTTTAGAGCTTGGAAGGAGACTTGTACCATCCCCATGCATCATCAGAGATGTATTGTGTCACCTGCTTCACATTCAAGTAGTTGTCCAGTCCCCTGAAGAACAATTTTTCAATAAACGTTAGCACGATTCCATACACAAAATTATATATAGTGGACGATATTGAGAAGTGAAATTGTACATGTTCTCTTCCACTAGGTATTTCATTTCAAGAAGCTCAAGAAATAAGTTACATCAACTTACCGTTCTCCTAATTCACGGCCAAAACCACTCCGCTTTTTACCACCCCATGGAGCTTGGCAGAAGCATGGCTGTGAGCAATTTACCCAAACAATTCCGGACTGGAAAGCCTACAGAATTCAACACAGTCAATCATGAGTTATCTCCAAATTTGAGGACCACAACAAATGGTTCAAACAATGTTCAGAAATCTCACCTTTGCCAAACGATCACATCTTTCCCTATCTCCTGAAATTACAGCAGATCCCAGGCCATATCTGGAAAATTATACCAAATTACATATCAGGAGGTGAATACAGTATTAATCAACAATAGTTTGTAGCAGATGTATCAATGTATCAACATACTGGGTATCATTTGCTAATTCAATGGCCTCATCTTCAGTCGAAAACGTTTTGACACATAGAACAGGTCCAAAAACTTCCTCTCTCCATATTTGCATTGATTGTTTTACATCTGTAATAATTGTTGGTAGGATATAATATCCTTTTTCTAGATTCTGCAACCAAAGTTGATATGAGTTAAATTCGTGAAGAGACTTCTGAGAAACTACTCGACAGTAAGGAGTGGACTATACCTTGGGGCGTTCCCCTCCATATAAAATAGTAGCTCCTTCTTTCTTGGCAGTGGAAACGAAATCCATTATCTTCTCATACTGAAAAATGGACAAGCAAAAAACATCAGTTGCCAACTAAGAATGATGATGAGTCCATACTCAATTTAAGGAATATACTCATCTTATATTTTTATCATTAATATGAAATATATTATCTTCAGCACATTCGTGACCAACATTTGCTTAAAAACAGGTGTAGGAAAAGTTAAAATTACCTGTCCACCACTAATAACTGGACCTAGCCTGCAACCCTCTTCTAGTGGGTCTGAGACCTTGATATTTTCACACCATTTCACTAGCTTCTCCAGAAATTCTGCTGCAATGCTTTCCTAAAACATTCAAATTACGACAACAATCATCAACAACACAGAATGTTACCTAACCTCCAAAAAGTGCAGCTATGAGGCATCAACTAGACATGAAGCATGTGGCAAGCAGAGACAGTAATTTAGTAGAACCCCCCCATTTGTTGGATATGGTACTCATTACCAGCTGTTATTGTTACTAGATAAACAAAATCTTTTCTATAAAATTGAAGATGTTCCAAAACAAGAAAATCAAATATCTTTGCATTTTAGGGATGAAACTAAGAGTTAGGACAAAAAGGGTCGGTAGTGTTAAAACACTGGGTGCAAGATAACAAAATCCAAATGCAATTTTCATGTGGTAAGTGGAGTCTTTTATAATATTTATGTTAGCACTGTGTATATCATATACCCATGATAGTTAATTTTCAATCTATAAGCACAAGTGCTGATACTGACCATACAGGCGCTTTGGTGGATTCCAAGTCAAACCAGGCAGACAAGAAATATAGTTATGTAACTTGCTATATAATATTAACTAAAATATCATGAGTAACATGTGCAGATTGAAGTTTCATACTCACGTGAACTATTAGCCGGGATGTTGCACTGCAAATCTGACCATTTGTCCAAAAGCAACCAAACAAAGTCCACTCGACAGCTGTTCAGTAGAAGAGAACATAATTAGTGAATATTGACAGCTAAGATCAGCACGCATAATAAGATGATAACGCAGCTTTAAACACACAATTAAACAGCATATACAGTGTTAAATTTCAAAACAAAATATTATCTCCTTTTAACCACTCAAACATATAATATTAGACAGTTCATCAAACTATTTGCTTGGAGGGTACAAACCTTTATCAATGTCAATGTCGTTAAAAACAACAATTGGACTTTTTCCACCGAGCTCAAGAGTAACAGGCTGCCAAATAGATACAGGGTTACTATAGTTAAATAAGCTCAATGTACTTTTAGAACCATTTTACATTTTCATGTGATCACAAACCTTAACCAGCTGTGCAGCTGCTGTCATAATTTTAGTTCCTGTGGCACTGCTTCCAGTGAATGCTATCTGTAGGACAATAATATTACCAATAAGTTCTTACTCAAAACTTTCAAGTCGGGATAAAAGCCTAGTAATGAAAAGGCAGGCACCTTATCAACATCAGGATGAGATGCCAAAGCACCACCAGCCTCTGCTCCTAATCCAGTGAGAACATTCAGTACACCACTAGGAAGCCCAACCTCGCGGCAGATGTCAGCCAACTCCAAACAGGTCCTAAAATATAGTTTACCATAATTCGATTAAAGTACAACATATGAACAGAAATAAATAAATGAGGAAGCCAACAATGATCAGGACTCACAGTGATGCCAATTCCGATGGCTTAAGAATTGCAGCACAACCAGCAGCAAGAGCTGGAGCAACTTTCCAAGTAGCCATCAGCATGGGGTAATTCCTGCAGGAGCCATGGTCGATGTCAATATCACAAAAATTAATCTATAGCTAAATATTATTGACATTTTGATCACCACATTACTATGTGAGGAAAGGAGGCACTAATACAGTATACAAAGGCATAGAAAATGAATATACAAAGGCCGGGAAGATAAGGATTGCAGTTGTCACATATTCATAAAAACATGGTTTATAGCACTACTAACTATTGAATATACTTTTGCCAGCCTTCTTGCCGCTGCAAATCTTTACAATACAGCAAACATATATGTTTGAAAATCTGCTAGTTAGTAGTGGTAAATTTTAAATAATACATCCCTCCCAACTTCTTAAAACTTCTATTAAATTGAGTATTTGACATGAACCTTTAAAATGTGACAGAGGAAGTTCTGCAAGCTAGTAATGGTAAGCAAGCTTGTATTATACACAAAACTTTAACCTATTAAATGTACTTTTCTCGTTTATGGGATCTGTTTTTTCAACATGGCATCCTAATTAATTTCATCAAAATGACCGCTATTAAGAGAGAAAGAAACGGCTCAGCTAACAAGAATAATGACAAGAAAGTTAGGTAATACCATGGAGTAATCAACCCAACAACTCCAATGGGTTCCAATAATGTATAAGCCTTAAACGTATCCATAGGCAGAGAAATAGGGGCCTTCTGCCTTGCATCCAAAGCTTCAGCTAGGTCTGCGTTGTACTCAAAGCATCCCGCAACATCATCCTGAAAGAATGAAGAAAAATAAGCACCTTGTCCATAACAGAGCCACAGGATAGTTGACCAGTTTAGGAACTTACTATATCCCAAGCTGCTTCTTCCAGGGGCTTTCCATTATCAAGTGCCTCAAGCTTGGCAAGTAGAGGTTTGCGCTCAATTACCTGAAAGACCAGAATGTTGAGACATCTATCATGGCATGTAATAAGAGGCTTCCAAAATATACCAGTTGTCACTTAGAGAATGTCCCTTTACAATCTCTATTCAAAAATCATAGATGGCTCAATCGTGTAAAACAGACCAAATATTTAACGACTACTGAACTCATTAGGAATCCATGTTAATATAATTCCTTTTATCAGATTGAAAAATCAATAGCCATGTTTCAGTTAATAATTAGTAAACTGCATTGAACTGAAACCATATCTTCGTTGCACAGGTGTTTATTGCAATGAATACATGACATTTTTGGCATAAAACTAAAACCTATTACCCTCAGCTTGGACAGAAAACAGATAATGGGCTTTTTATTATGATGCAGATAGTTCATGATCCCAGGACAAAAAGTTGTCAAGGCAAAATCACATCTTAAGATATTCTAATTTTAGTAAAACTTGGTTAGTAACATATTGAGAACAAAAATCATCACAATTATAACCAAACAAATGATAAACCAAAACACTACTCAAACAAGAAAGTGGCAATTCATAACCTTTGCAGCAATAGCACGCAGGAACTTTGCGCGATGAGCACCAGAAGCTGATGCCCATTCCTTCCCACCATTCCTAGTAATAGCCAACCTTGCTGCTTTAACAGCAAGGTCCACATCCTCAGCAGTGGCAGCTGGTATATCCCCTGCCCCATATCATATTTATCATTAGTTTCAGCACCTCCAAAACATAAACAAAGCAATCAACTTTAGAACTTTAACACAACTGAATCAAACCGACATCCTAACTTATCCACCTCAAGAATCAACAATAAAACCGAAATCCCAGTTCCCAAAATCCAAACTTTGTTATGATCCAACACATATTGATGCATAAACTGTATGACAGAAACAAAAAGGGAGCTGAGCAGTAAAGAACGAACCGATTGTTTCTTCGGTAGCCGGGTTGATGACGGGAATGCGATTCTTCTTGAGGGGCTCCCTCCATTCACCACCGATGAACAGCATGCGACTAGGGATTGCCATGGTTAGTTAACTCCGATATCACTCAACTACACTACAGCTTTGTGGGGTAGAACAACTGGGTCAGAGAGATTCCGGTGGAAGCAGAGAATCCAGCGCTTTCAAGCTCGCAGAGATTAGTGTGTATTATTGCGTTGTATTTATGTTGGATTGAATCAAACAGGGAGAAGAAACTATGATGGAAAATAGTGTGTGTTGCGCTGTATTTATATTGAAGAAAATAGTACTCTATCCTATTTTGACTGTACTTGTAGTTCAATCAGAATTATGTTTATCTTTCTTAATACTATTCCGTTACAATTATGTTTATCTTTCTTATTACTACGGATTTTCATTTTACAAGTCAAATACATTTTATAATGATAATTTTATAATCTTAGGAAGACAATTTTTCAACGAAATACTACAAGATATTCATATTTTGTACGAATGAGTTTATTGAGAAGTCATGAATGCATAAATGTGAAATTGTAATTGTACCTCAGGCTATTAAAAATTTTCTTTTATGTATGATTTTAGTTTTATTTAATAAAAATCAGCTTGAAAAATATATTATAACACCGTGTTCATATTGTTTTGAATTGTACTTTCAAATACGATTTTGACCATAATATACTTCTTCTTTTTTGAAGAATTGACCATAATATATATTAGTTAATATATTAGAATATTATCATGTAGTATACTTTAAATAATAACATATTATTTTTAATAATAATATTTTTTAAAACTTTCAGTTACTTAAATAAAGATATTATCATTAAAGTTGTATAAGTTTGAGTTTGAAAAGTCAAATCAGACGCTTTGGTTGAGACGAAGATATAAGATATGAATCCACAAAGCTTCACTAAATGGGAATAAAGTAATATTAGGGGAACATATGGATATGGATCCCTATTGGTGAGTGGTGGCCGATGAATAATAAACGTTTACAACGAATAATTTGAGGATAGCATTAGTCATTGTTTTGACTCTCTATAGTGATTTCTTTATATGAAGAAGCAGCAGAATCACAGAGTGCAGAATCCGGAGATTGAATTTCTTAATTAATGCTATTTTGCAGTAAATGTGTTTGGTCAGTAAAGCAGGCTAATGGTTCAGTGGTAATCCACTCTCTCTATAACTGAGAGGTCCAAGGTTCAAAACACACCCCAGACAAAATTGCGAATATTTGAGCAATTATTGTCAGGGTCTACCCAGCGTAGAGGGGCCGATGGTGGTTTCCCAGGGGCCGTGTTGGTGGCCCCCGTTGTGGTCTCCCATGCTGCAGGTGGTGACTCATGATGGTGCGATCGATGGTTCCGGCTTCGGTGGTTCGGTGGCTCGTTGGTGCAAGCAGCTGGGTCCTTCAGGAGGACGTCTCAGAGCTACGTGGATGGAGCGTGTATAGCTTCACTGTGCTTACATGGATCTAATGTGGTGTCTCCTAGTTAGTCCTAGATTAGGACGTGTATATGTAATAGGTAGGTTGTAATCTATCTTGAATTCAAAAAAAAAAAAAAGTAAAGCAGGCTAATTTTGCAATAATTTGTCAATTTGGTTTGACTAATGCTCTCAAATTGAACATGATTATTTGGTATGAATTCACAAATGTCTGCAATCACTTCACGCAACTTAGTTGAATTATCCATGTACTTAACTGTTTGGTATTTTGGTAATGTACTGTATCATACTGTTTGGTACTTGTAGCCCACTTTCGGAAACTCAAAGATGATTTCGACTCTTCTTCAATCTCATCTCCAAAATCCTCAATTTCACATTTGGCAATCTAAAAACCTCAACGCTCATGAGCACATCCTCGCGACCTAAACCTCATCAGGTTCATCCAAACCTCATCACTGTCAGCAACCACACCCTTACCACTAGCGATGCAAACCTCAATGCAACGTAATCGTTAGAGACCCGAATCTCAACGACATCGATCACAACATCATCACTGATGACCCAAACACTCCCCGCCGCTGCAATGGCAACACAACATTATCACATGGAACCCAAACTTTAATCTATCGAAATTTTAGAATTTCACTTAGAAAAAACCCTCAAACTGGCATATAATTTCGTCACTATATCATATGATTGCATAAACTAGTCATTAGAGTTGCAGTTCAATCAATCATTTCCTAGAATACAAAGTAGAAGATGCTATGAACTGTCTTTATTCCAAGGTTATTGGATTCCAAGGTTTAGAGGTTGGAAGGAGACTTGTACCAACCCCATGCATCATCAGAGATGTATTGTGTCACCTGCTTCACATTCAAGTAGTTGTCCAGTGCCCTGAAGAACAGTTTCCCAATACACAAAATTACACATATTAGACAGTGTTATTGAACTTTTTTTTTTTCATTCGTTTCAAGAAGCTCAAAAAATAAGTTACCGTTCTCCTAATTCGCGACCAAAACCACTCCGCTTCTTACCACCCCATGGAGCTTGGCGGAAGGTGGGCTGTGAACAATTTATCCAAACAATTCCGGACTCGAAAGCCTAGAGAATTCAACAGAGTGCATCATGAGTTATCTCCAAATTCAACAAATGGTTCAAACAATGTTCAGAAATCTCACCTTTGCGAAACGATCACATCTTTCCCTATCTCCTGAAATTACAGCAGATCCCAGGCCATAGCTGCAAAATTATGCCAAATTATTTATCAGGACAGTATATTAATCAACAACCGTTTATAGCAGATGTATCAATGTATCAACATACTGGGTGTCATTTGCTAATTCAATGGCCTCCTCTTCAGTCGAAAACGTTTTGACACATAGAACAGGTCCAAAAACTTCCTCTCTCCAGATTTGCATTGATTGTTTTACATCTGTAATAATTGTTGGTAGGATATAATATCCTTTTTCTAGATTCTGCAATCAAAGTTGATATGAGATAAATTTGTGAAGTTCTACTCGACAGTAAGGATAAACTACTCGATATTCTGCAACCAAACTCCATACCTTGGGGCGTTCCCCTCCATATAAAATAGTAGCTCCTTCTTTCTTGGCAGTGGAAACAAAATCCATTATCTTCTTGTACTGAAAATGGACAAGCAAAAAAATCAGTTGCCACCTACGAATGATGATGAGTCCATACTCAATTTAAGGTCCACACTCATCTTATATTTTTATCATTAAAATGAAATCCATTATCTACATTTGTCTCAAAAACAGGACTAGAGAAAATTAAAAATATACCTGTCCACCACTAATAACTGGACCAAGCCTGCAACCCTCTTCTAGTGGGTCTGAAACCTTGATATTTTCACACCATTTCACTAGCTTCTCCAGAAATTCTGCCGCAATCCTTTCCTAAAACATTCAAAGTATGACAACAATCATAAATAACACAGAATGTTACTGCAGCTATGAAGCATCAACTAGACATGAAGCATGTGGCAAGCACAAACAGTAATTTTGTAGTATCATTTATCTTACCAGCTGTTATTTAGTAGAATCATAAATGAAGTATGGTACTCATTTATTTTACCAGCTGTTATTGTTACTAGATAAACAAATCTATTCTATACAATCCAGTAGCTGAAGATGTTCCATAACAAGAAATGTATCTTTGCATTTTAGGGATGAAACTAAGAGTTAGGACAAACAGGTTCAGTAGTGTCTAACTCACTCATATGGTAAGTGGACTCTTATATAGAATTTATGTGCATGTCATATACCCGTTATAGTTAATTTTCAATCTATGTGCACAAGTACTGATACTGACCATACAGGCGCCTTGGTAGTTTCCAAGTCAAACCAGGCAGACAAAAGATATAGTTAAGTAACTTGCTATATAACAGTAACTAAAAAATCATGAGTAACACATGCAGATTTGAATTTCATACTCACATGAACTATTAGACGGGATGTTGCACTGCAAATCTGACCACTTGTATAAAAGCAACCAAACAAAGTCCACTCGATAGCTGTTCAGTAGAGGAGGACAGAATTAATGAAGATTGACAGGTAAAATCAGCAAGGATAATAAGATGATAAAGCAGCTTCAACCAACACAATTAAACAGCATATACATCGCTAAACTTCAAAACATAACATTATATCCTTTTAACCGCTCAAACATATAATATAAGATAGTTCATCAAACTACTTGTTTGGAGGGTACGAAGTACGAACCTTTATCAAGGTCAATATCGTCAAAAACAACAATTGGACTTTTCCCACCGAGCTCAAGTGTAACAGGCTGCCAAATAGATACAGGGTTACTATAGTTAAAAAAGCTCAATGTACTTTTAAAACCATTTAAAATTTTCAGGTGATCACAAACCTTAACCAGCTGTGCAGCTGCTGTCATAATTTTACTTCCTGTGGCACTGCTTCCCGTGAATGCTATCTGTAGGACAATAAGTTCTTACTCAAAACTTCCAAGTCAGGATAAAAGACTAGTAATAAACAGGCAGTCACCTTATCAACGTCAGGATGAGATGCCAAAGCAGCACCAGCTTCTGCTCCTAATCCAGTGAGAACATTCAGTACACCACTAGGGAGCCCAACCTCGCGGCAGATGTCAGCCAACTCCAAACAGGTCCTAAAATATATTCAATTAAAGGACAACATATTAACAGCAATAAATAAATGAACACTGATCAGGACTCACAGTGATGCCAATTCGGATGGCTTAAGAATTGCAGCACAACCAGCAGCGAGAGCAGGAGCAACTTTCCAAGTAGCCATCAACATGGGGTAATTCCTGTAGAACACATGGTCAATGTCAATGAAGAAAGCCACCATATCATGATCATCTCAAGAACGATGATAAGGGATTGTCTATAGCTAATTTCATCAAAATGGAACCAGGAACATTTACTAAGAGATAAAGAAACAATGTAACAAGAATAATGACAAGAAATACCATGGAGTAATCAACGCAACAACTCCAATGGGCTCCATCAATGTATAAGTCTTAAATGTATCCATAGGCAGAGAAATAGGGGCCTTCTGCCTTGCATCCAAAGCTTCGGCTAGGTCTGCGTGGTACTCAAAGTTTCCTGCAACAGCATCCTGAATGAATGAAGAAATATAAGCACCTTGTCCATAATAGAGTCACTCACGGGATAGTTGACAAGTTTAGGAACTTACTATATCCGAAGCTGCTTCTTCCAAGGGCTTTCCGTTATCAAGTGCCTCAAGCTTGGCAAGTAGAGGTTTGCGCTCAATCACCTGAAAGACCAGAATGTTAAGAAAATATATCAGGCATGTTCCAAAATATACCAGTTGCCACTGACAAAATTATGGATAGCTCCATAGTGTAAAACATACCAAAAGTTTAACAATATAATTCCTTTGATCAGATTGAAAAATCAACAATAGCCACTCTTGGTAACAATGAATACATGACATTTCTTGGCATAGAACTAAATACTATAACTCTCAGCTTGAGCAGTAAACAGTAAATGCGCCTACTATTATGATGCAGCTAGTTGACTTTAAGATTTATATTTTTTTTTCAAAAAAAAAAGTTGACTTTAAGATTTCAGCAGTCACAAAGCATTGAGTTCATGATCCCAGGACAAAAACAGAATCACAATTCTACCTCTCAAGATATTCAAAGACTTGGTTAGTAACATACTAAGAACAAAAATCATCACGAGTGTAAACCAAACAAATGAATCCTATAATAAATCATAACCTTTGCAGCAATAGCGCGCAGGAACTTTGCGCGATGAGCACCAGAAGCTGACGCCCATTCCTTCCCACCATTCCTAGTAATCGCCAACCTTGCCGCTTTAACAGCAAGCTCCACATCCTCGGCAGTGGCAGCTGGTATATCTCCTGCCCCATATCATATTTATCATTACTTTCACATATTCAATAGCACCTCCAAAACATAAAGGCTATTTTACTAAAACATGTACTTTATTTTAATTATTATTTAATTATATTTGAAAATAATATGATAATGAAAAATTAATAAAAGTATTTAGATCATATTTAGGCCCTGTTTATTGGAGCTCATTTATTGATGGATTGAACTGAACTGAACTGAAAATTAATGTATTGAAAAATGGAATCAGCATGACTCACTGAATTTCATCCAATTGCATTTTCATTGAACTGAACTGAATTGAACTGAATTGAACTAAATTGAATTGAACTGATTTGATCTACAGATAAACTCTGGTAAACAGGGCCTTAATTTTTCTCAACTATAAAATAATTTTAGTTTGAAAAACATAAAAAAAATAAATATTTTATGACGTATTTATATATGCTGATGTTTCCGGTGAATAAGCAAAGAACGAACCGATAGTTTCTTCGGTAGCAGGGTTGATGACGGGGATGCGGTTCTTCTTGAGGGGCTCCCTCCATTCACCATCGATGAACAGCAAGCGACTGGGGATCGGGAATGCCATGGTTACTTTAACTCAGTCTAAAATAATCTATGTTTCTTTTTGAAGCGATGATGAAAATAATACTCTATTCCGTTACAATCAGAAATTTGTTTCACGAGATGATGATATTCCGTTACAAACTTACAATTATGTTTCACGATGTACTCTCTTTCTTATCAGCATCACTACGGATTTTTATTTTACTTTTTTGACTTAAATGGTTCAAGTCAAAATCTTGAGGAAACTCGATTTCCTAAATTGATAGAACTAATACGGCATATTTTCATTAGAATATACTATTAATTAATCAAATTGATTTTGTACATATACTAGGTTGGCTATCATTTATTAATATAATATTTTGGTAAGTCTAGAATTTCGGTCAGAAAGAACTGAAAATTCTAAGATTATCTAATCCGTAGACATATGGTCTAGGAACTCCAAGACACAAAGTTCCGAGGAACTATACGTGTGGAGATGATAATGATATCGGTCCAATGTGGGGGACCGGAAACCTTAAAATTCAGCAATAGATGAATTTTGACAAGGTAGAGAGATATCACTAAGCACTTGAAAATGTACGTGAAAAACTCTAAGTTGAGCCGGTAAGGCAGAATCCCAGACTAAGACTCGAATTCGATTGAGTCTAGCTTAAAGGGAAATGTATTCGAGCAAGAATTAGACTCGAATGAGACCATGTTTGGGTCAAGAGTGTAAAAAGTGAACTCATAGCGAGACGGCGTAACTCAGACTTGAGCTGAGATATCAATTCATATGTGAATTGAGAAAGTCACTCGAGTGTAGTCAAGTACTGTTGTACTGAACTGACTTGGAAATGGGCAGTATTTTGTGTAGAGTTTGCTAACTCACATTTTACCCTACGAGATGGGAAATCTGCGCCATAAGGGATAGTAAATCGAAATCCCTGAAGTGAATGATTAACCAAATCCTTGATGGCATGGATATTACTTCTATCTGTTGATGTAATTGCTGGGATAAATGGTTACTTGATATTGGGAAATCTGGTCATCTCTTATTCTAAGTATGTTGTATAGATAAGAGAGATTCCCACAATCAGTTGAAACACGAAAGTGTTGTAGTGAAAGAATCTATCCTTAAAATATAGTTTTATGGGACGAGAATCTTGTGTTTGATTCATTTGTTGAACAAACGAGACTTTTGATAAGTCATGTGCTAGACAAAGCAATTTTGTCTTAAAGTAATAATTAACGAGAATCACCAAAATGATACTTACATAAATGGTTCTAAGTCCATTTTTGTATCATTTGTGGTATGAGTTGATTGTGAAAGCGAATACGTAAAATCTTTTTGTGATTGCGTTCACACTACAAGATTATTCGCAAATGTCATTTTTCCGTATATACTAGTTATATATAGTAGTGAAACGGAAAGTCGCTAGAAATGATAAAGCGATGTGGGAAACCTATATAGGTCGGTGATCTTTTAAATAAGATATCCCAAAAGAGTAAATGAAAACTCTTAACGGTGTAGAGTCATCCTACGAATTCCTTCGAATGTGGGGGTTGACCTAACGGTATAGACTCATCCGAGAAGTTCATTCGAATGTGGGGGTTGACGTCTAACCAAGTATAGTAAGATATTACTTGAAATGGTATATTTACTAAAAATGCACATTATGGTAGTGCTTGTTGACTTCTTATTAAAGAATATTAAATATTTTGATATTTATAAGAAATGTTTGATGGAATTGATAAATACATCTTTTGATGGAAAGAGTATTTTATGGAAATTCCTAGAGATGATTTATCCTAAAATGGCATTATGAGCCAGTGGATGAAATCATTGAGGATCTGTGATGATAAACCTAGAGGAAGCAAATGTGATAGGACAAAGTATTGTGCCTTGTTTTGCTTTAGAGGTATATCTGAGAGCTAGAATTCCATGAAATGATGTTTATGGAAAAACGGTAATCAATAGTGAGATTGATCTACCGTGTGAGGCAAATCACTAGACTGCTAGTAGATTTCAACAATTAGTAAGTATTTTGTATACTTGATGGTATTCTCCAGAAATGAGAATAATACCTGAAATGATGGTAATTCCGATTTGCAGCTTTGTGTAAGCTCAAAAGTACATCAAATGGACCTAGTGGTTAAATGGAGATTTAGATATTAAGATCTGAATAGAGCAATATGAATGGCTCGATGCTCCAAAACAGTCCATGAGTTGATGACACTAATTGTTGATGAGCCAATGATATGAATCAATGATTACATATTTCTTTTCTTCTAATTTTATTTAACTAGTATTTTTGTTTGAACGCAATTTTTTGTTTAAAGAGTGAATGAGAGGAGAAGCTTGACTTGATAGAGAAGTAGAAAAATAAGTTTTTTTTGGATGAAATTAATTTAAGGGTGTACAATTTTCTTTAACTTATGGAAAATTAATTAAATTTTAACTAAAATATTTAGTAACCTAATTTCTTATATTCTCAAAACTTAATATTCTTAAAATATAGCTTATCTTGGTGAAAATGGTAGAGATTATCTTTTATAAAAGAGCCTATTTTTTAATTGTTTTTGATTACCTAACAAATAACGAGTAAAAAGGTTTTTTAAATGATTGTAATTAAATTTTATGACATGTTTTGTAAATTAATTATTGGTTAATTAAATGTAAAATAATAAAAATAAAATAACAATTATATTTTATGGTAATTATTTTATTATATTATCGATCAAGTTTCCTGATATCTTCTGCTACCAAATAATTTGTATATTTTAAAAGGAAGACAATATTTAATTTCACCAAATTTAGAATACAAAATCTCTTTAATTGCTAATAATAAAGAAAGGAATCACCAAACAATTATGAACACCTTTATATTATGAACTTTAATTACGGATAAAATTCTAAATTTACCATCGTCTTTACCCTGTTTGCTAGAGCTTATTTCTTGATGTACTGAACTGAACTGAAGTAAAAATTGATGTATTGAAAAATGGAATCAGCATGACTGAATTAACCTGAATTTCATCAAATTGCATTTTTACTGAACTGAACTGAACTGAACTGATCTACAGATAAACTCTGGCAAACAGGGCCTAAGAGAGAGTGATAGAGGAGCTTACTAATTGAACCTTCTTGCATAAATTCTGGAGTAGAATAGGGTGTTTGATGAAGTGTTTTTTGGGGCAAAATTAGCTGTTTGACCAACTCAAAAAGCCAATAAAAAAAATCATTTAAATGTTGTAAATATGTATACATAGTTAGTTCTAATTATACTACCTTTTAATTATTATTTTAAAAAGAGCAAACTCTAAAAGATATTAGACATTGTCATGTGTTTGTATTATTAGACTCTAATTATACTACCTTTTAATTATTATTTAAAAAAAATCATTTAAATGTTGTAAATATGTATACATAGTTAGTTCAAGTGTTTGTGTCATTAGTTTCACTTTATTGTAGTTTTCTTCCTTTACTTTATTTAAATATTATAAATTAATTAATTAAGTAAGAAAGACAAACAAAGGTTACAAACACACAAACAAACATGATAAACACATGAATAATCATTCGTCCTACCATAAGTTTATGGTAGGACAGTCTCACCCAAGACTTTGTTTAGAACAAATAATTGTTTGAGACTTAGTAATGTATATACACTACTCCAACTCAAAACCGGGGCACCAAAATAATTAGGTTGAGACTTAATTAATGCATACTACGGTACTGGAGAGAAGATTTTTGAGCAGTAAAACGAAATCCAAGCCGTCTGCTCTTTAATATTCTTCTTCGACTACAATTCGAAAATCGGAAAAAAGGGAGAAAAGATTAAAAACACACATTTTTAGGGTGCACAATTTACTAAAATTAATTTATAACCTTTAAAAAAATTCCAGGGTGCACGTGCACCCCGGGTCCCTTAATACCTCTGCCACTGTAGTTTAGCATCATTGGAAATTCCAAATTTGCGTGGTTTAGGACAATTTTAATACTGGACAAATAAGATAAACACTCTTAAATTGAAGAGACATAACATAAACATAAACCTTTGATATTTGCATAAGCTGTGGCGCAGCTGACTTCGGCAGCGGTTCCTCTATGGCGTACGTCCAACGTACCTCCCCATCTGCTCTTTAAAACCGTTTTGATTTTTGTCCCAGATTCCGGCCAAATATTCGACAACGTTGTCGAAACCCCGGCGAGAATATCCTTGGCAGCCACGGATTCGATCTGCGGAGCTTCCTCGCATGCATACTAAGATAACAGAACCATTGATCTGTTGTAGGAGCCAAAATCGTCGTCTTCCCCATCCACCATGGGATTTTCAAGCATCGAAGCTCAGTTAAAGCCATCTACAAATTAGGGATCTGGCTCTCTTCATCATCATCATCGGATAACTGTAACAACATCTTGTTAACCGATGGTTACTTTCTCACCAGGAAACGTGTACTCGTCCTCGGCATTTAAATCTCTTGTACGTAGAGGTTAATTAGTTCTCTGTGTGTTTTCATGCATTGCGAGATCAAATCTCCGTCGCCATATTCCTGGCAGATTTCCAATACGTCGCCAGGCTCGAACGGGGCCTAAGGGATTTACAGTCCACTGATACTCCATCATCTTCCTCTACTATTCAAGGAAGGATTCAAAGTATCATCTTCTTGCTTGAATACCGCAGGGGGCGCCCATCTCACCCATCTCAATTATGTCTCCGACATGTTCATCCGGCTGTCGATGCGGGCGCCACCATTCACCATGGAAATCTCCACCATGACTCCGACAATAGAGCCTGTTCGCCACCGTGATGCTTGTCATCCCGGCTCCGGTGACGATTCTGGGCCTCTTTGTCGGATGCCTTCGGAATCGTGTTGGTCGATGGTACTAAAGCACGCATGGTAATCGGGGAAGATGCATGCATGATGAGAACAAAATATTTCTTTCCTAAATCTAAATCGTGTATATATAAGCAAATTATACATCAAATATGTAGGCAAACACAATGTACTTACGAAGATTTTACATATATATATTTGAGGAATTACATTTATATTAAAATATTTGATAACTTAATTAGTGTAAACATATAAGGTAAACACAGAAATTCTTAATAATATAAAATGATATTGAAATGGATTTACATATTTAAGAAAATATACCTATATATTTAAGCAGTTTACATTTATAATTAATATTTCATACATAATTAGTGTAATTATATTTGGCAAAATAATATTCTACATTCTGACAATATTATACACACAATTTTAAGTGAATAAATATTATAATTTTGATTGATGATGAAAAATGAGTTATTCGCATTTTGGTTATTCGCATAATCAAAAGATCACGCAAAATTAAAAGATCAATTGTAAATTTATCCATATTTAAAATAACGGCTACATTACCTAATTAAACATTAGGCAAATTTTATAATTACCTAATTAATACACTATATGAAACGAAACAACATCGTTTATTTCACACACTTTTTGAAGCGAATAACTATTCTAGTTCCCTTTAGAGGTAAAGAAGAGAGCTAAGTCCAGGTTCATTACATGTCCTTGTGGAAACCAATGGTCAAGGGAATGATCATTTAATATTTTTGCTTGATCTTTTAGTCAATTTGATTGATCTTTCAGTCAGCTCCCTTGAGCATTCTTTTTTTACCTTGATCTTTCCGTTAATTTGATTTTTCATTCATTTTGCTTGATCTTTCAGTCAATTTCCTTGATCATTCCTAATCCTTGGTACATTACTCTTATTTCGTACAAATTCACAGCGAATCTCAATCTCAAGTCGGTACATGTGAGACGGCTGAGCTATGGCGACACCAGTAATCTAAAATCTAACAACGACGGTGAGGTTGAAGCTCATCAACAGCAACTTTAACCGATAACGATCTCTTATAGTATTTGGTTTGTAGAGACAGATCTCAAATGAGAATTTGTATTTGAGTAATTAAGATTGATTTATATATAGAAGATTAGCGTAGATTCATTATATCTTGTACAAATCAACTTGATTAATGAGAATATTTTTTATTATTAATCAAAAAATTTATAGAAATTTAATTGTTTTCTAATATTAAATTTTTATATGAATTTGTCATAATTAAACTTCGTGATTTAATCATGAATAAATCCCCATTTTATTTATTTTAGGTAACATTTATCATCAATAAAAAATCACATATAGTAGATTAGGTATAAATGTAAAAAGTAATTTCGGAAAAGCCATTAAAAATGATGATCATATCCCTAGCTATATCGGTTAAATTTTAAAACCGAGTGTCGCTGTATCCGATCTTCACATCGGACACAACACAAAATCTGAACCGAAGTAACATAGTTCACCATACACACTTGACGAATACGACAACAAGAAAGATCAGTCACCTCTCCGAGGTTGGTCAAACCATCATCTTGTTCAGCTGTGCGAGAGAGAAATCATTCACGGTCAAGTTATATATCAATTATGCAGAGTTCAGTTTAGTTCAGATAAATTTAGTCCAGCCGGATTATGAGTTTGTAGCATATCTGACACTTACACGTTTGATGGTTCAACATCTGTTGTATGGCAAAGTGAGCAAATCACGACTCCTGTATCACATATGAGAGCCTGAAAGACTCGGGGATTAACATCGTCCAATTCCAACGTAAGATTGTTTTACGGGGTATTAGCTATGACGGGGTTCATAATTAATTTTATACAAATTAATTAGACACGCTAATGATTATTAGTTTACCGTCTCAGCGTCTAGTCACATGTACGAAACTTCATTGATACGAACAAGGTGATGAATTAAACTAACATTGTACTTTAGAAAATTCAGAGGTTGGAAATTTGGACGTTGAATTTTTAAAATTTTGAAAAGAGAAAAATGGTTAGATAGACGTACGAGAAGCATACAACCATTTATAATCATGCAGTACCTTAATAATGGTGGGTTCACGTACGTAGATATTTACACATTCTATAAGTTAGTCCCTCTTTACTAGAGCTTATTTCTTGATGTACTGTACTGAACTGAACTGAACTAAACTGAATTGATGAACTGAACTGAACTGAAGTGAAAATTGATGTATTGAAAAATGGAATCAGCATGACTGAATTAACCTGAATTTCATCAAATTGCATTTTCACTGAACTGAACTGAATTGAACTGAACTGAACTATAGATAAGCTCTGATAAACAGGGTCTTAATCAAAGAATAAAATAATTAAAAACAACAAGCTATTTTTAAAAATTGAGGTGGTTTCATGTGAGTCCTCTTTCTAATATTCCACTTCATAATAATTAATTTCATATTAGTATTATTTGATTATTAGCGTGGCAAAATGGACGTGAAAACGGCACTTTGACAAAATCTAATACCCTGTTTACCAGAACTTTTTTATAAATTAGTTCAGTTCATTCAAATTAATTGATGCATTAATCATGTTATTTTTTTTTCAATATATTATTTTCATTTCATTTCAGTTCAGTAAATAGGGCCTTAATCTTTTTTATTATATAGATAATATAGATTAATGGTAAACCTGTTTATTAATCAATGCAACGGTAAATTTCCCGTGACTTGACGAACTTGCATGCCCCTTAATTAGGACTTATAAGTCACATGTTTGGAGCTTCTATCCTCATAGACAAAACAGTTAAAAACAATCACTTTTTCAACCCTCGTTTATTTATTTTTTATCAGATAACCCGACAATCTTATCAATTAAAAAAGAAAAACATGATAAACAAAGTTATCATTCACCCGGAAAATAAGTAGACATTGTTTGGTATCAAAACGTAGAAACCAACACATATAAATATAATCATCGTTTACTGGATTATATATTTGAGGGGTTTTATAGCTCGTGACTACAAAAATGACATTAGCACGAATATCTTATAATGTTGGATTCTTTAAAACAGTTGATACAACCCGGTTTTCGAGAATCAACTCTATATGAGTATTGTTGGAGTTAACCTTAAGATATTCGACAATCTAATCTGAATTTTATGCAACAGGACAAAGTATCAATCTAGTGTAAGCTTATTGATATATTTACAAGTCGCTTTGGTTAGCGAAAACTCATTTCATAGGTGTATGAAATCATTAAGAGAACGAAAATATATAGACTTTAACATGAACCATGCTAACAATATTGTCAAATTCAAGTCATTTTACAAATTTATTTTAGTAGGCAATGAACCGATATCAACTATTTCAACGGAGACAATGATCGATTAAGTAGGTAGCAAAATTGAAATTATAAAGGAAGTTGCAACGGAAAACCTTCAACGGAAATGGTATCAACTATTTCAACGGAAAAAAATTATTTTGAAAACCTTAATGCAACTATCAATGTTGAAAATATTGATTAACACGTATGATTGATTGGCATAAGAGATAACAATATATCTCCAATGCAAGCATCAATTAAGACGTCAGTTTGATGAGAGTGTCAAATAGGTCTTTAATATATTGACGCTCATGTTGAGGGCGTCGATTACTCTGTTTACCAAATTTGTTTTCACTTTCCTTTTGACATTAATATTGTTTTTTTTACGCCAAAACCATCATATATGGCTCCTCAACCAAAATAAAAACATAACATAATACACATAAGACCATAAAAAGGCCTTAGTGGCTAAAAGTTGCCCGAAGGCTGTTCTCCACAAGTGGAGGCAATTTGAGAGATAACAGAAAAATTTCTGAAGCGTAAAACAAATCTAATCTTCCCTTAGTTTGTTTAATATTGCAATTAGTTTGTTTACCAAAATTATATTTACTTTCCTAATCACACTGTAAAAAGTGACGCTTGTACATTGGAGAGTAAAAGTTTAAAAATAAAATTAATCACATCTTTCAAATCTACATCAATATTGACGCTCAATCAAAAGTTGACAAATAGATGCAGATTTTACTCGTGATGTTCTTAGCATTGGAAATGCTCTTAGCAAAAATGCTAAGACATCACCTCAACATTGCATTTAGACATCACCTCCAAAGAAAATTGCATTTAGACACTACGTAAAACAAAGAAAATTGCATTTAGACACCCAGTAAAACAATTTTTTTGATCCATCTCCTCCATTATCAAGATCCTCACTCCATTCAAACCCGAGTGAAGACATAGTCCAATCAAACTCAAACTTGAAAAATGGTATGTTCGAACTCAAAATCAGCTAGAACCCGAACTTGATTATCTAAATATAAGGGTTGGGTGATTATCACATAGAATAATTTTCATTTGTAACTAATATCGATCAGTAAATGGTAGTTGATATTGTTGGTGATGACGTCGGTGATCAACATCGGTGGTAGCAACTGGATGTGTTGGGTGATGTTGGGATTGGGTGATGCTGGTCATAGCCTCATATGCATTTGGGGCGATAGAAGTATAAAAGTAGTCTGTAATGATAATAATTGGCCTCATTTGAGAAGTTAGTAGTTGTCGACGACTATATGTGATTATGGTGGTGATGTTTATGTTGGTTGTCGTTGGAGGTTGTCAGTAAATGGTGGTGATCGATATGTAAATGCTCGACGATGGTCAGGGTAGTGGTTAGTTGGGCCGACTATCTATACTAGAACAATACTAATATAATATGTGATATTATTAGATTTATCCTCATATATAATACTTAATTATTAATTCTTTTGTGTTGCTAGTACATTTAATTCAAAATACGATCAAACATCAACATTAGCGAGTGTAAAAAAAGATTATGTGCAATTTAACCCGGGTTTTTAAAAGACACATGCCGATTATGCTTGGAGCCTCAGCAATAAAAATTCAAAGGAAATGACCTCAACACGCCTAGAAAGTGGAGCCCACGACTAATCGGGCCCCACCTACGCCTCTTTCCTCTCCTTCGAAGCCTACCACTCTCCATCGCCAGCACAAAATTCCTCTTCCTTTTCTTGTCCGGTTGTCCCAGAGACCTCCCCCTCCGTTCCTGATCACGTTCCTCTGCTACTTCTCCCGATACGCCCTTACATGCAGTCAAGAAGTTTCCCACCTCCATAACCGTCCAATCCGCTTTTGCTGGCCCCATTTTTTTTCCTTTGTCCTAGGTTCCCTCTTAGACTGCTGTATTTATGGTTGTTCCTCTGCCCGTTCGACGGAGACCCTCATCGACAACGACCACCCTCTTAGTCTGGCTAGGGGTTTACCAGTGTTTCAGCGTCGATAATCATGGTCTTCTTCTTCTTCTCGGTCTAGAATTGGGCGGCTAGAGTTTTTTAGAGAAAGAAAGATGTCGCACAAGAGGCAGCAGCAAGAGCCATGCGCTGATGACATGGGGAGGAAGGCTCCGTCCCTTAGAAGGTGCGTGTTTTTTGATTGATTGATCTTTGGGAAATTGGAAAGTTTGAGCCTTTTTGAGGTTTTAGTGTGTATGGTTGCTGATTTTCTTTGTGTTGACTGTGGAATGTAGTGTGGTTATGGAGGTGATGAACTTGCGCAAACTGCAGCGGTTGATGGAGCCAGCTCTGGAGCCCATGATCCGTAAAGTGGTATGTTGATGTTCCTATATCAAAGTTTTGCAATTCCAAGGTGCGAATTTGCTCGTATATTAGACCATGTCTACTTAGAAGAACCCTTTGATGCTCTTATAAAGTAAATTGAGGGGAAATGACAAGACTTTAAATACTTGGAATGAGACTATAAAGAAAGACATGTTATAATGAAATGTAAAGGATATAGAGTGTATATGTCAGACACGAAGGGGATATATGATCCGTAGAGTTGTTGGATAAATGCTTGGTTGCAGAGTCCATGTCTTTATTATCTACATACTCAAATTGGATGTTTAGTCTCATCCCGGACAATTTACTTGGTAGTTTGTTTTTACTGAATGTCAGTAGAGCTAGTATGAGTTGTTTGTCCTACTGTTAAATAACACTTTGAAGATGCATGATTTAAGCCACACGAGTTGAAAAAGATGGAAAACAAGAATTTGGTGGTAAAAAAAATGCTGAAACAATGGATTCCTTTCTCATGAACTTTCATGTCATGAATGCAAGCAATATTTTGATAAAATTAATATGTCGTATACATTTTTAAATTTCCCTCTATGTGATCATCTTATTACTATTCTTATCACCTCCTTCCCTTGAGTATGGTAACGAAGCTATTGGATAAAATCATTACTTGAACTCCAAGCCTTGGCTTATTTATTGCCTTAATGATGATGACGTTATGAGACTGGATCGTCTGTCTAGATTCCTTTTTATCATTTCTATCCACTACTATTGTAGCGTCGTCGTTTTAATGAAAAATGGAATTGCTTCAGTTTTTAACTTCTTTTTTTTTCTTTCTGGAACAATCAACCCATTGTCTTCTTCACCTTTGCTGCCACCCCTGTCGAGCTTAGCCCAAACTTGCCTCTTTATTGGACTCAAGTCTTCACAAAAGTGGCGCTTCTTCAATAATTACACAGTTGATTAAAGAAATGCAACTATTATTTTTCTACATGTGATGCTTTGCACTTTTTCTGGAAAATTCTTCGTGAACTATTACTAAGAAAGGGGAGGGATAGAAAAAGGGGTTGATTTGAGCTTTTCTTCTATCTGGTTGTTGGACGGTGAAAGGAAACCATGGAAAGTTGTGGAGATGCCGATGAATATCTGGTCTTGAATTATTATTTTCCATCATTTTCTAAGGCAGCTGGTGTCGAAGGACAAGAAGCTCTGATGTTCGGTCTTGATGACTGCCAACCTTCACTGTCTTTAAAACTTAATCCAGTTGTGCAAACACCACAACCCAAAGGTCCCAAGCCCCCAACAGTTTCGAAGGAATTTTTTTAATACTGATTTGCCACAATCGTGAGAGAAACGGTGCCGTTTTTTTTAATCATGTAGATAGAGTAGACAGAATGGAAGCTAGGCAGAAATCTTGTTTTTAATTATTATTTTTTAAATTGGAAGAAAATACAAGTGTATTATTGTATATTTAGTATTTCTGGAATGGCATTTTTTTGATTTGCGACATGAAACTGTCAGGTGAAAGAGGAAGTTGAGTTGGCGATGAGAAAGTACATGATCAGTATGAGGCGGTAAGCATCAACCATCATACCAAATGTCGAACTGAGTTGTTGGCTAATATTTAACTTTGTTTTACTCATCATCTTTTAATACTGATACAACAGTTGTGGAAGAGAGCTAATCACTTCTGAATCGAGAAGTTTACAATTGCAGTTCCTGAATACCCTTTCTCTTCCTGTTTTCACTGGAACTCGCATTGAAGGAGAGGATTGTAACAACATGCAAGTAGCTTTGGTTGATGCTCTCAGTGGTAAAATTGTTTCTGCCGGTCCTCAGTCATCTGCAAAAGTGGAAATAGTCGTGCTGGAAGGAGATTTTGACAGTGATGAAGGGGATAATTGGACATTCGAAGAGTTCAAAAATAACATTGTGAGAGAAAGGGAAGGCAAGAAACCCCTTCTTACTGGGGATGTTTTTCTGGTTCTTAAAGAGGGCACTGGTTTTGTCAGTGACATTTCATTCACTGATAACTCTAGCTGGACTAGAAGCCGCAAGTTCAGGCTGGGAGCAAGAGTTGTGGAGAATCTTGACGGAATCAGAGTGAGAGAGGCCAAAACAGAGTGCTTCATTGTCCGGGATCATCGCGGTGAATGTGAGTCTATTAAATTCTTGCTTACTTCTCTCTTTTCATACACACAATATAAATTATGCTTGTACATAAAATAATAGTTAACTATGATATTAAATTTTCTAGTGCTTTGTAGCATTCAGAAATAGGATTTGGTCACTAATCATATACTCTGTATGTTCTCTTTTCATCAGTGTACAAGAAACATCATCCCCCATCCCTTGCAGATGAGGTGTGGCGGCTGGAGAAAATAGGGAAGGAAGGAGCTTTTCACAAACGTTTGAACAAGGAAAGAATCAGAACTGTGAAGGACTTCCTTACCCTATATTACGTCGATCCTGCCCGGCTTCGAAATGTGAGAAACTATACAATTATTTTGCTTTCTGATGAATATCATGTTCCAGAGTCTTATTGGTCATTCTGCCTGAATCTACTCATGTGAAGAAAGTAAAATCTCCTCTGCTGTTATTCTCGTTGAAATATATTCTAGAATGGATCATTTTTACAAGCTCAAAAAGCCTACTAAAGCAGTTCATTTGATTTTTATAATATCACACAATGCATGCTGTTAGTGTTTATGCTCCCTGAAAAATCCAGAACCAGGGGTACTTTTTGTTTTACTTCATCCAAGATGCAAACAGATGAGAAATTACTGTTCCACGATGGAGGAGTTTAAGTTAGCCGATTAACTTGATAAAATTTCCTGCAGGTCCTTGGGACTGGCATGTCAACTAAGATGTGGGAGGTGACAGTCGATCATGCCCAGACATGCATATTGGACAAGGAGTTGTACTTGTACTATCCTTCTGGATCTCAGCAAAAGAAGGGAGTAGTGTTTAATGTTGTTGGACAAGTAATGGGCTGTGTCTCCGATTGTCAGTATATCACCAACGATAAGCTACCTGAAACTGAAAAGGCATGCCACTGGACTTACATTCATGGCTTCATCTATTTTTACGGTTTTACTTTTCCTACTGTATAACAAGTGAATGAATGTTCGCTAATCTATTATCTACAGGCTTGTGCCCGTGATCTAGTAGCTTCTGCTTACAGGCACTGGTCTGAAGTGGTCAGCATTGATGACGAGGCTCATCTGATGGACGGCTCTCTATTTTTGTCCACCATAGAGTACTCCTCAAACCGCCCATTGATGTTCAGCTCTGACAGCAGCAAGGCTTTGATTTCTCACAAGAAGGGTAGTTGCGATTATCCAGAGCCGAGTTCCTCCTCACCCGACATAATGCCATCCCTGTATTCCCTGTCCGGTTTAACTGGTTTGGATGAGTACATCTTACCCTCTATCGACCCTATGGATGTCCGGTTGGACCATTCTCTGAGCCTCCCAGGCCAAGTACCCAGCAACATGATATGCGACACTGAATCCATGGCTCGGGCCTTTTTCGATGATGAGCATCTGCAGTTTTTCGATCATTCCTCGCCTCTGGTGGGACCATCAGGGAATCTGCAGAACACTGCGAGCGGCTTTTTTGGCCGTACTCACAGTGACAAAGCTCAAAAGAGATGGAAGATGCTGTTCTGCGTGTTGAGGTGGTTCTCGGTGAGAAGAATCGTCGCGATGAAAAGGCTGCTGTGTTAGAGAAGCAAAAAAACTAGATAGAAAAGTGAAAAGTTGCAATCAAGTAATGATGTGTTATCTATTTACTTACATACTTAGTGGTTGAGCCTAAATGGGCTGAATGAAGACTGAAAGGATAGTTTTAAAGTTTGGGGAAGGTGTATATTGCTGGAAGAGATGAAAAGAGTGAAAAATAAAACTGTCCCTTTTACTTAAGTCTAAATTTGTGATTTCGGTTTTGGAGGTTTTACAGTGAGCTTACTTTTGTGTAAACTTTTCGCATCATATATGGATTCTTGATACCCGACAACTTGATTTAATCCGAACTTGTCAAATTTAACGAATAAACAATTATATATGTAAAAATTAACAAATGAAACAACCTGATTCAACCCGAATTGACCACATAAAAAATAGCTAAATGCTGTACTTGGAAGTAACGTGTTCTTCCATTTACCGGATAGTCGGATACCATTTGTATAAGGCTCCTTTGAGGTCAAATTAAGAGATTTTGGGGTTCAAATTGAAGGCTTGACTTGGAATGGAGCTTTTTGACTTAGAGGATGAGGTTCAATCTTCTAAATTTTAGAAAGGGTTCATATGAGCCTTTTGAATTAGTGGATTCCTATTACTTATTTTCTTATAACTCAAATGATCCCAATGATTTTGTCTAACAGAACTATCCCTGATTAGAGTCTAGGAGAAAGTTTCCGAGTCAGGCAAAATATTAGAAAATTGATGTTTATGATTTTATGTTGATGCTGTTAAATAATTTGTTTACGATGATTATGTACATAATTGATGTTTTGTACTTATTTTCATAATTGATGTTGAGTCTAGAGCTTCTTTTTTTCTTCTTATTTATTGATTATTTGAACATTATAGAGCGTTTCTTATTACTAATATTTTTTGCTTGTGAAGCTTTTATATGCTAAATGTAGTTTCTATTCCTTTAGATGAAAAAGATGTTGTTTGGACGATGAAAGCCACGAAAGAAATGGTTTCATGATTTTTTTTTTTTAAATAAAAATTAAAGCACATCATGAAACTTATATTTGTGATTTCTTGTTTCGGTTTTGGAGGTTTTACAGTACTTTTGTGTAACTTTTTCGCATCATATATGGATTCTTGATACCCGACGACTTGATTGGTCAAATTGACCCGATTCAATCATATATGTAAAAAATAACAAATGAAACGACATGTATCAACCCTGACACATATAAAACTAGCACTGTACTTTGAAGTAACATGTTCTTCCATTTACCGGATAGTCGGATACCATTTGTATAAGGTCCCTTTGAGGTCAAATTAGAGATTTTGGGGTTCAGATTCAAGGCTTGACTTGGAATGGAGCTTTTTGACTTAGAGGATGAGGTTCAATCTTCTAAATCTTGAAAAGGGATCATAATTGTTCAAAAAGAAGAAAGGGATCATATGAGCCATTTGG
Source organism: Cruciata laevipes (assembly GCA_963678965.1). Lineage (NCBI taxonomy): Eukaryota > Viridiplantae > Streptophyta > Magnoliopsida > Gentianales > Rubiaceae > Cruciata > Cruciata laevipes. Next base: position 22,643,345 of record OY787637.1, read on the forward strand.
ATTAGTAGTGGATTCCTAATACATATTTTCTTACAACTTAATGATCCCAATAATTTTGTCTTTAACAACCATCCATAACTAGAGTCTATAAAGTTTTCCATGAGCAAAGTTAAACATTATACAGTTGATGTTTATGATTTTATGTTGATGTTGTTAAATAATCTGCTGATGTTGATTCTGTACTATAATTGGTGTTTAATAATCTTATTACTAATATTTTTTGCTTGTGAAGCTTTTATATGCTGTAGTTTTTATTCCTTTTTTTTTTTTTTTTTTTTTGAAGTAGTAGTTTTTATTCCTTAGATGAAAAAGATGTTGTATGGACGATTAAAATCATGAAAGAAATGGAACCAATATTGTTGTTTTTGTCAAAAAAAAGAAGAAGAAGAAGAAGAAGAAGAAAGGGATCATATGAATTTTGCAATACAACATCTTTTTTCCTGAATTAAAGCACATCATGATACCAATATTTTTCCAAAAGTGTAATTTGAAATCCGAGCTTTTAAAAATATATGCACCATGACCTCTCATTAGTGCAAAAAAGTTTGACAACAAGGTTGAATTTTCAACTGATTCTGGAGAGGCTAAAATAAACCGACCCAATCACCCTTATTAGTTCTAGCCGACTATAACTAAACGAAGCTTACAATCATTAGATAATCATTTTCACTTTAAAAAGCACCACCAAACCAAATATGCTTTCCACCACCAACCACATTTCCCATGTCCTGAGAATGACACACTAGTGTGATAATCAATGGAATGACAGTCATGTTACGTAAATCCAAAGGACATTAACATTTTTAGAAAAAAGTATAATTTTTTTTGGTACTTCAGTTATATAATATAAATTAGGAATGTAGAAAATTCTACGGTTCAGTTTGTTGATTGAAAGTTCAGTCACACAAATGTACTATACACAGAATTTTTATCTTCTAATTTTTATAGTTTATTTTTAAATTTTGAAGTTATTCTTACCTTTAAATTTAATCCAAAGATCACATATTCTTTAACTGAACCTTCAATCACGTACCATAGTCCCTCCCAAAGAGTCTATGGCTACGATTTTTTGTGTCACTATTGAATGACATTCGAATGGAATGATATGTAAATGAACTCTCATGTAATCTGGTGTTTATAAAAGAAGTTGTTTCACCTCTGTTTACTAGAGCTTATTTCTTGAAGTACTGAACTGAACTGAACTGAACTGAATTGAATTGAACTGAGCTAAATTGAACTGAACTGAAGTAAAAAATGATGTATTGAAAAATGGAATCAGCATGACTGAATTAACCTGAATTTCATCAAATTACATTTTCACTAAACTGAACTGAAATGAGCTGAGCTGAACTGAACTGAATTCAACTAAACTGAACTGAAATGAGCTGAGCTGAGCTGAACTGAACTGAACTGAAATGAACTGAGCTGAACTGAACTGAATTCAACTAAACTGAACTGAAATGAGCTGAGCTGAACTGAACTGAACTGAACTGAAATGAACTGAACTGAACTGAACTGAACTGAACTGAATTGAACTGAATTGAACTGAACTGATTTACAGATAACCTCCGATAAACAAGCCTAACACATGGTAACATTGTTTGTCTGTCTGTCTCATAAGTGTTTTTATTTAGGTATTTGTAGTATAAAATTGACGGAAAATTGTAAAAAATACGATAGGATGTGTCACTCGACAATAAAACACGCTCTACTGGAGAAAGCGTGAAATAACGAAAAGATCAATAGATTTATGTTCCGTACGACGAATCGAACGGCTCCAGGTCGTTGCAACAAGAAGCCACAAAGGGAATGTTGTTTTTTGTGATTTCTGGCGGTAAACTGCACAACTACAGTATTAGGTAGCAAACTCGTCCCGGAATGGGCCCACATGAACATTTTACGCGCACGCCATATCTATAAATTACCACTAACGAACGTTGATTTTTCAACACTTCAAATTTGCAGCTTCACAAAAATCCCCTCTTAGATTCTGATTCAGAAAGCCCTAAGAATGTCAGACAACATTCCGCCACCGCCGCCGCCGTCGTCGTCGATAATCTGCAAGTGCTGCGGCATCAGTCTGTTGGAAGAGCCAAACTTCGTATCGGGCTTGAAGAAGCTGTAAGTCAACTCCAACTCAACTCTCTGTTTTTCGGTGTCGGATTAGCGTACCTGAAAACATCGGAAATATTTTTTTTGTTTTTGATTCAGGTTGGAACAGCTGCTGCCGTTCCTGATGGTTACGAATGTGAGGCCTGTTCTGGAACCAATGATGCAGAATCTGGTTCAGAATACTGTGAGTATATTTCTTCAGTTTCTGATCTGATCTGATTTGTTTGAACTTTTGATTCTGTGAACTTAAGCTTATGAATTTTAATCCTCGTACTAGTTCGAATTAATCCCGTTGTTTGTCGGAGTATGTCTGATGAATGTTTTCTTGTGCCAAAGTCAATTTTTTTTTATCATAAATACTTCAACCAATACATAGATACATGGTTTCTTTAGCAGCGTTCTGCTGAAGAAGAAGCCACTAAGAAAACATGAAACTATGTAAAACGTAGAAACAAAACAAACTTGAAACTACAATCCCAAAATGGAAAGAAGAACGAAGAAGAAAGCTACTAATATTATATACTACTATATGTAGTAACCTCAAGACTCAAGAGTGAATGTGATCTATGAATCTCAGAAATTGTCTTGTTTCTGAGCCAAAATAACATGTTCTTTCCACTTTTGGAATTTAAATACCTCACTTATATGTATGAGTGTGGCTCAAATCAATCCACACCAGAGTAAAATCGATAAGATTTACCCTATGGCCATAAACCTAATACCTTACTAAAACATGATTTCGTTTTTGGACAGCGGGAAACACGAAACAACTGGTTCTCATTGATCGACTACACACAATGTAAAGTACTATGTACGCAGTAATCCGGGAAATTATCGTTTGGAATGCAATAAAAAGGTATACTTACAATTAAGGTTTTGTATTTTGATGACATTTACATGAGCTAAGACTTCTAACCCCCTGATAATATCAATAAGTCAAGACAAATGCTTCGTTCTTTTCAACTTAGCTGCCCTTCAGTTCAGTTCAGTTGTTATTACTTATTAGTAATAAACTGTACTAAGGATCAGTCCAGTTTACACGAAAAGAACTTGAGTAGAATGATATTTGAGAACATATATTTTCGCAAACAAAAACATCGATTCCAAGATGGTAGCATATCTACTTGGATCATTTGTAGAGATGACATTTAATTTCATAAATCAAATTTCCATATGGATTTTGATCCCATTGACCACTTTACAGGTGGAAAGAGGACTAGATGTGTTTCGACAAAGTCTTCAAAGGTAAGAAACTACATTGTTTGCTGTTTTAATCTTTCTTGATCAGTTAGCATATAGAAATGGTGATTATCATCAATTTTTTCCAGTAATGAGGCACAAAGTTCCGAGCCACGCAAGCTAGCACTAAAGTTCTCAGGCCCAATTTCTTCCCCGGTTCACACGGGAAAAGATATCAAAGGGAAAGAGGGGAACACCATTAGCATATCCCTAGTTGATGCTGCTGGAGAAATAGTCAACTCTGGCGTGGAGGCATCGTCGAATGTGGAGATTATGGTTGTTGCAGATGATCAGACACAAACACTGCCACTTCTTTCCACAAAGTACCTCAACCTTAAAGATGGTGTGGCTGTTTTGGACAACATCAGGTTCAAAAGTGGAGAAAAATGGACAAAAAAATGTGTGGTCAAGCTAGTTGCCAAGATCCTTGGAAACAGTCAGGGGTCAACTGTGGAAGATGCCAAAACAGAACCATTCCTTGTCTGTGATTCTCGTACAGAATGTAAGTTTTCTTACTGCATATTTTCTTAATTGACTTGCACGTGTTGAGGTTTGAGAGGAAAAAAGCTGATTCATCAGCTTCATGGTTTTTGCATTACAGATTATAGAAATAGGGACATACCTTTGCTTTCTGACAACGTATGTCAGTTGAAAAAGATTCGAAGAGATGGGAAGCCGCATAAGCGTCTCCGCGATGCAAATATTGTGACAGTTGAGCAACTTCTGGTGTCTGCCAATACAGATCCTCAAAGTCTCCAACAGGTAACTGAACTGAACTAAACTGAAGTACAGGGCATGTTCAATTGTTCATAGCTCATTTATATTGTGTTGCTGGTTAATAATATAGAAAATTGTTGGCTAATTGTTGTTCCAACTTACCATATTGGATCATTATATATTGTTCTTATATATAAATTAACCTTTTGATTTATCTTGAGTCATATCATTTTACTGAATGTATCATCAAATGGTTCCAGATCATGGATGTTACCCCTGGGACATTTAAGGTTATACTAGACCATGCTCAGAAATCTGAGATCCCTGCAGACCGATATGTTCATCATGGTACTGTCTGTGAAGGATACACTGCTGTGGTTTTCGATGTTGTGGGACGTTTTCTAGGGCTAGTGCGCGATGGGGACCGACGTTTTGTTCCCACCGATGATCTCAATGAAGATGCCAAGGTTTGTTTCTGCATTTCCTGGTTATTTTTTCACTGGCCTTTTCTAATTCTAAATCAAGATTCTGTTTCATTGTGTGTAGGTTGCAGGTCGAAGGATGGTCAAGTTTGCGTTTTCGCAGGGAAAAAATCTTGAGCCATATCATGATAATGTGGCATCCACCTCAGATCATGATCATTTTAATTTTTTGTTTTCGGATAAGGATTTGTATGAAATGTTGGGGATGATTGGTCATTCACCTGGTGCTTCATCTTCTCTGGAATGCCCAAATAACTCAACTTTAAGCCTGGAAACCGAATTCTCCGAATTCGCTGCAAACCTGGGGATAAGTCCACAGTGTTCTGGACTGGCAAAGGGGAGATGGAAAAGGGCGGTGTTGATCATGATATCCATGTATAAATGGAAGAGAACTGTGGCTCCAGCTGATGATACGTTTACTCGTGCTCACAAAAAACAGAAATGTGGCTAATGTGGATGAAGATTACTGCTTCATTCACTTGATCATGTTGTTTTTTGCATTCATTGATTTATCGTAGAGATAGCTGCCAGATGAAGTTCTTGTGCAGATAGGTGTTTTTTTTTTTTGCATTCATTGATATATGAATATGTGTTTTGGAGATGACACTAGTAGAGATTCGTTGTAAATATTGGAGTATATTTGTTGTAAATATTAAATATCAGTTTCTCAAAACGGTGATTGTAAAAGTGTGCAATTTAGTCCGATGCTGAAGGAGTAACAAGTAAAAAATAAGGTGAAATTTATTTAATAAATAAAATACATAGCATCAAACCGTATACAAAAAACGGCAACAGATTATTAAGAAACATCATTATAAAATCATAAAATATCAACTACCCAATGTTAGATTGCCTCACAGGAGACTTGTTATATTATCTTATGAGAAAGTCTTAAATAAGGACAAGCCAAAAACATAACACTTTCTACAATTATTATACAATTATTTTAATTATTTGAGTTATTTTTGTTTGAGCCTGATGTTTTTATACTTGAGTTTGATATTTTATTTGACTTGATCTTTATTTGGTTTTATCTTTTAGCTTTTGGGTATGATGTTTTTATTTGTTTTGCTCTTTTAGGTTTTTGGCATATTTTTTCACTTTATTTTCTTGATTTTTTATGTTTTATGTCCAAATAATTAATAAAATTGTATAATAACCCCATTGTTGTCATTGGTGGTTTTCTTATGAGTAATTCTTGTGTGAGGCAGCCTCACCCATGAGGCAAGGCCAATTAAGAAAAATTTCATTGCAGCCACCTCATTATAACTCACTACCACCTCATCAAATCTCGACGCTACCTCATCAAACATCGGTGCCAGTTCATTAAATATGTCACCTCATCAAAACCTTTGCGTCAGTTCATCAAATCTCACCAAAAAAGTGTTTAATTGGTCCTGCCTCTTGGGTGAGGCTGCCTCACCCAAGAATTGGTCTCTTCTTATAGTCTGCCCTTACGGTGAATGGACTTTACATGAGACACTCTCTTATTTTATTTGAATCTATAAAGTTATTATAAATTAAATTTTACTTAAATCCATAAAGGTATTAGTCAAATAAACATCACTTAAAACTTCCTATAATTTAAACCACTAGTTATTAAACCACTAGTTGGTTTAGTGGTGAATCATTAATGTTATAATTTGAATTTTGTATAAGAGATCTTAATTCAAGCTCCATTGTTCACTTAAGACTACTCGTTTGGATATTGGTATGTATTTCTCAATCAAAAAATGATAATGATGTTTTTTCTTCAAAAAAGAATGATATTTCACAACTATAAAATATAGAATAGATAAACATATTGATTCGTACATAATCGTTTCAGCAATCATTCCCGTGTGAGGTGTGAATAGAATCGCTACCAACAGCCGTCACAGAATCGTAACGGGATCTAAAGAAGTTGTTTTTCCACCGTCAGATCCCTGCATCTATGATCTTACGGTCCTGCATTTTCGACACCTGCCCACAGCGGGGATGTTGTAAACTCATTCTTAAAAATAACTCAAAAGTGAAATAAAAGAGAAAGCAGAGTAAATTTGGAATAAGAGGACAACAAATTCCACAACCCGCGTTTAATATGGGACCTATCATTTAGCTCAAACTTTACACGGCTTTTGTCCAATAAATTAGAAAAAAGCCCCTAATGTTCTTCTTAGTTACAAATTCCACTGCTGAAGTTGGTGAGTATGATTCATCATGTATTTTTTTTATGTATCAATAATTTATATTCTCATTTACCATTCTAAATAATCACCCTTATATTTACATGTAATATTCTTCACGTCTTCTGAACATGTGCTTGATTGACTATGAATATCTTTAAATATATATAATTATTAATTATACATAAAATTCAACATTAAGTAACTATATGTTATAACGAATTCAAAAATATTTTGATTTGATTTTTTTTGCATGACAATGCATTTAAATATTCAGTCAGTATTTAACATCTTAAAAACATATTTTTGTATAGTTACCGTTGAGAAAGAGTGTAACTAAGGATTTTCTATTTCAAGATTTTTTTGAGTGCTTATTAGAATAATATTAATAATTATTGAAAATTATTTTATGCAACAACTACACCACATATAAGATAAGTTCGACATATCTTTTCATATATTTTGCTTATAAGCACATTTACTTTTATTGTTTTAAAAAAACCTATAATATTGTGGAAAAAACAAAGTAAAGGTGTAAAAGCCATTAATTTTAATACTAGTACTTATAATTAAAATGTAAAAGAATAAAAAGCAAGGAAATATATGCTAGGCAACTAGAGTGTATAATTTTTTGCACATACCACACAAATCACACACGTTCATATTCTTAATCAAATGAGACAAAAGAGCTTGAACACTCTTAGATGAATATTTTACTATAATAAAATAGTATGTGAGAGTAATTCAATTTTGATCCATAAAAGAAAGTAATTTGAGCTAAATTCAAACGAGCAAGAAAATATGTGGTTCATGGTTATATTACGAGACCATATTGGGGTTTTATGAAATTTCTCACAAGTTTGTATCACTCATTCACTCTCGCGCGCTATAAAACTGCCCTGTCTCCTTCTTCACCTTTATTAGCAAACTACCAAACTGCAATACGATAATGCTCTCATAATCAACTTAAAAAGCTTAGAACTTTACCTTGGATTTTATTCTTTTTTTTTTGGCTTTAGACTTGCCACAGTTGGAAAGATTTGCTCTTTTGTTTCATGTACTGAGAAGATTGAGGTTGAAAAGAAAGCAGAAATGTCAGAAATCCAAGAGTTGGATGAGATTCTGTCTGAAGAATCTCAGGAACAAATCAACAACCTGGAGAATCACCCCGCCATTGTTGCTGCCTTTCAGAAGCTGTAAGTCAACGTCAACGCCAGAATATTCTTAATCATGCTTTCTCAGCTTTCCTTTCGTTGTTGATTTGTTTTGGTACAAGGTTTTTGTTGATTAGTATCTGGTTTGATTCAGGGTGGAAAAGCAATTGCCGGAATTGGTGGCTCCAGTGGTCAAAGGCATCTGGGAGTCCCTCCTTTTGAAAAATTTGGAGCCCACCATGGAGAATTTGTTCTGCAAATTTGTGAGTATATTCTATATCTGGGAATTGTTATTGATCTTCCTTTTTGGATATGGTTATCTTCATTTCAGCTTAATTAAAGAGGTCTAATTTCTGTTTTTTTTTTTTTTTTTTTCTCGCGAATTTTAGTCCTGTTTAATTTGTTCATATGTTTATGTATTTGTATCCTTGATAATTATGATGTAAGTTTCCCAATTTTCCCTTTTTGCACCACCGATGATTCAATTAGGGTAGAAAATCGATCGATATCATCGTAATCCTTCTATTTCAAGTATTGATTTTGCCTCTTCTTCGTATGTGCTGTTGAAACCCTTGATGTATGGTCCATGGAGAAAATATAAGAGTGGTTATGTAATGCTGTTTGTGCAGGTCAAAAAGCAACTTGAAGAAAAGCTCAATTCAGGAGGAGTGTGGTTAGAAACTCTGTTGCTTCCTAGCTAACTTGGTTTGTAGTTTCTAGTTTGTTTGCTGAATATGTAACTTTTTCCAGGATATCTAGGGATGGAGCAAGCTCTTCAGAACCGCGGAAATTGGTGCTGGAGTTCTTAGGGAAAATCGGTTCCAAACTTTGCACGGGACAATCAATTAAAGGAGAAGATGGCAATGACATCAGAGTAGCTCTTAAGGATGCTGATGGAAACGTTGTGAGGACTGGAAAAGAGGCCTCTTCCGAGGTGGAGCTAATGGTCCTTCTAGAACACTCCGGCACAAGCGGGAAAGAACTAAGATTGCCTCTTGTCTCTCCAAATCGCCTGAAACTCAAAGAGGGCATTGCTGTTCTTGAGAAGTTGCAGCTCAAAAGGCCCGTTGCTCAAAAGACCCGTCGCTGCTCTGATTGGGCACAGAATTGTAGCATCAAGCTAGTTGCAAGACCTGTTGTAGACATTAATGGTGCTACTGTGGAAACAGCGGAAACTGGATCATTTTTCTTTCGTGACCGGCGTGGTTTATGTAAGTAAATCTATGATCATGCTCTATGTGGCTGCACTTGTCGACAACTTTATGTAGAATCTATATTTTATGATTTTTTTGCTCCCTTATGTAGGTATATGTCTTCATTTCTTATGCTTTATGTTGATAAAAATGTATAATTTGCATGTGTTTCTAAACTAATCCTTTCTAATTTCTTTAGTAAGTTATTATCATTTGTGTGAAAGCTTTTCCTTTTGTACCAACATATCTTAATAACCCTTTCTTGCATAGGCTAATGATTTTGTTCATTGAAAGGGAAGTGTTAGTGACAACTCAGGCTAATTAGCATTTATGATCTTGTTTCTCAGTGTACAATAAGCACTTCCCACCCCAGCTTTCTGATAAGGTGTGGCGCTTGATCAAGATCCGCAGAAATTATGAGATGCATAAGCTTCTGGAGAAGGAGAACATTAACTCAGTCAAGCAGTTTCTGATAGCTCATACTAGAGATCCTCTAAGTCTCCAGAAAGTAATACATTGATGCATCTTTGATGAACACTTTGTCGATGTATCTTTTGTCATCCTACTCTCCTTGTTGGTGTGATTAAGTTATGTATGTCTGAATTATGCAGATGCTTAAAATATCTGCTAAGAAGCTAATGAATATAGTGGACCACGCTAAAACATGTCCGGACATCCCTAAAAGCTTGCATGTTTACCAGTCTGCCAGCTGGAAAAATAACGATGCTGTGGTTTTTGATGTTGTGGGATGTGCGCGAGGACTACTCTGCGAGGGCCGAAGATTTGTTCCCGCAGATAATCTTCCTGAAGATTTGAAGGTTGTTTCCTAAATCCTATAACTCCTCCTTTTGCCTAATTTGCTTGTTTGCTTTATGCCTTTTGACACAAACTTTTCTGCTTCTGATATGAATAGGCTGATGCCCGGAAAAAGATTATGTCTGCATTCGAACACTGGGAGGATGTACAGCTCTATAACTCTGAGGCATCCACTTTTCATCTTCCACCTCTCTTCATTGGTGATTCTACTTTGGACCCTAGTGAAGCTTTTGGTGGACTCGATAATACTTCTAGAAGCACAGGAAATTCTAGTGGTTCTACTTTGGAGCCTAATGAAACTTTTGGTGGACTCAATCATGCTTCTACGAGCATAGGTAATTCTAATGGTTCTACTTTGGAGCCTAATGGCGCTTTTGGTGGACTTGATCTGGCTTCTACAAGCATAGGTAATTCTAATGGTTCCAGTTTGGAGCCTAATGAAGCTTTTGGTGGACCCGATCGTGCTTCTACAAGCACAGGTGATTCTAATGGTTCTACTTTGGAGCCTAATGAAGCTTTTGGCAGACTTGACTGTGCTTCTAGAAGCACAGGACATTGTAATGGTTCTACTTTGGAGCCTAATGAAGCTTTTGGTGGATTCGATCTTGCTTCTAGTAGCACAGGAAATTCTAGTGGTTCTGCTTGGGAGCCTTATGCAATGGCTGATGCAATTATCTCTAGGGGAGAAATCAGGTCTCCCTTCAACAGTTCATCTGAGTGGCCTGGCGATGTACCAATGCTGGAAAGGTCAGATTCTGATGACCTTCAACATTGGATAGACTCACTATGTAGAAGCCGAGGGAGATTGATAACGTGTATAGTATCCGTCGAGAAGTTCATCTCTACTTGGAAATGTGCCATGGCTCAAGAAGTCGAGGCTCGTGCTTCGAAGAAGCCGAGATATGGCTGATGAAACCCTACATTGTTGTGGTTCTGCACTTCTTTGCATTTGCCAGATTAGATTCATTTAGTTGATTCTTTGTATTCATTCATTTCTTGTAAGAGCTGCCAGATGTTGTATAAAATATGTACCAATCCCGCATAGATATGTACTCCTTTTAACTTAATCAAGTGTTTTTTCTTGTTTGCACAGTTCTTGTGCCCTTGTCTTGGTAGTTGGTGCCAAATTGATAATGTTGGTGCCAAATTGATTCATTGGAAAAGTTAAAAACTTACCAGACTTGCCCAGTTTCAAAGTCAATGTTACCATACAGAAATTGGTGATAATCCTTATCTCACCAGAGGCCATATTGGCATAGGCCAATAGCAAGTTGACAAATTGTAGTTTGTACTCAAAAATGACAAAATTATTTTTTACCATATTGACGAGCTTTGGCAGTGTGCAATTGTAGTTTGTACTCACAATTGTTACCTTTTGTGGATTATGCCGACTTTCATCTCCGATTATTCGTGCATATATCATAAATTAAGTCTACAAGTATGGATATATTTGAAAAATAAAATAAATATCATCTATAAAGTACTGTTTAATTTTTTTGTTTGCTAAATTTGTAAATGATTGTTTTGATAGATGGTTGTGACTTGTGAGTGGAGGTGCTGAAGGGTGCTGAACCTTGCTGAAAGGTGCTGAATCTTGCTGAAGGGTGCTGAACCTTGCTGAAGGGTGCTGAACCTTGCTGAAGGGTGCTGAACGTCTGAAAATAAGCTGAAGGGTGCTGAAAGGTGTTGAAAATAAGCTGAAGGGTGCTGAAACGTGCTGAAAATAAGCTGAAAGGTGCTGAATGTGTTGAAATTAAATTAAAATTGTATGATATATATAATTATGTGTTGTGATTAATAAAATAATGTGAATGTTACATTTTGAAATGCGTTGAATAAATTTTTTTTAGTAGTTGAACATAATTTTAATTTGGCATAAGTGTATCATAAAATTATATCCAATAGAATAACTATAATCCATCTATATATATTATCATTTATATATTATTAATATTAATTTTATATTCATATACAATATTTAAAAAAATTATATTAACCTACAATTTTACTTTAAAAACATGTAATTTTATGCCACCTTTTACTTTCGGTCAGTTGAAGAGTACTTGGAAAATCTTAAAAAGAATGCCCCAAACTGACATTGATTCCCAAAAAGCAATAATTGTTTCATGTTTCACACTTCATAACTTCATTCGAATGCAAAAACGAGACATTCCCGTGTTAGATCATCCTGAGGGTGAAGGAAGTATTGATTCAGGTTTGTACGCTGATGATCGAAAAGCTGCTATGAACGAAGTGCGCGAGAGTATTGCATTACAAATTTGGCATACAGGAGGTGGTGATTTAGAAGTTAGTGATGTTAGCGAAGATGAATCATTAGATGATAGCGATTAGTAGTATATGTAATTTTTACTATTATTGGAAGTACTAATATGTTTGCAAAAGTTGTACAATTTTTATATATAAATTTGGTTTACCATTGCTCAAATTGTTATTTATATATATTTGAAAAATGATTAAGCATTAGGAAACTATATATTTGAAGAATGATTAATTCGTTTTTAAAATTTTTTTATAACAATTTCATGTATATGAATAGTGACAAGTGCTGAAAGGTGCTGAAAATAAGCTGAAGGGTGCTGAAAGGTGCTGAAAATAAGCTGAAGGGTGCTGAAAGGTGCTGAAAATGTGCTGAAGGGTGCTGAACCTTGCTGAAGGGTGCTGAACCCCAAATAGGATATAAGTTAAAAAAACACGGAGGGACCAATTTGCAATTTCAAAAAAAAATTTAAAATCACGCGCTACAGTGCCAAGCCACGCGCTACAGTGCCGATTTGCTACAGTGTCGAGTTGCTACAGTAACATGAACACTTTAAGTTAAAACATGGATATTTTAACTTAAAACATGGACACTTTAACTTAAAACATGGACACTTTAAATTAAAACATGAACACTTTAACTTAAAATATGGACACTTTAACTTAAAACATGGACACTTTAACTTAAAACATGGACATTTTAACTTAAAACATGAACACTTTAATTTGAAACATAAAACATAAATATTTTAACTTAAAACATAAAACATGGACGTTTTAACGTGAAACATGTACACTTTAACTTGAAACATAAAACATAAACATTTTAACTTGAAACATAAAACATAAATATTTTAACTTAAAACATAAAACATGAACGTTTTAACGACACTTTAACTTGAAATATAAAACATGAACATTTTAAATTAAAACATAAACATTTTAACTTAAAATATAAAACATTGACGTTTTAACGTGAAACATGAACATTTTAACTTGAAACATGAAAATTTTAAATTGAAATATAAAATATAAACATTTTAACTTAAAACATAAAACATGGACGTTTTAACATAAAACATGGACGCTTTAACGTGAAACATGAACACTTTAACTTGAAACATAAAACATGGACATTTTAACTTGAAACATTGAAGTACACTGTAGCAAACACTGTAGAAAACACTGTTCACGCGCAAAAACACTGTAGCGCGTGATTTTTTTTTAATTTTTAAAAATTGCAAAATGGTCCCTCCTTGATTTTCTTGATTGCACTATTTATAATTTAGTCCGGTCACTATATAGTGACGGTCACTCCCAAGACTTTTCCATTTAAATTTTTTTTAAAAAAATGATGAATAGCAATACACTCGTACTAGCAGCATTCAAAATTATACGTGGCTAAAGCGAGTACTCCTAGTACTTTGCCACTCCCGGCGAAGGTAATGAGAAATTTAACGGTAAAACACCATATATGGAAACTTAACGCAGTTTCCGTGAAATTTCTCCGGCGCTCCTATAAAAAGGCAGCGCACGCAGTCCAATGTAACGACTAACGAACACTCTCAAAGTAACCCCAACTGAAAAAAACTTCACCGGAAAACCTCACCACTAAGCCCGCCGGCCAACTCAGAAGAGTCAGAATGTCTGACGTCCCGCAGGAAATTGACTACTCCGACCTCTGCTCTCCCAAAACTCAACCGGGTCCCGGCGGTTCCACGAGCGAGCTGATCCACGCGTCTGCGGTCCAGAGATTGTAAGTTTAAGTCAACGACTCTATCTGATTTTTATTATTTTTTTAAATTCTGAAATGGCGTTTATGTTAAATACATTCTTCGTATAACAAACCACATAATTCCGTAATCATCACTTCAAATTTCAAAATAAGCTTTTGTTTCTGTTTGATTCGGTTCAGGCTGCCGGGGGTGATGTTTCCGATTGTGGAGTCTCTTTGGAGCACTTTGGGGCCGATGATAGAGACCTCGGTGCGCAAAGTTGTGAGTATAAGTTCATCTTATGCTGTCTACTTATGTTTACTTTGGTACTACTTAAAACTTGACGATTTTGAACTTTTGAGTGATGTTGATGAAAAGTTTTTGAATTTGTGGTTTTCTCAAAAAAGCTACTATTAGTATTTGTTGCTGGCTTAAGATTTTTTTGAGGGAATGTTTATTCATTGCTTGTAATGGTCATTACGTATGCAGGTAAAAGAAGAGTTAGAAGAAAAATTCATTTCAAGAGGAAATTGGTGAGAAACTTTTGATTTTGTTATTCAGTGTGAAAAAGTTGTGTATAAACTATAAAGAGTGCCTATTTCAGGATGTCTGGGGATGAAACGCCTTCGTCAGTACCACGGAATCTAGCATTGAAATTCTCGGGCAAAGTCCTTTCTCCGGTTTACACTGGACAAGTAATCAAAGCAGAATGTGGAGATTACATTGCAGTATCTCTTGTGGATGCTGATGGAAATGTTGTCAAGTCTGGTGCAGAAGCTTCTTCGAGAGTGAAGCTTATGGTCCTTGTAGATTCAGGCTCAGGGAAAAAACCAAGAATCCCTCTTGTTTCACCAAATTGCCTGAAACTTAATGAAGGCACTGCTGTTCTTGACACTGTTGTGCTCAAAAGAAAAGAGTCGAAATGGGCACACAACTGTAAAGTCAAGCTGGTTGTGCGAACCATGAGAAATCATCATGGTGTAACTGTGAAAAGAGCGGAAACTGAACCTTTTTCCTTTGGTGACTGTCGTGGTTCACGTAAGTAGATCATGAATTATGGTCTAGAACTCACTAATCTTCTGATAGCTGTTACTTTAGTGTCACTTTTCTGCAGTTCTTGTTTTTTTCTTAGTACATAAGCATAGAGGCTGTTCAAAACTGAATTTGGAAATATGTGCAACTTCTAACACTTATCAAGCTTATTAGCATTGTGTCATTTGTTTTACAGGGAACAATAAGCACTATCCACCATCACTTTCTGATGCGGTGTGGCGCTTGAAGGAGATTTCGAGAAATGGGAAGCTACATAAGCGTCTAAGAACGGAGAAAATCGATTCAGTTGAGCAGTTTCTGATATCTTACAATTCAGATCCTCAAACACTTCAGCAAGTAATATATTGCTACTGATGCTTCTTTCATTTTGTTTGTAAATATTTTAGTATGAGAAAGCTATCTATGTGTCCCTTCATGTGTCCTTTTAGGCCTTGTTCTTTTTGTCTGATTCATACTGAGCTGAGCTGAACTGAACTTAATTATTGATAAGTTCAAAAGAACAGGACATTATTTTATTCTTCATTCTGTGGGAATAAATGATAGATCATATGATCTTTGATGGAATGATGCATATGCTTATATAGCAGTATGAATGCAGATGCTCAAGATTGATGTTAAGAAGCTGAAGGTTATAGTGGACCATGCTGTGACATGCCAGGATATCTCAGAAAACCTGTACATTTACTACTTCAACAGCTGGGAAAGAAAGGCTGCTGTAATTTTTGATACAGTACGACAAGTTCGCGGGCTAATCTACGAGGATTGCAGATTTGTTCACGCCGATGATCTTGCTGAAGGTGTTAAGGTTGTTTATTGCATCTTCTTGATTTTCTGAGTCAAATGTTTGTTGCCTTTTTTAGATCAACTCTTTATCTTGCTTGAATGAATAGGCTGACGCGCGCCAGATGGTTAAGTCTGCACTTCAAAACTGGGAGAATGTTCAGCCCTATCATACTGAGGCATCTACTTCACATTTCCCTCCTCAGGTACCATATGAAGTGAACACCTGCACTTCCGACCACAGTACCATGTTGCAGATGATTGGTTTGGCGCCTATGTGGTCCCCGCTGGGTGATTATGCTTCGATGGACATACGAGGTCTGAGTCCCGAAGCAATCTTAGATTCCACTTATCGCGGAAATGATGAACGTCTCCGACCTTCTGTAAACCTCAGGCCAGGCTTGCAGGGATCGGCGAAGGGGAGATGGAAAAGGGTGGTTATGTCCATGAAGTTCTTGTCAATAAGGAAGAAAATTGTGACTCCAAATGAGTAAAATGTGGCTAAGGAAAGAGATAGCACTGTAAATTTGTTGTATTTATTAAGCAAAACTGAAGATGTTTATACATATAGCTCGTGTTTATATATACACGCCTAACGCCTGTATTCATCTCCACAATCACCGATGATTTTCAGAAGATTCTTGCCCTTGCTTGCTGCTTCCTGGATGCTGTTCATATCATCTTCGTCGAGATTGCAAGAGAACACAGCATTCACATCTTTTATGTGTTCAGAAAGACCAAGCCTAACGCCTACCATTGATCCCGCCACTCCTGGCTGCAACAATAAGAACAGAATGACACTCGAAATTAAAGGGAAACAATGTCACTAAAACAGGATTCACTGAAATGGCACACAAAATGAAAAGGAATTTTTGTTTACTAAAATAGGTAAAAAAAAGTTACCTGATCCAAGATGTATCTCACTGCAACAGTAGGAATTGAGACACCGTGTTTGGAGGCTACTCCTTTCATGGACCGAAGCAGGTTTTGGAAGGGACTCCATCCTCCCCAAGCATCAATCATCTGCATTTTTTACCAATAAATATAACTTTTACTGAGAGAGCCATAAGTATTTGTCCCATCAAACACTTTGGTGTAACACCATTGATATCTTGAGAATCTGAGATGTGCATGATCTAAAGTTCACCTATCCATTAATGGGGGTGCTGGTATTGACAGGTTTTACATCTTTTTCGAAGAGCGTTAACCCGAGTTTAAAGATATACAACAGAAACAAGAAGGGAAGATTAATTACGAACCCTTTTGTACTTCTGCAGGGAAGGAGTGTCCAGTTTAAGGCCAGCAAAGGGAATCGACAGGTTTGTGTCAAGAAACTTCTCTGATAATAGGCCACCCATCACCGTTCCGTACCTGTAAATAGAAAGTGGGAACAAATGTTAAATTTGAATTGCAACGAAGTTCTTATTTTCAAAAAAATACTGCATGAGAGAGAGACGTTATAAGTTTTACTCCGGTTAACTGACAAAGCTCTGCCATTTTCTGCTGAGGGCGCATGTCAACGACAGAATGCTGTACCTGAAGAAACAACAGTCTCCACCTTCAGGGATATGAAGCGTGAGAGCCAACAAAATGTATGTGTTGAACACAAACTTTACCTGATTGCTCACAACTGGGATGCCATTCTCCAGAATTATCTGCAGTCTTTCAGTATCAAAGTTTGTTAGAGCAATAGTCTTAATCTTACCTGCAAGCCATGGAAATCCCTGAATTAGTCCATATTCTAAGCAAGAAAGTTTCTTTGATCTCTGAATTGGTTCTCTCTAACTCTAAGCATATTTATGGCTCATGACATCACACTCACCTTCTCCTTTTAAATCGGTAAGGTGCTTTAGTGCATCTAGGTAGCCAGAATTCGCGTAATCCCACCTGGTTTGAGAACAAACAACCTATGAAATTCTCTACTAATTACCAGATGAAAAGTTCTTAAAGGAAGAAGAGAAATGGTGATGAGTACCAGTGGAACTGAAGCATATCCAGAGATTCAACATCCATCCTCCTTCTAGAAACATCTATGCTTTCACGGACAAAGCTCCCAGTCATCTTCACTGGTGGAGGCACCCACTTTGTCAGCCTGTTTTACCAAAATGAACAAAACTCAAAGAACATACTTAGCAAGTTTTAACACCTTTCAATATTTGCCCATTAAGCAACTAAAGAGGCAAAGTTCAAGTTTAAAACTAGTTAAACATTACCCTCTGACACTCTCCAGAACCTCAGGTGGCCGCTCTCGACGCACTCTATTTATAAAGAGCCCATACAGGTCTTCAGCAGGTCCATCTGTGACACACATTATTACATGACTCAGAAGGCCACTCAAAAGTCACAAAAATCAATGCACGAAAAAAAATCAATAAACCATTTCCCATCCTATGAGAAGACTCATGAAGGTCAAATGCAACATATATCAGCACATAAATCAAAGGTGTCAAAACTGTTTCAATAAATAATTTCCAACACTATGAGATGCCTGATTCAGATCACACATTCTAAACTAAAACATGGCATTAATCTTGAATAGATTCATCAAGTCAAACCGAAAAGAATGTAACAGAGTTTACATATATCAGCCATATCAAAAGTATTCAATCCAGCATCAGTATATTGCAGCATTGCATCAACAGCAGCATCTTTCTCAATTCTGCCCCAGCCTGGTCCACTAGTTTGCCACATCCCATTAACCACCCTGCAAATTTCCAATGAATCTTTCCCATTTTTAACCACAGCCCTCTTCTTATCATCTGTTGCTAACACACACTGTACTGAGCTTGAAAACCATGTTCTTGGTTCCCTCAATCTACCACTACAGTTGATGGCTATAGGGTGAATGCCAGATTGACTAAACATATGGCTCACCATTTCATTTGATACCTCACCAAATTATCCTCTATAAATATAGATAAAATGATATGTTGCCAAAATGTCTCAATCAAGTATTATGACTTGGAATTACACTTATACCCCCATGCTATACATTTCAATTTCTCCTACAAAAACAGCTTTATTACTCCTATTGAATTTTCAATTCAAAAATCCCATTTTAAGATCAATTCATACATACTTTTTTCAATAGCAAAATTCTATTTTTTTCAAGTTATTATTATTTTTAGGAGATTAGTGTTACAATTTCAAAAATCATAGAAAAATGATACTCCTTCAAAACATGTTCAATTATCAATATCTTGAGTATCATCATAATTCATAAATGATGAAAGTAGAGAAGAGTATAAAAACATTAGGACAGAAATGTAATTTTGAGAAGAAGAACTAACAGTGATCAGCCATGTCAAAGGTAGTAAGACCAGCGTCAGCATAGCGGAGCATAGCCAGAACGGCGTCGTCTCGATCGATTCTTCCCCACCCGCCGCTCGTCTGCCACATACCGTTAAGCACCCTGCATATCTCCAACGAATCGTTCCCGTTCTTCAACCTCGCCACCCTCTTCTGCTCCTCCGTCAACACCGCCGGCGCCGGCGCAGGCGCCTCGCACCGCACCCCAGTCGCCAAACTGCGGCGGCGGGTCCAGTTGATTCCGGCGAACGATTGTTTTCTGAAAAGGGTCCTTGACAAAGGGGTTTGAGCTGAAATGGCGGTGGTCGAACACGCCGTCGTTGCCATCGGGAATTTCTGTGAAGATTTTATTTGAAGTATTTTTGTTTCTGATTAAGTAGTGAAATTGAATTATATGACGTGGTTTGACAAGAACCTCGGAATTATTTCTTTTACACTAGTATCTACTAAAATGACCATTCATATGAACTCGTCGGAAAATTTCTCATGGAGCCGTCGTTAGTCGGCGATTTCCGGCGATTTATATGAATGCGACTGCAATCAGCGGGTATTGTCACATTTCTGAAAAAGATTGCCCGAATAATTCTCAAATAATGAATAATCTTTAATCGGTTATTTCCAATAAAAATGAGTATAAATGTTCCATAATTATAACTTGTAAATTTATATTTTCCCGATCAACGTGCAGCAAAAACAGTTTTTTGATCGTCTCACGCAAGATTGGATAGCCAACTAGTAGGTTTTAAATTAAAAAATCCATTTAACCGTCCCTAATGTGAAAGGTCTTCTGCGAGGTTCATCGATGTAAATAATTTGAGGCATCTTCACTTCCGCTCCAAAGTCTTTTGCGAGGTTCATCGATGTAAATAATTCGTCTACACTTCAATAAAGTTTTAAAATTGGAAGAATAAATTTATAAAAAAGGCCATCATCCTTTTTTTAAAGTGTAAATTGGATTCTTAAATATAATCGAATTTACTACGGATTCAATGAGAGAAGCTCAAAAACAACTGAATGACAATCTTTGTTAATTATGTCCATGTCCTTATCATAAAAAGTCTCAGCGTGAACATAGTTTAAAGCTACCGAAACAGAACCTAAACCTTTCGCAAAAGTTTCATCAAATTTATATGAAGAGGTCGGAAAATTCTACTATTTCAAACAACAATATTCTTGCACTTATTTGTGTGTTTGACTTATACATCACTTTTATGTATCAAATCTAAGCCTTATTCTTGCGGCGGCGTTTCTTTGTGGAATCCAGGCGGGATGAGGTTTTGTTCATCGTCTCTTGTTCGCGCTTCCTCTTTCTGGATTCGATTTCACGATCTTGCCTTGCATCTTCTTCGCGCTCTCTCATCCTATCTTCTTGTTCGCGCTTCATCTCTTGTTCGGATTTCTTGCCGAAATCCTTGGACTTGGCGATCATCTCTCCGAACCGCGCTTTCATGACTTCTAGTCGGAGAGCGTCGGTCCAGCCGTCGTGTTCGCATGAGTTGGCCAGGTGGGTGTAGAGATGTTGCAGAGTGGAATCGCAAACCAAATCCAACTTCAAATCCTCAGACTTGAAATGTGTTGAGTTGCAGAATATCCCTATTTTCAGAAGTTCTCTTGTACAACCGTGGGACAAATAGTGCTGTACAACCTTAGGAATCATCTTCAACAGATCTGACCTGCTCATCTTGTTTTCTTTCGTCTCCATTTTTGTTTCTGCTTTGTGTTTTGTTTTTCGAGAAGAGATGTGAATGAGATGGAACAGATGAAAGTGGGAGTGAATTGGACTGTGATTTGGAAATGGAATGAGGCTATAGTATATATAGAAACCCAATCCGGATTTCTTTCGGATTTCTTTATCAAACCCAATCCGTTTTGGATTTGGTTTCCCCAAGTTGACCTGATTTCCCACAAGAATTGGTTTGTGATTTGGAAATGGAGTGATGCTATGATTATATATATATAGAAATCCAATCCGCTATGCTTTAGGATTAATTTCTTTAGTAAAACTGAATCCCTTTCGGTTTAGGATTTGGTTTAGGCTGGTTTAATGTTGTTATTGGCTTACTTATTTCGCCTATATGATACTCTTGAGATTTACTGCTAATTAAAAAGAATCTTTTACTTTAATTCTTACATAAAAATAATAATAATTAAGTAATATAAAAATCAGCTTACAAAATTAATAAGTGAAGAAATTCACTAATTTAAAATTTCAAAAGTGTCTAATGGTATTTTTATTTGTAAAGAAAATGGATTATATAATCAACCATTGGAGATGCTCTTAATACCATAATCAAAATATAATCAAAATAATGGTACATTAATAAATTATGGTATATACAAAATAATGAATGTCTGAGTTGGTATGCAAAAATATCGTAGGTGAATGATCAAAAATTTATTTAGGGAATTAGTAAGTTGTAGTACATTAATACCATAATCAAAAAGATACTTTATTTAAAATGACGGAAAAAGAATACTTTATACGAAACAAAACGACGTCGTTTATTCCACACACTTTTTGAAACGAATAACTTTTCAAGTTCCCTTTAGGGAATTAAATTTAAATATGTTTGAACTGAACTAATATTTTAAATTTTATAACATTAACGTTCTAACATCTTTATTTATAACAATCAAATTTGAAAGTCAAACTTCAATTTTGACTAAGCTATATAATCCACGTTAAAGCAGGACCCGAATTATATCTATATAAACTAAGCTATATATATCTATATACTAGCTATACAGGGGATACTAGCCATATATATCTATTATTCTAGCTACAATGCACAAACTACAAAAGTACATATGACTGATATTACTGTAAAAACTCTAGGCAATCATCCTCGGTATTCAGAAGATCCCATATTTCCCCTAACCGTGGATCCCTGTATAAGGAGTCTTGATCCGGCATTAATGTTGAATCGGAACAACTCGGATAATTATTCAGCTCTGGAAAGTTCCACGACTCTGCAACTGTTTGTTGTTGATTTTGTTCGATTCCAAACATGTCAGGAACATAAACAGGACCCAACTCATAGTATCCATCGATATTATTGCTCGGAACTGGTACTGCAGGATTATAGTCTACATAGTTTCCTTGCATCTGTGGATAGTCCCACGACTGATCAGCTGCAACAACGTTAACTAGCTGTTCTTGATCTTGTTCGATTCCATAATCAGAACCAAAATACTCATCTGGACAGAAACTGTCGTTTTCTTGTTCTTGATCGAAAACAAACTTGTCAGAATTAAGATAAACAGGGATGTTCTCTGGTAGGTCTATCGGACCAAAAAAGTCAGCGTGATCATTCTGTTCAGATTTAGAACACTCCTCGTACTCATCAGGAATATCAAATCTAACTGATTTTCTTATTTTCTTCGATGCTGATTTAGAGTACTCCTCGTACTGATCAGGAATATCAAATCTAACTGATTTTCTGATTTTCATAGGAGAAGTTGATGCTGATTTAGAGTACTCCTCGTACTGATCAGGAATATCAAATCTAACTGATTTTCTGATTTTCTTAGGAGAAGTTGATGCTGATTTAGAGTACTCCTCGTACTGATCAGGAATATCAAATCTAACTGATTTTCTGATTTTCTTAGGAGAAGTCGATGCATGAGCTTCCACAGATGGACTGATTTTTAGCTTCTTGTTCTTCTTTGCAAGTGTGAAATTTCTTCGGGTGACGCGCTTCTTACCGCTCCGAATCCGACAGTGTTTTGCCTCGTTCTTCAGTATCCGACAGATAACGTAGTTGTTGACGTTCTCAGCATTAACCTGCTCGAGAGCGTATTCCGACAAGTGTAGCTCGTTCATGTAATAGTAAAACTTGCTCGCCGCCTCGACGTCATCGCCCCAGTACTCGTACGTTAGTGTCCTCCAGTAGCCCATCTCCTGGCCGTCCTCGTACACGACGGGCTTGGCCGTGCTCTGGTCGTCCCAGGATCCATCTCCGGCGGTTCTGGACATGTTTTTCAGACCGAGTTTCGTGAGACTGGTGACAACGTATTTCTCCTTCATCATTTTCTTGTTGGTGTCGTGCAGCTCCCAGATTTCGTGCTCGCCGGAAAATATGTTCCACGGCTCATTTCCGGGACCGTACATATCCAGCTCGCAAACATCGCCGGGATATTCGGTGCAGCCGGTGATATCGCCGCCGCCGGCCGCCTTGTACTGAAGAAGCTTGATCAGAAAATCCATCTTTGGTCTGAATCGGTACCCCACACGCCAGGGCTCCATTGTCATGAAAAAAATAGGAAAGCTTTCAATTAATTGTGGGTAATGGTAAGGAATTGGGGGTATATTTATACAACTCGGTTTCGGATTTAACGAGGTAATTAAATCACATTCCGTTACGGTTTAGGTTTTCGAGAGAGGAAATAAATCACATTCCTTTTTTGATTCGGCCCGATTTAATAAATCCGGGTTGGTTTTGGATTTAAACCAAATTTTGTCAATGTTGGTCAACTTGGTCAAAGGCCACAATTATGAAGATTGGCAAAAAAAATTGTTTGTGCAAGCTAGTTGCAGAATCAAAAAGACAACATTAATTTCAAGTAATTAATTTTTACACAAACTAGCACAAGAAGAAAACCGCGTAACTAACCGAGCAAGACAATCATGCACATAACAAATCAAGAACATATTAAGAGAAAGCCATATGGAAATAAACACATAATCTCTGATATACAATGTTTGTGTAAATGAGTAAATCTCAATAAATTGATCTTTGATAACCTTTGGAAGTATTATTTCTCTTCGAACATTAAAATTAAGTATATATTTAAAGAGAACTGTATCAAATGATTACCATCGATCTGTGACAGTTTAGTTTATATAGTAATTAGAAAGGAATAAATTTCTTGCTAAAATTGAATTAACAGAGAATTAAGTACAGATTTATTTTTTATTTTTATGAATGAACAAGTTTGATTCACCTATTGATATTATACTTTTCAAGTAGTGTAACTACTCGTTCTAGCGCATTATCTCAAACTGTACTCTCTATGTGTTGACTTAAAATTATTTGATCAATATATATTTCATTGTACAGATATAAAATAAATAAAGTTAATATTTTTAAGATACATGTTATTACAAACATTACAAGACCGCATATAGTTATTTTTCAACTTATTTTAATTTTAATGTTGAAGTTGGGGAATATTTTTAATTAAATAATATTATTTAGTTAAATTATAACTTCCAAGCAACAACAACATCTTGATAAATTCTCAATTAAGATCTGTTTCAATTAATCTCACTGATTAATCATGCTTAAAAGACCAGTTTCGAAAGTAAAAGATCAAATGTAAAAGTGAAAATATTAGTGTGTACGTAAAAGGTCGAACTCTCGGCTACTATTCCCAAACCTCAAAGTGTCCTTCTCCAAGAGGCAAGAGCTCGAAATATGTCTGAGGATCGATTCGATCACCATTAACGAAGCTCCCATTGGTGCTCCCGAGATCGCGTTTCCGACTTGCCGGAACTGAAGAACGGCGTGCTGCTTGCTGCACTATGGGTGGTTCGATCAGTTCTTCGCCGTTTCTTGAACACGCGCGTACAACCGCCATCTTACGTTGGGTGGCTCGTTGAACAACAATGTTACGCCTCTGACCTGGTTTGTTTCGGCGGCAACTGGCAAGCTTCCCTGACAGCTCAAACGTTGGCCTTTCTCCAACTGATTCTGAATCTTTGCGAGCCATGATATTTATCCTGTACGCTAAATTAATTCAATCAATTGTACTAGCATATATATAGGTTTTTAATTTTCTCATTAGATTCTGAATCCGATTTAGGAATTTTCTTGTTTTTTGTTCTGAATCCTTGTCGGAATAGTTTTATATAACTATATGAACAAATTATAATCATGATGTACGCGCGTGTGCATGGAAGTTTCGTACTAATTATTTTTGTATTTTAAGAAATGGATCTTTCTTTTTTTGTTAAAAAAGAACTCTCATATATATGAGCATCAGAGCATGCATATTGCTTAAAGGTTATGATGAAACAATAAGATTATAATAAGTATTAAAACTAATATACTAGGAATCCTTATTTTACTAAAGAAGAAGATAAACTAGGCATTTGGTGTTTAATTTCACTAAAATTACATGCAATCACAAGAGATCTATATATGAACTTCACACACTCAGAGACTTTTGGAGTTTCAAGCTGAAGAGAGGAGAGAGTTATGTTTCCAAAAGTAATAAATGGGTTTCCGAAAAAACATTCATCGTAACCGATCGATTCATCTAAAACTTTGGAAACTACAAACGTAAGAAGCTAATTATTAATGAAACAAATAATTTATAGAAAACAAAATGATAGAAAAAAATTTACGTATACATTTGTAGTTTTGTTTTTCTTTTTTCGCACAATCATAATAATTCACCAAGCCCAACTCAAACTTACTATCAGATAAATGATACAATTTAGATTCTTATCACATAGAGCATGCATGGTATACGTAGATACTTATCAATCAATTTTTTTAAAACTGAAAAACTTGATCTTATCTTCCTCACCAAGACAAACAAATATATAAGTATATCTTTTAACTGAAACGATTAATGTCAAACATATATATGTTATAAGACAGTCAGAAAATGTGAGCATCACAAATGAATGGAAATAATATATATATATATATATATATATATATATATATATATATTCAGAACTTCACATATATGTTATGAAACCAAAATCTTGGAAGCGGCCGTCTACATACATAAAATTAAAAATAATCGTATGGCTGACCGGCGATTACTAGCGATTCCGGCTTCATGCAGGAGAGTTGCAGCCTGCAATCCGAACTGAGGACGGGGTTTTGGGGTTATCTCACCCTCGCGTGATCGCGGCCTTTGTCCCGGCCATTGTAGCACGTGTGTCGGGGCTAAGTTGCAATTTGTTAAAATTCTAAAGATCACGCTCGAACCACGCGCAGAGGAAATTCTGGCGCCCTCAATAGATGTATCCTGATCTTACGCGGTCTCTCATTCATGCAACCATAAGAACACATGCAGTGGTGAAATCCAAAAATGAGTTATTCATCCCAAATTACTCTTTTAAAAATATTGTTTTTCAGCTTTTGTCTACAACAATGAAACTTATCCTGAATCTTGCCACATCATCAAGCCCCATACACATCATTCTTTTTAATCCACGTAATTTTATTACTACATTCTGTAATAAATTTATTATTGTAATAATTTCATCATTGATTAATATAATAATAATTTTTTATATTAGGCATCCAAGTTTAAGCACTTAAAAAACATTAATAATGAGTTGAGTAGGCCAACTTGAGGAAGTAACAAATCAAAATTTTAGACTTTTAAAATTTTGATACTTTTCTTCAACAGATTTTTAGACTGTTGGTCTGTTTGTCCAATGCTACCTTCAAGATGACGCTCTATCCAATGTTGACAGTTTGTCTCGATCCATCCTAGACTTATTAGCCAAAGCCCGAGCAATAACAATAGTCTTCCACCGCTGTAAGAACCAGACAAACGACAGAATAACAACAGCCTTCCAAGCAGATGGAGCTGGATGTTGAATACACTGAAATCAGGGATTTGTCTCATGCACTCCATTAGTCCCATGACTATCTCTTGAGCCGTTTGAAGGACACCCGTTTGAGCACATTACTTAGCCTTTTTTTTCTTCAAAATTTCCCTCTTTATCAAGTTTTTCTCAACCTCCACCCTTCTCTTTTCCACAGCCCTATAAAATTTTTCTCTCCGATTGGCACGCACATATTCGATATCTAGATCTTTCAGAACCCAAAAAGTCTTATCAAAGCACTCTTCGTGCATGAAACCAAAACCCCCAATCCCCCAGGCTAGACCATGATTGTTTTGGACTATGAAATACCTCTCTCCTCGGTGTTTAAACCAACCAACAACCATCATTGAGTAGGAATGTATTGCAATTCCATCTATCTTTTTAAGATGCTCATCATCTGTCTCTTCATCTGTGTCTTCCCTCGTCATATAATCTGCTACTTTCTGTCTCAGATCCTTTTTCTCCCTGTAAAATGAGTTCTCAAAATTCCAGCTAAAAAAGCTATCCGTGAAAGACGCAGATGCACATACAGGTTCATCGAATATTTTAAAATCAGATTCTTCATCTTTTATTGTAATTGGTTTGATACGAGCAAAAACTCTACAGTGTCTCGTTACATCCCTAGCTTTACTCATAGATGTGCCTGGGACACATTCAGGACCTACCCCATATCTTTGGAGATAACGGCGTGTCTGGTAGTCATTCCTTCCCATATCCAATGGATTTTTAAGATCTAGAAAGAGATAATGTACCTCCTCTAAAAATTCATCAAGAGACACATTCCGAAAAACCAGTGGGAGTTTGGTGCCATACTTCTTTAATAGTCCATAACGCAAGATAATAACCCAAGGATGTGCCCAACAGTTTCCTCCTTTTTGGCAACGTGTTCTCCCAATGCTCCTAACTTTTTCCTTTACCAAGAACTTCTCATATTTTTTGCCAATTTTATCGAGTAGACTAGTCACATGGGAAAGCTTAATAATTCATATGTTGCCATTTTTACTGCAAAAATAAAGTTGTACTGTTGTTGTTGTTGTTGTTGTTCATAATTAGGATTTCCTTGATTCCATCGGAAATAATTAATTGTGGTCTATTAAAAAAGGTTATCCTTGATATTAGGGGTGTAATTTATTTTAAGAGAGTAATTTTGCAATGTTAAAAATGCTTCTCTTGTGTAAAATATGTTGATTTGTATCTAGATACTGAATAGAAGGATTAAGTTGTAGAGTTTGATTCAAATTTCTTGTTGGTTTGGGTGATTATGAATAAAAGTTGCATAGTGTTAAAAGTGTTGATTTTGAATTTGTTGAATAAAAATGATGGACCACCATTGAATTTTGATGAAAATTCACCAAGTGAAAGTTAATGATTATGAAATAGGCAAGCGATGCAACTTGCTAAATAATTTGGAGCCAACATTAATGGAGGAGCGGGATATTGGGGAGGAAGATGATTTAATTTGGGTTCATTATATAGCCAAAAGTAAGGCAGAATTTTACCCTCCGGTTGTAAGAATGAGCGTGCCTCTTTATCCGGCGGCAATTTACAGTTGTTTTACGCTGTGGGGTAACAAGATGTGAAATTTTTTTTTCACATGCATGTATTGATTCCCTAGCTTTACTGGAGGAATTCTTTGACTGGTGATTCAAGAGCTAGGTGTTCATGAAATCATTAAAGTTGTCATGAATCTTTCATTTCACAACTTTACTATTTACTCTTTGAATATATGCGTGCTTCATTAGGGATTTGAATTTCTAGAATCACGTGTATACCAGCTACTTTGTGTCGACAACAATTGTTGTTGACAATATAACCTACTCACCTGCGCATGTGGAGATCTTTTGTCCGCCGGATAAAGAGGCACGCCCCTTCTTACAAACCGGAGGGTAAAAATTCTGCCTTTCTTTTGGCTATATAATGAACCCAAATTAAACCATATTCATCCATCCTCACTTTTCCAGCACCTTCAGATAATATTTTGAGAACTAGTCTTTTATTTTTGTATGTTTTTTCATGAAGAATATCACACTTTTAATCATCTTCATTTTGGACCATATTTTTTTGCAGGTTTCTTCTTCAATTATAATGTACGCTGCCTCTTCTTCTTCCGGTGCTGTTGAAAGACACGTGTGCTTGTTGCACCAGTATTTATATATGTGGTGCAACACTAAATTTTATAATAATTTGATAAAATCTCAATAAATGAATATTTTTTTATGATTTTTTTCTACACCCAATACCATACAAATAGAACAAATATGTGAATTGTTTTTGAAATTTTTAATGTAAAATCTTGTAGTTCCTTTACAAATCTATACCTGACCAATCAAGATCACTTAATTAACTAGAATTAAGTGCATCACTGCATACTAACAAATGCGACAAATGTAAATTAGTGAAATAAAAAAATGTCTTAAAAAAGAGGGACTTATGTTTGATGCGGAAAAGATGAACGTTCATTGACCTGAAGCCAATGATTTTGGCTGATTTGTTTTTTTTTCTTTTTCGCGTTGATGCTTTGAGCCTGACTTTCTTGTTTTCGGACCTTTATAGGACAGTAACTTATAATTTAGAAACTTCAACTCAAATCATAACGTTTTATTTTAAAAACATTAATTCAAATAAAAATTTGATTTCTCCACGCTACGGCTTAATAATAAAGTTGGAAGTTAACTTTGTATTTATCTCGATTGATATATGAAAAATTCACTACACAGCCATCTGCCAGAACAAAGCTACTCTCAAACTAAAATATTTTCATCATTTTTTTAAATATCGAACAATACCCCCACTAATCAAATACTCCATTAATTATCACCAGCTACAGCATGTTATGTCTTATCAGAAGATGAAACAAAAATTATATCTTGGGATCATGTTACTCCGAGATGTTCTTTTATCGGATTTCAGATCCATATCATTTTACATTTCATATATTCATGAATATCACAACTCATAGGCCCTGGACACAAACCTTAAGGTTATATATCTAGGTCATCATTTTGAGTACTGTCCAATGTCCATAAGTCCTTGTGCTCTCTCTGGGGCGTAGAATCGCGCTTGAATGAACATTCTCTCTGCACATTTTCCATTTTCTAAGTAACCTCTAGAATCATCAGGGTGGCTAGATGAGAAATAAATTTAACTGAAACTAAATTGAACTGAACTAATCTAAAAAAACTCTAATGGCCTAAAAGGGTGAGTAGGAGGAGTTCAGTACTGGTCAGAAAATCAGAAACCAAAACAAAACCTGAATTTCAATGGTAATCCCAAACCCAATATGATTCGTAATCCAAGTCAAACCGAAGTCGGTTTTGTCTTCCCGAGTCAAACGGAAGTTTGCATATATATATATACATATATATATATATAATAACCTTCACTCCCTTTTTGTTTCATCTAATTTCAAAATCACCATTAATTTTTACATTAATCATGAAGGGTGTAGGTTGCCGATTCAGACCAAAGATCGAGTTTCTGATCAGACTACTTCAGTTTAAGGCAGCCGGCGGCGGAGATATCTCCGGTTGCACGGAATTTCCCGGCGACGTGGCCGACCTTAATATATACGGCCCGGGAAAGGAGCCGTGGAAGGTGTTTTCAGGCGACCATGAAATACGGGAGTTCCATGACGTTAGCAAGAAGACCATAAAAGAGAAATACGTTGTCACCGAGCTTAACAAAATTGGTCGGAAGAACGTATCTAGGAGCGCCGGCGCCGGATCATGGGACGACCAGAGCACGGCGAAGCCCGTCATGTTCGGCGGCCACGAGATGGGCCACTGGAGGACGCTGACCTACGAGTATTGGGGCGGCGATGGCGCCGAAGAGGATAAGTATTACTATTACATGAACGAGTTGCACCTGTCGGAACACGCTATCGCCGAAGCTCGGTCTTGGAACACGGGCAAAAGAAAGTGGGACGATGTGCCCTATTACGTTGTCTGTCGGGTATTGAAGAACGAGGAAAAACTTTGCCGGAACAGAAAAGGCAGCAAAAAGCGCTGTACGGACAAGTCTGCTGTAAGAAATCGCCCTGTTCCGAAGAAAAGCCGTGGTGAGGAGAAGAAAGCTACTTCTCCTTCATCAACAGCTGAATTGTATGATCGTCGGAAATATCGAGGTATCAATAATGCTGGACGTGTAAATAATCATTGTGGTCCAGATCAAAGTGTTCCTGTGTTTGATCTTAACGTTAGTGCACAGAATGATGAACAAGATAGTTTGGAATTTTATGCATCTTTATTACATTCGGGTAATTGCCCGGTGTTGGATAATCACGGGAGTTGGAATCCCGGCTTCTCTTCGAAGACGACTTTGCCGGATCTAAATAAGTTGCCGGATCTAAATGACTTTGGGAACTCAGCGAATTTGAACCAATACATGTCTTCTAATTCTGCATTTATAGATTTAGTCGACGATTAATGTATGGTTTAGAACTTGCTGACTCAGGCTATTTATTTTTGAAAATATAGTTTTTAAATTTATTTTCTCAGTATTTTATACATTATTTTCCAAGTTTAATAAGTAATTAATATACGATTATATATACTTTCTGTAGTACTACTCATGTTCGTTTTGTTCTATAATTTAATTTTGTAGATCTTGTAAAAACCGCACAACTTCTAGCTAGGAATGTGGACGCATGGTATATAAGAAGGGGAATGAAAAAATTGCATTCCTATATTTTTTTAATTTTGAAATGCATTCCTATATCTTTAAATGGATGGGAATTACAAGTTTTAATTTCTTTTTTCTTTAACATTGAGGAGGGTTACAAAATTAATTTGTCCAATGCAATTTTAAATATGATAATTCTCAATTAAGCGAGTCTAGTTGTTACCTAAATTAAATCATACCTGATTGTAGAAACCTACTAATAATGTTGTTACCCAAATTAAATCAGGTTATAAAAACTTTAAAATCAATTAAGAGTTAAAGGTGTTGAATTAAGTAACCTATATGGCTATACCTAAAACCAAAATTTACAGTCCATAAATCTCCTTCCCAAACACACTCTACTAATTATTGGAGCGGAAGTGAAGATGCCTCAAATTATTTACATCGATGAACCTCGCAAAAGACCTTTCACACAAACATATCCTTGGCAAATTAGGGACGGTTAAATGGATTTTTTAATTTAAAACCTACTAGTTGGCTATCCAATCTTGCGTGAGACGATCAAAAAACTGTTTTTGCTGCACGTTGATCGGGAAAATATAATTTTACAAGTTATAATTATGGAACATTTATACTCATTTTTATTGGAAATAACCGATTAAAGATTATTCATTATTTGAGAATTATTCGGGCAATCTGTTTCAGAAATGTGACAATACCCGCTGATTGCAGTCGCATTCATATAAATCGCTGGGAATCGCCGACTAACGACGGCTCCATGCGAAATTTTCCGACGAGTTCATATGAATGGTCATTTTAGTATATACATACTATTGTAAAAGAAATAATTCCGAGGTTCTTGTCAAACCACGTCATATAATTCAATTTCACTACTTAATCAGAAACATCATTACTTCAAATAAACCCTTCACAGAAATTTCCGATGGTAACAACAACGCCAGCGGTGTTGACGGGGGAGCAGAAGTCGAGACGACGCCGTTCTGGCTATGCTCCGCTATGCTGACGCTGGTCTTACTACCTTTGACATGGCTGATCACTGTTAGCTCTTCTTCCCAAAATTACATTTCTGTCCTAATGTTTTTATACTCTTCTCTACTTTCATCATTTATGAATTATGAATTATGATGATACTCATGATATTGATAATTGAAACATGTTTTGAAGGAGTATTATTTTGCTATGATTTTTGAAATTGTAACACTAATCTCCTAAAAATAATAATAACTTGAAAAAGATAGAATTTTGCTATGAATGGGTTAAAAATGGGATTTTTGAATTGAAAATACAATAGGAGTAAAATGTATGGCATGGGGGTATAAGTGTAATTTCAAGTCACAGTACTTGATTGAGACATTTTGGCAAAATATCATTTTATCTATATTCATAGAGGATAATTTGATGAGCGAGGTTCTGGATAGTGTCAGAGGGTAATGTTTAACCAATTTTAAACTTGAACTTTGTCTCTTTAGTTGCTTAATGGAGAAATAG
Source organism: Cruciata laevipes (assembly GCA_963678965.1). Taxonomy (NCBI): domain Eukaryota; kingdom Viridiplantae; phylum Streptophyta; class Magnoliopsida; order Gentianales; family Rubiaceae; genus Cruciata; species Cruciata laevipes. The sequence goes on from OY787637.1 coordinate 22,676,062, forward strand.
GGGATGCAAAACTTGCTAAGTATGTTCTTTGAGTTTTGTTCATTTTGGTAAAACAGGCTGACAAAGTGGAGCTTTGTCCGTGAAAGCATAGATGTTTCTAGAAGGAGGATGGATGTTGAATCTCTGGATATACTCATCACCATTTCTCTTCTTTCTGTTGTAATTAGGTTGTTTGTTCCCACTTTCTATTTACAGGTACGGAAACGGTATTATCAGAGAAGTTTCTTGACACAAATTAACCTGTCGATTCCCTTTGCTGGACACTCCTTCCCTGCACAAGTACAAAATCCCCTTTTTGTTTCTGTTGTATATCTTTAAACTCGGGTTAACGCTCTTCGATAAAAATGTAAAACCTGTCAATACTAGCTCGGTAGCACCCCATTAATGGATAGATGAACTTTAGAGGAAGATAGAGTAAATTTTACTAAAATCCCTTTTTAAATTTTAATTTTAGTTAACTATTATTATGAAACTTAGTCCTAATCAAACTCGGATTCATAAAATATTCTTATCAACTTTGTCTACAAATTTCATGCAGCTATTCAGATTAAAAAGGATGAATGATGGATAGTTCAATTCAGTTCAGTTTAGTTAAATATATTTAAATTTAGTTCAGTATATTTAAATTTACTCTAGTTCAGATAAATATATTTATATTTTTTTAGTTCAGATAAATTTACTTCAATTTATTTCAGTTCAGTTCAGTTCAATAATTTTTTGTAATAAGTTACATTTTTACTAAAGATTACAATGATATATGATAAATATTTAAATTATTTCAGTTCAGTTCATTTAAATATATTTAAAATTATTTCAGTTCAATTCCGTAAATTTAAATTTATTTCAGTTTAGATAAATATGTTTAAACTTAATTCAGTTCATTTCAGTTCAATACACCAAGAAATAAGCTCTAGCAAACAGGGTCTAAATTTGAAGGTGTTGAATTAAGCTGGACAACTAATGAATGTTGAAGGTTTTGAAGATTTCTTGGGCCTACAATTAAATTTAACAAAAACTTGAATCCAAAATTTATTATTCAAAATTTAAGGGGTTTAAATGAAATAATAAATGTTAATTGAATCCTAAATTTTATGAGGGGTGATTAAGTAAATTTATCACTAAATGGGTTGTGGAAATAGATCTTGTGTAAAAAAATTCAAAAAAAAGGTAATAAGTACAATAAAAACCGCGTAAGAAATTTACTCTAATCCAAACCCAAACGGGATTTAGTAAAAACTCCCAAACCAAACCGGAATCGGTAAAAAAGTCCCTAACCAACCCGGATTGGGTGTCTATATATATGTCATAACTTTAATCCCTTTCCATATCAGATTTCACTTCCCACACAATTTCCCATTCTTGAAAAATCCAATTTCGTCTTGAATTGAGAAATCAATCGAAAGAAATGGCGGGTGTGGGTCGCAGATTCAGACCCCAAGAAGAATTCCTCATCAAAGTTCTTAGATGGAAGACCAAAAGGGGCGACAATTTCGATCTTTCCCGCACAACGGAAGTCCCCGGAGATCTGCCGGAGATTTGCATGTACGGTCCCGGAACGGAGCCCTGGAAGCTCTTCTCCGGAGCCCATGAGATTACAGAGCTCAGCGAAAGCAACGACACCAAGCAGATTATCAGGGAAAAGTATGTAGTCACGAAGCTCCAACGGATCGGGAAAAAGAACTGCTCTAGAGTCGCCGGCGCCGGAAACTGGGTGGATAAGAGTAAGAAGAGGCCTGTTTATCTCCGTGGCCAGAAGGTGGGTCACTGGAGTACGCTCATCTACGAGTACGCCGGCGACGACGGCGCAGAGGAGGGCAAGTTCTACTACACTATGAACGAGCTACACTTATCCCAGCCCACAGACTATGTTGTCTGCAGGGTGATGAAAAACCTGTCTAAAGGTTGCCTGGTCAAAAACTCCACCAAGCGCCGCCGTGAAGAGGGCGATGTACACTGCCCGGCCGCCGCCAAGCGGAGCCGGAGGGAGGAAATCCCGGAGTCGAGTTTCTGTTCAGAAGTTGTTGTTCCTGGGGACGATGAAAAAAACCAGGAGTATTTTTCTGAAATATTTGACTTTTCGGATCCCGTGGAGCTACAAGAACAGAACATCCCTGTTTATGATCCTAACTTGTTTAGCTGCGATGCTTCTGAGCTCATCACCAATATCTGTGCTCAACAACAAGAAGTTGACAGTTTCTGTGAGGGTGATGGTGGTCAGTACTATTCGGGTCCTGGTTATGTTCCCGACATGTCTGGAATCGAACAAAATCAAGAACAAGCATTTGCAGAACAGTTGTGGGACAATCCTCAGATGATGCAAGGAAGTTGTTCTTATTCGACAATGGTGGATCTAGAGAAACAAGTACTTGCAGATGATCAGTTTTGGGACAATCCTCAGATGATGCAAGGAAGTTGTTCTTATTCCACAATGGCGGATCTAGAGAAACAAGTACTTGCAGATGATCAGTTGTGGGACAATCCTCAGATGATGCAAGGAAGTTGTTCTTATTCCACAATGGCAGAACAATGGAGTGTAGAGGCAATATTGAAGGAGTTATACTGAAAATTGTATGTGCAACTCATATATGAATGTAGTTTCAGAGGATGTATATTTTTTTACTAATGGAAAACCAATTATTCTGCCATTACTTGGACTACTTCATTCCATAGGCATGAGCTTGAAGTAAAATCAGTTTTGCATTCTTCTATCTTTGTGTTCTTGTTTTGGTTGGTTATCTATTAGAGTTGTGACTTCTAGGGGTTGTTTCCAAAATACAGATCAAGATGGCAGAAATGCAATCTTTATAAATGGAACTTAAATAGATGCTCCATTACATATGCTAAGCAATTCAGATAAAATTATACTTATCAAACATTTCCAAGTCTCTTATGTAATCAGCCTAGTATTAACAGCCCTACAGTTTCCATCAAAAAGAAAAACAACAAAAACAGCCCTATAGTTCGATCTCGCCCGGGAGCCCTGACTGCAAGTCCCTCAACAAATGTACTGAAGAACTCATTCTCATCAGCCTCGAAAAGCTTCGCAAGCGGCTAGTTACTAAATTCGTGTACAAAGAGTCTAATCGGAGTTGAGAAAACCTCTGCCATCAGCCAAGTCCTTGACACAGATTCATAAACACAAACAAACAAGCTAATTTCATAATATCAAACACAGAAACAGATTCATAAATTGCCCAAGAAGACAAACAAACATACAGTCAAATCAAATTTTATACTCATAAGTCATAACTGAAATTTGCAACTAGTTCCTGAGTGGCTCCGAAGTCAGGAGTAGTCTTCCATACTCAAACATGTTCAAAGAAAATATTGTATCAGTGAAAAAAGGATAAGGTTTAAGAATTTTTCAGACTTACTTGAATAATCCTTATGACACCAGAAACAGCTTCATTCCCACCCACCACATGCTTATTGTCACTACATATCATACTTATGAGCTGTCTTTGCCAACAACTACCCGGTTTCCTTGGTCTGATGCAATCAAGGGAAGGTGACATGAGGAAAACTGGAATATGAGAGAAAAGAATGCACTGAGTTATTGTCGTGATACGATAAAGTAATCAACAAGAAGTTTAGAAGGAGAAAAATAATAGGATTTAGCAAAACTAATGAAACCAAAAGAGTCACATAATAATTATTGAAAAAAAAAAAAGGAGTCACCCAATAATCTCTATCTGCACATTCACCTATCTCAAATTGTCATCTGCAACTATCCTAATGTTTACAAGACCGAAGTCTATGCAAAGGCAATATATCAGGGAGACATTTCCAAGGGGTCCCGAAACAGCCTTACAACATGCAAATCAGTCATCACTCTGTCGTAAGTATAGATTCTACTATCCTAGACCAGTGACCAATTTCTTGTGTTTCAAAAGAGCATCATACTGTCTAAGTTCAGCGGTTTAGACCAGGAGCAAATGTCAATGTCATTATACATATAAACAAAACAAGAACTATAAAAATATGAGATGCAAACCAACACCACACCACACCACATAAAATGTCAATAAAAAAAACAGCTGATAGAACATTCAAACAGCTGTTCACCCCCGAGTTCAGGAGGCAAAGTTGTTAGCCTATTGCTGTCAAGATATGGCTTCTCATGTAGAGGCAGTTGTGTTACCTCCACTGACAAGGCCTGAAACAGTTTCCATTGATTATAATTTATGAAGGCAACAATTAGCAAATTCACAACCTAACGAATCACAGTTCCTTTAAAAGCATCCATGGTAAGTCAAGTAACAACAACAGAAGATCAAGAGTAGGTGAATACCGATATTCCGAGAACGAAAAGACCGTCACTCCTCCTTCAATGTCATTAACGGAATCCGACCTCATCAGCATCACCGATCACGCCCATTCCAATCACACACTCTCCATATCAATATCCCCTTCACCGCCCTCATCTCCACCGCCACGCCGCCGCCACGCCGCCTCCCCCTTTCAATTCAACATCCACGGCTATGAAGAGATGAAGTTTGTTTGTTTGTTTGTTCAGTTAGGTGTTGTCGGGGGAGTAATTGGGGAATCAGAACTTTGCGAGTTTATAATGAATGTTTGCAGATCCAGTCCCTGATATTTTCTATGTTTATAAATTAAACTCCACATTTCTTTAGGCGTTTCTTCTTTGATAGTACATCAATTGAACACTTCTTAATCATGCATTTTAATTGATTTAATTGTGCATTTTATTTTTAGTGTATGTGCATTTTATTTTTAGTGTATGTGCATTATGATGATAAAATTTTAAAATAGAATAAATATAAAACACACTAATACAGTAAACTAAATGCACATAAAAAGGTAGTAAAATTAAAGGGTTGTAAATTAAAGTTGATAAATTAAAATCAACATATATTTAATTATCTACTATTATTATAACAGAACTGAAGATGATGCAACCAAAAACAAAAGCAAAAAAGCACACTTTGATAATAATTCTACTGTTAGTAATGGCAAATCCAATTCTGGTACCACTTTTACTATTGAAGTGTTTGTAGAAGAATAATTTTTCTGAAGGAATTCTACTGAAAATTATACTTTTGTAGTATTTGCAACTTATGTATGAATGTAGTTTAGAGGCTGTAATTTTTTTAACAAATGGAAAACCAATTATGCTACCATTACTTGGACTACTTCATTCCATGGATGTCATTCTTTCCTCCTTGTTTCAGGAAAAAAAAATTTCACAACAAAAAACCTCTATAAATTAATATTCTCGATAAAATGAATAATTTGTCAAGTTTCAACTTGGGACCAGTACAAAATTGGACCCCAATCGAAAAATAACAAGATAACTTTTTTGAAATTCTAGTGTATATTTATTGGTACACTTAAATATCATGAAGATGGAATAAAACAAACAGCTTATATATTATCCTTGTAAGAGAGTACTGCATTAGAAGATGGCCGGAATAGTAGAAGCAAGAAAGGTTTGCGGCTATAGTTTTGATAAGGAGGTCTAGTAAAACTATGATCGTTTACGTGTGAAGTTGGACCAGTGTATTATGGCTGATCAATATTCTCACTTTTTTTTTTTTAACCTGGTCTTCTTACTTTTAAATTAATTTTTAATATATTAAACATGTAAAATCAATTATCCATATCTCAATCAATAATTTATCTTTTTCGATGAATATGCTTACACGTGTGCAAATATTTGACTTGTTTAAGATCATAAACAAAAGAATAGTAGCAAAACTAAGCGGATAGACCCAAGTAAGAATGGTTGTTTTCCTTAAAAATTTATCTTCATTCATATTTTTATACCTAAGTTAAATGTATGGTAGTTAGGGATGTTTTTATCTGACATAAGATAAGTTAATCGACAAGTAACTTGATTATAATTCGATAAATCATAGGTTAAAAGTGATAAACTCAACTGAAAATTTATCTTGATAACGAATTCTAATTCGATAAACATGACCACATCTAAATCCGATGTATCATAAATTTGAAGATGATCCGAATTCGAACACGGCTTGACACGAATCCAAAAATGACTAAAGGCAACCAAACAAAAAAATAACCATAGTCTATGTTAAAGTAATGATGGATGAGTGGTTACATTAAAATAACCTTATGTTACGACATACAGTAGTATTTTTACATTTTATCAGCTATTGTCAAAAAAAAAAAAAAACATTTCAGAGCTAGCGGGGACAAATTTAACTTCCACGTTCGTACTTATTGATTCGTACAAATATTTTTGTATGTACATTGTACAAATTTAACTTCCACATTCGTTCATATTTTAATCGTAAACTAGTATATGTGTTTGATGAGACTTTAATAATTCTCTAAAAATCGGTGATTATATGTAGACGTCTATTGTCTAGCATTTTCGGACAATTTCAGTGAAAAACAACTAGCACCTCTTGTGTAAGAAAATGCTAGTTTAACTAACGAGAAGGTTGTGGGTGAAACTATCCTACCATAAACTTATGGTAAGTATATGTGTTTGTATTATTAGACTCTAATTATGCTATTTTTAATTATTATCCTAGACCAAAACTATAATGAGAATACTTTGATAAAAATTTCTCCTTATCTTCCAGCAAGGGTAATGTGGTAATTCTACACCCCATACCTTTTCAATAAATATAAGAAACAAAAAGATGTGTCTTTTCAAAAAAAATAAAAAAAAAAATATATATATATATATATATATATCCTTCTTCATATAAATATACCAATTCATAAATCAAAACCAAGATAACTCAACCTTTTTCATTAATTATAGAAAGGTAATTGGAACTTAGAAGGTACACCTAACTAAAACAGAAGTCAATATTCTCACTTACTCTTGCAGGTTTTGGTCATAATTTTAATTTTTTGAGGGATGTAGTCATATAGCTCTCTAATTTATTTTTATTTTTCCTTATTATTTGTCAAACAATTCTGGATATTTTTTCAAATTCTGGATATTTTTCAAATCCATGAAAAAAACTATAATGAGAAAATCTTCCAGCAAGGGTAATTTGGTAATTCTACACCCATACCTTTTCAATAAATATAAGAAACAAAAAGATGTGTCTTTTCAAAAAATAAATAAATTCATTCTTCATATAAATATACCAATTCATAAATCAAAACCAAGATAACTCAACCTTTTTCATTAATTATAGGAAGGTAATTGGAACTTGGAAGGTACACCTAGTTAAAACAGAAGTCAATATTCCCACTTACTCTTGCAGGTTTTGGTCATAATTTTAATTTTTTGAGGGCCAATTTTCTGATTACATGTAGTCATATAGCTCTCTAATTTATTTTTATTTTTCCTTATTATTTGTCAAACAATTCTGGATATTTTTTCAAATTCTGGATATTTTTCAAATCCATGAAATTAATGAAAGGAGAATTTGTTGTTTTAAAAAGTAAGTCCGTTGCTTCGTCCAGCTCGGTTCATCCAATTTAATCGCTTAATTATTAGTTTCTCATGATTAAATTATTATATGGACGAGTTGATGACCGAATCTATATAAAAAGTAAACATTTTGTGTGGACGTTCTGATGTCAATTTTCTGATTATGCTCTTCACACTAGGCTATATCCGATTGGGCCCCTGACATTTTGCGATTGTATTTATGTTCAGCTACAACTAACCAGGATAAAAAAAAAAGGTACAACTAACAAAGCTTAATATAATTCACCATTTTTGTTGGAGATCATTTGTATTATACTTTATTTATTTTAATCATGATAAAAGAGAATTATTATAGTCTTTTTAAAGGTGAGAAATTTTCTTGTAAGGTATAATAGTTTTTTATATCATGTTTATAGGATTAGTTTATTTTATTACTCTTATTATTTTACTTTTAATTATAATTTTAAAAAATGCTTGTAGTTATTAAAAAAATAAAAATAAATCTTGTATTTTAGAGTACTGAAAAGATATTCTGATATGGGTGACAAAAAGTTTGGACTCAAGTATTAACTAATAGGGGGACTGCAAGCACTTCCACCAATTATCATAAGCCAATGTAGGATAAGCACATACCCATAGGGTATGAAATTCTTAGCTTATTGAAAAGTCACATCATTTATACATGTAAAGTTGTGTCTTTTCAGTAACATAAACCAAAACACACATTGATTACCAGACAATGCATCTATAAATTGACACATCTAGAACATCATCTCTACCTAAAAGTATGACTTTCCTTCTATTTTCTTCTCAGTATTTTCTGTTCCTACCTTGATTTAGCCTACATGTTAATCATTTAGTTTGTTGATGCCCACTTTGGTCTTTACTTAGTGATTATCATATACATGAGTATGTTGAAATTTTTAGATGAAGTATCAATACAAAATGTTAGGGGGTTCGGGGAAGAATTTGGTTTGCTGCTCTTATTTCTTCACTGATCAAATTTGCATTTTGCATTCCAGGAGCTTTTAAAAAGTTATAAAAGTGAATTTCAATGATCTTTTGTTCGGCTTATACTTTCCTTTGGTTTTATCTTCTACTTTTCTCAAAATATTGTTTGGTTTCAGCATACTGCCGAAACAGTTTTTCTATATCTCTCTTGATTGCGTCGGTTTGTGAATACAAAGTTGTTGGAAATGCACACAAATCTGCAAAGTTACCTATACAACTTTTGAAAAATGTTTCCAACTTTGTGTAAAGATGTGAAAAACTTAATAGATAATCATGTTTATGTAATGACAATTTTGATATATTCTAGAGGTATGTGTGCCAAGTCCTCCACGCAACGCGTGGAGAGACCACGCTAGTTTTATTAAAAAAATATTTAAATGTTATAAATGAATATAGTTAGTTCAAGTGTTTATGTCACTAGTTTTCTTTGTTTAATAACTTATTTTATTTATTTAAATATTATAAATGAATTAATAAAGTAAGATATACAAACAAATCTTACAAACACACAAACAAACATTATAAACACATGAACAATCATCATTAACTGAATATGCTTACTTATGTATGTGAGGGGAATGAAATTGAACTACTTTATCTAATTTATTTTTTTGAATTAGAAAACAATAATTAATGACTATTTTCTCTCGATTTTTGTAACTCTTTCTTTGTCAAAACAATAAAACTGCTTGCGTGCATAAAACAATAAAATAAACTATTTCAAATAAAAAACAATTGTCAAATTTGAGTCTCAGAAATATGTAATATGTGTATAAGTGCATTACATGACTAGGAGAATCAGTTTTTTTTTTAATCAAACCACCATTGGTGGGATATCTATTAGACTTCTAAACCTTGATAAAGTGTTCCTCAAAGGGAATCGATTTGTGAGATTACAGAATAAATTAAAAACATAAACTGTATCTGAAAGCGCGGTAACACACGTTGTACCTAAACTAAAAAGTGCGATGGAATACATATGATCATCCTAAGTCTAATGCACAAAAGCATCTAATTATCCGGCAGGTAAATCATCTATAACTTGCATCAACTAAAACAGTAAAGTTCTAGTCAACCAAAGTCTACTAGTCTATCTGTTCATAGAAACGCCGAAAGTAAGTCGTCGAGACTACTTCGACTTGGATTTCTCCTGCACTGTTGCTAGAACAAAGACTTGAAACCCAAGGGATTTTCCATTTGTCCGGCTGATCCAGTTTCAGGAGAAAATAAAACAGATATGGAAAGAGTACTTTAAGGGCATGTTTTGTGGATGGGAATTAAAAGTTTTAATTTCTTTTTTCTTTAACATTGAGGAGGGTTACAAAATTAATTTGTCCAATGCAATTTTAAATATGATAATTCTCAATTAAGCGAGTCTAGTTGTTACCTAAATTAAATCATACCTGATTGTAGAAACCTACTAATAATGTTGTTACCCAAATTAAATCAGGTTATAAAAACTTTAAAATCAATTAAGAGTTAAAGGTGTTGAATTAAGTAACCTATACGGCTATACCTAAAACCAAAATTTACAGTCCATAAATCTCCTTCCCAAACACACTCTACATTTTACCTTTAATAAATCTCCTTCGACCAAACACACTCCACATAACACAGATGTGATGTAGATCCACACATTCCACAAGACCCCTTCTTGTGGCGGTATTTGCCTAGAACTTAGTGGGCCAAACGGTAACAGGGTGGTGTAACAGATACGGAAATTGATAGTAATATTTATGTAATTGTTGCAGCTAAAAGCTGAGATTTCAGAGTGAGACAAGAAAGAACATGCAGAATTCTAAGGAGAGGAGAGAGACTAAGCTAAGCTAAGCTAAACTAACCGTCTAGATTTCCAATCAGATTTTTCATAATCTTTCCGAACAACAATTCGCAGCTTATATCCTTCTCCATGTGCCCCTCACGTGACTCTGTCTCTTCCTCCAGCTAGCTCCAGGAAAATACTAAAATACCCCGGGGTTATGTCCAAGTTGTAACAACCCTCCCTCTGAAATTGTGCTTGTCCTCAAGCACTGAAACCTCAGAAGAAACTGCAGAAATTCTGTTTGATAGAAGTTGACTCCTTGTGTGTTGTTTCTTCCACTTGAACAGATGCGCTATGAGATGAAACCAGGAGCAATTTGTCTAGACCAGCTGAAACCAGGCACCATGAGTTTGCATTTGTCTGCTGCTCAGGAATATCATGAACTGCATCAGTATTTTTTAGTCTCCACAAATTTACCAAGCTGTAGAACTGGAAAATAGCTTGAAATATTTCTTCTTCATGAGTTACCAAGCTTAGTTGTCTAGAACTTGAGCCAAGATCAATATTTTTCAGTTGAAACACAAGCAAGTCAATCAATATCTCTGTAATCCGCCATGAAGGCATTCGGTTGCTTTCACATAGCAGCTGCTCATTTCCCAGTAACAAGCTCTCAGGAACTTCTTCAACTGCTATGCATTTCCATGCTATCCGCCATACCATAGTCTGATCATTTTGTTTGTCAGTCAGTTTCAAGTTGCTCTTCTCCCTAGAAATAGTGTTCATGATTTGCACATTAGTAGATGAATGTGCATAAGCCACGAAAACATCTGAAAAATTGGAACATTTGAAACCCTCAGTTGCAATTTTCCAAGTACCCCCTCTCCTGAGCTGGATTATACGCGAATATGCCTTAGCAAGAACCTCTACAATGGCTGCATCACTGAGGAACTCAATATTCAGCTCAGATTCTGAATTATCTTCTTTGCAACATACTTCTGAAATCCATTGATGATCAAAACCATTCTTAAATGTAGTTAAAAACCCGATGCAAAACTTATCCCATGATTTCTGGAATTTCTGCACTTGATTAAAGAAGTCTCCCTTCCTCTTGTCTCTGAGCTTGTCTCGAGCTTCTACAAAATGGGGTTCGTGGTTCAGTCTGCAAAAATGAAACTCCAAGTACAGAATAATGCAGCTCGAACCAATGGAGTCAATTACTTGTTTCGTTGCTGTATTTTGCTCCATAAGGTCTTGTATATCCACTTTGGCTACTGTAATTCCAAGAAAAATAACCATCTGCTGTAAGCCATCCAGTGAAGTCGTCGGAAACTCTTTTAAATCCATACTTTGAGATCCCTGAATAGTTAGACTATGATGAACAACAAGAAGTAATATCATCTCAACTTTTTTCAAACTCAAGAGCTCCATATTCCAGCATTTCATCTCCCATTTAAAGTAATTCCAATCTGATCTCTGTTCCTTCACTTGCAGTTCCAAACTGTTTAAGCAACACCATGGATAACAGCCCCCTATATACCATGTGAAATGACAGCCCCTCCACACCAGAACACCTGTTCGATACATCAACTTCTCATTTCTTTTCAAACTTATCTGAGAGCTCAAGCTCATTTCAACAAGGACATCACCTGCTGAACTCAGATAAATATTGATACTTTCAACCATCCTTTTGTAAACAAGCTTCAGGAAAACTTTGAAGAACATCTCAGAAAAACCAGGGATAGCCACCACACCCAAGGCTTCAAGAATTACTATCCCAATAGTTACCATCACTCTCTTCAACTCATAAAAATTCCCAAATTTATCCCATGCTCCATAGAGTTTCTTGGTCAAGATGTAGCAGTAGTTTCTATTTAATTGAGCACAACAGAACAGCATACCGCCCCAAGTAGTTTTTGCATTATCTTCAAGTTGCACTTGGGATAACTTTCTGGAAGGATTCAAATGGTTAGAAGTCACAGTCTCAAAATTGATTCCATCTATTTTCATCATCTCTAAGAAAACTAACGAAATATTAATATGCTCATGAACAAACAAGCCCTGCATCAGAGTCAAAGATGATCTCACAACTTGCTGAAAATTCAGCTCATAAAACTCATCAGGAATAGCTAACACACACTGAGCTGATGATAAAATAGATATTGCATTTTTATGATTCTCCAAGCTGAACTCAATATATAAACAGCCTCTTAGCACCACAACTTCCCATGCATAACTGAGTGTCATTCCCTTCAAAATACGTAGGATATTCCATGCGATCATGACTGCTCTGAGCTCATCTTCATAGGTGTATTCAAAATAATATTCTAGCCTAAACAAGGAATCACACCAGAAAATGTTCCCAACAAATTTTATCATTATTAACTCAAGCACATTGCAGCACCCACAAAGAATGAAAACAGAACCGTTTTCTTTTAGTTGGTCATTATTTCTCAAAACACTAAGCACATCATTTCTTTCCCCGAACCATACACCTAAATTCCCAATAATAACAAAACTTTGGCAGCCAACCTTACTACTAGGATATTCCAGTATCCTACTAAGAATTCCATCCAGGAGGCTTTGGCTATTAAATTGAAAAAAATCATCATATATATCCAAACCATATATAACCAAACCACTCTTATTCTTAGCTCGCTTGTTGTTAACCAAACATTCTTCTCTATAACAGTTCACATTATCACCCAAAATCACCCAGTAGCTTCTAAACTTCCAGAAATAATGTTTAGCAATTACTGTTGTCCTCCATTTTCCAAACTCATTGACATCCTTAACAGCTAAGAACCTTTTGATACATCTGTCATTCATGAATTCAGATTGTTTTGAACACACAATAGATTCATCTAGTACAGTCCTATCTCTCTCATCAAAGTTCCTCACAAAAATAGGGAGTTCGTTCCCAAACAAACAATCAATATTCCTCCCTATTCCAAACCTATTATTATGCTTTTCATTTCCAAAACGAATTTCACATTTTCCAGGGTCAAAACACCTAATAGGTTTAACCAGTTGTTTGTTATCATCACTTCTCAGGCCAAAACTTCCATTCAAACATACATCATTTTCATCCAAGGCCTCAAGCAAATAACCAGAACTTTCACCATTCAAAGAAACATTAACTGAATCGAAGGAGCAAGAAGAGTTAGAGAATTTCATACTCTTAGAGTTACCGATCGAGCTCGGAGTTGTTTCTGGCATTTGCAACCAAAATTTCTTTACAAATAGCTCGTCGCGAACCAGTTCTAGAGATTTTCCCTCGACTGGTGCCTGCAAATTTCCGCCGATAAACGTCGTTGCTAGAGAGGATTCGCCGGAAGTTCGTGCCGACAAATTTTTGCCGAAATGATTTGACCGATAAGATTCCACCAGCTCTGGCGTAGTCCAGACCTCGACGAACTCGTAGTCTGGAGATAGAGGATAACTCCATTCCCCATGGATTTCATCCGCACCGAATCGATGGACGAGATGCTCCACGAAATCTCCCCAGGACGCTGGACCAATTACGCGTCGGAATAAATCAAACCATGAAGCTGCTCGTCCTTTCAAATACGGCTCCACCAGCTTCAATCTCTGATCCTCCGGAGTCGAATTCACTGAAAACAATTGATCAAATTTCTCCACCCAGATTCTAGGGTTCTTGCCACCAAAATTGGGGAAATTCGCCACATAACAACCGTCATCTAAAATCTCCATTTCTTCATGAACAAGGCCGAGAATTGACCTGCTCTGATACCACTTGTAACAGATACGGAAATTGATAGTAATATTTATGTAATTGTTGCAGCTAAAAGCTGAGATTTCAGAGTGAGACAAGAAAGAACATGCAGAATTCTAAGGAGAGGAGAGAGACTAAGCTAAGCTAAGCTAAACTAACCGTCTAGATTTCCAATCAGATTTTTCATAATCTTTCCGAACAACAATTCGCAGCTTATATCCTTCTCCATGTGCCCCTCACGTGACTCTGTCTCTTCCTCCAGCTAGCTCCAGGAAAATACTAAAATACCCCGGGGTTATGTCCAAGTTGTAACAGGTGGTCCATACAAAAGAATGAAAACTTTTAAAATATATTATAATTTAGTATTTATATATTATAATAGTGATATGGATCAAGACTCAGGAGTAATATAATTATATGGCTATATATTGAATCAAGTCTTGTAGGAATAATTAGTTACATATTAAGTTGTACTCGCGCTTCTCTAATTAACAAAGATACATGAGACTGTCGTTCGAATTTTTTGAGCTTCTCTCATTGAATCCGTAGTAAATTCGATTATATGTAAGAATCCAACTTACACTTTAAAAAAAGGATGATGGCCTTTTTTTATAAAATTATTCTTCCAATTTTAAAACTTTATTGAAGTGTAGTTAGTACTAAGTATATGATGGAATATGATATTTTAAAACTTTGGAGCGGAAGTGAAGATGCCTCAAATTATTTACATCGATGAACCTCGCAGAAGACCTTTCACATTAGGGACGGTTAAATGGATTTTTTAATTTAAAACCTACTAGTTGGCTATCCAATCTTGCGTGAGACGATCAAAAAACTGTTTTTGCTGCACGTTGATCGGGAAAATATAATTTTACAAGTTATAATTATGGAACATTTATACTCATTTTTATTGGAAATAACCGATTAAAGATTATTCATTATTTGAGAATTATTCGGGCAATCTGTTTCAGAAATGTGACAATACCCGCTGATTGCAGTCGCATTCATATAAATCGCTGGGAATCGCCGACTAACGACGGCTCCATGCGAAATTTTCCGACGAGTTCATATGAATGGTCATTTTAGTATATACATACTATTGTAAAAGAAATAATTCCGAGGTTCTTGTCAAACCACGTCATATAATTCAATTTCACTACTTAATCAGAAACATGAATACTTCAAATAAACCCTTCACAGAAATTTCCGATGGTAACAACGGCGCCGGCGGTGTTGACGGGGGAGCAGAAGTCGAGACGACGCCGTTCTGGCTATGCTCCGCTATGCTGACGCTGGTCTTACTACCTTTGACATGGCTGATCACTGTTAGCTCTTCTTCCCAAAATTACATTTCTGTCCTAATGTTTTTATACTCTTCTCTACTTTCATCATTTATGAATTATGAATTATGATGATACTCATGATATTGATAATTGAAACATGTTTTGAAGGAGTATTATTTTGCTATGATTTTTGAAATTGTAACACTAATCTCCTAAAAATAATAATAACTTGAAAAAGATAGAATTTTGCTATTGAAAAAAGTATGTATGAATTGGTCTTAAAAATGGGATTTTTGAATTGAAAATACAAGTAAAATGTATGGCATGGGGGTATAAGTGTAATTTCAAGTCACAGTACTTGATTGAGACATTTTGGCAAAATATCATTTTATCTATATTCATAGAGGATAATTTGATGAGCGAGGTTCTGGATAGTGTCAGAGGGTAATGTTTAACCAATTTTAAACTTGAACTTTGTCTCTTTAGTTGCTTAATGGAGAAATAGGGGATGCAAAACTTGCTAAGTATGTTCTTTGAGTTTTGTTCATTTTGGTAAAACAGGCTGACAAAGTGGAGCTTTGTCCGTGAAAGCATAGATGTTTCTAGAAGGAGGATGGATGTTGAATCTCTGGATATACTCATCGCCATTTCTCTTCTTTCTGTTGTAATTAGGTTGTTTGTTCCCACTTTCTATTTACAGGTACGGAAACGGTATTATCAGAGAAGTTTCTTGACACAAATTAACCTGTCGATTCCCTTTGCTGGACACTCCTTCCCTGCACAAGTACAAAATCCCCTTTTTGTTTCTGTTGTATATCTTTAAACTCGGGTTAACGCTCTTCGATAAAGATGTAAAACCTGTCAATACTAGCTCGGTAGCACCCCATTAATGGATAGATGAACTTTAGAGGAAGATAGAGTAAATTTTACTAAAATCCCTTTTTAAATTTTAATTTTAGTTAACTATTATTATGAAACTTAGTCCTAATCAAACTCGGATTCATAAAATATTCTTATCAACTTTGTCTACAAATTTCACGCAGCTATTCAGATTAAAAAGGATGAATGATGGATAGTTCAATTCAGTTCAGTTTAGTTAAATATATTTAAATTTAGTTCAGTATATTTAAATTTACTCCAGTTCAGATAAATATATTTATATTTTTTTAGTTCAGATAAATTTACTTCAATTTATTTCAGTTCAGTTCAGTTCAATAATTTTTTGTAATAAGTTACATTTTTACTAAAGATTACAATGATATATGATAAATATTTAAATTATTTCAGTTCAGTTCATTTAAATATATTTAAAATTATTTCAGTTCAATTCCGTAAATTTAAATTTATTTCAGTTTAGATAAATATGTTTAAACTTAATTCAGTTCATTTCAGTTCAATACACCAAGAAATAAGCTCTAGCAAACAGGGTCTAAATTTGAAGGTGTTGAATTAAGCTGGACAACTAATGAATGTTGAAGGTTTTGAGGATTTCTTGGGCCTACAATTAAATTTAACAAAAACTTGAATCCAAAATTTATTATTCAAAATTTAAGGGGTTTAAATGAAAAATAATAAATGTTAATTGAATCCTAAATTTTATGAGGGGTGATTAAGTAAATTTATCACTAAATGGGTTGTGGAAATAGATATTGTGTAAAAAAAATTCAAAAAAAAGGTAATAAGTACAATAAAAACCGCGTAAGAAATTTACTCTAATCCAAACCCAAACGGGATTTAGTAAAAACTCCCAAACCAAACCGGAATCGGTAAAAAAGTCCCTAACCAACCCGGATTGGGTGTCTATATATATCATAACTTTAATCCCTTTCCATATCAGATTTCACTTCCCACACAATTTCCCATTCTTGAAAAATCCAATTTCGTCTTGAATTGAGAAATCAATCGAAAGAAATGGCGGGTGTGGGTCGCAGATTCAGACCCCAAGAAGAATTCCTCATCAAAGTTCTTAGATGGAAGACCAAAAGGGGCGACAATTTCGATCTTTCCCGCACAACGGAAGTCCCCGGAGATCTGCCGGAGATTTGCATGTACGGTCCCGGAACGGAGCCCTGGAAGCTCTTCTCCGGAGCCCATGAGATTACAGAGCTCAGCGAAAGCAACGACACCAAGCAGATTATCAGGGAAAAGTATGTAGTCACGAAGCTCCAACGGATCGGGAAAAAGAACTGCTCTAGAGTCGCCGGCGCCGGAAACTGGGTGGATAAGAGTAAGAAGAGGCCTGTTTATCTCCGTGGCCAGAAGGTGGGTCACTGGAGTACGCTCATCTACGAGTACGCCGGCGACGACGGCGCAGAGGAGGGCAAGTTCTACTACACTATGAACGAGCTACACTTATCCCAGCCCACAGACTATGTTGTCTGCAGGGTGATGAAAAACCTGTCTAAAGGTTGCCTGGTCAAAGACTCCACCAAGCGCCGCCGTGAAGAGGGCGATGTACACTGCCCGGCCGCCGCCAAGCGGAGCCGGAGGGAGGAAATCCCGGAGTCGAGTTTCTGTTCAGAAGTTGTTGTTCCTGGGGACGATGAAAAAAACCAGGAGTATTTTTCTGAAATATTTGACTTTTCGGATCCCGTGGAGCTACAAGAACAGAACATCCCTGTTTATGATCCTAACTTGTTTAGCTGCGATGCTTCTGAGCTCATCACCAATATCTGTGCTCAACAACAAGAAGTTGACAGTTTCTGTGAGGGTGATGGTGGTCAGTACTATTCGGGTCCTGGTTATGTTCCCGACATGTCTGGAATCGAACAAAATCAAGAACAAGCATTTGCAGAACAGTTGTGGGACAATCCTCAGATGATGCAAGGAAGTTGTTCTTATTCGACAATGGCGGATCTAGAGAAACAAGTACTTGCAGATGATCAGTTTTGGGACAATCCTCAGATGATGCAAGGAAGTTGTTCTTATTCCACAATGGCGGATCTAGAGAAACAAGTACTTGCAGATGATCAGTTGTGGGACAATCCTCAGATGATGCAAGGAAGTTGTTCTTATTCCACAATGGCAGAACAATGGAGTGTAGAGGCAATATTGAAGGAGTTATACTGAAAATTGTAGTATTTTTGTAGTATGTGCAACTCATATATGAATGTAGTTTCAGAGGATGTATATTTTTTTTACTAATGGAAAACCAATTATTCTGCCATTACTTGGACTACTTCATTCCATAGGCATGAGTTTGAAGTAAAATCAGTTTTGCATTCTTCTATCTTTGTGTTCTTGTTTTGGTTGGTTATCTATTGGAGTTGTGACTTCTAGGGGTTGTTTCCAAAATACAGATCAAGATGGCAGAAATGCAATCTTTATAAATGGAATTAAAATAGATGCTCCATTACATATGCTAAGCAATTCAGATAAAATTATACTTATCAAACATTTCCAAGTCTCTTATGTAATCAGCCTAGTATTAACAGCCCTACAGTTTCCATCAAAAAGAAAAACAACAAAAACAGCCCTATAGTTCGATCTCGCCCGGGAGCCCTGACTGCAAGTCCCTCAACAAATGCACTAAAGAACTCATTCTCATCAGCCTCAAAAAGCTTCGCAAGCGGCTAGTTACTAAATTCGTGTACAAAGAGTCTAATCGGAGTTGAGAAAACCTCTGCCATCAGCCAAGTCCTTGACACATACTCATAAACACAAACAAACAAGCTAATTTCATAATATCAAACACAGAAACAGATTCATAAATTGCCCAAGAAGACAAACAAACATACAGTCAAATCAAATTTTATACTCATAAGTCATAACTGAAATTTGCAACTAGTTCCTGAGTGGCTCCGAAGTCAGGAGTAGTCTTCCATACTCAAACATGTTCAAAGAAAATATTGTATCAGTGAAAAAAGGATAAGGTTTAAGAATTTTTCAGACTTACTTGAATAATCCTTATGACACCAGAAACAGCTTCATTCCCACCCACCACATGCTTATTGTCACTACATATCATACTTATGAGCTGTCTTTGCCAACAACTACCCGGTTTCCTTGGTCTGATGCAATCAAGGGAAGGTGACATGAGGAAAACTGGAATATGAGAGAAAAGAATGCACTGAGTTTGTGTCGTGATACGATAAAGTAATCAACAAGAAGTTTAGAAGGAGAAAAATAATAGGATTTAGCAAAACTAATGAAACCAAAAGAGTCACATAATAATTATTGAAAAAAAAAAAAAGGAGTCACCCAATAATCTCTATCTGCACATTCACCTATCTCAAATTGTCATCTGCAACTATCCTAATGTTTACAAGACCGAAGTCTATGCAAAGGCAATATATCAGGGAGACATTTCCAAGGGGTCCCGAAACAGCCTTACAACATGCAAATCAGTCATCACTCTGTCGTAAGTATAGATTCTACTATCCTAGACCAGTGACCAATTTCTTGTGTTTCAAAAGAGCATCATACTGTCTAAGTTCAGCGGTTTAGACCAGGAGCAAATGTCAATGTCATTATACATATAAACAAAACAAGAACTATAAAAATATGAGATGCAAACCCACACCACATAAAATGTCAATAAAAAAAAACAGCTAATAGAACATTCAAACAGCTGTTCACCCCCGAGTTCAGGAGGCAAAGTTGTTAGCCTATTGCTGTCAAGATATGGCTTCTCATGTAGAGGCAGTTGTGTTACCTCCACTGACAAGGCCTGAAACAGTTTCCATTGATTATAATTTATGAAGGCAACAATTAGCAAATTCACAACATAACGAATCACAGTTCCTTTAAAAGCATCCATGGTAAGTCAAGTAACAACAACAGAAGATCAAGAGTAAGTGAATACCGATATTCCGAGAACGAAAAGACCGTCACTCCTCCTTCAATCTCATTAACGGAATCCGACCTCATCAGCATCACCGATCACGCCCATTCCAATCACACACTCTCCATATCAATATCCCCTTCACCGCCCTCATCTCCACTGCCATGCCACCGCCACGCCGCCTCCCCCTTTCAATTCAACATCCACGGCTATGAAGAGATGAAGTTTGTTTGTTTGTTTGTTCAGTTAGGTGTTGTCGGGGGAGTAATTGGGGAATCAGAACTTTGCGAGTTTATAATGAATGTTTGCAGATCCAGTCCCTGATATTTTCTATGTTTATAAATTAAACTCCACATTTCTTTAGGCGTTTCTTCTTTGATAGTACATCAATTGAACACTTCTTAATCATGCATTTTAATTGATTTAATTGTGCATTTTATTTTTAGTGTATGTGCATTTTATTTTTAGTGTATGTGCATTATGATGATAAAATTTTAAAATAGAATAAATATAAAACACACTAATGCAGTAAACTAAATGCACATAAAAAGGTAGTAAAATTAAAGGGTTGTAAATTAAAGTTGATAAATTAAAATCAACATATATTTAATTATCTACTATTATTATAACAGAACTGAAGATGATGCAACCAAAAACAAAAGCAAAAAAGCACACTTTGATAATAATTCTACTGTTAGTAATGGCAAATCCAATTCTGGTACCACTTTTACTCTTATGATTTATGTATATGCATAGTTTTCTATGTTCGAATTTATTCATTCATTTGTATATGCAAAGAGATTGATGGTAGAAGTTCAGCATGAAACTAATGCCATTTGAAGTCGTTTCTGATTTTGAACCCATGATACGCGGCTGAGGACAAAGGCGGATATGTGCTTCATTAAAAGAACATTCGGTGTTAATTACTAGTAGTAATAATATAATTTTCCAGTTTTCATTTAATAATTTTATTTTGAAGATTTTAGCAATCATTTTTTCACATTTTTACAGTTAATATGAAATACTAATATTGTTTTAGTTTTTATATTTATACATTGTTAAGATTATTTTGATTTATAAGTTATAAAATATTTTCTAAATCCGCCAGGAGATGTTGAAAATTCTGAAACATATATAATTAATGCTGAGTTTCACATCGGGGATGATTTGTTTTTTTAATGATTCTCAGCAACAAGTGATTGCCATTGCTTTTGCTTTTCACAATTCCCTCACTTTCACTAAGGAGAGCGGCTTTCGCAATTTCGTCACATTCTTGTAAAAACTTTACATAATATTTGTGAGGATATAATGATTAAAAGTTGAACTTTTATGTCGGGGTGTGACGGATAGGTATATAATTCATTGTCTTTATTTATAAAGAAATCATTACAAACTTTTGAATTTTTAAATGAGTGAAATTTTTATTAATTAATAATAATTAATAATAATTTGAAATTAAACTAATAACTTCTGTTATCGTCAAGTCAAAAATATATCATTAGAATAGTATCGTCAATTCAAAAAAATAAATTTAACTATGTATTTAAAAATAGGCCACTGATAAAATAGTACGTACCAATTGATGAATACATTTCATGAGGTGTTGAATATAACATTTTTGGAAATTATATTTTGTCATATATATGAAGAAGAAATTTGAATATCTTTCAGATTTAAACTTGTAGTTGAATATTTTTAGAAGAAACGAAAGACTAAATTATCCATGTTACAAAATTTGAAAGCTAAAGGTTTAGGACCCTAATGTAATTATTAAACTACATCAGGGGTTAAAAGAATGGAAAAGTCTTGGAAGAGACCGTCTCTATATAGAGACCGGATTAAATTGTAAATAGTTATATAAGTCAAAAACACGGAGGGACCAATTTGCAATTTCAGAAATTTTTTAAAAATCACGCGCTACAGTGTCAAGCTGTGCTACAGTGCCGAGTCGCTACAGTACCAATTTGCTACAGTGCCGAGTTGCTACAGTAAAACATAAAACATGGACAGTTTAACTTAAAACATGAACATTTTGACTTAAAACATGAACATGAACATTTTAACTTGAAACATAAAACATAAATATTTTAAATTAAAACATAAAACATGGACGTTTTAACGTGAAACATGAACACTTTAACTTGAAATATAATACATGAACATTTTAACTTGAAACATAAAACATAAATATTTTAACTTAAAACATAAAACATGGACGTTTTAACGTGAAACATGAACATTTTAACTTGAAACATGAACATTTTAAATTGAAATAGAAAATATAAACATTTTAAATTAAAACATAAAATATGGACGTTTTAACATAAAACATGGACGTTTTAACATTAAACATGGACGTTTTAACATAAAACATGGACGTGACGGATAGGTATATAATTCATTGTTTTTATTTATAAAGAAATCATTACAAACTTTTGAATTTTTAAATGAGTGAAATTTTTATTAATTAATAATAATTTGAAATTAAACTAATAACTTCTGTTATATATCGTCAAGTCAAAAATATATCATTAGAATAGTATCGTCAAGTCAAAAAAATTTAAACTATGTATTTAAAAATAGGCCACTGTATAAATTAAATAGTACGTACCAATTGAAGTCTTTATACATTTCACGAGGTGTTGAATATAACATTTTTGGAAATTATATTTTGTCATATGAGAAAGTCTTGGGTGAGACCTGTCCTTGTGGAGACTAAGAGCAGGGGAATGAGCATTTACTGTTTCTGCTTGATCTTTTAGTCAGTTTGTTTCATCTTTCAATCAATGTCCTTGAGTATTTTTGTTTTGCCTTGATTTTTCAGTTAATTTGATCTTTCGTTCAATTTGCTTGATCTTTCGGTCAATTTTCTTGATCGTTTCCTTGGTCAATTTCACCAACGACAAATTCAATCGAGGAAATCGGCGGGTTTAAAACTCACTAACGACAAATTCAATCATATAATCTTTGGTCTCATTTGAGACAGGTCTCATTTGAGACAGGTCTCAAATGAGAATTTGCCTTGTCGTATATATGAAGTAGAAATTTGAATATCTTTCAGATTTAAACTTCTTGTTGAATATTTTTAGAAGAAACGAAAGACTAAGGCCTTGTTTGGCAATCAGCGTTTAGCTGTTAGCTGTTAGCGGATTCAATTAGCTGTTAGCTGTTAGCGGATTCGATTAGCTGTTTTGACTAGCTGTTTGGATTTGAGTGTTTGGCAAATGACAATTAGCTGATAGCTGTTTTGTTACATTGAAAGACCGAAATAGACATTAGTATAATTTATTAATAATTTTTTTTATATAGTGTGTTATTTGTTTTGAAGTATCGAAAGGTATTTTTATTACATATTTTTATTTTATTTTATGCTATTTGTTCTTTAAAATAATATTCTTTATTAATATACCCATTTAAAAAAATCAAGATGATTAAAACTTTCATAGTAATACATGTTTAATATTAATATATAAAATACTTCAAATATAAATTAAAAATAATGTTTTAGAATAAGAGTAATTCTCCTGTGAGCCAGCCTCACCCATGAGGCAATGCCAAATAAGGAAAAGTTCATTGTTACCACCTCATCATAACTCACTTCCACCTCATCAAACCTCGACGCCACCACATCAAACCTCGGTGCCATTTCATCAAACATGTCACCTCATCAAAAAAATTGTGTCAGCTCATCAAAGCTCACCAAAAAAGTGTTTAATTGGTCCTGCCTCTTGGGTGAGGCTGCCTCACCCAAGAATTGGTCATAGAATAAATATATACGTATTGTGTACGCACGCATATTGAATATATGAATTGTACACGGTAAGATGATTAAGTGCTTGTGAAATTTAGTTTAGTAATTTGATTTTTTAAAAAGGAAATTTTGTGAAGATAAGGATAAAAAAGATATTTTGTAATATTGTTTTGATAATTCTTTGTAAACGCTGCTCTTTCTAGCGTTTCAGAAACGAGAGGTTTCACCAAAACAGCTAATCAGAAAAAGCTATTCACCAAACACTAAGAAGAGCTGATTGACCAGTCAACTGTCCATATTTAACCCAAAAAGCTAAACGCTCTTCAAAACTCTCGTCACCAAACGGGGCCTAAATTATCCATGTTACAAAATTTGAAAGCTAAAAGTTTAGGACCCTAATGTAATTATTAAACTACATCAGGGGTTAAAAGAATTGATGCAAAAATAAGAAAATAAGTTTTACCAATTCCTAAACCAAATCTAAATCAAATCTGAAAGGGATTCGGTTTGATAAAGAAATCCGAAAGCGCGCAGAACGGATTGGGTTTCAACATATATATAAAAGAGCCTCATTACATTTCCAAATCACAATCCTTTTCACTCCCACACATTTCCAAATCATAATTCCCAGTTTCATCTGATTCCCGTTTCTCAGTTGCATAAACATTTCGAAAGAAACAAATTACACACCAAAGCATGCAAAAGCTAGCAGAAATGGAGACGGAAGAAAACAAAATGATGAGCAGGTCAGATCTGCTGAAGATGATTCCTAAGGTTGTAGAGCACTACTTGTCCCACGGTTGTACAAGAGAGCTTCTCAAAGTAGGGATTTTCTGCAACTCTACACATTTCAAGTCTGAGGATTTGAAGCTGGATTTGGTTTGCGATTCCACTCTGCAACATCTCTACACCCGCCTGGCCAACTCATGCGAACACGACGGCTGGACCAACGCTCTCCGACTTGAAGTCATGAAAGCGCGGTTCGGAGAGATGATCGCCAAGTCCAAGGATTTCGGCAAGAAATCCGAACAAGAGATTAGGCGCGAACAAGAAGAGAAGATGAGAGAGCGCGAAGAAGATGCGAGACAAGACCGTGAAATCGAATCAAGAAAGAGGAAGCGCGAACAAGAGACGATGAACAACACAACCTCCCACATGGATTCCACAAAGAAACGACGCCGCAAGAATATGGCCTAGATACTCCTGGATTCGTTGTTGAACTCATAGATGTATTCTTTCTTTATGTTCGTTCTACTTTGTAAATTCTAGGCCGGTATTCTGTATGGTATGCCATTTTTATGATGAAAATAAAGGAGACGTTGTATTGCACTTTTGTGTTTCTGGTATGCCATAATTTCTCGCAATATATTTGTGATTCTAAAATATGGTTAAAATATAAATGTTTAGGGTTCTAAATTGATCTATATACTTTATCGTGTTCAAGTTTTAATTAAAAACAACAACTAATTCAAGTTTTGATAGATTTGATTGAAATTTAATCAAATCTCAGACCAAACGGCCGGATTCATTGATTAAATATTCGTAAGCAACTCGGATTCGGTTCCTATATATCACAAACTCCCGCCCTTTCCAAATCACATTCGGTTTTGAATCGAGAACTTGAAAGATGGCGGGTGTGTGTCGCAGATTCCGACCCGAAGAAGAATTCCTAATCAAAGTTCTTAAATTGAAGGCCAAAAGGGGCGACAATTTCGATGTCTCCCTCACAATTTCGAAGATTTGCATGTACGGTCCCGGAACGGAGCCCTGGAAGCTCTTCGCCGGAGCCCATGAGATTACAGAGCTCAGCGATAGCAGCGAGACCAAGAAGAAAATCAGGGAAAAGTATGTGCTCCACCAGATCGGGAACAAGAACTGCTCTAGAGTCGCCGGCGTCGGATGCTAGGTGGATAAGAGTACGAAGAGGCCTGTCTTTGTCCGTGGCCAGCAGTGGGCCACTGGAGATCACTCATCTATGAGTACGCCGGCGGCGACGGCGCAGAGCATGGCAAGTTCTACTACTTCATGAATGGGCTGCGCTTATCCAAGCCGGCCACCGACTATGTTGTTTGCAGGGTGATGAAAAACCTGACTAAAACTTGTCAGGTCAAATTCACCACCAAGCGCCGCCGTCAAGATGGTGGTCTACTCGACTGCCCGGCGGCCGCCGCCAAGCGAAGCCGGAGGGAGGAAATCCCGGAGCCGAGATTCTGTTCAGAAGCTGTTGTTCCTGATCACGATGAAAAAACGGGCTTATTTTTCTGAACTATTTGACTTTTCGGATCCTCCCGTAGAGCTACAAGAAGAAAACATCCATGTTTATGATCCTAACTTGTTTAGTTGTGATGCTGCTGAGCTCCTGACCAATATCTGTGTTCAACAACAACAAGAAGTTGACGGTTTTTGTGATGGTGGTCAGTATTATTCGGGTCCTGGTTGTGTTCCCGACATGTCTGGAATCGAACAAAATCAAGAACAAGCATACGCATACGCAGATTGGTTGTGGGACTATTGATGCAAGGAAGTTGTTCTTATTCGACAATGGCAGAACAATGGAGTGTAGAGGAACTATTGAAGTGTTTGTAGAAGAATAATTTTTCTGAAGGAATTCTACTGAAAATTATACTTTTGTAGTATTTGCAACTTATGTATGAATGTAGTTTAGAGGCTGTAATTTTTTTAACAAATGGAAAACCAATTATGCTACCATTACTTGGACTACTTCATTCCATGGATGTCATTCTTTCCTCCTTGTTTCAGAAAAAAAAAAATTCACAACAAAAAACCTCTATAAATTAATATTCTCGATAAAATGAATAATTTGTCAAGTTTCAACTTGGGACCAGTACAAAATTGGACCCCAATCGAAAAATAACAAGATAACTTTTTTGAAATTCTAGTGTATATTTATTGGTACACTTAAATATCATGAAGATGGAATAAAACAAACAGCTTATATATTATCCTTGTAAGAGAGTACTGCATTAGAAGATGGCCGGAATAGTAGAAGCAAGAAAGGTTTGCGGCTATAGTTTTGATAAGGAGGTCTAGTAAAACTATGATCGTTTACGTGTGAAGTTGGACCAGTGTATTATGGCTGATCAATATTCTCACTTTTTTTTTTTTAACCTGGTCTTCTTACTTTTAAATTAATTTTTAATATATTAAACATGTAAAATCAATTATCCATATCTCAATCAATAATTTATCTTTTTCGATGAATATGCTTACACGTGTGCAAATATTTGACTTGTTTAAGATCATAAACAAAAGAATAGTAGCAAAACTAAGCGGATAGACCCAAGTAAGAATGGTTGTTTTCCTTAAAAATTTATCTTCATTCATATTTTTATACCTAAGTTAAATGTATGGTAGTTAGGGATGTTTTTATCTGACATAAGATAAGTTAATCGACAAGTAACTTGATTATAATTCGATAAATCATAGGTTAAAAGTGATAAACTCAACTGAAAATTTATCTTGATAACGAATTCTAATTCGATAAACATGACCACATCTAAATCCGATGTATCATAAATTTGAAGATGATCCGAATTCGAACACGGCTTGACACGAATCCAAAAATGACTAAAGGCAACCAAACAAAAAAATAACCATAGTCTATGTTAAAGTAATGATGGATGAGTGGTTACATTAAAATAACCTTATGTTACGACATACAGTAGTATTTTTACATTTTATCAGCTATTGTCAAAAAAAAAAAAAAACATTTCAGAGCTAGCGGGGACAAATTTAACTTCCACGTTCGTACTTATTGATTCGTACAAATATTTTTGTATGTACATTGTACAAATTTAACTTCCACATTCGTTCATATTTTAATCGTAAACTAGTATATGTGTTTGATGAGACTTTAATAATTCTCTAAAAATCGGTGATTATATGTAGACGTCTATTGTCTAGCATTTTCGGACAATTTCAGTGAAAAACAACTAGCACCTCTTGTGTAAGAAAATGCTAGTTTAACTAACGAGAAGGTTGTGGGTGAAACTATCCTACCATAAACTTATGGTAAGTATATGTGTTTGTATTATTAGACTCTAATTATGCTATTTTTAATTATTATCCTAGACCAAAACTATAATGAGAATACTTTGATAAAAATTTCTCCTTATCTTCCAGCAAGGGTAATGTGGTAATTCTACACCCCATACCTTTTCAATAAATATAAGAAACAAAAAGATGTGTCTTTTCAAAAAAAATAAAAAAAAAATATATATATATATATATATATATATATCCTTCTTCATATAAATATACCAATTCATAAATCAAAACCAAGATAACTCAACCTTTTTCATTAATTATAGAAAGGTAATTGGAACTTGGAAGGTACACCTAACTAAAACAGAAGTCAATATTCTCACTTACTCTTGCAGGTTTTGGTCATAATTTTAATTTTTTGAGGGATGTAGTCATATAGCTCTCTAATTTATTTTTATTTTTCCTTATTATTTGTCAAACAATTCTGGATATTTTTTCAAATTCTGGATATTTTTCAAATCCATGAAAAAAACTATAATGAGAAAATCTTCCAGCAAGGGTAATTTGGTAATTCTACACCCATACCTTTTCAATAAATATAAGAAACAAAAAGATGTGTCTTTTCAAAAAATAAATAAATTCATTCTTCATATAAATATACCAATTCATAAATCAAAACCAAGATAACTCAACCTTTTTCATTAATTATAGGAAGGTAATTGGAACTTGGAAGGTACACCTAGTTAAAACAGAAGTCAATATTCCCACTTACTCTTGCAGGTTTTGGTCATAATTTTAATTTTTTGAGGGCCAATTTTCTGATTACATGTAGTCATATAGCTCTCTAATTTATTTTTATTTTTCCTTATTATTTGTCAAACAATTCTGGATATTTTTTCAAATTCTGGATATTTTTCAAATCCATGAAATTAATGAAAGGAGAATTTGTTGTTTTAAAAAGTAAGTCCGTTGCTTCGTCCAGCTCGGTTCATCCAATTTAATCGCTTAATTATTAGTTTCTCATGATTAAATTATTATATGGACGAGTTGATGACCGAATCTATATAAAAAGTAAACATTTTGTGTGGACGTTCTGATGTCAATTTTCTGATTATGCTCTTCACACTAGGCTATATCCGATTGGGCCCCTGACATTTTGCGATTGTATTTATGTTCAGCTACAACTAACCAGGATAAAAAAAAAAGGTACAACTAACAAAGCTTAATATAATTCACCATTTTTGTTGGAGATCATTTGTATTATACTTTATTTATTTTAATCATGATAAAAGAGAATTATTATAGTCTTTTTAAAGGTGAGAAATTTTCTTGTAAGGTATAATAGTTTTTTATATCATGTTTATAGGATTAGTTTATTTTATTACTCTTATTATTTTACTTTTAATTATAATTTTAAAAAATGCTTGTAGTTATTAAAAAAATAAAAATAAATCTTGTATTTTAGAGTACTGAAAAGATATTCTGATATGGGTGACAAAAAGTTTGGACTCAAGTATTAACTAATAGGGGGACTGCAAGCACTTCCACCAATTATCATAAGCCAATGTAGGATAAGCACATACCCATAGGGTATGAAATTCTTAGCTTATTGAAAAGTCACATCATTTATACATGTAAAGTTGTGTCTTTTCAGTAACATAAACCAAAACACACATTGATTACCAGACAATGCATCTATAAATTGACACATCTAGAACATCATCTCTACCTAAAAGTATGACTTTCCTTCTATTTTCTTCTCAGTATTTTCTGTTCCTACCTTGATTTAGCCTACATGTTAATCATTTAGTTTGTTGATGCCCACTTTGGTCTTTACTTAGTGATTATCATATACATGAGTATGTTGAAATTTTTAGATGAAGTATCAATACAAAATGTTAGGGGGTTCGGGGAAGAATTTGGTTTGCTGCTCTTATTTCTTCACTGATCAAATTTGCATTTTGCATTCCAGGAGCTTTTAAAAAGTTATAAAAGTGAATTTCAATGATCTTTTGTTCGGCTTATACTTTCCTTTGGTTTTATCTTCTACTTTTCTCAAAATATTGTTTGGTTTCAGCATACTGCCGAAACAGTTTTTCTATATCTCTCTTGATTGCGTCGGTTTGTGAATACAAAGTTGTTGGAAATGCACACAAATCTGCAAAGTTACCTATACAACTTTTGAAAAATGTTTCCAACTTTGTGTAAAGATGTGAAAAACTTAATAGATAATCATGTTTATGTAATGACAATTTTGATATATTCTAGAGGTATGTGTGCCAAGTCCTCCACGCAACGCGTGGAGAGACCACGCTAGTTTTATTAAAAAAATATTTAAATGTTATAAATGAATATAGTTAGTTCAAGTGTTTATGTCACTAGTTTTCTTTGTTTAATAACTTATTTTATTTATTTAAATATTATAAATGAATTAATAAAGTAAGATATACAAACAAATCTTACAAACACACAAACAAACATTATAAACACATGAACAATCATCATTAACTGAATATGCTTACTTATGTATGTGAGGGGAATGAAATTGAACTACTTTATCTAATTTATTTTTTTGAATTAGAAAACAATAATTAATGACTATTTTCTCTCGATTTTTGTAACTCTTTCTTTGTCAAAACAATAAAACTGCTTGCGTGCATAAAACAATAAAATAAACTATTTCAAATAAAAAACAATTGTCAAATTTGAGTCTCAGAAATATGTAATATGTGTATAAGTGCATTACATGACTAGGAGAATCAGTTTTTTTTTTAATCAAACCACCATTGGTGGGATATCTATTAGACTTCTAAACCTTGATAAAGTGTTCCTCAAAGGGAATCGATTTGTGAGATTACAGAATAAATTAAAAACATAAACTGTATCTGAAAGCGCGGTAACACACGTTGTACCTAAACTAAAAAGTGCGATGGAATACATATGATCATCCTAAGTCTAATGCACAAAAGCATCTAATTATCCGGCAGGTAAATCATCTATAACTTGCATCAACTAAAACAGTAAAGTTCTAGTCAACCAAAGTCTACTAGTCTATCTGTTCATAGAAACGCCGAAAGTAAGTCGTCGAGACTACTTCGACTTGGATTTCTCCTGCACTGTTGCTAGAACAAAGACTTGAAACCCAAGGGATTTTCCATTTGTCCGGCTGATCCAGTTTCAGGAGAAAATAAAACAGATATGGAAAGAGTACTTTAAGGGCATGTTTTGTGGATGGGAATTAAAAGTTTTAATTTCTTTTTTCTTTAACATTGAGGAGGGTTACAAAATTAATTTGTCCAATGCAATTTTAAATATGATAATTCTCAATTAAGCGAGTCTAGTTGTTACCTAAATTAAATCATACCTGATTGTAGAAACCTACTAATAATGTTGTTACCCAAATTAAATCAGGTTATAAAAACTTTAAAATCAATTAAGAGTTAAAGGTGTTGAATTAAGTAACCTATACGGCTATACCTAAAACCAAAATTTACAGTCCATAAATCTCCTTCCCAAACACACTCTACATTTTACCTTTAATAAATCTCCTTCGACCAAACACACTCCACATAACACAGATGTGATGTAGATCCACACATTCCACAAGACCCCTTCTTGTGGCGGTATTTGCCTAGAACTTAGTGGGCCAAACGGTAACAGGGTGGTGTAACAGATACGGAAATTGATAGTAATATTTATGTAATTGTTGCAGCTAAAAGCTGAGATTTCAGAGTGAGACAAGAAAGAACATGCAGAATTCTAAGGAGAGGAGAGAGACTAAGCTAAGCTAAGCTAAACTAACCGTCTAGATTTCCAATCAGATTTTTCATAATCTTTCCGAACAACAATTCGCAGCTTATATCCTTCTCCATGTGCCCCTCACGTGACTCTGTCTCTTCCTCCAGCTAGCTCCAGGAAAATACTAAAATACCCCGGGGTTATGTCCAAGTTGTAACAACCCTCCCTCTGAAATTGTGCTTGTCCTCAAGCACTGAAACCTCAGAAGAAACTGCAGAAATTCTGTTTGATAGAAGTTGACTCCTTGTGTGTTGTTTCTTCCACTTGAACAGATGCGCTATGAGATGAAACCAGGAGCAATTTGTCTAGACCAGCTGAAACCAGGCACCATGAGTTTGCATTTGTCTGCTGCTCAGGAATATCATGAACTGCATCAGTATTTTTTAGTCTCCACAAATTTACCAAGCTGTAGAACTGGAAAATAGCTTGAAATATTTCTTCTTCATGAGTTACCAAGCTTAGTTGTCTAGAACTTGAGCCAAGATCAATATTTTTCAGTTGAAACACAAGCAAGTCAATCAATATCTCTGTAATCCGCCATGAAGGCATTCGGTTGCTTTCACATAGCAGCTGCTCATTTCCCAGTAACAAGCTCTCAGGAACTTCTTCAACTGCTATGCATTTCCATGCTATCCGCCATACCATAGTCTGATCATTTTGTTTGTCAGTCAGTTTCAAGTTGCTCTTCTCCCTAGAAATAGTGTTCATGATTTGCACATTAGTAGATGAATGTGCATAAGCCACGAAAACATCTGAAAAATTGGAACATTTGAAACCCTCAGTTGCAATTTTCCAAGTACCCCCTCTCCTGAGCTGGATTATACGCGAATATGCCTTAGCAAGAACCTCTACAATGGCTGCATCACTGAGGAACTCAATATTCAGCTCAGATTCTGAATTATCTTCTTTGCAACATACTTCTGAAATCCATTGATGATCAAAACCATTCTTAAATGTAGTTAAAAACCCGATGCAAAACTTATCCCATGATTTCTGGAATTTCTGCACTTGATTAAAGAAGTCTCCCTTCCTCTTGTCTCTGAGCTTGTCTCGAGCTTCTACAAAATGGGGTTCGTGGTTCAGTCTGCAAAAATGAAACTCCAAGTACAGAATAATGCAGCTCGAACCAATGGAGTCAATTACTTGTTTCGTTGCTGTATTTTGCTCCATAAGGTCTTGTATATCCACTTTGGCTACTGTAATTCCAAGAAAAATAACCATCTGCTGTAAGCCATCCAGTGAAGTCGTCGGAAACTCTTTTAAATCCATACTTTGAGATCCCTGAATAGTTAGACTATGATGAACAACAAGAAGTAATATCATCTCAACTTTTTTCAAACTCAAGAGCTCCATATTCCAGCATTTCATCTCCCATTTAAAGTAATTCCAATCTGATCTCTGTTCCTTCACTTGCAGTTCCAAACTGTTTAAGCAACACCATGGATAACAGCCCCCTATATACCATGTGAAATGACAGCCCCTCCACACCAGAACACCTGTTCGATACATCAACTTCTCATTTCTTTTCAAACTTATCTGAGAGCTCAAGCTCATTTCAACAAGGACATCACCTGCTGAACTCAGATAAATATTGATACTTTCAACCATCCTTTTGTAAACAAGCTTCAGGAAAACTTTGAAGAACATCTCAGAAAAACCAGGGATAGCCACCACACCCAAGGCTTCAAGAATTACTATCCCAATAGTTACCATCACTCTCTTCAACTCATAAAAATTCCCAAATTTATCCCATGCTCCATAGAGTTTCTTGGTCAAGATGTAGCAGTAGTTTCTATTTAATTGAGCACAACAGAACAGCATACCGCCCCAAGTAGTTTTTGCATTATCTTCAAGTTGCACTTGGGATAACTT
Organism: Cruciata laevipes; assembly: GCA_963678965.1. Classification (NCBI taxonomy): domain Eukaryota; kingdom Viridiplantae; phylum Streptophyta; class Magnoliopsida; order Gentianales; family Rubiaceae; genus Cruciata; species Cruciata laevipes. The sequence goes on from OY787637.1 coordinate 22,709,444, forward strand.
TCTGGAAGGATTCAAATGGTTAGAAGTCACAGTCTCAAAATTGATTCCATCTATTTTCATCATCTCTAAGAAAACTAACGAAATATTAATATGCTCATGAACAAACAAGCCCTGCATCAGAGTCAAAGATGATCTCACAACTTGCTGAAAATTCAGCTCATAAAACTCATCAGGAATAGCTAACACACACTGAGCTGATGATAAAATAGATATTGCATTTTTATGATTCTCCAAGCTGAACTCAATATATAAACAGCCTCTTAGCACCACAACTTCCCATGCATAACTGAGTGTCATTCCCTTCAAAATACGTAGGATATTCCATGCGATCATGACTGCTCTGAGCTCATCTTCATAGGTGTATTCAAAATAATATTCTAGCCTAAACAAGGAATCACACCAGAAAATGTTCCCAACAAATTTTATCATTATTAACTCAAGCACATTGCAGCACCCACAAAGAATGAAAACAGAACCGTTTTCTTTTAGTTGGTCATTATTTCTCAAAACACTAAGCACATCATTTCTTTCCCCGAACCATACACCTAAATTCCCAATAATAACAAAACTTTGGCAGCCAACCTTACTACTAGGATATTCCAGTATCCTACTAAGAATTCCATCCAGGAGGCTTTGGCTATTAAATTGAAAAAAATCATCATATATATCCAAACCATATATAACCAAACCACTCTTATTCTTAGCTCGCTTGTTGTTAACCAAACATTCTTCTCTATAACAGTTCACATTATCACCCAAAATCACCCAGTAGCTTCTAAACTTCCAGAAATAATGTTTAGCAATTACTGTTGTCCTCCATTTTCCAAACTCATTGACATCCTTAACAGCTAAGAACCTTTTGATACATCTGTCATTCATGAATTCAGATTGTTTTGAACACACAATAGATTCATCTAGTACAGTCCTATCTCTCTCATCAAAGTTCCTCACAAAAATAGGGAGTTCGTTCCCAAACAAACAATCAATATTCCTCCCTATTCCAAACCTATTATTATGCTTTTCATTTCCAAAACGAATTTCACATTTTCCAGGGTCAAAACACCTAATAGGTTTAACCAGTTGTTTGTTATCATCACTTCTCAGGCCAAAACTTCCATTCAAACATACATCATTTTCATCCAAGGCCTCAAGCAAATAACCAGAACTTTCACCATTCAAAGAAACATTAACTGAATCGAAGGAGCAAGAAGAGTTAGAGAATTTCATACTCTTAGAGTTACCGATCGAGCTCGGAGTTGTTTCTGGCATTTGCAACCAAAATTTCTTTACAAATAGCTCGTCGCGAACCAGTTCTAGAGATTTTCCCTCGACTGGTGCCTGCAAATTTCCGCCGATAAACGTCGTTGCTAGAGAGGATTCGCCGGAAGTTCGTGCCGACAAATTTTTGCCGGAATGATTTGACCGATAAGATTCCACCAGCTCTGGCGTAGTCCAGACCTCGACGAACTCGTAGTCTGGAGATAGAGGATAACTCCATTCCCCATGGATTTCATCCGCACCGAATCGATGGACGAGATGCTCCACGAAATCTCCCCAGGACGCTGGACCAATTACGCGTCGGAATAAATCAAACCATGAAGCTGCTCGTCCTTTCAAATACGGCTCCACCAGCTTCAATCTCTGATCCTCCGGAGTCGAATTCACTGAAAACAATTGATCAAATTTCTCCACCCAGATTCTAGGGTTCTTGCCACCAAAATTGGGGAAATTCGCCACATAACAACCGTCATCTAAAATCTCCATTTCTTCATGAACAAGGCCGAGAATTGACCTGCTCTGATACCACTTGTAACAGATACGGAAATTGATAGTAATATTTATGTAATTGTTGCAGCTAAAAGCTGAGATTTCAGAGTGAGACAAGAAAGAACATGCAGAATTCTAAGGAGAGGAGAGAGACTAAGCTAAGCTAAGCTAAACTAACCGTCTAGATTTCCAATCAGATTTTTCATAATCTTTCCGAACAACAATTCGCAGCTTATATCCTTCTCCATGTGCCCCTCACGTGACTCTGTCTCTTCCTCCAGCTAGCTCCAGGAAAATACTAAAATACCCCGGGGTTATGTCCAAGTTGTAACAGGTGGTCCATACAAAAGAATGAAAACTTTTAAAATATATTATAATTTAGTATTTATATATTATAATAGTGATATGGATCAAGACTCAGGAGTAATATAATTATATGGCTATATATTGAATCAAGTCTTGTAGGAATAATTAGTTACATATTAAGTTGTACTCGCGCTTCTCTAATTAACAAAGATACATGAGACTGTCGTTCGAATTTTTTGAGCTTCTCTCATTGAATCCGTAGTAAATTCGATTATATGTAAGAATCCAACTTACACTTTAAAAAAAGGATGATGGCCTTTTTTTATAAAATTATTCTTCCAATTTTAAAACTTTATTGAAGTGTAGTTAGTACTAAGTATATGATGGAATATGATATTTTAAAACTTTGGAGCGGAAGTGAAGATGCCTCAAATTATTTACATCGATGAACCTCGCAGAAGACCTTTCACATTAGGGACGGTTAAATGGATTTTTTTAATTTAAAACCTACTAGTTGGCTATCCAATCTTGCGTGAGACGATCAAAAAACTGTTTTTGCTGCACGTTGATCGGGAAAATATAATTTTACAAGTTATAATTATGGAACATTTATACTCATTTTTATTGGAAATAACCGATTAAAGATTATTCATTATTTGAGAATTATTCGGGCAATCTGTTTCAGAAATGTGACAATACCCGCTGATTGCAGTCGCATTCATATAAATCGCTGGGAATCGCCGACTAACGACGGCTCCATGCGAAATTTTCCGACGAGTTCATATGAATGGTCATTTTAGTATATACATACTATTGTAAAAGAAATAATTCCGAGGTTCTTGTCAAACCACGTCATATAATTCAATTTCACTACTTAATCAGAAACATGAATACTTCAAATAAACCCTTCACAGAAATTTCCGATGGTAACAACGGCGCCGGCGGTGTTGACGGGGGAGCAGAAGTCGAGACGACGCCGTTCTGGCTATGCTCCGCTATGCTGACGCTGGTCTTACTACCTTTGACATGGCTGATCACTGTTAGCTCTTCTTCCCAAAATTACATTTCTGTCCTAATGTTTTTATACTCTTCTCTACTTTCATCATTTATGAATTATGAATTATGATGATACTCATGATATTGATAATTGAAACATGTTTTGAAGGAGTATTATTTTGCTATGATTTTTGAAATTGTAACACTAATCTCCTAAAAATAATAATAACTTGAAAAAGATAGAATTTTGCTATTGAAAAAAGTATGTATGAATTGGTCTTAAAAATGGGATTTTTGAATTGAAAATACAAGTAAAATGTATGGCATGGGGGTATAAGTGTAATTTCAAGTCACAGTACTTGATTGAGACATTTTGGCAAAATATCATTTTATCTATATTCATAGAGGATAATTTGATGAGCGAGGTTCTGGATAGTGTCAGAGGGTAATGTTTAACCAATTTTAAACTTGAACTTTGTCTCTTTAGTTGCTTAATGGAGAAATAGGGGATGCAAAACTTGCTAAGTATGTTCTTTGAGTTTTGTTCATTTTGGTAAAACAGGCTGACAAAGTGGAGCTTTGTCCGTGAAAGCATAGATGTTTCTAGAAGGAGGATGGATGTTGAATCTCTGGATATACTCATCGCCATTTCTCTTCTTTCTGTTGTAATTAGGTTGTTTGTTCCCACTTTCTATTTACATGTACGGAAACGGTATTATCAGAGAAGTTTCTTGACACAAATTAACCTGTCGATTCCCTTTGCTGGACACTCCTTCCCTGCACAAGTACAAAATCCCCTTTTTGTTTCTGTTGTATATCTTTAAACTCGGGTTAACGCTCTTCGATAAAGATGTAAAACCTGTCAATACTAGCTCGGTAGCACCCCATTAATGGATAGATGAACTTTAGAGGAAGATAGAGTAAATTTTACTAAAATCCCTTTTTAAATTTTAATTTTAGTTAACTATTATTATGAAACTTAGTCCTAATCAAACTCGGATTCATAAAATATTCTTATCAACTTTGTCTACAAATTTCACGCAGCTATTCAGATTAAAAAGGATGAATGATGGATAGTTCAATTCAGTTCAGTTTAGTTAAATATATTTAAATTTAGTTCAGTATATTTAAATTTACTCCAGTTCAGATAAATATATTTATATTTTTTTAGTTCAGATAAATTTACTTCAATTTATTTCAGTTCAGTTCAGTTCAATAATTTTTTGTAATAAGTTACATTTTTACTAAAGATTACAATGATATATGATAAATATTTAAATTATTTCAGTTCAGTTCATTTAAATATATTTAAAATTATTTCAGTTCAATTCCGTAAATTTAAATTTATTTCAGTTTAGATAAATATGTTTAAACTTAATTCAGTTCATTTCAGTTCAATACACCAAGAAATAAGCTCTAGCAAACAGGGTCTAAATTTGAAGGTGTTGAATTAAGCTGGACAACTAATGAATGTTGAAGGTTTTGAGGATTTCTTGGGCCTACAATTAAATTTAACAAAAACTTGAATCCAAAATTTATTATTCAAAATTTAAGGGGTTTAAATGAAAAATAATAAATGTTAATTGAATCCTAAATTTTATGAGGGGTGATTAAGTAAATTTATCACTAAATGGGTTGTGGAAATAGATATTGTGTAAAAAAAATTCAAAAAAAAGGTAATAAGTACAATAAAAACCGCGTAAGAAATTTACTCTAATCCAAACCCAAACGGGATTTAGTAAAAACTCCCAAACCAAACCGGAATCGGTAAAAAAGTCCCTAACCAACCCGGATTGGGTGTCTATATATATCATAACTTTAATCCCTTTCCATATCAGATTTCACTTCCCACACAATTTCCCATTCTTGAAAAATCCAATTTCGTCTTGAATTGAGAAATCAATCGAAAGAAATGGCGGGTGTGGGTCGCAGATTCAGACCCCAAGAAGAATTCCTCATCAAAGTTCTTAGATGGAAGACCAAAAGGGGCGACAATTTCGATCTTTCCCGCACAACGGAAGTCCCCGGAGATCTGCCGGAGATTTGCATGTACGGTCCCGGAACGGAGCCCTGGAAGCTCTTCTCCGGAGCCCATGAGATTACAGAGCTCAGCGAAAGCAACGACACCAAGCAGATTATCAGGGAAAAGTATGTAGTCACGAAGCTCCAACGGATCGGGAAAAAGAACTGCTCTAGAGTCGCCGGCGCCGGAAACTGGGTGGATAAGAGTAAGAAGAGGCCTGTTTATCTCCGTGGCCAGAAGGTGGGTCACTGGAGTACGCTCATCTACGAGTACGCCGGCGACGACGGCGCAGAGGAGGGCAAGTTCTACTACACTATGAACGAGCTACACTTATCCCAGCCCACAGACTATGTTGTCTGCAGGGTGATGAAAAACCTGTCTAAAGGTTGCCTGGTCAAAGACTCCACCAAGCGCCGCCGTGAAGAGGGCGATGTACACTGCCCGGCCGCCGCCAAGCGGAGCCGGAGGGAGGAAATCCCGGAGTCGAGTTTCTGTTCAGAAGTTGTTGTTCCTGGGGACGATGAAAAAAACCAGGAGTATTTTTCTGAAATATTTGACTTTTCGGATCCCGTGGAGCTACAAGAACAGAACATCCCTGTTTATGATCCTAACTTGTTTAGCTGCGATGCTTCTGAGCTCATCACCAATATCTGTGCTCAACAACAAGAAGTTGACAGTTTCTGTGAGGGTGATGGTGGTCAGTACTATTCGGGTCCTGGTTATGTTCCCGACATGTCTGGAATCGAACAAAATCAAGAACAAGCATTTGCAGAACAGTTGTGGGACAATCCTCAGATGATGCAAGGAAGTTGTTCTTATTCGACAATGGCGGATCTAGAGAAACAAGTACTTGCAGATGATCAGTTTTGGGACAATCCTCAGATGATGCAAGGAAGTTGTTCTTATTCCACAATGGCGGATCTAGAGAAACAAGTACTTGCAGATGATCAGTTGTGGGACAATCCTCAGATGATGCAAGGAAGTTGTTCTTATTCCACAATGGCAGAACAATGGAGTGTAGAGGCAATATTGAAGGAGTTATACTGAAAATTGTAGTATTTTTGTAGTATGTGCAACTCATATATGAATGTAGTTTCAGAGGATGTATATTTTTTTTACTAATGGAAAACCAATTATTCTGCCATTACTTGGACTACTTCATTCCATAGGCATGAGTTTGAAGTAAAATCAGTTTTGCATTCTTCTATCTTTGTGTTCTTGTTTTGGTTGGTTATCTATTGGAGTTGTGACTTCTAGGGGTTGTTTCCAAAATACAGATCAAGATGGCAGAAATGCAATCTTTATAAATGGAATTAAAATAGATGCTCCATTACATATGCTAAGCAATTCAGATAAAATTATACTTATCAAACATTTCCAAGTCTCTTATGTAATCAGCCTAGTATTAACAGCCCTACAGTTTCCATCAAAAAGAAAAACAACAAAAACAGCCCTATAGTTCGATCTCGCCCGGGAGCCCTGACTGCAAGTCCCTCAACAAATGCACTAAAGAACTCATTCTCATCAGCCTCAAAAAGCTTCGCAAGCGGCTAGTTACTAAATTCGTGTACAAAGAGTCTAATCGGAGTTGAGAAAACCTCTGCCATCAGCCAAGTCCTTGACACATACTCATAAACACAAACAAACAAGCTAATTTCATAATATCAAACACAGAAACAGATTCATAAATTGCCCAAGAAGACAAACAAACATACAGTCAAATCAAATTTTATACTCATAAGTCATAACTGAAATTTGCAACTAGTTCCTGAGTGGCTCCGAAGTCAGGAGTAGTCTTCCATACTCAAACATGTTCAAAGAAAATATTGTATCAGTGAAAAAAGGATAAGGTTTAAGAATTTTTCAGACTTACTTGAATAATCCTTATGACACCAGAAACAGCTTCATTCCCACCCACCACATGCTTATTGTCACTACATATCATACTTATGAGCTGTCTTTGCCAACAACTACCCGGTTTCCTTGGTCTGATGCAATCAAGGGAAGGTGACATGAGGAAAACTGGAATATGAGAGAAAAGAATGCACTGAGTTTGTGTCGTGATACGATAAAGTAATCAACAAGAAGTTTAGAAGGAGAAAAATAATAGGATTTAGCAAAACTAATGAAACCAAAAGAGTCACATAATAATTATTGAAAAAAAAAAAAAGGAGTCACCCAATAATCTCTATCTGCACATTCACCTATCTCAAATTGTCATCTGCAACTATCCTAATGTTTACAAGACCGAAGTCTATGCAAAGGCAATATATCAGGGAGACATTTCCAAGGGGTCCCGAAACAGCCTTACAACATGCAAATCAGTCATCACTCTGTCGTAAGTATAGATTCTACTATCCTAGACCAGTGACCAATTTCTTGTGTTTCAAAAGAGCATCATACTGTCTAAGTTCAGCGGTTTAGACCAGGAGCAAATGTCAATGTCATTATACATATAAACAAAACAAGAACTATAAAAATATGAGATGCAAACCCACACCACATAAAATGTCAATAAAAAAAAACAGCTAATAGAACATTCAAACAGCTGTTCACCCCCGAGTTCAGGAGGCAAAGTTGTTAGCCTATTGCTGTCAAGATATGGCTTCTCATGTAGAGGCAGTTGTGTTACCTCCACTGACAAGGCCTGAAACAGTTTCCATTGATTATAATTTATGAAGGCAACAATTAGCAAATTCACAACATAACGAATCACAGTTCCTTTAAAAGCATCCATGGTAAGTCAAGTAACAACAACAGAAGATCAAGAGTAAGTGAATACCGATATTCCGAGAACGAAAAGACCGTCACTCCTCCTTCAATCTCATTAACGGAATCCGACCTCATCAGCATCACCGATCACGCCCATTCCAATCACACACTCTCCATATCAATATCCCCTTCACCGCCCTCATCTCCACTGCCATGCCACCGCCACGCCGCCTCCCCCTTTCAATTCAACATCCACGGCTATGAAGAGATGAAGTTTGTTTGTTTGTTTGTTCAGTTAGGTGTTGTCGGGGGAGTAATTGGGGAATCAGAACTTTGCGAGTTTATAATGAATGTTTGCAGATCCAGTCCCTGATATTTTCTATGTTTATAAATTAAACTCCACATTTCTTTAGGCGTTTCTTCTTTGATAGTACATCAATTGAACACTTCTTAATCATGCATTTTAATTGATTTAATTGTGCATTTTATTTTTAGTGTATGTGCATTTTATTTTTAGTGTATGTGCATTTTATTTTTAGTGTATGTGCATTATGATGATAAAATTTTAAAATAGAATAAATATAAAACACACTAATGCAGTAAACTAAATGCACATAAAAAGGTAGTAAAATTAAAGGGTTGTAAATTAAAGTTGATAAATTAAAATCAACATATATTTAATTATCTACTATTATTATAACAGAACTGAAGATGATGCAACCAAAAACAAAAGCAAAAAAGCACACTTTGATAATAATTCTACTGTTAGTAATGGCAAATCCAATTCTGGTACCACTTTTACTCTTATGATTTATGTATATGCATAGTTTTCTATGTTCGAATTTATTCATTCATTTGTATATGCAAAGAGATTGATGGTAGAAGTTCAGCATGAAACTAATGCCATTTGAAGTCGTTTCTGATTTTGAACCCATGATACGCGGCTGAGGACAAAGGCGGATATGTGCTTCATTAAAAGAACATTCGGTGTTAATTACTAGTAGTAATAATATAATTTTCCAGTTTTCATTTAATAATTTTATTTTGAAGATTTTAGCAATCATTTTTTCACATTTTTACAGTTAATATGAAATACTAATATTGTTTTAGTTTTTATATTTATACATTGTTAAGATTATTTTGATTTATAAGTTATAAAATATTTTCTAAATCCGCCAGGAGATGTTGAAAATTCTGAAACATATATAATTAATGCTGAGTTTCACATCGGGGATGATTTGTTTTTTTAATGATTCTCAGCAACAAGTGATTGCCATTGCTTTTGCTTTTCACAATTCCCTCACTTTCACTAAGGAGAGCGGCTTTCGCAATTTCGTCACATTCTTGTAAAAACTTTACATAATATTTGTGAGGATATAATGATTAAAAGTTGAACTTTTATGTCGGGGTGTGACGGATAGGTATATAATTCATTGTCTTTATTTATAAAGAAATCATTACAAACTTTTGAATTTTTAAATGAGTGAAATTTTTATTAATTAATAATAATTAATAATAATTTGAAATTAAACTAATAACTTCTGTTATCGTCAAGTCAAAAATATATCATTAGAATAGTATCGTCAATTCAAAAAAATAAATTTAACTATGTATTTAAAAATAGGCCACTGATAAAATAGTACGTACCAATTGATGAATACATTTCATGAGGTGTTGAATATAACATTTTTGGAAATTATATTTTGTCATATATATGAAGAAGAAATTTGAATATCTTTCAGATTTAAACTTGTAGTTGAATATTTTTAGAAGAAACGAAAGACTAAATTATCCATGTTACAAAATTTGAAAGCTAAAGGTTTAGGACCCTAATGTAATTATTAAACTACATCAGGGGTTAAAAGAATGGAAAAGTCTTGGAAGAGACCGTCTCTATATAGAGACCGGATTAAATTGTAAATAGTTATATAAGTCAAAAACACGGAGGGACCAATTTGCAATTTCAGAAATTTTTTAAAAATCACGCGCTACAGTGTCAAGCTGTGCTACAGTGCCGAGTCGCTACAGTACCAATTTGCTACAGTGCCGAGTTGCTACAGTAAAACATAAAACATGGACAGTTTAACTTAAAACATGAACATTTTGACTTAAAACATGAACATGAACATTTTAACTTGAAACATAAAACATAAATATTTTAAATTAAAACATAAAACATGGACGTTTTAACGTGAAACATGAACACTTTAACTTGAAATATAATACATGAACATTTTAACTTGAAACATAAAACATAAATATTTTAACTTAAAACATAAAACATGGACGTTTTAACGTGAAACATGAACATTTTAACTTGAAACATGAACATTTTAAATTGAAATAGAAAATATAAACATTTTAAATTAAAACATAAAATATGGACGTTTTAACATAAAACATGGACGTTTTAACATTAAACATGGACGTTTTAACATAAAACATGGACGTGACGGATAGGTATATAATTCATTGTTTTTATTTATAAAGAAATCATTACAAACTTTTGAATTTTTAAATGAGTGAAATTTTTATTAATTAATAATAATTTGAAATTAAACTAATAACTTCTGTTATATATCGTCAAGTCAAAAATATATCATTAGAATAGTATCGTCAAGTCAAAAAAATTTAAACTATGTATTTAAAAATAGGCCACTGTATAAATTAAATAGTACGTACCAATTGAAGTCTTTATACATTTCACGAGGTGTTGAATATAACATTTTTGGAAATTATATTTTGTCATATGAGAAAGTCTTGGGTGAGACCTGTCCTTGTGGAGACTAAGAGCAGGGGAATGAGCATTTACTGTTTCTGCTTGATCTTTTAGTCAGTTTGTTTCATCTTTCAATCAATGTCCTTGAGTATTTTTGTTTTGCCTTGATTTTTCAGTTAATTTGATCTTTCGTTCAATTTGCTTGATCTTTCGGTCAATTTTCTTGATCGTTTCCTTGGTCAATTTCACCAACGACAAATTCAATCGAGGAAATCGGCGGGTTTAAAACTCACTAACGACAAATTCAATCATATAATCTTTGGTCTCATTTGAGACAGGTCTCATTTGAGACAGGTCTCAAATGAGAATTTGCCTTGTCGTATATATGAAGTAGAAATTTGAATATCTTTCAGATTTAAACTTCTTGTTGAATATTTTTAGAAGAAACGAAAGACTAAGGCCTTGTTTGGCAATCAGCGTTTAGCTGTTAGCTGTTAGCGGATTCAATTAGCTGTTAGCTGTTAGCGGATTCGATTAGCTGTTTTGACTAGCTGTTTGGATTTGAGTGTTTGGCAAATGACAATTAGCTGATAGCTGTTTTGTTACATTGAAAGACCGAAATAGACATTAGTATAATTTATTAATAATTTGTTTTATATAGTGTGTTATTTGTTTTGAAGTATCGAAAGGTATTTTTATTACATATTTTTATTTTATTTTATGCTATTTGTTCTTTAAAATAATATTCTTTATTAATATACCCATTTAAAAAAATCAAGATGATTAAAACTTTCATAGTAATACATGTTTAGCTCGGGCATTTTAATATTAATATATAAAATACTTCAAATATAAATTAAAAATAATGTTTTAGAATAAGAGTAATTCTCCTGTGAGCCAGCCTCACCCATGAGGCAATGCCAAATAAGGAAAAGTTCATTGTTACCACCTCATCATAACTCACTTCCACCTCATCAAACCTCGACGCCACCACATCAAACCTCGGTGCCATTTCATCAAACATGTCACCTCATCAAAAAAATTGTGTCAGCTCATCAAAGCTCACCAAAAAAGTGTTTAATTGGTCCTGCCTCTTGGGTGAGGCTGCCTCACCCAAGAATTGGTCATAGAATAAATATATACGTATTGTGTACGCACGCATATTGAATATATGAATTGTACACGGTAAGATGATTAAGTGCTTGTGAAATTTAGTTTAGTAATTTGATTTTTTAAAAAGGAAATTTTGTGAAGATAAGGATAAAAAAGATATTTTGTAATATTGTTTTGATAATTCTTTGTAAACGCTGCTCTTTCTAGCGTTTCAGAAACGAGAGGTTTCACCAAAACAGCTAATCAGAAAAAGCTATTCACCAAACACTAAGAAGAGCTGATTGACCAGTCAACTGTCCATATTTAACCCAAAAAGCTAAACGCTCTTCAAAACTCTCGTCACCAAACGGGGCCTAAATTATCCATGTTACAAAATTTGAAAGCTAAAAGTTTAGGACCCTAATGTAATTATTAAACTACATCAGGGGTTAAAAGAATTGATGCAAAAATAAGAAAATAAGTTTTACCAATTCCTAAACCAAATCTAAATCAAATCTGAAAGGGATTCGGTTTGATAAAGAAATCCGAAAGCGCGCAGAACGGATTGGGTTTCAACATATATATAAAAGAGCCTCATTACATTTCCAAATCACAATCCTTTTCACTCCCACACATTTCCAAATCATAATTCCCAGTTTCATCTGATTCCCGTTTCTCAGTTGCATAAACATTTCGAAAGAAACAAATTACACACCAAAGCATGCAAAAGCTAGCAGAAATGGAGACGGAAGAAAACAAAATGATGAGCAGGTCAGATCTGCTGAAGATGATTCCTAAGGTTGTAGAGCACTACTTGTCCCACGGTTGTACAAGAGAGCTTCTCAAAGTAGGGATTTTCTGCAACTCTACACATTTCAAGTCTGAGGATTTGAAGCTGGATTTGGTTTGCGATTCCACTCTGCAACATCTCTACACCCGCCTGGCCAACTCATGCGAACACGACGGCTGGACCAACGCTCTCCGACTTGAAGTCATGAAAGCGCGGTTCGGAGAGATGATCGCCAAGTCCAAGGATTTCGGCAAGAAATCCGAACAAGAGATTAGGCGCGAACAAGAAGAGAAGATGAGAGAGCGCGAAGAAGATGCGAGACAAGACCGTGAAATCGAATCAAGAAAGAGGAAGCGCGAACAAGAGACGATGAACAACACAACCTCCCACATGGATTCCACAAAGAAACGACGCCGCAAGAATATGGCCTAGATACTCCTGGATTCGTTGTTGAACTCATAGATGTATTCTTTCTTTATGTTCGTTCTACTTTGTAAATTCTAGGCCGGTATTCTGTATGGTATGCCATTTTTATGATGAAAATAAAGGAGACGTTGTATTGCACTTTTGTGTTTCTGGTATGCCATAATTTCTCGCAATATATTTGTGATTCTAAAATATGGTTAAAATATAAATGTTTAGGGTTCTAAATTGATCTATATACTTTATCGTGTTCAAGTTTTAATTAAAAACAACAACTAATTCAAGTTTTGATAGATTTGATTGAAATTTAATCAAATCTCAGACCAAACGGCCGGATTCATTGATTAAATATTCGTAAGCAACTCGGATTCGGTTCCTATATATCACAAACTCCCGCCCTTTCCAAATCACATTCGGTTTTGAATCGAGAACTTGAAAGATGGCGGGTGTGTGTCGCAGATTCCGACCCGAAGAAGAATTCCTAATCAAAGTTCTTAAATTGAAGGCCAAAAGGGGCGACAATTTCGATGTCTCCCTCACAATTTCGAAGATTTGCATGTACGGTCCCGGAACGGAGCCCTGGAAGCTCTTCGCCGGAGCCCATGAGATTACAGAGCTCAGCGATAGCAGCGAGACCAAGAAGAAAATCAGGGAAAAGTATGTGCTCCACCAGATCGGGAACAAGAACTGCTCTAGAGTCGCCGGCGTCGGATGCTAGGTGGATAAGAGTACGAAGAGGCCTGTCTTTGTCCGTGGCCAGCAGTGGGCCACTGGAGATCACTCATCTATGAGTACGCCGGCGGCGACGGCGCAGAGCATGGCAAGTTCTACTACTTCATGAATGGGCTGCGCTTATCCAAGCCGGCCACCGACTATGTTGTTTGCAGGGTGATGAAAAACCTGACTAAAACTTGTCAGGTCAAATTCACCACCAAGCGCCGCCGTCAAGATGGTGGTCTACTCGACTGCCCGGCGGCCGCCGCCAAGCGAAGCCGGAGGGAGGAAATCCCGGAGCCGAGATTCTGTTCAGAAGCTGTTGTTCCTGATCACGATGAAAAAACGGGCTTATTTTTCTGAACTATTTGACTTTTCGGATCCTCCCGTAGAGCTACAAGAAGAAAACATCCATGTTTATGATCCTAACTTGTTTAGTTGTGATGCTGCTGAGCTCCTGACCAATATCTGTGTTCAACAACAACAAGAAGTTGACGGTTTTTGTGATGGTGGTCAGTATTATTCGGGTCCTGGTTGTGTTCCCGACATGTCTGGAATCGAACAAAATCAAGAACAAGCATACGCATACGCAGATTGGTTGTGGGACTATTGATGCAAGGAAGTTGTTCTTATTCGACAATGGCAGAACAATGGAGTGTAGAGGAACTATTGAAGTGTTTGTAGAAGAATAATTTTTCTGAAGGAATTCTACTGAAAATTATACTTTTGTAGTATTTGCAACTTATGTATGAATGTAGTTTAGAGGCTGTAATTTTTTTAACAAATGGAAAACCAATTATGCTACCATTACTTGGACTACTTCATTCCATGGATGTCATTCTTTCCTCCTTGTTTCAGAAAAAAAAAAATTCACAACAAAAAACCTCTATAAATTAATATTCTCGATAAAATGAATAATTTGTCAAGTTTCAACTTGGGACCAGTACAAAATTGGACCCCAATCGAAAAATAACAAGATAACTTTTTTGAAATTCTAGTGTATATTTATTGGTACACTTAAATATCATGAAGATGGAATAAAACAAACAGCTTATATATTATCCTTGTAAGAGAGTACTGCATTAGAAGATGGCCGGAATAGTAGAAGCAAGAAAGGTTTGCGGCTATAGTTTTGATAAGGAGGTCTAGTAAAACTATGATCGTTTACGTGTGAAGTTGGACCAGTGTATTATGGCTGATCAATATTCTCACTTTTTTTTTTTTAACCTGGTCTTCTTACTTTTAAATTAATTTTTAATATATTAAACATGTAAAATCAATTATCCATATCTCAATCAATAATTTATCTTTTTCGATGAATATGCTTACACGTGTGCAAATATTTGACTTGTTTAAGATCATAAACAAAAGAATAGTAGCAAAACTAAGCGGATAGACCCAAGTAAGAATGGTTGTTTTCCTTAAAAATTTATCTTCATTCATATTTTTATACCTAAGTTAAATGTATGGTAGTTAGGGATGTTTTTATCTGACATAAGATAAGTTAATCGACAAGTAACTTGATTATAATTCGATAAATCATAGGTTAAAAGTGATAAACTCAACTGAAAATTTATCTTGATAACGAATTCTAATTCGATAAACATGACCACATCTAAATCCGATGTATCATAAATTTGAAGATGATCCGAATTCGAACACGGCTTGACACGAATCCAAAAATGACTAAAGGCAACCAAACAAAAAAATAACCATAGTCTATGTTAAAGTAATGATGGATGAGTGGTTACATTAAAATAACCTTATGTTACGACATACAGTAGTATTTTTACATTTTATCAGCTATTGTCAAAAAAAAAAAAAACATTTCAGAGCTAGCGGGGACAAATTTAACTTCCACGTTCGTACTTATTGATTCGTACAAATATTTTTGTATGTACATTGTACAAATTTAACTTCCACATTCGTTCATATTTTAATCGTAAACTAGTATATGTGTTTGATGAGACTTTAATAATTCTCTAAAAATCGGTGATTATATGTAGACGTCTATTGTCTAGCATTTTCGGACAATTTCAGTGAAAAACAACTAGCACCTCTTGTGTAAGAAAATGCTAGTTTAACTAACGAGAAGGTTGTGGGTGAAACTATCCTACCATAAACTTATGGTAAGTATATGTGTTTGTATTATTAGACTCTAATTATGCTATTTTTAATTATTATCCTAGACCAAAACTATAATGAGAATACTTTGATAAAAATTTCTCCTTATCTTCCAGCAAGGGTAATGTGGTAATTCTACACCCCATACCTTTTCAATAAATATAAGAAACAAAAAGATGTGTCTTTTCAAAAAAAAAAAAAAAAAAAAAAATATATATATATATATATATATATATATCCTTCTTCATATAAATATACCAATTCATAAATCAAAACCAAGATAACTCAACCTTTTTCATTAATTATAGAAAGGTAATTGGAACTTGGAAGGTACACCTAACTAAAACAGAAGTCAATATTCTCACTTACTCTTGCAGGTTTTGGTCATAATTTTAATTTTTTGAGGGATGTGGTCATATAGCTCTCTAATTTATTTTTATTTTTCCTTATTATTTGTCAAACAATTCTGGATATTTTTTCAAATTCTGGATATTTTTCAAATCCATGAAAAAAACTATAATGAGAAAATCTTCCAGCAAGGGTAATTTGGTAATTCTACACCCATACCTTTTCAATAAATATAAGAAACAAAAAGATGTGTCTTTTCAAAAAAAATAAAATTCATTCTTCATATAAATATACCAATTCATAAATCAAAACCAAGATAACTCAACCTTTTTCATTAATTATAGGAAGGTAATTGGAACTTGGAAGGTACACCTAGTTAAAACAGAAGTCAATATTCCCACTTACTCTTGCAGGTTTTGGTCATAATTTTAATTTTTTGAGGGCCAATTTTCTGATTACATGTAGTCATATAGCTCTCTAATTTATTTTTATTTTTCCTTATTATTTGTCAAACAATTCTGGATATTTTTTCAAATTCTGGATTTTTTCAAATCCATGAAATTAATGAAAGGAGAATTTGTTGTTTTAAAAAGTAAGTCCGTTGCTTCGTCCAGCTCGGTTCATCCAATTTAATCGCTTAATTATTAGTTTCTCATGATTAAATTATTATATGGACGAGTTGATGACCGAATCTATATAAAAAGTAAACATTTTGTGTGGACGTTCTGATGTCAATTTTCTGATTATGCTCTTCACACTAGGCTATATCTGATTGGGCCCCTGACATTTTGCGATTGTATTTATGTTCAGCTACAACTAACCAGGATAAAAAAAAAAGGTACAACTAACAAACCTTAATATAATTCACCATTTTTGTTGGAGATCATTTGTATTATACTTTATTTATTTTAATCATGATAAAAGAGAATTATTATAGTCTTTTTAAAGGTGAGAAATTTTCTTGTAAGGTATAATAGTTTTTTATATCATGTTTATAGGATTAGTTTATTTTATTACTCTTATTATTTTACTTTTAATTATAATTTTAAAAAATGCTTGTAGTTATTAAAAAAATAAAAATAAATCTTGTATTTTAGAGTACTGAAAAGATATTCTGATATGGGTGACAAAAAGTTTGGACTCAAGTATTAACTAATAGGGGGACTGCAAGCACTTCCACCAATTATCATAAGCCAATGTCGGATAAGCACATACCCATAGGGTATGAAATTCTTAGCTTATTGAAAAGTCACATCATTTATACATGTAAAGTTGTGTCTTTTCAGTAACATAAACCAAAACACACATTGATTACCAGACAATGCATCTATAAATTGACACATCTAGAACATCATCTCTACCTAAAAGTATGACTTTCCTTCTATTTTCTTCTCAGTATTTTCTGTTCCTACCTTGATTTAGCCTACATGTTAATCATTTAGTTTGTTGATGCCCACTTTGGTCTTTACTTAGTGATTATCATATACATGAGTATGTTGAAATTTTTAGATGAAGTATCAATACAAAATGTTAGGGGGTTCGGGGAAGAATTTGGTTTGCTGCTCTTATTTCTTCACTGATCAAATTTGCATTTTGCATTCCAGGAGCTTTTAAAAAGTTATAAAAGTGAATTTCAATGATCTTTTGTTCGGCTTATACTTTCCTTTGGTTTTATCTTCTACTTTTCTCAAAATATTGTTTGGTTTCAGCATACTGCCGAAACAGTTTTTCTATATCTCTCTTGATTGCGTCGGTTTGTGAATACAAAGTTGTTGGAAATGCACACAAATCTGCAAAGTTACCTATACAACTTTTGAAAAATGTTTCCAACTTTGTGTAAAGATGTGAAAAACTTAATAGATAATCATGTTTATGTAATGACAATTTTGATATATTCTAGAGGTATGTGTGCCAAGTCCTCCACGCAACGCGTGGAGAGACCACGCTAGTTTTATTAAAAAAATATTTAAATGTTATAAATGAATATAGTTAGTTCAAGTGTTTATGTCACTAGTTTTCTTTGTTTAATAACTTATTTTATTTATTTAAATATTATAAATGAATTAATAAAGTAAGATATACAAACAAATCTTACAAACACACAAGCAAACATTATAAACACATGAACAATCATCATTAACTGAATATGCTTACTTATGTATGTGAGGGGAATGAAATTGAACTACTTTATCTAATTTATTTTTTTGAATTAGAAAACAATAATTAATGACTATTTTCTCTCGATTTTTGTAACTCTTTCTTTGTCAAAACAATAAAACTGCTTGCGTGCATAAAACAATAAAATAAACTATTTCAAATAAAAAACAATTGTCAAATTTGAGTCTCAGAAATATGTAATATGTGTATAAGTGCATTACATGACTAGGAGAATCAGTTTTTTTTTTAATCAAACCACCATTGGTGGGATATCTATTAGACTTCCAAACCTTGATAAAGTGTTCCTCAAAGGGAATCGATTTGTGAGATTACAGAATAAATTAAAAACATAAACTGTATCTGAAAGCGCGGTAACACACGTTGTACCTAAACTAAAAAGTGCGATGGAATACATATGATCATCCTAAGTCTAATGCACAAAAGCATCTAATTATCCGGCAGGTAAATCATCTATAACTTGCATCAACTAAAACAGTAAAGTTCTAGTCAACCAAAGTCTACTAGTCTATCTGTTCATAGAAACGCCGAAAGTAAGTCGTCGAGACTACTTCGACTTGGATTTCTCCTGCACTGTTACTAGAACAAAGACTTGAAACCCAAGGGATTTTCCATTTGTCCGGCTGATCCAGTTTCAGGAGAAAATAAAACAGATATGGAAAGAGTACTTTAAGGGCATGTTTTAATAAAATTCATGCGTTGAATTTTATTTATTCCGGGCGTTCCAAGAATCAACGGAGTTTGAATACTAATCAAGATTGCTTCCGATTTCCGAGTATTCCAAGAATCAACGAAGTTTGCAGGTTAATCTAGATATATCGAAAGAAACCCTTGTCCGCTTAAACCTTCCGCTACGTCAATTCATCATTTTATTAATAGATGTAATAATTATTTTATAATTTTAAATTACAAGAAATATTATATATGAATTATAGTTGCAACTTTAACATAGTTTAATTCAATTCAATTTTAGTTGATTGTAATATATTTAATTTAGTTTGATTCAACTCAATTTAGCTGAATTTAATTGCATACATTTCAAATGAGTTTAATTAAGTCTGATCCAACAATTAAGTAAATTTTCATACCTCATTTCAATTTGGTTCAAAGAGTTTAGTTCAATTAACATGATCTAACAAAAATAACTTTAGTTTGATTCAACTCAATGTACTTCAATTGTCATGGATACATTTCAATGAGTTTAATGAAGTTTAATTCAATAGTTAAATATATTTTACATCTTATTTCAATTTATCTTGTAATTCCAACTCATAACATGTATCATTCAAATATCGCATAAATTTTATAATCATCAATTCTTACAAGCGTCTACAACTAATCACTTTCTTGTATATCATCAACTAGATTATTAAATTCACGTCCTATTGAATTCCAAATCTATAAATTTATATCATACGCACTACTCCAATAAGTCATTGCAGCTTCAAAAATTTGTTGCAGCTCTAATAAACTGGTTACAGTTTAATAAACCACTATAGTCCAACTAAACCGGGCTAGTAGTATAGTGCTTAGGAACTTTGTAGATAATTCAGGAAATATGTGGTTCTTCGTCACAATTTATGACTAGTTTTGACCATGAAACTCAAAGGTTGAGGGGGATCATAACATAATATAACTAAAAATATAGTACTAAATTTTAATATTCATAAAATATTACAAATGCATAATATGGAATTTTAAATTTTGTGGGGTTGGCCGGGCCACCCTGGGCCACCCCCTAGGTCCGCCCATGGCTCCTAATGCATGTTTGTGTGAAAGGAATAATATACACAATCTTAAATTTATTTGTTTACATATTTGCGCTTATCGTGAATCTTAAATATAGTCAAATTACATATTTTTCAAATTTTGAAGGTAGAAAAGTTTATTGGTAGGAGTGTAATGCAATAAATGTCTAAATGTAACACACTTCTAGATTACCGTGATTAGCGGGTTCTTATCTTCAATTTCGTGTGGACTAATTTATTAAATTTAATTATATTGTTTAAAGCAGAAAAATCTCCGACCAAGTCTAACATCTATTGCATGATAGTTTTTTTTTAATTCACGATCTTCTATATCTTGAAATAGAATAAATAAAATTCCGAAAAAAGAGGACTATTTTAATTATCTAGATGGTTGTTACAATTTATACCTCAACTAATTACCATTGTTAATTTGCTATCATCTATAAATAGTCATATGAAAAGCACCCTCAAACAAACTCCACTAGCTTTTCTTTTGTTGATCTCTTGCTTTTATCTTCTTTACACAATATGAAGCCAATTAATAAGATCATGGTTATTTTGATCTTAAATCTATCCATCCCTAAAACCCCATCAAGCATCCCACTTTTCTTATCTAAATCCTATATAAAATCATTGTTGATCTTACATCATCCTTTCAAATACTTGTTCAACATATAAGATCAAGATTTTTTGTTGATTTTAAATTTCCCATGGTGAAATTTTTGAATCAACATGAAACCTTTATTCTTTAAAAATTTTCATAGAGATCTATGTTGTTAAAATATATAAGCTTTTTGATCTACATCAAGTGTTTTTTAGATGATTTTATATCAAACTTCCAAAAATTAAGAATATGATAATCTACATGTAAAAATATGATTTTATTAATAATATCAATTCTGATGTATTGTTTTTGTGTATTAAGAGTGTATATGAATTCTTGTGTATAAAGGGACACTCATGTGTATAAAGGGACATACATTTGTTTAATTTTTTTGATCCTCCCTTCATATAGAGTGACGTTGTGTGCTAATCTGATCATGTTCCACCGCCTCAGCAATCCCTAGGCCGTCTTCGTCTTCTCAATCCCTAGGTACTTTTTTTTCTTCTGAAATCACTGTCTCGTCTCATCTAATCTATCTCCCGTGGCTGTTCTTTGAATTTAAAGTGATATGTGGATCTTGGATGCTGGCTTGCTATGAGTGTATTGAATGTCTTTGTTGAGCATTATGAATGTCTTTATAGGGGTACTTAAGAGGAACAATAAGAGAGTAGGTTTGAACAATTGTGGTCTCGAGTTTTGTCTGAACAACATGATATATTTGTTCATTGATCATTTCTCCAATCATAATGTTTTGCTAGTTGAAATTGTTCCTACAGAATTATGATAATGAAATTTACAGCTTACATATGTTATGTTCAAATTCTTACTCACAGTGAGATGTTTGGATAGTAATCATTTTTTTTCTCTTGGCAATATTTCATGTACTTAAAACTAAAATTCAGTATGGGTGACTGTTGTAACTACATATGTAAGCTGACATATGTTGTGTTCTTGTATGACTGTTACAACTTATGTAAGTCAAAAAAAGACGATTACTCTCAACAAAATCGTCATCCTCACAAAATTACGACTCTCAACAAACATAATAGGGTGACGATTATGACGATAGGGAACACAAACATTATGAGGATGACGATTACTCTAAGAGCAAGTCCAACAATTTCCCTATAAGATTTTCCAAGATATAGTACTACATCCTCATATTCTCTATCTTTTTTTGCTTCAACTCCAACAGCTTCCCTAGTGTAGGGATTAGAATTTCAGTATGATATCTCTTTATTTATGTTTTCACTATTTAAAAATATTTTGAATACTTAATATTTAAAATTACGTAGAATGAAAAAATGTGAAAAATATATATTATTAAAATACACATTACAACGAACATAACAAGATCTCACATGATAATATTCAAATTTATATATGCATGCGAACATAGTCATGTAAGATCTTGTTGCGTGCGTTATAATATAAAAATTAAGAATATATTATTTTATAATTTTTTGTTGTGTATAACTAAAGATATTCACATTTGAAATGTATATTTAATTTGTTAAAAAATAAAAATAAACACATGAATAGGAAAATAATCAGTCATAAATGCAAATGCATTAAGTTTTGCTTCCCCAAATATTTTTTCTCTCTTTACAGATTTGGGGAAGCAACATGAGAATTTCTTCAAAATCCCCAAGTTGGGGAATGAGATGGATGAAATGGCTTAAATTTCCTAAATTTATTGAAATTCCCCAACTTGGTGAAACTGTTGGACTTGCTCTAATTAATACATTGAACTTAGAATTTGTCATCAAAAGCACTATATGACTAAAGCACTACTAGGATTAATTTATTCCTCATCCAAGAATTTGTCGACATGTAATAGATAGTAATAGAAATTCTACTATATGTAATTGAGAGTTACTATTTATTCTACTTTATGAAACCATTGTATAACTTGACGATATTTTGCCCAATAAAATCCTCCACTAGTGTGACTTTAAATTAAAAAAAAATAAAAAAAATCAAACATTGATCTTTCAAACTCAACAATGATCTTTCTCGATAAGAAAGGTTAGACTGCTTAGTATGGAGGAACCATGGTTGTGGTGGTCTTGAGTTGTGGATGCTCCAATGCTCTTACACCCCAACAAATTATATGACGACATTGCTTCATAAAAAATAAAATTATATGACGATATAATTCATGTTGGGAAAATTCCCACAAAGGGCGTAATAAAAATTGAAATTCCTACTAAGGGCATAAAATTTTCATAATTCCTATTAAGAGTGTGAATTTAATTTAATGCTTAAAATTATAACTAAGTTACAGTTCTACCCTTTAAATAAAAAACCACAATTCACTACATGTTCAACTTACTTATTTTATAGTAAAAATACATATGAAAAATAAATTCAGTTTAGTAAAGTTAAAAATATTCGGTTCGACAAAAAAATCAATTTCATTAAAAGAAAATTAGCTCAATTTCATGAAGTTAACTCGAATTCGAATGAATTCAAATCACTTTAGTTCAAATAGTTCTTAAATCAAAATTACTTCGACTATATTTCAATACGTATTTATTTTTGTAGATTGTTTAAATTTAATTTAGTTTAGTTCAGTTAATTTAAGTTCAAATCAGTCCACAAAAAAAAAATTAATTGACTCGTTGAATTTCAGTTTCAAAAATAGACTCCTTGAATTTGAATATCGACGAGTAAATATTTTTGCTTGACTAACTTGAACTAAATTGAATTGAACTAAACTAAATTAAATTTAAATTTAAATATCGTCAAATTTTTTTATTTTAAAACTAAAAAATGAATTTAATAAAAATAAGATTTGTTATGACAAATTAGTCCCTAGACCAATTCTTGGGTGAGGCAGCCTCACCCAAGAGGCAGGACCAAATTAACACTCTTTTTGGTGAGATTCGATGAACTGACACAAAAGTTTTGATGACTTGACATGTTTGATGAACTAGCACCGAGGTTTGATGATATGGCATCGAGGTTTGATGAGGTGGTAGTGAGTTATGATGATGTGGCAGTAATGAAATTTTCCTTATTTGGCCTTGCCTCATGGGAGAATTACTCTAGTTCCTATTACTAAAATTTTCTATTACAAGGGTAGAATAGTAATTTAATTTTAATTTTAATCATTAAATTAATTTCACGCCCTAAATAGGAATTATGAAAGTTTTACACCCATAGTAGGAATTTCAATTCTCATTACGCCCTTTATGGGAATTTTCCCATTCATGTTTAACATTTTAGTCAACTTTGTCTCAGCCGAAACTGCACAAAGGGTCCCTTCCGTCCCAGCCGAAACTGCACACTTTTTAGTCAACTTTGTCTGAGCATGTTCGACCGTAAATTGTAATTGGTATATGTGCTATAATAGTATCATATGTGATATGGTTAGATTCACAATGCGCTCTATTTTTTAGTTATAAAATTTTTAGACCGTAATAATGCATAAAAATAAAGTTATTCATGGTCAAGCATGCTCTGAAAAAATTGACCAAAAAGTGTGCAGTTATGGCTGGAACGGAGCGATAATATTTTGAAATGAAGCTTCACGATATATGGAGTATAATTTTTATGAAGTTTACAACTTTACACGTTTAACTTAAAAGTCCGAGTATCGTGAAAAAAGTCGACGTTTCCTGAAGAACGCAGAAGAAGAATCTTGTAAAACCATGGGAACTCGAGAAGTGTACGAGGAGAAGCTCCGAACTGGGAACATGTATGTGTACGATCCCACCATGAAGCCCGGCCTCGGATCACCTCGCTGCCCTCGCTGCCTCTCTCTCCTCGATCCCACTCCATCGGTATTTTACCGAAACTCTATGTTTTTGACTTGTTTGCTGATTAGGTGTTCGATAGAATGCCTCACAGACTAAACCGGTTTATTCTTTTGGCTTTTTTTTTTCCCGCAGAGAGCTGCAGAGTGGACGATCACCCAGGTGCTCCACGACGCCACTGCCGTGGTACGTGTGGAATTCTTGTTCTTTTGTTGTTACAGTTGAGCTTTTATTGGAGAGTTTTCTTACTATTCTTATCTTTGCTTAAGTCTAACTAACGAAAAATTAGACATTTGGAATATATCTATTACAGAGAATTTGTTACTGAGGTTACAAGAGATATGATTTCTTATACACTAGTATCTGTTAGGGAGAGTGTAAGATAAGTTCTTGATTGTGTTACTTATGTGTTATTTTTTTTAGTGGTGTTATGTTTGTAAGTTTTTTTATCCCAAGTTTGGAACTTTACTAGTCCATTGTCTCCTCATGTATAAATGATTTGCTGCAATGTTATAGAGATTTTAGATTTGTATTAGTAGAAAAAAGTCGCCTCTTTTATTAAATTTGAGTTTTTTTACCTGTTTCTATATGCTTGTTTTAGCTTTTACTGCAAAGTGCCTTACGTGGGATGGCTTTCACCACTTAGGCATTCGGAATTGTGATTAATTATTCTCTTCTGTTTCCTAAATGAGTTGTCTCTCTTACCATTTTTATTTCCCGTTTCTTTTTCAATAGGCTGGTTCAGGAGTTGGTGGACTTCTAAGTGCAATTCATGGTTTTAATACAGGTAGATAATCACGTCTTCTTTATGGTGCATGAGGTTTCATTTTGACTATATTTTTCCGAGTCTCACATGTGAATTTGTTTCAGGGATCCCCTTTGTCCAGAAGTATGTTAAAGGCCCGAAGTGGCTTCCTTATGTAGTTGGGGTATGGCTGGTCCTGTTAATTTTTAACTTCTTGAAAATATCCTACATATCCTTTTAGCCCCAGGCTCTTTATGTTTGTAGTTGTTTCCTTTGTGTTACATCCCTCACTTAATCCTCTTTGATTTCTTCAGCTTCCTGCATATGTTGCTTACGCTGGATCAAGTGCTGCATTTGGAGGTATACCTCTTCCAGTAATTTTAAATCTTTGTTTGTCATATATGTGTTTTGTTTGGAATGTCTGTCTATGTTCCCGTTTATTTTAAATTGATGAAGAGGTGGGTCTTTTTGGTTAAAGTTATATTACATATATCGGTATCCAACTATTCCTGGCCTGCAGAAAGCAGATGTAGAATTTGCATTATTGAATTGTTAAGATCTGAAAATAAATTGATGTTGTCCTCATCTTTGATTGCTGTCGTCTGAAAATTAAATTCATAAATTATTCTTTGATTAATATAATAAAGGACACTCAAACATAGAATTATTGTTAGAGGATGAATAAGCAATTTCGATGATCAGTGCGATTTCATGATTAGTAATTGTGAGTTGTTTTTTCATGTATGAGGAATTCTAATCATTTCCTGAGGTGGAAAAGAACACCAAACCATTGAATGTAATAAGATGGTATAGATTATGAAGTGATTAACACTACAGATTAAATGAAGCTAGTCCTTAGATGCAAATTACTAAAAGAGTTAAAGACAATAGTATCAACTATCAAGGTCTATACTTGGTCTTACCTCTAGTTACAGAAGGAATAGATATAGCTGTGTATGGGTCTTTTGGATCGGGAAAAATTGTCCTAGCTTTATGGATTGTGATTTTAGTGCACACCTATATCACTTTATACAATGTATGATATTTGAGTAATTTCGAAAATCCTTTTTGTTCTTTCCCTCACTCATCCTATCTGGATTTGTCCCTTTCGATTAATGTTCGATGTATTGTGTAACATCACAGGCTATGCACTTCCGAGGTTTACACAGTTGAGCGTAACTTCATACTATGCAGCTTCCAGTGCATCAAGTTACTGCATTTCGTTGCTTACGAGACAGATTGAAGACAACCACCTTGCCCGCTCTCAACATGAAAGACTTGGATGATCAATCATTTTCGGTAGTGGACTTGTTGTTTGCAGGTGTAAAATATCGTACTTGTACACAATTTTGTTTGAAGCTAGAACAAGTACTATGTGAGCTGTGATGATGTATGGAGCTGCTTCGGAGAACTTTTATTATGTAATTAAATCAAAGAGTTCACAGCTTTATCAGGTATAATCTGACGTAATCATTTTAAGGTGCCATCGTCAGAACTTTTCCTGCTAGTAACCTTTGGGATCAAGAAGTTGACGATTGTAGTGATTTCTTGCTTATGATAATATTATGAATGAAAAAGAGGTTTTTTTTTCTATTCGTTTATGTCTCGCAAAAACCACAGCTTTGCAATTTTCCTCAGATTCACCATACCAATACCAGTTCAGAGAATCCTTATGCCAATAAGTTAAACTGATTTCTGAATTTTGTTCTCCCAATTATGCAATATTAAGTTGGAAGTAGTAATTTTTATTAGTATTGCGGAGGAAAATAAAAAAATGTAGACTATGGCTCTGTTTGGTAGTGGGCCTGGTAGCTGTTTGACTAGCTGTTTTTGTTGGCTGATTATGCTAGCTGTTTGACCACTAGCTGTTTACAAAAGTGTTTGGCAAAGTTAGCTTTTAGTTGTTAGATGTTTTATGCAAAATGACATTTATGGTCATGATTACTATTCATATTATTATAGAATAATTTTAGATTTTAGATTTTTATTTTTATTTTGTCTATATTATTGATAATTTTTTAATTGTTTGAAATATTCACTAATAAAAATTATAAAATAAAAACAAATTATTTCAAATAAATTTAAAATTATTGTTTATAATTAATATCAATATAGTACAGTAAATAAGAATTTTAAATTCTATTTTATAGTATAAAATTTCTATAAAATCTAAATAAATTTATGAAGCTGAACTATAATTTTTCAATATCAAAATTATATCTTATACATAATATGAATTAGTTAAGTAGGAATTTATTTGTTTTGAGTTGAGTATTAACCGACTTGATTATATTTTAATTGAAATAAAATTTTATAATAATTATGTGAGTGTAAAAATGTATAAATACGTAATTTCAAATATACACTCAATTTAAAATAGGTATATAATTTAGAATTGATTACCATTTAATAATTTAGTTTACAAAATTATAGTCATATAATTATGATGTACGTAAAAATGTTTGGATAAACACACAATACTACGTAAAAAATATTTAGATAAACACACAATAAATGATATACATATAGCATGTAGAGGATAAAAAAGTAAATATAAAAGTAAAAAGCTATCAGCCAGAAGAAAACGCTGGTTTTAGTAGCGTGTTAGATGTTGGCGGAAAGCTGGGTAAAAAAAGCCAATGAACCAAACACTTTTTTTCTCCTTTTTTGGCTGTTTGACCACGTAAAAAGCCAACATCAGAAAGCCAGTTAAAAAGCCAATAAAAAAGCCAACACCAAACGGGCCTATAGATTGATTATCTTTTGAAAATGAATGTTAGAACTAATACAAAAAAAGTTTGATGAAATTATTCTGAAATTCGGTAAAACTAAAATGCCAGTAAAATTTAATAAGTGTGCGAGGAGGGAGTACTGTGTTGGATTTTTGCAGGTGGGTCCGACACATTTGAATTGTCCTTTTGTTGTTTCTCGAAATTCAAACGTGGCAAATTTTCGTCAAGGTTGTTCCTCGACAGTCAAAGGCGGTGGCTTGAAAACAAATTCAAACTGTGTCACTACTAGCTAGTAGCTTCTTCTTTGACTGTTGCGATTCTTTTCACTTTTGAATCATCTCGTTTATTGCTCCGGCCTCCGGGGAAGTCATGGCGGCGATGAGCGGAGTATCGTACTTGACGCAGAAAGAAGCGGCGGAGATTGATGAGACTCTCATGGGCCCTCTTGGATTCAGCCTTGATCAGCTCATGGTTATGAACTGTGTGATTTTCCATTCTTATGTTTTTTGTTTTAGGATTGTTTCTGTTGTTACTGAAACTGGATTTTGTTTGTTTGTTTGTTTGGTGGTTTGTAGGAGCTAGCTGGTTTGAGCGTTGCTTCAGCTGTCGCCGAGGTAATTATACATCCTTAAATATTGGTTTTTTTTACTTTTTTCCCCTTCGTCATATTCATTATTGTCATCTCAGAACAAGTAATTACCAGTTCTGAATTTCTAGCACATGTGAAATTATGTACTTTTCATTCTGCAAGAAAAGGCAGCATTTTGAAACGATGTGAATAGAATTCGTCTTTCGTTAGTTCATTGAGGCTTTACTTAACAATATCCATGATGTAAACTTTTAGATTTTTTGTAGGTATACAAATCAGATGAACATAATCGTGTTCTTGTAATATGTGGACCTGGAAATAATGGTGGTGATGGTCTAGTGGCTGCTCGACATTTATATCACTTTGGATACAAACCGACTGTTTGCTACCCAGTTCAAACATCCAAGCCTCTTTATAAAGGTCTAGTCACACAGGTAGGTGGAATTTTTGCCCGGTTTAGCGCAGTTTACGTCTTTTGGCAGAATTCTTATGCATACTTTGTACTTCTTGGTAGCTGGAATCACTGTCTGTTCCCTTTTTGTCGGTGGAAGATCTTCCTCAGGACTTGTCACAAAGATTCGATATTCTTATTGATGCAGTATTTGGATTCTCTTTCCATGGTACTCATTTCTTGACTTAGGCAATGGCTTTAGGGAGTCTGTTTTATGCCTTTTTCTCCACAATCTTTTGTGTTGAAGAGACTAACTTTTCTTGTTTCTGATTAGCAACCTTCAATTTCTTGGGGTATGAAAATAACTGTGAGATGATAAACTCTTTTAGGTACACCAAGATCACCATTTGATGATCTAGTCAGGAGAATGGAAACCTTGTCAAATCCACCTGCAATTGTGTCTGTAGATATACCATCTGGATGGCATGTTGAAGAAGGAGATGTAACTGGCAACGGAATCAAACCTGACATGCTGGTACTTTTGAGAACCTAATTTAATGAATTTTTATTTTATAGCATGATATTTCAGTTTTTACTGTTTTCTAATGTAAATGAGTTCTTCACATAGGTTTCTTTAACGGCTCCAAAGCTATGTGCCAAGGCGTTTTCTGGTTCACACCACTTCTTAGGTGGAAGATTCGTTCCACCATCCGTCATTGAGAAGTTTAACCTCCAACTTCCAGCCTATCCTGGGACATCGATGAGCGTTCGAATAGCAAAACCTCTAAAGATTGAGACATCAGCCACAGTAGAGAACGATATTTCACCTGAGGTACTTGAGGAGCGGCTTGAGGCTGATCCTTTTGATCAGGTATAGGTTCTGTTCTTCCTCAGAAGCTTCTAGATTAGCAGGTTAAATTATAGTCGTTTGTGATAACTGGAAATTCTGCGTTTAAGATGATATGGTTATTTGAATTAATTGGCATGTCCTCTTGTAGTTTCAAAGCTGGTTCGATGATGCTGTGGCAGCAGGAATTAAGGAACCAAAAGCTCTGTCTCTGTCAACGGTTGGCAGTGATAAAAAACCGTGGGTTTTCGCACTATTTCCTATTAGTTTTAAGACTGTTCTCATTGTTTTTATTCACCTTTCTTGAAATGATTGAGCTCTTGTACATGATATGTGATTTTCTAAATGCTTTCCATTTGCTTTTCTTCTAAATTAGTTGAGTTCTTACTTTCTTTCATTACACTACTGTTCCTCATAGAATATTTGCTGAGTAATTTCTAGGCCTGAGGAAATGCAGTAACTCATCTTTCAACATTTTGCAGTTCGTCACGAATGGTTTTGCTGGAGAGCTTTAACAAAGAAGGATTTGTGTGGTAAGTTCTCATCTGTTTACCACTAAACCCAACCGAGATGGGTTCTTTTACTGCAGCCAAGGTTTTTTTCCGACAAGGCCACAGCCAAGGTTTTTTTCCGACAAGGCCACCGGCACCATCAGGAGATAAGCGAATCGACGGAGCTCTTCGCTGGATGTTCTCAAGCGTCTGACGCGCCGCACGTGAAGGCTACGCGCCTCACGTGCCGAAACACCGCCACAGCGCCCGCGCGTTAGTGCCAAGCGCCGCTTTGCGCCGCCGCCACCGTGCCGGAGTACACCGCTGGCTCCAAGGTCGCCACCAGAGGGGGTTTCTTCTTTTTTCTTTTTTATAATTATTTTCTGTTTTAATTTTGAGTCTTGCTTTGTTCTTTTAGCAATTAGATAAAAGCTATCTGCCAATTATGAGTTTTTATTTAAACTGTTCTTGGCTTAAGATCTGGTTTAAGCAATTAGGAGAAATCCGAGTCATGAGTAGTTTGTTAACTCACTTTTTGGCGATTTTGCTTTAGATCTTTAGACCGTTGGAGATGTTTATCATTTTCATACGTGTTAGATGGTTTTTTGCGCACTCAACCTCTCATTTGCCTGCTTTAAATCTCTACAACCTGAGAGGAGGAGTAAGCGAGGGTTTGTGTTGATAGAGTCTGAACGGACTGGGGTGTTTCTTTTACCACGAAACTAACTGGAAAGGAAATGACAATATCTGGGCGTGATCTAATTGTTTTATGTATTAGTGTAGGGAATATGATTTGGAATTGGTCTTTTTGTGGAGCTATCCTGACAGACTTGGGGAGTATCCTTGTCCATTTGTTTGTTACGTCCCTCCTAACCCTTCATTGGCGGGAGGGTAAACCCCATGGGCTTCTGGTCTTGTTTAGACTAGTAGATTTCGATTAGATAGTTTAGAATGCGAGTTAAGGTGCTACGCTTGTCAGGTAGTTCTATTCGACCATAGATTTTACGATGTATTCCCTTTTTGATGTAAGCCTTCGGGCATCACAGCCTTCGGGCAACTCCTTGCTTCCAGGTGAAAGCCTAGGAATTATGCCTTCGGGCACACAGCCTTCGGGCAACAGGTCCTTGCCTTGGGTGGTGACCCCATCCCTATTTTCCCTTACTTTAGGGTTGATAGCTGGTAATGGTCTTGTATCTTTATTTTTTAGTCATTTACGGTATGAGGAAGCCAATATAATCCTCCCACCAATGATGGTCTTATCTAAAAAAAAAAAAAAGTATCCTGATGGTCAGGTATACCAATAGAAAAAGTCGAAAGGGTAGTCAAGTATCCGAAAATCCTTACGCCGCTATGCTCTTTTTCTGGGGTCCTCTAAATCGCCAGGTGAGAATTGAAGGGCCTGTGGAGGAAGCATCTGAAGCCGAAGCTGAAGAGTACTTTCGAGTCCGTCCTCTTGGAATTCGGCTTGGATCATTAGCTTGGGATCAGGTACCATATGCCTCGTTTTACATTCTGATTTAATATGTTGTTGATAGTTTTACTTGCATGAAGTTGAAGAGAGGCTTTATTTCCTCCAGAGCTCTGTTGTACCTAGTCGGCAGGTTCTCGAGAAGGAGTACAAAAACTTGGAAGCAAAGTACTCTACAGGGTTAGTGATTGAGTAATATCGGAGAGTGTATTTATTATTATTATAATTATTCGATGCATTCTTGCAATAAATATATATATTTGTAATTTATTGTGTTGGGACTTTCAGGGGATCAATGCCTAGGCCAAAGCATTGGGGAGGATATCGGCTTAAACCAGAATACTTCGAATACTGGCAAGGGCAGCCATCTCGTTTGAATGATAGGTACTTTAGATGCCCTTTATCTGGTCATTCTTTGTCATTTGCCTGATTCGAAGTGTTCATTTTTTCTATTCTTTTTATGTATTGATAGGTTTCGCTACACAGCACAAGAGATTGACGGAAAAAGAGTTTGGAAGGTCGATAGGCTGGCACCCTGAGTAGAGTTATCATGTCATCTTCTGCAAAGGGAATATGAATACTTGCTTCTTTAGTAACTTGCTACAGAAACTGGAATTCTGTTTTCCTGCTTCTTCATGTGCTGATGCATGAATATCATGTTTTGATCTTACCCTTTCTTAAAACCACCAACTTTACCAATATATTATTAACCAGGGAATGATTCTTCATGTGCTTTTCTTTTCTTATGTTGGAATGGATCTGATCTAGTCTTGAGTATTCAGCATCTGTCTCAATAGTTTTGGCAAACTCGAACTGATCTAGTCTGATTCCTCACCAGTCATCACCGAAAACTGAACACATATGTAACGTGGATCACTAAATTGGCCATGTCCACAAACAAAATATATTTTTTTGTATCACGGACTCATAGACACGGGCAGTGGGAGATATCTTAGACCAAAATAGATGTCTTAAATCTCACTTCCCTAATACGATTGCAGAAGTATAGTATATAGACACCAAAACAGACAAAATCCTTCTAATCCTCATTGGTGGCAATTGTAACCTCATAGAGACACAACCTCACTACCGACGTCCTAACTTCACGACCAGTGATTCAAAACTCTATCTGCCGATCCAAACATCCTCATTTCCAACACACGTAACTCCAATGCCAGCTTCTTAATATCACCGTCAATAATGCAAACAAACTTCATAGCCTTAATTTCATAAACTTCATCTACAACATTAAACAAAATGAGCTCAACCTTTCGTAAACTTAAACTTTTTTTTATCACTCACGGTCATAAACACTCCACCGTTGACAAATATATTTAGACAGACTCAATTTAATTTAATTGCTCCCACATCATCATCGTTGGACGTTGTAACATAATGTGTCGGCACATTTATTAATTATAGTATATTTATATAATTTAATGTTTTTCATGTTCATAAAAGAATTTCCAAACATTATGGGCTGGAATAATAATACCAATATACATTGATCATAA
The DNA here is from genome assembly GCA_963678965.1 of Cruciata laevipes. Classification (NCBI taxonomy): domain Eukaryota; kingdom Viridiplantae; phylum Streptophyta; class Magnoliopsida; order Gentianales; family Rubiaceae; genus Cruciata; species Cruciata laevipes. The sequence continues at coordinate 22,742,523 of OY787637.1, forward strand.
ATTAAATTATGCTGGGATAGAACTAAAATTAATCAAACTGGAGTTTGATAAAATAGTCAATGTGTTATAAATACAGAAATTATAGATTTAATGACATTCACACTGGTACATCAAATATATTTAGACAGATTCGATTTAATTTAATTTAATTGTTTGACCATCATCAGAAAATCACCCCTAAAATCTTGAAATTATTCGGCAAAATGTGTTAACTACCTCAAACTTGGGGATTAAATATGTATTTGACGAAAAACTTCTACAGAGCCTGGGATTTCCAGCCGGCGACGAATGGAGGAAGAAAAAGCAGCCGCGTTGTACGAAGAGTTAACTCGCAAAGGAGGAGGAGCCGCCCGATTCAAACAGGGGCTCGGATTCTCGTCCAGTTCCGGCGACGCCCGGGGATCAGCTCTCCCCATTGCCACTTCATCGTCATCTTTCCTCAGCCAATTCGTCAAGGCGTCGGAATCTTCCTCCGCCGCACCCCAGGTCGATAAGCAAGCTCAGCTCAGTTCCGTACAGAACAAGCTCAAGAAGAAACTGCAGAAGCCACAAAACCCAAGTTCGGAATCTGATATTAGGCGTTCAAGCCGCCGGAGTCGGAGTCGGAGCCCGAGCAAGGACCGTCACCGGAATTCTAGGCACCGGAGTCGAAGTCGGAGCCGGAGCAGGGACCGGTACCGGAGTTCAAAGCGCCGGAGTCGCAGTAGCAGCCGGAGCAGGCATTCGAGGCGGAGTAGGAGTAGGAGTCGTGGCAGAGATGAACATTATGGAGGGGGGAGAAGGAGGAGGTCCAGGAGCGAATCGCCAAGGCGGCGGAGAATTGGAGATGATGATAATAGGAGAAGAAGTAATGAGGATAAAGGGAAAAGTGGCAAGGTTGATTATGCAAAACTAATTGAAGGCTATGACAAAATGGTATGATTTTTCTGATATCCATTTAATCTTGTGATCACTTTAGCATATGTTAGAATCTTAAATGATATGAGTTCCAGAATTCAGAATATGATGTTTGATCATGTATTAGTATGGTGTAAGAATTTGAGATTGTAAAGAAACAATACAGGAATATCAACTATGAGACTACAATAGACACTTGGGTGGAAAATCTAATCGATATTAGCTGATGAATCAGTGAAAAACCATCTAAAGATAAATGGTTCATACAGATAAAACGGTTTTCAGAGATTCTTGTGTTTAAAATTGAAGTGTCATATGCATTGTAGGTTGTGAAATTATCTGACTTGCATTTTGTGATCACCCTGCATTTCGTATTATTTAACACCCAACATCCTGTTTACCAGAAGTGGCATCTTAGGTCATTTTGATTTGTCTGATTCCTGTTTCATTTACAAATTACTGGTGCTATTGAGTGATGGTCTCCTTTTTTGTTGCTAAATAGACAGCTGCTGAGAGAGTCAAAGCCAAAATGAAGTTCCAGCTTAGTGAAACAGGTAACTCTGCGTAACTTTTCCAATATGCCTTTTCTGAGCTTTTAGTAAAATATTTGTAATTGTAGTTGCATTTGGAATTTAGTCAGTCTAGGAGTCTAAGAAATCCTGTTTTCAGTAATAGCTTGGTATTGTTAATGGAAAATGATGCCTTGATATTTGAAAGCCTTTTGTCACCTGTCTTAAAAAAGGGGACTGATCATCACTTGATACTTCAGTGTCGAACTTTTCCACTAGTAAGACAAAAACACAAAGTAGCTTCAGAGAATTGAGTATCCTCGGTAGTTTTTTTATTATAAATGAAAATAGACGTATTCCCTCCTTAATTCCTTCGAATCACCATTCTATGGAATCTAGAATGAAGAATTAAGCATTCAGTTGCTCAAAAACTCTAGTGCATTCAGACTTTAGCTTACTATGTTGTAATCCTTGGTGCGCTGAGCTGTATAACGATGAATAAATTTCTTTATGTTCATGATTCTTCTGGTTCGTGTAGTACTGTATTTCTGGTGTAAAAATAGTTCGTTAGGCTGTATTTTTCCCCCTCTCTCTTCCATGAGATTAAATGATGTTTTTTCGCAGCTGAAAAGGATGGAAAACAAGGAATGGGCTCAGGATGGGAAAGATTTGACTTCAATAAAGATGCTCCTTTGGATGATGAGGAGGAGATTGAAAGTAAGGGTTATACCATATGCTAAATTGATAACACTTACTTAGCATACTTTGAACGAATCGATAAATGAAAACTTACTTTTAATTCCTCCATTTATCACTCTGGAGAAAACTGTTCATTTGCATTGCACAATGTTCCCACTATCCTTTTTCATTTCTTCTTGTTTTGAAAAGAAATATACTTGATTGAGTTTGGTGTGGCTCATATACGGGAATCATGTTTGATAGTGGAAGTCTGGAGTCTCCTTAAACTTGAGAAAATTTTTGGTGCTGTAATGTACATGTGATTTACCTGTAGCAATTGCATCTTTTCGAGTTCAGTGATTGATCTGATTTGCTGCTGATTCAGTTCAGTGAATTGTTTCTAATAACTCTTAGGCTCCTTTCTCTCCATCTGATTTATGCTGAACTGATGCTCTTAGGCTCCCTTCTTTCTGTCTAATTTATACTGAAGTGAATTGGAATTGAACAAAAAAATGGTGTCGGGAAAATAATAAACATATGACGAAACTAAGCTAAATTTTATCATATCAAAATTTACTGAACTGATAAATGTGCATATAACTTTAAAAGAACTTTGTGCCCACCTGGTCTTTCTCGATCTGATTGATCTGTATCTTTTTTCTTTGAGCAGCTGCTGAGGACGATGCTGCTCTGGTCAAGCACATTGGTCAAACTTTTCGGTTTTCAGCAGTGGAGGTAGTGTTCAAGTCTCTTAGCAACCAGAAAGTTTTCTTCCCTTGAAGTTGTTTGATTGGGTTAATAAATTAACACCATTTAGTGTCCTAATGGAGGAATGCAAGTTTCATTAATGCTGTATTTTTTATAATTTAAACAGGCTAAAAGAGAGCAAGCTTTAAAAGATGCTCATGATGAGGCCATGTTTGGAGCTCCGTCAGTTTCATCTCCTGCTGGAAAAGGTGAAGAAGAAGAAGAAGCTATAAACTTCGAGAAACAGAGCCATGAAACTGCCACCGCCAGTCTCTTAAGTGACCAGGTAAGAGAAACAACAAAATGCAACAGAAGTCATTGTGTTTGGCTTTCAAGATTGATAATATTCACGTGTACTTGGAAATGACAGGTCCTCGGAATGCAAAAAGTGTCTTGGCGTGATCGAGTGCATAGGTCAAGTTAGCCGAGTTTGTGAAATATCTATCTACCAGATTCAGATCAAATAAGTTGTCTAAAATACTGACTAGCTGTGTTTTAGGTTTTACTGCATAAATGATGTTGCAACATGAAAAACCCTAAATTGCAGAAAAATAAAAGAGACACAGATTTGATCACGCAGTTCGGTGCAATGCACCTACGTCTGCGGGGCCGTAGCCCTGTGTTGAAATCATTCCACTAAATTGTCAAAAGACAGATTACAGACTTATCTTTTACAATTTCTAAGTGGTTGCGATCCCTCGCTCCAATCGGACCACCAGTTCTCCTAGTCTTCGATGTTGCGATCCCTCGCTCCAATCGGACCACCAGTTTTCCCCAGTCTACGATCACTCCCACACCAGGAGCTTTATGGTGATTTCGAACACACCGGCTTCCACACGTCCAAATGGTTGTTGACGAACGCGGACGGCGCTGCTCTGGCCTGGCCTAAAGTAAACCCTGAATAAGATTTTTCTCTCGTAAGATCGGCAAATCAGACTCGCAGCTAATTGTCCCATTTATAGCTCAATGCCGTGTTTATTCAGTCATCTTCACGGCATGGAATCCTTTCTCCAAATAAACTGATTCAAATCTTCAAAATCCTTGGAGATAAGGAAACAAATATCTCCAACTCCTAAGATATGGTAAGATTTCCTTATATCAAATCTGGACGAATCTCTTCAAATATTCAGATAAGGAAATATCAATTATCTTCAAATATCCTTCAAATATCCTGAGTTGGAGATGAATATGGACTGTATTTATTCCACAAATAATATCTCACAGCATATATATCTATTCCATATTAAACTGTTGTACTGTTAAACAGTTGTCCGGAAACTGTCAATACTCCACAAAGCAGCCAATAAGTCTAGGGACTTTACAATCTCCCCCTTTGGCAATTTGTGGATCCATAATGATTTGGATGGTATAATCAATCAAGTATTCTTCTCAGTCAAAAATCATCGATCAAGTAAACTCCCCCTGAGTTCCAGAATACGAATATCTCCAAAAGCAGACCATCAAACCAGCGAAATACACAAAGAAATCCACGGACAGCTATCAAATAAGAAATACAGTCTCCAAAAATAAATATCCCAAAATAAGTATCCCACATCATCCAAATATAATCTCCCCCTGGAGCCATGAATATGCCAAAGGCAACCTAATAAGTACTCCTCCCCAAGGAGATGTTTAAACAAACGAAAATCCGGATACTTAGCTCATTTAGAGCCACATCTTCAGCTTGGCCAGAATTATGCTCTTCAAAATTATCATCATTAAAATTAAGCCATAATTCCACCAGAACTCCCCCTGAAGTATGACTTGGCAGCAATATGCATATCTTTCAAACTCATCATGCCAAGATCGAACACCTCTTGTTCCAGTGCAATATAACACATTCCCTTCGTCTCAAGTCATAGTAGTGGTATGTGACGTTAGAAGCTATCAAGAAATAACCACTTTGTATGGACAGAAATACCTCAAGAGACATTTATGATGAGGGAAGATTACTTCAAATTGGTCATGCCTGAAACTGATGTTGCAACATGGATTCCAGCAGCATTGTCAACGAAGGATTCAGTCTTCTGAGCATTAAAATTATGCTCCCCCAAATCAAAACAGCAGCAAACTCCAATATACTCGACAAACTCGAAAAACCTGAACGGAACTCAACCATGAAGATTCAGATGCAAAGATAGTACCTTTCGAGTTGTGACGGGAATCCGATGACCGAGAAGAACTTTGTACACCAAACGCAACCAAATATCTCTGGAGAAATGTTATGAGCAGCGGAAGACGATTCCAGAGAGATTGGGGGTTTAGATGGCTGAGTTTGTGTTCCAATAGAATGTCAATAGTCAGCTGAAAAATAGTACTAGTCCCGCATATCTGTTCATCACTCGCCACTAACTATCTGCGCGCGAACTAGGGCTTCATGTTGCAACATCAAAAACAGTCTGACCAGCAAACCCGCTCTCTAGGGTTTCATGTTGCAACATCGAAAATTTTCCCAGCACTTTCAGAGTTTCTACCCAGTACCAGTACCACTCACATATCTTTGAAAATCAATCGTATAGGTGGGACTGATTGTTGCGACATGGCCAACCTCACGTCAAACTTTTTATATCAAACCATTCAGCACCTCATTAATACCAAAATCAGCTCCTCATATCTTCAAAGTCTCTGAGTTCTTAAGATCATCATAGCTCGAATTTCTAATATCAAACCATCAATACAAACGCAAAACAACACCAATTCGAGCTTGATAAAAAAGCAGTCCATAACTCAAATATACTCAGAACATGACAAGGAGCGCCAATGCACAGAGGTTTGAACAAGAATCCAAACAAAATTACAACCATGCATAACCCGCAACAATCAAATCAAACCCTACTCCCAATAAGCTACTACTATGCGCAAACAAACGTTATATGATCAAAATCCAGTGAGCACAGTAGAAAGAGCGGAATACCTTGTAGAACAAAGATTAGAGTTAAAATCTTGAAATCCTGGTTGCTGCAATTTTTCTGTCAGATCTGGAAACCCTAACTGATGTTGCAACATCAATTTCTTCCTCCATAAGAACAAAGATCGGACAAGCATGATGCAACTATTCGTTGACTCTAAGATTCTTGGCAGCCTTATAAACTCTCTCAAACGGCAGCCTCTTCAGATTAACATCAAATCCAAATCCACCTTGCTTCACATCCTATTGAATTCTCCCATGAGTTGTGCAAGTTGGTCTTCATCAATTCCAGCCGTTGTTGGTAGAAAGGATCTCACTCTCCCTGTTAAAGGACTCACGTAGTGACCTCGCTCTGATACCAAATGAAATATCTATCTACCAGATTCAGATCAAATAAGTTGTCTAAAATACTGACTAGCTGTGTTTTAGGTTTTACTGCATAAATGATGTTGCAACATGAAAAGCCCTAAATTGCAGAAAAATAAAAGAGACACAGATTTGATCACGCAGTTCGGTGCAATGCACCTACGTCTGCGGGGCCGTAGCCCTGTGTTGAAATCATTCCACTAAATTGTCAAAAGACAGATTACAGACTTATCTTTTACAATTTCTAAGTGGTTGCGATCCCTCGCTCCAATCGGACCACCAGTTCTCCTAGTCTTCGATGTTGCGATCCCTCGCTCCAATCGGACCACCAGTTTTCCCCAGTCTACGATCACTCCCACACCAGGAGCTTTATGGTGATTTCGAACACACCGGCTTCCACACGTCCAAATGGTTGTTGACGAACGCGGACGGCGCTGCTCTGGCCTGGCCTAAAGTAAACCCTGAACAGGATTTTTCTCTCGTAAGATCGGCAAATCAGACTCGCAGCTAATTGTCCCATTTATAGCTCAATGCCGTGTGTATTCAGTCATCTTCACGGCATGGAATCCTTTCTCCAAATAAACTGATTCAAATCTTCAAAATCCTTGGAGATAAGGAAACAAATATCTCCAACTCCTAAGATATGGTAAGATTTCCTTATATCAAATCTGGACGAATCTCTTCAAATATTCAGATAAGGAAATATCAATTATCTTCAAATATCCTTCAAATATCCTGAGTTGGAGATGAATATGGACTGTATTTATTCCACAAATAATATCTCACAGCATATATATCTATTCCATATTAAACTGTTGTACTGTTAAACAGTTGTCCGGAAACTGTCAATACTCCACAAAGCAGCCAATAAGTCTAGGGACTTTACAGTTTGCCTGATTGTATGTATGACATCTTGCTTCTCTTTTCCGAGTTTAGGTCCATTCAGTTACTTGCTCTACTTCTGTCAAATTGATTTTTACATTTCTCTTGGCAATTTAAGAAAAAATTTCAGTTCTAAGTTTTTCAGTCACGTCTTACCCTCTTCCTTTTCTATTTTAATAATCATTCAGTTAGATAATAATGATATATGGGCATGGGATTTGTGTGGGATGGAATTCTGTTTTTTGAATGAACAGATAAAGAATAATGAAGTCTTGATCTTTATATCTTTCCTGTTGATCATTATTCTGTAGACATAAGAGTTCTTGGAGGATACTTGCAACTGATTTAAAATTTTAATTTAAAAGGTTTGATTTTTTGGTTGGAGTTTTAAGTTGAAAGAAATATTTATAATTTATATTTTAATGATATATTGGCCTGGGATAGTGTGGGAATAATGATACAAAATTTAATTTAATTTAGTTATGAGTTTACCATTTTTAAAACATAATTAATTTCGGTTAATTTCTAATAATAATAAATTCAAATACAACTATTTTTTGATAAATTAAATTTTGGTTCAGCTCTAACAAATTCAAATAAATGAAATATTAATGATTATTAGAGATGATGTGGTGTAAAATTGGTAATTTGAACGCGTTTAAAAGAAAGATCCGTTGGGACGGTTTTGAAGCGGTTAGATTAGCTGTATTCCTTAATAGAAGATAAGATGGAAAATTAGTTGGACCCGGTCTGATTTTGACCCAGTCTTTTAAGACGGACAAATATAACCTTGGTGATGAATTACTGCACATGAAATGGTCAGGGTCTTAGACGTAAATTTGTATTTCCCTAATTTCCCTTCTCAACTCCTATAAATAGCTCCAAGTAAAGCGGAGATCTAATCATTTGACTGACAGCGCCTCACTTCTTCTGATTTTCTTCTTCTTCTCCTCTCAACTCTCTGATCGATTCTTCTTCTCCCAACTCTCTGATCGGTTTGTTTTGTCTTTCAATTTCCCCAGTTCCCCCGTCTCCTGTTATTTCGTTTCAGCCCCAAATCCCCAGTCTCCCGATCCCTAAAACCCTAATCCCCAATTCCCAAATCCCCAATTCAGTATGTCAATCCCATCGCGGCCTAAGGGTTACCGATTCAGACCCACAATTCAATTTCTGATCAATCTTCTTCACTTCAAGGCCGCCGGCGGCGGTGATATCACCGGCTGCACAGAGTATCCAGAAGATTTGTACGAGTTCGATGTGTACGGTCCGGGGAAGGAGCCCTGGAACTTATTTTCCGGCGAGCACGAAATATTGGAACTCCAGGACGTCAGCAAGAGGTGGATTAAGGAGAAATACGTTCTGACCCAACTTTCTAAAATTGGGCCGAAGAACTTCTCGAGAACTGCCGGCGCTGGAACATGGGACGACGATGGCATTATCAAGCACGCCGTACTCGACGGCCAGGAGATGGGCGACTGGAGGTCACTCAACTACGTGTATTGGGGCGATGAGGCTGTGGATAATCGCCACCATTATAAAATGCACGAGTTGCAACTGTCTGAGTATGCTCTCGGTCAACTCCAGGCAAAGTACGATGATTTCGTCATCTGTCGAGTGACGAAGGATGAGTCAAAGGTCTGTCGGATCAGACGTGGCAAGAAGCGTGCTAGGCAACAAGATGATTGCCCTGCTGCCAAGAAGATGAAGAAGCAGAATCAAGAAGGAGCATCTTGTTCAACAGTGGTTCCGGAAGAACCAGAAGTTGATTATTATGGGCAGTGCATCGATTTTCCAGAATTAGGGCAACACGAGCAGCAGATTTCGGAGCCGTGGGACTATGAACAGTTGCAACCAAATTGGGTTCCGAGTTGCTCTAACTTCGACTTCTTAGCTGAAGAAGTAAGCGTGGAGGATATGTGTGGAGCTGGCCAAAATCAACAAGAGCAGCAGATTTCGGAGCCGTGGGACTATGAACAGTCGCAACTAAATTGGGTTCCGAGTTGCTCTAACTTCGACTTCTTAGCTGAAGAATTAAGCGTGGAGGAAATGGCAGAGTTGTTGTATTCCTCAGAGAACTGCCTAGGGATTTACTAAGATCATATTTTTATAGTTAGGAGAACACTCATGTGTAGTGTTTCTTGTTTATGCCTAGGGATTTAACTAATGAAAAAGATGGTTCTTTTCTACTATTGGTTTACTTCTCCATTCTGGTTCTTTCTTCACAACAAGTTAATGCTCTAAAATTTAAGAACGATAAATAATCTGAGAGGACAAAGCCTCAGAACAAATTACTAAAGTTGAACTGTTATTATGTTATGATCCTTAAAAAAAGAAAATAAATAATACTTGGCGCGCTGAGCTGTTGAAGTGATTTAAGTGGAAAAAGCTGCTTCAACAATGAATAAACTAGATTATCTATAATGGAAGGAAAGAGAGACAAGATTAATTCAAAGCACACATTCAAAATTCAGTGCATTTTACATGACCTGTTGCTCGACTTCTGCAAGGTGAAATGCAAGGAAGAACAATTTTTGCACTGCTTACATAGTCACGAGCTTTGTACTGGTGCTGAGCCGAGCTATTGTACTGTTTGCGTGTTGATTCGGGAAGAGTGGAAGATTTTTCCGAGATAAGGCTGTTTATCCCCAGATTGTGCACTCTATTCTTCGTTGCTAATTATGAGAAATGGTATAGGCGATCTTGTTATGATATCTTGTTTCAGTTTTGCCAATCCAGAGTTTTGGATTTATAGGTATCGGAATAGGCTATTTCTTTCCAAAAGTAATTGAAGTACTTATTCACTTGAGGCTCTTGGCTTTGGCAGTAGATGAAAGAACACTTTCCATTCCATCATCAATCGACACTTGGCATTCCATCATAGTGAAAGGAGGGCGCGTTAAGGTTTTGCTGCCGATTCTGTGTGGAACATAAAGAAACTAAGGCATCTGTGCCGTTCTGGCTTGGCTCAATGAGAGTTACCAAAAGGAAACCCTGAATGCTGCTCTTTTTTGGAGAGTCTTGAAACTCTTTCTGCTGTAGATATGACTTGTCACCATGAAGAGGTTCTGGGAAAGCTTCCGAATATCCGCGGACACTCTGGAGGATTGCAAGAATCTAAGCTTACATTTCATGAGCGAGCTTGAATCAGTCTCAATCTCTCAGCGCTACTGTAGATTCGATGAGTTGCACTTTCAGTTTCCTGAGAATCTGAAGAAGCTAGTCCTGTCAGCTTGCTGCCTTCCATGGAGTAAAATTTCTGCAGCCTGATAAACTCTTTTAGGTACCCCAAGATCACCTTTTGATAATCTAGTTAGGAGGATGGCAACCTTGTCAAATCCACCTGCAATCGTGTCTGTAAATATACCATCTGGATGGCATGTTGAAGAAGGAGATATAGCTGGTGTTTTCTGGTTCACATTAGAGAACGATATTTCACCATCATAGGTGGAAGATTCCTTCCACCATCTGTCATTGAGAGGTTTAACCTCCGACTTCCAGCCTATCTTGGGACATCGATGAGCATTTGAATCCCAAAACCTCTGAAGATTGAGACATCAGCCAAAGTAGAGAACGATATTTCACCTGAGATGCTTGAGGAGCAGCTTGATGCTGATCCTGTTGATCAGGTATGGTTCTGTTTTTGTTCAGAAGCTTTATACATAAGCTGGTAAAGTTACAAACGTTTGGGATAAATGGATTTTCTACATTTATTGACACGCGCTCTTGCAGTTTCAAAGGTGGTTGATGATGCGTTGGTAGCAGGCATTAATGAACCAAAAACTCTGTCTTTGTCAACGGTTGGTTGTGACCAAAAACCGTGAGTTTTCATGCTTTTTCCTACTGATGTTAATATGTGATTTTCTTCTTAGTGTTATTTCATTTATCTGTTATTCTTCTAAACTAGTTGAGTCTTACTTCATTAGACTACTGTTCCTCACTGATTTTTTCTGAGTGATTTCCCGGCCTGAATTTTTGCAGTTCGTCACGAATGGTTTTGCTTGAGAGCTTTTAACAAAGAAGGATTTGTGTGGTAAGTTCTTATCTGTTAGCCACTTAACCCTGCGGAGATGGTTACCTTTACTGTGCCAAAATTGCTGTGTTGAAATTTATGCGTTTTTTTGTAATCTGATGATCAGGTATACCAATAGAAAAGGTTATAAGGGTAGTCAAGTATCCGAAAATCATTATGCCGCTATGCACTTTTTCTGGGGTCCTCTAAATTGCCAGGTGAGAATTGAAGGACCTGTGGAGGAAGCATCTGTAGCCGAAGCTGAAGAGTACTTTCGAGTCCGTCCTCTTTGAATTCGGCTTGGATCATTAGCTTGGGATCAGGTACCGTATGCCTCGTTATACATTCTGATTCAATATGTTGTTGATAGTTTTACTTGCATGAAGTTGAAGAGAGGTTTTTTTCCCCTCCAGAGCTCTGTTGTACCTAGTCGGCAGGGCTACACAGCAAAAGAGATTTTGTGTATTCCTGCTTTTGTTTCCTCTTCATTTGCTGAATGTTTTGATTTTACCCTTTCTTAAAACCACCAACTTTACCAATATATTATCTCAACAAGGGAAATATTCTTCATGTGCCCATCAAATCTAACTGGCTAATGTTGAAGGGCTAATGTTCTAACTGGATGTGACTTTCTTCTGTTTGGGCTTATTTGTTTCTAGGAATTCTGGCAGTTGTTTAGTATGTATGGATAGTTTGTACATAGGTTGGTAAACTTTGTTCTGGAAATTAGATTAAGATTTGAGATGATGATGATTCTGGAAGTTAGGATTATGTAGAAAGTCATAGGATTTTGGAGCTTGTTATATGTTGGGTATATTTCAATACTGATTACTGTTATCCTGCATATTCGGCTACTTGTAAAATTGAAAAACCTTTGATTTGTTAATGAACATTATAGTTGTGATAATGATTCTGCTCTAACTTCTTTTTATACTGTTATCCTGCATATTCGGCCTCATGGGGCCCTCTTGGATTCAGCCTTGATCAGCTCATGGTTATGAACTGTGTTATTTTCCATTCTTATGTTTTTTGTTGTAGGATTGTTTCTGTTGTTAATGAAACTGGATTTTGTTTGTTTGGTGGTTTGTAGGAGCTAGCTGGTTTGAGCGTTGCTTCAGCTGTCGCCGAGGTAATTATTAATCCTTAAATATTGGTTTTTTCCCTTTTGTCATATTCATTGTTGTCATCTCAGAACAAGTAATTACCAGTTCTGAATTTCTAGCACATGTGAAATTATGTAATTTATGATTCTGCAAGAAAAGGCAGCATTTCGAAATTATGTTTAACAAGAATTGAATAAAAATAATGTGAAAACCATGCCTTTGTAAGTAAATCGAAAGAGTTTGTAAAACCTTAAATTTATCAGTCATCCCCTTTTTGTAGGTATACAAATCAGATGAACATAATCGCGTTCTTGTAATATGTGGACCTGGAAATAATGGTGGTGATGGTCTAGTGGCTGCTCGACATTTATATCACTTTGGATGCTAACCTAGTGTTTGCCACCCAGTTCAAACACCCAAGCCTCCTTACAAAGGTCTAGTCACACAGGTAGGTGAAGTTTTTGTGCAGTGTACGTCTTTTGGCAGAATTCTTATGCATGCTTTCTACTTCTTGGTAGCTGGATCAATGTCTGTTCCCTTCTTGTCTGTGGAAAATCTTCCTCAGGACTTGTCACAATGAATCGATATTATTATTGATGCAGTATTTGGATTCTCTTTCCATGGTACTCATTTCTTGACTTAAGCAATGGCTTTAGAGCATCCTTTATCATGAAACTCATTTTTAAATTTTTCCCATTTGTCAAATCCACCTGCAATTGTGTCTGTAGATATACCATCTGGATGGCATGTTGAAGAAGGAGATGTAGCTGGGGACGGAATCAAACCTGACATGCTGGTACTTTTGAGAACCTAATTTACTGATTTTTTCTTTTTTTGATAGCATGATATTTCTGTTTTCTAATGTAAATGAGGTCTTCACATAGGTTTCTTTAACGGCTCCAAAGTTATGTGCCAAGGCGTTTTCTGGTTCACACCAGTTCTTAGGTGGAAGATTCGTTCCACCGTCTGTCATTCAGAATTTTAACCTCCAACTTCCAGCCTATCCTGGGACATCAATGAGCGTTCGAATCACAAAACATCCGAAGATTGAGACATCAGCCACAATAGAGAACGATATTTCACCCGAGATACTTGAGGAGCGGCTTGAGGCTGATCTTGTTGATCAGGTATGGTTCTGTTTCTGTTCAGAAGCTATCTAGATAAGCTGGTAAAGTTACATACGTTAGGGATAAATGGATTTTCTACATTTATTGACTTGTCCTCTTGCAGTTTCAAAGGTTGTTTGATGTTGGCTTAGAGTGATGGCCACGAACGTTGTATGAATTTCTTTGATTATTAATAGAAAAAAAATTTCCATAAAAAAAGGTGGTTGATTGATGCGTTGGCAGCAGGCATGAAGGAACCAAAGAAACTGCAAGAGTTTTGGAATGGATCTGATCTAGTCTTTTTCGATCAATTATTCACCATCTCGTCTCAATAGTTTGATTACAAAGTAAAAAAAGTTTTGGGTCGGAGACCATGGCGTGGATTCTTTCTTTGAGGAGATTAAAGTGTCGTATTTTGATGAGAATGTTGCAGACTTAGTTCACGACTTTCTGCAATTTTTCGTGAAATATGAATGCCTTTCATACGATGAGGTCGATTGCCATGTAGTAAAGGGGGATGCCTTTTTAGAGAAAGGCTTCGTCATGTAACAATGAATCCTCCTGTAATGTTCAACAAAGTTTTTTTCATGGTGTAATGGTGAGCTTTCCCTGGATTTCCGTAGCAGATTGAAATTTGTGAGGCCAGTTACACTCTGTGTAGCAGGACTTGCGTGCAGCTCGGAAACAAAGTTTACTTCAGAGTTTGAGATTATCATGCCTGCCTTTATATCCGTAGGTACTTTATTTCTACAGATCCAGAAAATTAATGGACTGTATTCGAATTTCTACAGGCTTTATTTCTGCCTTTATATCGAATTTCTCATTAGTAATATAACAAGTTTGGTTATACTACAGGCTTGAAAGGCTTCAAAACCTAAAACATTTTAATGGTATTCGAGTTCTATGGACTTCTTCAGAATGATATTCAAGCACAATATCGTAATGACTTGGTATCATTTGCAATTCTGAGAAAATCACACGTACCATATTCAGATTCTAGAAACGTGCGAAGGCACAAGTAAAGAAGCCGAAAATGATAATGATCAGAAAATTAGTAATAGTAGTACCAGTTCAATCAGGCCATAACTCAAAAACTGTAGGAATCTGAAGCCCTGCCTCATCGTATCCTAGGGAAGACATTGTCACTTAGGCATTGTGCTAAGTTGGAGGAACATTTCTCACAGATGAATGGATGAGAAAACCACGACATTCCAGGTTGAAGGGGAATCAGTGTATGGAGCTAGCTAAAACTCGAACTGCTAGAAATCAAAATTTAAGGTACTACATCCACAGAATTTAAGGTACCTGCTAGATTATCACATGTTTCTGCGGCAAGTATGCTTTGAAACATCCGAGCACATGAAGTTCAATAAGGATACTGCTACTTCATTCATTCACACACACATACATATAAAAATGTTTCACAGCTACTTTATTCAGTCACTAAGACACTCCATTTTTTCTTATCATATGCTTCAGCAATAAGAGCCCTAAATGAAGCAAAAGGCATTAAGAACAAATTATAGTGATGAATAAGGAATGCTGCTACTACATTCATTCACACACAAAATTTTCTAACAAAACAGATGATAGCTTCAAGAACAACATGAAGTTTTAGTTAATCAATAAGGCACTTTATTAATTACTTACTTAACGTCACGCACACTCACTGACTCACTCTCTTCCTCTCAGCGACGCACTCATCACTCACAACACACTCTATCACGCACGCACGCACACATGTTTCAGCAATAAGTGCCTACCAATTTTTCAAACGAAATAAAGGCATCAAGAAGAGTATAATTCATGTATTTCCTAGACTATCTAATGTTTCCATGCAAAGAATGCTTTGAAAACATTTGGCACATGGAGCTAGCTGGTTACAGTGAATCAATAAGGATTGCTGCTACTTAATCCATTCACACAGGCAAATGTATCGGCAATCAAGAACGAAACGAAGGCATCAAAACAAGCAAGCAGCACCTGCTTCTAAATCAACCATAATTATCCCACAGCACAATATCCACAACACAATTACATGAGACAATGCTTCTATGCTAAGAGTGCTTTGAAACATTCGGCACATGAATTTAAACACAAAATCAATAAGGATTGCTACTCAATTGTTCAATTACGCTACGCACTCACACTGATTCAGCTATCAGAAGCAATCAATTTCATAGCAATTTCAAATGCAACAAAGGCATCAAGACAAGCGTACTGCACCTGTCTTGGAACCAGCCACGGATTATCCCACCTCCCCATAGTCACACTCCTCGGCTTCTCCATTTCCCTCTGCAGCACCAGTCCGGTCAACTCCTTCAGCCCGGCATTCTTCAGCCTCTTGTCCTCGTACTTCTCAGCCGCCAGCTTCCGCAAATCCACCTTCTTCGCGCGCACGCTCAGCCCGTAGTCCTCCACCAGCTTCTCAGCGTCGCTCTTGAGCCCGACTCCGACGAAAGTCAGACGATCATCGCCCAGGAAGTCGCGGAGGGCGTTGGGGAGCGCGAGCTGCTCGTGCTTCACGCAGCGGAGGATCTGGAACACGAGGCAGCGGCGGTCGACGCAGAGCTGGACCACGGCGACGGGGTTTTCCTGGGTCCTGATGAAGTTGGGGCGCCACTCCACGTCGAATCCGACGATCATGCTCTGGAGGCGGCCCTCGTAGATGCGAAGGGTTTCGGTCAACCAGGCGGCGACTTGGGTAGGGTCGTGCGTCACCAGCGTGTCGATTAGGTCGCCGTAGAAGTGCACATCGTACAGGTTGTGGGAGTCGTACGGGAGCTCGTGGTCGAAGATTCTGATCTCCGCGGGTTCCACCGCCGCCGCCGCCGCCGCTGCCATTGATCGGAGTAGAGTGTGTGTGTGAGTGTGACTGTGTGTGTGACTGCGCCTCTTTTTGATTCTCGAAGTGTTCTTTTCGGAGAAGGAATCTCAATTTTGTTGAGTAGCCCGCTGGCCCCGCTCCACTCGTGTTATGTTATTGCATCTAGCACCCTTGATGTTTGCAAATTTACGAATTGTTCCCTAAAAGTGGAGTAAGCCAGTAAGGCATGCACGTGCCATGCTCGTGTCACAAGTCTTAATTTGGGTCAACGAACTAAATATAGCTTCTTCTTTTTCTTTTCTTTTTTAAGTAAATTTTTGTTTCATTTATAATCATTGGAAATCGTCCAGAAGCGGTTGAACAAAGCTAGGAGGAGTCACCCATGCATTGAATAACAGGATGCTCGTCTTCGCAAAGTTTGCTAGATAGTGAGCTATTACATTTGAAGTTCGAGGTACCCAAAAAGGGCCTGGAAATATGCTAGACTCTAACTGTAATCGGATTCTCTCCACTGTCGAAGCTGCTATCTCCGGGCAGGGTTCATTACTCCGGGCTAAGCTGATCAAACTAAGTGCGTCCCCAATTAAGGCCACCTCCTGGATTTGCATGTCATGAGCTAGGCAGATGGCTTCCTCCATAGATAGAGCTTCTCCCAAGAAGGGGTCTCCAACATTCGAAATTCGCCTTGTAGCTGCTCGAACAAAATGGTTTTGTTGATCAAGTACCACCGCTCACATGCTGGCTGAGCCGTCCTGAATACCTGCATCAAAGTACACCTTGTACCGTGATTCAGGGGGTTTGAGGAGTGCTTGGGGCAAGAGATCTGACGACACCGAACTCCGGCCTTGTGCTTCCGAGAACTTCCGCAAATTGGCTGTGATGGAGGCCGCCATAGCTCCCGCCTCTGGGTGAGTCTGGTCAAATAGCTGCTTGTTTCTTTGGAACCATATTCCATCACATACCATAGTGGCTAGCTCGCAGAAGGCATTGTCAGGGTCCCTGATGATGTCCCTAAACCATAAACTTCCTCTCTGTCTTCTCAGACCATCAACCTTCTGAAGCAGACCCGTGGCATTCCATGCGGTTTGGGCAAACTGACAGTCAAAGAACATGTGCTCTGGCGTGCCATCATCCTCTCCGCATAGGTGGCAATATGGTGCTACATCAAGCGTTCTCCTCCTCAGATTTTCCGCCGTGAGTAATGAATCTGTAATCTATCTCCATGCAAAGTGTAGAGCTCGCTTTGGAACATAAAGGCTCCAAAATCTCTTCCAAAACGACCTGTGTTCTCCAAATCCGTGTACCTGAAGAAGGTGGTAATCCGGTGACGTGGAATTTTCTATAGCCATATGGTATGCCGTGCGCACGGTGTATTCTCCTGTCTTCGTAGCATGCCACATCCACCTATCAGGGTGACTTCTATTCCGAAGTGGAATGGTTCGGATCAAGTCAACATCTTCCTGAGTGAAGTACGTCAGGCTCTCTGTGCTCCACCAGCATGTATCTGGGTCTATAAGGTCCGCAACAACTCTAAGGTTACCTGGGATGTTTTTCGGTGATTGGATACGGAATTCCCTAGTTCTTGGTAGCCAAGGGTCATAACAGATTCTAGTATTCGAGCCATTTCCAATTGATTTCTGAGCTCCCAGGTGTATAAGTTCCAGAACTCCATGCAGGCTCCTCCAGCTCCACGATGGTCTGCTTCCCAGGGATGACTCGAAAATAGCTCCATTAGGGTAGTACTTTGCCCTCGGAATCTGTGCAAGCAAAGAGTACAGCCGAGTAATCAACCTCCAGACCTGTTTCCCAAGCATAGCCGAGTTAAAGGCCTTGAGATCGCGGAATCCCAGGCCTCCATTCTCTTTGGATCGACATAGTTTCTCCCATACTACCCAGTGTATCTTCTTCTCGTCCTGTTTTCCATTCCACCAAAAGTTACTTAGAAGACCATGGACTTCATTTAAGATGCCATCAGGGACTCGAAAACAACTCATAGTGTAGCTCGAAATTGCCTGAAGAATAGACTTTATCAGTATTTCCTTTCCAGCTTTGGAAAGGTTTTGTTCACTTCATCCATCTATTCTTTCTCGATCCTTCATTGATTGGAAGACTTCTCGCTTCTTTCTTCCTATCACTGTCGGAAGCCCCAGATATTTCCCATGCGAATCAACCTCCGGGATATGGAGTACATTGCAGATATCTGTCCTTATAGTGTCATCTGTGTTGGGACTGAAAAGTATGTCTGACTTGTCAACATTGATTTTCTTCCCAGATACTTCCTTATACAGATTCAGTGCCCAGTGAATGTTTTCTGCTTCCTCAGCCGTGGCCTTTCCAAATAGAAGAGTGTCGTCTGTAAAAAATAGGTGCTAAATACTTGGCCCCCTGAATGATGCACTTGCTCCATGTAACTTTCCAGCGCTTGTCAGGTCTGTTAGCAGCATAGATAGAACTTCTGAACAGATGATAAAAAGATATAGTGATAGAGGGTCACCCTGTCGTATTTCTCTCTCCGGCGTAAGGTGCCCATATTCTTCTCCATTGAGTAGAAAAGAAAAATGGACTGATGATAGGCATTGTTGTATTCTGTCAACGAAAACCTGGGGGAATCCCATCCTCAACATGGTTTTGATGACAAAAGACCATTCAATTCTGTCAAAAGCTTTACTCATATCCATCTTGATGCTCATCTCTCCATTCTTCACACCAGACTTCATCTTCATGACATGGTGGACTTCATGAGCTATTAAGATGTTGTCTGAAATCAGTCTCCCCGGGATAAAGGCTGACCGAGATGGTGATATGATCCGGTCCATGATAGGCCGAAGCCTATTTGCCATGACTTTCGAAGCTAGCCTGTATGCTACATTACATAAACTAATTGGCTTGAACTGTGTAATCTGTTCTGGCTGCTGCACTTTCGGGAGTAGTACAATATGTGTATAGTTCATGGTAGCATGCAGTTCACCCTTATTCAAAAATTTTAGCACAAAGGAGATAACATATTTCTTTACTATATGCCAATATTTTTGAAAAAAGATAGGACTCATACCATCAGGTCCTGGCGCCTTCATCAGATGCATTTGCTTAATAGCTTTCTCCACATCTGCTCCCGTGTATGGTCTTGTCAAGGATGCTGTCATATCCTCCGTGATCCTTCTAGGCAGTCTGGCAAGCACTTGATCAATTCTTTCCGAGCTTGGATTGCATGAGGAGAAAAGTCCCCCGAAGTAATCCATGATGATCTTCTCCATTCCTTCCACGTCGGTGTGCATCTCGTTAGAAGCATCGCGGAGACCAGTGATGCTGTTTCTAGCTCTTCTATTGGTAGCAAAGCGGTGAAATTTTTTTTTGTTCTTGTCCCCCTCCTTGTACCAATGTTGCTTTGCTCGTTGTCTCCATTTGATGCTCTCGGCTTCTTGCAGAAATAAATATTCCTGCCTTAGTTGCTCGATCACACCCAAGGCCCCATCCGAAGTGTCACCATTCTCATTTTCCTGGATGGTTTTCTTCAGTTTTTCCGGTTCCTTTGAGGTAACCCGGAATGATTCCTTTCTCCAGTTCACCAAGCCCATTGAACACCTCTCCATCTTGGCCGTGAGCGTCTCGGCTCCCTCAGGCCACGATTCTTCGATGATCTTTGCACACTCTCCCTTTTTCACCCAGTAAGCTTCAAAACGGAAACCCCTTTTCTTTCTCCCTCGACGAGTACGAGGGTCTCGTATCTTGAGCTGAGCATGCAAACACATATGATCCGATGAGGCCATATAAGTTGTTGAGCTCGAAGTCCATGGAAACAGTTCCATGAGTTCAGAATTCCCCATTGCCCTATCCAGTTTGGCTTTCTGACTTCTTTATCCCAAAAGTGGCGATGCCAAGTGAATAGAGAGCCACCATGCCCCTCGCTCATCACATCAGACAGTCCACAATGCCTTAGTGCATCTTTGAAGCTTTCAATCTGCCATTCTGCCCTTGGTCCAACACCTTGAAACTCCTCTTGTGCCAGCACCTCGTTGAAGTCTCCAATACAAAGCCATGGGTACGATCCGACTGAACCAGCAGTTGTCGGAATTGTATCCATGCTTGTCTTCTTAGTGCCACATTGGGTTCACAATACACTCATGTAACTCGGATTGTGTGGCCCAGAATAGTAGCTGTCACATCAATGTAAAAATCAGAATATCTTCGTAAGCTAACTGTTACATCCTTTCTCCACAGCATAGCCATGCCTCCGGAAGACCCTCGGGCATCCCTTCCTACTCCATTATAACTGAGTTGAGCACTTGGTTTCACATAAGAAAATAAGTAAAGGCGATTTTTGGCGTACTATAGAACGCAAATCCTGAACTGTAGCCCGGCCTTGAGACCACCCATATTGTTCCAGCTGATGATACTCATGGCGCTTGGCGGGACTAGGACTCCATGCCAGTCTCCGCCTGAAACTCAGTGAGGTCGTTGTCGAAAGAAGCGATGTCGCTAACCTTCGATTCCTTGTCGCCGAAATAAGATCTGTATTCATCGGTTAAGTTTCCGGATGGATATCCCCTGCTCATGCACCCTCTCGTTACTTCTGTCGCCTCTCGTGCACGTCGGCTGCTCGCCCCTGCCTCTATTTCTCCTCGCTCGAAGGGGAATCTGCTACTGCTAAGTTTTCCGGCTGGTATTGATCGCACAGTGGTGATCAGATACATCAAAACCTTCGACATGCTGTTCTCGGTCTCCATCCCCGGCGGATCTACGTCGGAGCTGTGTATGTGGCCTGAATTCACGACTTTGATGTCATTCGCCAACGTGATCACATTTTTTTTTAATATTTATTATTAGTTTTCATTGTCATTAAATAATAACATAAATATTACAATGTTAACCCGTACAAGTTCAACGAATGTCACAAGTTTGACCAAGAGAAGACGCAAAAACGACCGTGAAAGAGAAGACCATTACGAGTAAAGCACAGCTTCAGACTCATGTTCAGACATTTGGGGGCATATTCATACATCGGGGGATCTCACAAAGCTTCCCAATCCAGAGCAATAGCAGGGCCCAGACTCGGAGTGCCTGTCTTCGTCTTCTTCTTCTTCCGGGCTTTACGCTTCCTGGCTGGTCGAGCAGCACCATTAAATCTTCTTCTCGGTTTCACACTCTTCCAGGTCTTCCCACCCCATTACTCTTCTCTGCTTCTTGGCTTCGCGCTTTTGCGCTTCCTTCAAGACCAACCAATCCAGATTCTCCCAATCCAAAGTAACATCAGGGCCCAAAATGGTCTTAGCGTATCTCTGTGCCTTCTCCAAAGTGGCTCGACGACCAGCATCGCGCTCACTAGACAATGCCTTGTCATTCTTTGTAACAAAACTCTTCATACACTTCATCAAAGGCTCAAGAAAACAGCGCTTCTTAACCAAAATCCTCGTCCATTTAACAGACAAGCGTCTTATAAGGTAAGCGCTCCCCTCAAGATTTTCTAAATATGCATCATCCCATTTAATGAAACAGTTCAAGTTGCTCTCTAAACACCACATGAATCTGCGCCTTACCACCTTTGCTAGATCATGATTATCTTCTCCAGCTGCTTTAAGGAAAAAGGGAATTAGCTGCTCACTGGCTGCTTCCGAATCATAGCATAAGCTACGATCAATCATCCAACAACAGCAGGACCTAGCCCTCATAGTAGCATCGGAATCTCGTGTTGAATTCGCTTCGTATGCTGATCTTGCAATTTTTTCAATGACTGATGAAGGCATAGCATGTTCACACTTTTTGCCATGATCCACTTCATCAATATACGGACGTGTAAAACCACTAATTCTGAAAATCACATCCCAAACTTTGAATCTGGAAACATCACTTATATCTGATTCATACCCGGTTAACAATGAGTACAAATATTCAACACTAATTTTATTCAACACTGCGACAATCCAATCCCCTGGGCGAGCCTGAGATATAAGCCAAGCAAGAAGAATAATTTTGTCTTGTTTGCGGTACTTGGTATCCTCCTCTACTTTTGGCCACACACTAATCAAGACACCAGGTTTACATTGTAATACCATTGCCAAAACATAAAAAGTGCCAACCTCAACCTCTGCCGGAACTTGTTTAGCACTTTTCTCGAGATAACAAAATATCTGTTCCAGAGTACTCAACATAAAAGACTCAAGAATAAATCCTTGATTTCTTACCCTTGGCCACCTCAGAGACAACTTGGTGGAGGGAAGATGTTTCATCGTGGAAGGCTGCAACATTATCTGATGCCTTCTCCTTGTGCAAATTCCTAACATTCCAAAAATCCAAAGTAATTGCAGGACCCAGAATGGTCTTAGAATATCTTAGCGCCTTCTTCAAAGCCACTTGACGAGCAGCATCACACTCGCTTGCCAATGCCTTCTCATTCTTCGAAACGAAACTCGCCATAGTTTTCATCAAAGGACTAAGAATAGAAGGATTCTTAAGCAGCTCCTTCCTCCATTTAAAAGACAATTTTTTTAAAATGTAAACACTCCCAGCAAGATTTTCCAGATACATATCATCCCATTCCTTGAACAAGTCAAGGTTGTTCTCCAAACACCAAATAAATAACCGCCTTGCTTCTTCTGCTAGATCAGAATTATCTTCTCCAGATGCTTTAATGGCAAAAGGAATTAGAGACTTAGATATTTGCTCTGCTACTTCAGGGGCATGATCATGAAACCTACAGTTCATCGCCCAATACCCCTCAACAAGATTCCAATCTTGCTCCGAATTTGCAGGGAATGCGGATCTTGCTAAGTGTTCAATGATTGATCGAGGCAAAGCTGATTCACCCTTTCCCAATTCATGATCGACCTCATCAATGTTAAGATATGTAAAACCACCAAAACTTTCCATCACCCTATAATTTGCATCGGATTCACAATAACCTTCAACATCAACTAGCAATGGGTATAAATATTTTACCCACATGAACTCCGCAACAGACCGTTTCACTGGAAGAGCCTGAGAGATGACCCAAGCAAGCACACAATTTTTGTCTTCTTCCTTGCACCTGAGCTTTGCAGTCACTTCTAGTTTTGGCCACACACTAATCAAAACATGAGGTTTGCATTGTAATACCATTTGCAAAACGAAAAAGGAACCAACTTGGACTTCTGAAAATTCGCATCGCAAAGGAATCTGCCCGAGTTCATAACAAATGTCCCCCAGGGTCCTCAAAACAAAAAACTCAATGTCTTTTTCATCCAACTGGTTGATCCAGTTTCTTGATACCTCAAGAACATCATTGGGAACCTTGTCTAAAGGTATTTCAAGTATAACTTTTGTAATCTGATTGTCTTCGTCTATCTTAAGCCACCGAAACTGAAACTGTGAGGCTTTGGACAATGCAGACCCAATGTGATCCACAAACTTCTCCAACTGATAAAGATGGTACTCAGCCGAGATGTCAAGTAAAAATTGGGACAGCTGATTGCAATCGAGTTTGAGAGTCTCCTCCTCGCCATCAACGATCTCCTCCTCAGCGACAATGCTTTCATCACTGTCACTGGATTCCCGGCCCGAATCACTAGTTTCCCAGGAGGAGGTGTCGTACCAACTAGCCTCGGATACGTCGTCGCCGCCGCCGCCACCATCCTTGGCCACGTCTTTGATGCCGGTGCTCTGCAATTTTCTTTTGCGCTTCAATTTCGATTTCGGCATCGTGAAGTTGTTCCTATCGGAGGGGTTAGGGTTGGGGTTGGAAGATTTGCTCCAAATTATGGTTAAAATCGGCCGTTTCTCAAAATCCTTGTTAAACAAGGTAAAGTTCTCCCTAAACCCTAAGAGCTTGAGAGTCGTTTCTATAACTTTCAAAAAACAAATATAGCTATTTTTCAAATAAAGTAAAAATCATAGGCTTAAAGAGCATTTTTCAAAAATGTATTAAAATATTACGAATTAAAATTTCTTAGTAAAATTTTTGTACTATTAAAATTAAAATGTCGTTAAGTAAAATGTCCAGTTTGTTGTGGCTGGAATCCAATGAACCCATGTTTTCTGTTTAACGGTCTCATAGATTTCACATGGCCTTGTTTGCATGAGCGTTTCGGTAGATTACTTCAGTTTAATGAAAATGTAATTTGATTAATTTCAATACATTAATTTTCATTTCAGTTCAATTCAGTAAGAAATAAGTTCTAGCAAACCAGGCTTTGTAGTTTTGTCATCATAAAAATAGTAAAAAGTGACTGAGTTGCTTCCTGAATCATTTTTTAACAATAAATATAAATTCATAATAATAACATTATTGTTTAGAAAATTGTTTTGCATATCACTTTAATAGAACATTCACCAATCACCACCAACTAAATTTTAAAAATAACAATTCTAGACAACCAAATACTTAAATAATAAGCTTACTTTCAGCCGAACTCATGTTTACAGTATAAACTCTTGATAATGTTAGCAAATGAGCATTTCTCCCCTTCATATCATGCTTAACAAACTATGATCCCCTTCCTAAAATATAATATTAAAGTTACATAGTACATACAACCTTGTGGGGCTTTCAACTGGATTCCAGCCGTTATCATCCGTCAATTCGGAGCATGGATTTCAGTTTGTAACACAGCACCACAAGAGCCGGATCGTGGCGGAAACATGAATCATCAAACTAGGTTATATACAACACCCTAAAGGTGCTTTATTAGGAACTCCAAAGTTTTTATAAGTCAGAGGAGTTGCCAGTCATCTTCATTACCATCATGCTCTAATTCGCCCTCAGTCACCATACCATGGGAACTGGGTTCAGAGTATCCATCACTGAAGTAGGCACTGTTGGGTGAATTCCGTTTCTCAGTAACAGTGAACAAAGGAGCACCACCTGACTTCTCAGCTAGCTTAGATGCCCGGGAACAGAAGTCGTCAAAGTCGCCTATTTAAAGGTAAATGTATGTTAACTTTGCATACTTTAAACATAACTGATGATAGATTTGGAAAAAAACTGGCTACAGCTTACTTACTTTTGTCTTTGCAGTAAAACCCAATTGCCAAGGACGGATCTATTGACCCCAAAGGGAAATGGCGCAGAACACTATAAGGATAAGCACGAGTGAGACAGACAGAACATGAAACAAATGCAAACAAGAAAAAGGACAAGTGCAAAACAAGGGCACAGAGAGAGTTCAAACTTACTTGCTGTGGTAACTACTTGTATCCCCTTCCAGATTATCCGTACTTATACCAGCAACCTAATCACAAACACGTATTTCATTAGCTACAAATTGAAAATTTATTACAATAATAAATAATGTAATCCCATGAAGCAGGACAGCAGGTGAACAAAGCAACTGTACTATACAAGTCCCTTAAAGTGCAGATGCAAAAAGAAAAGCTGGTAAGCAATTTTATTATCACTACAAGGTAAAAGAAAGTAACTGGTCTTTCAATCATAAATCTAAATTCCAACCCATGGAGAGGGGAAAGAATCAGGCAACTTAGCCTTAGGGCATCCTGGAGTATGCCTTGTTTTCAGTATTGTTTTACTCGTCCTAATAATTGTTCCAGTCTCTTACATAATTTTCCAGATCTGGTTATCATAAACCCAAACCCATGTGTTCTAAATTAAAAAGCCTGAGGTTCAGCATAAGCTTATCTCCACACTCTTAGTTTAGCTAAGTGAAATATTAAAAAACACACAATTATAATTAATTCTTTATCAAGTATGCGCACAGAAAGCAGGCAATGGGGAATCAGGAAAATTCAGAAGTTGGGTTGAAAATGGCACGCATACAATCCCATCAAATTTTAAAGGTGATAAAACAATAAATTGGGCGATTACAGCTTGAGGGAATATAACAGAAGCTCACCGGCTGAACTTCATGAGGATCAAGATAGTATGCATTTTCATCTTGCATGCCAATAATGTAAGTTGAAGCTCCAGGTCTGCCCCCCAATATACCAACACTCTGAGGAAACTGGAATGTGTCTCCCAGCAAGGGAATATACCTATACCATAAATAGAAGTAAATAACTAATGGAGCACTCAGCTAAGTCATATTAAAAGGTAAGTCTCAGTAGTGGCAGAAAATGGGAAATAATTTTTTCTATGTTTGTGCATAATATTCACTCAACAACGTCAAGGAAAAAGGAATGATTTTTTTTACTTTGTAATCAACTTCATTACAGTAAACAAGATCGTACGTATCTAGTTTAAAAGGACACAAATTGAGCACATTATACCTTGGGTTGACTTTATCCAGACCAAGGACCAAAGGAACCAACAAAATAATGGGCACCCAATCAACTTGTCCATTCGAATACTTTAAACAGTGTCTAGCAATGTCCTCAACGCAGACCACTGGTGCCCCACCCCTACCTCCATTTTCATCCCCAGAAACAACATATATAGCAACTGCTGATAAAAGGTCTTCGCCAATATTATCTTTTTTCTTATCAAGAGATAATGTTTCCCAGGTGCGACACATGGCATATGGGCCAACCCATGACCCAGGAGCAAGGCCATAAGGCTTGCCAGCTTCAAGAAGATTGTGAATAGAATAAGGAGATGACTCGGAGTCACCAAACATTTGTAATATCTCAACATACTTTTGGTCCATTGGCTGCAAGATGAACACACACACACACACACACATCAAAGTCGGTTTACACATACCGCGACTGTTAACATAAGCAAAAACTGACAATTTCGGTGAAAATGACCTTCTAAAATCTTTTCTAAAATATCGTATTACCTTGTCCAAAGTTTTCCTCCATGACCTTCCCAGATGATGAGAAAGTAAGGCCTGCAAATATTAGTAAAGTGATTAAAGGGAGTATCATGACAGCTAAACCTGGTAAAAATAAAAAAATAAAAACATCATTCCATTTACCTGGGCAACAAGCATCTGACCACTCCGTAGCATGCAACCCCAGTTCACATCACTAGTATACTTTGATTCTCCTATAGGGGCGAATCCTGCAGGACCATTTTGTCAAGAGGAAACAAAGTTAGATACAAGTGAATAATGATCATATTTTCTAAAATATTGAGCTTCAGCAGAAGAGAAATTAACTTATACACCTTTACGATATGTGACTAAAATCCTTGAAGAAAAATCTTCAACAAACGAAGCAAATCCTTCTGACTGAGTTGGATCACTAAGAGAGCCCCCATCGGCTACGTTGTAGCAGTTTCCTAAAAGCCATATGTCACTTACTGAGCTAGAACTCCCAGTCTTGTTTAATCCGAGTATTCTCCTCATTGAGCTACTATTAAGTGCTCTCCTTAGATTAAATGTCCATGCATGGTTTTGCGGAGGAGAGTCCTTATTTTTTCCCTTTGGTTGACTATAATAGTCAAATATTGAGAAAGCAGGCACAAAGAAGCCTAACCACGATGATGAATTTTTTGGGTTATGGCTGCTTGGTCCTGCTTCTAGGGAGGCTGAAGTAGTAGCTGCTGTATTAGGTGACTCAGGAGAACATTTCCCAGAATATTCTACACACTGCTCTGTCTTTTCACACAAAGCCTTCATAACCTGTTAAAAAAGAACAAGCCATTGAGCAAGCTATTTCCAAAGAGAGAAAACCAAAGTGCTAATAAAATTGATGATTCATCATTGCTTCTTCATTACATCGCACTATAACAAACAGGAGGTGTTTCAATTAGATTACAATTATCAGGTTGAACACTGCTAGGTGCCAGGTAATAAGTTAATTAAGGATATTACCATATAGTAATCATTATTGATGCTTTATTCTAGCTCAGAAGCATTTATACAGCACTATCAACACCCTCGCAGTTTGTTGTATCATCCCACGTAAGAAATAAATGACTTCTAATAACTTGGCTGCCTTAAAGTTAATGGACTTTGCAGAATATATCGCTGCACTACCATAAGACATATCAACAACTGCATATAAAAAAATACATCTTACAACCTTTTAGAACCTGAAAATGAAGCTATGTAATACCAAAATAGTGTCTTCATCAACACCCACCCACCCCACCCCCCCCCCCACCACCACCCTAAATCCCAAAAAGTCTATCGCTTCTAAAAACCAATAAAAAGGAATAAAACCCATATATGATGTGTAAGAAAATCCTTTTATACATCTCATTACTATCAGTTGCACATTGCTGGAATACAGGTAATATTAAATAATAAGGAAATCATAGCTAAGACTTCCTCCCGTACTAGAGTCCTGTTTTGCAAACATGTCTAGCTTGTAATCATATGACATCTACTTTTTATTGCTAGTTACAATTCTTAATCACATAAGTTAATTCAGAATAAAGACATGATTTTGACATTTTATGTAGCAATCACTTCTTATTTTGAGACAAGAAAACTTTTAAAAAGTGGACCTTAGTTATGGGATGGATTAGAGAAGTGATAGTAAATACTTGACAATTTTCTCCCTAACAATTCCAGGTCAGAATCATCCGTAGAACACATGATCACATGGCAAATTCATCTAACAACAATACTATGCTAACATACACACATGATACTACAGCACCCAAACCAGCATTAACAAACGAAGACCATCCACAAGGGCCTGCTGCAAAATCCATATTTCTGCCCCAATCCTCAATCGATTTCAAACAAGAATTATCTGATAGTCTTAATCAAATAAGAGTACATATCTCATAGATATTCAGATCCTAAGGTAGCATAAAATATATTTCTTCAGCGTAAAGTAAGGATCCCTAGTTGAATTCGAGAAGCAAGAGCAAGAGAGGTACCTCACCTCACGCAATTCGCCGCCTTACGGAACTCAAGACCTCCAGAGGATTTCACGAATTCTGCAAGGTAACTCATTCAATCCAACTTCTGCAACTCCAAAATTGACGCCGGGAGCATCAAAATCACCTGACGAAGCTCCGGAGAATTCGAACAATATGAAGGTACTGATTGGACGGGAGTTGAAGTGAGAGAGATTGACCGGATATTTCGACGGCGCCGGAGAAACGTGGCCCGGCCGATGAGGCGATAGAGAATGATGATGTGTGGGATTGTTGCTGCTCGGAGAGAGAGGATGGATAGCAAGCAATTAAACTGGACTCGTTATACAATCTGTTATTTCGATTTAAAGCCTCTCAATTTTTAAGTATCATATATTTGGCCCACGGATTTGATGTGTTATCAAATCTAACCAATTCTATTACTAGGGCCCTGTTTACCAGAGCTTATCTGTAGATCAGTTCAGTTCAGTTCAATTCAGTTCAGTTCAATTCAGTTCAATTCAGTTCACTTCAGTTCAGTTCAGTGAAAATGTAATTGATGAAATTCAAGTTAATTCAGTTATGCTGATTCCATTTTTCAATACATCATTTTTACTTCAGTTCAGTTCAGTTCAGTTCAGTTCAGTACGTGGTGGAAATAAGCTCTAGTAAACAGGGCCTAGGTGGTTCATAATTCATCTAATTAATATGTTGATTTGAGATCCTAAAATAATTAGATAATTTTTAATTTTTGAAATGGATTTTAATGGCATGTGTCTAAGATGCATTTTGTAATTTCTAAGTAAAAGACCATTCAGGAATTATCCTGCAGCGATCATCCCGCACAATCAAACCCGCCCCACCTCGCTGCAAGTTTCTTCAGGCCCGTGGCCGCAGGCTCGGCATCGATAGATGGGCCCAAACCCATTGAGTATATAAACCTCACACAGCAGGAGAGAGAGGGTAAGTTCACTGCACTCACCACGTAAATACCATAATAGCTCTGCACCAGTCCCGTACTAATTAGGGCGTCGGAGCGGGTACCGGCATCACGCCGCCCCGCCTAACCCTTGCCACCTTAAGCGGGTACCGGCATCACGCCTTAAGCAGGTGACCGGAGAAGTGACGTAGAGGAAGCATACCTAAAGGGTAAATCCTTGCTCTGACATTGGCGCCGTCTGTGGGGATCTACCATCAAAGGTTTAACGATTTTCACAACTCACGCACTCCGTAGATCATGGACGGAGAAGGCACGGGCCAGGTCACGCCTCATGCGACTGCTGGCCCTATTACCGGAAATCCACGCCACGACGAGGATTTGGTAACCATTGAAGATGTCGAGGACAAAGCAGACCTCGACAGCCCGTTAACAGAGGCGGAGATCAGGAACGCCCGTTCCTGCCGGTCGAGCCAGAGGGCAGTTCTCAACGCCTTCAGGCCCCTACCGACTAACGCCTCCAGAGTGGCTACTCCTGCCACTGGTCGGATTGAAACGCCATGCGATGGCACGCCAGGCAATGAGGCCCGGCAGGCAGAGGAATCTGATAACTCCGCGCTACTGCACCTGGTACTCACATCTCAGGCAGAGATGTCCCGACAGCTGCGCGACCTCCGGCTCCGGCAAGCACATCAATCTGTTGCGGGGAATGCTACAGTGGCCAACCGAGTCGTCCCGACACGTTTGTTCCCCAGCCTGGAAAGGGCGGTCACTGAAACTCAAGCAAAGCCCGAGCTCCGGGAAGAAACGCGGGAAGGGACGTAGGCGGCATCTAGCCGAAGTCGTAGTCGCCCCCGGGGGTATAGCACTCGGGATGATGAAGCGGATTCCCGAGGCGGTTACTCCCGGGGAAGGGGCACCTCGGTTGGACAGGATGAAGATTGGGACCGGGATTATGTACATGCGCCCAGGGTAAAACCTCGTGTGGCAGCCCGGAACAAGTTGTCGTTACCTTACGATGAAAGGGAGCAGGACGCCAGAGGCTCGCCTTTCACAGAAAGGGTGTTGCAGTTCGCAATTGACCCTAAGTTGAGAGTTCCACTCAACCTGGGAATGTATGACGGGACCACGGACCCGGCGGATCATCTATATACCTTCAGCACGAACATGTCGGCGTTTTCACCACCACATGCCATCTGGTGCAAAGTGTTCGCGTCCACACTGACCAAGGCAGCCCGCCTATGGTTCACCAATCTGCCCCGCAATAGCATCAGTGAATTTTTGCAGCTGGAAGCTGTATTCCTGTCTCGTTTCATGTAGAAGAAGAAGTTCATGATGACTAGGGACGACCTGTTACAGATAAAAACCTTACCGGGGAAGGATTTGCATGAATATTGGAAGCGTTTCAATGATCTGGCCAATCAGGTGGAACACAGGGGCAACGTCCGGTTATTGTTGGATGCATTCAGAAGGGGATGCGTCCACCGAGCCCTACTTACCGACCTTGAGCTGAACCCTGTGTATACCATGGATGAGCTGATGATGAGGGTGGAGATTTTTCACAGAATAGACATCCTCAACAAGCGAATAGATGCCAGGCTGTCAGCGCACCCCGGCCAGTCAACACAGCCACCGCCCAAGCAGGCGAACCCGACTGCGGATGACAGGAAACAGGGCACCGGGGGCGGCGTGAGAAAAAAGGAAAGCCTGACCGGGCATAAACCTTCACCTCGCTGACCAAGACGCCGAAGGATATTTTTGCCATTGTGGGGCCTAAGGGCATCCTGAAGCCCCCAAGGACGATGAAAACCTCGGCGCACCTACCGGATTCCAAGTTGCTTTGTGAGTACCATGATGACGTCGGTCAAGACACAAACAATTGCCATCACTTAAAGCGATCCATTGAGGCCTGCATCAAGGATGAACAACTGTCGCACTTTACCAAAGAGGTCGGGCTTGCAATCAGGCCAACTTTGCCAAACAGGATAGGCCTCCTGCAACGGATGCTCGTGATGACAAACAGGATCGCGGAGCAGGTCGGCGGGATTACCGTAAAGGCAAGGAGGTTGCTAGGGAAGAGACTGGCGAGGAAGAGGCAAAACGACAGAGATATGAGGATGACTCGTCCACAGAGTTAACTCTCGCTACCACCAATATCATGGCTATCATTAGGGCAGCGAGGGGCAGTTCAGAGTCCCAGAGAAAGGAACGATGCCGACGAGTCCCAGAACCAACACTGGCCAACAGAAGGTTGGGTAAAGGTGAGACTATCTCCTTCGGGAGTGACGACCCTGTTCCACGGAGACCGGCTGAGGGCGACGTAGTGGTCATCACAATACAGATCTCACACAGCAGGAGAGAGAGGGTAAGTTCACTGCCCTCACCACGTTAATACCATAATAGCTCTGCACCAGCCCCGTACTAATTAGGGCGTCAAAACAGGTACCGGCATCACGCAGCCCCGCCTAACCCTTGCCACCTTGTGCAGGTAACCAGAGAAGTGACGTAGAGGAAGCATACCTAAAGGGAAAATCCTTGCTCTGACAAGACCCTTAAAATTTTCACATATATTCAAGTTTTGTGTACTTTTTTTCTCTTTTATTTTTTTTGAAAAATGTAATACTTCCATTCAACTTTAGGGTTATGGAAATCGTTCAGAAACGAATGACATGAAACTCGAGGGTAAGTACCAAGTACCATACATTAGGGGATTAGACTTAGCATAGTTAGCTAGACAATGAACTTAAAATTCTGACTACGGAGAGCCTAGAAGGGTCCTAACTAAGTACTATTCTCTAACCAACTTCGAATTCTCATAACCATCTCCCTACAATTGTCTGAGCAATCTATCTCTTGATTCACCATCTGGACAACATTAAAGGTGTCCCCCACTAGCTTTATCTCCGGTTGGTTCAAGTCCCTTGCCAACACAAGTGCTTCTTCTTCCAAGCCTAAACATTCAACCAATTCTGGATCACTAACGTGTGGTATCTTTCGTGCCTAAGATGGAGCGAATGTTTGGATGTATTGTTACAAATCTAAATATCCATATGTAATATCATTATGTACAAATGATGTGCGACTGTCGAGTTTACAATTATACTATTCCCTTAATTTGTTCTAGTTGTATTACACACTTTTAGTCAATTTTTTCAAGGCACTTTTGACCATAATATTTAAACTAATATGTAAGTAATAATATGGTCATGTATTATAAAATAGATTATTTTAACCACAAATATTATAAAAATGAACTTTTACACAAGTTAAACATGAACAACATCACAATTTCGAACTTTGAGAGGTGAGGACTGGTTCAAGAGGTTACTCAAGAATTCCGATGACACTTTCTGTGAGTTGTTAATCATGGTCTCTGACGGAATATGGTTCCAAAGAAACAAAAAGATCTCCGAGGACACTCATCGCCCAGCTATAGAGATGGTTGCTTCGGTTGTGGCTAGTTTAGCAAGATTTAAGAAGGTGCAAGGATGGTCGAATCCCCCATCTTTCTCATTGCCGACGAATCAGCTACTGAGACCCCCCTGATGGCACTACAAAAACTTCTTTGATGCGGGGATTGCCTTAGGTTCAGCTGCTCTAGGGGTAGTAGTTTTTAACTCAGAAGGTGTTTTTAACAATGACATGAAGGCTACAACAAAAATACCTTGCATACAATTTCTGGGATTCAAGCTAGCTTGGTTCTTAATTAGTTCATTAAAAGGCCCCTTTTGGGTCTCCATATATGAATGATAATTTTGTAGCCCATTCAGTGACAAACTTTGCGAAGACGAGCGACCTTGTATTCAAAGCTTGGTCGTCTCCTCCTAGCTTTAATATAGACCCAAATTCCTTTTTTGTTTTTGAAAGATGAAATGAAATCTTTATTTTTTATCACAATGTAGGGTTAAAACTTGTATTGCACTTCAACGTCATTTTTCTCAAGCGTCTGCATCAACGTACAGCACGAGTCCAATTTGTTGTCTTCGCAGTGAAGTGTGAAACGAGAGCAATAACAAACGCAGTTGATTAACCAAATTATTGGATAAACTTATGCGTATTTATTATTAATCTTCAGTCACAAATGTTGGAAAATATTGCACAAAAAACGACAAACCTGATTGTTGGAGTAATATATATTTTTTAACTGAAAAGATTTTGCTTACGAAAATAATGCAACCTAATCAAGATACAAAAATGTCCCGTACGTGTATGCATCGATATTATAGAAAATATTTTGCAAATATTATTTGTATGCTTGTGTTATTAATAAAATCAAATGATTCATATTTTACCGATCGATCAGTAAATCAAAATTGATGCTTATTTATCCCTAAAGGGAACTAGAATAGTTATTCACTTACCTCCCTCTATGCTGGTATAAGTGTTCTCATTAGAAACAATAGAGGGGGTCTTATTTCTGCTCACAGTTGCTTCACCTCAGCAGATTAATTCACCACTTGAAGCTGAATTGAAAGCCATTCAACTTGATGTGACATATGGAACTGGCATTTCTGAACCTATTATTATTGAGTCGGATTGTTTAAATGCCATTTCCTCTGTCCTCAATCCGTGTACTGCTCATTGGAGATTATTCCACTTAGCAGATACAATACATCAACTCATCTCTTCTTTCTCTCTGATCCATATTTATAGAGAAGCCAACATGCCTGCTGATGCTTTAGCCAAATTTTGTTTAACTTCAAAACATGATGCATCTTTTACCTTCTCCTCTCTTCCTAATAGGATTCAAGGTCTTATAAGACTGGATCAAATGGGAACTCCTTCTCTGAGGCTTCCCAGACCAGATGCTACTAATATTTTATGATTTTCTTTTCAGACCGAAGCTTCGATTGCATCTCAAACTGTCACTATCTGCAGTTCAAATCAAATCAGGCCTTTTGCTGTGGAGCTCCAAAATCAAGTTACTGCTCATTCCAACTGGATACATTTCATATGCACCTGCATATGTTAAACAGATATGTAAATATAGGCTTGGGCTATATGCCATCCTTCTGTTCACTAGTTTCCATCTCTTCTTGACTAATTTGAGCTTCGTTTTTCGATCTCTAAACTGTTCGGAAGGATTTATGGACTAGTGTGATCAACTTTTTGTTAGGAGTTAGCCTATTTTTTATTCTTTTGGAAGCTTTTGCTAAGCTTCAAGAGCTTTTGCTCTAAACTTGTATCATACTCTGCCTTCTTTGGCCTTATTTTTGTTTGTTAATTTATGGTATAGAGGTGCCTAATAAAAATCCTCTCCATCCCTTTGGATGGTTTAATAATTAAAAAAAAGAATAGTTATTCACTTCAAAAATTGTGTGGAATAAACGACGTAGTTTCGTATTGACAGTCAACCTAAATATGGTATTTATTAGATTAAAAATATGGAATAATAAGAAGGTATTTATATGGTAATTTTTAAATTGTGCATCTCAGGGCAATCAATATATTATACACCGCAAACTTGCTAAAAATTTAATCCCTAAAGGGAACTAGAATAGTTATTCACTTCCAAAAGTGTGTGGAATAATCGACGTAGTTTCGTATTGACAGTCAACCTAAATATGGTATTTATTAGATTAAAAATATGGAATAATAAGAAGGTATTTATATGGTAAATTTTAAATTGTGCATCTCGGGGCAATCAATATATTATACACCGTAAACTTGCTAAAAATTTAATTTTGTTAGTTGTAACCGCAAACTTGCTAAAATTATTATACATATACAATCAATATATTAATTCTAATATTTGGAAAATCATGTAATTGATAATGCAAACTCAAATGCCATATATGATATGGGATTCCCATAATATACCCTAATTATGTTATATATAGATTAATGCTAATATCCAGAAAATCTTGTAATTGTTAATGGAAACTCATATGATATATATGTATACCCTAATTATGTCAATTAATTATTGGTTGTTTGCTAACATATTTTGTACCATATTTCACTGAAATATTATTATAGCATAAACCACGTACGATTCTTATATAATTAACTCTATAATTGACGATGAATCTTATCAACTACCCCGACCTTCTATTATCTGTCGCCTCACCATATCGCCACCCTCCGTTCGTCGATTTTCTGAGTATTTTTCGGCATATTTGTGTGATTACGAGGACAATGTGTAATTTAGAATGAATTCTGAAAATCCCAGCAGCGGTTCGACTATCTTGAACGATACAAACATCAACGTTCAGGGATATCGGTCAATGAGGGATCAAAGGGTTCCGGTTCACGAATGAATTCATTTACTTCGGTAGCATGGTGTATTGATATTAATCTGGGCGGCCTGATCATCGAATATTTTCTTCTTGGTTTGGTACGCTTTAAAAGCTTTATGATACATCTAATAAATACTTTCTCTAGATATCAAGAAACACAATTGCTTGGGCTTGAAATATGTTGGGGCTAGAAGCTTATTGTTTACAAACACAATTGCTTCACATGCTTATACAAAAATCAAGGCTTTTGTGTATATTTATTTCACATATATCGCATAAGAAGCTATGTTTTCTTCTTGAGTATATTATGTTACTGCTTAGCATTTTTAATTTGTTCAAACCCAAGCATTAGGGATTAATTACCACGAAGAAATTTTGCAAACTTGGGAGATTAATATGTAAACAGGTAAGAGTATCCAACTCCAAAAGAAGGTTTCAAGCGGATTTTTTTTTTTTTTTTTTTGAGTATGAAATAGGAATCTCCACGTTAATTGTTTTTATTACGTGGTCTTCATGTTTGCAGCATATTTTTAAACTATAAAGTCCATGAAATAGAATCAGAAAATATCTATATTGTAGGAAATATTGACTTGCAATTCAGACTATATTACTTAATTATCATTAATCATAATACTATTTCTTTTTAAACTCTATTCAACCTCATTCCTATCCTTATCTTCACATCTTTTATCTTTAGCCGCTAGCTAATATATCTTGAATTCATAATTGTTTTGCTAAAAACATATCGAATATTATTTTTAATTAGGCATGTGTTGATTATATTGTATAATTAGACGTTGTTAATATGTTATATTAGTAAATTTGTACAAATGTTTTTTTGTAATTATAATAGTAAATTTGTTAATATAATATTCTATTGATTGTTAAAACATATAATCTTGAAAAATACCTAAACCTCTTAAATTAGCTGACCTTATTTGAGACTTTGCGTAGGGATTTATTTTTTATTGAATTTTGTTTGGTTCAGTTCGTTTGAAATAGAATATGAATATTTTGTTTGTCTGTTTGGCTTGGGAAGAATGGTTCATTATTACATTTTAAAGAGTTTTTAATTAATTTTGTTTTGCTGAAGAGAAAGTCTTTGGTGAGACCTGTCCTTGTGGAGACCAAGAGCAGGGGAATGGGCATTTACTGTTTCTGCTTGATTTTTTAGTCAGTTTGTTTGATCTTTCAATCAATGTCCTTAAGGAATTTTGTTTTGCCTTGATTTTTCAGTTAATTTGATCTTTCGTTCAATTTGCTTGATCTTTCGGTCAATTTTCTTGATCATTTCATGGTCAATTTCACCAACGACAAATTCAATCAAGGAAATCGGTGGGTTTAAAACTCACCAACGACAAATTCAATCAATAGCAGTCTCATATAATCTTTGATCTCATTTGAGACATGTCTCAAATGAGAATTTGCCTTTGCTCAATAATATAAAACAAATGAGAATGTCTCATGTAAAATCCCTTTACGGTAAGGGCAGACCACATTCTACAAGATTGGTGTTGACTATACACAATTATTTTAATTATTTGGGTCATAAAACATAAAAGATCAAGAAATAAAGTGAAAAGATATTGTCCAAAATTTGAAAGATCAAAGCAAACAAAAACATCAAGCCTAAAACATAAAACATTAAATCAAATAAAAAATCAAACTCAAATATAAAAACATCATGTTCAAACAAAAATAATTAAAATAATTGTTTGGCAAATTCAATCCGTTAGGTGCCCTTATTTGAGACTTTCTCAAAAGGAATACATATATATTACCATATTTTCTATATTTGGTTTGATTTCACCTAATTTTTCATATTACTATGTTAGTATATAAATACTACAATCACTTAAATTTATTATATAAATTAAAATATTTAGATAATTATTAAAAAGTGATCAAATATACCGCACAACGTGCGGGTGAGCCCAACTAGTATATAATGAATAATTAATTGATCCCAGATAATTTTCTGCGTGTTCAAACCTTTCGGCTACTTTAGGTCAATTATGTTCCATACAGTTAATCTAGATTTACTGTTAATTATTTGCTTAATTTTAATCAACAGATAAAAACAAAAGTTTCTACGGGAAAAGGACGAGGGTAGTTAGGATTGAGAGGGATTAGTAGGTTACTTGT
Organism: Cruciata laevipes; assembly: GCA_963678965.1. NCBI lineage: Eukaryota > Viridiplantae > Streptophyta > Magnoliopsida > Gentianales > Rubiaceae > Cruciata > Cruciata laevipes. The sequence continues at coordinate 22,780,555 of OY787637.1, forward strand.
GAAGCACTTCAAGTTAATATGGTTGATTATTACATAAAAACTCATTAGAAGAGACGTGATTAACACTAATTGAGGATTCATGTAACTATTGACTGGGTATTTCCGTTGACTCAAAGAATACTCTCAAGTCAAACTTTTAGTGCACTCATACACGAAAGCTAGAAGAAAATTATAGATATTTTGCTACTACTACAATATTTAGTAAATTTTCCATCTTGTTTTTTCAATCGTGAAAGAAGAGAGAGAGAAAAACAAGAAAAGTTAAAAAGGAAAGGTAATTTAATGTGAACAAACAGTTAAAATGACATGTCTTTGGATATGAAACAATGGTCTCTTGTGACCGTTTCAATTTCGCTTCCAATAATTGAGTTGCCAATTGTTCTACTAAAATGACATGTCTTAATTTGGACATTAAATACCACTAAGCGGATCAACAAATAATTAGATTGAATTAATGTAACCATCATTACTTTAACATCGACTAATATTATTTGTATGGCGTGGTTTATCTTTGGCTATAGTCATTTTTGGGTTCGGATCATCTTCAAATTTATATATGTTGGATCAGGTTTAGATGTGGTCATTTTTTCGAATTAAAATCTGTTTTCAGATAAATTTTCAGTTGAGTTGGATTACTTTTAGCCTACAATTTATCGAATTATAATCAAGTTACTATTTTATGTCAGATAAAAACTAACATCCTAACTATACCATACATTTAACTTAGATATAAAAATATCAATGAAGCTTTGATCACTCTTAATTTTTAAGGAAAACAACCATTCTTACTTGGGTCTATCCGCTTAGTTTTGCTACTATTCTTTTCTTTATGATCTTAATCAAGTCAAATACTTGCACATGCGTAAGCATTCATAAAATGGAAAAATTCTCAGTTGAAATATGCATCAATTGATCTCACTAAATAATAATGCTTAATATATTAAAAATTAATTTAAATGAAATATTAAAATCAGACAGAAAAGTGAGAAGATCGATCAGCCATAATAAACGGAAACGATCATATATAGTTTTACAGTTTTACTAGACCTTCTCCTTAGCAAAACTATAGCCGCAACCCTTCTTGCTTCTACCATTCCGTATCATATACAAGGATAATAAGCTGTTCATGTTATTCCATTCCTTCATAAACACGTTAAGCTGAATTATACCTTTATATTTTTAGTTATCGGCTATTTTATCTCCTAATCTCATGCACGATGATCAACGCAGCCTATACGTAGTAAAACTCCGAATTTTAACCGTACAATACTAGCAAATACGCGTGTGATGATTAAAATTACTATGTTCCAATGATTAAAATTAACGGAGCTAGCAATCCAGATAATTACCGTAGGCCAGCTGGTAATCAGCGTACACGATAACTTGCAGGTTTGAGCAAAGCTTAGCTTGCAAAAAACAGTCGTAAAGATGAAGATAAGCACTAAATTAATAATAATGAAGATCGATGATAACGTTGTGGTTATTTAACGGCGACTTGTCGTCAACCCTCGTGCATGCGACGGCTGCATATACTTATAATATATAGTTGCCCAATCTTTTTCTAGAAGCATATCTAAATTAATAATTATTTGCAGATGATCATCAAGATTGGAACAACAATAAGAAGAACCCTACCCATTTCCCCGTTTCCTTAGAATTCATAAAATAGGAAAAGTCCCCATCCCTTGGAAGTTGGAAGCTTACAAAGTTCATAAATTCACTAGTGTATGTGTAATGTTTAAGTTAAAATATACAATAATATATTTAGATAAGAAACAAGGGTAATAGTAGAAATAAGGGAATTATGTAATGGCAAGAGACTAAACTAGTGACAAGTATATGCTTACTATAATTTTAAAATAAAATTGTATTACAACTTTAATAATTTTATTATAAATATTCAAAAGGGATATGCGCGTTCGTCATATACTCCAAAATCACACTAGAAAACTTGAATTAGTAATGAAACACAAAAGAAAACTTGCATCCGGTACTAGGAAAAATAGCATATCGAAGTCGGTTTGCATGCAGTACTAGGAAAAATAGCATAGCGAAGTCGGATTGCATGCAGTACTAGGAAAAATAGCATACCGGAATTTCTATTAGCACTTGAATTGGATTTCACTCATTCATATTTCATTCATCCAACCTCTTTGTCGCGTACACAGCTTTATGCAATCGTAACATCTTGTGCTCTTCACCTTTATTTACTGTGATTGCATAGAGCGAATTAACCGCTCCTAACATTTTATCATAATCAAAAACTCCATCAACATCTTGACCTTGATCATTCTCTTTTGCTTCTAACCTTTTTTTTTTATTGCTTCAAACCTCATTTTGTCTTTAACACCCATACCTTGAGTGTTTTATAATTCGAACAACCTCTCCAAGTCTTTGTATACGAGACTTGCTAGTGATAAAACTAGCTCTCATTGAAGTTTCAGCTATTAGGGTTAGTGATAAGACTAGGTTGCGGGAATGCTAGGCTTGATAATTTTTGTTCTAAGTCTTGATTGATTCACAAACATGTTTGTTCTGGAATAATAGCCTAGCATATTTGTTCCGGAATAACAGCCTAGCATATTTGTTCCGGAATAACAGCCTAGCATGTGTGTTCTAACTCTTGATTGACTCACGTTGAATCTACAGATATCCATGTTTGTTCCGGAATAACAACCATAAAAAAACAGCACATACAAGCTTAAAGAGTGTTTTAGTACAATTCTAAGCAGAATAGTTTCACAGAACAAATCATAAGACGAGTTAGGTGAGAAGATTTAAATCCATCATTCAAACCCATCAAGATACTCATCAAAACATTTCAAAACCTAGAGAGACTACTCTGATCAAAAGTTCAACAAGCATGACCAATTTAAGCCCACATTTTCAAATCAATTGTTGTTGTATAGTTGAAATAGGTTGCAGGAGAGAGCCACGGGAGATTAGATGAGACGGTGATTTCAAAAAAAGAAGTGCCTAGGGATTGAGAAGACGGCCTAGGGATTGAGAACACTGTTGAGGCGACGGTGGAGCATGATCAGATTAGCGCACAGAGTCCCTATATATAAAGGCCGGATCAAAAACATATTAAACAAATATGTCCCTTTATACACATGATCAGTGAACAATGTCCCTTTATACACAAGAATTCATATACTCAGTGCTCAAAGATATACTCAGATCAGTTTGAAACTACATAGATAAGAGATTATAAATGCTCAGTGCTTAGAGATATCCGAGAACGTCTTGAAGATGAGCAGGGGGCACCTTGGAGTTCAAGTTCACACATATTGTGGCTTGAGATATCCTCGGAGGAAGGTGTACGGGGGTTGGAGGGTTCCAAACTCCAGCAACAGTTGTCTCCCACACATGTTTCACCCCAAGGTAAAGCTTCAGAATGTCTCCTTCCTTCAAATCTAGGTAATGCCATTGCTGCACCATTCTTGTTCATCTTCTTGAACCATCTTTTGACCTCTTTGGCCGGACCAGTTCCTAAACCAAACTGTAAACAAAGATGTAGAGAAGATAACTATGCATGCCAAATATGAAATAGAAAACATTAAGATGAAGTTAGTCATGTGGGAAGACAATGATTTTATATAGGATTTAGATAAGAAAAGCAGGATGCTTGATGGGGTTTTAAGGATGGATGGATTTAAGATCAAAATAACCATGATCTTATTAATTGGCTTCATAGTGTTTAGAGAAGAAGAGAAAAGCAAGAGACAAAAAAAAAGCCAGAGGATTTTGTTTGAGGGTGCTTTTCACATGACTATTTATAGATGATAGCAAATTAATAATGGTAATTAGTTGAGGTATAAATGGTAACAACCATCTAGATAATTAAAATATTTCTCTTTCTTCGGAATTATTTGTTCTATTTCAAGATTTAGAAGATCGTTAATTAAAAAAAACTCTACCATAACTTGTTACAGAGCATTTGGGTTTCATGGTCAAAACTAGTCATAAATTGTTACGAAGAACCACATATTTCCTGAATTATCTACAAAGTTCCTAAGCACTAGACTACTGGCCCGGTTTAGTTGGACTGAAGTGGTTTATTGAACTGTAACCAGTTTATTAGAGTTGCAACAAATTTTTGAAGCTGCAATGACTTATTGGAATAGTGCGTATGATATAAATTTACAGATTTGGAATTCAATAGGACGTGAATTTGATAATTTAGCTGATGATATGCAAGAAAGTGATTAGTTGTACACGCTTGTATGAATTGATGATTACAAGAATTCATGCGATATTTGAATGATACATGTTATGAGTTGGAATTACAAGTTAAATTGAAATGAGATGTAAAATATATTTAAATGTTGAATTAAACTTCATTAAACTCATTTGAAATGTATCCATGACAATTGAATCAAACTAAAGTTATTTTTGTTAGATCATGTTAATTGAATTAAATTCATTAAACCAAATTGAAATAAGGTATGAAATATAATTAATTGTTGGATCACACTTAATTAAACTCATTTGAAATGTATGCAATTAAATTTAGCTAAATTGAGTTGAATCAAACTAAATTAAATCTATCACAATCAATCTAAAATTGAATTGAATTAAACTAAGTTAAAGTTGCAACTATAATTAATGTATAATATTTTCTTGTAATTTAAAATTATAAAATATTTATTACATCTATTTATAAAATGATTAATTCATAAAAAAACAAACATGCCCTTAAGCATTATTTTATCAACAATCAGCTAATTTTACAAAACATGCTCTTAAAGTACTCTTTGCATATCTGTGTTGTTTCCCCTGAAACTGGATTAGCCGGACAAATGGAAAACTCCTCTGGCTTCTAATCTTTGTTCTAGTAACAGTGCAGGAGAAATCCAAGTCGAAGTAGTCTCGACGACTTACTTTCGGTGTATCTGTGAACAGATAGACTAGTAGACTTTGGTTGGCTAGGACTTTACTACTATAGTTGATGCAAGTTATAGATGATTTACCTGCTGAATAATTAGATGCTCTTGTGGATTAGACTTAGGATAATCAAATGTATTCCATCGCACTTTTTAATTTAGGTACAACGTGTTACTGTGCTTTCAGATACAATTTATGTTTTTAACTTACTCTATAATCTCACAAATCGATTCCCTTTGAAGAACACTTTATCAAGGTTTGGAAGTCTAATAAATATCCCCATCAATAGTGGTTTGATTAAAAATAAATAAATACTGATTCTCCTAGTCATGTAATACACACAAATTACATTTGTCTAAGAGTCAAAGTTGACAATTTTTATATTTAAAATAGTTTATTTTATTGTTTTATGTACGCAAGCAGTTTTATTGTTTTGACAAAGAAGAGTTACAAAAATCGAGAGAAAATAGTCATTATTGTTTTTAATTAAATTTTTTTTAGATAAAATAGTTCAATTTCATCCCTCACATACATAAGTATATTCAGTTAATACAAAGTTTTGGGTGAGTCAACCAACTGGCCTAGTCCAGTTAGCTAGGGGTCTTGCCCCGCCCAGAGGAGGTTAATTAGGAGTTCGAAACTCTTCAGGTGCAAGACTTCACACAATTCTTCCTGACCTTTGGGTCAAGTCTCCAGTCGTACTCAATTCAAGAGTCGGAGCTACATTGACGGTGTCAAGAGCAGAGGAGCATCGACGGTGTCAAGAGTAGGGGAGCATCGACGGTATAAGTGAGATCTTCACCCCACTCTAAGCAGCATGGTGAGGACCTCATCACTCGACATACGAGATCAGTAGAGTATAGTAGAGTAGGTTAGAGTATGATTAGATTACAGTAGGGTAGGATCCTTGTATCATATTCAGTAGTTGTAGTGTACCTTCAAAAAAAAAAGTCTTGGGTGAGACTGTCCTATCATAAACTTATGGTAGGACGAATGATTATTTATATGTATATCATGGTTGTTTGTGTTTTTGTAAGATTTGTTTGTATTTCTTACTTTATTAATTCATTTATAATATTCGAATAAATAAAATAAGTTAGTAAACAAAGGAAACTACAATGAAGTGAAACTAATTAATGACACAAACACTTTGAAGTAACTATATATACATATTTATAACATTAAATGATTTTTTAAATAAAATAATAATTAAAAGTAGTATAATTAGAGTCTAATAATACAAACACACACTAGACTCAAAAATATGTGAAGTAAAATACAGTTTTACCGTAAATTTATGGTAGGAGAGTCTCACCCAAAACTTTCTCGTAAGTTAAACTAGCATTTTCTAGGTAGTTAAATTTATGGTAGTTGCTACTTGCCGGTTGTTTTTCACTGAGGGGTGCTTGGTTGGGGGGTTTGGGAGTGAGATATGAGTTTCATTATAGAGTTGCTTGTTTGGTAGACTATAATCATTGAAGAGGGCCCACCACCATTACCCCATATTGGTCAATCATCCATTCCCCTCAAATATGAGAACTATGGGTTTCATTACTCTATAATGAATGGGACCCACTATTAATTACTATTTTTATTTAATTTTTTATCTATTTTTAGTATATAAACTCATTCCCTTAATCCTAACCAAACACCAACACTATAATGATTCTCTCTATAATCAATCCCCACTATTATCATTCACATTCCCATTCTCATTCCGCTCAACCAACCAAGCACCCCTGAAATTGTCCGAAAATGATAGACAATAGACATCTATCTATAATCACCGATTTTTAGAGAATAATTAAAGTCTCATCAAACACATATACTAGTTTACGATTAAAATAAAGAACGAATGTGGAAGTTAAATTTGTACAATGTACATACATAAATATTTGTACGAACGTACGTGGAAGTTAAATTTGTCCTCGCTAGCTATGAGGTATGGTAGGAAAATACTATTTTTGAGTCGTAACATAAGGTAATGTGTCCGAATTTTTCTGTAAATCAATTTATTTCAGTTAAATTTATTTATTTATTTTTCAATATTTACTCTTTTAGTTTAGATAAATATATTTAAAAATTTTAGTTTAGTTTAATAATTATTTTAATTAAAATTTTCATTTTATTAAATATAATAAATTTAAAAATTATTTCAGTTCAGTTTAGTTCAATTAAATATACTTACATTTATTTCAATTAAATATATTTAAATTTACTTCATTGAATTCAACAAGAAATATTCTCAGGAAAATATGGCCTAAGAGCAAGTCCAACAGGATCTCTATAATAGAGATTTTCTATATTTTTAGAGTTTTTTGTCTCCAACAGATTTGCTATCTCAATCTCTATTATAGAAAAATGATGAGAGAGAGGATTTCATTCTCTATATATGCATAATGAGAGAGTAAATTTGGAGAACGAAAATTTATGGAAATTGAATTAGAATTCCTATTTTTAGTAAATTTTTGGAAAAACATTCCATTTTCTCTCTAAAATCTCTAAAATAGCAAAACTGTTGGATTGGAAGGAAATATTTATAGCAAATATCACCTTTTTTTCTCTACCTTAGAAAAAGATTTAGAAAACCTGTTGGACTTGCTCTAAGAGCCAAACAGATAACCGGGTTTTCTTTAAAAAAATATTATTATAAATTTTACCCAATTCGATATTCTCTTCCACCTTGAAACCACCTCACCAGACACACCATTGTTAGACCAGCTTTCGTCACTCCAGTCTTAATTAATCTTATTTGTTCACTCCAGATTTATTTCTATTTCATTTTCTCTAGTTTTAGTTTAGTTTAATTTATTTTACTTTACTAGAATTTAATTCAGTTCTTTTTTATTAAATTCTACCAATTCACTCATATTTAGTTGAATTGATCAGTTCAATTCACCTTTTTGTCAATTCAATTTAATTTTTCTATATTCGTATCATTCAAACTTGGAATACTACAATTTAATTTTAGGGCACAGACCCAAAACTTGCTTGCTTACAAATTCATCAACACTGGTGATATCACTCAATCGTCGGATGAAGCACCTTAAGAGAAATCAAATGTATGGTAGAGGAAATAGTTAGCTTCCTTACGTCTTTTTGTTATGCTGAAATTATTAAAGTTAATAGACTAGTTGTTGGTTATGAACATGAAGTAGCCATCGGTTTAGGGCTTGTCGTATGTAACTCGTTATTTGCGTTTTAATAATAGTGTTATTTTTCAAAAAATAAATAAATCAGTTCAGTTCCGCTTTGTTCAATTCAATTAATTCAGTCATGCTTCATCACCAATTTCCATGATTATATAATTAGCAATATAATTTAAATTTTCATATATATATATATATATATATATATATGTATATATACACTAATTAATAACACAAACAAATGAATATTTGTGATAATTATATAGTCATGCATGCAAACGGCCAAAAAAACGTATCGTATATCTGAAGACGCATATTAGGTAAGAGACAAGTTTTATAATCAATATATAAAACCACAGTTTATATATTTATCTTCACACCTCTCTCTCAAAAACCAGTTTTTCTTCCAAAACGTCAAGCAAGCAAACCCTTTGTGTATCCTTCCCAAGAACCCTAGCTATCTTGTTCATTTGGTTTTAATTTTACCCCAATTTTACTCATCCAATTTATGCAACAATTCAAATTCCTTCTTCCAAAACATCTTCTCATCACCCTTATAATATATTTAGTATTATTAGCCCTTTTTTTCCCCTTAATTTCACTGATTTGGTTGGTTGGAAGAAGTTATTTAGAGAGAGAAAAGTGCTTTTTGCTTAATCATTAGCCATATCTTTAGGTTTTATGGTATTTGATTCTTGAGGGTTTGAGCATAGTAGTTGAAAAGGACTAAATTAGCTATCTTAGCTCAAATAATCTCACAAACACAAGAATTTGATGGAAGGAGAAGCTCAACCTCAAGCTCAGGATAACGAAAAACTTCCACCGGGATTTCGATTTCACCCGACGGACGAAGAACTCATCACTTATTACCTCATCAACAAGATCTCGGATTCAAGTTTTACGGGAAGAGCCGTTGCTGATGTTGATCTCAACAAGTGCGAGCCATGGGATCTTCCAGGTAATATATACTTGAAATGTTATTTTTCACAAAATGATTAATCATATACCTAGATCTGGTTTCTTTGAGGAATTAAATTTAATGATCCATGAAATGAAAGTTTGTTTCATCGCGATGAACTAATTAATTAATCGACATATAGATCTAAATCGAACTTACTTGGGTTTAACTACTCTATGATCTCCCTGTTCTTGAGAATTTGAGATGATCAATCTTCACAAAATGATGAAACTTGATTAATTGAATATTCATCAAGTTTGGATTTTGTAAACTTGGATTTTCATCAAGTTTTAGTTTACCCAGATATTTGTTAGGGTATTCCGGAATTAGCTAGGTCATCTTAAAACACTGAAATTCCATTATTAATACTTTCCACACAGATCTAATATTGATTTTTATTTCCAATCGAAATTTTTATTTGTACTAAAATCAATATATATACAACCCATTATTAATATACTTTCTACATAGATCTATTGATTTTAAATATTTTTCTTCAACTTATAAATTTCCCTCTTTTTTTGGTTAATTACTTTGTTTCGAATCTAATTGATTGGAAATTAATATAAAACAGGGAAGGCGAAAATGGGAGAAAAGGAGTGGTATTTCTTCAGTCTCAGGGATCGGAAGTATCCGACCGGAGTGCGAACGAATAGAGCTACGAACACCGGATACTGGAAAACCACCGGAAAAGATAAGGAGATCTTTAACAGCGTGACTACAGAATTGGTAGGGATGAAGAAGACTTTGGTGTTTTATAGAGGCAGAGCTCCGAGAGGAGAGAAAACCAACTGGGTCATGCATGAATATCGCATTCATGCTAAATCTTCTTATCGGACAACCAAGGTATATATACTTTTTTCTTACACGATTTTTGATTTATATATGCAACTTAATTAATTAACCTCATTTATTTTTAAAATTATACAATCTTGTAGTATTGCAATACTCTTTCTTTGATTAATTTGACAGAATTATTGATTGGTTGTGTATGCTAGTCTTTTCAACTTAAAAAATCTGTTTGGTAAATAACTTGTTTTTTTACATTAAGACAAATTCTCAATTAAAACATGTTACATGGTCTCATCTAATAATATTGCTTAGTATGTAAAAGATCAGATATATGAAAGTGAGAAAATCAGCAATAATTGATACACTGAATGATCATGCTTAGTGTGTATGAAATTAAGGTCGGTTTAAAAAGTGAAAAGATAAGTATTTGTCCCTAATTTCAATGGAGATTATTCTCACAAGAGACCATCTCATATATATATATATATATATATATATATATATATATATAAAACATATAACATAATAGTTACTACTAAAACAACAATGATCAATATATACAAAACGTGTCCTCTTTTAACTTTTCACATTTTAGGGAAAAACATGATCTTTTTGGCTAATTAAATTTTTTATCATCAAAATAGTTTTCTGATATATCTGATTGAAATGAAAAGTCACCTAAAAAACGGGTAAAAACACCATCAAAATATATATATATATATATATATATATATATATATGTGTACTTTCACCCATATACATGACACTGGTTGGATCAAACTTCTTTTCACTTTCTCATTTTAAATGAATATATAACATTGTTTTTAGTAATAAGTATATATATATACATATTGGATAAACACAGTTGCATTGTTACAATGATTTAAGATATATCCATAGTAACGTTGTTCGCAATAATATTGCACTAACTAATCAACAGTTAAATAAATTTGACTCATCATATATTGTAACGATTATTTTTGGATTTTGCAGCAGGATGAATGGGTAGTGTGCCGCATATTTCAGAAGAGTGCTGGCGGAAAGAAGTATCCTTCAAACCATTCCAGGGCTACAGCAGCACTAAACGCCAGCACCAACAATTACATCAATCTCGACCATCATCATCATCTCCACCACCATTCCGCCGCCGCCATTTCATCCCAGATGATGCAGCAGCAGCAGCAAGCCGCCGCCGATCACGCCTTCCAGCAGTACCAGATGGGGAACAACAGGGCTAATTACGTCAGCCACGCAGAGATGCAGGAGTTTTCCAGGGCTTTCAGATCAGGCCAAGTGGCCCCCACCAACGGCGCCGCCATAAACTTGCAGATCCCGCCACCTCAGATGAACTACGCGAGCGTTCCCGGAATCGGGCCGATCAACGCCGTCGCCGGAGGCGGCGGCGCTTTTACGATATCGGGACTGAACCTCAACCTCGGCGCCCACCCGCCGCCACAGGGTCTGAACCAGAGCCACCATGTCGACGCAGCGGCCATGATGGGCAATGGCGTAATTTCACACGATCAGGGCGGCGGTTATGGGGCGGCGGTGGATATGAGTGGTGCTAGTGGAATGGGGAGCAGGTTCATGGAGCAGTGCAGTGAGTTGGACAGCTACTGGGCAACATATTGATGAAAAATGGTTTTTTTTTTTTCCTCTCTCTTTTTTTTCTTGAATAAATGTTGGAAAGAAGCATTTTGAGGGTTGCCAATACTGGAGTTCAAAAAGCTTGAATTCTTGGCTATTTATGTATTGATCGATTTCAATATGTAGATGTTAAATTTAGAGTTTTAATAAGTTAGGGATTTGAGTTTGAAGTACGGACTATATATCTATAGGGTTTGTTGTGTATTGTTATTTGTTGGTAATTACTAATTAGTTGAATGTTTTATTTGTTGATCATGTATAAGAAATTTCAATTATTAGTTTAATGCTTTGTTGTGTACTATGCACACCATTTACTTCTGATCTTCAATTTTTTTATGGTATTTGTGTAATTGTGTTAATTGTATTATGTTGATAAAGTGTGAATAAGCTAGGAATGTTTAAATATTTTGAAAAGAAAATATTATTTTCTAGATTCCAGCAACCTATCGATACCTTTGGAGACCATTTAAACCCTCAAAATGATTATTTACTAGTTTTTGTTTTTGTAAATTTTAAAATTTTAGAGTTCTTTCCTGATGTAGGATGTAGGGGTGATAGGAGGAAAATGGAAGCTTTTGGGTTGAAATTTTTGGGTATTCCTGCAATAGGTATTTCGCATTCTCCAAATGCGAAACATACCTTATTTCGCATTTTCCGAATGCGAAATAGGCTTATTTATTTGCAATTTTTTTAAAATGGAGAATCCACGGTGGTATGCATACGTGGCTTATTTCGCATTTTGCTAAATGCGAAATAAGGCTTGTTTCGCATTTGCAAAATGCAAAATATAGCTTATTTCGCATCTGCAAAATGCAAGATTAGTATCAACATTTAATAATAAAAAAAGTTATTATTTTGTAAAAGAAACACATAAAAAGGGTAATTTGAAAATAATTTTTTTTATTCCTTTATTTTTTTTGTACATCAGCTCAATTCAGTTACATTTTTTATGAAATTTAACAACTTTTGACCATTGATTGGTATATGTTAAAATTTAAAATTATTTTATGTAAATATATTTGCAAAGTTTCAATTTTTTTGAAATAACTATTGAAATATCACAATGAAATTCTTGGTTAAATATATCCATAGTACCAAATAAATTATCATATAGTACCAAATAAATTATCATACATGAATATGTCATAAAAACTAATCATGATGGTGTCCTAGCTGATGTCCAGTGCCACATTAAGTCGGGTGCAGAACCCGCATTGATCGTCGTAGCTGTCCATCTCCTCCACCAACTTGTTCATGTGCATCATCATCAGCAGCAGAGTCAAAATCAATGTGTCGTACAACGGGATCATCTGTACTAATGGAAGCAAAACCACTAGATGATGGAATGGTAGAGGAGGGATGCCCGTGACTGACAACGGGAGTATGAAATCCAAAAGTCTCATGATGTGAGGTATGATCATGTGAATGTGAGGCACCAGTCTCCAACGCACTTCGATCGACATGAATAGGAGTCGGGGCAGGTTGAGCGCGGGGGCGTCTACCACCTTGTCGACGTCCTGGAACTCTAGGCTGTAAGTGGACCTCACGGTGATGAACAACGGGTGAGGGAACATCAACACTCTGTTGTGGGTATTGCAACTGCAGAATATCTGGATCTCGAGCAAACTCATAATAAGGTGCAACATACCCATCCATCTGGGCAAAAGTGAGTCCATCAGCTGAGCAACCAACTTCTTGCATGCCTAACTGAGACCTTTGATGCATGCCTGCTAATCCATGTTCCTATAATGAAACAATAAATCATCAAGTTTTTAAAAAATATACAGTCAAAGTAAATTGACTCAATGTCTATGAAAAGCTCGGCTAAAAAGGCAGACAATTGATCAACGATGAGGAAAAAGGTATCCATTGTGGAATCATTATGTAACTTCAGTGAGCAGTACATACGAGTCGACTCCACAATTTCGGGGTATCGATAATACACATTAATCTTACACGCCTCCCTTGCAAACCCGGTTTCAATACAAATCAGGTCAACCAATTCTAAAAAAGTGACCCTCTCCTGAATTGTAATAGTCGTCTTTGGAATTGGTGGATTATAGGATACACCATGTCCCGTATCCACGATTTGTCCACCCCAATACATGTTGATCATTAAAGGTCTCATTCTACTTCACAATTCCAAAATAAAACTTTAAGCATATATACTACTCTCATTCACAGCTAATAAATCAAGTAGCTATATAAATGATACTTAAACAATGCAACACACAGTATACCAATCCAAGATCAATTGTATGTAAAAATATTAACAATTACTCACCCGAACAATAGAACTGAGTAACAGAACTGAACTGGAGATCACAAATCAAACGTGCTAATTCCCACAGTCATTGTAAGTACCTATGAAAGAGGGGATTTTTCAAATGATCATTTTCTTGTAAAGTATAAATTGCATAAAGCCAGTCCAAAGTTGCATAGACTAATGATCAGTTCACATTACCTCAGAAAAATGCCGAACCGTCACTTTGAAATGAAACCAAAACCCGAACTGCAATTTTTATATAAAAGTTGGTTAAATATATCATCAATATATGTTAATTAACCAAGCATGCACTCCTACCAAGTCAAATAACTACATATGAACTGCATTAACAGAGACAACTCAACTAAGTCAAACTAATAATATGCATTAACAAGAAACCCACACTAATTTAACTCCAGAAAACACAATGCCTAATTTAATCAGAATATATACCTTGGGAAATTACAGAAAATCAGTCAAACAGAAACCTCCGAACTCGGAAAACCAATGGAAGCAGCGGCGATTCGGAAAACACCACGAAATCAACCCCGGACACCACCACAATACCACCCCCTCTGAACCGTCGAAACGAAGACCGCCGACCTCGTCGAACCCAGCCAACGCGTCGCCGACGCCGTACCAACAAGCAACCACACTGATACCACTGCGACGAACAAGCCCCGACCCACCGAACCTCACCGCGACGAACAAGACCCCAGCCACCGAACCTCACGACGAACAAGCCCGTGGAGGTTTAACTCTGATTTTGCGATGCCTTCTGATTTTGGGGTTTTTGGTTCTCTGAGATTTCTAATTTTGGGGCTTTTTTTAAAGATCTGATCCAGTCGTATTTCGCATTTGAGGAATGCGAAATAGTTTGCCACGTAAGTTTACCATGTCATTCAATACTCAACAAGGATGAGCTGACGTGTTTCGCATTTTGTATATGCGAAATACCTAAACTTGGAAACTGCTCAAAATTCACCCTAAAAGCGTCCTATTTTTTCGAATTCATCATAAAACAATAAAAAATTCTAAAATTTTACCCTCCTTGGGTTTTGCTTTGAAGACCTTTTGGTAACGAAGAGCACCATCACTATTTTGTGGGATTGCGAGGTCCCTAAGAGGCGCAAGCTGTAGAAATCACTGATCATTAACTTATATTTATAAATCATCAATTTAAAATTAATATTTAGTGATCATTAAGACTCTGATTGCTAAACATTTTTTCTTGCTAAATTTAAATATATTTAACAGATTTGAAATAAATTTAAACATATTTAACTGAACCTTCTACCGAATAATTCTAGCAAACCCTTGATTTCAAACCATCAACTAACAAGATAAAAATCATATAGTAGAAAATTTAAACATTAAATTATGAACATAAAACAAAAATAATAAAATATCATCATATATTTATAAATTATCAAAACTAATGAAAATTGCAGAGTAGCCCTCAAAGTTAAGCGCATCTTTTACAATGGTCCCTATATTATAAACATGCTCCAAATTGAACAGAAAAAGATTTATTTTGTCAAAAAAGTAGTGGAGCACAGCAGGTTTTAAAATGCTGCAATTGGTGAAGAAATGCAAAAGAATGACATCATCGCTCCTCTTTGCCCACCATTTTTCTCCCATAACAACCAATTCGCCTAATTTCTTCCCGCACTCATCCTCACTCATTCTACCGGTAAGTCTGCATATATGAACATCAGCAATTTAAGCAATTTGTAATACTGCATCATCGTTTAATCCATTTCACAATTGTTGATGTAGCGTTTTCTGGGCTCGAAAAAATCGTGGTGGAATCACCGTGGTTATTGCTCTGGGGCAGGCATGACGTCGGTGAAGGGAGTGCAGGACCCTGAGAGCTTATCGTACTTGAAGCAGAAAGAGGCTGCGGAGATTGATGACATTCTCATGGGCCCTCTCGGTTTTAGTGTTGATCAACTCATGGTAATGGATTTCTTCATTTCTGAATGGGAATTTATTTTGTGAATTGCCGTTGAAATTGGACTGTGTTGTTTTGGTGACTTCAGGAGTTGGCTGGTTTGAGTGTTGCTACTGCTATAGCTGAGGTAAAATTTTGTACTTTTGAACTCTATAGTTGATTACACTTTTTTGATTTTATTGTTGATTCTGAAGTTCAAATTTTTCTGGTAATTTTCCTAGTATTTAGTGGTATAAACTATAAAGAGTCATTTGTTGCTCTATTTGCAGCTTAAAACTTTGTTTTGATGGTTAATAAATGGATTTCTATCAGGAATATCATTTGGAATTTCAGGGGAACAAAATAGTAATGAAGAATTGACAACATGTTCTTTTTAAAAAATAATTGAGTAAACAGATGAACAGATGAACATCATTACTGTTTAGTCTCCCGATTCTGCTATTTCAATTAGCTTTTCATATACTTTAAGGAAAGCCTTCACTATTATCTTGTTTGATCATCGAGTTAATGTGTGTAGAGCCTTTAAATCACTGTGTTGTCTTTTCCAGGTTTACAAACCTAGTGAACACAATCGTGTTCTTGCTATCTGCGGTCCTGGAAACAATGGTGGTGATGGCCTTGTGGCTGCTCGCCATTTATATCACTTTGGCTATAAACCTTATGTATGCTACCCAAAGAGAACTCCAAAGCCTCTTTACAATGGTCTGGTCACACAGGTATAGACATAGCCATATTGTTTTAAATCCTTTTTTCTCTTTCCAAATGCATTTCTTATTGATTGGAAACATATTTGTAGCTCGAGTCACTGTCGATTCCTTTCCTTCCGGTGGAAGATCTGCCCAGGGATTTGTCAGACAATTTTGACATTCTTGTGGATGCAATGTTTGGGTTCTCCTTCCATGGTATATACTGACACAGTTACATTTTTGTTTTAGTTCGTTCTTTTCTTTATGCTTAATTCTGGACCAGGTTGTGAAGTTATTGGTTTTTCGATTCCATCTTTAATAATAGGTGGATTTATTAAACAGCATGTCTCTATTTCATATCAAGCTGTCTGCATAAAGATAGTTTTGGATGGGCTTATTGTCCTCTATTACTATCAATTTGCTATCTTTACAACATAGTTATATGCTGTGTGATTTGGCTATATGACTTAAGCCCTGAAACCTGAAAATACACAGAAATGCAGACTTCTCTAAAATCTGTCCATTCCAGTCTCTAAACCTTAAAAAAGAGTCAAAATAGATGACTCTGAATATTTATTGGTTCCTTCCCAGGAGCTTCAGTGCTATTCTGTATTTTTTGAAAGAAATGTGCTAATTTTGAAAATTTTAGCCAAAAGGGGTGAACTTTGTCAATTGTTTCCTGGAAATGGACAATGTGGATACATCATGCTTACAAAAATACCTGAACCTTGTCCAATTTGACATCTTTAGTCTAATTTCTCATTTTATTGACATTTTAGAATTGGAATACCATTTTTTTTTTATATCCTGTAGAGAGGATCAAATATAAAAGGAAAGTGTTATCCAGTTTTGTTGGGTGAAAATTGTAAAAGTCTTTATCTGGTCATGTTTATCTTCATGCACATTAATGGTTTCAGTTATTCAGTTTGCTTTACTACATAGGTACACCAAGAGCACCATTTGATGATTTGATCAGGAAATTGGTGAACTTGTCAAATCCTGATTTGCAAGCTTCAAAATCATCAGCAGTCGTCTCCATAGATATTCCTTCTGGTTGGCATGTTGAAGAAGGGGACTCCAGTGGTGATGGAATTAAACCTGATATGCTGGTAAAGAACTTTTACCTTTTATTGTATCTTTCTGGTAAAGAACGACAACATTTACTTTCTAAACTAAATGAGGCTCTTGGATTAGATTTCTTTGACAGCTCCAAAGTTATGTGCCAAAATGTTTTCTGGCCCCCACCACTTTTTAGGCGGCAGATTTGTTCCACCAACTATAGTCCAGAAGTTCAAGCTCCAACTTCCAGCATATCCAGGTACATCCATGTGTGTCCGGATAGGAAAGCCTCCAAAAATTGATATATCTTCTTTGAGAGAGAATTATATATCTCCTGAGCTGCTGGAAGATCAAGTTGAGGCTGATCCTTTTAATCAGGTACTATCTTTCACAGTGATCATCACTAATTTTGTTCAATTAATCAAATATTAACACTGCAGTGTTTGTACAAATGTGTTTAGATCAACTGCTTAACTTATGTTTATGGGCAAACAGAAAATTTCCTTGTGAATATTAAATGACAGAATTATGAATAATTTTATTGTGCTTTGAAGTGGTTTCAAAAGTGGTTTGATGAATGATTTACATGTGCAGTTTCAAAAGTGGTTTGATGATGCTGTGGCAGCAAACTTGAAGGAACCGAATGCTATGTGCCTGTCAACTGCTGGCGGTGATAGAAAGCCGTGCGTATTCTGCATCTATTCTCTTCTTGTCATTTAGTTTGTTGGGTGGAAATGCTAATTCTCGAAAATTCATCATTACCTTTTCCACCTCCTCTTCCAATTTCTTAAATATGAATGTATTCCTGAGAGCATTTCCAGTTACTGTTTTAAACTTTTTAGTGGTGAATTACCTTGTTATGGCTGAGTATACTAGATGCCAAGATTTGTGATTCCAGATACCTGGAGTAATGTGTCTTTTTCACTGATTGCAGTTCATCACGGATGGTTCTTTTAAAAGGTTTTGACAAAGAAGGCTTCGTGTGGTTAGTATTTTCTCAAAGAAAGTTCCTTTGGTTTGCTTATTAAGTATAATAATTACAGCCTTATGTAAGTTGGACAAAACTTGTTCTCTGAGCAGGTATACCAATTATGGAAGTCAAAAGGCTCGTGAAATTTCAGAAAATCCTCAGGCAGCGCTGCTTTTTTACTGGGATGGTTTGAATCGCCAGGTAGATAATTGTCATTGTTAACTTGTAGGTGTTGATCAATATATTTTCTTACTTATTGATGTTTGAAACTGAAAATTTTGGGTTAAACTAGTGGAGCCACAGAGGTACTCAGACTTGCATTTGCATTAGCTGCTTCACGTTTTAGAAGAATTTTATTTAAAATTGTCTTATCAATAGCTCTAATGTGAAAAATGTGAAAGGCTGTGTTATTTGGAAAACAAAAATTGTTCTTCTTCAGAATTCTCCACTAATATGTAATCAGTTTTTGTTACCAACTTTTGCATCTAGGTGAGAATCGAAGGACCAGTAACGAAAGTATCTGAAGCAGAGTCTGAACAATATTTTCACAGCCGTCCACGTGGGAGTCAGATCGGAGCAGTAACTAGCAACCAGGTTCTGAATGCTATTTTGTAATTAAGAAATAGTGTACTAGATCTTTGATAAAACTATATTGTCAGCATAATTGGACATTATATTTTCCAGAGTTCTGTAATACCTGGTCGGCATGTTCTTCATCAAAAGTACAAGGATCTGGAAGCAAAGTACTCTACAGGGTTAGTGATAAGACTAGTATGCAGAAGTGCAAACTGATTTCACTATCTATATCATTCAATCTGGCTGAAATTTGCATTGTTATTGAAAATGTGTTGCAAACTATGTTTATACTCAAGGGATGCACATATTAGTTATAGGTGAAGCTTATACTACTTGTCCATTTGGTTTTTTAAATATAAATTTAGTATCATGTCTCAGTCGAATTCTGCATATTACACTTATGTTTGCTTTGGTTGTCTGGATTTTGATCAGTGCTCAGTCATTTCATTATCTGTAGAATAATGTCACAAGCCATGTTTAGATGAATAGAATCCTGTTCTTTGATATCTTTTCTTGTTTCCCGAAACATGTAACTCTAACAGTGTCTGCTAAATCTTGGTGTCTTTGAAGGGACACTATCCCTAAGCCAAACTGGGGAGGATACAGGCTCAAACCGGAGGTTTTCGAGTTTTGGCAAGGGCAGAAATCTCGTCTTCATGATAGGTATTTTGAATGTAGCTCTATTCTCAGTTTGATGCATCCCCATGAATTGTGTCAAAACTGGATCTTTTTACCCGACTTTGTAGAAACGAAAATCAAGTGTTATGGATCACTCTCTTACCTCCATTTTCCATCTTATTCCACTGACAGATTACGCTACACCCCAAAAGAGATTGACGGGAAGAAGGTATGGAAGATCGACCGACTGGCTCCCTGACTAGAATTATCGATATCATCCTTATGATGTATCCTTCATTGGTTTGAGGAAAAGAATCAGAAGAAGATGTGGTCTCACCCAATCTTCCATACATACAGATTACTGTGTTTGACTCGCCATAATGGAGAAATATGATGTATAAGTATAGTATTTGGTACACATATTGGAAGAGCAGTACCACTTATTTAGTACAGTATAAACGACAAATTGAAAAGTATAAAAATCTGTTCAATTGTGTCATCATTCCCATTTCAATGTGCTAGATAAAATCTGAGGTTAAAAACCAATTGTTTCAAAGGTATTCGTTTATAAAGTTTTATTTGTATATTGATCATAAAACTATTTGAGATTATTGAAATAGGAGTTTATTTATTTTAGATTTTGGGTGGAAACTTTACTTGGGTTTGATGCAGTGTCCCGCGGATAAAAGCGGACAAAATATGAATATCTTTACGATAGTATATTAGAAGAGATAATTATCATCTACTTTGCTGAGAAAGGTGATTTTCTGGATTTGTTTCAATTTGTTTTTGGATTAATCATCAGAATTTTCTATATAGGATGTGAGACAAATGTAAATTGTTGTAAAGGGCGTGAAACTTGTAAATTGTTGTCATGATAATTCTACTCTTTATTTTATTAAGAAAAGTCATTTATACCCCTTCTCCTCCCTTAAGAAAAATCAGATTTCTACTTAATAGACTTTATTCTCTTGAGCTTATTTGTAGTAGATTAGTTCAGTTCACTTTATTTCAAGAAAATGTAAATTAACTTTGATAAAATTTAGGTTAATTCAGTCATTCTGATACTTTTTTGAAAACATCATTTTTCACTCCAGTTCAATTTGGTTTAGTTCAGTTGAATTCCTTTGATCTTGTTTTCGTTAATCAAATTTATTGTTGCTAAAATGAACTAATCTGAATAAACTTTATTAAACTAATTTAATTAGTGAGAAAAAATCAAAGGAATTAAATTGAACTAAACTAAACTAAAGTGAAATTTAATGTAATGAAAAAAGAATCGGTATGGCTAAATTAAAATAAATTTTATGAAATTATATTTATAATAAACTAAATTGAACTGTACATATAAGCTCAAGAGAAGAAAAGAATACATATTATTTAGAAATCTAATTTTTTAAAGGGAAGAGGGTATAAATGACCTCCATTGATAAAATAAAGAGTAGAAATATCATAACGCTCTTAAAAATAATAAACAAGTTTCACGTCATTTATAATAATTAACATTTGTCCATTTATTTTCTTTATTTTTAGTTAAACCTTCAAGCATGTTTAAGCAAAAACTCCGAATCTTTATGTTTCTACACCTTTTATTTCCTTCTTGTAAACGTTATTAGTTGACGGTAGACCAGAATCTTCTTGTAAGCATGTTTAAGCAAAAATTCCGAATCTTCTGTTCATACACTATAGACTCGATGTATTGATACAAATCAATGCACACTCTTATTTACACACCACTTGCACACCAAATCTTAACCCTTGGTTGCATCTGATCTCATCCATTGATAAATCCTATTTTCTAATTAATTGAAAATAGTAATAATATGGTATGCTCCATTGATACAATCATTGATAAATCCTATTTTCTCACCCTCTATATATATATATAATATGGTATGGTCTTAGAATGTTTGTAGAAGTTATAAAAGGAGTGAATGACCCAATTTGTACATGAATGATTGAGTAAGATTAATCATGGAGTAATTCCATTATCAAAAAACAGGAATAACAAAACTCTTATGGAGTAATTAAGACCAAATCCTCAAATGCTATTCTATTCAAATCCAATTTTCCTATCACAAATTTAAGGGGAAACAAAATTGTTGCTCGACTTTAAGTTGTTGCCTAAGGTATGCTCCTTATTTCCAGAAGTATTGTAAGAATTGTTCTCCACTCCAAATAGGTTCTTAAGAACTTCAACCACCTTCAAATCCTCCTCTTTCTCCGGCTCAGAATCGGAAGGCTCTGCGGCGGGAGTCCTGCGGTAGGAGGCCAAATTGACCCGGGAGAACGTCTGTTTACGGGAGCCGGAAGACTCGTTGAACACGTTGGGGTCAATTTTGGGGATAATGTCGGCGTCACTATCAAAAGTGTACGTGTTCTGAGTGCAGCGGCTTAACGCATATAGCTCAGACTGCGACATGCTGCGAAGATCAATCACGGGCAGCATATCGACAGTGATTGGCGGCTCGGGTTCTGGTTCGGACACATGTACAGGCTCGGAAGCCATTGCGTATTAGTTTTTTGGCCTTGATTAGGATATTCTTAGGAACACATGCAAAGAAAATACAATGATAATTTGTGAACCACGACCTTTTCATCTATCTTTATATGTAGGGGTAAAAACCATTACAAGACTGGAAAATATAAAACCTTTTCTCTGATGGAATTATAAATAAACTTTTCCTAAATCACTAAACTTTCCCTAAAGAGATAGTCCGTCTCTATATAAATACCAGACTAAATTATAAATAGTGCAATGAATAAAATCAATGAGGTACCATTTTATAAAATTTTAAAAATAAAAAAATCACGCGCTACAATATTTCCGTGCGTGTATAGTATTTTGCTACAGTGCGTACAATGTTTGTTTTGCTACAGTGCGCCTCATGTTTCAAGTTAAAATGTTCATGTTCATGTTTTATGTTTTAAATCAAAATGTTCATGTTCATGTTTCAAATTAAAATGTTCATATTTTATGTTTCAAGTTAAAATGTTCGTGTTCATGTTCATGTTTCACGTTAAAATGCTCATATTTTATGTTTCAAGTTAAAATGTTCATGTTTTATGTTTCAACTTAAAAATATTCATGTTTTAATTTGAAACATACAAATTTGTTTTAATTTTTATAAAATAATAATGGTTTATTCTAGAAGGTGCAAATTTTAAGTTAAAATATTGAAATTTTATACTTAAAAAAATGTAAGAATTTTAACTTGAAACACTGTAGCGACTCGGCACTGTAACGCGTGGCTTTGCACTATAGCGCGCGAATATATAAAATTTTCAGAAATTGCAAATTGGTCCATCCGATTTTTTGAAAAGAAAAAAAATACATTTTGTGAAATTGCATATTGTTATCAAGGAAATTATGGACTTTCAATTAAACAAGCTGAAAATTTGATAGCAAGCTGAGCTGTTTTCCTTATGAACTTTGGATAACAATATGGTCTTTTTTTCAATATGAAAGTTCATAATTGATAACAAGCTGAGGTGTTTTCCTTATGAACTTTGGATAACAAGCTGAAAGTTCATAATTTTCAGAAATTTTCAGCTTGTTTAATTAAACAGCTCAACTTTCAATTAAATTGCATATTCATGTAGCGCTTGAATTTATAAAATTTTCAAAAACAACTCAACATTTCCTTATCCAAAGTTCGTAAGGAAATTGCATATTGTTATCAACTCCGAAGTTGACAATATTCAACTGAATCTGCCCCTTTTACGGAAAACAAAAATGTTCTTGGGCTTCCAATCACAGTGGACGATTCCGTGGGCGTGAAATCGTGGACATGCCGGTTAGCAACATTTTTGTGAAATGTTCGACTCGGGTTGCATCAGTGCGGCGGCCGGATCTGAGCAGCAGATGGTCGAGATGGCCTCCATTGGCGTACTCGGGAAGCAAGCTGTAATAGAGATGGTCTCTTTTCCCGTTGTTGTCTTCCCCGATCCCGGTTAGCAAGCTGTTGGGTTCGCCGGCGAGTTGTTTCAGGAAGCTCGCTTCGTTAGGAGTGGAGTGTGGTGTGGGTGTTGCAGCGGGGGTGAGAAATTCGGGAGGGAGTTTGGCTTAAGAGTGGAGTGTGGGTTGCCGAGTGAAATATTTTGCTAGGCCGGTGCGCACGGTGGAATTGTGCCGGCGCAAGATTTTGCTGTGCCGGTGCGTGCGGTGAAATTGTGGCGGAGCAAGATTTTGTTGTGCCGGTATACACGGTGGAATTGTTTGGTAGATGCCTACTTCAGGCCGAAAGACGCAGTGTCGAATATGAAATATTAGATAAACATGTCGAATTTCCTAAGTTATACTTTGATGTCGGAATTCCAAAGTTTTACACTCCTTAATTAGTCTAGGGGAAAAAAAAATTATCAAAGGTATTTCTGGAATTTCATTGCCAAAAATAATAATTTGAGCCATTTCTTCCTAACTCTTACGCTCCAAAACATTATTTAAAGGCTAAATAAATTTTGATGGAAAACAGGATTTTGCATATTGGACATTAAACCGGACTCTTTAGGCTCGAAGTGAATCGGGTCAAGTCAACTATTGAGCAGTTTTTGAGAAGTACTATTCTTTTGCATCAAATTTTAAAATTTTCTTGAACTAAAATAAGTGCAAAAATAGACTCTCTCTCTCCTCCTCTCCTAGGGTTTAGAGGGAACCTTAACCTTGTCCAACAAGGATTCTGAGAAACGGCCGATCTCTACCATATATTGGGCGCCGATCACCGTGGAATCATCACAAGCAACATCACCAGCAATCGCAGCACCATCAGCAACTCCACCAGCAATGGCGAGCAACATCTTTGCTATGATCGCGGAGAAAGCGGGGCTTTCTCTCCGAGCCGACGAAAGACGGCCAGTAGCAGCGGCGGCGAGAAATCCCTTGCAGCACGACGTGCGTTCGATGCTTGCCGGGAAGATCCTCGGGAACAAGATCTACCCCTTCGAACGCATCGCAGGGGTTTTCGAAAAGATCTAGACTCTTCACGGCAAAGTTGAATGCAGCCCCTTAAGAGAGAACCGGTTTCTCTGTTTCTTCTCCAGCTCTGTTGATAAGGAAAGAGTTCTCGAAAGAGAACCCTAGATATTCGATCACGAAGAGCTCAATCTGGTTGTCCTCACGGAGCCAAAGGAAGGCAGACCAGCGACAACTTGGACTATACGAAGACCCCTTTCTGGATCCATATCAAGGGTGTTCCGTTCATCGATCAGACTCTGGAAAATGCCATGATCATCGGTAATGATATCGGTGAATTTCTGGAATTTGAGATGGATAAATATGGTCGATCGATGGGAGAGTTCATGAGAATTAGGGTTTTGCTAGATATAACAAAACCCCTGAAAAGAGTTCAAGAAATCGGGAGGCTAGAGACCCTGGTCAACTACGAGAAGCTTCCGAAGTTCTGCGGTTTCTGCGGGGTGATCGGACACGGCCCCTCCGATTATGTAGACAGGCTGAGCCGACCAAGGAATGAACAAGAGCATGTCCATTATCCAGATTGGCTGAGGGTAAATCTGAATGGATCCCCATTCGGGAAACCCCAGAGAATGCCGAAGGCCACCCCACCGCCGGTGGAGAAGGAGAGAACACCGGCAACTTTGACCCTGGTGGCAATCGGACGTGATAGTCGCGGATATGGAGCGCAAGGTGAGGGCCGTGGATATGGAGCGCAGGTTGAAGGCCGCATGGAGGTGACTACCTGGGCAAACCCGAACCAGAAGGGGGACCCTAGGGGAGGAACCCGAGAATAACATCCCGAGGTGGTGATTGGAAATCCAATGGTCAGGGCTCTACTGAAGAAACCGGGGCCTGCTCGTATGGTGGAAATCATTCCCGACCCTGATTGGTGGCTGAAAAAGAGTCACAATGATGACAGAGTTCTTAGCATGGCACGCATAGATGAGGATAGCCCGATCACCGGGACTGACCTAGCACTAAAGACCGTGGCAGCAAGCAGTGAGGAGGAAGATGGCGTCGATAGCCTGAACCTTGCAGATCACGACGCGTCAATGGGGGAAGAAGCCCTCGGTGGAGAAATGGACTGGAGCTCGCTTAACGTGGAGCATCTAAGCCAAGCAAGCTCAGATGGACAGGTCACCTTCATGACCTTTACAACTAAAGCGGTTGTAGTGACGCCGCCTTGGACTAGGGCCAGAATCCCTACCAAACCACTGAGCCCGTTTCTGGTTGACACCCAAGTCCTCCCGGTCACGCCTGCTAGGAAGCTTGAGGCATTGGAGTCGAAGATGAAGGCGTACGGCCGCTAGGACGAGGTGGAATGCGAGGGACCTGAGGGCGAGGTAGGGGCAGTGGACGTGCATCAACAGCTATAATGGACAATCCGGTGGGAGCGAAGCGAAGCGAAAGCTTACGTTGGAGGCCATCCCCGAAGATGAGAACCCACCCAACCAAAAGAAACTGAGGCATGATGATGAAATCGACCATGGAGTGGAGACTGCTGAAGCTCAGGCGGAGACTGGCAATGAAGCCTAGTCCCGCCAAGATATATGAGTCAACGCAGCTGGAACCATTTGAGAGGCTTAACTCTATGGAACGATACCCATATGGTTCAGATCAGGTCATGAAGGTGACATGTCCATCCAGAGGGTCAGTGAAGATAAGCCTCTGGCATTTTACAAGTTCCATGGCTGTTCTCGAGCTGCTACAATGCTAATAACAAATCCTTTATGGAGCCAATGAGAAAGAGAAGACAAGTGTTGAAACAATTCAAGTGACTTGGATGAAAACAAGTTATGTATGTTCCAACCTTACTGCCTCAACTATAACTATATATGGCGCTTGTTTACATGTATTAATGATAAAGCACGTAAGTAAATAACTTGGTACTTGTAGATCGTGCATATTGATAAAAGTGCTATAATGAAATAAACTGAAAATAAATAACTTAAAAGATAAAACCAGTTATTTATTTATTTCATAAACCAATATTCGTTACATAAATCTTTGCATAAAACAATAATAAAGCATTATGCATCATGGTACATACAAGTGGTAATGAGGCTAATCCTCTCTTCTGAAAACGTTTAGGCCGTGTGTACGGTTCACGTCCCCTAGGATAAAACCACTAAGCCTCGGCTAGTGTCGAGCCTAGTACTAGCAACCAGCCCGTAAGCATCAAATCACCATTTACCGAAAAAGATACTAACCTGAGACACTTAACAAGAGCTGACAGAATTGACCAAGAGAAGATTAAAGAATGAGATGCGTGAGGCTTTGTTTGAATGAGTGTGTAAAACTATTCTCCTAACGATCCTATTTATACATCTCTATACATGTCTCTAAGAATGGAAGGTGAAAGTCTGATTATTCTCGAATATATTAATCAGCCATAATTAATATTTCAAAATTTCCCAATCAGCCATGATTAGTCTTGGAAGAATATATTTCACATCTCCATGACCTAATTTAAACTGATTACTTGTTGGATATTCTATAAATTCCGGAATTACCAATTCAGCAATTTCCACAAATAAGCTGATTAACTTACTGTCCAAGTATTTCGAATTTATGCTGTCATGAAGAATTCCGAATTTATACTGATAAGCATTTTTTCCGAAAATATATCTTCATGGACATGAGATTTCTGAAGAGCAAGTTTCAATGACCAACTTAGAGCATCACTATCTCATTCACCGTTGGTCCGATTTGAGTGATTCAAAAACCAATCTTGTAGTACTCCCGGAGGAGAATCCATAGATACCAAACACTGGACCCGAATCAATTCGGATCAAACTCAAATCGCAGCCCAAAGTTGATGACGAAAATTACATTTAAGTCCCTCAACTTTTCCATTTTCCAACAATCCCCCACATGAATCATATATCGATGCGGGAATCAGAATAATCACAACTGACACAGAATGTGACTCAGTAATTTGATTCGTAACGCGACATAAATAGCTGCATAGGATAAGTAGGTTGTCCCCTTTGAACTTTTCCCTTGAGAAAGTACACTTATTCCACTGGTTAGGAAGTATGAACTTGATGTCTTTGAACTTCCCCGAATCTCCTGTGTGAACTTTCAGCGCATTTCCCACAACTATTTTATCTAGATGGATGCTTTCCGCGGTTGTGTCCCTTAGCCGGACATGGATCACTGCCTAGTTCTGTAAGGTGTCATAAGAATTGCGTCCCAACTATTCCCTTTCGAAGCGGCCCACACTTCGCGCTTACATAGGTGATTCTATGCTGAGGAGTATCTACATGTGACAATAAAGTCAAGGACTCCACTCAAGTATCACATACCTTGATGCCGTGAATAATTAAAAGCAAATCAGTTAAGTATGCTTATCCTTCTTTTACAATCTTCACTGTTTCGACATCCTAGGAATGAAACAAGGAGATAAAAACCCCCACAATGAACGTCCATGGACACATGTACTTCAGTTGTCCCTTTGAACCTAGTCCATGGGATCTCCAATCGCATAGGTTGGGTGTCCATATACACAATCTCACCATTTAACGGACTTCAATCCCATTCATCTAGATGATGATTCAACTACCTCTCGAGACAACCCTTTCGTGGTCTGCTATGTTGTCCCTAGACCTAACATAGTCTATCGAGATTACTCCAGTCGAGAGAAGTTGTCGAATGGAACTATTCCTACGTCTAATATGACGCGACGTACCTTTATATAGTGACGACTTAGCCTTATCAATCGTAGATGTATTATCACAGTGAATACATATAGCTGGGACAGGCTTAGGCCATCTAGGAATATCTTCCAGAAATTGTAGAAGCCATTCTGCCTCTTCAGCATCCTTATCTAAAGCAACAAACTTTGATTCCATTGTTGATCGGACTATAACCGTTTGCTTAGATGATTTCCAAGAAACCGCACCACCACCAATAGTGAAGATATACCCAATAGTGGATTTTTGATCTTTAATATCTTTTATCCAATTTGCATCACAGTGTGCTTCAATGACAGCTAGATATGAGTATATGTGATTCCATAATCACGAATAAAACGTAGATATCTCAACAATCTAGTTATTCCCTTCCACTGCATAGCACTTGGATTACTCGTGTATCTGCTTAACATGCTTACAGCATAAGCAATGTCTGGTCTAGTACAACTCATTAAGTATATCAGACTGCCAATGACTCTAGAATACTCCAATTGATTTACAGCTTCAAATTTATTCTTGAAGAAATGCGCAGTAGCATCAATCGGAGTTCTCATTATCTGAGAGTCACCCTTGTTGAATTTCTCTAGAATTTTATCAACATAATGTGACTGGCTCAAGGTAATCCCTTCAGATCTACGAATGATTTTGATCCCTAAGATCACATCCGCCAGTCCCATATCTTTCATGTCAAAACGAAAATTCAACATGTCTTTGGTAGACTTGACCATCTTATCATTGCTACCAACAATGAGTAAATCATCTACATACAGACAAAGGATCACATAACCTTGTGTTGTATCTTTCACATAGATGCATTTATCACACTCATTGATTTTGAAACCACTAGCTAGCACAACAACATCAAATTTCTCATGCCATTGCTTAGGCACTTGCTTCAAACCATACAGTGATTTTACCAATTTACAAACTTTCCTTTCTTTACCAGGAGATGAGAACCCTTCAGGTTGCTTCATGTAAATCTCTTCCTGTAAATCTCCATTCAGAAAGGCATTTTTCGCATTCATTTGATGAATCTCTAGCTTTCGCAATGCAGCGATAGCAATAATCATTCAAATGGACGTTATTCTCGTCACAAGAGTATATGTATCAAAATAGTCTAGACCCTTCTTTTGTCTATAACCTTTGATCACAAGTCTCGCTTTATACTTATCTATTGAGCCATCGACTCTCAAATTCTTCTTGAAGATCCACTTGGATCCTAAAGGTTTACTACCCGGTGGTAGATCAACTAGCTCACATGTGTGATTCTGTAAAATCGAATCGATTTCACTTTTAATCGCTTCCTTCCACATAGGACCATCAGGCGAACTCACAACATCCTTATAGGTCTGAGGTTCCGTTTGCAACGTATAGGTCACATAATCAGGACCAACCGACTTTTCGATTCTAGTTCGTTTGCTATGCCTGAGTTCATCCACGTGTGTCTCTTCCTCAAAGAGATTATCAGAAATCTCTACACCCTCATCAACAGACTCATAAGGTCTGTTAGATGATTATGCCTTTTCCTTAGTAGGAAACACATCTTCAAAGAAAGTAGCATTTCTTGTTTCCATGATCGTGTTTTTGTGGATCTCTAGGTGTAGAGAATTATGTACTAAGAAGGGATAAGCACTACTTTCATGTGCATATCCGATAAAGATACAGTCGACCATTTTTGGTCCTATCTTTAGTTTCTTAGGGGGTGAAATTAAAACCCTCGCAAGACACCCCCACATTCGCAAGTACTTATAAGAAGGCGCTTTGCCTTTCCAAAGTTTGTAAGGACTTTTATCTTGCTTTTTCCTTGGTATCTTATTCAAAAGATCGTTGTCTGTCAGAATAGCCTCCCCCACATGCTTTGTGGTAACCCTGAACTTATCAACATCGCGTTCACCATCTCCTTAAAAGTGTGATTCTTACGTTCAGCCACACTATTCGATTGAGGTGAATAGGGGGATGTAGTTTTGTGAATGATCTTTTTTTCAGCACAATATCGCCCAAAAGGTTCAACATATTCACCACCACGGTCACTTCTAATCACCTTGATCTTGGCAACAAGTTGATTTTCAACTTCCGTTTTGTAGAGAATCAATTTTTCTAATGAATCATAATTAACATGTCCTAGCCTGCCATGCCATAAATTAGAAGACTCAAGCATATAAACGGAAGTAGAAGATTTCATTTCATCAATTTTAGTGGTTACAACCATAATGTTTAGCTTGAACATACCATATCGGACATCAGTTTCAGCACCACCGTGCCCGCCCTTTCACCATTGAAACTGCTGAGTTGCCCATGTAAACTAGCTCGCCATTTTCAACACCTTGGAAGCTCAAAAAAGCTTCCCTGACACATGAGATGTGCTTAGTAGCACCGGTGTCCACAAACCACTCCTTGGGATTGGAGTCCGCCAAGTTCACCTCAGTGATAACTGCGCAGAGGCTGAGGTCAGTGACACCGTCAGCTATATTCTCAACCATGTTGGCCTGGTTCTTCTTCTTGCCACTTCTGCAATCACTAGACATGTGTCCAGTCTTGCCGCACGTGTAGCACTTGCCAGTGAATCTTTGCTTCTTGCCAACGCCTCCTTTCTGACCAAATTTGGTTCCCTGTTTGGCATTGCGAGGCTGCTGCTTCTTCTTCGTCTTGGCGGCGACACCAGCTTCCACCAGGTTTGCATTGGTTGTAGGCACAAAACCCCTGCCATGTTTCCTGTCTTCCTAGTGGGACTGAATTTTCTGCAGTAGGTCCACGATGGGGGCAGCTTGTTGATGATGCATCTCACCTTCAAGCTATCGGACATGGTATGCCCTTCCACCTCCATCTCATTGAACATCACTTGGATTTCTTGAGTCTGAACCGAGATAGCCTTGCTGTCAACCATCTTTAGCTCCAGAAAGTTGTCAACGATCCATCCCTTAATGCTTTCTTGATCGCTCTTGTATTGCTTCTCAAGCAGATCCCACATCCTCCTCGCAGGGCGCGTTTGGTGATGCACGTTCCACAAAGGATCGCCCAAACAATTCAGCACTGTGTTCTGGCACATGTAGTCTCCATTCTCCCATGCTGCCAGATCATCTTCAGCCTTCTTCTTGGCTTTCTCATCCAGCCCTTCGGCTACCTTTGGAGCATCCTCCGTGATGATATGGCTCAGGCTTTGAGTTCGCAACAGATAATGCTATTTCTGCTACCACATCTTGAAATTCATGCCCTGAATGAACTTCGCCGGTTTCTCGACTTGTATCAAGTGTTCCTATCAAGTGTTTATCATAATTTTAATTTTGTATTTGATCAATTCATCTTAGATTTTCACCAAAAACATATAAAATGATAAGTGTATTATTCACTTGTTTCTAATTAGGTGTAGCTTAACTATTATGGAGTTGGTACTAGGGTTTAAGGTAGTATAAAAGAAAGTACTTCTTTCTCCTTCAAGCTTGTTCACTTTAATCACACTCTCCTGCCCACTCTCTTTCTAACACCGTCAATTTCTTGTTCTGTACTGATGGAGCAGCAGATGATGGAGCAGCGACAAGGTCAAGGTCTAGGTCTAATGGGTCAAGATCTGGAGCAACAAGATGAGGAGAAGGAGCCGATCAATTTTGATTTTCCTTGTGACCTAGCAACCTTTTCTGAACAGAAGGACAGATCCACAACTCTGAAAGAATTTCTGGATTCAAGGGTAAGATTTTAACTTTATTTTGTATATGACGCGTTTTTGCAGTTCATCAACTTAATTTACATGCTCATTTTTCCACTTGTTACAA
Organism: Cruciata laevipes; assembly: GCA_963678965.1. NCBI lineage: Eukaryota > Viridiplantae > Streptophyta > Magnoliopsida > Gentianales > Rubiaceae > Cruciata > Cruciata laevipes. The sequence continues at coordinate 22,812,533 of OY787637.1, forward strand.
CTTGAATTCAACAACTGAAGTTGTCAAATTTATCTTTTGAACTTAATTGTTACTACTGCTATTGTCTGATTGGAAAAACCATAACTTATTGTGTTCTATTTCATGCTCTTGAATTGAGATGTTACCATTGAAACCTTTGAAGAATGGTGTGTATGGGAAAACCTGCAAAAACATTTGTTTTGACTAAATGTATTGCCATTTTCTTCTGGGGAGTTGAGAGCTTACCATAGTAGTCATTGAAGAATCACGTGCATGATGAAAACATTGTTTGACTAGTTGTATGCCATTTTCCAATTATGAGTTGAAGGGTTTACATGGAATGTTTTGTAGAAGTTATTTATGAATTGTGCTTTTGTGAAAATATTGTGTTAACTAATTTTATTGGCCACTGTTGAAGGTACATGTTACCAAGGAAGTTAGTGAAGAATTTATGTGTTTGCTAAAACTACTGTTTTGACTATAAATTCCATTGTGTTAAATACATGTAAATAATTTTAGATGTAGTTAGATTCTTGGTAATGTAAGTCTGGGGTTGAAGGGAGTATATGTATTCTGTTTTTTCTCATTTGGTCATGAATCTGTTCCATAATCTTAATTATTTCAGACGTAATTTGGTTCTCTTGTGGAGTAGATAACAATTTTAGGGACTTGAAATAAGAGCAAGTTGAAGTTTATTGGTCGTTTAAGGTTTATGTTAGTTTATGAATGTACATGTCAGCCATAACAAGCAGATTATGCTTCATCCAAATTGAGTCCCAAATGAGTTTTGCAAAACAATTTGCTGTACCAAAATAAGCTCATAACATAGTAACCATTGTAGTTAGAAGAAGAAACCAGCGTCCTTAAGCCTTAACTCCTCGATTATTTAGAGTATATATACTGAAGTCTTTTTGCATTATATTGTGTACTCTACTAGATCTGCACCATATTGTGTACTCTAATGTATCATCTTATCTGCACCATATTGTGTACTCTACTAGATCTGCACCATATTGTGTACTCTACTGTATCATCTGATGCTGCTGTAAAACTATCAATAACCATTTCAGGGATTTATTTAAGGCACATGACTTAGTCAATTGTTCTAGCACATTAAAAGCTTCTAATCACCTGCGTTTTTTTGTTGTATTTTAATCTTCCAGGCAACCGCGTGAGCATCATTTCGAAGTGGTTCAAGAAGGAGATTGTGGTTATCTCACAATGAGCGATTAACAAATTAAAAGGTTTTACGTCAAGACAAAAGAGCAATGGGAGATGGCTATTACAGTTGATAAATGGAATCCTACTATGCCCGAAGACCTTCCTCTGGTGGAAAGCATCGCTGGAACCCCTCTCTACAACAATTTGAACGGAAAACCATATACCGCGCATTACCATGGAATCAAAAAGTGTCTCTGAATTTGATGAGTTGATGGAAGCATGAACTATCAGTTTTTTTTTGTTTTTGTTTTCTAAACTATGTTTTTTAAGGATAATTTCTGATTCAGCTTGGAATATGTTTACAAGGATAGAGAATTCAAGCATTATTCATTTTGGCCAATCTAAATCGAGATCTCGAATCACTGCAATCCAAACTAATACGATGTTCTTACTGTGCACAACAATCTGTCTGTACTTCTTGGAACCAGTTCTCAATTCTTCTGCTAAAATTATGTTTTCCAAGATAGATGGTTTGGAAGAGTTGAACTTCACCAATAAGATCGAGTTTTTTTGTTTGACGTTTTGCTCAGCAAAAGTGGGTGAGAATAAGGTTCGGGTCGCAGATAAAATTTTCGAATGTGAAAGTTTGCAAACAAAGAATATATGGTATAGTTGATTCCAAGTATTTCTCTTCATGTGATTTTGTCGACGATGCACTCATAGTCACACTATTAGGATCGAATCCCTCCAATACATCTAGAGTTCATCAAAATATTGGAATTGATGATGAAGTAGTTCACCATAAAGTAATTAGAATAGTGGATGATGGAGTACCCTTTAACGATGAAGATGAACGTCATTATGGTAAGGATTTATATGATGATAAGGACAAACTTTTCGTGTATGGAAACCAACATTATTTGATTGGATGTGAAGATGATTTTTTTTTGGATTCAAATTTCAAGAGCTTATCATTCCAACAACGAATTTAAAGGCATATATGTTTACAAGTTTGATAAAACAAAAAGAGTGTGGATTAAGGTTAAAAATATCGGGAGCAACATGTTGTTTTTCCTCAATGGTGAAAATTCCTTTTCTTATTCCTCGACAAATTGCGGAAAGGGGAACATAATTTGTTTTGTCGAAGGAAAGTGGATATGTACCTACGACATAGAGGACGATAGTATGTGTATGCATGATCCATATCCATATATGAACTGGGTAGGTATTCATTGGTTAGTGAGATTTGGTCTGTCAGAATTGCCGGTTTAGTTTGTGTTTTAACTTTGTCGTGTTGTCCCTGTTATTTTCATTTCATGGTTCTTTTCCATTTCTTAAGCTTTTTATTATTGTTGTAAGACATGTGTTTTTTTGTTTAAGATAGACATATGTATCTTTAACGACATGTTAGATTTATGTTATTATACTTAGCCACTAGTTTCGAGAATAAACCACAATATTAATTTAAAGACTAAATAGTACCAATTGGCCCCTTACTTTGGTCAACTTAAGGATTTTTGCCCTGGCTTTGAAAACTACAATTTTCTAGCACTTAGAGCATCTACTATCATGAATTCTATTCCCACAACTTTTCCAATAAAATCCCTTTTACAACTCCTCCAATATCTCCACCCCAACTATCATAAAAATCTCACACACATTAATACTTTATTTCTCTTTCATTAATATAAAACTAAATTATAATTTAAATAATGCTTATTAATGTTTTCAAGATATTTTACATATTCAATTTAAAAATAAACATATTATGATTAAATAAAGTTTAAAATTTAACGACATATGTAACTAATGAAATATGTTATTTGTATGTAATTATCATATCATAATAATGATAATTAAGATAAGACTTTAAAAATGTTATTAAGAGCAAGTCCAACAGATACTACATAATAATCTCCAAAATGTAGTATGAAATGCTAAAATCTCCAAAATATTTTTGCTCAACTACAAGAGATACTACATTTTGCATACTTTTTCATTTATGAACACTATTATTTTATATTTTCTTACCTCTTTTATAGCAAAAGAGCAAGAAAATTTATGATAATATGAAGAGAGAGAATAAATTTTGTCTTTAAAGATGAAAGAATACCTTGATTAATGTGCATGCATTTAATTTTCCATAATACAAATTGATTTTCTCTTTCTACACATATAGATGATGAGTTTCTCTTACTACACCAATTCTACATGTTGTAGTACCATTGGTAGTATCTCTTGGAGCTCAAAAATTGGATAAAATCTCCAATTTCCTCCAAAAGCTACAAAATGTAGTATCCCTTGGACTTGCTCTAACATCTTCAAAATTATAATCTTAGTTATGTTCATTAATGATAAGATTACAGTGATGAGATTAAAATAGGGAATACTTAGAAAAATCCTAAATAAAGTGCACTACGAAATATGCTATAGGCTAATTAGGTAATAAATTGTTGCCGCAAACTTTAGTGAAGATTAGCTTAAATGAAAAGAAAACAATGCTAATGTATATATATATTCTATTCAAAAAGTTAAATTGGGCATAATTTTAGAAATGTGGATCATTAAAACTGATCTAGTTAAAGTATGAACATATATTCATAATTTTCGTTTAAATTTTTACCAATTAAAGATAATAAATAAGTTTAAAGACAACTTAAATGGTAATCTTTTTTAGATTATGCTTAAATGGTAATCAATAGCCTTTATTTTGAAAGAAAAAACGAAAAAGGCAACGAACGTTGGCGTTGGCCTACGTTTCAACTAATATGCCGCGTTTGAGGGATTTTTCCCGGGTGCACAGAAGCAGCGTATGGTCCCGGGATTTTCGGGTTTTGAGGGATAAATTCCGTTTAAAATCCATCCAAAAATCTCCCATAGGAGATGCTCTTATATTCAAACTGTGAGGATTTTTGGCCCCATTAACAGAACTGTGTGGTAAACCGTTAGTCAACCCCACGTGTCATGGTTAAAATAGTTTTTCCTTCTCTCTTTTTCTGAAAAATGTCTTTTCCCAAAAATTTAATAAGCCTGAAATCGTCTTTTTATGGAAATGACTAAAATGCTCTCCGTAAATTGGATGCGTCTATGCACGCTAGGTCTATAACTAGGGATGTTCCCCACGTTCATCTGTCGTTGCAGTTTCCAAGGTAATATTTAATTACTGGTAATTTATTTATTTTCTTAGGCAGAAGTGCTATACAATCCCTTTACTCTGGGGTTTGGAAATCACTTCAAATTTTCTGTCTTTTGATTTTTCAGAGCAAAGTTCTTCGCCTATTATGCGAATCTTCTTCCAGAGTTTTCTTCTTTCTTTCTAGCCAGTTCTTTCAACTTTTTCCGACGTTCTTTAAGTAATTTCCTCTCTTTCCCCTCGCTATTGTTTGAATTTTTTTTTCACGACATTTTTTTCCTCTCTTTAAGTACTATTGTTTGAATCTTGTTGAAATAATAAGATGTCAGATGAGGAAGATTCACAAAATTGCTAATTTCAATCTGAATGATAAAATACAAAATATAAAAAGGGTGATAATAGTATTTACATGGCACTTCTTATTATCATCAAAGGCAATTTATCCAAGAGGATGATTACAGTATTCATAGGGATATATAGGAACCTCAAAATAAATACTTACTCTAGTGCTGGTGCTACTCCGTTTTGCCAGCGCCGCTTACTCTACTGCTAGTGCTACTCTATTTGGTAGTGCTACTTACTCTACTGCTGGTGCTACTCCGCTGCTTGCTACTATTATTGGATATTTTGCTGCATACACCACCGCCGTCGTCGTAGAGGCCACCGCCGTCGTGGATGCTGTCGTGATTGTTATATTAGGAATATAGATAGATTATAGAATAGTAACATTTTCCTGTTATATTTTTATTGTATTGCATCTATCCCACATCGGAAGATGGGAGGATAGAGGCCCTTAGAGCACATGCACCAATTCAGCTCAACTTTGAGCTTTTCATTATACTATCTCATTATAAAATGTTATTTTTGAGCTTTTACCCACAACCATTAAGCATGCCACATCATCAAACTCAATACACATCATTATTTTTATTTTTATTATATAACATAGACATTTTGTTATCTATATTTTAATCACTAATAATATATATATAAATATTAATTGAATAAATGTTGTTAAAATATTATAGATAGTCATTTATATAATATATTTTTAATATATTTATTAATTCTAAAGATTTAAAAACAATTTTCGGCTAATTTAGCCTGGCGGGAAATCAAAGTAATTATTCATCTAAACTTGAAAACAAATGTGACCCAGTGTTTTAGCTATAAACGAGGTTTGATGCTCATAAATAAGGCTCTGTTTACTAGAGCTTATTTCTTGATGAACTGAACTGAACTGAACTGAAGTGAAAATTGATGTATTGAAAAATGGAATCAGCATGACTGAATTAACCTGAATTTCATCAAATTGCATTTTCACTGAACTGAACTGAATTGAACTGAACTGAATTGAACTGAACTAAACTGATCTACAGATAAGATCTGGTAAACAGGGCCTAAATGTTAAATAGAAGAAAAACAGTCTTCGTACAAGTGGGACAAATGAAAAGCTGACTTAACCTGTGAAGTCCATCTTGTTTTGTTTTTCCATAAAAAAAGGAAAATCCGGTAAACAACTCATTGATGTGAAAGAAAAGCGGGCTATTAGTCCATTCAACAGCCGTTGTTATGAGTGCTTTTAAGTATCCCTATAAATACAGTACGCATCCTCTTGGATGAATTGCCTTTTGATGATACTATAAAGTGTTATTGTAAATACTATTATCACATTATTTATATTTTATATTTCATCACTTAAGAAGTTTTTATTTTTGGAGTCTCCTCCTCAATGATCTGACGTGGGAGGACAAGGTTATAGATGATAATGGCGTCGATGAAGATGATGATGATGTACATGCAAAATATTCACCGACTGTTATTCAGGGTTCCTTGGAGAGGGGTAAGGGAAACTAGGAAAGGTCGATAAAAACCATCCTTTGGAGGTTTATCAGGTTCGTCAAGGACCATAGGTTCTGGCCATGTATTTTGGTGGTGGCCTAATGGCCGATGCTCGAGCGTCCAAAGCGCGTTGTATTCAAGTTTCCCGAGAAGATGCGAAAATCCAAAAATTGTCTATTGCTGTTAAACCCTCTATCCCACGGGTCAAAACGTTGCAAGAGGGGGTTTCCTTATGGAGCTGCTGAAGTTTCTGCATCATGAAGTCCCCTAGGATGCAAATTTACTTCTCGATAGTAGACGTCCTCGAGGGGTGTAATTTATGAGAGATAACTCTGTTTTAGACTTACCTTTCCTAATCACCCTCTTCTTCTCGAGTTGTTGAAGGATCGTACTGTATGAGATGTTGAAATCCTTGGTCTGCCTTTGGAAATCACAAGGCCATTTCACCTTGCATCCTCAGAATGGCGTCCCCAAGCTGTTTGATCACTCCACTAACTCGGGAGGGTGGAACAATGTAGTGATCAGCTTTGACAAGACCGCCTACCCTATTATAGATTGGCATCATGATCTGGCTAGGGAGCCTTATAATGTGGAGAATACTCCCGAGGTGGATGTTGATGCTATACAGGTTGCTGCATTTTGCGAGACCTTTGATGTAACAGAGTATGGGGTTCATATGTCGTATTATAACTGGCCCTGATATTTATTCGGCTATCTATCTACGAGAGGTTACGAGGGTTACTCGAGAAGTCCTAGAGAGGGTGTCAATGAAGGCGGAGAATTCAATTCGGTCAAAAAGCAATGTCCATCTTATCAAGAAGGTTGTTGCTATCAGGAACCATCCGAAGAGAAACAACAAGGACAAGGATTCAAAGGGTCCTCGCTCTCCTAGGAAGGACAATGATGTTAAGGGAGCCCAATAAATTCACTCCACCTACGATGGTTTCAAAAAAATAAAAATAGTGATAATGGTAATGGTAATGATATTGGCACTTCTATTTCATCAAAGACAATTCATCTAAGAAAATGATTACAATAGTTACAGGGATAGAGAAGAGCCTCTAGCCTTCCATCTTCCGGTGAAGAAAAGTCAAAATACAAATTATACAACACAAAGTATATCAGGAAAATGATTATGTTATATGGATTCCCGCACAAGAAATAAAATTCTTTAATTAACCTTGTTTTATATTTCTATTTTCTTCCATACCATCAATAGAATTCTTTTTCCTAATATATATTGAAGAGATGTGACAATTCTTTTATCCAGTTGAGGAATGGAATGAGAAGGAATTTTCTTGTATATATTACACGAAGGATCACATTTTCTAAGTTAATAATTGTATACGTGTTGTCAATTAAGATTGATGGGCAATTTAGTTGAAAAAAGGGATTGGAGTTGTCTTCCTCCAGAGATATTAGGTTTGATATTTTCATACACATGGCCAAAACTAATTGTAGAGGTTAATTGTAGAGGTTAACTAATTTAGTCGTGTTTATTACCAAACAAATCATCTCTCGGTTTGGCTTGTACATAAAGTTGATGAAGAATCCACCCTTACCTTTTACCATCCCATAGCAAATATGTGCTTTCCTTATACCTTGAATATTCCTGATCTATGTGGTGCTTCCCTTCACTGTGCTAAACATGGGTGGCTACTTATATCTAAAGAATATGGTAACATGTTCTTTTTTAACCCCTTTTCAAGAGTCTCCATTCCACTACCTGCCCTACCTTCATGTCATGATAAATTTATTGGTCTTACTTTCACTTCCACTCCTACATCAGAAGACTATATTGTATTTGTGGTTGCACTAAATTCACTTGAGTTTATGGATATCCTTACCTTTTGCAAATCTAAAGGTTTTTGGACCAAGAAAACTTGTCACCTTTTTGATAATATACACCCACCTTTAACCAATCTGATTTATCACAAAGACAAGTTGTATTGTTTAGCTGTGGATGGTTCATTAGGCATTTTTATCCCGAGATCACACATTGGATGGTTTGGGAAAAAGAATCCTTTCCCTGTAGTGAAATGTATTTGGAAGAAGAACACCTCTTGGATATTGGAGGCGAGCTTGTGACAGTGTTAAAAGACGACAATGGCCTTCAAGTTAAGAAATGGGATGATTCCAAATTGGATTGGCAAGAAGAAGAAATCAAGGATATAGGAGATTATATGTTTTTCATAAGTGCCAAAACTTCAGTGGCAAAAAAGAGTATAAGAGACTACATGAAAAACAAAATATAAGACGGTGCATGTAAAACTTTCGAAAATGACTTTGAGCACAAAAGGTTTAATAGCATAAGTAAGAAGTTCAATTGTTGCTGGATGGAACGATGAAAAGAAGATACATCGGTGTCCTATCTTCATTCGCCTAGGTTCTATATATTGTCATAAACAAATTAAGTTTTTGTTTAGTAGTGTGTAATACAACATTTTTAAATGGCAAAGACTTTTTCCTTATTATAATAAATATATGTAAGCATTATAAGTTACATGACTCTAAGATCTATAAACACTTGGATCGATCACGTAATAGAATCATGAGGAGTTATATGATTACTTACCTCCACTCATTGTAGTGGAGAGATCGATATCCTGAATCTGTGAGCTGTGTATAAGAGAATATGTTTTTCTCCCTTGCATACGAACTTTATGTGTTATGAATTTTCAGGTTCAGTTCTTTATGGGACTCCTTTTAGGACTAACGACATGAATTTTTTATTTTTTTATAGGTGGTGAAAGAACCTAATTTCTCTTTAGGGTTTCCGTAGGATTAATCTCAACCGTCCATCAAAGTAGAAATTATTTGTAATTACTCCTTTATACATAATTGAATTAGTTACCAAATATATCATGAAATAGTTACCAAAAGAGCCAATAGTGTCCAAATATATGTTTCAAAAAAAATAGTGTCCAAATATATCATGCTTTATGTCCAACCAAAAGTTATAATAATTTGATATTTTGAAAATGTAAGATTACTAACCAACATCATATACAATAATTTTTGAATTATCTATCAATTCAATTTTGTCAAAAAATGTGTGATTTGATGACACAAGTTTAACAAATAAAGCAAAAGCTATGAACAATTAAGATGTTGAGTGAACAATCTCAGCTCTCAGTTTCTCCTCTGAATGGACTTCAAAGAAACCATTTTTTTAATCAACAAGAGATCCCAACTGCCAACTGTTAGAAATTACAAATTTATGTTTTCAAATGTGATAATAAAAATGTTTCAGAAAAATGTGATACGGAGTACTAAAATATGATATTGTCTTTTACAATTTCATAGTACCATAGAAAATGATTAGGGGAGGCAGCAAAATCGCCTGTCACAGCTCACAGAAAATGATTTTTCTTTGGGGAATTTTCTCAAACACCTTCCGCCTGTTCATATATTTCCTGCTCACCCACTTTCAAGCTCAGTTCCAAGTTTACAGCCACCGACCACGACCACGACCACGACCACTAGCCACCATTGCAGCGCTGCTTACACCCGCCTCAGTGGAACCAGGTTCGATCCCGAAACTCGAACACGCTGCATTGGGTTGAGTGCATTAGTTTAATGTACACAGAGATGATTCTTGTTTTTAAAAATTTCTTGCAGAAGATGAATCTTACAGCGGTTAATGGTGAGAATATGGCGATGGAAGGGCATGTGGAGGACTCGCTAGCCAGTGGCGCGTGAGAACCCTGGTAATATTTTTTTCAAGACTCAAGGGCATGATTCGATTGCTAGTTCAGCATGCTATATCAGTTTTTTTGTTCATCTCCATATTCTGCTAATGAATCAGAACAATTGTGGTACTCATTGTGTTTTGAAATGTGTAAGTTCGTAAATTATGCTTCGTATCGTGTTTATGACTTCTTTTTTTTCCATGCGAAGAAGGAATCCTGTTTGATTTTTTCAATTGTTTTGTTATTGTTGGGGGAACTATTGATTGAGAAAACAGAATTTTCTTTCTGTTTGCAGTAGCAGGGAATTGGGCAATTTCCCTTGTGTTTGCAGTAGTAAATTCTCTCAAGACTCCAACTGTTTGATTTTTATCTCCGGCAAATCGACTTCAACCTCAGCGACTCTCCAGCCATTCAATTTTAGGGGCGATGACCACAAATTCCATTGACCATCATTGAGGTAAACACAATTTTTCTGATCTTCGATTTTGCTGCTGGATAGCAAATTAGTCAAGAGCTTCATATGCGCAAATAAAAGAGGTTGAAGTCTGTTTTTATTTTTTCATAGGCTTACTTTAAATAACTTTGGCTATGATTGTATTTTTAATTTTTTAAACCACCAGTTAGTGGGGGTTATATTTGGCTCCCAAAGCCAAGAAACCTGTCCAAAAATAAAGTTTAAACACAAACTAGCTGTATGACTTTTGATATTACAGATGTTGCATTCGAGTTCTAAAAACAGCAAGCTTCCAAGTCAAAAACTCCCTTCAGAAGTGTTAGTATACAGCAAAAAATGAAAGTGTCAATCTAAATGCCTCCACACGCCATGCTAATTTTCGATGACCAGATTTTCATCATTGTGACTGTAAACACATATACCAGATGTAGGATTCAAAATAAATATGAACCGTGGACGAGCACACCATAATACGATACTAACACGAACCAAATATTATTTGATCTGGAAAGTCAAACACCCTTAAATCACCGGAAGCACTTGTGTCACCTCATGTGGCCTTAGACTGGGAATTCCATTTCAATCTGCAGTTAGAGATTTTCTACCTCCATCAAAGTCTGGGGGAATAACCTAGACTGAACCCGAGAGAGTGGCCATCAAATATTACCTGGATGGACAACCTGACGCCTCAGCTTGTTGCACCTCATCAATTTGACCCATATTATGAATTTCCAAAACATTTACTCTCCGTTTCATTTCTAACAAGTGTGTGAGGCATAGAGTAGCTTAACGATGAAAAGGTTGCATCTGTGCCTAATTTGAAACCACAGTCTAAAGGATCCCATTTATATGAATTAATCAGTTTATTTAGGTTGTTTAACCACTGGGATCAGTCCTTTACTTATTAGATGTCCAAAATCAGAGCTTTTTATCTGAGGATTGGATTTACTGTAAAAATCCAAATCATCTGTGTAATTATTTTCTCATAAATTTTAGATTTGACCTTTTGTCTTCATTAGCATTTTACATCTAGTTAGCCAAAAAATCCAAACTACCAAACCAGAAATTATATTGAAGAATATTTTCTTAGAACAACCTGTGTTTGACCACACCAAGATATCCTATCAAAATTATGCTGAAAGTTGATAATCGCTATTTCTAATTGATTTGAAGCTTCTTTTTACATACAAACAGTTAGTATGTATTCATTTCAGCAATGATTGATAGACAGTATTGGCATTTTAAAGCATTTTGGATTTCCCATTCTTCCCAATATTTCCTCAAAAGACAGATAATTGTTTATTATTTTCCATGTAAAGAATGCAATTTTTGGAGGAATCTTAGGATACCATAACTTCTTCAGCACCAGTGATTGAAAAATTTTCATTCTCAATAATTAATTAGCAGACGCAACAGCAAACTGACCTGACTGTATAGGTTTCCATATCAACTTGTCATTTTTTTCGAGTATAGTAGGTACATATTGCTGAAGCTTTGTGTCTACCTGCACTGAACTGAATAACGTTAACAAATTTATCTTCCATAAATTCCTTAACCAGTAGATTAAGGAATGTAATTGGATTATCAGATTCCCATCTATTTGCCAAGCTTCCTATTCCTGTCCAATTTGCAGTCCAGAAGTTAGAGTATCCGATTGCTATCTGTATGAGACTATTTTGTATAGCCAGTGGTTCGGGTTCAGAGTTGGAGTAATCGGACAATCTAATCCTAATCGTAGAAAACCTTGGATTTAGCTATTGGTAAGCTACTAAAGAATCAATCATTTTTTGGTTCGTACGATGAGTGAAGGAGTTCTTTTGGCAAACCCGGGCCTCATTCAGCAACTGCTTATGATGAATTGAGGGATGTTGCAAGCAGAAGGTATAGTATTGTTGATCTAATAATATCACCTGTTTACATTTAAATTTTTTTTCCATTGGTTTAAGCTTTTAATTCATCAGGTTGCCCTTATAGTTTGTGAGTTGTCTATATAGCTTTCTGTATATACGTAGGATATATATATATATATATATATATATATATATATATATATATAGACTCCGGTTTGAGGATCAAAAGCTTTCTTCCTGACAATTTTGATTGTCTGTCAAAAGTTCTTTGCAATGTCGATTATTTCTAATTCCTGACATTAACTTTCCAGGCCTTGCTTACAAATTGGAAAAGAAAAAGTGAGGACTTTCAATGCTGGATTCGTAAAACAAAGAGCTTTTGTTGCATTAATTGAAGTAGTTTGACAATCCATAAACAGATTCCATCTTAGTGTCTGAGAATGCAAGGTACTCACTTGATTCATGATAATTTTGTGTGTGTGTAAAATCCTAAAAGTCTAGCTGATAATCTTTAACTAGATAACAAACATCATCACAAAAATTTGTATGTTGAGATTGTTTTTGAAATTTACAAAAGATTTACAGGCATGGAAGCTTACTGGCACAAGGTTGTTGATAAATTCTCTAATTCTAGTTTTTCTTCAGTATTAATCTTCCCCATTAGAGAATCAGTCCCATCGCTTCAGTTAAGGAATTTTAAAAAAGTTTGAGCAATTTGACAATGATATTGTTAAATATATCTCTGATCATCGGTATGCTAAGGTTCTTTCACAATGTGAGGTTTAGAAATTGATTCTCCAGGAAAAGAGTAAAGTGTGTTGTTTAGGTGGGATGTTTATAGGAAGGTTTTGTTACTTATGTAATCTTTTTTTTACATTCAGTTTTTGTTTCTGAAATTAATTTGTCTAAATAATTTGAAACAAATGGCATGGTACTAAAAAAATTCTTAACATCTTGTGCTGACAGTGCTGGGATAGTTTACCTGACTAATATGGCCTTTTGATTTTCTGACCATGTTTAAGCTTCCCATTAGATAATTTGACAATGTTTTGATGTGTTCTGTTGTTAGCTAGGTCAGGAAAGAGTTGTAGCATTTGATGAATTGGATGCTGCTTATCGTAAATTAAGGCTAAACATTCAGTATGTATCATTTTGGTTGGTAGCAGATGGCTCTTGGATGTGGCATATGTGGTTGGCAAGGTTGATTTTAACAAAACCATGGAAATGAAGTGAAGTGGGAGAGGTAGAAGAATCACTTTTGAGAGACTTTTGAGGGAGGTATAAGAATCACTTCTAAGGGACAGCTTAGGTTGAATTGCAGTTTTACACATCAAAGTTGTGGTTTTTCCTTATATTTGATTTTGAATTACCAATGTTGATAGCATTTCCATTTTGGTTCTGTTTTAAGGATTTAAGAAAGAGATTGTTTTTAAAGAAACAGAAGGAGTTTTAATCTCTTCTCTATACTAATATAAAGTTATTTTGCTAATTTTCACACTATGTCATTGCTGACCTTTTTTTTTGGTCCAGCGAAAGACTATTGAATTTATTGAGAACTTTTGAACGTCAGTAATGTGTGGATGCAAGCTTATGGATATGCTAAGCTGAGTAATTTGATATTTGTTAGTACATAAAAATGTATAATAAAAAAGGTTAATAATTTTATTTTGAAAAATATACTTAATAATATAAATGTGATATTTTCCAAAGTACAGTATGCATAACAATTTATATTAAAAATGCTTGATTCAAGAGAAAATAAAATAATATATAATTCACTACCTTGCTATTGCACGGGTATTATCTAGTGGCTCTGTATGGTATAGCATTTAGAAGCTTCTAAAAAAAGTTGCGGCGTCATTTTAATTTATTTTTTAATTAATACCCTCAAAATATAAACTGTACAGGACATTTGCAATCCACACATCCTCTCGTGTCTCCCGTCGCCTTCATCCTCATCTCTTCCTCTAGTCTTCTTCTCGCCGTCGTAAGTTTACTATGCTTTCCCTTTTTCTTCTTCTGCATTAATTGTTCTTGGCCCTTATGAAGCTTTTCTTGTCTAAAATTTATCACTGGCAAATTTGATTTAGCTTTATCGAATTCAGATTTAACTTAAAGCAATTCAACTGATCGGAATTAAATCTAAACCTTTGTCTACGATTTATACTCGGGTTATTGTTAATTTTGTGAATTGCTGGATGGCGAATTACCCAAAAGTAGGCCGGAGAGTGAAACCAAATATTGAATCACTTTGTCTAATGTAATAACCTAGCAGTTTAATTTCCAAATTCGAAATTTTGTTATGCTTCTGGGCTTGGTTGATGGATTGACTATTGATGATTATAATATATGTTCGTGTGAGTTGTTGACTGTGTTTGTGAATTGTAAGGGAACTGAGTTTTAATGTTGTTCCTGCTTTCCATTTGCTATTTGTTTTGACCCTGAGTGGCGCCCTTGCTGTGATTAATGATTTATTTGTTTAGTGATTTGTTAGGATTAAGCTAGATCCTGTAGAGTTGTGTTTGCAGATACCTCTGAACTCTATAATTAGATGAATTAAATGGTATAGCAACCACCAACCCTCTTATCACCAGTGGACACAACTTGAATTAGGCTACTTCTTTTGTTTTGGAGTCTTTCTTCTGTCCACAGTTACTTATTTGTTTAGAATATATTATGGGAGATTTACAATATTATCTTTCCAGGCACAGTGCAAGAGAATTGTGAATCCTGGTCGTACTTTTACATGTTATTGAAGAATCTGGAATGTTTATTTGTTTTTTTGTCATTGCTTATGGCGGACGCACCAGGTGTTTATTATTTTGAATGCTACCAAAATATGGAAGTGAATGTTTAAATCTTAATAGAATTGCTGGCATTAGGGTATTTATTTTCTAGCAGTAGCCAGTAGATGTGTAACATAGTAGTTTTACAAATTAAAAGCACTATGATCTTTGATTTAGCCTAACACTTTCAACTTCTTTTAGCACCTATAAAGCCATTATAACTTAAAAGGTCATTTACCAGACACTAAAAGTGCTTTGCTTTCCATCAGCATATTACCATAGAGAGGCAGAAGCCAGCTGTGCCAAACATAGCATAGTATCTCCCATCTTCAATTTCCACCATAGTTTGATCGAGAAGCAATCAGTTTTTATGTGAAAATTTTGTAAACCTAGTCCTTTTTCAGTTACTAGAAAACATATCTGGACCAGGATTTCCAATGTCCTATGTTTGATCCTGAGTTTTCCCCACAATAAATTGGAACAAATTCTTTCCATTTCTTTAATTATGTGTTTGTCGGGTGCCACCACACACCAAATATGTTGTTGGACTGAGGATAAGACATCTTTACATGGTTCTTACTGCTGGAATTAACCATCAATTTGTTCCAATTGTAGCAATCAATTTCTCATTTGTACTATTTACATTTTTTTTCTTCTTTTGTAACACTTCTTTTGTTATGTATGCAAATGAGAAGATGGATGCTCGAAAAAGAAAAGGGACTAGTGAAAAGGAGGAGAGGGCTGGAAAGAGTACCTTTCAAAATCTGCATGAAATTCTAACAAACATGCTCCCTGATTCTATGGTTGCTGAATCGCAGAAAGAGCACAAAAATGTGAATTATGATAAAAGCGTACAAGTCAAAGCACCGCAAAAGGCTGCAATTTGGCAACCACTGAATGAAAACAAGATAAGAAATATTGATATGAGGTACATAGTCATGCAAGATTTGATCTACAATATGTTACTGTTCCAAATCAGTTAAACTAATACTGGATTAGTATTGGTCTTATAGCTTCTTAAATTATATTTTAATTTTGAAGCTGCATGGAAACTTCTTTGTTAGCTTGTTTATACTCAAATCCCTGCAACTTATTTTGTAAATTTTAATTCAAATTGAATTTAAAATGTTCCATTTTTAAAGATTTCATGGCTACTCTATATCATTTGGTCCACTTTTACCAATGGATTCTAAAGTAGGACTATTTGTGGTTCCACAGGGCTGATTCGCAATCTCCACGGCGTGTCGCATGCCATTCATCAAGTTTTATGAAGAAATTGGTTCCTGGGGAGATAATTAAGTGTGTGATATTAGAGGTATGTTGTGCATTCTTTGATGCTGACTTTCAAGAGTGTAACTGAAATCTCTTATATAAAGCATTATTTCAATTAACTTTGTGGATAATGTAAGATCCTGGAGAATGAATATGGTGGAGTAATCCTTAAGGTTTCATTTGATCTATGACCAATGAGGAAAGACACATGGAAACTGAATTATATTGCTTTGCAATATCGTTTCCATTTTCTTGTGATCTTGTCCTTATTTTTGGCTTTAATTTGCAATACTGCTCTCTTTGAATGCTTTACTGTGCATGGACCATTTAAGCAATGTCTCCTCCTTCTGTATTTTAGCATATACTCACCATGTTGATTGTTTAGGTATTTGATGAATATAATAATCACGTCCAAGAAAACGAGCTGATTAGCTTGCAACTTGATGGGCTCTGTGTTCAAGATGGAAGACGTTTGACTTTCAAGGTTGGTACTTTCATCTCTTGCAGTCTTGAGTTATAGAAAAGTTCTCTGAACATGATACTATATTTCAAAATGAAGAGATAAAAAAATGAAAGTATGGTAGGGGTTTTAATTTAAAGTTGGAAAGGGCAATACGGCTTAGATTAGTTTGCAAGGGCAATTATACTTTTTGTTCAGACAGTTGTTCTCAAACAGAACTACAGAAATGATGCAGATTAAGTGTCGTATTTGGTAACAATATCAGATCTATCAAAAATCTTCGAGTATCACTTTTTTATTTCTAGAAGAGCAACCATTATGTGGTATACTAGGGGGTACGATGTGGATAGTACTCCCTAAAAGATAAATAAAACTTTAAATCATGGACAATTATTTCAATAAAAAGTAACTCTTCAATTATCTTATATGGCTGATTATTATAGAGTGCAGTTATTTTTAATGTAGTACCTGGGGAATGGGGATACACTATCCTCAGGGGTATGGTATAATTTACTTCCAGAGAGGGTGGAATTACTGTGGTCATATTATTAGGAATACCAAACAGCATTTAGAATTCCAGACTAGTAATTGGAATTTTATGGTTGGAAAGTTTATATTACTTGTTTCTATCATAGAACTTAGGATCATTGGTATCATCAATGTTACCCTTTTAGCTCTCCCTTCGTAGTTTGGAAATAGTTTTTGCTTGTGAAGCATGTTAAGCTAGTTTTCTATTTATTGACATATACGCGTTAAGCAGGGAGATTTTTGTTTAAATTTGCAGGCAAATAAGGATGGTTATGTGGACTTGAGTGGCATTTTGAAAGTAGTGAAGGGATTTGGTCAAAGGGGTAAGTTCCTGCTTCTAATCTTTTGTCATTTTTTGGCATGCCTTCTGTACAAGAAAGTTTATTCTATAATTTATATTTATCACTGAATCATCAGGTTCCTTTTCTGTATTTTCGGATGATCAAAAGATTTTTGAAAAATCCTTTCAAACAGAAGGAAGAGAGCTGCGAACTGCATTCCGTGTACGCCCTTAATTACTTTAATGATGTCATTTCAATGCTTAATTTCTGTATTCTAATGGTACATTGGCGGTTTCAGACTCCGTTTATTACTACTGGTGGTAGCCTATTGAAGAATATAGCATTCGAGGTTATAAAGGAAAATGGTGAAGTGGATGAAGGTATCCACTGTGAAGGGGAAAATGGTGGCTCCCACACCCTAACAATTAGCTCAAATTCATTTGAGCCTGACAGATCAGTAAAGTACAATTTCATTCATGGGCGCTGCACTGTTCCAAAAATCCCACTTTGCTGTAACGAAGGGTATTTTGATATCAAAGCCGCCCATTCGCATCATCCAGAGATTAACTTGAATTTCGAGGTTGGTTTAATTTGCATTTAGCTTAACTGTATTGATGTAGTCTGATTACTAATAATTGGATTATCAATTTACAGTTGCTTAGGCTGAAGCCTGAACGTACCGGTGAAATTTTGGACAAACTCACAGCTGAGATCTTGCAAAATGGTTCGTGCATTCGTCTGCTTGAGGATAAGATTATTTCACTCAAACATCAGCAGTCCATACTCAAAGAATCCATTTCCTCCTCGCAAGGTTATCACCTCTATACTCATTCACTTATTAGGTTTGGTTGCTTCTGCTGTAGAATAGAATGCTGGTACACGTTTTTGAAGGTTTTGACTGTATAATTTGCAGAATGTTTGAATCCTGTCGTCAGGAATGCTTCCAAGCTCGTGCCTGTGAAAGAAGAATCAGTGGAGAAGCAGCTTCCAATTTCTCCCCCCTTGGCAATCCATTCTCCCGGAGAATCCAGTTTTGCAACGCAGTTTTGCAAGAAGAAAGAGCTCCGGGAGGTTAATATTAAACTTGCCAGACTGCGAGCTGAACGTGAAGATGTTCTGAGCAGGTTCAGCAAACAAGAACGCATGTTCAGATCCTTGGTCACGTACATTGATAGTTTGGGAGAAATTGACCAAACAAAAGGGAAATATATCATCTTTATAGACGAGTATAACTGGTTCGGAACGGCTAGACTGCCTACTTGGTATACTCGTCTATAAACTCTTGGCATTCTTGAAATCTTTGTCCAATAAATGTTTTGGAGCTTCCAACATTGTTTTGCACATACTTTTGGTAAAAAAAAACTTTTTGCCCTAGAATGCTGGCATTGTGTTTCACCAGGATAGTAATTTTATTTATTTTGTATTGGAAAAAGATTATCAACATTTTGACTTTTGAGTGCCTTTTACAATATGAGTTGGAACTTTTATTTTCTCAATCTATTCTAAATTTTCATGTAATTCTTGTTTAGAAACTTTGAGGGCTAGTTTATGTGGACCCCTGGGTACGTCCAATCCCCAGGCCCAGTTTTTGAACATGCATCAGTGGAAATAATTTAGTAGTTTCAGAACATGCATCATGATAATTTAGGTCCTGTTTACCAGAGCTTATATGTAGAACAGTTCAATTCAGTTCAGTTCAGTTCAAATGCAATTTGATGAAATTCAGGTTAATTCAGTCATGCTGATTCCATTTTTCAATACATCAATTTTCATTTCAGTTCAGTTCAGTTCAGTACATTAAGAAATAAGCTCTAGTAAACAGGGCCTTAGTGGTATTTAACTATTTATCAGTATTGTACTAAACCATACATGTATAATTATGTATATGCATTGTATATAAGGTATGAGAAGGTCTCTTGTGAGACTTGTCTCAATTGAGACTTAGGGACAAAATTGTCCTTTTATGTGTTAGGGGTCTTAACATAATTATTTTATGTTTCACATATTAAGAAGTAGACTCTTCAGATTCTGATTTTTCTTCGCTACTATCGTAGTCTATTTCTGATTCTTCTATGATGTATACAATTTCTATATCATCATATTTTTCTTCTATGGGTTCATATCCCATATTATATGCAAACTCTAATAATTTAATTTTGTTAGAATCTTGCCTATTAGGACATTCATTTGCATAGTGTCCTTCGATGTTGCATATCCAACATCTACAATTTTTCTTTCCTTTTGGACAAAATTTTTGTTTTTCTGATTTTGTATCAGATTTCTTCTTAAAGAATTTTCCTGGTCGGAATTTCTTCTTCTTTTTAATAAATTTATATTTAGAGGAATTTTTCTTAGAAAAGAATTTTTTCTTCTTTTTATATTCTGTTCTACAGCCGTATTCTACAGGATTTTCTCCTGATATTGCACAGCAGTTTCTATTAAACTTTTTAAGTTTTTTCTGAGTTCTTATTAGTTCACAGAATTTTGACAGTTCATCTTTTACTATTCTTATAGCATACCCTAGGCTGTAACTAGAAGTTCTTCTATTGAAAGTTTCAATTTTAAACCTTTCTAATGCTTTTTCTCCTACCAAAGGTATTTTTCTAAGATATTGAAGTATCATTTCTGGAAATTCAATTTGTTCTAGTTTGTAAAGATTTACTTCATAATCACAATTGAATTCTTCTAAGTAACATATATCACAGAGTTGTAGTTCTGCTAAACGTTTCCTAGCTTTTTCTTGTACTAGTTGTTTTTCATGTATTTTATCACCAGTAAAATCAATTCCTAGGAACATAGTATATAATCCATCTAGAACTATATCTAGAATATTATATGGAATGTTGTTGTTATCATCTGTCCAAATGGTGTTTTTTATAAACTCTTTTGCTATTCCTAGACTCTTATGTTCTATTAATAACAATATAGTTCTTGATTCTGTATAGGCATCAGGATTAGTTTGAATTACTAAACTTAATTCTGCTGCCCATTTATCAATGATTTCTTTCCTATTATTTTGACAGTCAATATTTAGGAAATTATCATCTGATCCTTTTGAACTATTAACATTGGATTTTGCACTTTCTGGAAAATACCATGGTTGATTAGCTCTTCTTCTTTTAGAGCCCATATATGAGCTTTCTCCTTTTTCTCTTTTAACATTTATGTTAAAGTTTTTAGGTACGTCATCTGAATCGTAATTGCTAATTACTTGTTCGCTTATTTCAGATTCACTAGCTGATTCCTCATTATTTAAGACTTTTAAGTCTTCAAATCCAAACAATTGTTTTAGTTTGGGGCTGTTTTCTATTTCTTGGTTTGCTAGTTCATCGTTCTCTAATTCTAGCAACCTAAGAGCGTGGTCAAGTAAATCGAAGTTTTCTTCGTTTACCTGTAATTCATCACCTTCTAGATGATCCCAGAAGATTTTTTCAATCTTTGGTATATAATTGGTCATATTGGTTGTTTGTCATTTTTACCAAATGGCCAAGTTAATGCTTTAGGATTTCCAGAGGATCCTAATTCTGCATTTCCTACTCCGTGATTGGGGTAAGAATATTTTCCTAAACTTATAGGTTTTGGTCTTTCCTCATTCCCCAAAGGAGTTATATTTAAATCTTTTTGTTCTAAGATCACTTTCTGGTTTTCTTGAATTATTGTTGTTAATTCGATGATAATTTTTGCTGCTGCAGCTTCTAACTTATTATCTTCTTTAGTTAGAATATTTAGAATTTCTTCTAACTTTGTTTTTAAAAGGTTTATCTCTTCTTTTATTTCTGTAAAACTCATTAGGACATTTCTTCAAGCTGAATTTTCATGTCCTCTATTCGTTTTGACATTCCCATCAAGAGATCTCTCTCGCTGGGTTCTTTGGAAATACTTCTTCTAGAAGGTTCTCCAATAATAAGTTTATTCCTTTCAATTCTTGATTTATAACGTTCTCCCATGGGTTTTTTGTCTTTAGCTATATCAATAGCCCATTTATTATCCACAGGGGAGATTTCAGAAAACTGTTTATCTTGAACAGTTCCTATTTGAGAAAATACATCTTCTAGTTCAATGTATTCTTTCTTTCTATAGTCAATACTGTGATGACTATTTGTTAAAGCATAAGCAACCAGATAGGTTAAGCTGAATACTTTATCTCCTTTATTCATTAAATCTTCTCTTTCAAATTTATGAATGAAGGATAATGTTTTGTCTAGATTTGCTGTATCTAAACTAATACCAAATTTAGGATAGACTGTAAACATGAATTTTTGGTAAGCTAAATTTCCTCTAGCTGCACCTAAAATGCAATCATGCCTATCATTTATTCTGTTGTCTATCAAGACCATTTTGACTGGGGAATCTATTCCCTCTTGAAATTCTGATTTCAATAGGATTTTAACGGCACCAAAGTGTACCATTGTCATAGTATCTCTGATTTTACTATCTATTTTGTTTAAATTTTCTTTAATTTCCTTTAGAGTAATTAAAGGTAAATATACTTCTCCTGTAGTATCTTTGATATCTACATGCATCTCTTTAGTACCTACAAAATAGTAGATGCTATTTTTCCTTTTTAATTTTTCTAAAAAAGGTATATTAAAGATATTTTCTTTTCTTAGATTAAGTTTAGAAGACCTAATTTTTGAGAGTAATTCTTGTTTGATCAAGAAGCTTCCGATGAATCCTTCATTAGATTCAAAGGTTTGAACGCTAGAAACATCTTGATTTTCATCAATTGTTTCTTCTATATTATCTAAATGATTCATTTTAACGAATTTTTTAGATAACAGTTGTCATTTTAAACATGGCTCTGATACCAGGTTTTTATCCACAGATAGGCAGATATGACCGGCCGAGTTCTGGCGCGATTCAAGTCTGTACATCCTACTGCGTGCAGCAAACCGGCATTATCAGCTTGCTAGCTCGTTATCAGAGCCGGACACAGCGGAGAGCCTCCCTTCCTGCTTTACAGGAGTGAGAGTTCTGTATCACTTTAATAAGCTCTGATACCAGGTTTTTATTGATCTACGAGAGATCTGCGGAATTTTTAATTTTCTTTTATACATTTTAAACATCCTTTATAGATGTTCATATAATGCACAAGAGTTTGATGTTTTTCACAAAATCTTGTTCCAAAACTATACCTAGATTGACTATAAGGGCCAACTCTACGGAATTTAGATAATTTCTTATCTTCTTTAGTTAATTCTCTGTCAAGAATTGATTTACAAACGTTTTTATCCATTTGAATGATTTTTAAGAGTTCATCTTTTTTACAGAATCTTGAGATTCTTTTATACATTTTATGCATACTTTAAAGGTATTCATAAATTGTACATAAATTTGGGTTTGATGTTTTTTACAAAACTTAGTACAAAAACTGTATCTGGATTGACTATTGTCATTATTTCTATGGAATTCAGATAAATTTTTATCTTCTTTTGATATCTCTCTGTTGAGAATAGATTTACAAATATTTTTGCTCATTCAAGCTTCGATATTCTTTTTGATGTAATTTATGAATTTAATACTTTAGAACCCTAAGTAATACATGCAATCTTCTTATATCTTTCTTTCTATATTATTAAGAGTGTATGGTTATCATGTTATCAGTTTATAACTTAACCAATCCTGCGAATCTTGTTTCCCTAAACGGCCACCTGCCTAAGCGGTACTCCCTATTCTATGGACTCCAGGTTTCATTATAACAGATAAACATGTATACAACAATCAATAATAAGAAAGAAGATATAGGTTATAGAAACTTACATGTAATTACAAGAGGGCCCTAAAGGGCTTTTTATTCACACATAGTAGATTCGAAGATCAGACAGAATCCTGGACGAGGTTCGTCTCCAGGAGATTACAGAAGTTGAATTTAAAAGACAAGGAGGCACAGAAGTGAGGGGCGCTCCCATATTACAAGAAATGAACTTCCTTTTATAGAGAAGGAAGGGTCTGTATTATTAAAGAGGGGTGCGTCATCCCTTACGTACAAACGCACTTACATTATTGCATCTACCTAAAGCAGACGCACTACTGCATTATTGCATCCACTCAATGTAGATGCATTATTATCCCACTACCTGCTGTCACTAGAAGTGGAGGGGTCCATAGGACTGTCGGCAGCCCTGATGGTGGAGAGGTCACTGTCTTGATTGGTGGAAGATCCACTTTCTGAGCATTTACCACATACATAATTACTGCGGTAATTCTTCATCTTCTTGCAAAGATCTGGCATGTGTTCTCCCAAAATAAATGGATTAACCAAAGTATTTTGGAATTTGACAAACTTATCTTCATCAGCTTCACTGATCTTCTTGGGTGACTTGCTGTATATCAAGATGGTGGCATCTTGATAGTTGACAAACAGTCCATCATCTGAACTGAAACTGAAAAGTTTTTGAACAAAACCTTCCAATCTTTTTATTGCTAAGGGTAGCAAATCGCTAGCCTCAAGTTTGCACTCCATGGGCTGAGATGGATGATAATGATCTCCTTTGCAAATGCCAATCTGGACTAAATGCTGAGGATGATATACCAATAATCCTAATTGATTCCAGTATGGACCGGAACTATTAATTTTCAGAAAAACTTCTTGCCCTGGTTTGGTGCATTTTTTTCTGAAAGTCTTAATTGTATCAATAATAGCCTTAGGAAAATGGCTAATTTCTAATAAATTAGGACTTGGATATATGGTTTTTACCAAACCATATTGGAATGCCTCATAGACCTGTTCGGGATTAGCATTCTTGGTGAAGTTGTAGTAACTTAAGTTTTTGGAGTCTGTAGTGAAGAGCTTTTCCTCCAAAAACTTTTCTTCATTGGCAGATCTTGCATATCGATAGCAGTATTCGAAGCCTGCTTCCGTTATTTCATCGGAGTAATCTACTTTTGTAGATTTTTCCATGTCTTCCCTTGGTTTGCTGGGAAGTCTTCCTAGTGAGGTTAATGACTTCTTTTTGGACAATAGAGCTGCACTGAAGGTGTTAGGCTTCATCATCTCTCCATTGGTAACTAGCTCCAGAGGTGCTAGTAAAGATGACCCAGTATATAGGCCTGCTGAAGTTCTTGCTTCTTGGAAAGATTTGAACTTCTTGTGTGCAATGTTGGAGACTCCTTCAGTTGCTTTTTTGGCGAAGCTCCAATCTTCATAGATCCCGGCATTAGGGCCATTATAGACCACATAATATGTTTTAGATCTTTTTGGGATTTGAATTCCCTCTTCGGATTTCTCCGATGCTAAAGGTGTAACTTTAGTCTGTGGGATTGGAATTCCCTGATTTGGCCTTAAGCAAAAATCTACTGGGCTAACCAGTTTGATGGAAGTTTGTACTTCCTCCTGGATTTTTGGCAAATCCACAGCCTTCAACGGATTTGTTGATTCTTTACCAACTGCCGTTTGCGTTGGAATAGTCTTGTCTTTCTCTTTTGAGGGAGAAGGTGACAAGATAACCTTTTTTACTTCATTTTCAGAAGCTTGCTCTTTTTCTTTACCCAATTTGATCAGGTTAAGATACTTGAGCTTGGCTCGGACCAGCTCCAGTTCCTGGACTAAAAGTCCTTCTTGCAGCTTTAGCTGCTCCATTTCATCCATGCTGGATGCTTCACAAAGAAACAAACATTAGAAACATTTGTATTATTCTTTATAATCTTGCTGAAATTCTCTGGTAAGAAAATCTGCAAAATAATTCTTGGTACCTGCAATATGAATAACATCAAAATCATATCTAGATAACCACATTTGCCATCTAACTAGACGACCTTGTTTATTGTCTCCTTTTAAATTTATCTTTAGGAAATAAGTAAAATTCTTATTATCTGTTCTTACTAGAAATCTGCAAGGGGTTAGATAAACAGAGAATTTTTTAATTACTCTAATAACAGAAAGATATTCTTTCTCGTTACTATGATAATTCTTTTCAGCAGCTTTAAAGCTTCCTGAAGTGTATCGGCAAATGTATTCTTTACCATTATTTTCTGCTTTAAGAATTCCTCCCCAGAATAAATCTGATGCATCAGTTTCTATGATTAGTTTATCCTCAGGTTGTGGGTGATAAAGTTTGGGAAAGTTTTTTAAACTTTTCTTTACTTTTACCATATAGATGGTATCTGAATCTTTCCATTCCCATGGAATATCTTCTTTAAGCTTTGCTTGTAATGGTGCTCTGACCTGGGCAAGCTTAGGAATATAATCAGAAGCATAAGTGAGGATTCCTAAGAATCTCTGCAACTGTTTTTTGTTTTCAAGGATATCTGGGAATTTTTGAATATGTTCCAAGATATGATCTTGAGGTCGATGAGATCCTTCTTCAATTTCTAGTCCTAGAAAACTGATTTTAGTTTTAAAAAGCTGTGTTTTCTTTTTTGAGAGTATTATTCCCAGAGAAGCACATTTTTTAAGTACTGCTGCTACTTGCCACAGATGTTCTGTCTCATTATTACTGAAGACTAAAATGTCATCAATATAAACACAACAGAATTTTTCAAAGGTCCTAAATGCATTCTGCTTATGTCTTTGAAATATGGCTGGAGCCTGTTTTAACCCAAAGGGTACAACATTCCACTGGTAATGACCTTGTGGACATGTGAAAGCAGTTAATAATTGTGATTCTTCATCAAGCAATACTTGCCAGAATCCTGATTTACAATCAAAACTACTGAATATCTTCTTTCCTCTTATTAGAGTTAATAACTCATCTTTATTAGGAAGGTTATGACTGTCTCCTATTGTAGCTGTATTTATAGCTTTATAGTTGACAACCATTCTCTTTTTTCCTCTGCGTTTTTCAGCTTCATTTTCTACCAAGAAAGCTGGAGACATGTGAGGTGATTTGCTAGGTTTAATCACTTTTAATTCTAGTAATTCCTTAATTTGTTTTCCAAACTCTTCTCTATCCTTAGGACTATATTGCATTGGTTTAACCTTTACAACTGTCTTAGGATTGATTAGTTTTATGGTTGCTGTCATCCAATATTTTGATTTGTTAGGATCTATTGGATTTTCTGAACACACAGAATCTAAAAGTGTTTCTATTTTACAAAGTTTTGTACTTTGAAGCACAAAAATTTGTTGTTCTTTAGTATACATACCCCCCTCCTTAAAAGAGAAGCAATTTTATTAGGGCTAATATTTAGCGCCTCTGGTTTTGGCAATTTAGATTTCTTTTTCATGTATTCTAAATAACCTGGAACTCCTACTTTAAGAGCTTTTCTTATTTTTCCTATATGTACAGGATTATTATTTAGAGTGAAAATTATCCTATCTGTGTATTGGACAAATGGATGATACAACAGACAGAAATTATTCCCAATAATAAAATCTATTCCAGATTCTTGTTGATATACAGTTGGAATATGAAATATTTCACCTGCTATCATTATATTAAGATTTTTACAGACCTTAGAGAGTATGATATGTGATCCATTTCCAATTTTTACTCTTATTGGTCTTTCTACATTTACCCAATGTTCTTTAGGTATTACATTTTTGCTAGCAACACACATGCTTGCTCCGGTGTCTACATAGCAATGTAATTCAATTTGTTTATATCCAGAAAATTTTAATTTTCCTTTTATATAAATCGAATTTGAGTTGGTAATATTGCTCATTACAAAGTTTGTAGGTTAATATGTAATTATTACAAACTATGTGGGTTGTTCTTGTAAATAGACAAGAGTTAAGAAAAAGGCATTTTTGCCCTTGGTCTCTCGTGAGACGCGTCTCTTTTGAGAATTGTAAACTCATTTTAAATATTTTTAATATATTTGTATATATGCCATTTATATATTATGTAACGTGTACCCACCTCTTTTTAACTTTTGTTGTCCCCCACCACACATAAAAATGAACCGGCACAACTTTATTCATCATCCACCAAAATTTTTGATACGTGGGAAGAGGTTGGGACAACCCAAGGTTATATCTAGGGCATGTGTGGTTCGCTTGGTTTTGAGTTTTGGTTTTGGTTTTTGAGTTTTGAGCAAAACCTGGTTTTAGAATTGGTTTTGATCAAAATCAGTTTTGGGTAAAACCTTGTGTGATTGGAAGGTTTGGGTTTTGGGTTTTGAATTAACTATTATTATATATATTTATTATTATTTTAGTTTTGGATTGAAAATTTGACATGCCATTTAATTTTACTTAGTCATTCATAATATTTTATTAAATAAAAAATTTGGTATATTAGACCGGGCCAGATAATATTTTATAAAACATTTTATATCAGGTTGGGTTATGAATTTATGATAAAATAAAAATTTTGGAATTTTTTTGACCCAACCTCATTTTACATTGTTTGCACCAAAATTTTAATTTTAATTTTGGATGGGGATGGGGTCAACAATTTTAATTTGACTCAAATAATGTATAGCTTTAAGTTTAATATAATATTAAAATAATAAATCATCAATTTTTGAGTAAAAAGTATAAACCCAACCCAAGACTTAGACCATGTTTACCAGAGATTATATGTAGATCAGTTCAGTGAAAATGTAATTTGATGAAATTCAGGTTAATTCAGTCATGCTGATTCCAGTTTTCAATACATCAATTTTTACTTCAGTTCAGTTCAGTACATCAAGAAATAAGCTCTAGTAAACAGGGCCTTATTATCTAGATGAGTGATATTTAAATTTTTGATTAAGAAGAGCCAGATGTTAATTTTTGAAAAAAAGAAAAGAAACACAATTCTAGCTTTACTAAATTTTATTATTTTAAAATTAGAATGAGATTATAAATTTTGACCCAACCGTCAGGGTATACATTTTTAACTCGACTAAATGCAAAAGACAAAATCAAGTGTGTAGTTACTAAACTATTTGTAATGTTCTTTTAAATGGTCAATTTTGGGTCAAAACATGATTTTTACAAATTTATTTTTTATGTTAGAAAATGTAAATGTAAATTTTAATTATTAAACATTTAATTTTAGCGGATTTATAATGTTCATAATATTTTTAGAATAAAATGATCAACTATCAATCATATGTTTATTACCTATGTAATATAATAATTTATAAAAACCTTATTTTATTATATAATTTATTAATAAAAAATTACTTTTTATCTTATTTTATAAAATTTATTTAGTTTACTATATCTTTGTCCTAATTTTATACAAAAACTGAAAAAATAAGAAAAATATAATTTAAAATGAAAAGTCAAAACCTTGTCAAAACTTGGTTTTGCACCAAAAACCAAAACCTCCCAAAACTAAAACCTGAACCACATAGGCCCTAAAGTTTTCGCTAGTATATGCTATATTTCACGTTTGTATGAGTCAGATTTTTCAAATTTATTTACAACTTGGTTAAGTCTCTTCAAATTCCGACTTATTTTTTAAATATTTATCCATGTCAGTTTTGTTATATAACTATCTTATGTGTGTTTAATATTGATTTATTTCAGTTTAATAAAAAAAAATAGATGGAAAAAATGACCTCTAAGGCCCTGTTTACTAGAGCTTATTTCTTGATGTACTGAACTGAACTGAATTGAATTGAACTGAACTGAACTGAATTGAACTGAACTGAACTGAAGTGAAAATTGATGTATTGAAAAATGGAATCAGCATGACTGAATTAACCTGAATTTCATCAAATTGCATTTTCACTGAACTGAACTGAACTGAACTGAACTGAACTGAACTGAATTGAACTGAACTGAACTGAACTGAACTGATCTACAGATAAGCTCTGGTAAACAGGCCTAAATATAAATGGTAAATTAACACTCGTCTCAAATCATGTTCTAGACTGAAATAATTGTATAAGACGGAACAAAGTTTTATTGAGCTAAATAAAACTTATCTATGTCTAGATATTCACTTAGGCAAATCAATCCTTGGAGTTCCATTTAAAGACTAAAAAGAAGAGCAAAATCTACTTTTCTTTTACGCGCCAAAATGATCCTCCTGCGCAGTAAACTAGCATACGTTACGGCGACTCCATTTTCTCTGGGGAATTTCGTCGAACACCTTCCGCCTGTGTATATATCTTCCCGCTCACCCAAATTCAAACTCAGTTCGAACCAAAAACCACGATCGCTAACCACCATTGCAGCGCAGCAAACATCCCTTCTCCAGACCTTGACCTCCCAGCAACAGCAGCAGGTGGAACTCTACATCCGCACCCTGCTTCAATGGAACCAGGTTCGGAACACGAACATGTATGATTGGCATTGAACGCATAGATGTGTTGAAGAAAGAGATTATATTCGTGTGTTTCTTTTTAATTTCTTGCAGAAGATGAATCTTACAGCGGTTAAGGACGAGAATGAGGCCATGGAAAGGCACGTGGAGGACTCGCTTGCCATAATAGAGCCCATCAGGAGCTCTTACCTTTCGCGCTGTGGAGATTCATGTGAAGATATGAAGCTCGTCGATGTTGGAAGTGGCGCGGGGCTCCCTGGAATAATCCTTGCTATTGCCTGCCCTGGTAATATGTCTAAAGAACTTGAGCCATTGTGCTTTCATGGTGTACTTCATAATTTAAAAGTTAAGATTTTTATGGAAAAACTCGAGAGGAAGAAAAAAGTAGTAGTGTCATGTGGAAATGGTTTGGGATCCTAGTAGATTAAGATGATGATTTTGTTTTTGAAATTATTAACTTTTGATTGTGCTTGTTGGAAGGTTGGAAACTTACGCTCCTGGAGTCTATGCAAAAGCGATGTGTCTTCTTGGAGCATGCAGTTAGTGCCACTGGTTTGTCAAACGTTGAAGTTATAAGAGAAAGAGCTGAGGTGATTTGGTTACTGCATTGTACATTTAATCTTGTTATTAGTTAGTTTGCCCTAGTTGTTATGTTACTAAAAGGGGTTTTAGTGGAACAAGGTTAGATATGAGTATATATATCGTGTCTATGCTTTTACAATATGGGTTCTCAAAAGAATGTTTTTTCTGAGTAATGACCTTATTTCTGTTGATAAATGCATCTTCTGTACCTTTGTATAGGACAGAACTCAGGCCATGATCCTGCCTTAAGAGAGGTATATGACGTAGCTGTAGCCAGAGCAGTGGCAGAAATGAGGGTACTAGGTGAGTCAGATGAGGTACTTGGTGTTAATGTTTGCCTCAACTATCAAAATTTCTGTTTATACATTCAAAATGCACGTGCTTTTAACTGTATCTATGCTGCTTTTGTCGATGGTTCGTACACTGTTTCTTGATATTTGAGCTCTGGGAATTTTCAGCTGAGTACTGTCTTCCTCTAGTACGTGTGGGCGGCTTATTTGTAGCAGCTAAGGGCCATGATCCCCAGGTTTGTGTTTGCATCTGCCTTTTTGCTTTGTGAAACCACTAATTGTATAGACAACTAAGGCAAATGCAGTTTAAAGGCGGTCCTCTTCAGTCTGATCGTTTGACATACTTGACCCAATCAAAATCCTCATTGAACAGATTGTTATTCGTTAATTTTCAATTGTTATGTGTGCATTCTCGATGAATTGTATGTCCATTTTGTAACTGTTCTACTTGGAGCTTGATATGAAATACGATGAAGATTTTGTTTATTTAATCACATTCCATTTCCTTATCGATTATCAGTTCCTTACTCAAAGAGATTCACCACTGAGTACTGAAGTTTGCATTTTGAATACTAATGTGCTATATACGTAGGTCATCGATCTGCTAATCTTACCGGAAAACCCATTTCTAACAGCATTGACAATACAAATGTTCATAATGTTAAAACAGGAGGAAGTCATAAGAGCAGAAAGGGCCATTAAATTGATGGGTGCTTCAGTATTTCAAACATTTGCAGGTATGCGGCTCATTTCATCTTTTTCTACAAAGCTGGTAAATTCTTGTTTGGTCAGGTAGAGCATTATAACTATTTGCATTACTCATTCTACGGTTGGTCTGTTAGTGAACTCGCATAGCAAGTTTGGACAAAGAACTGCCATCGTATGCGTGAAAGAAGGTACAACCCCGAGAAAGTATCCTCGCGAGCCCGGTACTCCCGCAAAGTTGCCTCTCTAGGTGTGAACTGAACCTCTTTGGATCTTATTCCGTTAATGTGTAGAATCTTTTGAAGTTGGTTGTAACAAACATGCTTCTAAACCTCAAATTGGTTTCTGTAATCACTTTTGGGGCATTCCTTCCTTTCCTTTTATTTAAACTGACTCCAATGGAACGCAATCATATAACAGGAAAGCTTCAACTGAAACCTAAATCGGTCAATTGACACTCAAAAAATTCATAACTCATAAGCTATTGAACAAAGTTAAACAAATGGTTCTAAGACAACACAATTGAAGGGATAGAAAAGCAGATGAACAACCTAAGACTCGAGAGTAAGTGTTTTCCATCAAGTATAATTATTAACCATAAGTACTATGAAACTCCTGCAATCCTTTACAAGGATACCAGGAAGTAAGTGTTGACATCCTGTGCAATATTGTAAGTGTTGACATCCTGCGCAGTGCCATCCTTAATTTTATTGCTGATGATACCAGGAAGTTTGTCCATCTTCTTCTCGAAAAACATGAGGTGGATGTTCAAATGACGCTCTAACATTGGGCTGCATATCGTAAGGCGAAATAAATCACCAATCAAACCATCATCATCTATAGAATAGAGCCAACTTGCTACTACAATCCAAAACATAACTGCATTCAGTTGACACAATTTATCATCAACAACCTTGAAACCCAATTCTACTGCATCAGATGTCCTATTTTTTCTAAAAAGACCCCTCAGTAAGGTATTATAGGTGGTGACATCAGGCAGACAGGCACTATCCCACGCCTGAAGAAAGTTCCCAACAAAGAAAACGCAGAATCAACTCTACCCTCCAAAACAAAAACTATTCATACGGATATTCAACATACAACAACTAGTAGCTGGAATGTCCTCGAGGCACGTGTTTTTATACAGAGATGTGGCAGCAGAATAGTTTCTGGTAGTGACTACGCGACCAAGCAAACTCGAGGATACTACATAATGTTCCGGATTGCGAAATGCCTTATTCTTAGTCCAACCTAAAGAGTAGCCAAAAGCTCTCTTTTTATTCATCGTACCAAAACACTGGAAGCTAAGCAAACTCGGGGATACTACATTATGTTCCAGATTGCAATGCCTAGTTGCAGCTTTGGAAGAGCTGGGAAAAGCTATTGTTCTGAGAATGTTAACCTTATTCTTAGTCCAAAATACCAGAGGCCTTAAATTTCTGAAAGAAAAATGCAGTGCTGTAAGTGTGGTGTGACAGAAAGAATCAACATCGTAAACACTTGCACATAATAAACACATTCCACAGATAATTCAACCAATAATATAAGCTACAATTCGTACTTTTCAACAAACAGCGTGATTATTTAAAGCCTGCAACTTTGGTAAGTATTAAAGGGGAATATGATGAGCAGATGAACACACAAAGTTACATAAGAAGCATTCGGAACTATGATTAAAAGCCTGCAACTTTGATGAACACGCAAAGCTACAAAACTGCATATCTCTTTCAATTGAACAAAAACCAATCAAATACTGATGATAATTGAAGGGAATAAAAGAAGAATGAGCAGATGAACTCACCCAATTACAGTGGGGGGAGCTACTGGATCGTCGGAAAAGTAATATACTGCTTTCATAAAATTGTCAGCTTGACACAATCATCTCTTCTCATCGGCTGCTGCTATTTATACCTGGAGGTGCAAATAACCTCGATTTGGTTAAAAAAAGGTATATATCATGAAACCTTTTTCGCTGGGGAATTTCGTCGAACATCTTCCCGCTCACCCAAATTTAAACACAGTTCGAACCGCCATTGCAGCACAGCAACAGCAGCAGGAGGAACTCTAAAGTTGTCTCTCTAGGTGTGAAGTGAAGCTCATTGTATCTTCTTCTGGTAGAATCTTTTGAGGTTAGTTGTAACAAACATAGGATGAACTCTCTTTTGACTCTGTCTAAAGGATAGTATGATCCATCCATTTACCTGCTCCTCAGTAGTGGTCGTCATGCTGGTGTGCACTCACCTTGATGATGCTTCTAAACCTCAAATTGGTTTCTGTGATCCCTTTTGGGGTATTCTTTTCTTCTACTTAAGAAACACTCTGTCCCGCCAAAAAAGTTATTTTTACATGTTCATTTTAACTTTTAATTATTCTGTTCTTTTCTTTTTGCTGTTAAAAACTCCTTTCATTTTAATTATTCTATTCTTTTCTTTTTGCTGTTAAAAACTCCTTTCATTTTGATTAATTATTAGAGCTTCGTTTCAATTTTGAACAAATAAAACATGCATATCAAGGGAGAAATCAGAAAATATATTTGGTTTTTAGTGCTAAAGCATCATGATTAGTAGATACCCCACTAATTACAAGGTTATATAACTTAAGAGAAGACTTACCTAAATTAGTATGTTCTACAAAATCAGAAAGCACATATTAGGATGATTATCCAAGTCTTATCATTTTGTTCATAAGTGCATGTAAACTTTCTTCAAAGATGTGTAAAGCAAGATTAAAATAAAACTATAAAGCTAAGTGTTACCAACCCTTTTTTTCTTCTATATATTTTTATTATCTTCGGAGAAGATGATTTCTCAAAAAATTAATTTCTCCAAACAACCAATTTGTTGTTTTCCTCCAATTGTCAGAACTCTAGTATTTCACATATGTCCTTTTCTAGTCTTCAGGTATTATTTTTTTGTTCTTGAATACTACTCTAGTATTTATGTTTACAACCTCCGTCCTTTAAAAAAATTGGATTTTGTGATAAGTGAGCCAAAAAATTGGATTTTGTGATAAGTGAGCCAGCTAGAAATCAAGGGGCATCTCTTTTCAAAAAAAAAATAATAATAAAAAATCAAGGGGCATCTCTCATAGCTTATAAGTAGGTATAAGAAAAAATACGTTCTTACAAAATTTTGTGATCAAATGTATACACTTTAATTTTTATTTACATTCCATCAATTTTTTCATATCTTCTTCGTCGATTACATAAACGTCACGGGATGACTCAAACCTCACTATCATGGAGTCAAACCTCAAAACATGTAGGCCAAATTATAACGCTAATGATGTCCCCATTGCATGCTCATCCCCAGCAACCTCAACCCCCCCACAACAGCAAAACTCATCCTTATCGCTAACTGCAACCTCATAGCCAGCAAATCGCAATCTCGTCGATAACGATCTAAACCTCACAGTCGTCGGTAAAAACCTCTTCACCGGTAATGTAAACCTCAACACCAACAATCTCAACCTCAACCTCACCGTTGTAGGTCACAACCACAATGCTGACAATTGCAACCTCACCACCTTCTGCCACATCATCACCAGAAGACGCAAGCTCATCATCGTATCCGACCGTGCCAAATTGGCCGAAATCACACAAAAACTACTCTACTTGCCCGAAATCACACTAGAGCTGCTTTGCTTTGCCCCGATATCACACAAAAGCTACTCTACCATCCCCTCAATGAGCAGATCAGGATTGCTATCCCCTTTGATTTGAACGGATGAAAGACGTTGCACGGGGAAAAGAGTTATAGACTTAGGCGTTTAGGAGAACATTGGAATCCAACAAGTAAACACATCTTGCGATCATCAGCAATTTCAATCATTTGTAAAAGAGGAAATGGATGATTATGAGGGTAAATTTAGCGAGAATATTTTACATACGTTTTTTAAAATAATCCCGGTAAACAATAATGAAATGTTTATATTTTGTCCACGGCATCATAACGTAGATGCTCAAACCAGATTTTATCAAATTACTACTTAATTCTAAAGATGAACGGCCAAATATGAATATAATTATGATAATTGAAAAGAATATTAGATTACAAAATTAATAATTCTACCGCATTAAAAAGCCAAATATATAGGAGCATTATTTTCAAAAGTAGTATTATTCACAAAAAGAAGAATTTCTCCATTGTTTTGTTTATGTAAGAAATTCGTAGATACTATTTTTAATCATCTTATAATGAAATTGATTTTAGTTTAAAAAAAAATATTTATTAAAGATGAAAAAAGAGAGACATAAAATGGAGTACGGAGTAAACAAACGTGAGTACACGCTTACATTTGCTACTCTTCTCGTTCGCAATCCTCTATCCGTGTATTATTACCAACTCAGTCAGCTCAGCTGACTTCGTCTCCAAAGATTCTTCAACAAAATCTCCTGTTTTAAATTTAAACCCAGATAATATTCTCCATTTCAACCAACCTCTCAAAAATCCCCAATCATTCGCTTTCTCCCCTTCCAAATCCCCCAAAAATCCAATCTGGATTCACCGGAAAGTCACAATCATCAATGGTAGGCACCGGCAGCAAGTTCCGGCGATGGAGAATCTCCATTTACAAGTCCTCCTCCTCTTCTTCCCCGTCCTCCTCCCCCAGATCACCCAACCCGGACCCGCCCGCCGAGTTCCTCTGCCCGGTCACCGCCGCCCTCATGGCCGACCCGGTCGTCGTCTCCTCCGGCCAGACCTTCGAGCGGGTGGCCGTCAAGGTCTGTAAGGATTTGCGCTTCTGCCCTCTCCTCCCCGACGGCTCCGTCGCGGATTTCTCCGCGGTTATTCCCAATTTAGCCCTCAAAAAGTCAATCTCCAACTGGTGCCAGAGGTGCCACGTGGAGGTCCCCACCGCGCCGGAGTATGCTGTGGTGGAGGCCGCCGTGAGGAGTTTGATCCCTCCGCCGGATGATGAGGGCTTTTCCGAGAGGGAGCTTCTCAAGGGCGTGGAGGATGTTCCCCGGAAGTTGTTCTCACACGCGGAGACGGAGCTCAACGCGCGGATTAACTACTCTACTTCCAGCGAAGAATCCGTGGTTGCGAACGGGGTTTCGACGCCGGCGCTGCTTCCGTTCACGCAGAAGCCAGCGTGCTATTCCTCGTCGTCGTCTTCGTCACCGTCGACGTCGTATGAAATGACTCCGGCCTCCGGCGAGGATGTATTATTCTTAGCGAAGTTCAATAGCTTGGATGTTGTGGAGCAGGAGGAAGGAGTGATTCTGCTGAGGAAGACTACCCGAAACGACGAGGAGGCGCGTGTGAGTCTCTGTACCACGCGCCTCCTCCAGGCGATGAAGCCGCTGCTGAGTTCGCGGTACGCGGTGCTGCAGACGAATGCCGCCGCCGCCATTGTCAACCTTTCCCTCGCCAAGGTGAACAAGATCAAGATCGTGCGATCCGGCGTCGTTCCGATTCTGATCGACCTGCTTAAGGGCGGCTTCGAGGAATCCCAGGAACACGCCGCCGGCGGGATTTTTAGTCTGGCATTGGAAGACGATAACAAGACGGCGATTGGGGTGTTAGGCGCTCTGCAGCCATTACTACATGCTTTGAGGTCAGGCAGCGAGTCGACTCGTAGTGATTCGGCTCTTGCTTTGTACCATTTGACACTGGTGAGTAGTAATCGAGCGAGAATAATCAAGCTTGGAGCCGTTGTGGTTCTGCTCGGAATGCTGAGGAGTGGTGTTTTAGTAGAAAGGGTGCTTCTGGTGGTTTGTAATTTGGCTATCTCGCCGGAGGGGCGGTCGGCGCTGCTTGACGGCGACGCCGTGGAGTGTCTGGTGGGAATTCTGAGAGGCGGCGGTGGAATGTCTGAGTCGACACGGGAGAACTGTGTGGCGGCTCTGTTTTCATTGAGTCATGGGAGCTTGAGGTTCAAGGGGCTAGCTAGAGAATCCGGGGCGGTGGAGGTGCTGCAGCAGGTGGCGGATGGCGGCGGAGAACGGGCAAGAGATAAGGCGAGGAGGATACTGGCTTCGTTGAGAGGCAGAGAGGAGGAGGAGAACGGAGAGATTGACTGGGAAGGGATTATGCGAGGTGGACTGAGTCGGACTCGGCATCGCATACCGCCGGCGCATCCTAAGGGGCTCAACTCAACCGAGTTCTGACCGAGTTGGTGAAATTATTTATTATAAATTTATAACGACCAGTAATTTGTGCTTTATGAATCTTTTTGTCCCTTTGTGGTTTAATGGATTTTCATAGGTACATAGGAGTAACTAGAAGCAACTAGATGAGAATGAGCTCCAACTTTTGGTATTTTTTTTTTTTTTTTTTTTTTTTTTGCACAAAGATGATTCTCATTCTTATTACCTTAATAGTTGATTATTACAAATTTGCCTTGATTGCGCTAACAAATGCGCGTTCTGCACGAAAGCCCTATCGGCTTTTAAAATAACACAACTACTAAAACCTACAGCTAAGGTCAGAATTTGTCTGATGAGCAGACGTACATCTGGAGGGGAGTTTGGGTACCTCCTGATATATAGCCAGGCGTTTCCACAGTCGGTGACAATGTTTACCTGCGTTATATTCCTTCTTGCGGCTAACGTCATGGCTTGTAGAATAGCTGTTAATTCTGCTTGGGTTGCATCCAGCGCATGAATCATCATCGTTCCATTCCACCCAGTATCTGATACAGTAGTGGCGGTACACCATGCTGCCGTTCCTTTCCCTGAGTCTGCATTGTAGGCTGCGTCGGTATTGATTGTAGTTCCCTGTAAGGGAATAAAGATTGGGTCTACTCCCTTTTTTAGCCATAATAGAGAGATATCCCCCGCCGTGCTTTGTTCTTGAAATGGGAAGTCTGGTGTGGCATCTCGTCCTGTTTGAAGTTGCCCTCCGTTTGCTTGAGTTAAAAGGATCGCTTCTCTTGAATGGCTGCCTCCACGTCCAGCGTCTGACTGATCTGTTGTTATCCGTTCTTGATCCGTATGTGCTTGTGATGTCCCTCTAGCTCCCTGGTTGAGTCTGTTTCCGTTTCCAGCTTCTGACTGATGTGTTGCTCTCTGTTCCTGCTCCACCAATGAGTTAGCTATTTTGAGTGCACCCTCGATTGAAGGGCGTATTTGTTCAATTGTCGCATCACACCGAATGCACCAGATCGCCCAAATGATGTAGCACGCCAGATTCTTGTCTTCCTTTTCTGGTGCATTTTGGAACCACTCTCCTAGCCATGTTGCTAGTTTAATTTGTTGACCATTGTCTAGGTTCAAACCTAGACGTGACGCTCTCCAAACCCGTTTAGCGAAGTCGCATTCGAAGAGCATGTGGGGGATTGACTCAGTAGCCCGGTGGCAGACCCCACATTGCGAGGATATGTTCATTCCCCTTTTCCTCAGACTTGGGTTTATGGGGCAAGCCCCTTGTATCATTCTC
The DNA here is from genome assembly GCA_963678965.1 of Cruciata laevipes. Classification (NCBI taxonomy): domain Eukaryota; kingdom Viridiplantae; phylum Streptophyta; class Magnoliopsida; order Gentianales; family Rubiaceae; genus Cruciata; species Cruciata laevipes. Next base: position 22,851,073 of record OY787637.1, read on the forward strand.
CATATTAGAAATTTGATGTTCTCCGGGATCCCACTCAGCCACAAATGTTTCCACAGGTTGGCGCCCCTCTCCGTATTCCTGTCCAGTAGCTCCTCACATGTTGATGATGATGGAATTACTTGTCGTTTGTTGTTCCACGCCACATGGTAACCGGACTTGACGGTATACATGCCTAGAGGTTCCTTCTCCCATACCAGATAGTCCCTCTCCCCTAGGGGGTGTATTGGGATGTGTATTCTTCGAATCTGCGCAATAGTGTCCCCTGGGAAGATAGTCTCGAGGAGGGGTAATCTCCACTCCTTTTTGCTGGTGATGAGGTCATTGACCTTGTAGCCAAGCATTGGAAGAACACCTTGGTCAAATCTTGTCGGGTTTGGTTGGTTAGGGATCCAATTTCCCTGCAAGGGAACATTTTCACCCGTCACGATTTTCCACTTCAAATGTGGTTTTAGCAATTCAGCGCCCCAGAGAATCCCTCTCCAACCCCAAGAATCTCCTTGTCGGGGTTTTGTTTCTAGAAAATTCTGGTTACGGCAGTACTTTGCCAGAAAGAACTTTGAGAAGAAGGACTCTTTATTCTTAACCAAGGTCCATGCTTGTTTGGCTAGCATAGCTTGGTTCATCTGTGATGTGGATCGCATACCTAGCCCCCCTCTCCATTTCGACTCACATAACTTTGGCCAGGCTTTCCAGTGGATACCTCTCCCGCCTGGATCTCCGGCCCAGATGAATCTGGCCATATGCTGGTCAACTGATTTTGCCACCGTTTCCGGAATCTTAAAAGTCCCAAGGGTGTATTGGGCAAGGGATGTGAGCACATGCTTACATAGAGAGATTCTGCCCATGACTGGAATACTGCTCCTTCTCCACTTGGCCGTCTTAGCAATTATCTTCTGTTGGAGACCACTAAATAACTTGACTTTAGATCCAGAGAAGTCCATATTATGCCCTAGGTATTTGGACTCCAAAAGGTTTGGTTCGATATTCAGGGTTAGGTTAAGAAGGTTTTTCGTTTGTGCGTCGGCATTAGGGCTGACCATGAAGGATGACTTTTCAAAGTTTATTCTCTGGCCTGAATATGCTGCAAATAGGTTAATGGTCGTTGCTAGTTTTCTGACTCCAACTTGTGACATTTCCATAAACAAAATGCAGTCGTCAGCAAACATAAGGTGAGAAATTCTTGGCATTGCCCTGCCAAGTCTGATTCCGCTGCATGCCTGTTGGAACGCATCCGACTCCAACATAGACGAAAAAGCCTGCTGACATATAATAAATAAGAATGGAGACAGTGGGCATCCCTGCCTGAGCCCTTGAATAGGGATGAATGGGTCCGACAAGTCTCGGTTAACTCGGATCGAGTAAGAAACCGTGGAGACACATTCCATTATCCAGTTTACCCATACCTCCGGGAAACCCATCCACTCCATTACTCTACGCAGAAACTCCCATGATACCCTATCATATGCCTTGCTCATATCAATCTTAACTGCAGCATGGGCTATCTTCCCAGTTTTCCTTTTCCTAATGCCCTCAATTAATTCATGTGCTATTAATGAATTTTCCACTATTGACCTACCACTTACAAATGCAGCTTGATTCCCCGAAATGAGATACCCCATAATACGTTTAAGTCTATTTGCTAGTACTTTAGCAATAATCTTATATGTCACATTGCATAAGCTGATTGGGCGAAAATCAGAGGGGATTTTGGGTACCTTAACTTTCGGAATAAGAGTGATATTGGTCCTGTTCCACTCAGGCAGGATCTTCCCAGTCCTGAAGAACTCCTTCACAGCCTTGGTAAGATCACCCCCTACTTCCTCCCAGTAGACTTGATAGAACCCTGGAGGTATGCCATCTGGCCCCGGTGCTTTCCACTTCCCCATTTGAAACACCGCCTCTTTTACTTCCAGATCTGTCACCGACGCAACCAAGTCTAATTTTTGGTTCTCCGAGACTGCCGGTTTTATTAGTGACAGTAGATCCTCCACAGAAGACTCTCCAAAGGCATCCATTGGCATAACCGACTCTCGGGTGAAAATACTGCTAATATGGTTGATCAATAGTTGTTTGACTGCTCTTGGCTCCGTGATCCATCTGCCCGTTGGATCCTTTAGTTGCAGAATCATATTCCTGTTCCTCCTTTTTTGGACCCACGAATTGAAGAACTCCGTGTTTCGATTGCCATCCTTGTACCACAGAAGCTTCGCCCTTTGCTTCCAGTACTCGTGTTGTAGCGTGAGCAGGTCATCCAGTTCCTTGACACCCTCATGAGCAGCCTGGAAGTTCCCTGCCTTCTGTTTCCATTCTATCTGCTTCTTCTTCTCCCGTATACGTTTTTCAAGCGAGCCAAAGTGTTCTCTGTTCCATCTCCACAACCTTTGCATAGTGAGACGTAACCTGGACTCCAAATTTGCCATATCATTTGATGTTTGGTGGGTACCCCCCCTGGCGATTGCATTCCCCCAACATTTAACAATGTTTCTGGCTTCCGGCAATTTCGTCCAGAAAGACTCGAATTTGGGTGACCCCAACTGACAGCGTCGGGGCTGAATATGGATTGTTTCTAAGATTATATGGCCATGGTCTGATCTCATGATGGCATGGTTCGTTAGCCGAAACCTAGGAAACATTTTCCTCCATGCCTCATTTGCCATTCCTCTATCGAGCCTCTCTAGTATCGTTGCCGGTGGCGCCCTTCCATTTGACCATGTAAACCATTGGCCCCGATGTTGTAGCTCCGTAATCCCGAGACATCGCATTAGGTCTCGTAGATCCTCAGTATCCTCTGGTGTAACCAGACATCCTCCGTGCTTGTCCCCATCGCCAAGAACTTGGTTAAAATCCCCAACAATCACCATTGGGGCGGTGTAATTATATAGTTCTCCCTTTAAATCATCCCACACCCGTTTCCTAGATGGTTTATCAGGATGTCCATACAGCAAAACAAGGTTCCATAACTGCCCCGTAATCGAGGTAATTTTACACACAATAAAATTTAGGCAGCTTTTAACTACCTCGAGCTGAATCTCTTTGGTCCAGGCTACGCAGAGCCCCCCGCGAGATCCAACAGAGTCTACTACTTCCCACTTAGCAAAATACGACTTATCTAGCCAGCTAATGAGTTTGATACGATTACATTTCGTTTCCATCAGAAATAAAATACTAGGATTATGCTGTAAAAGAAGGTTGTTGAGGGTGCTTACTGTCAGAGGATGCGTCTGTCCCCTGCAGTTCCAGCTGAGTAGACTCATGTACCTCTTGGTGGTTGTTCTGGACCAACCACCGAAATACCATAGCTTTCTCTTTCCGCTGCTTCAGTCACAAGAACGACAATGCCATCGAAAAATCTGGCGAACCCTATTGCTGTCTGCCCCTGCTCCACTCCCTCCCTCTGGTCTATCTCCGGGAATCTGGCCACAATGTCCCCCACCTCTATCTCCTCCTCCAGGGACGTTTTGGATTTCTTGTAGAAGGCTACCACCCCCAAGTCCTCCTCCAAAGCTCTCTTCCTCTTACTGGGCAAGTGTGTTATACTTGGCATGGACTCATGAACTGCCCATTGGATTGCTTCGGACTGTGAATTCGTTAGCCTCTGGGGAGCCAAAGGTAGTGGGCCCTGCATTTCTACAGGCACGATTGTGCTCGAGCTTGCTTCGGCTGAAAATTGTTGTGGCTGCATCACAGCCCCCCTTCTCCGGTTCGCCTCGATCAGCCTTCTTGTGGCAATGGTGGACTTCCGAGGTGTGGTTCTGATTATGCAGCCCCTGTTTGCCCCGTTTCCCCTATAGCCATGAATTCTTAGGAGGGTAACCGGAACAGATTGAATTGAGTTTACCTGGATCAGTGGTGACTCAATATTCAGAGATCTGATTCCTTGTTGGATTGAAAGTTCACTGGCACCGGCGCCCACGTCTGATTGGCCCATATCTGAAAAGGGCCCAAGAAGCCCACTCCCAATATATTCTTCTTTCGCCAAAACCCCAAGCCGCACTTCTGCCAATTCAGGAACCGCAGCTGGCGGCTCCATTCTTCGACTCTCTTCGCCGTCGATTTCATGATCACTTGCCCCCTCCGGCACCACTCCAACGAACGGGGTCGAGAACCCCATCGGTAGTACTATGTTCCCCCCCGGCGGTGTGATAACCTCCGTCGCAGTGGCTCCCTGCACTTGGCGGATGCCTGAGCCTGAGATTTCTCCATCGGCTTCTAGATTCAGCTGAGCCTCAGTGTCGTCGCCGCCTAAGGGTTCCATTGCATCCGGTGTTTGGTCAATGGCTGTCAATGGCAGCGGAGAGTATCGCGGCGTCACGGTCGTGGTCGCTTGCGGGTTGGGTGACCCTATTTGTGGCTGCTCCTCCGATTGGTTTCCGGTAGCTCGATTGCTATGTCCGGCGGCGATGACCGTCTCCTCCATACCGCCACTTCCCGGTGTCACCGTGATCAACCCGACCACCTCCCTCAGAGGCAACTGGTTGACGTTGGCGCTTGAGTATTCCATCTCCAGGTACGATGCGTTACTTCTCCTTTTTTCTGATACTGGTGAGGGTGGGGGGCAGGTGATTTTGTTTGCTGTAGATGGGGTAAATGTGGGGATATGGTTTTGTGGACTTTGAAGGATAGGGGTTTGTATTTGTGCTGAAAAAGGTGCATCTATGTCCTCATTTTGGACTGAATGTGATAAATATGATATGGGTTCTAGTAATAATAATTGTGCCAGAGTGGGGAGTGGTTTGGTGTTTTCGGCCTCATTATGTATTACTGCAATTGGGTTTGAGTGTTGGGCTTGTGGTTGGGCTGATATATCATGGTCATTTGGGTTGGCTTGGTGGGATAGGTTTGGATTAGAGCCATATATATCACCCATAGATGAGGAGTTACCTGCTTGACTGTTTTCAGGATGGCCGCGTGCCTCGGCTGTCAGGTGGTTTTGCTGTGGCCCCATGTGCAGAATATCCCTACCCTTGTTCCTTGTGTCTCCAAGTTGTGCCGTTGATAAAGTAACTCCCCCGTGGCATAAGGTATGAATTTCGTCTCCATTTTCATCATTGCTTGACAGGCTTCTGCTCCTTTTTCTTTCCTGAGGTGACTCCGCCGCCTGTCTTTTCCCCTTTCCCTTTAATTCACTTCTGCTACTACTGGCCTCCCCATTCATTGCTAGCTGTAAGTGGTTGTGGAGATTGAATTCGGGGACGCTGCTTTCTAACCGTGTTGACTCACTGTTCCTCTGACTTGTTGAAATTGAGACACTGTTCCCCGTCGTTTGACGTTGGCGCCGGAATCTGTCGATATTTGCCTGGATTCGCAGCGCCGCCTCTTGGTTTCGTTCCTGAATAGTCTGGACCTGCGGCCTATCACTATTCCGCATGATCAGCGTACCATCCTCGTTTATTGTCTCTTTGATTATTGCCGATGCTTCCTCCTCAGCCTTCGCCTCATCGTCCCCAGGCGACCAATTTTCATCAATTGTTAGTACACCATTCCCCTCAGCTTCCCCGTCCAGCCATGGAGGTGGTATTGCCGCTAATTCAGCTGCCAACGGGTCTTCTTCCTCCACAGTCACATCATCCCGGAAGGCTGCGTAGGGATTTGAAACCATAGCAGTAATGTCTGGAGCAGCTCCATCGTCACTAGAGGGTTGCTCCGGTGAAGATAGTGATGGAGTAGATATTGGTGAGTCTCCAAGCATATCGGAATTCCCGTAATTCTCCGGCGACGATGATCGGTCCTGAATTTCCACCTCCATGTCGTTCACGTCATCCCATGGTTCAGGGATCTCCGGGAAGATGGCCAACCTTTCTTCATTGTTCGTCGGTTGTTCTCCTGAGACTGGAGATCTCTCTCCTACATGCCTCCTCTGCAGTCTATTAGCTGCCATCTCCGACTCTCTTGTAAACTCCCTGGGAAACAGAGGGAATTGGGGAACATATGGCACATCAAGCCGGCCCAGCTCCTCCGGGATTGGGGAGACGAGAAGCTGGTAGTGAAAGGTGTCCACCACCTCTCTTATGGCATATCGAAACCTGGCATCACTGGTTCTGATGTATTCTTCTGGGATTCTTGTTGACCTCCTCCCCTGCATGTTCCGGTGAACCCGAATAGATGGCGGGTACAATTCATGATTTGGATCCCTGGAAATATGGATACCAAACTCATGGCATAGTCGAGCAAACCGGTCCTCGATCACCGCTTCTATTTCACGATCATCTCTGAAATGACAACGAGCCAAAGTGTGACCAATGCCGCCGCACCGGCGGCAAAATTTGTGTATACGCTCATACCCAATGGGGATCCACACAATGTTTCCTTCTCGCCGGTGCAGAGCAAACCCCGAGACTAAAGGGATGTTGATTGGAGTCCATACCCTAACACGGACGAACGCCGCATTTTCTAGTGGCTGGCCTAGCTCCAAGTCTACTTCGTGAGTTGTACCCACGACCCCCGCAAAGCCTGGTACAGCATCTGGCGTCTGGTACTGTTCCGGGAGACCGTAGATTCTGATCCACATAAGGATGTGGGTAACATTTACGTGGCCAAGTGGCAGTTCTGGTACCCATCGGATGAGTGCAAGTAAACCGCCGGCAACAGCTAATGGTCCGTTGTGAAGAACCCCTAGCATATGAGCATGAGATTCGAATGTAAAAGTGAAAAACTTTCCAGCTTTCGAGCGTACCCGGACGCCTTCTCCCCATAGTTGTTGAACAAGAGTCTCCATTCTCGCTCGACAGAAGTTTCGCTGGTCAGCAAAATAGCCTATCAAAGAGTTTGAGTAACTTTGGATTCCCGACATATAGTCAAGTTCATGGCCTGCCAAGATTGGCCCCCTTTGTGATGGCCGGAAAATACCTCTGTTGAGAGCTTGGTATGGGGGCACATCACGCTCCTCTTCCGAGAACTCCGAACCTGGTCGGGATTCATCCGACCAGAGTTCCTCAGTGATTCTGTGGGTCATGAGATGGCTGGCTTTGTTGCGGTTTGAATTCGTGTGACTTTTGGTAGTGGATAAAGATTGCCTGATTTGGATGTTTTGTCTTTTTGTTTTGTTTGGCTTGATTTGGATAAGGACTCGTGGATTGAAAAGTGGGTATAGCTTTGTATGGTGATGGTTGGGAAAATTACGGTTTTGGTTTTAGCTATGGCAGGCAGTTGAATAATGCTCAGGAATCCGGATCTTTGTTATGGGATTCTTGAAGCTTTCTGCTGTTTTCTGTGAAGATAATTGTTGCAACTTACTGTTGCGGATGCTCTCCGGTTTTGGAGAGAGAATAGCTCTTCAACAAGAGTTCTCATGTAATACTCTGATACTTTTGGTATTTTGTCTTTGGTATAGTTTCTTAGTGTAGAAGTAGTAGAGGGTAGGATTATTGTTTAATAATTAAATCTTCTTTCTTTTTTTAATGAATTTGGTGTAAATTGTAGGCCAAAAGATGATGAATGAGTAATTCTAAGTGTCATTATATTTTGTTCATGATGGGAAAATATTCATGGTTGAAAGAATATGATGATCATTGTGGCTTTGCAAAACTGTTATTCATGTCCAAGTGTAGCCTCAAGGTTAGGTATGTGTATGGATCAATATAAAGATTGACACTAAACAAGTTGAATTTAAAGGACAAGAGCTTCATATTTGCACGAAGCATCTTGTCCCAATGGTTAACAAGATTGCACCAATCTGACCCGAAAATCTTGATCCAAACCTGGTCGATACTCGAATTTGCATGATATCGAACTGAACCAAAATTAATCCGACATATTATATGATTCCAAACTTATTTAAACCGAGAATTAAAATACATAATCCGATCGTTTCAATCCAACAAAACAATGTAAATTTTCTATTAATTACATAATTAAAGTTTATAGTGATATTAAATGAATAAAACTTTTAAACATCCTACTAATTATTTTAGAAATCTAAAAAATTTCATATTAAACTCATAAAATATAAAATATACCTATCACATATACAATTTTACTCAAACGTTGGTAAACTATAACAAAATCAATATAAAATAATATTCAAAATTGAAAAAAATTTACCCTAAAAAAAGTGCAGTATTTATGGCCCCTATAATTGAAAATGAGTTTTTATGGCCCAAAGACCATTCTGTTACAACTTCTGTTATTTTCAAGGGGTATTTTAGTAATTTTGTTGAATGTTGACCTTGAACTAATTTATAGATAATTAGATTTTAGTCCTATGGAATTTGTTGTTATTAAAAACCCTATCGAGAAAGTCACAAATAAGGGCACTTTACGGTAAGGGCAGTTCAAAAGGAGATCATTTTATACGATATCAGATGTTATTATACAAAACTATTTTAATTATTTGAGTTACTTTTATTTGGACTTGATGTTTTTATACTTGAATTTGATCTTTTAATGGCTGTATCTTTTATTTGATTTGATGTTTTAGGTTTTAGACTTAATGTTTTATTTTGTTTGATCTTTTAGATTTTGGGCAGTATTTTTTTACTATATTTCCTTGATCTTTTATGTTTTATGGCCTAAATAATTAAAATAAGGAAAAGTCTTGGGAGTGACCGTCACTATATAGTGACCGGACTAAATTATAAATAGTGCAATAAAGAAAATCAAGGAGGGACCAATTTGCAATTTTTAAAAATTAAAAAAATCACGTGCTACAGTGTTGCCGCGCGTGTACAGTATTTTTCTACGATGCGCTACAGTGTTTGCTACAGTGTACTTCAATGTTTCAAGTTAAAATGTCCATGTTTTATGTTTCAAGTTAAAGTGTTCATGTTTCACGTTAAAACGTCCATGTTTCACGTTAAAACATCCATGTTTTATGTTTTAAGTTAAAATGTTTATGTTTTATATTTCAAGTTAAAATATTCATGTTTCAAGTTAAAGTGTTCATGTTTCACGTTAAAACGTCCATGTTTTATGTCTTAAGTTAAAATATTTATGTTTTATGTTTCAAGTTAAAATGTTCATGTTTCAAGTTAAAATGTTCATGTTTTATGTTTCAAGTTAAAGTGTTCACGTTTCACGTTAAAACGTCCATATTTTATGTTTTAAGTTAAAATATTTATGTTTTATGTTTCAAGTTAAAATATTCATGTTTTATGTTTCAAGTTAAAGTGTCCATGTTTCACGTTAAAACGTCCATGTTTTATGTTTTAAGTTAAAATATTTATGTTTTATGTTTCAAGTTAAAGTGTTCATGTTTCACGTTAAAACGTCCATGTTTTATGTTTTAAGTTAAAATATTTATGTTTTATGTTTCAAGTTAAAATGTTTATGTTTTATGTTTTATGTTTCAAGTTAAAGTGTCAATGTTTCACGTTAAAACGTCCATGTTTTATGTATTAAGTTAAAATATTTATGTTTTATGTTTCAATTTAAAGTGTTCATGTTTCACTTTAAAACGTCCATGTTTTATGTGTTAAGTTAAAATATTTATGTTTTATGTTTCAAGTTAAAGTGTTCATGTTTCACGTTAAAACGTCCATGTTTATGTTTTAAGTTAAAATATTTATGTTTTATGTTTCAAGCTAAAATGTTCATGTTTCAAGTTAAAATGTTCATGCACATGTTTCAAGTTAAAATGTTCATGTACATGTTTTAAGTCAAAATGTTCATGTTTTAAGTTAAACTGTTCATGTTTTATGTTTTACTGTAGCAACTCGACACTGTAGCAAATCAGTACTGTAGCGGCTCGGCACTGTAGCGCGTGGCTTGACACTGTAGCGAGTGATTTTTAAAAATTTCTGAAATTGTAAATTGGTCCCTCCGTGTTTTATAAATTATATCCTATTTGCAATTTAATCTGGTCACTATATAGTGACGGTCACCCAAGAGACCAACTCTTAAAATAATTGTATAGTAACCTCCAATTTTATAGATGATGATCTCTTTTTAACCTGTTCTTACCGTAAGTGGACCTTACATGAGACACTCTCAACTCTATCTCCATCAATTGAATAATTGCCCCTGCCTGAAGCTTAGGCTGCCTCACACAAGCACTACTAGAAGACCCCACCTATAGGCACCGGTTTTTGACCCCCCAAGCAGCGGTTTTTAGGCCAAATTTTGACCGGTGCGTATGTATAGAGGTGCTAGATTTGGACTATTCTTAGCAGCGGTTTTTGTACCGCTGCTACTTTAATTCCGACAAGCAGCGATTTTAAAACCGCTGCTTTAAAACGTTACTAGATTTTTCTAGCAGCGGTTTTCAAACAGCTGCTTTAAAACGTTACTAGATTTCTCTAGCAGCGGTAAAATATAGCACCGCCTGAATTTCGCCAACCACTGCTAGATTAGTAACAATTCAGTCCTCATAACTTTCTCATTTGCAAATTACCTATCAAAACTTTTATATTTGCGAAAAAAAATCCAATACTTTTATATATTAACAAATCGAACTACAAAGTTTTTTTTACTTACAATTTTATTCTAAAATCCATATACTATCTACTTTTTACAACAAAAAAAATTCACACTAAAAGTTCTATATTTGCCTTAGCAAATCCACAAAATTCATCTCAAAATCTCATCTACATAAAAAAATATATTCATCTTGAAACCCTCCTACTTCATCATCGTCACCAGAAATTGCTTCTATCTCTCTTCTGGCCATGCCAAGCCGGTAATATATAGTATGTAAATGAGATTACTAACTGAGTTCAACATCCTTCTTGTCCACATCAAGCACGGCATCTAGTGATTCCAAAACCTGCAAAGTCAGTCAGACATTTCATCAAACATGTAGTCTGCACATTAAAAAAATTGCTCACGTATACGTAAAACCCACCAAATCATGAATTGGGTCACGCCCAAAAACGACATGAGAGCACATAGAAGCGAGAAAAACGACAATGGTATCTGCAGGTTGCGGGCGAGGAGGATTTGGGCGAAGGACGAATTTCGAAGCAACCGAGCATCGCAAAGAATTGGAACCTGCAGTGGAAGCCGTGAGGGATTTTGAGAGAGAAAGTGATGAATATAGAGATACTTTGAGAAAAATGATAATTATTTTAAGGTGAGATTTAATTGATAAAGAGATTGTCAGTTTACTTATTTGAGAATTATTTTAAGGTGAGATTTAATTGATAAAAGAGATTAATGAGTGCACTTGTTAAAGATTCTATAGTTATTTGTGCAAAAGTTATTTTAGTACTGATTTACTACACCTAATGTTACCATAAATACACTAATTATGCCATAATAGTTGAAGATATCAACGGATACTTAAATTACCATAAATACACTAATTATTCATTTTTATAAATTTTCTATAACAAATAAAAACAAATTATGTGAAAAATTCGTATGAGATTGGTCTCTTGGTTTGTTTAATGGATAAGTTAACACAAATTTTCACTTATTTTTGAGAAAAAAAATGTGTTTAAAATAATAGAACAATATGAATGAGAGTTCAACGATTTTTGCAATTACAAATTTGTGGCCTTAAATTTGGTTGTTTTGACTCTTCACATTTTCAATAAAAGTAACATGGCGTACTTCATTTTTTAAAAATAATCACAAAATAGTATACTCATGATCATATTTCATAATTTTCATATACAAATTATCTATTTTATTGGATGCGGGATTTAAATTTAAACTCAATTTCAAATTTAATTGGTAAAACATAAAATTAAAATAGTTTCATAACAACTTAACTATAGTAAAAAAAATTGACATTTATATCAGAATTTGACATTAGTTAGTCAAAAATACAATACTCAATTTTCATTAAAATATTTATATTTATATTATTTTAATTATTATATATTTGATATATTAATCATGTCATATTTAATAATCGTATTTCATCAATCAATCAGCGGTAAATAATTTCACACGAAATTTAGTTTTTAATTAAATAAACTGAAAAAAAATTAGTTTTATTATTCCACACCAAGCAGCGCTTAAAAATTTTAGTTTTTGTTTTAGAATGCAAAAAAATATCTTAGCAGCGGTGCATCAATGCTAATGATTAAATCAGCTGCTTATTGTACTTCCAGCACCGGTTTCGGTGGAGCGTCGTTATAAACTGGTGCTCATTCTACTTCCAGCACCGGATTTGGTGAAGCGCTGCTAAAAACCGGTGCTCATTGTACTTCTAGCACCGGTTTTGATGAAGCGCTGCTATAAATCGGTGTTTATTGTACTTTCAACACCGATTTTGATAAAGCGCTGCTAAAAACCGGTGCCTATAGGGGGGTCTTGTAGTAGTGAAGGTTTTTTCTTTTTACAGTTCAATATTAATTTTTTACTTCAGTTTATTTTGATTCGATAAAATATACTTCAGTTCAGTTTAATTTAATTCAATTCTATATGTTTCCGTTAAGTTCTGACCAAATAAATGGCCCTAACCATATTTATAACAATTATTAAAAACACTTCAGTACTCCATAAAACAAATATTTTTAAAAGAGAAAATATATAATGTAACTGATAATCAAGTCTCCTTGCACGGTAAAAAGCACAATTTACATTGGGAGAAGCTAGCACAGAGTTCTCCATATACATAAATTCAGGCAAAGACACATCTTTGCGAATTTTATTTTACAGGAATGAAAACACTATTAAACATCAACCACTGTTTAGAATACCGTACATTATTCATCATATTTTATATATATTAAGGATTGTTAAAATCCTTTCTTCTTCCTCTCAATTAATCGTCGAACTGTTTTACGGTGAAGTCATACCTAGGGACGGTAGCGTTCGTTGCCGGGTTTTGCACGACGGTGGTGATGATAGCATATCCCCCATAATACCTGAAAAACCCCGTGCCACCGATCACTGCAACTTCTCCAAAGTTGGGTCCGTTCGGTGCAAATTCTCTGAGGGTGATTCCTTGGATCTGAAGAGTGCTGCCTCTTAAATCTCCGACCAGAAAACGGATAGAGATGGATAAAAACACCGAAGTTCCGTTCCTGGAGGACTCTGCAGAGATGCCTTCGACTTGAGCGACGATCGGAGAATTCCTGCTGACCCCGCTTGTCGCCGGAAAACCGCCGACTCTCAGCGTGCCGAATAGCCCGAAAGCTCCTGGCTGGCCGTTGGGACCGGCGACGATGATCAGGTCGGCGTTGGGACCGGCAACCGTCGGCTGAAAGAAGAGTGTGAAAGTCCTGAGATTATTGCGATTCAGAAAGCGCTCTTGTCTCTGGGAGTGCGCCATGGATGGCGCCATTGCAAGCAGAGCAAGAAGTATCACTGTTAGGGCCATCGTTTTGGCCATGCTATTATTTATTGATCTGATCAAGGAGAAGAAAGAAAGAGTTGGTTGTGTTGTGGGTGGTGTAATATATGTTATTCAGACGCTCTATATATAGATTTCAGGAAGGAACTAGGCATCAATGTGTGAGTATTTTTGTGTAACACAGTTATGTAAGTCTACATGCATAGCTTTGAGAATAAGTTCATGTTTGCTAGAGCTTATTTTCTGCTGAATTGAACTGATCTACCGAAAGCTCTAGCAAACATAAACTAAGTTTTTTTTCAAACTTGAATATACTGCTTTCAAACTAGGGTTTATTGCCTTTGGTATCATAGAGAAATTGTTTTCTCATATTTTTTATGGGTTTTTCCTACTTTAATCAGTAATTTAAAATGAAGAAAAAGCCGGTTTTAAGATTTTTTTTAGCCAAAACAGTATTCAACTGTGCATATCACAAGTATTATCCAGTATATTCACAATTATTTCTACTTATATATAAACTACATTAATGCATCAAATATAATCATATTTAAATACTTAATTACTTTTGCGTAATTTCTAACGGAACATGTATTTCTTAAAAATACGAAAAAAATACATATAGATACGTCTGACTTTGAAGATGCATGCGGGTATACCTAGGCTAGGGGCTAAGGTTTCATAATTGAGTGTCTATACGGGTTAGCAAGGCTATTTAGCGGGCGCACACTATTTTAAGATATACATTGAGGAGAAAAAATTACTGTTTTGTGATGGAAAAAAAAAATTTGGCAATTTATGGGGCGATTTTTTTTTGGCTTTCTAATTGTAGGGGTTTCGCATTTGGCAAATGCGAAATAGTTGATAGTTCGCATTTGCCAAAATGCGAACTATCATTTTTTTTTTAAAGCCAAAATTACACGTGGATATGGCCACGTGTACACGTAATTCGCATTTGGCAAATGCGAATTACGTCGAATATTAAAAAAAATAAAATTCGCAAAATCAGATCTGGTTTTTGATCTGTTTCGCATTTGGAGATCGCCGATTTCCAGCGGCCGGCGAATTCAAGCTTCCGTGATTTACAGCGTGGGGCGGCGAGCGGCGCGGGGCGTGCGTTTTACAGCTTCCGTGCGGCGTGCGGCTTGCGGCGGAGTGCTGCGTTTCAGCGACGGCGGGCGGCGGCGGGTGGATTGCGGCGTGAGGCGGCGTTTCAGCGGCGGCGTGCGGCGGCGGGCGGTGGTGAGCGAAGTGCCGCTAGACGTTTCGTCAAGTCAGCCGCGATCGTAATACCTTGTCTCTCACGCACAAACACACACACAATTGCTTAATGCTTTATTCTTTGTTTTTCTTTCAGTTTGCAATTTCATGATTAGCTTTCTTCTCGACGTGAGGGAATTTTGATTGATGTTTTGTGATTTGGATAGGTTTTTTGATGATTGTATATAATCAAATCGCTCAACGTAATGGATCTAGCCTCTAGGTGTGATTTGCTCATAAAAATGTAGTACTAGCATATTAGGAAATTAGGTGAGCTGAGTATGACTATCATGAGGCATGATTGAGTTTTATCTCCATTGCTGATAACTTTGTTTCGATGATGGTGATGAGGTTGATGATGTTAACTATGTTGATCTAATTTGCTAGTAAAACTTCATCTATCTGTGTATTGGAATGCCTGCTTATTTTTAAACTGTTTACTGCTTGTATAGGGCTATTGCATTAGATGTTTGGGGCATCCAAATCAGATAAAGCAAGATCATCTTGGAAGGTAGGCTATCTTCAAGCTGACTATCTTCTGGCTGGACTTTGAGTTCGATTATAAAGGATGATTTGTCCCTTTTGTCATTACAAATAAGTGTACAATACTTGAATGCAAATTATGCTAGTTAAATGTAAATTATGCTTAGTTGTGTGTTAAAATGGTGCAAAGTTGAGCACTCTAGTATGTGTACATTTATTTCATTTACTTAAATGTGTTAATGATTTTTTGTAACATTTATTGAGATGTTACAAATATTTTTAAATAGGTGTCTGAGTGCCTATATTACCATGGTTAATCCTGGACCACTATCCACGGAAGTGTTGTTCATGCATACCGAGCATCGTGCTAGGAAGGTATATGATGGCGTTCTTGATGAAACCCTCACAGTTAGGAGGTGTGACGGAGAGTTGTGGAGAATAGTTCATCGCTTGTCACCTGAGGTGTTACATTACATTAGGATGGCTGGTTTTTATGGTGTGTTAGGGTCTGGTCATATTAAAGTTGATCACTCCCTTATCACAGCCCTTGTGGAGCGTTGGCGTCCAGAGACACATACATTTCACTTTCCTATTGGCGAGACTACTGTCACGATGCAAGATGTGGGAGTGCTTTGGGGTTTGCCTTTAGATGGCCTTCCTGTGACAGGTACAGACAGTACACATACATTAGAGGAGTGGCAACTCATGATTCATGACTTTTTGGGGTTCACACCGCCGGAACAATCCATTCAAAAGGGTCGAATTTTGTTGTCTACTCTAGCTACACATCTTCATACACCAGCTCCAGACACTTCACCAGTAACAAGTCAGCAACGAGCTAGATGTTTTATTATGTTACTGCTTGGTGGTTTGTTGCTGTGTGATACCAGTGGTAGTGTTGTGCCACTGTTGTATCTGCCCATGCTGCTTGATTTTCATGCTATATCACAGTATAGTTGGGGCGGAGCTGTTCTTGCCCAACTATATAGAAATCTTTGTGATGGTGCTTTGTGCAAGAAAAAGGACATTGCCGGTGCTCAATTATTATTACAGGTATAATTTTAAATATTGTTTTTTATTTTAGATTTCATTACTACGTGTTTATGTTACAAAACATTAATTTATTTTTGTGATTAGCTTTGGGCTTGGGAGAGAATCCCAACATTGTGTCCACGTGTTGAGAAGCCGGTTACAGTGTATGAGCACGGATACGGAGATAAGTGAGTCTTGTTTTTTTAATCATTTTTTATATTAATTCAATCTATGTGATATTGATTTCTTTTATTATTCATAAAGGTGGAAAGGTCCTTTAGATTTATCCAAGACTTCAAGGTTCGTTCTTGCTGCGTATCGCGATCAATTGGGAAGCATGCAACATAATCAGGTCAACATTTTTTTATTTATATCTTTAATCTTTATATTTTGATTACATAAATTTTATTATCTATATTAAAGTTATGATTTTACGTGTTCAGTTTATATGGCAACCGTATACACAGGAAGTTTTGGATTCCATTCCTGATTACTGTTCAGCTGGTCGTGATATTTGGATGTCTGCAGTGTACCTCATTTGTTGGCATGTTGCTGAGCCACATTGCCCTGACCGTGTCCTCCGGCAATTCGGATTCCATCAACATATACCAGACAATAGACTACATTCACAGGCCGAGTTCAAGAACATCCATAGTCATACTCGTCGCGGCAGACCTAATACTAATTGGGAACATAGACTTCGTCTATATGTGACTACTTGGTCTGAGCGACGAGAGCACGTTGTACAAGGCAGTGAACCAGGTGATCTATCTGAATACATGGCTTGGTATATGCCAAGGACTGTGAGATATGTAGAGAATCCTGCACGACTTCCTATGCATTACGAAGGCTTTCAAGGAAGCACGAGCAGAGCTACTTTATTTGTAAGTAATTCATTTATCTTCATCTCATATTACTTATAAGGTTTTAATATTATTTCAACTACAACCTTATTCACATTCCTTTTTTTTAGGAAGAAGGAGTGGCAAATATGCACCAAATGTCTCAGTCAGCCATGCAACACCCTGGATGCTCTATGGATCAAGTCACTTTTGCACAGATGGATCGATATGCCGCACCTTTCTACACATATGCCCGGGATCCCATCGAGTTGCATCTTCCTCAGCAACACCAACAAGCTGAAGCCCCCCCACCAGTTCACTATGTTCAGGTTGACATGCAGCCCAGAGTTAGAGTACGACGCCAAGGTGGTAGACGCACTCGAGATCAGCTTATTCCACAATTCAGTAATGCAACTTCGAACCAAGGTGGTTCTTCACAGTCAGGTTCCTCACATCAGTCATTGGGATTTGCAGCATTCAGTAATTTGCAGCATCAGTCATTGGGTTTCCACACTCCATTTGTTAGCCAGAGTCTTGCATCCTCTAGCATTCCACCGACTACTGCTTCTCCTATGTTTGGGCAGGGTGATCAGCGTGGCCGTCATATTGATTTTGACGAGGTTGACGATGAGGGTGATGAGGGTGATGAGGGTCACCATGATATGACTATCCCTACTGGCCCGGGTTCTTCTCATCCTGTTTTACCTAGACGCACTAGACGTGTTAGGCGACCGACTCAATGTGGAACTGGTCATCATCTTGGAGGATCTCATCATTAGGTCCTGTTTGATTGTATGATTGTATGATTCTATGAAAATACTTTTTATCAATTTCATTAATAAAAAGTAAGACTAAAAGTACCATAACATATCATAATACAATAAAGTATCATAGTACAATAAAGTTCTGCTTCAAAGGAAAATGATAAAACAGCTCTATCGAAGATTACATGTTCTCTTGTCATGACCAGTTCCCCCACAAATAGAGCACGAGCGTGACTTATGATCCATTTCATTTCGCATTCTTCTCTCTCCGAGCTTACCATGCTTTCTTTTTTTGAACATGTCTGGATTAGGCAAAATAATCCTGCTTGATGAGCTCCAATCACATTCATCTCTTAGAGGTGAGAATCCAAGTGCATATTGAGCTTTGAAAGTTTCCACGGAGTAGACTTCATTGAAAAGATCGTGGGGATTGTCGCGCCTGTGCCTACAAGCAGCTAATGCATGAGAACATGGCATTCGGAACATTTGTCATTTCCCACATGAGCACCAACTCATGTTGTATTTCACAGTATGCTTATGACCACCTGTCCCAAACTGTGGCCTCAACTTGGTTGTCACCTTGTACACCGAATTTGTGAAATCAAACAACTCGACACGGTGCCCCATTGCAGCTTTCTCGCTACGCTTGAACTTCCTCATAATCTTCTTCGGAAGCGCCTCACTTCATATTCATCAAATATGAACATGTATCAATACAACATCACCGGAAAATATAAATAATTAATTGACATAGTATTAAATAGATACCTGCACTTATTCGCTTCTTTTGATCTCTTTGCGAAGATCTGAACAGTTCTTTGCAATGTGGCATTGACTAAAGCCGTGATTGGTAAATGTCTCACTCCCCTCAAAACATTGTTGTAGCTCTCTGAAATATTTGTTGTTAAAATACCCCACCTAGCATTGTCACAATCATAAGCAACACACCACATTTCTTTGGGATATTTATGTAAATATTTCCACCCCTCAAGGTTTAGGCCCTTCAGTTCCTTCAAATGCACCTTTGCCTTACGCTTTTGTTTTGCAGAACCGATAAGCCACACTAGGTTTTTCTGATGAACATTCGAGCCATATCTTTTACCATAGTTACTCTTGAGATGTCTCAAACAAAGGCGATGGTATCCAACTGGTTCTTGCCACTCAGCCAAATTGTCCATATCGCATTTTTCAGCTCAGCGTGTTTATCAGAAATCACACAAATAGGCATACGATCTGTCACGACAAACAACCGAATTTGGGTCATAAACCAAGTCCAACTTGCCGTTGTTTCCTCATCAACAATGGCATAAGCAATGGGTAATATATAATCGTTTGCATCATGTGACACAGCCACAAGCAACTTCCCCCTATAGGAACCTTTTAAAAAGGTTCCATCAACACTAATCACAGGCCTGCAGCTGTAAGAAGCCTCCACTGCGGGAGGGAATGCCCAAAACACATACTTAAACATTTTTTGTTTAACTTCTCCACCACTATGAAATTTCCACTGAACAACGGTGGAAGGATTTGCACGTTTTAATTCATGGAAGTATGTAGACAACTTCGCAAATGATTCCTTCCAAGTACCATAAATCATGTCGATGGCTTTCAATCTCGCATACCATGCTTTCTTGTACGAAATGTCCATGCCCAAGGTTTCTAAGACATCTTGCATGATAGTTTTCACAGATAGGAGTGGATTGTCTTCCACAAGATGTCGAATCTCTCCCGCAATCATTGTAGATGTCAAATTCGCATGACCACTAGATCGATTAATACCAACACATGTATGCTTCTTCACCCATCTAGTGATTTGCCACATACGGTGAGTGCTTTTTAGAACAACACGAACATGCCAGCCACAATTGTCTTTTGACTTGCATTTCGCTGCCCATGTGTTAGCCTTGCTTTCTATCACATAATGCTCTCTATTTCGGCGCTCACCCCAAAAACTGACAGCCTTTTTCAACTCTTCCTTGCTATCAAAAAACATGCCACACTTAATCAAGAGATTATCTCGACTATAGATTGGGGCTCCTTCGCTATCTCCATCAGCAGTTGGGTCAGGATTATAGTCATCTCCAATATCATTCAAAAAATGCAACACCCTAGAGTTACTAGATGTCCCGAATCTCATACCTCCAATGTTCGAATTACCAATGTCAGCATCATTATCTGAATCTCCAGAATTACAATCTGAATCAGATGAATCGGGTTCAACCTCTTCAATCTCTTCATCAGAAGATGGTGGAGCAGATGAATCAGAAGTTTCTTCATCTACTTCACAATGGTAGTCGTCATCATCTTCATCCTCATCACCACCATTAGCTCCATCTTCATCGCCACCACCACCAGTGACCCTCACATCAAATTCATCACCCCCAAAATCATCATATGCATTTGATATTTGGGAGGCGTACAACTCTTCTTCAATTCTGGTGGATTGACTACACTGGCCATTTATCATAAAAGGGGTAGAAGGGGCATGATGCTGAGGGTAGGGATGATGTGGATAGTTCGATGAACTAGGGAGATTGGGAGGATGAAAGCCATTTAACAATGAAGTAAAGGAGTATTGGGTTTCATGTCTAGATAATGCCTCGGTCTCTATGAAAAGTTCAGCTACAAATAATGATAATTGGTCAACCACCTGAAAAAATGTCTCCATGGCAGTATCATTTTGTAGAATCAGTGGAGAATACGTTTTGCTCGCCCCAACAATTTCAGGGTACCGGTAAAATACCGTAAGCTTGACCACATCCCTACGAAGTTCGGTCTCAGCATAAATCAGGTCAACCAATTCGGAAAAGTTTAACCTTCGACAAATTGTGGTTGATTTCCTTGGAGTAGGTGGATCATAGCAGACACCAAGACCAGAGAAAAAAACAATTCGACCACCCGAGTACAAATTGATCATCAACGGCCTCATACTAATTCAAAAAATCAAATACCACAGTATAAGCAAATTTATATTCACAACCAGAATCACTAATATTTATTCAAGTTTTAAAATTTTATTTAATACTATTTTCTACTCATTTGTATTCTTTCAATATCATATTAATAATACTAAGCTAACAAATGTATATAAAAAATCAAAAAAGTAAATTGCCAATTTAAGAAGTAACCTTTGAGTTTATAAGCTTCAAACCTTGCTAAGAAATCTGTCAGTGAGCTTCAAAATTCAGAATAGCACTCTACGAACTAAACCAATGGGGAGTAAAACCTACATAAACTTAGAATCATTAGAACCAAAATTTAAAAAAACTTCACCCATATTCTACTAATTCATACAATTATTTTAGGCATCAAACACAATTACTAAATTACCTTTGAAGAACCGCCGCTGCCATCCGCCGCCGCTACCTGTCCGCCATTGCTTGTTGATTGTCCAAAAAAACCAAAACCGAGCCACCCAATAATCACCGAATCTTAAACCGATCAATATTATTTGATTCGGGGTTTGATTTGGATTATATTTGGAACATTTGGGTTTTAATATGGATTGTAGATTTTGGGCGGAAAATCAAATCGGATTGTAGATCTGGTTTTTGATACCAAGATTTTGCAAAAGCTTTGAAATTAGATCTGGTCTGTGAACCAGAAATTTTGGCCGAGCTTTATCTGGATTATAATTCGCATTTGCCAAATGCGAATTATGTATATTTCGCATTTGGCAAATGCGAAATATCTTTTTTTTTTTAAAATAAAATCCACGTCCGCACAGAATTGAAAAAAAAAAAAAAAGCTATTTCAAAAATCCAAAATGTTAAATGCTCAGAATTGGTAATTACAGTGTTTTGTACGCGAACCAAACGAACTCGTAGTGTTCATTCAAAAAAAAAAATCATATGTTTGCTTTTTACCTTTTATGCTATAATTTTCAAATATAGGCTTTATCTAATTCAGCTTACTGCAGCACCAATTAACCACTGTAGCGCCCACTGCACCTCAACTGGACAGGGTCACGTTTGCTAAAACATGGACATGCACGTACAATAAGATTCGAACTAGAAATAGCAAAGTCAATTTGTTTGGGCGAATCGGGACCTTGTGCAAATCGGGATTCGGGAGTACGAGCTCTCGACGTGGGTATGTACCGTACGTTTTAGGGCATATGATAGAATTGACAAAGGGCTAGAGTTTATATTTTGCTAAACTGAAATGAAATAAAAATTAATGTAGTGAAAAATGGAATCAACATGACTTAATTAACCTGAATTTCGTCAAATTACTGAACTGAACTTATCTAAAAGAAAAACTCTAGAAAATAGGGTCAAAGTCTTGTATAGAGTGTTAATGATCGAGGTTCATGGCGAGTTCGGCTAGGTATTAAAAATCGAGGTTCATCTGTTCATCTATATACAAGGATGATGAAAACGATTTGATGATCGGAGTTACAAATCTACGAGAATCTAATTTGATGTGAGGTGGAAAATATAGTTCTACGAGGTGTCAGACATCGAGGTTCATGTGTAAGGTATAAAAGATCGAGGTTCATGTATATATAATGTGTGTATATATACATGTTATGTGTGTATGAAAAATCTAACCCGACCGACAAGTACCGAAGAATGAAAATGATCTGTCTCAACCCAAACCCATTTGACCCAAAATCGTTTCAGCCCGATCGAATGGCCCGATTTCACCACTAACCGAACCAAACCGACCCGATTAATATTTCTTTCAACCCGATATGAACCGAAAAGATAAAATAACCAATTTTACCCGATCCGACAATAACATGACCTGGCCGATATTGACCGACAAAGAAAAAATGAATGACTCAACCCAAAACCGTTTTAATAACATCGAAATCGACCTATTTACCCAAATTTACACCGTTTTAAATATATTTAACTGAACAAAATTGAAATAAATTGAAATATATTTGGTAAGCAAATACAATAAATAAAGTTTACTTATATTTGGAAAAATATTCAAAAACTAGTGATCCAAATACTAATTTACACTTTATTAAAATACTAGAGTTGGCATTGTAACCCGTATTTTGCTTTTGTAACCTCACATATCAGGTGATAAGACTTTATTATCCTTCAAAATGCAAGATGTATCCAATTTTAGGTTATTAATAAGGCATTATAGTCATTTGTTTGAGATTTTTTGTCTAAAAAGAGTAAAATCATGGATTACCTTTACCAATTTAGTTTAAATCGAAAAGCCTAGAGTTTTGTTGTATGTTGTCTATTTATTTTCACCTAATGAAACACACCTCTCATCGAGGCTTATTCTATCATAGTAATTGACCATTATGTCCCCAAGATTTACTTGATTCACAACAGCTTGATAGTGCGGGATGATCGCTGCAGGATAATCCCTGTCAGTTTGGTAATAATTACGAAATGGTCGAATACTCGAATAAAAATAGCACATTTAGGATGTTTTTGTTTGGGACCTGTTTTTGAATCATTAGGAGAAATGATTAATTTACCACTGTTGCTTAGTACCATGTTTTGTTTTAATCTATGGCAATGACTAATGAATACAGGTTCTTGCTGCGGAGTTTAAGCATCTTGAGGATACCATAAGATGTGGAGGTCTAGCACCAACGAAGTCTTCTTGCATCCGAGCTCTCCCAGTTTAAAGGAATTGGCCCCAAAACTGTAAATATCCTTTCTTGCTAAATTTGCCTATTTGTTTCATTCTATTCATTCAATAATTACATGATGTATTCTGAAACAATATCCATTATTTGAAAAGTGTGTTTGCTTTTGAGAAATTAAGTAAAGGTTTATCCATATAGTATTAAGCAATTAATCCTACCTTTCAAACTAACTCATCTTCATTTCCTCATGTAATAGAGGAGGATTCGATAGGCATTGGGATGCAATTTTTCTCGGAGCTAGAAAAGTTTCTGAGATGTAAGTTCTTTATTCATTCTTTTTTATTTCCCCCAAATTTTGAATCACGATTTTTAGCAGGTAAATTTGTTCTGTATAAGCTTGATTGCCGATTACTTCTGTCCATATATTACAATTTATAGTTCCTTTGCATTTTAAAATTACATCTAGAGGAAAACCCTCCGGAAAGTGTTTGATAAATGTCAAAATAATTATAAATGGTTGTTGCTGCTACAATCCTTTGCTGCAAATGGATTGCTTAGGTGAATATATTTTGCAGAGGAATCTATTCTCATTCAATCACTCTCTTGCAGCGATGTGTTTATATAGCCATACACCTATATGATGATCAAATAGTTGGTAGTAGCTTATGTTTTTACATATGTCAAAAAGGTTTCTTGAGTGATATGAATGGAGAGAGATGATTCATTCTTTTTAGATTAGGTTAAAGGTTGAACATATAAGATGTTCAGTAACTTTGTTTGGCGATAATTTAAGAATTTCTGAGTTTGAATTTAACCTATATGGTTGGATTTGTTCAGTTTTTATTGCATATGTTTATCATGGAACAATTTCGTATAGGTAGTAGTTCGATTGAGTTTCAGTTTGTCTTTACTTTTCTGTTAGTAGGTAGGGTTAATGTTATACAAGTTTTTTTTTAGGTTTGTAAAATTCATATATCAAGATGATTGTGTTTGTGGACATAGAAGTGTTTGCTTAAATTTCATGATATTGAAGTATTACCTAAATGCTTTCAGATTCTGAGCATAACATTGCCAGGAAACGAAGATTTCAGCTTGTGTACTCCACTCTCACTAGTGTTTTGAGGGGCTGTATATGCTTGGCTCCGAGCTAGGATCATTACTTCCTGTCACGTTCTTTTACAATCATGACTTACAACTTGGTCCTCAATAAAAATGTGCCATGTCATATCTCGGAGCACCATATTTATCAGGTCGGCGAAGAATGGTTTTAGTGATAAAGCCATGGGTTCAAGGAAATGCAATCCTCTGACTAACCCTTTTTCCCCCATAATATATGAAAGTATTCTGTTGTTCATTTGTGTTTTTTTTTTAAGATGAAAACCACCATTGGTGGTAGGAAACTTATTTATGGGTTCCCAAGCCCAAAAGAAACCGTACAAAAGTATATACAGAATCAAAAAGGGGTATCCCCCTGATGCACGATAGTTGCATCCAAAAGAATAAAATCTAAGCAATCACTAGGAGTTTCCTTGTTCAAAATCCAGTACTTGGATTAATAACCAACCAACCAAGGTTATTAGTGAATCCTAGGAGACACAAGGCATCCGAGAAGGGGATTAAAACAAGTGCAAAACTGGAGAAAGAAAAAGAGCTTAGAAATAGTAGTTTCTGAGTAGAGGCAAAAAGCATCCAGAGGGTTCCTCCAACCTTCATCCTTCAGCCTAGATCCATTCCTTGCAGTTGGTAAATCTGTAACAATGTAAAGTAGAGTTATTAGCAGCATCCATTCAAATTAACTCTAAGAGTGGGCATTTGGAGTTTATCCAAATTTATAAGTCCCTGGACTTTAGCAGGCATGATGTGTGACTGAAATACTCTATCAGATAACTCTGTAAGAGCTATCTTTGAGAGGGCATCAGCAGGTTGGTTCCCTTCCCTAAGCACATGAAGTACAGTATATGTGGAGAACTTTTTGTGTAGGTGATCAACATAGTCGAAAAGAGGCCATGGTGCAAGATTAGGCCTCTTTACCATGTTTATAGCATTAAGACAATCAGATTCCACTGTACATAATATAGGGAAAAAGAATCAGCTACAAGAAAACCTTTATGAATAACTAGTAGTTCACCATGTAGAGCAGATTTGGCATTCATATAGAAGCTGTTAGCTAGGATGCAAATACTAGTACTGTTTCTAATTATGACTCCTATACCAGCATGCATAGTAGATTTGTTCCATGCAGCATCCACATTAATTTTTAGACCATGTTCATGAAGAGACCAAAAAATGGGATGTGCAGTGGGGAGTAGCTCTAAATGAAGATGCAGGAAGAATCCCAAGCAGAACAAGTTCTTTATCAAATGTCTTGTAAATTCTCACTGGTTTTGCCAAAAAGATGTTAAAAATCAATTTTTTAACACTTCTGAAAAGGGCAGCAGGGCATGGAGAGATGTTCTCAAACAAGAATTGGTTCCTAGCTTTCCATATAAACCAGCACAGATAGCATGAGTAGATAATGATCAAGTTGGAGTGCAGAGGAGTAAATCCTTCATATGACCAGTAGACTGATAGTCTCTCCCATAGTGTGTGAAACTATTAGGAAGTCCTAATGCACTGTTAAAAGCTTTCCATACAAGTCTAGCAAAGATGCAGTCATTAAAAAAATGATCAAGACTATCTAGATTTTTACAAAAACAACATTTTGATGGAAGATGATATCCAAATCGAGAAATCACATCATCAAAATGAAGGATAGCATTTATTAGTTTCCAAATGAAAACTGATAGGAGTACCTTTTTTTGTATTCTAGAATTCCAGATTTTAGAGAGAGATAAGATATCACCTTGATTTGAGTTTAATAGCTTATAGGCAGATTTAAAGGTAAAATTGCCTCTAGAATCTGGTTTCCATATTAGTCTATCTGTCCTGTGGCTGCGTAGTTGTAATTCTTGCAACGGAGAAAACAAATTTCAGGTTGTATCAATGGTGATATGGAAGGAAAGAAAAGGTTTTTATTTGTGTTGCTTATTACTAAGAGTTTGACATACACAATAATATTTTGATTTGTTTTAAAAATATTCTGTATGTACTTCATGTGATTCTATGCTGATTAGTTTTTTTTTTTTTGAAAATTATGCTGATTAGTTTTATTGTAGTATTTGAATACGAATAATACATTAGTTGTTTATTTTATATTTCATATCGACTAGCAATTAAGTAAAAACCCCTTTTTTCAATCACAACAAAAAAACCTCATTCATATGTGATTTCATTAGGTTCTTTTACTATTTAATATGCATAAAATTAATTATATTTCATTTATTATTTACATAGTATTTTATATGAATCAATCAATTTAAGTTAAATATACATAATTTAAGTACAAATTTGTGCAAACGCACGGGTATTATCTAGTGTATTTCTTAAAAATACGAAAAAAATACATATCGATGTCTGACTTTGAAGATGCATATGGGTATACCGTATACCTAGGCTAGGGGCTAAGGTTTCATAATTGAGTGTCTATACGGGTTAGCAAGGCTATTTAGCTGGCGCACTCTATTTTTAAGATATATATTGAGGAAGGAGTGGAATTTGATGATAACATATTAAAATACACAATTGAAATTAAATTTCAGGCTATTGTACGTAACACAAATATTGTAGCCTACAAGTGTGTATATAACTTTGATGTAGTGTTCATTCAAAAAAAAAAAATCATATGTTTGCTTTTTACCTTTTATGCTATAATTTTCAAATATAGGCTTTATCCAATTCAGGTTACTGCAGCACCAATAAACCACTGTAGCGCCCACTGCAACTCAACTGGACAGGGTCACGTTTGCTAAAACATGGACACGCACGTACAATAAGATTCGAACTAGAAATAGCAAAGTCAATTTGTTTGGGCGAATCGGGACCTTGTGCAAATCGGGATTCGGGAGTACGAGCTCTCGGCGTGGGTATGTACCGTACGTTTTAGGGCATATGATAGAATTGACAAAGGGCTATAGTTTATATTTTGCTAAACTGAAATGAAATAAAAATTAATGTATTGAAAAATGGAATCAACATGACTTAATTAACCTGAATTCCGTCAAATTACTGAACTGAACTTATCTAAAAGAAAAACTCTTGGGCATAGGGTCAAAAGTCTTGTATAAGGTGTTAATGATCGAGGTTCATGGCGAGTTCGGCTAGGTATTAAAAATCGAGGTTCATCTGTTCATCTATATACGAGGATGATGAAAACAATTTGATGATCGGAGTTACAAATCTACGGGAATCTAATTTGATGTGTGGTGGAAAATATAGTTCTACGAGGTGTCAAACATCGAGATTCATGTACGAGCTATAAAAGATCGAGGTCCATGTATATATAATGTGTGTATATATACATATTATGTGTGTGTGAAAAATCTAACCCGGCCGACAAGTACCGAAGAATGAAAATGATCTGTCTTAGCCCAAACCCATTTGACCCAAAATCGTTTCAGCCCAATCGAATGGCCCGAATTCACCACTAACCAAACAAGACCGACCCGATTAATATTTCTTTCAACCCAATATGAACCGAAAAAGATAAAATAACCAATTTTACCCGACCGACAATAACATGACCTGGCCGATATTGACCGACAAAGAAAAAATGAACGACTCAACCCAAAACCGTTTTTAATAACATCGAAATCGACCTATTTACCAAAATTTACACCGTTTTAAATATATTTAACCGAACAAAATTAAAATAAATTGAAATATATTTGGTAAGCAAATAAAATAAATAAAGTTTACTTATATCAGAAAAAATATTCAAAAACTAGTGATCCAAATACTAATTTACACTTTATTAATATACTAGAGTTGGTATTTGTAACCCGGTATTTTACTTTTGTAACCTAACATATCAGGTGAAAAGACTTTATTATGTATCCAATTTTAGGTTATTAATAAGGCATTATAGTCATTTGTTTGGGATTTTTGGTCTAAAAAGGAGTAAAATCATGTATTACCTTTACCAATTTAGTTTAAATCGGAACTTGAAACCTACCAAGGTGCCGATTAACCGATATCACATCCCGCCCGCGTCAGAACTCCGGCACCGTTCCCATCTTCCCGTCAAAGCAAATGCCGAAAATTCGAAAAGCAAAAACAACCCAACAAAACCCCTCACCGGAGCCCTATCCCTACCACGCAAGACCCACACCAGAAGAATGCCACGCCGTCAGAGACGCCCTGTTAAACCTCCACGGCTTCCCGGAACAATTCACGGCGTACCGCAACCAGAGGCTGACTGACGCCGCCAATGCTGCTACTACATTAGATGCAGAGGACTCTCCATCCAGAGAAACGGTGTTGGACGGCTTAGTATGCACAATACTGTCGCAGAACACCACTGACGTTAATTCCCGCCGGGCATTCGCTTCTCTCAAGTCTGCTTTTCCTAATTGGGAAGATGTAAGCTTTGAATGGATTGGAATTTTGTTCTTCTTTTATAAATTGGATGCAGTTTTGATATATTTCTTATGGCTTTCTGTAATTTTGCATATATGTTGAGTTATGTTCCTTATAGTAAAATAAAGGCTCAATTAGTTGTTGTTTCTGTTTGGTAATAATTACGAAATGGTCGAATACTCGAATAAAAATAGCACATTTAGGCTGTTTTTGTTTGGGACCTGTTTTTGAATCATTAGGAGAAACGATTAATTTACCACTGTTGCTTAGTACCATGTTTTGTTTTAATCTATGGCAATGACTAATGAATACAGGTTCTTGCTGCGGAGTTTAAGCATCTTGAGGATACCATAAGATGTGGAGGTCTAGCACCAACGAAGGCTTCTTGCATTAAGAATCTTTTGAATTGCCTTCTTAAGAAAAGAGGCAAGTTATGCTTGGAGTACTTGCGGCCCTTATCGGTTGATGAAGTCAAATCCGAGCTCTCCCAGTTTAAAGGAATTGGCCCCAAAACTGTAAATATCGTTTCTTGCTAAATTTGTCAATTTGTTTCATTCTATTCATTCAATAGTTACATGATGTATTCTGAAACTAGACATGTTAGCTGAAGAAATGATGTAGAGTAAATAACTAGATATCGATATTGTTTGGATTTCTATGCGAATAATAAAATTGGCATGACAGAGTTGTTTCATTAATGGAGCTTTTGATCTTGGAATGATCGCAGGTGGCATGTGTTTTGATGTTTCAGCTTCAGAAAGATGATTTCCCTGTGGACACTCATGTAAGCTTAGTTTTAAGTTCTCAACCCATTCTCGTGGCACACTAGTTAGTTATCCTCACCTAAAGAATCATTTTATGGTCACAGATTTTCCAGATTGCTAAGACCATTGGGTGGATACCTGCTGCAGCAGATGTGAAAAAGACATACGCTCATCTGAATAACCGGATACCAGACAGCCTAAAGTTCGACCTCAACTGTCTCTTGTTCACACATGGTAAACTTTGTGTCCAGTGCTCTAAAAAAGGGAGTCATAAGCCGGAAAAGGAAAGTAATGGCAAATCTTGCCCGTTACTCACACAGAAGCTCAAGTAATTAGACTAAGCATCCTAAGAATGGAGATGAAACGGATCACGGCCTGAAAAAAGGTAAGAATTATGTTTTCTGCTCATCAATGATTTATTTTTATGAGTAGTTGTTGCTCATTAGATGGTGTACATATTCAGAGGATAATGAAAATTATAAAAATGCATGTAACTAGTGTATATATTTTCTGGAAAATTGTGATAACTGATAAGTTAACTGCGGAATGCATGGCATTGATGATATCAAGACCATAACATCATCTGAAGTTATAATCAACTCTGTTTCAGTAAAATATATTCGTATATATTCTGATGATCATCATCAACAAATTAATTTCCATTGATGACATCACATCTTTTCCTGATCTCTCCAGCCTGGCCATATTTGACACCAAATAAGCCTACTTTCTCCATGGCCTTAGCAAAGTCACTGAAAAATGCTTTGCTATCCTTGGCATATAAATCCACATAACCCCTAGTCCTGTTGTGGGAATACAAAGCCTGATCAGTCCCTAGAACTCCAAGCCCTCTCTGTATGTTCCTGAAAAGGGTGTTGTCGAAAACCCCTGGTGACATCACGTCAAGGAATGCCGCCAGCGCCTGGTTCTGTGTGTAGTTTGCGCATGTCCGCCTCAGCCCCTCCACCAGTGCTGGATTAATTGAGGGGTCGACCTTCTTCCCGAAGATCCTCTTTCCAAACTCAGAGCAGTGTGCGAAGCCGATGGTGTGCCCTCCACCGATGAGAGCCACCATGTCCCTGATGGTGAAGCCCTTCTTCTTAAATATGGAGATGGCCCTACCCATGGAGGTGTTCTCCTGAGCTAGGTTTCCCTCCACGTGGCCAGCCTGAGAAACTCTGCCATCCCTCCTCCCGAGTTGGACGTTGTAGAAAGGTCCACCTGTCATCAGCACGAGGTCTCGTGTGGCCATCGCGAGGATGTCGGAGCAGGAGACTGTTTCCGGGCAGGTGAGTTCTAGTGCGGTCTTGATACGTGTCACCACGTCAAAGGCATCACCAGCAAGGGAATGGTTGATGTCGGCATCAACCTCTGCCTTGTTGAAGGCAGTGGATTTGACGAGGATGGAGGCGTCGCAGCCATCCACCATGCAGTCGTGCACGAACATGCGAAGGACTGCAGCGGCGGTTGTCGGGTTGGTGGACTGCTTGGTGGTGATGATCTCGCGGACAATGTCCTCGAATCTGGGGCAGGTTTTGGCATAGTAATCGAGGGAGAGGTGGGGTTTGGATTCGGAGCAGATTCCGAGAGTGGATACGATGAGGAGGGATAGGAGCAGCCTGGTGGAAGCCATGGCTGTGTGGCTAGGCTGCACAATGGATTTTGCTGCAGCAGCTACGAGACCTCTTCTTCTTCTTCTGGGGAGAAGAAATGGTGGGCTTTGTAGCAAATGGGAAAAATGGTGAATTGGGAGATGAATTGGCTTTAAGGTTTTGTGATGTGGTTGGGAGAAAATGTAGGTAAATGATGGGATTATATGAATTTGCAGGGTTGGAATTAATGGTTTTGCATGAAATTGTGTTTACTTGACAGTTTGAAATGCTTCAGAAAATGATCAACTCAACTCATTTCCTCCTTTTATCATCATTTCAGAATGAAAAATTACATTAAATTATTTAATTTAATTTAGTTATAAGGTTACCATTTTAAAAATGATATATTGGCCTGGGATTGTGTGGGAATAATGATTAAAAAAATTTTAACATAATAAATTTTGGTTCATTTCTAATAATAATAAATTCAAATACAACTATTTTTTGATAAATTAAATTTTGGTTCAGCTCTAACAAATTCAAATAAATGAAATATTAATGATTATTAGAGATAATGTGGTGTAAAATTGGTAATTTGAACGCGTTTAAAAGAAAGATCCGTTGGGACGGTTTTGAAGCGGTTAGATTAGCTGTATTCCTTAATAGAAGATAAGATGGAAAATTAGTTGGACCCGGTCTGATTTTGACCCAGTCTTTTAAGACGGACAAATATAACCTTGGTGATGAATTACTGCACATGAAATGGTCAGGGTCTTAGACGTAATTTTGTATTTCCCTCTCAACTCCTATAAATAGCGGAGATCTAATCATTTGACTGACAGCGCCTCACTTCTTCTGATTTTCTTCTTCTTCTCCTCTCAACTCTCTGATCGATTCTTCTTCTCCCAACTCTCTGATCGGTTTGTTTTGTCTTTCAATTTCCCCAGTTCCCCCGTCTCCTGTTATTTCGTTTCAGCCCCAAATCCCCAATCTCCCGATCCCTAAAACCCTAATCCCCAATTCCCAAATCCCCAATTCAGTATGTCAATCCCATCGCGGCCTAAGGGTTACCGATTCAGACCCACAATTCAATTTCTGATCAATCTTCTTCACTTCAAGGCCGCCGGCGGCGGTGATATCACCGGCTGCACAGAGTATCCAGAAGATTTGTACGAGTTCGATGTGTACGGTCCGGGGAAGGAGCCCTGGAACTTATTTTCCGGCGAGCACGAAATATTGGAACTCCAGGACGTCAGCAAGAGGTGGATTAAGGAGAAATACGTTCTGACCCAACTTTCTAAAATTGGGCCGAAGAACTTCTCGAGAACTGCCGGCGCTGGAACATGGGACGACGATGGCATTTTCAAGCACGCCGTACTCGACGGCCAGGAGATGGGCGACTGGAGGTCACTCAACTACGTGTATTGGGGCGATGAGGCTGTGGGTAATCGCCACCATTATAAAATGCACGAGTTGCAACTGTCTGAGTATGCTCTCGGTCAACTCCAGGCAAAGTACGATGATTTCGTCATCTGTCGAGTGACGAAGGATGAGTCAAAGGTCTGTCGGATCAGACGTGGCAAGAAGCGTGCTAGGCAACAAGATGACTGCCCTGCTGCCAAGAAGATGAAGCAGAGTCAAGAAGAAGCTTCTTGTTCGACAATGGTTCCAGAAGAACCAGAAGTTGATTATTATGGGCAGTGCATCGATTTTCCAGAATTAGGGCAACACGAGCAGCAGATTTCGGAGCCGTGGGACTATGAACAGTTGCAACCAAATTGGGTTCCGAGTTGCTCTAACTTCGACTTCTTAACTGAAGAATTAAGCGTGGAGGATATGTGTGGAGTTGGCCAAAATCAACAAGAGCAGCAGATTTCGGAGCCGTGGGACTATGAACAGTCGCAACTAAATTGGTTTCCGAGTTGCTCTAACTTCGACTTCTTAGCTGGAGAATTAAGCGTGGAGGAAATGGCAGAGTTGCTGTATTCCTCAGAGAACTGCTAGGGATTTACTAAGATCATATTTTTATAGTTAGGAGAACACTAATGTGTAATGTTTCTTGTTTATAATGTGAAAAAGATGGTTCTTTTGTACTATTGCTTTGTATTTCCATTCTTGTTCTTTCGTCACACAAATTTAATTTTCTAAAATTCAAGTAAGATAAATAATCTGAGAGGACAAAGCCTCAGAACAAATTACCAAAGTTGGAGAAAGAGCTGATCGCATGAAAATTGGGACAACTGATATTTTCTTATATTCTAGTACTGATATTGAGGTCAGTTGTAGACTACTTACTCCTTCAGTTAATGAGTCAATTATACCCGACGCCATTTAATTAACCTGACCAAACTAACTGTAGCATTTGAATTGAACTTCTGGTTAACTGTATTACTTTAATTCTATGTATGAGCAAACTGTACTATTTCTACCTGGAGACTAGTTGGTTAAGATTTACAGGTGGATACTTTTTCCCCATTCCACATGGTTCAAATAGAAACACACAGTCCTCTGCTTATTATTATCAATTCAAAAATAATTTTCATGAAGTAATTTTGTACTTGACTTGTATAGTAATTTTGCTAAGGACATGGTGCTTTCATTTTATAAAAAACTAGTTGCTGTATAATTTCTGTAAGGAAAGTTTCATAACTTTTATAATTTAACCGAAACAAAAAAAATGTTAATTTAAGTATTAGATCACAAATTAGTATTCACGTAAATATCAAAAATATAATTAGAATATCAAGAATTTTAAATACAATTTGTCAATTTCCACTAAAAACAAACTGCTTATAAAAATGAAGATTACTTTCTCATATTTCCCCCTGCTCGTCTTCTTCTGATTCTCAGCATATTCTTATATTTGGATAATGATTGTAGTACTATTAAGTTTCTTTTATAACAATGTCGGCTCTTGCTTCATTTTAAATTTCAGGACATGTTGCAAAAGGCCCAACCTCTTTCTCCTAGAGCTTTCCATTCAGACAGTTTATCTTCAAGGAACTACTTGAAGTGCAGGAAGCATCACTCAGGTTCAAAAGCTTCTTTTGCCATTGTGTTAAGGGTTATCAAAGTCTTTGAATTACATTTTTCTATAATTTATTCGTTGGAACAATTTAAACACTGTAGTATAATATATTAGTTGAAACTATAGGATAATATACTTCTATTGATGTTTCTGACAAAGAATTATGTATGCCAGGTAAAAGAATGCACTGCTGCTTTACTGCGGATCGCTAAGAAGACAAACATCCCAGTTCTTTTGGTAAGCACACATTAGATGGATGGATAACTAGATTATCTATAATGGAAGGAAAGAGAGACAAGATTAATTTAAATCTTTTCTGGATACAAAAAAGAAAGAAGAAGCCCATATCGCAAATTAATAATCTATTTGATTTGTTGCACGTGAAGATTTACTTTTTACATGGACGACAATCAACAGATTCTTTTCTTCTCTTTCAGTCTGGGAATGTTGCTGAATCTGGAGACATAGCTGGACCCCGGGCGCTAGAGCACATTGTTGATGTTGTACTTTATATGGAGGTGCTTTCACTCTTCATGTTTTCTTTCTTTTTGGTTGAGTTATATTATGCTCCATTCCCCATAGCATTTATTTTGTTAACGACTAAATTTCAGGGAGACAAATCTTCTTCTAATTTCTTCTTCGTTCTGTGAAGAATCGTTTTGGAACCTCTTGTGTTCATTTCTAAAATTACTCTATGAATAGTTTTTTTTTTTTTTTTTAATTTAAAATTCTTGTCTTCTATGTTCTCTTCGAAAGTGGCTGTTTGTAAGGCCTGTTTGTTAGACCTGTATAATCCAAGTTTGTAAATTAAAAGAAGAGTTATTTTCCAATAAAAGGTCGTAGTCCTACTATTATTCTACTTTCTCCCCCTTCTGAACTAAACCATCATTGCTAATTGCTGACATGCTTTCCGGTCTTTATCTTCTTTTTTTCTGAGGCATATTATGACAAATTTGATTTAATGGACAACTTTTTTCTGCTGTCAGCTTGGAGGTTTTGAAATGTCACAAACAGGATTGCAAGCGGTCCTAAATCCTAGTGAGATTTTTCTCAGTGAAGAGCTCTCAGATTCTGAATTCCTAGCAGGGTTAACTGTGGCTGTGATTATGGATGGCTCAAGGGCTTTTCTCATTGAGATTCAGGTAATTACATTCTCTTGTTCCTGCTTAGTTTAGAGGTGCTTGATTTCATCACTCTCAGTTCTTATGTATACTCTGCAAGTGAACCTCTTGAGGCTTTAAAGAAAAGCGATCTACATTAGGCTATAAATTTAACTGGCCACGACAGCAAATGATGATCTATACGGCCCTCGCACATTTATACAAAGCCCTGGTTGTTGCCGAGCAAACTTTTAGGTCGTACACTTCTTGATTTCTGAATGTAGAGTTAGAAAATTAAGAAATTAGGAGAAACAAATGGGATGCTTATTTTTCTTAAACGTGTATGGAACTTATCATTGGTTTCAACTGTTCTTTGTTTTCACGAAAACTGTGCAACCTAGTGTGGATATAGTTTCATCATCATAAATTGGGAAAATTTAGACTACTGACAGTGTATGTTGTGATAAATATTTAAAGAAAACTAGGCATTTTATTATTTAAAGCAGTGTATGCTTATTCAGACTACTGTACTGGGTCAATGGGCAGTTTTGAGATGGTAAAAGAATTAACACTCTCAGTTCTTATATATTCTGTAAGTGAACCTCTTGTGGCTTTAAAGAAAAGTGGTCTACATTGGGCTATTAATTTAACCGGACACAACAGCATATGATGATTTATACAGCTGTCACACATTAGGACAAAACCTTGGTTGTTGCTGAGCAAACTTTTAGGTTGTGCTCTTCTTGATTTCTGAATGTATTGTTAGAAGATTTAAGAACTTAGCAGAAACACATGAGATGCTTGTTTTGCCAAATATGTGAACATATCATTGGTTTCAACTGTCACTGTTTTCACTTTTCACGACAAATGTTCAAGCTAGTGTGGATTTAGTTTCCTCATCATAAATATGGAAATTTTAGACTACTGACAATGTATGTTGTGGTAAATATTATAAGAAAGACTCACTGTAGTGGGTCAATAGGCATTTTGAGATAGTAAAAGAGTAAACACTCTTATATTTGATTAACTGTGGATTTTTTTTAATTAATTATTTTCGCTGCAGGTGTTATGCATAGTTGGTTCAGTTAGTAGACAAGTGAATGCCGAATGGTGTCCAACAAGTTAAGTCTGATCAATCTTTAACCAAATTTAATGGCAGCAATCCTGTTATTGCTGATAATATTTTGCTTGTGTTAATCTTCTGACAATTTTGTATTTTTTGTAGGTGCTTATGAAACAAGCTGGACTAAAGCTACAAGAGAATGTAAGATCTTTGCTTATTTTCATGTTGATAAGTTGCTTAAAGATTATCTTTTTTGTCATAATTAGTTCCAACTTCCATGTCTTCTATAGTTTTCTTGAGTACTAAAGTAGTTTTTACGTGTGTGGTACTAATGATCAGAATATGTGGACAAAAAACTTCATTTTGAATCCAAGTGAAAAGTTGTCTCATAAAATGAAAACATCTTGACCTGTTGTTTTTCTTCTTTTCTAGGAAAAAGTGTTTCGAGTTAAAAATGAGAACTTTATTTATTGGACCTGTATGCTTACATTGTTCCTATCAGGAGATGCCTTAAAAACGACAGAAACAAAGGGAGGGCATTAATTCAAACATGTGATTATCGACATACAAATAGCTAAAACACGGAACTTCTTGATTTGACCTAGAATAGTCCCGGCGCTCTTCTGCTGAACTGTTCCTATATCTCCTTGATTTCTTATTGTCATTATGTTGCAGGGGGTTTTCCTGAATGTTGTTAGTGGTGCTAAGGTATCTGAGACTGCTGGTGATCTTGCAGTGGCAGCTACTTTGCGTGCTCTGCGTAAGTTGTGGAGTATTCGAAGTTCCTTAAATCTTCTCGGAACCACACTAGATGTGGCAACTGGAGAATGGATAGAATATTCATCTGGAATTGTAGCTGGTATTTTTCTCATATTTGCTTTTAGCTTTTGGATGATGATGATTGCCTTATAGCGAAATTCAATTCCCTC
Source organism: Cruciata laevipes (assembly GCA_963678965.1). Classification (NCBI taxonomy): domain Eukaryota; kingdom Viridiplantae; phylum Streptophyta; class Magnoliopsida; order Gentianales; family Rubiaceae; genus Cruciata; species Cruciata laevipes. The sequence continues at coordinate 22,888,127 of OY787637.1, forward strand.
TTGCATATCACAGTTAACATTTTTCTGCATCTAATTCTGTTTATAATTGTGCTTTATTAGGGGTTGATTCATTCTATGAGTTTCTAATCTTTACACACTCTTGGAAGGGAAATTGCACAGCTTTGTAAAGGATTGCCTCTGATGATTCGAATAGCTGCTGGAGTTCTTTTTGAAATGGAGCTAGAAACTTGGGAAGAAGTTGCAGAGAGCCTAAGAAAAGGTACTCTATCTCTTACAGAACAATGCTTGAATTCAGTACAGTTGAGCTATCTTCACTTGCCGGATCATTTGAATTCGTGCCTTCTTTACTTTGGTGTGTTTAGAGAGGACCAACAAGGGAGCGTTCGAGAACTTTTATGGCTGTGGTTTGCTGAAGGATTCGTGGAAAAAACTGAAGGTGAGTTTTTGGAGGATGTTGCAGAAGGCTACATGATGGAGTTGATTCAGAGAACTTTAGTAATGGTTGCTAAGAAAGGGACCAGAGGAAAGGTCAAATCCTGCATTTTACGTGACCTGTTGCTCGACTTCTGCAAGGCGAAATGCAAGGAAGAACAGTTTTTGCATTGCTTACATAGTCACGAGCTTTGTACTGATGCTGAGCCAAGCGTATTGTACCGTTTGCGTGTTGATTCGAGAAGAGTGGAAGATTTTTCTGAGGTAAGGCTGTTTATCCCCAGATTAGGCACTCTATTCTTTGTTGCTGATTACGAGGAATGGTATAGGCGATCTTGCTATGATACCTTGTTTCAGTTTTGCCAATCCAAAGTCTTGCGTGTTTTGGACTTTATAGGTATCGGATTAGGCTGTTTCTTTCCAAAAGTAATTGAAGTACTTATTCACTTGAGGTTCTTGGCTTTGGCAGTAGATGAAAGAACACTTGCCATTCCATTATCAATCGACACTTTCCGTTCCATCATAGTGAAAGAAAGTAAGGGTTTTGCTTCCGGCTTCTGTGTGGAACATGAAGAAACTAAGGCATCTGTGCTGTTCTGGCTCGGCTCAATGGGAGTTGCCAAAAGAAAACCCTGAATGCTGCTCTTTTTTGGAGAACCGTGAAACTCTTTCTGCTGTAGATATTACTTGTCACCATGAAGAGGTTCTGAGAAAGCTTCCGAATATCCGCAGACTCAAGTTCACTTTGGAGGGTTGCAAGAAACTAAGCTTACATTTCATGTGTAAGCTCGAATCACTCTCGATCTCTCAGCGCTAATGTAGATTCGATGAGGTGCACTTTCGGTTTCCTGGGAATCTGAAGAAGCTAGTCCTGTCAGCTTTCTGCCTTCCATGGAGTGAAATTTCAGTTGTTGATAAACTACCGAATCTCGAGGTTCTCAAGCTGGTGCAGAATGCATTCAGAGGGAAAGCATGGGAGATGGTGGAAGGAGGGACATTCCCTAAACTCCGGTTTCTCGAATTGGAAAGCTTGGATTTGGAGAGGTGGACAGCCTTGGAGGATATAGTTTTCCTTGTCTTGAGAAGCTGGTGTTGAATGCATGCCACAGCTTGGAGGAGGTGCCTGACTGTTTGGCCTACAATGCAACTCTTCCTTTGGTTAAGGTGATTTCCTGCGATTTGGCCGTTAGCTCGGTTAAGCAGATTCAGCAAGAACAGATAGATGTGGGGAATGAGGATTTCAGAATCCTTGTTGAACCATAATACTCATGGAGATAAAATGGTTTGATTTTGAAAAGTGTTCATGTTTGCTACTTACTTCATTAGCAAATAGCAATGTAATGTGAATGATTTGGTGGGATTTTTACAAATCTTTGTATCTTACATGTTAGATACTCCCTCCGTCTCAGCCGAAGCTGTACACTTTTTAGTCAACTTTGTATGGGCATGTTTGACCGTAAATTGCAATTGGCAAATGTGCTATAATAATATCATATGTGATATGATTAGATTCACAATGTGCTCTATTTTTCAGTTATAAAAGTTTTAGACCATAATAATGTATAAAAATAAAGTTATTCACAGTCAAACATGCTCTGAAAAAATTGACCAAAAAGTGTGCAGTTATGACTGGGACGGAGTGATACTAAAAATTCATCAAAAAAAAAAAGTGTTGATATAGATCAAAACTTTTTGTTCTCCCGAACCTATTTCTTGCCGAACTGAATTAAATGGAACCGAAGCCAAAACATGTGTGATAAAACATGTGTTGGAAAAAAATATAGGGGTGCTCATGTTATTCTTAATAAACAATAGGGAGTTACTTGAAATCAAATACTACTATACAATGACCAGCAACCCCGCCGGCCGCCGCTAGGACCATTTCAGCTTCCGGCTAAAATTAACCACCGTGGTCAGTCGCACCCTCTCATCGCCGTCTCACTCCGGTTGCGGCTAGTAGAGCATGGGGAGAGTTCCCAATTGGTCTGCTCTCCCATCCGAAATGCTGAGCGAGATAGCAGGTCGGCTAAAAATGGCGGAGGATTTTGTAGCATTCAGAGCAATTTGCACCACCTGGCGCGCCGCCGCAACCAAGGACATCTTCGCCGGAGTAAGCAAGGTCCCTCTGCTGATGCTTGCAAAGAAGGATGACGGCAGTAATGAGCGCCAACTGTATAGCTTCGGCAGTAACAGAATCGTGATGACCATTTCACTTCCCGAGGTGGAGATTAAGAGATGCACCGGGGCCGGATTCGGGTGGCTGCTAATCCAGACGGTTGCAGAGGAGGTTAGTTTGTGGAACCCTGTTTCTCGTGCTCAAATCCATCTTCCCAGTCTTGCTGATTTCCCCGCTTATGTTTTTGAGGATTTTCGTTTTGTTTTACAACCCCCTTGCATAAGTAAAGCAGCTTTGTCAACTAATCCATCTGATGATCCTTCAAATTTCACGATATTGATCACTGTGCATTATTTGATGCTGTGTTGGTGGAAAGTTGGATATGAAACATGGACTAAGAAAGATTCAGATTACCTTGATGATGAATTCGCAAGTACAGCTTTTTACAGTGGTAAATTCTATGTACTTAAATGGGGTGGTGATCTTATTGTTTGGGATCCGTCGAGAGAGGATGATTTTAACATTTTAATGAATATACATTTTCGGTGTAGCGATGTTAAACCGTATTTGGTGGAATCATGTGATGGCAAGCTGCTGTTACTCCAGCGGAAGTTTTGCGATGTCTACAAAGATATTGAGGAGTTTCAGACCATCTATTTTAGTGTGATAAAGATAGATGTGGTCTATAGGGAATGGGAATGGATCGATAATTTGGAGAACTGTGCATTGTTTGCTGGAGATAATGTTGTCATTTGTATTCAAGCTTCTTCTGCCTTTCCTGACTTGATCAAGCCTAATAGCATTTATTTCAGCGAAGATAGCAATAGGTCCCGCAACGTACCTAAGGACATGGGAGTTTATAGTTTGGGAGAGGGAGAAGAGAGCTTTAGCCAGAGGTTAAAACGCTTCAACGTGGAATCCCCAAACTTTGTATCATCTCCTATATGGATAGATAGTTCCATCGTTACAAAGTCTGAGAGCCCCCGCATTTGAATTGTCATGTTTATGTTTTCCTTTTGTTTTTGAGTGATTCCAGTAGTTGTTGAACTCAGAGATGGTGTATTATCTCTTTTATGTTCTATTTTGTTAGTTGAGAAACGTAATTCTGTATGGTTTGCCATTTCTTGAATATAAAAAATGTAGATGTTGAATTTGTGCTTTTATGTCCTGTTTTGTTTGTGGAAGATTGTGTTTCTGTATGGTATGCCATTCCTTGCACGAAATTGAGGAAATGTTGTATTTGTGCTATTATGAATTTGGTTCGTTGAAGCTTGTGTTTTTACGAGACCCTCCTTGTTCATTTCCCTCCAGTGGCACCTTCTTGTTCATCTTGTCTTGGGTACAATATTTTTACCAGGTTCATTTGTCTTCTTCAGTCTAAGTCTAATCATTCATCCAATATGTGTTAGTTACTGTCATTCTTTCTTCAATTTTATAATGATTTTTCTAATCTTATTCACCATTTTATTAAACTTTTGTGTCACTGAAGAATGTGCACATGAATATGAAAAAGGCCCTTCTTCTCTGTTGCTTAGGGTTTGTATGCTTAGCTAAATGAAGGCTCATATTCAGTTAGGTGTTCTTTTTTTTAAAAGCTGCCATTAGAAACAGAAGAATGGAAAGATAATCACATAAAAATAACAGAACCAACTTGATCTGAAGTTCTTTCTAACCTAAAAACTACTTTTTGCTAGAAAACCACTATCCAAAGGTGCTCTCCCCACTGTAAGTCATATACAGGAATCCATCTTCTTCATCCTGGTAGCGTTCATAAACTTCCGACATGAAGGCCGAGCTGGAGGGCAGCGTGTTCTTCACGAACACGAATATCGCCTTCTCAGCACCGACATTCAGCTGCCTCCGCAGGAATCCGACGAACTCTCCGACCGTGATGCTTGCCGGAGCCAGGTGCTTGCTCTTCTTCCCGAGGTCCGGGACATCGCTCTTCTCCGCCTTGAGCAAGATCACCGGGACTCTGTCCGGGTGGTTCCTTCTGAGTCGGTTGAACAATGATCGCCGCTTCTCCACCGAGTGCTCCAGCTTGAATGGATTCTTAGCCATGCCGGAAAATCGAAACAGGTGAATGATAATTTGTTGTCAAGTGATTTGTAGAGTGAAACGAGGTATACTTATAGGGTTGGAAAGATGGGAATCTGTTTTGAGTCACTTTCCTATGAGGTTTTTGTATTCAAACCGAAATTTCTGAATTTGGCAGTATCCTAGTCGGTTTAGAACTTGTGAAAAATGTGATATTCTAATCATAATATTGTATATTTATATGCAGGAGTTTGGTTTTTTGGTGGAAGTTAGAATTCGAATGGGAATTGGAAGTTAAAATTCGGATTGGAATTGGAATTGGAAGTTGGAATGAAGATACTAATATGAATTCGAGTGGGAATTGGAAGTTGGAATGAATTATAGTTTTGAGTGAAGATAATATGAAAGATACGACATTTAATTAAGTTAATTCATATATTTTGGTTTGATGAAATCTATTACAATCTGATTTCAGTTTATTAATCTGTATTAAAAAATAATACTATTTTTCATTTATTCTAAAAAAAAAACCATCTACTCTATGAAATAAAACATCACACATTAAATTTTATTAGAATAACATATATTATGATTTCTCATTTCCATTCAGATATAAAGCACTAATGAACCCAACTTGGTTGAATTTATAGCATTTGTACTTTTTGGTGATAATAAAATCAAACCATGTTACAACACAAATCCATCCACAATTCCACATCCAACTGGGCATGATCTTACACTTTTGAGTTCAACTGAATATGCATGTTCTTGTTCAGCTGCATTATGTGCTACAAATCACCAGAAAAAATGACAAAAGGTACACTCTCTCAGAGAGACAAGCACACAACAACAATTGGGGTGATTAAATATTGAGATGACAATTGATCATTGCACCTCAGAAAAGTTTCAATGGGTGCGATTAATTGTTCTGAGGATCGGTGAAGAAGCTGTTGATGCCAGGCATGATCTCTGGTTTCCTGTTACGCACAAACTTCCTCAGGCCATGCTCCGTGTATTTTTCCCCCTCGGCGAAATTCTCCAGCACTCCAGCAGCTCTGTTTTGCTTGTTTACCCTGATGACCAAACACAGTAATTAAAGGTCATCCTAAGGACATGCTCATTCCAATTTTTCATGAACAAGTCTACGAGCAGTTTATTAAGTATGTTGACTGTATATTTAACTATGTAGGACTGTTGATAGCCAATCAAAACGACCAAACTCGCCTACACTGATACAACCGTATACATTATATTACTCCATAGACACAAACAACGAGTGCTTACAATATTATTGTGTTTCGAGTCTTTTATTTATAAGGCATACCATAAGCTAGAAATGTTGCAATAATGCATATCGAAATGTAGAATGCGAAACAGGACAGCTTTATATGATACATGCGTAAACTGTATTCAAACATCGGTGGAAATGAAGAAAACTACCAATTACATTGCTCAGGGAAAAATTACATAACTTGAACTATTTACATACAAATTTGACCTCAATTACTGGAGTTGAATAACCTTTAATATGCAGATGATGGAGTCTTAGGACAAAGCATGACATTAGAATCTTTAAGTGGTCATTAAAGGAAAATATTCAGCAAGACATAATACACATTGCCAAAACCACAAAACATGAAATTTTCTTTTAGATAGGTTTTTCCCCTTTTCATAGCTTTTATTTCTTACGAAATTTCAGTTTAGTCCCAAATATATTTAGTCATCTTATTAATCCTTACTAATCTAAGCATAGTTAAATTTTGTTCCATACAACATTTACTCCAACAAATAACAGTATGGGTAAAAATGTAAAAATATAGTAGAGGTATTGCTTAACTAGAAACACAAAGACTAGTTCATCACCCACAAAAAAGCCTTCAATAATTGCATAAAACAACATTTCAAAACGAAAACATCACAATTCAAACTAACTAAGATTAAACTTTCCTAGGTCAAGTTGACTCAATTGAATTCTCGGATAACTCCATATTTATCAAACCATCAACCTCCAATTAAACACAACAATACAAATCGAAAACTTAAAAAAAGCACAGATTTTGAACAACAATCTCAAACAAAACAAAACATTTCCTAAAGAGCAGAAATTCACACCTGACTTCGGGATTGATGCAAATATGCCTGATCAGCGAAAACGCACAGATTCCGACAGCAGCACCAGTAGCCACGAACAACGGATAAATCTACAAATACCATACAACAACACCAAATCAGTAAGTAGATCTCAGACCAAAAAAAACATTTGAAACATCCAAAAAGATGAGAAGATTAAGGAAATGAAAGAGCAGAGAGAGAGAAACCTCGGGACGAATCCAGCGGCTCCCACCCATGGCGATGATTCTGGCTGATGAAGAGAGAAGAAAAACAAGTTCAACGAAGCGGAGAAGGAGAAAAGGGTTGAATTTGATGGGCTGAGCTGGGTTTTTATATGCGCTCTCAACTCAATCAGTGTGCTTTCCCTTTTCTTACACATTATTTTAATGTCCAAAAACAAAACCGTGGGCAGCATTGGGAAGTGAAATGGGGCCTCACCTTGCTTTCAATATCCAATCATTTATTGCCATTTGTAAAATTACGTGTAAACTATTTTTTTCTTGAAATCACTAGTTCTTCATAATACACGTTAATTCTACTTATTATCCATGTGACTATATTTGTAAGAAGTTAATAAATTTAAACACTTTCTTAAAACTACTTAAGATATTGTACCCGTGACAAAGAGCATGAGCCATGAGTGCATGACAAATAGTGGGAGAAACATATGATTAGAGCTGTCAATTCAGACCCGAACACGAAAAACCCGACCCGACTGAGCCGGCACGAATGACCTTTTAACCCGATTAAAACCCGAGAATATTAGGTCAAATTCGACCCGACACGAACCCGACACGAACCCGAATAAATTTTAACCCGACACGAACCCGAGAATGACCCGAACCCGAAAGTGACCCGAACCCGATTTGACACAAACCCGAAAATGACCCGAACTCTAAAATTAAGTTAATGAACTAGCAGTAGTAATAGAATTGGTGTAAAAATGTTTATGATCACTGCAATTTGCTTTCCATAAAAATGTTTATAAATATATTTATGATCACTGCAATTTGTTGAATGAATTATAGGAATAATTTGGTGGATTATAGCAATTGTTCAGTAAAAAATAATATATTTATTACAAGCGCATATTTTCTCTAGTAGAGTTGATATATATATATAAGTATAAAAATATCAATTCAGTATATTGTGTATATTAATATTTATTTCAATTCATTTTTGTTTTATGAAGATCATGTCGTCATAATGCCTTGAGCTAAATTGAATAATCTCTGGCGACTATACAATTTTTAACTCATCAAGTATAAAATTGGATTGAACTATAAGGGAATGTAGTGAAACTCAATTTAGTTCCAGTGTTTATAGAAACTCAATTAAGATTTGATATTTTATTATTTAATTTTAATTTACTTGTTAGTGTTTTTAGAAAATCAAGTCAGTTTGATCTAACACTAGTTAAACTCAATTTATCCAGTATTTATAGATAATCAAGGAATATTTGATCTTTCACTACTTAAATACAATATACTAGTTACATTCGTTTATAAAAGTCAAGTAATATTTGACCTTTAATTATTTCTATTCAACTCATAGTAAACAAAGTCAGTTAATGAAGTTCATTAATTGTCGAAAGTAACAAATTAAACATTAATCACTAATTTATAGAGAATCCCTATTTTTGAATAAATATAAGTTACTTGATTATTATAAATTGAGTGATGGTTAACAGTTGTATAGTTAAATTGAACTTAATTAATTTTTGAATAAAGTCGAGTAATAGTTGACATTTGGTTAGTTAAATACAATTAAGTTAGTGTGTTAGCACTAAAATTCAGTTACGTATGGAAAGTCAAGTAAGGTTTGCCATTTGATTAGTAAAATTCAATATAAATTATTTCATAGTATTTATAAAAAAAATTAAATTAAATGTAATATTTAGAAGTAACTAAATTTATTTTTAAGTGTTTATTGAAACTAAATTAAGGATTAATTTTTGGTAAATTTATTTCAATTTAGTTATCGTTGTTAGTTAAGCAAGTTTTCAATTCGATTAATTACATCAATTTAGTGGGTTTAGGGTTTAGTGGGTGGGTTTAGGGTTTAGTGGGTTTTGAGTTTTGGGGTTTGGGGCTTTAAGACAAAAGTAAGTCCATCAAATATGTCCAATTCTAATATCAAAATCAACCCAATAATTATTTCATTTCATGTTATTTTGGTGTTAATATAAAATAGAGTACATGTTGATATCGTATTTTTTGTTAATTTAATTTATTACTAACATCGTGATTATTGACATTTTAATATTCATATTTAAAACTAGAGTTTCTTTCTAACCGAAGTGTTAATACAAGTTAGAATAATTGTTAAATTTAATATAATTATGAGTATTTGTCAAAATATAATATTTTGACCCGAACCCGACACGAAAATAAAACTGACCCGATACCAACCCGACCCTATAAAACCCGACCCGAACCCAACCCGACCCGATGAATAGTCTCAACCCGACATCAACCCGACACGAACCCGACCCGACCCGACAAGACCCGAAAAGATATTTTAGACCCGTTTGAACCCGACCCGTTTGACCCGAACCTTTTTAGACCCGAACCCGAGGTCGACCTTTAGACCCGAATCGACAGCTCTACATATGATACATCATTTTCTTTTATGTTTTGGGATAATGTATAAAGATTCAAATCTTATCCCAAGAATTAAAGTCTCGTATAGATATTGGAGAAAAAAATATATTCTCATGTTGAAAATATATTCTCATGTTGTAATCCTCCATCATTTGTAGTCCTCTATCTACAACAGCTCAGTATGTTTATAGTGGACTTTGAAAGCAGTGAGGAAAATGTATTGAAATTTGAAACAAGATTCATAGAATCATGGAGAATAGTAGTATTTATAGATGAATAAACTCAAAATAGTATTCTTGTGTAACACAATAGTCAGCCTGCTAAAAGAGGGGGTTAAAAACAGCATAACCTGATATGACTCAAATTTCCCACTTCTGCAATACAGTAAAAATCACAACAAGCCTGCAAATTCTAACTATTATAATTCTCCCTCTATGGATGCGGTTCATACAAAATCCCTCTTTTCTATGTTTACAAATGATCCTCTTAACTTACAACAGCAAGTTACCTGTACGTCTGTACCTATTAACATCTAATGATCTACTCCTTTGTGTAAATCGCTCACAAAACGACATTGATTCACTAACTTCAAACTGACATTTTTGACAGTGGCACAGAATAAGTACACTTCTTCCATCTGGAGAGATGGCGAGAAGGTTGAGGTAGGTCAAAATTTTCACTGAAGCAGCCATTGGCCGCAGTAGCCAGCCATACTGCAAGATCTTCGTCTGCAATTACTCGAGTCAACCCCGCAGTCCTCCTCACTTAAGCATCTATGATCAGCTCGAGAATCAAGAATATGACACGCACTCTCAACCCGGCCTTCACTTTGATGGTCTAGTGTTGTCGCTGGACAGACTTGCCTTGACATTGCACTTGTACGTTTTGGTTGCTCTTCATTCTGCACATGGTTAACAGAACAAGAAATTATGGCTATTCGAAGCTAACCACAATGAGATATGATGTCTAAAGAATACGGGTAATCACCTTTATAGATGTCCCATTATTTGGAAAATAAGCTTCTGGAAGCCTCTCTTGCCACGAGCTTAACACTGGCAGAGGATGGCCCTCGGTTGTGAAGATGTAATTACGGTTGGCCAAAAATGTATCATCAAAGAGAAGATAAAGATATTTGCATCTGCAGATAGCAATAAATACAAAGAAGATAGTTAAGTACAGAATGAAGAGGCTGCATCGTTTCCTTTAAAAGGGCAGAAGAAAATGTAACACTCACGTTTCTGAGAGAAAAAAACTATGTTGTTGATCTTCTAACTGCATTGTTGTCACATCCCTAATGCTCGCAAAACCACCTTCAACTTTAGTGTACAGATTTAGAGAATCCATAATTGATTCACCCACTTCTAAGTACCAAGGATCTAATAACAAGAATACCATGAAGTTAGACTCATAAGACGTAAAATCACATTGTATAAGCACAATCTTTTTAAAATCACATTGTATAAGTAATTCTTTTTCAGTTGTAATTTTTAACTATAACTATCAAAGATCTGTAAATAAATTCCTTTTCAGTAGTAGCAATTTTTGACTATAACTATCAAAGATCTATAAATAATCATCTTCATCTTCAATCTAAACTTGATAAGATCCAGAATAACAAATAATAAAAAAGAGATTTTCCCGACCTTTTGTCGCTTGATACAAGTAGAATGTGGATTCCACCAATTCAGGGCGCAAAGGATAGTATTTTTCAGTAGGATGTATCATCATATGATCCAATAGGTACCTAGATTATCAACCACAGATAAATATGTTATCACTGACCATCAAGTTTGACAACAGTATTCCAGGAATTTTACGAAATAAGAAGAGATAAACTGCTACCTCTCTGGAATCACTCCAAATTTATTCCAGACATGATAGAACTCGCGGTGAGACAAATTAGCGGCCGAAACGTCCCCAACTAGCACCTTACACCATAAAGACAACATAAGATTGCATCTCAATTTATTATCAAGTGCAACTACATGGTTAGAAAGTTACGCACCTGGAGGCCAGGCCAAAATGCTTGCAAACTTGTAAGCTGCCAATAAGTTGGTTTCCCAGTTCTCATATCAGCTTCATGGTACCTATTATCAGTCAAATGTCATGTCAGTAAGTTCAAGTGAAATTTAGAGCAATTAAGGAATGCAAGAAAACATCAAAAGGATAGATATCTAACCATGGTCCATATCTAAAATATTTCTGAGCAGCAATGTAAGCAGACTGAAACATCCTCCAGAGTTCATCCCTCCCGAAAAGAATGTAGGCTTTGATTAGATACTCATAGAATGAATCAACCCCTAATAAAGCACAATTATAAACAGAATTCAATGTTAACTGTGGCATGTAAATGGAAATGAATTTGGCTATAAGGCAATCATCATCATTTATAAGTTAAAATCAAAATGAGAAAAATACCAGCTCCAATTCCAGATGAATATTCTATCCATTCTCCACTTGCCACATCTAGTGTGGTTCCAAGAAGATTTAAGGAACTTCGCATACTCCACAACTTACGGAGAGCACGCAAAGCAGCTGCTTCAAATCTAGGATCGCCAGTTAAACGTGATAATGCTCCCATTTCAAGGAGCAAAGAGCCTAGAAATGAATTCATAGAATAATCTATTATTAGTACAAAAACTCGACTGGCCATACTTCATTAGCCTCTTTTTTTTCACCAGCACATCTGAGCTGGTATTGTGAAAATGTGTGTTTGTGTGTGTATGTGTGTGTGTGTGAGAGAGAGAGAGAGAGAGAGAGAGAGAGAGAGAGAGAGATTTCTCACCACACCCAGATGTGCTCGTTTCAGTAGTCTCATTCTCCAATATACCATACTGTTCAAAGTTACAATGTTGTGTTGTGTTAATAATATTAAAATCAATTATAAACATGGGCAACTATGTGCATTTAAAACTTCTTAGGGGGGTAATAGTTTTAAGTGGGATGCAAAACATTCTCAACATTTTCATACCTTTAAATTGATCCAAGCATAAGGCAGTCCTGTTGGAGTATCAAAAGCAAGCAGAAAACGTTTCCCCAAATCCTCAGCCAGGTGAAGGAGCTGATTCTTATAAGTTCCTTGAACCAACCTGCTTGGAGAATCAGTTGCAAGTATATGAGCAGAAACAAGTCCTCCAAGAACTCTTATGTTGCACTACAGAATAATGATCAACAGGAAAATAAAGATCAAGAGACTTCATTCTTCTCTATATGTTAATTCAAAAGTAAATCAGAACTCCACCCGACACAACCTCAGGCCAATATATGGTTTTCTTCAGTATTAAGTATATACTATCATCAAAAGCAAAGTTTTCCAATAGAAATGTCGAATGCATTTGGACTAAACATAATACCTCAAAAAGATTTATCCTAGCATCGACATCAAATGTAAGATTTTCAGAGAGCCAACTAACTCCTTTCTCAAATTCAGTGTTGTTCCCCATGATCACGAGGCTGAAAAGAACAAATGAAAAATGTGAGATATAAGAATGTCTTGGAGTAGCATGGGATGCACAAGAAACGCTATCCCTGTGAGGGACCTAATCCCTACAAATGTTTTCTTGTCCTTAGTCATTATAATTTGTGAAGAAAGGATATTGACATGCCTGGATAATGATTCTATGAGTGAGAGGGCTGATCCATTATAATGTTCTGGTAGACGTTCAAGCTGAAAAGATAGGAAGAAGTGAACTGTAACTTTCCAATTGACATTAGTAGGCCAGTACAACAAACAATAATCTTCAGATTTCCCAACCAGTTACCTTAAGATTTCCAAGCTCAGCTAGAGAATCAGTGAATGCTTTTGTCAGAGGTTTCAGCTCATCATGCTACAAAAGAGCATAACTAATTAAACTTTAGTACAATCTCTCACCCAAGATCTATCCCGCAATCGAATCCAATAGAGAAAGGACTGCATACGAAAAGAGGAAGCTATAGGCTCACCGGAAAAGCATGCATCATATAGTTGTCATACGCATGATAAAACCTGACAGACATGTAAAGAGCCATACTATTAGAAACAAATATTCAAACCTTTTAAGCATTATAATACTTATGCACAAATCCTGGAGTCTTCATTTCCATTATTCTTTGTCGAAGTAAACAGATAGTAATTGTTGATTGAAATGAAAAGGTTGTATACAATTATGAGCATATTTAATACTCAATCTGTCAAAAGCTAAATAAAACTGGCCATAAAATCTTCATCTCTACAATACATAGGCTAGCCAAATGAGCTTTGCTCTGACCAAAAATTCAAATTGAAGAGACTAAAGGTTAAAATTAGAGACAAAGATAATACTTATTGATGATCAAAAGAGTAGCCAAAATGCAGAGAACAGTATACATTCCACTCTTGAATCATACAGAACATACAACAAGTTCAAAAATACTATGACTTTTTACTTGATCCCAGAAACAACAATCATCATCATGAAATAACTTCCAAAATAATGTTCATCAACCAATGTACCAACTATTTAGACATCCTAAAAAAAGTCAGCATTCCAAGAAACCAATAAACTTAAACAGAAGAAAGTCACAGCCAGTTCACAATTAGTGAAAAAAGAGTCAAAAGGTTAGGATTTTTTACTACACCATCAGCCAAGAAAAGAGGTTGAAGAATGAATGGAATAGAACTTACATTTTGCGAGCTTTTTCACTCATCCGTTTTCTCTTAGCAGCTAAATAGCTGTAGGAATCAAGCTCGGAATTCGACAAGTAAAAGAAGTTGGGACATATCAGCAGAAACAAGTGAGCCCAGATCAAGAATTTGGCGGGCAACATGTTCCTTGTCGGAAACTCCGAGGAGATTTGTGTCTGAAAGGGGTTTGAGATAAGCAAAATTTACATGGGTGATATTTTTAACTTCTTTTGTTAATTTGTACAATTGTACAGTTTGTACTACATGGTTGAATTCTATGAATGTTCATGTGTTTTATTTGGAATGAAATTGAATGAAGGAAATCTATGTTTCCAGAAAGCTGCTGTTTCCAGCAAAACTTTACTACGTGGACCAATCAATTACACCACAATTTCCTCGTCATTCTACCAATGTATTTCTGTTTCTGGAAATTAATTGCATGTACAGCCCTTAACTTTTGTACCTTTACACTTCTGATCAATTATGTTACAGATTATTTAAGGCTTGTTCAATTAGCATGCATCATGTCACATGTAAAACCATAAATTCAGGATCTCTACTCAACCTAGGATTGCCAAATGAGTCTTGATGTGTGAGAAATTCTGACACAAATTAGGTCAATATTAGGGATATAACCATCTTAGTTCATACTTCATAGGAATAAGGAATGCATAAATAGAAGTTAGAGCATAATCTTTAGCATAGCAATAATGTTTACTGATAAACCAAAGGTTTTACCATTATACAAGTAGCCAAATCTGCAGGATAACAACATACATTCTATTAATCCTTGAATCATACAGAAGGTATAACAAGTTCAACCATCCCAGGACTTTCTACATACTAAAACGTTCATCGTCTCAAATCTTTATATAACTTCCAGAAAAGAGATTGAAGAATGATTGGACAGGGCCATTCAGGTTGGATTTTCATTCAAGAGCTCTCATCTATCTTTCCACCCCAAAGCATGTCTGAAACCTCCCGTTCAACTTTGGATTTTCATTCAAGAGCTCTCAGATTTTTTATTTTGCTTCAATTTTAGAACATTAACTTTTTGTGAAGCAAGAACCAGTAGTAGAAAAGAACCATCATTTTCATTAGTTCACATCTGAATACCTTTAAATTGAGCCAAGCATAAGGCAGCCCTGTTGGGGTATCAAAAGCAAGTAGGAAATGATTCCCCAAATCCTCAGCCAGGTGAAGAAGCAGATTCTTATAAGTTCCTTGAAGCAACCTGCTTGGAGAATCAGTTGCAAGTAAGAGCCAATATTTATCCTACCATCGATAAGAAAGAAACATAATAACTCAAAAAGATTTATCCTACCATCGATATCAAATGTAATATTTTAAGAGCCAATATTTTCAGAAAACTTTCTGGTTACTAAGAGGCTTGAACACTACCTCCACTGCTGAAAGCCGAAAAGTTTGACCAATGTGTTTGACCAGAGCAGCATCGTCCACAGCAGCTGCTCAAAGAAAAAAAGATACAGACCAATCAGATCGAGATAGACCAGGCGAGCACAAAGTTCTTATAAACTTATATGTTCAGTTCAGTAAATTTTGATATAATAAAATTTAGCTTAGTTTCGTCGAATGATTATTATTTTCACTACACCATTTTTAGTTCAACTCAGTTCATTATAAATTAGACAGAAAGAAGGGAGCCTAAGAGCATCAATTCAGCATAAATCAGACAGAGAAAAGAGAGCCTAAGAGATCAATATTAGAAACAACTCACTGGACTGAATCAGCAGCAAACCAGAACAATCACTGAACATGAGAAGGTGCAAATTGCTACTGGTAAATCACATGTACATTACAGCGCCTAACTTTTTCTCAAGTTTAAAGAGACATCCACTAACAAATATAATTCCCGTACATGAGCCACACCAAACTCAATCAAAAATATTTCTTTTCAAAACAAGAAAAGAAAAGGATAGAGAGCAATATCTAATGAACAGTTTTATCCAGAAAGATAAATGAAAGAAATTAAAAATAATTCTTCATTTATCGATTAGGTCAGAGTATGCTCAGTAAGTATAATCATATGGTGTAACCCTTACTTTCAGTATCCTCCTCGTCATCCTGAGCCCATGCCTTTTTTTTTCATCCTTTTCAGCTGAAAAGAAACATCATTTAATCTCATGGAAGAGAGAGAAAAAAGTGCAGCCTAATGAACTAGCTTTACACCAGAAATACAGTACAACACGAACCAGAAGAATCATGAACATGAAGAACTTTATTCATTGTTGAAGCTTATTCATTGTTGAAGCAGCTTTTTCCAATAAATTCACTTTAACAGCTCAGTGCGCCAAAGATTATTTATTATTATTTTTGAAAGGATTATAACATAATAAGCTAAATTCTGAATGCACTAGAATTTTTTAACAACTGAATGCTTAGTTCTTCATTTCCCTCTTCTATTTTCATTCATAACAAAAACTAACTAAGATACTCAATTCTCTGAGTGTTTTTGTCTTACTAGTGGAAAAGTTCGACACTGAAGTATCTAGTGATGATCAGTAGCCATCTTTTAGGCTGGTGACAACAAGCTTTCAAATACCAAGGCATCATTTTCCATTAACAATACCCAGCTATTAATGAAAACATTATTTCTTATACTCCTAGACAGACTAAATTCCACATGCAACTACAATTACAAATATTTTACTAAAAGCTCAGAAAAGGCATTGGAAAAAGTTATGCAGGGTTACCTGTTTCACTAAGCTGGAATTTCATTTTGGCTTTGACTCTCTCAGCAGCTGTCTTTTAGCAACAAAAAAGGAGGACCGTCACTCAACAGCACCGGTGATTTGTGAATGAAACCGAAAAACTTAGAACTGAATAGAAAAGGAAGAGGGTAAGACGTGACCGAAATCCCTGAGATCTTGCACCAAGAAACTTGCTACAGTTTGCAGCCCCACACAGACAACGTACAGTGCCACCACCACACTCAAAATTGTATTGTATGCCAGTTCTGTTCCAGCGCATATATCTAATATCGCGAAAATCCCAACCCTTGTTTCTCCTGATACATTCCATTTCCTCGTCTCACAATTTGGGTGACTGCAAATTTCAGTAAAATAGGAAAACTTTGAAGTTCAACCAGTCAAAAGCCATGGTGTCCAATTGCACCTTGGAATTAAATAGTATAGCATGAATGCAAGATAATAAGAGGTGCTTTCATATGACTAACCATGAGTGATTTATAAATCTCGCAAGGCTGCCTTTCTTTGTAGCATCAATATAATTATTGGAACATAATGAAATTATATATGCGTCCTTGAGACCTAATCAAGTGTTACCAAATTCAAAATTAGCTTCACTCAGGGTTAAGGGATACAAACAGATACAAACAGAAGTCATTAGCATACCTTCCGCCTCATAAGTTTGGGACCTCTGAGGAACTACATACATGTACATCTTCATCAGCAAGAAGACCACATCCACGCCCTTGGATTTCAAACAGTTTCATTTATGCATACCCGTGTCTTTGAAATTTCTGAACAAACTCAAAATCGTAAATCTTTTTTGCAAGATCACAAGGTTTAGTCAAACTACAATAGTTATACCTAAATTTTTCTCAAGTTTAAAGAGACTTCCACTATCAAGCATAATTCCCATATATAAGCCACACCATAATCAAATATATTACTTTTCAAAACAAGACAAAAAAAAAGGATAGTGAGCAATGTGCAATGTCAATTGAACAGTTTTCTCCAGAGTGAAAAATGGAGAAATTAAAAGTAATTTTTCAACTATCAACTCGGTCAGAGTATGCTCAGTAAGTATAATCATATGGTGTAACACTTACTTTCAATCTCCTCCTCATCATCCAAAAGAGCATCTTTATTGAAGTCAAATCTTTCCCTGCGCCCATGGTTTTTTTTTCCATCCTTTTCAGCTGCAAAGAAATATCTGTTAATCTCATGGAAGAGAGAAAAAAAAGTGCAGCTACTGAACTAGCTTTACATCAGAAATACAGTACTACACGAACCAGAAGAATCCTGAACATGAAGAAATTTATTCATTGTTGAAGCAGCTTTTTCCACTAAATTCACTTTAACAGCTCAGCGCGCCAAGTATTATTTGTTTTCTTTTTTTAAGGATTATAACATAATAACAGTTCAACTTTGGTAATTTGTTCTGAGGCTTTGTCCTCTCAGATTATCATTGTGCTTAAATTTTAGAGCATTAACTTGTTGTGAAGAAAGAACTAGAATGGAGAAGTAAGCCAATAGTAGAAAAAAACCCATCATTTTCATTAGTTGAATTTACACATCATAAACTACAAACATTACACATGAGTGTTCTGCTAACTACATAAATGTGATTATAGTGAATCCCTAGGCAATTTTCTCACAGCAACTCTGCCATTTCCTCCATGTTAAAATCATCAACTAAGAAGTCGAAGTCGAAGTCTTGATCCAGCATTGTCGAATTAGAGCAACTCGGAGCCGAATTTGGTTGCAACTGTTCATAGTCCCACCACGGCTCCAAAGTCTGCTGCTCTTGATGTTGTCCAACTCCACACATATTGGGAACATATCCAAGATCCGAATTTGGTTGCAACTGTGGATAGTCCCGGTCATCAAAGCTCGAAACTTGCTGCCCTTGTTCGAATCCACAAAAGTCATCAACAACAAAAGACTCTTGATGCCCTAATTGTGGAAAATCGATGCTCTGCCCACAATAATCATCTTCTGGCATTGTCGAACAAGAAGCTTCTTCTTGACTCTGCTTCATCTTCTTGGCAGCAGGGCAGTCATCTTGTTGCCTAGCACGCTTCTTGCTACGTCTGATCCGACAGACCTTTGACTCATCCTTCGTCACTCGACAGATGACGAAATCATCGTACTTTGCCTGGAGTTGACCGAGAGCATACTCAGACAGTTGCAACTCGTGCATTTTATAATGGTGGCGATTACCCACAGCCTCATCGCCCCAATACACGTAGTTGAGTGACCTCCAGTCGCCCATCTCCTGGCCGTCGAGTACGGCGTGCTTGAAAATGCCATCGTCGTCCCATGTTCCAGCGCCGGCAGTTCTCGAGAAGTTCTTCGGCCCAATTTTAGAAAGTTGGGTCAGAACGTATTTCTCCTTAATCCACCTCTTGCTGACGTCCTGGAGTTCCAATATTTCGTGCTCGCCGGAAAATAAGTTCCAAGGCTCCTTCCCCGGACCATACACATCGAACTCGTACAAATCTTCTGGATACTTTGTGCAGCCGGTGATATCACCGCCACCGGCGGCCTTGAACTGAAGAAGATTGATCAGAAATTGAATTGTGGGTCTGAATCGGTAACCCTTAGGCCGCGATGGGATTGACATACTGAATTGGGGATTTGGGAATTGGGGATTAGGGTTTTAGGGATCGGGAGACTGGGGATTTGGGGCTGAAACGAAATAACAGGAGACGGGGGAACTGGGGAAATTGAAAGACAAAACAAACCGATCAGAGAGTTGGGAGAAGAAGAATCGATCAGAGAGTTGAGAGGAGAAGAAGAAGAAAATCAGAAGAAGTGAGGCGCTGTCAGTCAAATGATTAGATCTCCGCTATTTATAGGAGTTGAGAGGGAAATACAAAATTACGTCTAAGACCCTGACCATTTCATGTGCAGTAATTCATCACCAAGGTTATATTTGTCCGTCTTAAAAGACCGGGTCAAAATCAGACCGGGTCCAACTAATTTTCCATCTTATCTTCTATTAAGGAATACAGCTAATCTAACCGCTTCAAAACCGTCCCAACGGATCTTTCTTTTAAACGCGTTCAAATTACCAATTTTACACCACATCATCTCTAATAATCATTAATATTTCATTTATTTGAATTTGTTAGAGCTGAACCAAAATTTAATTTATCAAAAAATAGTTGTATTTGAATTTATTATTATTAGAAATTAACCGAAATTTATTATGTTTTAAAAATGGTAAACTCATAACTAAATTAAATTAAATTTTGTATCATTATTCCCACAATATCCCAGGCCAATATATCATTAAAATATAAATTATAAATTATAAATATTTCTTTCAACTTAAAACTCCAACCATTAACATCAAAAATCAAACCTTTTAAATTAAATTTTTAAATCAGTTGCAAGTATCCTCCAAGAACTCTTATGTCTACAGAATAATGATCAACAGGAAAGATATAAAGATCAAGACTTCCATCCCACACAAAAAACAGAATAAGATTCTTTACCTGTTCATTCAAAAAACAGAATTCCATCCCACACAAATCCCATGCCCATATATCATTATTATCTAACTGAATGATTATTAAAATAGA
Source organism: Cruciata laevipes (assembly GCA_963678965.1). Lineage (NCBI taxonomy): Eukaryota > Viridiplantae > Streptophyta > Magnoliopsida > Gentianales > Rubiaceae > Cruciata > Cruciata laevipes. The sequence continues at coordinate 22,908,325 of OY787637.1, forward strand.
AAAGGAAGAGGGTAAGACGTGACTGAAAAACTTAGAACTGAAATTTTTTCTTAAATTGCCAAGAGAAATGTAAAAATCAATTTGACAGAAGTAGAGCACGTAACTGAATGGACCTAAACTCGGAAAAGAGAAGCAAGATGTCATACATACAATCAGGCAAACTCGGCTAACTTGACCTATGCACTCGATCACGCCAAGACACTTTTTGCATTCCGAGGACCTGTCATTTCCAAGTACACGTGAATATTATCAATCTTGAAAGCCAAACACAATGACTTCTGTTGCATTTTGTTGTTTCTCTTACCTGGTCACTTAAGAGCCTGGCGGTGGCAGTTTCATGGCTCTGTTTCTCGAAGTTTATAGCTTCTTCTTCTTCTTCACCTGTTCCAGCAGGAGATGAAACTGACGGAGCTCCAAACATGGCCTCATCATGAGCATCTTTTAAAGCTTGCTCTCTTTTAGCCTGTTTAAATTATAAAAAATACAGCATAAATGAAACTTGCATTCCTCCATTAGGACACTAAATGGTGTTAATTTATTAACCCAATCAAACAACTTCAAGGGAAGAAAACTTTCTGGTTGCTAAGAGACTTGAACACTACCTCCACTGCTGAAAACCGAAAAGTTTGACCAATGTGCTTGACCAGAGCAGCATCGTCCTCAGCAGTTGCTCAAAGAAAAAAGATACAGATCAATCAGATCGAGAAAGACCGGGTGGGCACAAAGTTCTTTTCAAGTTATATGCAGTTATGCACATTAATTCAGTTCAGTAAATTTTAATACTTGTGATAAAATTTAGCTTAGTTTCGTCCAATGTTTATTATTTTCCCTACACCTTTTTTTTGTTCAATTCACTTCAGTATAAATTAGACATAAAGAAGGGAGCCTAAGAGCAACGGTTCAGCATAAATCAGATGGAGAGAAAGGAGCCTAAGAGTTATTAGAAACAATTTTCTGAACTGAATAAGCAGCAAATCAGATCAATCACTGAACTCGAAAAGATGCAATTGCTACAGGCAAATCACATGTAATGATTACAGCACCTAAATTTTTCTCAAGTTTAAAGAGACTTCTGACTTCCACTATCAAACATGATTCCCATATATGAGCCACACCAAACTCAATCAAGTATAGTTCTTTTCAAAATAAGAAGAAAAGAAAAAGGATAGTGAGCAATGTGCAATGCAAATGAACAGTTTTCTCCAGAGTGATAAATGGAGGAATTAAAAGTAAGTTTTCATTTATCGACTCGGTCAGAGTATGCTAAGTATAATCATATGGTATAAGCCTTACTTTCAATCTCCTCCTCATCATCCAAAGGAGCATCTTTATTGAAGTCAAATCTTTCCCATCCTGAGCCCATTCCTTGTTTTTATCCTTTTCAGCTGCAGAGAAACATCATTTATTCACCAGAAATACAGTGCTACAAGAACCAGAAGAATCATGAATGCTTAGTTCTTCATTCTGAATGTACTAGAGTTTTTGAGCAACTGAAATTTCTTCATTCTAGATTCCATGGAATGGTAAATCGAAGGAATGAAGGAGGGAATACGTCTATTTTATTTCATAACAAAAACTACCTAGGATACTCAATTCTCTGACGCTACTTTGTGTTTTCGTCTTACTTGTGGAAAAGTTCGACACTGAAGTATCAAGTGATGATCAGTCCCCTTTTTTTAGGCTGGTGACAACAAGCTTTCAAATATCAAGGCATCATTTTCCATTAACAATACCCAGCTATTGCTGAAAACATGATTTCTTAAACTCCTAGACTGACTAAATTCCAAATGCAACTACGATTACAAATATTTACTAAAAGCTCAGAAAAGGTATTGGAAAAAGTTACGCAGAGTTACCTGCTTCACTAAGCTGGAACTTCATTTTGGCTTTGACTCTCTCAGCAGCTGTCTATTTAGCAACAAAAAAGGAGACCATCACTCAACAGCACCAGTAATTTGTAAATGAAACCGCCGAACACAATTTTTCAACGTAAAACAGGAATCAGACAAATCAAAATGACCTAAGATGCCACTTCTGGTAAACGGGATGTCGGGTGTTAAATAATACGAAAAGCAGAGTGAACACAAAATGCCAGTCAGATAATTTCACAACCCATAATGCATATGCCACTTCAATTTTAAACATAAGAATCTCTGAAAACCGGTTTATCTGTATGAACCATTTATCTTAGATGGTTTTTCACAAATTCATCAGCTAATATCGAAGATAGATTTTCCTCCCAAGTTTCCATTGTAGTCTCATATTTGATATTCCTGTATTGTTTCTTTACCATCTCAAATTCTTACACCAAACTAATACATGATCAAACATCATATTCTGAATCCTGGAAGTCATATCATTTAATATTCTAACAATGCTAAAGTGATCACATACAAGATTAAATATATATCAGCAAAATCATACCATTTTGTCGTAGCCTTCAATTAGTTTTGCATAATCAACCTTGCCATTTTTCCCTTTATCCTCGTTACTTCTTCTCCTATTATCATCATCTCCATTTTTCCGCCGCCTTGGCGATTCGCTCCTGGACTCCTACTCCTACTCCGCCTCGAATGCCTACTCCGGCTTCTACTTCGGCTCCGGCGCTTTGAACTCTGGTACCGGTCCCTGCTCCGACTCCGGCGGCTTGAACGCCTAATATCAGATTCCGAGCTTGGGTTTTGTGGCTTCTGCAGTTTCTTCTTGAGCTTGTTCTGTACGGAACTGAGCTGAACTTGCTTATCGACCTGGGGTGCTGCGGAGGAAGATTCCGACGCCTTGACGAATTGGCTGAGGAAAGATGACGATGAAGTGGCAATGGGGAGAGCTGATCCCCGGGCCAGTACGGCGGCAGAGGCGTCGCCGGAAATGGACGAGAATCCGAGCCCCTGTTTGAATCGGGCGGCCGCTCCTCCTTTGCGAGTTAACTCTTCGTACAACGCGGCTGCTTTTTCTTCCTCCATTCATCGCCGGCTGGAAAACCCAGAGTTTTTCGTGAAATACTTGGGTGAAAATACAAATTTAATTCCCAAGTTTGAGGTAGTTAACACATTTTGCCGAATAATTTCATGATTTTAGGGGTGATTTTCTGATGGTCAAACAATATGTGTAGAATTTATAATTTCTGTATTTATATCACATTGACTATTTTATCAGACTCCAGTTTGATTTGTTTTAGTTCTTTTTTTTAAACATAATTTTTTTAAAAAAAAATTAAACCAGCCATGCTGGAGGGATATTTATTTGGCTCCCTTAACCATAAGTAGCTCAAAGTCTTGAAACTTTACAAATTGTCCAAGAAAAATCCCAATAAGTTGGGATGAAAAAACTTGAGGTTCAAGAAAAACCCCAACTTTTTGGGATGAAAAAACTTGGGAGTTTACAAGTACCTTGAGTCTAAAGTTAGTATTTTCTAATCGATATCTACTCAACCGATCCAGGTTAGTGTTCGACCAGTTTCCCAGTCTAAACAACAAGTTTGCCACGGTGAGGATAACAATGCAAGGAGCTGGTTTGTGATGATCAAGGTTAAACTTGACAGAGCACATATTAGCCACTTGAATGTGATCAGAAAATGTTCTAAGAAGGTTTTATACAGTAGATGATTTATATTAATAGCTAGCTTGAGATGATCATGTAAACTGATTCCTGCATTCCATAGAAGTGATCCTATCGGGTGGATGAACCAGCAACAAACGTAGGTCCTTCTAAGATGCACCGGTAAATCAATGGGGTTCTTTTCATGTTGAACACAAGGCCCTATGGCCTTGTGATTTCCCTGTGACACAAAAGGAAAAAACCAGTAAAAGTATTCCATTGGAAAGCATATTGAATTCATTAAAGTAGAAGAGTACACCTGATCCCAACTCGCATTTCCAAATTTTGCAACTCTTCCAGATCTTCGAATCTGCATATTAAAACAAACCAAAGCAGTACCCATTCTAATGCAATTTATTTTAAAAATCTAATGTACGGGGTCTCTAAACTGTCTAAATGAACCAATCCTTTAATATAATTTATGATCAATCCCAGCATAATATAATTTATGATCAATGTGTATTGATATTATCCCAGCATGAAGTTTGTAAATTCTTTTATGAAAAACATTAAATTTTGTAAATATACTACTATGAGTAATAATGGTGTCCACACGTTACAATTATGCTACAATGTCCGGTGATGATGACGTGGGAGTAATTAAACTAAATCAAATTGTGTTTGTCTAAATCTATTTGATGTACCAGTGTCATTTTTCATTTGTCAACGGTGGAGTGTTTGTGACAATGAGTGATGAAAAGAAGGTTTAACTTTACGAAAGATTGAGCTCATTTTGTTAATGTTGTAGATGGATTTTATGAAATTAAGGCTAGGAAGTTTGTTTGCACTATTGACTATGACATTAAGGAGCTGGTGTTGGGGGAACGTGTGTTGGAAATGAGGACGGTAATGTTTGGATTGTCAGTGTAAAGAATCACTAGTGGTGAGGTTAGGACGTCGGTAGTGAGATTGTGGCTATCGGTAATGAGGTTTAGCCGTCAAAAACAAGATTTGGGTCATTATGAGGTTACAATTGCCACCGATGAGGTTTAGAAGGATTTTGTCTGTTTTGGTGTTTATTTATACCATACTTTTGTCATTGCATTAGGGGGGTGAGATTGAAGACATCTGTTTTGGTGTAAGATATCTCCCATTACTTGTGTCCATCAGTCCGTGATATAATAAAATATGTTCTGTTTGTGGACATGGCCAATTTGAACTACGTTACATATGTGTTCAATTTTCTTCATTGTTAATTTGAGTTGCGCAAGGCGTTAATTCCTAACAAGACTGGCGAGGAATCATTGGGTTACTATTGGACAACTCTACATGCATTGATCCCTTCTCCCAAACTCCCACAACCATCTTCACTTTGGCGACTACATGTGGCTATAAAAGTGTACACAAACCCTACCCACAAAATAGTCATTCAAGAGTTGTAGTTTGTTAGATGTTGAACTCAATCTACTTTCAAAAATAAACCAAATTTTGTTAGAGCAAGTCTAGCAATATCTCTATAATATAATTGATATTATGTTTTTGGTCCTGTTTACCAGAGCTTATCTGTAGATCAGTTCAGTTCAGTTCAATTCAGTTCAGTTCAATTCAGTTGAGTTCAGTTCAGTGAAGTGAAAATGTAATTGATGAAATTCAGGTTAATTCAGTTATGCTGATTCCATTTTTCAATACATCATTTTTACTTCAGTTCAGTTCAGTTCAATTCAGTACATGGTGGAAATAAGCTCTAGCAAACAGGGCCTTTTTAGTTCTAACACATTTTTAATTTAACTCTCAAAATAGAAATTTGATGAGAGAGAATTGTTGATCTCTATATTTAGAGAACTCGGAGCAAGTCCAACAACATCTCTAAATTTTTTCTTTGATGAGACTCTACTATATATAGGAGTTTTAATATCCGAAGAATGGATATAGAAGTCGACTTAGTGGATAACTACTTTACTTACGGAGATCATGGCTAACTTAAGAAGTTTTTAATAAAAATAAGAGTTTTTAATGATGGATATGGTAATTTCTAACGGACTATGTTTTCCGTAAATCAATCAGAGATAAATCAGATAATGCAATCAGGACTATATTTGACATAATCTGGATTATATGCTTATTGGTTGTAGGCCCTGTTTACCAGAGCTTATCTGTAGATCAGTTCAGTTCAGTTCAGTTCAGTTCAGTACATGGTGGAAATAAGCTCTAGCAAACAGGGCCGTATTAGAAGATGGAGAGAATTTTCTGGATTGTAATGAAATATTTTCAATATTAAAAATTGATCAATACCAAAATAAATGAGGTTGGTTTTGGCTAAATTATATTCATATACTACTAATGGACGTTTGTATTTTTTTGAAATTCACTAATTTACCCTTAATATTTTTGAGGCATGTATATTGAGACCGAGAATTTTTTTATTAAGTTAACTCACATAACGTGTTTGTGTAAGTACAAGGCAGTACGATGTGCATGACTAAAGAAATCAAATGTTTCAAATCATGAGGGACTTTTTTGTCAATTCATGACAGAATTCATACTGCAATAGTAAAACTGATGCGTTATATAGCAGTCCAGAATTGAGGATATTAGAATAGAAAATTTGACTGTAAATGGAATTTACATTAGAGATTTTCGAATCTATACATTCATGTTTTGTTTAATTTATCAGTAAATCAGTTCAATTCAACTCAACAAAAAGTACTGTTTCCGTTTTTTAATGTATAAATTATCTTTTCATACGTTCGATTCAATTTACTAATAATCAAACTCTAGACCACACTAGATTATGTATACATATTTAGAGATCGAAGGAGCAAGATCACCATGAGTAGTGTATATATTTATGCCATAGAAGGGGCACCACATGATCGATATCTTTGATCCGGCTAATCACCATATCGCATGAAGTTGCATCTTCTAAGATCAAATCATATCTTTCAAGTTGTTAGTAAACTAATTATAAACCATTCATATATTACTTGTTTTGTAGTTTTAACTTCATATTCTACAACTAGAATAATCATTTTAATCCATTCAATTCATCAAAAGTGATCAAATCAAATCACTTTTCTTCAGATTCTCACCATGTAATCAGACCCACCGGCGCACTCATCGCAATTTTGGTGTATATTTTCACCCTTTTCCACTTTATTACTCCTTCTGTCTAAAACAAAGCTTTGGAAGAAAAAAACAGCACCATCTTTTGGGAAGCAAATAGTATATGTTCATGAACTTTTTGCACCTTTTTTTTTTTTTTTTTGTCAAATTGCACCTTTTTTCAAGAAAGATTTATTGAACAAAAACTAGCTGTACAAGGTGGCTTTCCTCTTTTGTTTTTGACGATCCTGGGTTGACTTGCAATATATATTGTTTTTCATTTCTTAATTTTCCTGTATATATTCTTTATATATCCAGATGCCTTTAAAAAATATATCTAAAATACAAATTAAACACTGTACCTTTTAAAGGCCATTAATATTGATAAATATTATATGGTCCAATGTATTATTTGTAAATGGTAAAAAGTTGAAAAAAGAGTGGAGTATTATAAACTTTATTCTACTTGTTTACCATATTTAAGTTGTGATGCTCTTCACGAAGGATGATGTGAGTGAGAAAGTCGCATTATTTATTGCTTTTAGATTTGGAATTATCAACAGTAACCAAAAAACTTTATAGTTCTGATTTATGAAGACTTGAAAGCAATTGGAATATTTCGAGTACTAGAAAATCAAAACGTTTACGCGGTAATTATTTAAAAAATCTTAAAATCAGACTTCTACTTTTTCGCCAGTTATCCTAATCTTCTTTACGGCAAGGATATCTAAAACAAAATCACCACTAAATTCTATTTGATTTGATCTCAAATTTTCACCATAATTATGGAGATGTATAAAAGGAATTATATAAAGTTTTATATACGGTAACACTACAGAAAAATTCTAAAATTACTGATAGCCATCACCACTAGTGATTCTTTACACTAGCAATCCAAACATTACCGTCCTCGTATTAAGGAAAATTCTACAACTTCTTATAAACTGAACACATTTTTTTTCTAAAATTAATACACCAGGATAACACGAAAAACCGTTCCAAATATTAAAAAAAAATATTTGTTCATCCTACGTTGTAGGATGTATGAAATGTTTTTCTACGTTACTATTATAATAAATATAATATTATTAAATATAGAAAGTAACGTTAAAACGCACTCCCGCGGCACAAGTCAGGGAGAGAGAGACATGTAAAAAGAAATCGCCGTGAAGATTTGCAAAGATTTTGCGTATCTTTATTATCACTTTCTTCTTAACTATTTTTGGGATTTCTCACTTTCCTCGAAATCCCATTTAATTCATATATATGCCATTGCCACACCTTTGTCTTTGGTACCACCACATTTTCTTTCCTTCTGTACAACCCTTTTCCACACGCACAAATTCAGCAATGGAGGTTATGGGGAGCAGCGCCACCGCCGCCGCCGCGCCGGAGATGCACGTTCTTGCCGTCGACGACAACTATGTCGACAGGAAGGTTGTTGAGAGGCTGCTCAAGATATCTGCCTGCAAAGGTGCATTTTTTATCCACTTTTTGCACTGATTCAATTCATCAGGTGTACTATGTTTTGATTATGTGGTTTTGATGTTTTTATTTTTTTGCGTGTTGCAGTGACGACTGTGGAGAGTGGAAGAAGGGCTCTGCAGTATCTGGGATTGGACGGGGATGATAATGGTTCGGTCGATTTTGATGTAAGTGTTTGGAAATGCGTTGATGGAATATGATTTTGGATTGGCCCTTTTTTATTTATGAGTTTTTCTTGCGTCTGTGTTGATTTCAGGGTGTGAAAGTGAATTTGATATTGACTGATTATTCTATGCCTGGGATGACTGGGTATGAGCTGCTGAAGAAGATCAAGGTAGACACTTTTATGGTGCTGATGATGATCTTATTGCATATTAGTTGTTGTCTCTTGTAGATTGGATGAGCAAGAATAAATGTTTCAATGGATTAAGGTGGATGTTTTGCTTTGAATTAGTATTAGATTTATGCCTGACTATTTGTACAGTAGTTGTGTTTCATGATGAAAAAAAACTAGTTTTTTAGTTGTTGATTGATGTAGATTTGCTTCCTGTCTATGTTTGGGTTGTGGTGATGGCTAACTGAACTAATTAAGCTTGATGATTTCTAAGGATTAGTTTCTCGATATAGGCTAATTGATGTCTCTTTTGTTGGGTAACTATTTGAACATTAGGGCTAATTGATTTCTGTTTCATAATGAAAACTAGTTTGTTACTTGTTGATTGATATCGTATTGAATATTGATTCCTATCTATTTTGGTTTGGTTGCCATTTCAACAGGGGTCATCCGTACTGAAGCAAATTCCTGTTGTTATAATGTCATCAGAGAAGATTGTTACTCGCATTGATAGGTGTGTTTTTATTTATCTTCTGATATCAGTTTATTAGTTTATAACCTTCGCATATTGATAAGAGTCCACAAACTTGGGGATTTACAAACTAAATTTCAAACTTGTTTTTGTGAGAATGCAGTGAGTCCACTCTATGGAATGTTAGTCTAACTGTGTAAAAGTTTATTATAATAGGTCCTAATTGCCTTTTCCAAAATTGGTTCTAGATAAAGTGATATAAAAATCTGAAGTTGAGGCTTATGGGAATGTAATAGCCTGCAGGTAGATTAGATCAACAGCCTATAATTAGGTTAGCATGCAAGATGGTTGGGAACATCTTCTATGATTTTAGGAAGGTTTATTAGATATACATTGATAGGTAGATTAGGTTAAGGGCCAAAATTTTCATGCTATACTGTCATACCTAACATAAAAATTGATTTGACAAATATAAGGCTTTCAGTTATAATCTACTACGCATAGGATAAATGGTGTGAGTTTAAACTAACTCAGTACGTTGTTTTAAAAAAAATTAATAGGTGCTTGGAAGAAGGGGCAGAGGAGTTCCTTATGAAGCCAGTGAAACTATCTGATGTGAAAAGAATTAAGGATTTTATGTTGAGAAGTGACGAAGAAGATGATAGGAAGAGAGTTAGCCTCAAGAGAAAGCTATCTGAAGAGCCAACGAAGGATTCTATGTTGATAAGTGATGAGGAATATGATAGGAAGAGAGTTGATGTCAACAGAGAGCTATCCGAAGTGCCATTATCTACCGCTCAGCCTCCATCGTCACAATCTTGTTCTGCTTCTCACCTACCAGCAACTGACTCACCTATGAAGCGTCCAAGACTGCAGGAAATTGATGTTGAACTTTAGTTCTTTTAATGTTCTATTATATGCTGTTGCAGACTGAATGACGAATCATTGTTGTACATACGTTTGAAATACATATGCTTACTGCAACACAAATATGCTAACTCTCAACCTTGCAGAATAGAGAGCTAGGGATTTAATCTTTTGTGCCCATTAATATGTTTAGGCTTCCCTTTTCTAAATCTTCTTGGGACACTTTATATTGCCACTGTTACTGTAACCATCGGTATCTTTTAAACCCTAGGATATGGTGTCCGCATCAAATTTTGTGTTGCTGTGACTCTAATGGTTAATTGATTTAGTGAATTACTGAGATGCTCTTAGCTTTGTCATTTTTCTTCAATTTTCGTTTAGTTCAATATTCAATATGGGCCTTGTTCATTTCTTATTTTCAACTTATGCAGTTCAGTGCGTAAGTTCAAGCTATGACTGAGGTTTCATAGCTTCGTTGTCTTTCCGTTTTCACGATTATTCGTGTTTTGTCTGTTTGATTACTTAAAATCGCTCTAAATAGTTGTTGCAAACTCTTGGTCATTTATAACAGTCTGCATTTTCAGTAACAGTCTGCATTCTGGTGTAAGAGAGTTTGGCTAGCATAGTATGCTTGGCTATACACACTTCAGTTGATTGTGTTTTCTTAAAGAGACCAACAACATCATGTTTTTAGCAGGGTTGCTAAAGTATGTGGTCCTTATCTGCAATCTTATTAATGTTGTCACCAAACCAAAATTCTGTCAAAAAGACAGAAGAACAAGTCAGACTGATGTTTTTTCTCTGATATCAGCAACAAAATTGAAGCTTTGATTGTTTGGGATGGGAATTGGGAAACGTCTCGCAAATTACTTATTTTATTCATAGCTGAAAATCTTGGAAACAATCTAAAATATGGAAAATTAAATCTCTTAACAACTAAACTATAGTTAGGGTCAGTTCTCTTATCGCCATTCCTTGATGAATTGAGTTGAATTGACATGAAAATTAAGGTACTGAAAAAATAAAATCGATTGAGTCAATTTGAATTTGCTAAAATGAACTAAATTTTACTGATTTAATGATGAACTCAGATAAACATGACTGCAGTCAAAAAGTTTACAAGTTTATAGTTGAAAACTTATATATAAATGCATTATTGAATTTGTAATTGTAATTGTAATTGTAATATTTTATTAGAAGTGCAGTTTCAATATTACAAACATTCAGATTTTGTTCAGTCCAACTAGTTAACTGTTTATTTTTATTTTTTTATATATAATTTGTGAACAATGGAATGGAAGACCAAAATTGAAATTAGCACTAAGAACTACAGGACTTTGGCCCCGTTTGGTGAGAGTTTTGAAGAGCGTTTAACTTTTTGGGATAAATATGGACAGTTGACTGGTCAATCAGCTCTTCTTGGTGTTTGGTTCGTTTATGAAACGCTAGAAAGAGCAGCGTTTACAAAAAATTAATCAAAACAATATTACAAAATATATTTTATATCCTTATCCTCAAAAGATTTCCTTAAAATTAATAATTTACATGTGTAGAATTCAACCTTTTGCCTATTTTTATGCGTACGTACACAATGCAACATATATATTTGCGTACGTACATATTTTTCTATATTTTCAATTTATTTTTGAATTATTATGAATATTGAAATTAAAAAGCACATGTTAAAAATATATCAAAATAAAAAATTTAAGTAAATTAGTTCTAATTTTTTTAAATAAATGTAGGTATATTAATAAGACAAATTCTTGGGTAAGCCAGCCTCACCCAAGAGGCAGGGGTCATAATATAATTACTGGACAATTAATTGGGCATGGGGTCTTGTCTTATATTAGCAGAAAATATGGGGACCCATATTTGCAATTACAAGTAACTCAATATATTCCCAAATCTGCCCGTTTCTAATTCACTTCGTAACCGCCGTCCGGCTCATCTAGTGTTGCCACTCCACCACCATCGGAGATCGCGAGAGGACAGTTCGTGAGGCGGAAATTCGCAAGCCAAAGATCGATAGGCAGCTGATCGATTTATCCCGATCGACGGCGATGCGACTGAGTGATCGACGACGTTGGGATGAGCGTCTGCAAAATTCGAGGTCTGTGATTTCGATGAGACGTCGCCGGCAAGTTCATGATCGAGGATCGTCTGTCGATCAGAATAAGGAGTTTATTTTTTGTACGGCGGTTGGTGGTGGCGTAGTTGTGGGGTTGGGTGCTAACGTGGTGGTGATTTGGTGGTGATGGGGCGGTGATGTGGCAGTGACATGTCATTGAGGTTTCCGTCCCCGGTGTCAAAGTTTACATCGTCGACGTTGCTGTGTGTCCTCGAAAATGAGGTTTGTACCATTGAAAATGAGCTTTAAAAACATCATAAAATTTCAACAAATCCAATTTTACACACCTATACCCATAAATATACACCCTCCAACAAGTTCAAAACTAAACAAAAAAGGGTATAAATCAAATATAAATCTAATTGTATCAAAAAAAAAAAATCTAATGGCTTTAAAAATTACTATACCAATCACAAGATCAAACAAAACCAGGTACAATTTGGATTAATGATTCATGAACACTTTGTTGTATTATTCTTATGGAGTACTAGCATTATTCTTTTTGTAACATTTTGGAATGAATAAATCCTAAATACTCCACGTAAATGAAAAAGATAGTGCATGCCGGACTTGGTAAACGTCGCACCAAGTCACCAACCGTCTGACATAAGACGTTAGACCACAGCTCTAAATTGAATGGACTTTTCAATACGAGCCATCAATATTTGGACAAATTAAATAAATGGTCTTCACTCTTCACCCAATATATGATGCTAATTTAACTCTCTCTTTTGTCACCCCAACCCTTCTAAAATAAGCTTCTTTTGACTTTTAATTAACATAATACTATAACCACAAGGAAGTAAATGACATGTGAAAATTTGAAATACATCTATTTTTTGAGGAATTTATCAATGTACTAAAATCACCACTATACAAAACAAATATTTATAATAGTAAATAATAAAGTATGCATTTTTATAGTAATAAGTCAAACAATATCGAAATAAGAATATCACTCCGTTTATGCTTAGCTACTTAGTATAAAATATCAAATAATAGATGTTCACAATACAATGTACATTTTAAATAGTAATATAACACTAAACAACACATGTTATAATCAAACAGAGAACACATTTAGATCGTATATATGATTCGGTAAATATAGTCGAAATTGAAAATTAGAATATCAGTGTTAAATATTTGCACAAAAATATCTTCAAAATAGACGTACTGATGTTTTACAAATTAAAATATACCTTGATAGTGTAATGAAATAACTGTAAATTATACCTTGAATCTCATTGAGGTGTATAAATGAATGAAATCTCATAACACTTATAATAAGTGATCCCTCATTCATTTTAATCCAAAATTATAAATGTCTCATTATTACAATTCAATGGATTGGATTCACATAATTTCAGCCGTTCTCCACTTAAAATCTCTCCATCCAATTTAACATTTTTGTTATAGTTTGGTGCATGAACAGTATAAGTTTGTCGTGAAAATTCCAAGGACCAAAATTGAATAAACAAATACTCATGACCCTAAAATGTCCACTCCAAAATTCCAAAATCCTTAAAATTGCTCCAAATTTCATCCTCCTCTAGACAACTACAAGTCCTTTCTGTTGCCTTAATATGCCCCCAATTTAAAACCACAACCACCTAGTTTGACACTATCAAACCCTACAAAAACATCTCGTTTATAACGTCAACAGCCAAAAACAAACGGCACAACAAAAACAAAGAAACCTTCAAAACACACACACACACACACACCACACGACAGAAAATGCCACCTCCAGCCCTCAACTCCTGATCAGAAACAACATTAATCCGATGCCGGAGAATCGAGCCATCGCCATCGCTGTGGGGGCAACGGCCGCGGCATCCCTGATCATCGCCGCCGCTGTCTTCTTCTTCTTCTACCGCTACACCATGTCCCGGAGGAATAATCACGAGGTGAAGAGTCGCCGGCGCTCCAGTTTCCGGCGGGAGGAGCTGATATCGACGCCGCTGCCACCTGATTTCCGGCGCGATGAGGAGGAGCTGATGCAGCACCACGGCGGCGGGACCCTGAGGGGGCTGCTGGTAGAGGAGAACGGGAAGGATGTTCTGTACTTGAGGAAAAATGATGGTGGGAGATTCACTAGCTGTTTTTCTAAGGTTTGGTTCAATCCCATAATCGAACAGGATAAGATGATTATTAATGTAGATGATGATGATAGATGTCCTAAGCCTTGTTTTTCTAGTCCGAATCAAGAAATCCCTCTGATTTTGAACCAGGATTCATCGTCTGATCATTATGCCATTGATTTCTACAAGAATTCTGTTCACGAAAAATCAGATAAAGTTCCATCAAAGGTTACAAATCCTTATCATCTTCCTCCTCTGGTCATTCCATCACAGCAAACACCAGTTACACCACCACCACCACCACCACCTCCACCGCCGTCTCCTCCAGTACAAAACATGCCAAAACCACCGGCGCCACCTCCACCGCCGCCGTCCGTGAAAAGGTCTGCGAAACCGCCACCATCTGCAGCAAAGCCGCAGCCACCAAAGCCTCCCGGTGGCTTCTCCAAACCGCCGGCAATTCCAACGGGAAGAAAACCGAGTGCTGCCGGCGGCGATGCTCAGACGAAACTGAAGCCGCTGCATTGGGATAAAGTGCCCACAAATGCAGATCACTCTATGGTTTGGCATGAGATTGTTGATGGCTCTTTCAGGTATCATTTTGTTACACTTACTTTGTTTATGTCATTAAATCTGCAACGTCATATCATTGATTGTGTCACTTAAATCTCAAAATCAACACTTTTGGTGTTTTTTTGTCAGGTTTGATGATCAACTCATGGAATCACTCTTCGGTGTTGCCGCGCAAAACCAGGTGAGATCAGAAGCAGGAAAAAACCTGCCATCAACAACGTCAGCAGAAGCTCAAATCTTCCTCCTCGATCCTAGGAAATCGCAGAACACCGCCATTGTTCTCCGATCCCTCGCAATCTCCCGGCGAGAGATTCTCGAGGCTCTCCAGGACGGATTCGGGCTCAGTTCCGACACGCTTGAGAAACTCACGAAAATCTCCCCATCACCTGAGGAACAGACAAAAATCACACAATTCGACGGAAATCCGACAAAGCTAGCAGATGCAGAATCTTTCTTGTACCACATCCTCAAAGCAGTTCCTTCTGCGTTTCTCAGAATCAACGCAATGTTGTTCAGATCGAGCTACGATCCCGACATTCTCCACCTTAAAGAATCCCTTCAGACACTGGAGCTAGGTTGTAAGGAGCTGAGGAACAGGGGAGTTTTCTTCAAGCTTCTAGAAGCCATCCTCAAGGCCGGAAACAGGATGAACGCCGGAACGGCGAGAGGAGACGCTCAGGGATTCAACCTCAACGCCCTGAGAAAGCTCTCGTTCGTGAAAAGCACCGACGGAAAAACCACGCTCCTGCATTTTGTCGTCGAACAGGTTATCCGGTCGGAAGGCAAACGCTGCTTCCTCGAACAAACCTCGGACGGAACAAAAACAGCCGATCACGTTCACAGCAAGGAAGAAGATGAAAAGGAGTACATTAGGCTGGGCCTTCCGATTGTTTCAGGTTTGAACACGGATTTCTCGAACGTGAAGAGAGCCGCCGCCGTGGAGCACGACAGCTTCATCAGACTGTGTCCGAATCTGACAGCCAGGGCGGAGGAGATCCGCCACCTCGTCTCACGGTGCGGCTGCGGCGGATTTGTGCGGGAAATGAAGGGGTTCCTCGACGAATGCGAAGCGGAGCTGAAGGTTGTCAGGGAGGAGCAGAGCAGGGTGATGCAGCTGGTGAGGAGGACGACGGAGTATTACCAGGCCGGCGTCGCCGGGAAGGAGAGGGCGGCGGATCCGCTGCAGCTGTTCGACATTGTTAAGGATTTTTTGGGCATGGTGGATCAGGCCTGCGCCGACATTTCGAAGAAGATGCAGAGGAAGAAGGTGGTTGTTTCTTCCAGTGCCGGATCATCGCCGCCGACTTCGCCGTTGTCCCTGTCGCCGAGGACTCCGGTGAGGTTCCAGAATCTGCAGTCTTATTTTCAGACAGGGACGATGTCCAGTGACTCCGATGATGATTTTTAAACATGTTTTAGTATGATATCATAGATATGATGATTTATTCAGGACAAGAAATATTAGAAATTCAGATTCCTATCATGTAATGAACAAAACCTTTCAAAATTCAAAAATTAATGAAAATTTTGCATTTATACCCTAACTTGATGTCTAACTGGAATTTGAAATGCTATACTTTGCTCATCATTATGTTCTTATGCCATTTGCTATATGGGATTTTGATTTTTAGGATTTTTCATCACTATCAATTTTGATGGACGAATGTTTTATACATCTACTATTTAATTTCTACCCTAACCATCATTTTTTGTTTTGAAGGTTACAATTAATTTTGACCTTCCTGACAATTGAGATTTGAGATTTGCTTCTTTTATTCAAAATATTTGTTTAGAGTTCTTGCACTCTACTACTTCTTTTAATGTGGATATTTTATAATTCTTTTTTGTTATTTTTAATATGCATATTTCAAATGGAGAAGAAGAGAGATAAATGTAAAGAACAAAATCATTCGATTTTCCATTAATTTGCTTTCAAAAAGTGTAAAAAGTAGTACAAATTTATAAACTTGTCTGATCCTCTCATTTAATTATTCACAGCAATCTATCTAGTCCGCTTGGCTCTCGGCGCAGGCGGGCAAACTTTTGCCGGACCAAAGGGATCAAAAAGACAATCTGTAGGAGTGTGGTAACCATCATCATCATCATCTTCTTCATCATCATCAAAATCAAAATCTCTGTAAAAGAAACTAATCAGCTTCCGCTTGGCCATCTTTGGCGCCGGCGGGCAAACTGCTTCGGAAACATCACCGGAATCTTTGGGAGTGGTGAGGTAACCGTCGTCTTCGTCACCGGAATCGCAACCAGCCGGAAGGAAGGTTTTGCATGGATCATCGGAAAGTGGGCCAAGTTTTGGCGCCGGCGGGCAAGTTTCCACCGCCCGGAAGCAAGCAACCCAGTCAACGGAATCTTCACCGCCGGCAACTTCTGTTACAGACAGACGGACCGGAGTTTTTGGCGCGGCAGCAGGGGATTTCATCTTGATACAGTTTGTAGAAATAATTTGGAAAAATGGGAGGGGGCGGGAAGTATATATAATGAGACAATCCGAGTTGCTTTCGGATTCCTACTCCAGTTTGGTTTCGGATTTCTCTAGTTTTACTTGTTAGCAACATTATTTATTAATTTAAATATTGGGAAAACATGGATTTGACTTGGTCAACAACAGTAAGTATCTTCAAATACTTTTGCAGTAGCAAATTCTCTTCAAATGATATTTCCTTGTAATAGGAACTAGAAGTGAAACTTACAGAGTACTTGAGAGCTTAGATACAATGTTCAACTGTGCGGTTTCTCAAACTCAGCCTTCTGATTCCTCGAGCTGCAACAGAAGTGGTTTTGTTTTCTGCAGTATTTGAGCCCTTGATGGCCACTTTAGCTGCTCGAACAGAACGTGGAGGACTTTTAAAAACAATCTCTATCGTCTTCTTCTTCTCGGATTGTGCCAAGTGAACCACTTTAGTTGCACCAGCTGAAAGTGGCTCGTTCATCTTCTTATTTTCGGATTGTGCCAAGTGAACCACTTCAGTTGCACGAACCGAGGGTGGAGGACTTTCTAAAACAGTCTCTTTCATCTTCTTCTTCTTTTCCGATTGTGCCAAGTGAGCCATACTTCTTGTCAAAGGGCCCTTTCTCAGGACATTAGAGTCCAGCTCAATTATTTCCTCAACTGCCCTTTTCGGCTTTTCTTTCCTTCTAGTTTCTTGGTTCGGTTGAGCAGCAGTTGGAGCTTCTTTGGCTGTGGAATTCCGGGTTTGGCTTGTTTGAGATGGCTGTGAAGCTTCCTTTTCCGCCTTGTTGCCAAATTTCTGTAATATATCTTCGAACATAGAATAGCTCAGCTTAATCGAAGGGGCGAAATCCCGTATTAAACATGTAGGAAGGTTCTCAATCCATCCAGTAAACTTCGGATCAGCTCTGTCTTCGGGGAACGATCCATCACTGAACTCATCCCAGTCATACGGGAATCCAAATCCAAAGTGATCACAGACCTATTACATTTCACAAGCAGTCAATTTCTTCGTACATAAAACTCGATTTAATGGGGATAGAACAGAAACAACTGCAGAGAACAAGGTAACAACAAAGTATTTCTACAAAATCCATAGAGAAGATGCAAGTAATAATTTCACTTAGCATAACGTCTAAGCAGAAAGCAAATAAGCTTCAAAAGAGGCACACTAAAACTGGAAAGAAAAGCCAGAATACAAATGTAGGACCATGATTAAAAAAAACCAAAAGTGTTACTAGTACCTGTTGTGAGAAGCCATTTTGAAATGTCCGTGACCTATTTATAGTTCCACAAATGTTGACAGTAATGCCATCTGCAGTCTCAAGAGTAACAGAATCATGCCTTTTCTGAATTTCCGCAGAACGAAAAACCCGTGTGCCAAGCCTTCTGCAACAAAGTAATTCAACAGCAAGTTCCATATAAAAAGCACCGTCACAAATCAATAGAGTTTAGCTTTGATCTTTCAAACTCAGAACCGAGGGATTTCTTTCACCAGGGCCAAGCTAGCAGTCCAAACATACCTCATAAAGTTACATTCAAGTACAATTCCACCTAATTCTTGATGAATCAACTCAAAATAATATTTTTCTTTTTCAAGATATGCAAACATTTTCCAAAGTTAAGAGCAATATAATATGAACTTTATAGAGAAAAATTAGACAGTGACACCCAAAAACAACAATGCACTAAACATACTATGCTTCAAAATCAATAATAATTCTAGAAATTACAATTCCGAACAGGAAATTAACAAAATGATGTAATATGCCAGTTTGAGTTGATTCACTCAACTCTTAATCGTCTATGGTCATCATCATCAGGTTTGATGAGGCCCCCAGCATTAGATTGAATTGGCCAGAAACTCAATAAGACTGGGCTATGTACTGATCAAGTATCCTAAATACCTAAGTCATTCCTTCAATTTATACGTATCAACTACTTTTTTTTTTGAATCTTTAAACTTTTACTTACTTATCAACTAGAAGTATCAAATGATCGAGAGTATTTTTGTAATTACAAGGTAAACTGAAAACTGGAAACAAAAGGAAGCTTGTTCTTTTAGCAATACAAAGTTTGTCTACAAGTGATAAAAAAGATATGCCAAACAACAAACAAGGTGTCACAGGTTTGAAAACAACTAAATATATGCAAATACCACCCCGCCATAAGCCATTAGTGTTGTTTATTACAATTTATAAGCTAATTCCGTGAAGCGGAACACACAGGCACCTAATTCTTGATGATTAAACTCAAAAAAAAAAAAAAACAGCCATTTTTGTTGTTAAAGAAGTTAAAAGAAAATAAAAATATGAACTTGGAAAAACAATCAACAACCCGCGGCATGAGACACATGTAACAATATCATCATTCAAAATCAAACAATTCCAAACTGGAAAAACATCACAATGATGAAAACCTACTGGTTCGAATTGATTCCTCCAATCCTCAGTCCTCTAAAATCGTCATCGTCAGTTTTAATGAGCCACCAATCAGACAAAAACACCTTCAAGGAAAAAAGGTAGAAAACGCTCAGAATTCAAAAACCAATCATTTGGGATTTTGGAATTGAAAAAGGAGAAACGAGATGAACCTGCTTGACACTGGAGAAACATGGGGAGAATGCCGAAGACGATGGCGATGAGAAGGTTCGAGGTTGTGAAGAAGTTGCCGCCATAGTTCCCCAAACTTGTTCCAATAATTCAAAATCCCACACTAACTTCTAAATAAAACCTCCCTCCGCCCATGAATTAGCAGTTGAGAATCCGCAGCATGAGGTCTTAGATTGCGTGTTCATACAAAGGTGTTTGTAAGTAATGCTTTTGCAGAATGCAGATGGATTGGATTGAGAAGGAGGAGGTTGCGGAAACTGGGAATTTTGACTGTACTTTTGCCTCTACATAGTTTATAGAAACTTTGCATTTGTATCCCTCAATTCCTAGATTTGTGCTAAACAATATTGAAAATAGTTAAAAATTACAAAAAAAGAAGAAGAAGATTACAGTGTGTATTGGTAGTTTACTAGAATAAACAGATGGATTGGATTGAGAAGGAGGAGGTTGCGGAAACTGGGAATTTTGACTGTACTTTTGCCTCTACATAGTTTATAGAAACTTTGCATTTGTATCCCTCAATTCCTAGATTTGTGCTAAACAATATTGAAAATAGTTAAAAATTACAAAAAAAGAAGAAGAAGATTACAGTGTGTATTGGTAGTTTACTAGAATAAACAATCAACAATGAATTTACTAGAATACAAATTCCTTATTTTTATTGAAACTTTGTAAATCATACTCATGTATAATGTGATCAGCCTAAAGTTATTTTTCCAGATTTCAGATGATTTAAAAATTATGAAAATAATTATGAATAACATATTTAATATATAAGTATGAAAATTCTTTTTGTCTCGTAAATATTCGTCATTTATATAAGTCCTTATTAATTTTGACTGTTCTTTCAGGTCATTTTGACCGATATATTTCCATGGCATATTTTATATAATGGTGAAAATTCACATTGCGTGGAAAATTTTATTTCATGTATCGAATTCATGATTTCGAGTTGTTCCAGGTAAACAACTTTGATTTTCAAAGCAAAATTTGCCCTTTTTAAAATGTTTATATATCATGAGCTTTTTCATATATTTTTTTCATAATTTACCATCACAAAATTTCCAAAATTATAATGTAAAATCATACCAAAAAATGGGATTACATTGGTCAAGAGGTGAAGCACACTTTGTTCTTTCAAAAATTTGATATACACCGAGACACTTCAAAAAAACTAGAATAAAAAATGCAGCATTTTTCAAAATGTTTTTTTTTTTTTTTGATCGATTCAAAATGTTTTTTAAAAAGTGCAGCAGCCTCGGAAAGTTGACTGTCAGTCTGTCACTGTCCTAATCTTCTTCTTTGAATCTTCCTGGTGGACTGCACTGTTGTGGAAGATGGATAATGCGCGACGACTTCTCTATACACTCTCCCAAATCCCCAATTCGTCAAAACCCCTGAATCCACGATGCTGGGAGACAGCGTAGGAATCGGCGAAGATGTGATCAAGAAAGCTTGTGGTCTTTCCATGAAAGCCCACCTCAAGTCCTCTTCCGAGAAGCCGTATCTCTGCGAGAAGAGCCGCGGCTCCAACGAAGCCATCTTCGCCTTCCCCGGAGCTTGGTCGGCCGGCGACTGGTATTCCCGGAAGCCGTTCGGCGAAACCAGGGTCAATGCTTCTCTCTTCCCGTCTCTCAAGAGCGTAGGCGTCGGCGAAGTTGCTTCTGTCAATGAGGCGTTTGCTTCCAGGTTTGAACTGCTCCTGCACACTTCACAGCTCGAAAGAGAGGTAATTTACACGAATTTTGGTTGGTTGGATCACTTACACGTATGTTTGTGCTATCTAAGGTTACTCGAAATACACAAATGTTCAATTATTATGCTGAATGTATAAATATCACACATAGTGTACATTTATAATTTACCAATGGGATTTTATGGTCTAATATCAGTTTAACTCGTATTAGTCGACTTATCTACTTCGGTCTGGATGGAGAAAGTCAGTTGTATCTAGTTAGTTCTTTAGTTGTTGAAACCAAACTCGAACAGAGGAATTATTTGTCTGTTTTGTTTGTATGCTTTCATGTAGTAGCTAGTTTTCTTATAGGAACATTATTTATAATGTTACTTACATGTCGTCATATCCATATATTGCAATTTAGTTTATTTTCAACCAATTCTGTGATTTTGTTTACAATGGTTTCATCAGATATTCTGTCTAATTTAGTACATTACATTCACATTTCATCCCATCATTTCTTGTTTTCATTGCCCTCATTCATATATTTTTTTACTAACATATAGTCATATAGCACTATGAACATTAAAGCTTTGATTCATGTTTATATATGGTATGGCTGATCTTCACTATATATTTTGAGATTATCTTGCTGCATTGAATGTATGATTAGATCCTGCAAATTATACAGTTTCATATCCCTTGACTTGATCTTCAAACGTTTCTGATAAAGATAATCTTCATGATATTTGGAGACTATCTTGCTGTATTGAATATGTGATTAATTCCTGTGAGTGCTACAGTTTCATTTTCATATCCCTTGCCTTGATTTATATGAACTTTGCGGATTTGGTATATCAATTTGCTCTTTCTTATGCATTTAATCAATTAATCATTACGCAACTATGTTCATGTTTTTATATGCTGATCTTTGGAGATAATATGTTAGAAGATGGTCCTGCGGATACTACAGTTTTGTATACCCTTCCTTGATTTCTACATGCTGATAAGGATAGTTCGGTTGATCGAATTTGACCATTTGTATGCAGTTAATTTAATTGATCTTATTGTCAGGTGGAGAAGGCAATCTCCGAGAGAAAGCAGCTGGTTTTCACCGGAAACTCATCCGGAGGACCGATTGCCATTCTAGCTGCCATTTGGGTTCTTGAAAAGTGCATGATCCAGAAAACTTTCCAACTGCCTCCTTTCTGTGTAACTTTTGGATGCCCTCTTATAGGGGACCGAATCTTTTCTCACGCGCTCAGGCGCGAAACCTGGGTTCAGTTCTTCATACATTTCATCACGAGGTACGACATTGTACCTCGTATTATGCTAGCACCTCTCTCATCGATCGAGCAAGGGCTTCACCAGATCCTCCCTTACCTGTGCCCAAAATCTCCACATTTTGGTTTGTCTTTTCCAAGTGACGCAACGCCTTTTTTCATGATCGTAATGAGGAATGCATCAGCAGTGGCTAGCCATGCCGCATGTCACCTAATGGGGTCCACAAACCTGCTGCTGGAGACGGTGTCCAGCTTTGTTGAGCTCAGTCCCTATCGGCCTTTTGGGACTTACGTTTTTGGAACTGGGAATGGTCACCTGGCCGTGGTTCAGAATCCCGATGCCGTTCTGCAGATGTTGTTTTATTCATCTCAGCTTAGCTCAGAAATGGAGATAACTGATGTGGTATGTAGAAGCTTGACAGACAACTTGGGATATGAGAGCTGCTTGCAGGATTGCTTAGAAATGCAACAGGTTGTCTGTCTGAACAACCTTGTGGATCTTCCTCTGTCCTCAAATGCTGGATCATTAAACTCTGTCCTAAATGAGTTTGGAATGGTAAGACTTGTTATTTCATCATTGTACATAGATTAAGGCCCTTTTCTTCCCAGCTTATCTGCACCTTAGTTTAGTAAAAATTCGTTTGATGAAAGTTAGCTTGCATTAGTCATAGTGTTACTATTTTTCGATTCGCTTATTCTCTCTACTTGGGCTTATGTTGTAGAGCTCTAGGGCAAGACTGTGTCTTCGTGCAGCCGGGGAATTGGAGAGGCAGAAAATGAAGAACCAGGTCAATATTGATGCAAATAGGGAGGTGATCAGAAAAGGACTGAATGAGATACAGGCATATCAGACAAAGTGTGATGTGAGAAAAGTAGGTTACTACGACGCCTTCAAACTTCAGAAAGATGTGAACGACTTCAACGTCAATGTCAAGAGACTGGAGCTAGCCGGTGTATGGGACGAAATCATCGAAATGCTGCAAAGATCTGAACTCCCAGACGGGTTTGAGGGCCGGAAAGAGTGGATAGAGCTTGGAAAGAGGTTCAGGAGGCTAGTTGAGCCTCTAGACATTGCCAACTACTACAGGCACCTCAAGCACGAAGACACAGGGCCTTACATGGAGAGAGCCCGGCCCAAGCGTTACAGATTCACACAGCGGTGGCTTGAACACGCTGAACGGGCCCCTGCAAGCCCGATCACCGAGTCGTGCTTCTGGGCTGAAGTGGAGGAGCTCAGGGTGTTGCCGTTTGAGGATGTTAAGGACAGAGTCGTTTGTTTGGAGAAGGAAACATTAGAATGGATCAAAGATGGGTACTTAGGTAAAGATGTGTTGTTTGATGAGTCCACGTTTGCTAAGTGGTGGAGAAATCTTCCAGCAAAACATGTATCTGAATCTTGCATTGCTGGTTGTATGATCCACTAGGGCTTTCATCTCTATACTGAATTTGCACAAGAACTTTCTCATGTTGTAAACGGTTTTCAAATTATTAATATCAAGATTGTTTCGATTTTGAAAAATGAAAGGAAACTGGGAAGAAAGAGGGGATGTATAGAGAACTTGTTCTGGAAATCATAGAAATTCGAACACGGAATAACATCATGGTCCCAATTCATATGTTCCTTTCAATCTCACAAAAATGGACACGGCAAAATTGGAACAAAATATGCCTGTTAACGAAGTAGCATAACACAATACCAAAACCATTGTCTGAAACAGATCATGTAACCAAGTAGCAAATGTGACCTTTATTGTTAATATCTTCTCAATTTCACAAGAAGTTTTCTGCAATACCTAAGTGTCTCCTTAAAAGTTAAAACCCACAACTTCCTTAAGATTATGGCCTCTTAATATGAATCCACAGACAGATTTTTGACACACAATTAAGACAATAAACAACAGATACATATTCTGAAGGCAATAACAAAATTTCTTTTGATGAAAGTGTACTGAAGCACTCAATAGTCGATGCTACTTCAATCTGGCTACTACGGTTCCCCAAGACTTCCAGAAACTATAACATGTACTAGCTCATACTTCTTGATTTTCCTTAACAGAACAGGGACGGCCTTCAGTACGGAGAAAGGAGAAAAACATAAGAATGATGAAAAATTGCTCAACAAAATCTCAATTTTGCCAGGTACAAAACATTATCAGATAGTGTTTCTTTCCATATCCACCTCTTTTACTGAGTAAACAAATGACTTGACACACAGCAAACATCTAGACAAGTTATATATCACAGCTTCTAAAGTTATCTATCACAGACAGCATCATTGGGGCCTCCAAACCATGCCCACACACAGATCAGGCAAATTGTTAACACATCCACAGAAAATAAAAATATTTAGCAAGCTAAGACTCAGTAACAGCACATCTGAATACAACTGAACACTTAAGATCTTTATTGAGTTTATTATATGGTGACAGCAAAGTAACCAACACGGGCACATTGCATAGAACAGCTATACTTGAATCCGACCTTTTATGTTCACTTTCTACATCACATTATCTATTCACACATCCGAAACTTCTACACAAACGCACAAGCATCATAGAGATATGGACCAAAAGCATAACACCATATTCATACTCATGTGCTTCAAAACCACTCTATACCACCGTCTATGGCTATGGAAATCAGAGTCTATGATTAGAAACACAAACGACACTGCAGGAACACAGATCTGAATTATGCTTCAAGAGAAAAAGACACTGTTCCTAAGACCTTGTGAACATGCTGCAAGAACGAGCCAGACGGTATGTCAGGCTGCCTCCTTCAAGGACTGCCTCCCCCTTCACAGGATCATTCTTGTACGGCTTGCGACAGCCAGGACAACGACCATCATCCTCCAGAATCCTCTTGTGGCAAAAGAGGCAAAGCTTGAATCCACATGAACAAGGGGAAAAGCTGGAGTCAGTATGGTCCAAATCCTCAGTGCAGATGGGGCAACTAGTTGGAGCTGAAACGGTAGCATTCTTACAGCCCCAAACAGTACCACCACAGCCAAAGTATCTCTCTGAGTTAGTTGGAAAGCTATACTGCTTGGACAAGTTGGGTAAACTCTGAGGCCTGAAGGCATCATCAGGCCTCCATGCACAGCCACCCGCAGGAGCCCTAGCTGATGATACCCCAGCATCTGGCTTAGCTCCCAAACCATTGGCATTTTTAACAGGCTGCACTTTGGCATCAGGAGGCGAATCAACAAGAGCAGCCTTCTTATCCTCAGGAGCTGATTTGGGATCCAGATCATGCTTCTGCTTCTCTTCTGTGGCAGCTAAAGCATCAGCCACAGTCTCCCAATCATCCAAGCAGTCATCATCACCTTCCTCATCCTCCCCACTCATGCTCCCAGAAAAGCTCCCACCACTCCTACTACTGCTGCTGCACCTGCTACTGCTGACACTGCTCCGGCTACTCCCAGTAAAATTAGTCCCCGAGTCAATCCCTTCCAGAACACTGCCATTATGGCTCATGACGCTGTTCGAGGGAGACACACAGTCACTGTAATGGTGAATGTGTCCACCTCCACCACCCTCATGCTCTTCCTCTCTATTAGCCCTAATCTGAGGTTTCTCTGCAACCTTGGTTCTCTCATTTCCCACAGCAGTGCCAAAGGCCCCACCACTGGGCTCCTCCTTCCCAACAGCTCTCTTCACTACAAAATTACCACCACCAAAGAGTTCATAGCCGAACAACTAGGGTTTTAACTAATGAAATAAAGCATCTGCTTTGATCTACAATCAATCTACAAAAAAAAGGGGGGGAAATTGCAATCAAAGTAAAAAACTTTCACAAACCTTGCGAAAGCCACTGCTCACGGCGAGCATCAAGCTTGCACTGCTTCAGCTTGGCAGTACGGTTAACCTACAATTCAATCCCCATCGAAACTCAATCATTTCTCTAAACAACTCCAATCAATCAAACATCCACACAAGAACGCATAGGGAATAACGAAACATGCAAATCACACAGATTAAGCATAAACCAATACAAAAACCAATCTTGCAGATATCTCAGAACGATCATCGATGAAAATGAACAAAATCAACTAAAATCCAAAACCTATCGAAACAAAAGAAATTCAAAAACAAACAGAACACGCGATGCAGACTATAAACAGCACATGAGCGTGGATAAACATCGTAAAAACAAAATTAATTGACACCAGAAATTTACCCTCTTTTTCTTGCCGAAATCCTTCGGGGTCATGGGGACAAGGTTGTTGGAGGCGGTGGCGGAATCGGAATGCATGGTTGAGCCGACTGAGGAATCGAATCGGTCACAGAAAAACCCTAATTGGTTTGATCTCTCTGAATATGAACGGAAAAAAATTGGGAATGGATAACGGAAACTGCTCTCTGCTTCAACACACAACTTCTCTCTGAGCTTTTTCTTATATTTTCCTAAATAAAGATATTTGTTGCCGAACTGAGTTTCTATATATATAGGCACCAAGTTACAGAATCACCCTCGGTTCTGCTCTTATTTACGGAGTGGCAAGGTTGTGGCAGGCGAAATTTATCCCTGTTTTGTGGCAAGGGTAGATTTTCATGGAAGGCTCGAGGCTATGTCCGAACGGCGTCGTACAAGGTAAGATAATGCTAATGGTTAGTTGGTAATGGTTACTTGTTAATGGTTTCTGGTTACTGGTTAGGACTATAAGTGCAAATTTCACGTGGATTAATATTATTACCGAATATTCTTTCAAAGATAATAATAGTAAAATTTCTTACATGACTATTAAGATGATATTGAATGGTAAAAAAAGTGGAAGCTAATTTTAGAATTGTAAAATGGGGGAAATTATAAAGAAATTATAGAAGAATTGAGAAAGACAAATATAGTAAGTGGTATTATAAAAATATAGAAGAAATTTGATTACCATACTATTTTGCACAAAATCAGGTTTGGGAATTGATATGCACATGGGAGCAAATTACAATGAAACTGTTTTTTTTTTTTTTTTTGAAAAGTGTGTGCAACAAATCTACATAGACTAATAACATTGTTCAATAAATTAAAATGATAATAAGCTATTCAGAGAATATATTAGTAAAATTAGAAAAGAACGGAAACTCACTATGTCAATCTTGTGGTTTTAGCCCTTTCAGTCACATCAAAGGATCCATCAGTTGTATACCTACAACATTGTAATCTTATGGTCAAATAAGGTAATGTACATATAAGGTGAAACTTAGAACAAGAGAATTATGTGAACATTGCAACATTGCAGCAAGAGGATAAGGTGTAGATGTACAAAACAACTAAGTGAAACTTAGAGCAAGAGAATTATGTGTATGATGAAGCAAACATTTAGGGTTTTGAGTGTGAAATTAGGGATAAGAGTATTGCAAAGCATGAAAAATGCGCGTATTGACAACTATATATGTTTTTTATATGCCAAATTAATTTATTTTCAATGTAAACAAACTTGGTTAAAATGGACTAAAATAAAAGGTACATAGATATTTAGATTGCATACCTTCATGTCCATGATGCTTAGGAAGTTGTTCATATGAATAGTATGATTTGTTACAAGGATCTACTTCTCAAGTAGTTTAACTTTAACTTGTGTTCCAATTGTTTGTTATCCATTTTCATTGTTTCTATTTACATTGTAGATATCATATATTTTACTTCTGTGATTCTATTTCCAAAATGAAAGACTTATTCCATGATTCATACCTGGGATTATTTATCAACTAGTTTCTTCCGTAAAATCTCTTTGAGTTTCTAGATACTTACCTCCAATCCCACCGATGCAATGATACCATAAGGAATTGCTCCATCAGCAGATTCATATTTGGACTTACTCTTAATGAGAAATTGTAAATGTCGAGTCTTTGTCCAAAATGGCGCAATAATCAACACTCCTGACCACTTTCATGAGCACTTTATAATCGATGAACAAGAAGTAATCATCCACACATATCATATGAGCTACTTTTTGGACACCCATTTATGTACTACAACATCCTCCTGAATCATTATTCGTTCTGGTACAATTTGGAAAATATTTAGAGATTCTGGTTCGTATCTAAACTTACTAATTTTTACTCCAAGTTGCCTTACTCGAAAGCCGTAAAATTATGTGCAAAAATAGTGTTATTGCTACGATTATTTGACAAAGATCTCCAAATGCTACACCTTAAGAATGATATTTTTGTTATACATATACACAATAAATCTAGAATATATAATCAAACAAGTTAAGTTAGTCATTTATCACCATATGCAGTTATAATTTCATGTATAGACATTTTTAATAAAAGAAGATGTTCATAAAAAAACACTTACGGAAAATATTTAACCCTAACCTCGCCGATTCTGACACCATCCTTGGTGGCTGAACTATGAATGGGGACATGTAACTATAATCAGGAACTTTCATTGTGATCTTCATTGTTGAAATCAATGCCACCAGGTAGAAAAAATTACATCTCTGCAAGCGATTGAAATTTCGGCTCAATCCATATGGAAACGTCAATATAACCAATCTCTTATTAAGAAAAATCATAATCAATTAACATTAACACCACCAACACTCCAACGCCAATAAGTAATTAAAAACAACATCAACAAAAAACCAATCAAGACTAACACTAAAACATACCCGAACAAGATCGATTTCAACCGATCAATCGTACTCGATCAATTTTAATTTCTATCCAATTTTGATCTCTTTCTCGCGCGTGTACCTATTTTACAAAACCATCTTTCCCCCGATGATAAAGGGAAACAAACCACATGAAAGGGGAAAAGCAGAAGTGAGTGGTGACAGGAAAAATGATAAATGAGGATTTTCGATTAGGGATGGTGGTGGGGTAAGGAAAAATGGATCTGGGAGATGAAAACAAGATAAAAATAAGGCAGGGGAAAAATGGGCTGTGTGGAATGTTTTCAAGGGAATAAATAAACAGGGTTGGGTAGGTAGAACAAAAGGAAAAAAATTTGGCGGAATTCCGTAAAAAATTTAAACGCCGTTACAATTTATATTTAACGAAAGTTTTTTAAACCACAGTAAAAAGATTGTTTTTAACAATTGCTCAAATTCTAAACTACCGTCTAATGTTTGTGACACATATTCTAACGTAAGAACACCATTCAAGCCCTTTTTAAAGCCAAGTTTTCAATTTCGCCAAGAAGCTACCTTTAAATGGAGCTATAGGCTACACTAGTGATCGTATGATCACTAGTGTAATACATTCATGATATTGATTTTCATGAAAATATGGAATACATTCACCATTTTTTCCTGAATTCCCAAAACCCTCTACAAATCTCTTGTTCCAATCCCAACAATATGATTGTCATCTCCGGAGGAAAAGGTTGATGAATGGGATGGTCGAACAAAGGCAGTTGATGTAGGAGATTATTGGACGTAGGCACTTGACGTAAGAGATTGTCGGACGAAGGCACTTGACGGAGGATATTGCCGAATGGAGACAATTGACAAATTGTTGTTTGAGAATGCTCGATCGCTCTAGATACAAGCTTTATTTTTCAAGTGGTTGATGAAGTCTTGAAAAACTCATTTTTAGGCGATCTGGTCTAATCTGCAACCCCGACGATCTAGTGTGATTTTAGATGTATAACTCTTGCGATCAGAGACCTTTGGTGATTTTGGTTAGTTTAGTGCTACTCTGGCGATGGGGCAATGATTCTAATGGTGATGCTAAGGTTGGGGGCGTCAACAATGAGGTTGCGGCCGTAGTTGCAATTTTACTGAAGTTGAGGTTGCGTTGGTCGGAATTGAGGTATGGGTAGCTAACATTGAGGTTTTGGTCACCAACATTGAGGTTCTGGTCGCCGACATTGAGGTTCAGTCACCAATGGTAAGGTTGCATGAGTACCATTGAGCTTTGAACTTGCCGGTTGTGAGGTCATTGGCGATGAGGTTGCGTCTTTTTGTGATGACGTAGTAGTTATCGATGAGGTTGCGAACTCCGGCATTATGGTTTGTGTTGTCAGTGTTGAGATTTAGATTGCCGGCATTGAGGTTTGGGCCGTTAGCGTTGTAGTAAAGATTGCCGGCACTGAGATTTTTTTGAGTGACCGATAGTAAGGTTTAAGGTCGGCGTATGTGGGGTTTGGACCTAGCAACAACATGGTGATGGGTAGTGAGATGGTAGCAATTAATGTAGTGGATGATGAGACAATAGTAAGGTAAAAGAAAATATGAGAAGAATTGGTGGAATGCACAAAAAAATAGAGTACATCAATTTTGACACCAAAATGTTATGGATATACATACTTTGGGACTAACTTGTTTTTATGGGCACAAGATGTATCATTTTTTTACCCCAATTTAAAAAGGGCTTATTTTATGGCTCAAATCTTCAAACATTTAAAATTTAGACAGTTTATGGCCTTATTACCAATTCTGTTATAACTTTCAATTTTTGTCAAGGGTATTTTGGTACTTTCAAAATTTTATTTTAACTTTATTTCTTTTTCAATTACAATTACAATTTTTTAAAAATTTATAATTTTCATAATTTGTGATGAATTTTCTTGAAGATTTATGTAATTGAATATTTCAAAAATTTAAACAATAATATTGTATATTATAATATAAATTAAATAATAATAAAAATGCTACTCAAATATCCTAGTTGAATTCTTCGAAAAATGAAACTTGTTGAAGCTAGCTCTCTAATTATATGTAAAATGATTTAATTTTTCTACCAAATATTACATAGTGGAAATTTCAATAAAATTAAAACTATAAAGTGAAGAAGGAGCAGGAAGAATGACTAAACAAATACTCGGATCACAGCTAAGCACTTTTGTGGAGTTCTTATCCTCTCACATACGATCCCTCTCTTCCACCAGTCCGGCACCACCACCATGGTGGAGCCAGCCATAAGCACTATCACATATGCTCAAATTCTCAATAAAACAACCACTATAAACGAGCAATCTGAAATCCCAACCACCAAAGTTTTCTTTAATTCAGAACTCATAGACTATTTAGGGAACCAGACTCTAGTTTTCTAATGAGGAATGTGAGGTGATAAATATGATACTATTCCAATCAAGGTCAATGGCCCATACACAAGGCCCAAACTGGGTTGGACCTGGCTCCGGCCCATGGACAGTCCAAAGAACTGTAGCGATCTCTACTGTTCCCATGTCGGCAGCTCAGTTGCTATATAAAGGACCAGATCTACAATGACAAAGCTAAGTTCTCGACTCCAACCTTATCTATAGACAAGCTCCAACTAGACTTTCATCCCCTAATTTGATCGTCGGAGCAGGCGCAGGCTTAAGCCGGCCTGTCTGACCTTCGTTGTGCTTGTGCAGGTTCGGAGAGCAGAGCAGAAATCAAGCTACAGGAGAATCCCATTTTCCGCATTAACATGAGGATTGGGAACCGCCTCTGAAATGGACGCTCATCGGTAAGTTCTCACGAAGTAGGCCTCAATTAGAAAAATTTTGCCAATATTTTCAGATAGCCGGTTTCAGGGGCTGCTGAGATTTATGTTTTAAATAATTGTCAAGATTCAATTACTTTTACTAGTTCAAATCATTACTTTATGTTTTGGATCCACAAAGGGTGGAACTTTGGTTCTTATTCATTAAGAATCCCTAAATGGATATCTAATTTTATCTCAAATCTGGCTCTCATGTTGTTCCTATATATGGCTTGTATTGTATGGTTTACCTAGAACTAAAAGGATTTGGCATGATTATATAAAGGCTGTGGATTTTGGCAATATATCTGACTACTATTATGAATTGCAAATTTGAACAAGTTCATGGAAATCCTCAAGTTTGGAGGCCAAAATATGGTAAGGTACATGGTAGGCAAATAAGTAATAATGGAATACCATCTTTCTCAGGTATGCCAATGAAAAGCCCTCAATTCCTAAACATGAAATTGTTATCATTGGCATGAAGTGCAGGAAGTCTGGAGGCCTAAAGCAAAGCCAACATAGAACACATATATTATATTGGTTAAGAGTAGAACAAATTCTGAAGTGTTGGTCTCTAGCACAAGACTCAGGTTTCTTCTATCCCAACTCAAAATCTTGATTTATCTCATAATGTAAATCATGTTGATTGCAGTGTTATTGTTGAACCAGTAGTTTAAAATTCAAATTTCTCCTAACCCCAAAATAAATTTTCTCGTGATGCTCAGGGATCATCCAATACTTCACCCTTAAAACAGTTTCAGACTGTTCCACTGTGACATCTAAACAATAGTTTTTCATTTTAGCCACAAAAGATGAGGTAAAAAGTGTTTTTGCATCCACTCCAATAAGGCTTCCTGGTTGTTAATCCACTATACCTTCAAAACCTAGCATCTCACAACAATTTTCACTATTGTAATCATACAACCAAATGACTGTACTAATCCACCCCTCTGAATTTTTGATAAATAAAGATTCATTTCATTATTACTCATATGTTCTGAGCCTTTAGCGCTCGATACTGATGCGTTGTAATTAAAATACTCACCTGATTGCTCGAAATTAGACAAAAGTTGTGCATCACACTTGAACAACTCTGGCTCCTTAACATGACGAGCACTCGAAGATGCAAGCTTGGTGTTCCGATCATTTCTCCCTATATCAACTACTACGTCTTTCTGAATTTCGAGCGCTCATCATGTTAAGGAGCCAGAGTTGTTCAAGTGTGATGCACAACTTTTGTCTAATTTCGAGCAATCAGGTGAGTATTTTAATTACAATGCATCAATATCGAGCGTTAAAGGCTCGGACCACCTGAGTAATGATGAGATGAACCTTTATTTATCAAAAATTCAGAGGGGTGGATTAGTACAGTCATTTGGTTGTATGATTACAATAGAAGAATCCACGCTTAAAGTTATTGCATATAGTGAAAACTGTTGTGAGATGCTAGGTTTGGAAGACATAGTAGATCAACAATCAGGAAGCCTTGTGGGAGTGGATGCAAAAACTCTTTTTAACCCCATGTTTTGTGGCTATAATGTGGAAAAGGTGGCAAGGACTTCCGACGCTTCTCTGATAAACCCTATATATGTTCATTTCAAGGGTAAGAGTTTTTATGCTCTGCTGCAACCAATCGATGTTGGCGTTTTGATTGATTTAGAGCCTGCTCCAACCGCTCATCCGAATGAAGTATGGTCAAAAATGGTGGGAGCCCAGAAGATTGTTCGATCGGAAAAATCATCCAAACTGCACTATCTACCTCCTGGTAGTCTTTCAAAAGTATTTGACACGTTGGTTCAAGAAATTCAGAATTTCTTGAAGTATGAAAGGGTGATGACATATAAATTTCACGAGGATGACCACGGGGAGGTTGTTTCCGAGGTTAGAAATTCTCAGTTGGTATCATACTCGAGTCTGCACTATCCTGTCGCCGATATTCCCCAAGCTGCCCACTATTTGTTCCAGCAGAACCATGTAAGGATGATATGCAATTGCAAGCTCCACCGGTAGGAATCATTCAAAGCGATACACTGAGCAAACATGTTCTGTTGATTAGTTCCACTCTCCGAGCACCACACGCGTGTCACGACCAATATATGGATACCATGGGTTCAACGGCCTCACTGGTGCTGGCAATTGTCGTGAATCAATACATACCTTCAAAGCTGTGGGGACTGGTAGTCTACCACCACTCTGAACCAAAGTACGTCTGTTTCCCTGTCGGCCAGGCTATTCAGTTTCTAACTCAGGCCTTTTCAATCAAGCTTCAAACGGAGCTGAACTTGGCTGTTCAAAAGGCTGAGAAGCGAGTTCTTCGAATGCAAACGGTGATGTGTGAGATGTTGCTGCGGCATGATCCTTTCAGCATCATAACCAAATCTCCCAACATGATGGATCTGGTGAGGTGACTGAGTCTCAGGTGCTGGAGATTGTGAAGTGGCTGCTGGACAACCACGAGAACTCCTCAGGATTGAGTACAGATAGCCTTGTTGAAGCTGGTTATCCAGGCGCACTTCTTCTTGGTGATGCAGTTTGTGGGATGGCCTGTGCTAGAATAGCATCCTCTGGGGACGATTGTTTTGTTTTAGTTCAGGGTCCCATGCTAAAAGGGAGATCAGATGGGGAGGTGTTGTGGCTCGTCCATGGGACGTAGATGATATCGAGACAAACCCAGGTCTTCTTTTCAAACCTTTCTTGAGGTGATCAAAACAAAAGTATGGCCTGGGACAGAAGTTGATGCAGTTCACTCTTTGCAACTTATTTTGAGAGATTCTTGTCTAGATAAGACACTGGTGAAAGTGGATGCTCAACAGCTGGAATATGAGAGGCAGCGAATGGCTGAGCTTAGAGTTGCTGGTGCTAATATGAAGAGACTGCTAGAGAATGCTACTGCTCCAATTTTTGGTGTTGATAGAAGTGGCTCTATCAATGGGTGGAATGCCAAGAGGGTTGAGCTGACTGGCCTGCAAGCAAGGGAAGCATTTGGAAAATCACTAATTGATTTTGTTGTTCATGAAGATTCGCGAGGAACTTGTGAACGTCTTCTTCTATGCAAAACTATGCAAGGTAAATATGATTTCTTTTCCTGCAATCTTTGTTATGAAATGCTCCATACAAGTTCATTTAACTCTTTCAATATTTGTTATGAAATGCTCCATACAAGCCTAAGAAGTAGACAAATTCTTGGGTGAGGCAGCCTCAACCAAGAGGCAAGACCAAGTAAACCCTCTTTTTGGTGAGATTTGATGAGGCTACATGTTTGATGAACTGGTAACGAGTTTTGATGAGGTGTCGTCGAAATTTGATGAGTTGGTAGTGATTTATGATGAGGTGGTTGCAATGAAATTTTCTTTATTTGGCCTTGCCTCATAGGTGAGGCTGCCTCACAGAAGAATTACTCTAAGAAATATTACTCAAATATAAACTATATATGTTAAACATCAGCAAATTAAGATGAAGTATAAGCTTAAGGCCTGCATCAAACCTGATGTTACTCTGAGCAAAAGGACTGTTTCTGGTGCTACAACCTTTTTAAGGCCTGCATTAGTTATCCATTGTATTCTGCTGGCTCACCTTGCTTTTTTATTTATGCTACTATTACGCCCTGCTGGTTTATTGTTTGAGTGAAATCAACCATATAGACAAAATGTATGGTGATTAAGTAAATTTTCATGCTTGAGCTTGTTGCAGTCTTCTATGATAATTCGGATGGATGTTTTGTTCACAGTTATTTTACCTTGAATTTCTTATCATGTTTACATCACCTTACTTAATTCTTGACATCAATACTGATTATTGATCAATCAATGCCCCAGTAAATGAGTATGTTCTGTAATCATTCAGGAATTGAGTTAAACATTATCAACTAAAACTAGAAAGCCTAAGAAATATGACTTAAATATAAGCTGTATATGTTTCACAGTGGAATGAAATGAACGAACATGAAAATGTTTATACACCATTTCCTACTTTTGGTTTGAAACTTCAAAAGATTAATCTATATGCGGTATTCACTCTACTTATTTAATGACTAATTCTTATCTATTTGTAGGTGAAGAACTACAAAATGTTGAAATGAAGCTGAAGAATTTTCAAATACAGGCATCAAATGTAGCTGTTTACCTTGTTGTTAATACATGTGCAAGCAAGGACGAAACCCGTTTTGTAGGTCAAGATCTAACTCCTCAGAAAGATGTCCTAGATAACTTCATTCGGCTGCAGGGAGATTATCAGGCTATTGTACACAACCCCAACCCACTGATTCCACCAATATTTGCTTGTGATGAGAATGCCCGTTGTACTGAGTGGAGCACAATCATGGAAAATTTAACCGGTTGCATGAGACATGAGGTTATCGGTAAGGTCCTTCCCAGGGAAATATTTGGTGATCTATGTAAGCTCAAGGATCAAGATGCACTCACAATGCTCATGATTATGCTGCATCAAGCAATTGGTGGTCAAGATATGGAGAACCTGCCATTTTGTTTTTTCAATCGAATTGGTATGTTTGTGGAGGTGTTCATATCAGCAAATAAGAGAGATAATGAGCACGGAGCTAGAATTGGATGTTTGTGCTTCATGCATTCAGCTGCAGCAGATGAACAACCATATTCACAGTCACAACAAGAAGTCAGAAATAAAGAGGTGGCTTATCTATGCCAAGAGCTGAAAAATCCATTAAATGGTCTTCAATGCGCCAACAAATTTCTCAAGGAGACGATTTCCTCAAATGATCAGAAGAATATTGTTGATGCCAGCCGTGATTGTGGAAGACAGATAATGTCTTTACTTGAAGACATTAACATGGGAGGTCCAGTGGAAGGGTAAGTACTACATATGTTTATTGCTAAATTTTGACATACGTATAAGCTATCAACTGTAATTTAATTTAGTGATTTATCATGTCCATTTTCAGTAGCAAGAGGGCACTACAATGCGATGATTTTATCTTAGGCAATGTTATAACTGCTACTGTTAGCCAAATTATGTTGTTGTTGACAGAAAGAAACCTAAAGCTGCACGCAGATATCCTGGACCAAGCAAAGAATCTAATCCTCGTTGGAGATGCCATAAAGCTTCAGCTGGTTTTGCCGGGTTTGTTAAATTGCATAACAAATCATAGGCCTAGTGGTGGTTTGGTAGAATTCAAGGCTTCCCCGGTATTCAAACTGATACAAGGTCAACATGAGTACATCCATCTACAGATAAGGTATGTTTTATACTTATGGTTGGTAATTACATTTGACACACAATGTTTTTGTTTCTGGCTTGTGTTTTAAAGTAGAATTCAGTTTCGATGCATAGGCTCTTCTAGATCTTCTGTTACACTTTGGTGTTCGTTTTCTTCAACTATTACTCTTAATCAATCAGTACTAGTGGAGGGAAGAAAGAGGAACCTTGTGATATATAACATGTTTGAGTGAATATTGCTGGCCTGAAGACATACTAAACTAAAATTTTGTTCTGTGAGAGAAATTAAGATAATCAAATACTTACTGAGTTGTTTGGGAAACTGTGTGATTTCGTTTAGTGGTTGCGTATCATGTTAAAGAGTAGCTGTGAACTAAACTAAAAATATGCAAGGTTTACTGACAACTTAATCAAACACTTTATTAAAACTTCTTGCCATTAAACAAATGAAACACTAGCCCAGATAGTATTTTGGGGCAACTTAATTTTAGAAATTACTGTTAGCCTGGGAATGTTATCTTTGATTTGGTTTTGTATTAACTAAAACTTGTTCATTTTAATTTAGTTTTACTCACTCTGGGGAGGGACTTCCTTCTGGCCTTATAGAGGAGATGTTTGAAGAGAGATAACTGCACAGATAAACACGCGCTGACTCTTAACATTTGCTACAATCGAGTGACCACCTTGGTGAAGGGTATAATGGCTTATGTCATGGAGCATGATAAATGTTATTTTCTCGTAAATCTTGAGCTTCGAGTTCCGAACAGGTTCAGGGGTTTGATCATACGAGATCGGTAATATGGCTGTGCTTTTGTTTGAGTGTACGAGTTCACTTATAAAGTCATGCCGTTGAAGGCATGCGTAAACTCATCGTGTGTTGTAAGTTAAAAATGTTGTAATATTACTTTACTTGTGTGTAACCTAAGATGAAATTTATGGTGTGTTGTAATATTATCAAATTTGCCCTTCTTTACTTCTATATTTGGTTCTAATATTTCTGCCTATCCATGCATCTCAAAATATGTGCTTATTATTACCAGGCTATAGACTTGCACAATATAAAAGTTATACCACAACTTTGATTTCACCATAAAATTAAACTAGGTCTCAATGAGGTTTGTTTTAGTAGATTAAGAATTTAAGACAACATTAAGACAACCTTGGAAACCAGCTTAATGCTAAATTTTGAATGGTAACCATGCAATGACATGACTAGAGACTCTAACCTCACAGATTCAATTACAACCTTCTCTCTCTAAGATTTCTCTCCTCCTTCTCTCTACAACATTGAAATACACGCGCCCCTCTTTAATGCTGAAACAGTGCAAAAACGGATAGATTCGCTCAAATAGTTCCTGATAACGACTCCTTTACAGTGCTTCCCAGCTCCGCCGATGGCGGAGCCACCGCTATCCACCGTCACTCCGCCTGTTCTTACACCTCAAAATGCATCCCAGAACCTTTTTCCACCTAAATCATTCATCTCGGCTCTTACCAATCGATCCCCCCCTTTGTGCAAACTTCCCAACAATCCAAATCTGAACCCCAAACGTGAGTTCCTGGGGGATATGGCATGTATCTACACCGAAGAACAAGTTCAGCTTCTCTCCTCACACTACTCCAATGCTCTAATTGGTAAATTCAACAGAGGAAGGCCGTCGATGGAGCAACTGGAGCTCGACTTCAAAACTGTTGGTTTCCAGGGAAGATACCAGCTAGGTCTAATCGACTACAAGCATCTTCTGATAAGATTTGAGCTGATGGAGGACTTCCAGAGGTGCTGGATCAAGGGGCTATGGATCTTCAGCAAGTGCCCAATGAAAGTGCTCAGATAGACTCCGGATTTTTCTCCGCACACCGAATCATCTATTGTTCCTCTATGGGTAACAGTCTCTGACATTCCTATGTTTTTCTATAATATGGGTACTATAGAAGATGTTGGGAACTCTATAGGCTCATATATTAAAATGGATGTTGCCACTGAAACCCTGTCTAGACCTTCTGTGCTCAAGCTGTGTGTTGAATTTGATTTACTTAAGCCAATGAAACCTTTTATCAGAGTAGGCACAGAGAAAAATCACATTAAGTGTAGAGTGGACTATGAAAATGTTCCTTCATATTGTGTTCACTGCTCTAGAATTGGTCATTCTAAGCTAGAGTGCAAGTTCAACCACAATGCCAAAAATCTTCATGTCTCTGTTCCTATGGTTTCCAACATTCCAAATACCACTAAAGATACCATCACCTCTACTACAAAGACTCCCATCCATCTGGATATTTCCTCTAGCAAAAATGCTGTCTCTGGGGACATCATTTCTCCTCCCAGCCAGCCTAGCCTGTCTACTCAGCACCCCAAATGGATGGCTACAGGCAACAAACTCTCTCAAGCACCAAGTATCCTTGATTTAGATTTTGAAAGGATCACTGAGCTGATGATTAGGAATGGAATTAGCCCCATCACTGACCTTCATCACACTGATATCCCTAATCCTACAGGAATACAAGCCAAAACCACTCCTCTCTCAAACCCTGACCTTTATCTACCTGCATCCCCTCTTATTCAGCCTCATTTGTCTCCAGCAAGCTCTCCAAGTCATAGTGCTCCATTTCAACAGATGACATCTGATTGTTCCAACCTTCCAAGTATTCATGTCTTAAAGGACCCTGTGCCTTCTTTAATAAAGGAATACATGGAATCCCCTCAGGCTGCTGACTCTCACTCAGATGATATCCTTTTCTGGGCCTTTAATCAAGGAGGCAGTAACTGCACATGTTGATGCTATATCTCAGGACATCCCAGCTGAAACTAGGTTTACCCTCAAAGGTAAACCTGTACTGGATGTTACTCCCATAAGAACATTTCAGGATACTGACAACTTAGGCTTCTCAGCTCCTAAAAAGAAGGGTCCTAAATATCCTACTGATGAGCAATCCAAAACCAGTAGGTTCTTCTCTCCTCTTAACTCATTATTTTCTACTAAGAAGTTTTTCTTCTCCCAGCAGAGAACTCCTCAGAACAGGTTCCTACCCATAGCAGTTGATGATAGCTCTGAAGAATCTGAGTATCACAGTGATGATGGACTGAACCCCAATAGTGGAAAAGAGGTAATGGAACTTCCTTCTCAAGATAGCTGATGTAGCCAATATATACTCTACTTTTAGCACATTTTAGAGTTCATTTGGGGTAGCATTTAGTGCAAAGGGTTAAGAATTAAGGCTAAATTTCTCTTACCTTGCATTTTGAAGAAAGACTTGTGCACTAACGTTTTGAAGCTGAAATTTGGAAATGTTACAAGAGGAATTGGAGTGCATAAGTGGTACCATTGGCTTCGTCTTCTCGAGTACTACAAAATGGACTACTAGAACGTCAAAAACGGATCAACGGTTCATCCGTGGCGAAGCAAAGAAGATTGCTGCCAACCAGCACAAGCATCTCGCGGGCCGCGAAATGGGCCTCGCGGGCCGCGAAAATGGGCGGATTTCTGGCAGAAAAAAGGCCAAAGAAGCATTTTTTTGAAGGGCTATAAATACCCCTCTTATCCCTTTATCATTTGGTCGAGCTCCCAATCCAAAAACACCCAATTTCCTTAGTTTTTCTTCCTTTTCTTCTCTTTTCTTCCATGTGATTTGATGAACATGTATTGATATATTAGAATGATTGTATTAGCTTAATCTTCCTTGGGAGAAATTGATTAAACTTCTATTCTTGAGATTTTCATGAACTTTCATATGCTTCTATTTATGGTTTGATTATCATTTGAATATCTTGTCTTGAATTGTATATGAATGTTGTTAATCTTGCTAAATTTGCCACGGGTTTTGTGTTTTGAATCAATTGCATGCCTCATAGTTTGGGTAATGGTAGTTTAAACCCTAGTTCTAGTTTAATTTAGAGATTAGGTTAATTAGAAGTGATTGGGTGATGACAAACCTTTTTGCTTGTTAGTCATAGAGTAGTTTAGCCTAGTTGGTAGAGTAATTGGTAATTAGAGAGGTTGTGTGATTGTTGTTATGAAACATGGTAAATTATAGTCATGGAAATGAGTTGTTTATGAGTTTGAATTGTTGCATGTCTTCGTAGGAACCTAATGTGATCATTGATCCTTCGTTATATGTAATTGTAGAGTTGAGATATTCATTTCCAATGTGTGATTATATGCATCGAATTGCTAGATTCGTGGGTAGATGCTAGCATTTACCCCAATATCATAAAGTAGCAAATATGAATTGAGATTTGTATGTTATCATCATCTTAGTTCTTTATAGTTTTCAAATGTCTTATCCAACGCTCACGTTATCGATGAGTATGGGTGAGTTTGTCGATTCTCCATTGTTAATTCCATTGTCGATGTATCTAGATGTTATCATCTAGGTGGATTGATAATGAGGGCTCTTGAGTGATGTGTTCATGCTCACTAGCTATTATCGAGAGAATAGGATGTTTTTCATCCACGACTTATGATCATAAACCCTAGATATGAAGCGTTCACTCAATGATTAATCGATAGTTGAAGTTGAAGTCAATTACCTCCCAAGGCCTTGTATTTGTAGTATTTACATTGTAGTGTAGTTTATCTTAGTTGCTTTCTTTCGTAGTGTAATAAACCAACTCAAAACCCCCCTTGTTTACCTTGCTTTCTATATAATATATATGTATGTGTTTATAATCTTCGCTAAAACACTAAACAAGATCCTTCTCCTTGTGGTTCGATCCCTACTTCCCACTATCTACTCTATAGTAGTTAGAAGTCGTAGGTGAATATAAATGTGTTTTGATTGAGTGGGATTCCCATTTACGACGTGGGGAAATCGCTTGTCAATAGCTCTCAAGCTGTTCAGGTAAGTTCCTTTTCACCTGCACCAAAAACAGACTCACATGCCAGGAAACCAAAGAAAAATAGGAATGATAGTTATTTAACTCAGTTAAATAAAATCATGACTAGATCAAAAAGTCTAACCAATGTTTCACATGATTAGTACAACCATAAAGCTTAAATTTCTTGTGTGGAATATCAGAGGTATGGAATCTTCCTTACAGAGGCTCACTACTTTGATATCTTCACATGGGTTTGAACTGGTTTGTCTAATTGAACCTATGCATCTCAACTCTAAATGTGATCATTACAAACACTTTTTGCATTTTGACAACTGTTTCTTCTCCACTAATGGCCAGATTTGGATTTTTTGGAATAATACTCTAAATCTGTCTATTACCAAAGAACATGAACAATTTGTATCCACCAAGATCTATAGCCAGAAACTGAATACTACTATGGATGTAGTTTTCATCTATGGTTTGAGAACTAGGAAGGGTAGAAAATCTTTGTGGAGTGAACTAAAGTTTTTAAACTCTACACCTACAACTTACATTGGGGATTTCAATGCCATAACCTCAATAAATGAATACAAAGGTCCTTCAACTCCAAAACTAAGGAGCATGAAGGACTTTAATGAGTTTATTGATTTTATGGCATTGGATGAAGTTAATACTGTTGGGAATTATTTTACTTGGTCTAACAACAGGAAACACCCTACCATTCAGAGGCTGGACAGAGCTCTATGTAATGCAGAATGGAAATCCAATTTCCCCTCCTCCTCCATTCAGGTTTTAAATAGAAAAACATCTGACCACAACCCTCTTTTTCTTACTGTTGGTAGCACTATACAATCTTCTCCTAGGCCTTTCAGGTTTCTCAATACCTGGTATAAAAGGCATGAGTTTAATGAGGTTGTTAGAGAGAGCTGGTCCCAACCCTTATCTGTGCATGGTCTTCTTGGATTTAGTCTAAAACTGATTAGACTAAAAAAATGTCTTATTTGGAACAAATTGCATTTTGGTAATATTCATGACAATGTGACTAATGCTGAGAAGGAGTTAAGTATTCAGGAAATTAAATATGATCTGAATAACTCTTCTGATGAGCTCATTGAGCTTAAAAAAGCAAAAGCCACACTTCTTAAAGCCATTAAAGAGCAAAGGCATTTCTGGAAACAGAAAGCCAAGATCAAATGGCTTAAAGAAGGTGATGATAATACCAAATTTTTTCATAACACTGTCAAAGAAAGAAAAGGTAGACTAGGCATTACTAAAATCAAAAGCTCAAGGGGTAGATGGCTTGATAGTAATGAGGAAATTGAACAGGAAGCTATTTCTTACTATGAAAAACTCCTATCAGAGGAAGCTTCTGATGACCATTTCCAGTCACATTTTCTTTCACAGATTCCTTGCCTAGTGGATGCTCAGGACAATGAAAAACTTTTACAGCCAATCTCCCTTTTGGAAGTAAAAAACATTGTTTTCAGTCTTAACAAAAATAGTTGTCCTGGCCCTGATGGCTTCACTGCTCAATTTTTCAGGAAATCTTGGGATATAATTGCCAATGATCTTTTATCTGCTGTTTCTGATTGTTTGATAGGTCAGAATATCCCAAAAGGTGTTTCTAGTTCTTGGATTACTATTATTCCAAAAAAAGAAACACCAGTTTCCTTTGATGATTTCAGACCCATCAGTCTTTCCAATGTTTTAAATAAAATCTGTTCTAAAGTTTTAATGGAAAGGCTGAAGTTTCTTATGCCCAGAATTATATCTCCCAACCAATCTGCTTTTATGAAAGATAGAGATATATCTGATAATGTCATCTATTTACAGGAAATGGTCAGATTTTTAAATAGAAAATCTAGATGCCCTAATTGCATTGTCAAACTTGATCTCAAAAAAGCTTTTGATAGAGTTAGGTGGTCCTTTTTAAAATCTATTATGCTTAAGTTTGGCTTTCAGGACTCCTTTGTTTCTGTGATCATGAAAAATTTGTCAGAATCATGGTTTTCAGTACTCATCAATGGTAAGACAGTTGGATTCTTCCAACCTTCAAGAGGTATCAAACAGGGTGATCCCCTTTCTCCTTTCCTTTTTAACATTTTCAGTGAAGCTTTCACCAGAAGCCTATCTTTTGCATTCCAGAATGGTAAGATTTCCTATTTTGACTTGCCAAACAATGCTTTGAAAATTTCACATCTCACCTGTGCAGATGATACTGTTGTATTTTTAAATGCTGATAAGCCTTCTCTCATTATCTTCAAAGCATTTCTTGCCAAATTTGAAGATTGTTCTGGTCAAAAAATAAATTTTGATAAGAGTGATCTTTTTATTAGCACATCTGCATCCCCATCTCAGTTGCATGTCATTAAAAGGATCTTGAGTATGAAAATAGGGCAATTCACTTTTAAGTACTTAGGAGTTCCCATTTTCAAAGGCAAAGCTCAGGTTATTCATTTTCAACCACTAATAGAGCAAATTGACAAGAGGCTCAATAATTGGAAAAATAGATGGTTGTCAGCTGGTGGAAAAATCACTCTCATAAAATCATGTATTTTCTCTATTCCACAGCATATCTGGTCAGTTATCTCTCCCCCCAAACAGGTCATTAAACTGATTGAAAGAAAAATGAGCATTTTTTTCTGGGGAGAAAAAGATCTCAAACCTAAAAAATCCTGGAAAAGGTGGGATGAACTGTGCTTTCCCCTTAATCAGAATGGATTGGGTTTCAGATCTTTCTCATGCATCATTCTTGCCTGTTCTGCCAAATTATGGTGGAAATTTCAATGTGCCAAAACACTGTGGTCCCATTTC
Organism: Cruciata laevipes; assembly: GCA_963678965.1. Taxonomy (NCBI): domain Eukaryota; kingdom Viridiplantae; phylum Streptophyta; class Magnoliopsida; order Gentianales; family Rubiaceae; genus Cruciata; species Cruciata laevipes. The sequence goes on from OY787637.1 coordinate 22,953,192, forward strand.
ATTGCCTCTCTCCCTGTGTCTTTTCAAAATTCTCCAAATTGGAAAAGAATTTGTTCTGTCAACATTTGGTGTGAGAGTTTGACTAGAGTGATTATTGGTAAGGGTCTTTGCAACTTCTGGACATCCAACTGGCTAGATATTGCTCCTATTAGTGATCACTGCAGTCCTTCTCTCACTTCCATTGATAGTGATACAACTGTGGCAGATTTCTTTAATAACAAAACATCTTTTCTGCCTATTATATCTCCTCTCCTCAACCCTGAAATAGTCTCTCTTTTGCAGGATTTCCAACTGGCTGAGCACAGGGAGGACAGACTCATCTGGAAGCCAAGCAAGAATGGACATTTCTCCTTCAAATCAGCTTACTTTCTCATTAGAGAACAGAGAGGTAATATTGCTTCTTTGCATCACTTGTGGAATCCCAAACTAGAAAGAAAGATTTCTGTCTTTATGTGGAGGATGATAAACTCCTTGCTCCCCTTTGATAATATCCTTAAAAGATGGAAATTCAACTTACCCTCTAAATGTCCTATGTGTATGCATGAAGATTCACTTGACCATTTCTATAATTCATGCTCTTTCTCTCTTAGTATCTGGAAGATTATACACCATTTTATGGGAATCTCAGACAGGAGTTTCAACACAATTTGGGAAAGAATATCTTTCTATCTCACTTACTCTGGTTTGTCTGCTTTACATAACTCAATCATCAGACTATCTCCATCTATAGTCTGCTGGAATCTTTGGAAAGCTAGAAATAAGTGGCTTTTTGAAAATGTCAAAATGTTTGCTCCTTCTGTTCTTCATAACATTAGGGACCAAATATTCTTCATTTTTTCTGCAAAACCTTTCTATGTCTCTACTAAATTTGATATAGAAATTGCTCTGCATAGCTACCTCCCTTTGCTTAAGAAAGAACCTAAGCCTAGGATCATGAGGATCACATGGACTAAACCTGCAACTGGTCTAAAATTTAATGTGGATGCCTCTTGGACACCCAATAATTCTGCAGGTTTGAGTTTTGTTGTGAGAAACTCTATGGGAGGCTTTGTTATTGCCAGTTGTTTATGCACTAATGCTACTTCCCCACTAGAAGCTGAACTGTTAGCCATTAAATTTGCACTACAACATGCTTGTTTCTATACCTCTAGCATTATTATTGAATCAGATTGCCTGAATGCTATCTCATGTATACTCAACCCTATCAATGCTCATTGGAAATTATTCCAACTTGCTGATGATATGAACATTTTGAGTAAGAAGTATACACTCAAGCATGCTTATAGAGAGGCCAATCAACCTGCTGATGTAATTGCTAAACTAGCTTTAGTCAAGAACATTAGCAAAGTTTTTGTATCCTTCTCTGATTTACCTTCTGAAGTTCAAGGACTCATCAGGCTAGACCAGATGAGCACCCATGCACTCAGAATTTTTAGAACACATGCTGCTTAATTCCTTTTTCATTGCAGGGATGAAGGATACACAAGGGTTGGTAACTGCTGCGCAGGGATGGGAATACTCACAGGAACCAGCTACATGGGTGGTCTTGAGGCTGCGCTGTGGTTGGAGACTTCATCTGACTGAGCTTTAAACTCAGCTCTTCTTGTTGCTACTGAGGATATAGCATCTTGACTATCTTGTGCTTCGCCTATGCGATCACTAACCAGTTCGGAGCTAGTTTTAGTCCTGAGTATAAAACTTGATTGATTTCATCTAGTTGAATAATCACTACCTGGTAGTGAGTTCTTTTGTATCACTTGAACTGAGCTTATATGCTCTGATGTCTATTTTTTAAATTTGCTGGCTTGGGGATGCCTAATGAAACTCCCTCCATCTTTGATGGTTTGCCGTAAAAAAAAAAAAAGACATGACTAGAGAGTTGCAATACTCATATGGTACTTCAGAAAGATTAGTAAAGATAAAAACTGTATTCTTTACCGTCATCTTCAGGTACCATTCCACTTCTTTAATAACAAAATTAAGCTAATGTAAACTTAATAATTCTAGTATGTAACATAGAAAAACTATTAGTACTGAAATTCACTTCATACCGCTAATGTATAGAAACAGATCAAACCTTCTAACCACTGATTCAGATATGAGTAGAAATAATCTTTAGAGAGAACACGAATAGTGCAACCTAATGGACTTGGAGATCCCAGCACAAATTACACAGTTCATTTTGTATTCATTTCAATCAAACTGAAAAAGAGGCATATAACTATGATGAAGGGGTTTTCGAATCATTCAACCCCCTTTTCAGATCACAAAAAAATAGTGCTTGGCTCCAGTGTAGTAGAAAAGAAAGTGCGCACCACACTAAGGCAGCTGTAAGCGTTCACCTTTATAGACCAGAATTAGCACTCCAGAGGCTGAGGCTGATCATCGGAGATTCGGGGTATATGTGCAGAAAATCTGGTTTCCACGGCTTCAAGGTCGTCTTAATCCCGTTGGCGGTATCACGTTTCCAAGAGCAAAATTCAAAGCTCATGTAACTCGAAGTTTTTTGAAAGTGTAATGGTAGCCTTTTTATTTTTTCGGTAATTTATTTGGAGTGAGTTGAATAAATGGTACTCAAACTAATTTTGCTCTATTTTTTATACTTAAACTCTACCCTCAGAGCCACCGCCACTTCTTTTCTGATCGATCTCCACCGCCGCTTCGCCTACACACGCATATCCTAGCGACCATGTTTGCTCGGCGTGTTTAGCTTTTTGACACCTGTCTTCTGCCGGAACTTCCCTCTCAAGTGTGTTTTGTGAGATATCGTCTTTATCGCTGGTACTGTATTTTTTGGTACCTCTCAGTACCTATGTTTGAATGATTTTGTATGCCATTTTCACCACTATTAATATTCCAGTTCAATTCTCTCAGTATCCATGAATATATGAAATTGGAATATCAGTATTTAAGCTAACACGTGATTAGATTTCAATTTGTTCTCTGGATTTTATTTGAGTGACTAACCACACAACACTTTTGTACTTGTGGTGCTGGTTTAGGAACATGTAATCTGTTTAGTTTGGTTGTTTAATTTGTTCTCCATCTTATAGATGTCTTATTTCTAATCCAGTGGTCGATTAGTTTTTACTAAGCCATTATATATGTTAGTGACCTTCTTAGCCACACAATCATACTAAAGAAACAATCTATCCTTGTTCTTAGTGATTAAGCTCAAAACAGATGGAGGATGTTAAGATGTTGGAGGATAGCATTCCATGTATTACATCCCATTGGATATTAGTAGGTTTTAATGTTCCAAAATTCGGCACAGTAATTAAATGAAATAATACATACATGTTATGTTTTCTTCGTATTCTGCTTTTTGTTTGTACTTTAAAGACTCAATTTTTATGTGTTCTGGGTTCTGTTGAGAGTCTAGCTTGTTGAATACTTTCCCTATGTGTCAAGAGTTCCTTTTATGCCGGTAGAATGGCTGCTTATCTTGTTAGAGCACTCTAGGGATTATGCTAAAAGAAATATCACGGAAATTTTTTAAAGACTATGATTATCATCTTCTTGGTAGCTTACTGTTCACAAACAAAAGATTAAAAATAAATTGTATTCATGTTCCCGTTGGTGGAGTTAATGTAATTGAGGGCTATTTTAGTGTGTGTTTACTCTTTTATTATCCTGTTATACCAAAGTTTTGTGGGATTACTCTCTTACTCCATTACATGCTAAAGAAAGTTTTTTGGTAGCTTGCTGTGTCTTGAAGTATCCGTTAGAAGGTGAATGGGATTTTCATATCATTCAAAATAGTCTTAAAACAATCTGAATTTGGGTTCAACTTGTATCTGTGTTTTGGGTTGTGTTGTATTCTAGTCAGGTTTAGTTTTTTTCTCTAGCTGTTCTCACAATAATGCTGCTTCCATGTAAGGATTATGCTATAAGAAGTGACTGGAGCACGGCATTGTTTTAAAGTATTTTACTTGTTTTATTTTCTTTTAAGAGTTGTAATTGCACTGTAGAATTTTACAAAGAATGATTTTTTATTCATATTCAAGAACCATACTGCCATCCTTGTACTGTTATTTGAACTGGGAAATAGATTGTTTGAACCATATAATTTTTTTTGTAACATATCCAAACATTGTTGAGCCATAGAAGGAATTTGTTGGAAACTTGGGTAGGATGCGTTTGTTATAAACATTCTAGGGTTAAGATTTGTATTATTTGGTCAATTGTGATATGCTGTAAATCAACAAGTCAGCCTAGACTTCATCCAATTCAATACCTTTGCGAGTAGTTCTAAAGCCGCTGTGATCATTTCTGATGTACTCATGTAAAACAAAAGTCAGTCATATGTTGGATGAACTAAAACATACACAGGTCACAGTAACTTTTGAACCTAGTTCTGGAATGAGTAAAGAGCTATCTAACCTTCTTGGTTAGAGTTAGAAGCCCGTACTCCTGTCTTCTATCTTCTACTGTAAGTTGAAATGGCTAATAACGTTTTATTTATTATATTTTTTTTGTGGTTCTAAACAGGTTGTTTGTAGTGTAATCTGGTTCAAGTTGGGCAAATTGAAACAGTTGGATTAATTAGTAAAACAATATGGATGCGAAAAGCACAGGGGCAATGCTGAGGTAATTTCTTGTGGAAGGTTTATGATCTATTGCATTTGCATGTCATCACATACTTGTGTTCAGGTTCACATCATATGTTTTTTGTCGTTTGTGATCACAGGCTTTTGGATAAGCAGAAGGAGCTCTTAGCGAATTCCCATAAATCAATGTCAAATGAGTTGCATAAGCTCCAGGTCTACAGTCCACTCCATCTCAATTAGTATTTTTTAGTTTTGTGGCTTTTTTTGGTATAAAATTACAGAAATTTATTATCAAGCTATAGAAATCATAAATTTATTCCGGCCATTTGACCTCCATTTTCTTTGTAGGTAGAGGAAGAGATGTTAATGCGCAAGTACTATGAGTTCATGTCAGCCCAAGGTCTCGTTAGAAAGGTACCTTCTGTCTATGTCTTTGCCTTTCGAATCTCAATGCTGCAACCCTGTACATGTGCATCTTAGAATAAATACTATCCTGTCGGCTGTAAGTGACTATTTTCGTCTATTTCTATTTAGTTGCTTGGTTATTGGTATGTAGTAGGATACATGGTGTTGGTTTTGGTTATAGCTGATGAAGCAGTTGAAGGAGAGTCAAAATCTCGATTATGCAACCTTTTCGCAAGTTCTGAACACACAAATCACAATCTTGTTACTAAAACCAGGAAATTTAGAAGCCATAAAGAAGCTTTAATTGATTGTCAATATATATGGTTTGGCATGCCAATGCATCTAACCTTGATGCTTTTCCTTGCTTTTTCCCTGTACCTTTTTGTTTGTAGAGGTACAAACAAAATGTAGCATAAAATGCAGACATGTTCTAAACAAAAGCTGTTAAATACTAGTGCCTGTAGTCATTTTAATACTGACTCCAGAATATTGAATCAAGGAGTAACTTCCATTCTGCAAGGCTACGTGTGACAAATTGTGTAGTAAACCTTGCTTTTCATAGAGATCTAAGCCTAGTCATAAATATTAAGATTGTGATGAACCGAATTCCTCATTTTGTTGTATTATTAGCGTTTCTAAGTCAATTATTTTTAATGTTTCACTATAGCATGTGGTTTGGGTTTGAATTTATGCTACTTCTTTTTGCAGGCTAAAAATGGTAGTGAGAATCAGGGTGCTGGGAATACTAACAGCCAAGGTGCCGAGTGAAGCACAAGTGATCAAACTAGTTAGTAAATGAACATTTATGGTCTTTATGCTTTGGGGAACATGTCACCAATTTCCTCAAGTGATCCCCATTTCCCATATGAGCCAAAATGTATATTTAGGAGATAGGATCGGGGTGAGTTATCAACTTTCCTCTCAATTTAGGAGACCTTGAGGAAAAGCTTGCAGGAGCATAAGACAATTTACTATCGTTGTATGTTATTTTGATATATTTCTCATTATCATTTACTCCATTTATTAAGATGATCAATCTTTTTACTAGCCTTTCTGTTTCTCCTTTGCCTCTCGGCAAGTAAACTAGAAAGCTACAGTTGTAAAACGCTCCATCCACACATTTATGAGGTTGCAAATTTAAGTTATGAGTGAAAAACTTGATGAATGATTTTTAACGAAATACAGAAAGGAAAACCAAGTATATCAAATTAAGTGGAACATTCTTCTGAATTAAAAAGTACATATAATGCAATTCCACAAAATATAATTACTTGCAAGGTCACATTGTGGAAAATCGCTTTATTGATAACTCAGTAAATCAAACTAGTCCAACAAAAATGTGTTCAATGGACTTATAAAACTGAAACTAGAACTCCTATTTCCTCACCTCAGTATCAAAAATGTATGTAAAATCAGGGCATGGTGATTGGGTCCTGCTGCAAGGCTTTCTCAACAAGTTCTCTCTGTTCCTTGGCGTGGACACTCGAGAATCCGGTGGCTGTGGCTGCAGATGGACCCCGCCCAGCGTATTTGATGTCATTCATGTCCCCTCTTCCCAATGCTTTCATTGCCGTAGAGAGTCGAAGAGCTACATAATTGTATGCACCCATGTTCATTTGCTCTTCCTGACACCAGACGATCTCAGCATCTGAAAAGATCACAAGAATAAATTCAAGTTAGCTAAACTTTATCAGAGCTACTTTAAGTTAAGTTGAATTCGAATCACTTACTTGGATAACGCTTCAATTCTCTCTGAATGAGGTCATATGGGAAGGGACAAAGTTGTTCTACCCTGCATATTGCAACATCCTTCCGTTCCATCTTTTTCCTCTCTTCTGCAAGTTCGTAATAAACCTACAAAACAAGATTCAATCGGTGTTGAGTTAGGGCCAACATCCAATAATGATGCAAAAAGTCTTAAGGCAAGAAGATGTACAAACCTTTCCAGAGCAAAGAACCAATCTATTGATTCCCTCCTCAAGATCTGAATGGAGATTCTGATCCTTTATGAGGCGCTTGAATCTGGTGCCTTGTTTGTCAAAACCAGGATGGCCTTGGACATCATCAAACTCGGTAAGAGATGACTTGCAGTCTTTGTGCCGAAGCAGATTCTTAGGAGACATCACAATGAGAGGTTTACGGAATTCCCTGTGTATCTGACATGTATGGATGATAAGTGAGAACCAATAAAACCACTCATGAGCATTGGCAGTAAGAACCAAGATAATATTTACTTACTTGACGACGTAGAACGTGGAAATAGTTTGCTGGTGTAGTCACATTCACCACTTGCCAGTTACATTCTTGAATTTGCTTTCTGAGAGTTTCATCCATCTCCGGGATAACATAGGGGTTGTCATCACTCATCTGCCAATTTGGCATGAATCAGGTTTATAAACCGAGAAGAGAATATTATGCAAATAGGATTTTATTATTTGAAAACGCTACTAAACACATACCATTAAAAAGCGTTCCAAACGGGCACTAGAATGTTCAGGGCCCTGTCCATCATAACCATGAGGCAGAAGACAAACTAAACCTGTCTGACGCAGCCATTTAGCTTCTCCGCTACTCAGAAACTGATCAAATATGACTTGAGCTCCATTAGAAAAATCACCAAACTGAGCTTCCCACAGAACCAGGGAATTTGGATTTTCCATTGAGTAGCCCAATTCAAATCCCAGAACACCAAATTCAGAAAGGGAGCTGGGAAAAGAAAATTAAAGTTTCAGAAACTTGACATATATAATAAAATAAGGAATTTTCAATAGTTAGAAACATGCAACTGACCTGTTGCTAACAGTAAACATCTCCCCATTCTGATCTTTAATAATATGATCCAGAGGACAGTATTTCTCTCCACTTTCCTGATCGTGAATCACAGAGTGACGATGACTAAAAGTACCCCTCGCAACATCTTGACCGCTAAGTCTGACATGATTTCCTTCGACAATAAGTGTTCCAAAAGCAAGAGCCTCAGCAGTAGCCCAGTCAAGTCCATCCCCCGTTTCAATCATCTTAGCACGATCATCAAAGATTCTCTTCACAGCTCTATGAGGCTTGAAATTTTCTGGAAGGCTTGTGATCTTCTGACCAACACTCTTTAAAATTTCTGGCTTGACTCTGCAATAGGATACGCGCTGAATGTAAGCTTTCAAGTCCTTTAACAACAAGATATTCAACAAACAAATCATACCCGGTGTTTCGGATACGTGAAATCTGTTCTGGAGACTTGAATCCGTGCCAAAATGCTGCAAGCCAGTCCCTTCTTTGGGGCACATAATCTTTGCTGGCCAAAAATTCCTCATTAAGAATTGCCAGAACCTTGCTGCTTATCCTATCAACATCTTGCTTAGACACTTGACCAGATTCCAGGAGCTTCTTCTGGTAAATTTCCATGGCCGAAGGATGGTTCCGGATAGTCTACATGAAAATTTTAAATATATATTAAGATTTAATGGAGAAAAATTAACAGGGAACAAAGAATGAGCATTGGAATGAAGAACAAACCTTGTACATTTTGGGCTGGGTAAAAGATGGCTCATCGATTTCATTGTGACCAAACCGCCGATAGCAAACAATGTCAACAATCACGTCTGAGTGAAATGTCTGCCTCCACTCAGCTGCAAGTTCACAGGCATGGACTACTGCCTCCACATCATCACCATTGACATGCAAAATGGGAGCATCCAGGGCTTTAGCAACATCAGTACAATATTCAGACGATCTGCCAGATTCAGGATCGGTAGTGAAGGCTACTTGATTATTCACCACAATGTGGATAGTACCACCAGTAGTGTAATTAGGCAGGCCACTGAGATGCAGTGTTTCATAAACAACTCCTTGACCTGCAAAGCTACCATCTCCGTGGATCAATACTCCCATATTCTTTGTCCTATCAGTATCATTAGAATAGTACTGCTTCGCTCTAGTTTTACCGATGACAACAGGATCCACAGCTTCCAAGTGACTTGGATTAGCCACAAGTGACAAATGAAGTCTCTTGCCGCCTCTTGTTGGACGATCATAAGACGTTCCCAAGTGATACTTGACATCACCAGTTCCAGTATAGAGGCCAGCTTCTTCTGAAGGTTTAGTACCACCACTAAACTCACTAAATATCTGCCTCAATGGCTTGCGGACAACATTTCCCAGAACATTAAGCCTGCCTCTATGTGGCATTCCAATCACTATGCTCTCGACCCCAAGATGTGCAGACCTATCAAACATCTCCTTCATTCCAGGGATCAAAGTTTCAGCACCTTCAAGCCCAAACCTCTTGGCAGTAGTCCACTTTGTAGCCAGGAAATTTTCAAACTGACAACTCCACATGAGACGGTCAAGGATAACCTCACGGCGCTCCCTATTATATTCCCTGAGCGTGGGAGTCTCGATCCTCTCCCTCAACCAATTGCACTTGTCGCGGTCAGAGATGTGCATATACTCATAACCAATGGCACCACAGTAAGCCTGCTCCAGCCGTGTCAATATCGACCTCAACGTTTGAACAGGACGATTCTCAGACAAAAATCCAGCCATCCTCCACACACCAATGAAAAACTCCCGATCCAGATCAGCCTCGGAGAATCCATGAAACCAAGGATCCAAAGCTTGCGGAATTTCTCTCTCTTTTAACCCCAAAGGATCCAACTTTGCCTTCATGTGACCATAAACCTGGTACGCCCTAGCAAGCAACAAAAGCCGCATACTTTCTTGAATAGTCTGGCCAGAAATACCAGGAGAAGTAGCAGCCTGACCAACAAAGTTCCTAAAGAAGTTATCCCATGACTCATCAACACTGCTAGGATCCTGCTCCCAAGCTCGCTGAAGCTCCTCAAGGTAGACGCTGCTCGTGCCATCCAAGAAGCTATCAGTCAACTTGGACAACGGAACAGCACGGGGGACAGGAGCAGACTGTGCCTTCGGCTTGACAGCAGTGCTATGAAAATGCCTGTTCTGGAACGGAACAACAGCAGGCCGACACCTGCTCACTAAACTTCTCTTGATGGCAACCTTTGCCACATTGGAGCCAGCCCTTAACCACGTCATCCTACAAATTGTACTCTGACAAATTCTAGGCCGTTGAATTCACAGATCGATCCTATCAATGTACCATAACATTAACCACAATAAGAATATGCAGGAACATAATATATTAAAACAAGCAAAACTCAATCATGTGCAAGAACAACATTCATAATGGCTAAATCAAACGATTAATCAAATTCAAGCAATTAGTCACCTCACTCCTCACACAACTACTGCTATAGCATACACCTCATCTCACAGTATACTCAACCAAACTAAGTGAATCATGAGGGCAACAATATAAATTAAACAGTACATAAATCATGCTCTCAACCAAACTCAATATATCATTCGGACAAAAAAAAAAAAAAAAAACACTCACAGATCATTGTGCATATATAAAGAATTGATGAATATCGATTTGGAACGAAAAAAAAAAATCAACCAAACAAAGGGGACGAGATGAAAAAAGCAGAAGATTACCGCAGCGGTGGACGATCCGTGACGCAGAGCAGGGTTTGGGTTTTGAGTGCATGTGCGTTTTTGGTGAACTTTTATGTGCGTGGTTTTTCGTAAGGGGTGTAGGAAAAGGAAGGGTTATTCTATATACACCACCCTAATTACTATTTACACCACCTATTTATAGGTGGTTCAGCTTTTGTAGGTAATATTAAGGCCCTGTTTACTAGAGCTTATTTCTTGATGTACTGAACTGAACTGAATTGAATTGAACTGAACTGAACTGAACTGAACTGAACTGAAGTGAAAATTGATGTATTGAAAAATGGAATCAGCATGACTGAATTAACCTGAATTTCATCAAATTGCATTTTCACTGAACTGAACTGAACTGAATTGAATTGAACTGAACTGAACTAATCTACAGATAAGCTCTGGTAAACAGGGCCTAAATAGGTAAACTCTACTTTTCCATTTTCAATCATGTTAAAGCTATGTTTACTAGAGCTTATTTCTTGATGTACTGAACTGAATTGAATTGAACTGAACTGAATTGAATTGAACTGAACTGAACTGAACTGAACTGAACTTTCATATAAATCTCAACCGTTATCATGGTGAACTTTTATGTGCGTGGTTTTTCGTAAGGGGTGTAGGAAAAGGAATATTCATCGGCTGGGGCAATTTAGTCTTTTCGCACTGAATTGCTGCCGGTACTTAGACATTCTGGAATTTGCATCTTCGTTTTCACGTTATTGGCATGTGCGGCGGCGGCGCTGGTTCCGATGGACAAAATGGGAACAGAGAATGCCGGGGTAGAGAGGGAGGCATCGGCAGCGTTGGCCCATAAAATGAACTAAAGTTGTTTGAGCAAATTTATGAGAAATGTTTTATTTTACAGGTCAATGATTACTTCAATCAATTTCTGAACTAATAATTAGAAATCGAAACCGACAGATAATTGAACCGAATCGAAGTCGTACGGTTAGGTTAAATAAATTTATCACTTTTTGCATAATCAGTCTTTCGGTTAATATTAAGGTTTCACACGAGGTGATTATTTTGCAACTATTTAGGTAGTAATAAGGCCCCTGTTTACCAGAGGTTATATGTAGATCATTTCAATTCAGTTCAGTTTAATTCAGTTCAATTCAGTTCAGTTCAGTTCAGTTCAGTGAAAATGTAATTTGATTAAATTCAGCTTAATTCAGTCATGCTGAATCCATTTTTCAATACATCGAGTTTTACTTCAGTTCAATTCAGTTCAATTCAGTTCAGTTCAATTCAGTTCTGTCCAGTTCAGTACATCGAGAAATAAGCTCTAGTAAACAGGGTCTAAAACTTGCATTTTTTCTTGTGTTTGTTATGTGTTCAGATATCTGTCTTTCATGTTTTGTATTAATCTCAGGTACTTAGTATTACATTCTTCCTTTTGGTGTGTGGAGAAGCAATTCAATCCTCTAGGTGTATGGGAAATATATAGCTAGATTTTGTATTTCTCTTAACTCTTGATGTATGGGGAAATATGTATATATAACTAGCTTTTGTACTTCTCTTGGTAGCTAGCTTTTGTATTCGTCTTGGTGTATGAGGAAATATATATATAACTTTCGTATTCCACTTGGCATATGGGAAAAAATATATATACACGCATATATATTGATGCGGGGCGATCCGCTCCAGTAACTAATGCCTCAGATTGTTAGTGTATCCGAGGACCTTCGCTTGTACTTGGCAGAATCTGCTTACTAATTTGTCGCTGAGGACCTCAAATGGCTGAGCATCTGGGCCTCGAAAAGCTGGACTTGGACATGTTAGTCTAAAGCTTGCAAAACAAGTTCCGGAGCCACCCGATGGTAGCAGCTCCGGTGTGATGATGAGATTTCGTGTATTGAAAGGAAAGAGAAAATTCTGAATGCAAAAGTTCGAGAACTTACCTTTAATGGCTGATTTCTCCTTCCTTTTATAGGCAATCTGATGCGCCTGGTTCAGCCCCCATTTTCTTGTGCTGAGTCACCATTCTTTTCCTTCTCTCGCACTCCCCTCACGTGGATCAGTACTTTCCATATCTTTTCTTAGATCCTCTCACGTGCCCTGAATACCTTCCCAGCAATTTCCTCAAGCAACTGAGTCACCCATGCTACTTGGCAATATTACGACCTTTGTATCATCATATATATATGTTAAACTGTGTCTCAAAATATTTTATAAATAATAAATTCTCAAAATCATTGGTTAACCGTGGTATAACCGGTTAACCTAAATGAGTTTTTTTTATTAATTGTGACAAAGGTTACCTGATTTTATTTGTCAATTTTAAAGGTCAGCCAAACTGTTGGATAATTGAACGGTTAGTGTATTTTCTAGAAACGAGTAGATTAACCGTACCGTGATCAGCCCTACTAATAATTCAAATTAAAATGACAGATTGATTTGATATAATGTTTTGATCATTTATGATATACAATTGTTTCTTATTTATATTGCAGTAGTAGTCGGATCCCTAATTATAAATCTTTTTTTTTCATCTCCCACTTTGGAGAATGGTGAAACAATCTTTAATCTTTTAAATTTTGTTTTGGAACAATTGTGGGTTTTTTCATCCATAATATTTAGATCATAAATGTTTTTATTGAATATTTTTTTTTAATATCCAAATCTATCATTCTAATCGAAACTCTTATTCAATCTGCTAGTATGTTAAGGTTATATGAATCTGGTTATTTTGTCGGATTACTCGTATATTTGAATTCATGATTCTAGGTTTTCATAGCGTCTAAAATTTGGATGAAAATGTTTACAGTTTATATCAACGTACGTGTTCGAGGAGTTACACATCTCTGGTTAATATGGTGGATTTTACTTGATGATTATAGCTGAAGATTATAATCAAAAGTTGAAATGGACATGGCCTTACTAGACAATCTTAAAATTTTGAAGTGTAATAGAAATTATTAATTTATAGTTTCGCTAGGACCAATATATACACACTAGGATTTCAAAAAAGTTACTATCTTATTATTTTATCGATTGAGCTCCAATTTTGTACTAATCCCAAGTTGGAACTGGGCAAATTATTAATTGACCAATTCTTGGGTGAGGCAGCCTCACCCATGAGGCAGGACCAATTTAACCCATTTTTTGATGAGATTTGATGAATTGGCACCTCAAGACTTGATGAGTTGATCATGTTTGATGAATTGACACCGAGATTTGATGAGGTGATGTTGAGATTTGATAAGTTGGTAGCGATGTAGGATGAGGTGACAACATTGAAACTATCTTATTTGGTCTTGCCTCATGGGTGAGGCTGCCTCAAAGGAGAATTACTCTTATTAATTTTACCGAGATTATTATTTTATAAATGTTTCACTGTATTTTGTTTGTTCCTAATATAATTGCCTGATAATAGTACCAAAGAGCGCAAAGCTTCTCCTCTCGAGCGGCGGCCGACTCTAAACCCTAGGGTTTAGAAAAATCGACTTGCCTCGGCAAAACATGAATCGACTGTTCTTCTATCAATCAAGAAAGAGATCAGCCGATCTTCGAACTGCAAGCTCCAATTAACTATGGGAGATCATTCTCCATTGTTCCGCTGTCTTTGGCTCCGGAAGGGTGGGAGAAATCCGGTGAAATCATGCCTTGACGGACTTCGCGGTGCCGTGGCTACCGGCTTCATCTCGTCGACTCTGAAGGAGAGCGCTGCGATCCGTGCGGCGATGCAGTTTGCCATGTCGTCGCAGGTTATTGTTGCTGGTGGTGATTATGTGGAGATATGCTCCAAATTTATGGTGGAGATCGGCAAACTCATGCTCGCCGACAAGATCTTGGGCAGTAGGGTTTACCCCTTCGAACACATCGCCGGAGTTTTCGAGAAGATCTGGAAACTCCATGGTTAGGTGACATGTAGTCCTATAGGGGAGAAATCGAAGGCCGTCGCTGAATGGTGCTCTGGTGATCGGGGAACGTCAAGCGGCACAGTCTCTGGCGGCCGAAGCGGAGCAACTACCGACGGTAGAGGTCTAGGTGGAGGACGTGGTAGTGGCAAGGGAAGAAAGGAGACGCTGCCCGTGAAAACACTGGGAGAACAAGGCTGTGAGTTCTTCGGGAACAAGAAACCACGAGATAGCGACGAGGTCGTTTTGGTTGATGACGAGTCTCCTTAAATCCCGGCGGAGACTGGCGGTGCCCAGTCCCGCCAAGATCCATGAGTCGCTCCAGCTGGAACAGTCTGGATGGCCTTAAAATTCAATGGAAAGATCTCCAGACGGCTCAGGATAGGCACACTAGTTTGTGCCTAAATTTTTTATTCTGTTTTGCAGTTAGTTTACTATTTCAGTTTTTTGTTTTGATTCAAATAACCGGCGAGGAGCTACATCTCGTCGAGGTAGGAGTCGATGCCCGAGGGTCTTCCGGAGGCATCACATGGGAGCGAGAAGATGAGGAACTCCTTTGGAAGCCCTTCGTTGTAAGGAAAGTTTGTCCGATCGAGACAATGCCAATGGAGAAATTATCTAAGTTAGGAATTAGTGCTTTTACGGGGCCATGTTGGTCACCTTGGTCTTCAGCAGTTTATTTAGCTCAATTCCTAGCATTACTCGCAAAGTCGAGCACCCTACTAGAGGGAGTTCGTCTTAACCATGTTCAACCACAATTGGACGATTTCCAGTAATTTATGAAAGAAAATAAATATGTTATCTTAAAAAAAAATACAATTGCCTGATAAGCAAAGAAGCTTTATATTAATCTTCTTCTAACAATTATCATCAATTTGTCCGCTGTAGCAATGGCTAATAACCAATCAACCAAAAATGAAGGGTTTATCCGGGTTCGAAACCCGGCAGCGGAATGCTTTTTTTTTATATTTTAATTGCCTTTTTTTTCCAAATTAAAACCATTGCTAAGGTGAAACTTTTTTATTTTAATTACCTTTTTTTTCCAAGTTAAAACCATTGTTAAGGTGAAATTGGAGTGCCCGCGCGATGAAGCCAACTGATGAGTGCCCGATGAAGCCACCGCCGCATCAGTTCTATAATTTTTCCCGTTCAATCTTCCTTACCTGTTTCAAACTAAGTTAACAAATCCGAGCATTTTTCGGCAATTTTATTTTATAAAATTATTCCGGAAAAAACCCCACGAAACCGTTTGGTTTGGTTTGAGCGGGAAAAAAAATCAATGCTCCCCATATCAACCGTTTTGCAGATTCAGTTGGTTGTTTGCAGGTTAGTTGCTCTTAACAAGCTCAAAATGTGGCTATTTCCTTGGATCTCTTAGATTGTACCATTGTAACTTTGGGCTATGATGAGATACAATTGTTGAGAAACCTTGTATGTGTATAGTATATATATATATATATATATATATATATATATATATATATATATATATATATATTGAATGTTTTCAGTAGTACATATATTATTATTTTTGAATTGCCAATTTTCTCATATCGATCACAATCAAATTTAGTTGCGAATTGCTAATATTTTGTAAGTATATAAACTCCCTTCCCCTTCCCCTTCCCTTGATATGTTTATGGAACTTTTGTCCCTTCTTAATATTATGGTTTAACCTTGTGTTAGAGTTCAAGTCTAACTACTATATATTGTTGCAGGTTGGACTAAAGCTAATAAGAATTGAGATGGACCAGGAGTTACAATCTTACCTCCATTCATTGAAGCAGTTGTACGGGCTTCTGCAGAATGATTCGTCATGCTCAGTTTCTACTATGGTACGTTTACTGTGTGCATGTTGTGGAAATGATTTGCCAAATTTAATCTCTATTATGGTATGGTCATATGTAATGTGTTTTTATTCTTTGGGATTATGAGACTGAGACTTTTGTGTCCAATCCAATCACCTCAACCCAAATTCTTTGTATTGTTCTTCTACTGGTCTTGAATTCAGATGCACATGTGTCTTCTGGATTTTACATTACCTTCATGTTGAGGAACTTATGATATAGAATGCTTGCAGAAGAGATGAAATGGTGAAGGGTGTAGTAACTTCATTACTAACCTGCTAGGTTCTGGTTGTATTTTGCTTTATTTAGAAATTTTGTGATGTGATGAAAAAGACATAATAAGAATGGTTTTAATTGAATGGTGTTACAGATTTGCGCAATTATCATATATTTTGTTGATAATTTTTATGAGGAAGAAGCGATGTGCTCAGTTTCCTCTAATTTAATTATGAACATCTGAAATTTGGTTCTTGGATACATGACTTTGTTGCAATGATTGTTACGTGGCCTTTGGTTATCGAAAAAAGTAGTTTAAGGGTTTCATCGACAACTTATTTTTACACGTCTGTATTATTTAAATAGTTGGATGATAATTCAAGACTTCTGCTAAAGGACTTGCTGGATAGAGCATGTGAAGACGTGTTCAATATTCAAGACAAGGTATTTAATCTCTGTATTTGCTTACTTTGGACATCCAACGTGAATGAACTTCTCTATATTGGAAGTATAAATTTTGATTTTGCACTTAAAATTCAACCACATTATTATGCCTTTTTGTGTAAATGACTACTTTCTTCTGTTCTATGAGCACAGAAGGGGAAGAACTGCGGCGTTTGCCAGCGCCCCAAGCTTTTAGCAAAGACACCTTATTTTGCCACAACCAATGTTACAAAATCCAGTGCTTTGTCAGTAGAGGGAAGTGGAAAACTGAGATCTTCTGATAGCTTCTCAAAGTCCTCAGGTAACTCCGACGATAGTAATCATTGTGAAAGCACTTATCTTGACTGCATCTCGAGTATTAGTGAATCAACTGATCATTCTTATTTGTCTACTCAAGCTTCAGATGCTATCAAGCAAATTGAAAGGAGAATTCTGGAGATAAGTGATCTAAGCACCAGAGTACAGGAGTTACATGACAGGATGAATGGCATTGTCTTAAAGCCTGAGTCAGCTAGCATTGTTGAAAGATGCAACAGCACCAGTTCAGAAAACAGGAAGAAGGCCTATGGGAGGCTTCCATCGAAGCGCATTGCAAGGCGGGCAGTAGAGAAGAATGACAAGGCTTTGATTCATGGCAGAGACAGTAAAGTGGTACAGAAATCGGTCTATGCCATGCGGGGGTTGCTCAAGCATGTCCGTCGGTCCAAGAGATCAAAACCTTCAGCAAAAAGGTTCAGCAAGTATGGTAAGACGTCAACTGCGAAGCTGAACTGGTTGAAGATTTTTCAACACCACAAGAAGGCCAAAAAGTTGGGATTTGGTCTCAGAATAAGATGATAATTGTAGTGCTCTCTTCAGATTACTGTATTGCCATTTCCATGAAATTAAACTTTCATCTGCTGCAAGTCTTTGCAGTTAAAGCAGCTCTCCTTAGGGGCTGTATAATATAATTTCTTGAGTTTTTAATAATGTGTAAAATATCAAGCATATTATTTTGCCTACTTTAAAATATCATAGTTACTGCAACACTTTTAATCTACCTAGCAACTGTAGCAAGGATCTTCTTTGCGGCTGATTCGGTTCCTTTCCCTTATCTGCAATTGTTCTTCTTCCCTGCCTTGACTGTAATATTTTTAGGCTAATTAATTATTAATACACACTAGGTGTTTGATATTTTGTCTGACCCAAGTCACAACGTCCATGAAGTAATGTTTCAGGTTTTATGCTTTTGGCGGGGTTCTGTTACTGAAATTTGGTCTGATTTGTGCAGAGTTCTGAGCTAAATTATGATGCAAGTGTCGAGAAATGCAAGTGACGAGTGTGAAATGTGGAATGGAAACTGTCAAAATTGGAGGATTTGAATGTGAAACCAAGGAAGGTTTGTGGGCCAGTTGGCTGCTTAACGTGAGGCTATGGGAGGAGGTGAAATTTGAAAGATAAGTCAAGGAACTCTCGTTTGTTTGTGTGCTGAAATTTCAAAGGCTTCGTCTGAGAAAAATGGAGTCGGGAAAGCATCTGTGCTGTGTTGATACTGCAATTCCGGTGCTGCGGCTAACACTTCTCGCTGCACTGCCCGACGCACATGGTGGTCCCTTGAGGAAAAGGCTAGGTTTTTTCAGTAACTTCTTCGCTACTCTGCCTTGTCCGGATGGTTGTCGTGAAGCTGTGTGGGTTGTGGAAGCTGCCGCGATGATGCGTAAGTTTGAGGAAAAAGCTGAGGAGTTTGAAGGTGCAGATGATAAGTTGGCAAACTGGGATCAAATGTGTCGTAGTTTGGAGGAGATGATGGAGCAGTGTAAGCTTGTGATCATGAGAATCACTCTTCTTCTGTTAAGTCATGGACCAGGTCTCTCCTACACAACATGTAAGTATGCTCAATTTCAATCTCAAGATTCACTCAGTACTAAATCAATCATTAGTAAGAGTATCAGCTGTCTTAGAACTCTTCGAAGTTCGAAGAGCTCATAGTCCTATGGCTGTTCCCTTGGAGGGACAATTTGAATTCCTTGAAGACACACTCGAAATGTTTAGAACCTTTGTTCATGAGGCTGAAAAGGCACCCGCTGATGAGGCCGTGAGATCAAGGGAGTTCATATCTCATGCTCGACCTTGGGCTAGTCAGATATTCCATCTTGTGTGCTTCTATTGGAGTGATGATGTATGGGATGACTCCCTGGCGGAAAGTGCCATGGTTATGCTCCGTGGTGTGATGATATCTTATATGTCCTACACTGCACAGGTCATAGCGTTACACCTTGATGTGCTTATACAGTTCAAAGAAAAATTATGGAAGAAAAAAATTCAATTCAAGGGAATAGGGCTTCTTGATTCCTTCTTAACAGTGTTGCAGAACATGCTGAGAAATGAGTATTATTATATTCGCTCCATCACGCTTACAATGACTTCGTTGGTTCAAGAAGAGCTAGCATGGCTTCGCTCATTCATTCAATGTATGTTGGATCTGAAAGAAGAGCACAATGAACTACAGTCTGTCTGGACTCAAGTTCTGAACGTAGCCTACTTCGCAGGGTATGTTTATTACTTTTGTTCAATCAAATCTTTGTCTGTGTGGTATGGCATTCTTCTCATTCCATCCCTTCTTGAAGACATAAAGCTTTTAAAATCAAAGGCAAGAGAGATTAAAGATGCTGATGCTTTCATGCCAAAAGCCCCGGCTTTAAGCGGGGAGCTTTTTATAGGCTTCGAGGATGAGGAAGTAAAGATTTTAGGTCAAGTTATATGGGGAGACAAACTGTGGAGCCGAGATCAGCGGAAAATAATTTCTATTGCAGGAATGGGAGGGCAAGGAAAAACAAGTCTGGCAAAAAGAATTTACAATCATCCTTCAATTCACTATCACTTTTTGAAAAAAGTATGGTGTTCAGTCCCCGTGCAATGTAACCCAGACACGTTACTGGTGAACATTGCACGTGACCTTGGCAGCAATATCGATGTCAAGATTGAAGATCCAACTGAGTATATCAGTCGTAGTTTGAAGGGAAAAAGATACCTCATTGTTCTAGATGATGTTTGGAGTTTTGACCTATTGGAAGTGGTGCAAAGTTCATTACCAAATGATGAAAATGGAAGTATAATTTTATTTACAAGCAGGAATCATGGTTCGGTCGTTCAGGATTATATGAGATCAATTACTAACCAGCTTCGATTTTTTTCCGATGAGGAGAGTTGGGAATATATGCCAAGAAAGGTTTTTGATTGTGATGGATGTCCTCCAGATCTTTTAAGGATTGGAAAGGAAATTGCAGTCTCTTGTAAAAGTTTACCCCTGGCAGTAGCTATGATTGCCTCTGTCCTTGGAAGGAAAGATAAATCATTAGAGTTATGGGAGAAAGTAGCTACAAATCTGACATCACACCTTGTTAGTGAAGGATTTACGGATGCATTAGGTTTGAGTTATGAACATTTGAAGGATAATCTAAAACCTAATTTTCTCTACTTTGGATCTTTTCCCAGGGGTCAAATTATTCCTGTCAAAAAGTTGAAA
This sequence comes from Cruciata laevipes, assembly GCA_963678965.1. Lineage (NCBI taxonomy): Eukaryota > Viridiplantae > Streptophyta > Magnoliopsida > Gentianales > Rubiaceae > Cruciata > Cruciata laevipes. The sequence continues at coordinate 22,973,542 of OY787637.1, forward strand.
CATTTATGGAAAGCTGACAGATTGGTAACCACGGATTCCTTGGATGAGCTTGTATCTCTCAGTTTGGTTCTTGTTGCTGAAAGAGGATCCAAGGGTGGGATAAAAAGTTGCAAGGTACATGAGTTTTTATACGACCTATGCCAGAAAACTTTTTACACTTGGTAGATGGGAACAGTATTATAAGTGAATGTTATTCCAATCCCCAGAAGTACAAGTTCCAATTCCAGCATCGGATATGCATTCACCAGGAAGGAGTGTTCACCCCAGAAAAATATGTTTGCACGAGGAAGCACTCATCTGCAAGTAAGGCTCACTCAATCCTGTGGTCTGGCGATATTTGTAATTTGCATCAACCCTCGTCTTCTGTTCTTAGCCAGTTTAAGGTTCTTACCACCTTGGATTTGGAGGGTCTGTATATACGTGTGTTCCCTAAAGTAATATTGCAGAATATTAATCTAAGATACTTGGCATTACGTGGGCTCATTGAACATATCCCTCCATCAATTGCTGATTTGTGCGACTTGGAAACTCTGATCGTGAAACGCACATCTATATTAGCTGTTGACTTACCAGATTCCTTTTGGGCCAAGAAACGTTTAACATATGTTCATATTGACCGCATCAGTCTTCCTTGTTCACTAAATGATGATGAGTGTGCATCGGTAACAGCTGCTGCAGCATTCAAGATACAAGTACTTAGTGGTATTGTTGTTGAGGATGGTGTTAAGGTAAAGGAATTTATGAGGAGATTGAGCAGGCTTAGGAAGCTCAAATTCTATTGCAATGGAGCATTGCTTTGAAGGGACTAGGGTCTTTGCATGTAAGGAATAGTTATAGCGGGTGTAGCTTAATGCTTCCGGGCCAAACATTGCCTGGTTTACATTTCCCTAACTCCTTGGAAAAGCTGGTTTTGGAGGAATGTGGACTACCCTGGAGTGCCATGTCAACAATCGGGAGTCTGCCTCATCTTGAAGTTCTCAAGTTACGTAAATCAGCGTGTGTTGGGGCTACGTGGCATTTGGGAGATGGGGAGTTCCCAGCTCTGAAATATCTGGAACTATTTGATCTTGATATTGAACAAGTAGACAATTCTGCTTGTGATGGTAAACCATTTTCTAGTCTTGTGAAGCTTATGCTAATACGCTGTTTGGGACTCGAGGATCTTCCACTTCCCGTGACTCATTATTTACATTTGGAGACCATCGATATATCTGGATCTCCATCAATCTCAAACTCACTAAAGAGATTCATGAACTTTGGTGAATCATTGAGCATCGCTCCTCAAGTAGTGGGCTTAGACTCTGATGATGTATGGGAGAAGAAGAAAGAGGGTGATCTATGGGTAAGTTTCAGTTTATGTTATTTTATGGCTTCTCAATGTTGATGTTTCTCCATTATTCAATGATCTCCACAAACTTATTTGGTTTCACTTTTCACTTTCCTTAAAGTTTCTGTAAGAAGATTGAGATTGAAGATGCAAGGATTTTCTTATTTAAGGCATCACACATTATTCTAACATGCAGTTGTTTTCTTTCTTTTTAGACTTTGGCATTTTGGGTTTTGGAGATGGAAATGGCCCTATCAATCCCAAAGAATGCAGTACTACAACAAATTTTCAATGAACTAATCAAGATTGGTAAAAACCTCATCTTTTTTCTGTTTTTTTAAAATTAAACCACCATATTAGGCTCCCAAACTTTTAATAAAAAGAGAAAGTTGTAAAGAAGCCAAAAGAGGACGGTTGAGCTATTAGCTTCATTAGTTATCTTCATTTTCCAATTTATATCCTGCAGGAAAAAAGCTGCATGTTACATTGTATCAAATTGATTCACGCATGCTCTTGAAGATGTATGGCTTAACTGAAAAATGGTGTAAGCGCTCAGTTTATCATCCTACTGATTGAGTTTTAAGATGCGCATATTTCCGGTGTTGTTGTTTCGATATTGGAAGGAATGAGCAAACACGAAGCGGGTCGTACGTTCTTGGATGAATTCGAGATGTTGGGTACTATGTTGATCTCTTTGTATGTTATGTTGAGTTCTTCGAATTTGATTTTCAACTTTAAGCCAATGCTCATTGCAGAAACAACGATTCTTTGCGTCTTAATTAGACTGTTTTTATTCATTACTTGAAACATTTTTATAGTTCATCTCTTTTGTGGTATTCCCAAGTTTGAAAAATAAAAATAGTTTGCACTCGAATTCTAGTTTACAGCTAGAACATGATCATCAGTCCATGACCATAGCTTACACAAGTTAGTTGTGTACTGCGTTTTGTAGATAAATCTGTTTTTGCCTGATAAACTATAATAGGTTTATATTAATTTTGTGCTATCATTAATCATCAAATCATCCGCTGTAGCACTGGCTAATAACCAAACAAACAAAAAGGATTAATCCGGGTTCGAAGCCCGGCAGCGGAATATATTTTTTATTATTTCAAATTATTTAGTACTAGTTCTTTTCTCGGCTTTCTTTTATCTAATTATCCGCTTTTAAAAAAACAAATCTCATAAATTAAACTTTTACATAATTTGAATTCAATAGCTCAATGCTCCAGGAAGTAAGAATGTTTTTTTTAACAAACTTTGGGCAGAATTTAGCTATTCAAATTTTATATTAATAAGTAATATAAATTATAACTATTTATTAAATAATTAATTAATTCAGTAAGGCTCTGTTTGCCAGAGCTTATCTGTAGATCAGATCAGTTCAGTTCAATTCAGTTCAGTTCAGTTCAATTTAGTTCAGTTCAGTTCAGTGAAATGTAATTTGATGAAATTCAGTTTAATTCAGTCATGCTGATTCCATTTTTCAATACATCAATTTTACTTCAGTTCAGTTCATTTCAGTTTAGTTCAATTCAGTTCAGTTCAGTTCAGTACCATCAAGAAATAAGCTCTAGTGCCTAACAGGTCTTTTGTATTTATTTATTATTTTTTAATCAGTAGCATGGCCTACTTCAATCAATTACAGATTTAATAATTTTTTTTAAAATGACAGATTAAGTTGATGCAAACAATTTAATTATAATCAAAGTATAATATCAGATCATTTAATTATGATACAAATCATCACAGACTAATATTATACTTTTACTTTTAAAATGATGATCAAGTCTGTGTTGGTTTAATTCATGATGTTATGTAATTTGTATCATAATTGTTTTTCCCGGTTTAATTCATGATGTTTATAAACATGACCTACTTTGATCATACTATGATGCATACTTTGTAATAAGACAATTAGTCTGATTAAATAATATGTTGATTACATTGCAATCATTTAACAATGTGATTGTTTTTTAAAGAGTATACGGGAAAACATAAATTACTGAATTCAAGCCTAGCCAATACACAAACCTCAAAAATGCTAAACATCATCTACAAATGCACAAAATTTTAAAAAAAAATAGAAAAAAGACAGACCTCATTGACAAATTACATAACATTATGAATTAAACCAACAAGGTCAGGGAAAAATAAATATGCATTATACCATCACTTTATACATGAAATATATAGAGGATCAAATTGTAAAATTTACCGTAAACATCATGAACAAATAAGTTAATGGGTCGAACCAATTTATAAAAGATGTAAATATTCAAACGCATGCATTTAAAAGCGTGATGCATATATTTGCATCCAATATTGGTTCATATGTATGTGATGAACTGATGATACAACAATTGTTGCATAAGTATGTGATAAATGACAAATAAGCATTTTTTTTTGTCAGAGATCACCTCTCTTACAGTAATGTTGCATAAGCAACATACATGCATTATTACTAAGACACAGTTTAATTCGGAAATAGACGAACTGGAAGTCCCTTTTCCGGCATTGGTAACGGCAAAACTACGAATTTCTCATCTGGAACAAGCATTTCCCACCGGAACTTGGCAACAACGTTGTAGACGAAGGTAAGTAAAACCAGCCGCGCAACATCTTTTCCGGGACAAATTCGAGCCCCGCCACCAAATGGGACGAATGCATAGTTAGGAAGTGAACATTTTCCGTCAAATCTAGCCGGATCAAACTTTTCCGGTTCTGGAAAATATTCTGGATTTCTGTGAGTAGTGTGGGGCGTCCAGTATAACTGCATTAAAACAAATATGGGAAACCATATGACATTATATATCATCTCTTTTACTATTTTAAATTAGGTTATACTACTGAACGGAACTAGAATAAATATATCAATTTAAATAGTATTAAATTTACAAAATTGATCAGAATTGAAGTGATAATAATCTTCTGGTGGAACGATCTCATAAATCGATACCCTAATTAGGCCCGATTTGCCAGAATTTATCAGTAGATCAGTTCAGTTCAGTTCAGTAAAAGTATAATTTTATGAAATTTAGGTTAATTCAGTTATGCTGATTCTTTTTCAATACACTAATAATTTTCAGTTCAATCTAGTTCAGTTCAGTGCAACAAAAAATAAGCTCGGTCTTACGCATACCTTCCATCCCTTGGGAATGAAGAAATTGGCGAAACTGAAATCAGTTAATGCCTCCCTAAAGTTTCCTTGCATTGGGGGCAACAGTCTCATGACTTCACAAACCACATTCCAAGTGTACTTCATTTGCTGCAAGTCTTTCCAATTTAACAACTCTCCTTCTTGTTTTTCTCCGGCTATTCGTCTTTGCTCTTTGGTTTGCAATGAAAATAGATGACAAAAATTAATAGGGGGTATATGGAAATATTAATAGTAGATATATAGAAATTAGAGCTATCAGTTTCATGCCCGACTCAAAAATCCGATCAGACACGATTTGTTACGCAAATCGGATACAAAATGAGAAATAAATTGTTTAACCCAACCTCACCCAAACCAACCCGAGAATTGATTCCACCCAACTATTTTGACCAAATCCGAACTCGATCTTACTAGAACCCAAATATGAATTGAACTAAACTATTTATTTTAGGCAAACAGTAATATTAAATTTTATCAACACGCAGTTAATTTTTTTTTTTTTTAAATCCATTATAAAAGTAGACTCGAACCCCAACATAATTCGACCCAACCCAATTCCACCCGCTATAAACTTGACATGACCGACCTGACCCGATTAGATGAGTATGACCCGTTCTAACCTGATCCATTTTAACCCTAATGTTTTAACTTGAAATCAAGATCGACCTTTCAACCCGAATCGATACTTTCTAATGCAAATACGAATTTTTGAATAAAGGTTTATTTCTATAAATTTACCTTTGAGGACTTGATCATAGACCAGAGGATATTCAGCAAGATATTTGATGATGGAAGTGATTGCTGAGGTTGTGGAATCCCTGCTACCAATCAAAGTAGCCAACAACTGATCAGAAATTTCCAGTTCACTCATCATTTTGCCATTCTCATCTCTTGATCTCAGCAAACTCGACAGGAAATCCACCGAACAAATCTTCAGATCATTCTTTCTCTGCCTGATGATTTCCACTAGCTCCTTTCGAATGGAATTCGACGCTTTGATTCCCCGGTTAAACGCGGTCCCCGGAAATTCGATCGGGATAGAATAAATCCCAGCAACAACAACTTCAAACTGGCCAGCAAGGTCCTTGAAATTGCTGCAGGCATCATCAATGTCCAAAAACAGCTTGCACGAAACTGTGAATGCAAACTGCTTAGCCAATGATAGAACATCGATTCGGTCTTTTTCGACAGTCCAGTTGTTTATCAGGTGATCCTGAGCCATGATATCCACCATTCCTACGAACATTTGCAGGGAATCAGGAGTGAGAACATCACTCAAATTGCGACGAAACCTCGTCGAGTTATGCATGATTTCCCCTAGATTTCTCCCTGAATTTGGGAATATTTTCCTGACATTGCTAGGCCAGGAAAGGGCAACGAGCTTGTTCTCATTGGAGAAGAGAAACTTGTTGCCAGAAACCCCGCAGAAAACCGCGGTTTTCTGGCCTATGAGTGAGGTTTTGAAAACCTGGTGGGAATATTTTCTCATCCTTTCCATGAAAAATTTCTCAGGAGTTCCATTTTTCCCATTGATGGAGAAATCCAAGGTTTCTCCAACATAGGGCAAGCCAGTGTTTCCAGGGGGGATTTGTTGTCTGTTTTGGGAGGATTTTCTTGTAGATGATGAGATTAAGAAAAGCCAAATGAACATTATAAATGATGCAAGGAAGAACAAAATATGTAGAAATGAGGGCTCCATGAATGATGATTTTGTAATTTGATAGTTTGATGTATTGTTTATGAGTTTAGGTATTGCAGAATATTATATACTCCTTCCGTCCCAACCAAAACTTGAAAGTTGACTTTTCTAAGTCAATTAGCCGACTTTTATCATTAATTTCTATTAATATATATTTAGAATTGATACATTAGATTCATCATTTCATATATTTTCAAATTGTCATTTTTTAGAAAAAATTAAAACATAAAAATAAAGATATTCATAGTCAAAGTCAACAAAAAAAAGTTTTGGTTTGGACATATGGAGTATAAGGGAGGGATGGTACAAAATAGTTTGATATTTATTTTTCTGGAACTGAAATAAAGTATTAAAAAAATTTAACATGACTAAATTATCCTTAATTTTATCAAATAATAATTTCACCGAATTGAATTGGACTAAACTGAATTAAATTGAACTGATTTACACATAAGTTCAAAAGATCATGGCCTTACATGCACGTATCAAAATACAAAAATGATCGATAAAGAAAATTAACACCATTGTTATAATCCTCTGCTAACTTCAGTAGCTACTGAATTAAAATAGTGATCTGAAATTATGCAGAATGAATCATGTGTTTTATTTTTCTTCAATCAAACAAAACCAACATTGTTAATGCAAGTCAAAACGTGCAAATATATCTTTTCGAAATCAATGTTGAAACACATAAATTAAAATTGTGTATATGTTTATAGTGATTGTGTAGATAAATGTATACTACAATCTAACAAATTTTATTATTTTGATCACACAAGCATGAAGTATATATCGACTTAAATCAATGATTCTATAAAGGGAATCGCATGTAATCTCTTAGGCCCTGTTTGCTAGATCTTATTTCTTGATGTACTGAACTGAATTGTACTAAATTGAATTGAACTGAACTAAATTGAAGTAAAAATTGATGTATTGAAAAATGGAATCAACATGACTGAATTAACCTGAATTTCATCAAATTACATTTTCACTGAACTGAACTGAAATGAACTGATCTACAGAGAAACTCTGACAAACAGGACGTTAATTAATATTCGATATAATTAATTTATGAGAACTAGCATAGTAATAATTAAAGTGTCTTAATGAGTAAACAAGAAAGTTTAAAAGAATTAAAAGCTATTAGACGCGGAGTTAAACCCTCCCCGCCGCCGACTTTTCCATGAGAGAACTGAGGCCGCCTTCATCCTAAACTCTAGGATTTTTCCGGTCAATCCACGAATTCTTGTGCTGATCTTCCTAATCGGATCGCACATTGATTACTCAATCACTAATTAGTTGTTTAACATTGAGAGAGGTTGAAAAATCGATCAAAACCATTCTACGTTTGGGAGATCTGAGATCTGCAGAGGCTGTGATGGTGACGTCTCCACCAATGGGGTTTTCGGCATGGCAAGGTGAGAGCTCTGGTTTTGTGCAGATTGTTGGCGCTGTCTTTATGCCCTCACGGCGGCTGATGGAGCCGCGAAATACCGATGGTGGCAGTTTGTTGGAGAACTGCGGCAGTTTTTGTTTTTGTTTTAGTTGTTCTGATCGAGTTCAAGGTTTGGCATCAGCTTCTGGTTCGGTGGCTCTCAAAAAGTCGCCACTGGTAAGCCGAATGGATCAAGCCGCGCGGGCAGAAACTTGACAGCGGAATTTCATTGTAGAAGAGGTTGATGAGCCTAAGGATAGCTATGTGACGGATGTGACGTTGCGGGAAAGTTCTGTTGTAGGCCGTGGTAACCGCCAAGCAGTTGTCGCCGCTGAAAGGACTGCCGCGAGTCCTGTTGCAGGCCGTGGCGATCTCGAGCATGGCGATGACAGCGCTAAAACTCAAGCGGAGACTGGCAATGAAGCCCAGTCCCGCCAAGATCTATGAGTCGCTTCAGCTGTAACCATCTGGATGGCCTAAAAATTCCATGGAAAGATCTCCAGATGGGTCAGAATAGGCACACTGTGCCTAAGTTTTTTATTTTGTTTTGCTATTGGTTTACTAATTCAGTGCTTTATTTTGATGCAAATAACCGACGAGAAGTTACATCTCGTCGAGTTAGGAGTCAATGCCCGAGGACCTTCCGGAGGCATCTCATGGGAGAAAGAAGACGAGGAACCCCTTTGGAATCCCTTCGCTGTAAGGAAAGTTTGTCCGATCGAGACAATGCCAATGAAGAAATCATCTGAGTTAGGGATTAGTACAATTACGGGGCCATGTTGGTCGCCTTGGTCTTCAATAGTCTATTTAGCTCAATCCCTAGTGACACTCGCAAATCCCTAGTGACACTCGCAAAGTCGAGCACCCTACTAGAGGGAGCTCGTCTTAACCATGTTCAATCGCAGTTGGACGATTTCCATTAGTTTACGAAAGAAATAAATAATTTATCTTCAAAAAAAAAGTGTCTTAATTGCTAGACAAATTCTAGCCATGAAATTTGTGTCAATTGGTCAAACTGAATGAACACGCTAAATGTGTAAGAGATTTATACAAAACATACAATGATCATGTATGAAAGTGAGAAAATCAACATTAATACACTGATAATCATGTTTAATAGGTAAAGATTAAATTTAAAACTAAAAAAATCAATATTCATCTCATTTAATACCGTCTTATAACAGACAGTGTACCTTATAATATGAGGGGCCAAAGTTTTGGCAGCCAAACCTGGGACCGAAGCCTCTATTGCCATTAAATCTTCAGCAATCTAAGTGTGGAATATCATCAAATATGGACCAAAACAATGAAAAGAGAGCATGAATTCATCAAAATGAATGCGTGGAATAAAAAGAAAAAAAGTACTCTAAAAAGTTTTTCTTATAAACTCGTTCTCCTTTTTTAATATTAATAAATTAAGTATTTTACAGTGTTAGCATGATGTAGCTATTGGATTAGACCGTGTTTTTAAATGAATGGAAAGTTTATTTTCAAAATCAAAAACACCCACACAAAAAATAAATAAAAAATACTGCTAGTTAATAAATTCATCATAACCAGATAAGAGGAAAAATAACTAGGCTATACACATTTCACACCTAAATGAAATTCTTATAAATAAAGGTCCATTTGATTTATATAGTGCATGCAATATATATTTATACATACTTATAATCTAATACTTCCTTTTTGTTCCAAACGATTCTGCACATCTTTGATATGTATTGTTAACTAATACAGATCATATTTGACCGTAAATTACAATGAGAAATATTATCATATTCACAATACACTCTATTTTTAACTTTAAAATTGTTAGTATTAATAAAGAAAATATAAAAATAAAATTATTAACGGTCAAATTTATTTTTGACAAAATTAACTAAAAAATTATAGAAAAGGACGGTACAGGGAGTAAAACGTTTAACGAGCTTGTACGTGGATCTGATAAGGTGGATTATGTGTTTTGACTTTCAAGATCTGAACCATTATTATACATTTATACTACTCCCTCCCCTCAGCCAAAACTGTTTAGTTGACTTTTTAAAAGTCAAACTCACCCGACTTTAACCATTATTTCTATTATAATATATAATTAGATTTTATATAATATTATATTTTTGATTAATTATATCATATATTTTTAAATTATCATTTAAAAAAAAACATTACAATGAAGATATTCATGCTTGACTTTAAAAAGTCAACTAAGTATTTTTGGTTGGGAAGAGACCAAAAAATTAAAACTATTAATTTCTTTAACCATTAATTTCTATTAATATATAATTAGAGTTGATACAATATGTATATTTTTAGATTCATCGTATCATATATTTTCAAATTACCATATTTCTAGAAAAAGTTAAAACATTAAAATGAAGATATTCATGGTTAAAGTCGATTTAGTTTGATTTTGAAAAGTCAACCAAGTATTTTTGATTAGGAAGAGACCAAAAAATTAAAACTAAAGTTCTACTCTTTTTAATCTCATGTTATACTTTTAATTACATGTAATATTTATATATCAGTATCATTGTATGAAATATTTTTGAAAATTATATATTATGGAGAATTCAAAAATGGCTCATCACATAACAACACTAATATATGATGCATGAAATTTTAGCTGAGAGAAAAAAATAGGACTGTATGGAATTATAGATGATGAGAGTCCGTAATTTACAAAATAAAGAAGTTTATAGGAAATTTGAAGTAAAGATAATCAACAAATCATCTGCTGTAGCACTGGCTAAAAACCAACCAAACATAAGGATGATTAGGGAACCTATTTTGTTTATTATCTAACTTAGTGGATACAAGATCTAATTGGTTTGCTATGGTATGTAATATATGATTTGAGTAATTATTTTGTTGATAGATTTTTTAATATCTTCCGAATTTACTGGTTCTGGATCTTCTTTTCCTATTTTAAAAGGAAATGCTGCAACTGAATTATTATCTATTGTAGTTCAATATTTTTTAATGGAGGATGAATTGAACTTATTACTGTGTTATTTGGTAATTTCCAATTTTTTTATATAAATTAGTTTGGACATTAATTAATGAGATTTCTTCTAAATATTGTGAGTTTATTACCTTTTCTTTTTTAAAGTAATATTCTAGCCATATAAAAAATTTCATTTTCTTTAATTTTTTAGTAATTAATTCCTTGTAAAATTCTTGTTTTATCTTTTCTCTAATCTGACCATCTAATTTTTCAAATTCTATCCTAAAAGTATAATTTTCTAAACTGTAATAATCTTTATTTAATGATTATTTGTCTATTAAAAATTCTTCTTTGTTTTCCATTAGTTTAATTCAGAATTCCTCATTTGACTATAAGTAGGAGATTCTATTGACGAATTAGAATCTGGAATGACTTCTGGTAATGGAGTTGAGTATCTAATCCTAGAATCTTGAAAATCTGATGTTGAACTTCTAGGTAATTGATAGCTATTATTTATTGAGTATCTAGAAGTTTGATCAAAAGAATGCCTACTAGTTTCTGTATGTCTACTAGACATAGACCTGTTACTAAATTTAATTAATACTTTTCCATCCTTTTGTTCTTCAATTGATGTGGGTTCTGTTATTTTTACATTTCTCTGTATTCTTACTGGCCTTTCAATTATTACCTCTTCAGGAATAGTTATTTCATTCCATTTTAACAGTTTTGCAGGTTGTATTTTAGTGTTATATGAATTTGTAGTAACATATACAGATTCTTCCTTATCTGTAGGATGTAGCTTTAATGCTGTAGGAATCATAGATTTCATAAGTTTAAAATAAATTCTATAAATTAGTACGAAATGTTCGGTATCCGATGCTATCTTATTTTGTTTTATTTGAACATCTAATTTTAGGGAATCCATAAGGTTTGGATTTGTTAAACTAACAGAATAATCTGGAATACAATCAAATCTTATAGTTCCACTACAAATATTAGTCTGAATCATTGCTAATAATGAATCTTTATATTCAATTAACCTATCATCTCTTAATGCCATAAATATTGGAGTATCAATTCCTTTTTTCATTAATGGGTGTAAAGCTATTTGAATTAATCCGAAATGTAAAAATCTGTAGTTTTGATTTTTGTAATGATTTATAGCTTGTTGTGACAATAATTTTATTGTTTGAAATTCATCATTCATTGGAAGTACTTCTTCATGGATTTTAATTGCATAGGCTTTCTTAAATTCCAATATTCCATGATGATATATTGAAGTAACTATTCGGCCAGGTAATACATTTTGAATTTCATGACTTTGTAATATATTAGACGATGTTGACGAACTAGACTTTGCCCTTAAATGGGGAACTCTAGATTCTCCGAACAAGAACCTTTTAACATTATCTGCCATATTATACTTTATTTTATTTTATGAATTCTATTGTCGTGTTAAGTGTTCCTACTAAATATCAATATTTTAATAATTTAATTATGCTTAAGCTAATTAATTATATTTTAATTACTATATTAATTAATATTTTAATAGTCATTATTCAATATATGTTAATCCGTTCATAACTTAATTAGGTATCTCATGAGGGGTGAGACTATTTTACTAATTATATATATATATATATATATATATATATATATATATATATTCTTTGTAATATGATAATTAATTAGTTTGATTAGCATTTAGAACAAGTAGTCTAAATGTTTGATTCCAATTATTGTAATTGCAGTAGCATTATAATTGATATTTATTTATTTTAACCAATTTCAAGTTCTCTAATATTTGTTCGGTTCAATATTCAGTTGGAGGTACTTGATCCTTAATTTATGACAAGAAAAAAGACACGTGCCAAGGGAGGAGAATGTTTTTTATTGGATGTCCAGATGCTTATAATAACAAGTGTCTTCTTCTTGATTAATTGTTCCTATCCTAGAGGCCAAAATGCAATTGTTGTTCACCCACGTTTCGTGTAGTTCAGATAATAGATAGGTTGTGGAAACTTCACATGCGGAAAGGATGGAGAAACCGGCAATACATGCAAGTAAATGAAATGAGTTGCAGGGGACTAATAATAGTTATGGTTTTTGGGTGAAGGGGTTGTATGTATACATCTTCCATTATTTACTCCACATGGTTTTGCATCCTTTTGTGGAGCCCTAATCATTTATTCCTTTCATCCACCTCTTCTTCCTCAATTGATTGAGTCTAGCTACAATTGTCTCCCATTTCCTTACAAATTATTTTGAGCACCGAATAAGAATGATTATTAGGGGTTAATTCGAATTTAATTATCTTCAATTATGTATAATCCTATATGTGTGGTGGTGTGGATTTGACATGTTTAATTCTGCCATATCTGATGCTGCGTCTATGGATTAGTATCCTTCCCTCGAACTATGCTTGATATCCGAGGGGTGTTTGGAATCGGCCGAGGTCTTGACGGGGATCAATATGTTCGTCCGAGCCTGCAAAACAAAGCCCCGGAGCCACCGGAGGGTAGGGTAGAAGCTCCAGTGTGATGATGAGATTTCGAGTATTGAAAGGGGAAATAAAACCCTAATTGTAAAAGTCTAGAGTTAGAGAACATATCTCATGTTGCAGATTTCTGGTCATATTTATAGCAATCACCTTGCTTTAGAGTTTGGTGCCTATGGCTCACCTCCATGACTCACCAATCTTTCCTATTCAAGGACTCGTATCACGTGCTTGTACCTCCCCATCATCTCTTCCCGGAACTTCTCACGTGACATAGGACATTGCTTGGAATCTCCCTAAGAGATGAGTAACTAATATCATCAATATGCTTGTGTGATTTGACAAATATGAACTCTGAATTTCATATATCATCGTAATCTCCTAAAAATACAATATAAGGTTATAATCATACTTATCAAAAGCTTGAGGTTATATTCAGACTTCACCCAGAATTGATACTTATACAAGCACTTTTTTAGTTTTAGCTTTGATTTTAGAATTTTATATAGTAGTGATTTGAAATAGTCACCGTAGTCATATTGAGCGTTCTTTTCTTTTTCTTAAAAATGAAATTTATTAGGTAAAAATAATTTAAATGTACCCTAGTAAATTTTCAATCTTTTCTGGTCCCAGCAAGAATTGAAACCAGGCAGATTCATCAATATCTAAGCAATTATTTATAAAGGTAAGATCTTTTCGATAAGGGATCGGAGGTAATTGTATCAAAGAATTTCATTTAGATGTAAGTATGGCAAAGTTCATTGGTTCGTCCTCGAATAACGTCACAAATATATCGCTTCCAAGCCACTTCATATGATCATTCCATGTCTTGGATTCAATGTTTCGCATTCCGTAAAATCATTGGCTCCACAATACTCCATGTATATATTTTGAAGAGTAATTCTCCTGTGAGGCTGAGGCAAGGTCAAATAAGAAAATTTTCATTACTGCCACCTCATCATAACTCACTACCTGATATTACCAGCCCAAAGGTCTACTGGGCCGATAATAGGGTCCACGGCCCAGCGCGTCTAGGGCGATGCCTTTCCCGCTAAGGGGCACGTCCGGACAAGGAAGAAGGACGGACGGGGACAAAGGGAAGTGGTCCTGCACCTTATCTCAAGCAGGCAAGCTCGGCTATAAATACTAGTCTCAAACAGTGAACAAGGTATGTGACTTATATCTCTCTACTTTATATTGAGAGCACCTTCCGTACGTTTTCCTTCCCCACTATCCCCATCTCATCATCACGCCGGAGCTTCTTCCCCGGGACGCCTCCCGGGGATTGATTTGCAGGACGGAAGCGGGCTGATCGAGGAGGAGACCCGGATAGCGTCTAATCCCGGGAGACGGACGGATTTTGGTAGCATCAATTGGGAAGCGGGCTGATCGAGGAGGAGACCCGGATAGCGTCTAATCCCGGGAGACGGACGGATATTGGTAGCATCAATTGGCACGCCCAGTGGGACCTTTCCACCTTCGCATGATGGAGTCGCCAAGGAGAGGGAGCGGGCGCCCGAAGAAGAACGCGGCACCCTCAGGGGGTGGTTCTCTTCCACCCCCGGGAGATGATGTGACCTTGAGGCAGTTGCAGGAGGAGGCTAGACACCAGCGGGAGCTAGGGGTACCGCAGGATGGCCACGTGGAAACTGCCTCCGACGAAGCTGACTCAGAAAGAGAGTACCAGGAGGAGCAAGGACCAAGGCCCGCCGGGGGAGGCAGTCCCCGGACCCAGGGGCCTGAAGCCCGGGAGGAGGGGCAATCCTTAGCCGAGGCGGAAGAATTGGCGGCGTTGGAGTTCATGAGAGCCAACAAGGAGTTGTACCGCCAGTGGGTACTCTCTACCCGGGAAAATCGTAGGCGGATGGAGCCTGGGGGAGACCAGGCAGGACCTCTTCGGGGGTACCAAAGAGAGGTTATCGACCTGGACGGAGTCGTTCAGCCGCCAAGGATACAGGGACGTGTGAACTCTTCCACCGTCCCACCTTCTTTCCCTCCGAGTCTCGGGGTCGGAGGGGGAATGGCTACGGGACAACAATCGAATTTGGTTCCACACGCTCCACCCTATTACCCGCGTTCCAGCTGGGGGCGGGACAAATTGGGTATGGCCTGCCAGCCATGCCGGTGGAGTCGTTGGGTTATCAGCCATGCCCATGCACGGATCAATGGGGATGAACTATGGTTACCAAGAGAAATACTATCGGGAGGACGATAGGATGCGGGGCTATCAGGTGGCTCAGCAGGACCCCAACTCTTTGGAGGCTTGACTAGACAAACTAGTGGGAAGAAACGGGGCTAAACCTACCTCCCATTGGCGGACAAAGGGACGGTCACGGTGGGAAAAGACCTCCCGGATGAAGTAAAAGGCGCACTGAAGGAACTCTTGGCCAGGTATCAGGGAGTATTCTCATGGAGCCCGGAGGACATGGTGGGGGTGTTGCCAGAGTTGGGGGTGCATAAGCTGAATATAAGCCCGGCAACAAAACCAATCAGGCAGAAGAAAAGACCTGTAGCCCCGGAAAGAGCGGAATTTATAAGGAATGAAGTAAATAAGTTGGAGAAGGCCGGGGTGATCGAGGAAATCATTTACCCGGAATGGATAGCTAACCCGGTCTTAGTTAAGAAGCACGATGGAAGCTGGCGCATGTGTATCGACTTCACAGATTTGAATAAATGTTGCCCCAAAGACAGCTACCCTCTCCCAAATTTGGACCGACTGGCAGAGGCTATCGCGGGGTACTCGATGCTAGCCTTCTTCGATGCACATAAAGGGTATCACCAAGTGCATATGGATGGGGCGGACAAAGCGAAAACCTCCTTCATCACCGATTTCGGAACCTTCTGCTACAAGAAAATGCCCTTTGGACTGAAGAACGCGGGGGCCACGTATCAGAGAATGGTGGACAAACTCTTCAAGGACCAAGTGGGAAGAAACATGGAGGTGTATGTCGACGACATGGTGGTCAAAAGCAGGGCTTATGGAGCTTTCCTGAATGACCTGGAAGAGATGTTCGAAAAGCTAGAACGGAGCAATCTAAAGCTAAACCCCTCCAAAAGTACCATTGGAGTAGGGGCGGGGAAGTTCTTGGGTTTCATGGTGTCAAGTCGGGGCATCGATGTTAACCCTGAGAAGATAGAGGCCATAGCTAAGATGACCTCCCCCGGGACGGTGAAAGAAGTACAGCGGTTGACAGGGTCTCTCGCGGCTCTCAGTCGATTCCTATCAAAGGGGGCAGACAGGCAGCTACCCTTCTTCAACATTCTCAGGAAGGCCAAGGCGTTTGAGTGGTCCGGAGAATGTGAGAAGGCATTCCAAAATCTGAAAGAGCACCTTCAACAATTGCCAACTTTAAAGAAGCCACTCCCGGGGGAGGAGCTTTTTCTGTACATAGCAGCGTCCCGGGAAGCGGTAAGTGCCGTGCTAATCAAAGAAAAGGAGGGAAAGCAGCACCCAATCTATTTTGTTAGCCGGGCACTTCGGGGGTTGAAACTCGGTATACTGAGTTGGAGCAGTTGGTACTAGCGCTGGTGCATGCTTCGAGGAGGCTTAAACCCTACTTCCAGGGCCATCCTATAGTGGTCCTTACCAATTACCCGCTAAGACAAGTCATGTTCAAGCCGGAGGCATCAGGGAGAATGATGAAATGGGCTATAGAGCTGGGAGAGTATGAAATTCGGTATGAGCCAAGAAGGGCTATCAAGGGCCAGGCCTTAGCGGACTTCCTGTTGGAATCAGAGGCGAGGATAGACAAGGAACAGGAGGTGCCTAACACTCCAGAAAATATGACCAAGGCTGAAACAGACCCGGCCTGGAAGTTATATGTGGACGGATCGGCACACTCGAGAGGCAGCGGAGCGGGAGTACTGTTAGTCAGCCCGGAAGGGAAGGAGTACCCCTACGCAGTCCAATTCACTTTCAAAACAACCAACAATGAAGCTGAGTACGAAGCTTTGATCGCGGGATTAAGGTTGGCAAAGGAGATGGAAATCAAAACTCTCACGGCACACAGTGATTCCCAGATCGTGGTGCAGCAGGTAAAGGGAGAATATGAAGCCCGGGAAAGGAGCCTGCAAAAGTATTTGGAGGCAGTAAATCCTCTGATAGCCGGGTTTAAAACCTTCAACTTGGTTCAAGTTCCCCGGGAGAAGAACGGTAAAGCAGATGTTTTGAGCAAGTTGGCTTCCTCAGAATTGAAACCTGAGCCCGACCAAAAGTTGTACTTGGAGGTGCTAGGAAGAAGGAGCTACCAGGAGAATGATCAAGTAATGCTGGTGAACGAGGAAGAATCCTGGATCACGCCCATGCGGGCGTACCTAGAAGAAGGAACCACCCCGGGGGATAAGGCTCAGGCCCGGAAGCTAAGAGTTAAGGCGCCTAAGTATGTGATCCAGGGAGGGGAGCTGAACAAAAGAGGGTATCTCCAGCCTTTGCTAAAGTGTGTAGAAAGGTCGGAAGGCCGACACCTCATCCAGGAGGTGCACGAGGGATCTAATGGGAGCCACCAAGGGGCTCGCACCTTGGCCAAAAAGATCTTAAGGCTGGGGTATTACTGGTAGGGGTGTTCAAAAATACCCGACCCGATACCCGAGAAACCCGAACGTTAATATCCGGGTATTTAGTAATAAATTCGGGTCGGGTACCCGACCCGATAATTATGCATTCAACCGGGTACGGGTACGGGTCTCAAAAATAGGTTTTTCCGGGTACCCGGTACCCGATAAAATATTATTTATTTTTAATAAATTAATAAAATTATTAAAATATAAAATAATATTTTCCTAAAATATTCCTAAAATTTCTACAAATTTAATAAATTTGTATACAAATTTAAGGTGGATATGGTTTGACTGTGATTTTAGTTGTAACTTTTATATTTTTTGGGTTTTATGCACTTTATGACCACAATTTGGTTTTTAAATTGGTTAAAAATCTCAATATTTTTTTGTGTAAAATTTACATAAACATGTATAAGGGTACCCGGTACCCGACCCGAACTATTCGGGTACCCGATAGTGCGGGTACCCGCACTTCCGGGTCGGACTCCGGGTTGCATTTTCAAATACCCGAAGGTGCGGGTACCCGGTAGTGCGGGTACCCGGTTATGAACACCCCTAATTACTGGCCGACGTTGTTCAAAGATGTGGAAGAACATGTACAGAAGTGCTTGGCATGCCAGACATTTGTCCCGCTAATCCATGTTCCCCGGGAGGAGTTAATCGGAGTCATAGGGGCTTGGCCGTTCAGTAGGTGGGGAATCGACTTGGTGGGACCATTCCCGACTGCCCCGGGAGGAGCCAAGTACTTGATTGTGGCAATCGATTACTTCAAGAATGGGTGGAGGCAGAACCGCTCACCAACATACGGGGACTAACCTGTGTTAAGTTTTGCTGGAAGAACATCATTTGTCGATTTGGTATCCCGAAGATCATAGTCACAGACAATGGGGCGCAGTTTGAGAATGATCCTTTCAAATCGTGGTGTGTCAAGTATGGTATTGAGCAGAGGTTGACGTCTGTATACCACCCTCAGGCGAATGGGCAAGTGGAAGTTACCAACCGTACCATCATCAAAGGATTAAAAACTCGCTTGGAAGGCGCGCGGGGAAATTGGATTTGGGAGCTACCCATTGTTCTTTGGGCCCACCGGACTACAGAAAGCTCAGCTACCGGGGAATCTCCATATGGTTTAGTGTATGGGTCGGAGGTAGTGATACCCGCGGAGATCGAGATCCCGAGCCCCCGGACTCAATACCAGCGCCCGGAAGAAGAAGATGATGGACGGCGCCTTGACTTGGACCTCCTGGAAGAAAAGCGAGAGAGTGCGGCACTTCAGGAAGCCAAGGTGAAGGAGCGAGTAAAGAGGTATTATGACAGAAGGGTGCGGAAAGAAACTTTCGTCCCAGGAGACTGGGTAATGAAGAAAAACGATAAGAGCCGCCAAGCCCCGGAGGGCAAACTTGCACCCAACTGGGAAGGCCCATACAAGGTAAAGGAAGCATACCCGGGAGGGAGTTATGTGCTGGAGGACCAGCAGGGGAAGGAGATCCCCAGAAGATGGAATGTAGCTAATTTAAGAAGGTTTTACGGGAAGTAGAGTACCCTGCATCATACCTTAGCTACTAAGGCATGGATATGCCCCGCCCGGAAGCATGAACATGCCCGGAGAAATACCCCGACGTTCGGCCTCGTCCTGGGTTTAGAAAGGAAGATTTGTAAAAAGGGACCCATGGGTAGCTCCCATTTGGGTGCCCCGCTAGAATGGACCCGGAGCTTGAATGAAGCCCGGGGACCAAAGAATGTAATGATTGCAGGGAAGAGTTAATGAAAAAGGTCTTTTCGAAGTACAATTTTATTCAATCCTTTTTAAATTACAAATCGCATGAACATGCGGTCATAGTCATTGTAGGACGATTACATAAGCATTTGCTACTATGCCCACTTGGGACCTGACCCGGAAGCACCCTCCGGGTTACCCGGGCGGAAACCCCCTCCAAAGAATTGTGAGGACAGAAGATCTTCGGCGAAGCGGGCATCCGGGGCCTGATTCCACGCAAGCTCCTCTTCCAATTGCGCGACGTCTTCTTCGTTCAATTCGGGGATAGGCACAACCACGGATCCCTCTGGAAGAGGTTCCGCCAGGCGCATTCTTCTCACCCCGGCAGAAGTAACAAACCTGTACTTAGGAAACATGACTGCTGCACTTTTACCCTTCTCTTCCCGGCTGATGCGAGTGCCCTCGGCGGTCTTAACCCCCTTTGTGGTGACCCCAGAGTCGGCAATCTCCCGGATGCGTCTTATCCGGCGTGCCACCTCTTCCGGGTCAATGGATACAGTCATGTCCTCGTACCTTTCGTAAGCCACATCCACCTCCACCCGGGCTGGAACGCGACGAAGGCTCGAGGGGTATGGCTCAGCATCTCCCGCGGCTATTTTATTGTGCCACTCCATGATGTCCAGATAGGCCTTATGACTGGGAGCTCCCTCACCAAACTTCTTCGGGTTAGCCCGCATACGTTCAATCGTTCTGCAAACCCCGACTGGAATATCAGTAAGAGGAGACACCCCAACTAAACCATTTTTGAGACCCAAAAGGTGATAGGATAGCCGGGTAACCAGCAATGCATCTTGGAGTACCCTATTCCTATGAGTAAGGGACCGATTCTCCTTCTCAAAGTCGCAGAGAAGCCTGTTCTGAGCGGAGCGGGTCTCCAATGTCCTAAGTTTCTCCTGCGCCCGCTCTAGTTCACCCCACACCATGCCTAGCTCCTTGGTAGTACGATGCTGGGAGTCATCGTGAAGGGCTTACAGCTCAGCGATGGTCTGGTGAGAATTCAGGGCTTCCCGCATGTGATCAGAAGCAAGGTCGAAGCACTGGTTTAACGACCCAAACTTGGCCTCAACTGCCTTAAGAAACGTCACCAGCACCCGGATCGACCCAAACTCCTGAAGAAAGCACTCCAACCCCGCCTCAGCTAATGCCCGGTTGGCCTGGTCGCCTCCAAATATCCAATGGGCTAGTTTCCTCTGAAGGAAAGAGCACTGGAGGCACCCAGCGCGGGGGAGAGAGAAGTAGGTGCCGGAAGAACTACTAGGATGAGGAAAAACATAAGGCATGGGCCCACGCGGGAGAATCTCCTCTCCAGCTCAGCTACATCTTCAGCAGACCAGTTGGGGCCGCCATAAGCGGGAGCGTCCACTTTAGGCTCATCTTCAGGACGCTCGGGGAATCCGGCTTTCCGGGTGGACTTCCGGGATTTATACAACAAGTCGTCTTGTCCCGCAGCAAGCCCCACAACGTACCTCTCCTCCCTTTCCTCATAGACAGCTTGGTACCCAAAATTGTCAGGAACCGCGCAGTACTCGTGATAGTTGTCAGACCAGTGGGGGGTCTCCGGGACGACCGAATAAGCATTGAAGTCCTCCGGGCCAGGATCGGGAAAAGAAGCTTCGCCAACCTCCGGGAGCTTCACCTTCTTGATCTCCGAGGCATAAGGAACCCGGGAAGACATCTCTAGCGATTGCCACAGCTGAGGGACGAGGCTCTTCAGGTCAGACTCCTGGAGGGATCGCCATCGATGGTTCAGCAAGTCAGCCGCCTTAGGACGATAATAAGACGCCTGGGCGTCAAGACGAGCAGGCCCGGGAAGTCAGCCTCGCAGGCTGCGGTACATCTCATGGCAAGCCTCAGCACTCGCCGCAGCAGCTATCCCCTCGAGCCTCTGATCAAACTCCACGGAGCGGAGAAGCTTCCGGGTTATAGCATCAAAGGCCTCCAACTGGGAGTTTTTCTTGTCCTTCTTCAGGGCGGAGTACTTCTTTTCCACCTCCGCCAACTTTTTCTCTTTGTCAGCGAGCCGCTTCTCTTTATCAGCCAGCTTTCTTTTTGCCTCTTCTAGCTGTGCCGCGAGGCCATCTTGCCCGGCCAGCTTCTCCCTGGTCTCGCGGAGTTCCTTCTCCATCTTGGCAAACAGCCCCGCGCTGTATTTGGAGTAGGTTCTGTTCAGTGCCTCGGCAAACTGAGAGTCCGCCAGGGTGGCGTCGGCAAAGGCAATGCTCTGCACAACAAAGAAGAAGCAAGAAAGTAAGGAAACTGGAGGAATTATTTTAGATAAAAGACAGATCTAGAATAGTGGTTACCTCTTCTTTCTCCTCTGGGATAGCTTCGGAAGCAGTAGCCTGCGGAGGAGGAGGAGGAGGAGGAGGGAAGTCCCGGGTCCTCTGACGAGAGGAAGGGGGCGACCCGGATAGCTCGCCAGGAGGCGGCCGTTTGAACCTCGAGCTTGCCCCACCACTGTAAATAGGGTGTTGAATGAAGGATCGACGCCCGGGGGTAGGTGACGAGCCAGGAGTAGCCCGGGCCTCAGAAGAAGGCCCGGAGGATGTCTGCTGGCGAGACTTGGGCGGCGCACGGGGCTTCTGAGGGACAAGAGCAGGATTCTCGGGGGGAGGTGGCCCAGGTTGGGAAGCCACCTGTGGTGTAGAAGGAGTCTGTTGATTCGGGTGAGCGTCCCTCGCTGGAGCATCACCCGGAAGGCTTGTCGGTAAGGGCCATGACGTCTGCGTACAAAAAAGGTTGTACTGAAACCAAACAAACAATGAAGTTAGACCAAAAAAATAAAAAATTCTTGACAACATAAAGCCATAATAGGCACCTCCATCTGGCCACACCGCGGAGATGCGCGAGAGTGTGAAGAGGTCGCGGGGATAGATCCCGCGAGGCCAGAAATAGCTTGCGTTCCCGTTCTTATAGAAGGAATCCATATCAAGGGGGGTGAGGCGGAGGAAGTTATGGTCACTGGCAATGGTCGCCGGGAGATTGGAAAGAGGCTTCTTCTCCTCTGGAACGAGGAAGTTGTTCCAAGCAGGCATAGGATAAGCCCGGGCATCGCACAGGAAGAAACCCTTTGAAGGGTATCCTTTGGCAGATTTGGGTTTGGACAGGATGAAGTCCTTTATCCCGGATCGAACAGTGAAAGAGAAGACGCCCGGGAAGGATGCGTGTGCCTTCCGTAAAGCGTAGAAGGAGCGGAAGAGTAAGAGGGAAGGAGAAACGGCGCACCGGGCACAATTAAGTAAGAAAGCCAGAATAAGGACGACCCCGTTAGGGTGTAGTTGGGCCGGGGCCACGTTATAAAATTGGAGGATATCAAGAAAGAGAGGGGGGAAGGGCAGGCTAAGCCCGTAGTGAAAATGGATCCGCGGGATGCACGTGACCCCTCGCTCTGAGACTCCCGGGGGAAGTTTAGAAAGACAGGCGTTTAAAGGAAGAGGGATAAAAGAGCGCTTCGCCAAGTCTAGAACATCCCTATCTAACGAAGGGGAATCCCCGGGAACATCGAAAAACTTGAGACCCAAGGGGCGCACTCCGTGAGTAGGCCCCCGGATGGGCGCAAACCCGCCTCATCCAAGTTCGACGCACCCGGGGTGAGTAGTTCCCGGGGCGAGCTAAAAGCCTCGGAATAGGTGTCTGGAGAAGAGACGAGGGAGAGGATAAGGTTATCGGCAACTCGGGATTGGACCTCGAACTGATTTTGAGCTCCCTCGGAGTCAGAGGAAGAGTTGGAAAGAATTGGAGAGTTCATGATGGGGGGAGAAGGAGAGGGAGAGCGAGAGCTTACTTGATCAAAAGAGCAGAGCTTCAGGGAAGTTTTGAGGAGAGAAGTCTAGAGAAAAGGAGCTTGGGACCTTATATAGGCAGGTGAATAGGAACCGCCACCTCAAAAGAAGGGAAAGTAATCATGACACGGTAAAAGAGGTACTGATTAATGCAGAAGGGGAAAAGGCGGCGTCGACAGAAACCAATTTTAACACGGATGGGCCCTACCCAAAGGTAACGTCAGGAGAAGGTTATGAGACCAGTTCCCCGCATTACGGAAACCCGGATGACTGGTCTGGGGGGCTAGTGATATTACCAGCCCAAAGGCCTACTGGGCCGATAATAGGGTCCACGGCCCAGCGCGTCTAGGGCGATGCCTTTCCCGCTAAGGGGCACGTCCGGACAAGGAAGAAGGACGGACGGGGACAAAGGGAAGTGGTCCTGCACCTTATCTCAAGCAGGCAAGCTCGGCTATAAATACTAGTCTCAAACAGTGAACAAGGTATGTGACTTATATCTCTCTACTTTATATTGAGAGCACCTTCCGTACGTTTTCCTTCCCCACTATCCCCATCTCATCATCACGCCGGAGCTTCTTCCCCGGGATGCCTCCCGGGGATTGATTTGCAGGACGGAAGCGGGCTGAACGAGGAGGAGACCCGGATAGCGTCTAATCCCGGGAGACGGACGGGTTTTGGTAGCATCAATTGGGAAGCGGGCTGATCGAGGAGGAGACCCGGATAGCGTCTAATCCCGGGAGACGGACGGATTTTGGTAGCATCACTACCATCTCATCAAACATGTCATCTTATAAAATTTTTTGTATCAGTTCATCAAAACTCACCAAAAAAAGTGTTTGTTTGGTCCTGACTCTTGGGTGAGGCCGTCTCACCCAAAAATTGGTCTATTTTGAAAGTTAGTCAAGGTAATTAATTAATACACTAGGGCGAGTAAATTATCAATATACTCTAAACGTAAAAGATCGTATCAAATTCGCAAAATGCCTGTTTAAATTACTGTTCCCTTAAGTATTTTACACAAATGAACCGAGAAAACGACATTTGTGGTCTTGCTCCATGCAAGTCCATTTTTCTCTTGCATGTCCGTATTTTTACCATAATGCCCCTAATATTGTTAAGACAAAAAATAGACTTGAAATCATAGAGTTCTATCAGGGGCATTATGGTAAAAATAGGGGGTTGCTCCATACAGGTCCATTTTTCTCTTGCAGGTCCGTATTTTTCTCTTGCAACTCTGTATTTTTACCATAATAACCCTAATATTGTTAAGATAAAAAATAGGCTTGAAATCATAGGGTTCCATCAGGGGGCATTATAGTAAAATGTGGACTTGCAAGAGAAAAATGGACTTGCATGAAGAAATTCCTTAAAAATATGGACGTGCAAGAGAAAAATGGACATGCATAGAGAAATTGCTAAGATTTAGTACCTACTTTTCAAGAATGAAGTATCCGATTGACTTATAAAATCCATGGTTGAGTCAAATCGTGTATTGTTGTCCTTAATTTTGATATATTAATGTTATGAAAGTCATGTATTTATATCGATATATTATGCGGAGAGAATCTATATATCTGTAAGTTTGAGGCCAAAGGAATAAATTCGACGTTGCGAAAGAGAGCCCTTAACTATTTTCATTAACTTATAGTGATGAATAATTCACTCACATAGTACTACTGATTAAGACAAATTAATTAATTAAGGACAGGAATTTGCAGGTGGATTGTAGTTAATTTGTCCTTGTCAACCGACATTATATGTTGTTTTTTTTTTTGACAAGAAAATGATACTCTCTTTTGTAGTCTTGTTCTCTTGAGAAGAGAAGTAAGATTCTCTAAATCATTATATAATTATATATAAACATTGATTTAAATTTGTAAAAATGAAACTATAATGTAGGTAAAAATGATTACATGTTACTAATTTTGCGTTTACGATCACTTAAAAGTTAAAATTTAAACCAGTTAAGCGAGTAACATGTTCAATCATTGTTGTCTAAAGTTAATCATTATTGACTGGAATGTGATTCAAATATTAAAGGAGACTAGTTATTCCAGTCCGATTTCACAGTATAAAGAAACTGCATTATTAGAGCATCTCCAATGGTAAGCTAATGCTTAACTTGCCATGTCACTATTCAAGCAATTGATGTGGCAAGCTATGTTTATAGCTATAAAGGGTCCACATATTTTTTTAATATTTTTACCAAGAATTTTTACTATCATTAAAAATAATTAATGTATTTATCTAAATGATACAAATACTATTGATTTAAAAATAAATAAATTATTTTTATAACAACTAAAAAATAATTATGTTAAATTATAAAGTGATTTACAAATTACAAATAAAAATAAATAATTATAATAAAAACATTTAGACTACCAATATATTGCAAATTATTAGAAAAAACTTGGTCTTTGTGAGGATGCTCTTCTACGGAAAAAAGAGGAAATTCGTCAAAATGATTTCGCAATTCTAACCAAGGACACATCAAATATGGATGATAGAACTAGAAAAAATCATGAACAAGTGTGTGAAATTCTTAGAAATAAGTATGGAATGTCATTAGAATATATTTGATGTATTTTTCATTCTATTTTTTTTTTTTGCATTTGGAATAAAATTTTATTGGTATAATGTATTTAAAATTTTTATGAAAGAATACAAATCAAAGTTTGGATATATTTTAAAAAATAATGTTTATATTTATTATATTTATATATTTTTTCAAATTATTTATAAGTTATATCAAATATTAAGTATAAAAAAATATAATATATACAATATTAAAATATATTTTTTATAAATATTATTTATTTATGCTCGTAAAATAATTAATTAAAGTAAATATTTATAATAGAATATAACTACGTGAATAGAAAGAGAAATTATATTTACCAAGTAAAAGTAAATGAAAGGAAAGAGAAATTATATTTACCAAGTAAAAGTAAATGAAAGGTAATTCATAACATTAATGACGGCAGTACTGCTCTGTGCGGCAGTACTGCTCTGTGCGGCAGTACTGCTCGTGTAGCAGTGTCTACGTGGAGTGAAACAATGGTAAGTTACATTGCTGAAATTTATCAAATATTGCAAGCAGGTCCGTTTCTTCAACCATTGGAGATGCTCTTACTTGATCCAACCAGATTTCACAACCTAACTCTTAGTCTAGATCTTTAACATACCTTTTGATGCCTCTAGCCTAAGAAAATGCAATTTTTATTAGAGTTAGAAAGAAAAATCAAATTATAATGTCTTTGCAAACTCTAGTGTCATTTTTTTTGCACATGTCTATTCGGATTAGCTTCTCTTTCTTTTTCTGACCAGAAGAAACTATAAATAGGGACACCTGATTCATGAAAAGTTAACCTCACAAGAAAGTGACCTCCTGTCTAGCACTTTAGGTTTAATGGATCAGCAATATATTGGTTAGATATGAAGTAGATAGGTAGGTAAATGATGCATATTACACACTCTTTGGAGTTGGTTCAACTGAAATTTCATCAAATAGTACTAAATACACATTGAAAGGAGTTGTACATGAATTAGGTTTTATTTTGGATTTAAGTAGTAAATATATGTAATCATGTTGCAGAGATTTGTTGAAAAGGCTATAAATTGATGGACATTTAGCATTTACCATAGCACTTCTTCTACCATCATCATGTTCTTCTAGTATAGGTTAGAGTAATTATACTTTGATCAAACCAGATGGGCAACGTGACGGAACCTAAACAAAATATGTGAGAGTGAGACAGAATTAGCACAAAACATTTACTATTTTCATCGGTAATTGAAGTTGTAAAAATCTTCATAGTACTACCGTCATCCATTTCCCCTGTTCCGCTAGTGCTTCCGAGTTTGAAATTGCTCTTTCTCAATCACATTTTCTCCAAGTTTTGGGATAGAAATAGCAGAATCATATTATTTATCAATAATTGTCACATTTTCAGTTAAAATTTAGCATATTTGACTCTCTTCTTTTTTGTACATATATAGCTGGTCTAGAGGAAGTATCAAAATCTTGATCAACAAAATAAAATAGTGTAAACATAAACAGAAGTAAAAATGATTTCAAAGGCATTGTAACTTGAATGATACTACTCTTCTAGTTCTACCATGCTTGGACCATGAACAAGGTATTCATAATTACATCATGGTTAAAGGGAACCAACTAACTACATTAACCCCCTTTCTTAAAATTTCCCACATTTATATTCCTTCAAACTTTGGGACCAATTCTAATCAGGAAAAGAAAGAGGAAACAAACACAGACAACACTACTAATAAGTGGTCACTTGCTCTTATTTTAGTCTTCAAATAACAAGCTAAGGAATGTCATTCTTTTCAAATTACTGCATTTTTTTATGGTTCAATTTGGTCTATTCTAATTCAATTCAATTCCATTTAGGGAAATTTAAATTAAATTTATTACTGTTATTTTTTTATTTAATGTAGTTCAGATTAACCTTACTCTCTATGTCATGAGAAATATTTCCTTTTTATTAAAGCACTAAAGGTGACATTATCAATAATTAAGGGCATTATATATAACCCTAAAACCCCTCTCTACAGATTTGGGGAAGCAAACACTCTTTCTCCTCAAAATCCCTATCTTGTAGTATAAGATGGGGAAGCTGTTGGAGCTGAAAAAGAGTCTAAAATCCATAAATTTAATGAAATTTTCCAAGTTGGGGAAGCTGTTGAACTTACTCTTATAGATGTACTTACAGATGGGCCTTGTTTACCAGAGCTTATCAGTAGATCAGTTCAGTTCAGTTCAGTTCAGTTCAATTCAGTTCAATTCAATTCAGTTCAGTTCAGTTAAGTGAAAATGCAATTTGATGAAATTCAGGTTAATTCAGTCATGCTGATTCCATTTTTCAATACATCAATTTTCACTTCAGTTCAGTTCAATTCAGTTCAGTTCAGTTCAGTTCAATTCAATTCAGTTCAGTTCAGTTCAGTACATCAAGAAATAAGTTCTAGTAAACAGGGCTATGGTGTACAGATATGTTGAACGCCCGATCTCTTGTGCTTTTATAGTAGAAGAGATTCGATCATATATCATTCGTTCAGGAATAGTGTGGATACCGAGACAGAATAATATTGATGCACATTGGCTAGGTTTGCTAAAGATAGTAGTCTTGACCATTATGTATGGAACTCACTCCAAAATTCATCTCGTCAAACGTTGTTGGACGTTTTCTAGCACCTTGAGATGATACAACTTTTATTTTCAAAAAAAATAAAAATTGATTTGGCTAAAATCGTATGAATAAGTTAAAGAACATTATCTCAATTTATCTACATGGTACTTTTGAGTTATTTTTGGATAAAAGATATCATGAAATGTGTAAAAACGTAAAGCCATATCCATAATTTCTTCAGATTCCCCTAATTCAGTGCACATGAATAGAAGGAAAGCGCCAAAACAATTCTAATTTTACCGCAAAATGGCGCGCTGATGAAGCCAATACAGCGTCCCCAGTGTTAATTACAGATCTATACGTCGTCGTTCGATGATCCACCTTCTTTAACTTCCGGGATACAGTTTTTCGTATCCCACGTTATAAAAGCTGGCAAAGAGAGAGAAAGCACAAAAGCGCTACAAAACCACTCCCTCACTCCACTCATAAATCCGCAACCGCAACAACCGCCGTGCACCACCGCCATGCTCCCCGGTATCCCGGCGGCGCCCCCACCTTTCTCCCTAGTCCCTTGAATAGTATCAGAGAAAAAGGAGCTGTAAAAAGTTTTTTAAAAAATTCCGCCTTAGTAACCGCCACCCCAACCATTTCCACGATGTCCGCGGTGGCGCGTGATTTGAAGCAGAAGGTCCTCGCGTGTATGCACAAGCTCTCCGATAGGGATACGCAGAAGGCCGCAGCGTCGGAGCTCGAAAGCATAGCGAAGTGCTTAACTCCGGAAACGCTTTCTTCCTTCATCTCCGCCATCGCCGCCACTGACTCGTCGGACAAATCAGCCGTCCGGAAGCAGTGCCTGTACTTGATCCCCGTCCTATCCTCGACCCACGGAAATGCGCTGTCGCCTTACCTCTCGAAGCTCCTCTCTTCCATTGTCCGCCGCTTGCGAGACAACGACACTTCCATCCGAACCGCCTGCGTTGCGGCGGCGTCCGCCATTGCTGCACACGTGACGAAACCGTCACTTTCCACCCTCTCGAAGCCCTTCCTGGAAGCGCTGTTCACGGAGCAGGAGCAGAATTCGCAGATCGGCACTGCCCTGTGCCTGTCGGCGGTGATTGAGGCCGCGCCGGAGCCGGATGCCGCAATGCTGAGGAAACTATTGGGGAGGTTGGAGAAATTGGTTAAGTCTGAGAGCTTTAAAGCGAAGGCGGCAGTTTTGGTGCTGATCGGAAGCGTGATTGAAGCTGGGGGAACGGCCAATGCTGTGAAGGGTGTCGTCACGTGTTTGATGGAGTTTTTCATCAGTGAAGATTGGGCTGCTAGGAAGGCGGCTGCAGAGGGTCTGATGAAACTGGCTCTAGTGGAAAGGGAATCGCTGCAGGAGTACAAGGCAGGGTGTTTGAAAACTTTTGAGGCCAAACGATTCGACAAGGTTAGTAGCTAGATTGATCAAGATATTCAATTTTCTGATTTTGCAATGAATATATTTAGAGGAATGATTTTGATCAAATTTTTATTTGTGTTCAGGTAAAAATTGTTAGGGAGACCATGAATCAGATGGTGGAGGTTTGGAAAGAGATCCCTGACGAAGTTGATGAGACAGTTGATACAAATCTTGAATCACATTCTTCATCAAAAGGTTTTTCCTAACCTCATGATCTTTCCCACTTGATTTGATTTGATGAAATTGTGCCTGCTTGTTTCCTTGGTCTAATTAGTCACTAATAAACAATGAGGTATGGGTTAAGAGTTTGTTTAATCCAGTAGTCACTAGTTCTGTATAAATAATTAGGTATGTGTATAGTCTTTGTTTAATCAATCCATGTGATACAAGGATTATTTCTTGCTGTCATTATATTTACTACTTGCTGAGAAGTTAGTTGGCTGGATCTTTGTTTAATTTTTGGATGTAGCCAGAATTGCAATATTTGTTTGAATATGAATAGATGAGAATTTTTCATGAGAAACAGGAATTACTTTTGACTTGTTCTACCTACATTGGTTTGCATTGAAACCAAATTATAATGTGATGTGTTCTGTGTAAAAGCATTTTCCTCTGGACAAATTTATAGATGAAATCATTCTTTCGTCAGGATAAGCTAATTTTGAATCAACTCTTTTTTGGAACAGATGTTGCTAGTGATGTGCGATGCCCACCTGGCTCTAGAACTTCTAGCTTCGTACCCTCTAATCCACCGCAGTTGAAGAATAAATTTTTCAGTAACAAGTCGTCTTTATGCAATGGTTCTTCTGCTGAATCTGCCAGTAAAAGAAATCCTGTGAATGGTGGCGAAAAGAAAACAGGTCCAGCTATGTTCAGAAAGTTGGACTTAAAGAAATCATTGGATTCTAGAGCTGATAGTCCTATGTCTAATGGTTCACGGGAAGAGATTGATGAGGGTAGTTTTACGCATAAAGTTGACAAACTTGTTGATAGAGGCGAAGATAGAAGCAGATTACCAAAGCCGAGTACAATGAGAAACCTTTTCGTCAAGTCAGGATTTCGTGTGGTCCCATGCAACGATGAGATTTCAGATGCTACTGTAGTTGCTAGTAACGGAACTGGAGAAATAAAGAACCTCAAGGACTCTGAAGATCTCTCACTGATCCGCAAGCAACTTGTTCAAATTGAAAATCAGCAGTCCAATCTAATGGATCTGCTCCAGGTAATTAACATTCACATTTCTATCTAAAAAAAATCACAAAATGATTATGACTGGATTAGATTATTTTGCACTGTTCTTGCCAAAATGATTGAGAATTGAGTAAGCCTTTACGTAAAACATTTTATGACAATTTATAGCAAGATATTCCTGTATTTGCAAATATATCTGCAAAATCAAAATGTCTGTTATAATTAAGATTTCGCATATGAGGCTTCAGAAAATGTCATCATCTTTCTAGATAGTGCTTTTTCCAAAGAGCTGCTATTGTTTTCAAATTTAACGTTTGAACTTTGTTTTTGGATCGTTTAGCTTGGAGTAGATGTAAAATTTGCGTTTCATAAGCCTTCTTTTGTAGATTACACATTATGTAAAATTACTCTTTTAATTTTCTTTATAGAAATTCATGGGGAACTCACAGAATGGTATGCGATCTCTGGAGACACGGGTTTATGGTCTAGAGATGGCACTGGATGAGATTTCCTATGACTTAGCTGTTTCAACTGGAAGGGTGTCAACTGGTGCTTCAGCTGGAGGCGGATGTATGAAACTGCCAGGTGCAGATTTTTTCAGTTCAAAGATTTGGCGGAAAACAGAAGTCCAGCAGGGTACATTTAGGTTCACTTCTTCCAGTAGAACTGCAGCTGCAAATTCAATGCACACGAAAGCAAACGACAGTGGAGAGCCATTTAACCTTGAGGCTAGGCAATACCAAGGTGGTCATGGGTTTACAAGGAACCCTTTGGCAAAGATACCTCGAGAATCCCAGGGGAACTATTCCATTATGACCCCGGAGAATGTTCATGCTGTCCTGTGATTTATTTCTTTGTTCATATGGTCAGAGTTATCAGCAGGTATGTTAATCTGAATACCACGCTTTCAGATAACTTTCAGTTGTTCACTACTATCGTTTGTGAAAAAAGTGTTTGGTATTCTTTAAAAACATCAGTGTCATATTTGGACCTGAGATCACTAAAGCTTAGATATGTCATTGTTTTAGTTTCTTAAACTGCTTTCTGATGCATTTGGTTGCTCTGCAGCCAGGGAAACCTCAAATGTTCTTGAAGGCTTGAATTGCTGCCAACCACGTGATGGAGCTATTTCTGTATCATCCGCCCGATGCTCCCTGACCTGTTCTAACTGAGCACGTATGTACTTTTCAAGTATCGAGCAGGGCTGCCAATGACATACAAATGCACTACAAATCTGTATAGAGAGATTTTCAATTCCGTAACTTAGCACGCATATTTTTTCCATTCTTTTTTCTTGTTACTTGTCGAGTTGAGATTGAACTATGTAGACAGCGAAATCAATGCCATATGTTTAGGTCTGGAGTATGAATCTATGATTATCTGTCTTCTACTCTTTATCATGAGTGAAAGGTGTCTCCCACTGGCCATACAAAAGAGAAAACTCACTCCATGTAGACAAATCTACTAAAGTAACAGGAAGACTTTTTTCTTACTCTTCATTTTGACTCAATTTCTTAGATTAATTATTACGGTTTTCAAAACGTGTGTTTATCTATTTATTTTGTTACAATCATGACTAAAATTTATATGGTGGAAATTTGATGAGTATGACTAACTATAACTGTATTATCTAACCGAAGGGTCTAGGATGAAGGGAATATGCAGAACCATATGCACCATTCTTCACAAAAGCAGCAAGAGAATGCACAACTATATTTTGGATTTTACTTTCACATAGATTTTGTTAATATTAAATATATTTAGATTCTAAATGATTAGTCCAATAATATGGAATAATGGATATGCATTTGAGTACAAATGTAATCGAGAAAGAATAGAATTGAGAGAAATCTCAGTAACAATAAGTAATTGTTATTTCTTGATTCCATAATATTTCAACCAGGACGCAGCATGAAGGAATCAGTCAGAGGCACATTATTTCGGAAAAAAAAAAGTCAGCAACATTATTTCAAAAATAATAATAAAAAAGTCGCAACATTCACAAACAGCTTACTCTGCACTACATACCAAGTGGCAAATTCCAGCACGGCTACAACATTTACAAATATGACTTATCACGGTGTTTTATAGCTTAATTCGAACTCCATAGCTGAAATTTCGGGTTTGTGATTATTTCAATAACCCCATCCAATGGAGTGAGCAAAAAGGAATAATTTACAGTTGCCATGTTTTAAATATGCCTGCTCCAAATGGAGAGTAAGCGGCCTTATATTAGTTATCATATACACATTATTAATTCTGTACCTTGCAGGTTTGCCAATTCGCTATGGACCTATTTATCTATTGTAGTTTCGGCATTCAACGACCTACAAAATAAACAAGTCCAGTGATCAGTTACGAAACTTGCAAGAGCCATAACCAATGCAGCTTAAAGAAGCCATAACCAAGAAGATAAAGAAACTGCCAAAAAAAATAAAATCAATCAATTAAATTTATTCTAATCCACTTGAGATAAATGAAATGCAAGTCCAATCATGATTGATATCACTTGATATTGGAAAGCCGACGAAAACCGTGGTGGAGACAACGGAAAGATTACCAAACGTGAAACCAAGATAAGTTGACCGACCATTTGAAGGAAACCTAGATAAGGTGACCAGCCATTTGAATCAACACAGAAAAGATAATCAACTGCTAAGGTGATCAGTTGCTGGAACTGGATGTGAACAGAACAGATAATGCACTAACCCAGGAATAGATGATTTAAATAAATAAAATAAAATAAAATTATGAGGACAGAGTATATCAGCACTATGGAAAAATTAACCAGGCCCTCATATCACCACTATGAGGTGTGATCAAGAGGCACTGTTCCATCTACATCAAAATATAACATGCATTCTTTCAATAATTTCCATCAAGTTCTTTTAATATGTGTTAAGGCACTATGTTGTAAAATTTGAGTAACATGTGCTTTTAATTGAGTAAAGGGTGCTCCATTACACAAATTTTAAAATGAAATGCTAACCTTCCGTAATTATGGTAGTTTGACAAACAAAAATAGTTCAGTAGACGACAAATAGATATTACTTAAAGCTATATCTAACAAGTTATTGCCCAAGGACGTATATTAAATGCAATAAATCTCATGACTCTAAGCTTGTAAAAATGTACCCGGACTGTTGACCAGTACAAAGTGGCTGTGACCCACCCACAACTTCTACCGAAGCTCAACCTAAGTGCTAGTTTAGGAAGGTGATCATAAAATATAGCTGAAAAGCATGCATCCAAAAAAGGGATTCATGCAATCTCACTTTCCATAAGTAATACAAGTTATTAATTGTGCAGCGTAGAATTTCAGACAGCATATAGCCTCAATTACCATATAACATACATTTCAATAACCAGTTAAGAAGGATCCAGAAGAACATCTATAAATTACCTCAATTACGTCGTGATTTCTGCGATGGAGGATATCCAGTCATCGAATTTTGGTCTCTTCTCCTCACCTACCATCAGTAAAGTCAAAATATGAGAAAAAAAATTATCCAAAAACACATCGAGGGTGGATCTTCTGCAGAATGAAGCAAACCTGTTGTTGCTGATGAGCCTGATTAGCAAGAACCCGCTGCATCGGCACATTGGCAGGATTCATCCCACCACCCATTCCAGATTGGGAAGCAAGATTATAAGCAGACATTCCCTGAGGTTGCATCCGTTGCATACCCATCATAGGGCGTGGTACAGATCTTGTTTGCATCACATGAGGACCAGGCATGTTCCCAGATGCAGCATTTCCAGATGATACCTGATCAAATCAGTTGCCAAGGCATTAAGCTCCAAACTGAAGCAACAGCTGTCATGTGAACAGAGTTACAAACAATTGCTAAGCCTTAGTGGCATGAAGTTAGTAAAACAAATTAAATAAAAAGTAAAAATTTTATTAAAAATTTGAAACAGCCAATAGTACTCTGAGATTTGTACATAGATCCACCTCCAACTCAAATTGTGTGTCAACTTTGCAAATGATCTGAAACTCTGGCTTATTTATTATTCATTATCTTTCTGTTCTCTTAGTTCCTCCCTCTTTAGTAATATCTCTCTATTTTTTCTTTGGCCAAGGGTTTGAATCTGGAAGTAACCTGTTTGTAAAAAGCAAGGGTAGAGCTTCGTAAAATATCCAGTACTCTTACAAAACAAGAGCCTTCAAGATGCCCTTTTCACATTTGCTAGGTTTACTTTAAATGTTTAATCTACTCCTATGAAATCTCCTTTTCAATTGCGTATCTACTCTAGTCTTTTATACTTTCTCTTTCCATATTACCTTCCTTCATTTATTTAGAGGTCTCAATCTTTTTCTTCCGCCCTTCTTTCAGTTTTACCCACCTCTCTCATTTACATCCTCTATCCCTATCTTTTTTCCCAACCCTCAATTAGCACTATGACTAAGGAAGGAGTATATAAGTTAAGAGCATGTAGTGGAAGTGATGGAAGGAAAGTAAGAATGTCTAGTGTGATAGACTAAAATGGAAGTAAAAACAACAGTGGGAAATAGTATAGTTTTCATCACAGATAAGTAAGCTCACTCCACCATCCATCTTGATCATACAGTGTAACCTAAAACATGTTCGCCGTAAGACAAATTTGTTCTCTTTCCCATCAGCTTAGGAGATCTACTTCATCTTTTCCTCGTGATCAAATCAAGGAATCAACAGTATTTGAGTACTATCTATGTTTCATCTCTTAACTGCTCCGTTACACTGTTTGTACATATATTTAGTATGTTCATAGGTGAACTCTTTTTTAAAAACAAACTTTGGAGTTGATTTAGCTTTGACTGGATTAGCTTACTCAAATTTGTGTATACTGTGGAGAAATAGCTAGCCTAACCCTAAACAAGCGAAGACTATATAGCACAACTAACAACATTATTCCACTAATGCAATGTTCATTATTGTGCATCATAAAAAATTAGAACTTTAAGATTAAGCGAATTGTACTAATGGAGCTGTAATTCGGATAGTACAATAGACATGGGTCTTAATAATAGCATATATTTGGAAGCCCAACAAGGTATGGGGGCTACTTATGACCATAAGAACAGATTCATATCTTACTCCCACCCAAATACACACCAGTTTCTGAACAATTTCCACTCCTAATCATCATAAAGCTAAAAGCCAACATTGTTTTTTAACAGGTAGCCAATTGTTCTAGACTTGGTAAAAATTTGAAATCTCAGTGAAGTTGTAGATTGTGATCCCAGTTTTACAATGCAAGGATGAGAGAACAAACATTCAGCTAAGACTGCTAAAATACATGCTTTTCTATTTCGAAATGTAACCAATTTCCCTGCCCTTGGCAAAACTTTGAAACTCAAGTAAGGCTGAGACCAGCTGAGCATGATTCTGCGCTACTACCCTGCAGAGAGGAGATAACATGAAGGCCTCACAGCAAAGAGCATTCTCAACTCTTGCTAATGATTGGTATGACAGTCCAAAATATCTTAACCCTTATATATTTCCACCTTGCTAGAATTTTAAAAAGAGTCACAACATAAAATTCCAATGTACGTTTGAACAACTTACCTAAGCTAGGAGTAGTGTTTTTAAACTACCTACAACCACTTTTCCTCCCAAAAGTACTATTAATGATCAAAGTTGTTGGTATTAGAGATTCTAAAAATCATAAATCTTTGTGTCAACGCAAAGCTTAATATGAGTGTCACTGAAAAATTCAATCACTATGATCAGTTAAAAATAAATTCTTCCAAGAGCTTCAAGAACAAAATTAGCTAGGCATTTCTCAAGTACTCAACCAACTTTCTCATGGTAATGAAAAAGTTATACAAGACCGGCAACTTTTAAAACAATTAGCCCATCACAGAAATTTGTAGAACGTATGCATATATAAAAGACAATGATGCCAGATTATGAGCAATATTTTCACAATCCACAAGTAAAAAGAACACACCTGAGAAGAAGATTGAAGACTAATAGTTCCTTCAAGATCTGTTGTTGTATCCACAGGTCGAACGGGATAGTTAACCACTTTTTCTCCAGGTTGTGGTGGCACCAGCGCACTGACATGGTGAAGCTGTGTTATTAGATCAAATCTAAAGATCAACCTAACTATCTATGATCCTTATCCATATGCTCTACAAAACCAATATCCAACAGCCACAATCACCAAGGAATCCCCATTTAAAAATATAAAAATCACTTAAGAACCTAAAAAAGGTGCAAGAAAATTGTAGTGATCAAGAGCTACTAGCTGATTAATGAGGTTCCAACATAGGATTAAAAAATTGGGTGAAATAATGCTGGGAAAACCAAGAACAAAAGAAATTTGGAGGTAGCTTATTGTGAATATAAATGTGTGTGTGGTTGGATGTAAAGTGTTAACATACTTGCGACCAGGCAATGGCTCCATCCTGAAGTACCTGCACACAATTTTTTTTATCATGATTATCATACAAGAAGAAAAAGAGCATTGAAGGATGCTATCATGCTAGATAGAGATCTTATTGAGCAGAAAATCAGATAAATGTCAAAGTTTAGATAAGAAAAAGCATGCATGCATGACATCTGTCTAGATAATAATATTTCAACAATAGACCCAAGATAAATGACTGATATATTAAGAAACCTTTTACACGTCAACTAGATGAAGAGAAAGCTTACAGCAACACACAAGCTCTTGCACCATCATGTAGCAGCCATAGCATAAAGAAAAGTAAATTGTTTTGGTGTAATGCAAGAAGTTTAACTTAACGGTGATACCTAAGGGTTCTAGGAACAATTCCTAGACAAACATCCTGCTACTTCTAAGTCTCTGCACTTATTTACTTAAGTTTCTTCTTTAAGCTTTAAAATTTGATCCCACAATTGTGTCACGTCTTTCATGACTACAGTTGAAGCACACAGTTAAAGTACAGAAATGTCAGAGAGAAGAAAAATTCCATACTCATGATCAAGAGCTTGTGCTGCAGTTATTCGTTTCTTAGGATCATATCTGCAATAAATAAAAATCCCCAGAAAAAAAAACCATAACCTAATTAAAAATGTTCATCAGCATAGCCAGATAATAATCGATTCACTGGAGAACACAAAACATACAAACTATTTTTCAAAAGGTACTATCCATAAAACACAATAGGGGAATATTTTAGAAGGAAAAGAGGAACAGATTTTGAAGCCTGGCACACTGATGAGAATATTATGAAGATGTGTTTGTCAGCCCAAATCCTCCCACCTTTTCGCTATTCTCATCTCACCTTTTATTTTAGATTCTTATCTTTATATTTTTAACACACATCCTTACATTTTTAATATACCTATCACATTTCAATGTAACTTCATAATTCTTAAAACAAACCTAATGCCCTTTTAAAACCAAAATTAATCTCCATGCACATCACTGGGTCCCTCAAAGTCTTAAGTTACAGCTTATTCAGATACTGTTTTTTTCATACTCATTCGCAGAAAAATTAACGAAAATTTGGCAGTTGGCAAAAGATAAGAAGGCAACACATACTCAAGCATCTTCGAAAGGAGATCATAGGCAGGAGTTTTGGGAGATATATGTACAGCGTTGTAGAGTCCAGCATTCTCACTGTGAATGGAGTGTCAAACAGGTAGTATTGATTAAGTGAAATTCATGGATTTGACTACATCGGTAATCCTATAAAAAAAGTAATAACAGTAGAAGAAGTTATCCTACTATTTACGCCCTTGAATCTGTTGAGTATCCGCTGCCCAATGTGGGAGATGAGGAAGGGTTGACCACTTCTCTGGTGTGGGATGACCTGCACCATTACCCAAATCTTAGCAAGTGTTCTGTAGGGGATACAAAGGAGAGAGATCGAACAGTCTCATACCTAGGACCTTAAAAATCTTGTCCAGCTGGTCAAGCTGCATGATCAACAGTTATTTAGTGAAGGTATACTATTAAAAAACTGAAAAAAATTACACTTATAATAGAATTTAGAAGTATTCATAGTGGTAACGCACTTGAAATGGGTTTGGTGTGCCTTTCACTTCTTGTCCTTGGAATAGAGGCTTCAAAGTCAGCAGCTCAGCAAATATGCAGCCAACAGCCCACGTGTCTACAACAATAAAATACTTCCATTTAAAGTTGAAGACTAAATTATGTATATTACACTTTTACAAAATTTATAGTGTTAGTTTTGCACAGATGCATCATACCGACAGCACTGGTGTAGTGTTTTGATCCCAGAAGCAGTTCAGGTGCACGATACCATATGGTTACCACAACCTGCCACTCAGCACTTGAGCTGGTCAATTAGATTATAAATTGAAAGGCTAGCATAAATTACAAATTGTCACGTATAAATATGCTTAATGTGGAAAGTAATGGGAGTAAGAACTCTGGAGTCCACTGGAAAAGTAGACAAAACAAACTTCAGAATATATTGAATAAACTGCTAATCTGCTATTCACAACTCAGAAGCTTCTGAACTAGAATGGAGCAAAGGACAATATCTGAACACAAGGTTTTAGAGCGAGAATTATAATTCAGTTGACCCACCATGTAAAAACTGTTCTCATAGAGAATCTGATATATGAAAATGGTCTAATCAGGACTGAAACTATCACATCAGATATCACTCAGTAATGTGATAGTTTCAGTCTGATTAAACTTTTCAAATTTAGGGTATGACATTGACAACATTACACTAGTGACTGAAACTTTCAGATCAGAATCACTCCAAATCATGTCAAATAGTAAACAAACAAATAAAAAGTAAACAAACAAATAAAAAGGTATTTTATAGTGTAAAAAGTAGTCAGTAGTCCAATCAGTGCTCAACTTAGGTTCCCTAATTCCATCCGGTAAGTTGGAAAAAGGATAAGCTAACAAAAGTTTAAACATG
Source organism: Cruciata laevipes (assembly GCA_963678965.1). NCBI lineage: Eukaryota > Viridiplantae > Streptophyta > Magnoliopsida > Gentianales > Rubiaceae > Cruciata > Cruciata laevipes. The sequence goes on from OY787637.1 coordinate 23,013,368, forward strand.
AATGAGAAACTCGAAGCCTCAGACGCTTGAAATTACAACATCTACACTCATTACAAGAATGATAGAAACATGAATGAGAAACTCGAAGCCTCAGACGCTTGAAATTACAACATCTACACTCATTACAAGAATGATAGAAGACTTGGTGATTCACCGAGGAAGTGAGATAAACTCAAGCTATTTAAGGTGGCACGTCTTCAAATTACCATAATGATTAAGAATCCCAGCACTGACTCCCAACAAGAATCAATCATTCAAGTTAGTTAAAATATAGGAACTGAAATGAATACTAGCAGTAATTACTCACCCCATTTTCTGCTAATGGCTTTAGGGGGCTTTGGTAAATTCTTGCAAGCCCAAAATCAGCTACTTTTACGACTCCATGTTCCTCACCATCACCCATTACCTGAGTATTTGGTTTCCGAGAATCCAGTAAGGAAGTAAATATACCAATAAGAACAGAAATTTCTTTAGTAGCAATAACACAATATCTGTGTTCAGGTATATATGTCCGAATGCAATAAACACCAGGTGTGGCAATAGCTAAACCATACCAGGATATTGGATGGCTTCAGATCTCTGTGCATGATCCAATTACTGCAGCAAATTTTGGTACTTCCAAAGTTCAGCCAAATTTTACTAAAAATTACCAAACGAGGTATTAAAAGTTTGCCTCACCTGTGAAGATAATTGAGCCCATTAAGCAGCTGCCATAACAATGACTTGACCGTATATTGATTAATTGACTGATTAACCTTGTCCCTATGGTGTCTGATGATTTCCTAATATAATGAGAAAATATCATAACTGAGAATTCACACGGCACTAATTTGAGGAAAATATTTTAGCAACTATTACATATAAAATTCTGCTTATCATAACTCATAAGGATATCATAAAATTTTATTTAGAAATGAGGCTTTATATCAAAATACATCTTGTTTCAGAGGAGATTCATACTATCTATTTGATTCTGGTAAAACACTGAGCCTCCTAATAATATCATGTGAACTCGTCAGAAAATGAAAATGGAAATAAGGAGGTTACAGAAACAGCTAAATACTTATCCTGCTAGAGACATCATCGCAGCCATCATCTAAAATATTCAGTAACATAATGATCAGTAACAGAAAGTTATTTCCTTTGTACTTAATATTCATTACATGTCGTTAACTCCCTTCACTTTTTGTTACAAAGTACAAATCATCTAAAATATATAGTTTTAAAAATCAATTGAAGACAGTAGATCAAATTCCCAACCAACATAGTCCTAACAAGTTCACTTGTTAAAATACTTATGTGCTTTTAGCATATCAAATTCTCAAAGACAAGTAAAATACTCACATAAAGATCATGTTCAGCATAATCAAAGGCCAGGTAGAGCGACATATCGGCTTGATTGATGTGCACGTTCACGAGCTTGACCACATTCTCATGGTTTATCTCCCGAAGCAACTGTAACAGCTCTATTCATTAGATTTCTCAACCTTATGGAAGAAGAAGAAAAAACACACCTTGAAACAAATACACTAATTCAATATATGCAGTGCAACAGCTTAATCTCTATATCATAACTCGAAAAAAAAGAAAAAAAAAAAGAGAGAAATTCACCACGAAATCATTGCAAGAAAAACACTAATTCAACACAGCTTTGTTTGCCATGAGGAATTCGAAAATGAGCTTTTATAAATATAGAATCAAAAAAGAAGAGAAAATCATCATTCTCGCAAAATAATAATAAACTGATCAAAAACACATACAGCTTCATCTCTGCGATCAAAAACTCGAAAACGAACATATAGATTGGTAAAAAATCAAAACAAAAGAAGAAAAAGTCACCATGATTTCACGAATGGCGGTTGGAGAGATGCCGTCGCCGTCCTTTGACTGCTTGAATTTCTTGATAGCAATGGATTTGCTGCGATTGGACTTGATTTTGGCGAGAAAAACGAGTCCGTACGTGCCTTCCCCAATTTTTCCGATCAAGTCGTATTGCTGGAGCCACTCCGGCCGGTTGCCGCCATTGCCGGAAGCGTTCGTACTCGAGGAACTGCCACCCCTTCCGCCGTCTCCCATGGCGAAACTCCAAACCAGAAAAAATGGAGAAGAATTTTGAACAACTTCGGTTCTGTCTCCTTGCGGCCACAACTGCTCAGTTTGATTACAGTTTGTACGCCTTGTAGAGACACCGTTTGGCAGTTCGTAACGGAAGTACTAAAAGGACCGATTTACCCTCACGGATCGGTTGAAATGTGTCGAGAAGTCTCGCGTGGAAATATAGGGAAAAATACGTTCCTTGGCTACTTCTCACTTTCACCAGTCAACGCAACTTAATGCCAATTTAGAAACTTTGGATTTTAACAAAGAAAATAAACACTTGATTAGATTAGGAATTATTTCAAATGGATTTTCTAGTTATTTTTAAAATTCAATAGCCTAGGGGTTCAATTTAATAGTTTAATAATTTTTTAATATTGATAAGATTAACCGAAAAGATACCATTTTGATTGATGTGAATATTCCACGTAATTCACTTTGTTTCAGCGGACTTGCAAAATAAACATGAACCGGATATGATAATTATTCAACAGTCGTCAAATAATTACCTGGGATATGATAATTACCTAACAACCGTTAATTACCTGGAGAACCACGAACCACCGTCCCTGGGCGACTGCAACCGAGTCTTAAAATTGAACACACTTTAAGTCTCAAAATATTTTTTATTACAATGAGAAGAGCAATATTTATAACCCTAATAAAATTCCTAATCCTACCAATAATCTAAGAAAATAATAACCAACTCCTACAACTATAAGGAAAATAAATATAATGTTGCTAAGATTAAAACACCATTTTAAGAAAAACTCTAAAGTTTGGTAAGGAAAAAATCTAACTAATTATTTTATAATATTTGATACCATATTCGTATCATTTATATACTATTTAACTTGGCATAAATTTCAACTGCACTAGTACTTCTATAATAGGGGTTTCTCCATGCATGTTCATTTTTCTCTTGTAGGTCCGTATTTTTACCATAATGGCCCCTGATGGAATCCTACCACATTTTTAATTAGTCCGAAGAGACGTACACGCATCTACACAAATCTAATATATATACTAGCAATTGCATGAATATTAGTCGCAAATTTGCACCTTAATTACTTTTCCTTACTCTTCCTACGGCTATGGATCCACATGACTTTTCAAACCTGCTTTTTAGCCACCTCTAGACTAAATTGAAAGTTCCAGGAAACCACACCAAAAGGTAAATAAATATCCTAAAGCATCACCATAAAAACCTGCAACATACATTTGTATTCTGATCATCCAAAACAAGTAAACAAAAACCATCTGAATCTGATCAATATAGCCATGGCGGCCACTTGTGGTGATCACAGCGTGACGCTGCTGGATTTGAACGTGAGCATGTTCGGGATGAGGGTCAGAATCGCGCTGGCGGAAAAGGGCGTTGAGTACGAGCACAGGTTTGAAGATTTCGCCAACAAGAGCTCGCTTCTTCTGGAAATGAACCCCGTTTTCAAGAAAATCCCCGTGCTGATTCACAACGGAAAGCCGATCTGCGAATCGCTCGTCATCGTTGAGTACATAGACGAAGTGTGGCACGAGAGGAATCCGTTGTTGCCTTCTGACCTTTACCAGAGAGCTCAGGCCAGGTTCTGGGCAAACTTCGTTGACCAAAAGGTAACTAATTAACTTGAGTTTAACTAAAAATATATAAGAGAAATCTTGATAGATTGCATTAATTATAGGAAAGTAGTTAAAGATTATTATTTCATTTATGTTGTATTCTCCAAACCTTATTTTATTCCGAACCAAATTGAATTAAACTGAATTCGATGTACTTAAAAAATTAACATGACTAATCAATCTGAATTTTATCAAATTATAATTTTACTGAACTGATCTAAGTATAAATTCAAGAGAACAAAGCTTTAGTGTGATCATTTTCTTGAATTTCTATCTCAATTATACTAGTATAGAATCTTATGTGTTGAAGCTACTAGTGTGCACTATATTTGTACAAGATATTTTGTTTAGTCAAACATACTAATTTTAGCTAAATATTTAATTGGGGTGAACAAATTATAATAAAGCTACTCTTGTAGACAGCTATATTTGGACAAAATCTTTTGTTTAGTCAAACATACTAATTTTAGCTGAATATTTGATTGGGGTGAACAAATTATAATAATGCTACTCTTGTACACATCTATAATTGGACAAAATCTTTTGTTTAGTCAAACATACTAATTTTAGCAAAATATTCTATTGGGGTGAACAAAATATAGGCCCCGTTTGGTGACGAGAGTTTTGAAGAGCGTTTAGGTTTTTGGGTTAAATATGGACAGTTGACTGGTCAATCACCTCTTCTTGGTGTTTGGTGAAAAGCTTTTTCTAATTAGCTGTTTTGATGAAACCTCTCGTTTCTGAAACACTAGAAAGTAAAACAAGTGTCTAGATTGTTGTAACTTTTTGTGCATTGTTAAAAAACACGTTTACTATTGTAGGTTAATCAGATTGGGTGGAGGATCTGGGGTAACAAGGGGGAGGAGCAGGAGAAAGCCAAGAAGGAGCTGATTGAAGTTTTAAAGACTTTGGAGGGAGAACTTGGGAATAAACCATACTTCGGGGGTGAAACGTTCGGGTTTATGGACGTGGCTCTGGTCGCATTTTACAGCTGGTTTTCCGTTTACGAGACCTGCGGGAACTTCAAGATCGGGGACGAGTGCCCGGTGCTGGTGGCGTGGGCGGAAAGGTGCATGCAGAGGGAAAGTGTGGCTAAATCTCTGACGGACCCCAAGGACAACTATGACTGGGTTTTGCAGCAGCACAAGAAGATGGGGATTGAATAGATAGTGGAATGAATATGTGATTTTCTTTTGGTATTTTCTCTAGTTTTTGTTATGGCTGATTGATGTTGTATGTCTGAAATTTGAATAAGTTTAATAAATATTCAAACTTTCTAATTTTATATTTATTATTAATTTATTTTGTCATTAAAATTAACATAAATAAAAATTTCTTCTATGAATAAAAATAAATTTAAAATGTTATATTCTTCAACTCCATAAATAATTTTCAAAACCTCATTTTCCATTACCATGGCATGACTTATGTACCAAATCTCATTGTTGCAACGAAACCTCACACCCAACAACCAATTTACCTCACCTCCGTCAACCCAAACAAAGAACCCTAACATGCACCCTCCCCCAACAACCACATGCTGATCATCACACAACCAAGACCGGCACATCCAGATTTCTTTAGCCCACTAGCCTCTACGACCAATCCACCACCACATTTAGCACTACCACAATGCAAGATCACCACGACTCTAACAAATACCAATAGTTTCTATATGTGATGAAGAATATGGCTTTGATATTTTGATGTTAAGCCTTGATGTTAATGCTGGTGTGGTAACATCAAAATTAAAGGCTGGTGTTGAATTTGCTGAATAAATGGTCGAGGTTAGATATTTGGGCCACGGGCTAGGCCTATTGAATTCAGCTATCATTCAGACCGTGCAGGTCAGTGGAGAACCGGTCAAGAACCGGTTTGACTAGCCATTATTGGCTTTCAACGGTTACTTTTGAACCGCCTCACCTCACAGCTGTCTTCACGTATTCAGTTCAGATTCTGTTAGATTTCCTTTCAGTTGTAACTGTTAGATGCGATGTTAGTTAGCTTACCAGTTAAGTCTAGCAGTTAGGATCTCTGGCATGCTATATATAAAGCTGCTTTGTATAATTAAATCTGACTTAAGAAAATAATACATAAAGTTTTGGCCCCTAATTTCTATGGCAACTTTACCTTTGATTACAGTTTGATCCAACAATTTGTACAGACACGAGAACAAAGAAAATAAAAGAAGGGGAAGAAAATAAGAAGGGAGAAAAATAAAGCGTATGGTCGTTCGAATGAAGATGATATATATTAAGAAGTATTTAGAGCTAGCCAAACTCCTCCATATGACAATATGTATACAATTATTTATATATGGGCAGTCTATTAGGCCTCCTCCATGCTCAAGTTTCAAGTTCAAAACACGGTTCTCTGTATTAGGGTGGGAGAACCACTGTGCGATTCAAGTTCAGATATAGATTCGTTGGCGGTTACTCAATAAATCATGATTAAACTTCCGAATAGGTTCTAAATTTAGACAATGTTGATGTGCTGAAAAACATCTCATTAATAGGTTACGACGATTCAACCAGTGGCGGAACCAAAGACAAATACTTGGGGGCCGAGATCAAAGTACATAAGGTAATTTTCCGAAATCTAAACTTTTGATTGCTACATTAATATAAACTGTTAGCTAGATACTAGGGGAGCAGGCATAATCCTACGCTTCCCCACTCCGCCTCTAGATTTAACTATCATTGTTATATATGAAAAACCACCATTAATAAGAATGAAATTAAGTTCCAATAAAATTGACACACTTAATTTTTTTTTCGTATGTTTCATTATGATTGTCGCATTGTTTGCTCTGATAAAAAGTGAGTCATTTTCATCCATTTATTAATTTTTGCCCCTCCAAATTCACTAGTAATAGTACAAAGTTCAACGTGCATAAATAACATCAGAGTTCAAACGGCTTTTGAATTATAGAAAAGGCTAGTAGTGTGCAGACTTGGCCCATAATCTGTAGTCGTGCACAACCTTATAAAATACCTACCACTTCCACTCATGTATTGCAAAAAATCTTTTGTTTAGTCAAACATACTAAAGTTTAGCTGAATATTTGAACGAGGTGATGAACAAAACTATTAACGTAACTAATATGATTGAATTAACTGTAATATATATGAAGTTTATTAGTATCAATTTTTTTTATGTTAGGGTCCAATACGTAATGTTAAAGATACTAAAAGTAAAACAAGTGTCTAGATTGTTGTAACTTTTTGTGCATTGTTAAAAAACACGTTTACTATTGTAGGTTAATCAGATTGGGTGGAGGATCTGGGGTAACAAGGGGGAGGGGGAGGAGAAAGCCAAGAAGGAGCTGATTGAAGTTTTAAAGACTTTGGAGGGCGAACTTGGGAATAAACCATACTTCGGGGGTGAAACGTTCGGGTTTATGGACGTGGCTCTGGTTGCATTTTACAGCTGGTTTTACGTTTACGAGACCTGCGGGAACTTCAAGATCGGCGACGAGTGCCCGGTGCTGGTGGTGTGGGCGGAAAGGTGCATGCAGAGGGAAAATGTGGCTAAATCTCTGACGGACCCCAAGGACAACTATGACTGGGTTTTGCAGCAGCACAAGAAGATGGGGATTGAATAGATAATGGAATGAATATATGGCTTTTTTTTTTGGTATTTTCTCTAGTTTTTGTTATGGATGATTGATTATGTATGTCTGAAATTTGAATAAGTTTAATAAATATTCAAACTTTCTAATTTTATATTTATTATTAATTTATTTTGTCATTAAAATTAACATAAATAAAAATTTCTTCTATAAATAAAAATAAATTTAAAAGGTTATATTCTTCAACTCCATAAATAATTTTCAGTTTATCTTCATCAGGCAACTCAGTTCAGTATATTTTAATAATAAATGTATTATGTTATATTTAGATTAATGAATTTCAAATACATTGGAAATGATCATATATTTTTTAGTTAGTTTCAATTTAGTTCAATTCAATTTATCTATATATTTCAATTCAGATCAGTTTTTAAGTTCAAATAAGTTCAGCTAAAATTTTTAAGTACAAGTTTCGAACGGTTCTCTGTATTAGGGTGGGAGAACCACTGTGCGATTCAAGTTCAGATATAGATTCGTTGGCGGTTACTCAATGAATCATGGTTAAACTTCTGAATAGGTTCTAAATTCAGACAATGTTGTTGTGCTGAAAAACATCTCATTAATAGGTTACGACGATTCAACCAGTGGCGGAACCAAAGACAAATACTTGGGGGCCGAGATCAAACTACATAAGGTAATTTTCCGAAACCTAAACTTTTGATTGCTACATTAATATAAACTGTTAGCTAGATTCTGGGGGAGCAGGCATAATCCTACGCTTCCCCACTCCGCCTCTAGATTTAACTATCATTGTTATATATGAAAAACCACCAATAATAAGAATGAAATTAAGTTCCAATAAAATTGACACACTTTGCTTTTTTTCCGTATGTTTCATTATGATTGTCGCATTGTTTCCTCTGATAAAAAGTGAGTCATTTTCGTCCATTCATTAATCTTTTTCCCCTCCAAATTCACTAGTAATAGTACAAAGTTCAACGTGCATAAATAACATCAGAGTTCAAACGGCTTTTGAATTATAGAAAAGGCTAGTAGTGTGCAGACTTGGCCCATAATCTGTAGTCGTGCACAACCTTATAAAATACCTACCACTTCCGCTGTATTATATCAGCAGTGACGAAATACTTCTCGCCACCTTCACAACCTTCCTATAAATAGCATCTTCAACCATCAAAATCAATATATCCATCAACAAAATTTTCCTTAAATTTTCAGAAATCTCATTTCATTGAAAAACCACCATTAATAAGAATGAAATTAAGTTCCAATAAAATTGACACACTTTACATTTTTTCGTATGTTTCATTATGATTGTCGCATTGTTTCCTCTGATAAAAAGTGAGTCATTTTCGTCCATTCATTAATCTTTTTCCCCTCCAAATTCACTAGTAATAGTACAAAGTTCAACGTTCATAAATAACATCAGAGTTCAAACGGCTTTTGAATTATAGAAAAGGCTAGTAGTGTGCAGACTTGGCCCATAATCTGGAGTTGTGCACAGCCTTATCAAATACCTTACTATATATAATCAGCAGTGACGAAATACTTCTCGCCACCTTCACAACCTTCCTATAAATAGCATCTTCAACCATCAAATTCAATATATATCCATCAACAAAACCTTCCTTATCTTTTCAGAAATCCCATTTCATTAATCCAAGATATACAAAAAATGAGTGGCCGTGAAGAGGTGGTTCTGCTGGATGCCTACATCAGCATGTTCGGAATGCGGCTGCGGATCGCCCTGGCCGAGAAGCGGGTGGAGTACCAGTACAGCGAGCAGAACCTGATGAACAAGAGCTCGGTTCTTCTCGAGATGAACCCAGTTCACAAGAAGGTCCCGGTTCTAGTTCACAACGGGAAGCCCATCTGCGAGTCCACTGTTGCCATGGAGTATATAGACGAGGTGTGGAATGAGACCGGCCGGATTCTGTCACCGGATCCTCACCGGAGAGCTCGTTCTCGGTTCTGGGCTCATTTTATTGACCAAAAGGTGATATTTTCTTTCTTCCTTTCTTTTGCATCTCTAGTTTCGGCTCATTAGTTCAAGAAATTGTGTCCATATCTTGATTCAGTTAACATTATTATTACTAGCTTACTATGGTTTTGAATGTGACATATTGGTGTTGTTTAGTGACATTTAGAAATTGGCGAACAGTTTATGTAAACTTGAACTTACTACATAGCAAATGATTAGTTATACTGATCTCTTTTAAACTTAAGCACACTAATTTTTTATCGTTAATATCTTTAAATATGTGAAAAATCGATGTTAGAAAACAATATACAACGAATCTTATAAGTTCCTAAGTGCCAAAATTTTAATAGGGAAAATTCATGTTGAGGTGTGTGATATAAACTTATATTACAATTCAAATTCAACAATCTATCAAGTGTGGAATGTCAGATTCAACCTCTGGCATGGAAGATCTGGGCAAAGCCTGAGGGGGAGGAGAAGGAGGCAGGGAAGAAAGAATTCATAGAGGCTCTGAAAACCTTGGAGGCAGAACTTGGAGACAACCATATTTTGAAGGGGAGACTTTTGGTTTCATAGATGTGTCTTTAATCCCTTTTTACTGCTGTTTCCATACATATGAGACCTGTGAAAATTTCAAGGTTGAAGAAGAGTGCCCTAAGCTTGTGGAATGGGCTAAAAGGTGTATGTTAAGGGAGAGTGTGCACAAGTCCCTTGCTGATCCTCACGAGGTTTATGAGTTTGTTCTGTCATTGAAGAAGCAATATGGCCTTGGTTGAACTTGGATCTCTTTATCCTGATACTGCTATATAGTGTTTGGTGATCGGCTTCTTAGTCGATGATCAGCTGTTGGCGTTTGATTTCTCATTTCAGTTTAACAAGCTTTAAAAGATGTTCGACATCTGGGATGAATATGAATTCATCCCAGAGTTTGAGTAGTATGCGAGAGGTGTTTTTAACATTTTGACGTTGGTGAAAATGTTGTTCACCTCTTTAAGATAAAAATGCTTATCTAGCATCGTACAAATATATTTTTTATATAACTAAAGATATATAAGAGAAATCTTGATAGATTGCATTAATTATAGGATAGTAGTTAAAGATTTTTATTTCATTTATGGTGTATTCTCCAAACCTTATTTTATTCCGAACCAAATTGAATTAAACTGAATTCGATGTACTTGATAATGCCGGCCCATAGCCCTATTGGGCCGAGAAAGGGGCCCATGGCCCGGGACCAAGAAAGTAGTGCCTTTCTCGGGAAAGGCACGTCCGGACAAGAAGAAGGACAGATGGTAACGAGGAGAAGTTGTCCTGAGCCTTATCCAAAGTAGGCAACCTCAACTATAAATATTAGTCTCAAACAGTGAACAAGGTATGTGACTTATATCTCTCTACTTGATATTGAGAGCACCTTCCGTACGTTTTCCTACTCCGCTATCCCCATCTCATCATCACGCCGGAGCTTCTTCCCCGGGGATTGTTTTGCAGGATTGTAGCGGGTTGATCAAGGAGGAGACCCGGATAGCGTCTAACCCTGGGAGACGGACGGATTTTGGTAGCATCAGTACTTAAAAAAATTAACATGACTAATCAATCTGAATTTTATCAAATTATAATTTTACTTAACTGATCTAAGTATAAATTCAAGAGAACAGAAGTTTAGTGTGATCATTTTCTTGAATTTGTATCTCAATTATACTAGTATAGAATCTTTTGTGTTGAAGCTACTAGTGTGCACTATATTTGTACAAAATATTTTGTTTAGTCAAACATACTAATTTTAGTTGAATATTTGATTGGGATGAACAAATTATAATAAAGTTACTCTTGTAGATAGCTATATTTGGACAAAATCTTTTGTTTACTCAAACATACTAATTTTAGCAAAATATTCGATTGGGGTGAACAAAATATAATAAAGCTACTCTTGTACACAGCTATATTTGGACAAAAAAATATATTTGAATATTCAAATGGGATGAATAAAAATATGTTAAAGTTATTCTTGCGCACCAACTATTTTTGCAAAAAATCTTTTCTTTAGTCAAACATACTAAAGTTTAGCTGAATACTTGAATGAGGTGATGAACAAAACTATTAACGTAACTAATATGATTGAATTTACTGTAATATATATGAAGTTTATTAGTATCAATTTTTTTTTATGTTAGGGTCAAATACGTAACGTTAAAGATACTAAAATTAAAACAAGTGTCTAGATTGTTGTAACTTTTTGTGCATTGTTAAAAAACACGTTTACTATTGTAGGTTAATCAGATTGGGTGGAGGATCTGGGGTACCAAGGGGGAGGAGCAGGAGAAAGCCAAGAAGGAGCTGATTGAAGTTTTAAAGACTTTGGAGGGCGAACTTGGGAATAAACCATACTTCGGGGGTGAAACGTTCGGGTTTATGGACGTGGCTCTGGTCGCATTTTACAGCTGGTTTTTCGTTTACGAGACCTGCGGGAACTTCAAGATCGGGGACAAGTGCCCGGTGCTGGTGGCGTGGGCGGAAAGGTGCATGCAGAGTGAAAGTGTGGCTAAATCTCTGACGGACCCCAAGGACAACTATGACTGGGTTTGCAGCAGCACAAGAAGATGGGGATTGAATAGATAGTGGAATGAATATATGGTTTTTTTTTTTTGGTATTTTCTCTAGTTTTGGTATGGCTGATTGATGTTGTATATGTCTGAAATTTGAATAAGTTTAATAAATATTCAAACTTTCTAATTTTATATTTATTATTAATTTATTTTGTCATTAAAATTAACATAAATAAAATTTCTTCTATAAATAAAAATAAATTTAAAATGTTATATTCTTCAACTCCATAAATAATTTTCAAAAATCTCTTAATACTACATAGTCAGGCGGGGCTTAATAGAGCCCAAAATATTAATAAGTTAAACCACAATAATTTTCATAAAATTATTGTTAGTGTAAGTTTCCAAAATTTATGTCATATCTTTTTTCATCTTGCCGAAAGCTCATTTTCCATTACCATGACATGACTTATGTACCAAATCTCATTGTTGCAACGAAACCTCACACCCGACAACCAATTTACCTCACCTCCGTCAACCCAAACAAAGAACCCTAACATGCACCCTCCCCCAACAACCACAGGCTGATCATCCCACAACCAAGACCGGCACATCCAGATTTCTTTAGCCCACTAGCCTCTAAGAGCAACCCACCACCACATGTAGCACTGCCACAATGCAAGATCACCACGACTCTAACAAATACCAATAGTTTCCATATGTGATGAAGTATATGGCTTTGATATTTTGATGTTAAGCCTTGCTGTTGATGCTGGTCTGGTTACATCAAAATTAAAGACTGGTGTTGAATTTGCTGAATAAATGGTCGAGGTTAGATATTTGGGCCACGGGCTAGGCCTATTGAATTCAGCTATCATTCAGACCGTGCAGGTCAGTGGAGAACCGGTCAAGAACCGGTTTGACTAGCCGTTATTGGCTTTCAACGGTTACTTTTGAACCGCCTCACCTCACAGCTGTCTTCACGTATTCAGTTCAGATTCTGTTAGATTTCCTTTCAGTTGTAACTTTTAAATGCGATGTTAGTTAGCTTACCAGTTAAGTCTAGCAGTTAGGATCTCTGGCATGCTATATATAAATCTGCTTAGTATGATGAAATATGACTTGAGAAAATAATACTTAAAGTTTTGGCCCCAAATTCTATGGCAACTTTACCTTTGATTACAGTTTGATCCGACAATTTGTACAGACACGAGAACAAAGAAAATAAAAGAAGGGGAAGAAAATAAGAAGGGAGAAAAATAAAGCGTATGGTCGTTCGAATGAAGATGATATATATTAAGAAGTATTTAGAGTTAGCCAAACTCCTCCATATGACAATATGTATACAATTATTTATATATGGGCGGTCTATTAGGCCTCCTCCATGCTCAAGTTTCGAGTTCAAAACACGGTTCTCTGTATTAGGGTGGGAAAACCACTGTGCGATTCAAGTTCAGATATAGATTCGTTGGCGGTTACTCAATAAATCATGATTAAACTTCCGAATAGGTTCTAAATTCAGACAATGTTGATGTGCTGAAAAACATCTCATTAATAGGTTACGACGATTCAACCAGTGGCGGAACCAAAGACAAATACTTGGGGGCCGAGATCAAACTACATAAGGTTATTTTCCGAAACCTAAACTTTTGATTGCTACATTAATATAAACTGTTAGCTAGATTCTGGGGGAGCAGGCATAATCCTACGCTTCCCCCGCTCCGCCTCTAGATTTAACTGTCGTTGAACAGTATCCGCTGCTACTATGGAAACTTGATATGGAATCAAAACCACCATTGTTATATATGAAAAACCACCATTAATAAGAATGAAATTAAGCTCCAATAAAATTGACACACTTTACTTTTTTTCGTATGTTTCATTTTCCTCTGATAAAAAGTGAGTCATTTTCGTCCATTCATTAATCTTTTACCCCTCCAAATTCACTAGTAATAGTACAAAGTTCAACGTGCATAAATAACATCAGAGTTCAAACGGCCGTTGAATTATAGAAAATGCTAGTAGTGTGCAAACTTGGCCCATAATCTGGAGTTGTGCACAGCCTTAAAAAATACCTACCACTTCCACTGTATTATATCAGCAGTGACGAAACACTTCTCGCCACCTTCACAACCTTTCTAAAAATAGCATCTTCAACCATCAAAAAATCAATATACCCATCAACAAAATCTTCCTTAACTTTCCAGAAATCCCATTTTATTGATCCAAGATATACAAAAAATGAGTGGCCGTGAAGAGGTGGTTCTGCTGGATGCCTACTTCAGCATGTTCGGAATGCGGCTGCGGATCGCCCTGGCCGAGAAGCGGGTGGAGTACCAGTATAGCGAGCAGAACCTGATGAACAAGAGCTCGGTTCTTCTCCAGTGAACCCGGTTCACAAGAAGGTCCCGGTTCTGGTTCACAACGGGAAGCCCATCTGCGAGTCCACCGTTGCCATGGAGTATGTAGACGAGGTGTGGAACGAGACCGGCCGGATTATGTCGCCGGATCCTCACCGGAGAGCTCGTTCTCGGTTCTGGGCTCATTTTATTGACCAAAAGGTGATCTTTTCTTTCTTCCTTTCTTTTGCATCTCTAGTTTCGGTTTATTAGTTCAAAAAATTGTGTCCATATCTTGATTCAGTTTACAGTTTTGTTACTATAGTTTTGAATGTGACATATTGGTGTTGTTTAGTGACATTTAGAAATTGGTGAACTGTTCATGTAAACTTGAATTGACTACATAACAAATGATCAGTTATACTTATACTGATCTCTGTAAAACTTAAGCATGCTCATTTTTTACCGTTAATATCTTTAAATATGTGAAAAATCGATGTTAGAAAACAATATACGACGAATCTTATAAGTTCCTAAGTGCCAAAATTTTAGAGTCAAATAATACACTTTGAATTCGTTATAAATGTGTATCATTCTAACTACAATTCAAATTCAACTATCTAACATCAAGAGTGGAATGTCAGATTCAACCTCTGGCATGGAAGATCTGGGCAAAGCCTGAGGGGGAAGAGAAGGAGGCAGGGAAGAAAGAATTCATAGATGCTCTGAAAACCTTGGAGGAAGAACTTGGAGACAAGCCATATTTTGAAGGAGAGACGTTTGGTTTCATAGATGTGTCTTTAATCCCTTTTTACTGCTGTTTCCATACATATGAGACCTGTGGAAATTTCAAGGTTGAAGAAGAGTGCCCTAAGCTTGTGGAATGGGCTAAAAGGTGTATGCTAAGGGAGAGTGTGCACAAGTCCCTTGCTGATCCTCACAAGGTTTATGAGTTTGTTCTGTCATTGAAGAAGCATTATGGCCTTGGTTGAACTTGCCCTAAGCTTGTGGAATGGGCTAAAAGGTGTATGCTAAGGGAGAGTGTGCACAAGTCCCTTGCTGATCCTCACAAGGTTTATGAGTTTGTTCTGTCATTGAAGAAGCATTATGGCCTTGGTTGAACTTGGATCTCTTTATCCTGATACTGCTATATAGTGTTTGGTGATCGGCTTCTTAGTCGATGATCAGTTGTTGGCGTTTGATTTCTCTTTTCAGTTTAACAAGCTTTAAAAGATGTTCGACATCTGGGATGAATATGAATTCATCCCAGAGTTTGAGTAGTATGTTAGAGGTGTTTTTAACATTTTGGCATTGGTGAAAATGTTGTTCACCTCTTTAAGATGAAAATGTTGATGTTTTGTTCATTTCAATTCATTGAAGTTGTTTTCATACAAATTTTAATAATTCATTGAAGTTAAGTTCAATGTCTAGTAGCAATAATCGTAATGAGTTGAATTTATTTCGGTCGTGAAGCGACCCAATATCACACTTTGATGTTTCAGTCGAAAAGAAGAGACACAGGCTGTATGTTTTTGTTCTTTCTGCAAAACAAAAGACAGTAGATTTATTTGTAAAACCTTTTCTAAGAGCATTATAAAAATGCTTATAATCATTACCTAAAGTACTCTTAACAATCAAGTCACATGACCCAGTGAGCAACTTCAGCTAAACATCAACTCTAAAGTGCTTAAAGACTTCAATTAGTGTATCAAACAGAGCCGCTGGATAATTCTCAAACTCTACATTCAGGTTCAGTCACGAACCAGTATTTGGAATGATCGTTCCAGCAGTAACACCAGCACCCTCATAACTCAATCCAGCAGCACCACCCTGGGCACTTGTTCCGGCGCCACCACCAGCATTTGGAGCATGCATTCCACCGGCAGCTGCAGCATTGGGAGCTTGCATTCCAGCACCTCCGTTTTGAGTTGCATGAAGAAATTTTTTGATGAATGAAAAGTTGAAGTCAAGATCGGCTTTATATTTGTTGCACTGTGCTCCAATCCATTGCTGCCCTATACTTGCAGGTACACTGTCCTGGCTGTTTCTCTCATGCTGTTCAATTACAGGACGTATCTCATCATACAGGGATTGTAACTTGGAGGTCGCCTGTTTTTTTGATTCCTGCAAGTGTGATGGCATAAACATTTGAAATTTAGTTTCTTACATCCTTTTTGGCAATATGGCTACAAATTATACATTTCTCAGCTTGAACAAAAAATTATTGAACAAAGCGTAACAATAACTAATGAGCAGGGGTTCCTAAATGTGTTATTGCTAATATAAAGTACTATCAAAACAAACATGGAAACTGCCTAAAGCTATCTAGAATGTCATATCTAAAATTAACAAAAGATGAAGAATCAAATGATAAAGAAACTAAAAAATGGATAAAAGTCAGATGTGAACGGCATTTGAGAAATTCACAATAAAAACATTGGTAATACCTCATATTTGCGAATTTCATCTTGTGTCTCTTTTAACTGAAACAATTCCGCAAAGTTTATGGTAGTTTGACTGCCTTTAGAAGATCTTTTCTTTTGCTTACCCTTTTCCGGTGTTTTCTTTTTTGACGAACTTACTCCTGTATTGAAATTCCGACCTACACTAGTACTACGAAGACGGGGAAACATTTCAGATGTCTGACGAAATTTCTGCTCCACATCTTGTACGATTAATGAATTATTCTCCAATGCTTCAGGCTTTACTTCCTTGGATGTGATCCCTTCCATTGGAATGGAACTCCCAGCAACAGTGCCACCTAAAGACTCGAATTTGATAGGACCAAGGGAATTCGGGTTATGAAGGAAGGGCTCATCTTCAGCAGAGTCGTATATAGGAACTTCCTCAACCTGGTATCTGCAGGAAGAGAAGCAATACCTTGTCAGATATAAATTGGGAATACTTTATGCAGATCAGCTTCCATACCGAGCCATTAAAAAACTCAGCTTTTACATTTTATACACCACTTGATACTTCAAGGCTTTAAACTCGAGAATCATTCTATGAGACTCAATACTTTGTGGCTTAAACATGAACACTTATTCCATTATTATACTTATTCTGTAGAACGCATTACGGGACAGCTTAAACTTGATGATTGTCAAACTACCTTATCCTTGTAGTTTAAACTAGATAACTGATAAATTTAAGTCAGTACTAGGCGTACTCCACCACCATATTAGGATAGTGTTTGTCAAGCATAAAAGAGATGATCGTACATTTTCCACACAAAAAAATCATATCATGGCAACATAACCACGGTGAGATGCCTTGTATGTGGATAAATAGCTGATGTAAGATAGACTAGCCAATCAGCTTAACTATGAGATGTATAATCAAGAGAAAAAATGATGGATAGTAACTAGTACAATATTAGTTGAATTCTCATTGCATGTATACACAACCACACATGATCTAATATCCGACCAAGTGTTTATCCCAATATGTAGGATTGGCTAACAGTACAAGCAATTTGAGATGCATAATTAAATTACCAAAAGACAATTAACTATAGCACAGCAGTAGACAGGAATTGCAGGATGGGTTAACTATAACAGAATGGAATCAGATAAGATTTCAAATCATGTCCAGATCTATTGCATTAACAATCTTATATGGACTCAACTTTATGGTGAATTAAAGAATTATTTGAATTATGTGACATATCACCATTAGTACAAAAGACTCACTTGCAAAGCAGTATAATAGCTATTTATAATAGATGTGATAAAAAAATAAATAAGTGCAACAAATCTCATAAAATCAATAATCATTAAATGCAATATCACAAGAAATCATTATCACATATTATCCATATGCATTTCTGCACAGAAGGAGATAAATCTCTTGTAAAGCAATCAGACTCAAGGCAAGGCAACATTCATACCTTTCATCTCCCTCCACCCAAACATGGTTATATTCCTGCACAAAATTAAAACAAAAAATAGAAGAATAAAGAAAACACATTAAAACAGGAGAGTCCATTACAAAACAAGACATGACACAAAAAAGGAAAAAAACAAATATTCGTAAGCACAAAACACTATGCATATGAGTATGCTATTCGGTACAGAAAACATCACGTACTAGAAGATGCTTCAAACCCTTCTAATCTCAGGTTTGGTCTAGTTCTAACCAAATGAAACAAGGGAGTATTTTATAGACATACCAGAAATCCCTGAGATCTTGCACCAAGAAACTTGCTACAGTTTGCAGCCCCACACAGACAGCGTACAGTAGCACCACCATACCACTCAAAATTGTAGTCGTATGCCAATTCTGTTCCAGCGCATATATCTACTATTGCAAAAATCCCAACCCTTGTTTCTCCTGATACATTCCATTTCCTCGTCTCACAATTTGGCTGGCTGCGAATTTCAGTAAAGTAGGAAAGCTTTGAAGTTTCAGAACCAGTCAAAATCCTTGGTGTCCACTCGCACCTTGGAATTAATAGTATAACATGAATGCAGGATATTAAGAGGTGCTTTCATATGACTAACCATGAGTGATTTATAAATCTTGCAAGGCTGCCTTTCTTTGTAGCATCAATATAATTATTGGAATTTAGCGAAATTATATATGATTCCTTGAAACCTAATCAAGTGTTACCAAATTGATAGTTAGCTTCACCAACAGTTAAGGGAGACAAAGAGATACAAACAAAAGCCATTAGCATACCTTCCGCCTCATAAGTTTGGGACCTCTGATGCGCTTCTTGGGAAGATATTACCTCCCCACAATACTCAATAATGAAACATCCAGCCTGCTCATTCAGTACAAACAGAAAGGTAATTACTGGAGGCATGTTATAATTTTTGTGTGGCGACAGATAAAAAGTTTATCTGAATACACAACTGTTTGATTAACAGCATAAGCTCAAATTTGTGAAACAGTTGTGACTATCACTTAGTCCTAAAGAAGCACGAGGAACTACATACCTGTACATCTTCATCAGCAAGAAGACCCCATCCACGCCCTTGGGTTTTAAACAGTTTCATTTTCGCATACTCGCGTCTTTGAAATTTCTGACAAACTCAAAATGGTAAATCTTTTTGCAAGATCACAAGGTTTAGTTAAACAGCCATTACTCTCAGCTAATATCAAGTGATCACTGGAACAGAATAACAAAAGGAAAGAAGCTAGTAACAACTAGGACAGTAAAAAACATAAAAACACAACTTCAATCATAAAAACACGGGATTCTATCTCCATTTCCAATATTTAAATAAAGAGAGCACAACTTCGATCAATAATTCATTGCAACATGTATTATTTATTCACTGAATAATGAAATGAGGATTGAATGAGGCCATTGAATAGGGACCCTGGCCAGTACGAGCTTTATAATGTCACTTATTTGTGCACTAAAGTAAAAAATAATATTGGAGCACAGAAGGCACGCTTCCTTCCCAAAATAAGTTCTTGTCAGAGCTTTGAAAAACTCAGAGAAACACACTAGTTCAAATAGCATCAGCTAAAAAGCATAATGTTATCCATGCTTTTCTCATCTAAGTTATTAATAGTCAGCTAAGGTGTAATTTCCATAGATTGAAAAACTCAGTTCAGGCACATACAAGCATGTATATTTTCAAGCTTAAAAGACCTAACAATGTAAAATAGAGACCTACAGCCTAGAATTGTGGACTATAATAATTTACTATATAAGGGACTATTTCAGTAATGGGGCTTATAAGTAAAAGATGTTATAGCTTCTTATTACCAGAAAAAGTAAAATGAGAGTATACTCAAACGAGAATAGCAGACTTGCGCTACCACAAGAGGGGGAGCAGACTCCCAGAATAAAGTACAAAGTCATCTCAACACAAGAACAAAATAATCAAAGTAACACACGTCAGCAAATGAAGAAACACAGAACACCCAATCGTTATTTATAACCATAGAACCAACAACATTATTAAAAATTAATCCAAAGTGAGCATGCTCAAAAGATTGCTCTCTTGCTTAACTGCCTTTGTCTTCAAGCTATTACTATGAATTTCTCTTAATCATGTTCTAAACAGCCAATACCCTCATGCCATTAAAGTTGGATACTGATGCATACCTGGTCCTTGCAATAAATGTTGCATGGGCAGTAGCCAGGTGTGCACTCTGTGTAAGTTAAAACATTCAAACATCTCTCCCCACAAGCACTTTCAGGCTCACTTTGGATTGAGGAAGGGTTGACCACTTCTCTGGTGTGGGATGACCTGCACCATTACCCAAATCTTAGCAAGTGTTTTGTAGGGGATACAAAAGAGAGAAAGATCGAACAGTCACATACCTAGGACCTTAAATATCTTGTCCAGCTGGTCAAGCTGCATGATCAACAGTTATTTACTGAAGGTATACTTAAAAGAAACTGAAAAAAATTACACTTTAATAAAATTTAGAAGTATTCATAGTGGTAACGCACTTGAAATGGGTTTGGTGTGCCTTTCACTTCTTGTCCTTGGAATAGAGGCTTCAAAGTCAGCAGCTCAGCAAATATGCAGCCAACAGCCCACGTGTCTACAACAATAAAATACTTCATTTTAATGTTGAAGACTAAATTATGTATTACACTTTTAAAACAAAATTTAAAGTGTTAGTTTTGCACAGATGCATCATACCAACGGCACTGGTGTAGTGTTTTGATCCCAGAAGCAGTTCAGGTGCACGATACCATATGGTTACCACAACCTGCCACTCAGCACTTGAGCAGGTCAATCAGATCATAAATTGAAAGGCTAGCATAAATTACAATTGTCATGTATAAATATGCTTAATGTGGAAAGTAATGGAGTAAGAACTCTGGAGTCCACTGGAAAGTAGACAAAGCAACCGTCAGAATATATTGAATAAACTGCTATTCACAACTTAGAAGCTTCTGAACTAGAATGGAGCAAAGGACAATATCTGAACACAAAAGGTTTTAGAGCAAGAATTGTGATTCAGTTGACCCACCATGTAAAAACTTTTCTCATAGAAAATCTGATACATGAAAATGGGATAATCAGGACTGAAACTGCTAACTGCTAAGTTCAGTCTGATTAATTTTTTTTAAATTAAGGGTATGACATCGGCAACACATTACTCTAGTGACTAAAACTTTCAGATCAGAATTCTCCAAATCATGTCAAATAGTAAACAAACAAATAAATAAGGTATTTTATAGTGTAAAAAGTAGTCAGTAGTCCAATCAGTGCCCAACTTAGGTTCCCTAATTCTATCCCATAAGTTGGAGAAAAGAACAGGGCAATCCAAGCATAAGCTAACAAAAGTTTAAACATGAATGAGAAACTCAAAGCCTTGACGCTTGAAATTACAACATCTACACTCATTACAAGAATGATAGAAGACTTGGTAATACACCGAGGAAGTGGGATAAACTCAAGCTAATTAAGGTTTCACGTCTTCAAATTACCATAATGATTTCAACTCCTAGAAAAGAATCCCAGTACAGACTCCCAACAAGAATCAATCATTCAATTTAATTAAAATACATGAACTGAAATGAATACTAACAGTTATTACTCACCCCGTTTTCTGCTAATGGCTTTAGGGGGCTTTGGTATATTCTTGCAAGTCCAAAATCAGCTACTTTTACGACTCCATGTTCCTCACCATCACCCATTACCTGAGCATTTGGTTTCCGAGAATCCAGTAAGGAAGTATATACCGATAAGAACAACAATTTCTTTAGTAGCAATAACACATAATATCCGTGTTCAGGTATATATGTCTGAATGCAATAAACACCAAGTGTGGCAATAGCAAAACCATACCAGGATATTGGATGGCTTCAGATCTCTGTGCATGATCCAATTACTGCAGCAAATTTTGGTACTTGCAAAGTTCAGCCAAATTTTACTAAAAATTACCAAACGAGGTATGAAAAATTTGCCTCACCTGTGAAGATAATTGAGCCCATTAAGCAGCTGCCATAACAATGACTTGACCGTATATTGATTAATTGACTGATTAACCTTGTCCCTATGGTGTCTGATGATTTCCTAATATAATGAGAAAATATCATAACTGAGAATTCACACGGCACTTATTTGAGAAAAATATTCTAGCAACTATTACATATTAACGTAAGGATATCATAAAATTGTATTCAGAAATGAGGCTTTATATCAAAATACATCTTGTTTCAGAGGAGATTCATACTATCTATTTGATTCTGGTAAAACACTAAGCCTCCTAATAATATCATGTGAACTGGTCAGATAATGAAAATGGAATTAAGGAGGTTACAGTATACATATAATTAGCTAAATATTTATCCTGCTAAAGACATCATCGCACGTCATCATGTTCAGTAACAGAAAGTTATTTCCTTTGTACTTAATATTCATTACATGTCGTTAACTCCCTTCCCTTTTTGTGTACAAAGTACGAATCATCTAATATATATATATATATATATATATATATATATATATATAGTTTTAAAAATCAAATTGAAGACAGTAGATCAAATTCCCCACCAGCATAGTCCTAACAAGTTCACTTTTTAAAATACTAACGTGCTTTTAGCATATAAAATTCTCAAAGACAAGTAAAAATACTCACATAAAGATCATGTTCAGCATAATCAAAGGCCAGGTAGAGCGACATATCGGCTTGATTGATGTGCACGTTCACGAGCTTGACCACATTCTCATGGTTTATCTCCCGAAGCAACTGCAACAGCTCTATTCATTAGATTTCTCAACCTTATGGAAGAAGAAGAAAAAGACACACCTTGAAACAAATACACTAATTCAACATATGCAGCAGCTTCATCTCTATATCATAACTCGAAAAAAAGAAAAGAGAAATCCACCACGAAATCATTGCAAGAAAAACACTAATTCAACACAGTTTTCTTTGCCATGAGGAATTTGAAAATGAGCTTTTATAAATGTAAAATCAAAAAAGAAGAGAAAATCATCACAGCATTCACGCAAAATAATAATAAACTGATCAAAAACACATACAGCTTCATCTCTGCGATCACAAACTCGAAAACGAACATATAGAAAGGTAAGAAAACAAAACCAAAAAAGAAAAGCCACCATGATTTCACGAATGGCGGTTGGAGAGATGCCGTCGCCGTCCTTTGACTGCTTGAATTTCTTGATAGCAATGGACTTGCTGCGATTGGACTTGATTTTGACGAGAAAAACGAGTCCGTACGTGCCTTCCCCAATTTTTCCGATCAAGTCGTATTGCTGGAGCCACTCCGGCCGGTTGCCGCCATTGCCGGAAGCGTTCGTACTCGAGGAACTTCCACCCCTGCCGCCGTCTCCCATGGCGAAACTGCAAACCAGAAAAAAAATGGAGGAGAATTTTGAACAACTTCGATACTGTCTCTTTGCGGCTACAACTGCTCAGTGTGATTACAGTTTTTACGCCTTGTAGAGACACCGTTTGGCAGTTCGTAACGGAAGTAAATAAAGGACCGATTTACCCTCACTGATCGGTTGAAATGTGTCGATCTCACTTTCTCCGGTCAACGCAAACTCAATGTCAATTCAGAAACTTTGGATTTTAACAAAGCAAATAAACACTTGATTAGATTAGGAATTATTTCAAATGGATTTTCTAGTTATTTTTAAAATTCAATAACCCTATGGGATTCAAGATAATAATTTAATATATTTATAATATTGATTAGATTATTTGAAATGATACCGTTTTGATAATATTTATAATATTTGATATTTATTAGAAAGTCAATTAAGGATTAACTATAAGTAATTAAACTCAATTTTGTTTGTGAGTATTGATAATGAAGAAAGATTTGTCTTTTAAATAGTTAAACTTAATTTAAGCCATGTTTAGCTATTTGGTAAAGTTTAATTTTTGCTGAACTGAACTGAAGTGAAAAATTAATGTACTGGAAAAATAATCAGCATGACTAAATTAACCTGAATTTCATTAAGTTGCATTGAATTGAATTGAATTGAACTGAACTGGACTAAATTGAACTAATAAGCCCTATGAAACAGGGCCTTAGTGTATTTTCGCTGAACAATGAAGTTTTTCTTTTAATTAGTTCAAATTTTAATGGTCACAACAACATTTTTGGAACTTTCAGGCAACATATGTAAATATTTTTTCTACCACCCACGTTGACCCTAAAAACCTTAAAATAGAAATTTCACATTTCGTGAGCCTTCAATTAGGTGCTCGTGCAAATTAACTCAATATTATTTCCTAATATAGTATAAATAGTGCTCGTGCAATTTTTTGAATTTTTCTGAGGTGTAGGTGGTGTAGAACAAATCAGTGGTGTTTACTAGTAGTGTTTACAAGTAAAGATATAAAGGTTCAAGAGATTAACACATTAACTCTTTAGTGTTGTAATTCGAATGAAAATTTGACTCAGTTTGAAGTGTGTATTTGTCAAATAAGTGATATAATATGTCCTGAAACATGTTTTTATACTTAAATAGGTATGGGTTGGTTAAATTTGAGTTGGAAAATCTTGAAAAAAATAATTAATGGCCACAACAACATTTATGGAACTTTCGGGAAATATATGTAAATATTTTTTCTACCACCCTCGTTGATGCAAAATACCTTAAAATGGTAATTTCACATTTCATGATGCTTCAATTAGGTTTCGGACTACTGGATATTAGAATTCGACGCTTCCAACTTTATTTAATGAATGTAGGTAAATGAAGTAAAAAGTTTGTAGAAATGTCGAAATTGAAATACGTTTAACTTAATTTGTAACTAATATCGTAACAACTAATATTCTAATTTAACTTTATCAAATTTTGCTCAAAGTTTCAATAATAAAGAATTAACATGTTAATTTTCTCCAGCCTTTTATATCTTAACCACTAATAACTATTAAATACGAGTATAGATTTATAATACTATTAAATTTCATTTTTCTATGGTGCCATTTTTTTAGTTAGTACCCCTGCTTTAAAAAAAAAAATTTAAAATTCATGTTTACGCTAAATTTTTCAATTTTGTTTTTATCCAGATGAATCCCACCCCAATGGTCCACAGGTCTTGAGAGATCAGATGAGGAAAGGCCACGTTGTGTGTGTGGGTGGGGGGTGGGGGGGCAACCCCCAGGTAGATTTTTGTTGGAGTTGAAGCAAAAAAAATAGACACTGTTAAATCTACCCTGGGGTTGCCCCTCATGTGCATTAAATTTCAATACTTTATCTCTTTAATTTTGTTTTTCACTATTTAAATATAATTTAAAATATTAAGAAAATAAAAAAATGTGAAATATATAATATTAAAATATGCATCACAACGAACATAACAAGATATATATAAGCCTTAAATTTTGTTTTCCCAAATATTTTCTCTCTCTACAGATTTGAGAAAGCAACATATTGATAGGGAAACTGTTGAAGCTGAAAAATGACTCAAATTCCCTAAATTTATTGAAATTTTCCAACTTGGGGAAGCTGTTGAAAAATGACTCAAATTCCCTAAATTTATTGAAATTTATTAAAATATGCATCACAACGAACATAACAAGATCCCTAAATTTTCCAACTATCTAATTTACTAGCACATAACTTTTAAAATCAGATGAAAAATTAAAGTTTCATATGAGTAAATATGTTATGATTATGGTGAGACGAGAATTAGTCCTGAATCCATATACGGTTTTTCTAACGAGGGCCCATGGGCACTCGTTAACAGGATGAGATTCCATAGATAATTGTGTAGTTAATGTTGGTAATTGCAGAATCAATTATTTACGATGATCTCTACATTAATTGGATGAGAATGCATTAATTTTACTTGGTAAATACATTTATTTGTATAGTTACTTTATATTTACCATGTGTTTGGATTCTTTCACGGTAATTATATTAACGATTGATAATTATTCATGGTAATATCTTAAATGGATATTATTCAATTTGAAATCACTGTGTATTTAAATTCAAAATAGATTGTGTTTATTATATTTAAATAATATATCATTCGATAAAATTTTCAAGATAATAATATTTTATATGTTAGAATTTATCATTGCTTAATTAGTGTTTAATATGTTTATTACATGTATTTTATTTCAAAAAAATTCATATACATCATTTACAAAGCTATCCGTATACAAGTAATATAATTTTTTGTTATAGTAATGTTTGGTGGGTTTATAAACGCTAAAATATAACCATTGAATACTGATGTTGTGAAGATGAATAATTATCCATAAAAAATACAAAGAAACGGATTATAAATAGATGTGTTTACCGGTAAAAGAAACAAAGGCAAGTGGTAAATATATAGTACTGGATGTGTTTACCGTTAAAAGAAACAATGTGGTAAATATAAAGTAATTAAGAAAAGCAGATGAGTTTATCAAGTAAATTTAATGCATTCTTATTAATCAGCATAGCTAAATTAATTTGAATTTCATCAAATTACATTTTCACGGAACTAAACTGGACAAAACTAAACAGAATTGTTCTTAATAGGGCTATTATTCCACGGGACTTTTCAAACCTGCTTTTTAACCACCTCTAGACTAAATTGAAAGTTCCAGGAAAAACACACCAAAAAGTAAAAAATATCCTAAAGCATCACTATAAAAACCTGCAACATATATATGCATTCTGATCACATCCAAAACAAGAAAAACAAAAACCATCGGATCAATATATACATCGATCTTCAAGAAATAAGCCATGGCGGCCACTTGTGGTGATCACAGCGTGACGCTGCTGGATTGGAACTTGAGCATGTTCGGGATGAGGGTCAGAATCGCGCTGGCGGAAAAGGGCGTTGAGTACGAGCACAGGTTTGAAGATTTCGCCAACAAGAGCTCGCTTCTTCTGGAAATGAACCCCGTTTTCAAGAAAATCCCCGTGCTGATTCACAACGGAAAGCCGATCTGCGAATCGCTCGTCATCGTTTAGTACATAGACGAAGTGTGGCACGAGAGGAATCCGTTGTTGCCTTCTGACCCTTACCAGAGAGCTCAGGCCAGGTTCTGGGCAAACTTCGTTGACCAAAAGGTAACTAATTAACTTGAGTTTAACCAAAAATATATAAGAGAAATCTTGACAGATTGCATTAATTATAGGATAGTAGTTAAAGATTATTATTTCATTTATGTTGTATTCTCCAAACCTTATTTTATTCCGAACCAAATTGAATTAAACTGAATTCGATGTACTTAAAAAATTAACATGACTAATGAATCTGAATTTTATCAAATTATAATTTTACTGAACTGATCTAAGTATAAATTCAAGAGAACAAAGCTTTAGTGTGATCATTTTCTTGAATTTGTATCTCAATTATACTAGTATAGAATCTTTTGTGTTGAAGCTACTAGTGTGCACTATATTTGTACAAAATATTTTGTTTAGTCAAACATACTAATTTTAGCTGAATATTTGATTGGGATGAACAAATTATAATAAAGTTACTCTTGTAGATAGCTATATTTGGACAAAATCTTTTGTTTAGTCAAACATACTAATTTTAGCAAAATATTCGATTGGGGTGAACAAAAGATAATAAAGCTACTCTTGTACACAGCTATATTTGGACAAAAAAATATATTTGAATATTCAAATGGGATGAATAAAAATATGTTAAAGTTATTCTTGCGCACCAACTATTTTTGCAAAAAATCTTTTCTTTAGTCAAACATACTAAAGTTTAGCTGAATACTTGAATGAGGTGATGAACAAAACTATTAACGTAACTAATATGATTGAATTTACTGTAATATATATGAAGTTTATTAGTATCAATTTTTTTTTATGTTAGGGTCAAATACGTAACGTTAAAGATACTAAAATTAAAACAAGTGTCTAGATTGTTGTAACTTTTTGTGCATTGTTAAAAAACACGTTTACTATTGTAGGTTAATCAGATTGGGTGGAGGATCTGGGGTAACAAGGGGGAGGAGCAGGAGAAAGCCAAGAAGGAGCTGATTGAAGTTTTAAAGACTTTGGAGGGCGAACTTGGGAATAAACCATACTTCAGGGGTGAAACGTTCGGGTTTATGGACATGGCTCTGGTCGCATTTTACAGCTGGTTTTACGTTTATGAGACCTGCGGGAACTTCAAGATCGGCGACAAGTGCCCGGTGCTGGTGGCGTGGGCAGAAAGGTGCATGCAGAGGGAAAGTGTGGCTAAATCTCTAACGGACCCCAAGGACAACTATGACTGGGTATTGCTGCAGCACAAGAAGATGGGGATTGAATAGATAGTGGAATGAATATATGGCTTTTTTTTTTGGTATTTTCTCTAGTTTTTGTTATGGCTGATTGATGTTGTATATGTCTGAAATTTGAATAAGTTTAATAAATATTCAAACTTTCTAATTTTATATTTATTATTAATTTATTTTGTCATTAAAATTAACATAAATAAAATTTCTTCTATAAATAAAAATAAATTTAAAATGTTATATTCTTCAACTCCATAAATAATTTTCAAAAATCTCTTAATACTACATAGTCAGGCGGGGCTTAATAGAGCCCAAAATATAAATAAGTTAAACCACAATAAATTTCATAAAATTATTGTTAGTGTAAGTTTCCAAAATTTATGTCATATCTTTTTTCATCTTGCCGAAAGCTCATTTTCCATTACCATGACATGACTTATGTACCAAATCTCATTGTTGCAACGAAACCTCACACCCGACAACCAATTTACCTCACCTCCGTCAACCCAAACAAAGAACCCTAACATGCACCCTCCCCCAACAACCACAGGCTGATCATCCCACAACCAAGACCGGCACATCCAGATTTCTTTAGCCCACTAGCCTCTAAGAGCAACCCACCACCACATGTAGCACTGCCACAATGCAAGATCACCACGACTCTAACAAATACCAATAGTTTCCATATGTGATGAAGTATATGGCTTTGATATTTTGATGTTAAGCCTTGATGTTGATGCTGGTGTGGTTACATCAAAATTAAAGACTGGTGTTGAATTTGCTGAATAAATGGTCGAGGTTAGATATTTGGGCCACGGGCTAGGCTCATTGAATTCAGCTATCATTCAGACCGTGCAGGTCAGTGGAGAACCGGTCAAGAACCGGTTTGACTAGCCGTTATTGGCTTTCAACGGTTACTTTTGAACCGCCTCACCTCACAGCTGTCTTTACGTATTCAGTTCAGATTCTGTTAGATTTCCTTTCAGTTGTAACTGTTAGATGCGATGTTAGTTAGCTTACCAGTTAAGTCTAGCAGTTAGGATCTCTGGCATGCTATATATAAAGCTGCTTAGTATGATGAAATCTGACTTGAGAAAATAATACATAAAGTTTTGGCCCCAAATTTCTATGGCAACTTTACCTTTGATTACAGTTTGATCCGACAATTTGTACAAACACGAGAACAAAGAAAATAAAAGAAGGGGAAGAAAATAAGAAGGGAGAAAAATAAAGCGTATGGTCGTTCGAATGAAGATGATATATATTAAGAAGTATTTAGAGTTAGCCAAACTCCTCCATATGACAATATGTATACAATTATTTATATATGGGCGGTCTATTAGGCCTCCTCCATGCTCAAGTTTCGAGTTCAAAACACGGTTCTCTGTATTAGGGTGGGAAAACCACTGTGCGATTCAAGTTCAGATATAGATTCGTTGGCGGTTACTCAATAAATCATGATTAAACTTCCGAATAGGTTCTAAATTCAGACAATGTTGATGTGCTGAAAAACATCTCATTAATAGGTTACGACGATTCAACCAGTGGCGGAACCAAAGACAAATACTTGGGGGCCGAGATCAAACTACATAAGGTTATTTTCCGAAACCTAAACTTTTGATTGCTACATTAATATAAATTGTTAGCTAGATTCTGGGGGAGCAGGCATAATCCTACGCTCCCCCGCTCCGCCTCTAGATTTAACTGTCGTTGAACAGTATCCGCTGCTACTATGGAAACTTGATATGGAATCAAAACCACCATTGTTATATATGAAAAACCATCATTAACAAGAATGAAATTAAGTTCCAACAAAATTGACACACTTTACTTTTTTTTCGTATGTTTCATTATGATTGTCGCATTGTTTCCTCTGATAAAAAGTGAGTCATTTTCGTCCATTCATTAATCATTTTTCCCTCCAAATTCACTAGTAATAGTACAAAGTTCAATGTGCATAAATAACATCAGAGTTCAAACGACCGTTGAATTATAGAAAAGGCTAGTAGTGTGCAGACTTGGCCCATAATCCGTAGTCGTGCACAACCTTATAAAATACCTACCACTTCCACTGTATTATATCAGCAGTGACGAAATACTTCTCGCCACCTTCCTATAAATAGCATCTTCAACCATCAAAATCAATACATCCATCAACAAAATTTTCCTTAACTTTTCAAAAATCTCATTTCATTGAAAAACACCATTAATAAGAATGAAATTAAGTTCCAATAAAATTGACACACTTTACATTTTTTCGTATGTTTCATTATGATTGTCGCATTGTTTCCTCTAATAAAAAGTGAGTCATTTTCGTCCATTGATTAATCTTTTTCCCCTCCAAATTCACTAGTAATAGTACAAAGTTCAACGTGCATAAATAACATCAGAATTCAAACGACTTTTGAATTATAGAAAAGGCTAGTAGTGTGTAGACTTGGCCCATAATTTGTAGTCGTGCACAACCTTATAAAATACATACCACTTCCACTGTATTATATCAGCAGTGACGAAATACTTCTCGCCACCATCACAACCTTCCTATAAATAGCATCTTCAACCATCAAAATCAATATATCCATCAACAAAATTTTCCTTAACTTTTCAGAAATCTCATTTCATTGAAAAACCACCATTAATAAGAATGAAATTAAGTTCCAATAAAATTGACACACTTTACATTTTTTCGTATGTTTCATTATTATTGTTGCATTGTTTCCTCTGATAAAAAGTGAGTCATTTTCGTCCATTCATTAATCTTTTTCCCCTCCAAATTCACTAGTAATA
Source organism: Cruciata laevipes (assembly GCA_963678965.1). Lineage (NCBI taxonomy): Eukaryota > Viridiplantae > Streptophyta > Magnoliopsida > Gentianales > Rubiaceae > Cruciata > Cruciata laevipes. Next base: position 23,044,467 of record OY787637.1, read on the forward strand.
GTACAAAGTTCAATGTGCATAAATAACATCAAAGTTCAAACGGTTTTTGAATAATAGAAAAGGCTAGTAGTGTGCAGACTTGGCCCATAATCCGTAGTCGTGCACAACCTTATAAAATACATACCACTTCCACTGTATTATATCAGCAGTGACGAAATACTTCTTGCCACCTTCACAACCTTCCTATAAATAGCATCTTCAACCATCCAAAGCAATATATCCATCAACAAAATTTTCCTTAACTTTTCAGAAATCTCATTTCATTGAAAAACCACCATTAATAAGAATGAAATTAAGTTCCAATAAAATTGACACACTTTATATTTTTTTCGTATGTTTCATTATGATTGTCGCATTGTTTCCTCTAATAAAAAGTGAGTCATTTTCGTCCATTCATTAGTCTTTTTCCCCTCCAAATTCACTAGTAATAGTACAAAGTTCAACATGCATAAATAACATCAGAATTCAAACGACTTTTGAATTATAGAAAAGGCTAGTAGTGTGCAGACTTGGCCCATAATATGTAGTCGTGCACAACCTTATAAAATACATACCACTTCCACTGTATTATATCAGCAATGACGAAATACTTCTCGCCACCTTCACAACCTTCCTATAAATAGCATTTTCAACCATCAAAATCAATATATCCATCAACAAAATTTTCCTTAACTTTTCAGAAATCTCATTTCATTGAAAAACCACCATTAATAAGAATGAAATTAAGTTCCAATAAAATTGACACACTTTACATTTTTTCGTATGTTTCATTATGATTGTCGCATTGTTTCCTCTAATAAAAAGTGAGTCATTTTCGTCCATTCATTAATCATTTTTCCCTCCAAATTCCCTAGTAATAGTACAAAGTTCAATGTGCATAAATAACATCAGAGTTCAAACGACCGTTGAATTATAGAAAAGGCTAGTAGTGTGAAGACTTGGCCCATAATCCGTAGTCGTGCACAACTTTATAAAATACCTACCACTTCCACTGTATTATATTAGCAGTGACGAAATACTTCTCGCCACCTTCACAACCTTCCTATAAATAGCATCTTCAACCATCAAAATCAATATATCCATCAACAAAATTTTCCTTAACTTTTCAGAAATCTCATTTCATTGAAAAACCACCATTAATAAGAATGAAATTAAGTTCCAATAAAATTGACACACTTTACATTTTTTCGTATGTTTCATTATGATTGTCGCATTGTTTCCTCTAATAAAAAGTGAGTCATTTTCGTCCATTCATTAATCTTTTTCCCCTCCAAATTCACTAGTAATAGTACAAAGTTCAACGTGCATAAATAACATCAGAATTCAAACGACTTTTGAATTATAGAAAAGGCTAGTAGTGTGTAGACTTGGCCCATAATTTGTAGTCGTGCACAACCTTATAAAATACATACCACTTCCACTGTATTATATCAGCAGTGACGAAATACTTCTCACCACCTTCACAACCTTCCTATAAATAGCATCTTCAACCATCAAAATCAATATATCCATCAACAAAATTTTCCTTAACTTTTCAGAAATTTCATTTCATTGAAAAACCACCATTAATAAGAATGAAATTAAGTTCCAATAAAATTGACACACTTTACATTTTTTCGTATGTTTCATTATGATTGTCGCATTGTTTCCTCTGATAAAAAGTGAGTCATTTTCGTCCATTCATTAATCTTTTTCCCCTCCAAATTCACTAGTAATAGTACAAAGTTCAATGTGCATAAATAACATCAGAGTTCAAACGGTTTTTGAATAATAGAAAAGGCTAGTAGTGTGCAGTCTTGGCCCATAATCCGTAGTCGTAAACAACCTTATAAAATACATACCACTTCCACTGTATTATATCAGCTGTGACGAAATACTTCTCGCCACCTTCACAACCTTCCTATAAATAGCATCTTCAACCATCAAAATCAATATATCCATCAACAAAATTTTCCTTAACTTTTCAGAAATCTCATTTCATTGAAAAACCACCATTAATAAGAATGAAATTAAGTTCCAATAAAATTGACACACTTTACATTTTTTCGTATGTTTCATTATGATTGTCGCATTGTTTCCTCTAATAAAAAGTGAGTCATTTTCGTCCATTCATTAGTCTTTTTCCCCTCCAAATTCACTAGTAATAGTACAAAGTTCAACGTGCATAAATAACATCAGAATTCAAACGACTTTTGAATTATAGAAAAGGCTAGTAGTGTGCAGACTTGGCCCATAATATGTAGTCGTGCACAACCTTATAAAATACATACCACTTCCACTGTATTATATCAGCAGTGACGAAATACTTCTCGCCACCTTCACAACCTTCCTATAAATAGCATTTTCAACCATCAAAATCAATATATCCATCAACAAAATTTTCCTTAACTTTTCAGAAATCTCATTTCATTGAAAAATCACCATTAATAAGAATGAAATTAAGTTCCAATAAAATTGACACACTTTACATTTTTTCGTATGTTTCATTATGATTGTCGCATTGTTTCCTCTGATAAAAAGTGAGTCATTTTCGTCCATTCATTAATCTTTTACCCCTCCAAATTCACTAGTAATAGTACAAAGTTCAACGTGCATAAATAACATCAGAGTTCAAACGGCCGTTGAATTATAGAAAAGGCTAGTAGTGTGCAAACTTGGCCCATAATCTGGAGTTGTGCACAGCCTTAAAAAATACCTACCACTTCCACTGTATTATATCAGCAGTGACGAAACACTTCTCGCCACCTTCACAACCTTTCTAAAAATAGCATCTTCAACCATCAAAATCAATATACCCATCAACAAAATCTTCCTTAACTTTCCAGAAATCCCATTTCATTGATCCAAGATATACAAAAAATGAGTGGCCGTGAAGAGGTGGTTCTGCTGGATGCCTACTTCAGCATGTTCGGAATGCGGCTGCGGATCGCCCTGGTCAAGAACCGGTTTGACTAGCCGTTATTGGCTTTCAACGGTTACTTTTGAACCGCCTCACCTCACAGCTGTCTTCACGTATTCAGTTCAGCATCTGTTAGATTTTCTTTCAGTTGTAACTGTTAGATGCGATGTTAGTTAGCTTACCAGTTAAGTCTAGCAGTTAAGATCTGTGGCATGCTATATATAAAGCTGCTTAGTATGATTAAATCTGACTTAAGAAAATAATACTTAAAGTTTTGGCCCCAAATTCTATGGCAACTTTACCTTTGATTACAGTTTGATCCGACAATTTGTACAGACACGAGAACAAAGAAAATAAAGGAAGGGGAATAAAATAAGAAGGGAGAAAAATAAAGTGTATGGTCGTTCGAATGAAGATGACATATATTAAGAAGTATTTAAAACTAGCCAAACTCCTCCATATGACAATATGTATACAGTTATTTATATATGGGCGGTCTATTAGGCCTCCTCCATGCTCAAGTTTCGAGTTCAAAACACGGTTATCTGTATTAGGGCGGGAAAACCACTGTGCGATTCAAGTTCAGATATAGATTCGTTGGCGGTTACTCAATAAATCATGATTAAACTTCCGAATAGGTTCTAAATTCAGACAATGTTGATGTGCTGAAAAATATCTCATTAATAGGTTACGACGGTTCAACCATTGGCGGAACCAAAGACAAATTCTTGGGGCCGAGATCAAACTACATAAGGTTATTTTCCGAAACCTAAACTTTTGATTGCTACGTACATTAATATAAACTGTTAGCTAGATTCTGGGGGAGCGGGCATAATCCTACGCTCCCCCGCTCCGCCTCTAGATTTAACTGTCGTTGAATAGTATCTATTGCTATTATGGAAACTTGATATGGAATCAAAACCACCATTGTTATATATGAAAAACCACCATTAATAAGAATGAAATTAAGTTCCAATAAAATTGACACACTTTACTTTTTTTCGTATGTTTCATTTTCCTCTGATAAAAAGTGAGTCATTTTCGTCCATTCATTAATCTTTTACCCCTCCAAATTCACTAGTAATAGTACAAAGTTCAACGTGCATAAATAACATCAGAGTTCAAACGGCCGTTGAATTATAGAAAAGGCTAGTAGTGTGCAAACTTGGCCCATAATCTGGACTTGTGCACAGCCTTAAAAAATACCTACCACTTCCACTGTATTATATCAGCAGTGACGAAACACTTCTCGCCACCTTCACAACCTTTCTAAAAATAGCATCTTCAACCATCAAAAACAATATACCCATCAACAAAATCTTCCTTAACTTTCCAGAAATCCCATTTCATTGATCCAAGATATACAAAAAATGAGTGGCCGTGAAGAGGTGGTTCTGCTGGATGCCTACTTCAGCATGTTCGGAATGCGGCTGCGGATCGCCCTGGTCAAGAACCGGTTTGACTAGCCGTTATTGGCTTTCAACGGTTACTTTTGAACCGCCTCACCTCACAGCTGTCTTCACGTATTCAGTTCAGATTCTGTTAGATTTTCTTTCAGTTGTAACTGTTAGATGCGATGTTAGTTAGCTTACCAGTTAAGTCTAGCAGTTAAGATCTCTGGCATGCTATATATAAAGCTGCTTAGTATGATTAAATCTGACTTAAGAAAATAATACTTAAAGTTTTGGCCCCAAATTCTATGGCAACTTTACCTTTGATTACAGTTTGATCCGACAATTTGTACATACACGAGAACAAAGAAAATAAAGGAAGGGGAATAAAATAAGAAGGGAGAAAAATAAAGCGTATGGTCGTTCGAATGAAGATGACATATATTAAGAAGTATTTAAAACTAGCCAAACTCCTCCATATGACAATATGTATACAATTATTTATATATGGGCGGTCTATTAGGCCTCCTCCATGCTCAAGTTTCGAGTTCAAAACACGGTTATCTGTATTAGGGTGGGAAAACCACTGTGCGATTCAAGTTTAGATATAGATTCGTTGGCGGTTACTCAATAAATCATGATTAAACTTCCGAATAGGTTCTAAGTTCAGACAATGTTGATGTGCTGAAAAACATCTCATTAATAGGTTACGACGATTCAACCAGTGGCGAAACCAAAGACAAATACTTGGGGGCCGAGATCAAACTACATAAGGTTATTTTCCGAAACCTAAACTTTTGATTGCTACATTAATATAAATTGTTAGCTAGATTCTGGGGAAGCAGGCATAATCCTACGCTCCCCCGCTCCGCCTCTAGATTTAACTATCGTTGAACAATATCCGCTTCTACTATGGAAACATGATATGGAATCAAAACCACCATTGTTACATATGAAAAACCACCATTAATAAGAATGAAATTAAGTTCCAACAAAATTGACACACTTTATTTTTATTTTTTCGTATGTTTCATTATGATTGTCGCATTGTTTCCTCTGATAAAAAGTGAGTCATTTTCGTCCATTCATTAATCCTTTTTCCCTCCAAATTCACTAGTAATAGTACAAAGTTCAATGTGCATAAATAACATCAGAGTTCAAACGACCGTTGAATTATAGAAAAGGCTAGTAGTGTGCAGACTTGGCCCATAATCTGGAGTTGTGCACAGCCTTATAAAATACCCACCACTTCCACTGTATTATATCAGCAGTGACGAAATACTTCTAGCCACTTCACAGCCTTCCTATAAATAGCATCTTCAACCATCAAAATCAATATATATCCATCAATAAAACCTTCCTTAACTTTTCAGAAATCCCATTCCATTGATCCAAGATATACAAAAAATGAGTGGCCGTGAAGAGGTGGTTCTGTTGGATGCCTACTTCAGCATGTTCGGAATGTGGCTGCGGATCGCCCTGGCCGAGAAGCGGGTGGAGTACCAGTACAACGAGCAGAACCTGATGAACAAGAGCTCGGTTCTTCTCGAGATGAACCCGGTTCACAAGAAAGTCCCGGTTCTGGTTCACAACGGAAAGCCCATCTGCGAGTCCACCGTTGCCATGGAGTATATAGACGAGGTGTGGAACGAGACCGGCCGGATTATGTCGCCGGATCCTCACCGGAGAGCTTATTCTCGGTTCTGGGCTCATTTTATTGACCAAAAGGTGATATTTTCTTTCTTCCTTTCTTTTGCATCTCTAGTTTCAGTTCATTAGTTCAAGAAATTGTGTCCATATCTTGATTCAGTTAACATTATTGTTACTAACTTACTATGGTTTTGAATGTGACATATTGGTGCTGTTTAGTGACATTTAGAAATTGGCGAACTGTTCATGTAATCTTGAACTTACTACATAGCAAATGATCAGTTATACTTATCTCTTTTAAACTTAAGCACACTCATTATTTATCGTTAATATCTTTAAATATGTGAAAAATCGATGTTAGAAAACAATATACAACAAATCTTATAAGTTCCTAAGTGCCAAAATTTTAATAGGGAAAATTCATGTTAAGGTGTGTGATATAAACTTATATTACAATTCAAATTCAACAATCTAACATCAAGTGTGGAATGTCAGATTCAACCTCTGGGATTGAAGATCAGGGCAAAGCCTAAGGGGGAGGAGAAGGAGGCAGGGAAGAAAAAATTCATAGAGGCTCTGAAAACCTTGGAGGCAGAACTTGGAGACAAGCCATATTTTGAAGGGGGGACTTTTGGTTTCATAGATGTGTCTTTAATCCCTTTTTACTGTTGTTTCTATACATATGAGACCTGTGGAAATTTCAAGGTTGAAGAAGAATGCCCTAAGCTTGTGGAATGGGCTAAAAGGTGTATGTTAAGGGAGAGTGTGCGCAAGTCCCTTGCTGATCCTCACAAGGTTTATGAGTTTGTTCTGTCATTGAAGAAGCAATATGGCCTTGGTTGAACTTGGATCTCTTTATCCTGATACTGTTATATAGTGTTTGGTGATCGGCTTCTTAGTCGATGATCAGCTGTTGGCGGTTTGATTTCTCATTTTAGTTTTACAAGCTTTGAAAGATGTTCGACATCTGAGATGCATATGAATTCAACCCAGAGTTTGAGTAGTATGCGAGAGGTGTTTTTAACATTTTGGCATTGGTGAAAATGTTGTTCACCTCTTTAAGATGAAAATGCTTATTTGGCATCGTACAAATATATTTTTATATAACTAAAAATATATAAGAGAAATCTTGATAGATTGCATTAATTATAGGATAGTAGTTAAAGATTATTATTTCATTTATGTTGTATTATCCAAACCTTATTTTATTCCGAACCAAATTGAATTAAACGGAATTCGATGTACTTAAAAAATTAGCATGACTAATCAATCTGAATTTTATCAAATTATAATTTTACTGAACTGTTCTAAGTATAAATTCAAGAGAACAAAGCTTTAGTGTGATCATTTTCTTGAATTTCTATCTCAATTATACTAGTATAGAATCTTTTGTGTTGAAGCTACTAGTGTGCACTATATTTGTACAAAATATTTTGTTTAGTCAAACATACTAATTTTAGCTGAATATTTGATTGGGGTGAACAAATTATAATAAAGCTACTCTTGTAGACAGCTATATTTGGACAAAATCTTTTGTTTAGTCAAACATACTAATTTTAGCTGAATATTTGATTGGGGTGAACAAATTATAATAAAGCTACTCTTGTACACATCTATATTTGGACAAAATCTTTTGTTTAGTCAAACATACTAATTTTAGCAAAATATTCGATTGGGGTGAACAAAATATAATAAAGCTACTCTTGTACACATCTATATTTGGACAAAAAAATATATTTGAATATTCAAATGGGATGAATAAAAATATGTTAAAGTTATTCTTGCGCACCAACTATTTTTGCAAAAAATCTTTTCTTTAGTCAAACATACTAAAGTTTAGCTGAATACTTGAATGAGGTGATGAACAAAAACTATTAACGTAACTAATATGATTGAATTTACTGTAATATATGGTTATTTTCCGAAACCTAAACTTTTGATTGCTACGTACATTAATATAAACTGTTAGCTAGATTCTGGGGGAGCGGGCATAATCCTACGCTCCCCCGCTCCGCCTCTAGATTTAACTGTCGTTGAATAGTATCTATTGCTACTATGGAACTTGATATGGAATCAAAACCACCATTGTTATATATGAAAAACCACCATTAATAAGAATGAAATTAAGCTCCAATAAAATTGACACACTTTACTTTTTTTCGTATGTTTCATTTTCCTCTGATAAAAAGTGAGTCATTTTCGTCCATTCATTAATCTTTTACCCCTCCAAATTCACTAGTAATAGTACAAAGTTCAACGTGCATAAATAACATCAGAGTTCAAACGGCCGTTGAATTATAGAAAATGCTAGTAGTGTGCAAACTTGGCCCATAATCTGGAGTTGTGCACAGCCTTAAAAAATACCTACCACTTCCACAGTATTATACCAGCAGTGACGAAACACTTCTCGCCACCTTCACAACCTTTCTAAAAATAGCATCTTCAACCATCAAAATCAATATACCCATCAACAAAATCTTCCTTAACTTTCCAGAAATCCCATTTCATTGATCCAAGATATACAAAAAATGAGTGGCCGTGAAGAGGTGGTTCTGCTGGATGCCTACTTCAGCATGTTCGGAATGCGGCTGCGGATCGCCCTGGCCGAGAAGCGGGTGGAGTACCAGTATAGCGAGCAGAACCTGATGAACAAGAGCTCGGTTCTTCTCGAGATGAACCCGGTTCACAAGAAGGTCCCGGTTCTGGTTCACAACGGAAAGCCCATCTGCGAGTCCACCGTTGCCATGGAGTATGTAGACGAGGTGTGGAACGAGACCGGCCGGATTATGTCGCCGGATCCTCACCGGAGAGCTCGTTCTCGGTTCTGGGCTCATTTTATTGACCAAAAGGTGATCTTTTCTTTCTTCCTTTCTTTTGCATCTCTAGTTTTGGTTTATTTGTTCGAAAAATTGTGTCCATATCTTGATTCAGTTTACAGTTTTGTTACTATAGTTTTGAATGTGACATATTGGTGTTGTTTAGTGACATTTAGAAATTGGTGAACTGTTCATGTAAACTTGAATTGACTACATAACAAATGATCAGTTATACTTATACTGATCTCTTTAAAACTTAAGCATGCTCATTTTTTACCGTTAATATCTTTAAATATGTGAAAAATCGATGTTAGAAAACAATATACGACGAATCTTATAAGTTCCTAAGTGCCAAAATTTTAGAGTCAAATAATACACTTTGAATTCGTTATAAATGTGTATCATTCTAACTACAATTCAAATTCAACTATCTAACATCAAGAGTGGAATGTCAGATTCAACCTCTGGCATGGAAGATCTGGGCAAAGCCTGAGGGGGAAGAGAAGGAGGCAGGGAAGAAAGAATTCATAGATGCTCTGAAAACCTTGGAGGAAGAACTTGGAGACAAGCCATATTTTGAAGGAGAGACGTTTGGTTTCATAGATGTGTCTTTAATCCCTTTTTACTGCTGTTTCCATACATATGAGACCTGTGGAAATTTCAAGGTTGAAGAAGAGTGCCCTAAGCTTGTGGAATGGGCTAAAAGGTGTATGCTAAGGGAGAGTGTGCACAAGTCCCTTGCTGATCCTCACAAGGTTTATGAGTTTGTTCTGTCATTGAAGAAGCATTATGGCCTTGGTTGAACTTGGATCTCTTTATCCTGATACTGCTATATAGTGTTTGGTGATCGGCTTCTTAGTCGATGATCAGCTGTTGGCGTTTGATTTCTCTTTTCAGTTTAACAAGCTTTAAAAGATGTTCGACATCTGGGATGAATATGAATTCATCCCAGAGTTTGAGTAGTATGTTAGAGGTGTTTTTAACATTTTGGCATTGGTGAAAATGTTGTTCACCTCTTTAAGATGAAAATGTTGATGTTTTGTTCATTTCAATTCATTGAAGTTGTTTTCATACAAATTTTAATAATTCATTGAAGTTAAGTTCAATGGCTAGTAGCAATAATTGTAATGAGTTCAATTTATTTCGGTCGTGAAGCGACCCAATATCACACTTGGATGTTTCAGTCGAAAAGAAGAGACACAGGCTGTATGTTTTTGTTCTTTCTGCAAAACAAAAGACAGTAGATTTATTTGTAAAACCTTTTCTAAGAGCATTATAAAAATGCTTATAATCATTACCTAAAGTACTCTTAACAATCAAGTCACATGACCCAGTGAGCAACTTCAGCTAAACATCAACTCTAAAGTGCTTAAAGACTTCAATTAGTGTATCAAACAGAGCCGCTGGATAATTCTCAAACTCTACATTCAGTTTCAGTCACGAACCAGTATTTGGAATGATCGTTCCAGCAGTAACACCAGCACCCTCATAACTCAATCCAGCAGCACCACCCTGGGCACTTGTTCCGGCGCCACCACCAGCATTTGGAGCATGCATTCCACCGGCAGCTGCAGCATTGGGAGCTTGCATTCCAGCACCTCCGTTTTGAGTTGCATGAAGAAATTTTTTGATGAATGAAAAGTTGAAGTCAAGATCGGCTTTATATTTGTTGCACTGTGCTCCAATCCATTGCTGCCCTATACTTGCAGGTACACTGTCCTGGCTGTCTCTCTCATGCTGTTCAATTACAGGACGTATCTCATCATACAGGGATTGTAACTTGGAGGTCGCCTGTTTTTTTGATTCCTGCAAGTGTGATGGCATAAACATTTGAAATTTAGTTTCTTACATCCTTTTTGGCAATATGGCTACAAATTATACATTTCTCAGCTTGAACAAAAAATTATTGAACAAAGCGTAACAATAACTAATGAGCAGTGGTTCCTAAATGTGTTATTGCTAATATAAAGTACTATCAAAACAAACATGGAAACTGCCTAAAGATATCTAGAATGTCATATCTAAAATTAACAAAAGATGAAGAATCAAATGATAAAGAAACTAAAAAATGGATAAAAGTCAGATGTGAACGGCATTTGAGAAATTCACAATAAAAACATAGGTAATACCTCATATTTGCGAATTTCATCTTGTGTCTCCTTTGACTGAAACAATTCCACAAAGTTTATGGTAGATTGACTGCCTTTAGAAGATCTTTTCTTTTGCTTACCCTTTTCCGGTGTTTTCTTTTTTGACGAACTTACTCCTGTATTGAAATTCCGACCTACACTAGTACTACGAAGACGGGGAAACATTTCAGATGTCTGACGAAATTTCTGCTCCACATCTTGTACGATTAATGAATTATTCTCCAATGCTTCAGGCTTTACTTCCTTGGATGTGATCCCTTCCATTGGAATGGAACTCCCAGCAACAGTGCCACCTAAAGACTCGAATTTGATAGGACCAAGGGAATTCGGGTTATGAAGGAAGGGCTCATCTTCAGCAGAGTCGTATATAGGAACTTCCTCAACCTGGTATCTGCAGGAAGAGAAGCAATACCTTGTCAGATATAAATTGGGAATACTTTATGCAGATCAGCTTCCATACCGAGCCATTAAAAAACTCAGCTTTTACATTTTATACACCACTTGATACTTCAAGGCTTTAAACTCGAGAATCATTCTATGAGACTCAATACTTCGTGGCTTAAACATGAACACTTATTCCATTATTATACTTATTCTGTAGAACGCATTACGGGACAGCTTAAACTTGATGATTGTCAAACTACCTTATCCTTGTAGTTTAAACTAGATAACTGATAAATTTAAGTCAGTACTAGGCGTACTCCACCACCATATTAGGATAGTGTTTGTCAAGCATAAAAGAGATGATCGTAAATTTTCCACACAAAAAAATCATACCATGGCAACATAACCACGGTGAGATGCCTTGTATGTGGATAAATAGATGATGTAAGATAGACTAGCCAATCAGCTTAACTATGAGATGTATAATCAAGAGAAAAAATGATGGATAGTAACTAGTACAATATTAGTTGAATTCTCATTGCATGTATACACAACCACACATGATCTAATATCCGACCAAGCGTTTATCCCAATATGTAGGATTGGCTAACAGTACAAGCAATTTGAGATGCATAATTAAATTACCAAAAGACAATTAACTATAGCACAGCAGTAGACAGGAATTGCAGGATGGGTTAACTATAACAGAATGGAATCAGATAAGATTTCAAATCATGTCCAGATCTATTGCATTAACAATCTTATATGGACTCAACTTTATGGTGAATTAAAGAATTATTTGAATTATGTGACATATCACCATTAGTACAAAAGACTCACTTGCAAAGCAGTATAATAGCTATTTATAATAGATGTGATAAAAAAATAAATAAGTGCAACAAATCTCATAAAATCAATAATCATTAAATGCAATATCACAAGAAATCATTATCACATATTATCCATATGCATTTCTGCACAGAAGGAGATAAATCTCTTGTAAAGCAATCAGACTCAAGGCAAGGCAACATTCATACCTTTCATCTCCCTCCACCCAAACATGGTTATATTCCTGCACAAAATTAAAACAAAAAATAGAAGAATAAAGAAAACACATTAAAACAGGAGAGTCCATTACAAAACAAGACATGACACAAAAAAGGGAAAAAACAAATATTCGTAAGCACAAAACACTATGCATATGAGTATGCTATTCGGTACAGAAAACATCACGTACTAGAAGATGCTTCAAACCCTTCTAATCTCAGGTTTGGTCTAGTTCTAACCAAATGAAACAAGGGAGTATTTTATAGACATACCAGAAATCCCTGAGATCTTGCACCAAGAAACTTGCTACAGTTTGCAGCCCCACACAGACAGCGTACAGTAGCACCACCATACCACTCAAAATTGTAGTCGTATGCCAGCTCTGTTCCAGCGCATATATCTACTATTGCAAAAATCCCAACCCTTGTTTCTCCTGATACATTCCATTTCCTCGTCTCACAATTTGGCTGGCTGCGAATTTCAGTAAAGTAGGAAAGCTTTGAAGTTTCAGAACCAGTCAAAATCCTTGGTGTCCACTCGCACCTTGGAATTAATAGTATAACATGAATGCAGGATATTAAGAGGTGCTTTCATATGACTAACCATGAGTGATTTATAAATCTTGCAAGGCTGCCTTTCTTTGTAGCATCAATATAATTATTGGAATTTAGCGAAATTATATATGATTCCTTGAAACCTAATCAAGTGTTACCAAATTGATAATTAGCTTCACCAACAGTTAAGGGAGACAAAGAGATACAAACAAAAGCCATTAGCATACCTTCCGCCTCATAAGTTTGGGACCTCTGATGCGCTTCTTGGGAAGATATTACCTCCCCACAATACTCAATAATGAAACATCCAGCCTGCTCATTCAGTACAAACAGAAAGGTAATTACTGGAGGCATGTTATAATTTTTGTGTGGCGACAGATAAAAAGTTTATCTGAATACACAACTGTTTGATTAACAGCATAAGCTCAAATTTGTGAAACAGTTGTGACTATCACTTAGTCCTAAAGAAGCACGAGGAACTACATACCTGTACATCTTCATCAGCAAGAAGACCCCATCCACGCCCTTGGGTTTTAAACAGTTTCATTTTCGCATACTCGCGTCTTTGAAATTTCTGACAAACTCAAAATGGTAAATCTTTTTGCAAGATCACAAGGTTTAGTTAAACAGCCATTACTCTCAGCTAATATCAAGTGATCACTGGAACAGAATAACAAAAGGAAAGAAGCTAGTAACAACTAGGACAGTAAAAAACATAAAAACACAACTTCAATCATAAAAACACGGGTTTCTATCTCCATTTCCAATATTTAAATAAAGAGAGCACAACTTTTATTTGCATCAATAATTCATTGCAACATGTATTATTTATTCACTGAATAATGAAATGAGGATTGAATGAGGCCATTGAATAGGGACCCTGGCCAGTACGAGCTTTATAATGTCACTTATTTGTGCACTAAAGTAAAAAATAATATTGGAGCACAGAAGGCACGCTTCCTTCCCAAAATAAGTTCTTGTCAGAGCTTTGAAAAAACTCAGAGAAACACACTAGTTCAAATAGCATCAGCTAAAAAGCATAATGTTATCCATGCTTTTCTCATCTAAGTTATTAATAGTCAGCTAAGGTGTAATTTCCATAGATTGAAAAACTCAGTTCAGGCACATACAAGCATGTATATTTTCAAGCTTAAAAGACCTAACAATGTAAAATAGAGACCTACAGCCTAGAATTGTGGACTATAATAATTTACTATATAAGGGACTATTTCAGTAATGGGGCTTATAAGTAAAAGATGTTATAGCTTCTTATTACCAGAAAAAGTAAAATGAGAGTATACTCAAACGAGAATAGCAGACTTGCGCTACCACAAGAGGGGGAGCAGACTCCCAGAATAAAGTACAAAGTCATCTCAACACAAGAACAAAATAATCAAAGTAACACACGTCAGCAAATGAAGAAACACAGAACACCCAATCGTTATTTATAACCATAGAACCAACAACATTATTAAAAATTAATCCAAAGTGAGCATGCTCAAAAGATTGCTCTCTTGCTTAACTGCCTTTGTCTTCAAGCTATTACTATGAATTTCTCTTAATCATGTTCTAAACAGCCAATACCCTCATGCCATTAAAGTTGGATACCGATGCATACCTGGTTCTTGCAATAAATGTTGCATGGGCAGTAGCCAGGTGTGCACTCTGTGTAAGTTAAAACATTCAAACATCTCTCCCCACAAGCACTTTCAGGCTCATCAGCACAGTACTTACAGTTGCAAATGGGTATGTCATCATCCTTAAGCCTTTTGGGTCTGGGATGTAAAAAATGTGAAAAGAAGTTTGTGTTTTCACCATATCGCAAGAAATAAAGCCATTTCACACAATTCACATTATGCGTATTTGCCTAATAGTAGCCAGTGCTTGTTTATTTATGCAACTTGCACAACTTTCACAAATTAACTCTGAAACAAAAACTCATGGAATCCTCTTTGCATTTAGTTTTGTCAAAGAGACCAATCGGACATAACAAAGAGTACAATAGTTATACCCAGCCAACAAAATCACATATATCATCAGACAAGAGTTACACATCCCCCAACCCTTCAATTTAATAATTGCTGACTTTCGAATAAAAAAAAACCTAGATCATAAAAGCTTACTTTTGTACTCGAAAATCATTTTGATGAATATGAGTGAATGATGGTACTCCACCTGGCAATATAATCTACAAAACAACAATCTGGTGATCAGTCAAAAGCTTAAAATATGTACAAACTACAGGAGGTAGGAAGGACAGGAGCAATTAAGAAACATTCTACAAACAAATGAGAAAAGGAATGTCAACAAAAAACCTCACGACTTAGTTCTTTGGATTTTCCAAAACCTTTTATATTCAAAATCTAATTAAACTGATGCAAGAAATATTTTTACATGTGGGGCTAAATGATTTACCAGTCATGCCATCCGTACAAAGTTCAGTGGGAAGAAACTACTATCTAGTGCATATTCAATAAAGAAGAATATTTGCTATTAGTCAAAATGACTTTGTATTAATGTAATGAAAATATTAATATCTGTATATGAACTATTATTATTGTAAAAATCATATTTCTGCATCCATTATACTATTTTCTACCCTGTACCCTTCATATAATAAAAAAAGTATATAATTAGATAGGGTGAGTGCCTGAGTGGCAGCTGGAGAGTATCCATCCAGCCGCCATATGGTATGAGCAATGGCAAATAATAAATCTTTTAACCTCATATGTGGGTTGGCCATCCAGATATTTTCTAACCAAATCAAAGCTTGCTACAATGAATTTTTTCCACGGTAGGAGTATAAGTCTCTTCACTAAGAATCAAACACAGTCTTAGCTCTGTCAAGGTTCTATATAATTCCGTGTCACACAAAATCTAAATGTACAGTTATTTCATTAGAAAACCTACCAAACATATAAACAATTGTTCTTAACTGTTTCTATACATAGTCAATATTATTGTAGGATGCCCTATCAAATTTTCAGGGAAACAAGGAGTTTATGGGTTTGTAGTGAAGAGGTAGCTACTATACAGAAATAAACGTAGCCAAGGGATAAGATCTACTATCTTCTTTGCAGCATTTTTTCATAGTTTAAACATCATTCAATACAGTTGAGAACTAATATAATTCAATTCAGAATGGGATAATGATCAGTAATGTGTAACAATATATGACCTGTTCACATGTATGCATCAAGCGTGTATGCAGTTGGAGCTCAAATGCATTGTATTTATAGATAAAGAACCATCAATCATGATACCTTCTTAACCATCAATCATGATACCTTCTTAACCTAACAATTTAAGAAATTATCGACGTATACAGCTTAATAAAATTTAAATAAATAAGCAGCCTTTTGGGGTCAAAAGAATTTATTCAAGAACATGACTTGTGTCAAAAATAATTAGTTTACTTCAAATTTTAAATAATATGGAACTCAAAACAGCTATTCCATATCGGTCCACTATATCAGATCTACTCCAGGAATTTAAATTATAGCTCTTTCCTTATTAAATCTCTTTCATTGTACCATAAAATCCACGTGATAATTACGCCATATCTCTATGGTTTGCTACTTCCACCTTTTTCCAGTGAGCAACTATCTATCAACCAACTAGCATTAGTGAATACTCTTATACTCTTAAACAGATATAACTGGACATAGCCTCTTATACTCTTATTATTTCTAGTTCTTATGAGTTTTAAAGATCACATGGGGCAAAACACCAGCTTCGAATTAATTCCCAACTTGAAATCTAAATAACTGATAGACTAGCTCGAAAAGACAAAATAAATTCTTGATTGAAACCAAGACAGCTGAACACAATCTAAATGATCCTCATTTGTTAAAGCAGATAAGCAAAGAATGTAAATTGGGACTTTCACGAGGAAAAAACTAACCGGGCTCAAATTCTCCAATTCCATAGCTGCAGGCAACTGGTGAAGAGAAGGGTTTCAGAAGCGGTGGCCAATTTTAGGTTAGGAAAGGGGATTTCGATAGTAACGGTGCCGTTATGAGTAGTGACGGTGGCGGTGGCGGTGGCAAGGGACACTTGGCGCTGGGATGGAGTGGAAGCGGGAGTAGTGACGACGAGATTATATTTTGATTCCAATAACATATATATTTTCCCTTTTTATGATAAAATAATAATTAAAATAAAAGCGTAGAAGCGATTATATGAAGGATAGGATTTATCTTATTTTGAATATTCATATAATTTTAGCTTTTTTTAAAGGCAAAGTCTTGGAAGCGACCGTCTACATATGTAGACCGGGTTAAATTGTAAATAGTCTAATATTTCAAAAACAAGGAGGGACTAATTTGCAATTTTTTAAAATTTAGAAATTTCACGCGCTACAGTAATTTCGCGCGTGAACAGTGACATGTGAACAGTATGTGAATAGTACTGCTACAGTGTTTTTTGTTTTTTTTTTCTTGCAAAAAAAATCAGATTTTGTTTTAAATTGATCATGTTTTATTTTATAAATTACATCTTTTTAGGTTTTTAGATGATTGATACTCTACCAATTTTTATATGATTAACTATCTCTGAGGTTTTGCTTTAAACTCCTCATGTTTTAAGTTATAACCTCAATGTTTTAAGTGACACATTTTGATTTAAATTTCACATGTTTTATGTTATAATGATCACCTTTTGGGTAATAATAAAAATCTTCTAGGTTTTGGTTTAAATTCCCCATGTTTTTATGTTATAATGATCATCTTCTAAATTACAAGTTCAAGTTTTAGGTTAAATCCCTCATGTGACTATAATAAACTTGAGGTTTTGGGTTAAATTCCTCATGTTACTGTAGTAAACTTCATCTTTTGGGTTAAATCCCTCATGTAGCAAACTTCAGGTTTTGGGTTAAATCCCTCATGTTACTGTAGCAAACTCCAGGTTTTGAGTTAAACCCCTCATGTAGCAAACTTCAGGTTTTGGATTAAATCCCTCATGTTACTGTAACAACTTCAGGTTTTGGGTTAAATCCTCATATTATTGTAGCAAACTTCAGGTTGTGGGTTAAATCCCTCATGTTACTGTAGCAAATTTCAGGTTTTGGATTAAACCCCTCATGTAGCAAACTTCAGGTTTTGGGTTAAATCCTCATGTTACTGTAGCAAACTTCAAGTTGTGAGTTAAATCTCTCATGTAGCAAACTTCAGGTTTTGAGTTAAATCTCTCATGTACTGTAGCAAAAGTACTGTAGCGGTACTGTAGCAAACACTGTACACGCGCGGAATTACTGTAGCGCATGATTTTCCTAAATTTTTAAAAATTGCAAATTAGTCCCTCCTTGTTTTTGATATATTACCCTATTTTTAACTTAGTCCTTGGTCTACATATGTAGACGGTCGCTCCAGAGACCACCCCTTTTTAAAAAAAAAATCAAGTGTTAAACAAAATTGACTTTTTATTTAATTATTGTTAATAATTTTTACGCAGATGTTAAGAATTAATTATTTTTTATGAACGAGAGAAATCTATATTATAATCTAGTTTATCACATTGTTAATGTCATTCTAGGATTATTAAGCACATTATTTAGCTTGTTTGGAAGTTAATCAAAAATAACAAATTGATAGTACCAAACAAGCAAACACCCTCTTGGCTTTAAAAAAAACAGATACTTGGTTTTAAAAATTAGTGATACTACAAATAAAACGTTCGATACATTTTGCTTAGTTCAAATTCAAGTTCTTTATCATCTATTAAGATAATCAAATCTTCTTTTGGTTAAGTATGAGTTTGTCACTTTTTGCTATTCGGTTAATTTGAGTCTGATTCTTCACTGATTCATTATGAACATTTGAAACTTTCTTCAAGAACACCTTGTTCTTTTCTTCTTTTTTCAAAAACAAAACATTACCAAAGCCGTGAAAAATTAAAATCTAGGTTACACTATCCCTAAACCCCAAACAAGATTCACAACACATTCGAACAGCCTAACAGCTACTATACATGAGAGGAACACCTTCAATCTCGAAACACTATTGGTTAAGGATTATTAAATCTTCATTCCCCTAAGCCATCCATCTGCATAAAATCTTGATCTGTACTCTACACAGGCTTGCCAAATGATCCTTGATGTGTGAGAAATTTTGATGGAAGAGACTAAAGGTCAATATTAGGGATATAACCATCTTAGTTCACCTTCATACTTCATAGGAAAAAGAAATACATGTTCACTGACAAACAAAAGGTTTTTCCATTTTACAAGTAGCCGAATCTGTAGGATAACAACATACATTCTATTGATTCTTGAATTATACAGAAAGTATAACAAATTCAACCATTTTATCTCCATGAGTATAACAAAATCAAACTATTTTATCTCCATGAGTACTATGGTTCAACAAGGATTCTGAAATCCTCATTCCCCACATCTATCTGTTCTTGCAGAATCTGCTTAACCGAACTTACGGCCGAATCGCAGGAAATCACCTTAACCATTTGAAGAGTTGCAGTACAGGCCAAACAGTCAGGCACCTCCTCCAAGCTGTGGCATGCATCCAACACCAGCTTCTCAAGACAAGGAAAACTATCCTCCAAGGCTGTCCACCTCTCCAAATCCAAGCTTTCCAATTCGAGAAACCGGAGTTTAGGGAATGTCCCTCCTTCCACCATCTCCCATGTTTTCCCTCTGAATGCATTCTGCACCAGCTTGAGAACCTCGAGATTTGGTAGTTTATCAACAACTGAAATTTCACTCCATGGAAGGCAGAAAGCTGACAGGACTAGCTTCTTCAGATTCCCAGGAAACCGAAAGTGCACCTCATCGAATCTACAGTAGCGCTGAGAGATGGAGAGTGATTCAAGCTTACTCATGAAATGTAAACTTAGGTTCTTGCACCCCTCCAGAGTGAACTTGAGTCTGCGGATATTCGGAAGCTTTCTCAGAACCTCTTCATGGTGACAAGTAATTTCTACAGCAGAAAGAGTTTCAAGATTCTCCAAATAAGAGCAGCATTCAGGGTTTTCTCCCGGCAGCTCCCATTTTGCCGAGCCAGAACGGCACAGATGCCTTAGTTTCTTCATGTTCCATACAGAAGCAGGTAACAAAACCTTAACACGCCTTCCTTTCACTATGAAAGTCTCCATATTCGGGAGACTTTTGTCGATTGATGATGGAATGGCAAGTGTTCTTTCATCTACAGCCAAAGCCAAGAACCTCAAGTGAATAAGTACTTCAATTACTTTTGGAAAGAAGCAGCCTATTCCAATCCCTCTGAAGTCCAAAACTCGCAAGACTTTGGATTGGCAAAACTGAAACAAGATATCATAGCAAGATCGCCTATACCATTTCTCGTAATCAGCAACAAAGAATAGAGTGCGTAATCGTGGGATAAACAGTCTTACCTTGGAAAAATCTTCAACTCTTCTCGAATCAACACGCAAACGGTACAATACGCCTGGCTCAGCATCAGTACAAAGCTCGTGACTATGTAAGCAATGCAAAAAGTGTTCTTCCTTGCATTTCGCCTTGCAGAAGTCGAGTAACAGATCATGTAAAATGCAGGATTTGACCCTCCCTCTGTTCCCTTTTTTAGCAACCATTACTAAACTTCTCTGAATCAACTCCATCATGTAGCCTTCTGCAACATCCTCCAATAACTCACCATCTGTTTTTTCCACAAATCCTTCAGCAATCCACAGCCATAAAAGTTCTCGAACGCTCACATGTTGGTCCTCTCTGAACACTCCAAAGTAAAGAAAGCACGACTTCAAATGATCCGGCAAGTGAAGATAGCTCAGCTGTAGAGTATTCATGCATTGTTCTGAAAGAGATAGAGTACCTTTTCTTAAGCTTTCTGCAACTTCTTCCCAAGTTTCTAGCTCCATATCTGAAAGAACTCCAGCAGCTATTCGAATCATCAGAGGCAATCCTTTACAAATCTGTGCAATCTCCCTTCCAAGAGCAAGTAATTCAGGAGGATGGCCTTCTTCACAACATACCATTTTATGTAATAGCTCCCAGCTCTCATTGTTGGTAAGCATACGAAGTCTGTGAGGTTCACTTTCTGGCTTGATTTCAGAAGCCACGTTGAAATGCCGGCTTGTCAATAGAATTCTACTGCCATTAGTATCATCAGGGAACGAACTTCTCAAGCTA
This sequence comes from Cruciata laevipes, assembly GCA_963678965.1. Taxonomy (NCBI): domain Eukaryota; kingdom Viridiplantae; phylum Streptophyta; class Magnoliopsida; order Gentianales; family Rubiaceae; genus Cruciata; species Cruciata laevipes. Next base: position 23,065,477 of record OY787637.1, read on the forward strand.
TTCCAGGCCGAAACATCCCAAACATCATCCAAAACGATCAGATACCGTTTCCCCTTCAAATGCTTGTAGACCCTCAGAGCCAGATCACTTTCATCCATTTCCGACAGCTTGTCTTCGAAGATATCAACATGGCCATTCAATATCTGAAGTAAGGCACCTTTCTCACTGTAAACCTGAGAAACACAGCACCAAGAACGAGCATGAAAGTAATGAATGATGGATTCATGACTACAAATTCTCAAAGCCAGAGTAGTTTTGCCTAATCCCGCCATTCCCACAATGGAAACAATGTCCAACTGTTTTGTTCCTCTTTCAAGCCTATCCATTACCTCTTGTAGCTCATCCTCCAATCCTACCACAAACTCATATAACACAGGGACCTGTCTTGCAAATGGCAGCTTAGTGTGAGTTTTGACAGTCTTTGGGACTTCAGTGATCTGCAGGTTGCTATGAATTTCAAAGGCTTTATCCTTAATGAGCTTGATTTCTTCAGACATTCCATCAAGCAGCATATGTATACTCTGAACAGAATCTCCAACCACCAAAGAATCAAGAACAAATTCCGTATCGTGGGCTAAAGCAGCAATCTCATTTTGGAGTGGCAGGAGCTTCGGATTTTGGTTGCATTGCACCACAACATCAACAAGAAAAGACTGCAAAAATAAAAGGTCATCATGGACAGCTTGAAACGCATCTTTTGCGAAAATGTCTGACCTGATTCTTTCCAATACAGAATCAAAAAACCCGAGCAGGTTGGTTTGAGGAAAGCAGGAAGCTGACAATGGTGCATATTTCCGCTTCTCTTCTGCAGCCATGATAATCATAAACTTTGGCTCCACTTCTGAAAACCAAGCCTCTAAATTTTCGACCCAGTCTCCTGCATTTTCTTCATCGAAAAGAGAGCAGATTATAGTTCCTGCCTCACAAATAAGAACTCCAATTAGATTCTCATCCATATTCTCGTACAGCTTCTCAAACTTGCATCTGTGTTCTCTCAACATACTTCTCAAGAATGTCAGTCCAGCATAGAGCTTTTGTATCCGATGGTTGAAAATTTCCACATAACAGTTATGAAAGGACACTAGCTCCCAAAGGTAAAAGAGGAGAGAATCAACAAAGTCCCCCAACAGAAGTCTATAGATTCCGGGAGAAGGATGGTGGGATAACAATGACAGTTTCGAAGCTTGCAGAACCTCGACATAAATCCTGCGAAAACAAGATTCAAGAGGCTTAATTCTATCAATAATTTGGTTATAAAGATCATCCATTTCACTATAAAAATACCAAGACTCATAAGTTACGTAAACAGCATTTAGAACCACAACATCGACGTGAATCAAGAACTCTTCCATCTCCCCACAATCAACTCCTCTAAATGTGGCAAACAGAAGAATGTTTTTCAAGAATTTTACATTTTCTTCAAGCTTCCACATTGCATTTCTTGAAGCAAGAGGGAAATTCTCAGTACGAAGAAGATCAGGCCAGCTGTGGAGAAGGGTATCAATGACTTCCTCAATTTTGAATTCTTGAGAAGAGTAGTCAGTTTCCAATGGACCATCTAATAAGGTCGGATATAGCTCCTCCATTTCTTGCCAAAACAACCGATGAACGTAGCCATAAAGTTTATGAATCTCCATGTAAAGACAACCACTTTTCGCATCAAACGCTACTTGATCATCATCCTTCAATTGGAGACAAACCGACTGAATTTCCAAACAACGTAAATGAACAGCATCCTCAATACTAAGCAAGGTAGATCCCCAGCGAATGCTTTTTCCCCACTTTTTTCCGCACATGTAAAACATTCCGACAAGCCTTAACTTCACCTTTAGGTCCTCTAGCACACATGATACCGATTCAGGAAACTGGCAGTGTGCTGTTTCTAAACAATTTAAGGCAATCTGAACAAAATTTATACCCATGTTTTTTCAATCAGACTGGAATAGGCAGCTGCAAAGATCAAGTTTTCAATCAGAAAGTGACCATTTTCGCTAGATTAATCATTAAAATACAGTTGTTGAATGGAAATAGTTGGATAGCAATTCATGTTTCTCGCCCTACAAGCTGCACAACAATCCATTCTAATTGAAATTATAAATCTAATTAGATATTTTAATAAACTGTAGCCATTTTCTGAATAATGAAACTGAACTCAACAAGAGAGTTGCAGAGTAAAAGCAATAAGTAAGGATCTCCAAAAAAAGAGGAAAGGAGACATACCTGTTAGGAGGAGGCTTCAATTCGTTCAAAATCTAAAGCATCTGCAAAACATTCTACTACCCTTTTTAACCATGATTATTAGGATCTAAAAACTTTAGAAACATACAAGAACAAACAGACGCTATATATAACAAGACAGAATCACTTTGTCTAACTAGGACAACTATTATTCATTCTTATATGCAATTTGGAGTTAAGTCTCATTGTAAACAACGTCTGAATTTTTCAAACTCATAATGTGCACAAAATATAAGAAAGTTGCGACTAATAGGATTAGAAAAAACATTATAAACGTGAAAAAATGAGAAAAAAACAGTACATCTAATACTGGGAGCGCTTTGTTCTTGTAAGTGAGAGAAAATAATACAGCACATTTAGTAAATGATCAAATTCGGACTGAAAAAAAAAATGAAACAGCTGAAAATATTGTGCCCAAGGCAGAAATCACACTACAATTATTATTTATACAAAACATCGTTCTGTATGAACGGACACTGCAAGCCAGTTAGCCAGGAGCCTCTAAGAACATATACTGGGATCTAAGATAGTCCAAAGAAGCAGATGCCACCAAAAAAAAAAAAATACTTGAAATGAAAAGAGCTTGACAAGGTTGCATTCAGAGTCTCATCCATCCCACTTCCTATATAAAATGCATCACATCCCGGAGGTTTTCGTGCAAGGTATAGAAGCTATGGTCAAATGAGGAAGGAGATGCCACTGGAGGTTTCCCAGGTTGTGGAGGTAGCATCGCAACCTCTTGGAACAGACGTCCCCTGTAGGCTACTAGGTCGGCGTAGTACACTGGAGGAACTAGAGAAACCGGCTTAGTGCACCGAGCATAGGTGAAGCACAGGTTGTAGATCAGCTTCTGCAACTCATCAGATGTGAAGCGGTTATCATCCCAGAGAACGTAGTAGTGTGTCGGCTTGCTGGTCCCAATGCTTCCTAAATGGCTGCAAAGATAGAAGTCAAACTCAAAAGGATGGACAATTTTGGTGTCCACAACAGTTCCTGGAGGAATATTTTCGACTGGGGATCTCTCATCACTGCCAGCAGCAAAGAGCCGAGTGTGGTGCCGTTTTTGGGCCACAACAAGAGTTATATATGGTTGATAATGCTCATCACTGATAGCTTTGACCATATCCACCAACTCTTCATTCAGAACCATGTCAAACTGGCCCTCACTAACACCATCACGAAACACTATGATCTTCTTTGGCTTGGATCCGTTGTGCTGAGCGTAAGTATTGATCAGATCCCTGCAAATGCTGCCGAAATTCAGAATCTTCTCTTTGCGATGTGCTTGAGGTTGAATCTTGGCAGCATATCGATTTGTAGCAGGCCAGTTGATTGAACCCACAACAGCAGCTATTGAAGGACATGTATAGTTACTCGCTGCAGGATGATTCACATCAGCCCCAATAAACATCACACTATCCTCATGGCTGAAATGAGGAAGCCTTTCATTCAGCTCTACATTACTTCCTCCCACTTTTGCATTTATCTTAAGACACAGGTTCGCAAGAAACTGGTCTTGTGCCCTGCCTGCGTTATTCGACAAGCAGCATTGAGTAATTATGCCAATCTGTACCTCGGACACCCATTTAAGAATTTTGTAACCGGGGTCTCTACTAGACATGACACAAACAATCAGCTGCAATGGATTATCTTGCGGGCAGCCCTTCCTGGTAGCAACATCAACAACTTTTAAAAGAAGCCTTTTAACATGATCAAGTGAAGAGAGGTCATGCATTCCAGTAAGCAATTTGACCACAGGATCTTCCATGTGCATCCCAAGTTTCGAGGAGCGAGCCTTCAACTTTCCTATGAACTCATCTATGTTCAACCTACTTCTACCATTGTAAACAGTAAAATCTATCACCGCCCAACGTTCAACATGTTGCCCTTCCGGAACAGAATGCCTCATAAGGTTCCAATGACATTTGTCTCGGTCAACTGTCACTCGGCATACATTACCATTCAATGCTCGTAACTTTAAATCAGGAGCACCAAGGACTCGACCTAAAACCTTTGTCATGTTTTGCTCAACCTCCAGATCAAAGTTCTTAACAACAGCCCTGTATCAATAAAGAAGAAACGAGTATTAGCATACAAGTGAGATGAAAAATTTCTAAGGATATCATATAACTATAAAAAATAATCTAAGCATGAGCAGTAGGTATTACTTTTTACCTACTTCACTTCAAAGTAAAGTAGTTTTTTGTGTTTGGTAAGTTACTAAAAATCATCTTTTTAAGGAAGTAGAAGCTATTTTTAGTATAAAAAGTAGAAGTAGCTCACATCAACTTATAAAAAAAGTACTTTTCACCCAACTTTACTTATAAGTAAAGCTCCACCAAACAGATAACTATAAAAAGTAAGTGAGATTTTTTCAGTAGCACATACCCGCAGGGTCCATCCGGAGCTTGCAGCATATCATATATTGTGTTCTTCCTAACTTCTGGTTTGGCCAATGACATGTTACGCAAAATTCCAGCAGTGTAACCTCTGTCCAATTGGGCCAATTCTTCCTTTTCATACCTCTGTCCCTCCAATAAAACACAGAATTCCATTGGAACGTGGTTCGGCTTGCCAGGCTTCCCAATATCTAGACAGGGAATGTCAAGATATTTGATCTTCTTTTCGTACTTCTCCAAGAAATAATCAGCTAGAAAAACCATCTCAGGTGGAGCTGAGGAATCTGGACTAACAAGCTGGAAAGAGAGTTCCCTTGTAGCTTGTTTAGTCAGCCCTGAGACTACGTACTTCTGTTTGGTCCTTCGATGAGTTACAGTTACTTTCAACCCTTTCAAAACATTCAATACTTTTGTTTTTTCCTTTCCGACATCCTCTGCCCTAACACCAAGATGTTCCTCCAAAAAATCCAAAACTGGCCAAGGCTTACGAAATGCCAAGACCGAATAGTCTAGACACAAGGCAAGGCCCTGCGAGGTAGGCTTCAAGCTCTGGTACAATCCCCTATATGCTGCAAGGCCAAAACCAAGATCATCATTGTTTCTGTAGTTCTTACAGTAGAAGCTTTTCCCCACGTTAATCCGACATTTAGAAGGATTGTCTTTCATTACCAAGTCCAGGCTTTGCAGTATATCACGAGGGATGTAGGAAATCTTCCCCCCTATATACTCTTTCAACTTCCCCAATTCCAACCGGCTCACCTCCTTGATTGTGAAGGAATAAGAGCAAGCACTTGCATCTACAGCATCAGAAAAATCTACCTGGAAAACTCCAACAGGCAGTTCAACAGCACTGAAAATATTCTTCTCTCCATCATAAGCAACCATTTCCACTGGAAACTGGTGTGCACTGTCGGTGAACAACTTGTCTTTAATCGCGTGCATGAGGTGCTTAGGAAGTGATTTCTTGAAAGGCCTATTGCCAGGTGCTCCGATTTGCTTGATTTCAACGTCATAATGCATGACAATCCTCTTCGGATCAAACGCGACCGGAAAATGATTGGCATACAAACGAACTGATCTGACAGAAAGTGTTCCATGATCAGGCCTTCTTATGGGCAGAGTTTTGCCGTCTACTTTCTCTAAAGTAGGCAACAGGCCTTCTGAAATCTTCAGTGACTTAAAATCGGTTGCAACCGAACCTGCAACAAATTGAAAAACAGCCTAAGTACAGCATGAAATAAAATAAAGTATATGCAAACTATGCTACCTGCATCATCATCTCTAATAATAACATCAAATGGTTTCAACTTTCAACAGAGTCCCAAAAAAACTGACAAATTAACTAAATACAGAAAATTTTAAAAAAAATTAAAAAAAGTTTTAAAAAGGCAAAACATGTCATCTTAGCTTAGTCTGCAGTAGCATCCCTAATGATGATAGCATAAATTTTAATTAATACACATATATAAAGCAAGTTCATCTTGTCATGAATGTTAATCAACACACAATTCTAAGCAATTGATCTTGCTAGCAGTTAAGGTCCAAATGTGAAATGATTTCCAAAACGAAAGAAGAAACATACATATTTAATGAATGGAATTTCAGCAATTCTATCAATGATACTGGCCAAAACAGGTCAACTAAAAAGCACTGGAAAACCCAACAGAATCACAAATAACAATGTACCAGCAATAGGAGGCTGAGGCGGTCTGGACACCTGTTGTTGTGGCTGATCCGACGAGTATGCCGATTGAGGTGGACCCCACTGCTTCGGAACCCCTCGCCCACCAGAACCACCGCCACTGCTCCTACCGTGCTGCTGTTGAGGCGGCCTGCTGTCGTATCCACGGCCCCTACCGCCTCCTCTACCACCACCGCCAGCGCCGCTCTCACGGTACTGAGCCTGGTAGTTCTGATCATAACCACCGCCGCCACTATTCCTTCCGCGGCCGTAGCCATCGCCTCCAGCCTGGTAATTCTGATCGTAACCACCACCGCCGCTACTTCTACCACGGCCGTAGCCATCACCACCGCCACCCTCACGGTACTGAGCCTGGTAGTTCTGATCATAATCACCGCCACCATTTCGTCCGCTCCTGCCGCGTCCACCACCATAATTCCTTCCTCCGCCGCCGCCACGTCCCCGGCCGGGATGATTGCCGCCGCCTTGACCTCTGCCTCCGCCACCGCCTTCCATCGATTTCGCCAGAAACTCTTTCTTCTTTTTTAAAAATAATTAATTAAAGGAAAGAGTGCTAAGTGTGTGAAGAATATAGATGGCGTGGTGGGTTTTAACTTTTAAGTAGTGGAAGCGACTAATGGTCAACTCCGAGTCAAGATGGAAAGAACGGCGAAATGACGAAGAAGGACTTTTACTTGGGCTCTAAGAATTCGAACCGGAGTGCAAATAGGTAAAGATGGAAAAGATTGTAGCGCGCGAGAATAATCGAGAATGTTCTCGATCAGATAAATCCGGTTTGAAGTTTATCCGTTAAACTGGTAGAATTTGGTTTATTTTATTTTTCAATTAAAATACAATTTAGATAGAATTTTTATTTAGTTGAGTTTAACTATGGAAAATATAAAATGTTTTTCAAAATAAAGATAAAATAAATGAATTTAATAATTCCTTCCATTTTTACGAATTGGCACTATAACCAATTTTTAGCTATTCAGTTTTTCAAAAAATTATTCATATTAGCTTTAGGAATTAGTGTAAATTACTACTATATGTTGTTATGTTAGATTAATTATATAGAATAAATATTGTTATTTTTTTAAATGAAGATAAAGTCCAAAAATGTGAGTTTACCCTTTCACAATTTGTTGAAAAGTATTTGTAGTCCAACTTTCATCATATAACGCCATGTAAATGAAATGTGAATGAATAATGTAGAAATGAAGAAATATAAATTAGGTGTAGTTTACTTCAATAGTGAGTGACAAATACAAAATATTTTTTTGAATTCAATATTTCAAATGCCTTTGGTGCTGGAAAAAACTCCTCGAATTCTTAACTATAATTATTTATTGCGTTTAAGTATATCTATATTATATATAAAAGTGTTTCGTGCAATCTTATTTAATGCGCCTATATTAGTTCACTCCTAATTCAACTCTCCAAAAAATTCTAATTTTTTCCTTTTAAATCTTAACTAATTCCGCCTTTAATATCTCTAAGCTTCCTCAACAATCTTCATGTTTGTTCAGCTTCCTCTGCAATCTTATCCTCTCCTATTTCCCACTGCCTTTTTAGTATTTCATCTTCCATCTTCTACAATACGCTTCTTCTTCATTATTTTAAACCTTGAAAAATCATCGGACTTTTTACCCAAACTTTAGCAAAGTCTGATTCATGGAACTTTCATAACCATTTAGAAGATGTTGCTGTAGCTTGAGAATTAGATTGTATTAGTCATAAAGGCAGGGCCTTGTATAATTGTATTAGTCATATAGGTCCCGTTTGGTAACGAGAGGTTTGAAGAGCGTTTAGCTTTTTCATCTAAATATGGATAGTTGATTAGTCAAACAGCTAGTTACTGTGTTTGGTGAATAGCTTTTTCTACGTAGCTGTTTTGGTGAAACCTCTCGTTTCTGAAACGCTGAAAAAAGCAGCGTTTACAAAAACTTCATTAAAAAAATATTACAAAATATCTTTTTTATCCCTATTTCTCAAGAATTTCCTTTTTCTTTATTTCATCAAAACCTCAATATTTTTTATCTACGTGACTTTTGTACGAAGGCAACCGTACAAAACATTAATTTTGTATTTATTTAAAAACCTCAATAAATAAAAATATTTTTTTATGCAAGAGTATAAAAAATAATAAACCTCACATAAATAAATAAAATTAAAGGGGCCACACATTCATGTTTAATCTAAAAATAAATTTTAAACAAATATAGGTATAAACATTAATAATAAATAATTTTTCAATTTTCAAATAACATAAAAAAAACAAACATATAGTAATAAAAATATTTTTCAATACTTCAAAACAAGTAACAGATACAAAATAAAAATATATATAATGAATTGTAATAGTGTCTATTTTAGTCATTTAACACAATAAAACAGCTAACAGCTAATTGTTATTTACCAAACACTCATATACAAACCGCTAGTCAAAACGCTAGTCAAAACAGCCAATTAAATCCGCTAACAGCTAACAGCTGGTGGAATCAGCTAACAGCTAACAGCTAACAGCTGAATGCCAAACGAGGCCATAGGCAGGGCTGGCCTAACTTGAGGCCACTGAAGTCTCCGCATTAGGTCCCCAAATTTTTGGGTAATTTTGGGACCCCATTTTTAAAAGTTACTTTTGATTACCCTTTGTACCAGATAGATCTGTACTCTTTATGGTCAATTTTGTCGGAGCATGTTAAATTTAAATTGGTATATATGTATTATAATAGTATCACACGAGATATTGTTAGATTCACAATGCGCTTTATTTCTAAACTATACAATTTGTAGACCGGGTTAATATATGGAAATAAAATTATTAATGGTCAAACATGCTCCGACAAAGTTGACTTTAAAGAGTGCAGATCTATTTGGTCCAGAGGGAGTATATAATTTTGGGCTTTTAAAAAAAAAAAAAAAGTCTTTGTTATATGATAAAAATCGATATCTAAAATGATAAATATAATCATTCTTAATTTTTATGGTATTAAACCATTAAAAAACAATAAAGATTCTTAAAATTTTTTCCAATAACTGAAATATTTATTATAATTTTTATTTTGTTAAAATTATTATTAAATTATTGTCCATATATTATGTAGGGCCTTATTTATTTTTTCTTGGCTCAGCCCCAAAACTCCGGGACCGGCACTGTATATAGGTATATTTAGGACATGTAAATCCCAACTTTAAAATAGTGTACTAATAATTTTATTAGTCAATTACATTTGATGGAATTTATTTAGATACTTTCCTTCCCAACCAAAAAATAAATAAACAAATAAATAAAGGTCCTCTCAATTTATCTTCTTAAGTCTTTTACTTCAACTTTTTATTTGGATATATGGTTGACTATTAATATTTTTTTACATATCAATAATATTTTAAATATTAATTTTTTTGCCTTTTCGCGTAAAAGCTAAAAAAAGTTTTATTACATATATCGCTCAAAGAAATTACATCCGTGCTTTTGCACGGGTATTATTTAGTTAGTGTAAAATACCTTGATAACTCAAAAAGTTGTCTTGAAAATTTATATAATCTCGATTAGAATAAACCATAATCATGGTTATGCTATTTATAAACTTTATCAAAAAGAGTGTGCTATTGCTATCATTACCATCTTTTTAGCAAGGATAATTGGTATCCATTTTCAAAAAAAACATTATTAGATCTCTTAGATGTGATTTTGTTTATTGAATTGTTATTTTTTATTCTCCAAATCGATCATTCTAATCGAAACATTTACTCAATCTGCTAGTGTATTGAGATTTATATGAATAAGGTTATTTTTCCAGATCAGGATATTTAGACATATGCTCGGTTCCGATTTTTATAGCATCTATCGTTTGGAACAAAGTGTTTACGCTTGACCAACACACGTCAATGTGTTCGTGTAATTGAAGATGTTGTAGATCCCTAGTTATCAAGGTGGATTTTGCCTGGGCAGTCTTACAGTGTTTTTTGAATTTCTACTTTGTAATATGACAATTAGTCTGATTAGCATCTAGTTCGGTCATCTTTGACAAGATGGTTAGATTAGATGTTTGATTCCACCTATTATAATCGTTGTTAGGCGTTTCCTATTGTAATCTTGTTAGGCGTTTCCTATTGTAATTGGTGGAACCCAAACATCTAAAAATTAGGCCTTTACTATGTCCAAAAGATAGTTTTTCGGGCTGAACTAAAATGTCCAAAAATGCAGCCCTAAAAACATTTACTAAATTTACTGAACTAAATTGAACTAAATTGAACTAAATTGAACTATGAACTAAAAGATAGTTCAGTACATTATTTCCAATTTGTAATTTCATACACATGCAACCCTAATTTTGAAGGGCATTTTTGTCATTACCATCAATGTCCAATCAACTCCCGTTTAATTTGGTTAAATTCTTCATCCACGCACACCCACTTCATTCCTAATTTCCTACTGCAAAAAACTGTTATACTCAATTTGTCCGGTGAAATTGAAGATATTAATGGTGGTTTCGGTAAAGCGGACATTCAACTGGAGCTTAATCTATTCCATGAATTTATGAATTACAAGTATACCCCTGTTGTGTTGTGTTAACTGGCGGTTGACCTAACAGTACTATCTAGAGGCCGAAAAAGAATATTTTTTAAAAAGTAATGTCAATGGAATTGAACGATTTTTTTGTAAAGGCCGAAAAACTATATTTTAAGCAAAGTAAAGACCGAAAAATTGAATTAAGTCATCTTGAAACAACAAATTTTTTTCTCTTCTAAAGCCCTATTTGCTAGAGCTTATTTCTTGATGCACTAAACTGAACTGAAATGAAATGAAAGTTAATGTATTGAAAAAAGCATCAGCATAACTGAATCAACCTAAGTTTTATAAAATTACATTTTTACTGAATTGAATTGAACTGAATGATCTAGTGATAAGTACAAGCAAATCTTAAAAGGAATAAAATTTCTCTTCCCGGCCAAGAAAGGCAAGGTCACTATTGTTGTTGTTCGCGGGCCGCATCTCGTCTCTCTTTTTTTACACGGAACGTCACTGACATTCAAAATCCGGTGTCGGAAATGCGGCCTCAGATCATAATATTTGGGGACTCAATCACTCAACAGTCATTCAAAGAAGGCGGATGGGGCGCTTCCCTTGCTGACAATTACTCCCGCAAGGTGCCCTTTTTCTTCTTCATCTTCTCAATGTTAGTTCACTGTCTGAAATTTGACCAATACATTCACGCATTATCCAATCGGAAATTTCCATATTTTTGTCTGTCCAGGCTGATATTTTGAATCGGGGATACGGTGGGTACAACACCATAGGCCCTTTGTGGTTCGCTTTGTTTTGGGTTTTGGTTTTGGTTTTTGGGTTTTGAGCAAAACCTGATTTTAGAATTGGTTTTGATCAAAATCAGTTTTGGGTAAAACCTTGTGTGGTTGGAAGTTTTGGGTTTTGGGTTTTGGGTTTTGAATTAACTATTATTATATATATTTTCTATTATTTTGGTTTTGAACTGAAAATTTGACATGTGCCATTTAATTTTACTTAGTCATTCATAATATTTTACTAAATAAAAATTTTGGTATATTAGACCGGGTTAGATAATATTTTATATAGCATTTTATATCAGGTTGGGTTATGAATTTATGATCAATTAAAAATTTTAGATTTTTTTTGACCCAACCTCATTTGACATTGTTTGCACAAAAAAATTAATTTTAATTTTGGATGGGATCAACAATTTTAATTTGACTCAAATAATTCAAATAATACATAGTTTAAAATTTAATATAATTTTAAAATAATAAATCGTCAATTTTTGAGTAAGAAATATAAACCCACCCCAAGACTTATTCTTTAGATGGGTGATATTTTAAATTTTTGATTAAGAAGAGTGAGATGTTCTTTTTTGAAAAAAATCGAAATAGAATTCTAAGTTGACCAAATTTTATTATTTTAGAATTAGAATGAGATTATAAATTTTGATCCAACCGTTCAAGGTATACAATTTTAACTCGACTAAAGACAAAAGACAAAATCAAATGTGTAGTTACAAAACTATTTGTAATGTTCTTTTAAATGGTCAATTTTGGGCCAAAACACGATTTTTACAATTTTACATTTTCATGTTAGAAAAGGTAAATTTTAATTATAAAATATTTAATTTTAGCGGATTTATAATGTTCATAATATTTTAGAATAAAATAATCAACTATCAATCATATGTTTATTACCTACGTAATATAATAATTTATAAAAAACTTATTATAATTTATTAATAAAAATTACCTTATTTAAATAAGTTTATTGTATTTTATAAAATATATTTAGTTTACTATATATTTTTTCTAATTTTGTACAAAATATAAAAAATAAGAAAAATATAATTTAAAATGAAAAGTCAAAACCTTGTCAAAACTTGGTTTTGCACCAAAAACCAAAACCTTGGCGAAACAAACAAGGTTTTGGGTTTTGGGCAAAACCAAAACCAAAACCCAAATCAAAAACCTAAACCACACAGGGCCTAAAGGTTCGGTGTGGAGAATCCACACTCATTCAAGAACAAAAGTCAATAACATGCGATTAAACAATGTTTCCCATCTTTCTAAGGGGAAGACGGGTTTCTAGGATTTAGGGTTCGAATGTGTCAAAAGAGAGATACTCCACTTAGTTAGCTGAGGAAAATTTTGCATTGAAAGATGATGTTGTCTGGTAGAGTATCAAGTTATAATTTCCGTATCTCTACCAGACCATACCATTTAAAAGATTTATATCTCAATATCTCATATTCAAAGTATTGGGTGAGATCGTTTATGTGCTTATTAGATTTGTTTGTGTTTCTAAACTTTGTTAGTCATAACTTGTGCTCACGTATAAATAGACTAATTAAGTTCGAAAGAAAAACAAAGCTTATAAGCATGTTATTGACTTAACATAAATTAGAATCACACAAACAAATCTAATAACACATATATGGTAGAACAATTTCACTTAAGATCTTCTCGATCTCCTATGTACCTATGACGATAAATTCATAATTTATGGTTATAGTGGAAATCTCAAAATCTAATTATCATCAACAAATAAATCAGAAGTTATTGGTGCGCATATAAATTCTCTTCCACCGATTTTCACAAATTATACATACTTTTGGCGATATATCCTCAAATATAAACTAGATTTGTAGACCGTGGGAGCTAGCTTTTGCAGCTTTTCTCGTGTTAGATAATACCTTTGTTTCAATTTTCTATACTGTGTGTATTTGCTAGCTAGTTAGACCCGAATTGGTTGGAATCTGCACATAGTATTGACCTTATAGTAGGGGGTATGATTTGGAACCGGTCTTTTTTGCAAAACTGTCCTGACAGACTTGGGGAGTATCCTTGCCCATTTGTTTGTTATATCTCTCTTAACCCTTAATTGGCGAGAGGGAAAACCCCATGGGCTTCTGGACTAGGTAACATCTGTGCCTAGACTAGTAGACTTTGATTAGATAGTTTAGAATGCAAAGTTAAGGTGCTACGCTTGTCAGGTAGTTTCAGACTGTAGATTGTAAGATGTATTCCCTTTTTGCTGTAAGCCTTCGGGCACCACTGCCTTCGGGCAACACCCTGCTTCCAGGCGAAAGCCTAGGAATTACAGCCTTCGGGCAACCTCATTTAGATACAGGGGAGATTAGAATTGCCTTACGTTCCAGGAATCTTCCTGTTATCTACTAAATTGCCTCCACTTGTGGAGAAACAGCCTTCGGGCAACTTGTAGCCACTAAGACTTTTATTTGGTCTTATGTGTATTATGTTCTGTTTTTATTTCGGTTGAGGAGCCATGAATAATCCTCCCATCTCTGATGGTTTTATTTAAAAAAAAAAAAACAAATTATTTACAAGCTTGAATTGTTCAATGTATGGATATAAATAAAAGATGCATGAAATACATGTCTCATTTGATGTAATTGCCAAATTATGTCCTTTCGGGCTTAGGTTTTAACGTTTTGCATGAAAAAAGTATGGATGATAATAATTAGCTTACATAATAAAATTTACCTACGAGTAGAAGTTTTAGCAAATTTAGCTGGCTAAGAATATTGAAAACAAAAAAGTCTAACAATTTGATTGAATATTGCATTATTGCAAAAAGACATGATCATCAAAATCAAATCGAGTTCTAACTTCACGAATATTATTATCATGTCTCCAGCTAGCTATAATAAGTGTATATCTATGCGATCAAGTTGACTTTTAATTATTTTAATATAAGTTATATAACGTGATCAAGTTGACCTTAATTAAATGATGGATTAATTTGTACTTATAATCTCATTTTCAGGTTCACGAAATATATAAGTTCAGCTTAATTAAGCTCTAATTTCCTTTATAAAAATATATCTTTACCAATGTATTAACAATTACTATAATATCATTTATTTATTATAACATAATTTTCTTTTTTATATAATATAAAATTTCAAAATGTTTTTCCATACTCTTCTTTTCAATGAGCCATGCAAGTCTTAAAGTTGTTTGAGCATGCGCATCTGATGACGACAATATAACATCAAAGTTTATTTTTTTTTAAAAAGCGTGTCACATAGATTTACAAAATATAATAAGAATAAGTCTTGGAATAGACGGTCTATATTCTACCAGAATATAGACAGGGGTCTATATTCTAATAACCCAGAGACGCGGGGGGCTGATTTGCAATTTTGATTACTTTATGGCACGCGCGCGCGTGTCATAATCCGCAGTATATATTGATTATGCCCTCACCCTAAATCTTCACTTTCCCCTTTTCGTTTTGCAACTCATCGACGCTCTGCAATTTTGATTCTGCAACTCGTCGACGCTCTGCAATTAATTCATCGAATCCGTGTGGTTTTTTTCGTTCTCTGCAACTCATCGAATTCGGCGACGTGCCCGTGTTTGCGTGTGGACGAATCCGGCGAGGTATTTTGTGATTTCTGATTCATTAGTTCGTTTTCATATTTGCCGGTTCGTGTTTTGATTCGTTCGATTGTGTTGTGCAATTTTCTGATACAGGTGAAGAAACCGAGTTCATCTACATGTGTGGTTTCTGAAGGTAATGAGTTTTTGTTGATGTGCGTTTGATTGTATAGTTGCTTATAGATTTGCGGCTGATTGTGTTGCTGCGAATGATTCTGTACATGTTCAGAGATAAAAGCTACATGTTTCTGTGAAAGTTTTCATGTATTTGAATAATAACTGTATGTCAGGTTGTGATTAAAAATGCTCATGTTTGCTGTTATAGCCTTCATATTTTGAGTTACAGCTTTAATTGTCAGGTTATGTGTTAAAATATGCATGTTATTAGATAAAAGGTACATGTTTTCTATGAAAATATTCATGTGATAAAATAATAACTGTATTTTCACGTTGTGAATCAAAATGCTCATGTTTGCTATTATAACCTTCATGTTTTGAGTTACAACTTTAATTGTCAGATTATGTGTTAAAATATGCATGTTAGTAGATAAAATCTATATGCTTTCAATGAAAATATTCATGTTTTAAAATAATAACTGTATTTCAGGTTGTGAAACAAAATGCTCATGTTTGCTGTTATAACCTTCATGGTTTAAGTTACAACTTTAATTGTCAGGTTATGTGTTAATATATGCATGTTATTAGATAAAAACTACATGTTTTCTATGAAAATCTTCATGTGTTAAAATAATAACTGTATTTTCACGTTGTGAGTCAAAATGCTCATGTTTACTATTATAAACTTCATGTTTTGAGTTACAACTTTAATTTTCAGATTATGTGTTAAAATATGCATGTTAGTGGATAAAAGCTATATGTTTTCAATGAAAATCTTCATGTTTTAAAATAATAACCGTATTTCAGTTTGTGAATCAAAATGCTCATGTTTGCTGTTATAACCTTCATGTTTTGAGTTACAGCTTTAATTGCCAGGTTATGTGTTAAAATATGCATGTTATTAGATAAAAGCTACATGTTTTCTTTGATCTTAAAAACAGCTTGTTTGATCTCCTTGCATGTTTTATCTTAAATCCCACCGCTTTAGTGATAAAACATGCATGTTCTATCTCCCTTCATGTTTTGTCTTAAAACCTGTAGGTTCTATCATAAAACCTGCTTGTTCTATCTCTCTACGGGTTTTATTTAAAAGCATGCAGGTTGTATGATAAAACATGTATGTTCTATCTCCCTTCATGTTATATCTTAAAACGTGCAGGTTCTATAAAAAAAACCTAAATGTTATATCTTCTTGCACGTTGTATGATAAAACTTGCATGTTATATTTTAAGCCTACAAGTTCTATGATAAAACATACATTTTTCATCTCTGCATGTTATATCGTAAACCCTGCAGGTTCTATCATAAAACCTGTATGTTCTATCTACCTACAAAAATGAAAAAGAAGAGTGGTGGACCCCACTAAAAAGTAGGTGCATAAATAAGCACGTGGGTTGTGCAGAGATAAAGTAGGGAAGAATGAAGTTCAATTGGTAGCGCGTGTGTAATCAAGCAACGCGTGAAAAATTGAAAGTTACAGAATTTGCACTTAAGGACCTCCGTTCTTTATACACTTTATTATATTTGTAATTTAGTCCCAGTCTACATTGTGCCAGAATATAGACGGTCTACTCAGAGACCGACTCATATAATAATTGTCTCTACTCTCTAGCTAGGTTACTGTTTGGTGTAATAAAATCCAAATCTGTAAGTACTTAAGTTGACCATAGAACAGAAACTTCAATAAATACCATTGAAAATATGGGAAAATTAGCTCTCCCTAAAATTAGCTCTCTCTACTATTTTTTTTTTTAACAAAGCTCTCTCTACTCAGTTATAAACATCATAAACATCCGTATATCAACAATAGAATTTAATTTAGGGAAAATTCCCACTAAGAGCGTAATGAGAGTTTAAATTCTTACTAAGGGTGTAAAACTTTCAATATTCCTGGTAAGGGCGTGATTTATGTTTTTAATTTTAAAAAATAGTTAGATGACTATTTTAACCTTTAAATGTTTTTTTCTACCATTATTTAGTTAGTTCTACGATATTTAATTCTATGACTTCATTCACCAAGACCATTTCAGTTGAACAAAACTAAACAAAACTTAATTAAAGGTTGGATTTATTTGAACTGGATTGAGATGAACTAACTAAATTGAACTGAACAAATTTATAAAAAAAGACTTAGAAATATATAGTTTAGTTAAATTAATTAAAAAATTATTGACTCAAATTTGGATGAACTGAACTGAACTAAAATCAACTAAACTGAATTAAACAAAATTACAAAAAGATATAGAGAAATAAAATTAGATAGTTAAAATTTCATTGACTAAAATTTGGACGAACTGAATTAATTTAATTGAAGTGAACTTGATGATACTGTGATATTTTAAAAATAAATTTGGATTGGAGTTGAACTGAACTGAATTTATTTCAACTAAACTGAATTTATTTTTCATATCTATTTTTTCTACAAAATAAGTTTAATTATTGTAATTTGATTTTCTATTAAAGGGTAAATTAGTCATTTAAGTATTATTTGAATCATAAAATTTATTTTACGCCCTTAGTAGGAATATTGAAAGTTTTACGCCCTAAATAGGAATTTAAAGTCTTATTACGCCCTTAATAGGAATTTTCCTTTCAATTTAATGCGATTTTAGAAAACATAAAAACTTTTCTCATGAAGGTATTCTCTCACTTAGAGCATTTCCAACCGTCCTATAATTTTCCACAAAACAAGGTGTGAAAATTAACATTCTCTATATTTTTTCAATTTAACTCCATTAATTTCTCTAGTTATTGTTTATTTTTATTTTTATTTTACTATCAAAAATAATTTTGTAATTTTAATATCTTAAATTATATAGTATACTAAAAAATATGATATAAATGTGAATATAGGCATGTGAGGTTTTGTTAAATTCATCTTAATTTTAAGGGAATTATATTTATTATAATTTTATTTTATATTTAAAGATATTAACATTTGAATAGTTAGAACCATCATGAGAATTTTCTTAGATCAGTAACAAATCTCATAGCCACATGAGTTTTATCACTTAAGAGTTAAGATGTTTGAAGAAATTGATAATAACTCAAGTGGTAAAACACTTGTAGAATTGCCCAGAGGTCATGAGTTTGATTTTAAAA
Source organism: Cruciata laevipes (assembly GCA_963678965.1). Taxonomy (NCBI): domain Eukaryota; kingdom Viridiplantae; phylum Streptophyta; class Magnoliopsida; order Gentianales; family Rubiaceae; genus Cruciata; species Cruciata laevipes. The sequence continues at coordinate 23,083,939 of OY787637.1, forward strand.
TCAATAAATTGGTATAACTTAATGAGAAAATCGCATATGAGACGCCGGCAAGACTCATGACTACAGATAAGTTTAATTTATTTTTCTATTCCCCTTCACCAATCTTCTTTCCACCTTGTTTCCATCATAATCACGACCAAAGCTCATCACCAACGATCCAAACTTTACCATTGAAGTGAACAATCTCACCATCGGTTACCAAAAATGGTCGGTCCCAGATTCCCAAAACTTCATTTGCTCAATTCTCACACCTTCAGCTTTCAAAAAATAATAATTGTCACACCTTCAAACATCCGAGTAAGCCAAAGCTAGAACGAAATATTTTGCAATTATAACAAAAAAAAATAAAAAATTATATACTCGGTGCCGCTTGAAATTTCACCCCTTTGCATTACTGTGTGGCTGTTTTGTTGCTACTGGGCTTATATGCTGAATAGCCTTAAATTGCTGACTTAATTCAGCATCGACTGGGCTGAAGGCCTGATATTTCAGCCCTTTGAACTAACTCACCATCCACTGGGCTCAAAGCCTGTTATTTCAGCCTTTGGATTAAGAAAGCTGAATTTATCCCACATCGAAAGTTTAAAGAGCTGGAACCCATTATATATTACTGGTTTGTGCACTATTGCCCGTGTTCGTGAAAAGGAGAGATGGTTGGCATCTCCCCCGACAGGGATGGGAATAGCTTTCGAGTTTTACCTGTTACCTACCACACATCCGGTTAAGGCTATCCGCTCTGCGGATCTTGTAACCCATTTTTTTCCTATGCTCGACATTTAAATACGGCAAAAACAGTTTTTAGATTTTGATTTTGAAACTTTGAAGAATGAAACAGATTTTGTTAAAGGTAAACAAGAAACTAAATCAAACATAATGACATAGGAAGGCAAATTTATTGATGGATGAGTTCTTAAGGCAAATCAGAACTGAGCAGCTTCAAACGCCATACACAGAAAAGATTTATCTAAACTGCACAACAACAATTCACTTTACAACAGTGTACAAGAAGTAGCTCCCCTGACTTGTACCTAACAAAGATCCTATAATGTTTAGTAATAGACTAAGGAAAAGAAGCTGTAACTACCTGAGCTATAGGAATAGATTATAGATACACATGAGGAATAAGTACTAAAACTAATCAGCCAACAGTGGAACTACACTTGACTGAATCGGCTTGTTTTCATAGAACAGAAGCCGCATTCAACGTCCAGAAACCTATTTTGGAATTCGAAGAGCCTCCCCTCTTGCTGAAAAATCTGGAGGATAGGACACCTCCAAGAATTTCTGGATGTTGTGATTCAGCCAAAGCGGCGTGTCAACAGACCAATAAAGGAATGCCATGTGGAATCACTGAAATAGTTCTGGGAACGACCACATCATGAATTTAGCAAATATGTCTGTTTCCAGGAATTCTATGTGAGCTGCTCGACCTATCATTGTGTTTAAGTTCCTCCCTTGCATACTGATATCAAAGTGAACATCACTGCGCATGAATACTCTAGGCTCCACTCCCGGGGCTCGTATCTGGTCCAAACAATTATTAAGCATGTCCAGAAAAGCCCGGCCCTTCTTTGAGCTGTCTCCTGAAGCTCCCGGGCACATTTCAATTCGAGCAGAGTGATATGGCACGTATCCATCCTGAATAACAATTATATTAGAATTTTTTTCAAAAATGTACCAAATTAAGGAACACAAATCATATCTATTTAGACACTTAACTACTTAGTCACTAGACATCATAAGATATAGTGCAACTCTACATGCATCTATTAGGACTCATTATTGTTTCTGAACCCATTCATTAAAAAGATAAAGATTTATACTGTGTCTATTGTCTGGTAAGAATTGAATCACAGAAGAGACTCATATGTCTGTAAATCTACTATTTGTATATGTTATGTCATACAAAGACAGTAATGATCATCAGATAAAACACCGGCAGAAAGCAGAACTGGATATTACAGGATTAAACACAAGGATCGGACCATACCTCCGGTGAAGATAACAGGATAATGTTCTTGAAATTCTCCAACGTCTTTTGCTAAGAAAAGAAATAATAACACACATCAGGCATAACTCCAGAATAATGAAACACTTCTGTCTCCAACCAATAAAACATTATTCGAGGAGGGAAAGAAATAAATGACTTAAAAAAAACTGTTCATCACAAAATCAATACCTTAGAAAGATTGTAAAGAAATGTATTTTGGATATCTGGATCATCAGTGAAAGTAAGCTGATGAATGCATTGTGTGCCCTTCAATTTCTTCAAGAGCCAGAGCCCAGAATTAAACAGCGAATTTGAACTGTATAAATAACCTAGATGTGGACCAGAAACAGAAACATAGGTGTACAGGTATCTGAGGTATGGTTCCATAATGCTCTCTGCAAAAGAGTTCAGTGAAAAATCAGCTACCTTTCAGGTTTATTGTAATTACACAGTTTCAAGAGAACAAACCTGTCAATGCGGTGCGTAAAATGAGATTTCCAATTGAATGCCCAACAAAACTTAGTTTGACAGTTCTTAAGCCTCCAGATCTAGCAGAAACCTTATCCATCTTCTTCTTTACAAAAGCAACTACTTCTTGTGCTAGTCTGTGTCCCATTTCTCTGAAATCTCCTGCTGTTTTGTCTTCATTAGCTTCAGACATTAAAAACTCTATCTTTGGATCAATCAAAAGCCATTGATTCCGAACAAGTCGTAAGTCCAGGTGATGCCCCTATAAGTATTACAGGTGATATAAAGTGAGCTCAATAACTAATTGAAAGCAGAAAATCACATCAGTTCCAATTAACCATCTCCAAGCCACCCTTCATAGCTAATTTTATCTAACTTGGTGTGTCATCATTTTGAGCTCATATAATGTATTTTCAATATTTGGAATGTTTAGATAGTGCACAACAACAACAATAATACACATGCCACGAATACAGCAAAAAAAAATAATTCAATGAAAAAAGGAAAATTTTGCAACTTCACTTCACAACAGGATATATAGTCAAGCCCAGAACAACTTAAAATATCAAGACTAACTACTCAAAATAACAGGAAAATGTTTATCCTCATAGGATGCTTACTGCATTATGCAAGATATCAAGAAAACCATTCAAAGTGGAGTACATCATAAGCTTAAAATCATGTAGCTTAAACAGTGAAATTTCTAAATACTCTAAAATCTTCAAAGCTAAATTAGTGAGAAGAAGGCAGGAGATTAAACATATTAGATGGAAAAAAGAAAGGGATCTTACCTGAAAGCCATGAACAAAGACAACAATCTTTAGGACCCGGCCACTTTGCCGAGGGACTATGTTGGCTTGGCATCCGTCAGAAAGTGGGTTTAATTTGTTTTTCTGGTCCCGACGGCCAAAGTATGAATTTCCACTGGTTGAACGCAAGGGCGTATTCACAGCACGCTCAACAATCATAATTGGAATACTAGCTGGATCTTCAAATATATGCATGTCTTGAATGAACCTATTATTAATCTGTAAGGAGCATGATGAGGAGCAGCACTTGTTAATCCCTAATATGAGTAACATAGCAGATCAAACAAATATCTTTAAGACATTAGACCCACCTTCATTTGAGCAATACTTCGCCTATGAAGTTCAGCTCGCAGTGCTGCAGTTTGGGCAGGCTTCACAAAACACATTGGTAATTATAATCTTAACATAAATGCAGTAATTATATACGAATACTTATCACACTAGAACCGAATGATAAATATTGCAAAACAGCAAGGCAAAATCAAGTAGAAATGATGTTTAGAAGCAGGCGTGTGAGAGTAATTACATCCTCAGTCATCCTCCGTTGCACAGGTGGTTTCCCATGAAGTCCATGGTAGGAATCATCAACACCGCTACTGATATACTGATGAGGCATCTCTACCTTAGTGTAAACCATCCATATTGACCATTCCGATCTCCGATCAATAGCCCATTGATCACGTAAGTGTTCGAGAATTTTTGTTTTGTTAACCCTGATCAGAAGGGTAAATCAAAAAACTGAATGTATAAAGATTACATCTCAGGATACACAAAGCCATAAAGTAGAGTAAACTCAATAAACGGAAGGTACCACAAACAAATAGCCAAGCAACATTCTGCTAAACTTATATGCTATATTTAGGATAACAGAGCCAGTGGGAAACCCCACCTATACACAACTCAAATACTTATCTCAATCAAACTGATCAACTGCTGCCTCTAAGTACAGTGTAACTGATTTCAAACATATTTTAATGAACATCACTGCAAGTGGCAGTAAGGCTGCCATTGTAGACATTCTCTATCTACTCCATATTTCAAGTAGGTAAAATTTAAGATTTTTTTGAGAGGTTAATATTCAATATCAAAAAATTTATAGCCCAAAGGTTCTTAATAATATCCACACCATCTCAACTCCGTTATATTGGTCAAAAAAAATACCTTATCTTAAATTAGATTATTTGACAGCAAGAGCTTTTAAATCATGTAAGTGAAAATGAAATACAAGGGTTAATGTAGTAGTAGTCATAAACAGTTTTTTTGGTAGCATGTCACCAAGGAAATTTTTAGTCTAGGAAACTAAGTGTTCCATTTTCCAGAAGGGCATTAGCTAAAGCATGATATTTCGAATTACATGCTCTGTATCAGTACCATGTCTAATAAGAACAACCAACCACAGTACATTAAAAGGTGGTTCATATCTCTACTAGCAGAAAAAAAGATAAATTTGGGTTATGGTGTACATGACAAACCTGTGAAACTTAAGAAATATACTCCATAAATCCATTGTTTGATTTGCAAGGGAGTGGAATATATGGAATACTTCATCCTTAGACAATGAATCCAGCGTACCATCACTTGGAGAGTTGCTCTCTGACTTCTGTGAATAGTAAGAAAATGTCAGATAGTATAACCAACAATACATCAAGCTGATCATTAGAACACAAGTACTTATTACATGAAAATGAGGATGTACCTCAAACACATTTTTTGATTCATTTGACAATTTTTGCAAAATATGAGCACCAGGTTTTCCTTGATCTACACTGGAAGTGGAATTGGGTATGTCAACTGTTCTATCGATAGCCTTGCTAAGGCTTTGCAACTCCTCCTTAAGTGCATCACGAGCTGCTAAAAAGGCCTTTATCAGTAAAACCTGCATTAAGGACATGAGCAGCAAAAGCAACAACATAAGTCATAAGCCTACAAACAAAAAAGTTTTAAACACGCACAGAGTAGATGCTTCCAAGAATGATCGACACCACAAGTGTTATCTGGTGTCAAACAGTATCTAGATTCCACACTTTATCAGGTATTATAGTTATTCTGTCAGCACTGAATCATCCAATAGATATTTTATACAGTAATTACCCTATATACACAAACATGAATGAGCAGCTTTCATCCATTAATAAAGATTTGGGTTTTCTGAATAAACCATGAAAAGTTCATCAGAGGTGCAAGCCAATAGAAGATGAAAGAAATGAGAGTTTACTGATTCTAAAAATTGTGAAAACAAGAGTATTGGTCAGCCTATGACTGGTGATATTTGTGGTTTAAAATTCATCATCTTACTTGAATCGACTTATGTCAATGCATGTCACACCCTTGCAACTTTTAGTGAGGAAATGAAAAAAGACCAGTTGATTGACAACAATGATCTATAACATTACTATGTCTCAGATCCAAAACAAAAAAAAGTTGGGTAAACACATTAATGACAAAGATCACATATTCCAACATAACACATCTGAAACAAGTGTACAGTTTCAGAGGCAGGTATAATTAGAAAATTCAATTAGAAATGTCTAAGTAGTACATACTTGCTTTGATGTATCAAACTTTTCTCCTGCTTCTTCATGATCGTGTGAATCACTGAAACGATGTAATCAGTAAGTTACATTAAACTACTGGTCACATGCACAAACAAATCACAAATTAAGTCAAGCAAAGAATGATCTCACTAAGATTTCATCGCATTTTGAGCACCAAAAGTCCAAAACTCTTCCAAAATATCATTTCAAGAAAATAGGATTAGAGACAAACCTGTTTACGTGCGACGAGGAGGCTAGAAGACCACCTTTTAGAAGGCTTGTGTGCACACTTGTATCAAGCAGAACTGAATGGAAGGCATCAAAATGAACAGGGCAATATGAATGTAGTCCTAGTAGAGATTTGGGAGTGAGGCGAAATTCATGGATTGCTGCAGGGTTTGCATCCAATGAAGCCTGCAAATTAGAACTACAATGGGACTTTGCTTAGTATGTTAGTGTATATACTTCATGCATTACAACTTCCACATAAGCAGAACAGAATGCAATGAAGTCATTTTACAAAACAAGATATTACGAAAAAATACATATCAACTAACCTGTTCCCCATTATAGGAGCATACATAAGCTCAAACTTCAATATTACAGCTGATGTGGATAAAGCCTGGCAATTTCAGAAGGCAGTTAGTTTGTGGTATGATATCATGAAACATCCCTTAAAAGAGGATATCAAAATCCTAATACATGCTAATCATCCAGGGTATCTACTATCTAGTATATTTGTTGGCCGTAAGAAATATTTCTTCAACTCAATTGCAACCTTATTTCAACTGTGGATTACATACATAGCTAACATAAAATAAACACCCATATACACATAAATACTATTCTCATCAGTAATAGGCCATCTGAGATAGGTTAATTCTAAAGCTACACAATAATTAATCTCTTTCAGCCAGAAATTAGATCTTAGCAATGGTTGAAGCCCGAACAACAAAACTTGCAGAAAAAAAAAAAACAGACATGTGTGTGTGAGTGTGTGTGTGTGTGTGTGAGTGTGTGTGTGTGTGTGAGAGAGAGAGAGAGAGAGAGTACCTCATGTTTGAGAGATATGTTAAAAGCAACCATCATTGAGAGAAAAACATCCTGCCTTGCATATCTGATTCGAAAAGGCTGAGATACAAAGCTCTGGTCTATGTCACTAATCTTCCACATTCCGTCTACATCATCACAACCTAGATCAGGGACTGCAAATCAACAGAGACAACAAGGGTCATTTGCTTCCCCATGGGGATATATTATTGATGTACATGCTGAAGAATAAGTAGACAATAACAATTTTCCACACCAATTACACAGTAAGGTCCCTTTTTCTACAAGAATATCAAGTGCGGTTAGCACTGGATATGTATAATGAATGATCAGAATTAAGGTATCAACTAATAAACATTCAAAGACAGAAAGGATCAGAGCTCAAAATTAGTCCTGATAACAACACCAAAACTGCCAGAAGGAGGGAAGAATAAAAATGAGCTCCAGAGCTTTTGATTGGATGGCAACAAAAAATGTTAAGCATCTTTTCAATAATAAAGACGAACGCAAATTAGCACTTTCTAGTGATCACTTTTCTTCACTGTGCATCCCTTAATCTTAATCTATTAACTCTTTGTTAATCTTCTTGCAGTCAGGTATTTCATTTCTACAGTAGACTGATTAAAATTATTCCTGCACATACACAATTATACAAGACATTTGGAAGAGGGTGTTTTTGCAAATCCTGAATAATGACATCATACGCAAAAAAATCAACTAACAGCAAACATTATTAATGATGTAAGGGTGTGCTGTGTACTTGAAAAACTACCTTCGTATTGAACAACTCTTGATGGAGCTCCCAGAGAACCATACTCTTCATCTTCCCATCTCATAGATATTTTGATCTGGTACCACCTAAAATCATGCCACAAGCCCACAGCATAAGCAATGTCTTATATGATCACAATTTACAATTCACATGAGAATAGAAGGGACGGAAACAAGAATAATAAATGTGAGATGTTATGCTTACCCTTGCTGAAATAAATCAAGGTTGTGAAACCGATGAATATAAATGGCAATCTCATGAACAGCTTCCAGCATTGGTCGTTTCAACTGTTTGGAATTTGGCTTTGTGGAGCTTGGATCATACAAATGCGACTTTTTTGGGGAATTGGAGAAAAGAGGAAAGGGTCTCACATCAGAATTATGCAGTTTCTTTGGTGTCGTTTTGTTCAGGCCAGCTATCATCCATCTGAAACGTCGTAATATAGATGACATTGACAATGGCCTATTGCATTTCCAAAAAGTTGCATCCCTCCAGCTTCTCTTCCGCACAAATTAGATATTGTCGCATTTACTGATGTCCAATCAGGAAGATCTATTTACAATTTGTGTTTCTAGCAATACATTTCTTCCTCAACCAAGCTGACTGGATTTGAGAGAGAGCTCCCACCCACCAACTTACAGGGCCAACTGCACAAAAATATCTTACATAAGGAACATCGAAGAGTAATTTCAAGCAAAATTGGATACGTCGAGTTAAATTAAATACGTAGAGTTTATAGGATCTCGTGATACTATCATGCTATAAATTAAGATTTATCACGTAAAAATAGAAAAAAGTAAGACTTATCATGCTAGCTGACATCAAATAGTTAAAAATTATATGTGTAAATAAGAGAGAAAAGATTAAATATCTGATCCAATAGTGTACGAGTTCAACTGTAACCTGTGTGACGTGGTATAAAAATTCATTAAACAAAATAACCATAAAATAATAAATTAATACATATCTAAAATTCAAAACAAATACAGATTCAATAACAAACTTACAACCAATCTAACTTATTGATATCCTATTCTCAGAAAACAAGACACGACAACATCAGTCAAGACACGACCAAATAACTATCCTGTTCATCATTACATCATTTATATCATTGAACCATACTTTTAACATCCTCATTAATACCAAAATGCTCAAATTCTCCATCATCCAGAGCCCCAAACCATTTAATCTTTCATAACCTTCATGTGGTCAACATCAGAGTTCTCACCACAACACTACATAATCCTTTGGACAGAACTTTTAACTATAAATATTGCTCATAAGCACAGAAGAACCAATAACCAGAAAAAACAGGGGTGGAAACAAGAGGTCAAGGATGCAGAATTGACTTTTATACTTCGTCTGGTAAGCTTCAGGTAAACAATTCATGTCTTCGCTAATCGGTATAACATTAAGATCTGGACAGTATCCTAAATTTCCACTAAAGCACCACCCAAGTGAACAATTGGAGCACTGTTGCATTCTATAAGGAAAATTCATGCTTGTTTCTTCGGGTAAACATCACTAAGCTTTTACTAGATCAGTATTATAAGCCATATAAAACACAAAGTTCAAAAATCAGCTCGGAGCAAATCAACATTACACACTATAACGACATTTAGCATACACTTTAAAAGTCGACATATTAGAACATTTAAGCTCCATTGAGGTATAATCACGGACAATGAGGAGTTCATCACAGGCAATATCCAGAATAAAGTTAGAAATAAACCTAGTGAGAGTCCGCCTGTAGCTTCACCCGAAGATTCTGGAGGAGGAGAGGTGATCGAATCAGACTGAAAGTGACGGTTCCCTCTGCCGGAGCCGGTGGCGATTTCTGCCGGAGACGGCGTGTTCTGGGCGATCGAAGAGGACAGCGACGACTCAAAGTTCTTGTCGAGGTTTTTTTAGCTTAGTTGTACTGTGAGGAATTGGGACTTAAACTGCGTCGTTTGAGTTAATCACTTGCGTATACATCAAAGCAAAATAGGGAACATTTTCGGTGGATTTTTGTTTAGCAAAAGAGATTTGGTAAATGAATATTTTAAAATCTAAGGAATACGGGTAATTACGCCATGTAAATATGGCATTGATCGAATGGTTAATGTATTAATAATAAGAATGTGTTGAAATAGAATTATTATAAATAAATAAATAAAGATTATTTTTTATTCAAATAAGCTTTGTTCTTTGGTGAAAAAATCAAATTTAATTCAGTTCCATTAAACTATAATTTAGTAAAAGTTGGAGAAAAATGCCTATATATTCACGATTGTACCATTAGTGTTCATGTACCCTAACCCTAATAAAATTACGTATCCAATCGAATCACATGTGATAATATTCGAACTCCTTTATTGATTCAATTTGAAAATTAAAGTTAACAAAATTTGACCAAATAAATAGTTAAATTTAAGAAGTATATATGTGAGAGAAAGGGAGTAAATGAACCAAATTCATCACCTTATTCAAAAGTATACGAGTTATAAATTATTATTTTTGATAATGAGTTATAATTAAAATGTATGAAAAGGTTTATAGAAGATACTCAGCTATTAAAATTCTCCTCACCCACCTGTCTAAAAAAAATAAAAATCTCCTCATCCAAAAATGAGGTAAAAAAAAACCAAAATGACTTTTTAAAATATTTAAAACTGGGCTGAAAGGTTTCAAGTGATCATTTCAGGGCCAACTTATGCATAAATGGGAAACGAAGCGGGGAATGGAACTACTCGTTCTCGATGGCGACGATGGATATGGGAATTGAAGAGGGTCCCGCCCTAAATCGCCGCCGGCTTACTGAAGTCGGCGGCGGTGGTATGTTTCCGGTCGACCGAATCACCAGTCTACCAGAATCAATCATCACCCACATTCTCTCTTTGCTTCCCACAAAATCAGCCTTCTTAACAAGCTTCTTATCCAAAAGCTGGAAGCTCCGATGGACTAAGATCACCGCCTTCGATTTCGATGACAAGCTATGGCCTGGCGACAAATCCAAGCCGGAGATGAATTTCGCGGGGTTCGTAAACCTGGTTTTCTCGAGCAGCACCGAGCCCATCCACAAGCTCTGTCTCCGGTGGCAGTCTTGCAATCTGCAGCCCATATATATCAACATATGGCTCAACGCTGCAATTGCTCGGAATATCCGAGATCTAGATTTGGCTGCAAAGACCCAACCCGGAAATGCGATGCTGCAGCACTGCTATGAGTTCAAATTACCCGCTGCACTATACACTTGTTCAACCCTGGAGGTTCTGAAACTGCGAGGGCCATTTATGGTTAAGCTTCCCAATGTGGTTCGTCTTCCTAAACTTACTGAACTGGAGCTGACTTCTGTAAATTTTGGATTTGATGAGTCTGTCGAAAAGCTGATATCTGCCTGTCCTGTGCTTCATTCCTGCAAAATCATAACAGCTCATTATTCTGGAAACTTGTTATTGTGTAAGGTTTCTTCCCATTCGCTTAAACATTTTGAGATTTATTTTCGAGAAGGATGTGAATCATGTGTACCCTCTGATGTGAACCTAGTAATTGATACCCCTGCCCTCAAAATCCTCGTTGTACACAGTGAAGTAATTAGCAATATAAGTTGCTTACAACGGGCAATCCCGGTGAATAAGTTGGAAATTTATGCTTCTTGTGAGAGTAGTGATGGTGTTGTTGGGTTAATTCAAGCTTGTGATGGTGTGAAGGAATTGGTATTATTGGAACCAGCCATGCTTGCTCTTAACCGTAGCAGTGGCACCAATCCATTGCCTGCAACCTTTAGGGGCTTAACCAAGTTGGTTGTTGAAGTCCCCCGCTCTGGTTGGAGCAAATTGTTGGATTTGATTGATCGCTGCATCAATTTACAACTCCTCGACATTACTTCGTGTGACTTGTATGTGGATGAAGCAGAGATGGTTTTGGAATCACTTGGAGGATCGTATTGGAGGCATCCCATTGGTGTTCCTGGCTGTTTGTCTTCGAGTCTCAAATGTGTGTACTTTAGGGAATTTGATGGCCTTGAGGATGAAATGGCCATGCTGAAGTTCTTGCTGGACCATGGTTCACTGATTGAAAGGGTCAATCTGTGCTCCAATGAATGTGGCCGCATCAGTTCCAAACAGAAGTTGAAAGTTCTCAAAAAGGTATCAATGCTTTCCAGATCATCTACGAATTGCAAGATCTTGTTTTCTTGAGACGCTTTTAAGGATGAATATTCAAAAAGAGGTGTGTTGCAGAAGACATTGGAGGTGCTGAGTAGTTTTATTTCTTATCTATGTCAACTCAGATAGTAACTCAGTTTGGATGTATGTGGTTTCTTGAGTAGTTTCATATTTAAGATTTAATAGTTATGGACCCCGCTTTTGTTCTAGATTAATTTGGTGAATTTCATTCAGTGGAGCTGTCTATTGGATTTGATTAATCGTTGTGTAAATTTCAAATCCCCGACTTAAGGGCTTGGGACATGTTTTACTATGGAAGAAGAAGAGGAGGTGAAATGCTTCCCATCAAGTCTTACGTATGTTTATTTTAGGTCATTTGATGGCTTGGAGGATGAAATGGCCATGCTTAAGTTCATCCTGGATCATGGTTTGCTAATTAATACAGTCACCATGTTCTCTAATGATTATATCCCTACTGACACCCCTACTTCAAATTTATGGTCAAATGTGTGTTTAGAAAAGTTTGTTTAGATGAGTGTAATTAAAACAAAACCATAGCAAACCTCAAAAATAAGCTAGCTCTTATTTTCAAGTACTACAACATCACTTCAAGATTTAACTATTGAAAAATTCAACCTTGTGAAAACTAGACCGATAGTATAAGTTATATGTTTTTACTGTAAATTGCTACATTTTATTAGTTTTTGCCTTACATGATTCAAGGTACTCTAGATCCAATTCAACTAGTTAATTACAAGTAGAGCGATTTTTATTTGGGATCACTAAACTTTTAACCATTTTGATTCTAGGTCACTTATCTCTCATATTTTTTTCTGAGGTCACTATACTATTGAAAATGAATTTTTCTGGGTCACTTTGTTAAATGCTTAGAACTAACGGTTAAGCATTTGACCAATTTGGAAAAGAGTATTTGTCTTTTTTATTTTATAGAGGGAAAAAAGTCCAAAAAAAATCAGAAAAAATTAGGAACTCTTTAATATTTTCAGTAAATATATTACTTGAAAAATAAATCCTAAAATTTTAAATTGTAAAAAAGAATTTTACACGAAGAGCATGACAAAAATAATAATTCAAGAACACATTTATCCGGTTGTTGTATATTCTTACGGAATTAAATTTAATAATTCTTGAATTTCACTAATTTTTTTGACCGTTCTTCGTTCGAAATTTTTGTACGTTTTGAAAATTTTGGGATTTTTTCTTCAAGTCAAAATTTTTTGTTGAAGAAATTATTTCTTCAATTTTTTAATTTTTAAGCATTCATAAGAGCAAAAAGACAAAAATACCCTTTTCCAAATTGGTCTAATGTTTGACCGTTTGTTGACTAACCAAACATTTAACAGAGTACCCAAATAAATTGATTTTTGATAGTATGATGACCTCAAAATATAATATGAAAGATAAGTGACCCAAAACAAAAATTGATAAAAGTTTAGTGGTGTCAAATAAAAATCACTCTTACAAGTATAACTAAATTGCATATTAACTAGACCGATATGGTTTGCACTATTATAACTTGAGAGATCCAATATAAATTCGTGAAAGTTCTAGTAGTCTGATTGATCATCCAAATATGTACTTCCAATTTTTAAGTGACTTTAACAGCTTAAGAAAAAACACCTATATATATATATATATCGGTTAGAGCTTCTAGCGGTATAATTTATAAAGTCAATGTCAGTCTTGAAGTATCATACTCCCTCCGTACCATCTGGATGTGCACTGTTGACTTTTCACGGTCTTCAATACACGTGTTTGACTGCTAATATCTTTAACTACGTATATTATCAAAATATAAAAAATTGATATTAATAAACTACATGTTATGACGATTCCAACAATATTAGATACGATAATATTTTTAATTATCTATGCATTCAAAAATTCAGTCAAAATTTAGCATAGTTGACTGAAAAAATCTCCTGTGCAGAAACAGCTGGTGCAGAGGGAGTAGCAATTTTCAAATACTCCATACATAAACAATTAACGAAGAAGGAGTACAAAACTTTAACTTTAATTTAGCTCCACGGAAATACTCCATACATCAAATTTTATGGTTTAAATGGGCAATTAAAAAGCAAGGTTTGAACGGGTTGGGTTTTGCCGGTTGACCGCGGGTTTACCCGTGTTTCACCGCCACCCAAACGAGCTGAGCTACAAAATGGATTGGACTCGTTGAGTATTGTTGATATATTTTCGAAGCTAAAAGGTGCAGCTTTCATTTTCCAGGTACTTGTTCTTCTTCAATAATTCCATAATTACCTTTGTCGAAGCGGGTTGTTATCAAAATGGAGTCTTTCATTGCTTAAGGTGTTTAAAAGGTGAAGCTTTATTTGGCTTTCCATGGTAAAGACATTAGCGAAAGAGTGTTCACTCGCGTTTTCCTTTCACCGAATAAGGAAAAGACTTTGTTAATTAGTTAAGGAGTTGAAATTGAGCTTTGTTGAGGTTGAAATGCTTGGCTCTCTCATTGCCAAAAAAAACCATTTTTTATATTGGAGTTTTCATGGCATTTAGCTAGGTTAATATGGTGGATTTTGTGAAGAATGCTATCATATAGCTTAGGTGGAAGTAGAAGGCAGAGACTTTTATTGCTTCTAAAGGTTGTGTGTTTGTGTGTGTACATAGGAGATGCTTTTTTTAGTTCATTGAGTATTGTTCATATTCATATATGTCTTGTTCAATTTAATTTATGGCTTTTAGATGAGTCTTGCCTAATGTTGTTTCTTGCATCTTGTGTTTGGTTGTTCCATCTCCAGACATAGGTCTTTTTGGACCATTGTGAAAGACGGTTCCTGGATCTACTGGGACATCTATACCACAGAGCTCAGTGCAGTTAGTTAAAGGCTCACCATCTTTCTGTTTTCTTCTCAATTCTCCGACTTCTTGGATTGGCACTCTAATCCAATTTTACAGGTAATCAAAATCTGTTGCAGTAACTAATAGTGTTTGACTGGTTTTCTGTATCAAATGTAGGAACACAAGTACTTCCATCGGTTGCAAAAGTGTTTACCTGGTGTAGCAGAACTTAATTTTCTTTGAGCTTGTGACGTGTGTCATAGTATGGTCAGTGAAGTTAGAAATTGAAAACCTAAGCATAAAAGATTTTGCCTATTACCTCTATCCACGTTATTTTCGTTGAAGCCTGCGATTATGTTACTTGTTTAATGGACACTGGCCTAAATAATGTGAGATTTGTGTGATCTGCTTTTGCTTTGAAGAACTTGTTTGTACCATAAAACTAAGGCATCTATTACTCTATTACACTTGGAAGTAGACAAGTTAAACTAGCACTATTCAATGCTTGCTAATGTTTGCTTCTCTTCTCACTAATATATTCATGCCAGCTTAGTTGAAGAATTGTTGTACAGTCTGTAGAATTGTATCTCTAGAAACTCAATTTGTAAATCTATCTTCCTGATACAGTCTGTTAAAGGGGTAAGTTTGTAAATTTTTGGTGGAGCTTTGTAAATTTAACAGTGTCCCACCATTAAAGTTAGAAAGTTATGTCTTTACCATTATCTTTGTATAGAGAAACCTTATGGAGGCCTAACTTAGATTTCTTACTGTGGGCGTGACTAATGATTAAAGAAAAATGTGATGTTCTTGGACTTTTTTGAGGTATTTTAAACTTTCACTGCCATTTGCTTCCTCCTCAGAATGCTTTCTTTAAGGTTTGCTCCTGCTGTATTGACTAGATGGTGGGAAGGAGATCGACTAAGCCACACCAATAAGCATGTTGTGGTGAGCTTTGGCACTCTTAGTAAATTATGATTTTCCACAAAACCCTTCATTGATATTCATGTTAATTTATTGATTTTAACAGTTTATTTACTTTCAGACGTCAAGGTTCTCTTTATTGTCACAAGTATACTAAAATGTTTATACTCTCTTACCAGATGTTAATAAATGATAGGCCTTTTACATGCATAACTTTAGGAAGGTTTATTGATTTTTTTTGACATAATAACTACAAGACATAAACACTATAGTAACAAAGAAAGTGGTTGATGGGTTAGTAATGAACCACGAGTTTGATTAGAATTGTATTGTTTTTCTTAAAGATAATAATTTGGTATTGTTGCATTCTTTTGCAGGTATGTGCTACCAAAGGTCCCCGACCACGGTTTCCCAGGGTATGGAAAACAAAACGCAAAGTGGGCACTCTTTCAAAGTCCATAAAACTTGTTCAAAGTGTAAGCTTCAAATTCTGTAATTATATTTTTTATCCTTGGCTATTTCAGTTATATAGATCATCAAATGAAAAATCTAGTTCATTTCATGCATTCTCTCTGTATATTCAACTCTGCATGGTTAAAGTTTGACAACATTTGGCGTGTCTGTTATCTATCTAATTCAGTAAATTCGCAGACGGTTTTGTGTATCAGAAAATTTCATGTTTAAAAATATCGAAAATAGTAAGTCACAATTACATCTCATTTGGAAGTTAGCGACGTTCGTTCATTTTAGTTTTTAACATGGTTTCAGTTGTTTGATGCAAGGAAACGTAGAGAACTTGTGTACTTAATCATCAAACCAGCTTCTTGATTATTCAGTGGCATAGAAAACAGAAAAAGATAGACTTCAAGAATGTTCCATGCTGCATATTATCTTAATGATCACCAACTATTCATGTCAGTACAGGTTAACTATTTGTCATGACAAATTACTCACCCAAGTATTAAAAAGTAGTCATTTAATGGGTTTCTGAGTGTTAGATGTTTAACGATTTTGCAATCTAATAAAAAAATATTAATTTAATCCAGCGGTTGGAATTTGATTATTAGACAAAATAATCTCTGGTAAGGTAGTTTGCATGAACACCGAGTAATCTGCATGAACACTGAGGTAGTTTCCCGTATTTCATCCCTCTCCAGCTGATATTAATAACTGTTATCAGATTTTTGGGTTTCCACCAAGTTGCTATACATATTACTGCTTGTTTCCCTATCAACATGACACTTTATTGCCTTCTTGTTTTGTGATATTTGTAGATAAAGGAATTATCAAATGTCAAGGAAGAGGTGTATGGTGCTCTCGATTCATTCATTGCATGGGAATTAGATTTCCCTCTGATTACAGTGAAGAAAGCTTTGAAGACCCTTGAAGATCAAAAGGAATGGAAGAGGGTAATTCAGGTATGAAAATATAGTCGGCAATACTTTAAGGGTTCTTGTAAGTATTATACTGCCGAATGAATAGGGTCTCTGGACTGTAGGTTACGAAGTGGATGTTAAGCAAAGGACAGGGAAGAACCATGGGAAGCTATTACATGCTGTTGAATGCTTTGGCTGAGGATGGGAGGCTTGAAGAAGTTGAAGAGCTATGGACCAAGCTATTCTCTGAGAAGATGGACAGCATGCCTCGTATCTTCTTTGAAAAGATGGTGTCAGTATACTACCACCGGGAAATGCATGACCATATGTTTGAGGTACTATTTGTTGTGGCTCTATCTTCTCAGTTGATAATTTAATCTTGTTTTTGTGGTATCTTCTCAGTCTGAAACAATTCCTTTTGATATTGGTTTAGCTGATTTCCTTTGTTTTCTAAAACCCCTTTCAAATTAGTTCACATTGTAGATCTGGTGTGGCTTGCAATGAATAATAGCAAGCCATTTAGGATAACTAAAACCTTTTTTACTCTGCTTAAGGATCCACTTTCTGAAATAATTTTTTATGAAATGGGGCTGCAAGCTTAGTTGCCGGTATGGCACATTCTGTAAACTGCAATTATCAATTGAATGCTTGTGTTTTTCATATGATCCATGCTACAGTTGTGTGGAATGCCCCTGAATAAGTAAATATCTCTTGCAGAGATTTGGTGACATGGAAGAGCTTGGTATAAAGCCAACGGTGAAAATCGTCAAAATGATGGGAGATGTATTGCAGAAGCTTGGGATGCTGGACAAGTATCAGAAGTTGAACAAGAAATATCCTCCCCCGAAGTGGGTATATAAATATGTCAATGGAAGGCGCATCAAAATCAAAGCTACAAATGCTGCAGTTAACTCCAGTGATAAAAAACTTCTAAATGAGTATAATTCGATGGTAAACAATGATTCCATCAAAGAAACTGAATCGGTTGAAAGTGAAGGGGATGATTCGATAGATCATGACTTGCATCAAGCTGCTGATGCTACTGATCTTGTAAATGAGTACAATGCGATGGTAAACAATGATTCCATCGAAGAAACAGAATCGGCTGAAAGTGAAGGGGATGATTCGATAGATCATGACTTGCATCAAGCTGCTGATGCTACTGATACAAGTGTTTGGTGAATTTCTTTTCAGGTTTTACCCAAAACAAGTACTAATTGTTTACCCAATAGATGCTTAACTAGGTTTTGATATTGGTGAAAATGTGGGTATCATCAGAACTTCTTACAATTATATGATAATCAAATATATTGTAATGTACAGAAAATGGTGATAGGATAATATGAAAAATTGACAAATATTATTCAGATGACAATGTCAATGATTCTAACTTGTTGTACAACATAAATTGAAACTTATCATAAATTCATACTCCAACAAGTTGGTTAAAGAATGGGAGAATCCAACTTCTTAAACAGCCAAACTTATGGCACTCTGAATGATGCATATTTGCCATGCTTCCAAAACTGCAATGGTGATCTGATTCTTGTTCTCCTGACAGACCTTTCATGAACGCATGATTACCAATATATCCAACCACAACTGTAATATCATCAGGTTTCCGACTAAACGACAGCATCAGAGCCACCTTAGCTATGACACCGGCCACCACATTTGCTGGTGGAAGAGCCCCGTTGTTGAGAGACCGGCAAGCTCTGACGACACCAACAATTTCACGAGGTGATACGTTGTCAAACAGGCCATCTGTAGCAAGGACAACAACATCTCCATCTCTCACTCGGAATATGGTATCCTGTGCATCCTCCGGGGTAAAGCTAGTGTTGCTACCCAGCTGGTATGGCACATCGTTTATAGTTTGAGCGCGCGATTTATACACTGTAGTAGTTTTACCATCTTCTCTGATGACCATGAATCCAGAGTCTCCAACATTGGTGGCATGCAAGAAACCATCATCGGCGAGGGTGAGGAAGCAAGCAGTGGAAGCTCCTTTAGCCTTGGTGTTCAACCAGGCATCACGCAACGTTTTCTCGAGAAGCGTGATGCCGGTTAAACAAGGGCTTTTACTGATGGAAAACACCGCGTTTTCCATCAGTTCTCTGGCGTGGACGCCTGAATCGATCTGCAATCGCAGCCATCCGCCAACGCCATCGGCAACTCCAATCGTGGCCCTTCCTTTATCATCGTAGTGAACGAAGTGAGCATCCTGGCCGCTCATTGCACCCGGCTTTTTCTTTGGGATGTAATCAGAACCTGCTATCATCATCAGTTTGTTATCATCTTTCTCATTTAGGATGCATTCTGGCATTTCATGTTCGCTGGGACATCTTAAGCTCACTCTCATGAAAATATCTCTCAATACTTTTTCACTTGTTTTAAACACTGAATTTACCTCGACATCTTCAAGAACGATTATTTCTAGACTTTTACTTTCATCATTAGTATTGTTCATTGATGTTTTCTCATTTTCTTTTTTTCTAGCCATGGTTTACTTTGGAAGTCTTTTGTTAATAGGATCAGAATAAACTCCTATTATAAGTTTCAGTCGGATCCTATTACCAATAGGATTTGGAGAAATCGAATCCTAAATTTTAAAGGATTCGTATTTCAATCTTCAATCTCCAGTTTACACGAGTGAATAACTATTCCTAATACTCACCTGAAAAAGGCATATGTTGATGACAAATTCATTAATTTTGGCACTTTATTTCAATCAAAATGCATTTTGATTAAATTTTTTAAAAAAAAATCAAAATGCATCGTATTTCAATCTTCAGTTTTGTTGACAGTGCATGTGCTTGTTTTTATGCCCTTGAATTAAACTATACTAAATTGAAAAATTAATTGAACTAGATTGAAGTGAAAATTAATGCATTGAAAAAAGAACCAACATAACAGAATTATATTTTTACTGGATTAAATTGAACTGAAGTATTGAACGGAAGACTATGGCTCTATTTGCTAGAGCATATTTTTGCTGGAGAGCTGTTACGGAATATTTTGTGAATATTTGTGATTATTCTGTCTTGTAAATTAAGTTAGATTAGTAATTCCTTTCCATACCAGGATTTAGCTTTGGTCTATATATTGTAATCTTTCATCGTAAATAAAATCACAGCTTCATATTTTACATGGTATCACAGCATTCGATCCAAAAATCCTAAATTTTTTTCTCTGCCGCCGCCGCTGTGGACTCTCCACCGTCGCCGCTGTACAACATATTGTCACATCCACTAGACTCTTTTCTCTTTTTCCATTAAGGTTTCAATGGTTTCCGATGATGCCGTTGCCGCTGCTCACGTTCAGGACGCTGCCGCTGCTACTGATGTCGCCGCCGCTCCAGTCGTCGCCGCCGCCGCTGTTTCTAAAGTCACCGCCGATGCTCTCGTCATCCAACAACCACCTCTCAGCCCTGCTGCTGCCGCTGACTCTGCCATTTTCCAGGCAGCCGTTCAAGCCGCCGTCGCAGCTGCTGCTCAGTTTTATCGTCCGTCAGGAACACCATTCGCCAGTGACATCCCTGCTTCCTCGATACCGCCGACCAATGCTGCTGCAGTCATCACCGATCGTGATCGACAAGCTCTAGGTCCAGCTTTGTCCAATGAACAATGGGGTACTGTCCAAAACATGTTGTCTAAAATGAATTTCACTGGGTCTGGTAAGCCTTCTCTGCCTTGGATTCTTGATACTGGCGCCTCTTTTCATATGACTGGTTGCAAAGAGGCCTTGCATGACATCTTACCAGCCGATAACATTAATGTTGTTCTCCCTGATGGTTCCGTTTCGACTGCCTTATTGCATGGATCTCTACATTTTGGTGATATTGTGCTTGATCGTGTTTTATTGATTCCGGAATTAAGTTGCCACTTATTGTCTTTTGCCAAGTTAACTGCTGCCTTAAAATGCTTAGTTTTGCTTACCGAAAATATTTGTATATTTCAGGACATAATCACGAGGACAGTGATTGGCGTGGGTAGTCAGCAAGGAGGGGTTTATTGGTTGCGCAGACTAGGATCTCCATTGTCATCTTCGCCTCCTCTGAATGTGTCTGCTGCTGTTGTTTCTTCTTCTTTTGATTTGTGGCATCAACGATTTGGTCATCCATCTTCGTCAGTGCTTTCTTCCATTCCAGTTCTTGCATTAAGTCGTGGTAATAAAGTTGTTCCATGCTCGGTTTGTCATCGTGCTAAACAGTCTCGAAGTAGTTTCCCTTTGAGTACCAATACAGCTAACGGTTTATTTGATTTAATTCATTGTGACGTTTGGGGTCCTTACCATACCCCCTCTATTACTGGAGCAGTTTCCTTTTTAACCATTGTCGATGATTTCTCTCGAGCTGTTTGAGTTTACTTATTGGTCGCAAAATCTGAGGTTTCGTATAGGCTGAAAGAGTTTTTCGCATTTGCATCAACTCAGTTTAATCGTAAAGTTAAATGTGTTCGGACTGATGGTATATTTTTGTCTCAACGGAAATATACTTTGGACATTTTGGCAGAAACTGGTCTCTTGGGCGCTAAACCTTCTGATTTCCCGATGGAACAACAACATACTTTGGCGAAAGATGAAGGTCCATTGCATGATGATCCCGCTCAATATCGTCGTCTCATTGGCAAGCTGATTTATCTAACCATAACTCGTCCTGAATTGAGCTATTCCGTTCATACTTTGGCGCAATTTATGGAATCCCCGCATGTTGCTCACTGGCAGGCTGCTTTGCGGGTTTTGCACTACCTGAAGGGTCATCCTGGCCAAGGTTTGTTTCTCTCGGCATCCAGTTCTCTACAACTTACTGGTTTCTGTGATTCAGATTGGGCGGCTTGTCCTCTTACTCGCCGTTCTTTGTCGGGATACTTTGTGGTTTTTGGTGGTTCTCCGATTTCTTGGAAGACGAAGAAACAGCCAACTGTTTCCTGTTCTTCAGCTGAGGCGGAATATCGAGCTATGGCATATGTCTGTTGTGAGCTGATTTGGCTTAAGTCATTGCTGAGCTCGTTGGGCGTGTCTCATTCCATGCCAATGCACTTGTTTTGTGACAGTCAGGCAGCTCTTCATATTGCAGCAAATCCAGTTTTCCATGAACGAACAAAGCATATTGAGGTTGATTGCCATTTTGTTCGGGATTTAGTTCAGTCTGGTGAAATCGTCACTCATCACATTCGTACGACTGATCAACTTGCTGACCTCTTTACTAAAGCTCTTGGACGTAAGACATTTCAAGCTTTGATTGGCAAAATGGGTATTCGTGATCCTCATGCTCCATCTTGAGGAGGAGTGTTACGGAATATTTTGTGAATATTTGTGATTATTCTGTCTTGTAAATTAAGTTAGATTAGTAATTCCTTTCCATACCAGGATTTAGCTTTGGTCTATATATTGTAATCTTTCATCGTAAATAAAATCACAGCTTCATATTTTACAAGAGCGTATCCTGTAAGGTCCCCTTACAGTAAGAGCATGTCAAAAGAGACTACCTTCTACAAGACTGAGGTTTACTATATAAATTACTTTAATTATTTAGGTCATAAACATAAAATATTAATGAAACAAAGTGAAAAGTATTGCTCAAAGACTAAAAGATCAAACCAAGTAAAAACATCAGGCACAAAAGTTAAAAGATCAAACCAAATGAAAGATCAACCCAAATAATTAAATGTCAAACTCAAGTATAAAAACATCAGGCACAATCAAAAATAACTCAAATAATTAAAATAATTGTATAATACCCCAAATTTTGTAGAATGTGGTATATTTTTATCATGCCCTTACATGAGGCTTTCTCTTTTTGTTGAACAAAACTGAAATAATTTTGAAATTTATCAAATATTATTGTAATGTATAGTAAAAACGTAACATTTAATAAAAAAAATTATTGAACTGAAAAAATATAAATATATTTATCTAAACTGTACTGAACTGAATTGAATTGATCTAAAAAAACTCTAACAGACAGGAGTTAAACTCAAGAGAACATAACCTTAATTCTGAGATTCCAAAAATATCCTTAATAGCCCCTTAAGTAGGGGTGATCAAAAATACCCGGTCCGCACTACCTGAACCGATACCCGAAGGTTAATATCCAGGTATTTAGTAATAAATTCGGGCCGGGTACCCGGCCCGATAATTATATATTCAACTTGGTGCGGGTGCGGGTTTCAAAAATTAAGTTTTCGGGTACCTGGTAAAATATTAATATTAACGGTTTTTCTAACGAGTTGGGCACTCGTTAACATGGATGAGATTCATGTTATTGTGTAGTTAATGTTGATAAGTGCAGAATTAATTATTACGAACATTTATACATTAATTGAGTGTGAATGCATTGAATTTACGTGGTAAATACATCTATTTGTCTTAATTACTTTATATTTACCATTTACTTGGTTTCTTCTGACGATGATTATTCATGGTACACATATATCTGGAAAAAAAATCCGTCTAACAAACATATTAATTATCTTTACTTGATATTATTCCATTTGAAATCACAATATATTTGAATTCAAAAAATAAATTGTGTTTATGGTATTAAAATAATATATATATTCGATAAAATTTCCAAGATAACAATATTTTAAATGTTTGAATTCATTATTGTTTAATTAATATTTAATATGTTTATTACATGTATTATTTCAAAAAAAAATTCATATACATTATTTATAAAAATTATAAAGCTATCTAAATACAACTTTGTTATAGTAATAGTTGGTGGGTTTATAAAAACTAAAATATAACCACTAAATTGTATGAATATATTTATTACCTGACACTGTAAATTTTAAATATGTGTACGATAAATAATCATTATCGTTGATATAATTATCCGTAAATAAAATCCAATGGTAAGTATATAGTAAGTCAGTAATTGAGAAAGATAGATATTTACCACGTAATTAAGACAAACAGATGTATTTACCACGTAAATTCAATGCATTCACACCCAATTAATGTATAGATGTTCGTAATAATTAATTCTGCACTTATCAAGATTAACTGCACAATAATCCATGGAATCTCATCCATGTTAACGAGTGCCCATGGGCACTCGTTAGAAAAACCGTAATATTAATAATAAATTAATAAAATTATTAAAACATAAAATAATATCCAGGTTTTAAATATCAAGTTTTACAAGAAGTTTGATTTCAAGTGTTGTATTTTCGAAATTATCATGTATGGTTAATTTCAAGTGTTAGTTGAACTTTATATTTATTATGTATATTTTCATTTCATGTTTCTCTTCCTCGACTGCAATTCAAGACAAGTCCGGTCAATTTCTTTCCAATAATGAGACATTATTTAGTTAGAGAGATTTGAATTAATTTGTATACAAATTTAGGTGGATATGTTTGATTGTGGTTTCAGTTTGTAACTTTGAAATTTTTTGGGTTTTATGCACTTTATGACAACAATTTGGTTTTTATATTGGTTGAAAATTTCAATATCTTTTCATGTAAGCGTACCTGGTACCCAGCCCGAACTCCGTATTTCATTTTTAAATACCCGAAAGTGCAGGTACCCGGTAGTGCGGGTACCCGGTTATGAACACTCCTAATCCTTAAAGCTTAATCCCTATTATATATATATATATATGTATATATATATATATATATATATATATATATATATATATATATATATATATATATATATATACACAAAATTGCCCCGGGTCTCCTTTCACAAAATTCCCAAAATTTGAAGGTTAACAGTTCTACTCCGTCTCAATTACCGCCGTGGCGCCGCCGTTTGGCCGCCACCGTAACATATGACAGAGGCTCTAATAGCCAGGAAAGGCAGAAGAACCAACTCACGAGCGTAACTCTGTGCTGTCATTGTATTGCCTGTTCCGAAGTTCCTAGTACGAAGCTGGTAAGCTCAAGCATTAGACTGTTATGACTTCATGATCTGGCAAGATATTGTTTTAGCATTTTTCAGTACTTGTTGATTCATCTGAGCTCTTTGTTTGGTTTTTCTTTTATAAAAAAACGTAATTTCATTAGGGCCGAAAACTGATAGAGCTCTTCTTGGAGTTTTTACCTGATTAAACAAGCTTGATATCAGCATATAAAGGATGCAAATGCATTTAACTATTTCTTGTTACTTTAGTTGGAATTTATGATTCTGTCCACACTGTGAACTTCACAATAAAGGATGCGTGAAATATCTTACTTATCTATCCTCGGTAGGGTTCATGAATTATTTTTTTAAAAAAGGCTTATTTAAAGATTCCTATGTAGTTTTGCATGGTGAAATTTCGAATACATTGAAGGATATGATGTATGGAGTGGTGGAGAATATCGATGTAACAATGATGTGCTAAATGACTTGTGTGGTGTGTTGATGATGGGCGAGAAGTTTAACTTGTTTTGACTATAGAATGTGATTAGAAGGAGTTCCAGTTTTTAGGTTGTGATGGAGTTTTAGGCTTATACTTGTCCAATATCTGTATTTGTTAGCTTCTTCTCCATCTCCAATATGTGTGCCTTACTTTTTGTTCGCGGCCCTTTATGTGCAGAATAAGGAGAAAATAATATCATGACAGGACGTGTCCATTAGCAACTGAAGGATCATGAAGAAGCTGCAGAGCCGTTTGGCTGAAACATCAGCTGACAAGCTAAAAACGCTGCTGTTTAATCCTTCAAAATCATCCTTACATCCTCATATTCTCCCCTCCACCACCACAAGTGCTACCAAGTCATCTAATTCTCTAATAAGTCGGCTTTCCTCTCAAGATGAGCATCACCAAGTCATTCAAACCTATGCTTCCATGCTTAAGTCCAATGTCGCTCCTGATGCCTTCACTTACCCCAGTCTTTTGAAGGCCTGTACTTCGCTTAGCCTCTTTCGCCATGGCCTCTTATTCCACCACCATGTTATTGTTTCTGGGATTTCTTCGGACCCATATATTGCAACTTCCTTAATTCCATTTTACTCAAAATTTGGGCAGGTGAAGAACGCCCGAAAAGTGTTTGATATGATGCATGATAGAAACATCGTTCCGTGGACAGCCATGGTAGGCTGTTATTCACGAACAGGTGATATGAGCAGTATGTTCTCTATGTTCAACAAAATGCAATATGAAGGAATAAAACCTGCTTCCGCCACCATTATAGCTATGCTTTCAGGGGTTACAGAGGTTACTAGCGTGAAGTGTTTGCATTCTTTCATGGTAAAATATGGATTTGATGGTAATCCTGTTTTGCTCAATTGCATGTTGAATGCGTATGGAAAATGGGGAGCGATAATAGATGCTAAGACCTTGTTTGACTTGATGGACAGGAAAGATTTAATTACATGGAACTCGCTGGTTTCAATGTACGCTTATGCAGGAAATATAAGAGAAACTTTGGTTCTATTCAATAGAATGAAGACTGGAGGTATTGAGCCCGATCAGCATACTTTTACGTTATTAGTTCCAGTGGTTTCTAAAGAGGGTACAGTGAGACAGGGCAAAACATTACATGGACTGATAACCACTAGTGGTTTTCAATTTAGTGCTCATGTTGAAACTTCGATCATGAGTATGTATTTGAAACATGGATTTTTGAATAATGCCCTTAGAATATTTGAGAAGGCTGAAGACAAGGATGTTGTTTTCTGGACAGCAATGATATCAGGACTAGTACAAAACGAGTATGGTTGCAAAGCGGTGGAACTGTTTAGGCAGATGTTAATTTCTGGAGTCATGCCATCTAATACTACAATAGCTACTGCTCTTTCAGCTTGCGCCCAGGTGGCTTCACGTAAATGGGGAACTTCACTTCACGGCTACATCCTTAGACAAGGAGTTCAACTAGACATTCCTTCTAAAAATTCTCTCATCTCTATGTATGCAAAGTGTGGCTCTGTAGAGCAAAGTAACACTGTTTTTCATATGATGAAGGAAAGAGACGTGGTTTCCTGGAATGCAATTGTTGCTGTTCATGCTCAAGATGGAAATCTAACAGAAGCACTGTGCCTATTTAATAAGATGAGGACAACTCTTAAGCAACCGGACTCGATAACAGTTGTCTCTCTTCTCCAAGCATGTGCTTCAATTGGAGCATATCAGCAGGGGAAGTGGATCCATACTTTTGTCATCAGAAGCTACCTTGGACCATGCATTATGGTCGACACAGCATTAGTGGATATGTATTGTAAATGTGGCAATTTGGACACTGCTAAAAAGTGTTATGATAGCATGTCACAGCATGATACAGTTTCTTGGAGCACGATCATAATTGGATATGGTAGTCACGGCTTAGGGGATGTTGCTTTGGAGATGTACTATAAGGGCTTGCAGGATGGGTTTAAACCAAATAGCACTATCTTTTTGTCCATTCTTTATGCCTGTAGCCATAATGGGCTTGTTGACCAGGGAATGAGCTTGTTTGATTCTATGGTAAATGATTATATGATAGAACCAGAATTAGAGCATCGAGGATGCATGGTAGATCTCCTTTGTCGAGCGGGTAGGGTAGAAGATGCTTACAGCTTTTATAACAGGATGTTCCCTGAACCAGCAGTTGATGTTTTGGGCATTCTGCTTGATGCCTGTCGAACTAAAGGAAAGGTAGAGCTAGCAGATCATATTGGAAAAGAAATTTCTATGTTGAACCCTGCAGATCCTGGGAAGTACGTGCAACTGGCTAACAGCTATGCCTCGATGGCCAATTGGGATGGTGTGGGTGAAGCTTTGGGCCAAATGAAATTGCTTGGTTTGAAAAAGACACCTGGCTGGAGTTTTATCGAATTGCATGGAACAATTGTGACATTTTTCCGAGGCCAAATTTATCAACCTCGATATGAAGATATAACAGTGGTTTTGACAATCTTGGGCAGTGAAATCAGAGAATTACTATCAAGTTCGAGCTATGGAGACTTTTCTAGAGACACTGAAAATACTTGAACGGATTACAACAACTTGAACTTAGATGCTCCTTAAGAACTCCAGTTGTTGAGAAGTTTTAAGAGGGAAGACATTGAAGAATGTCCTGACTGCTAAATTAACAGTGGTTCAGATTGAACAGCTCCGAATGGAATTTTTACGATCATGTAAGTATTTAGGATGACATTCAATCTTTACTTTAGTACTACCTGGATCTTTTAAAGGACCAGTTTATGACTTGCTCATGTAACAGTTGTCTTTTATTCATCTCTCTTGGTTATCTGGTATTACCATTATTTTTAGGTCTCTGCTGTGCTGCAATTTTTAGTGATGGTGTTTAGAGATTGACATCTATCTCAAAAACATGACTCCAACTGTAGGTGCAATATTTATCTGATTTCTGTGAAGTGCTTACAGTATTGTAATAATATTATGAGATCATGGAGCTGCTATCTGAATATGTGTTTCTTTGCAGTTTCTTTGCAGTTTCAATATGTTATGCTTTGGGATGGAATGTGTGAATAGTATAGAGTAATCAATCCAATGCTGTGAAACTGTGCAAAAAGATGAATTGACTTGACCTCTTGACTAGGTTTTGTTAAAACACATAAATCAATCTACTTTAGTCATTGTTCTCTGAATCTTGTACATCACATTTTGATATTGGTTATGGTAATAATCATGATCAATCTCGCACATATATAGCTTAGAAGAAGCTAGGCCATTGATTGATAGAGGAAAACATGCATTGATTTTTTACTATATAAGATCAATGACTTGATAACTAGTATCACCATATTCCAGTTGATTAGTTTCCCGAACATGAGCTACTGTAACAATGAAATTGTCGTGGAGTTGGTCTTCATATATACATGTGTATTCTTTGACCTTGGTGTTTTCTTCTTAACCGCAGACAGTAATCCAGGAATCAAAGCATTAGTAGATGAGGGTTAATTGCTGTCTCCTGCCGTGACTGGTGGAGACAGTTGCAGCCCAAAGTTGATTTGTGAAATGCCACTCCAGCCTCCAGGTGTTCCTTTCAGTTCCTTTTTCATTGTTTTCAATTCTTTGTCGTTCTACAGTTCTTCAGAGTTTCTTTCATGCGGGTTGATTTTCATCCTAATCCTGGTAATCTTATTAAGATCCCTATTTAGGACAACAAATGAGTACATGTTACATTTCATTTGTTTGCAGATCTACGTGATGTCTGAAGCCCCACTGTCTTTCCCGACTAGAATGGTGATTTTCAGAGCAAATCTACTTGGATTCATGACCTAGTTTTGCTGTAAATTACCATCTTTGAGGAGCAGTTTGGATGTGTGATGATTGTCATTCCTAATCAATTGATTCACAAACTTTTCCACAATTCAGGATGTAGTAAGAACTAGAATACATTTCCATGGCCTAGTTTTGCTGTAAATTACCATCTTTGAGGAGCAGCGTGAATGTGCGATGATTGCCATTCCTAATCAATTGATTCACTAACTTTTCCACAATTCTGAATGTAGTAAGAACTAGAATACATTTCATGAGTAAGAATTCTAGAATTCTTGTACTAGTATGATATAATATAACCCTTTTAAAAATACTCTTACCATTAAATTCTAGTAAAATCGAACTTTACATTTTGCGTGAATTTAAAAAGTTGCTTGATCCAGCGCAAATTTCAAAAATAATGCGCGCTCAGACGTGTAAAATATCGTTAGAGGAGACGTGTAAAATATCGTTAGAGGATGCGCGCTCAGATGTGTTACACAAACATCTACTGTGTATCCTTTAAATTTCACTTCATCTCCATAATACTCACTTTTGATAAGTCTGATTTATCAAAATTAATATCCAAAACAATTCTATACTAGGAGTTACAAGAAGTAAGTAAAAATTCTTAATTTAACAAGATACCAAAATCCACGTGTAAACCTAAGATATTTCCACGTCGTCCATGAATGCCATCCCAGCCCTATCGCGCTTTCTCAATAATCAAAATTCCGGAAAACTAAAGACGCCTGCTCACGAAGAGTGGTAGCACCGTAATTAACCCCGTTCCGAGGGGTATTTGCTTATCTATAACTAAAACAGCACACACGACCAGAGTTAACAAAAACAGACGCGGAAGTGTTTCTACAGTTCATAATAAAACTCACCTGAACAGACAGCGCCCTTTGTTTTCTCGGTTTCTCCCAACTCTCTGCAACCTTAATTTTCCCTAATTATCAAAATCAGCAGTTTTTGAGCCCTTTGGATGCTGTAAGGATACCCTTTCTTCACAATGGCCACCGATGAGGTAAACCGCAAAGCTTTTAAATGAACGATTTCGGTTACATAACTGATTAGTCGGTTATTCTTCGTGTTCTTGCGTGTGTTTCTTGATGAATTGGTTTTCATTTCGGCGTACTTAACTGAAATGGGATTTTTCGTTTTGATGATTTTTTTATGGGGTTTTTTCTGTTGCTGTTGTGGGGTTTCTTGTGCAGATGATCGCTTTGAAGAGAGCGTACGCGGATATAATTCTGAACACTGCTAAAGAGGCGGCTGCTAGGATAATGGAGTCAGAAAGGAAGGCGCAGAACTTTCAGCGGGAGCTTCAGTTGAGTAAAGATGAAGCCTTGAGGATGCTGGTGAGGCTTAAGCAGATGATGGATTCTAAGGTGAAATTTTTGATCCAATGTTTGAATTCCCAAGTTCTGTTCTTTTAGGTTCGGTTTCTGTTTTTCTTGATTTTGTTGTGGGAGTAAAGGCTGGTTTGATGATGAGATTTATTTGATTTCTGATTTTGATTTTGTGAATTTTGGTTTTCGAAAGGCTGTTTCTTTGTTTCTTTTGTTAGTGAATTTGTAATTCAGCTGTGTGCGTCTGTTTGTTCTGTATATAGCATCTTTCATGTTCTGCTAACAGTCACATGTACTGTAGTATGTTGATCACTTTACGAAGAATCCTTCCTAAGCTGATTCATTAAGCATATATCGTATCTTTCTGGGTTGGGATAAAGAATCTGCCTTTTAAGTGGTTGAAGTCCTTGTTTGGAAGATCATGAAGCTGATAGTGTGGATGGTACCATATGGTTCGTTATCAACTACTGTTGATGACCAGCTCGTGAATCTTAGCAACCTTTTTCCGTAGTTGAGCTTTTCTTTTGTCAAATTGCTGATGAACTGAAGTTTCACATTACATCACATCTTTATTTGGTGGCTATTTTCTCCTTTATGTTTCACATAAAAAAAACATTAGAGCTATACTTGTAATTTTTTCAACTTCTGATCCTTGTTCGATAAAAGGTTTAGTTGTGAGTCTTAGCTTGACTGGTGATTATGTTTGAGCTGTTGGCCTACTTTCTCCTTTATGTTTCACATAAATTTAAAGTGCTATACTTGTAGTTTTTTCAACAATTTAGGTCTGATCCTTATGTTAAATATTGTTTGATAAAAGCTTAAGTTGTAAGTCTTAGTGTGACTGGTGATTATGTTTGAGCTGTTGGCCTACTAGTCTACAACCAAACTGTTCCATTCTGTTTTAATAGCTTGCAACTAAACTGTTCCATTATGTTGTGTAGATTGCTGATGCAGAGTCGATGTCAATGAGTCAGCAGAATAAGATTGATGAGCTTGAAGCTCAGCTTCAAGAAGCCGAGGACATTGTTAAGGATCTGAGAGAAGAGCTTAGGGGAGTGCAGTCTGAGTTAGAGCACCTGCGAAATAAGAAACAGTACTCAAATGAACAGAATGGGCTCCACTGTACCAGTTCCATTGCATTCCCTTCTAATGGCTTTGAATATGTTACTGGAAATGATTTGATAAATACTGAGTTCCGGAGAAACGAGCTTTCCAAATTTTACATCCCAGCACCTCCTGTAAGTAACCTGTACAATGGTTATCCGGATTTACCATCTATTATTCTGAGAAGCAAAGAACCTGGGCGGTTCAGATATGGGTGCACACAGAGAATACATGCGTCCGAAGGGAACCCTTCGAATAAAGAACTGCCAGGCTCTAGGAAAGATAAAGATGCATCATCTGTGCTGGAAGATAAATGTAATGGAGAAATTCTTTCGGAACCTTGTGATAAGGTGGAAAAGGAGACTGATAGCCAATTTGGTGTCTCAAATCCCATCCTTTCCTTTTGTACTTCAAAGAAGCGAGCTAATAGATATGGGAAAAATTTCCTTTCCTCCCCTAATCAGATTTCCTGTTCTGATCAAGCTGCTGAAGTTTCTAACACAACAAGCCATCCGATTTCTGCCTCGAGATCGTCTTCAGATACAACCGAATGGGGTTTGGAGACAACAGGTAGTGGCAAGGATTCCACAAATGCAGGACCTGCTGGTGTTCACAACCTTGTTAATGAAGACACTGAGCTGGTGCCAATTTCTGTAGACGCTTCAGAGGCCGCTGATGGTGAAGCAAATCTTGAAAAGCTGGATATTTTGTCACCACTTCCTGAGATAAATGAGTCTGTTGTTGGTTGGGTCGTTCACAGTCGACCTGTCCGTGAAAGAGTGATTAAGTATACTTTTCAAAGAAAAAGAAAGAGAGAACCTTTGTCTCTTGATAAGCTTGCATCAAAGAGACCTGTGAAAGATCAACTTCTAGATGTTCCTGTGGAGGACAAGCTTAACCTGATTCCGGAATCATCTCCAGAGAATCAGAAAATGGCTCAGGTCGCTAGTCAGGTTGGTGCAACTTCTATGTTTTCGCGTATGCATGCTTGGTTTCTTTTATGTCATTCTCAGAGGTGCATTTCTTTTCACGGTTAGCATATCTACTTGTGCATTATCTTTGGTCATGCGTGCTAATTAATCTCCTGTGCATATTGTTTTAGTATTCTGAATTGCCTTGAACTGCTGTAGTCTTCAGTAGGTTCAAGCTTCAAAACAGTGAGAGTAACATTCATAAGTGTATGGAATAAGTTTACATGAAAAGATCGCATCAGGCCTTTTAGGATTACAGGATCTCAATTGAGTCCTTATCAGTTTGTGAAATTGTAGATGTGTACTTTACAGTTTACATCTTCCAAAGACCTTAAGCGATTCTTTAGCAACATTCGGTTAAGACATTCATTCTTTCAGCATTGTTTAATTGACTGGCAGGACTGTGCATCTTTCTGGTACACTATTGTATGGTTAGTTTATACCCGTGTTGTTCTTTTGCAGCTTTTATTGCTGTCTGAGACAGTGGTGTAGCGAGGGTTTTTCTCCTCGTTTTCGTGCCATGGTTTAATCTGAAGATATCATGCAAGAGGGGAAGAAACAAGGGGTTCATGGCATTGGCAACTGACAGAAGAAACAAAGTGGAGAGGCTCTTTACATTTTGGAGATAACTGATGTTAAGAAAACCATTGTTATTTTTCATTTTCTGAACCTTCTTATAGTTGGCTTTTTAGCATAGTGGCAAACTTGCTTGGGAATCGCATTGTAGGCTAAGTTTAGCAAGGATGTTATCGGCAGGGATGGTAAAAAAACCTGACCAATTTGAGTATTGGTCTTCAGATAATCTTTCCATTTCCTTTCATTTCCTATACATATCAGCCAAGCTTTAATTGTCTATGTCATAATTCTGGATTGTGTGATTCGGCTGAGTCGTCGTGCACCAGTACGGTATTCTGGGTTGAGAAACCGTCATTCATAACTTTTAAACAAACGCCTAATGCTGATTTAAATAGAAAATACATCTGAGCTAATGAATGAAATGTTTAAATATGGATTTTTAACTTGTAATCGCTGATAAATTTTGAATCAGGAAATAATCGTCAGTTGCTTTTTGGAAATGAAGTAGTAACAACTTTCCTAAGTGGAACTTTTTTATTTTTCTTAGATCAGAGAAGAGTGTTATGTTAAATTGTTGGAATGATTTCACAACGTTGTTCTAGAGTTTGTATTTTGTTGGAACTAGGTAAGGAATATGTTTAGTTAAATATATTTACATTTTTTCAGTTTAGTTCGGTTCAATAATTTTAAAAAAAAAAATTTTATTTTTTTACTATAAATTACAAGACAAAGTCTTGGAAGAGACCGGTTTAAATTGTAACATAAAACATGAACATTTTAACTTAAAACATGAAATGTTTTTGAAACATAAAACATGAACATTTTGACTTAAAACAAGAACATTTTAACTTGAAACATGAAATATAAAACATAGACGTTTTAACGTGAAACATGAACACTTTAACTTGAAACGTAAAACATGAACATTTTAACTTGATTTTTAAGAGTTACAAATTGGTCTCTCCTTGATTTTCTTTTATTTATAATTTAGTCCGGTCTCTATATAGAGACGGTCTCCTTGGAGACTAACTCAAATTACAATGATATATGAGTTTATAAAATTAAATTTCAGTTTAGTTTGGTGTTTAAACCACATGTACTCATGCTGATTGGGATATAGTTTTCCCCAAACCAGAATCCCTCCAGCCACAAAGACAAACATACAAAGATTCTCTGTTGATCATTCCAACAAAATGGTCATATACACAAGTAGATTCTCTGTTGATCAATGATGTTTTACCAATTCAAATCAGTAAAACAAAAAACAGTAACTTGTTTATTCAAATTTAGTAACAACAAAAAATGAATTCCAAAAGGGAAAGCTCCTTGCTGCAGCATGCACTCTACTAAACATGCACACTGATTACACGTAACAAAGTTGTAATCAAAGCCTTGGAACAATAAAGGATTTACAAAGTGTTTCTTAATAAACCAGCTGCAGTGCAATCTGCTTACTCTTTTCCCGTCCACCTGATCCATTGAGGATGATATCTGTAGCAGCTAAAAAACAACTCAATGAACAGACGAACTCAGTGTGATTCGTAACAAAGGGGAAGAATCAATTGTTTCACTATCAACGGAGAGTATGTTGTAGATTAGTTAGACCTTGTACACATCTTATTCAAAACTTCAGCCTAAAAAAAACATAGGCTACATACATACGCAAAGTGGTTTTAACCGAAATGCATTTCTGAGCTACCATATCTTCTTTTTATTCGTTCAATATATCAATAAACCAGTGTTTCATCAGTTTCACAAAGAAATGTTCATTGAGCGTGACAGTAAATTGATGACAAAAATGATTTTTTATTTATTTTTACTTACATGGCATGCCCTCCCAGCACCCAGTCAGGCACCTCTCCAGAAAGTAACAAAGTTCCCTGACAGAAAACTTGAAAAACAAACGGCATTTATATATAATCCACAATTTAGTTATTAAACAGTAAACACTGAAAATGGGGGAAATAGACTGCTCTACAGCCGATAAACACCAGCTATCGACACAATGACCTGTTAAGAAATCTCTAAAATAGACTAAGTGTTAAGATTTTCAATCTGATCAGTAGCTACTCACTATGTTGTCAACTTTGTCATTGAGTCAAGATAATCCGGAAACTGTCCAGTAATATTGCAATTCCTCAGTATTCTACACAACAATTTGCACATATATGTGTGTGTGTGTGTGTGTGTGTGTGTGTGTGTGTGTATATATATATATCAAGTGATCAGTTAGAATCAAATCAATCAATTGTATTAGCCAAATAACTCACAGTGTCTTCAAATCTTTTGCACCAGATATTGGAGGAAATGTGGTGACATCTCATATCACTGATTCTTCTAGCAATTCAAGAAGAATAAAAAAACATGATTGAACATACTCATTGCAATGCTGGTAATGTAATAACTCACAAGTCCGTTAGCTTTGCCAAGGAAGCAATTCCTAGAGGTATCGGCCCGCTTAGACCCCTACCCTGAATCAAGCTGCCATTATGATAGATTAGTAGCCAAAAGAAAGGGAAAACTCTGAATATCATAAGGGATGATGTCTCACAGCTTTGTAAGACTAGTCCAGTTTTGGATGAAGCTCGGAATACTTCCATTCAACTGGTTATCACTAACCCGACTGCATTTCAGAGAGTTAGGAGACATGACCATGAAATTAAATATGAAAGTTGGGATGATGAGAAGCTTACAAATCCTTCAAAGTTGTGAGCTTAGCAAGTTCTTGAGGCAACTCACCGGTGAAGTTGTTTAGGCTAAAAGATTTTTTCAGGCAGGAGATTATATAAGTTGTGAGTCGAGGACACAGTAACAAATAATGCTAATACAACATGAAAATTGGGGTTCTCACGTACAACATCACGCTGCTAGACAAGTTTCCAAGCTCCGGTGGAATGCCACCGGATGACTAATTGCCATCCAGAGTCCTGCCACATTTCGAGATATGATTCAAACCGAGCAAAACTGGTAAAATAAATCGACAGTTTTAGAACATGAACTTTTTGTGAAGAAAGAACCAGAATGGAATGGAGACATAAATTAGACAGAAAGAAGGGAGCCTAAGAGCATCAGTTCAGCAAAAATCAGACGGAGAGAAGGGAGCCTATGAGTTCAATATTAGAAACAACTCACTGAACTGAATCAGCAGCAAATCAGATCAACACTGCATTCGAGAAGATGCAGACTGCTACTGTTAAATCACATGTACATTATAGCACCTAAACTTTTCTCAAGTTTAAAGAGATTTCCACCAACAAATATAATTCCCGTACATGAGCCACACCAAACTCAATCAATTATATTTCTTTTCATAACAAGAAGAAAAGAAATAGTGAGCAATGTGCAGTGTAAAATGAACAGTTCTCTACAGAGTGAAAAATGGAGGAATTATTAGTTATTTTTAATTTATCGACTTGGTCAGAGTATGCTCAGTAAGTATAATTATATGGTGTAACCCTTTTTTTTAATCTCCTCATCATCATCCAAAAGAGCATCTTTATTGAAGTCAAATCTATCCCATCCTGAGCCCATGCTTACGAGTATTCTATTTCTTACGAGTATGCTATCGTACAGAACACTATGCTTACGAGTATGCTATTTCTGTTAGGTACAGAAAACAGCACCATGTACTAGAAGATGCTTCAAAACCTCCCTATCTCGGGTTTGGTTCTAGTTCTTACCAAATAAAACAAAGGAGTATTTTATAGACATAGCAAAAATCCCTGAGATCTTGCACCAAGAAACTTGCTACAGTTTGCAGCCCCACACAGACAACGTACAGTGGCACCACCACACTCAAAATTGTATTGTATGCCAGTTCTGTTCCAGCGCATATATCTAATATCGCGAAAATCCCAACCCTTGTTTCTCCTGATACATTCCATTTCCTCGTCTCACAATTTGGGTGACTGCAAATTTCAGTAAAATAGGAAAACTTTGAAGTTCAACCAGTCAAAAGCCATGGTGTCCAATTGCACCTTGGAATTAAATAGTATAGCATGAATGCAAGATAATAAGAGGTGCTTTCATATGACTAACCATGAGTGATTTATAAATCTCGCAAGGCTGCCTTTCTTTGTAGCATCAATATAATTATTGGAACATAATGAAATTATATATGCGTCCTTGAGACCTAATCAAGTGTTACCAAATTCAAAATTAGCTTCACCCAGGGTAAAGGGATACAAACAGATACAAACAAAAGTCATTAGCATACCTTCCGCCTCATAAGTTTGGGACCTCTGAGGAACTACATACCTGTACATCTTCATCAGCAAGAAGACCCCATCCACGCCCTTGGGTTTCAAACAGTTTCATTTATGCATACCCGTGTCTTTGAAATTTCTGAACAAACTCAAAATCGTAATCTTTTTTGCAAGATCACAAGGTTTAGTCAAACTACAATAGTTATACCTAAATTTTTCTCAAGTTTAAAGAGACTTCCACTATTATACATAATTCCCATATATAAGCCACACCATAATCAAATATATTACTTTTCAAAACAAGAAGAAAAGAAAAAGGATAGTGAGCAATGTGCAATGTCAGTGGAACAGTTTTCTCCAGAGTGAAAAATGGAGAAATTAAATGTAAATTTTCAACTATCAACTAGGTCAGAGTATGCTCAGTAAGTATAATCATATGGTGTAACACTTACTTTCAATCTCCTCCTCATCATCCAAAAGAGCATCTTTATTGAAGTCAAATCTTTCCCTGCACCCATGGTTTTTTTTTTCATCCTTTTCAGCTGCAAAGAAACATCATTTAATCTCATGGAAGAGAGAGAAAAAAAGTGCAGCAACTGAACTAGCTTTACACCAGAAATACAGTACTACACGACCCAGAAGAACCGTGAACATGAAGAAATTTATTCATTGTTGAAGCAGCTTTTTCCACTAAATTCACTTTAACAGCTCAGCGCCCCAAGTATTATTTATTTTATTTTTTAAAGGATTATAACATAATAACAGTTCAACTTTGGTAATTTGTTCTGAGGTTTTGTCCTCTCAGATTATCATTGTGCTTAAATTTTAGAACATTAACTTGTTGTGAAGAAAGAACTAGAATGGAGAAGTAAGCCAATAGTAGAAAAAAAACCATCTTTTTCATTAGTTGAATTTACACATCATAAACTACAAACATTACACATGAGTGTTCTGCTAACTACATAAATGTGACTATAGTGAATCCCTAGGCAGTGAGAAACTCTGCCATTTCCTCCATGTTAAAATCATCAACTAAGAAGTTGAAGTCGAAGTCTTGATCCAGCATTGTCGAATTAGAGCAACTCGGAGCCGAATTTGGTTGCAACTGTTCATAGTCCCACCATGACTCCGAAGTCTGCTGCTCTTGATGTTGTCCAACTCCACACATATTGGGAACATATCCAAGATCCGAATTTGGTTGCAACTGTGGATAGTCCCGGTCATCAAAGCTCGAAACTTGCTGCCCTTGTTCGAATCCACAAAAGTCATCAGCAACAAAAGACTCTTGTTGCCCTAATTCTGGAAAATCGATGCTCTGCCCATAATAATCATCTTCTGGCATTGTCGAACAAGAAGCTTCTTCTTGACTCTGCTTCATCTTCTTGGCAGCAGGACAGTCATCTTGTTGCCTAGCACGCTTCTTGCCACGTCTGACCCGACAGACCTTTGACTCATCCTTCGTCACCCGACAGATGACGAAATCATCGTACTTTGCCTGGAGTTGACCGAGAGCATACTCAGACAGTTGCAACTCGTGCATTTTATAATGGTGGCGATTACCCACAGCCTCATCGCCCCAATACACATAGTTTAGTGACCTCCAGTCGCCCATCTCCTGGCCGTCAAGTACGGCGTGCTTGAAAATGCCATCGTCGTCCCATGTTCCAGCGCCGGCAGTTCTCGAGAAGTTCTTCGGCCCAATTTTAGAAAGTTGGGTCAGAACGTATTTCTCCTTAATCCACCTCTTGCTGACGTCCTGGAGTTCCAATATTTCGTGCTCGCCGGAAAATAAGTTCCAGGGCTCCTTCCCCGGACCGTACACATCGAACTCGTACAAATCTTCTGGATACTCTGTGCAGCCGGTGATATCACCGCCGCCGGCGGCCTTGAAGTGAAGAAGATTGATCAGAAATTGAATTGTGGGTCTGAATCGGTAACCCTTAGGCCGCGATGGGATTGACATACTGAATTGGGGATTTGGGAATTGGGGATTAGGGTTTTAGGGATCGGGAGATTGGGAGATTGGGAGATTTGGGGCTGAAACGAAATAACAGGAGACGGGGGAACTGGGGAAATCGAAAGACAAAACAAACCGATCAGAGAGTTGGGAGAAGAAGATGAAGAAGAATCGATCAGAGAGTTGGGAGAAGAAGTGAGGCGCTGTCAGTCAAATGATTAGATCTCCGCTATTTATAGGAGTTGAGAAGGGAAATTGGGGAAATACAAAATTACGTCTAAGACCCTGACCATTTCATGTGCAGCAATTCATCACCAAGGTTATATTTGTCCGTCTTAAAAGACCGGGTCAAAATCAGACCGGGTCCCACTAATTTTCCATCTTATCTTCTATTAAGGAATACAGCTAATCTAACCGCTTTCAAAACCGTCCCAACGGATCTTTCTTTTACACGCGTTCAAATTACCAATTTTACACCACATTATCTCTAATAATAATTTTAGTTGCATTAATATTTCATTTACCAAAATTTAATTTATTAAAAAAATAGTTGTATCTGAATTTATTATTATTAGAAATGAACCAAAATTTATTATATTTTAAAAATGGTAACCTTATAACTAAATTAAATTAAATATTTTATCATTATTCCCACACAATCCCAGGCCAATATATCATTAAAATATAAATTATAGTATAAATATTTTCTTTCAACTTAAAACTCCAACCATTATAATGAAAAATCAAACCTTTTAAATTAAAATTTTAAATCAGTTGCAAGTATCCTCCAAGAACTCTTATGTCTACAGAATAATGATCAACAGGAAAGATATAAAGATCAAGAATTCATTATTCTCTATCTGTTCATTCAAAAAACAGAATTCCATCCCACACAAATCCCATGCCCATATATCATTATTATCTAACTGAATGATTATTAAAATAGAAAAGGAAGAGGGTAAGACGTGAGTGAAAAACTTAGAACTGATATTTTTACTTAAATTGCCAAGAGAAATGTAAAAATCAATTAGAGAGAAGTAGAGCATGTAACTGAATGAACCTAAACTCGGGAAAAGAGAAGCAAGATGACATACTTACAATTAGCAAACTCGGCTAAGTTGACCTATGCACTCGATCACGCCAAGACACCTTTTGCATTCCGAGGACCTATCATTTCCAAGTACACATGAATATTATCAATCTTGAAAGCCAAACACAATGACCTCTGTTGCATTTTGTTGTTTCTCTTACCTGATCACTTAAGAGACTGGTGGTGGCAGTTTCATGGCTCTGTTTCTCGAAGTTTATAACTTCTTCTTCTTCTTCACCTGTTCCAGCAGGAGATGAAACTGATGGAGCTCCAAACATGGCCTCATCATGAGCATCTTTTAAAGCTTGCTCTCTTTAGCCTGTTTAAATTATAAAAAATACAGCATTAATGAAACTTGCATTCCTCCATTAGGACACTAAATGGTGTTAATTTATTAACCCAGTCAAACAACTTCATGGGAAGAAAACTTTCTGGTTGCTAAGAGACTTGAACACTACCTCCACTGCTGAAAACCGAAAAGTTTGACCAATGTGCTTGACCAGAGCAACATCGTCCTCAGCATCTGCTCAAAGAAAAAAGATACAGATCAATCAGATCGAGAAAGACAAGGTGGGCACAAAGTTCTTTTAAAGTTATATGCACATTAATTCAGTTCAGTAAATTTTGATATGATAAACTTTAGCATAGTTTCGTCCTATGTTTATTATTTTCCCTACACCTTTTTTTGTTCAATTCACTTCAGTATAAATTAGGCAGAAAGAAGGGAGCCTAAGAGCATCAGTTCAGCATAAATCAGATGGAGAGAAAGGAACCTAAGAGTTACTATTACTTATTAGAAACGATTCACTGAACTGAATCAGCAGCAAATCAGATCAATTACTGAACTCGAAAAGATGCAATTGCTACAGGTAAATCACATGTACATTACAGCACCTAAATTTTTCTCAAGTTTAAAGAGACTTCAGACTTCCACTATCAAACATGATTCCGGTAGTATATTTCTTTTCAAAACAAGAAGAAATGAAAAAAGGATAGTGAGCAATGTGCAATGCAAATGAACAGTTTTCTCCAGAGTGATAAATGGGGGAATTAAAAGTAAGTTTTCATTTATCGACTCGGCCAGAGTATGCTAAGTAAGTAAAATCATATGTATGCTAAGTAAGTATAATCATATGGTATAAACCTTGCTTTCAATCTCCTCCTCATCATCCAAAGGAGATCTTTATTGAAGTCAAATCTTTCCCATCCTGAGCCCATTCCTTGTTTTTCATACTTTTCAGCTGCAAGGAAACATCATTATGGAAGAGAGAGGGAAGAAAAAAAACACAGCCTAATGAACTACTTTACACCAGAAATACAGTACTACACGAACCAGAAGAATCATGATCATAAAGAAATTTATTCATAGTTAAACAGCTCAGCGCACCAAGGATTACAACATAGTAAACTAAAATCTGAATGTACTACAGTTTTTGAGCAACTGAATGTTTAGTTCTTCATTCTAGATTCCATAGAATATTAGAATGGTAAATCGAAGGAATTAAGGAGGGAATACGTCTATTTTCTTTCATAACAAAAACTACCTAGGATACTCAATTCTCTGAAGCTACTTTGTGTTTTCGTCTTACTAGTGGAAAAGTTCGACACTGAAGTATCAAGTGATGATCAGTCCCCTTTTTTTAGGCAGGTGACAACAAGCTTTCAAATATCAAGACATCATTTTCCATCAACAATACCCAGCTATTACTGAAAACATGATTTTTTAAACTCCTAGACCGACTAAATTCCAAATGCAACTACAATTACAAGTATTTTACTAAAATTCCTCCAATTACATGATCAGTACTAAAATCTCAGAAAAGGCATTGGAAAAAGTTACATAGAGTTACCTGTTTCACTAAGCTGGAACTTCATTTTGGCTTTGACTCTCTCAGTAGCTGTCTATTTAGCAACAAAAAAGGAGACCATCACTCAACAGCACCAGTAATTTGTAAATGAAACCACCGAACACAATTTTTCCACGTAAAACAGGAATCAGACAAATCAAAATGCCCTAAGATGCCACTTCTGGTAAACAGGATGTTGGGTGTTAAATAGTACGAAAAGCAGAGTGGTCACAAAATGCCCTAAGATGCCACTTCCGGTAAACAGGATGTTGGGTGTTAAATAGTACGAAATGCAGAGTGATCACAAAATGTCAGTCAGATAATTTCACAACCTAAAATGCATATGCCACTTCATCAATTTTAAACAAGAATCTCTGAGAACCGTTTTATCTGTATGAACCATTTATCTTTAGATGGTTTTTCACTGATTCATCAGTTAATACCGAGGATAGATTTTCCACCCAAGTGTCCATTGTAGTCTCATATTTGATATTCCTGTATTGCTTCTTTACAATCTGAAATTGTTACACCATACTAATACATGATCAAACATCATATTCTAAATCCTGGAACTCATATCATTTAAGATTCTAACAAATGCTAAAGTGATCACAAGATTAAATGGATATCAGCAAAATCATACCATTTTGTCATAGCCTTCAATTAGTTCTGCATAATCAACCTTGACACTTTTCCCTTTATATTCATTACTTCTTCTCCTATTATCATCGTCTCCATTTCTCCGCCGCCTTGGCAATTCGGTCCTGGACCTCCTCTTTCCCCTCCCTCGATAATGTTCATCTCTGCCACGACTCCTACTCCTACTCCGCCTCGAATGCCTGTTCCGGCTCGAATGCCTGCTCCGGCTTCTACTGAGACTCCGGCTTCTACTGAGACTCCGGCTCCGACTTGGACTCCGGCGCCTAAAATTACGGTGACGGTCCTTGCTCGGGCTCCGACTCCGACTCCGGCGGCTTGAACGCCTAATATCAGATTCCGAGCTTGGGTTTTGTGGCTTCTCCAGTTTCTTCTTGAGCTTGTTCTGTACGGAACTGAGCTGAGCTTGCTTATCGACCTGGAGTGCGGCGGAGGAAGATTCCGACGCCTGGACGAATTGGCTGAGGAAAGATGACGATGAAGTGGCAATGGGGAGAGATGATCCCCGGGCCGGTACGGCGGCAGCGGTGTCGCCGGAACTGGACGAGAATCCGAGCCCCTGTTTGAATCGGGCGGCGCCTCCTCCTTTGCGAGTTAGCTCTTCGTACAACGCGGCTGCTTTTTCTTCCTCCATTTGTCGCCGGCTGGAAAACCCAGGCTCTGTAGAAGAATTTCGTCAAATCCCCAAGTTTGAGCCTTAGGTAGTTAACACATTTTGCCTAATAATTTCATGATTTTAGGGGTGATTTTCTGATGGTCAAATATGGGTATAATTTTTAATTTCTGTATTTATAACACATTGACTATTTTATCAGACTCAAGTTTGATTTATTTTAGTTCTATCCCAGCATTATTTAATTTATGATCAATATATATTGGTATTATCCCAGCATAATGTTTGGAAATTCTTTCATGAACATCAAAAACATTAAATTAT
This sequence comes from Cruciata laevipes, assembly GCA_963678965.1. NCBI lineage: Eukaryota > Viridiplantae > Streptophyta > Magnoliopsida > Gentianales > Rubiaceae > Cruciata > Cruciata laevipes. The sequence goes on from OY787637.1 coordinate 23,127,671, forward strand.
ATAAATATACTAACGATGTCCACAGATTATGCTACAACATCCGACGATGATGATGTAGAAGTAATTAAACTAAATCAAATTGCGTCTGTCTAAATCTATTTGATGTACTAATGTCAATATCATTTATCAGCGGTGGAGTGTGTCTAAAGTGATCACATGATGAAATGGATGTCAGCAAAATCATACTCCTCGATTAGTTTTGCATAATCAACCTTGCCACTTTTCTGTTATCCTCATTACTTCTTCTCCTATTATCATCATTTCTATTTCTCCACCGCATTGGCAATTTGCTTTTGGACCTCCTCCTTCGATAATGTTCATCTCTGCTACGATTCCTACTCCTACTCCGCCTTGAATGCTTGTTCCGGCTTCTACTGCGACTCCGACACTTTAACTACGACTCTGACGCCTAGAATTTTGGTCTACTGCAAATTAATACTTAGGTCTTGTTTGCTAGAGGTTATTTCCACCATATACTAAACTGAACTGAAGTAAAAATGATGTTTTAAAAAATGGAATTAGCATAACTGAATTAACCTGAATTTCATCAATTACATTTTAACTGAACTGAATTGAACTGAACTAAACTGAACTGAAATGATCTACAATGATCTACAGATAAGCTCTGGTAAACAGGGCCTTATACATCTGAAACGGAGAATATATAGTATATTTGTAATAAAAATACTATAAACATGTGTTTTACAAACTATAAAAAGGAGATCCACTACGCTTTAGACATTAGGCTTAGACAAAGAAAGTTAACAATGATAAAACGAGTTTTAAAAACTACAAAAAGAGATTTACTACACCTTAGACATAGGCTTAGACAAACAAAGTTAAGAATGATAAAACGAGTTCTATTCGATTTCATGCATCAACCAATCAAAGCGATTAAACGACAATTTTGGTAACCAAAACTCAAATGCAAAATGTATACCAAAGTACAAGAATTCAACTAAGGCCTTAATTTTGGCTTAGAACAAAATTTCAAAGAAATACTGGATATTGTCATCTTATCTGCTTACTAATCATCTAAACCACTTTGCAATGAAGTGCGAAAGTATCGAAACTGAACAGATGAGACAGTAAAGCCGATGTGCTCTGTAGTGAAATGCAAAAAGTTGCCACAATGGCCTTAAATCATCAAAGACAACCGCAAGTGTGCTCTGTAGCGGTCTCTTAACATGTGCTCTGTAGCGGATGGCAAATTGTACAAGTTGGACCAGATTCGGAACCTGAAATCAAACACTAATTCAATCATGAACCAAGGAATCAATAAAACACGATGATCATCATCAAGAAGTGCGTTAATTATTTACCAAGATGACTATATCAGCAGACACGAGTCCATAGATTGTCCAGATGAATCCAGTTGCACCGCATGCAAAAATCTGAACATCACTCGGTCTTGTTTCGAACAACATTTCCTGCACCAAAAAAACGAAGTTATTATAACATGAATTTGGCGGCGTGCGAGAAATCGCGAAGAAGATGGGTAATAATTAATTAATTACCACGGCGGAGATCAAGATGCTGCCGGTGGCGCAGACGGCGCCGAGGACTTTGATCGGATCATCGCAATCTAACAGGGGCCAGTTAGCAAAATAATAAACGCAGGCGAGCTCAATTAAAACGAGGCCGCTATTGATTGTGAATCTCCTCTTGGAAAAGACGACGAGGAAGACGTACTGCAGGCAGAAACTGACGGTGTTCGTCGTCATCAGGAAGACGTCTCCAGCACCCAAACCGTACATCACCCACAGCGCGCTCATGACGATGCCCGCTTGTGTCCTCGCAGCCGATACCCTGCTTCAGAAACACACACACACACACACAGACAGTAGAATCAGAAACACGCACGCACACACACACACAAGAAGAACCAGGGGAAACAGGGGAATCATCATCATCATCAAAACACGCACACATGAGTTGGGCCAGCTGGCAACCAGAACTTGATGAGGTCGGTGATATTTCCTGAAACAGAGGGGTAGAAACCCAGTAAAAATTACAAGAACGTACAGATTAATCGAAGAAAACGAGGAATCAGCAAAGAAACCGACCTAAAACCCCAAAGATTGCCCTGAATTTCATGGCAGCGAGTTCTGATGAAAGATTAGTGCGTGTCTGTGAGAGAGAGAAGATGAAGGAGCGTGGAGATTATGATCACTGTGTGTCTGTGTGAGAGAGAATGTGATCTGTGAGACGGTTTGTGCATCTGAGTGAGCTCGCTCTCATATTATGTAAACCGCTACTGTGTGACTGTGTGTTTTCCACCGTCTTCGGACTCAGTGAGTTCGATAACTAACTTTTAAGGAATGTACGTTCTTGACCTTGGTGGCTCTAGTTTGAGCGGGAAATACCATTGGTATTGTCCATTTTGATTTTCAAAATTCAATTGGAAAAAAAGCAGATTATTATCTATTTTCCTGATTTTATATAATGATTTAAATTTTCTTTATCGGCCTCAACTGTAGGAAATTATTTTCTTTGCATAAACACCCCACTGTTGATTACGAAGGGTATGCTTTGACCAAATTGGCTTAGTATTTGTGACCATTTTAATATGGATCGCTCATAATTAAATAACAAATTTTAGGGATATCTTCTTTGCAGATGAAATTCTAAAATACAGATAATATTTAACTATAAATTTACTAAAATATCTTTTAAAAATTTTATGCATTAGTAAATATGTTGTTTAATAATAGGTGGTCCATCAAAATCCGAATTTTGAATAAAATAAAAGAACTCCATATAACTATGTTTATCTACACTTTTTTTTTAGATCAGTTCTGATAAAATACAGTTTCAAAAAATTCAGTTAAATTTAGTCATACCTATTACTATTTTTTAATACTTATCAGGTCCAATAATTTAGAGACAATTGAGTATGAATAAGTTGTACTCTATTAGAGGCACATGTTAAATTGTTTGTTTATTAAATTTTGGGGACTAATTTGACACATAATCATCGATTTATAAAATTTTATAAGTTGGATATATAGCGGTTGAAGGATACAATCATTCACGAACATGACATGTACGGCCAGACTAGAGGAAGATTGTGATCCACTGGCTCATCCACGGTACATGGCAAAAGGGGAGGTGGTCAAGATTACGGCCGGCCGTTGGATGATGGTCGGAAACTTGACACATACTCAATGAAGGGGTAATAAATTATGCACATCTCATTCTCAGCCGATGGACTACCGCGCTAGCGGCGCTACAAACAATTCTGATCAACATATATAAGTTATGGTACTCGGTTTTATTTTTTACTAGGTCATATATATTGTGTTTTTACTTTCATCTTTGGCAAATTTTCATTTGAGACCTGACCAAAGATTATATGAGACTTCTATTGATTGAATTTGTCGCAGGTGAGCTTTAAACCCGCTGATTTCCTTGATTGAATTTGTCGTTGGTGAAATTGAAGGAAATGATCAAGAAAATTGATCGAAAGATCAAGCAAATTGAACGAAATATCAAATTAACTGAAAAATCAAGGCAAAACAAAAATACTCAAGGACGTTGATTGAAAGATCAAACAAACTGACTAAAAGATCAAGCAGAAACAGTAAATGCTCATTCCCCTGCTCGTGGTGTTCACAAGGACAGGTCTCACCCAAAACTTTCTCTTTATCTTTACAAACATAACGATTTAGTGTTTTTGGCATTATAGCTACACTTAAAAAAAAAAATAGAATTGAGGTAAGCTACACTTTAAATTTAGTATTTGAATAATTTATGTAGATGACCCATATTAAACCAAACCAAACTTGAATCGAATCATTCGACTCAAAAAACGAAGAAATTATTGAAACTCGCTAACTCATGTATAGTTGGTTTTAAACTTTGTATGGAGTTTATGATTGTAGAATTATGAAATTAATAATTATCAAACGAGTAATCTTCATCTTATTCTTAAAAAATTTATCATAGAATACTGCCTGTAATTTTCCTTTTTTTTTTTTACAATTATTAAGGAAAAATTAGGCCAAAAATTATCTAGAAAACCTCCAATATTAAGTTGGTAAAGACTAATACAAAAGTTGAATTCCAACAAGCCAAATACTGCTCTTAAAAGTTGCAAATCATCCATGAAATTCTCAAAATACAAGATACAACCAAGATATCATGCAACCAAGATCTGGACACTGTCATCATCAAAGCAAAAACTAAAAGATGAGTTCCTGTGTGACTGGAGTATAATCACTTCTTCTCCAGCTGATCTTTTGCAGATTCCATATTGCACAAGTTTGATCAGTTCACGAACAGACTCAACCACATTTGGAACCTGAAATCCCACATGAATAATCAATCATATAATTTTTCTTATAATTAAACTCAAAGTTTTGCTGCATCAAGTACATTCATATAAACCTGGAAATCTTCACATAATAGACAGCAGAAATGCAATCAAGAGAGAGAGATTAAGAAGAAATAAAATATTTACCAAGATGAATATATCAGATTTGATGAAGCCATAGGTACTCCAGATTACTCCGTTAGCAAACGAAGCAGCAGACTCGTGAATTGGCGGTCCTTCCTTGCTCATGCAGTACACCATTTTCTGCACCGCAAAAACGAAACCGCATTCGTTCATCAACCTGCTCAGACTACGGGAATACTAAAACACAATCAAGAAGATGAATAATTACCGTGACAGAAATAAGAACGTTTCCGATCAGGCAGACGGTTCCGACGAATTTGGCCGGATGATCGAAAGTGAGAGCCAGGTGAGCAAGAAGGAAGAAACAGCTGAACTCAGCGAGAACGATGGCGTAATGTTTCAACAAGACTAAAAATACGGCGTTGATTGGGCGTGTAGTCAGAAGGAAATGGCCCAAGTATAAGAACTCCATGATGAAACCTATGGCGTTGATTGTGCCCATGAATTTGTCGCCGTTTAATATCCACAGCAAGCTACCGATCATGGCCGCGTAGTACTGGTACGGGAAGGACGACGGTGTCGGTGACGAGTCCCTTGATCTCTCCCGGCGATTCTTGTAAATCGCCCACCTGTTTCATCATCATCGTCAAATCACACACACAGAAGCAGAATCTGTCAAGCAGGGGAGTTATATATAAACAGGGGACTAGCTCTTACAGTGGCAGCAAGAACACGATGAAGGCGGTGACATTTCCTGAAAAAGATGGGAAAGCAATGAATTACATCGATCATATCAATCGAAGAATGTTAAAGAAAAATTTCATGAATCAGTAAAGAAAACCGACCTAAAATCCCAAAGATAGTCCTGGAGTCCATGACTGTGAGCAGCAAACGAGCGTAGAGATGAAGATGATCAGTGTGTGACTGTGTGAGAGAGAAGAAGAAGATGATCAGTGTGTGACTGTGTGAGAGAGAAGAAGAAGATGATCAGTGTGTGACTATGTGAGAGAGAAGAAGAAGATGATCAGTGTGTGACTGTGTGAGAGAGAAGAAGAGATGATCAGTGCGTGTCAATGTGAGAGAGAAGAAGTGCCACTGATTCACCGAATGAGCGAGAGCGTATCGTTATCCAACTTATACCGACGGCATGAAAAATAACCGTAACTATGTGTGTGTGTGTGTTTTTCCACTGCGCGCCTTTGTAACTTCCTTCGGAGAGTTTGTTACAACAACTTTTAAGCCAACGGGACTTACATTTTTTAACGTACCCTGACTCTTTTTCTGCAATCAGGACTCATTCGGCAAGTATAGCTTTGGCCGGAAAATTTGTTGTATAACTCTCTGATGAAGAATTATCTCTGATTCCGATGAGTGATATTAGCCATCAATCACGTTATCGTTATGGTTTAATTTTTCTCATCTAAAATCTCAATATCCATCTCAATAAAGTTGCGTATTGTATTAGTTATTTTATAGATTTAATCATAAGAGTTTTTTATGGTGGTGTCAATTTTGATTGCGATGATTTTGATTTTTGGTGACGGAAAATGCTTTTATTGGCCGTTTCAAAACCACCGCCAAAACCGATTTTAATCAAGCCTTCTTTTCAAGATTAAACTCTGAGCTCCATGTCAAACCGGTGGTGATTATGGTTTTGCGAAGTGTGGAATTTGAATTTGAATTGTTTATGAACGAAATTTTGCAACTATAGTAGTCAAAGTACCACACATACTATACAACCGTTTAATCATGGCAGTATGTGTTGCCACTTGCCATCAACATAATGATGAAAAACTTAACCAAAACGGAAATGGATTTAAGAATCATTCCAGCAATTAAAACTCAAACTCTAGAAATGCTCAAAATTGCTCAAGAAACAAATGGATTGATCATTCCTACACACATTTCTGTATTATCAAACTTTCTCTTATCTTACATTAATGTCTTTGCTCTCTGATATTAGCCTACAATTAAAACAGATTGAATGAATGAATTAAGAGTAACAGAAATGAACCAATTGAACCTCACAAGCAATGAGTTGAATTGAACCTCAACAGAAACCTTGAAATGAACGGTTCAATTATAGCGCCTCGACCACAAGTAGGAACAGCCCAAACAGACACCCAATCAGATTCGGAATCTGAAATGTTCAAACCCAAATAAGCTCAAGTTCAAGAACATTCAACAAGAAATTTTCCAGTTCAAGAACAGTCAACAAGGGATTACCAGGATGAATATATCGCGCTTCACCGCGCCTGCAGCACTCCAAATAAATCCAGTGGCAAACAACGAAACCATATTCTCATAATTTCCTGATACACACAGTAATTCCTGCACCACAGAAACGAAACCAAATTCTCACAGTAATTTCTTGGTTCACACGACAGTAATTAAACAAAGAAACTAATAAAATACCATCAGAGAAATGTATGTGGTTCAATTACTGTGCAGACGGTTATGGAGAATTCCACCGGATCATGAAAGGTGAGAGCCAGACGAGTAAGAATATAAACACCAGACAGAGAAGCGAGAGCGACGACGTAACGGCAACGCTTAAAACGATCCTTCACCAAGATTACACTCAGCACGTTCATGATGACGTAAAACACGTTTACTATGATTTGCCAGTGGATGATCACCAGATCCACCAGGCGTGGTGGAACACTGCCGCGGTACATCACCCACTGCACGCACAAACAAAAGTTGCCTATCTTGTCCCGCGCCGTCAATCTCCCTTCCGGAGTCAGCCAGATCTTGTACACGATCCGCCTGTTTTTCACCATCTTCATCAAAAACACACACACAAAATCTGGGGAATTAGAAGCAGAAGTGGTATTCAATTCGTTCTTACGCTGGTAGCAGGAGCATGAGGAAGGCAATGAAAATTCCTGAAAAGAGGGGGGAAATTCATAAAACTGTACAAGAAAATACACATCAAGAATAAATGAGATGATCGGAAGTGAAAACCGACCGAAATCCATGGCGGCGCGAGCAGAATAAGCAGAGTACACAGAGCGGCGATCGGGTTTCGTTTCTCAGGGAAGTGAGGAGCGAGAAGATGAAGCTGATCAGTGTGTGTCTGTGTGAGAGAGAATATATATGCAACTGATCAGGTGGCGAGCTCGCATTTGATGAAACCGCCACTGTGTAGTGTGTGTGTTTTTTCCACCTCTGAATTCAGAAAGTTCGTTTTAACTAACTTTTAAGCAAAAGCGAATTACGTTTCTGACCCTGCAGTGCAGGTTCATTATGATCTGATACTGAGCAAATGCAAATTACGTCAACTTTTATTTTATTTTTGTCAACCAACCGCAATTATAAGGACGCGCTCTTATAACATTTTGGTTACGTCCCATGTCTAATTTTTTCATTAAAAAGTGATAAATTAATCACTCCAATTTCATTTAACTTACACAACCGTTTTTTTTTGTGTGCTAATGCAATATATACGTACGATCGATTCATACAACAGGCAGAAAAATCTATATAAGCATATATGAGAGGCAAAATTACTTACAGGAAAGAGAATCAATGTAAAAGTGTTTGGAATTAGGTGTTGGATCATGTCAACTGTTTTGACTACATGACTGTATATAAGGTGTTTAATAAAATTATTTAGTAGCTGATAGGCCGATAAAACTTCTTTAATTACTAGTAAAAACGACATAAACGGGCATAGTATATTTAATTACAAAATCATTTAATAAATAATAGCATTAATTCATATATCATGTCTAGCTTATTAAAATTTAGTATAATATATATTTCAAATTTAGTGTCAGTTCCCCCGACTTCTCCCCGTCTTATTATTTAGTATAATATATTTTTTGTTTGGTTGGCATTTTTGGGTGGTTGTATGTCAGTTTAGATGTTGTGGTGTTTATGCTGTTACTCGTGTTTTAGTTGTCCTATTTTATGAGTATAACTATGTGTTGTATTTGTTTATTGTAAGTTTGCAGAGTAATTAATGGTGAAGTTTCAAACCAAATTGAGATGAACACAAGATCCAAAAGGGAAAGATTTTAGCATTTATGATGAAGGGAAGGAATTTGTGGGCTAACCTGAAATTATTATAAACTTTTGTGTAGATTTGTGATTTTTACAAATTTATAGGTTCAATTGCAATTACCAAAGAAAATGTGGGTTTAATATTAATTATTAGAAATTTGTACGGTGAATTGCAATTAGCAAACTTTGTGGGCTGAATTGAAAAAAAAAATTCTTGAATACCTGCATCATTTTGCGACGCTTCAAGGGGTGCCGCTAAAATTCAATGCGCTCACAAAATATTTGAAAGCGTCACTAAATTTTATTGACACCTAAACGTGTTGCAAATATTTAGTGACATGCTAGATAGAGGCGATTCCTCCAGGCATTGCTAATATTATTAGCAACGATTTTAGTCGTTTAAAAAGCTCCGAATCATGAGCGCCACTACTTGATATGTTTTTTGTATTGTATGTGGGATATTTGGAGAATAGTAGTTTGGATTCAACTATCATTTACAAACTTATTGGATCCATAGAAAAACCAAAAATACATTTCATATAATATCACTGCATTACCTAATGCTACAACCAGTTAGTAACAGTCCATGCGCCGGGCTATTGAGGATGACAAACAATAGTTTTATTTTATATCCTAATTTTTTTTGTATTGTCCTCATTTTCAAGAGTCTTTGGAGCTTGGTAATCAAAATGACGGTCTTAATTTACCAACCTATTAAACTACATAAAAAATTGAGAATTATTCTTTATTAATAAATTAGATAAATTGGTTTAATAACAATTGAAAATAAATAAGGATAAATTAAAATTACATCCATCAATAATTGTTATTCAAATGAACAACATGACTTTCTTTTTGTTGTTTAAATGGATGAATTTTTTATGGTTTTTTTTTTGTGCAGATGGAGATCGAGAAGGAAAAGTATTTTGTTGGGGGAAAGAAAAAACTTCTTAATGACATGGAGGCCAAGAAAGCTCTCACCATCCTCCACTCCATGAGAGATACCATCCATGATTTTTTGAAAGGATGGTGGACTAAAAAAACTTGATACTTTCTTCAAGAAAGAGGTAAATCATGGCAAAGTGCTAGATCTTCTCTAAGTCAATGACAACCAAGTCGTTTTTCTTAATGAAGTGTGGGAGCAGTAGGGGAAGAGCGATGTTTTGTTCATTGACTTAGGATATGTCCTAGTTAAATCCATAGGATATCCCCTAGCCATGAAGTCAAAAAAGATCAACCTATTGAGGCTCAAGGAAGATGGTGGGCAGCAAGAGTAGAAGAGAAGGAGGACAAGGAGGAAAGACTTGAAATTACAGTTAAGCCTTCCAACGGAGAACCATGGCAAAGTTCTAGATCTTATCAAAGTCAATGACAACCAAGTCATTTTGCTTAGTGAAGTGTGGGAGCAGCAAAGGAAGAGCGATGTTTTGTTCATTGGCCTATGGTATGTCCTAGCTAAAGCCATAGGATATCCCCTAGCCATGAAGTCAAAGAAGATCAACCTATTGAGTCTCAAGGAAGATGGTGGGCAGCAAGAGTAGAAGACAAGGAGGACAAGGAGAAAAGACTTAGCAATCAAGACATAAGTGAGCTTAAAAGGATCATCACCAATTCCTTTTCCATAGTTTGTATGGACCCAATCAAGTAGTGTACCGCTGCATCACCACTTATGTTCATCATACCACACCACTGGGCAAAAATATTTATTTATATTAACTTGCGTCGTATGTACACAATCTCTTTGGATCCTAACATCTACAGATTGTACAGTTATCGGTTTAACCGTACGATGTCATCGACTGAGAACCAAGATTTTAGTTTTCCAATTAGGTTGGGCGGCACGTCGAAGATTTGGGTCCACGACGGCCTCATTGTTTCATTAACAACCTTCAATAGTTATGGATTGTGTACAGCTTGTGATGGAATTCTACGACGGAGACATGAGTAGATGGCGTAGTAGAAGAACCCGATGGGGTAAAATTGATCAAATTTAGTCGTATTGATTTTGTTGAATTCGTCGGATTCCAGAAACGGTGAAGGATGTTCAAAACCGGTCGAAGAAGATGATGTTAAGAATTAATTAATCACCTTTATATATAACTATAACATTTCATATTTAAGTTACAATCTGTCATCCCTTTTTTATTTTCAATTATTATTAAACCAATCTATCTAATTTACTAACAAATAATAGTGCTCAGTTTTTTATGTAGTTTAAACAATCCATGAGCCCAACGGTAGAAATAAGAGAAGAACCTAAACGAGGAATTTTTGGGGAACAAATTAGAAATTTGAATGGTGAAGACTACGACGTGAGCAACTTGGAGAACCCAATAACCAGGTCTATATTTACAGAGCCACCACCGTTGTATCACCTTTTATGTTCATCATCGCCACACCAATGGACATAAATATATATTTATTTATATTAGAGAGAATTTTATATAGACCCCCTAACGTTTTCCAAAGTACTAGTTTTTTGCCTCATTTCGACCCCCTAGCCCTAACCTGACCGTTAAATCATTTTTCCAACCATTCTTGGAAGGGTATGACAGTTTTTTTTGGCCCCCTAACTTGTTTTATTCATGCTGCATTTGGGCCCCTAAATTTTTTTGGCCCCTTACATTTTTTTTGACTCCCTAATAGTTGTGTTTCATGCTGCATTTTCCAAGAATAATTGTGACATGTCAATATAATTAATTACCCTTATGAAATATTTGGAAAATGCATTTTCCAATGTAAATAATCACTTGAAAAATTCATTTTCCAATGTATTTTTTGAAATATTTAAATAATCAATTTCTCTAACAAGCTTTATTTTTATTATAATATACACTAACCCGATTTATTTATTGAACTCTAATATTTTTAATTTCAACATCAATCACGTTCACATTTTTAAATTTTTCTCACTGTACATGCTCATGTACAATCACACGGAGTTTGAACGATATTGGGTAGTCTCTATGAAATTGGAGGTGACATATGTAAATATGAAGAGATTCTTTACAAAATTAACAGACGGGTAGAATTTTCTTTTAATAAGAGTAATTAATTTTAATTTTGTTCTTCTGCGGGCTATTAATTTTGAACTATTTAGGGTGATTAGGGTAGTTCCTTATTTGAGAACATGAGAAAGTCTCAAATAAGTGCAGATTAAAATGAGACCAATTTTTACGAGATTAGGTGTTATTATACAATGATTTTAATTAGGGAAAATTTGCATTAAGGGCAGTGGAACTTTCATTATTTAAAAGAAGAGTGTAATTTTAGTATAATTTCTAGAAAGGGCAGTAGTTAATTAATTCATATTTTCTTAAATAAGAGTAATTAACTAAAGACACTAATACCCTTCTTTTGGTTATTTTTGTTTAGTTTAAATTAAAATCAATTCTAGTCAAATAAGTTTAGTTAAGTTCCATCCAAAATATTTATATTAAGTTCAATTAAATTAAGTTTAGTTCACTTTATTAGCATTCAAAAAATTCCAATAAATTCATTTGAATTTAGTTAAATTTGGTTCAATTTAATTTATTTTAGTTAATCTTAATCAAGACAAGAATATATTTGTTGACATTCAATTTGATCATCCAAATTTTAATATTCACTTTATTTAGATTAATTTAGTTTAATTAAATTAAGTTCATTCAAATTCATCTTTGCTACATTAAATTTAAAATTCAAATCCATTAAAGTTTCGCCTTTAATTTAAAAAATCATTTTAATTAAACTGAATTGAACTTAACTTAAAATTAAACTTAGCCAAAATTGAATAACTTAACCTAATTGAATTAAATTTAAACAACTAAAAATGGGATGAAACTGAATTGAATTTTACTAAAATTTGTCTGAAGATGTACTAAAATAAATTAAACTAAATTGAATTGATTTCAGCCAAATCTTAATAAACTCAATTTATTTTTTTAATATCAAAAGGTGAACTTAAATTAACTAAACTAGAACTAAATAATTGGGATAAGAATAAATTTAATTGAACTAAAACTAAAATTTGGGATGAAACTGAATTTAACTGATTTGATTAAATTTTAATTAAATAGAAGTAAACTTAGTGAAAAAAAACTGAATACTTAATTGAATAATGCTAGAATAATGAAAATAAGGGTATTAATGTCTTTAATTAAATAATTATATTAAGAAAAAATTAACTAATTAATTACCGCCCTTTCTAGAAATTATGATAAAATCACACCCCTCTTTCAAATAAAGAAAGTTCCACTACCCTTAATACATATTTTCCCTTTTAATTATTTAAGTTATTTTTGTTTGGACTTGATTTTTTTGGTTTGATCTTTTATTTAATTTGATGTTTTAGGTTTTAGACTTGATGTTTTGTTTTTTTTTATCTTTTAAATTTTGAGCAATATTTTTTCACTTTATTTCCTTGATCTTTTATGTTTTATGGGCTAAATAATTAAAATTATTGTATAGTCACCTCGAATTTTGTTGAAAGGTGATCTTCTTTTAACATGCCCTTACCTTAAAGGGACCTTACACGAGACGCTCTCTTCTTATTTTATCCATAAACTAATTATAATTATGTTATTATTTGAGGTAGAATAAATTAACTCTCGAGATTAATTTTAGTGTTATGGAATTTCTTTTCCACGGCTCTTGACTCCTTCCTCCGGAAACAAATAGAGCCTCCTGCGAAAACCCTTTCTCCCGCTCCCAAGGGAAACCCCTCTTTATCAGATCTAAACTCGGCGGAGTGGCCGCTGGCGAACTCCGCCGCGCCAGTCACCCCAACCCAGGTAGTTAGATTAGATTAGTTTTGTTGACCACCACATCTTCGCAAAGTTACAGACCAAGAACCAACAGATCGGACAGCAACTGACGAGACCGCCGCCGCCACATCTTCACCGGAAGCTCTGCAACACTGTTGCCCTCGCCGCTAAACACACAACAACCCCGACGACATGGTCGGGGTCACGCCACACCAGATCGGGTCACCCGCTTTAGATCCGGTGCTTTGGCGTCACTCAGAAGCTAGCAGGTGCCGCGAGATTCTACTCAGACGACACCCCGCCCTGGCGCCAATCAGATCCAACACCGAGTCCTCGCCCAAGACCCGGTCAGAATCCACAAGTTGTTTTCCTCCTCTCCAGGGTTTTTACGATCAACGGGCTTCCTCAGATCTGCACCGACATCACGGGTCGGGTCGTCAAGCCGGTTGGACCGGCTCGAACCGGTTCGGGTCAGGTTACCTGGCCTCTTGGTTCTGGCCCATCTAGAGGATGAGGTGGTTTTTCTTACTTTTATTTTAGTTAGTATAGGTTTTATTAATAATGTCATGGAATTTTGAACAAATTATTATCTGCCAACCTTAGTTTACCGCCGAGTCTTTTCGTTTAAACTTTGGTTGGCTTCAACTCCTGTTCTGTATGGTTGGTGAGGAGAAATCCTAGTCAAAGTAGTAATCTACATACTTTTGGCGATACCTTTCTCCAATACAGACTGGACTTGTAGATCGTGGAAATTAGTTTCGGCCGCTTTTCTCGTGTCAGATAATATTTATATGCACTTATTACTGCTATAACAAACCCTAAAAATCTACTATCAGGAAATCCCTTTTACCATGGGATGACCGCAATGTGATTGATGGGTATGTGACGGCGGTTTTTGAGTTGATAGTATAGTCACAATCAGGAAATCCCCTTTTACCCAGGGAAGACCGCAACGTGACAAAATATCTAAGCATCGTTCAAATTTCTTATACTTTGTGGTATTTGATGGCTAGTTAGACTCGAACTGGCTAGAATTTTCCACTAGTATTAGACCTGTTTACGGGATATGATTTGGATTTGGTATTTTGCGGAGTTACTCTGACAGACTTGGGGAGTATCCTTGCCCATTTGTTTGTTATATCTCTCTTAAACTGTCTAAACGGCAAGAGAGTAAACTCCATAGGCTTCTGGTCTATCTAGACTAGTAGACTTCGATTATTTAGTTGTAGAATTCGAGTTAAGGTACTACGCTTGTCAGATAATTTTAGTACTCTTCGAGTATTAGACTATAGTATTTTACGATGTATCCCCTTCTTCTTTTTCTTTGCGCTTTTACCCGGCGCTTTTGATGTAAGCATTCGGGTAACAGTCTACGGGCAAATTTACAAGTTCGGGGTGCCTAATAAATCCCCCCACCATGTGTGGTTCAAATTAAAAAAAAATAGTGTTATGGAATTTAATTTTGCTAAATAAGAAATTAATTAATTACCCTAATCAAAACAAAATTCTATCGTTAATAAACTTATATTTTTCAAAAATTTAGGGAGCCAAAACAATTTAGGGGTCAAAAAGACAGTCATACCCTTCCAGGAATGGATGGAAAAATGATTTAACGGCAAGGTTAGGGTCAGGGGGTCATAATGAGAAAAAACGTAAGGTTAGGGGACCATTTTGACACCAAAATTCAATGGGGACCAAACTTGTAATTTGGCAAACGTTGGGGGCCTATGTAAAATTCTCTCTTTATATTATCTTGCGTCGTATGCACCCAATCTCTTTGGATCCTAACACCCTGCAACCAAATGGAAGATTGTACACTTATTAGTTTGACCGTATGACATCGTCGATTGAGAACCAAGTTTTGAGTTTTCCAATTAGGTTAGGCGGCACATCGAAGATTTGGGTCCATGGTAGTCTCATTGTTTCATTAACAAACCTTCAGTAGTGAAGGATTGTGTACAAGTCGTGATGAGATTCTACGACGGTGGCGGAAGTAGATGGTGTAGCAGAAGAATAGAGACGGTGGTAAAATTGGTTAGATGTAGTCGAATTGATTTGGTTTTCTTAATTCTTCGGATTCCATAAATGACGAATGATGTTTAGAATTGGTCGAAGAATATGACGTAAAGAATTAATTAATCACCTTTATATATAACTATAGTCTTTCATATTTAAGTTAAAATTTACATCTAATAAATTAAGATTTTCATTTAGAACTACGGTGTAACACCCGCTACCATGGTTTCCGGACGTCTAAATCTGCATCTGAAAGACTATATGTAGTTATGATAAATCATTAGGAGAAATTATAAATTTAGGTGTTTGCTCGGAGGAAATTATAGAAAAGGAAAAATAAGAGGTACGTTTTGTGAATGCATATATGCGTGAGTTGTCTTTACGAGTTAAAATTTAGACCAGATTGGCTCGCGGATTTCTAAAATATAGACCAGGTTGACCAAGTTGTGAAAGTATAGATACTGTCATGATTGGGCCAAGGCAGAGGGGTAAAAGAGTAATTCTGGCAGCTAGTAATTCTGAACGGTCAACTGGAGGGCAGCTCTTCCAAGGCCGCTAGCTCACAACCGCCTTCTGTTGCAACCACCATAAACGCTCAGCTCTTTTGTTAAGTAGTGTAGATTTGGTAGTTACCGATCATCGGTATCGTGGTGTAAATCCGATCAAGAATGTATTCTTTCTCATCCCAAACTCTGATATTCTTTCTCATCCCACATTCTGGAGATCTTCTCCCCTTTTGTACTGTTGATTTCCGTTTTCACCATTAATCAAATCAGTAGCTCGTGTCAGATACCTAGATCTACCATTTAATCCATGCATTATCCATATGTCTCTAAAATATAGACAGCATACTAAGAGACACGCTTTTTCCTAAATTAAAATTCTTCTATTCCTTTTACAAATAGTATTCCTCAAGATATCCTAATAGTATGTGAAGTGTGTGTATATACATACTCCACGCCATCCCAAAAAAACCATTCTGCAGCTACCCTAATTCAAACGATTCCAAAAACCTTCAAGCATTTAAATCCTACCAACCAGCCACCACCAAACTCACACCTCCGGCGGCCATGGCGACGCTCAACCTTCGAAAAGGAATTACAAAGCTGAAACCGCAGGTGAGAAGAGATCTCTTCGTCCGAAACCTTCCCTTCAAGATAACCAGTGAAGAGATGTACGACATCTTCGGCAAGTACGGCGCCGTCCGACAAATTCGGATCGGCACCGGCAAGGGCACCTCGGGCCAAGCCTACGTTGTTTACGAGGACATCTACGACGCCATGAACGCCATGAATCACCTCTCCGGTTTCAACGTCGCCGGAAGGTACCTGATTGTTACGTATAATAATATGGCTAAGGTGCAGAAGAAGGTTGATTTGAAGAATCAGGAGGATGAAATCGCTCGGATGCAGGATAAGTATGGGGTTGGGCCGGTTGGCGGTGGCGCATGACCGTGCGTGCTTACAAACTCTTGGGAAACACGGTAATCATTGACGGAGGACAAAATATGATGTCATTTAATTAATTAATATCAGGCTATAATTTGCTGTTATTGCTATTGCTCTTGAAATTCGATTCGATATTGTGCTTGATTTTGTTGAAGATATACAAATCTAATTACGTTCAATTTTTCTACTATGCAGATGTATGTATATACATTGGCGGCAGTTCCAAGTTTCAAACCATCTCTTCTGAACTTGCCAAGTTTTAATATGTGGTGACAAGTAAATAATTGACTTTAAGACAAGAACATGAAGACCACATATATGCATGGTTATATAATTATCTTCTCCACCCAACTAAAGTATTTGATTCAAAATTTTAATTTGCTTCAATATTGACTATTACTATTAATATAACATTTTTATTTGTATGTAATAAAGTTCTAAAATACGATATAAGCTATGATGAATCTAATAAAAATATAATATAACTGTATTTTTGCATAATGATAAGTATAATTTAATTATTAAATTTTACACTATTTGACTATAAATGTTAAATTAAGACACTCTACATATATATAACGATGAATGAATAGATGTCACAACATATTTAAATAAGGAAATAGTGTATTTAATTACAGCACTTTAAAACATATACAGTACATCGATCGATAAAAGTTAAGAGAACCGTGTGGGGGTTTTTAATTCTATTTTATAGAAAGTGATAGTATACTATTTCATGTTTATTCACAAAAATCGTGACGATACATAATCATATCGATACTATAGCAAATACAACAAACGAATTCATAGATTAATCATCTTATTCAAACTCATGATGGCACCACGCGCGGCCTTTGGATCATCATTTTTCTTCATGACCCTGGCGACGTCCATCCCTTTCGTGAAAAGATGTCGCAGAGACACCCACTCGCCGGACTCGTCGTCAAACGGGTTCTCCACCGCGCACAACCGCCGCTCCTCCTCCGCTGCGCTCGAGTTCTCGACGATGAAGGGATGCTTCAGTAGCTGCACCGGCGACCACCGATTCTGTGGAACCCTCTCCAAACACTTTTCAAGGAAATCGACTGCTTTTTCCGAATGATTGAGCTGGATAATATCCAGTTCCACAGAGCCATTCAGAATCTGATAGAATAATTCGTGCCTTTGTGTAGTCTCGTCCTCAAGCCAAACGCGCCTTCCGGTCAACATCTCGTACACTACGCACCCTAGGGACCAAGTGTCCATGCAAGGCTCGTAGAGGCCGTACTCCACTGCTTCCGGTGAGCAATACGGCGGCGTTCCCCGGTAATAACAGCAGTCATCCGAATCCGAATCCGAAACCGAAACGGAATTGGAATCCGAAAAATCTTCTTGATCCTCATCCGAATCCTCACCGGCTCTCTTCGCTAGGCCGAAATCGGCGATCTTCAGAACCTTGCCGGTCTCATTCGCGCCAGGAGCGGCGAACACGAGGATGTTTTCCGGTTTCAAATCACAGTGGACGAGTCCTTTCGAGTGGATCCCGACGAGGCCTCGGAGCAGCATGCGTGTGTAGCAAGCGACGTGGTTTTCCGGCAAGCCGCGATCGTGTCCGTCCTGATTATAAGCTTTCTCGATCAGACCGTGGAGGCTGCCTTCGGTGGCGTACTCGAGAAGAAGGCCGTAGGAGATGGTGTTGTTGTTGCCCAAACTTGCGTCTTCTCCGAAACACTGGACGATGTTTGGGAGGCCTTTGAGCTGGGCCAAGAAGCCTCTCTCTGCCATTAAGTATTTCACGTCTTGGCGGCACTGTGGATTGTATCCGGCGACTTTCACCGCTATTGAGGTGGTTGATTCCGGTGGTTCGCTTTCCGGTGAAGCCAAGAAAACTCTGCCGAAAGATCCCTTCCCAAGTTCACGCACGCATTGCCAATTTTTCATGGTTTTCGCTTCTGTTGAAACTTCGTGTTTGAGTATATATATATGATATGATCCTGTCTGATATCTGAATCCGAGGCGGAATTGGATTGGATAATTTGGTAACATTTGTATTTGGACCTTTCTTGTCGGCTACGTACTCTTATTTTGATTTTACAATTATTTATTTGTATTCCAATTGCTAAATTAAATATATATATATCCAAATTTATAATTATAAATTTGTAACGTTGGACACAAAAAATGAGGGAATTATTAGATTATATATCCAATTTCGATCTTTTAATTCTATCTCTCACACACAGGCCTCGTTTGGCATTCAGCTGTTAGCTGTTAGCTGATTCCACCAGCTGTTAGCTGTTAGCGGATTTAATTAGCTGTTTTGACTAGCGTTTTGACTAGCGGTTTGTATATGAGTATTTGGTAAATAACAATTAGCTGTTAGCTGTTTTATTGTGTTAAATGACTAAAATAGACATTATTACAATTCATTATATATTTTTTTATTTTGTATCTGTTACTTGTTTTGAAGTATTGAAAAATATTTTTATTACTATATGTTTGTTTTTTTTATGTTATTTGAAAATTGAAAAATTATTCATTATTAATGTTTATACCTATATTTGTTTAAAATTTATTTTTAGATTAAACATGAATGTGTGGCCCCTTTAATTTTATTTATTTATGTGAGGTTTATTATTTTTTATACTCTTGCATAAAAAAAATATTTTTATTTATTGAGGTTTTTAAATAAATACAAAATTAATGTTTTGTACGGTTGCCTTCGTACAAAAAGTCACGTAGATAAAAAATATTGAGGTTTTGATGAAATAAAGAAAAAGGAAATTCTTGAGAAATAGGGATAAAAAAGATATTTTGTAATATTATTTTAATGAAGTTTTTGTAAACGCTGCTCTTTTCAGCGTTTCAGAAACGAGAGGTTTCACCAAAACAGCTACGTAGAAAAAGCTATTCACCAAACACAGTAACTAGCTGTTTGACTAATCAACTATCCATATTTAGATGAAAAAGCTAAACGCTCTTCAAACCTCTCGTTACCAAACGGGACCACAATCAACGGACAACCATCTTTACCTCGCTTGCTAGATTTCAGGCTGACAAAATTTACCAAAGT
Source organism: Cruciata laevipes (assembly GCA_963678965.1). Classification (NCBI taxonomy): domain Eukaryota; kingdom Viridiplantae; phylum Streptophyta; class Magnoliopsida; order Gentianales; family Rubiaceae; genus Cruciata; species Cruciata laevipes. The sequence goes on from OY787637.1 coordinate 23,147,339, forward strand.
ACCGTACAAATCAAAATACCAACCGATACCATACCAAAAATACCATATCGATTGTATACCGAAATTTGTGGTATGATATTGGTATCAAATTTTCAATATAATACCATGGTATTACCGTACCATACCGAAAAAATAATGTAAATTAAAAGAAATAATTTTGACAAGTCTTAAATATTAGTTACCTTAAATATCCTTCAAGCGAGTGTTTTTTGTTCTTTAAATTTTTTGACAAGGCTTATGATATTTTGGTATAAATTTAACTTATAAACGTCTTTTACGTCACAATGCACTATCATTGTCGCTGTAAAAATTGGTGCACGTATTTTGCCACTTAATTGTCTAGACCTCAAGTTATCTCCAATTCAATTTTTTTTTATGTTAAACTTTTAAGATTAAATTAAATTTTTTAAAAATGCCATAATTTTTCTGATGCAATATCATGAGTAAGAAAATTAGTAGTTGTTTTGAACATGTCACATTGATTAATTCATTTATTATTCTTAGACGAATTTCATATTTTACATGTATTTCTATTTTATTTTTCAAATAATGTTTTTGGTACAATTGTGGTATATACCGAATAATGTTTCAAATAATTTTTTTTGGTTGGTATTGGTATTTAAAATATGTACCGACGTAGTTGGTATGGTACATGGTATTGAGAAAAAAAGCATGGTATCGTATCGATTCCACCCCTAGATTTCACAGAGAGAATTACAGAGTAACAAACAAATAAATACAAAGACGTACCGCGCGTAGGCAAACACCGAACGAAGAATAAAATGAACACAGTGAAACACATAGGAACTTATCTCGAAAGAATGGAAACGATTTAATTTTATTCTGGAACCCTCCTCTCGCGTCAGTTCAGGGGTGCAAAAAAAAGAATTACCCTTGCTGAAGGGTGCAAATTACAAAATTATCCTTGCTGGAAGATAAGGAAAAATTAAACCAAAGAATACTCATTATAATTTTGCTCTAGGATAAGCTTGAAACACCATTTCATCATCACTTAACAATTTTGATGGAACAAGCATCATAATTGAATTTATCCCCATGTTCCACAAAGATCCTTCACTAAGAGATCATTCACAATTTTTTTATCAATAAACTAGGACATAATAATTCACATAAATCCATTTCAAAGTGCATAAAAACATATGATTGTCAAGTTTTTGAAGAAACATATATGATTTACCTCTTTCTTGAAGAAAGTGTCAAGATTTTGAAACTCATTATCTTTCAAAAGCTCCTGGAAGGCCTCTCTCCTTCCATGGAGAATGGTGAGAGCTTTCTTGGCTTCAATGTCAGTAAGCAGCTTAATCTTATCCCCAGAGAAATACTTTTCCTTCTCCATCTCCTTCTTATCTCCAAAGAAATACTTTTCCTTCCCCGTCTCCTTCTTAGCCGCAAAGAAATACTTTTCCTTCTTCTTCTCCATCTGCACACAAAAACCAAATCAATAAATATCTATCCATTTAAACAACAAAAGAATGTCAAACTGTTCAAATAGCAATGAGGCATATGTTCAAACACAGAAATCTTGATGCAGCACAGAATAAGGAGGAGGAGGAAGTACAGAATAAGGAGGAGGAAAAGGCAGAATAGGCTTATATAGGCCTAGGGTTTCCATTGAGGTGATTAAGCTTAGCTTAAACATAAACATGTCAGAGGATTTGGGAAAGACACAAAAATGAAAGTAATCGGTTTTAAAAAAGAAAATCACAATTTCATGGGATCAAAACCAGTCTTTTAAGAATCATGGGCTAGGGGTCACAAAGGATTTCATGAGAAGGCCGTAGGAGATGGTATTTTACGGCCAATCCATATTCTAAAAAACTCTTCTAAAAAATCCCACATTTTTTAAATATAAAATCTATAACAATGCAATAAGAGAAAAAGGGAGATTCGAAATAAGGTTGAATCTGCACGCTTAACACCTTGACATTCGAACTAACCCAATTGGTTAAACCCACATCTTCCCCTTCTTCATTTTTATCTCTTCATCTCCATTTTTATTCATCTAATTTCGCTCTTAAATGGTCGACACCAACCAAATTTCCTCACCACGCTGACCCAACCTTCCCATCATCGGGGAGTCAACGAATTATGATTTATTAATTCGGCTGGACCCCTTGCTAAATTTGAATTAGATTGTTTAGATGAATTTGTTTGGTTAACTCATATGGAACATATTCAATTTAATTTGTGGGTAAAGTTTTGAATTTTATAGTTGATGGTGGGGAATTAATTATGTTGTGTACTTATGGGGTGTAAGATGGTGGTGATGATGTTGTATACATGTATATGTGGCGGGAGACTGATGTTGATTAAGGATAAAATTGTCATTTTAACTGTACAGATAAAAAATACTTAGTTTCTCCCTCTACAATTTAAGGATATACATATCGTGATCAAATAGTGCTAAAATCGATGAACAAAGGCTGCTAAGATCGATGACCATTAGCGGGAAACCAACGTCGATTAACTAGAGGTAGCGATTGAAAAAGTAGCAACAAGAGCACGATGGAGGCATGGGCATTAGAGATCGGAGAAGATCAATTGTTTTGGTCTATTTGCCAATCTCAATTTGCTGGTGCTGTGGAACACCGAAAAATGGAACCGGTCATATTTCCCTACGACCAAATTCGCTAACGGGTGATGTTGGAGAAGAGTTACTAGTTCCACTATTAAATTTGTGCTTAAACGGCTTGTGTTTGGACAATTTTTTAAATATGTTGAATGTCTGAACTGCTTGTTCACATCCATCCAATAATTGTTTTTAAAATTTTCGACCAGTTTTGGTGTTATTCCATTATGTTTTCGGAGGTGGCAGCGATGAGGTTTCAACTGCCAGAGGTGAGGCTACGATCGCCGGTGACGAGGATGCTATGATGATTGCTGGAAGTGGAATTTGGATCTCAACATGACACACAAGGTTTGGATATGCGTCATTGAGATTTGGACCACCATCATTAATGTTTGACTCATAAACATTGAGTTTTGATTCCGACATAATTGTGGTGGCCGAGGTGACACGAGGTAGAAAGAAATAGGAGAATATTTAGCCAATGAACACCAGATTAAAATAAGGTTAGATTAGGTTCAGTCGATTTAACGTGCAGCCAATTCATTTTCTAGCTATTGGATTTAATTTGAGTGGTGAATGATAAATTCAAATTTTAAAATAAATATAAATGTTTAATTTATTTTTTTACTAAAATAAATAGTGCATTACATTTTCCATGACTAACAAAATGACTTTTTCTTATAAAAAAGACTTTTTCTTATCCCTATTTTTTTCATATTAAGGTAAAACTCGGCTAAAATTTTATCTCTTAGTCCACAAAGTACAATCCAAACTAGATGAGGACTTGATAGAATCTTATGGAAAATAATTTGGTGCAAAATTGGAAACAAATATTAGTTTGGTATTTAAATAGCAAAATATCAAACCCCTTTGCCCCAACTGTTTCCCAAAGTTCTCAAAATCTTCCCAGCCACGCCTCCGCCTCTCGCAGCTATGGCGACGCTCAACTTGAGAAAGGGGAACACGAGGCTTCCGCCGGAAGTGAACAGGATCCTGTACGTGCGGAACCTTCCCTTCAACATATCCAGCGACGAGATGTACGACATCTTCGGCAAGTACGGCGCGATTCGGCAGATTCGGGTCGGCACCGGCAAGGACACCCGCGGCACCGCCTACGTCGTCTACGAGGACATCTACGACGCCAAGACCGCCGTGGACCACCTCTCCGGTTTCAACGTCGCCAACCGCTACCTGATTGTGCTGTACTACCAGCCTACGAAGATGAACAAGAAGTTCGACCAGAAGAAGAAGGAGGAGGAGATCACCAGGTTGCAGGAGAGGTACGGTATGGGCTCCTCCAAAGATAATTAGGTTTTGGAGAGACATGATGTAATTTGCAATACTGTTTTAGAACTGCTGTCTAATTTGTGGTGGTGTTCTTAAGACAATTTTAGCGTGGATTTGAGCTAGCTGTTCCATGGAATTAGACTCAATTGCTATGCTATATTGCTATGTATGTTTTTGCTGTTGAATATCATGTTCTTTTAATGTGAATGTTATGAACTTAATGCTCAATTAGGTTTTAGAATTTGCCATTACTATATGGTTTGGTTTTTGTTTAGTGGATTTCTATAAGCATGATAGTTTAGCTGAGTGGTAGTGTTTGCCTTCAACGTAGTAGTGAAACTTTATCCCAGTTGATGAAATTCTGGTCTCATATATGGGTTACCATTGGTCCGAGTCCTTTTAGGTGTTTCACATTGGTGTAATTTGTCCAGGTAGTCTCTAATTTCTGATAGCTTAGGGCATCTATAGGTCTTTTACATGGCCAAACCATTCTAGATCAAACCATTCTAGATGTGTTTAATCTTCTTCTTTTTTCACAACAGATTCTATGTTATATTGTGTGTTTATTTTTATGTATAACATTTCATTTTTACTACTCTTGAGTTGCAAGTGACACCCTGAGTGCTATATGCTTGTGGAAGTCGTGATTAAGACTTCTGTGTTAGATTGTGACTGTGAGAGTGTGATTCGTTTAATCACTGAATCTTACATTGTATTGAAAACAATAAAGAAATATGGAAGATAGAAAACTGTATTGATTCTCTTTGTCGTCTAATTCTGAGTATGAAAATTTTAGAAGTACAAGATTTTACACTTAAAGATTTTGGATAAGATTCTTTTTAGAAAGTATATGGTGGAAAGAGAGAAACATATGCAATACACAGAAAGTATCCTGTGTATTGCATATGTTTGTTTAACTGCGATTGTCTGAATTGAAAGAGAGAAACAGTTGCTGAATCTGCAGAGCAACACATTTTTTTTTTTTGGGGTATTTGGTTGTTACCTAGAGGTATGAGTTACGACCTTTAATCTGTAGTACAAGAGGCTAGAAATCATCCAGGATGAAAAGCTTGTTGTTAGTACATAAATAGGTTTAGACATGATTGATAGATTATTTGGTTTGTTAATATTAGCATAGTACGTCTCTGCTTAGTTTAGGATTCTTTTTTTCACTTAAGGCAGAATGTCAATGTGATTTTGATTGCTGAAGCTATACTGTGTGCTAGATCTACGAGGTCCTAGGATACCTTATAGTTATTTGTAATTAAAAATTACCCTTTGAGAAGCAGTCCTTGAATTTTTCTATTACAAACTAGTTGTACGGTACATTTTTCTAAGCTTTTGACATCTGCCCCCTATAAAGGATTGTCTTAGCCATCTCATAGTGCCTAATTTGGTGATCGTCTAAAGATCTGTGATGTTTGTATCTGTTACTGCTGGATCTTGAGGCTTAACTTAATCATTGAAAGACAAGATATTAGTTCAGGTTCATAGTTGCCATAGCAAATAGCGTATTAGTTTATGCATCTAAACAAGAGTTGCATGTATATATCACCTTGAACAAGTGTCATTATTTTGCTTGCTTATATATCATCTTGAACATTTTTTCTGTATGCGTTATCTGGAATGAAATCATACCTTCTGATTTTATAGGACAGGTCAATTTTAATTTGTGGACTTTCTTACTTTTTTACAATGGTGATTTCCTAGCCAAGAGATGAAGTTAAATTGGGGGTTGGGATATTTTCTACTTGATAATGTATTCAACCATACTAATTTGTACTAGTAGTATCTTTTGATGGTAATGGTTATAACCAAAGATTAACTTTTGTTTAATAGCTCCCTTTTTAAGTTAGCCTTGTAATTTTTTTGTAAAAACTTTGGACTACATTGAATTAAAAAAATAAAATAATCAAGAATTTGATTTTAAAAATTGTACAGTTTTAACTACCATCATATTATTATACACAAACTTAGTGGAATTGAATGAATGTTAGCCGAGCGGTTGAAGTATAGTGCTACCAACATGGGTTCAATTCCCACCAAGGACAAAGGAGGAGGGGTGGGATTTTCTTGAACTAACGATCTTTTCATTTAGTTAAACGGTTGATTGAGCGGGTTCTATGCAAGCTGGAGCATGAAAATGTTTTAATTTGGACTCGTGCTCAACTCAATCACTATTAAAAATTAATTTTAATATTCATCTTTTCAATTATAGCGTTCGTTTTTCCTCTCCTTTAATGAAAATGTCGGATTTAATTCGAGTTATAATTTAATCTATGAACTACTTAACATATCAATCCATCATCATCATGATGATTACTGAGTTTATATGGACAAGAAATTAGTTGACGAAACTAAAATTGGGAATAGTATTGAATTGCTCAAAATGAACTACTCCAAACAAGAAATTAGTTGACGAAAAAACTCAAAATAATATAAACCTTGTTGATATAAACTACTCAAAACTAAATTGAAAATAGTTAAATTTCAATATTTCATATCAACAAGAAATTAGTTGACGAAAAAACTCAAAATGATATAAACCTTAAACATGCATCACAATCACAAATGTATATAATATCTATTCGTAAGAGCTAAGCATATCCATAAGACGTAATCGATAACACAAAAGTCAAAATATGTACTCGCTATGTATCAGCCAAAATAACTACTAAATGAGTATGAAAAACTTTTTTCGCTATTATAATTTTTTTTTCCTAACACGGTTAAAGCAAGTACAAGAGCTCCCCTAAACTTTTCTACATCATAGTGAACTAATAGTTTGTGTAGTATTTTTGAAATTAACATGTAATAAGTAGGTAAGATCGATTTTGAAAATTGTAAAAGGACTTAAAATTATTCACTCTTTTTCCACACTTGTATTTGTTGGAATAACTTTTTTTTATATCACTATACTGTCTATACATCATTATTTACTGTCTATACATCATTACATATTTCGGTAAATTATTTGATTACCTTTTATCAGAAATGTTAACCTCCCGCCATTAATCTCAACCGGTTTTTAAAAATTTGCCCAAGTATCAATTTTATCCACAACAGTTTCTCCTTCCTCCCCGACGCAGCATTCCTAAAACCTCTCTTCTTCCTACTCCTCCGCCGCCTTCCGCCGTGTTCTTCTTCTTCCTCCACCCCCATGCCCTGATGACCACTACCATGTCCTTATCCTTATCCCCAATCCCCCCTCCTTCCACATCCTCCCCCTTTCCGGCCAAGCTCCCCAGCCTCCATTTTTCCACCTTCCACCGCCGCCGCCGTGGACGTGTGGTGCTCCCGATAACCTCCGTCTTCGCGCGGGCGAAGTCCAAGGAGCTCATCCTCGGGAACCCCTCTGTGACGGTGGAGAAAGGCAAGTACAGCTACGACGTCGAGACTCTCATCAACAAGCTCTCGAGTCTCCCACCCCGCGGGAGCATCGCGCGGTGCCTCGACGCCTTCAAGAACAAGCTCTCCGTCACCGATTTCTCGCACGTGTTCAAGGAGTTCGCCGCCCGTGGTGACTGGCAGCGGTCCCTCCGCCTGTTTAAGTATATGCAGCGTCAGATCTGGTGCAAGCCTAATGAGCATATATACACTCTGATGATCGGAATTCTCGGCCGTGACGGCCTTTTGGAGAAAGCGCAAGAGGTGTTTGATGAAATGCCTGAGCATAATGTGGTTAGAACTGTTTCTTCGTATACCTCGATTATTAATGCTTTTGGTAGAAATGGACAGTATGAAACATGTCTCAAGTTGCTTGAGGAAATGAAGAAAGATAGGATTATGCCTAGTATTTTAACTTACAACACTACTATCAATGCATGTGCTCGTGGGGGGTACGAGTGGGAGGGGCTTCTTAGTTTGTTTGCGGAGATGAGACACGAAGGGATTCAACCAGATTTAGTAACGTACAATACGTTGTTGAGCGCTTGCGCAAATAGAAAGCTGGGGGATGAGGCGGAAATGGTTTTTAGGACAATGAATGAGAGTGGGGTTTTTCCGGATATTAATACGTTCAGTTACTTAGTTCAGACGTTTGGGAAGTTGGGGAGGTTGGAGAAAGTAGCTGAGTTATTGAGGGAGATGGAAGATGCGGGGAACTTGCCTGAGATAACAAGTTATAATGTATTGTTGGAGGCTTATGCAGATTTAGGGTTGATAAAAGAGTCCTTAGGAGTATTTAGGCAAATGCAGGCAGCTGGTTGTGTGCCTAATGCCTCGACTTACAGTATTTTGCTTAATCTGTATGGGAGTCAGGGGAGATACGACGAGGTTAGGGATCTGTTTCTTGAAATGAAGGTGAGTAATACAGATCCAGATGCGGCAACATATAACATACTTATCCAGGTGTTTGGAGAGGGGGGGTACTTTAAGGAGGTGGTGACTTTGTTTCATGATATGGTAGAGGAGAATGTAGAGCCGAATATGGAGACTTATGAGGGGTTGATGTATTCGTGTGGGAAGGGAGGGCTTCATGAAGATGCAAAGAGGATTCTGCTTCATATGAGTGGTAAGGGGGTGGTTCCTAGTTCTAAAGCATACACAGCAGTGATTGAAGCTTACGGTCAGGCTGGGTTGTACGAGGAAGCTCTTGTTGCATTTAATACAATGAATGAGGTTGGGAGCCAGCCAACCGTTGATGCGTTTAATTCTTTGCTTCATGCATATGCAAAAGGAGGACTGTATAAGGAGTGTGAAGCAGTTTTTTCTAGAATGGGAGAACATGGGATACAGCGTAACAGTGATTCATTTAACGCTGTTATTGAAGGATATCGACAGGGTGGGCAATTTGAGGATGCCATGAAGGCTTATGTGGAAATGGAAAAGGCCAGATGTGATCCTGATGAGTTTACCCTTGAGGTAGTTTTGAGTGTTTATAGCTTTGCAGGTCTTGCAGATGAGAGTGAACAACAATTTCAAGAAATTAAAGAGTTGGGTATATTGCCAAGTATCATGTGCTATTGTATGATGTTGGCAGTTTATGCAAAGAGTGACAGGTCAGATTTAATTTCTCATCAAGTTATATCTTGTTGTTTTGGAGCATTTTAAATGTGTTAAAACCCCCTTCCTTATCTTCGTTACATTTTATATTCGTGTGAACTTAATTCTTTTGTTGTGTACCACTACACCTGTGATTGCGCTTATGTTAAGTATGACACATCATATATTTCAAAACTGGATTAAGATCGTCAAATCATCTGTTGAAAGAAATATCTAGTGTGTTAGATTTTGGAAATTCACCATACATGCTTAGTTAGAGAAAGTGCCCAATACATGTTAAACATTAACATTATTTGATTGCACAATTGATGTATGAGCAAAACGTCTTGCCAGAATTAATCACTAAAGGAGAATAGAATTAAACAAGAAATAGAGCAGGGAAAAAGCATGAAGATGAGACTGAGCTGTTCCTTCCATGGCCTCTTCAGATCTTGAAACATCAGCTACTTGGCATGAAGTTATGCCTTTTCATTTACTTAATTATTTGGTGCTTGAATTATAGCTTAGAAGTGATATCAGTGTACCAGATTCTATTTCAAGATCGAAGATCTTAGTCCATATATCACATGCATGCACTTAATTAGTAGATAACTGGTTGATTAACCTTCTGTATAGGAAAATAAGTGATGAAAAGGGAGATTATCTCTCTAAAGTATTGCTCACTTAATGATATAGTAGTTGGAAATCATCTGTCTATTTTTTTATTCACTAAATATTTATGACTTGCAATAAAATTGCCTGAAATTTACATATCCCCTAATTTTGCATCATCTTCTAATATGTTTGGATAGCAGAAAAGGTTTATCGAGTTTGTCCTTTTTCTTTGACAGTGTGTCAGCTGATGTGGGAAGACTCAGTCTTGTCTCTTTAAGGCTTTTTCTCTATTGAAATTGTTTTAGTTTGACTCTACGTTGTTTGCAAGCTGCAATTTTGGTCTTTTTATTATTGTTTGACGGCTTCAATTCTGTAAGGACTAACAGAAATGTTGTACTTATAAGCAAATGTTGTTCATATGTGCCTTGTGAAGTTGTGAATGTACGGTTCTGATCAGTGTTTTAACATGCATTGAAGCTTTTGGCTGATTTCATATCTGATTCACCATCTCTTCCTTAATATATCTGCATTTTCTTCTTCTTAGATGGGACAAAGCCTATGAATTGCTGGATGAGATGTTGTCAGCCAAAGCATCCAATGTTCACCAAGTCATTGCTCAGATGATCAAAGGTGACTTTGATGATGAAAGTAACTGGCAGATGGTAGAGTACGTATTTGACAAACTAAACTCCAAAGGTTGTGGTTTGGGAATGAGATTCTACAATACAATTATTGAAGCACTTTGGTGGCTTGGCCAAAAGGAAAGGGCTGCAAGAGTGCTGGATGAAGCAAGAAAGAGGGGACTCTTTCCTGAGTTATTCCGTGCAAACAAACTACTTTGGTCCGCAGATGTTCACAGGTAGCACTATATTCCAGTTTCCAAATATCGTGTTGTTATTTAATCCATAAGGAACTCTGGAATTATAAAAAGGTATCCGAAAATTGTTGCTACTCATTCAATGTTGTCTTGCATGGATTTCCATTATTTTAGGTTGTGGCCTGGTGGTGCATGCACAGCAGTGTCAGTGTGGCTGATGAACATGCAAGAGAGATACAGTAACGGGGAAGAGCTTCCACATTTGGCTTCAGTTGTTTTGGTGTATGTGTTTTCTTTTCTTCCTCATATACTGATTTTTTTAAAAAAATTAAGGATAATAGGAGGTAACAGGAAGTTTGTAAATAGTAATAACATTATACAGGAAGAAAAACAGAATAAAACAAAAGTAGACTTGCAGAAATGAAGAAAAAATTGTCATTCTCATTTAATTTTGTGTCTTTTTCTCATTTTGTTAGAAGGGGGCATTTGGAGAATAACTCTACAGCACAAGATTTCCCTGTTGCAAAGGCTGTGTGTTCTTTGCTTGAGAAGAGTAATTCACCACCCTTTGAATTCCCTGGATGGAACAAGGGGAGAATAGTTTGCCGAGCATCTGAGCTCAAATCTATATTATCCAAAACTGAAAAATCCTCGAAAGAAACTGAAAGTGACAATTTGGCTTATTTGAGTAATTCTACTCTCCCTCTCATAGAGACAAGAACTTCTAGGAGCGAAGTCAGGAGAAGGCAACAAGATAGTACCGAAGCTGAGACAGACAATAAAAAGAGAAAGGAACTCACTGCTAGTGGTGTTTAAACAGGTGAATAGATTATTTGGTTGGTTAATTTTCGGTCCACTACTCTCCTGGGAAGGAACCGGGAAAAAAATGTATGCTGAACTATGGTGTGAACTAAAATGCCCGATGACCCAAGATCTGCCAACAAAATGGAAAGAAGTCCTAGTTTGTTTCCTGAGTTAGCAGAGGAATACTTGGAATAGATATTCAGCATGTGTTTGAATCTCTTGGAGTCCAGTGTGAAAGTTCTCTCAGATACTGTTGCCACCCATTTTTATGCTGGATTAGCAGCAGGGGACCAAATAGACATCCACGGCATTCAGGTTTATCCTTGTCTCATTCCCTCTTCTGGTCTCTAGGTAGAAAACTAGATAATTCTGATGCCCAGGTTCTTACAGCTTGCAATTTGTGTAAAGTTATAAATAGTTTTAGCATCTTATGTTACTTAAGATGAACTCTTTTAGGGTTTTGACCGCTCACTGAAATATACATGAATATTTCCACCATCTTATCACGAATAAGTTATGCATAGAATTTGCAACAGTCAATGCTAAAGTTTTCTTGTCTTATTATGATAACTCATCAGCCAATGTGATAAGCCTGTGTTACTCTTTGGTTTAACTTTTGCATTATTGGAGCATATATCTTATGATTGATTCCCCCACTTAAACAGAGATTGTGGAATCTCCATTCGGCATTGGTTTGTATGGCATGATTGCTTCTTTTTTATTTCAGTATACTGCCCCTCCTGCTGCTCGAATGTGATGGGATATCGTACCTAACTTTTTACCCTTCTTTTATACATCTATATGCATCTAAAGCAGCTCAGATTGTGTGTGTGCATTATTCTCTTTTCATCTCCATGTCGATGTGTACCCTTTTAAGCAGCTCAATTGTAGAGTTAACAGTCCCTCGAACTGAAAATGACAGCCACCATGTATCCCATTAAGTTTAGCTGATGAGTATCTGCATTTTTCGCCAAAGCTTAGTCCAACTTTGCTGTTTTTGTCCTAATTCCTTTATCTGCACTTTAGGAATGGCTGCTTAATGTGGTATGAACTTTGTAAATCCCATGGCTTTTGGACCCTCTCTCTAGGCTTCTGCAATGGACTCTTGAAACTCCTTTGCGTCGGGTTTACGGAATTAGCACCAAGAATTTTTTATGTCAAATTTGTGCTCTCATCCAGTTAAGAATTTTAGTATATTTTCATGTAGTGTGATAGTATATGAGGGGTTCTTAGAAAAAGTGATTTGATCGTGGCATGCGAATTTCCTTTCCAAAATATTTTTTAAAAAAGTGTCAAAATATTAATAAATTCCATTAGGGCTCATCCATTCATCCATTTCGCTTTTGCCTTTCTTTTCACTCATTTTAGTGTTGTGTGCATGTTGTGTGTAAAGTCGTACCTGGAAAAGTTGTACCAAAACCTAAAAAATAAAGCATGAGATTCTATTTTTATCTTCAAAGACGCTAATCTTAATTAGTTTACAATATCTTTTTTTAGGTACAGCTAGTTCTTTAATGCTTGTTTATGTATGGCTAATCTCTGGTTTATCAAGGTTTTGTCTGCCATTATCATCCTGATTTTAATCTTAAATCTGGTTTGAATGCCTCCCCGTTGACCAAACTAACTGCTCCATCTTGATCTCTACATCCAGATTTGAGAGTATTTGTTTATTACTTGTTGCATTAGAACTACCTACTTATTTGTTACTGAATTGAACTGGATTGAAAATAGAATTAGTACGACTAATATATGAAGCTGAACTGATATATTGATAAATTCAAGAGAATATAGTTTTTTCATCAGCCATTCTAAACGAACTAAATTGAAATGAAGGGAAGACAATAATCATGTTGAATAGAACATGTTCCATTATTTCTTCTCAATTTCTTTAATTAAGTTGCACAAACAATTGGGTAGTTAATGTTTTCTTGAAATATTAATATCATCATTATGATTATTCATGTGTATTTTTATACACCACCTTTAAAGTTGATCAAAATTATTGTTGATTAGACATGTCTTAAAATATTTTACTAAAAAAGGTAGGAAGTTAATTTGGGGTTTGAGATCGTAGTTGTGATTTTGTACTAAAATAAGGCTAATGGTTGAGTGCTTTATCTAAAAGCATCTTGAATTGGTGAAAGCAACTTGAGAAATGACATTAGGCACACTTATTGGCCACCCGAGGATCACATGGTTTATATAAAAGAAATATTTCCCATCATCTTTGAATGGATTCTATCTCGACATAATTTTGATTTACGAATAATATTTTATTTTTAGGTATAGTAATATTTGCATCTGTAAATTTGGACAAAACAGCATGAGAGATTTAGAATTTTTGTAAAAATTGGACAAGCATGCAATTTTTGCTGCTTTTTTGGCTTTTGTCGATGTTTTACCAAAAAATTTAATCTTACTAAACATAATTGTGGATATTTTATGCACTTGGCCACATTATAATAGTGTTAAAAGAATGAAAAACAAGTCTAAGGCCTTATTTGTGATGAACTAAATTGAACAGAAATAAACCACTGAACCGATTTATAAAAAGGAATCAAACTGCAACTATGCCATTAATAATTGGAGTTCACGTGTAAAAATAGCACCAAATGGAGAGAATTCTAACCCTTTTTCCATGTAATGGGACTTGGAGTGTACCATTTGGACTCCAGAACGAAGAACAAGTTTGTACATAAGTCAATTTAACAAGGAATATCTCAATTCATTTATGCTTAATTCGTTGAGGCAATATAAATTATATAAGGCAAATTGTCATTTGAGACCTGTCTCAAATGAGACCAAAGATTATATGAGACTACTATTGATTGAATTTGTCGTTGGTGAGCTTTAAACCCGCCGATTTCCTTGATTGAATTTGTCGTTGGTGAAATTGACCAAGGAAATGATCAAGAAAATTGAACGACAGATCAAACAAATTGAACGAAATATCAAATTAACTGAAAAATCAAGGCAAAACAAAAATACTCAAGGACATTGAATGAAAGATCAAACAAACTGACTAAAAGATCAAGCAAAAACAGTAAATGCTCATTCCCTTACTCTTGGTCTCCACAAGAACAGGTCTCACCCAAAACTTTCTCATTATATAATTGTAGCAAAAGCACAATGTGCGATTTAAAAAGATAAGATATAAAATAACTAATTTGAATAATTAAATTTGTAGAAAATTTCAGAAAGCGAAGTCCTCTGCGAATCTATAAAAAGTTCTATGTATATTCTCCCAAGAAACAAAGAATGGTCAAATGTAAAACCTAATTTCACGATATCGAGAAATGAATTTGCATACATAACTCAAAACAAAAAGGTAAAGCCAAAATGTACAACGAAAATGTTGGCCTGTAGAATAAGTCAACCAACATTTGATTAACACAATGCCTGTAATTGTTTATAAATTATTGACTATTGTTACTACGAAATTTGGTTAAGTCTGGAAAATCGAGGTGCCGACTCCATCAACACTACTTTTATAAGAGTGAAAATATCATAAAATTATTTAAGAAAAAAAGAGATAAAATAGCATACCGTTGAATACTCAAGATTCCAAACTTCACTATAGAAACGAATCAAAAGAAATTGTAACATTATTCATAGTACGTTACAAAGAAGTTGATTTTACTATAATATTAATCACATGTATAATTATAGAGCCATCGGGACATTTAGTTGTCTCCTCCAATACCAATACCACCGCCACCACCAATTCCTCCACTGAATCCACTCCCGCCGAAGGGATTAGGTAGTCCAAGTCCTATTCCGCCACCGTAACCAAATCCTGCACCAAAACCACTCCCTTCTCCATTTGCACCACCGCCACCTCCACCTCCACCTCCGCCTCCTCCGCCCCCGCTGGATCCACCACCACTTCCATAGCCCAACCCAAATCCGTAACCAGACCCGCCGTTCACACCACCTCCTCCACCACCACCGCCCCCTCCACCACTCTTTACCCCGCCAAATTCAAATTTCTCTTCCTCCACTGAAGCGACAGGCACCGACGCTGATTCTGGAGAGCCTATTTGCAACTTCCTAGAATGAGCAGGAGTGAAATTGGATGAAAGAAGAGTAGAGAATAGGAAAAATAGCATCATATTGTTGTTCATTTTCATCTTGTCGTCTATTGTTTGCAGGTAAATTGAAGAGAAAATAATTGAATGGTTGAATTGAAGAAAAAATTGAAACTTAGCTTGAATTTATACTACTTTCAAGTTCATAACCTCTCCCATAAATTTCATCTTCCTTTTAATTTTCAAGATTAATTGGGTTCAATTTGAGTTCCTTCATTAGTGCAATGGAGTAAAAGATTACGTTAAATGCTGATGCATGTTTAAGTTTGACGTTAATGAAATTGGAAACGAATCATCTTTGCAATGCTAACATTTTCAAAGAAAACGACATTTTTAAAAATCGAAATATGCATCCTTGTTGCAATGTAAAACATGTTCGATCTTATCACACTCCATTTCTATTAATGAAAAACCATGTTTTGCACAGCATCAATGGTTTATTTTTAGTGAACAAAAGTAGCATATACAGTTTTTAATACGTCCCCAACAAATGCATTTTAATTATAATACCCCATGTGAAATTAGAATTTAGAAATATATATAAGTTAATTAAAATGAAATAAAGAGACTGGTGATATGATATGAAGTTGGAAATATTTGGCTCGGTAAACATGATATTACATTTTTAAGAGATTACAAAACATAACATGTTAGAGCAAGGCCAACAGAACCCCTAAATTTTGTTCAATTATAGGGATTCAAATCAAACTTCTGTAAAAGCAATTTTATCCACTCTATTAGCTCCAACAGCTCTGCAACTTATGGATTCTTTTTGTATTAAATTAATATTTTAAAATTTCTCTCTCCTAGACGCAGGGTTACCAAGATCAATTCAATTCTTCTTCTGTGTTTTTTTGGCAGGGGAGGTGGAGGGTTGTGGCAGGGGCTATGGAGGGCGGTGGAGTACTGGCGGTGGAGGGCTGTGGCAGGGGCGGTGGCAGGGCTGTGGAGGGCTGTGGCAGGGGCTGTGGAGGGCTGTGGCAGGGGCGGTGGAGGGCAGTGGAGTACTGGCGGAAGGATGGAGAAAGAGGAGAAAAGATGGAGAAGAAAGAATATTTTAATCCAAAGCCACCCCTATAATTCCCACTCTCTCTCTATAACTTTGCAGAATTGTTTCTCTCTCTACAAGCTACAGATTTATTTAAGGGAGCTGTTGGAGCATTTTTCTCATCAAAACCTTCAAAAACTAGCAAAATCTATAGAGTAGGGGAGCAGTTGGACTTGCCCTTACAAATGATCAAACAGCAAAAGAAAAACAAAGAAAAAGTTAGATAGTCCATTTTGTATTGGAATTGAACTTTAAAAAACTCGGTTGATTTGAGTTTGACAATTGCCAGAATTAAACTCGGTTGATAAAATATTGTCATTTCAAATTCCTGAATTTTTAAAAATTTTGTGACCCAAATTTTGGACCTCATTTTTTAATATATTTAAAAAAAATTGGATAATAATCCAAATGAACTCCTGTTGAAATTCAATTGAACCTCTTTTTTTACTGGACGATCATATAATGTCCCGGTTTTACTAGTGCAGTCTGTATTTTGTCTTAAAATAACTAGAAATCCTTCATAATTTGAAATATTTAATTTTTTAGCCATGCACATCGTACTGACTTGTATTTACAGATACATGAATTAATTAATAAAACTTTCTTCAACCACATCATACATGTATCCTCAAATGATACTAGGGATAAAATAGTAAATTTCAGCAATATACAGACTAAAGAAATGAAAAAAGTTTTAATAAAGCAGTATTGAACTGAGGGATAAGGACCATAGCCGCTATTATGTTATGTAAAAGATTACGCCCACTAGTAAAATTTGTACGTGTTTTAAACAACCCCATCTTGCGACAAGAAATACCTTACAGTTTAAAGTATATATTCCTCAAATGTGTAATTTAAATGGTTATGGATTTAAATAGTAGTAACTCAAATTTAAAGTTTTAAAAAAAACACACTCTAATGTGATACCCTAGTTTTTAATTTCAAACTCGATTCATCCTGTTTAGAGTTAATAAAGACTTAAAAAGCTTATAGGCCAATTATTGAGGATTAATGAAAGATAATGTTTAATATTTGATGATGAAGAGGCAAGACGCGGTTTAAACAAATACGGTACTGTGTAGGAGGGATAGAAACAAGAAAATGAGGTTGGATTGAGTTTGAAGCTACGTTTTGTTTTGTTTTGTTTTGTTTTGTTTAGATATTGTAGGAGGCAAAAAGTTGGACAAAAGGTGGAAATTCTCTAAACATTTATTTACTTGTATTGTGTGTGTGATTATGAATAGACAAATGAGACCAAAAATTATATGAGACTGCTATTGATTGAATTTGTCGTTGGTGAGGTTCAAACCCACCGATTTCCTTGATTGAATTTGTCGTTGGTGAAATTGACCAAGGAAATGATCAAGAAAATTGACCGAAAGATCAAGCAAATTGAACGAAAGATCAAATTAACTGAAAAATCAAGGCAAAACAAAAATACTCAAGGACACTGATTGAAAGATCAAACAAACTGACTAAAAGATCAAGCAGAAACAGTAAATGCTCATTCCCCTGCTCTTGGTCTCCACAAGGACAGGTCTCACCCAAGACTTTCTCTTATGAATATGGACTTGATTTCAACCACATAATTAGGGCATGTGATGAAAACAGATTCTTGTTAAAAATGTATTACTATTTCAAATAGGTAAAATTGTGATCCTTTTGGCCCTTCTTCAATCCGGCATCACAAGTGATGAAAAAAGGTATATTACGGTTTTAAAGATCAATCACTTGATCTAAAGAGCATATACAACCGTAGAAGATGACAAATTTGTTTCAATTGGTTTTACGAATAATTATGCTAATTAACAGGTACGAGATCACTTTTGAAAGGGAAAAAATTAAGCTTGAAAGTGAGAATATTAACATTTTTTCATAGTTTCAATTGAAACTAGTTTTACCGGAGACTTCATAGAAGAATGATAAATAACCTAAGTTCTTTAATGTGTTTGATGTTGGTGTCTGTATTTTTACTATAATACACATAGTATAGCCAATTCGGGAGTAAAATATTTTACTACCCAAATTCTTAAATATATATATATATATATATATATAGATAAAAATTGGGATACAATACATCAATAGGATGATTTATCAAAGCACTAAAAATTGTTAATACAAATGGATCATGAAACATTATCCTCTTCCATACAATGTGCTAACAAAATAAGTTGTGTGCTAGCTCATCTGTGGATAATATGATTCTCAAAAATATTGATGGTGGTGGACCCACCAATAACAACAGATAAAATAGTGTGCACACACAGAGAGACACCTTATCCTGTAATTCGACCCAAACCCGGGTCAGGTGCAATGCACCAGCACCCACGTACACGCCTGATCGAATCTCGGCCGTCCAATTTTGGCTATCATGTAGAGATAATAGTACGGAGAGATAAGTTATTTCGGATTAATTAATTGCAAAGGGAGATAATCTATTTTATTGGCTCAATCATGGACTTGTCTTTCACCTTTAATCTCATCCCTCTTTGATGAATAATTTGGATTGGTAGTGATCAAGATCATCATGATTCATGAGTTTTTGGTGGGTGGTGGGATTGGTTTTGGATCTCCCCTTTTTTCACTTTTTATGGTTGACTTAAGTCAACTCAAGTCCTCTCATGACATGAAAATTTTACTTTGTTGATGTATTTAGTTAGTGGAACAATGAAAAAGGATATGAAAAATATTCTCATAAATGATTATTACACATTCATCAAAATTGGTAAGGTAATTTCATAATAATTCTCAATAATATATGTATTAAAAGAGAGTCAACAATGTTAAGGAGTCAGTAATGCTGGTTAGGAAAATCTAAACAAGTCTCGACATAAATTCTCCATCTTCGCCGAACATCCGTATGTGGCCAAAAAGAGAGCATAACTCGACATAGACTATCCGTCTTCGCCGATCATTCGTATGTAGCCAACTTTGTCTCTAATAGCGGTAGTAGCTAATGCTTATCTACCAGGTTATTTGTTTCTTCTAATGTAATTTCCTTCGTAACTACTAGGTTTAAAACCCTAAACTACCTTCTTCAATCTGTCTCGTAACTGATCAAGACAACATCAAGCCATCCCGATGTCAAGTGTACCCCAACATCAAACAAAACCCTCAAGTTTTCATCTGATAGTCGAAATAATACATGTTCATGTATAACATCAAGTCCCTCATAGACCATATTCAACATCCAATAAATCAGTAGTACTAGAAAATTATTCTTTTCATATTACCGCCCACAAAGTTAGACCCATAATCACATGCCAGTATCTTTTAGTTAAAAAATTGTAAAATTAAATTTTAGCAGAGTTGATGATGCGGCCCATAATTCATAAAAACCAGCAAAGGAAGGTTTCAACAATAATGGCAGAAGGGCACATGCATGAGAGCATCCCAATTTGTTTGGTTTAAGGCAATGAATTTGATGATAGCCTATATCGACATGTTATGGCACTTTTGTCCCCATTTAAAAGGAAAGCTTTCTTATCCATTCCTCTGTTTTGCACTCATTCTTTACCTAGACTCTTCCTTCTTTTGGTGAAAGTTGAGGGAATATATAGCCATACTAGGGATAACTAGATATAGTAATGTGCTGATGCAGGTAGTTTTAGTTAGTAAAAAAGGGAGGTACTAGTTATAATCTAACAGCATTATTTCGAGGTTGCGACGTTGGCGTGTTGCTGATATTCAAGTTGTGGCGCTAGCATTGACCCTGTGAGACCAGTTTCATTTAAACAAGTATTGATTTTTTCACATTCGAATTTGAACTTTTACATACATGAACATTAGTATTGATGGTCTTCTCTTCCATGCCTAATATTCTCACTTTCAAAACTGATTTTTTACATAATAAACGTGATCATTCAGTGAGACCAATTGAGACATGCCTTAATTGAGAATTTATATTGAAGCTTAGGTCGAGATTGTGATGATGTGGTAACGACTGTAATGTTTTGTTGGCATTATTGATATTTGGATTACGGTGGTGAGATTTAGGTCTGATGGCTTTGTGATGGAGTGGTTTTCAAAATATCTAATTTATAACTTAAATTTGCACATATTTATAGTTTTTAGTCAACTAATAAAAGTCAAAGTGCGCAAATACAACTGAGACCGTGGAAGTAACTTGAAAGGATAACCCAAATCATTAACTCAATATATAGGACGACGATTTTCCATACTACATGTGAATCCCTGTCATTTATACCGAGATTTATATAAAGCGATAATTTTCATTGTACAAAGTCTTGGGTGAGACCGTCTTACCATAAGCTTATGGTAGGACGAATGATAGTTCATGTGTTTAATAAATTTGTTCATGTGTTTCATAGTTTTGTTTGTTATAAGCTGGTTCATGTGTTTGACAGATTTATTTGTGTGTTTCACAATTTTGTTTGTTATAATCTGTGTTCATTTGTAAATAAACTAACAAACATGTGAAATACATGAACAAATCCATTAAACACATAAACTATCATTCGTCCTATCATAAGCTTATGGTAGGACGGTCTCACCCAAGACCTTCTCTTTTCATTGTCCGTGTTAACGCGTAATTCATGATTATTTTTGTACTTACATGTAACTTTGAGATAGAAATTAGCAATTCTTTTTTAGAGCGGTTTGATAGAGCTTATTTCTTGTTGAACTGAACTGAACTGAATTAAACTGAAATGAACTGAAATAAGTTTAAATCTATTTATTTGAACTGAAATAAATTTAAATTTACTGAACTGAACTGAACTGAAATAATTTTAAATATATTTAGCTGAATTGAACCGAAATAATTTAAATATTTATCATATATCATTGTAATCTATAGTAAAAATGTAACTTATAATAAAAAAATTATTGAATTGAACTGAACTGAACTGAACTGAAATATATAGGTCTTGAGTGAGACCGTCCTACCATAAGTTTATGGTAGGACGAATGATAGTTCATGTGTTTAATTGATTTATTCATGTGTTTCACAGCTTTGTTAGTTCATTTACACATTATTACAGATTATAAAAAACAAAATTGTGAAACACCAGAACAAATCTGTCAAACACATGAACCCAGATTATAGCAAACAAAACTGTGAAACACATGAACAAATCTATTAAACACATGAACCCAAATTATAGTAAACAAAACTGTGAAACACATGAACAAATCTACTAAACATATGAACTATCATTCGTCCTACCATAAACTTATGGTAGAACGGTCTCACCCAAGACTTTGCATTAAATATATTTATCTGAACTGAATAAATATAAATATTTTTATCTAAACTGAAATAAATTTAAATATACTAAACTGAACTAAAATAAATTTAATATATTGAACTGAACTGATCTGAACTAAACTAATTTACAGAAAAACTCTAGGAAACAATGCATTAAAACCAACCAGTCAAATTTCTCCTTTTAATTTTAGGGAGAGTTTGATATTATTCTCTCTTTTAAGTATTAACTTTATATCACTTGAAACATTTAAAAATCAGCCTAAGAAAAAGTCTCAATAAATTTTTTTTATCATTACGAACTACTTCATACTAAAATATGACTTTACACAAACCAAACCGATCTTCAGAAAATGCCTACTGTGATACCATAATCAACTGACACTGGAGATAAATGTTGATTTTTTATCTTCTAAGAGTAATTATGCAGTGTATTTTTGATCTTCTCAGTTTTATGTTTGATCTCCTCACTATTAAGACTAATGTTTTATATATTAAAATAATTATTCACTTAGAACAATTGAGACACCGGATATAATATTTTATAAGCTATGAAAATATGGCATTTCACACCGAACTCAACATTAACCAATTAACCTCTCACTATCAATTAACAAAGAAATTAAGAGGTAAATAACTTGCACCGTTTGGTTACATAGTACAATTCTTGCGTTAAAATAATACATTGGGTTGAGTGAATGAGGTGGATCCATATCATCGATCTCATAGGAGGATCTACTCCTTCTATTTTACGACTTATTAACCTCATTATTTTAAAACTATATAATTGGTGGATTATACGTTTGGTTATACTTCTCGATTTATTAAAATTTTTTGGGGTTTAATTTATAATTGTTTGACATCTCCGATGAGCTATTGGAAGGAAATAATTATTTTATACATGTAGGAACAAAAGAAATAAAATTATTTTAAGTACCAACATGGAGATTTTTATATCTCGTGGTCTTGACTTGAGATGCCATGTTACAACTAAATAGTAAGAGTTAATCACATTGTTAGTTTTTATGTTTGTACTCATGCGTTGCTATCATTTTATAAATATTTTCAAAACGCAAATATTCATAAAACAAATTCAGTGAGCAAACTTTGTTATAAGTAGATATTTTTAACTATTTTTGGTGAATTCTTAAATCTTGTGATTCATGAATGTTTTTTTTTTCCAAGTTGTTTAGAGACCTGAAATAAACACTTTGATGGCGGCCAAATATCTCAATGGTACGATCTACATAGTCAATGTTGATCCATGGGTACGTGAAAACATTCCAAATACTCAAAGGTACATGAACACTTATCAAATAACTTAGTGGTACATGAGCATTTTTCTCTAAGTTTTAATTTGATTTCAAAACCTATACTTCCTCCATCTCACATCAAACTACACAATTACTTATTTATGATTTTCAAAATCATGCTTGATTGTTAATATCTCGTTAACTATGTATAATAATTAGCATATAAATTTATTTTTTGTAATCTAAATATTTTGATAATCTATTAATATTTAATATGATAATTTTATATTAATTCAAATTAACAATCAAAGTTTTCTAACCTTGACTCTGAAAAAGTAAGTGTGCGGTTTAAGGTGAGATAAAGAAAATAAAAAAAAAATCTAAAAAATTGATGGTCAAAACAGGTAGTTGACGATCTTGCTTACTGCCAATCTAGCGACTTGCACCATCTGATTCCAGACAGAAGGAAAAATCACCACTGAGGCAATACCAACAAATCCTCTATTAAAAATTTAGAATTGTATAGCTCGCTTGAAACTTCTTGTACACAAATTTTAGTATATCACATTCATAAAAGCAAGTACTAGAGGGTTTTATGTTTGATTCGAGTCTGCGATTAAACCCCTTGTGGGCATGTAAAGGCATTTTCAAGGGTATAGAAGTGTTGAGGGGTGGGTGCATGAAACATATTGGTTCAGGATTATATACGCGAATATGTCACGACCTCAAGATACCTCAGGATGAGAAATTCATATTTGGGAGCTAGTTTCCGTCCGGGAGAATTTGAGAACTTTTGCCAACCTAATCGATATAGACACGAGATGGTGAAATGTCAGTTTGATTGAAGAACACTTTCACCTGGAGGAATGGAGTCAAGGGTAATGGAACACTAAGGTGGCAATGCAACACTTATGGGAAGTTTAGTGTCAAATCAGCTTACCATGTAATTGTTGAGTCACCCAGACATAAAAGGTATCATCTCGAGCCACCCACGATCGAAAAATGTAAGATGAAGAACAATGAGGTGTCGAATATATGTGCACTTTTCACGGAGGAAGAAGGTATGATCGTCTCCATCTACTTTTTATTGTATGTGTGCTAAAGTGGTGATGCGCTCGGCGTGATACATATGATTAGCGATGATGCAAAATTCACGTGATTGTTTGGATGTGTTTGATACGGTAAAAGGCTTGCTATTGGATCATGAATTAGCTTTTCCGTTATGGATTTCTAGAGATCGGAACTTTTTATCTCACTCACTAGAGATAAGTCGAGTAGTTAAATATTATATGAGAATTCTCGCCTCAGTTTCTTTGTCAAATGTTATCGGGCGTTTTCATTACCTTAAATTAGTAGAATAAGTCTTGGAAGTGACCGTCACTATATAGTGACCAAGGATTATAATGTAAATATTGAAAATTTAAGTAAATTCTCGCGGGTCGGGTCGATCCGAATTTGTGACCCGTATAATTCCCACGCGCCTACACGCTAAAGTAAAACCCAGCCATTTCTCTCACTTTCCCCAAATCTACCAATTTTCAACGCCACCAATTCGCCGGACATCCAGGTCCAGTAACTTCCACACCGGCAAGTTCTGCAGCGGTTATTACTCAATGTTCAACGATCGTGAGCAGAGATATGGATCATATTGAGATCGACCAAACGATTGGTTTGGAGCTATGCGAGGGGATGATTTCCAGAGCTTCATCGATCGCGAGGATCTGAGCACTGCGTTTTCACTGTTATTTTCAAATTGCGACATCGGGGTTTAGAAAATAAGAACGATCGGAGATTGAGACCAGATCGCGTCAGTCACCAGCTGTCGGAGAAGCTCCGGATTTAGTCGTCGGAGAAGGGGACGGCGACCGGAAGGCGGCGGCTTCATCATCATATTTGATCTGTAATCCGTGAGGTTAGCTGTTTCTCTCTGTTATTGAATTGATTTTATATTCGTTTCGTACTCAATCGTTCATTTAATTTTATTTTCTGTTCTTATATTTATGCAAATTTGTACGGCGAGGTTCAATTGTTGTCTTGTTTATTCGCGAATGTGTTTGTGTAGTTGTATGTGCGACAGATAGAGTAGTTTTAGAACACTGTTGATTTGTCTGATTGTGGTTTCGTAAAAAGTTAGCATGTTATTCTGAAAGGTGATTGTTTATTGATGTAACATTAAAACGGTAAGAGTGAAAGGTTGATTGTAAGAGTGGAAGGTTAACAATATAATGTGTAAAGGTTGTTGTTCATAGTAGAAGGTTGACGGTTAAGAGTGGAAGGTTGGGGTTTAAGAGTAAAGGGTGTATTAGAACAATATAAAGGTTGTTGTTTAGAGTAGAAGGTTGACTGTTAAGAGTGAAAGGTTGAGATTTAGGAGTAAAAGGTGTAGAACAATATAAAAGTTGTTATTCAGAGTAGAAAAGGTTGACTGTTAAGAGTGGAAGGTTGGGGTTTAAGAGTAAACAGTTGTTATTAAGAGTAGAAGGTTGACTGTAAAGAGTGAAAGGTTGGGATTTAAGTGTAAAAGGTGTAGAAAAATATATAGGTTGTTGTTTAGAGTAAAAGGTTGACTGTTAATAGTGGAAGATTGAGGTTTAAGAGTAAACAATTGTTATTCAGAGTAGAAGGTTGACCGTAAAGAGTGGAAGGTTGGGATTTAAGTGTAAAAGGTGTAGAACAATATATAGGTTGTTGTTTAGAGTAAAAGGTTGACTGTTAATAGTGGAAGGTTGGGGTTTAAGAGTAAACAGTTATTCAGAGTAGAAGGTTGACTGTAAAGAGTGGAAGGTTGGGATTTAAGTGTAAAAGGTGTAGAGCAATATATAGGTTGTTGTTTAGAGTAAAAGGTTGACTGTTAATAGTGAAAGATTGAGGTTTAAGAGTAAACAGTTGTTATTCAGAGTAGAAGGTTGACTGTAAAGAGTGGAAGGTTGAGATTTAAGTGTAAAAGGTGTAGAACAATATATAGGCTTTTGTTTAGAGTAAAAGGTTGACTGTTAATAGTGGAAGGTTGGGGTTTACTGATAAAAGGTGTAGAACAATATAAAGGTTGTTGTTCAGAGTAGAAGGTTGACTGTTAAAAGTGGAAGGTTGGGGTTTTTAGGGTAAAAGATGTATAACAATATAAATATTGGCATCAACTCTTTTGTGTATGCATAAAAGTTTGCTTTTTAAGAGTAAAAGTTTGTCTGCTATTTCTATATGAATATTTTGTTTTTTTAAAGGTTGTTGTTTAGCCGTGGAAGGTTGGCATTTAAGAGTAAAAGATTATCCGTTATTTGTATATGTTTTTTAACTTTCTTGAAAGGTTGCAGTTTAATAATGAAAGGTTGAGATTTAAGTGTGAAAGGATTTCATGACTGTTATACTTTTTATGTTACAATAGAAGCTGGATGTGAATCATATGATTGGTACAAGACTCAGAAGTGCGTCATTCTTCAGTGTCTGGACCGGGATAAAGAGCATGACTTGTTTGTGCCGAATAACTTCGAATGCGGCCATGGAAACACGATCACTCTTTCGTGGGTTGCGCCGGCAGATTGCGTTATCCCTTGCTTCGACATTATGGCAGGCAGACGGGGGAGTTTTTTGATGTCGGTGTCGCTGCCGACTGCATTCAAGAGAAGGTTAACAATCTGCCTGATAAGAAGACCTTGATTGTTCCAGAAAATTTTGAGCTTTATGGAAAAGGAGGGGAAGAGGCGCGTGCTTAGCTGATAGCGCGTGTAATTCTTTATTTTGCATAAATTGCAATATAGTCCCTCCATTTTTTAAAAGTTTATATCATTACATTTTAGTCCTGGTCACTATATAGTGACGGTCACTCAGGAGACGGACTCAAATTAGTATTATAAACTTTTATCTTTAAAAAGAAAAATAATGGTGTGAAAAATCAATGCTTTGAATGAGACAAATAGTAAATTAAATTAAATTATCTCCTGCTTAAGAATCCAGTGCTTTCAAAGTTACGCAACTCTTTTTTATCATATTTTACGGTGCTATTAAGCTGGCAGTGATGTAAGTTTCCTTTAAACTTATTACAAAATCCGCAATTAAGATTAAAAAAACATAAGGATCCCTTTCATTAGTAAATTCCTAGAAGGATCACAATCTTGACTCCTTAATTAGTCGAAACCTTCTTAACTATGCCTTAACATGAGTTGCACACAGTTAAATATTTTTAAATTTATATAAATATTTGTAATAAACATAACATAATTGTGAAAGTTAATATTTAAATTATTCCTTATAATCTACCATATTATTTTTCTTGAGTGGAACTAAGACCCTGTTTACCAGAGCCTATCTGTAGATCAGTTCAGTTCAGTTTAGTTCAGTTCAGTAAATTTAAATTTTTTTCAGTTCAGTAAATTTAAATTTTTTTCAGTTCAGTTCAGTGAATTTAAATTTTTTTCAGTTCAGTTCAGTAAATTTAAATTTATTTCAGTTCAGTTCAGTTCAGTTCAGTAAATTTAAATTTATTTCAGTTCAGTTCAGTTCAATTCAGTATATTTAAAATTATTTCAGTTCAGTTCAGTTAAATAAATTTAAATTTAATTCAGTTCAGTTCAGTTCATCAAATTTCCTTTTATATGATGATGAGCACTCATTAATAACAAATGAAAATGTATTATTTTTATTTTAGTTCAATTCATATAAGTTCAGTCAAATTTAGTTCAGATCCCCTGAAAAGTACATGGCTATGATATTCAACTCAATATATTTCTTTAATATACCATAACATTTACTTTTTATACATCCAATATAATTATTTGAATCGTGATTCATTTAAATCGACTAAACTATATATAATATGTCTTCATTATATGACAATTTGGAATTAGTTCGGTTCAGTACATTTCAGTTCAGTTCAGTTCAGAACAATTCAGTTCAGTTCAATTCAGTTCATATCCTCTTAAATATAATTTTATGATATACAAGTCAATGACTCATATCCTCTTTAATATAATAATATTATGATATACAAGTCAATGACTCGAATCCCCTGAAAAATACATGGCTATGATATTCAACTCAATATATTTCTTTAATATACCATAACCTTTACCTTTTATACATCCAATATAATTATCTGAATCGTGATTCATTTAAATCGACTCAACCAAATATAATATGTCTTCATTATATGACAATTTGGAATTAGTTCAGTTCGTTTCAGTTCAGTTTAGTTCAGAACAATTCAGTTCAGTTCAGTTCATATCCTCTTAAATATAATTTTATGATATACAACTCAATGACTCATATCCTCTTTAATATAATAATATTATGATATACAACTTAATGACTCATATCCCCTGAAAAATACATGGCTATGATATTCAACTCAATACATTTCTTTAATATACCATAACCTTTACTTTTTATACATCCAATATTTTTTTTTTTTGAAGAAATTCTTTCATGGTACTGGGAAACGCCCAGAAACGATTACAATGAGTGGAATTGGCATCCAATTCGACTAGTTTATTACAAGAACAACCGAACAAAATGTCAACCAGACTTATAGTAACAAGTCTGTACTATTTTATACATCCAATATAATTATTTGAATCGTGATTCATTTAAATCGATTCAACCAAATGTATTATGTCTTCATTACATGACAATTTGGAATTAGTTCAGTTTAGATTAGTTTAATTCAGTTCAGAACAATTCAGTTCAGTTTAGATAAGTTCATATCATCTGCACTATAATTTGATGATATTTAACGCAATTCAGTTCAAATTATATTACCTCAACGTGTTTTTATATTTAAATAATATAAAAATGTATTTATATTTATTTCATTTCAGTTCAATATATTTAAAATTATTTCAGTTCAGTTCAGTTCAATTCAGTAAATTTAAAATTATTTCAGTTCAGTTCAGTAAATTTAAAATTATTTCAATTTAGTTCAGTTCAGTTCAGTAAATTTAAATTTATTTCAGTTCAGTTCAGTTCAGTACATCAAAAAATAAGATTTAGTAAACAGGCATAAACTAAATTAATAAATTATAAAATATTGTAATGTATGCTATGTGATAATTATTAATATATAAAAAATAAAACTATTACATTTTAAATTAAATAAATAATGGATTTTTCTGTGCATGCACATGCCAAAAATAAATAAATGTAATATATGATAAATAGATCATCTTTAATCTTCCCGTTTTTAGATAGTATAAAAAAATATACTTTCTATTTTATGTTAAGCTTATTTTGTGGTATTTTTCCATAATCCTTTCCATTTTTTATCCAAGATTTTACTTGATATCATTAAAGGTAAGTCTTTTCCTTAATCTTGGTAAAACTTACTACCAAATTATCTCAAAATCGACAAAATTATCCGTTTTAAACACGGAATTTTTTTAATACCAATCTTTAATTTAAGTAAAGGATAAATCGGAATTTCCTTTTTTACCTCTTCCCTTATTTCCTTTTACTTTACACGCCCCCTTTTCCAAAAAGGAAATAATATCTTACCTTTATCATAATCCACTTTCTCAATTATCTATTTATGATCATTCTCATCAAATTTATTCTAAAAATAGATAAATAATTCTCAAGATAATATTAACCTATTATCAGGTTTGACTAAATAAATAAGGTAAAACATGCATTTAAGAACGAAGGTCGGTGGATACACCATAAACTTTGATAACAAGTCAATTTTATAGATTAAATTAATAATAAGTAAAAGGAAATTAAGAATTCCATCATCTTTAGTAAAATCTTATTTATGGTATCTTACAATTTATAAAGGTAGATAGATTTTCCAACCAAAAATAAGGTATTCGGGAAACTGTAAAAATGGTAAAAATAATTGGCCGGTCCAATAAATGTTTATGGATTGAGCGTGACAGGCTGTCGTTTTAGCTTTTCCTGATATTACCTTAACTCTTACGGCTCGTCTATATATATATAAATCCCCCGCATTCTCTTCTCCAACTATATTTTCTCTTCGATTTCTCCGAAGAAAGAAGATAATACAAATCCAGAAGAGAAGAGCCTTATCGAGAAACCTCAAACGCATCGAAAAATGAAGTCCACGCGCTGCTGCTCTCAGTGCGGAAGCAACGGCCACAACTCCCGCACGTGCCGCCTCCCGGTGACGTCTCCGTCGTCGTCCGCCACCACCCCCGCCGCGCCCTGCGGCGGCATTATGTTGTTCGGGGTTCGGATAGGCGAGGACCGAGCCGAGGACCGGATGAGGAAGATTGTCAGTATGAGCGATCTCACTCAGTACCAGCACGTCGACGACATTCCGGCTAAGGTCTCCGACGCTGCCGGAGTTGCTGAGGACGCTGCCACCGCTGCTGTTAAGGTTGGTGGAGATGATCTTACCGCCGCCGCCGTTCCCACCGGATATGCTTCCGCCGATGAAGCTGTGGCCCACCTTTCTCCTGCTGCCGCCGCCGCCAGGGAGCGCAAGCGAGGTTAGATCACTTATCATCTGTAAATTGAGATTCTTATTTGATCAAAGTAGTAGATAAGATTGCTAGCAAAACAAAAAACGGTTTTTTGCTTTCAAGATCAATGAATTAAAGATGTGATTTTGTGCTCTGATAGGAGTCCCGTGGACGGAAGAGGAGCACAAGCTGTTCTTGATGGGATTGGAGAAGGTTGGGAAGGGAGATTGGAGGGGAATTTCTAGAAACTTCGTGAAGACAAGGACTCCTACACAAGTAGCCAGCCATTCTCAGAAGTACTACCTCCGCAAAAACAATCTCAATCGCAGGCGCCGCAGATCCAGTCTCTTCGACATCAGTCTCTCTAATACGGTAAGAAAACTGGATAGATTTGATCTTGTTGTAGATTAAGGTCAATTGGCTTATTGATTGATAGGAAATTGGAAAAATCATGTTTTTGGTGTTTCTTGCCTGGTTTTGATCATCATCAGGTTTTCTTAGTTTTAGTTGTCTTTGAATATTCAGGCATTGATTTGTGTTATGTGTTGTTTAGGTGCCTGTAAAGCCATTGGAAGAGCAACCTAAACAAGAACATCGAGATGAGACATCTGTTATCACAACAGTTACTCCAGCGCCATCTGTTGCAGAAAATTCCGGCATGAATACCACCAACGGATATGGAGTTGCTCCTTTCTCAGTATCGGTGGGGCCTTATTACATGCCGGTTCAGGTTCAGAACCATCATCCCCATGGAAACATGCCGGTTTCCTTTGTCCATCCAGTCCAGGTTCCCATGTTTACAATCCCTAGCGCATCGCCATCGGCTATCAACTTAAACCAGAGGATGATGATGGTAAATCAAGAGCCATCACCGATGTCGTGGAAGTTGTCGCTGCCTTCATCATCATCTAAGCCATCATCTGATCAGAGCTATAGGGCTGGAAGCTATAAAGGTGGAGATGGCTTCATTACCGTTTCGTGAGCGGATCGATGCACATCCCATTTACAGAGGTTGGATGATGACAGTACAGAAATAAGGAATGGAGAGAGGAGGAAGAACTTTCTCTGATAAGAAAGATGAGATAATTTACTTAGAGAAGGTTTTTGAATTAGGAGAAACAGGACTAGGATTCAATAGCATTGGATTTCAGTTGCTTTGTGTATACAGACTATAAATGTTTGTTGGTTGCATTGCAATGCCTTGATTTTGACTTGATCTTTTCTTTTCTTTTCTTGCTCATTTTAGATTTCAGTTCTTGTGCTTTTGGTTTTGTTGCTGGAGATAAAGAGGGTTGGGATGTCTCTTTCTTTCTTCTTTTGGTGTGTTGGGAATGGTCTATTCTGGGTGAAAAAAAACTTTGCCTAACAATGTTTCTTCCTGAAACCAATATGTACTTCCTCTTCTCACCTCAAACTGCAAAGCTGACTTTTTATAGTCAAACTTAGGAAGCTTTGACTTTAATTATAGATAAATTTATAATGATAAAACTATCATATATTCATATGAAATATCATTAGATTCATTATAACTTCTATTTTTCAAACATGATTACTGAAAACCGTGAAAAGTCAACTGTGCATATTTGGGTGAGGCAGAGACAGTACAAGATTCAGGATGACAAGGCTTGCAAGATCTGATGGACTGAAAACCTTACAAATTTACAATTAAGATGAAATGACTGTTAATCAGAAAAAAAAATTGTGTGGTTAGACTGAAAACATCAGACCTTTTGCATACATGCATGGTAGAAATCCATCATATGGATAGATACCTGACTTGTGGACGTGGTAATGGTACATTTGTACCACAAACCATTGAGATTAATTTAGCTCTTACCTTAACTTAATTCTAATTCACATTCACTATTTGCCTTCCTTGATTGAGTAGTTGATTTAAAATATTTTCCTTTTACTATAATTTTTTTTAATCTCTGTTAAGACTTAGGCCTTGTTTGCCAGAGCTTATCTGTAGATCAGTTCAGTTCAGTGAAATGTAATTTGATGAAATTCAGGTTAATTCAGTCATGCTGATTCCATTTATCAATACATCAATTTTACTTCAGTTCAGTTCAGTACCATCAAGAAATAAGCTCTAGTAAACAGGGCCTTAGTTCCGAAAGATTTTTGAATAGTAAAAGTCAAAATATTTGAACTACTTCCTCAATTACTTGATCCGGTATGTTAAATGGTGAGTTGGAACTTGGAGTAATGCTCGGAGTTAAACTAATCTTGATATATGGCAATATATGACTTGTGGTACCATGGTACATGAAAGTGGTGCAAAAAATTATGAGTCCAAGCATAGATATTCATCATATTAGCTAGACCCAAATTTTGAACCCAAATAGAAAAACTTAAATTTCAACAAAAAAAATTTGGTACAAAGAATTAAAACTTGATAAACAATGCAAACGCAAAATAAATAAACTTAAGAGATATGTTCCTCTAAACCCTAAACCCTAAACATGTATCACTTTATTTTGTCTGTTTTCTTGTTCTTTTCCATCCTCCTGGAACTCAATGTATTGTATGAACACTTGAATTATACTGAACAATATGTTTCCTTCAAATGCTGGTGGAGAAATTACATGTACTTAGTAGTAGAAGAGCAAACTTCTAATCAATATCTAAGAACCAATGTTGCAGAAAGTAATTCGACCTAAATGCTATTCATCAACTATCATTACAAGGAGCAATACTCCATCTGACAAAATCAATGAGAATAGTATGTTCCAAGGCTCTTTGTGATTCAGAATGAACTTTTTTGAGAAGAAGAGAGCCAAGGATTCGGTGAGACGTAGGTGTACCCTTGGAAGAACTCATTTGATGTTGGTGTTGGAGCTGGGGAATCGTCAGCAGGCATTGTAGTCCAGCACTTGTCAAAATTTGCAGTGCAGTCATTGCCGATCACATCGGGCTTGAACTTGGGCTTATGCTCTCGAGCCTCAAGTTTCTTCCAGTTGATTGTTCGGAACCATTTGTGGGACTTGATTTCATCACCTCCCTTCGGTCCACTGCCCAATCTTTTGGTAGGGTCTTTGTTCAGCAACTGTCCAATACATACTATTCACAATGAGTGATGTCCGTATATGAGCATGAGAAGAACGAGAAAGCATTAACATACCCCTTTGAGCAGCGAATGGGCTTCCCCTGTCAAACGAGGAGGAAGTTTCATTTTCTCGTTGATGATTTTCTCCTGGAGCTTCTTGCGACTTGCATGGACATATGGTGGCTGAAAACACAAAAGGGGAGTTTTAGATTGGATGTTTTACACTTCTTCTATGCTGCATAAACACAATTCTTGATAAAATTTAAATGCCACGTTCCAGATCAATCAGTGAGCTCTTTGATTAAATGAACTAGTAATTGGAAGGTAAATAAAACGATCAACACCGGAAGAGGACTATAGCTAAGAGACAAGGACGATAAAAACACTAAAGATTTATATAATATTGAGATGGCCAGCATAGTTCTTAAGAAAAATATAACATGCACACAATAGTTCTTATGTGTGCAAATGGTAGAAACTATAATTCCTGTTTTATGTTCTTCGGAGTATTGGAATTGGCATAAAAACAGAAACTGGAAAAGAAAAAACAGGACACCCTAGTAACATATCATGACCTGCCACAGTAGTACATGAAACCAGTTGCAGTAAAAATACCTTTCCAGTGAGCATTTCAAACATAAGTATTCCAACACTCCACCAATCTGCATCCTTATTGTGGCCTTTGCCCAGTAAGATTTCTGGAGCCATATATTCAGTGGTCCCACACAAGGAGTTTGACCTACTCGACTCATCAATCTCCTTGGCAAGTCCAAAATCAGTGAGCATGACCTAGAACAAGAACACAAAAATTAAACTAAGTTCACCAATGTTTTGCACAAGGTAATGACTCATATTTGTAACAGCTTGCAACAGCATGAAGAGTTTAACAGTCCTTACATGCCCATCAGAATTCATAAGAATGTTTTCAGGTTTAAGATCACGATGCACAATCCCACACTTGTGAAGATGAGAAACAGCAGACACAATCTCAGCAGTGTACACCATTGCCTGTTCCTCACTGCCAAGGAATACATACAACACATTAAAAATCATAAAGTCGTGATTAGATTATTAAAATCCAATATCTATTAATATAAACAAAAACGGTACCTGAAGATCCTTTGCCTATAGAGATGATAGAAAAGATGTCCTCCATTTATGAAATCCAGAATCAAGTACAGCTTTGATTTTGTCTGTAGTGAGAGATTCAGAAAGTAGAGAATTGAGATCACAACAGATTAATGCACAGCCAAGCTGCAGATGAAGTATAATTTAACTGAAAGCTGGCACATTATGGAAAAAATATCCGAGAGAACAAAAGAAAGTCTAGGAAAGATCCAAGTAAACGAGTGGTAAAATTTAGAACATCTCAACTTGGACCAGCATACTTAGCTACAAATTAACGGTAAGAAGCCACACTATATTTATGACCAGGGAACAACTTGATGCTACACAGGACAAGGCATTCTTTTATCCTAGAAACTGGATTATACATGTGAATTTGCTCAAAAAAAACAAAAGATTATACATATGAATGACCCAGAAATGAATTCCTATTCAGACCAAAGAAACACTAAAGGATGAGAGAGTGAGTTTCCACACTCCATTTCCTTAAAATGTTCCTAGATTTACCTTTCTTTTCTACACGTGTTTATAAAGCTAGATCAACGTCTCTTTATGTTCCCACAAGTTCTTGAAGCTATACGGCATGTGCGGGAAATGTGTAGACCTAAATGCAAGGGTACAACTTTTTAGCCTATTGTTATTCTTCTGTTGTTGATTCTGGATAAGAAAGTTGTTACTTCGGAAAGTAAAATAGAATCATCATCTGAGGCGCTGAGTTTAGATTCAGTTTTCTGGTTTATAAATAACACAAGTACCTCTTTGAGAGAGAGCTTCAGATTATTTTCATGAAATTTCTGACGTATGACACCAGTAGTTCTAGGCTTCTAGCAGATATTTCAAGAGAAACTTGCTTCATTTTTCTTCCATTTATACAAAAGTCTCAAATAATATCAAGTGTATCACCAAAATCAATCAAATTACTAAACATATATGACAGGCAGACAAGGTAATAATAAATATCAAATTGTATCCATCATTAACACTATCTAAAAAGCCCCAAAAAAAGCATGATGAATATTAGAAAAAAAATTCACTAGTCCTTCAGCATTCCCCGTCATAGACATAAAGATTCAAACTTTCGATCCCCAAATGCAAGAAAATTTCCATACTAACCACATAGTTACATAAGAAATGCAACTAGAACACAAAAAAAAAAGTAATAAAGAAACACACTATGAGCAACGGATAACTAAATAAGGAGCAATGTAGTAGCAAAGTGTACCTGAAAAGAATATCTCAGCTGAACGATAAAAGGATGAACAACTTTAGTGAGAATGTCCCTCTCCGCAACCATATAGTTGACATGATCATTCTTTATAATCGTGTCTTTCCTCATCACCTTCATTGCGAAGATCCCATCGCCATGGCCACCGCCATTAACATTCATCCTCACCTGAAACACCTTCCCAAACGCGCCTTTCCCAATGACCCTCAAAATCTCAAAATCCCCTGGCCCAATCTTTCTCTTCTTCCCTTCCTCAATATCCTCGAACCCCAGCGCCTCCTCCTCATCCCCCTCCTCCTCGTCCGGACTCCCAGCGTCCTCAGCCTCGTCTTCCGACTCGCCGGAGTCGAGCTCGCGGTGAAAAGGGAGGGACTTTGAGAGGGTGAGCCTGGGAGAGGGGCCCACGAAGGAGTGGGAGCGGTTGTGGATGACGGGCGGGTTTCCGGGGAAGAGGTCGGCGGCGGAGGGGGAGGGTGGCGGGAGCTGTCCGAAGAGGTCGGAGAAGTCGAGGTCGGATTCGGCGGCGGGGGGAGAAGAAGAAGATGGGATCTTGAGGTTTGTGAGCCTGGCGGCGAGGAGTGAATGGAGGGCCTTCTTCTGGCCAGCTGAAGAAGAAGAAGAAGACGGCAACATTCTGATTCGGACTCTGAGCCTGATTCTGCCAGCCGAGGATGATGAACTCAGGGCAGGCTGAAGAGAGAGCAGGGGGTTACATTGTAGTCTATGAAGAGTTCGCGGGGAAATTGATGTTATAGAAATGCTTTTGCGGGAGATGACGAAACCAACAGTAAAAGGAAGGACTTTATTGAGGTCTCATACCCAACCCGAGCCGAACCGAACTCAACCCAAAAACCGACCTAATAATATAGATCTGATTATCTGAACTTGGTCAATGACCGAATTTCATTAGTACCGAACTAAAATCAATCCGATCTATAATTGACCTGAAACAAAATAAGTTTAAATAGATATGATTGTATTATATACTCACCAATAAGAGTGTGAGTTTGATCACGCCCCAAACTTTTCAATAGTTATTTGGAAGTAGATGTGCTTACTTTGTATAAAATGTTGTTATATGTACATTTCTTGATTGATTGTAAAATACACAAAGTAATATCTTAAGTAACGTAATCAAATTTGCAATAAAAAGTGTGATAAGTATGTAAGTATGATTATTTTGTTCATTGTATTTACACTTACTTTTGTGATATTGAATTTGATAAAATTCATAATTGGTGATGATATTCTACGGAATATAACCAAAAATTAAAAGTATTCTACCTTCAAAAAAGATTAAAACTAGGCCTGTCAAACTGGATAAGTTATCCAATGGATAAGCCATATCCATTTACAATTTGAACTCATTGGATAAGACTTATTGGATGATGAACTTATTGGATAAAAAAAATAAATGGATTAAATGGATAATTAACTTATTGGATAAAGACTTATTAGATAATTAGCTTATTGGATAATTAGATAAACGGGTTAAATGGATATGGATAACGGTTATCCATTGGATAATTTTGAACAAACAACCCATTGGGTTCAAAAACACATATAACCTAGTTACAATCAAACAACCTAGTATAAATCAAATATCAACCGTTGCTTGCGACATTGATATAATTATTAATATTATATAAGTTGTGTTAAACGTTATTTTTATTTTCGATATAACACGGTACCAGACAAACAACCTAGTATAAAACAAAAAAATCTTGTACATATCAAACCGCATCAAATATTTTACACTCCATAGCAATGACATTATTAGTTATATTTCCCAAATTTTGTTAAATTAATTTTTCCATTTCCGACGTAAAATGGTACCTCAACCTAGTATAAATCAAACTAACATAGTACTAATAAAAACGATCTATTATTTTATATACCATAGTTATACCATTGTCAATACTAATCTTGCATGGGCTCGTTTATATTTTAAAAGTAACATGGTAACAAACAAATTAATCTAGTATCAATCAAATCAACCTAGTATCAATCAAATCAACCTAATTTAATTTATCTTTGATAAATTATGGGTATTAAGAAAAAAATAAAATCAAATTTAATTAATCAAATCAACTTAATATTTTCACGCCATCTCAATTCAATACAATTGAGTTCAGCTCAGTAAAATCAAACTCGGAATAATTAAGTTAAAAGTAGTATGCGATTTATTAGACATTGATCTAATAGATCAATAAGTTTTATCCATTGGATAAATGGATATCTGATCCATTTAAATGGTACCAATGGATATATGGGTATCTGATCCATTTAAATGGTATCAATGGATAATTAGACCCAATGGATAATTATCCATTTGATCCATTTAATTAAATGATCCAATGGATAATTATCCATTGGATATGGATCACGGATATATCCGTTTGACAGACCTAATTAAAACTATTCAAAGTATGTTGGTGTGGTGCTTGTGGCATTGCTCTATAGTCTATACGACCATAATCATTTTGCTTTTTTTTTTTGAATTCAATATGGATTACAATCTACCTATTACATATACACGTCCTAATCTAGGACTAACTAGGAGACACCACATTAGATCCATGTAAGCACAGTGAAGCTATACACGCTCCATCCACGAAGCTCTGAGACGTCCTCCTGAAGGACCCAGCTGCTTGCACCAACGAGCCACCGAACCACCAAAGCCGGAACCACCGATCGCACCATCATGAGTCACCACCTGCAGCATGGGAGACCACAGCGGGGGCCACCAACACGGCCCCTGGGAAACCACCATCGGCCCCTCTACGCTGGGTAGATCCTGACAATAATTGCTCAAATATTCGCAATTTTGTCAAGGGTGTGTTTTGAACCTTGGACCTCTCAGTTATAAAGAGGGTGGATTACCACTGAACCAGGCTCATTACACATAATCATTTTGCTTTGATTAACTTTCTCTAGCGATGTTTGACCACTATTTTCAATAAACGGAAGTGTCTAGAGACTCAGCTCAAAACTTCCGATCATTAAAAAAACTCAACCAATGTAAAAAGTAATAACCGAACTTTCATATTCAAGCCAGGTGTAGTAAATATAACAAAATAGGCAAAATCTCATTTAAGACCTGTCTCAAATGAGACCAAACATTATATGAGACTGCTATTGATTGAATTTGCCGATGGTGAGCTTTAAACCCGCCGATTTCCTTGATTGAATTTGTCGTTGGTGAAATTGACCAAGGAAATGATCAAGAAAATTGACCGAAAGATCAAGCAAATTGAACGAAAGATCAAATTAACTGAAAAATCAAGGCAAAACAAAAATACTCAAAGACATTGATTGAAAGATCAAACAAACTGACTAAAAGATTAAGCAGAAACAGTAAATGCTCATTCCCCTGCTCTTGGTCTCCACAAGGACATGTCTCACCCAAGACTTTCTCAACAAAATATCAATAGTACACATTTGTACTGATCAAATGGAAACATATAATTTGAATTTTGCAATGGCAGAATCAGGTCTGCAAATCTATGTACTTACAAATTATGGTATTTATCCAGAACGGGAATCTTGATTTACATAAATCACCTGAAGGTAACCTCTAGTTTGTATTACACTGTACTTGAACCAATGCCCTGAACTATTACAGCAAAACTGTAAAAATGCAACACAAGAATTTCCGATACACTCCCAATAATCTAACCTTTTGTACCCACTCAAGTAAAAAATGCATGCCAAAACCCCAAGAGTACCCAAAAAAGCCTCAAAACAATTTAACCCTTCACCTCACATGGATCACATAGCTGGCAAAAAAATGGCTGATCAGAACACGTACAGATAATGGGTGCATACCAACAGAGGGCAGATGAAAATTTTAGCCCTATTGTTGCTCTTAACTATGTTGCAGTTCCAGGGGTCTTAAAGCCCCTTGGACAATCTCCTGAACGGTTCTGTTCCGACGACAGACATCGGCCAGCTCTTCTATTGGAAGTTTGAGACCATTTACATCCTTCCTTGATGGTGCAATTGACAAAGCTTGTAGAAAGTTGGACCTTTCCTGATCAGTAACAGCTGTAGATGGAATTAATGAAAGACTCCCTTGTGCCCATTCGAGAGTTTTCATTCCATAGGCTCGAGAAAGCCCAAGCAGCGCGTATATTACCTGTTGGCAACAAGTTGCAATTGAGCAGTCAGAAGCTAGATTTTTAAAACATGAAGAGTAGAGGTAGAGTAGAATGCCAGTGTAATCATTTTTTTACCGTTTCAACTTGTGAGTTTGGGAGGGCACCAGCTAGACAAGCTACCAAAATCCTAGTGATGGTAGGCCCTCGAGGAACAATTACACTATCCCTCAGTGATATATACATTTCTCCTTGACTCGAATTACCAAGATCAAATATATCTGACAAGAAATTTAATATTGAATTTGATGCCTCCCTGTTAAGACAAAAAAAAGGCAAAAGGTCACTGTAAAAATTCCTCTCA
The DNA here is from genome assembly GCA_963678965.1 of Cruciata laevipes. Lineage (NCBI taxonomy): Eukaryota > Viridiplantae > Streptophyta > Magnoliopsida > Gentianales > Rubiaceae > Cruciata > Cruciata laevipes. Next base: position 23,187,323 of record OY787637.1, read on the forward strand.
AGAAGTTCAGGCATATGATAATCAAAAATATGGAGAGAGATGTTACCTGTGTTGCACAGTCATGCCAACCAATGAACAGTCCACTAATGTTGGAAAAATAGGGGATGGGAAAAACAGTTGAGGGCAATAGCGTATACATCTTGATGCCAACAAAAAGCAATCGTCTGCAATGTCTGGTCTGGATGTGAAGTCCTGAATTTGTGTTAATAGGCATGCTGTTTGGCTAAAAAGAGACTCTATTAAGACTTTTAAGTAATCTGCACATGCGGGATCTGAACCAAATATCTGCAAAAATGCAACAAGTTAATTACCCAAATGGAAAGTAGCAAGAGGAAAAGGAAAACCGGAAAAACGTCCAGAAATGAACTACTCGCTATGTCCCCATCAAAGCTGATTTAAACACAGATGAAACATGATTGGACTTGATGACTCAACATAGCAGAAACCAGAGAGTGAGATTGGTTGTTCTTGACTTCTTGTTCTAGCTAATAGTAGGCCACGAATCCCCAAGAGAAAGTGTTACCTTGATAACTTCACTTGAAAGATAGAGGAAGCATGGTTGGTGGTGCTGCTTATACAGTCCTTGTATTTCTTCCAATATTGCTCCAACTGTGCTTCCCATGAATCTTTTAGAGGTCCGTACCTAAAATAAATATTTCCGAATTATGAGAACAAAAGCTGGCCACAAAATCAGTTTCAGAAGTAAACTATAAACTGCAAAGATAAACTGCGAACAATTACATTGGCCATGAAGGAGAAATGCAAGAATGAGTAGTTTCACGGAATTATCCATAATTTTACCAGTAAAAGTTTGATTAGGAAAAAACAAAGTCATAAATAAAAGCAAGTAAATTATACATACAGCATTCTTGCAGGCCCGGCAAAGGGACTCCATAGTCCGCATGTCCCAAGCACGACTGCAAGAAACACAAGTAGATACGTAGAGGCTTTAGATGTGCTGGACCTCTTAAGTTTTTGAATGTACAAATAGCGGGAATGAATACTTACAGATCAAATATGGCTTTAAAAAGGGGCCAGAGTCTATGAATTGCATCTGCCACAGCTTCCGGGTGATTAACATGTCTAGCCACAAGCCCACAAACAACTTTTCAGTACGGAACCCCAGGACAGAGACATAAAACATTTAAGTAATACAATGGAAGGGATTGGGTACCTAAAAATATTTGCAAGCCGATCAATATGAACCGTTATTTCACGAGCAGTTTTTTGCCCCAGTATCATTGGCCCTTGATTGAGAATCTCCTGGTAATTCACCAGATAGGTTGGTAGAGTATAAATAAGATAATCCAGAAATGGTGATAACAGAGACCAACCTGTAATGGATTAACAGCGGGCAAGCACAATGCCTCGAGGGCCCTCTTAGCATGTTCTGAAGGAAGTTCTGTAATCACCTTGCTGCAGAATTCGATATGTAAGGAACAGAATTTGTTTAAGTATCAAGATTCAAAAATAGAAATACCTTAGCGCTTCAACGAGATGCAATGAATCTTCAGCAGAGACCTTAAAAGTGCTTTCTCCAGTCAGGGCCATTTTGTATATTTGAAACAGTTGTTCAAGGGACCCACACAGTTTTTTCCTGCAGTCTGCGTAGAGAATAGTTTGACTTTATAAAACCCAAATAAAGTACCAAATAGAAGATCTTAACCAGCAAACAGCTGATCATAAATATAAATAAACTCCAACATTGCTGACAAATCTATTAATCAAAGACCCTTCCTACAAGAGATAGCAATTTAGAGTCACAAACTATCTTTCGAAAAGTTATGGTTGTATACAGCTCCCAAGATTTATTGTGCTTATATTAGTAACTGGAAGTGAAAAATAAAATGAAAGGAAAACCCTTCATTCACTGATGCTTCTCTTTTAACAAGAGAAAAACTACACAACTATATAATAAAATTAAAAACCAACATCAAGTGTCTCAATTCTCAAAGACGTGGTGGTGGAATAAAATGATTAGTTAATCAAGTCCTCACATAGACATAGACTAACGAGAAACATGAGTAAGGAAACCTTACCATTACATATGTGCCTAAAGGCCAAAGAAGCTGCTGCAGCTGAATCTTCAGTTGAATTCATTCCAGCAACAAGGATATCTATTAGAGAGGGCAAGAATGAACTTCCACTAGGTGAAGCATCAAGCCATTTTGAGTATGCTCCGATCGTGTGGCACACTGCATAAGTAAGATGTGCACAACATCAGAGAGACTGGATTCACCAATGAATAGAAAGGTATCAAGCTTAAATAACGGCGACCAGATATAGACGGAAAACAGAAAACAAATCATCTTAATCATGTTTGTGACAAATTACTCAACACAGACCTTCTAGAGTTACAATATTACAAGAAATATAGATAAGAGTTTACTCCAACACAGCATGCGGGCAGCTATAAGGCTAATGGGGTTTTAGCAATTTAATGACTAAATATGAAGTTGAGCAAAAAGGAATAGAAGCGGATATGAGAATGGTGGAAACAAGCTATAAGTAGGGCCAAATGAGAACAAAAAGATAAGCAGTGTCCTAAGATGGTTGAGAGAGTGACTTAAGCACCCCAATTTGGCCTGTATATAAAAGGAGCACCTAAAAAGACTAAGAATGAAAATAAGACATATTTTTAAATATATAAATGGAACAATGTGTATCAACTGAACATAGAGGCAGACAATGACCCAAACAAATGAGCCCATGTGGAATAAAGATTAGTTGATTGACTTGGTGTAGTATAACACGTGAGTATTAGCTTACCTGTTTGCAGTAGCTGAGGTTGATGAGGAAATTTTGGAATCAAAGACATAATCTGAAAAGCGAAACAGGAGGTAGGAGAAATTAGAAATAGAAGATGCCTGATAATTCAAAGAAATTGATGAACAAAGAAGCATGGCACTTCTCCCCACCAAAAATAATTACAGAAACTAGCAAGTGTCAATATAAACCTGTGGCACTATTTCCGGTTCAACAACAGAAACGTAATCAGATATTGCCCTTATGCAGTACAAAGCAGCTTCTGCTGGACGCCAATCGGTGCTGTTATCTTTACCACAGTAACTCAAAGCCTGAGAAGGACACAATTCAAACAGATATGAGATACTTTAAACACTATAATTCACCAAACTATTTGAGGAAAACAAGAGAATAAAAGATGCATTGCATGATTGATTTAGCAATTATTATCCTTAATCACTATGGTTCGATACCAACAAATCTGCTTATATTTAGAATTATATTGATGGCCCAGAGCTTCATTAGTCTCCCTTCATTCACCTCTTACAGTGACAAAAACATATGAAATTAACTCAATCTATTCATACAAGTCAGGCCAAAAGAAAGAGTAACAAATGTATGCACTGATTACACTCACAAAACATAGCTTAATCTTGTTTAGATAATACCATATTCTGTTGCAATTACAAGCCCGATACTAGTTAAACTCATTAGATGGAGTCTTATCAAGTGCAAACTGCAACAAAGATAATTTACTAAAGACAGGGAAAAGTCCCCAGGTGCCATTAAAACTGTTTTATAAACAAATTTAAGATTACTAACTGCAGACAACAAAGCCAAAAGTTCCAGTTTCTTATATTTCCTTCTTGATCAATAACTGTGGCATTGCTATCATGTTGTATCATCATACTGTTTGCACTTCTACCCTTAGAAGCATCAAACAATATATTAACAAAATAAAATAAACACAAGTACAATATAATTGGCCCATATTTTCTCTTCAATTTTATGTACTCAGATTGCACCTTAATTACATTTTAGTAACACATAAAGCTTGATATCTAATAATAGAAAGTTAACCTTTTCATACCAAAAGGAAATAATTACTTGAACTAAAAGCAGAAGTAGTTGCATACTAGAACTGAAGTAAAACGCAATTGTGTGCTTAGAAGCCCTAAGGCTTAACAAATATATCAATGACAAGTAAACACAACCAGATCATTTCCGTAACATCATTTCCAGATCGTTACAAGAGCTACCATAGACTTTACAGGCCATACCATGTACACAATGGTACTCTACTGATTCCATACGTACTAAACTCCCAGTAAAGCATTTAATCTAGGACCACCATATGAAAGATAAACGGGATTTTGACAAGTGTTGTGACGAATTTTTGAAAGGCAGCACAAACCTCAACAAGCTTAGCATATAAAATCTTCAGCGTTGCTTCACCTCCTAAAACTAGAGCTCCATCAATTAAGACATCAGCAACAGCTGAAAATGAAACATTTGGGTAAGTATATTATGGACATAGCTGAGATCAAATTCATATTCAAGTTTGTATTAAGATTGAAGCTGCATCAGAACACCAATTACACAGACCAAAGTAGACAACCTACTCAAATGCATTGGCTTACAGTATTAAACATGAATGTGAACAAAGAAAAGGACAAATATTCTAGCTTGATGCAAGATAAATTTTAAACCTACACATACTGATATATACATATACAAGTAATATGGTGCCTGCTTGAGTCTACAACCAACAAGGATAAAAATAAATAGATAATCAAGGATAATTAGACAGCCTAAATTAAATAGTGCATGAAAATACACAACCGCATAAGTAATGTGACAGTCTAAAGTAACCATTATAGTCTAAGATACATATCGGTGGTACATTTGATGATAGCTTAGTATAGATTACATCCAAATGAAAGCTTAAAGGCCAGTAACATTGCACCATAATTCTTTATTTCCATATGTAATTGGCTTCAACACCCAAGTTGCAGAATAACTTATTTAATTTCCAGATGAATGAACGGTTTATGCATTCGTGAGATATACATCAATTATCTATATGTTCCTTATACAAAACAACAAATTATTTTCATCTCTATAAAATGGCACCTTATGCTTGTAGCCAAATTAGGTCAACTTATGAAGCTTAAAAGAGTCAGTACCATATCTAGTTTGCTTGAAATCTTTTTGGTCCTCCCTTGAAAGCTCTGCATAGTCAGAAGGATACTGAACTTTGAAGCTGACCTGTGAATCACGGGAGACGAGAAAATTAAGAGAAAATCCCAGCTAAAGACATCAGATGTAAGCAAGAAGATAATTGGGGAGCATTTTTGTTTCAGAAACAAGGTTGTATCGACTTGAGCATTCATTATCTTCAAAACAAGTCCACATACCAAGTTATGTTCCTCTTTTCTATAGCTACAAGCCTACAAAATAGTGGATATGAGGGTAACTCTAGCAGTTTCCTTTATTTTGTAGCAAATACACTTACTGGAATCTTCTACTTAGATATATTCTGCAATCTATTTCATAATTCCTTTTAGTACTTAAAAAGAAGATATTTTGCAAAACATCATTGATCTTTCATTTAATTAACATATAAACTTTTATTGTTTTTTAACATACAAAAAGAATGATACAGACACATATGAATAACATGAACTATTTATTACAATACTAAATAGTGAATATTTTCTACTATAGAAACTGAGAAAATTATTAGATGGGATAGTTGCAGATCAAACAAAGTTTATCAATCTTGGAATTAGTATGTAGCTTCAATAGATATCTTTTTATGTTGGGCAAATGACATATTGTTGTTCTTTAGTACTTTTGCACACTTATTTTAAAGATTTATGTAATATTCAATGTGGTTTTCTAATAATATGTTTGAAGTTGAGGTGATTTAAATTTTTTACATTAGTAATTTAGTATCAAAAAACATTATAATTTAATTTCATCATTTTGTTCATAACTTACTTGGAATGCCTAAATGTGTGTAAATATTACAGTCAAGTAATACACATAAGTGGTTGACAAACTCAGTCACAAAACCAAAAAAAACTGATTAAAAAATTGGCCAACACATGATACCAACCACTAAAAAATAGTTGGGAAATTTTTCAAAAAAAAAATAGTTGGAAAAAAGAGAGCAAAGCCGTTTTCTCCACTATTTATGTGATACTTCTAGAAAAATATTATCAGGGTCAGGTATCATCGCAAGACAAATAAAATTATGTGTCATAGCATCTTACCAAGGCAACGAGTGATTCATAGGAAGGACGAAAAACTTGCAGCCGCCGACTTCTCTCAGCTTCATTAGATGCTTCATCACTAAACGACACTAATAAGTCCCTGAGATATGGATTATGCTACGTGGACAAATTGTTACACAAAGGATCTGTCATTAAACCCAAACTCCTCACCTCTCAGTCAAAATCATCTGAAGGTTGTGCCAAAAATTAAATGTCATTGAAGCTATGTCAAATTCTGGATGTAAAGAAACTTCAAGCAACGCGTGTACAATCATCATTGCCTCATCGGAACCTAAAATTTTGTAATTTAATCAGACACAACAAACAGATAGATGGCCAAATGACAAATCTCACACCCCATTTGCAGATCGAATCAGGCAAAAATGAATCAAATGGCAATAGATACTATTACAAAAGAAAATACGATATTTATACCAGTTGCAATCAGTTCAACATAAGAGTCACCCATGTCAGCAAACAGTCGAGCAATGGCCTTCACATCCTCCGCATCCTAAAATTTGTTGAACAATTATTAGGGTTAATCCTAATAAGAAAGAAACACAAAGGTTTGAAAAAGACTTAAATGTATCTCAGCAGAATAGAGTTACTGATACTTCCCACTCATGGGATTGGGATTTAGTTCAAAGAGATAACGACAACATTAAGACAATCTATAACAATCAGTAGAATATGGCAAGAAAAGAGAAGAGTCCTCACTAAGAATATACCTTTGATGGATCTCTGAGCTGGGGTTTTAAACTCATAACTTGTGGGACAATTACTTGAATCAAAGGCAATTGCAGTGCAATTCCATCAGAATACCGGGTGGTTGTATTATGTATGAGTTCAGAAATAACTGCAACGGCAATAAGTTTAAAGTATTCAATAAATAGAGCCAATGCACACCATAGACAATTAAAATTGCTCAGATGGAACAGATATCATCTCTCGAAGCATACACCAATTATGAAAGATTCTTAACATCACAGGGCCATAATAGACACAAGTGTAATGCAGTGAATGTTCAAACAATTAGAAATTTTTAGTCTGTATGTATAAAATTTGCCCAAGATGTGATGCCCGAGGGTTGTAGGAGTGATAATTAGGAAAATATATGTTCTGTCTACAATTATCCTGCAGTTTTTGTTCTTTCCTAAACAAAAGACATTTTAATTTCTTCCAGAACCCATAAGAAAGCAGCTATGATCTGTTATAAATCAACCTCGATTTGTGCCGCATCAATAATCCCTTATCATGTCCCTAACAGATGTACAATTAAACACTAGGTCGATATCTGTTCAGTTATTAACAATAAGTTTACCATTAACTGAGGCTTCTGAAACAACATCAGAAGTTAAATTTGAGAGAGCTGTAAGCACTAGCGGATGAGGAGCAAGATCAGAGGCAGGAATCCTGAAAGAAACAGAAGGATGAAATAATAAAACGTATTACACATCTAGACAACCAAATTGGATACTCCGTGTAAGTATAGATAGACATCCGATGCAATGAAAAGGAAGACCAAATTTGTAACACCTTAGTTGGAAGCTACACATGCACTGTGGAAGATTTTTATAAATACACAACATCTATAAAACATAATTTCATTATTGGCCATGTCCATATTTTATTACCTCTAGAAAACATAATTTCATTAAGGCCATACAAGGCACATTGAGGTACATGTCAATACAGCACCTGGTGGTTATCAAATTTCACCAACATAATTGCAATATAAATATCACCTAGTTGAGGACCCCAACGTACATGCCTAGGATTCATGGAATTGGTAACCATATCTAGGATCAGAGAAATTTTTATCAGCTATATAGATAAACTATATCCTTATTGTGGCATGTTGGAAAAAAACCAAGGAAGTGAGTAGCAGAGGATTGACTATGAACAACAATGCCATAAAGCCCGAAAGTTAGTCTGCATATATATGTGTAGATCTGGAATTTTTATAAAGTTACAGATGGGAATACAAAGGATAAATAAAACCGCTATCCCCAAAAACATAAAAGAAACACTTTGTTTCAGTGTTTAGGCCCCATGCATACGACGTTACTAAAGACAATCATTAGCAGCAACCAAAGGACAAGTTGTTGATCATTATAAAGTTAGGGGAAGCAGAAAGCTGATACCTATGCCTTTGCCTTAGCCAGGAAGCAAATGCTTCCAGTACCTGCAGCCCAAAAAAAAACAAATTAGAGAATTTGTGATATCTGAACGCAATTCTAGAAGAAAATTTATCATGCAACAGCAAAAACTGAGCATTAAGCACAGGCATTCTTCAATTGCAAACTTCTGAGGCAATGATTTGCCCAGATAGTTAAGTGGGTAAATTGAAAAGGAACAAAGGAAAGAGTTGATTTAGCCTCCAGGACAAAAAAGATTTGGTACTCAGTTACACATTATATCAGCCCAAATGCTGAGTAGTAATCCCAATAAAAGAATTTTCAGAGTTTAATGGTAGAACCAACATGAAACTTGAAGTAGCTAGAAAGTATGGAAACTGAGACCAATGAGGCACCCATATTCAACCAATAGCGTGAAAAGGTGTACTAACTGAACGAAAATTATGATGCACTCTCATCTAAGCACAACATGAACAAACAAATATTCTTGTAAAGTTCTCCAAAAGTGCATTAATCAGTTCAACAGTTAAATGAAAAATCATGAACTAGTTTAACCAGGAATAATATGAAAATGATATTTGGGAACAAAATTAAGATAACACAATATTAAAAATCCCCACCTGCTCCTTGTATTCATTGATACGCAAACAAGCAGTCAATATGTCAAGAGCAATCCCCACAACAGAAGCAAGCTCTTTTTCAAATTGACGACGCCTATCAGGTCGAACTGATATCTTGTAGTTAAATGATTCCTGTATTACAGAAAAGAAAAGGAGACAATTTCATTACAAATAATACCAGACGTGACCTCTCAAGAAACATACATAAAGCTATTAGCATTCATAGGAAAGAAGCTCTTCAGTGGTTACAAACAGACGGACAGCTCAGTTTTCAAATTTAAGAGAAAAGATCGTCTTTCACTAAAAGAGGGACTTCTCAGAAGTCACAGAGGTAACTCGAAAATTCATCTGTAATATATACACACGTGTCTGTATCAAATTATGTACAGCTCCAAGTCATCACATTCAACAACAGTTATTAATCGACATTAGACATTGCTAACTTAATTCTGAAAATGAAGATGGGATGTAATCAACAGGAGTTGTGCTATTTTTTAAATTAGAGATACTATTAGTTGCCAAAAATACTACCACCAAAGTTTTATTCATTTATGCAAGCAAGCTTGCAATTGTTTCTGCTTTAATTTTACCTTGAGTCCCTACTAGTCAGAAGCATGTTAAGTTGTTAACCATCCCATCAAAACTTTACGTTCATCTTTATGTTCACCAAAGCATTTTACCTTGAGTCCCTACTGCTTGCAATTATTCGAAGTTATCCTGATATTCATCTTTATGTTCATATTTAAAAGTATCAGACTTCAGTTAGATGTTTTATGTTTTACTATACCTCGGGCAAGACTCTTAGAAGCTCCAGAAAACTTGGAATATATTCAGGATGAGAATTCATCTCGTCCTTTGCCCACTGAACAACACCACCACCACCCCAATTCTCTGCAGATACATGAACGGCCAATGCAGCAACGGCAAGGCTAATCTGTCAATGAATAAATATATTAGAGAATAAAATGAAGGGAAAAACTTTATATCAAACTTAAAATTGATGTTGTATACTAAGACTCCAGAAGCCACCTGAGTTCTAACTGGATCCGGGCCCCTGTGAAATGTCTTCAACAACGTCTGCAATTAGAGCACCGAATGATTATCACAGATCTATTATTAGGATTAAAATATGTACACATGTGTGTGGAGACAACTCATGTGATTCTGTAAAAACATGAATTCATCTGAACATGCTAAACCTAAAAACAGCAAGAGATACTTTGCCCCACAAAGTCATAGGCCATAGGCCCAAAAGAATAAAAATTTCCTTAAGGAATAGCCAAATTTCAACGAAATAGAGCACATAAAATTTGACTACAAGAAATTGTAAAGTTGCAATGAAAATGACTGAGACAAGACCCAGAGTAAAATGTAACTCTTTCAAGCAGGTAAAGAAGTTTACAGGAAAGAAATTTTTGTCTAATACAGTGAGGAGTTGAGATAAGATATTATGTATAAGCTTTAATCTCTCAAGAATAGTTCAAGTGTATTTAAATGAACAGCAGGTAGCTTTTTAACTATTGAACAACTCACACCTCCAAGGCTATGTGAGTAACAACACAGAAGCTATAAGCACTTTAATCTTCTCCGTAATATGCTTCTTCCACACCTTTTAGGCTAAATTTAGGTTAGACAACAAAACTTTAAGCACAGAGCTGTAATCTTATACAGAACTAATAAATGGTTTTCACTTCAATGAATTCTTAATCTACGTAATTGACTCTTAAATGTTCGTTACCGGCCTAACCATTGAATGCTATCGAAATTAGAGACAAACTCTAATATTCAGAATGAGGAAGGAACATATTACTTTTAAAGAATGGTAAAATGTAAAATTAGAGGCTGGAAAATTAACTAGATGTTCATCCCTAGGTTGTCCAGCACCCATGACATCAATAGACCATGGAATATACCAGACACAATTAGCTTATGGGAATCCTAGAGTCACTTCAATTTCTAGCAAAGCCAAGTACAAAGAAGATTTTTCTACAAAGCTGAAATAAAGCTATCATTATCCAGAACGGCTAAACAGAGCAGTGAGTAAGGTAATTATTCAACTGAAGATAAAAACAACAGAAAAATCATAATATAGATCAACCTACATTTAAAGAATCCCGTAAAGGACGAAATGCTTCTGAGGGCAATTCTTCAAAATCGCGTTGCACCTGTCAAACATGATATAGGAGCTAATCAGACCAAGATCGGGGAAATTTAGTTCTATCAGTTTCTTCTTTTATAAAAGTGGAAAGCAAGCAAATATGGTATTTGACAAGGTGCAATAAGTAAAAATTGCCTTTCTATATCAAGAGTAGGTTGCCTGAAAACCCTGAAAGAGTGAAGACTGAAGGGGGAAATACTGTAGTGAAGAAATAACAATAACTTTACCTTGCTTCTAAGTGTCTGTGAACAGAACATTAAAGTCTCTTGGTTGCTTGTAGCATCATGGAGCAAATTGTCTGCCACCTAAATAACAAATAATGCAAGCTGTTCTGAGATGAAAATTGCATAAAACAGGTACACAACATGGGCATGTGGAAGAATAAACAGTAATTCAGGAAACAGGAGAATGCTAAGAAAACATGGTAGGATTCTTCTTCAAATTCTGGGCCAAACAACTGACTACCAAAGTTGATAGTGACCGGAATTAGTTAGTTATTAGTCACGACAAACAAAAGAACAAATGTACAGTGTTTGGTAAGCCACAAGCTCGGTGTCAAGTTTTGAAATTCTGCAATTAAGGCTGGCAGAATAGGACCCAGAAAATAAGTTTGCAAAGGGCTTAGCTCTTCTTCAAATGCATAACTCAGATTTCTGGGTTACATCAAATTCCAGCTATTCTTATAATCAGGTGCACTCCCAACTGCCCCTTATATTTTTTACCTTATCACAAAGTACTAACTACCAAACGCTGTGAAGCTACTATATTCCATTTCTACTTCCAAATTAGAAAAACTAAAGCATTTGTCTGGATGCATCCCAACTGAAAACATAAAAGTAACAAGTAACTGGAACCTGACTACATTCTGTTATACCAGAACAATAAACAGATCTTAAGAGCACTCTGGCAGATTTCTTGTTTTTTGCCTTGTCACTCTTACAGTTATGCCAAAAGAGGAAGTGGACAAACTTCATTTTACAAAATTGCTCCTACCATGTATTGGCTATTACCAACTTCCCCATAGATGAAGGATATACCCCAAACTTCCTACAAATTAAGGACGGTTCAACTCCCCAAGAGCCGACCGGGAAAACAAAATTCAGAGGAGAACTTTGCAAGTGATGTGATGCTTCTGACAAGGTGACCCAAACCAGATAGGTACATATGGCATTTGCAGTATGTTAAATTTCACGAAGCAATACATTCATATCCAAATTCCATGCAAACGGACTCCCAACAGGAAATTAAGCATAATTAATTTCCCTGGAACATATGTAAATATATAATATAATATATATACACATGCGCATGTCCTGCTCAAGCACCAATATTGCTGATGAATCTTGAAAATGAAGCAGACTAATCTCCCAACTTCCTAAAAACACAAATTTTTGCTGATGAATCCTGGAAACTAAGTACAGACAGGCACCAAAGAGGTAATCATAAATCAATAATATCTCACACTACACCAACACTAATCTCATCAAATACACAACCAAAATGAAGCTTCCAAGCTAGAAAGGTGTCATGAGCTTTGAAACACTAAACTAAATTACCCTGACAAGAAAGAATTTTGTTGGGTAAGGGGGTGGGGGAAGCACCAACATTTGAGCAAACCGCACGTCAAAATCAAAATAAAAACAAATGTGAACATCAACAGAACAAATTCAAAGTTCTTCAGACCAAAGCTGATCAACTAACACTGCAATTATCAATTCAAAAAAAGCACACAGAAGCGCGCATATTAACCTGCCAAGCGTCGAGCGTGCGCTGAAAGCTCTGAAGCCACCGATCGGCCTGCATACGAACGGCGTCGTCCGGGTGACGATACAGCGCATTTAGGGCCTCTTTCACTGCGTTCTGGAGCTCCATCTCAGCTCAGCTCGCCCGATATCGCCCTTCAATTCACAGATTATGCGAACAATTTCGTCTGTAAATCATCCGCAGATATGTAGATGTGAGAGTGCAGGGGTTTATGAATTGAAGTTCAACGAAGTATGTAAAAGGTGGGTTTTTCGAGTTTTGGGAGAAATCTGGCCTTTTTGGATTTTATTTTTTTGGCGCTTTTTGTCTAGGTGTTATTTTATTTTTATTTCATTCATTTTATATCCTAGATTGGACTGTTCTTGTACTACCGTGGATACTTTCATCTTTGAGATTGGTCGGCTGAGATCATTTCAGATGCATAAATAAAGTATATATCTTCTTATAGTATATTATATATTTACTAAATATGAGAAAATTTGAATTTTGTATTTTGTTCTTCATTTTATAGCTTTCGTAATGGTTGTGAATGTCTTTATTTATCTTCTTTATTTGTAAAAATAGAAACACAAAGCATATAAGCAAAATCACAAACCCTATTTGCATCTCATTCAGAAAAAAAAAATCTAAAATACCTCTTAATAATTTTGTTTATGATATTATATTTTAGTCCTTCAAATTTAAGTAAACTTTTTTTCAAACTCATTTATTGACTTAATTCAATCTAATCATTCAAATCAAACACTAAACTCCTAGCTATACATATTATTCCAGTCTCCAATCGCCAGAGCACAACATCCGACGCATGATGTTGAAGCGCGGGAACGGAGGTTGCAACAAGCACGGCCACTAGCACACCAAGTTCATCCGGTGCTCCAATTGTAGATTCCTTGTGAGGACTTCATCAATGGCTATCAAGATTAGGGATGGCACCCGACGGGTATTTGGTGGATACCCGCCCGCCAACCGCCCAACGGGGCGGGTATGGATATGAGTTTTTTATACCCGCCATGGGTATGGATGTTGGATTCAAACCCGCCATGGGTAAATGGGTGGGTATGAATATTGATTTTATACCCGCCCCATACCCGCCCGCCCCACCCGCCCGTATAATACTTGTATAATATTTGTTATATATAATATTAATAGTATTACTCGTATTTATATTAATAATATTATTAATTTTAGCATTTTTTTAAGCATGTTTGGTCTATTTTGAAACACAAAAGAATTTTATAAGTTAATGATTAGCATATTATAAATTATTTTGTTCTATTAATATAATATATTTGAATTATTAGTGCTTTTATTTAATTTTTTATGATAATTAATAGATTTTAGGTTAATTTTTTATAAATATGGATTAATAAGTTGGATGGGGAATGTGGGTATAACATGGGCATGGATATCCACGAATACCCAGATGAGATGGATATCCAGCTGGATGGGTATGGATATTAAATTTGTACCCGTCATGGGTAAATGGGCGGGGATGGATAGTAAAATTTTAGATGAGGATGGGCATGGATAGTCTACTATCCACGCCCAGTTCGCCCAATGTCATCCCTAATCAAGATGCAGTATTATGTCTATGATGTCCAGGATTATTGTGTTTTTGAATCCTACACTCTTCCCGAGCTATGTGAATATGCAATAATGTGTATCATGTGTGATTCACTCCAAGGTTGTTAGGTTTCGATCCCGCACTGACAAGGGGAATAATGATCCTCTCCAGCGCTACAAGCGCCTAAGGGATGATGCACCCAAGCCTAGCCGGGCCCATCGTGTTCCTAAAGGAGTTGGAGATGGAGCACCAACAGTTGTTGCTCGCATTTGAAGTAAAAATGCTCATATGGTCTTGATTATGGATCTCCTAGTCATGCAATATTCTGTTATAGTTTAAACTATCCCTAAACCTTAGTACATTTTCATCACTCAGTTTTGTAAGAAGTTTGCAAGATATTAAGACTACTTTGAATTGTTGCAACATTTATCTGCAACACTACCTAGTTGATTTCTAGTTAGTATATGTTATGGGGTGTTGACTAACTTGACTTTACTCTATGTGTTTTGCACTTTTGACTAGCTTGGCCATGGATGTGGAGGATCACGGTTAGTGGATGGTTGTGGAGAAGGTTGTGGGATGAATTAAAAGTTATGATTCACTTTTATCTATTGTCTACCTAGTAGTAGCCCGCAGTTATCCATTTAGCTATAGCTGTGTTTAGGAATGTTTCTTATGAGGACTTACACCAATAGCTCTTATTCTTGGTTGGTGTGATTTGTATTGTCTTGGATTCTTGGTCTTTGTTTGCTTTTTGTTAAATTGAAGAAATTCATATATCCAAGAGATTTAACCCCAACAATTAGTATAAATGGCCACAACTACACATTGAGGAAACAGATAATAAGTTTGTGAGATTGCTCATAAACTACGTAACAGAGAGCCATTTATAAAACGCAAATCTTCAAGACATCAATGCAATCATTGTATGCATAACAAAGATAGCTCTACAGTCCCAGAGATTTGAAAAAAGTGACTTGGAAAACTAGAACTAGTCTAATTCATCCTCTTTGATAAGCGGGTTTATGTAGTATTCTCGGTTACGCGCGTCACCACCTTTAACACAATTCAATCTTGTTCTTACCTTTGCAGTTTGTCACTGGCTTCGTGCTTGAATCCAGGTGGGGAATTCACTTGCCACTCCACCAACTCTTTTTTGAGGCGGTAGATTGCGATTTCGCTTAAACCCTGCAGATTTTTTTTAATGTAATTAAGAACCAAAAGTCAAGAACGCAGATGAATAAAATGAAACAAAAGGTAAAGAAAAAACACCGTAAAATTTGATTTCTCGTTGTCCATTGTTAATCGTATTTTAAAATAAAGTATTTAGATTAGATAGAGGTATTTATAAAGATTGGGGGTGTATTATATGTATTAGATATTGAGTAGGACTGAAGTATAAGAATAAGCATTAAATTAAAAAACTATTATTTCATTAATGTTAATTTTGGAAATTTATAGCAAATGAAATCTACAAATGGAAATTGTTTTTTTTTATATATGCCGCCATAGTATCAAATAACCCTATAAATGCTCCACGAGCTCGCGTTAAATCTAAATTCGACTTTTTTTTACCGAGGAGAGAAAACTCGCACTCTCTCACTCTAAAACCCTAGAATCACATCTTCTCCGGTAACCGGAGATTCAACCCACACAATATCCCATCAGCCAAAAAACCTCTGCTCTGGCTTCGGCGTTTATAGCGCTTAGCCATGTGGAATCCTAATCCCCACCCGGATATGTGGGGCCATGGCAGCCATCCCGACGCTGGGAACGGCGCTGCGCCTCCGCCTCCCGGGATGCCGCAGCAGCAGCCACCGCCCTTGATGCCTCCGGGTACCGCCGGAGCTGGACCGAGCGGGGGACCTCCGCTTCCGCCACAGCCGTCGTACACGGTTCTGCCTACTGAAGACCAGCTCGAAGAGAAGGCTCGGAAGTGGATGCAGCTCAACTCAAAGCGGTACAGCGACAAGCGGAAGTTCGGGTTTGTGGAAACTCAGAAGGAGGACATGCCTCCGGAGCATGTCAGGAAGATTATTAGGTTAGTCTCTCCTGCTGTGGCTAACTGCAGAATTTTTTATGGATATGAGCTACTTTGCTTGATTATTGAATGTTTTTATGAGTTGATTTAATCAGCTTTTTGTTGTAAATTGATCAACTTTTTATCTGTCTGCGTTTAAAGATATACAGTTTTTGGTACCAATTGTGAAACTATTGAGTTTAGTTAAGATTAGTTCACAGCAGTTCATTGAGAAACAAAGAATATAATGGGGCCATAGTAACATCTTAAAGAGTTTTTTTGTCTTTCAGGTGTCCATGCATTTTTAGAGCTGATGATTATGAGAATTCATGAACATGAGTATATGGTTTTAATTAGTGTAAAGATATCATGTTATGTGCTATCTTAATAATAGATTTTTACTTGCTTAGTTATACATGTCTTATTACTGTTGGCCTGTGGCTTCTCTTGGAATGAATTTCTGATGCCATCATTTTGTTCTTTGCAGAGATCATGGTGACATGTCCTCGAAGAAATACCGGCATGATAAGCGTGTTTATTTGGGAGCCTTGAAGTTTGTCCCGCATGCTGTTTACAAGCTTCTTGAAAACATGCCAATGCCCTGGGAACAGGTACTTATGCTTAAGCTCTGGAATTTTCCTTTTACTCACCGTTGCTGTTGTGTACTCATTACTTTTCCCCCCTATCTAATAACAGGTTCGAGATGTGAAAGTTCTGTACCATATCACTGGTGCAATAACTTTTGTGAATGAAATACCATGGGTTGTTGAGCCCATTTACTTGGCACAGGTACTGTGTCTTAAGAGTTTGTATTTTCTTCTCTTGGTTTTCATCTTCTGTTTGTCCTTCAATTTTGCGCTTTAATTGATTTTTTGTTCCACTTTTTTCCCTCAGTGGGGTACCATGTGGATCATGATGCGACGGGAGAAGAGAGACAGGCGGCATTTCAAGAGAATGAGGTTCCCGCCTTTTGATGATGAAGAGCCCCCGCTGGATTATGCTGATAACATTTTAGACGTGGATCCCTTAGAGCCAATTCAGTTAGAGCTGGACGAGGAAGAAGATTCTGCTGTTTATACATGGTTTTATGATCATAAGCCCCTGGTTAAAACTAAGCTTATAAATGGCCCCAGCTACCGGAAGTGGCATTTGTCACTTCCCATTATGGCAACTCTCCATCGTCTGGCGGGACAGCTCCTGTCGGATCTAATTGATCGCAACTATTTCTACTTATTCGACATGGAGTCATTTTTTACTGCTAAAGCTCTGAACATGTGTATACCTGGTAATGTCTCCCCAATCCTTGCCAGTATTATTAGTTTTTAAATTAAGATATCAGTTTTTTCTCACAGCTTCAAGTAGCTACAAGTGTTTGATTTTCTTTCTGCTCATTTCCTGTCAGGTGGTCCTAAGTTTGAGCCATTGTATCGGGACATGGAGAAAGGAGATGAGGATTGGAATGAATTTAATGACATTAACAAGCTTATTATCAGGTCACCCCTCAGGACAGAGTACAGAATAGCTTTCCCTCACCTCTATAACAATAGACCTCGAAAAGTGAAGCTTTGTGTTTACCATACCCCTATGATAATGTACATAAAGACAGAGGATCCTGATCTACCTGCTTTCTATTATGACCCTCTGATTCATACCATACCCAGCTCAAATAAGGACAGACGGGACAAGAAACACGAGGATGATGATGATGATTATGATGAGGACTTCACTATGCCTGACATTGCTGATCCACTACTCTATGATACTCCCATTTATACTGATACCACCGCTGCTGGTATTTCACTTCTGTTTGCTCCACGCCCTTTTAATATGAGGTCTGGCCGGATGCGTCGTGCTGAAGACATACCTCTCGTCTCCGAGTGGTACAAGGAACACTGGTAAGACTCGATGTTCTCGTCTTTCTCCATTTGTACTTTACTGACACAGAACCTAATGTCACTTACTTTTTTTTTTGCTGTTTTGCAGCCCTCCGGCATATCCAGTTAAAGTTAGGGTTAGCTACCAGAAGTTGTTGAAATGTTTTGTGTTGAATGAGTTGCATCACAGACCACCAAAAGCTCAGAAAAAGAAATACCTGTTCCGGTCTCTTGCAGCCACAAAGTTCTTCCAGACTACAGAACTGGATTGGGCTGAAGCTGGTCTCCAAGTTTGTAAACAGGGGTATAACATGCTGAATCTATTGATTCACAGGAAGAACTTGAATTATTTGCATCTTGATTACAATTTCAACTTGAAGCCAGTCAAGACGCTTACTACGAAGGAGCGAAAGAAGTCTCGTTTCGGCAATGCTTTTCATCTATGCCGTGAAATATTACGGCTGACAAAGCTTGTAGTTGATGCCAACATCCAGTTCCGTTTGGGTAATGTAGATGCATTTCAGTTGGCTGATGGCCTGCAGTATATATTCTCACACGTGGGACAGTTGACGGGTATGTACAGATATAAGTACAGGCTTATGCGGCAGATCAGAATGTGTAAGGACTTGAAGCATTTGATTTATTACCGGTTTAACACTGGGCCTGTTGGGAAGGGACCTGGGTGTGGTTTTTGGGCTCCTATGTGGAGGGTATGGCTGTTCTTCCTTCGGGGGATTGTTCCTCTTCTGGAAAGGTGGCTGGGCAATCTATTGGCCAGACAGTTTGAAGGCCGTCACTCCAAGGGTGTTGCCAAAACAGTAACGAAGCAGCGTGTTGAGAGCCACTTCGACCTAGAGCTTCGGGCTGCCGTGATGCATGATGTTCTTGATGCAATGCCCGAGGGCATTAAACAGAACAAGGCCAGAACCATCTTGCAGCATCTGAGTGAGGCTTGGCGCTGTTGGAAAGCTAATATTCCCTGGAAGGTCCCTGGTCTGCCAGTTCCTATCGAGAATATGATTCTCCGATATGTCAAGTCCAAAGCTGATTGGTGGACTAATGTGGCTCATTATAACCGTGAGCGTATCCGAAGAGGTGCAACTGTGGACAAAACTGTCTGTAGGAAGAATCTCGGAAGGTTGACACGTCTTTGGCTTAAAGCGGAGCAAGAGCGCCAACATAATTATCTGAAAGATGGTCCATATGTCACCCCAGAAGAAGCAGTGGCCATTTACACCACTACTGTCCACTGGCTGGAATCAAGGAAGTTCACTCCTATTCCATTTCCTCCTCTATCCTACAAGCACGACACTAAACTACTGATCCTTGCTTTGGAAAGGTTGAAGGAATCTTATAGTGTGGCTGTGAGGCTAAATCAACTGCAACGAGAGGAGTTGGGTCTTATTGAACAAGCCTATGACAACCCACACGAGGCTCTTTCTCGGATTAAGCGTCATCTGCTAACCCAGCGGCAGTTCAAAGAAGTTGGCATTGAATTTATGGACTTGTACAGCTACTTGATACCTGTTTATGAGATAGAGCCTCTAGAGAAGATAACTGATGCATATTTGGATCAGTATCTGTGGTATGAAGGTGATAAGCGCCATCTCTTCCCAAATTGGATAAAGCCTGCAGATTCAGAGCCACCTCCCTTGCTTGTCTATAAATGGTGTCAAGGTATAAACAACCTACAGAGTGTATGGGACACAAGTGAAGGGCAGTGTGTTGTAATGTTGCAAACTAAGTTTGAGAAATTCTTTGACAAGATTGATCTCACCATGCTGAACAGACTTCTCCGTCTGGTTCTTGATCACAACATTGCTGACTATGTGACGGCAAAGAACAATGTCGTGCTGTCTTACAAGGACATGAGTCATACTAATTCTTATGGTCTTATTCGCGGTCTGCAGTTTGCTTCTTTTGTGGTGCAGTATTATGGACTAGTCCTTGATCTTTTGCTTCTTGGTTTGACTCGAGCTAGTGAGATTGCTGGTCAGCCAAATAATCCAAATGACTTCATAACTTTCTGGGACACAAAAGTGGAAACAAGGCACCCTATCAGATTATACTCACGGTACATAGACAAGGTTCACATACTGTTTCGGTTTACACATGAAGAGGCACGGGACCTCATTCAGCGGTATCTTACTGAGCATCCTGATCCTAACAATGAGAATATGGTTGGTTATAACAACAAGAAGTGCTGGCCCAGAGATGCAAGGATGAGGCTCATGAAACATGATGGTAAATTTTCTTTCTGTTTTTTTAATAATTTATTTTCTTAAAACTTTAGAGATTCTAACCTTTTCTTTTGTTGAATTTATTTAGTAAATCTCGGGAGAAGTGTGTTCTGGGACATGAAGAATCGTCTTCCTAGAAGTATCACCACGCTGGAATGGGAGAACAGCTTTGTTTCTGTTTACAGCAAAGATAATCCGAACTTGCTCTTTAGCATGTGTGGGTTCGAGGTTCGTATTTTACCAAAGATAAGAATGACTCAGGAGGCATTTAGCAATACTAGAGATGGGGTTTGGAACTTGCAGAATGAACAGACTAAAGAGCGAACTGCTTGTGCCTTTTTGCGTGTTGATGATGAGCATATGAAAGTGTTTGAGAATCGTGTGAGGCAGATTCTTATGTCATCAGGTTCTACCACATTCACCAAGATTGTCAACAAATGGAATACAGCTTTGATAGGTACACACCATTATCAATCTCTTATGCATGTACTCCTTAATGATGTTTTTTGCTAGTGTGGACCTGACTTCTCCTGAATTTTTGTTGCCAGGCTTAATGACGTATTTCCGTGAAGCAACTGTTCACACACAAGAGTTGTTGGACTTACTTGTGAAGTGTGAGAATAAAATCCAAACACGTATTAAAATTGGATTGAACTCCAAAATGCCTAGCAGGTTCCCTCCTGTGATATTTTATACACCAAAGGAAATTGGTGGACTGGGAATGCTGTCCATGGGTCACATTTTGATTCCTCAGAGTGATCTCCGATACAGTCAGCAGACAGATGTCGGTGTGACACATTTTAGGAGTGGTATGAGTCACGAGGAAGATCAGTTGATTCCTAATCTTTATCGCTATATACAGGTTTGTCAGTTTCTACCTGCCTTCTTTACCCTTTTACATTTGCAACTCAGATCTGACACTATCTTATGACATCTGACATTTGACACTGTATTATGAAATCTGACTTTTGACACTGTATTATGAAATCTGACATTTGACACTATATTTGACATCTGACAGCCTTGGGAGAGTGAGTTCATTGATTCTCAACGAGTTTGGGCTGAATATGCTTTAAAGAGACAGGAAGCGCAGGCACAAAATAGGCGTTTGACTCTTGAAGATCTAGAGGTGATAGTGACTACTATATATATCTTTGTTTAGTTATACTCTTATCTTTGCGTAGTTATACTCTTATAGTTGTGGGTGACATTTTAACCTTGATATTGAAATTTGCCTTACTCTAAAGTGTTTTTTTTGGTTTGCTGCAGGATTCATGGGACCGTGGTATCCCTAGGATCAATACCTTGTTTCAGAAGGACAGACACACCCTTGCATATGACAAGGGGTGGAGAGTTAGAACAGATTTTAAACAGTATCAAGTCTTGAAGCAGAACCCATTCTGGTGGACGCACCAGAGGCATGATGGAAAGCTCTGGAACTTGAACAATTATAGAACTGATGTTATTCAAGCACTGGGAGGGGTCGAAGGAATTTTGGAGCATACCTTGTTTAAGGGAACATACTTTCCTACATGGGAGGGTCTTTTCTGGGAAAAGGCATCTGGTTTTGAAGAATCTATGAAGTATAAGAAGCTGACCAATGCACAGAGATCTGGGCTCAACCAAATTCCTAACCGTAGATTTACACTCTGGTGGTCCCCTACTATAAATCGGGCAAATGTCTATGTTGGTTTCCAAGTTCAGCTAGATCTAACGGGAATCTTTATGCATGGAAAGATACCAACGCTCAAGATATCATTGATTCAGATATTCCGAGCTCACTTGTGGCAGAAGATCCATGAGAGTGTTGTTATGGATCTTTGCCAGGTCTTGGATCAAGAGCTCGATGCTCTAGAAATTGAGACCGTGCAGAAGGAAACCATCCATCCCAGAAAAAGTTACAAAATGAACAGCTCATGTGCTGACATACTACTCTTTGCAGCCCATAGGTGGCCTATGTCAAAGCCTAGTCTTGTAGCAGAGTCAAAGGATGTTTTTGATCAGAAAGCTAGTAATAAGTACTGGATAGATGTGCAGCTCCGTTGGGGTGATTATGATTCTCATGATATTGAGCGTTACACAAGGGCAAAGTTCATGGATTACACAACAGACAACATGTCAATCTACCCGTCTCCAACTGGTAAGCCATTTTGAATTTTTGATTTCTGTTAAATTTCTATAGCATATCCTGTTCAAATTGGAGCTTTAATATTGGTTCTCCTTCTCTCAGGGGTGATGATTGGACTAGATCTCGCTTACAACTTGCATTCAGCATTTGGTAACTGGTTCCCCGGCTCAAAACCATTGCTTGCACAAGCTATGAATAAGATTATGAAGGTAACGTGGAACTTTTTGATTTATTACATGTTCATGGTGCAGTGTGATGTAAGAATTATTTTAATATCTATTTTTTTTTGTTTCTGCAGTCAAATCCTGCTTTGTATGTGCTAAGAGAAAGAATAAGGAAAGGTTTGCAACTTTATTCATCAGAGCCTACAGAGCCATATCTCTCTTCTCAGAATTATGGAGAGATTTTCAGTAATCAAATCATATGGTTTGTTGATGACACTAATGTTTACCGGGTCACTATTCACAAGACTTTCGAGGGAAACCTTACCACAAAGCCCATTAATGGTGCTATTTTCATCTTCAATCCAAGAACCGGCCAGCTATTTTTAAAGGTTTGCTTTCTCATTTACATTGTCCTATTCATTCTTTCTCATGACAATTTTCTCAATGTTACTGATGTGCAACAACAATTATCAGGTGATTCACACCAGTGTATGGGCTGGCCAAAAGCGTCTTGGTCAATTGGCCAAGTGGAAAACAGCTGAAGAAGCTGCTGCTTTAGTACGCTCACTGCCTGTAGAAGAACAGCCAAAGCAAATCATTGTCACCCGTAAGGGAATGCTTGATCCGTTGGAAGTGCATCTGCTCGATTTCCCTAATATTGTTATTAAGGGAAGTGAGCTTCAGTTGCCTTTCCAGGCTTGTTTGAAAATTGAGAAGTTTGGGGATCTGATTTTAAAGGCAACTGAGCCTCAGATGGTTCTGTTCAACATATATGATGACTGGCTCAAGAGTATTTCGTCGTACACAGCTTTCTCTAGGTTGATTCTTATCTTACGTGCACTTCATGTTAACAATGAGAAGGCAAAAATGTTGCTGAAGCCTGACAAAACAATAGTCACTGAACCGCATCATATCTGGCCTTCTCTGACTGATGAACAATGGATGAAGGTGCGCTTGCTTGATTCATCAATGTTTTTAGTTCCAATGGATTGTTTTATTTACCTGATTTAACATTCATTGTAAATATTCTTGCTGATGTGCTGTAGGTTGAGGTTGCTTTGAGGGATCTTATATTGTCTGATTATGCAAAGAAGAACAACGTGAGCACCTCGGCGCTTACCCAATCAGAGATTCGTGATATCATTCTTGGTGCTGAGATTACACCGCCTTCACAGCAACGACAACAAATTGCTGAGATAGAGAAACAGGTAATGTATTTTTTCTCTTTCGTGGTGTTTATTGTAATGTTACTTTTTCAGTGGAGCTGATATTGTTTTTCTTGTGCAGGCTAAGGAAGCTAGTCAGATGACAGCAGTTACGACAAGAACTACAAATGTACATGGAGATGAACTCATTGTGACAACCACTAGCCCATATGAGCAGGCTGCATTTGGGTCTAAAACTGACTGGCGTGTCAGAGCCATCTCTGCCACAAACCTATATCTTCGAGTGAACCACATCTATGTCAATTCGGAGGATATTAAGGTAGCAACTTTCTTCCATTTTCAAATTGATTTGGGGTGAATATTATTATTGCTCTTTGTGGTTTTGGATACCTGTGCTTACCTTCTTAATTCCCCCCCTTCTGCAGGAAACCGGTTTCACATACATTATGCCCAAGAACATTTTGAAAAAGTTCATCTGCATTGCGGACTTGCGAACACAAATTGCAGGGTACTTGTATGGTGTAAGTCCTCCAGACAATCCTCAAGTAAAGGAAATTCGTTGTATTGTCATGGTACCGCAGTGGGGAACTCATCAGCAAGTGCATTTGCCTTCAGCTCTCCCTGAGCATGACTTCTTATCTGATCTGGAGCCTCTGGGATGGATGCATACCCAGCCGAATGAACAACCTCAATTGTCTCCCCAGGTTTGAAACTATACTGTCTTTGCTTCTATTATGCACTAGGTGCATTTGTCTCCCCATGTTGTGAGGCTCTAATCATCATACTTGGAATTGAAATTTGACTTTCATACATTTGTCTATTATAGGATCTAACTAGTCATGCTCGAGTTCTGGAAAATAACAAGCAATGGGATGGAGAGAAGAGCATTATCTTGACCTGCAGTTTTACCCCTGGTTCGTGCTCATTGACTGCGTACAAGCTTACGTCGTCTGGTTACGAGTGGGGACGTGCCAACAAGGATACAGGAAGCAACCCTCATAATTACTTGCCGGCCTATTATGAGAAGGTCCAGATGCTTCTCAGTGACCGTTTCCTGGGCTTCTACATGGTAAGGCTTCTGATCTGTTCCTTTCTGATTTTCTTTCACATTAGTGTGATTCCTCTGATGTTCTAACCAATGTCTGTTCTCACTTTCAGATTCCAGATAATGGTCCATGGAATTACAACTTCATGGGTGTAAAGCACACTGCAAGCATGAAATACGGAGTGAAGCTGGGAACTCCAAGGGAGTACTACAACGAAGAGCATCGACCCACCCATTTCCTAGAGTTCAGCAATCTCGAGGAGGGCGAGACAGCAGTAGGCGACCGTGAGGACACCTTCAACTAGCCATTTTCTCTCCTTCCTGTTTGTTTGTAGCCTTCGGAGCCTTATGTAATGAGTTTGGTTTTCTAGCCAACATTTTGTAAAACTTCTAAGAAGCCAAATTTTAGTACACTTGCCATGAAAGTACTGGTCCTAGCTTTTTAATGCTGCCTGATGGAGTTGTAAATACCTGCATGCCTGAGTTTCATCAATGCCTTACCTTAAAGAAGATGGTTTTGAATTTACTTCGGATTCGTGCTTTATTACTTGCTTTCCTGTTGTAAGCCTATTAAATGTTCTGGGTTCTATGCAGCACATTAAAGTGTGTTCGTTTTGTCAAAGAGAACAATAAACCTTTTAGTAATACGTAATATCAGTTTGACAGTCAGCTAATAACACAAATGTAACATTTTCACTTCCAATTAAACCAACAAAGTTAAGGCGTGATTTATTTCTGCATCATTGTATAATGAAAATAAAGGAGAAATTGTCACCAATCTATATGAAACTGACGTAAAAGCAACACAGTTCTGTTAGGATAGGATTATACTGTCAATTGTTTTTTTTTTTTTGAAAATATACTGTCAATTGTTTGATAACCCAGTCTTAGATAAATGTCAGTAAAATTAGTGGCAACAACTTCATGGCCAGTATCACCGTTTCAGACCACACCAAATTCATTGCTCAACCGTTCTTACCACTTTCCTCTGTGGGCAAGATCTTCATGATCATGTTCGATTCAGACAAATCATTGACTGCCATTTTCAGTAATGTGAATTATCTTTTCTTTTTATCTCAGTTCCAGCTCAAGGTTATTAAAAGTTCTCCATTAGTGAGTAGAAGAAGAAAAACCAGAGCTTTTCTTCAAGAGAAAAACAAGAACAGAAAAAATGGGGTCTCTTGGGAAGCTGTCTGAAACCATCGGAGCTGTGAAGGGGAAGAAAGATGGGGTTTTGAGTGCAGTGAAGGAGCTTGAGGGCGGTTTCGAGAAGGTTCTAGAAGGGCTCCAAGCCTGCTTCACTGAGATCGAGTCCAAGGAGCTGCATTTGAAAGGGCTGATGCAGGAATCCGGTAAGGAGAAAGCCGGAAACTCTTTTGTGGATGGATTTCTTGAAAAGCCTGAATTTTTACAGCCTTCTTTCGAACTGGTTCAGAGAAATGAGGCTGATTCAGTGAATGCGGTTCTGAATAGGAGGAAAGAGGAGCTCGATTTGAGGGAGAAAGAGTTGGAGGAGATGGAAAGGGTTTTGGAGGAAAGGCAGATTGTGATGTTTTCAGAAGAGGCTAAGCTGGTCAGGAAAAAGGATCATATGCTCAAGATGCTGGAAATGAGGAGCTTTGAGGTTGATTCGAAGAAGAGGCTTTTGATGAAGAGGGAAAATGGGATGCGCTCAGAAGCTGAAAGGATGGTGAAGAGGAAAAATGAGCTCTATCTTAAGGAGAGCCAGCTGGAGGATTTGGCTGAGGAGGTTGAGGCCAGGGAGAGGATGCTTGACAGGAAGATGAAGTTCATGTCTGAGGAGAAATTGCAGCCTGATGAAGCCTCTTCTGCGATTCCTGTGACGATGAGGATGGATCATAGGAAGCGGTCTGTGCATTCGAATGTTAAGTCTAGCGGAAAATGCGATGATGATGTTATTGAGATGGTGGAGACCAGCCCCCCTGTTGTGAAAAGAGGCTGCTTTAGGCCTGACAGAAGGTTTCAGCCTTATGATCGCCAAAATCCAGGTTTTTTTCTGATCCCATGTTCATGAATTCAGATTCTATCTTCTGTAATGCATTTGTAGTATATGGTTGTTTCTTGATCCACTACAATTTACATTTGTAGTGATTTGCCGATAACTTGTTGCGTGTAAGAAGTTTAAGGCTATCTATTTCTTCAAAATTCTGCTGGAAACAGTTGCTTTTTAACTACTCCCTAATGCATTTGTTTGTTTCAATATTGTATCTTGATTCATTACATTACTTGCGTAGTTTATTGCCGATGACATGTTGCTTGTAGGAAGTTTAAGCCTTTAAGGTCATCTATTTACTGGTTTTGATTCTTCAAGAAACAGCCAAATACACAAGTTGATTTTTCATTGCTTGAGTGGTTCTTTGCTGATGTATGAAGTTTAAGGTCATCTATTTAATGTTTATGATCCTGCAATAATCAGGCCAAATACACAGTACTAACTAGCTCATCTCAAGTTGAGTTTTCATTGGCTGAGTAGCTCTTTGCTGGTGACTTTTTTCTTGTATCAAGTTTAAGGTTATATATTTGTTGTTATGATCCTGCAAGAAACAGGCCAAATACACAGTACTTGATCTTAAGTTGATTTTTCATTGCCTGAGTAGTTCTTTGCAGATGAATATTTTATTGTAAGAAGTTTAAGGCCATCTATTTTTGTTTATGATCCTTCAAGAAACAGGCCTAGTACACAATACAAACTAGCTGATCTTGAGTTGCTCTTTCATTATGCCCTAATTCAGGTTCTGTGAGAAATGTGCTCGGAAACCAGCAAGTTGGACTGTCGTTTGTCGTGAGCATAGCACCAATACATGAGGAGCGAAGCTATCTGGTAAACTGAACCTTAACTAACTCAAACTGAAACTACTTGTGTGTGAATTTCTTGTATTAAACCTGATTGATGTCTGTCATCTTGCTCTGCAGACTGTCCCTTCAAAGTTCGTTGGGGTTTATGATCTTAGCAGCAAGGACTCTGTGATCCTGATAACCGACGAGGGCTCTTTCCAGCTCCAAGTCAAGCGCTATGATGATCCTAGACGAATCAAGTCGAGTCACGTGACATTTCGTCGTGGCTGGAGGAACTTTTACTCAAGAAACAATCTCAGGATGGGAATGCAGTGCTTGTTCCGGGTGAAGGAGCACACAGTGGATGGAGATGATTCGACATTTTCCATGAATGTGTCTGTTATGTGTGGCTGATGCCATATCATCTGTTTATCTTCGTCTGAATCAAACGTTATTTAGAATAATCTAGCGCTTTGTTTAGGATGCTTAATTATCAGTAACAGTTGGAACTCAGATCTCTACTTGAATGATGGCTTGATATTAGTCAATGAACTATTTTAAGGTAAAACTATTTGTGCAAACCTTGTCCAAAAGATTCTCATAAACTGAACTGCTATGAAAATCGCTGAATTCTCTGGATACATAAGTTCCATTTCATGAAATACTTTTCATGCAATGCTGAAACCAATCCAAGACAGTTGAAAAGATACAAAGTTCATTCATCATTACTACTGATGCAATAGCTTAACATTCACAATCCAAGTTGAAACAACAAACCATACATCCATAATCCAAGATGAAACAACAAGCCATAGGTCTAGGTTTATAAACAAGAAGACTAAACCAAGTAGTAATATTCGAGTTCTGATTCAGACAACACAAACAGGCAGCAATTTAGCTCTTAACCACCGACACATCCATGGAAAACCCCGAAGCATCACCATTCACTGTGTGCTCCTTCAGCTGGAACAGGCACTTCATTCCAACACTAAGACAGTTCTGGCGATAAAGCAATTTCCAACAACCGCCAAATTGCACGATTATAGCCCCTCTAGACCTCTGATAGATCTTCACATGAAGGCGATAAATGCCATTTTCAGTTGATAGAATAACATACTTTTTCCCACTCATATCAAAAGCCTTAACAAAACCTGTTGGCACTGTCTGTGGATAAGAAAACAGCACCACAAGAGGATATGAACACATTAGACTTCCACAGGTTTCAGTTTAGAAACATAATCACTTCAGATTGAATTAAAGTTAATATACCACAGACTGTCGATTCGTTGACTGTGATATGGGCATGATAAATTCCAATCCATTTTCATATTGAATCATGGTTCCCTGCACATTTGTTGCAGAACCTACAACAACAAAAAGGAATACTTAACAGTGCATTCATATAATCAGCTTTACTGTAAACACAGTGTTTTTCGATTCAACATTAGAATTATTAAAGCTTTTCCCTTTTAGAACCTTTTCTGCTGCATTTTACTGAATCAAAACAAACTATTCACTATTAGCAAAAAGCACCAATTTTCACTTGAATCTAAATGCACAAGCATACTAAGATATGGCCAAACTAATAACAAGATGAATTTGAAACAAATGATCAGAAGCATACCTGAAGCTTGATGTTCTGCTGTGCTACTTCCTTGTGCAGAGGCAGAATCACTTTGAATCGCAGAACCAGATTTAGCTCGGGGGCTGTCAATCTTCCCTTCACTCTTCTCTTCAACCTCATCTTCAAGCTTGTTCTCTTTCATAATCTCTTCAGCTCGGGGACTCTCAATCTTCCCTTCATTCTTCTCTTGAACATCATCTTCAAGCTTGTTATCTTCATTGATTTGGACTATCACAATTCACAAGTTTTGATGTAAATTAAGAAATAGTCAAATTCAAATCAAGCTGAATTTTTATCAATATCATACCTGCAGCTTGATGTTTTGTGGTGCTTTCTAAGACCTTCCTACTCCTCTTCCTTTGATACCTCTTCATTTCTTTTGCAAAACCGCATCGAATCGCTGAATCATCTTTAGCTCGGGTGCTCTTGATCTTCCCTTCACTGAGTTCACTCTTCTCATTGGTCTTATCTTGAACTTGTCCATTTCTTGCAGTACCTAAATCAGCAAACATGAAGACAGGTCCAAAATGGATTCCCTCATCAGTGCATTCTGTATGAACCTCTTCATTGTGTTTCATAAATGCAAACTGAGTTTCATCCTTGTTAATCAACATTACAGTTATCCAAGGTTTTGTTCCTTAATTAACAGTTTCACTAACATAAGCTGCATTTTACTAGAAACATGCTATCCATCATTAATAAAAAGTACCAATTTTCACTTGAATCTATATGTACAAGATTAACATTTGGACTATCACAATTCACAAGCAATGCATATTAAGAAAAACAAGCTGAATTGAAACAAGATATCAGAAGCACACCTGAAGCTTGAAACAAACTATCTAAGACCTTCCTTTTGATCCCCTTCATTTTTTTTGCAGAATCGAGTCCAACCGCAGAATCGGGATTAGCTCGGTGGCTCTCCATCTTCTCTCCAGTCTCATCTTCAAGCTTCTTCTCTGGCACAGCCTCTTCACAATCCACAAGTAATGCAAATCATCATTAAGAAAATGGTCAAATAAAAACAAGCTGAAATTTTTATCAAATGAGCAGAAGCAAACCTGAATCTTGAGGTCTTGTGCTACTTCCTACCATCTCCAAGACCTTCCTACTCCTCTTCCTCTGAACCTCCTTCATATCTTCCTCAGAATCGCTTCGAATCGGAGAATCAGGTTTAGCACCATTCTCTCCAAGTCCAATATCATCTTCTAGCTCCTTCTCTTTCACATTCTCTGCAACATCAGCATGAGCCTCCAAAGCTTTCTCTTTCTCCTCCACAATGCGCTCCCTTACAGCCACCTTCCTCTCCCTTTCTTCCAACTCCTTCTCCTTCGAAAAAAGCGATCTTTCCATTGAATCCAAATTGGTATTCAGATCCTTCCTCAGAATCTGCATTGTACTCTCAACCCCAGTCTTAGCAGGCTCCATAGCAACAGATGATTTTTTTTTCAAGAAACAATTTTTTCTGCAATTGTTGGGCTGCTGTTCTTGGTGTATCTGTGTCTTTTTAAAGAGTGAAAGACTTGTGTTTATGCTGCATTGATTATGACCATGCTGAGAAGTTATCCTTTGTGATTACGATGAAGGACTATGATGTTTTTTCAGGCCATTACTGTTTATAGAGAAACTCAGACAGCACAAAAGCTGCATGAAAGGGGAGTAGTTGGGGAATTGAATGGATTCATTAATTAATCCAAAGTCAAAACTATTTTGCAGAAAGGTGACTTCTGGTTTTCAATTTTGAACACTAAAGAGGATGGTCTCTGTGATGGTGATTGGTGAATATATTTATTTTGGGAAAAAAGTTCATCCTTTTATAAATTTGAGTGAGTTATCACGTACTGGCCCTCTTTACTTAGTTGTTCAAGTCATGATGACATTAGTGGAAAATGCACAGTCTCATGTAAACAATCTAACATGAACAATGTCATAGTGAATAAATTTGTGCTAG
The DNA here is from genome assembly GCA_963678965.1 of Cruciata laevipes. Taxonomy (NCBI): domain Eukaryota; kingdom Viridiplantae; phylum Streptophyta; class Magnoliopsida; order Gentianales; family Rubiaceae; genus Cruciata; species Cruciata laevipes. The sequence continues at coordinate 23,218,598 of OY787637.1, forward strand.
TTACAAATGGATTGATTGCTCGTTTTAAGGCAAAAACAAAGAAAATATAATCAATCTCAATGATTTTTGTGAAACCCCACACAGAATTAGACTAATGTGTGGGGTAAAACACAAAATAGTTGTGTTGTCTTAACTAGAACCTCTTAGTGTCATGTTAAGAAATTTAAAATGTGCTATATGAACACATATTACACATGAATGTAACAGAAACAAACAATTTAACCATAACATTTACAAGGTGAAAAGAGAGAAAACCAAAATATACAAGCTAAAAGTTTTGCTATAAAAATAAAAATGGTTTTATAAACCATACTCAATTTGGGTATTATCCATAAATTATGTACAGAATTAACAATTGAGTGAGATGAAAACTAAGAAGAAGGCTTTGGAAATTTTGAAGAAAATCAAAGATGAAGAAATCAAAATGCATTAAATAAGTGAGTTGAAAGTGATGAATGTTTTGAAGGTTGCATGAGTAGGACGGGTGTCATCTTGAAATTGCCACAACTCATCACCTTGGTAGTGACTCACCATTACCATGTTTAAAATAATTAATAATCACTTTTAATTCTTCACAAAACCTCAAACACCTCCCAAACTCCCGTAGCAGACCGCCTTTCACCATGTCATCCCCTCTAATACAATACATTCAACTCCCTTGCTGCCTCTTATTCGATTCAACCCCTGAATTCAACATCACACGAATTGGATAGGAAGAATCAATCCCTAGGTTATTGAGGAAGCACGGAGAGCCAAGGAGAACGATCGGGAACAAGGGAATGACTAAGGGGAAGAAGAAAGGAACCGGAATCAGTATGGGACTAGCTTGAGGAGGTGAAACGATCGAGGCTCCTACAAGGATTTAGTTGTAGATTGACAATTGTTAAGGTATGATCTTTCTTCTTTAGGATCCCCTACAAGGATTTAGTTGTGTCTCAATGGAATCATAAGAACAGAGTTTTATCTATACATGCATGTACTTAGACGAAATGGGAGATGAACTAGAGTGAAAATGGAGAAGTGAGAAAAACTTAAAATATGGAAATCTTGTAGAAACTGAAATACTGAAATTTAAAATCATGTAACTCAGAATCTGTAGCTCCATTTAGATTAATAGTGATATGATCAAAAACCTTGGGAGTAGATCTGTATTTGAGACCAAGAATCGTCCAATTTGGTTTAGAAACGAGGGTGAAAAAGTATTTTGAAATTCTGTCCTTCATTCATGGTTGCAGCAGAAAACGCAAACTTTCAAAATCCATATTTAATTAACCATAAATCCAATTTTGTCAATTCACGAACCTGTGTAATCTTTGTAGAATAAACTTCAGTTTGGAACTTGAAATTACTGAAAAAGGATAGGTAATGAATTAGATAATCAATGTCGAAGTTTGCTGCGTGTTTAGGTCGCTGCAGGAATAAAGTTTTCAGAACACCCAACTTTGAATAATCCTATCTTACAAACCGTAACCCGGATTTTATCAAATTCTGTACCTCTGTCATTCTTGTGAGATGCATTATAAGATGGTATTTGGAATTCCTGGATTCAAACAAATAACAAGTGAGATAATCAACTTTAAAATCTGCTGCACTTTTACTCTGTTGCAGTTGAAGGTTAATAGCAATCTGAACTTATAACCACCATATCTTGTTAAGCATAACTTCGTTTCGGTTAATTCTTGTTTTGTTGTGATCTTGGAACTGTAATCTATATTCTAAAGTCAATGAGGATTATATTGGGTTAAGAAATCAGTAATAAAACGGACTGTAAAGTTTCTGCAGTTTTGTTCAGCAAACCCGTTTAAAATGATCATAACTTTTTGACTGTAGGTTCGATTTTAATGATTATTGTGCCTGTACAACCCTCTTTTCCTTTCTTTTAGTTTGGGTCTAAGAATGAAATCAATGAAATGGGATTTCAGTCTAAACTGCCTTAGGTTCTGTGTATTGGATTTATGTCCACTGAATTTCAAAACATAATATCTCCTGAACTGTAACTCATCTTTGAATGAATTTTATACCAAACCAATCCATACAAAGTAAGCTATATCATAGAGTGTTGGGATTTTCAAATTAGACTAAGAAACAAGTGAAATAAGAGACTTCTAAGTGCACATTGTTTGCTAACTGCATAATTTAGTTTGTACTGAAGACTCCACTTTAGACCATATTTTGTTAACCATGCGTTAATTTTGGTTGATAATTGCTTAGTTGTGATCGTGAAAATCTGAACTACATTTTTAAATCAGTAAGAGTTTCATTTGGTTGAGAAACATGTAACAACGCTAAAGCTAATTTTCAGAATTTCAAGTACTAGATTTTAATATATTTCACTAATGATGGTTCTACCTTTTATGATGTCTAAACTTTTAGGAAAATCAACTTTAATTTTGAAATAAATATATCCTGTTTTCAAAAGTAAACCAATGAGGAAAGCCTTGATGAAATCTAGCATGACACTTGAGATTAAGGCTAGTTTCTGATAAGTGCATTCTCTTAACCCTAGATCTGTTTAAAGCAATTTTTACATATCTGCATACTGAGACCATGATGAACCTCAAGTGATAAGATTTTATTTAGAAATACCTTTCCTGGTTAAGTTTTCTGAATCATTAAACTTGGGTGTTGATTTATTGGAGTTATATACCTTTAAGTACCAGAAATTGGTTTAAAGAAACCTATACGCTGAATCAGAATTATATAAAAACACTCTTTTAACTCATTGTTTTGATTAAGAACATGACTACATCTTAAGATCCATCCCCTTGTCTTAACCAATCCTAATATAAGTTACATCACCGCATATCAATTGAACTGTAAACCAAAATCAAGCACTGATTAACTCAACTCGAATTGAATTTCAATTTTACTTACTTGCAATCTTTAGAATAAATCTAATCTCCAGACCTCATCGTCTAGTAATCCATGACTTGATAATGATCTAGTATTTTGCTTTGAATTAGTATGAATATTTTCTCTTGCAAACTAAATCTCTCAAATAAAGTATAATAAAAGGTGTGAAAACAGTTATAGAAGAAATCTGAGTGGGAGATTAATAGACAGATAATAAAGTCAAATTAAGAATCAGTATTAACATGATGTTTAGTTTTTGAAATTTGAAACAACACTTAGAAATATGAACTGATCGATGAGGATGTTAATCTGGTATCTTAGGAGTTTGATGGGAATCCATTCCGACACTTGAAATCTTAGAGTGGTAAAATTAAAGTCATAGCGTGGAATTCAGGTGAGTGTTTCATCGCTTTTGCATGAAATACAAGTAAAATGAATATTAGTATGCCATGTTAAGTAGGATTAATTTGTTGACCATGCTACTTGTATATATTGCCATGCATATCATATAGGATGTTATTTCTTAGTTTCTGCATGTGTGAAAAGGACGGGTGTACTTTATCGCCCGGCCTCAACTTGAACTATTGTGTATAATCGGCTTGTACTTTATCTTGCCGAGAACTTGACTATCTTGCTCTTTGCTACTTGCACTTGACTTGAACTTGTACTTGAAAATCCGAGGCCCTCGGCGTGATTGTAGTTCGATTGTAGTCAACGGGGAAGGTAAGGGCCGGACCGTATGACTAGATCGACTGCACGCGGTGACCACCTTTGTGATTGTGATTGCTTATTGGGGCGTGGCTGACGAGAAATGTGATCTTGAACATCTCTTGAATACTTGGTTGCCCTGCTGGATAGTTACAGTACCCATATAGGGGCTTGACTACCACTTGGTATAACCGACCTGTATACTTTCACAATGTGTTAGGACTTGTGTGCTATTTGTAGGTTATGTGATAATTAAATTCCACTTGGTAATTAACTGTGGTGAACCTCACTAAGCAAGGAGCTTACCCTAGTTTAAATAAAACAAATAACAGGTGTACCAGACGTGCGAGAGTGAGATTGGAGATCATAGAAGATTAGGAGGAGTGAAGCCTTTACTTCATTTGAGTTGGGATCCGAATAGTGTATAAACTTGGCTAATAACTCTATGTTTTATTTAGACCTTATTGTAACCCCTAAACACTTGTATATATTTATATGAAACACTTATTGTAATAGTAAATTGAGATTGAAATTAACGCTTCCGCATAATATTATTGCTCGTTTGCACATTTGAAAGAGCCATTTCAGTTTGACTCTTGGTAACACACCTCATCTGGATATAATACTTGCTTCTAAGCAAGATTACCAGTTTGGGGGTGTTACAGATGTGGTATCAGAGCATTCTCAAATCAAGTAAAGGCTTAACCAAAATCTATAAGAATAAAAGACTTATAGAAATTTCAGTAACCGAAAATAGTTTCCCTTGACCTTGAGTGAAGGTTGAACCTTGAATCATAAAGCTTACTGTGTGAATTAGGAATCTTATATGTGCTATTTGTTTGTTTTAGAAACTTTGTATTACCTCAAACTGAAAATTTGTACCCCTATCTTAGTTTTTGCTCACTGAAAGAATATTGAGTAAAATATTAACTAAGAAAACCTTTTCCATTTGAATTGAGAAAACCTTTGAATCACTTGGGGATGGCCAGCCTAAAGTGATCGGGTATATCATTTTAACTGGAAATGGTGGTCTTAAATAAATCTTAAAATTTACTAATAGTATGTTTATCCCTTCCACTGGAATTACATCTGTACATCTTTTATAAATAATTGCATAAGACTATCCAGAACTAGTTTTCATTCTTTATTATAAAAGCCATTAATTTTACCTTTCATTAGAATTGAGAGAACCTTAGATCCGCTTGGGACTGATCAACCCACAGTGGAAATTGGGTGCTCTCATTTTGAAATGAAAGTGTTCAAAATAAAATTTTCAAGTTTTCAACTAGAAACATTATGTATTTAATTTACTAAAAACATCAATGTACTTTAAAACCAAGACTAATAAACTCAATAAATAACCCCAAAGATAGCTATAACATAGGTTGGAATAACATGTTTTCCTTTCCTACAATGAAACTTTAATAATATTCAAACTTTGTATGTACAATCTAAGTTTTTCATAATGAAACAATTGAAGATAACCTTTGATCTTAATGCACCAAGTCAAATGCATCATATTAAATACAACTTAAACAAAATAACTATCCGTCATAGACACTTACTTCACAGTTTCTGAACTTAATAGTCAAGCTGCTAAGAACTTCGGGGACGAAGTTCCTTAAGGGGGGGCGACTGTGAAACCCCACACAGAATTAGACTAATGTGTGGGGTAAAACACAAAATAGTTGTGTTGTCTTAACTAGAACCTCTTAGTGTCATGTTAAGAAATTTAAAATGTGCTATATGAACACATATTACACATGAATGTAACAGAAACAAACAATTTAACCATAACATTTACAAGGTGAAAAGAGAGAAAACCAAAATATACAAGCTAAAAGTTTTGCTATAAAAATAAAAATGGTTTTATAAACCATACTCAATTTGGGTATTATCCATAAATTATGTACAGAATTAACAATTGAGTGAGATGAAAACTAAGAAGAAGGCTTTGGAAATTTTGAAGAAAATCAAAGATGAAGAAATCAAAATGCATTAAATAAGTGAGTTGAAAGTGATGAATGTTTTGAAGGTTGCATGAGTAGGACGGGTGTCATCTTGAAATTGCCACAACTCATCACCTTGGTAGTGACTCACCATTACCATGTTTAAAATAATTAATAATCACTTTTAATTCTTCACAAAACCTCAAACACCTCCCAAACTCCCGTAGCAGACCGCCTTTCACCATGTCATCCCCTCTAATACAATACATTCAACTCCCTTGCTGCCTCTTATTCGATTCAACCCCTGAATTCAACATCACACGAATTGGATAGGAAGAATCAATCCCTAGGTTATTGAGGAAGCACGGAGAGCCAAGGAGAACGATCGGGAACAAGGGAATGACTAAGGGGAAGAAGAAAGGAACCGGAATCAGTATGGGACTAGCTTGAGGAGGTGAAACGATCGAGGCTCCTACAAGGATTTAGTTGTAGATTGACAATTGTTAAGGTATGATCTTTCTTCTTTAGGATCCCCTACAAGGATTTAGTTGTGTCTCAATGGAATCATAAGAACAGAGTTTTATCTATACATGCATGTACTTAGACGAAATGGGAGATGAACTAGAGTGAAAATGGAGAAGTGAGAAAAACTTAAAATATGGAAATCTTGTAGAAACTGAAATACTGAAATTTAAAATCATGTAACTCAGAATCTGTAGCTCCATTTAGATTAATAGTGATATGATCAAAAACCTTGGGAGTAGATCTGTATTTGAGACCAAGAATCGTCCAATTTGGTTTAGAAACGAGGGTGAAAAAGTATTTTGAAATTCTGTCCTTCATTCATGGTTGCAGCAGAAAACGCAAACTTTCAAAATCCATATTTAATTAACCATAAATCCAATTTTGTCAATTCACGAACCTGTGTAATCTTTGTAGAATAAACTTCAGTTTGGAACTTGAAATTACTGAAAAAGGATAGGTAATGAATTAGATAATCAATGTCGAAGTTTGCTGCGTGTTTAGGTCGCTGCAGGAATAAAGTTTTCAGAACACCCAACTTTGAATAATCCTATCTTACAAACCGTAACCCGGATTTTATCAAATTCTGTACCTCTGTCATTCTTGTGAGATGCATTATAAGATGGTATTTGGAATTCCTGGATTCAAACAAATAACAAGTGAGATAATCAACTTTAAAATCTGCTGCACTTTTACTCTGTTGCAGTTGAAGGTTAATAGCAATCTGAACTTATAACCACCATATCTTGTTAAGCATAACTTCGTTTCGGTTAATTCTTGTTTTGTTGTGATCTTGGAACTGTAATCTATATTCTAAAGTCAATGAGGATTATATTGGGTTAAGAAATCAGTAATAAAACGGACTGTAAAGTTTCTGCAGTTTTGTTCAGCAAACCCGTTTAAAATGATCATAACTTTTTGACTGTAGGTTCGATTTTAATGATTATTGTGCCTGTACAACCCTCTTTTCCTTTCTTTTAGTTTGGGTCTAAGAATGAAATCAATGAAATGGGATTTCAGTCTAAACTGCCTTAGGTTCTGTGTATTGGATTTATGTCCACTGAATTTCAAAACATAATATCTCCTGAACTGTAACTCATCTTTGAATGAATTTTATACCAAACCAATCCATACAAAGTAAGCTATATCATAGAGTGTTGGGATTTTCAAATTAGACTAAGAAACAAGTGAAATAAGAGACTTCTAAGTGCACATTGTTTGCTAACTGCATAATTTAGTTTGTACTGAAGACTCCACTTTAGACCATATTTTGTTAACCATGCGTTAATTTTGGTTGATAATTGCTTAGTTGTGATCGTGAAAATCTGAACTACATTTTTAAATCAGTAAGAGTTTCATTTGGTTGAGAAACATGTAACAACGCTAAAGCTAATTTTCAGAATTTCAAGTACTAGATTTTAATATATTTCACTAATGATGGTTCTACCTTTTATGATGTCTAAACTTTTAGGAAAATCAACTTTAATTTTGAAATAAATATATCCTGTTTTCAAAAGTAAACCAATGAGGAAAGCCTTGATGAAATCTAGCATGACACTTGAGATTAAGGCTAGTTTCTGATAAGTGCATTCTCTTAACCCTAGATCTGTTTAAAGCAATTTTTACATATCTGCATACTGAGACCATGATGAACCTCAAGTGATAAGATTTTATTTAGAAATACCTTTCCTGGTTAAGTTTTCTGAATCATTAAACTTGGGTGTTGATTTATTGGAGTTATATACCTTTAAGTACCAGAAATTGGTTTAAAGAAACCTATACGCTGAATCAGAATTATATAAAAACACTCTTTTAACTCATTGTTTTGATTAAGAACATGACTACATCTTAAGATCCATCCCCTTGTCTTAACCAATCCTAATATAAGTTACATCACCGCATATCAATTGAACTGTAAACCAAAATCAAGCACTGATTAACTCAACTCGAATTGAATTTCAATTTTACTTACTTGCAATCTTTAGAATAAATCTAATCTCCAGACCTCATCGTCTAGTAATCCATGACTTGATAATGATCTAGTATTTTGCTTTGAATTAGTATGAATATTTTCTCTTGCAAACTAAATCTCTCAAATAAAGTATAATAAAAGGTGTGAAAACAGTTATAGAAGAAATCTGAGTGGGAGATTAATAGACAGATAATAAAGTCAAATTAAGAATCAGTATTAACATGATGTTTAGTTTTTGAAATTTGAAACAACACTTAGAAATATGAACTGATCGATGAGGATGTTAATCTGGTATCTTAGGAGTTTGATGGGAATCCATTCCGACACTTGAAATCTTAGAGTGGTAAAATTAAAGTCATAGCGTGGAATTCAGGTGAGTGTTTCATCGCTTTTGCATGAAATACAAGTAAAATGAATATTAGTATGCCATGTTAAGTAGGATTAATTTGTTGACCATGCTACTTGTATATATTGCCATGCATATCATATAGGATGTTATTTCTTAGTTTCTGCATGTGTGAAAAGGACGGGTGTACTTTATCGCCCGGCCTCAACTTGAACTATTGTGTATAATCGGCTTGTACTTTATCTTGCCGAGAACTTGACTATCTTGCTCTTTGCTACTTGCACTTGACTTGAACTTGTACTTGAAAATCCGAGGCCCTCGGCGTGATTGTAGTTCGATTGTAGTCAACGGGGAAGGTAAGGGCCGGACCGTATGACTAGATCGACTGCACGCGGTGACCACCTTTGTGATTGTGATTGCTTATTGGGGCGTGGCTGACGAGAAATGTGATCTTGAACATCTCTTGAATACTTGGTTGCCCTGCTGGATAGTTACAGTACCCATATAGGGGCTTGACTACCACTTGGTATAACCGACCTGTATACTTTCACAATGTGTTAGGACTTGTGTGCTATTTGTAGGTTATGTGATAATTAAATTCCACTTGGTAATTAACTGTGGTGAACCTCACTAAGCAAGGAGCTTACCCTAGTTTAAATAAAACAAATAACAGGTGTACCAGACGTGCGAGAGTGAGATTGGAGATCATAGAAGATTAGGAGGAGTGAAGCCTTTACTTCATTTGAGTTGGGATCCGAATAGTGTATAAACTTGGCTAATAACTCTATGTTTTATTTAGACCTTATTGTAACCCCTAAACACTTGTATATATTTATATGAAACACTTATTGTAATAGTAAATTGAGATTGAAATTAACGCTTCCGCATAATATTATTGCTCGTTTGCACATTTGAAAGAGCCATTTCAGTTTGACTCTTGGTAACACACCTCATCTGGATATAATACTTGCTTCTAAGCAAGATTACCAGTTTGGGGGTGTTACAATTTTTTATTAAGAAAATATTATATAAGAGTTGATACTTGTTATCTATATGTTATGTATTGTGCAAATTATATTTTACGTAAAATTAATCCATTTACGGTTGCCCTTTTATAGTAAGATCAAGAACATATAAATGTTAAACTAGAGTTTAAACCAAAGTCAATTTATTTTATCTTGTGATTCATGTATGAGAGCATTTTCTATGAGATAGAATTCTTCTTTTTTTAAAGTGGCCTAATCATGATATAATGTCTTACTATGCGTTACTTTGTGTTAGTGTAGGATTGTTATCTGGTTAAGATAACATACTGATGTATATATCAATAACAATTAGCACCGTTAAACAGAGATGTTGTCAATAACATATTTTTCATATATGATTTTGGTTTTTGATATTCAAACCTCCCAACATCCAGGTCAATTGTTCAGTTTTAAGATGTACTAGTGTATCACCAATTGACTAAACTAATCTAACTAAAGCAAACAGAAATACAATAAACTGCACGTTCACTCTTAATATGAAAACAACCTATCATCAATTCCACAAAGTTTGGGTAAGAAAAAAAAAACAAAATGAAAGATCCAAAGCATTTCATAGCAATCTCATAAAACCAAAGGGAATATCATAGAATCTTCATAGTACAACAAACTGCATAATACCACATTACAATTCAGATACAGCTCTTGAACAACAATTCAACAATACCACAGTACAACAAACAGACATAAATTATAAAAAGAAAGTTTCAACCAAACTGCATCATTGCAGATCATAGTTTCAAGTACCAGTATCCTGGTTTATTCAGACAACACAAATGAGGCTTGGGCAGAACTGGATTCACTTTCCCCAGATGCATGGAGTTGCAGGTAGCTTGTCTGGGCGGGAAGTCAACGCACACAGAATCCTAGCAAACGTGTCTGCGTATTTTCCATCTGAGAAAGCCATCTCAGCAAAAGCACTCTCGAAAGCAAGCAGAAACGGCTTGTTCTGAGGCTCTGATGCAAGCTTTTCCAGGATCGCTGCAGCTTTCCGGCCAACTTCCGGCACCGGATGTGGAGTTCTGACCACTTTCATCAGCCGGCCAACAGCCCATCTTTCACCTCCAAGCTTCAGCCTGCACTCCACACTCACCTCTGCGAAATTCTGCAGCGCACCAACAGCTGCTGCTTGGGCGTCAGCATCAGGAAAGGTGACAATATCAACAAGCCTGCTGCATATCTGTTGAGCAAGAGGAAGTATGAACTGCTCATTATCATGAATGATGATCAAACGACCAAGAATTTCTGCAGCAGCACTATGCCAAGCTCTAACACCGGATCGCAGCACTCCCATGATCGCCTGCACTGCTTGCTGTGCTGTGATCTTGATGAATGATGGCTTAGCAGAGCTGAATATCCCAAGATCCAACAGATGAGCCAAGCTGACAACTGTTTCTATAGTGTTCGTCACCAGCTCTTCATCCTCTGTGACGTAATCTGCCATGCACTGGAACAGAGTTTCCAGGCAGTGGCGATTCTTGGCCAGGATGACTTCATTCTCTGCCATGAAAGAGAGGTTGCGGAGAATGTTTGAAGCAGTGACAGCACAAAGCTGCTTTTCAGCCCTTCCTTCATCATCCCTGTTGAACAAGCCATCTTCATCAAGCATGGAGCAGCACCAATCATCAATAACATGCAGCAGAGCATCCAGCAGACCTGGAGTCTTCAACACAGGAGTGGCATCTCTGCGAACATCATCCTTCTGGATGAATGACAGCAAGGTCAGGGCTTTGAACGCCCATGTGAGCTCACTCTTCTGTCCACTCTGAAGAGCCTGAACTATCTTCTTCCTGTTCTGCTCGGAGAAACCAGAAGGACCGAGGAGAGCATGGGCAGATAAGCTGTCGACGGAGGCAGCTGCATTGGAAGTTCCGCTGCCAAACAGACGGCCTCTCTTCGCCGGTGGTGGCGCGGAGGAGCCACTGCCACTGGAAGTGCCGGTGCCCTTGCTCAGCTCTCGCTTCTGCATAGCCTTGTCTGCTTTGGAGTTGAGCATTAGCATTCACTAACATATATATGCAAAGTTGTTTTTTTGAGGTATTTTACGAATATTTTAAGCAAAAATGCCTATTTTCACTTGAATCTAAATACACATGAATACGATTTGGACAAGTAATACAAATTGACTCATCTCTAAAAAAAATAAACAAACAGTGAATTAAAAATAAAACATGGCTTTAGAAATGTACCTGAAGCTTTGGGGCTCTCGAATACAACATTGACCCTTATAGCCTTTCCGTCGGAAGACATGACTTTAGTGTAACACCTATCAAAAATGCAAAAATTGATAAATTCATACTAGCAAAATTAATGGATTGATTAGACTTTAGTGAAATATTTATACACTATTACATACATTCTCCTACATTCCTAGGATTGACTCTAAACATTCATAGGACTGGCTCTAATTAAGTTTATAGAGTGTTTCAACCTAAGTTGACAAAAAAAAACATCAAAGGTGTACACAATTATAAATTAACAAAACTTTACAAGAATGTAATTTACCACCAAAGCAAATTAGCAAATACAATGAATGGTTGAAAATCTTACCCAAAGATTTGATGGATCAACGTATAAACCGATGACGCTTGTGTCAAGATCGAGTGGATTGATAATAATCCGTCTGTGCCGCCGCCGCCGCAACCTGTCGTAAATTTTTTATTACAATAATATTTTCTGGGCCTGAGACAAGGTCTTAAGAGTGGTATGGGCCTGTTTTAGGTTAAGAGCACAGGCAACGATGACACAAAAAATGGGTTGCTTTTCTCAAAAATGGGCTACAAACATCTTCTCATTTTCAAGGTTCGTTGTCGTTGACATAACCCATCAATCATCATCAATATATATCACTATTGTTGTGGGTCAAAATCATCTTCCATCAGGAAATTGGTTTTGCAATTCATCGACCAGTGGCCAACCGAGAGGTTGTTACCGTACCTCTCAAAAATATAATTTATAATCACTCACTATCGCTACACACAATAAGTATATAATGGAAAGTAAGGTTCGTGTCCACAAAGAAGAAAATTATTTCCAAGTAGTAATATAGTGTAATAACAACAAAAGATTAACAATTGAGAACACAAGTCTAGGTGCATGTTACTTTGACTTCCAACTATAAGTTCTTCCTCAATCTATGATATGTATTTATTTGAGTATGATGATTGTTTATCATAGGAAACTACCTCTAATCGCAGAGATTTATTTACCAATCTCACTATTATAGTTATGGACGACGAAAGCATCACGACAACTCTCATAGAAAAATGACCCAAACGATTACATTTAAGCTGATTCGCCAATGACATTACAAGTTAGAGACTCGATAAATTTATCCATGCTATTTGATGCAAAATTAACATGGATGTAACAATAGTGAATGAATTCAAGAACAAACACAATTGATAGAATCATGCAGTTTGTTCCTAGTCTACTTCAACCTTGCTTCTAGCAACATTCAACACATTTCTATAGCTAGGAAATCGTTCCTAACCATTACATGCAGCAAACACGAACACACACACACATTCATTCATTTGAAAATCATACATTCATAAGCTACATAAAAAAATTTCAACCCATAAATAGAAGTCTATTTACATGCCCCCAAGATTGGTTTTTGCCTATAATCAAAATTGTACAATCAATACATAAATCCACACACGAATTCAAAGTGAATTTGAGAGGGAAAATGAAAGGAAAATGAAGAACAAAGGTTCTAAATTCAGGTAATTTGGCCCTTACAAAATGGGGATAAGGCCCCTTATACTTCTACATTTTTGGAATAAATTAAAATTAAAACACCAACTCGTTGAAGATTTTCACGGAGAATGAGTTGAGATTCGTTGTTCGCGAATGGATTCGCAGACCACGAGCAAGGATTTCCGTGATCCGCGGTGATGATGGGCAGTAGAGCATTATGGCTGGAGTTGATTCGCTGACCACGAATATGGCTTCGCAGTCTGTGAATTTGTCTTCTCACCATTTTATGGGAGATGGTCTTTTCACCACTTACATGAACGATTCTTCAATGCTCCTCGATTATTTTGGACGGTTATAGAAGGTCTTTAAGCATCTCTAATCATACTCATTAACATATAAATTAGAAGAGAATTTTGTGTAAATTCTAATCCTATGTCTAATCAGCAAATTGGCTTCAAAACTTCACTATTAATTTTAAATGGTGTTCAAAAAATCTCCAAAATGTCATACAACTAGGGTAAATTTCCGACTTATCAGCAACCTCGTCTCCTTGGATTTCAATGTACTGCATTACTTGTTGAGGGGAAAAAAGAGAGTTTTTTACAGCTACGACTCCATAAGCCGTATTACGGGTGTTAGGATATGTTGATCCCTGATAATTCCGAAGCTGAATCCGTTAGAAACTCGAATTATAAATTCAAATTCCAGTAATTTGGTTTTTCAGGTTGAACTGAAAACCCAAATCTGAACTTTTATTTTGGACCGTTCTAATTTTAATTTTTTAACGACAAAATTCAACCCATATACTATAGAAATTTAAACTATTCATATTAGTTTATAACAACCACAAAATCAATTTCCAGCGAAACAAATACTAATCAAATTCAATACCAACAATTATAGGTTCAATAATCATTCATCAACCATGAAAATAGCTTGATTGTACTATGATATTATTAGGGAAATTTCTCAAAGCATATTAAAAAGTTATATTCCAACTAAAGCCGTATAACTTTTAGGCCCTGTTTGCCAGAGCTTTTTTTGTAGATAATTTCAATTCAATTCAATTCAGTTCAGTTCAGTGAATTTGTAACAAAATTCAGGTTAATTCAGTCATACTCATTCATTTTTCAATACATTGATTTCACTTAAGTTCAGTTCAGTCCAGTCCAGCAAGAAATAAGCTCTAATAAACAGGGCCTAAGTAAGGTTAGTTTCACGGTTTAAACATAGGCAAAGGATTACTTTACCATTTATTTGGTCATTCTACCATTATTTGTATTTTAATTATATAATTTTTACATCTCTTTCATTCACTAAGGTCATTCCATTGAACTAAAATAAACTAAATTTAGCTAAATTGAACTGAATTTAGCTAGCTAGAAACAAATGCAATGAATTCAGCGCCAATGAGTCAACTTGTGGTTAGATTGATTTGAACTGTACTTAACCTGACTAAATTTAATAAAACTATAAAAATAGGTAGGAAAAGATAGTTTAAGTAAATCAAAAAAATAAATAAATTATTGACTCAAATTTGGACCAACTAAACTAAATTGAATAAGTAATATATTTTTGTTGAAGGAAAATATATAAAGAAATTACAAGAAGCTGATTGGAGGACGATTCAAGAGCGGCATAGACACTGAAATAAGGTTTATTGATTACTAGAAAAATGGTCCGTGTCTCTACAACCATCACTGCACAAAAGCTGAGATACTGTACATGGTGCTTGCTTATTGGCGGGTGAAGGAAGAGACCAAATGTTTCATTTCACGGATATGTGCATCGTAATAAATAAATGTAATACATATATAAAATGCACGGATATTGCACAAAATTCACATTTAAATAGTTAAAAATGCACATGCAATTGCATGAAAACTTAACATCACAAAAAGTTGCATGAAAAAGAGTGAATGGGGTTATTTAAAATAATGTGTGTTTTAAAAATAATAATTTGTTAGTGCATTGTATTAGCGTGCATTATAACTATACCGTTTGTGCATTTTATTACATAATGCACATGCAATTCAAATAAATTTATAATCAAACCAATTAAACTGCACAATATTTGGTACCCTTGGGTACTATATAACAATTTATATTTATACATTCAAGCTACAAATTGATAAATTCATATATACTAGCGAAATTAATAGATTGATTATTCTTGTTTTTTAAGCCGAGTGAAAATATTTATATACTATTACAAATATTCTCCTACATTCCTAGGCTTGACTCTAAGTTTTTAGGGGGTTTGAATCGATCGAATTTGGAAAACAAAAACCAGTCAAAGGTGTAAACAATTATAAATTAACAAAAGGAATGTAATTTCTTCACCAAAGCAAATTAGCAAATACAATAAATGGTTGAAATTTTATCCGAATATTTAACGGATCAACGTATAAGTTGGTGGCGCTTGTGCCGAGATGGAGTTTGAGAAATCAATAAGGTTTGAAAATTTGGAAAAATATTGGTGTGCTTGTTCCATATTTGCAAGAAATCCTTGTATTATTCAAGATTTTGTCCTGAATTTTTAATAAATAACTTGTATAATTATTGCTTAATGAGAGGTAGTCTCCCGAGAGATTATACACCAGGTTGAATTATAAAAATGCATAAACGGTGCAGTAAATTTAAAAGAACGGAGACCCCTCTTTGCAATTTAGTCATATTACGGAGTTTCACGCGCTCACGCGCACATGCACACGCGCTAACCCTATTTCTATTTAGTTGCCTTCTATGCTTCAAAATTCTAATTAGTTGCCTTCTATGATCAAGGTAAATTATATCATGCACCGAGATACGTATCCCCACACCCTTTTCTGTAAATAATTAAAATTAAGTTAAATTCTATAATAGTCTCCACGTTTATGCTCTCCAAGTAACCTCGCAACCAATAAGCTAACAACTGTTTCTATAGTGTTCGTCACCAGCTCTTCATCCTCTGTGACGTAATCTGCCGTGCACTGGAACAGAGTTTCTAGACAGTGGCGATTCTTGGCCAGGATGACTTCATTCTCTGCCATGAAAGACAAGTTGCGAAGTATGTTTGAAGCAGTGACAACACAGAGTTTCCTTCATCACCCCTGTTGAACAAGCCATCTTCATCAAACATGGAGCAGCGCCAATCATCTACAACTTGCAGCAGCGCATCAAGCAGGTCCAGAGTCTTCAAAACAGGAGGAGTAGCATCATCCTTCTCTGTGAATGATAGCAAAGTTAGGGCTTCGAACAATCCTCTTGTTGTTATGCTCGGAGAAACCAGAAGGGCCGAGGAGAGAATAGGCAGATAAGCCGTCGACGGAGGTAGCATTGGAAGTTCCGCTACCAATTCATGGACGGACGACCTCTATTGGGCTAATTATTGTGCATTGAAATTTTCGATGGAAAATTGGTGTAATTGTGCATTTTATTTCAAAGATATGTGCAAGATAATAAATAAATGCACAAGTAGATAGAATGTAATGCACATATACAAAATGCACTCATACTGCACAAAGTGCACATTCAAATGGGTAAAGATGCACAATTGTATGAAAACTTGACAACACAAAGGTGCTAGCCGCAGGTTGATAGAGCTTATTTCTTGCTGAACTGAACTGAAATAAATTTAAATATATTTAGCTGAACTGGAATTTTTTTTTTTTGAAATTTATCATACATCATTGTAATCTGTAGTAAAAAAAAACTTTTAATGAATTTTTTTAAAACTAAACTGAAATTAAAAAATATGCATTTATATTTGACTGAACTGAACTGAAATGAACTAAACTGATTTACAGAAAAACTCTAACAAAGAGGCATTACAGTGGATAAAATATTATTGGATATTTTATTGTCAAGGATATGGATTTAATTAAGAGAAAGTCTTGGGTGAGACCTGTCCTTGTGGAGACCAAGAGCAGGGGAATGAGCATTTACTGTTTCTGCTTGATCTTTTAATCAGTTTGTTTGATCTTTCAATCAATGTCCTTGAGTATTTTTGTTTTGCCTTGATTTTTCAGTTAATTTGATCTTTCGTTCAATTTGCTTGATCTTTCGGTCAATTTTCTTGATCATTTCTTTGGTCAATTTCACTAACGACAAATTCAATCAAGGAAATCGGCGGGTTTAAAGTTCACCAACGACAAATTCAATAAATAGCAGTCTCATATAATCTTTGGTCTCATTTGAGACAGGTCTCAAATGAGAATTTGCCTTTAATTAATTTATTTTTAATGATTGTCATTTTTCCAAACTATGCTCCAACTTGTTATTAAAACAATATGCCTAGGTCTTGTCTATTTTTAGATTGAACTAAATTATTCTGAATCTACTAAAATTAAACTAATTTACTCTCTAAGGTCATGTTTGCTAGAGTATTTCTGTAGATTAGTTTAGTTAAATATGTTTAAATTTATTTCAACTCAGATAAATATATTTAAATTTAATTCAATTCAATTCACTTCAATAAGCCGTAGCAAATAGGGGCTAAGTCGTTTTAGTTCCCAATTAACTAAACTAATCTAATTGAAGCAATCCGAAATGCAATAAACTCGAAAACAATATTGGGTTGAAATGTCCAAAGCATTTCTTAGCAATTCCAGAAAGCCCAAGGTCCTAGTTTGCAATAAGCGTACATGTGGGAATATTCAAATGGCATATCCAGCAGCACCGTAGCTCAACTCAAATGCGTATTAGTTTAAACACTTTTTCTGTCGATTAAAAAAACACACATTTTCTTGCTTGACTTTGAGCTCTCTGGCTATGGCGTCCGATGAAGAAGAAACCAAAGCCAAGAAACTCAAACTCAATCAACAACAAAAACCCACAAATTCCATGGATTCTCTCCCTCAAGAAGTAGCTTTAGACATAATCTCCAGGCTACCGGCAAAATCCCTGATCCAATCCAGGTTCGCCTGCAAATCCTGGCACGAACTGTCCCATGATCCCGACCTCGTAGGTTTGCATCTTTCGAGGACGCTGATCAGCGAAGAAACATACCTCGTATTCCATTCCGATGCCCCGATCAAGAATCATCTCTACTTCGTGGAATCCCCAAATGATGATCAAAACCAGAGAAATGGTGAGAAAGTCATGATCAGAAAACTCGATCCTCCGTTTTCCTCATCCATGCCTGAATTCAGCATCATCGGATCGTGCAACGGAATCCTATGCCTGGAGAATTCCATGTTTGAAGAAGCCTTGTATTTATACAACCCTTTCACTCAGCAGCACGCGAAGATCCCTGAATCTGCAGTTTTTCAGGACCAGGTTGCGATCTACGGCTTCGGTTTCCACCCTGGATCGAACCAGTACAAGGTTATCAAGATCGTGTATTATCCCTCAACCCCAGATGTGAACAAGGAAATCCCAAACCGCCGGTTCGCCAGGAAACCGAACCTGAAAACTGACGTTCAGGTTTTCACCCTGGGCAGCGAGAGATGGCGGAGCATCGGCCCAACGCCGTACCAGATCCCGAGAAGATCCCTCCCGGTTCTTCTCAACGGCCGGATGCACTGGACCACGACCTTCGGTTTCCACCACGGGAGGACTAATCGGCTCATCGTGTCGTTCGACGTGCAAGACGAGGTTTTCAGGGAAGTTCCAGGGCCTGAGCTGACTCACAGAATGAGCCGGCAGAACTACCAGATTTCCGCCCTCGGGGAATCTCTCTGTGTTGGCGTGCCGTTGGCTGCGAGCGCCGGGAGTTTGGACCTGTGGATCATGAAAGAGTATGGGAACCAGGATTCTTGGGTGAAGGAGGTCAGGGTTGGGGTTTATAGCCCTACGGTGACGACTCACGGTTTGCGAAAAGCGTTTGGGATTTGGCGGAATGCGTTGATTGGGAGGGTTGTGAGAGTCGTTTGTCGGCTGAGGAACGGCGAGATCTTGCTGGAGTACAAAGGAGGTGCCCTGGCTTCGTTCCATCCTGAAACTGGTGTGTTTCGGGATGTCACGTTTCCAGGGCTGCCTAGTCCGTCGAAAACCGTGCTTCTTGTTGGGACGCTTAACAGAGTTGATGCTCCTGCCATGCCTAGAGGGATATATACCTAACTTGCAAAGATAAGAATCAAACCTTGATTTCAATTTTGGTGCATTTCATTAATAGGTCTAGATTACTTTGTACTTTGGAATTTGTTTGTTGTGGAATATTAATGTTTAAGTACATTGTCTGAATCCATTACTATGCTTTACAACCATCACTGCACAAAAGCTGAGAAACTGTGCATGGTGAAGGAAGAGACCAAATTATGTGACATACTGTATTACCATTTGGATTTGAATGTGAATGCTATTGTGTAGTAAGTACATTAATTCGAGTTTTTTTTTTTTTTGTCTAACTAACCTAATTCCCAAAATAACACTCTTCTAAAACAAATTCCCTAACTAACACTCTAGGACTCAAGTATAATTAGTATTAAATCCACAAATGGTAAAAATGATGTATTGAAAAATGGAATTAACATAACTGAATTAACCTGAATTTCATCGAATTACATTTTCACTGAACTGAATATATAACAATTGATATTTATATATTTTAAAGTTAAAATACCTATTTTCACTTGAATGTAAATATACATGAATAAGATTTGGACAAGTTATACAGCTTACTTCATTTCTAAAATAAATTAATTAATAGTGGATTGAAAATAAGACATGGCTTTAGAAAAGCACCTGAATCTTGGGGGCTCTCGAACAATATATGCATTGACCTTTATAGGCTTCCGACATGACTTTAGAAAATACAATAAATGGTTGAAATCTTACCCGAATATTTGACGGATCAATGTCTAAGCTGGCGACGCTTGTGCCGAGACCGAGATGGACTGAAAATGAGGAAACCGTCTACGCCGTTGCGCCGATCGTAAATTTAATATTTTATTACCATAATTTTTGGGGTTTGAGACAAGGTCTTTATGTGCATCTATAGTGGTATGTAGGGATGACAATGGATTGAATATGGATTGGATGTGACAATATCCATATCCATACCCACTTGTTGGTGCCTAAATCCGTATCCGATCCAAATACGTTGGATCTAAAATATTAACATCCGTATCCATGTCCGCTAAATCCATGGATATCCGTGGATATCCATATCCACATATAAATTACAATTTATACAATGATGAATAAATTCCAAAATAAGTTCTATAAAAATTCATGAAATTAAAATTGCAATCAAGTGATTCAAAATACACAATGTGCTAAAAACAAATACGTGGAAAAACTAGTCAAAGTTCCCAAAAATTACATAACTCAGTTAAAGTATAAGTTCCTTTCTTTTTCCTTTGATCTATTCTTCCAAACGAGTGAACTGGTAGGTGACTTTATATATTTTTAATTTAATTTTAATTATTTAATATATTATTAGATATTTATATTTTATTATTAGATATTTATATTTTATTTATTATATATTAAATGGATCAATGGATTGGATATGGACTGGATATGGATTTTTACGACAAAATCCATATCCAAATTCGCTCCGTAAGCTATAAATCCGTATCCGATCCATATCCGTTGGATTTCATTTTTTAACATCCATATCCGTTAAAAATGGATTTAAATCCACGGATTTGGACTGGATCGGAAATCCATTGCCATCCCTAGTGGTATGAGCCTGTTTTTAGGGTAAGGTAAATGCATCCGAAAATCACGGAGATCCCTCTTTGCAATTTAGCCAAATTACAGAGTTGCACGTGTGCACGCACTAAACCTTTTTCTAATTACTTGCATCCTATGATCAAATATTTATTATAGACCATATTAAATTGCAAATATAGACCATATTCAATATTAAATATGAATAAATAGTGCAAGTAAACTTAAACGCACAGAGATCCCTCTTTGCAATTTAGCCATATTACAGAGTTTCACGCGCGGACGCGCTAAACCTATTTCTAATTAGTTACTTTAGAGGATTGGAGGAGAGAGTATTTGGATAGCTAAATTTTCAGGTCCAAATTGATCTCCTATAATTTCATGCTATCATAATTCTTAATTAATTTTCCTCTTTTCTCCCAAAATATTTATCTCTTTCAATAAATCTGGTAGTCTCAAAATCCAGCGACGGCCAAAACCATAAGCAAAAACACAAAGCAGCTCAGACGATCTTTTGGCCACCGGGGAAGAAGAAAAACAGCAGCAACTACAGGGTGGCAGCGGCGTTTCAATATAAAAGGTGAAGTCTTTATCCAGCCCCATCGTGTTTCCGCCGCCGCGACAGCTTCTGTACATCGCTGCCCATGAGAGCCTGCTCAAGCGTTTGAGGCTCTGGGACTTCCTCAACCTCGACCTCAGCGAAGCCATCTGTGAAGACCTGATCACAGAGGTCGTGGCGTCCTATAAGTACTACCCGAGGAAGTTCATCGGAGAAAGCCGCGTGAAGGACGTCATAATCAGTCTCGACTGCCGAGCCGCGGCCAATGCGCTACGTCTGCCGGTGGAAAGGGTTAGGAAAGGCGGGAGCTTTCCGGTTTTCGACGAGCTTTTGGCATCAATGGCTGCCACATCGGGATGGCACACACTCATCTCCGATACGCCGCTTTGATTTCATTATTCGATACTCCGATCGGGATCCCCAGAACCTAGTAGAACGACGACGGAAGCTTCACACGTTCCGCCGTGGTGGCGGAAGAGTAAGCGGCGGAGTACAACATATTTCTTTGGTTTCCCGAAATCGGGGACGGAGATCGGCGGGGAAAAATATTCGCCGACGAATTTGTGCGGCATAGGAACGTCGTGCGGTGGAGGAAAACATTGTGAAAGAATCCGAAAAGTAAAAAAAATTTAAAAAATAATCTCCTTATTTAATGTGATATTAAATGTATGAATAGCTAAAGTAGCTTAGCGGTTGGGGTTGAGCTCAAAAAATATAGAGAATCTCCAATTTGGATCTCTATTTTAACAATTCTTTCCCCTTAACTATTAGACTTGCTCTTATATGGTACCACGATGTTAACTAATGTGCATTTAAATTGGTGTAATTGTGCATTTCATTTCAAAGATATGTGCATCATAATAAATAAGGCACAAGTAGAATGGACGTAACACATATACAAAATGCACAAATATTGCACGAATAGTTAAAGGTGCACAAAGGTGTTGCATTTTTTGGAAAATTATAAACTATTTTTAAAAAAGTAAAAGTTGTTTTCGGACCACATTATTTTCCACTTTCACACATTGTCATTCCTTCCGAAACCTCAACTAGAGTTGCTTCAGCGACATTCATTTATTAAAAATCGAAATGCACAGAGGGTACGATAGTATACATGGTTAAGATATATAGGTCGGAGAATTAAAAAAAAAGAGGATTAGCTGAAAAGTGGTGGAACTTGATAACTTGAAGATGTGTTTCCAACAATTTATTTCAAACATTACTGATTCAGTTTTTCATATGATAACTACTATCATAATAACTATAACAAAACTAGAAAGTTTGATAGTAATTGATTACATCTTGATATATTTAGAATTATTTAGCATTATTTAGAAAGTGGAGTGTCATATTCTTAAACGAAATTAGATGGTGTGGTGTTTTAACAAAACATAAAACAAAACAAAACGGTGTGGTATATTTGACTCTTTTTGGGGTTTATGAGGGAACAACTAGCATCCACAATGGTGCTCCTTAAGTGCACTTTTCTTAATAAGGAGCACTCCTTATTTAAGAAGGTCCATTGTTGAGTTTTAAGAACCACTCCTTAATAAGGACTTGCTTCTTATTTAGGGAGTGATTGCCTCTTTATTTGTGTATTACTAACCAATAAAGAAAAAACATCTCATATTTATATTTTTACAATTCAAATAAGAAGTGCTTCTTAATTTTTCTTCTATTGTTAGTTGTTATTTTTTACCTAGTTTTTATCAAAATGATGACATGGTACTCAAGAAGTGCTCCTTAACCACAAAACCATTGTGGATGCTCTAAGATACCAGAAAATTTTATATGTGGGGAAGTTCCCATGTGGGGGTGTGAGCCTAATCAGATTCTGCCACTTGGCCAGTAGAACCAAAACTGAGAAAAACACGTTAATCATTTGTTATTTTATTATTTGGTCCTTTTTTCTTCATTATTTTCAATTCCTTAGGCAAAGTTTTGGAAGCGACCGTCTACATATGTAGACCGGATTAAGTTGTAAATAGTCTAATATTTCAAAAGCAAAGAGTGACTAATTTACAATTTTTTAAAATTTAGGAAATTCACGCGCTACAGTAATTTCGCACGTGAACAGTACATGCGAACAACATGTGTGAACAGTAGCTTGTGAACAATATATGTGAACAGTACTGCTACAGTGCTAATTCCAGTTTTTGTTTTAAATTGATCATGTTTAATTTATAAATTACATCTTTTAGATTTTTTGATGATTGATATTCTACCAATTTTTATATGATTAACTATCTTTCAGTTTTTGCTTTAAACTCCTCATGTTTTAGGTTATAACCTCAATGTTTTAAGTGACACATTTTGATTTAAATTCCATATGTTTTATTTTATAATGATCCACTTTTGAGTTACAAGTTCATTTATTAGATAATAAAAATCTTCTAGGTTTTGGTTTAAATTCCCCATGTTTTATGTTATAATGATCATCTTCTAAATTACAAGTTTGGGTTTTAGGTTAAATCACTCATGTGACTGGAATAAACTTGAGGTTTTAGGTTTTGGGTTTTGGATTAAATCCTTCATGTTATTGTAGTAAAATTCAGCTTTTGGGTTGAATCCCTCATGTAGCAAACTTCAGGTGTTGGGTTAAATCCCTCGTGTTACTAGAGACCACACCTTCCTTTTTATTCTTTCTTTTACATTGTTTTTTATCCTTTTTCCAATTAGGCCCCTTTTCGTATCCGTCGGGATACAGAAAAGCTTTTCTGCACAATTTTTTTTCCCGTTCCGCTCCGCCGCCGCCCATCCTCACTGCCGTGCGCCAAACACCGCTGTCCGTCCATCCTCAGAACCACCGCCCTCCCATCCTTAGGCGGCCGGGAAGATCACGCGCCGCAGCCGGAAGACGACCAATCCTTCAACGTCAAGAATTTCCTCTGGCACGGCGGCTCCGCCTGGGACGCTTGGTTCAGCTGCGCCTCCAATCAAGTACTACCTCGTCTTCTCCACTCGGAGTTAGTACAGTTTTTTTTCTTCTCCCAGGTAATTCTTAATTCCGACGAATACCTTAATTTCAGGTGGCCAAGTGCTGTTGACGCTGCTTTACTCGTTCTCAGAACCGCCGCCCGCCCATCTACTAAGATAAAAGGGTTTTAAAAAACTCAATTCATACTGTAGTTTTGGCGTAATTCGTAGCTTGGCATAACCCCATCTTCCCTCGCTTCCATAGTTTGTGCTGTTGTTGTTGGGTTTGATGGAGTCAATTGAAGCACCATATGGGGAGATTTTCATACCCGACCAGTGGTTTCTTGCGGCGGAAACCATTGCCGTCGGTTCACAGCCGGTGGCCTTGATTTGCGGTAGGAGGAACAGCGGCAAGACTACTTTCTCACGCTACCTCGTCAATGTTCTTCTCACCAGGTTCGGTTTCCAGTTGAGCCCATCTAAGCTATTCGCTCTAGCTTTGATATTTACTGAGCTTGGTTTCATGTGATTGCGAGTCTTGTTATCTGCTACCTCAGTCCCAG
Source organism: Cruciata laevipes (assembly GCA_963678965.1). Taxonomy (NCBI): domain Eukaryota; kingdom Viridiplantae; phylum Streptophyta; class Magnoliopsida; order Gentianales; family Rubiaceae; genus Cruciata; species Cruciata laevipes. The sequence continues at coordinate 23,243,330 of OY787637.1, forward strand.
TTTAAGTTTCACATTGTCATGGGCTTCCAGAATCATTTTTGACCATTGATAGTTATGAAAAGAATGATACTTAGAATAACAAGATTGCATGTCTTTACAATAATGAGGTTTTATTAATATTCGCCAAATTAATAGTGTTACTTGAATTGGGAGCGGCAATATATGAAAGGAACAGAAATGTGTGTTGTTGTTTAGGAGTTTGAAGATCTCCAGCTTGCATTATTTCGAAAAGCTAAAGTTGTTGCCATGTGAATTGCTAGTTCTGAATGACATTGTGTGGTGAAATTTATTCTAAATGTTGAGTCTTGTGAGCATGTGTTATTTGAACTACTTGGAAGTTAATGATTGTTCGTTTGGAAGAGTGCGATTGAGTTACTTTTTTTATTGCCAACTTTGAAAGACATCCCAATCACTTTGCTTCAGTGAGAAAGATTAAGCATAATAAATTTGTAAGGAATATACTGTTGCAGAGTTGATTTGTGGTTTCTGGCTGTTTTTTAATTTTTCTTTTCAGTATCACGATTTTGGTTACCTTAAGTGTAAGTAACCTTTTGGTTATAGGTACAAAAGAGTGGCTTATTTGGACACTGATGTTGGGCAGACAGAATTTACTCCTCCAGGTTTTGTGTCCCTCGTAATGATTGACACGATGTATCAAGGTCGGTCTTTTATTAGTTTTTGTGCTATCATTACTATTAGCGTAGTAGGTGTTATTACTGATCATATTGCTATTTTTGGCTGGAACTGTTACTAGATTTGAGTACTGCAAGCATGAAAACACCAGAAAGGTTAGCACTTGCATTCTTTTAACCTTAAATCTGTATTATGGTGGTTTCCCTTTTGTTAGAAAAATGAAATGGGAATGCAAAAATTTATAGTTGTGTTTTGAAACTCCTCCTTGAATATTCTTGCCCTGGATGGACATCATAAAACTGGAATCTGATTACTGGTTTTATGTGCAGTTGCTACTGGTTTAGTTTTATTTCTTTTCCTTTCTTTTCCTTTAGTTGAGGCTGAGCTATCGAGGCTCAGACTGTGAAATTACTAGTGTGTGTGTGAGAGAGAGAGATAGAGAGAGTGAGAGAGATAGAGAGAGTGAGAGAGATGTGTGTGTTTTTGTGTTACGTATACATACATAGAGAGAGAGTGTGTGAGTGAGAGAGATTTATATTGCTCCCTATCATTTAAAACTTCCGAACCAGTCCGACCAACCCAATAATCCTATCCCTGCACTAGAGACAACAATGCTTAGCATTAGTGCTCCCCCATCTATGATGAGAAATGTACTCACTGTCTGCTCACTAAATAGGCAAATGTGTTTAGCCTTTTGTCTCTGAAAGTTGGAACTTTAGATGTGTTAAATATGAATCCATGTTTATTTTTCAAACAACATCATACTCTTGACCCTTTATGCCTTAGTAACCTTATCTGCTTGAATTGACCCTGTAGTCCTGTTGTATAGTTGTTGGACCAAAAACACATTCCACTTCATACATATTTGAACCCAAAAAATATTAATACTTCATACTCTAGGCACAAGGTGTGTGACTGATGACATGTTTCAATTGGTCATATGTGTTTTACATGAAAGTCATGCTGACTGTTGTACATTTTCTTCCAGATGCTTCTTCTTTGGTGATATATCCCCGAAAAGAGATCCAACGACTTACTTGGCATATGTGTCTGCATTATACGATCATTACCTGAAGCACTTCAGCTGCGTCAATAATAGGAAAAATTCAGATACGGCAGTGCCTCTGGTCATAAATACTCCTGGTTGGGTTAAAGGTACCTAGTAATTCTACCTTACATTCCTTGTATCATTTATAATTTACATTTTTATTTACTTGTTTAGCATGGAGTTACTTTGAACGGATTATTGTTTTTAAATGTTTTGAGGAAGACATATAAATTTGCAGGTATTGGATATGACTTATTGGTGGATGTACTGAAGTATGTCTCTCCTACCCATGTTGTTAAGATTCGCGTATCCGATATGGCAAAGGATCTTCCAGAGGGAGCTTTTTGGTCAGATGAGGAGGATACTCAATCAAATTCCTTAATTGTGATCAATTCAGCTTTAGAGAATCCGTGAGTTTTTTGCTGGTACTATTCTGGGTATTTATACTAACTACATACTATATTATTTTTAATATTTTCTTCAATGTATTTAAAAGGGAGAAGGTACGAAAAAATGCACATCATCTGCGAGACATGCGCATAATTACATATTTCAGACAGTGCTTTCCCGAGGGTGAGAAAATCACGTTTGTAAGAGAACTAGCCAGCGCATTAGCTGCTCAACCTCCATATGAAATATCTATAGCCGATGTCAAAATCACTCATTTGCACTGTCAGGTATGTTATAAAAAAATCTGGAACTACAAGTCATTTTTTATGGAGAATGATGTTCATGTACATAACTCATTTGTGTTATGATTTTCATCTTCAACGAATGTAAATTGTTAAGCAACTCTGTAACTCACAGAAAATTATAATCTTCATGCTCTTGCAGTACTATTTTACTTACTACCTCCATGATTTGAATTTTGATGATAGGTGCCGAAAACTGAACTTTTCTACAGTTTGAACGCAACTATTGTTGGATTAGCTATTAGTTTGGAAGGATCTGAAACTCTTTCTCCATGTGTTGGACTAGGTAAAGTGATTTGTTCAAGAACTGTCAAGCTATGTCAAATCTCCTTGGTTAGACATGCCTATAGTTATGCAACACTTGATTAATCTTGGAGTAAAGCATGAATTTGTAACATATCAACTCAAGACAAGTACCAATATGTGATATCAGTTTACCTGGTTTTGATATAAAGAAAAATTCACAATTCCCTTTCCATGCTTTTTAAGACTTACTAGTTGAACGCAAAGCCTCAAACACTTGATACAATTGCCTAGGTTTCTTGAAAGTGATTCACTTACCGGTTACAACCTTCTTTATGACCCAGGAATTGTTCGAGGTATTGATACTACCAAGAATGTCTTGTACTTGCTTACCCCTGTTCCTCCAACTACTTTAGAGAAAGTCGATCTTTTGCTGCAAGGGCTTGTCCAAATTCCCACAGATTTACTACAGGTATATACATCTGCCCTGTTTGTAGGTCAATCGGTGCAAGGTTCTTTCCTTCCTTCATTGTCTGTATTTATTACCTTTAATTCATGATATGGATTTTGTTCAGGTACAAGGTTGCATTTCACCATACATGGCTGCGAACGTGTTAACACATAATGCAGTTAACACATAATGCAGCGTAGCAGACAAATTCTCTGTCTTCTCTTTCACAACGAGACCAGCTTATGTCCTAGTACCCCGAGCTTTTTTGAGGAACAGCAATTTTGTAGTAACTCACAACTCACAACTAATAGTAGATACTATGGCTTGTCTGCCTTTTAGATAGACTCTTAGATAAACCTGAATAATTCGAAACGTTGATATTTATTGGAAATTTTGACCGGGTTGAAACTGTTGAATTTCTTGTGAAAATTTAAGATTCTAGCATGTTTATGATTCGATTCTTGTGAAAACATTCGTTGTGAGTTTAATGCTCTACACAAGGACTCTCCTAAGAATTGCTGAGAAGGTGATCGATGCTGTAAATATTATGAGTAAAAACCCAGTTATATATTCCAACAGATGAAAAGGAAATTTTGGTATTTTCTATTGAAGAATGGACTGGTTTTCTGAATCTGAACTGGCAGGTATAAAAGCGCGCGATGGACCGTTAATTCAGGTAATTGTTCCGCCAAGCATTATCTGTATTTAGAATTATTCATCCCTTTACTATTTATAGTCCTGGCAACATTTCCTTCCAAAGTTTTTGCAACTCAGAACTTTTTTGTTTTTCTGTTTATGGTTACTATTATTATTTTTCCAATATTCTTCCTTCCAAGAAATGGGTGAAATCCCACATTTCTTGTTGTATGCCACGCTAGAAATCTTGGTGATCATCTTGCTTTACATCGATGGCTTTGTTACATTCCTTTCCAAAGAAATTGCAAAGTTCTTCGATCTGAGAATCCCATGTTTGCAGATCATGTTCTTGCTCATAGGAATTCGACTTTCTATTTCAATGATGCCTTGTGTGAAGATCACAAAAAGGACATTTCTTCCCTGGCTTATTGCCATGTCCATAAAAAGCTCTCCAACATTCAAAACATGTGTGACAGATGCCTCATCCCATATGCTATTGAGAAAGAGAGCAAGGATTCTGATTCCGACAGGTACAAATCCTTAGCTGGAATTCATGGAGCTAGATGAAGAAAGGAGAGCAAACAATGCAATGGCCGTGATCACGAGGCTGCAAGCTGAGAAAGCGTCACAGTATCAGAGAATGATGGAAGAACAGGCTGAGTATGACCAGGAAGCTGTTCAGATCTTGAGAGACTTGGTTCTGAAGAGGGAGGAAGAGATTAGGGTTCTGGAATTGGAACTTGATTCTTACCGGTTCAAATTTGGACCGATTAGAAATATAGGAAGTGAGATTTGTGAAATTGATTGTGGTGAGATTTCTGAGTGTGGTAGTCCTGCTTCGGGAGATCAGGATGACACGAACGACCACATGTTTGGAGGAAGCAATGTTAATGAATCTTCTCTTGATTTTGAGAGCGATCGTACATGCTCATCTTCTCAGCTTGCTGAAAGGCATTGAGAAGAACATGCATGAGTCTAGCATGGAAAGCCAAGAAGAAATCATTCATAATTTTTGCTCTTTTTAGTGTCTAGGATGCTAAGAGTCTTCTCAGGTTTACTCTTTTTTGCTCAGTAATTTTTGTGTTTTTTTCTGATGAGATAATATTTTCTTCAGCCTTTTCAGGCTGCGAAAGCAAACCTGTTATGCTGAGAGAATTATCATTCATCAGGGAGAGATTGAGGGTCATTGAAGCAGATAGCAACTTCTTGAAGCATACTGCCAAGACTTTACAAACCACAGTAGATGCTGATCTTTTGTCAGAGATAGCTCAACATCTTCAAAAACTCAGGTCCAACTCAGCAATTCAACCACCGGATACAGATGATCATGATGGCCGGAATATTCTTCCACATGCTGTAAACCATCATAACTCATAAGGAAGACCTAAAGTCTAGTGCAGACATTCTTTCACGCGTTGTAGATGATCGTGAGGAAGAAGATGTAGATGATCAAGAGGAGGACCTGATAAGGTCTAGGTTTTAAGATTCGCGGGGATGATTTTTACGATCATCCTGAGTTTCCGGATATTAGGTCACAAGATGAAGATAATCATGAACATTAATCCCCGATGGAGATGATCATGAACATTAGTGTAGAAGATGATGTTTGCCACCTGAGGATCGGGGTGTGGAGGTTTTGCGAGAAATCGAGAGACATGATTACAGACATTTCAGTTTGTCAAGTTCTGAGTATTGTTGTTCATGGTATAGGTCATATGTTGGTCAGCATTTCCCCAAATTTTGTTTCTGAACTCAGGCTTGTAAAGATCAATGAATGGTTTTATGACAATTTCTTGAACTCGCACTTTTAATGATTCCAGAACACTGAAGACAGAATTTTAATTTGTGTCCTATTGAAAATGAGCATTTTTTAAACAGTTTCAAGCTTTTTGCTATAGAGAAAATGCAGTGACCTCTTGAGAGAATCATTGGGCAGGAAAATAACATGATCAAGACAAATGCTTTTAAAACCGTGGTTTATATTATTGTCTCTTAAAGAATCTCGAAAGAGCTCTCAGTTAAATTGCGAGTTAAGCACGTTCCATTCTTCAGAAGGAAATGTCCGATTACTCTCTAAACTTCTCAATCTCTTTATTTTCATCTTCTAGTGAAGATTTGAAATTAAGTTGAATTTTTTGACGGTGTTTTTGGAAATTATTTATTTATTGTACTTTCATATGATATACTATAAATAAAGTTAAAATTTCAACTAAAAATATAAACACTTCAAAATATCAAGTAATTATCAAATATCACAAAATGTGATACCATGAAATTTTGAAATGATTTTCTTGGGAGGAAATGAATTTATTTTAAAATAGTTTTAAGATGATTATAATATGAAGAAAATATTGCAAGAGAGCTTGGAACAAATGACACTAAATAATGGGCTGAAGCAAATGGCCCGACTCCTTCCTTCCCTTCTCACGACCCACCCGAACAAATTCTCAGCTCCACCCGGACCCGCCCAATCCGGATCCTCCCTGACCCGCTCCATCACTACCCGCCACCGCCGTCTGCCGTCTTCCGCCTCGGCCGCCATGAGCACCGTCAGCATGACCTCCACAACATCAGACCCAGGTCTCCTGGAAACCGTCTTCAGTGACAAGAAGGCGCTTCGGACCAGAGTCAGAAGAGCTCTCAGGTCCATGGATCCACAAAAAAGATCCGAAGAGGGTATTTCATCATTTCATGTTAGATTGTTAGCTCTAATTGGCTTATTTGATTTTCTGTTTTTTTTAAAATTTGATTTTTGTTTATTTTGCTTTTTGCTGTTTTGCAGATGAAGCTATACAGAATGTGGTTATGGAAGCTCCATGGTTCAAATCATGTGAAAGGCTGTGTGCTTACATAAGCTGCAGTGCTTTACGAGAAGTCGATACATCGAAATTGCTGAAAGCTATTCTGAATGCCTCTTCAGAAGGTCTGCAAGCTCATTTCATTTTCATACTATCATTCATCTCAGTTATACATTTCTGTTTTACCAAGTTAAAGTGTGGTAGTTTTACATTTTTGCTCAGAAAATGTCGAATATTGGTTATTCTATAATGCTACACATGTAATTTTGTACTAGAACTAAGCTGCATATGTTGATTTTTCGCAAATGGCCAGAAAGACTATGCATAAAGATTTAGTTGTGGTTGTAATGCAAGTCTATACTGAAAGGTGATCCTAATTGATGACTTCCATTCCATAAGATGGTGATCTGCAGATGAAGAAGAAGACACTTTATGTTCCACGTGTAGAAGACAAGAACAGTAACATGAGAATGCTGAATATTGCTCGTATGGATGATTTGATCGCCAACTCGATGAATATTCTGGAGCCAGCTCCCACTGACATGGACGGAAATGAACGAGAAGATGGTAATTTTTCATAAGCTATCATGCGATTTGCTATTTCTTTAAAATTGATTCTCTGGTTTAGATACTCTGCCAATGCCACTGTTTGGTGCATACAGCCCAAAAGATAGTCAATGATCATTATTTTAAAATCATTATAACTGTACACTGAATCATTTTAATAATGGTGTTGTGAAATATATGAATCTGGAGATTGCTGGTAGGAAGTTCCTCGGATAGAAAAACTCTAGAATCAGATTTTCCTATATTTTAGTTCTGAACTTTTCTAGAAAGGATTATGCTCTGAACCACCCAGCCATTTTGATGGTAAATATAGAGAATTAAATTGGTTTAACAATATAAAGGTAATGAATAATGAAGGTATGAGAAAGGAAGTGGTTACCGTCCTAATATATGAAAAAATAATAGTAGTGCACAAAATTTGCCCTGGCCCCTGGTTGGTGATGTGTAAGTGCACTTGTGCGTAGAAATTAGAGAATTATCAGCCCATATGAAAAAAAGCAAGTTGATGACCTAGACCTTAAAATTTACTACTCCGTATTAGAATAGAAACTTTATGTCAAACTTAATTGAAAGCCATGTGCTTTTTTATTGACATGATTTAATGGTGGAATAAAGTTTTGGTTGTTGATGCTGCTATTTATGGGGTATTTCCTTATAATATTAAACCAAGGGTTTTTTCCTTAGTGCAGTAATGCTGGCTGATGAGCCGATTGACTTGCTTCTGTTGCCTGGTAAGATAGTATTGGATTTTTCTCATTGAATGTATATTTCATCTTTTTTAGTTATATTGAACTAAGTTTTTCCTTGAATAAATATTCAGGACTTGCATTTGACAAATCTGGAAGGCGTTTGGGTCGTGGTGGAGGGTATGGCTTCTTTACTCTGTGTTTAGTTTACTTATAAAGTACACCTTTAAACTTATATGAAGTTGAAGAGTCTGTTCTTGAAGCATTGTTGCCAATAACTTTTTATTCGGGACTCCAGTAAATCAAATGAGACTATATCACCTTTATTTAACAAACTGACCTTTCAATCCATTACAAGGAGTCGATTATAAATATCTGTTAGGTGCTCTAATTTCTTTCTTTACTGTCTTACAACTTGCAGATACTATGATACATTTTTAATGAGATATCTAGAGCGTGCAAAGGAAAAGCAGTGGAAGCAACCCTTACTCGGTGAGAGTCCCCCTTCACCCCTTCATACAGTGAACATTTTAGCTTCAATGGCCTAATAAAACGCTCTTTCTTTATGCAGTAGCACTATCTTATTCAGTTCAGATCATGGATGACAATATTGTTCCCATAACTCCATCTGATGTTCTAATTGATGCTATTGTTTCACCCTCTGGCGTTATTCCTACAAGTGCAGCAGCCAAGGACCGATGCCAACTATGATCCTTACATTGTACCAATTTCTGCTGCTACAAAGTATGATCCTCAGATGATATGTTACTGCACTGGAACTGATTTTTCACCCTGTTAACTTCAAACTTGGAAGTCTGCAAGGATGTATACATGGAGTCATGGACGGATATAAAAATGATACAAAGTCTTGGGTGAGACCGTCCTACCATAAGCTTATGGTAGGACGAATGATAGTTCATGTGTTTAATAGATTTGTTCATGTGTTTCACAGTTTTGTTTGTTATAAGCTGGGTTCATGTGTTTGACAGATTTGTTCTTGTGTTTCACAATTTTGTTTGTTATAATCTGTAACAATATGTAAATGAATGAACAAAGCTGTGAAACACATGAACAAATCTATTAAACACATGAACTATCATTCGTCTTAACTTATGGTAGGACGGTCTCACCCAAGAGCTTCTCTAAAAATGATGATATAGGCCTTGGTTGCCTAGTTTTTTTTTTTTTTTTTTAGTTCAGTTAAATATATTTAAATTTAGTTCAATTCATTTTAGCAAAAAATAAACTCTGTCAAACAAGGGCTTAAAAAGTACCAAGTCATTATCCCAACACTTAGAATCATGCGGAACTGGGTTTGAGCGGGATTGCGGCCGCTCCCCCATAATTCAGCTAACAGCCTAAATTGGAGGTTAAACCTTCGAAAAATAGGTTTATGTTGTGCAATCTCGCTCCCCGAAATATTTATGTCTAATTCCCCGAAATGTTTGTGTAAGGATATTTTTGTTTTTGTTTTTAACACTTGTGTATACAATTTAGGGTTAAGTAAATTTAGGTTACAAGAAAAACTTAAGGTTATTTTCAATCAAAATAAAATAAAATTAGGGTACATTGACACAGAAACATATATATTGGAGAGTTCCAGCTCAACAATTAAACAAGCATCAAACTAGAAGCAACCATTTGATTTGAATAATTCAGCCGGACATTCATTCGGGATTAGTTAGATGTATGGTTGATTATGATCATTATTTTTTCTCCTCTTCCATTTTTTTCTTAGTTTGTTAGTAGTTTTTAGTTTTTTATAAGCTGCTTTAGCATCAGATATACAGAATATTAGAATTTAATTGTTCAGTACAGTTCAACTATAACAAACAGAAGCAATGCTGTAAAACCATAGTTAAATATTTATTCAATGTCAGTTTTTGCTTAACACTTTGCTCAAAATTGTAAGACCAAATTATCAGGGTTTTGGGTTCTAACTATTTTTGTTCCTTTCTAAACTAAGCTAAATTAAACTCAAACAAAATGTGACAAATGGTTAACAAAAATGATAATTTAACTATGAGTAATGATAGAGAGATGGAAATTTATTAGGGAACATCAATAAGGAATGAGGTGGCTGGTTTGTTGGCAATTCCACCTCATTATATTCCACCTCAATAGGAAATTTCTCTATTTCTATCATTACTCTATCGTAACAAATTTAAAAATTACCATTAAGTTTTGACATAGCTATCAATCAAAACTAACTATGTTTACACTTTGTAAGACATCCCTAACTCAAAAGGTCAACTTATAGTCAAGTCACATTATCAACCGAATCAAAAACCTTGGTCTCAAATTCCAGCAACTGCCGGCGAACCGCCTCGCTCAATTCCACACAAGGTCTCCTCTCCTTCACAAACCGCAAACTCTCCTCGAATCTCCATTCCTTGGTTTTCATCAGGTACGCCATCACGACCGCCGGCGAGCGGCTCTTTCCGGTCATGCAGTAGACAAGAACACGGCCATTTTCCTTGCAACATTTCTGCAAGAACGCAATTGCGTCCTCGAAATCCAATCCTTCGCCGGCCGGAAGACAGTGATACGCAGATTGCTTGTTCCAATTCCGGCATCCCGGAACGGTGTCGAGGAAGAGAGAGACTCCAATCATCTCGAGAATATGCGCGCGCGTCGAGTGGTCGTAGCTCCCAAGGTAGAGAAATTCCGGCAAGATCTCCGAGGGACATCAGGTGGCCGCAGATTCCGCAGGCCTCACCGGCTTCGTGGTTGTGGTAGTGGCCGCAGACGTGGCAAGGATTTTCCCGGTCTCTTCTCTTTCCCATGATTGCAAGGTTCAATTCAACTGTGAAAATATGAGATGTGGTTTAATTTTTCGATGGTCTTATGGAAAATAGTGGGAACATGGAGGTTCTTTTATAGGCCACGGAGAGGTAATCGGAGTTGAAATCCGTATACTGTTGGAACTAGGAAAAGGGTAAATCCAATACATAAATCAGATGTGTACTCCAATTTATGGTACGGTAATTTATATTATTTACTTATTTTGATATATTTGTTCATTAGAATAATTTGGAAGTATTGAATAAACTATGTGGTCACTTTACGAAAATTAAAATAATGAAGTAATCATGATGTGAAATGAAAATTAATAAACAAATGATTAATAAAGGCTCATTATGTACAATGAGATAGTTAATAAATTAACTAGTTTTCCCATTTCCTCTATGAAATTGAGAATTGTGGACATATATATATAATTAGGAGAACATAATTTTAGAATCTCCATGATATATTTCATTTCAAAAACTAGCACGATGGTTTCATAATACTACGATTATAAGAAAAAGAAGTTCAAAACCAAACATGAACTTGTTCAGCAAATGAGACAGATTTAGTCTATCAAGTAAACTGAAAACACAGCAGAATAACAAGTTCAGATTTTGTCTATGTTTTCAAATATAAAAGTATGAAACTGCAACACAAATTCAGCGACCGCTCTGCAACACGGGACTTCTGCCAAAACGCCACGCAATAGGACACCCTAGCCGCGGCTTCTTGTGATCTCCGATCGAGCTGCTCAAGATGTTGAAGCCTACAAGAATACATGAAAATAGGGTGAAACAAACAATCTCATAATATCTAGAACGAGAAAAAAAGCGCATCTAGAAATATCAGATACAAAACTTACACTAAATAATGCATATACATTCTTTAAATCACCTAACATACTCAACAATTTCCACAGATGCACAAATTTGCTTTGTTTGTATAGCTTCATGGCATCTGCTTAATCTGCTTAATTTGTTTGTATTTTCTAATGTAGTATATATCTACCTTCAAATAAAGCATCATACTTTATTTTATTCTGAATCTACAAAAACATATATTTTGTGATATTTTTGATGTTAATTAAACACAGATAACAGCAAGTAGGGTTTTACCTGACTTGCCTGCTGATTAGGAGCCTTCTTCTTCAATCCAATGACAAAGCTGCCAGTTGGATCCAATTTATAAAAGCTAACTGCATAAACACAGAGATATAAGTTCTCATCAAACTAAATTTACTTATTAATTAAGACTTTTTGCAGAAAACACATTAATTAAAGGTTATGTAATCATTTCCTACTCATGAGAATCACATGTCTTAAGCATTAATGGATACATTAAACATCTAAAATGAAGCACTGAAACAGCTGAAACTTATTTGAGAGCGTTAAACCGTCTCAGAACTGAAAATCAAAGATGATCATTTCCCTAAACATAACATGTTATTAATCAGGATTTTCTGATAGATCCAAGTTCAACAGCATTCTAACTAAATTGCAGTAGTTAAAAACAAATGCACATGAGCTCGAATTTTCCCTTTTAAACAGTTACCTGTATCGCCGGCTTCCCATCCCTTTTCAACCATAAACTCTTTGAGCCCTTCAAGAATGTACATCTTAGTTCCATTGTTCACCCAATAGCGGTACGCAAAATCCCATGCTTTGCCTTCAACATCATACATCTCGATGCGAGTTCCATGAGGGTCAGAAAAACTTGGGAAGTAAGCCTAGTACAGGATATATGAGATTCTTATTAGTCCACTGTAACAAAATGAAATTTACAGCTTTGAAAACAGTTCTGATATATGAGATTCTTATAATTAGCACTGTCACAATATGAAATTTACAGTTTTGAGAGAACAGTTCTGACAAACTCACCTCAGCGCATTTCTTTGGTAAAACGAGCCTTGCAAGTCTCCGGTCAGCATCAGATTTTGTTAACTGCTTTTCAAATAGAGGTATCACCACAGTTTCAGAGCTAAATATTGTCAAGGATCTGAAACATGCTATACAATATGTTGTAAATATTAAATAGATTGCATAATAAAACATCATTTTTTCCATTATAAAATACATATTAAGGATACTCCTTTGCTATTTCTTGGAGTTCTGAAGTAGTATAGCGAGGCGTGTGTTGCGCATCAATGTTTCGCACCTACAAGCAAAGTTAACCATAATTTATATCCTTCTTTACAACAAAGAATTATCAAGAAATCATTCCCACTGTCAGTAAAACTCATTTTGAGACATCATCAAAAAATCTTATATGTAATTAATCTTGCTGATGAAAGCTCAAAACATTAATATGATGATACATATATATACAGTATTACTAAAATTTCTAGACCATATTTAGGATGTAATCATAAACCATTGCACAAACAAGTAACTAGTCTTTACTCACCTGCATAAAACTTATCCTTGTGCAATCGATACACATAACCCCGCCGAGATCTAACACCTGGTGGGTGAGCATTGATGCAATGCAACCACAATGCAGCATCTGCAAACAAGAGATTAACCAAAATGTACAAACATGAAGATTTTCCCAAAAATAAGATCAAATTTCAAAACCCTAACATTTCAATTGTGACCAAAACCCCTATAACATTCTAATTGAGAGTGATTTAATAAAACTACAACATAGAGATTGATCAGCACATTCACATTTCAATAAATAAAAACAGTAGTTTTTGCTTACAAAAATTCAGAAAGGATAAGTAAGGCAACAGTAAAAACATTCCAACCAAATTTCCCAAAAATTTCCCCCAAAACCCTAATTGATCGAAACCTAGATTTTCCCAAAACTCTAATTGATCGAGTGACTAATTGATCGAAATCTAGATTTTCCCAAATCCTAGATTTTACCAAAACAATTTCAAAACCCTAACTGATCGAGAGACTAATTTCAACTCTTAGCATCAAACAGATAGCCAATAATCGGAATAACAGCAAATTAATTATCCAACAAATAAAAAACTAAAACTGAGAAGGGATTAGATTTACCTTTGCACAGGACACACAGTCCCTCCAGCCATCCTCGTCGGAATGGAAGGCTTCACAGAACCTCCCCTCCTCAAAAGCAGAACTACAAACAGATTTTACACATAATCAGAGATTGAAATTGAATCAAATCATAAATCGTCAAAAAAAAAAAAAAAAAGATTTAAGAACAAGTAAATTGAACATATATTTTTGCTCAGAAAGTGCACAATTTTGCTATCAAACACATTTTTGAGATTAAACATGTATTTTTTACACATATATATAACTAGAGATTAAAATTGAATCAAATGAAGAATAATCAAAAAATGGTTTCAAGAAAAGTGCACAAATTTTGCACAGAAACTGCACAATTTTGCACCTAACATCCCCTAAATCTCAAAATCGAAAAACCATAGTTTCACATACCATCTACACCAAACAAACTCAAAATCTAAAAACCAAAAAAAAAAACTCATTATCCCAATGAAAATTAAAACTTTTTGTAAATTCCTATACATGTGCATGCATGTAAGAACAGATCTAGGGCTGAATATAATGAGCTTACGAGCAGCGAATGCACAGCTTTGCGAACTCGCCGTTGCGCAGGCGCCAGCCATTTCTGAAATGGTCCAGGCTCGTGCTTGATTCCATGCAGTGCAAACAAGAAATCATCGACGCCGAGGAATCCATTTCGATCGGACTTTTGGAAAGAGACAAAGAATTGAGCTTCAAGAAAAGCAAAGGATCGATAACTAAGAATGGTTCTTGAGGAGTTTTTTTTGTAACACAGGGAAGTGTATATATATATATCAATGTAAATGGTTCATTGAATTTGGCATGAACATCAAAAGAAGTAATTGTTCAGGGTTTGATTGAATAGGTAAACTGAGGAAAGATAGCTAGGTAATTAATTCAGTGCAATGAACGATGAAAATCAGGATTTTTTTTTGTTTGTTTTTGTTTTTGTTTTTATCATCAATATTATTTTCGGTGGGTTTTTAAGTTTTTGAAAGATATAAAAATAATAATGTCGCACGTGCAATGAAAGATTGCACATTATTTACAAATTAGTGCAAGATTTTGGTTCTGCTGATTAATAATGGTTTCGTTTCGAGATCAAGCGTTTAGGGAAATAATGTTTTTGTTACTAAAAGGGCCAGATTATTTAGCAATTGGTATCTTTTGACTTTCAGTGATAATATATGAATCTTGCCGGTCAAAATTTTGACTACATATATGGTTACTATATATTGAGCTAATTTAGAAAACAGATTTTTTTTAACAAAAAATTTAATGAATCAGATTTAGTGACCAATTAGGAATTGATCAACAAGTAGTCAACGTCAAACCTAGCTAAAATTAGAGGCTCTAATTACGAAGTTTTGTGACGCATCAATTATTAAAAGCAGAAAATAATTTAAAATCACATAATTTACTACTGCAAGATTTCTCTCCTTATATATATAATAATAATAACTATAATATAATTTAAAAAATAATAATTGTAATCGGTTATTGATTTGTTACTGTACGCATATAGTTCAGATAAGGTTATAATATACCTAATGTACAACACCGACACTCAGTTTAGTAGGCCCTCTCTTGCACTGTTAAAAAGATATTGGGATTCCAAAAACTTTGGTCTACTAAACTACTCACCCGAAACTGCACAGTTGACTTTTCACGGTCTTCAATGATCGTGTTTGACCATTAATATCTTTAATTACATATAGAAACAATATATAAAAATTTACTTTTTGAAAAATAGATGTTATAATGAATCTATTGATATCTCGTATAATAGTTTTATCATTTATATATTGACCTATAATTACAGTCAAAATTTCATAAGTTTGACTCTGAAAAGTCAACTGTGCAGCTTGAGGTGAGACAGAGGGAGTACTAAATCATGCTACAATATAATTAAATATTTGTAAGATTTATGCTATGTTTCCTTTTTAGGATTTATCTCATGTTAGAAAAATTTATCAATTTAGGGTATTTAAAAATATTTGCTAGCATTTTCAAAAGTACTAGCTCAAATATTTAACTTCTTACTAAAATCTACAATATCAAGTAAATAACTAAAATATCAATATATAACAACTTATACGAACGCATAAAATAACCACAACAATATGCCAACTAATCTTTCATTTCATCATAAGTCTATGTTCAGATGATAGAAGTTGTTTGCCAGTAATATTTTTCTTGCCTACTACAACAGCTGAGTACTAATTTGGAATTGATTACTGAAATGCATAAACATTCAATCCCAATACAAACCAATATGCGATTTTTTCTCCTGTTATTTTCACCTACAGCCCATTTTTCGATTGCCATCATATTTGGATCACTAGTGTTTAGTTTATGAAGAGTCCCGAATCCAACGTTTTCCTTAGTTATGTTGGAGAAATGTGCACATATTTCATGCAATTTTATTGTCTAATTTAAAGATGCGATCAAATCTTTAACTGCATTAGAAAATCAAGACATACTGAAAGATCAGATTTTCATAGTAGTTATGACTTATGAACCATTTTTCGTAGTTTTTCCTTTCATAAGATTTTTATCTTCAAAAAGATATTATCAAAAAGACTCGAGATTTATTGCTGAAAATGATACTCCCTCTGTACTAGCTAGATCTGCACTCTTTATGGTCAATTTTTTCGGAGCATATTTGACCGTAAATTTCAATTGGTATATGTATTATAATAGTATCACACGAGATATTGTTAGATACACAATGCGCTCTATTTCTAAACTATACAATTTTTAGACCAGGTTAATATATGAAAATAAAGTTATTAACGGTCAAACATACTCCAGCAAAGTTGACTTTAAAGAGTGCAGATCTAGCTGGTTCAGAGAGAGTAGTAATTTTAGTTCTGGTATGCGAATTCGGACTTTCACTTCATCATTGAGGCCCAGAGTTACGAAAGATGGCATTTTATCTGAAATACAACAAATTGGGCTTCTGGTGAGGCCCAACTATGAAACTATAAAAGTACAAGAGTGTTGGCCCCAAATATATAGAGACCATACTACATAGAAAATGTCTTTCTATTGAGACTATATTCTCAATTCATACTATTAACAAGGTTGATCTTCTCACTTTTTATCCTGATCTTTTACACAGGTCCGGCCTCACCTTGAGGCCACTGAGGCCTCCGACTCAGGGTCCCAAATTTTCAGGTAATTTTGGGGCCCCATTTTTAAAAATTATTTTTTATTATATAATTTTGGGGTTTTTTTAAAAAAATTGTCTTTGTTATATGATAAAAGTCGAGATCTAAAATATGATAAATATACTCGTTCTTAATTTTTATGGTATTAAACCATTAAAAAACAATAAAAATTCTAAAAACAATTCTCCAATAACTGAAATATTTATTATAATTTTTATTTTATTAAAAATATTATTAAATTATTTTCCTTATAATATATGTAGTGCCTTATTTATTTTTTCTTGCCTCAGGCCCCCAAAACTCCGAGACCGGCACTGCTTTTACATATCAAACATGATTATTTAATGTATGATGTTGATATTTTTAATTTTATGTCTAATCTTCTCAATTTTAAGATTGATCTTTTACATGATAAGCATGATTATTCAGCGAGACTAATTGAGACATGTTTCAATTGGGAATTTGCCATCTATGTATACAAAACCATCAAATTGTAACATTATTTTACAAAAAATTAAATGATCAGAGTTCAATTATTAAAATTTGTAATCGTGTATAAACATTCTGAAATGATATAAAAACAAAGCAAATAAGTAAAGAAAGAAGACTTTAATTATGTTGTAACTAATATAGTTTTAGTTTAATTGTCATCCTCTAATCTAAGGTATACTCTTATTTTCATTTAAATTGAACCGAGGGTTCAAAATTAATGTATTAAAATAATATTTATATAAAAATAATATTAATAAGGAGTTAATTTAACAAACAAACATGTTACTTTTGAAACCTGCGAATGATTTGGAGTGTTATAGCTCTAGTATCTCTCAAAATTTCTAATTAGATAGTGTTTTCTTGTTGAGTACAAAAGATTATTAATGGTAGGTCTAGTCAAATTAAGTTAAATTTGAAAATAGGTAAAGGATGGCCGGATGGGCATATGATAAAAGTTAAAATTTTCATAGTAAACATTAATAACGATTAGGAAATTGCTAATATGCTACAAATATTGCACGTGAATTTTTTTTGCTAATTGATTAACCCTCAAAAAGTTAAATTTGTCATAGTAAATATTTATAATGGTTAGGTAATTGCTAATATGCTACAAATATTGCACGTGAATTTTTTTGCTAATTGATTAACCCTCAAAAAGTTAAATTTGTCATAGTAAATATTTATAATGGTTAGGTAATTGCTAATACTGCTACAAATATTGCATGTGAATTCAATTTGCTAACATTGATTAAACCTCCAAATTTCTACTATATAATGATGATGTAAAAAGGCAATACAATTAAAGCTTACGAGTAAAAAGTAAAAAGATGGCATTTCTCCTCTTCCTTATCGTCTTGTTCACCGGCGCCGAGCCTGCAGCTGAAGGTCGAATACGGAGCAAGCTTCTGAGCATGAAGGATTCCACGCTGGGGCCACAACTTCTCAGGCTGTATTATCACGACTGCTTCGTGACGGTAGAATCATCATCTCTTTCTTTTTTTCCCTGTTTTTTAATTTTGTTTTATAATCGTGAATTTCACCTAATGTTGGATCTTGCAATTTCATGGATGTGATGGCTCCGTCCTTCTGGATCAGAACTCGTCGGAAAAGGACGCCGGCCCCAAGCAGAGCTTGGCTGGATTTGAAGTGATAGATGACTTAAAGGCTGCACCCGAGCAATATTTTCCCCGCGTGTTATCCTGCTCGACCTACTAGCATTGGCCACCCGCGACACCGTATCGCTCGAGTGCAGATGACATTTCTCCTCTTCCTCACCGTCCTTTTCGCCGGCGGTGACGCCGATGCCAATCTCTGGCTTGACTATTATGGCTTCTGTTGCCCTGCTATTGAAGATCGCATAAGGAGCAAGAATCTGAGCATGAATGATTGCACATTGGGGCCACAACTCCTCAGGATGCACTATCACGTAATTTGATACTTATTACCATTTGCATGATTTTGTTGAACATCTCTTTCCTCCCGAACCAAACCTAAAACTCTAAGCCAAAATCAGAGATAATCGGGATTTGGATTTTGGCGTATGCAGCGGTTTGATCACATTAATATGAGGAGTGAAGATAATGATTTAATTAGATATATGGAGTACAATATAAAGCTAAACAATTTATGAAATATGCTTTAATTTAAACCATAGAAAGATCTAAATTACATGTTCGTTTTGCGTGCAATTTTTTTAAAATTCATGTAATACTCTAATCATACTCAGAATATATTCTTTGAACTTAATTATGCTTTAAGTCTATTATATATTAAAAACATTAAAAGAGTCCAAAATACTTTATCGCAGGCCCATACAAGGTTGGAACAGCTTTATGAATAATCACAAAAGTCATTTCCGTCTAACGCATCTCCGTTGGATGATCCGACGTTATCGATTGTCCGAAAGCTCCAAAATCCGGTAGATTTTATTTCGGAATTTGGGATGTCAATGGTGAAGATGGGTTCCAGTGGCGGATCCAGGAAATAAAGTTAGGAGAAATAATAATAAAAAACTTATATGTACTAAATTTGAATGTATAAAAATATGTAAGGGTAAAAATGCAAAATTTTCATTTTTTGGGAGGGGCTTTCCCCCCTTGGGCCCCTCTTTGGATCCACCAATGATGTGTTCAGTCGGAGTCCTATGTAACAGATACGAAATTGTACTGGTATTATTTAGTAAATAAACACCTCTATCGGCTGAAGTTACAGAAGAAAATGAAGAACATGAAGGTTTGAAGATGAAAGAGAAATGAACTAACAATAAATCTAAACACTAGATTCTCATATCATAAAAGTCATGCCCCATTTTCTAACCGCATTTGTCTTCTTATACTTCAATAGCTTCTAATCACGTTTCTCTCTCTCTCTCTCACTCTCTATCTCAACCAACCACAATTCTCAGCTAAGACTATCTGCTGGAAGTTACTGTAGTACCCCTTGAGGTTTAGTGAATTGTGACAATCCCTCCCACTGAAAGTGTGCTTGTCCTCAAGCACGAAAAGTAGGAAATTGTGCTGTGATAAAGGTAGCATCTTCCCAGGAAGCATCATTAGCATCCATGTGTTTCCACTGGACTAACCATTGTAAAACAATATAATCGCCTCTTTGTATAAGTCTTTTGTGCAGAATATGATTAGGAATCATTGATGTCTCACAATCTATGTCCTCAGTGGGAGGCTCAATACTAGTAGTAGGAGTAGGACCAATGTGATGTTTTAACAATGACACATGAAAACTAGGATGAATCTTACATTTCTGAGGGAGTCTGAGCTGATAAGCTATACTGAACCAATTTTTTTCTCAATTTGGTGCACCACAATGTACCAATGCTACAAATGTATATGGAAGATATTAAGTTGAATTCATCTTTGGTAGGAATCTTAATGTACTAATCCTCCAAATTATATTGAAAAAAGTGTCTAATTATTACCTTTCTATAAAAAGTGAAAGATTCGAATCCGCGGATAATTTTAGGGAATTGAATGAGTAAACAATACTTTTACTCGGTACAATTGTAAGCAGTTCCCAATGATTATTACTGAAAAGTTAAAAAAATCAATGTTAACATCAGAAAAATGAATGGATCAACTAATTTAGAGCAATTAAGGAGATAACAAGCACCTTACCCTAACTCAAATGGAATGAGATATATCTGAGCATGGTTCCGTTTCATGAACCTTGCTACATCTTTATCTCCGCGGTGAGATATGACCGGGACACCAGGCCTCGACATAAGATAAGCCGGGGACATCTGAACTTGCTTCCGGTCATCTGTCGTCATCCTTTCATAAATACACCTACACATAAGATTTATCGATGTTGATCATCAGTGATCAAACATGCAAATTATGAACAACAAAAATAGAAAACTTACCTAATCCAGATGTGGAGTACACCGTAACACACGAATTTGTGTCTTTTTAGTTTTTTTTTTTGATAATAACACTAATATATTAATTAAAAAGGTAGCGTTACATCACCTAGGCTTATGACCATACAAACCAACATAACGATAAGAAAACATACAAAGCATAATACAAGCTTGCTAGATCTAACTACTTGGGATTGAGAAAATGGGATTGTCGGGAAACTGGTCCCTCCAATGTACCAATTCTCATGTGGCACTGACTTCTGATGGTAGAGTACGGGCCAATTAACGGATGAAACCGTAAGCAAGTCAACTTTGCGGGATGATACCCTCGTTGCTGCTTTGAGAGTACCCCAACAAGCTAATATGTTTGCTTGTGAGTGGGAGATGCATAAGGTGAGCCCTGAATTAGTTTGCATCACAACTTGATCCAGGTGAGAGCCTGTGGAATCCTCTATATACATAATATATACATAATCCCCTACTTTTTACCAATGACTCAAGATACATAATACAGATAGATGCCTGATCGGGATCCTTTCCAAAAGGACCTGCTGGTATCTCTATGTTCATCCATTCTTTGGCTATCTGAGGTCTTGTGTATGTCGAACAAACAAAGTTTTTCACAAGACTTTTGGGATCATTTCCCTCTATTTGTACGTTGTCAAATAAAAATAAACAATATGTGAAAAAATCATAAATTAAAAACCTGAGACATCTTCATTTACATCTAGCCACACTCTCTTTTCTGACTGAGCAATATTGCCATGTACATATGCATCCTGAAAATACATTATATATATATATAGGCAACGTAAATATTTAAAACCAACACTTAAAAAATAAAAATAAACATAAAATAATCGGTAGGTTTTCTTGAACTGCAATCCATCTCTAACATGGACACCCTAAAAATTAAGAGTTCGAAAAATTTAAAATATGTGTCAATGCAATAGATATATTTTTTAATCCATGTATATAGCTTCAACTGTCACTTCAATTTTTTTACCACAAAATATTACCTCGCCTGTTGTGCAAAACAGAACAGAAAAACAGAAAAAAAAACTTGACAAGAACTAATTAATTGCACAAACTTGACACTTTGCACGAATTTTGCACAAAATTCTTACTTTGCACAAACTTGATGCCAACAATCGGGCAAATTTTGAAACCCCAAAGGACATTTGGAAGTAGCACATATGAACACAAACAAGTATGTATTCGCATTCGTGCAAGCCGATAAGCTAGAAAACATATATATATATATATATATATATATATATATATATATATATATATATTATATAACCTAAAATAGTCTTTACTCACCTGCATAAGGCTTATTCTGGTGCAATCGATACACATAACTCCGCCGAGATCTAACAGCTGGTGTGTAAGCAATGATGCAATGCATCCACAATGCAGCATCTGCAAACAAGAGAATCCAACATATATATTAACCAAAAAATGTACAAGCAATGAAGATATCGATTTCAACAACAACAAATTGGTTATATATATATATGCAGCATGGTTTACCTTTCCACAGGATTCACAGTCCCTCCAGCCAATATCACTCTTTGGAATGGAAGGCTTCACAGAACCTCCCCTCCTCGTAAATAGAGCTACAAAAAGAATTTACACAAAATTAGTGATTTAATTAAAATGAATCAAATTTGTGCACAGTGCACAAAAAACGTATTTGTGGTTTCAAAAATTGGTTTCAATAACAAGGAAAACGGAGTATTGATTTTCGCAAGTGCACAATTTCGCACAGAAAACATATTTATGCACGCTGCACAGAAAACGCACGATTTTACACCTAATCCCCAAGTCTCTTAAAATTGAAAAACCATCCTATCACACACCAATTAAACAAACCAAAAATCTAAAAAATAACCTCATATTTTATCATGTTATTTTATGTTTTGAAAAATATATAATATATATATAAACACATTTCGTGCGTAGAAATGGATGTATTAAATGCGCGCGTGCATCCGAATATGTAACAAAATTCTTTGATTTTTTCAAGAATCAGAGAGCTCAATTTTGCTCTTCCAACAAATTCAGGTGATGATGGGTTCATCCTAGAAATCACTGTGAGCACAAAATATGAAGATATATGTATTTTTAGTATCACAGAAAAGGCTCAAACCTTAGAAAACCAACATTCTCCATTGATATTTGGGAATGTCGAGGAAACCCTAGAGGCCGCCCATCTTGCTCGACATCCCCGAAACCGAGCATCGGAAAATCGTGGAAGTTGTCTCTAACAATGATCAGTCTTGGCCTGAAACTTTTTTAATTAAATGTTTTAAATTCATAAAAATATTATTTGCGGATAGGATTTTAAAAAATCAGAGACTTTTGTATAAAAGTAATAATATTGCACGTGCAATTTAAAGCAAGATGGCTTTGCACATTATTTGCCCTATTAGTGCACGATGATGGTTTTGTTGACGAATAATGCTAATACACAACATAAATGATAATAATATTGCTTTGAGGAGATTATTACTTTTAATATATATCAATGAATTACTGATACGCCAATTAGTGTATGGGAAATTTTTTTAATTTTGCAATCGTGCGTGTAGATAAGCACATCAAAGAAAAAAATTATGTGCATGGTATATATATACGTGCGAGATCGTAAATGTCAACTATCGTTATGATTTTTAATTTATTATTTGAATGCAAAATAAACAATTATTATAATGTTGCCTGATCGCAATTATTCAGGCTAGATCACGTCATCCAAATCGTTCCATTTGATCGTAAAATTGACACTTTAGCCTCTATGATCATATTCCCAGATGATTATACCCTGTTATCTTATTTACTGATCTGACTTAGAAACATCCCAGTTGCGCAAGTTGGAATCTTTTTAGTTATCGTGTTAAATTAATCACATAATGATGATTAAGTCTAAAATCTGATATGTAGCTAAGGAGTACTTAATTAAAAAAATTAAGGAGATTGAACGTGATCATGTTCGGAAAAGAAATTTGGGTAAAACGTACATTTTGATAGCGAATTTACTATTTGAATCCAATTAATAAATTAATTAGTTCAATATTTTCGTATCACATATCACGTAAATAAGTTGAGTCGAGTTTAAGTGTCATACTTCAATTTGAACTTGCAAATTTTTTTAATCAACTTGACCTTGTTTGAATATAAAATTTGAGTTCGAAATCGACTCACATAAATATAAATTGGTCGAATTTGACTAGCAAGTTTAAATATGAAAACTGAGTTTGAGATGGAGTTAAGCCACATCATTAAGATTACAAGATCAAACTCAAGTCAATTTGTCTTGTTTAACAATGAGTATTGTCTTGGTAAAATGTAAACAAATGATAGGTTTTAAGAAATTATTCAATTTATGCACTTTTATAATAATTGCATAATCATCCATCAACCAAATGCGTTCTTGTGACCAAAATTAAAAAAATGAAAAAAAAAAAACACTTGGATATTGGGATCATTTATATAGAAGAAAAAGAGTATAAAATTGGGATCATTTATATGTATTATCTTCAATTAAATTGTTCACATACACTTTTATTATTTTCACGAAAACATACAACAATCATATAATACATATTCTTTTTTAAGTAATAAAACAAACAGCGTTTGCAGACTGTGACGGTTTAGGAGACTTTCTCAGTGATCCAAGCCTCTATCCCTTCACCGTCAGCACAGTCCATCAACACCACGAAGTTGTTCATCGGAATCGTGACGGGGCACGCCCAAGCCGGCGTCCCCCACCCGAAGTCCACCTCGTAAACACCGAACCGACACCAGCTCGTGAAAATGCAGAGATCCACATCTTCGTTGCAGATAAGCTTACTAGATTCCTTCATAAGCTCAACATACTTATCGACATGATCAACGCCACCACTGTGAACGCTCTGGATGCCGTTTCTCAGCTCACTCGCGAGGTCATCACCGTCCAGTGATGGCCCCGCGAGAGTCTGCATCCAGATGTTCCCGAAGGTGGAGTCGGAGAGAGCAGGATCCATCTTCTTCCTGATGTTGACGGCGACAACCGCCGCCACCGGCCGGTTTGAACCCGCCGCCGCCGCCTGAACGAAGCGGTTCCAGATGAAACTCGAGACAGCCTCAAACCGGGTCGGGTTCTTGACCCGTGAAGGTTCTTCTTTCAGCGCCGTTAGGGTTTCCTTTCCGAACACAACCAGCTTAGCTGTCAGTTTCTCTGTGGTGATTAGGGCTTCTGGATATATACCAGAAACTGCAAGATCCTGAGCAGGAAAGAGATTCTCGAACCCGAAAACAGGTTGAATAATTCCATCATCGTTTCCACGGCAATTCGCAGCCCAAGCACTCAAGAAATTCACCATGGACATGGCGTCAGATACAGTATGTGATATCCTGATGCCGATAGCAGCGCCGCCACATTTGAACACAGTTACCTGAACTGCTAGAATGCGCCGAGCAATCCGGGTCGGGTCGCTGGGCGGGCAGCATTGTATCAGCTCCTCCATTTCCGGCGCATCCAACACTTTCACGAGCTCTGTATTGGCCTGAGCTTCGATGTACAAAACGCCGTCGTCGTTGCAGTCGATGGCGGCGGGATTTTCCGGGTGGAATCTGCCGGCTAAGGGATAGAACTGGGTCAGGACACTGGATAATGACTGCTTCAGATTTGATTGAGGGAAATAGTCGGATTTTTTGTAGAAGAGAATAAGAGGGACGCCGAAAGGAGGCGTGGTTTGATCGAGGAAAGAGAGGTTCAGGTTTCTGAGATGAGGTGGTGTCGGAGAAGATGGTTTAATCATCTTCTCCGATATTATCTCTACCATACTGTAATATCTCGCCATGCATGGAGATCGAATTTCTCTAGTTACATATGGATAGGCTAGGTCTCTCGGCGCGGCCGTATGTTACTTATAAGTAGTACTCATCAACACCAAATTAATAGCCTCCCTACTAATTAAGCTTGTGATGTTTTCACTTTCAGTTCAAATCGACCTTTTACCTATAAAACATGATCATTCGGTGTTGACTGATGATCTTCTCACTTTCATTTTTGATCTTCTTACTTTCAAGATTGCTATTTTACATAATAATTATCATCATTCAAAGAGTAGAATTGAGACATGATTCAGTTGAAAATTTGTCTTTAAATATTTATTTAGTTAAATTTTTTTTGATGATTAATTTTTTTTTTGGAATTAATGATAAAAATGTGTCGTTACAACTGAGACATAGAATTACGTTTAGCGGAGTTTTAAAATGATGTTGTTATTATACAAAAAATAAGCATCCTTGAGTACTTACTACTTAAGTTTGGTATGATATTTTTTTTTTAATTTAAACCACCAATGGTGGGGGTAATTTATTAGGCTCCCCTTGCCTTTGATGATACTGGCTCAGCACTCTACTGGGCCGAGAAAAGACTTAAGGCCCAGTACCGGGGAAGTAACAACTTTCCCGC
This sequence comes from Cruciata laevipes, assembly GCA_963678965.1. Taxonomy (NCBI): domain Eukaryota; kingdom Viridiplantae; phylum Streptophyta; class Magnoliopsida; order Gentianales; family Rubiaceae; genus Cruciata; species Cruciata laevipes. The sequence goes on from OY787637.1 coordinate 23,269,375, forward strand.
GTGAGGCGCATCCGGACAAGAGAAAGGACGGGTAGGTGACAAAAAGAGGTGGTCCTGAGTCTTATCCAAAGCAGGCAACCTCAGCTATAAATACTAGCCTCAAACAGTAACCAATGTATGTGACTTATATCTCTCTACTTTATATTGAGAGCACCTTCCGTACGTTTTCCTTCTCCGCTATCCCCATCTCATCATCACGCCGGAGCTTCTTCCTCGGGACGCCTCCCGGGGATTGTTTTGCAGGATTGTAGCGGGCTGATCAAGGAGGAGACCCGGATAGCTCCAAGTATCGGGAGACGGATGGATTTTGGTAGCATCAATTGGCATGCCCAGTGGGACCTTTCCACCTTCGCATGATGGAGTCGCCAAGGAGAGGGCGCGGGCGCCCGAAGAAGAACGCGGCACCTTCAGGGGGTGGTTCTCTTCCACCCCCGGGAGATGATGTGACCTTGAGGCAGTTGCAGGAGGAGGCTAGACACCAGCGGGAGTTAGGGGTACCGCAGGATGGCCACATGGAAACTGCCTCTGACGAAGCCGACTCGGAAAGAGAGTACCGGGAGGAGCAAGGACCAAGGCCCGCCGAGGGAGGCAGTCCCCGGGCCCAGGGGCCTGAAGCCCGGGAGGAGGGACAATCCTTAGCCGAGGCGGAGGAATTGGCGGCATTGGAGTTTATGAGAGCTAACAAGGAGTTGTACCGCCAGTGGGTACTCTCTACCCGGGAAAGTCATAGGCGGAGGGAACCCGGGGGAGACCCGGCAGGACCTCTACGGGGGGTACCAAAGAGAGGTTATTAACTTGGACGGAGTCGTTCATCCGCCAAGGATACAGGGGCGTGTGAACTCCTCCACCGTCCCACATTCTTTCCCTCCAAGTTTCGGGGTCGGAGGGGGGATGGCTACGGGACAACAATCGAATTTGGTCCCACACGCTCCACCCTATTACCCGCGTTCCAGCTGGGGGGCAGGACAAATTGGGTATGGCCTGCCAGTCATGCCGACGGAGTCGTTGGGTTATCAGGCCCCTGGAACCCAGGGGAACCCGATCCAGTATTCCATGCCCATGCATGGATCAATGGGGATGAACTACGATTACCCGGAGGGATACTATCGGGAGGACGATAGGACACGGGGCTATCAGGTGGTGCAGCAGAACCCCAACTCTTTGGAGGCCCGACTAGACAAATTGGTGGGAAGAAACGGGGCTAAACCTACCTCCCCTTGGGTCCCTCGAGTGCTTGCGTACCCATGGCCGCCGGGCCTCCGGACCCTGGAGGGAATCCCAACGTACAATGAGAGACAGACCCGGAAGAGTTTGTCAGGACGTACCAGAACCTAATGGTGTCAAGGACTTCCCGGAGGAATTGAGATGCAAGTTGGTGGACTGTTACCTGAGAGGAAATTGTCTTTCGTGGTTCGATTCCTTGCCCCGAGAAAGCCTCAGAGATTATTGCGATTTCTCTAAGGCTTTACTGTTCAGATACGCCGGGTTAAAGAAAGAAGGAAAGCAGCTGACTGAGCTTCTGGCCACCCAGCAGAAGGCTGCGGAAGGGTCAATGGAATACTATCGAAGGTACATGGACGACAGCATGAAGGTCGTCGACAGGCAGCAGCAGGAGAAGGCGGTGATTAGTGGGTTTATAAATGGCCTGAGGGATATGGCGTTGTTCCAGAAGTTGATGGAAAATATCCCGGAAACCTTTCACAACCTGCAAATGGCGGTGCAACTGTACTGTGCGGTTAATGATGCCACGCGGAAGAGAAAAGAAGAATCCGGGGGATTCCTCCCGGATAAGATGGAAAGAAGGAGGACGGTTGACCCAAGTAGAAGGGACCCTGCCCCCGCGCCGGTAAACCGGTCAAGAGCTGACAGTTTTACCCCGCTCAGCAAATCTCGAACGGAGATCCATGCTATCCACAAGGATTTGTTCCCAGATCCGTTGCCTATCCAAGGGAAAATGCGGACAAATGGTGCGCCTATCACAAGTCTTATGGACATTCGACGGAGGGGTGTAGGATGCTGAGGAACGAGATAGAAAAATTGATAGAGCGGGGACAACTGAGAGATTATGTGGCGATGGAAGCAAAGAAGGAGAATCCCCGGGACCAGCCTCAAGAGCAGCCCCGGAGGAGGTGGAGGCCTAACCCGGGGAGAGGAAACGGGAGAAACCAAGGCAACCAAGGCAACAGGGCCCCGGGGAGGCCTGCAATAGCTGCCGCACCAGTCCAAGCAGTGGAGCCTGCCCCAGTACCCAACAGGATGATCAACGTGATAAGTGGAGAAATTGGAGAAGCATGCCAGTCGGTTTCCGCTATCCGGGCTCGGACGCGATATGTTCCCCCGGGGGAGATTCAGGGAAAAAGATTTCGCCCCGAGGAGGCTCTCACTTTCTCTGAAGCGGATGCAGTCCCGCCTCAGATACCCCATTCTGACCCGATGGTGGTAACAGCGGAGATTGAAGGTTTCTTGATCAAGAGGGTGTTCATAGATGACGGGAGCAGTGTGGAGATCATGTTCGCTTCCTGCTTCGATCAATTGGGAATTGGGAGACAGAACTTGAAACCCCCTTTGTCTCCCCTGTCAGGATTCACTGGCAAACCTGAAGTCCCTCTAGGAGTTATTCCCCTCGCAGTATGTATGGTGGATGAGAAGGATCGGAGCAAGAGGGTCTCAGTGACGTGCAAATTTGCGGTTATTGATGCACCCTCGCCATATAACGTAATCATAGGAAGACCATGGTTAACCCAAGCCCGGGCAGCGAGTTGTCCGTATCTGCTGACGATGAAGTTCCCCACTGCGCAAGGTGTGGCGGTCGTACGGGGAAGTCAAGCCGTAGCAAGAAGTTGCATGATGACGGCGGTCCGGGACGCAAAGAAAGCAGTAGGGGCGGTACATGGAGAAGTTCCCCGGCAAGAATTGGAGGAAATGCAGGTGGCGGACAAAGGGACGGTCACGGTGGGAAAAGACCTCCCGGGTGAAGTAAAAAGTGCACTGAAAGAACTCTTGGCCAGGTATCAGGGAGTATTCTCATGGAGCCCGGAGGACATGGTGGGGGTGTTGCCAGAGTTGGGGGTACACAAGCTGAACATAAGCCCGGCAACAAAACCAATCAGGCAGAAGAAAAGACCTGTAGCCCCGGAAAGAGCGGAATTTATAAAGAATGAAGTAAAGAAGTTGGAGAAAGCCGGGGTGGTCGAGGAAATCATCTACCCGGAATGGATAGCTAACCCGGTCTTAGTAAAGAAGCACGATGGAAGCTGGCGCATGTGTATCGACTTTACAGATTTGAATAAATGTTGTCCCAAAGACAGCTATCCTCTCCCAAATTTGGACCGACTGGCAGAGGCTATCGCGGGGTACTCGGTGCTGGCCTTCTTCGATGCACATAAAGGGTATCACCAAGTGCAGATGAATGAGGCGGACAAAGCGAAAACCTTCTTCATCACCTATTTCGGAACCTTCTGCTACAAGAAAATGCCCTTTGGGCTGAAGAACGCGGGGGCTACGTATCAGAGAATGGTGGACAAACTCTTCAAGGACCAAGTGGGAAGGAACATGGAGGTATATGTCGACGACATGGTGGTCAAAAGCAGGGCTTACGGAGCTTTCCTGAATGACCTGGAGGAGATGTTCGAAAAGCTAGAACGGAGCAATCTAAAGCTGAACCCCGCCAAAAGTACCATTGGAGTGGGTGCGGGGAAGTTCTTGGGTTTCATGGTGTCAAGTCGGGGCATCGATGTTAACCCGGAGAAAGTAGAGGCCATAGCTAAGATGACCTCCCCCAGGTCGGTGAAAGAAGTACTGCGGTTGACAGGGTCTCTCGCGGCTCTCAGTCGATTCCTATCAAAGGGGGCAGATAGGCAGTTGCCTTTCTTCAACATTCTCAGGAGGGCCAAAGCGTTCGAGTGGTCCGGAGAATGTGAGAAGGCGTTCCAAAATCTGAAAGAGCACATCCAACAGTTGCCAACTTTAAAGAAGCCACTCCCGGGGGAGGAGCTTTTTCTGTATATAGCAGCGTCCCGGGAAGCTGTAAGTGCCGTGCTAATCAAAGAAGAGGAGGGAAAGCAGCACCCAATCTATTTTGTTAGCCGGGCACTTCGGGGGGCAGAAACTCGGTATACTGACTTGGAGCAGTTGGTTCTGGCACTGGTGCATGGTTCAAGGAGGCTTAAACCCTACTTCCAGGGCCATCCCATAGTGGTCCTTACCAATTACCCGCTAAGACAAGTCATGTTCAAGCCGGAGGCATCAGGGAGAATGATGAAATGGGTTATAGAGCTGGGAGAGTATGAAATCCGGTATGAGCCAAGAAGGGCTATCAAGGGCCAGGCCCTAGCGGACTTCTTGTTGGAATCAGAAGCAAGGATAAACGAGGAACATGAGACGCCTAACACTCCGGAGAACATGACTAAGGCTGAGACAGACCCGGCCTGGAAGTTATATGTGGACGGATCGGCACACTCGGGGGGCAGCGGAGCGGGAGTGCTGTTAGTCAGCCCGGAAGGGAAGGAGTATCCCTACGCAGTCCAATTCACTTTCAAAACAACCAACAATGAAGCTGAGTACGAAGCTTTGATCGCGGGATTAAGGTTGGCAAAGGAGATGGAAATCAAAACTCTCACGGCACACAGTGATTCCCAGATCGTGGTGCAGCAGGTAAAGGGAGAATATGAAGCCCGGGAAAGGAGCCTGCAAAAGTACTTGGAAGCGGTGAAGCCTCTGATAGCCGGGTTTAAAACTTTCAACTTGGTTCAAGTTCCCCGGGAGAAGAACAGTAAAGCAGATGTTTTGAGCAAGTTGGCTTCCTCAGAATTGAAACCTGAGCCCGACCAAAAGTTGTACTTGGAGGTACTAGGAAGAAGGAGCTACCAGGAGAACGATCAAGTAATGCTGGTGAACGAGGAAGAATCCTGGATCACACCCATGCGGGCGTACCTAGAAGAAGGAACCACCCCGGAGGATAAGGCTCAGGCCCGGAAGCTAAGAGTTAAGGCGCCTAAGTATGTGATCCAGGGAGGGAAGCTGTACAAAAGAGGGTATCTCCAGCCTTTGCTAAAGTGTGTAGAAAGGTCGGAAGGCCGACACCTCATCCGGGAGGTGCACGAGGGATCTAATGGGAGCCACCAAGGGGCTCGCACCTTGGCCAAAAAGATCTTAAGGCTGGGGTATTACTGGCCGACGTTGTTCAAAGATGCGGAAGAGCATGTACAGAAGTGCTTGGCATGCCAGACATTTGCCCCGCTAATCCATGTTCCCCGGGAGGAGTTAATCGGAGTCATAGGAGCTTGGCCGTTCAGTAGGTGGGGAATTGACTTGGTGGGACCATTCCCGACTGCCCCGGGAGGAGCCAAGTACTTGATTGTGGCAATCGATTACTTCAGCAAATGGGTGGAGGCAGAACCGCTCACCAACATACGGGGACTAACCTGTGTTAAGTTTTGCTGGAAGAACATCATTTGTCGATTCGGCATCCCGAAGATTATAGTCACAGACAATGGGGCGCAGTTTGAGAATGATCCTTTCAAATCATGGTGTGTCAAGTACGGTATAGAGCAGAGGTTGACGTCTGTATACCACCCTCAGGCGAATGGGCAAGTGGAAGTTACCAACCGTACCATCATCAAAGGATTAAAAACTCGCTTGGAAGGCGCGCGGGGAAATTGGATTTGGAGCTGCCCAGTGTTCTTTGGGCCCACCGGACTACAGAAAGCTCGGCTACCGGGGAATCTACATATGGTTTGGTGTACGGGTCGGAGGCGGTGATACCCGCAGAAATTGGAATCCCGAGCCCCCGGACTCAATACCAGCGCCCAGAAGAAGAAGACGATGGACGACGCCTTGACTTGGACCTCCTGGAAGAAAAGCGAGAGAATGCGGCACTTCAGGAAGCCAAGGTGAAGGAGCGAGTAAAGAGGTATTATGACAGAAGGGTGCGGAAAGAAGCTTTCATCCCAGGAGACTGGGTAATGAGGAGAAACGATAAGAGCCGCCAAGCCCCGGAGGGCAAACTTGCACCCAACTAGGAAGGCCCATACAAGGTAAAGGAAGCATACCCGGGAGGGAGTTATGTGCTGGAGGACAAGCAGGGGAAGGAGATCCCCAGAAGATGGAATGTAGCTAATTTAAGAAGGTTTTACGGTAAGTAGAGTACCCCGCATCGTACCTTAGCTACTAAGGCATGGATATACCAGGCATGGATATGCCAGGCATGGATATGCCAGGCATGGATATGCCCCGCCCGGAAGCATGAACATGCCCGGAGAAATACCCCGACGTTTGGCCTCGTCCCGGGTTTAGAAAGGAAGATTTGTAAAAAGGGACCCATGGGTAGCTCCCATTTGGGTGCCCCGCTAGAATGGACCCGGAGCTTGAATGAAGCCCGGGGATCAAAGAATGTAATGTTTGCAGGGAAGAGTTAATGAAAATGGTCTTTTCGAAATACAATTTTATTCAATCCTCTTTAAATTACAAATCGCATGAACATGCGGTCATAGTCGTTGTAGGACGATTACATAAGCATTTTACATACAAGTATTCCTATCTATTTGCTACTATACCCACTTGGGACCTGACCCGGAAGCACCCTCAGGGTTACCCGGGCGGAAACCCCCTCCGAAGAATTGTGAGGACAGGAGATCTTCGGCAAAGCGGGCATCCGGGGCTTGATTCCACGCAAGCTCCTCTTCCAATTGCGCGGCGTCTTCTTCGTTCAATTCGGGGATAGGCACAACCACGGATCCCTCTGGAAGCGGCTCCGCCAGGCGCATTCTTCTTACCCCGGCAGAAGTAACAAACCTATACTTAGGAAACATGACTGCTGCACTTTTACCCTTCTCTTCCCGGCTAATACGAGTACCCTCGGCGGTCTTAACCCCCTTTGTGGTGACTCCAGAGTCGGCAATCTCCCGGATGCGTCTTATCCGACGTGCCACCTCTTCCGGGTCAATGGATACAGTCATATCTTCGTACCTTTCGTACGCCACATCCACCTCCACTCGGGCAGGGACTCGGCGAAGGCTAGAGGGATAGGGCTCAGCTTCTCCCGCGGCTATCTTATTATGCCATTCAACGACATCCAGATAGGCCTTATGATTAGGAGCTCCCTCACCAAACTTCTTCGGGTTAGCCTCCATGCGTTCCATCGTCCTGCGAACCCCGGCTGGAATATCGGTAAGAGGAGACACCCCAACTAAGCCATTCTTGAGACCCAAAAGGTGGTAGGATAGCCGGGTGATTAGTAGAGCATCCTGGAGGACCCTATTCCTATGAGTAAGGGACCGATTCTCCTTCTCAAAGTCGCAGAGAAGCCGGTTCTGAGCGGAGCGGGTCTCCAATGTCCTAAGTTTTTCCTGCGCCCGCTCTAGTTCACCCCACACCATGCCTAGCTCCTTGGTAGTGCGATGCTGGGAGTCGTCGTGAAGGGCTTGTAGCTCAGCGATGGTCTGGTGGGAATTCAGGGCTTCACGCATATGATCGGAAGCAAGGTCGAACCACTGGTTCAACGACCCAAACTTGGCCTCAACTGCCTTAAGAAACGCCACCAGCACCCGGATCAACCCAAACTCTTGAAGGAAGCATTCCAACCCCGCCTCACCTAATGCCCAGTTAGCCTGGTCGCCTCCAAACCGCCAATATGCTAGTTTTCTCTGAAGGAAAGAGCATTGGAGGCACCCAGCGCGGGGGAGAGAGAAGTAGGTCCCGGAAGAACTACTAGGATGAGGAAAAACATAAGGCATGGGCCCATGCGGGAGAATCTCCTCTAGGGGACGCTCAGACTACAAAAAATGGTAATATCATTAAAAGGTAGAACTTGTCATTAATCAAAATAGGCACCAAGGCCAAAGTTCTACATACACTTCCCCGGGGGAAGGAAAGCTACAAAATACTTAACAAAAAAAGAGATTACAAGGGAAAAGGTAGACTAGAGTCTAGAGTTATACATTGTCTTCAGTAGAGTGCCCCCCTCTCGGAACAGCGTGAGCTCTTTCAAATCTCCTCTCCAGCTCCACCAGATCCTCAGTGGTCCACTCAGGGCCGGCATAAGCAGGGGCGTCTACCGCGGGCTCATCAGCGGACTGTTCAGGGTACCCTACCTTCCGCGTGGCCTTCCGGGTTTGGTAAAGCAGATCGTCTTGACCCGCACCAAGGCCAACCCGGTAGTCCCCTCCTTGGACTTGAATTGCTTGGTACCCAAAATTGTCAGGCACCGCGCAGTATTCAAGATAATTCTCTGCCCAATGGGGTGTCTCCGGGACTACCCCATAAGCGTTGAAGCTCTCTGGGCCGGGATCAGGAAAAGAGGCCTCGCCAACCGCTGGCACCTTGGCCTTCTTGATATCCGAAGCAGAAGGGGCTCGGGAAGACATCTTCAAAGAATCCCATAGCTGAGGCACCAGGCCCTTCAGATCCGCCTCTTGAAGGGACCTCCAGCGGTAGTTCAGCAAGTCGCTGGCCTTGGGGCGGTAGTAGGAGGCTTGGGCTTCGAGGCGAGCGGGCCCCGGAAGCCAACCCCGCAGACTGCGGTACATCTCATGACAAGCATCCACACTGGCCGTGGCGGCGATGCCCTCTAGCCTCTTGTCAAAAGCGACGGAGCGAAGGATCTTCTGGGTCAGAGCATCCAGGGCCTCGAGCTGAGCGTCTTTCTTATCCTTCTTGAGGGAGGAATACTTCTTCTCTACCTCGGCCAGCTTCTTCTCCTTATCCGCTAGCTTCTTCTCCCTCTCAGCTAGCTTCTTTTGGGAAGCCTCTAGTCGGGCCTCCAGGTCGTCCCTCCCAGCTAATTTCTCCCGGGTGTCGCGGAGCTCCTTCTCCATTTTGACAAATAGCCCGGCGCTATACTTGGAATAACCGCGATTCAGCGCTTCGGTGAACTGAGGGTCCGCAAGGAGGGAGTCGGCGAAGGCAGTGCTCTGCAAGACAGTATATGTACCACTTAGACAAAATTCAGATAAAACTCTGATTAAAACTTAGATAAAATACGAAGTTTTAGGAAGGTAGTTACCTCCTCTTTCTCTTCTGGGAAAACCTCGGAAGTATTAGCCTGCGGAGGAGTGTTGCGAACAGGGGGAGGAGAAGTAAAATCGTTGGTCCTCTGGCGAGAGGATGGAGGAGACCCAGGCAGCTCATTAGGAGGCGGTCGCTTGAACCGTGAACTGGTCCCGCCACTATAAACCGGATGCTGGACAAAGGACCGGCGCCCGGGAGTAGGTGATGGAGTGGGAGCTGCCCGAGACGCTGAAGGTAACCCGGAGGAGGATGGCGGGCGAGAGCGTTGATGCGAGCGGGCCCCCTGCGGGATAATAGCTGGGTTCTCGGTAGAGGATGGCTCAGGATGGGGAGCCACTTGTTGAGCAGGCCCGGCTTGGTCGCCCCTGGTTGGAGACCTCTCCACGAAAGTCATAGCGTCTGCGTGCAACGGAGGTTGGGCTGAAACCAAGCAAATAAAGTCAAAAAATAAAATAATAATAATAATAGACAGAAGGGGAACAAGGATCCAAAATAAAATAAAAGCCTTAATAGGCACCTCCATCCGGCCACACCGCAGCTATGCGCGGGAGAGTGAAGAGCTCGGCAGGGTAGATCCCGCGAGGCCAATAATAGCCCGCGTTCCCGGTCTTAAAAAAATCGTCCATACATAGGGGTGAAAGACGAAGGAGGCTATGGTCGCTGGTAATAAGGCCGGGGAGGTTGGCAAGGGGTTTCTTGTCCTCAAGAACGAGAGAACCGTTCCAGGAAGGCATAGGGTATACCCGGGCATCGCATTGAAAGAAACCTTTCGAAAGATATCCTTTGGCGGATTTAGGTTTGGAAAGGATGAAGTCCTTTATCCCGGAGCGAATAGTAAAAGAAAAGACGCCCGGGAAGGACGCATGTGCCTTCCGCAAGGCGTAGAAGGAGCGGAAGAGTAAGAGAGAAGGAGGAATGTGGCACCTGGCGCAGTTAAGCAAAAAGGCCAGGATTAAAACAACCCCGTTAGGGTGTAGTTGGGCCGGGGCCACATTGTAAAATTGAAGAATTTCAAGAAAGAGAGGAGGAAAAGGCAGGCAAAGCCCGTATTGAAAATGGATCCGGGGGATGCACGGAACTTCCCATTCGGAGACTCCCGGAGGAAGTTTAGAAAGAGAAGCATTTAAAGGGAAGGGAATAAAGCAGCGTTTGGCTAAATCCAAGACATCCCTATCTAGGGAAGGAGAATCCTCGGGGACATCATAAAATATGACACCTACCGGGCGCACTCCGTGAGTGGGTCCCCGGGGAATGTCACCACCAGCCTCCTCGCCAAACACCTCTTCATCCTGATCTTTGCGGGGATGATTAGGATGCTCGGCCGGGCAGGAACCTGCCCCATCCGAGGGCAACGCACCCGGGACAACTGGCCCTCGGGGCGTACTGAAAACCTCGGAAGAGGTGTCCGGGGAGGAAGGGGGGGGAAGCCGTGTTATCATCAGCCCGGAATTGGACCTCAAACCGATTTTGAACTCCTTCGGTGTCTAAGGAAGAATCAGAGGGAAGAGGGGAAGTCATGATGGGGAGAAGGAAGGAGAGATTTAGTGCTTACTTAATCAAAAAGAGCAGAACGCCTGGAAGAATTTGGAGAGAGAAGCTTAATGAAGAGGGGTTTGGACCTTTATATAGACGGGTGAATAGGAAACGCCCCCTCAAAAGAAGGGAAAGCAGTTATGACACACTGATCGAAGCGGAATAGAGAACGGCGGCGTCAGAAACTAATTATCGCGCGTATGGGCCCCATCAAAAATAAATAATGACGAGGAGAAGCGCATAAGACCAGTCCCCCGCGCTGCAGAAACTCGGACAACTGGTCTAGGGGGCTAGTGATGATACTGGCTCAGCACTCTACTGGGCCGAGAAAAGACTTAAGGCCCAGTACCGGGGAAGTAACAACTTTCCCGCGTGAGGCGCATCCGGACAAGAGAAAGGACGGGTAGGTGACAAAAAGAGGTGGTCCTGAGTCTTATCCAAAGCAGGCAACCTCAGCTATAAATACTAGCCTCAAACAGTAACCAAGTTATATGACTTATATCTCTCTACTTTATATTGAGAGCACCTTCCGTACGTTTTCCTTCTCCGCTATCCCCATCTCATCATCACGCCGGAGCTTCTTCCCCGGGACGCCTCCCGGGGATTGTTTTGCAGGATTGTAGCGGGCTGATCAAGGAGGAGACCCGGATAGCTCCAAGTATCGGGAGACGGACGGATTTTGGTAGCATCAGCCTTTAGGACCAAAAAGTTCAAATACAATGAGACAAGAAAAATCCTATCAAGTAGGATGAAAAAACTTGGGGATGATCCAAGAAAAACCCTACCTAATAAGATGAAAAAACTTGAGAGAACAAGTTTTGATCCTATAGTTATGGGTTTCTAATCGATATCTACTCAGCTGATCTAGATTAGTGGTCAACAAGCATGACACCTGTCGCCCACAAGTTTGCCACAGCGAGGATAACAGTTCAAGGAGCAAGTCGGTAATCGGCAAGCCAAGCAAGACGAAAAGCCACTTAGCCACTTGACTGTGATTGAGAATCCCTAACTTTACAGTGTATACTATAAAAGTCCATATCCAGTAGAGATTGTAACTGCCAGCAACTTTAGGGATGAGGCAGTAGGAAAATTTTGATTTAAGGTCCAACAGAAGCCAACATAGGAAGATGTAGCTATTCTGAGCTGGTGCTTCTGAAACCTTGATAAAGTTGAGCTGGTGCCTCTGTTCATCCACCACAAGGCCTTTGGAAAAGACCTTGTGGTGTTCCTGTATTAAAATGAGTTCCAACCAGTAAGAAAATCTTGATATTAAAGCATGTGACAGTATCAAAGTTTGAAAATTATACACCTGAGCACTCCAGTTAGTTTTCCAGCTGGTTGCAAAGTTCAAGTTGAGGTGGTATGGATTGCTTTGCCATCTGTCTTCATTCCCTGTCAAAACCAAAGCAAACCAGCAGTATCCAAATTCCCCGTATAAAATTTTATACAAGTCTAACATAGGGAAATTCTTGACTGTCTAATTGTACCAATCCTTTTATATTGTTTGGTAGATTTTGATGATTAAAAGACCTAGTCACTTTACTAGTACTAGCTAACTTGGCCAGGGCATCTGCAACAGAGTTAGCTTCTCTAAAATTATGATTGAAAGTGACAGAAATCTCACCGGTAAGTAGCCATATATTCCTCATTAAATTGGTGAATCTCCATGGGATCCGGAAATCTTTTCTCACCATCTTCAGTAGAACTAAGGAGTCTACTTCACATTCTAGTTCCTCCACATCATGAACATAGGCAGTTTCCAAGCCTATTGATAAGGCAGTGATCTCAGCTTCCAAGCTATCCATTCTTCCCAGGAATTTGGATTTTGCTACCATCACATTTCCTTGCTGATCTCTAATGACTATCCCTGCTCCAGCTGCCCCAGATTTCAAGGATGATCCATCTGTGTTCAACTTTGCAGGTTTCTGAGGTAATTTCCACCTGACATTACTTGTTTGCCTGTTCCTTGTACCTGTCGAAATAGGAGCCAGAGAAACCAAACTAGCAGAGAGGTTAACAGTATCTGATATTTTCCATGATTTTCCCTTGATTCTAATGATAGCCTTTACAGTACTATATACATTTGAGGCTACTGTCATCCAGTTTGGTTCCTTAGAATCATACATCCAAGCATTTCTAGCACACCATATATGCCAGACAGCTATGCAAGGGAGCATTCTCACTATGATTTCCTGTGTTTTAACCTTGATCTCTACATTCCAGTAGAAGAAGAATCTATCCCATAAAGTATTAAAAGTAATTCTTTGAATATCAAACCACTGATGTAAATAATTCCAAAAGATCTGCACGTTATTACATTCATTAAAACAGTGGTGGATGTCTTCATTGTTACTTTTACAAAATGGGCATATTGAGGGTAAATGGAAGTTGAAATCCTCTAGGACATCAGCAAATGGTATTAATCTGTTGAGTAATCTCCAACTGAATATAGTGTATTTCAGAGGGAGGTTTTTTGACCATAAGTGCTTGAATGAGGGAATTTCATTTCTGTTTTGTCTCAACAACTTATAAGCTGAAGACAAAGTGAAATATCCATTTTTTTCAATCTTCCAAATTAATCTATCTGGGTATGTTTCGAACAGGGGGAACTCTTTGGATATTAAAGCCACATGCTCATTATCTAGACCATTTGTTAGATTTTGCACATAAAATTGTTGGTCATAGCAGAATTTTGAGATTGTTAAATCTGGAAAGGGTAAAGTTATATCAGTATCCCATACTTCTATCAGTGGATAGTCCTTTAACCAGTTTGAGTTCCAAAATGATACAGCTCCTTCACCAGTTTGCATCATAGTATTTTCAGAAGCTATTTGATGAATGTCTTTGATTCTTTTCCAGGTTTTGGAATTTTTGAGATAGTTGGGTAAACCCCACATAAATTCTGACCAAAGACTTTTACCAATTTGCATTTTCCACCATAGTTTTAGTGAGAAACTATCAATAACTATATGGAGATCCTTAGTGTTAAGACCATTTTCAAGTTCTGGTAGGCACATGTTAGACCAGGATCTCCATGTTTTCTTTTGTCCATATTCTGAAGTTCCCCAGAAATTTTTTGCAAAAAGAACATGTATTTTATCTATTACTCCCTTTGTTGGTTTGGTGACTGCCAATATGTGAAGGGGAATAGATGATAAAACATGTTTCAACAAGATTAATCTTCCAGCTTGGTTTAGCCATTTGTTTTGCCAGAGTAATAATCTTGATGTTATTTTCTCAAAAATGGATTGGAAATAGTTATGCTTAGTTATACCAACATATATTGGGCATCCCAGGTACTGAAAAGGAAAAGTGCCAGGAGTTACAGATATTATGTTCTGGACCATAGTCCTATATGTTAGTGCTGCATGCTTGGATAGATAAAAGGATATTTTTGAAAGTTAATTTTCTGACCTGTTGATCTCTCATATGTTACCAGAAAATCTCTCAAATTGGTTAGGCTAGACCTATTAGCTTTTAAAAACACTACTGTATCATCAGCAAAGCTGAGATGAGTGATTTTATAAACTGAGTTTGGCAGCTTATAGTACCCAACTCTTGATTGTTCAAAGATGTTCCTTAGGTTTCTTGTAAACACTTCTGTTAAGAGTATAAAAAGGTAAGGAGAAAGTGGATCTCCTTGCTTTAATCCTCTAGATGTTTTGAAGAATCCAAAAGGCTTCCCATTGACAAGAATGGAAAATGAAGCTGCAGCCATGTTACCCATGATTATCCTTACTACTCTACCATGGAATCCTAGTTTTAAAAGTAGTGAGTTTAAAAAAGACCATGAAACCCTGTCGAATGCTTTCATCATGTCTAGCTTAATGCAAAGGTTAGGCCCTACAGTTCTGTTGTTGATGAGCTTTACCATTTCTTGCATTAGTAATACATTATCAGCAAGTTCTCTCTCCTGAACAAATGCTGACTGTTCAGGAGATATAAGTGATGGCATGATGGGTTTCAATCTAGTTGTATAAACTTTTGAAAAGATTTTGTTAATGAAGTTAGAAAGACTAATTGGTCTGTAGTCATTAAAACTAGTATTAACAGTTTTTTTGGGAATTAGAACTATGAATGCAGATGCTATGGCCCTAGGAATGGGTACTCCAGATAAGAATTCATTAACTGCACACAGTAGATCATCTGAAATAATTTCCCAGCAAGTTGTGTAGAACTTACCTGGGTAACCATCTGGTCCAGGGGAGGAGTCCCCATCCATACTGAAGACTAGTTCCTTCAAGCTATCCATGGTTATGTGATTCATCATGAGTTCATTAACCTGATCAGATACCAGCCTTGGTATATTCCTTAACATATCTTGAGCAGCCACACCATCAATATCTGTATTTTCTGCACTCAAAAGATTGTTAAAGAAGGACACAGCTTCGTTCCCAATGTCATTTGGATTTTTAATCCATTGATCTGTTGAATTTTTAATCTCAGTAATAGCTTGCCTAGCATGTTTTGACCTTACTGAAGCATGGAAAAACTTGGTGTTTGAATCACCTTCAGCTAGCCATTTAGCTCTAGCTTTTTGTTTCCAGAAAATTTCTTTTCTATTCATTGCTAATGTCAGTTCAGCCTGTGCTTGGTGCAAGTCTATCCTGGATTGGGAGTTGTTATGTTGCTGATGATTAAGTTCTTTTTGAAGTACTTTTTCCTCAGCCAGTTGGACGGCATCATTGATGTTTCCAAAAACAGTTCTATTCCATTCTTTGAGAGTATTTTTTAGCCTTCTTAATTTAATAGAGAATCTAAGCATTCCTTGGCTTTCACAATTTAAGTTCCAATTATCAGTAACTGTTCTAAGGAAATTATAGTGTGTTATCCAACAGCTCTGGAATCTAAATGACTTTGGGCCAGAAGAATAATTTAGATTAGCTATAGATACTAACAGTGGTGAATGATCAGAAGGGTATCTAGCTTTAACCCTGACACAAGTGTTTGGAAAAAGATTTAGAAAAGACTCATTTGCAAGACCTCTATCTAATCTTTCCCAGACATTACCAGTTCTAACACCACTCCAAGTAAAGTGGTTGCCTGAGGTTGAAAGCTCAATAAGGTCATTATTTTCAATGAAAACATTAAAATCTATCATTCAATTTAAGATTGGTGCTGACTGTCCTAGATATTCACCTGGCTCTCTTATACAGTTAAAGTCTCCTATTAGCATAATTGGTTCATTGCAATGTTGAGACAAGCTGGACCATAGAGGATATCTAGCAGCTCTATCATGTCTTGCATATATAAAAGCAGAATACCATTTAAAGGTTGATGATGCATGTTGTAGCTCTGCTAAAATATATTGATCATGAATAGAAATAATGGACAATTTAAAAGCATCATTCCAGAAAATCCAGATTTTATTCCTTGGTTCTCCATAATAATTTGTATATCCCAATTGAAAAGCTATGGAGTCAATTTGATCAGATTGCAGCATTGGCTCTATGAGAACAAAAAGATTAATATCATGCTTCCTTTTGATATTTTTAACTTTATTTTGAGCTCTATCATTCCTAAGACCTCTAACATTCCAGACACATATCTTAAATGATACCATTTTTACTCAAGGTCTGGGAGTCAATTTGGGTCTTAGTTTGATCAGATTTAGGTGCTGATATATAATTCTTTTTGTTTTTATGATTTCTCTGTTTAGGCTCCATCAAGGAAAAAATGAGATCCTCATCAGATACATTATCTATTTGGAGGCTTCTAAAGCTATTGGGAGTTAACATAGATGGTTCTAGTCTTCTAGAAATATATCTCCTTCCTTATCCAAAGAACCTTTTTCTTTTGACCAAATCAATTTGGGTTTTGGATTAATATTATCCAGCAAATTCCTCTCTTCAATGCTTAACTTCATAGGAGTTTCATAACTTGAGGACTTACCCTTGTTTACCTGAATCCAGTCTGAACTGTCTGGATTTTCTTCAAAAGAGTTATTTCCTGTATTAGGTTGATCCTCCATGTTATCTGCATGCTTCTTTGCTGGGGAGTTCCTTTCCTGTGAATTCTCAGGTTTTCCTTGTATATTCCTACCTGTATCTGCAATTTCCTCAGTGAAAACATTAGAGACAGTGTTATCACCAGGAGAGTTCATCTCACTGGTGCTAACACAAGCAACAGGTTTATCAAAAATTGTTGTAAAAGTAGAATGGGTATCAATGTGATGAATATCTTCCTGATCCTCGCTTTCGGATATATTTTCAATCAATACTAATTCATTGATACCCTCTACCTGTTTAATGCTGGATGATCTCTGTAGTATCCTTAGAGTCTGATTCTTTTGTTGAGAAGTATTAGTGTTGACAACTGGAGCTTGATTCTCATCATGTGATTGATTTTGAGGCTGCTTTTCTTTCCATGTGTGTCCCTGATGATGATTCCTGTGATGATAACCTATAAAAGTATTGCCTTTCTTTCCCAAGGAGACATCTTTAACAACAGGGTTAGCTTTCAAAACATCAGTTGGAATATTTGCTTTTTCTTGTGATTTTAGCCCTGATGATGATGGTTTATGTTCAGCAGTTATAATATCGGGTTGCTGAGGTCTCCATGGCATAAGTTGCTTAGAAACAGATTGACTATGACAAGATCCTTTTGGGTGACCTATTCTAGAGCAATTTGTACAATAATCAGGGAGGCCTTCATATTCTACCTTTTTCCAAAAGCCACTTTTCCTATAACTGATCCAGACTCTCTCAACTAGGGGTTTTGTAATATCTATTTCGACACATACTCTAGCAACATGAGCTCTAGTTCTATTCAGAGTTGCTTTATCTACTTTGACAGGGTAACCAATGATATTTCCAATAGACAACACAGCATATTCTTCAAAGAATTGATGTTTGAGACCATATAAAGATATCCATACCAGGATTATTGGGGAATCTGCGTTTGGATCAAAGTCTGGACTCCATTTGGTGATTCGGATTGAGTACGCTCCAAAATTCCACACCTTGTGCAGCCAGCACCTGTAATAATCATCTGAAAGAGTAAAATGGATTAGTACCTGATGATTATCTAATAGATAAATCTCCATATGTCCTTTGAAACCCGCTGTTTGAAAATCTTTTCGAAGTTTTTCAAGCTTTGGACGGGCTCGGGAGAACTTCCCAACAAGAGTGAGTTTCAATGGTTCCTCGAGTTTGTCACATTCCTCATCGGAAAAGTGTAAACCCGGTTCGCCGAGGTGGTCAATCCGGGGTTTTGGATTGAAGGGTGCTTTGACCAGATCAGGATTAACAGTTTGGGCGTAGGATGCAGCGGGTTGTGGGATCGACTGTGGGATCGACTGTGTTGTGGGAGGTTGTGCTTTGGTGGGTGGCTGTGCGCTGGTGACAAGCTCCGCCGTCATGGCGGCGGCGCCGGAAAGAGCAGAAGGCGTTCGGGTTTTAGATCACAGAGAGAGGTTTTTTCGTTTGTATTTTACTTTTTTTTTAGATCGTTGGTATGATTTTATACGAACAAAATTTTGATATCTGAAAATAAGAAGGTATAACAAATGTAATGGTACATCAAATGAATCATTGAGACGTGTAAAAATCTACAGTTATATAGTATTCATTCCGTTTTTAGTTTTTTTTTTATAAAAAAAAATAGTTTATAAACTAGTCTAATAATAATTATTATTTCTTTGCGAATTCTATTTCTTAATTTCAAACATCAACACCACATGTTATTGGAGGGAGTTGACTTTCACTTTTAAAATGATACGTACGGAGATGGGTGCGTACACATTACAACATGTAGTTATTAAAACCGATTGTTTGAGATGGAAACTTGGTTACAAATCTTAGTTCATACAATTTATTTTTAAAATAATCTTGAGATTCGGATTAAATTTTAAAAAAATCAAGTATGAAAGGATAAAAACAAATTATCATCCTACATCTTACACTATAATACATAAAATTATATTTTCATAATTCATGAAATCTTAGATGCATACAACTTTTTCGGTGTTGGTTGATGTAGAATCCATTCAACAACCGAAAAGACAAAGAAGAAGAATAAGAAAGTACAGTTACAAGAAAACATTTCTAGCTATTCCATGATTTGAATGAAAAAATATCACAAAAGTAAAAATTCAATAGGTAGAAATTGCTTGATTTGGAAATATTATACTTAAGTAAATTACCAAGAAAGTTATTGTAAAGGGTAGAAAAAAGTTATCTTCCGGGTTTCATGTTGGTCGCCGGCTCACTTGATTTCTACCAGAGGTGAGTTTCAAGTTGATTTGGCATTCTTATTTGGTAGAAAAAACGTGAGAACGTAAATTTTTTTTAATCTCTGGAATGGTAATTCTTACAATATGCGATATATATTTGGTTTCAGAAGATGGATAAGTAAACTGTTGGTTGTTGGTGCCAAACATCAGTTGTAAGTTATTTTGGCTATATATGTGTACTAGTAGCGTAAAATGAAGAAATTGTTTTGTTTTGTTATACCTATAAAAACTCTTTATAATCTCACAAACTATCTTCTCTCTTTTGAAGGTTATTGCTTTTATTTTTGGTAGGACGAATTATATTTCGTTCTCTGTGTTTAAATTTTATAACTTATCCTATAGATTTAATATGAGTAGTTATATATAATACAATGATACGTTTTTATTTAGGCTCATAAACAAAAGGCATCAATATTTGTAGAAGAATGAGATATGAAAAGACTCCAACTCATGATAGTTAAGTGCATTGATTACAATAACACCGTTTTGAACATATCTATTACTATATAAAAGCAAATCTTCCCCGTTTTGAGCCGGTAGTGGTACGGTAAGCGGTCAGTTTTGGCCTAAAAACAAACCGACTTATTCCTCTTTCTACTCCTTCTCCTTACCAGCGTGACCTTCTTTGCCAGTACCCGTGGCCGCTTTTCGCCGATTTTCACGACCAAGAACAGAAACGTGTCATCCTGTTATGAAACTGCTCACACGTGGCGTTCTCCTCCCCATGACTCATTGCCTGCTTTCACAACCCACCCCTTCTACAACTATCTTCCCCAATCACAACAGATACTCACTGCCTTCTGATCATGTACGAGCCTGGTCCGATTTACAGTAGTTTTCTGGCCACCGTGCTTCAGGGCTTTAGTCTACTTCAAGAGAACGCCACGTGTGAATCCATACCGTAGTTGTTAATTATTGTTGGCTCTAATATTTTTGTCCGTAGTTTCTTCCTAATTTCCTTGCCTTCATTGTACTTTGATCACCAGTGCTTTGGCTCCAGTCACTTCCAGGACTATGAAATTATTACTAATTAAAATGGAGCTATACTTTAGTTTGCTAGAAAGGCCCTCCCATGTTATGTGCGAACTTGCAATTACACAACTAAAATAAACATATTACAGGTTCGCTCACATCCTAATTTCTGGTCTCCTACATTGTACAGGTTTGTACAAACTAAAATATACATGCTCAGGTGGCACTATTCTCACCAAATACGTATATTCTTCTTCTTATATTAATTTTTATCATATTTAGCAGGTCATTGATAATTTAGGATTTTTCTTTTGTTTGACTGAGACCCTTTTGGTAATGAAACCAGAAAAGCAGATTCTTGGTTGCTTTGAACTTTTGCTTGCTTGTAGTCCAGAGTCTTTGCTTCAAAAATTGAAAGATTGCTATGTTTGTGTAATGAATGATGTGATGTTGCATGATTTTGTTATCACTGCTTGTTTCTGAGATATTTTGTGCTAGAACTTCTGCTGATTACATAAATCTGTTTACCAATTTAGAGGCAAATGTAAAAAAATTCTCTGGATGACGAATTCATCAGTTCAGAAAGCTCTACGGAAATGGATGGGGTAGAATTTGTAGCAGAGAAAGCTAATTTGCCAAAAGGTTGTCTCAGTGAACCCTCTCCTTGCCAACAAAATGTACTCACTTGAGGTCTTAAAAACTGTATGCTACGTGACTTGTTAATGTATAATTATTCTGGTCATTCAGGCTCATCTGTAATAACATCAAGTCATTCAAGTGTGCCATCACCAAGCCACAAATGCATATCTGCACGGAAGTCTAAGGCCATTGTATCTTCTGGCTCAAGTTAGGGTGAGCAGACCTCATCCACCGGACTGTGGAAGGGAAGAAATGTGAAGAGGAAGAACAATTCATGATTCAGACAAGATTGATCAAGGTTTTGGTAACTCTGACGTTCAGTTGGGTTCAATTTAGTGCAGGAAGAGTGGTCATATTACAGGTGACATAGGATTTGTTCTACCATAATCCCTTCTATGTTCCAGGTGAAGCTGTGCAAGTCTTCTACGATGCCAAGCTCAATTGCTTTAGCCTTTGGTAGACGTACACTTGCAAGATGCAACAATTTTAGGATTCAGACAACAAATGAAGATCGGTGTTTTCTCAGCCCCTCTTTCGATGTAATACTACTTATTTGTAATCCATGTTTCAAGTTTATAGTTTACAATTTTGGCACTTACAATGGCTCGTACAATTTAGTTAAAGTTTCCATCCGAGAACAAACCAGTAGTCCGGGTCAGAACTGCACAAAGTGCAGCCGCCTTGCCTAGTATATATGAATTCAAAACAAGAATCAAATAATTTTTACATAAATAAATATTTTAAATTATTTTCCACTAGTGCGTGCATGAGATGTGCATGGGTAATTTTAATGTAACTGTTGATATATAATTAAATTATTGAACTATTTTCCACTAGAGCGTGCATAAGATGTGCATGGATAATTTTTAACATAACTGTTGATAATTAAATTGGAAATTTTAAGTCAAAATACTTCAAAATGTGTGAAGGTAAATTATTTTGTGCCCTAAAAGTCACCTTTGAGATGTGTGATCTATATATTGTTTCAGAAGAAGAATGGAAAGCAAATCGCCAGACATTATATTGTTCCAAAAGTCGACATACGGCGATATATATTTTTAATTTCGATACAGAATTAAATTATTTTCCACTATTGTGTTCATAAGATGTGCATGGATAATTTTTAATATAACTGTTGATTGTGTTAAATAATTGAATTATTTTCAACTAGTGCGTGCATAAGATGTGCATATACATAAATTTAATACTAAAACTATTGATATAATTAAATTGGAAAATTGAAGTCAAAATATTTCTTTACATTTTATGATCAATACAAATCTTTCGTGGGAATCTTGATTGGATAATTCATTGATATATTTTTGATTTAGAAATACAAGGTTATTAAAGAATTCAGACGTACAAAATACCTCCGGGGGGAATCGCCACCGAAGGACCGCCTCTGCATATTTGCTGGAAAAACTGGAAGTCGAAGTAACTTTGCACCACATTATTGGTGTTGTTCATCGAAGACGACGAGCTCGAAGCCATGAATCGAAATGCCAGAAAATACTTCGACTATGCCAGGAAAAATTAGATGTTTTATATATTCCCTAGTTAATAATTATATGAACCAGATGATTAATTCTCCTCTTTAGTATTTCAGATTTAGATGACGTGGTTACCTTAATTTCTCAAATGGATCGAGCAATAATATTATTATTGTTTTTCATATTATGTGATATCGCACGTATCATGCACATGTATAATTGTTATCTTTGTTGTGCTTTTCTACGCACGACTGCAAAATCATGCACATATATAATAATGCACGTACCATTAAAGATTATCTGGAAAGTTTAGTGGGTATTTATGTATAGGCATATAGGTATGGTTTCTTCAACTAATTATCTGAATTTTTAAATCCAGTTGAATTTAGTTAATATTAATTCAGTTCTATTTAGTTTCAAGTGGGACACCATTTGAATCTATGTTTTTGATAAAATGAAAAAATAAAGAGATGAATTTAGTTCAACTTAGAATCTACGGGGGTTTAGAATCTATGTAGCAATACATTCACACAATAATATCTCCATAATAAATAAAAATATGATTTTAAAATATAAATGAAGGAAAAATCATATATAAAAATGTATAATGTTTTAAATTAATCCCGGATCTTGGATTTATGCCAATAGATTTTAATGGTCATGCAATACTAATTTCTAAAATAAATAAATAAAGCTTTAAAACACTTTTTTCGAGATACCACAACTTGTTTCCTTCCAAAAGCTCCTAGTAAAACCCTCCCAGACTTTCTTTTACAATTAAAAAACACGGAATCTCCCAACCCAACCTTTATTTTCATGTTCAATATAACCACCTTTTCCACCCCTCCAAAATCACTATTATCCAACCGACCGCAAATCCTCTTTGTGGAACCCTATTAGTTATTTCAATCGTTGGGCTTCTCTACGATATCACTACGGCTGGCGATGAGCCTGAAGGCTACGTGCCCAAAGGCGGTGTTGACCGAAAGATATTTTCTAGACTTTCGCCTGGAAGCAAGGTGTTGCCCGAATGCTGTGAGCCTGAAATCAGTGTGTGCCCGAAGGCAAATTCTTAGCCTTTCGCCTTGAAGCAAGGTGTTGCCCGAAGGCTGTGTTGCCCTAAGGCAATTTCCGGCTTTCGCTCGGAAGTAATGAGTTGCCCGAAGGCTTACATCTAGGCGCGTAGAAGCGCAAACAAAAAAGGGATACATCGTAAATTCCTACGGTCTAATACTCAAGAGTATCGAACTACCTAACAAGCGTAGCAGCTTAACTCGCATTCTAAACTAGTAAATCGAAGTCTACTAGTCTAGGCACATAGAGTTACCTAGTCCAGAAACCATGAGGTTTTCCCTCTCGCCAACTAGACGGTTTAGGAGAGATATAAAAAACAAATGGGCAAGGATACTCCCCAACTCTGTCAGGACAATTCTGTAAAAACAACCAATTCCGATCCAAACCATATCCCCTAAAATAAGGTATATACTACTAGAAAATTCCAACCAATTCGGGTCTAACTATCTAGCAAATACAAGTAATATAGAAAGTTGGACAAGATTATTATCTAACACGAGAAAAGATGCAAAAGTTAACTTCCAAGGTCTACGAATCTAGTATATATTAAATTGGAATCGCCAAAAGTACGTAATGTTACTATTTTGACTTGGATTTCTCCTCACCAATCATATAAATTAGAGTTGAAGCCAAACAAAACTTAAACCGAACAATAAACACATACCTGTCGGACAAATTAAGGTTGGCAGATAATAACCAGTTCAACATTCATGACCTTATCAAATAAAACTAAATAAAATAAAAAGAAACCACCTCATCATCTAATTGGACCGGAATCAAGAAACTACCTGTGACCCAACCCGGGCCGGTTCGGACCGGTCCGAGTGAACCGGACGAACCTTGGCGTTGACTTGGAGCGCGTGCTGTGTTAGCCGCCCCTGTTGTTCGCATCGAGCTGGTTGCCCGATTTGGGGTTCGTGGCCGGCGTGTGGAGGAGGCGCAGACGCGTTTGGTCAGAGGAGCGCCGCATGGCCGCCTCGTGGAGAAGTCTTGAGGCTGCCGATGGACCGGTCGGCTTCTGGGACGCCAATCGGCTGCTGGAACGCCGGTCAGCTGCTGTTGAGTGTTAGACTTGGCCTGGCGGCGCCCAAGTGGTGACCCGCGGGATCCCGATTTGCCGCCTGGAGGTCCGATCTGAGCGTCTGGTCAGCTCTCTCTTGTCTGCGCAGCGGAGACCTTGATTAGTAGATTGGTGACGATTTGGTGATCTTGAAAAAGCCTACACTAAAACTATATTGAAAAAACGGGGGTAGGGAGGTCACCGGACCGGCGAGGGGCGCTGGCCAGAGCCTCCCCGGCTGATTTTTATGGAGAGTTTTGGGAGAGTGTCGGTGAGGAGAGAGAGAAAAAGAGGAAATTTGTTGTGGATACATTAATTTGTGAATTGTGATTGCTGCCTCACGAAGCAGATCCACCAGATCTGATTTTGGTGATTGAACCGGGTCACGAGATTTTGGGTCGGGCACATGGCCCAAGATGGAACCCTAGAAGATCATTTGATCCTTGCCTTCTCGATAGTATCAAATATTTGGAAAATAATCGATTTCTATTGGATCTTTGGTTTTTCATCTCAATGAGTTTGGCCTACAATTTGATCTATATATCCACAGCACATAGATCCAATTTTTATATCTCCTACGTACTTTCTGTCACACAACTTGGGAACCCTATTGGCTTGTCCTTCTGTTTTCGTCTTCGAGGATGGATTTTTCAGAAAACCGGGATTGAAATTGATTAAACACACTTTCTCTCGACTTGATCTAAGTTCTCAGCGGATACCGGGGTCAGAGGCCAAAATGTAGATCAAACGATCAACCAAAACTTGCTTAACAGTGTTCCATCGAATGGCGGCAGCTATTCCACAGAGCAGATCAATCAAATTTAATATGGGTGGCTGAACCGGGTCTTAGACTGTCGGGCACATGAGTTTATATCTTCAAGGTTTGGTTTCTTTCTTTTTATTTTTTTATTTTTTTTTGTTCATTTGTTCTTGTTTTCTTTGATGTTTTTATTTTTCAAAATTTTCTAGGAAATCCGAGCACTTTCGAAAAAATAAATATGCTGGCCATGTAGTTTTATAAATTAATTATCTCCATCCAAATTTACTCTTTAACCAACTGAAAAAAAGGACTGTTATCTTCCGGTAGCATGTTGGTCGCCGGCTCAATGGTTTTCGGCCCCCAAGTTTCAGCTTGATTAATTTCTTTATTTTTAATATTTGTCTTCTTATTTGGTAGAGAAAATGAGAGAATGTAAATTCTTTTAAACTCTAGAATGTTCATGCTTTGAGATGTGTGATCTATAATTCGTTTCAAAAGTGGAAAATAGTAAATGGTTGGTGTTTATATCAGACATCAGGTTTAATCCATTCTGGTTATTTGTACTAGTATCATAAGTTAAAGAGAATGTTTCGACTTGTTAAACCTATAAAAACTCTATAATATAATAACACACCTCCTTTTCTTTTGGAAATTAGTGCTTTTATTTTTGGCAAGGCAAGACATTAATAATTCTTAATTTTATTTATTTCTAAATATTATTTTTGTTGAGATGGTCTCTTGGATGACCGTCACTATATAGTGACCAGATTAAATTGCAAATAGGATATAAGTTAAAAAAACACGGAGGGACCAATTTGCAATTTCAGAACATTTTTAAAAATCACGCGCTACAGTGTCAAGCCACGCGCTACAGTACCGAGCCGCTACAGTACCGATTTGCTACAGTCGAGTTGCTACAGTACAACATAAAACATGAACACTTTAACTTAAAACATGAACATTTTAACTTCAAACATAAAACTTGAACATTTTAACGTGAAACATGAACATTTCTTGAAACATAAAACATGAACAGTTTAACTTAAAACATGAATATTTTTTGAAACATAAACATTTTGATTTAAAACATGAACATGAACATTTTAACTTGAAACATAAAACATAAATATTTTAATTTAAAACATAAAACATGGACGTTTTAACGTGAAACATGAACACTTTAATTTGAAACATAAACATTTTAACTTGAAACATAAAACATGAACATTTCTTGAAACATAAAACATGAACAGTTTAACTTAAAACATGAATATTTTTTGAAACATGAACATTTTGACTTAAAACATGAACATTTTAACTTGAAAATATAAAACATAAATATTTTAACTTAAAACATAAAACATGGACGTTTTAACGTGAAACATGAACATTTTAACTTGAAACATTAACACTTTAACTTGAAAAATAAAACATAAACATTTTAACATAAAACATGGACGTTTTAACGTGAAAGATGAACATTTTAACTTGAAACATAAAACATGAACATTTTAACTTGAAACATTGAAGTACACTATAGCAACACTGTAGCAAAACACTGTGCACGCGCGGAAACACTGTAGCGCGTGATTTTTTAAATTTTTTAAAATTGCAAATTGGTCCCTCCTTGATTTTCTTTATTGCACTATTTATAATTTACTTCTATAGTTGCAGTAAAGACCCTGGTCACTATATAGTGACGGTCACTCCCAAGACTTTTCCATTTTTGTTATACTTTTAATATTTTGTAGGATAAGACATAATTTTATTTATGGGATATTTCTTTTAACATACATTGTTGATATAATTAAACTAGAAAATCTAAGTAAAAAATATTCTACATTCCATGATAAATAAAGGAAATTTAAAAATCTAATAATACAATGTTAAGGAAAATCAGATCCAAAACGAGGCCGCTTTCCTTTCTCTCTCTAAAAACCTCTCCCTTCTCTCTAGAAAATCTCAAAATCAGATCTAGTTGGGGAGGAGTCCGACGGCGTTGACCTTGGTGCCATGCCAACCTCCTCTCCCTCCACACCCCTAGTTTAGCTTAGTTAGTCTATTTTCCAACCACCTTGTCTCTGCCAATTTACAGATCAGAGTACATGTTTCCGACAAAACTCGATCTCATCAGATCGGAGCAGATCGGGGATATCCGCGGGTCTTACCTCTCGACGAAGCACCAGAACCGCCGCCACATGCCACCGCTGAGGCGTTGAGCTCGCCGACGCTATCGGCACATTTTTGGGCCAAGCCGATCGTAGATCGGGTCATGGACAAGCCGCTGCTGAGCATTAGAAGAAGGTAGCCGCGGTAAGAAGCTGACATCGCCGGACACACAGAGCTCCACCGTCGGCCAACGACTCGACCGGACCACCACAGACCCAGTTCTGGCTCCGGCCAGTTTTAATTTTGAGCTCTGTTTTTTACTGGTCTTTGACCAGTCCAGTTCAACTCGAGTTCCGGTTCAACCGGTTCTGCTCACCAGGACGATACTTTGGGTCTGGACCCGTTAGGAGGGAGGTAGTTTTTTTCAATTTTCCTTGCTCTGTTTTTTAAGATTTAGGTTTTTCTATCAACAGGGATAAGTGCTTTATTGTTGTGTTTTTTGCTAGATAATTAGACGAATTCTATTTGCCAAATTGAGTTTCCGACGGGTCTTTTTTAGTTCGGTAAACTTTATTATGGCTTCTAATCTATTTATTGAACGGGAGGAGAAATTCGAGTCAAAAGTAGTCTTTACTCACTTATTGGTGACTCTGTTTCACTAGATTAGTAGGTTGAGTTGTCTGCATGTTGTGTGTTAGATAGCATTCATGCGTGCTTAATACTATCATATCACTTTTCAGAAATTATCTTTTATAGTGAGATGACCGGAAAGTGAGAGTTTTGAGCTGATAGAGTCAGAACTGACTAGGGTTTCTTTTACCGTGAGATGACCGGAAAGTGAGAGTTTTGAGCTGATAGAGTCAGAACTGACTGGGGTTTCTTTTACCGTGAGACTTACCAGAAAGTGACGATAATATCTTTGCGTAGTCTGATTTTCTGAATACTATTGGGGCATCCAACCAGTGAGCCCAGCACTGTCGGATTGTTGGTAGTATTGATCCTTTGTATCCCTGTTTTAGTTCCTAGTTGTAGTCTAGTGTACTTTCTAACAGGCATTAGACACAGAAATATTAGAATTGATACATTGTTAGAAACTTCTCCGGAGTCTTACTCATCGCCTCCACACGTGGAGTAACATATTGCTTTGGGTGCTGTTAGTCACCCTTAGTTCCCTTAATTTAGAGTTCTAGTTCATATCCACACTGTACTTAGCAACAGATTTGTATCTTTTTCTTTTTCTTAAGCCATGGGAACATGTGAATCAATCCTTCATGAGAATCAATCTATTGCTTGAATAAGTAATTCTTTGAAATTTTGAAAAAAAAAAGTATCAAATCGTGCTTTTTGCGTGCAGTGCAATAAAGCTGCGTGTATAACATGTGCAATATTATGTAATAATTCTTTCATAAACATTGTTGATATATATATATATATATATCAACATCGAAGTCAAAAATACTCCTTGTTATTTGATGATTGATACTTTTTCTTGACAAATGATAAATGATAATCCAAAAATGTTCTTCTAGACAATTTTTGTGTATATGTGTATTAATTGTAGGTGTTCTTTAAATTAAAATGCAAATCTTTGTACCGAATCTAAACCCCTCATTCCTCTTTTCTCCAACCCAAACTTATATCTTTGTACACAAATCTTCTACAAATTTTATTCCCCTAACGGTGGGTTCTCCTCTCCATCGGAATTTCTCAAAGAAGTGGTAATTTTCATTGATTTTAGATTCAATTTGTATTTGTTTTTCGATTGGTGTTGATTTGTTCTTATGATTGTGTAGTTAATGATAAACACCATTTTGAGCATTTTTGAATTCAAAACAATAGAATTAAATGCATTATACTTTGGTAATATTTTAAATGTCGTTAAAAGTAAAGTTTTGTAGTATATGTACAATAAAATTGCTATTGCATATTGTCCACTAGTGTGTGCATGAGACGTGCAAAGATAGTTTTTAAATAGGTAATATTGTTTATATAATTAGATTGGAAATTTATGATAATTTATCTCCTCGACTCTCTTTACATGAATCAATATATATTGCTTGAACGATTTCAGTGATACTTTTTCTAAGTACCATATATCGTGCTTTGTGCGTGCAACACAATAAAACAATGTGTATAAAATGTGCAGTGTTATGTAATAATTTTTTCATAAACATTGTTAATATATTTGAGTACAGCTAAATAAATAAATAAATGTTTAATTATGGGTTTAATTCTTGTTTTCAAAAAAACAAATACGGGTTTTACGTACTTAAAGAATGTGTTCGTTAATCAGCTTATACTTTAAACTTTTGGCGTTTTTTTTTTATCTTTATCAAATATGCTTAAAAACTTTTTGGCTAACTGGCTTTTCGGTTAGTTGAAAAGCTCGCCATTTTTTTTTCCAATTAAAGTTTTATCCTACTAAACTGTCTAATCGGAAACAGTTATGAGATAAGTTAATTAACTAATTTTGGTTGGTTCATCTGTATGATTAGTTCGTTACCCCTCACACAAAATTTTGAAATGGATGAATTCATCATGAATAATGATCTGAGGAATAAACATTTCAACCCTTGTATTTGTATATATCTTATCACAGTTTACTCAATATGCACATTAAGTTAGTTATATTCATTATATTCTATTCAGCAATATACTATACATAAAGTTTATTTATTTTTTTATAAACTTCTATATACACTATATATAATTATACTCGACCTGGTCGACTGGCATATCGATCTAGTTTTAACAGATTTTGACCGAATCGGTTCGCAAGTCGTTAACAATTCAGTTCATATAAACCTCTCTATTAGGCCCTGTTTGCCAAAGCGTATTAACAGATCAGTTCACTTCAGTCTAGTTTAGTTCAGTTCATATATACTCTTATTAGGCCTTGTGTGTCAGAGTTTATCAGTAAATTAATTCAATTGATCGGTTCGATTTGGTAAAAAATAAGTTCTAACAAAGAGCATTAGGGTCTTTCGAGAATATTCTGGCCTGAATTTCCTATTGTTTCAGGATAATTAGCTGGAAATTAAAACTCCGACAAATTAATGATATGCATGATTGACGACATGTGCGATCACATAATTGATTAATTAAACACAAAAAAACACTATTCAAAAGTAAACTTTGATCACGTATAGTCAATTATCTCCATCTGGTATTTTTATATTAGAGAAGAAATTAGGGGCATCTTTCTCAAGAACAGTCTCCCAAGCCTCTATTCCCTCCCCATCAGCACTGTCCATCAACACCACGCTGTTCTTAACCGGAATGGTGGCGGTGCACGCCCAGGCCGGTTTTCCCCCACCCGAATCTACACATTGGATTCCAGCAGAAGATCAAGACAATGGCTGTCTTGGCTTTGAATCATATTGTTCTTCACATGATCACTGTTGATGCTTCGAATGGCGTTCCTCAGCTCACTCACGAGATGATCTTCGCGGCTCTCCGTGGATGGCTTCGTCATTGTTAGCGCCCAGATGTTCCCGAAGGTTGAGTCCGGAAGGGTTGGATCCATCCTCCTCCTGATGTTGACGGCAACTATTGCTGCAACGGGCATCTTCAACCTGCATATCAGTTCAGTAAACATAATGATATAGTTGCTAAAATTAGCTGGACTGTTTGCCCGAGATTTTCTGTAGACCATTTTAGTTCAATTTAGTGAAAACGTAATTTAGGCAATTATATATTGCTGCCATGGCCCTGTATTTTATCTTCAACTTATTTGCATATTAGTTCAGTAAACATAATGAGTTGTTAAAGTTCAATTGGATTTAGGTCAGATGATTGGTGCTGAAACTAAATAATTGCTACTGAAAAGTAAATTAATGATGGCAGCTGAAGTTAGTAGGTTGAACTAGATTGGGCTTTAGTCTTATTGTTTCTATCTTCAATGAGTGTGGTGATCAAGTTTATTCAGTTCAGTTCGATAAGAAATAAAGTCAGGACATACCTTTCAATTCAGTTTAATTTAATTCATTGAAAATGTACTTTGATGAAATTCAGGTTAATTCAATCATGTTGATTCTTTTTTTTCAATGCTTTAATTTTCACTTGAGTTCGAATCATTTCAGTTCAGTTCAGCAATAAACTAATAAGCTCTAGCAAACCGTGCCTTAGTATTATTGTTTCTATCTTCAATGAGTCCGGTGTTCAAGTTTAATCAGTTCAGATCGATACTCATGACATACCTTTCTTGGAATTGGACGCCTGAATGAAACGATTCCAAATAAAACTCTCCACGCGGGTGGGATCCTTTACTTGTAAGCCGGGAGATGAAGCTGCAATTTCCTTAAGCTTCATAAGGGTTTTCTTTTCAAACACAAGCAGTTTAGTCACCAGTTTTTCCGTGTCGACGCTGGATTCTGGATATATGCCGCAACTCGCCAGATCTTTCGCCGGAAACAGACTTTCGAACCCAAAAACAGGTTGAATAATAACATCCTTATCGCCACGGCAATTCGTGGCCCAAGCACTCAAGAAACTCAGCATGGAGTTGGCATCAGATACCGTATGTGATATCCTGACGCCCACAGAAGTACCTCCACATTTGAACGCAGTTACCTGAAGTGCTAGAATGCGCCGAGCAATCCCGGTCGGGTCGCTGGGCGGGCAGTAATGTATCAGTTCTTCCATATCCGGCGCATCCAGCACATTCACTAGCTCTGTATTGGCCCGAGCTTCGATGTACAAAACGTTGTCGTCGTTACAGTCGACGACGGCGGGATTTTCCGGGTGGATTCTGCCGGCTAAGGGATAAAACTGAGGTAAAACATCTGATAATGATTGTTTGAGCATTTTTTGAGGAAAATAATGGTCTGGTTTTTGGTAGAACAGAATCAGAGGGACGCCAACAGGCGGTGAGGTTTGATCGAGGAAAGATAGCTTCAGGTTTCTGAGGTTAGGGGGTGTTGGAGATGACGGTTTAATCATCTCTTTGGAGATTATCTCAATTGTGTAACCCGCCATGAGATTATGCTGGTTTTGGAGAGGTCTTTTCATTTGTGGTATTTATTATAGGGACTGAGGGTATGTTATTTTCTCCAACTAATTTTATTCAGTTCAATTCAGTTAAGACTAGTTCAGTTTAACTTAGATCATATAAGCTTAGTAACATATAATTTGATTCTGTTTAGTTAGTTTAATTTTGTCATTCCATTTCTATTATATATGAGAAGGGCTTTAGTGAGACCCGTCTCAGAGACAAATGTGATGATTTTCTCACTTTTCTTTTAAATATTAAATCTGATCTTTCAGTCGATCTTCTCAATTTCATGTGCGATCTTTTCTGTTACAAAACTGATTTTTTTACTTATTAAGCGTGATTAGTAGGGGGTGTTGGAGATGATGGTTTAATCATCTCTTTGGAGATTATCTCAATTGTGTAACCCGCCATGAGATTTTGCTGGTTTTGGAGAGGTCTTTTCATTTGTGGTATTTATTATAGGGGCTGAGGGTATGTTGTTTTCTCCAACTAATTTTATTCAGTTCAATTCAGTTAAGACTAGTTCAGTTTAACTTAGATCATATAAGCTTAGTAACATATAATTTGATTCTGTTTAGTTAGTTTAATTTTGTCATTCCATTTCTATTATATATGAGAAGGGCTTCAGTGAGACCCGTCTCAGAGACAAATGATGATTTTCTCACTTTTCTTTTAAATATTAAATCTGATCTTTCAGTCGATCTTCTCAATTTCATGTACGATCTTTTCTGTTACAAGACTGGTTTTTTACTTATTAAGCGTGGTTATTCAGTGATATTAATTAAGACATCATTCAATTATTGAGAATTTGTATTGTTGTATCTCAATATATTATTTTTTTAGTTTCAATTAGTTTATTCCCTCCAGAAAAGTTTAGATATTTAAAATATCTAGAGCACATGTATTTGCAAAGAGCTGTAGCTTTCACTTATAGCTAAAAGCAGCGTACACGTACATTACGAAAAGTAGTATTAATATATAAAATACAGTCAATTGAACTATTTGAAGAAGAATTATTGTGCAAATCACACAGTCAATTGGTTTTCTATTATACTAGTAGGACTCCATCGCACGTTGTGCGTTGTGATTGAGCAGTTTTGTTTTGATTTAATAATATAAATTGTTTAATATATTACGGTAAGATAATAAATGTAATGAAATTGAAGAAATATGTAACAAATAAAATATATGTTTTATTTGTAATATTGAACAAAATAAATTCCAAAATCTTATTAAAAACTATTACAAATATACTAATAAATTATTCCACCTAAATTAATAAACAAAATAAGGAAAATCTGTTTCAAATGGAATGAGCTAAACCAAAAAAAAACCAAAATTGTCATTGTACTATATAAATAAAAAGAATCACTTTATATTGCTAAGTTCTTATACTTCATCTAGTTTGAGCTTCTTGTGACCATAGGGGTGTTTTTCTTAGTTCCTAAGTGGTGTATACCATTATATTCAATAGACCCAACCATTATATTCAATGAGCCCAAAGTAAAATACAACAGGCCCAAAAGGTCCATTTACACACTCACAGGAGACAGAGAGGGCTAAATAGCGGCCCAGGTAACAAAGAGTAAGGATCAGGTCAGCATAATACCAAGAATAGAGCGGCACGATCATCCACAAATGGTGGAACGTGGAGTACTCGTGGAGAGCTAAAACCGGGGAAGAAGTAGTATAAAAAGGGGACACACCCATCATAGAAAAGGTACACACAAGAAACTGAGAATCTAGATTCATAAAAGGAAAGAACTAACTTCAGCATCGGAGCTTATTCCCGGGTTTAGCCGGGAATCTTTTGCAGGTTTATCTCCGGTCGTCTTCGGGGTGGTTATCATTGGAGTGAAAGAGAAGAAATCACATCAGTGGCGCCGTCTGTGGGGATCGTTTTTTCTCTTCTCCGATGGTTTCCACCAGAAATGGTCGGGGAGAATCTCACCACAATACCAGGTCCACATCGCGGACCGTCAGCGAACGAAGAGGAAGGGATCGGGCTCTGAGCCAAGACAGAGATAACCAAGGTAGTCAAATGAATGGACAAGGACGCGAACCGGTAAATGGCCAAGAAGAGACTCAGGCGAGTAGCCAGGACAGGAATTCTGATGATAGGGGTTCAGATGAAAACTATGGCGAAGAGGCAGAATCACCCTTAACTAATCGCCAAAAAGAACAAAAAGAGTTCGAAGAATTTCTAGAAAACCAGAAGGCAAGCCTATACGAACAGTTCAAAAAAACAAAAGACGATCGCGGCAGGAACAGAAGAATAATGCCAAGCGAAATCAAAGCCCAGCATTCGAATGACTACCAGCAGCCGTTACAATACGAGGAAGAATTGAGAGACATCGTTGCAGGCGAATATAACGACGATTCGCCACTCTCCTGGGACATCCAGAACCTACAAATGTCAGATAACTTCAAACTGCCATTACATGTGAAGGTTTACGATGGCACGACGGATCCAAAGGATTTCTTGCACTCGTACGGGAGCAGCATGCGCTTCAGGAATGCCTCACAACAGCTGATATGCAAGGCTTTCCCGATTTTTCTGACTGGCCCAGCTATTACGTGGTACGAAGGCCTACCAAAAAGAAGTATTAAATCATGGGCACAATTGTCGGATATTTTCCTAGGAAGATTTTATAGGAATCAGAAATTCGAGCGCACCATCGCGGACTTAGTAAACATCAAACAAGGCAGCGATAGTGTGGGAGCATACCATGCAAAAATGGTGATCGAAAGTTTAAGTATCAAAGATCTAACGTATCAAATGTTCTTAGGTGCCTTCATGAGTGGCCTTAAACCCGGATACTTCTACAAAAAGCTACGAGAAGAAATGCCATCGAACGAACGCGAGTTACAGAAGCTAGTCGAGAAATATGTACGGTCAGAGGAAGCGAATGATCGAAAAATTGAGAACGAAAAAGGAGATAAACGACTCCTTGACGATGAATCCAAGTGGGGGGGAAAAAAGCTAAAAACAGTTTCTTCAACGAAAGCTAAGGAGACTGGAGGAAGAACATTCATCACCACCCCCCTTACCAAGTCCAGGAAAGAGATTTGGCAGCTACATAAGGACCTTTTCAGTGACCCAAGGCCAATGTTAGCACCATCAGACAAGCGTTCAAAGGAAACATACTGTGCGTTCCACAGGGACCACGGTCACGACACAGAGGAGTGCGTTTCACTAAAAAGGCAAATAGAAGATAACCTACGACAAGGAAACCTCACCCAATACAAACGAAGGAGGACACGCAAGCAAGCAAGATATGGCTAACACTCCAAATGGGGGAAAAATCGCGGCAGCAGTGGAACGGGTAGAGGATCATTCATACCGAACGACCGATAGGGTAATCTTATCCATCCATGGGTCAACAGAACCCATTTCGAACAAAGGATGGAAACAGAGGACCAGATACCTGCCGCCACAGGAACCTTCTGACAAACGGTTGAAATTATCAGAGGCTATAACGTTCGATGAGTCGGATGCGGTACCAAACGCATTTCCACACAATGACCCGCTAGTAATCGTCGCAAAAATTGGGAATTCAACGGTACACGGGGTGTTTGTGGACGACGGAAGTGCAGTTGACATACTCTTCGCCGATTGTTTCGACAAATTAGGATTCAAAAGAGATGATCTTAAGAAACCAGCATCCGCTCTAGTCGGATTCACGGGAAGATCCGAGATGCCTCTAGGACAGATTCAATTGCCAGTCACTATAGGAGAGGAAGGCAAAATCGTGACGATTATGTGCGATTTTGTAGTTATGGAAGCACAGAGTCCCTTTAACGCGATCGTAGGACGCCCATGGATGAACGCCGCAAGAGCAATCTGGTCACCTTATCATTTGGTTATGAAATTCCCCACACCAGCGGGTATAGCCTCAGTACGGGGAAATCAACAAGCGGCAAGGCAATGTATGGCGATTGCAATGAAACCTGCAACGAAGACAAAGGTATTTCCATCGGTCAATACAGTGGCAGTTTCACCCAACATTGACCTTGGTGAGCAGGCCGAACCATTCCAAGTCATAGAAGGAGACCCATCATCGTTGGTTAGAGTGGGATCAAATTTGCCTGGTCCGGTAAGATTGCAAGTCGAGAGCATACTCCGGAAATATGCGCCAGTGTTCGCATGGTCTATAACGGATATGGGAGGAGTTAGGTCGGACATCGCAACACATAAATTACACGTAGACAACACTGTTCGACCCATCAGGCAGAAGCAGCGAACGTTCGCTGCCGAGAGACAAGCAGCAATAGAAGAGGAGGTTCGAACATTAACAGAAGCTGGAATATTGCGGGAGGTGCAGTATCCAACATGGCTGGCGAACCCAGTAATGGTACGAAAGGCAGACGCTGGATGGAGAATGTGCGTTGATTACACAAACCTAAATCAACACTGCCCAAAAGACTGCTATCCATTACCAAAAATCGACAAATTGGTCGATGCAATAGCAGGGTACGAAGTACTTGCATTCCTGGATGCCTACAAGGGGTATCACCAAATCCTGATGGATCCCCTAGATGCAGAGAAGACAGCTTTCATTACAAGTGTAGGAGCTTTCTGCTACACTAAAATGCCGTTCGGATTAAAAAACGCTGGAGCAACCTACCAGCGAACAATGGATAGGGTGTTCGCATCACAGATCGGACGGAACATGGAAGTCTACATAGATGACATGGTCATCAAGAGCTCAAAGCTGAACGATTTTCCACGGGATTTGGAAGAAACGTTCGCATCACTTCTCCTTATAGGAATGAAACTAAATCCGAAGAAATGTGTTATCGGAGTAGGAGCAGGACGTTTCTTAGGGATACAAGTTTCGGCCAAAGGACTGAACCCAAATCCAGAAAGAATCAAGGAAATTCTGGATTTACCGCCACCCAGAAATATCAAAGGCGTCCAGATTTTAACAGGATACCTTGCATCCTTAAACCGCTTCATGGCGAAAGCGGCAGACAAGCATATGCCTTTTTTCAATGTCCTCAAAGGGGCAAAGAAATTTGTGTGGAGTGAAGAATGTGAAGCGGCTTATACACTCCTCAAACAAGAGATTCAGAGCCTACCATCGCTATCCATTCCACTGGCAGGAGAACCTCTATTCTTGTACTTGGCCGCATCATATAAATCAATTTGTTCGGTGTTGGTGAGACAACACAGCGAGGTACAAAAGCCTATTTACTACACAAGCAGAATGCTAACGGTAGCGGAAATGAATTATAAGCCCATCGAGAAAATAACTTTGGCGCTGGTACATTCGGTTCGAAGATTGAGAACATATTTTCAAAGCCATGCAGTAACCGTACTTACGGACCAACCGATTAAGCAGATACTACAAAAACCAGAAGCATCAGGGCGAATGATGAAATGGGCAATTGAGTTGAGTGAACACGACATAAAATTCACGCCTCGGAAAGCTATCAAAGGACAGGCTTTAGCAGACTTTATGGCAGAAATGTTTTCATTGGACAACAATATAGCAAGTCATATGTCTCCAATACCTGAAGACAGGAACAAGGCAAAATGTGAGGACATAGCATGGCTCCTGTATGTGGACGGCTCATCGAACAAAGAAGGTTGCGGAGCGGGCGTTCTGTTGATAAGCCCGGAAGGCGACGAATTAAAGCATGCGCTGAGATTTGATTTCCACCTGTCAAATAACGAAGTAGAATACGAGGCAGTGATTAGCGGATTGGATCTTGCCAATAAGATGAAGATCACGAGCGTCAAAGTATTCAGCGACTCCCAAATCGTGATAAGTCAAATACTGGGAGACTTCGAAGTGCGAGATAGCCAATTAGCAAAGTACTTGACAAAAGTACAGCAACTTATACCGTTGTTCGAGTACATCAAGTTTATCAAAATCCTCCGAGAAGAAAATCAAAAAGCGGACGCTTTGAGTAGGCTATCGAACAGTAGGTTCAGCGACCTACACAGGTCCACAGACGTACTTATTGACATAGTGCCGGTCAGAAGCACAGCTATCGTCACAGTGGCGGCAACAGCATTCGAAGAGCCAACTTGGATGACGCCTATTCGGTCCTTTCTCGAACAAGGAACGCTTCCGGAAGATATAAAAGAAGCGAGAGCCATACAACGAAAGGCATGCATGTATCAAGTAGAAGGCGGATTCTTATACAAAAAAGGACACTTGGTGCCTTGGCTGCGTTGTGTTACTCCAAGTGAAGCGCTACAAATTGTAAAAGATATGCATGACGGAAGTTGCGGATCTCATCAAGGAGCAAGTACCCTCGCTAAAAGAATTATACGCGCGGGATACTACTGGCTTAAAGTGTTCGCTGACACGAATGCATACGTCCAACGATGCCGCTCCTGTCAAATCAACGCAAATGACAGTCACATACCAAAAAACAGGTTAATCGGCATCCACGGAGCATGGCCGTTCGATAAATGGGGAATTGACTTCGTCGGTCCATTTCCAAGAGGGACATGAAATGCCAAGTTCCTTATAGTCATGGTCGATTACTTCACCAAATGGGTCGAAGCGAAAGCTATCCCAAAAATAACAACGAGCGCAACGATAGCGTTCGTCTGGCAGAATATAGTTTGCCGTTTCGGCCTACCAAGAACTATCGTTTCGGATAACGGTACACAATTCACGAGTACCTCCTTCAAGGAATGGTGCGCATCGAAGAAAATTTCACAGAAATTCACCTCAGTCGCACACCCGAAAGCGAATGGGCAAGTGGAAGTCACGAACAGGACTCTGTTGCAAGGAATTCAGAAACGGCTCTGCGGGAAACTCACAGGATGGGTGGAAGAACTGCCAGAGGTACTATGGGCATATAGAACAACGCCTCGAACGCCACATGGAGAAACTCCCTATAGTTTAGTGTTCGGCCAAGAAGCATTGATACCTATTGAGGTAGAAGTACTAAGCGAAAGGGTACAGAATTTCGACGAAACGGCCAGCGACGAAGCAATCAAGGGGAACTTAGATCTTCTGGAAGAACGACAAGAGCAGGCACACCTCCGTGAAGCGAAATACAAGGAACAAATGGCAAAGGCTTACAACACGAGAGCAAGGGAAGTACGATTCAAGGTGAACAGCTTGGTGCTAAGGAAGAACGAAGCAAGTTTGGCAGAAAAGACAGGGAAACTGACTCCTAGGTGGGAAGGACCATACAGAATCGTCGAAGCAAACCAGTCCAACTCATACAAACTAGAACGCCTGGATGGGACCACTATACCGAACACCTGGCATGTTTCTAACCTAAGGCAATACCACGCTTAGAAACATGATAGTCATTTGTATAGGAGCCTTGATATGATCAATGGCGGCATTTGTCGAGCGATTCCTCGCTTTTTTGTAGATATATAAAAAGAAAAACGCCAACTCTTCGGCACCAATCTCTTCTAACGATGAACGCTACTAAGCGACGCGCAATACTCAAGCCCTACATGCACAAAGCAGGTCACGACACCTACTGTCAGCTAGACTTGCACTAAGAATAAAGCGAATAAAGTAGGCAAATAAACCAAGTCACGACAATTATGTCAGCGAGACTTGTAAATCAAACGAACTCGAACAAATCAAGCGTAAAACCAAGTCACGACAATCTTGTCAGCAGGGCTTGTAACAAAACCAACTGCAACACACTGTGTTAACCTAACAAAGTGTGTAGCACAGTACAAGTAATACTAAAAATTAAAAATTAAAAAAAATATATATATATATATATAAAATAAATAAATATATATGTCTTATTTTACAAACCTAACGAGAACTACCCCTGCCAGCGGATTGCCACCTAGAGACACCACGAGCGCCACGAGAGGGAGCCCCACGACGTTCGCTGGTTCGACTATGAGTAAATTCCTGATGACGACGAACGCGAGCACGTTCGGGGTCACTATCATTAAGGCGAACCAACTCATTCCGCATAAAGACCACCGCGGGATGCTCTTGAGTATACCTAATAGTCGACAGGTTCTCCAGCTGATGCTGGTAATAGTCCCGAAGATCGACAATAGGTCCAGTCCCGTACTGATTAAGCAGGAGCCGCATAATGGCACAAGTCTTTTCGTAAGCATCAGCATTTGCCTTAAGCTGCTGTATCTCTCGCCTCAAAGCCGCCATGTCATCCTCCATATCGAGGATATGTTCGGCTGCTTTATCCTCGATACGATGGAAAAATGAACCATCCTTCAAAACAACTTCATGGCGAACAGTTGCAGCAGTCCCACTACTCGACGCACCAGCCCGCAAACCTTCGCACTGAGCCTGTAAATTGCGCAATGTATCTTCCAATTGAGAACATCGCTCCAATGCTCCTCGGTGTTTTCGAGCAACAGTTTCCGCTATCGAACATTGTTCGTCGTACTTCTTTTGAAACTCACCTATGAACCCGTTGAGATTAGTAATTCTCTCCTTTAGGTGGCGTTCGACTCCTCGCAGGTTGGAGATGGTTTTGATGTGCTCTTCAGACCGACGTTTCTCGTCAAGATACGCACGTTTAAACTCTCGGCCTTGAGTGACAAGGGTACCAATTTGAACGCGATTATGATAAATGAAATCGTTCTGCTGCGAACAAATCTTGTGCCACCCAAGACGCATCACATCCACCTGCTTCAACAGAGCGGTCCAGTAATTCTCACGACGCCCGAATTGAGAAAGAACCTGATCAAGTTGTTTACCGAACCTCATAACCCAGTGGTAAGGACCGGCAGGAAGTCTAAGGCTTGACATATAGGTACAAACACCTCCCAAATCCCGACAGCATTTTTCTATTTCATCACGAAGTTCGAACACTTTCTCTTCCTCGTAAGCAAACTCCTCATCATCGGCTGCAGGAGACGAACAACAGCCTTCGTCGGTGGAAGTTTCGTCAGTATCAGATAGAGCAGAAATCTGCTGCTGAGCGCTGATCAGTCTTTCCCGGTTTAAAACATCAAGTGCAATTCGTCGGTTCTTTTCAAGCCATCCTAAGTCCGATATCTTGGAAAACACATTTTCCAACCGATTTTGAAGCAAACCGATAGGAGTTGATTCCCTGAGTACAACAGTATCAGTACTACTCCTCAACTGGTAGACTTTAACACAGTCGTTCCTTCTTATAGGAAGTATTTTATCCTACAAAATGGGAATAGAACAACGAAATATAAAATATAAAATAGTAACAAAACTTCGAAATGCAAGAAACTGAATTCGTCCATTCATAAAAATAGAGACAAAATACACAGGAAGACTAACTAACATTGCTATTAGGAGTTTCTTCCTCTGGCTCCTCCGCCTGTAGCTCACTAATGACAGCACGGTCATCTGCCAAAGATTCCCCGCCGGTCAGAGAGGCACCCGGACTAGCAGAAGGAGTGATACTGGTAGGGACCGGAGGATCGACAGTGGCAGTAATTTCTTTATCACCGAAAAGCTGATCGACAGGACATTTCCTTAGTTCGGGCAAGCTCAAAGGTTTACCCAAGCGCTTACAGTGTTCGACAAGGGGAAAAGAATGGCCACTCTTACGAACGCTCTCCTCAAACGCAGTCGAAACTCTGGCTTTAGCTTCAGAAACTAGTCTGTTAAGGGCCGCGTCATCTTGATACTGAAGAAGCGCAGGATCAGGAAAGGTTTCCTTCAGGAACTTCATATACTCGCACATGCCCACCTGCTTAACGGAGGCATATCCAGCGCGGATATGATCAGCATAGCCCTTCGTTCTGAACAAAACATCAACGAATTCGCCCATATACGAAGGATTCAGAGCACCCTCCGTCTTGTGAAAAGAAAGCTCGTCAGACAGAGCCTGTTCGCGAGCCATACAAGCTTCAAGTTGACTCTTCAAGCTCGCGTTTTCCTCCTCCAACTTGCTCATACCCATATAAGCTTCCAGTAGGCGTTTCAAGCTCTCGTTCTCCTCCTCCAGCTTAATCATAGCTTCTCGGGTGGCAACAGTCGTACTCAGAGTACTAATATAGTCCGCGGCATAACGAAGGTGATCAGATACCTACACAAAGTTAAAATCGACTTTAGAAGAAGAACCAAAGGATAAAAGAGAGTCGAACGGAATATCACTCACCACATTCAGCATCTCAGGAGCGGACTAACGGTCAAGAGTGGCAGCGGTCGACTCGGCTGCCACAGCCACAACAGCGCTTGAAGAAACCTTCTTTTTCTTCTTAGGGGAATCAGGACCATCAGCAGAACGCAGATCGCGCTTAGAACCACTTTTGTCACAAGCAGGCTCACGGGGGTGAGAGGAGCTTTTTCCCGTCTTCTCTGACCGAGGAACAGAGGAAGTAGATTTTCTCGTGACCTTTCGAGAGCTTGGCTGAACATCTGCCTGTTCAGGGATAAGCTTCTTCTCAAACTGGGGAAACTCAACCGGAATATCAGTCATGTCCATACCTGAATACAAACATATAAAATAATTCAGGAAAAGTTATACACACTCGAACGAAAACAGAGAAAATCAGGCGGAAAATCACGTAAAGACATTAACATCGAGCCATATAATCATA
This sequence comes from Cruciata laevipes, assembly GCA_963678965.1. Lineage (NCBI taxonomy): Eukaryota > Viridiplantae > Streptophyta > Magnoliopsida > Gentianales > Rubiaceae > Cruciata > Cruciata laevipes. The sequence continues at coordinate 23,311,742 of OY787637.1, forward strand.
TCTCATAGAACCTTTCGAGGAAGTTTTCCTTCGTTTTTCTCGAGGCTTATGAGTATGTTGAAGCAGCCGTTGGTATAAGACAGTATCACGAGTCAATCGATCCTTCACATCGACAGCCCGATCTACCGACAAGGAAGTCGACCAACAAGGCATTGGATCATCCACTCCAGCTCTTCGTCGAACGAACACATATTCCCTTCGCCACCCTGCAAAACTATCAGGATACGACTTTACGAACGTCAGCTCTTTCAAATAACTATACACAGTAAATCGATCGCTTTCACCAGGCAGACTTTGCAGCCGGAAGACGGACCGAAACAACTGGAACGTAAAAGGAACATCAAGGGCGGAGCAAGCATCATGGAAAGCAATCATGACCATTATGCTCTTGGGATGGAATTGAGCAAGCGCCATATTATACCCCTAAGCAATCTCCATCATCCACGAAGGAATCGGCAACAAAACACCCCTTTTGAACCAATCACAATATACAGCGAAAAAATCACTTCCAGGATTTTTTACACTTTCACTAGGCAGAGGAGAATGTAAATCGATCTTCTCCAGACAAGGGTACCGGCGCCGGAAATAAGCTAAAGAACGGCCATGCATAAGACTAGCATCTTCAACCCGTTTAGCAGATTCAAGCAAGACTAGCGTATCATCGGAATCAGGAGGGACACCGGTATCAAGGGATATCTCACCGGAATCACGAGAAGAATCAAATGACTTTTCGGAATCGCTCATCCTTAATTATCAGAACTAGGCTCCAAAATCAAACAGAGGCACAGATTTAAATAGCAATCAACACAAGCCTAAATATTTCCTGATCAAATATGAAATACAATCAAAAGGAGAAGTTGAAAGAATTACTTGATTACAGGAGAGAGATAGAGACTTCTGCGGGACTTATGGAGAGCCGAATTGATGACCAAATTGATGAAGAATGGGAAAGTGAGGATAAGTTCAAGGCATTTTCCCCTTTTTAAGAAGTACAAACGGCGGCGTCAGACCAAACGCATCTCAGCCGTTCAATTCAAATTAGAAGACATGATTAGGCACAGAATCCAGAAAAAGGAGATTACCTTTATGGATTTAAAAATTCAAAATTTGAAGAGTCTAATTTGAAGAGTCGGGTACGGCGAAGATGAGGGAATGTAAAACAGAAAACGGACAAGACGAACGAACACGATTCCCATACATCAGCCGCTAAAATTAGAGCAACTACTCGTTCGACTCATCTAGTCAAAGCACAAACAAGAGAGTCGAACACTTAGCCTCAAACTTCAGCGACTGGGGGGGGCTTATGGTGTATACCATTATATTCAATAGACCCAGCCATTATATTCAATGAGCCCAAAGTAAAATACAACAGGCCCAAAAGGTCCATATACACACTCACAGGAGACAGAGAGGGCTAAATAGCGGCCCAGGTAACAAAGAGTAAGGATCAGGTCAGCATAATACCAAGAATAGAGCGGCACGATCATCCACGAATGGTGGAACGTGGAGTACTCGTGGACAGCTAAAACCGGGGAAGAAGTAGTATAAAAAGGGGACACACCCATCATAGAAAAGGTACACACAAGAAACTGAGAATCTAGATTCATAAAAGGAAAGAACTAACTTCAGCATCGGAGCTTGTTCCCGGGTTTAGCCGGGAATCTTTTGCAGGTTTATCTCCGGTCGTCTTCGGGGTGGTTATCATTGGAGTGAAAGAGAAGAAATCACATCACTAAGAATATAAAAATATTTTTTGTTAGAATTATCAATCACTAAAGAGATGAGTATAAAGATTGTCGTAATTAAATGTACACGAACTTAGGGTGTAAACTTACTTTCGTATTCTTCTTTGTTCAATAATTTTTTTTTGTAGAATTGAAGATCTAGGTTTTGTCGTATATGATGGTCTAGTTTCTTTTATTTAGTGTTTCGTACTTGATTGATTAAAATTTCGACTTCATAATATTTTTCCAAATATGTTAACATGTATTTTATTGTTTTTTTAATCATTCAGTTTTGTGGCTCTTAGGAGTTGTGTGGTTCAATGTGGGAAATTAATTCTGCAGATTTTGTATTTCACGTGAACTTAATTCCACGATTCAAATGCTCAGAATTTGTAAATTGTGTTTGGTTGGCAGCGAGTAATTTGTATTTCCTAGGATTTTGTTTTTGTGATTTTGGCCCCGTTTGGTGACGAGAGTTTTGAAGAGCGTTTAGTTTTTTGGGTTAAATATGGACAGTTGACTGGTCAATCAGCTCTTCTTGGTGTTTGGTGAAAAGCTTTTTCTAATTAGCTGTTTTGATGAAATCTCTCGTTTCTGAAACGCCAGAAAGAGCAGCGTTTACAAAAAAAATAAACAAAACAATATATCAAAATATCTTTTTTATCCTTATTCTCACAAAATTTCCTTAAAACTAATAATTTATATATGTATAATTCAACTTTGCAAAATTTTCATACGTACACAATATATTTAAGATATTTTCATACGTACGTACATTTTTCAATATTTTTAATTTATTTTTGAAATATTATAAATTTTGAAATTAAAATGGCACATGCTAAATATATATCAAAATAAATTTTTTATGTAATGTAATCCTGAAAATATTGTTTTTAATAAACGTAGATATATTATAATAAAGAATAATAATTTAAATAATAAAAATAAATAAACATATAAGTGATAATTATTTTCGATAAACAAGCAAAACACTAAAATAATAATTAATAATAAATTGTACTAATGTCTATTTCAGTCATTTAACGCATTGAAACAGCTATCAGCTAATTGTTATTTGCCAAACACTAATGTACAAAACGCAAGTCAAACCGCTAGTCAAAACAGCTAATAGAATCTGCTAACAGCTAACAGCTAATAAAATCCGCTAACAGCTAACATCTCATTGTCAAACGAGCCCTTTGTTTGGTTCACGTCACTTTTATATGGTTGAGGATTGGAAGAAATAGGAAAATTGAAAGAATTTATTGGATAAAATAGTAATATCACGTCAAAAGTACGCGGAATTGTATTCTACCAACCACTATCTCGGTAAGATAATTCGCACTATATGTTGGAAATAAAAATTCCTCAGAATTGTAATTTTCTATGTTTCTACGTATTTCTGTCCACCAAACAACACGACACATGGTAAAATCATCAAAATTTATAATTATCTCATAATATATGCGTACCAAACGACTCCTTAATTGATACATATTGTAGTTTCAACTGATTTATTCCGGTACATGATATATTCCTGGAATTCTTTTTTAATTGTTAGTTATTAATTCTAGAATTCAAGATATGTCAAAACTCAAAAAGAGCTCATTTGATTTATAACATAAAATTGTAATTTATTCAATTCTGTGCAAACGTTTAGGCACACCTATTTATAAAAGCATCATAAATTGCGTGTATAAGAGCAAGTCCAACAGGATCTCTATAATAGAGATTTTCTATATTTTTAGAGTTTTTTGTCTCCAACAGATTTGCTATCTGATCAAACTCTATTATAGAAAAATTATGAGAGAGAAGATTTCATTCTCTATATATGCATAATGAGAGAGTAAATTTGGAGAACGAAATTCATGGGAATTGAATTAGAATTCCTATTTTTAGTAAATTTTTGAAAAAACATTCCATTTTCTCTCTAAAATCTCTAAAATAGCAAAACTGTTGGATTGGAAGGAAAAATTTATAGCAAATATCACCTTTTTTTCTCTACTTTAGAAAAAAATTTAGAAAACCTGTTGGACTTGCTCTAATAATAGATAAAAAATGAAAAGTAAAATCTTTTCAAACAAATCTAACTTGGTTGGGTTTTTATATAAAGAAATAATCTTATATATAAGGTAAAATTTCTATAATATCCTATAGTACATACACAAATTATAAATAGGGAAAATAGTCTATCGTAAACGAAATAAAAAAGAATCAATTTTGTACACTAATTTAGATATTAATTATATGGGATATCTTAAAATATATCATCCTATATGAAAGATGCTACTAAACTAAATCGAGGACATTGGCGGAATATGGTCAAAACATCACGCACGTAATCAACATTATGTAAGGCATCATTACATTAGCAATCACAAAAAATACACGTGCCTAAATTACTCGTATACATTATATTTCTGAAAATAAAGTTAAAAGAGTATAAAATTTTCAAAATTAGCTCACAATCAAATATTTCTCTGCCTAAAAAATTGAGATATCCGGATTATAAAGAAAATCTAATTGAAGAGTAAATAGTATGAAAAACAATAACTAAAATTAGATGATACCTGAAGGAAGATGATTCTTATCAAATCACATATGCAAACTTCACCTAAGAACATGGATATCACACATGTATGCATAGAGATACAAATTCAACACCAAAAAATATTATTAAAAATAAATAAATATTAGATTAGATGATCAGACATTACTTGAAAAAAACATGTGATTCTTGGAATATTGATGCACTCACCACCAAATAGTATTAAATTTTTTGAAGATTGTATTAGATGAATATATAAATAACCAATGATCTTATCATCATGATCAACGTTTAAACGGAGGGGTGTTAAACTTGTATTTGCACGCACTTGAAGTTTTAAGTGAGCAGAAACAATAATAATATTAAAAGTGCTTCTGATTAAAACCTTTGTGTCTGGAGCGTTTCATTCCTTCAAAGGATCCTCCAGCTTGTTGCAGCCTTGCGGGTGAGCTGATGAAACAATCAAAGGCTTCAGGATATGGATACTTTGATTTTTGAAGATTCTTGGAAGAATTAATCTAGTATAAATACATAAATATATGTGTAGGAGATATACTTGAAAAAGTAGAATAAATCTATTCATGGAATAATATATTGTTGTATTCTATAGGGTTAATCAATATATTTAGGTAAATAATCACAATAGTATATTTGTTGTACGTTTAGCGTTACAGTAATAACATAAATAACCAAGGTATATGTATTCTTGCGTTGGTAGCACAAAATCCATTTAGCCTAATATAACATTAATATATTGTTGTATTGATAGTTTCTTTTTAATATTCATATACCTTATTTATTGAGTTTTATCCACAAAATAAGTGTCATATAAATAAATAATTTACACAATATTCTAGGAAACCAAAAATCATAACAATCATCATACAATTAATCACCAAATGACTTAACATAACATATTTATTTCCATATTTACATGGCGGCTTAATCAAATCAAAAATTGTTACATTAATACCATATTTATATTGACGGCTTACAAAACTACGTCGTTTGTTCCACACACTTTTTGAAGCGAATAAATATTCTAGTTCCCTTTAGGGATTATAATAGAAATCTATATTTGAATTCCTATCAACTCATGTAGTAATATATTTATAAAATAAATTGATGATATAGGTAATTGTTTCCTACCATTTTGATAGACCCACAACAACAAATAGATCAAGATCTTATATTGAAGATCACAGCTTGGGATTTATATTATGATTAAAGATCAAGAAATAAACTCTAATATACACTCTGAGTACTCTAATACTCTAAAATGTTAAAAACAAATTAACAAATCTCTTTGCTGAAAAAAGAGGAATTTGTTTGTTAATACTCTCAGTAAGTTAATTATAAACCAGATGAATTCTCCTCTTCAAATTAATGTTATATTTTGTTTGGAGAATTAAAATAGATTGTGCAATATTTTGTATTCAGGCACCAAGTCCAAATTTAGTTCTTGAAATTAATATAATTAATCAAGATTATCTCTAATAGAACATACTACCAAAAAAAGGTTTAAAAATGCACAAATAGATATTTCTCCTATAAGTTAAGGTGCACGAGTATTTTTCTTCAAGACCATTAGTATCACTTTTTTGTTTGTTTCCTCTTTTATATATCTTACCATAAAAAGGCTAAAATTATGGGAATACGTCAATACTTTTTTAATTAAAAGGTTTATGAATACAACGCATGAACGCAAACAAATTACTCTCAAAGGAAGAAAGATTCACCACAATGTTCTTCCAAATTTATTCATAATTAAAATATCCATAATAAATAAAAATATGAAAACCTTAATGCTAATCAAGAGGATCTCCCAGCTCGGAAACCTTGGATTTGATGAATTCGATGACACTGGAATTCACATTGAAAGCTTTCGACAAAACCTCGTCGGGAACGAGAGGCATGGTGTTGAACAGAGCAGGGGCAATCCTGGAAAGTCCAGGATTCTGGCTGTTGAAAGATGCGTAAAATTGTGCGTTCCCGTTTCCCACATTCAGCTGGAAATGCACCACCCCCGGTGAAATTACGAACAGCTCCCCGGCACCGAGAACTTTCCAGTACAGGATATATCTGGTCGAGATCCATCCTGCAACGCTCAACCAATGTTACAATTATATATAAATAAAATTTGCAATTTATGAAATGTATACACTAAAAAAATGTATTTATATGGCACCGTTTGCTAGATCTTATTTCTTTCTAAACTGAATTGGATTTGAACAGAACTGAAGTGAAAATTAATGTAATAGAAAAAAAGAATTTGCATGCCTGAATTCATCAAATTACATTTTCACTGAACTAAATTGAACTAAACTGAACTGGTCTACCAATAATATCGGGCAAACAGGGCCTATTTTGCAAAGAATTTTGAATTAATGAATTGAATAAAAGAATCGAATTAATTAACTTGAATTTCATCAAATCACATTTTCACTTCATTAAACTAAACTCATATACAGATAAAATCTGGTAAACATGGTTTAAGTGAATTATTTATGTGATCAACCTGCAAGAATTTGGCCTTCCACCACCAAAGACAGCTCGGAGGAGCGGGGGTGGACGTGGGGAGGGTTGAGGCCGCCGGGAAGAAACTGGACGCGATTCATCGACATTCCGAGGGTATTCAGGGCAGGAAATGTGAAGACATTAACCTCAGTTATGTTCACATTCAGGGTATTATAAATCCTTCCTCTTTTCACAAACCCTTCGAAGAAGAAGTCCTCGGAGGATGCTTCTGCCGGATTTTTGCACGGGAATCCGTTCACGTAGATGCCGGAATTCAGATCGGCGATGCAGAAATCTTGCAACGGCGCCGGATCTACTGCTAATGAAGGCAGTGCAATAGAAAGTAGGGACAAAAATGTAATGAACATAAACATGGGAGTTTTGTTTGAACCCATAATGACATATATAGATATGTTGTAAAATAGCTAGAGTTGGTTGAAAGAATTTATAGGTGGTTTTCATGCATGGTATGATTTAGGCACTGTTTACTTGCTTCTTATTAACGGAAATGAAATGAATTGAACTAAAATAATTTTAAATATATTTAACTGAACTGATCAAACTAGAATGATTTTGAGATTTTCATATATCAGTGTAATTAATAGTAAAAAAGTATTATTTAATAAAAATTTATTGTACTGAACTATAGTACGTACTGATGAACTGAAAAATAATAAATATATTTATTTGAACTGAAAAAAAAATCATTGAACTGAAGTAATCTTAATTCTATAGGAAAACTATGAAAAATAGGGCCTTATTTGACTAATTAATTTTTTAAAAAATTGATTTATTGTCAAATATTTGAGATTATAGAGTAGTGTCTCTCAAAAGAATTTAATGTGTTGCATGTTTTTATTTTCTTGTCTGCCTTTTCTAAGAGTGGTCATTGTTTATATACATTGAATTCATCACTTTCATGTCATATATAGTAATAGGTCATACGTACTAAAATTTTACATCTTTATTCCATACGTACGTCTGGCTTAAGGTACTAAATTATATTTTTATACGCACTACATTTTATAATTTAGAATGTCTTTGGCCGAAGATAAAAGTATGGCCCTGTTTACCAGAGCTTATCTGTAGATCAGTTCAGTTCAGTTCAGTTCAATTCAGTTCAGTTCAGTGAAATGTAATTTGATGAAATTCAGGTTAATTCAGTCATGCTGATTCCATTTTTCAATACATCAATTTTACTTCAGTTCAGTTCAGTTCAGTTCAGTTCAGTACCATCAAGAAATAAACTCTAGTAAACAGGTTCTATATATCACTTGATTATTTTAATTTCTTTCAAAACAAGTGCAATAATACTAATTCATATTAATTATACTCTAACAAATAATACTAATGTAGGAAATATCATTTATCATCATAAGGCTGCCAATTATAAGAATAGATGGATCACCAATTACGTCTGTCCCATCCTTACGTATTACGTATTGCAACACTTCTGCAAGCGCCTTGTTAACATCATTTAAGAAAAAATGAATTTGTCTTCTTAATAATTATCACAATTTTCTAATTATTAGTATAACTGAATACAGTTTTTATACTTTTAACTAATTTTTTACTCAATTACATTCACTTATTCATATCAAACTTTTTTTTATATATTTATAATGCATATTTTTTTCTTCCAACCAATCTTCTTATGTTAAACAAGATAGTAGGCTTGATCATCTGTATTTCAATAAAATACCGGGCTAACATGCTAAAATGCTAATAACTCGTAACTTTCGAAAGAAATAGAATTTATTCAATTCCATCGGTTAGAATTTTGTATTATTACCCTCGACATTCTTTTTACACTATTCCCAATTGAGTCTTAATTGTTCTCAATGAATAATTATACTTCATATAAAAAAATCAGTCTTGAAAGTGAGAAGATCAGCAACAACACAAAATGATCATGCTTAACAGGTAAAAGATCATGTTTAAAAGTGGAAAAATCTAACATTTGTCTCTAATTGAGACGATTTCACATTAGACCTTCTCTTATTTTATAAGATACAAATATAGAAAAATTATACTCTACTTCTAAAAATTAGTAAATGTTTTGGAAGATTATGTTGGCACAAATTATGTTGGGAAAATCACAATAATCTCCATTACATCTATTCACACATGCTGTTTGGTAGTAAATTAAGTTACTTTTACTCACTTTAACTTTTTACAGTTAACTGTAAAATATTAGCTAGAGTAAATGATATCCTTAGCCACCTACATTAACTCAAAAGCTATCAACCATGCAACAACAATATATATGTTATAAAAAGGCTTATAATTAAATTAATATATAAAAAGCAAACAAAATACACTCAATGACGTCACATAATACACCATATGGATTTCCTCCAAATTTATTGATTGAAAATAGAAAATAAAAAATATGACTCAAAAGCTTAGCAGCCTAGTCGAGAGGGTTTCCCAGCTCGGCGACCTTGGATTTGATTAATTCGATGACACTGGAATTGACGTTAAACGCCTTGGACAGAGTTTCGTCAAGGTCCTCTAGGACGAGAGGCATGGAGTTGAAGAGAGCAGGGGCAATCTTGGAAATTCCAGGATATTGGCTGTTGAAAGAAGCGTAGAATTGTGCGTTTGATTTTCCCACGTTCAGCTGGAAGTGCACCACACCTGGTGGAATTACGAACAGCTCCCCGGCACCGAGAATTTTCCAGTACAGGATATATTGAGTCGAGATCCAACCTGAGACAAAAACATGTATGTACACTTAATAATTTTAGAAAAGTAAATAAAAATATTGAATAGCGTTATAATTAAAATTATTTAATGACTAAGGCCTTGTTTCCGGAGCTTATTTCTTACTGAATTAAACTGAACTGAATTGGATTGAACTGGACTGAACTTGAGTGAAAATTAATGGATTGAAAAAAAAAAAATCAGCATAACTGAATTAATCTAAATTTCATAAAACTACTTTTTTACTGAACTGAACTTAACTGATCTACTGATAAACTCTAGCAAATAGGGCCTAAATCTGAAGTAGTGTTTAATCTTATACTAGGACTTTTTTTCAAGTTCATTTTTTGCTGAACTAAATTGAACATAAGTGAATTGAAGTGAAAATATTTATTGAAAAATATCATTAGTAAGACTAAATTAAGCTAAATTCCATAAAATTGGCTTTTTTGTTGTTAAAATAAAATGAACTGAACTGATGCACGTGCACCGATAAGATTGAGATAAGAAGGAGTAGGATCATATTCTCCTGAGATTATTTTTTTCTGAGCTGAACTAGATTGAACTGAATTAAAATGAAGTTAAAAAAAATCTATTGAAAAAAAAATCAGCATGACCGAATTAATATGAATTTCATCATACTATAATATCATTAAACTCAACTGAATTAAACTGATTTATACGCAAATAAGTTAAGCAGAACGGGGCCTAGCTAGGTGAGATTAATTGACTTATCCTAAAATCGAATTAAAGATGATAAATAAGAGGTCTTAAAAATGAAGATGTGAACAAAATTGTGGACCAGATCACAGATAGAGAAAATAAAACTAATTACAATTCATTTATTAACCTGCAAAAATTTTGCCTTCCACCACCAAAGAGAGCTCGGAGGAACGGGGGTGGATGTGGGGAGGGTTGAGCCCTCCGGGAAGAAACTGGACGCGGTTCATCGACATCCCGAGGGTATTTAGGGCAGGAAATGTGTACACATTAACCTGAGTTAAGTTCACATTCAGTGTATCATATATCCTTCCGTTTTTCACCAGCCCTTCGAAGAAGAAGTCCTCGGAGGTTGCTTCCGCCGGATTCTTGCACGGAAATCCGTTCAGGAATAGGCCGGAATTCAGATCGGCGATGCAGAAATCCTGCAACGGAGTCGGATCCACGGCGAACGAAGGCAGCGAAAGAGAAAGCAGGGACAAAAATGTCACGAACACGAACGTGGGAATTTTGTTTGAAGCCATATTAGCAGATTGAATTTGCTGTAAATAGCAGGTTTTTTAGTTAATGATCAGTTGCTTGGTACTGTCCGATAAAGGGAAAATTCTGGAAGGAATTTATAGGTGATTTTCATGCATGCATGGTGTGATTTATTTGACTGATTGAATATTCAAAGTAGCTAATTAATTAGAGGGGGACAAAATTAAAACACATGGCGATATATATGATATGATACAGTACTAGTGTGGAATTTTGATATTATATCATGACTGACGTTTTTAACTTAATTTGAGAGTATGGGAATCTCTCAAGGAATTTAATTAATTATTTTGAAAATACTACACATGAATTAATGTCCATAAAATTTTTTATTTTCTTATATTCTTTTTGCATGAGTTTTTTTTTTTTAACCGAACTGAAGTAAAAAATTAATATAACAAAAGAATTAGCATGACTCAATTAACCAGATTTTCATCAAATTATATTTTCCAATGAACAGAACTAATTAAGCTATTATCATAACACAGCACATGCAAGTGTTTCACTTAGCCAACTATAAGAACAGATGTAGTACCAATTGCGTTATGTTAGCTCGATCCGTCTACTTCAATAATATATCTTCGATTCGGTTTAACGATAAGGTCAAATAAAATTGGATGTGACCATTTTTTCCCCCTCAACGTAGAAGCTGGAATAGACCCTTCGAAATTAAAGTTTATGTGTCTTTCTGAAATTGAAATTGAGAGAGTTTTGGGTGACACCTGTTCTTGTAAAAATCAAGGGCCAAGTGAATGAGCATTTCAATCGAATTTGCATATTTGGCACTAATTCTATTGTCTTGTCTCTTGGTCTAGGTTTCTAGACGTTGAACTGTTTATTTAGAATATTTTGTAATCTGGCAAAGTAATTGGGGACCTATAAAATCTTTGCTCCTTAGCCATTTAGAGGGTCTTTTTTGGGTTTTTCTCATTGAGACCGTCACAAACGATGGTATTGGGAAAGTTGGACTCTAATTACTTTGGTACATGTCTTTTCTCTTTACGAAATACATTAGTACTTCTTTAAGGCCAGGGGTGAAGGTTGTAACTTGTACTTTTATTGGTTGAATGGAAAATGCAAATCGTTCCATCAAAAAAAAAAACATTCACTGTTATGCATGATCTTCTATTCAGTTTGATTAATCATTCAGTTAGTTCTCTTGAACATTCATGTTTTGCCTTAATTTGACCTTTCATTCAATTTTCTTGATCTTTCAGTTAATTTCCTTGATCATTCATAATGCTTGGTATATTATTGTTATTTCGTACAAATTCATACCGAAACTCAGTGTCGAGTCGGTCCATGTGAGCCGATTGACCTTTGGCGACACCAACAACCTAAAATCTAACAACGACGACGAGGTTGAAACTTACTAACAACAACTTCAACCGATAACGGTCTTTTATAGTATTTGGTCTCTGTAGAGACAAGTTTCAAATGAAAATTTGTATCTGAGATTACATAAAAATTTCTACTAAGTATAAGAATTTTAAACCTTCTTACGTATTACAATGAGTATTGAAAGGCCATAAACGACTATCTAAAACCCTAAATCTAACTAAAAATACTGAATGGGTATAGAGATAATGGTCAAATACTACCACATGCATAACACTGATTCGACTCAAACTAGTTGGTTATACCAACCTGTGAATCGTTGACAAATTTGTCTTGTAACTATATACGGGATCATCAAAAGTAGATTTTAAAAAAACTCATTTGAGTTAAATTTCTCATTCCCACCACATGAAGCAGATCCTAAGTTAACAGTTAAACGAACAAAAGTAACTGTTGAAAAAGTTAAGAATTGATAGGTAAACAGTGAAATAATTTATTCACACTGGAATATATAAATATATTAGATTGAAAAGTTTCATACGTCTTTTTAATTTCTTTCTTATTGGATGGCTGGCATTTCAAATTAAGAACCATACATATATAAATATTAGTTTCACTAACAGGTTAAGAACTATATTGTTTTTAAAAATATTTTGACCGGTCAAACTTGTGATAATTTTCCTATTATGGGGTGATCCTGATTTCTCAAATGGCGGAATGTGAGTGTAAACATGCCTAAAATGTCTTCGATCAACACGAAGCCATCAGAAAATAGTAAGGTTTCCTTTTTTTTAATTTTTAAAATAGGTATCATATCATTTCAAGGTCCTGGAAAACGTCCGGAATCGTTTGACATAAAAGGAGGTACAGATGTCCAAGAATTAAAACACGAAACACTTGTTTTAGCGAACCGCGCTAGTGAATGTGCTACGTAATTATCATCTCTCGGAACCCAAAAGACCCTGGCGAAGGTAGGAGTTGAAAGCAGGGACTGAATTTCGTGAACTAAGAAGCTGCAGTCCAAGGAAGGTTCCGCATCGCCCACTAAAGCAACGTAATTCAGATCAAGCTCGATTGCTAGCTCTAAAGCCTTCTTCAGTGCAGTGGCTTCAACGATAGCGGCATCAAAAACATCGCTACATCTCATCGAAGTGGCCTGAATGATATCCCCAGTTACACCCCTCGCAAACAGTCCTATGGTGGCAAAGTCCTGCTTAATTCCGGCGTCAAAAAACAGCAGGGGGCACCGCTAGGATGCCAAGCCCATAAATCAGGTCCTCCGCCACCCCCTAAGGGAATTCGTTTAATAATATCAGCATCAGCCAGAACAAACACTTCCTCCACAAGGCTCATTTTCCACCAACCCGTGTCCGTATCAATCAAATCAGATACCCTAGATAGATGGTTAGGGATATCTCCCGGATTTTGAATAAAGAAGTTATCATTCCTACGTAACCATGGATCATAACAGATTCTAGTGTTATTACCCGAGACAATAGCTTTACGACAACCGAGGCGCAGCAAGGCAACACCCTCCTGAATGCTTCTCCATGCATGAGAACCTCCAGGTACAACCACAGAACTAAATAAATCCGAGTTCGGGTAATATTTATCCTTGTATACCCGAGCCAGAAGGGAATGGGGTTGAGTTAACAATCTCCAAGCCTGTTTCCCAAGAAGGGCGACATTGAAAGCTTTCAAATCACGAAATCCGACTCCCCCATTATCTTTAGAACGAGTGAGTTTTGGCCAAGAAACCCAGTGCACCTTCCTTTCTGTTTCACTGCTGCCCCACCAGAAGCTACTAATCAAACCCCGAATTTCCGTAATGAGAGTATCCGGAAATCTGAAACAACTCATCTCATAACTCGGGATGGCTTAGAGAACTGATTTAATTAGAATTTCTTTACCAGCCTTCGAAAAATGCCTCTTCGTCCAACCATCAATCCTCTCCCTGATCATGTCTTTGATGTACTGGAACACCTCATATTTCTTCCTACCAATAACCGATGGAAGACCTAGATACTTCCCATGTGAAGAAACTTCTGGAATCCCCATCACCGCGCAAATCTGAGGCCTTAAAACTTGAGGTGTATTGGGGCTGAAAAGAATACCTGACTTCTCCAAATTAATTTTCTGACCAAAGATATCCTCACATAAAGATAGAACCCATTGAATCATCGAAATCTCCTTCAAGGAAGCTTCCCCAAAGAGTAAAGTATCATCTGCGAAAAATAGATGGGAAATTCGAGGGCCTCTAGGTGAGGCTCCAACCCCTCTCAAGTTCCCAGCAATGGTAAGATCTGATAGCATGACAGATAACACTTATGAACATATAATGAAGAGGTAAGGTTATAGAGGATCACCCTGGCGGATTACCCTCTGTGGTTGCAAATTTCCCATCTCCTCTCCATTTATAACAAAAGAGAAAGACACCGAGGATAGACACAAATGTATAAGATCAACAAAGGACTGAGGAAATCCCATCGCCAATAGAGTCCTCGTCACAAAAACCCACTCAATTCTATCAAAAGCTTTACTCATATCAAGTTTGATGCTCATGTGACCCTTACCGAGGTGCCTCATTTTCTTCATCGTGTGATGGACCTCATGGGCAACGAGGACATTATCTGTAATCAGCCTCCCTGGAATAAAAGCCAACTGTGATTCGGAGATAATCCCTGGAATAATCCGACGAAGTCTATTCGCCACCACCTTCGAGGTAATACGATAAGCTACATTACAGAGGCTGATAGGCCTAAATTGATTGATAAGTTCAGGCTGGGCAACTTTCGGGATGAGCACAATATGTGTAAAGTTTGCAGAAGGGTTCAGAATACCATCATTCAAGAAATCAAGCACGAAAGATGTAACATCATCCTTAATAATATGCCAAAATTTCTGATAAAATATAGGGCACATACCATCTGGGCCTGGAGATTTTAAGGGATGCATCTGCTTCACAGCCTTCGAAACCTCATCAGCCGAGTAAGGACGCGTCTAGTCCCCTGCCATCTCCTCCGAAACTCTTATCGACATTCGATTCAAAACTTGCTCCATTTTTTCCGAACATGGATTTGAAGAAGAGGACAAGCCTCCAAAATAATCCACTATAATCCTGCTTATATCAGCTGAGTCAGTTTGAAGAACTTGAGCTCCATCTTTAAGACCAGAAATTCGGTTTTGGGCTCTTCGTCGTGAGGCAAAGCGATGGAAAAACCTGGTATTTTTATCACCTTCCTGATACCAGTGTTGCTTGGCTCGCTGTCGCCATTTGATTCCCTCAGCCTCCTGGAGGTAGTCATATTCACGTCTCAGCTCCCCCAACTGATCAATAGTGACAGGAGAGATCACACCTCTCTCAGTATCATGTATAAGCTTCTGGAGTTCAACAATACGTTTTGATATCACGGGAAATTTTTCACGACTCCAAGACATGAGGCCCAAAGCACAATCCTCTAGCTTTGTCGAAAGAGGAGCATCTAAATTAGACCATGAATCCCGCATCATTCTATCACAGTCCTCCACTTTAACCCAGTATGCCTTAAAACGAAACCTCTTTCTCCTCCTATAACGAGTAGCTAAGGGATCCCGCTAGCGTAATTTCACAAGTAATCCCAATTGATCTGAGCAAGGCATGGAAATAGTAGAATAAGAAGACCATGGAAAGAGATTATGCAGACTGTCATTGCACACAGAACGATCCAGACGCCCCCTTTGGGCTCTACCGTCAGAGAAGATTCTACACCAAGTGAAATTGGAACCTTCATATGCCATATCAAAAAGACCACAAAAATCAAAAGCTTCCTTAAAACACTCAACTTGCCATTCAGCCCTTTGACCGGCTCCTTGAAATTCCTCCTTAGAAAGAACCTCATTAAAATCACCCAAGCATAACCATGGGATTCGAGGGTCATGATTACGGAATTGCAACCATGCCTGGCGGCATAGTAAGGTTTCCTTATTTGCCACAGAAAAATTAATATTATTTTAAAACAATTTCAAATACCATCTAATATTTCATAACTACTATGCATACGTTTAGTCAATAAATTTAAGGTAAAAAAATTTCTCAAAATTTTAATATTAGAAAACCTGTAAATTGTAATTACCAAAGTTCATTTTCATTTTTTTCTTTTCCTATAAATTAGCAAGCAATTGGGTTCGTTTTCAATAATTTATTTAATTCAATTGTCAAATAAACTTGGATGTGGCCATTTTGTTTTTCTCCACGTAGAAACAGGCCACTTGAATTACAACGACATTTTGTTTAATTACAACGACATTTTCCCGTTATTACGTCTCGATTTGTCATTTGTTTTCCTGGAGACTAAAGTCATCATAACTTTACCGAAAAAAACATGTTTTAATTATTCATAAGAAACCAAAACCATATTGTACATGAATAGGTGGCCAATGGCAGCCTCAATTATTTTTCTGGAATGCAATGCAATTTCAAACCATTGCAGGACCAACTCAATTCCATGATGATTACAACTCCTTTAGGCTATGTAAATTAGTTCAGTTCAAATCAGTTTAGTTAAATTCAGTGAAAATATAATTTAATTTAAATTAATTTAGTTATACATTAAATTTTATTTTAGTTCAATTCAGTTCAATCAAATTCAGTTTAGTTTAGCAAAAATATAAGATCTATTAAATTAGGTCTAACAAACAGTACTACTTCTATTTTATCGTTATTTATGCACACTTTGACTTTTTAATATTTGACTAATTAAAAACATAAGAAATAACGGTTGCTTTTAGATATATGAATCCATTTCCAGCTACTCTGTAACTGGATCCGGATATCTGAATGATTACTAGGAAGTAATAGATTTCAAGAAACTTGATTTTCACCACAATGTGACTTCAAGCTCCAATTCCAGATGTAACAGATTAAAATATATACATATAAAATTGCAGCCCTACATTCCCTTGCCGATTATTGACTTGGATGCTTGGTTGAAGAATTGATGTTATGAATTTCATAATTTAATCTAGAGTTATTCTTTATGATCATAATAATTTATGAAAAGTAATAATTTATGAAGAGCGTTTAGATATTTGTTCTTTTCAAAACATGTTTCAATTTAATAAGTATTTTCACAGCTTAGGATAGATATTTTCCGACATTAATATCTTTTCGGGTTAGATTTAGGTAGGGAAGTTAAACGAAGAAAGTGGATCGATCAATTATTCATATCCAATAAATCTCATGTAGATTTATATCCATTTGATCAATTACCACTGTCCAACCCATCCCAAATCTCCTTTGGACCAGGTTACCTATATATAATTCGACTCCGGTCCCAAGGCGGAACCCTACAATTTTGAGGAATCAACTACCTCTTAACACAGCTTGGAAACCATACAAGCTATTCAATCTGTTTTATTCGGGAGGATTTTTTGGAAAATCGGGTTTAAAACAAATTGATCGCACTTTTTCTCTATTGTATCTAAGTTTTTAACGGATCTAAGCAATCACTGAACAACCCCCACTAGTGTAAAGATGCTGGAGTGTTGCGTCGTTGCGCGATGGTTTCGGCGATTTTTTGTAGAACCGATGCTGTATGGATGCTACGAACTCGTAACCTTGTCCGTATCCAATTTTTGTGAAAGCCCAAACACTTTCGATGTCGCAAGTTGGACATGTTTATAATGGTAACAATATTTTCCTTTCATATTTTCTTTATTTCAAAATTATAATTTGTTTTTCATCAAAATTCAACTTTCCCTTCTCTCTAAAAACCTCTCCCTTCTCTCTAGAAAACCCCAAAATCAGATCCAAGGAGGCCGACGGCGTTGACCTTGGCACCGTGCTGACCTCCTCCCCCTCCACTCCACACCCCTAGTTTAGCTTAGTTAATCTATTTCCAAACCACCTTGTCTCTGCAAATTTACATATCGGAGTACCGGTTTTCGGCGAAGCTCGATCTCATCAGATCGGGGATCCCCGCGGGTCTCACCTCTCGAGAAGGCACCAGAACCGCCACCACATGGCCAGGCCGCGGCCAAATCTCCACCGCTGAGGCGTCGAGCTTGCCGACGCTATTGGCGCGTTTTTGGGCCAAGCCGATCGTAGATCGGGTCATGGACAAGCCGCTACCGAGCATCGGACAAAGGTAGCCGCGACAAGAATTCGACATCGCCAGACACATAGAGCTCCACCGTCGGTCATCGACTCAACCGGACCACCACAGACCCAGTTCTGGCTCCGACCAGTTTTGGAGATCTGCTTTTGACTGGTCCGGTTCATCTCGAGTTCCGGTTCGACCGGTTCTGCTCACCAGGATACTTTGGGTCTTGACCTGTTAAGAGGGAGGTGGTTCTTTTCAATTTTTCCTTGCTCTTTTTTTTAAGATTTAGGTTTTTCTATTTCAACAGGGATAAGTTCTTTATTGCTATGTTTTTTGCTAGATAATTAGACGAGCCAAATTGAGTTTCCGACGGGTCTTTTTAGTTCGGTAAAATTTATTATACCTTCTGATCTAGTTATTGGGCGGAAGGAGAAATCATGAGTCAAAAGTAGTCTTTACTCACTTATTGACGACTCCGTTTCACTAGATTAGTAGACCCTGTAGGTTGACTTGTCTACCTGTTGCGTGTTAGATAACATTCACACGTGCTTAATACTGTCATATAACTTTTCAGAAATTCTCTTTTACCGTGAGATGACCAGAAAATGAGAGTTTTGAGCTGATATAGTCTGAACTGACCGAGGTTTCTTTTACCGTGAGACTTACCGTAAAGTGATGATATAGTCAGATTTTCTGAATACTATTGGGGCATCCAACCAGTGAGACCAGCACTGGTCGGATTGTTGGTAGTATTGATCATTTGTATACCTGTTTTAGTTGCTAGTTGTAGCCTAGCATAGTTTCTAGATATGTTGTTACGGGCATTAGACACAGCGAAATATTAGAATTGATACATTGTTAGGAACTTCTCTGGAGTCTTACTCATCGCCTCCACACGTGGAGTAACATATTGCCTTGGATGCTGTTAGTCACCCCTAGTTCCCTTAATTTAGGGTTCTAGTTCATATCTGCATTGTATTTGGCAGCAAATTTGTATCTTATTTCTTTTTCTTAAGGCTTGGGGAAGCCAATATACCCCCCCACCTACGGTGATTTGCTAAAAAAACATATTTTCTTTCTGTATTGAGAGAATTTTATAGAGGCCCCCTAACGTTTCCAAAAATACCAGTTTGGCCCCCTATCGAATTTCAGTGTCAAAATGGCTCCTCAACCTTCAGTTTTTGCTTCATTTCGACCCCCTACGACTAACTTGGCCGTTAACTTTTAAAAATCGTTAAATATTAGGGGTATAATAGTAATTTTGGTTCATTTAAGTTGAAAAATAAATGCTTGCACTTGGATTCGAACTTGGGTCTCTCAAAATAATAATATAACTTTATTTATGTCCCTTTATGTTCTTAATTATTAATACCCTTTATTCCCTCACCCCCTTCTTCTTTATCTCTCTAGATCTCCAAATACTCTTCTCACCTTTTTCTTTTCTTCTCTTATTCATCGATCGGCAACCCAGAAACCGTCATCTTTTTTGGATTAGTGGATCGAAATCACCGGCGAGAGAATTGAATATCAGGTATTTATTTATGTTGATTAATTATACAATATTCATGATTGCGGATGAAAGTTAGGTGTTTAGGCTAAATTAGGATCTGGATTTGATTTGTATATATGTTTTGGTGGTTGTGCAATTGATAGTGGTCGCGGATAGGGTTGGGCGGTGATTTTGTTGCAGTGGTTGTGGATGGGGTCTTTGGCCGGAACCGCCGCGAAAAATCGCCGCCGTCCACCCTTTTTCCACTAGAATTCTACCGAAATGGGTTTGAAGGCGTGGTAGTTGATTGGATAGCTTTTTTTTTGTTGATTGTGCCGGCAATGGTGGTGTGGCAGTCATGGCAATCGGCGTTGATTTACTGTGTTGCGGTGGTTGAGGTATTTTTGGCTCTGTTGTTTGTTCGATTTAGTTGTGTTTCAACTCCAATATTTGTTGAATTTTGCTTACATCAGTTAAATCGTCATATGCCATTCTAATTTTGCTGGCCCAATTTGGCCAGGATTTGTTTTACTAGAACCTAAACAAGTTACAAACTCGTAACATTAACCAGCGGTTACGGAACCGCTGCGCATCATGGCTTGTGGTTGCATGGCACACCCAGTAGCGGCGGTTCGGAACCGCCGCTCAACTCAAATTTTACCGCTTTCGTCCGCCTTTCTAACACTAGTGCCCTCACTAGTTTAACAGTGTTCCATCGAATGATGACCGCAGCCTCACGAAACAGATATGTCAGATCTAATTTGGATGGTTGAACCGAGTCACGAATTGTTGGGTCGGGCACATGGACCGGTCTCTTGAAGGTTTGGTTTTCGTTTTTCGTTTTTCTATTTTATTTTTTAAGTTTTTGTTTTTGTTTTTTCTTTGGTATTTTTTATTTTTCAGCATATCATGGAAATATGAGCACTAAACTATTATAGCACTCGAAAAGATTAATCTAGTGGCTATCTCTAGTAGTATTTCGTTGATAGAAATATTTCACTTAATTATGATCGGGGGCAGACCAAGGGGATGGCCCAAAGGGGCTAGGCCACCCCCAAAAAAGTGAAAATTGTATTTATACCCTTATACTTTTATGTATTAAAATTTAATACCTATATTTTTGTATATTCTATTATGACCCTCCCAACTTTAATTCATGAGTCTGCCACTGATTATGATGTATTCCAAAATGATTAAGATGGTATCAGTAAGCAGCAAAACATGACTGTTATCTCTCGTCGATCAGTCGGCCGTTGGACTCAGATTTCACACTGAGTTTCAAGTACGGATTGTGTTTCTTAGTAGATTTGATTCTTTTTATTTGGTAGAGAAAATGTGAGAAGCTAAGGGCTAATCTATATTTTGTTTCAGAAGGAGAGGGAAAAGCAAATCGTCATGCTCCAGACACCAAATGTAAGTCCTTTTCGCTATTTGTATTCATAATCATCAGATGCATTTGGAATCTTTCGACTTGTTATACCTATAAAAATTAGTGCTTTTATATTTGGTAGGACTAAACATAAATAATCCTCTTAATTTTATTTTATTTTTTAATATCACTTACAAGTTCAGATAAGAGATAAGAGCAAGTCCAACAGTTTCCCCAAGTTGGGGGATTTCAATAAATTTAGGGAATATGAGCCATTTTTCAGCTCCAACAGATTCCCTATCCCATTCCCCAACTTGGGGATTTTGAAGAAATCTACATGGTGCTTCCCCAAATCTGTAGAGAGAAAAAAAACTTGGGGAAGCAAAATTTAATGCTTACTGCATTTATGTTGATCCTTTACCTCTCTTTATTAGTTTTATAATTCAAATACATATATTTCAAATGTGATCATCTTTAATTGTATATAATAAAGAATAACAGAAATGTGAAAAAGCTTCAATGAAAACACATTAATGGCGGAAGAAGTTTTCATTGAAGAACTTCTAACTGCAAAATGTAGCAGTCAGATCTAAACTGATCTGTACAAACCAGCATGTATTTATCATGCATGGCCATAGATCAGTTAGGAAAAACAGTTACAAGATCTTATCTACTTGACTGAATCCACTTGGATCAGTTCCAACTTCTAACTGAAATTGGCGCCAAAAGCCGTTGGCTGTTTTGTCACCTTTCCCAGCTGTGTTGTAACACCAGCTTCTGTTCAGTTATTCATCACCCTCCTCTCAAGTTGGAAATAGGCAGAGTTAGCATTCCCAACTTGCTTAAGAAGAACTGAAACAGTGGTGGAGCCAAAGCTTTTGTGAAGAAATCAGCCACTTGTAGTTTGGTTGACACAAACTGAGGATTCAGGACCAAGTAGATACTGATTTCTTACCACATGACAGTCCAATTCAATATGTTTTGTGTGTTCATGAAACACAGGATTGGATGTAATATATAAGGCTGCCTGATTGTCACGCCATAAAGGAATAGGCTTGGGTACTGAAATCTTGAAATCTGTTAGAAAAAAAGCTAGCCACTGCAATTCTCTAGTGACTGCTGCCGTAGCCCTGTACTCAGCCTCAGCTGAACTACATGAAATTGTAGGTTGCTTCTTAGTCTTCCAAGAAACCAAAGCATTTCCAAGGAAAACACAGTAGCATGTGAGTGATCTTCTGGTTGTCTTGCATGTTGCCCAATTAGCATCTGCAAAGCTATTTATTCCAACTCCAGTATGAGAAGGATAAAATAAACCTCTGGTATGACATCCAGAAAGGTATCTCAGTACATGAATAGCCGCCTTGAACTGAGCCTCTGTAGGTGCTTGAACAAACTGACTCAGATGTTGAACAGCATGACTGATGTCAGGTCTTGTAAAGTTTAGATACAAGAGCTTCCCAATCAATCTTCTGTATGAGCTGGGATCAACCAAAAGTTTTGTTGAATCTTCAGTGAGCAGAGTTCCAGGAGGCAAAGGTGTTGAAACTTGCTTTGCATTTTGAATCCCAACCTGTTGAAGTAGATCAGAAATATACTTGTGTTGATGAAGGATAATCCCTGATTCATCCCTAGCTATCTCCAAACCAAGGAAAAATTTTGCATTTCCTAAATCCTTGATGGAGAACTCAGTGTGCAGAAACTGCTTTACAGCTGAAATATCTGATTCAGAGCTTCCAGCCAGTAAAACATCATCCACATAAACCAATAAAGCCAGGAACTTGTCTGAATCATAAAGAGTGAAGAGGCATGGATCAAATGGTGATTGACTGAAACCATACTTACAAAGAGCCTTTGAGAAAGTCTGATTCCATTGTCTACTTGCCTGCTTCAATCCATATAAGGATCTTCTCAGAAAACATTTATGCTGAGGTGAAGGTACTTTATAGCCTGGAGGTGGATGCATGTACACCACTTCTTCCAGTTTCCCATGCAAGAAAGCATTATTAACATCCAGCTGGTGAAGGGATAAACCTCTAGAAGCAGCAATAGCAAAGAAAACTCTCACAGTAACAGACTTTGCCACAGGTTAAAAAACCTCATTATAGTCCTCCCCTTGCTTCTAAGTATATCCCTTAGCCACCAACCTAGCCTTATGTCTTTCAACAGAGCCATCAGAGTTGAATTTCACCTTGAAAACCCATCTGCAACCAACAACCTTTTTATTTTTGGGAGGAATCACCAGATCCCAAGTGTGATTTGCTTCAAGAGCTCCTAACTCCTTCTGCCTAGCAAGTATCCATTCAGCTTTGGTGCATGCTTGACTGTAAGACTGAGGCTCTTGAGTGTCCTGTACATTTCCAAGAAATTGATCAGGAAAATCACTGAAAACTTGATGAGAAACAAAGTCTTGAAGCCATGCTGGTTTCTGCCTAGCCCTGGGAGGAAGCTGAGGAGAAATATCTTCATGAACAGACTCATCAGGATGAAAGGAAACTTGATCACTTGAAGAAACAATGGGAGCATGACCTGAAACAGAAGGGATTGAGACTTCTGATATAGCCACATCCTCACTCACAAGAGGAGCAGACTGTACTGAAGAATGCAGATGAGTTGAATGAGATGTTCCAAAAGGAAAGCTTGTCTCATAGAAAACCACATCTCTGGAGATCATAGAGCCTATAATCCTTTTGACCATAAGCATATCCAACTAAGATACACTTCTTAGCTCTAGGATCAAATTTTGATTTTCCTGGAGTGAGATTTGCAGCAAACACCAAGCATCCAAAAATTCTTAAGTGTTGAAGATCAGGAGGCCTTTGAAATAAGACTTCAAAAGGTGTTTTCCAAGCAATAACAGAAGAAGGTAGCATGTTCAACAAGTAAGTAGCTGTGAGAACAGCTTCACCCCAAAATTTTGTAGGCATATGGCTCTGATACCATAACAGAAATGTGAAAAAGCTTCAATGAAAACACATTAATGGCGGAAGAAGTTTTCATTGAAGAACTTCTAACTGCAAAATTAGCAGCCAGATCTAAACTGATCTATACAAACCAGCATGTATTTATCATGCATGGCCATAGATCAGTTAGGAAAAACAGTTACAAGATCTTATCTACTTGACTGAATCCACCTGGATCAGTTCCAACTTCTAACTGAAATTGGCGCCAAAATCCGTTGGCTGTTTTGTCACCTTTCCCAGCTGTATTGTAACACCAGCTTCTGTTCAGTTATTCATCAAAGAATTATAAGAAATATAGATTATTAAATTTCATATTTTGACGAACAAAAAAATTTCATACATGACTATGTTTACATGTTTATAAAAATTTGAATATTGTCATGTCATGTTTATAACAATTTCATACATGACTCATGTGAGATCTTGTTATGTTCGTTTTAATGCATATTTTAATAATATATATTTTTCACATTTTTTTATTATACGTATTTTTAAATATTAAGATTCCAAAATATACTTGAATGGTGAAAAAACAATAATAAAAAAATAAAATACTGAAACTTAATGCATGCATTAAATTCTAATCCCCACACTAGGGAAGCTGTTGGAGTTGAAGCAAACAAATATAGGGAATATGGGGATGTAGTACTATATGTTGGACTTGCTCTAAGGGAAGGAATAGAGGATATTTGATGGTTAAGTGGATTTATTACAATATCACCATTTTAAGCATGAATTCAAAAGAAAAATTGAATGTGTTACATGGTGATAAGTATTTTAACTTGTGCGTGCATGATATGTATAATAATTAAAATAGATGCATGTGATTGAGTTTTTTAGTGCGTGCATGAGACGTGCACGCTAATTTTATTAATATGCACGTTCATATAAATTAAACAGCAAAATTTAATTCAAAAATATTTTCTTGCATTTATTTTTATCAATACAAATCAAAGAGCTATTTCCTCAACCATGCATCTTTCATGGGAATTAATATATGTTGCTTGATTGAGTAATTCATTGATATATTTTCAATTTAAAAATATAGGTAATAAAAGAAGTTACACGTGTATATATATACGTGGATAGTTGTTGTGAACCATCCTATACGGGATTGCCGGTGACTGGTGGTGGTAAGGGCGGGTGGTGCACCGGCGGATTGTTTGGAGAACTATATTCTAAATAACGATGATGACGAGCTCAAAGCAATGGAGTTACCGAAAAATATGGGAGGTGAGATCTTCTAGTTAATTATGAACCGGATGAAATTATCCTTCAAGTTTAAATGTATTTTCTCATGCAGAGTAAGAACTGGATCGCGCAATATTGCTGTTATTTATATCGTGCACGGTTTGATGGCACGTCATGGGGTTATTTATATCGATTCTCGCACGTATCATGCACATAATTGTTTTCCTTGTTCTTCCCTTCCTAGGTGAAGATTTAAGTACCTTTCTAACTTATTTAGTAGTATGTGTTTTATTCAAGCTTCATTTACTATTGTATGGATATTATTTGGAAACCATACAAGCTATTCCCTCTGTTTTATTCGGGGAGGATTTTTGGAAAATCGGTTTTAAAACAAATTAATCGTACTTTTTCTCGATTGTATCTAAGTTTTTAACGGATCTAGGCAACCAATGAACAACCCCCACTAGTGTAAAGATGCTGGAACGTTGCGTCGTTGCGTGATGGTTTCGGCAATTTTTTGTAGAACCGCTGCTGTATGGATGCTACGAACTCGTAACCTTGTCCGTATCCAATTTTTGTGAAGGCCCAAACACTTTCGATGTCGCAAGTTGGACATGTTTATAATGGTAACAACATTTTCCTTTCATATTTTCTTTCTTTCAAAATATAATTTTTTTTTATCAAAAATTCAGCTTTCCTTTCTCTCTCTAAAAACCTCTCCCTTCTCTCTAGAAAACCCCAAAATCATATCTAGTTGGGGAGGAGGCCGCCGGCGTTGACCTTGGCGCCGTGCCGACCTCCTCCCCCTCAACACCACTAGTTTAGCTTAGTTAATGTATTTCCCAACCACCCTGTCTCTGCAAATTTACATATCGGAGTACAGGTTTTCGACGAAGATCGATCTCATCAGATCGGGGATCCCCGCGGGTCTCACCTCTCAAGGAAGCACCAGAATCGCCACCACATGGCCAGGCAGCGGCCAAATCGTCACCGCTGAGGCGTCGAGCTCGCTGACGTTATTGGCGCATTTTTGGGCCAAGCCGATCGTAGATCGGGTCATGGAAAAGCCGCTACCAAGCATCAGATGAAGGTAGCCGCGACAAGAATCTGACATCGCCGAACACATAGAGCTCCACCGTCGGTCAAATGATAATTATGAATCGGATGAAATTATCCTTCAAGTTTAAATGTATTTTCTCATGGAAAGTAAGAACTGGATCGCGCAATATTGCTGTTATTTGTATCGTGCACGATTTGATGGCACGTCATGGGGTTATTTATATCGATTCTCGCACGTATCATGCACATAATTGTTTTCCTTGTTGTGCTTATATAATCTTACACGCACGACTGAATTTTTAAAAAATTTTAACAAATATTAATTGAGCACTACTTATAATCTAATTTTTTCATTTTAACTTCACAATTTCTTGGGAGAGATAAATGCACAAGATCAAGGCCATAATAACGTAAATTGGTATAATCATGGTAGTTAACGCACTCGCCAAGGCGTGCTATGGGATTGATATAGTGATAAGGTGTTTTTCCAAGATCGCATTAACACCGTCATACTAATATGGCAAACTCTTGTCTTAAAAAAACGCTGGCGTTATGGCATTGCCTTAATGCCTTAAATTTCGCCTTAGCCCCATTAATTTACTTGAGCCAAGTTTTTTTCTTTTAAAAAACAATATTGTTTTGGAAATATAAGATAAAATGCAAAATATTAACAAGAAAATAAAGGGTTATCATGGCCGTGTCTAAAACTAAAGAGATTCTTTTTTCAGCTCTGATTCGAATTTCAGATCTTATTTCTAGCTAGAGAATTTTTTATATTTATTTTGACACTTTATTTAAATTTATGTGAGTTAAATATTAAAATTTTTAAGTTCAAATAAAGTTTTTTAAGTTCAGATTAAGTTTTTTAAATTCAGATAAAGTTTTTTAAGTTCAGATAAGTTCAGATAAGTTCAAATAATCTCTAGAGAACAGGACCTTAGAGAATATACCAAAAGTACTATCTAACTAAAAGTTCAAAATGCATAAATAGACACCAGAATTTTTTGGGTTGGATCGAGATTAGAATTTCCAATCCGATTCTCAATCCTAAATTTGGAAATTCAACGTAACTGCTAAAATATATTACATTAAATACATATAATAATATGATAAAAAAATCGAATCTGTGGCAATAATATGTACGTAGAAGCGCATAAATAAATTGGACAGTGAAAATCAGGCAGCCACACAAATGTTATTGAAAGTCTTATTAATCCGATCGAATACAAACTTATTAATACGAATTCGAAATCAAACATATCATGCACTTGAAATAAAACATAATTCGAGATACAAATTTATTAATCAGAATTTGAAATAAAACGCGCGATCGAAGCCGAATAGCATATTAATCAAGAGGGTTTCCCAGCTCGGCAACCTTAGACTTGATGAACTTAATGAAAGTTGCGTTCACATTGAAAGCTTTGGATAAAGCTTCATCCAGGACAAGAGGCATGCTGTCGAAGAGGGTAGGGGCAATCTTGGAAATCCCTGGATTTTGGCTGTTGAAAGAAGCATAGAATTGTGCATTTCCCTTTCCCACGTTCAGCTGGAAATGCACCACCCCCGGTGGAATTACGAAAAGCTCCCCGGCGCCGAGAACTTTCCAGTACAGGATATACTGAGTCGAGATCCAGCCTGCAAACAGAAATACACGAAAATAATTATGAAATTGAGAGAAATTTATAGAAATAAAATAATGTACAAGAAAGTTTTGCTAATTTTTTCAACCTGCAAGAATTTGGCCTTCCACCACCAAAGACAGCTCGGAGGAGCGGGGGTGGATGTGGGGAGGATTGAGCCCTCCGGGAAGAAACTGAACGCGATTCATCGACATCCCGAGGGTATTTAGCGCAGGAAATGTAAAGACATTAACCTGAGTTAAGTTCACATTCAGGGTATCGAAAACGGTTCCTCTTTTCACCAGCCCTTGGAAGAAGAAGTCCTTGGACGATGCCAGTGCAGGATTTTTGCACGGAAATCCGTTCAGGTAAAGACCTGAATTGAAATCCGCGATGCAGAAATCCTGCAATGGAGTCGGATCCACGGCTAGTGAAGGCAGTGACAGAGAAAGTAGGGACAAAAATGTCACGAACATGAACGTGGGAATTTTGTTGGAAGCCGTTGATAAAAGATGTTGTAAATTATAGCTAGTTTGAAACTGCTGGTTTTTCAGTGATGAAGGAGTTGCTTGATTCTGGGATGAACTTATAGGTGATTTACATGCATGCATAGGTGTGATTTTCTTGACTGATAATTTAAATAATATAATGAGTGAAGAAAAAGATGAAGATTTGCTAGAGGAACTGTGGAACTCAGATATGATTATATCATGGCTGACGTATTAAATATTAGGTCAAGTAGTATATCAGAGGAATTTTAAACAATAATGTCTAACTTTTTAAAATAGCCATTATTCGACTCAATGATTCAAAACTATAAGCAACAATGGATATGATATTAATTCCAGGTCAAATGTATTTTCGAAATTAAAAATAAGCATTTTCAACTCTATATACTTGAAAACGGATATGAAATTTTAGGTCAAGTAGTATTTTTTCAAAGATAAGCATTATCAACTCTTACTTTTGTAAGTTAGAGTTGAACTTCTCTCTTCTTTTATTGAGACACTTCCTTTTCATTATTTTCTATGAACAAACCTTTTTTTTTTTGATAAATTTTGATTTTATTTAAAATAAACATTTTCCAACTTAATTGAATTTCCTTCACTTATTTTTTCCATAAAACTAGTATATCTCAATGTAGAAATGTGGTGAAAATATTTACGCCTGTTTGGGTAAAAACCTGTCTAAATGAAGAAAGCCACGCAGGCAAGCAAACTGCGTTTCTGATCTTTCAACTTCAATAATTTCTTCAAATATATTTTTATTTTTAACGATATAGACAAAAACAAAAACAAAAGTACTTGTGTGGCCTTTTCGTAAATCATTGTAGAACCGAACCTTCGACTGTAAATCGAAGCTAGTAATTTGTAGCTCTCCTTTTTTTTTTTGGAGATTACCAAAGAATCATAAATAATATAATCATTCACAAATTACATGCGACTAAAACCATTTCTTCAAAGATAGTTGGCAACCTCAATTATTTTGCTGGAATGCAACAATTTCAAACCGGTGTACGTAGGACCAAATCTTTTGTTTGATTTCTTTACCATCTCGATTCTATAGTGATCGACTACAACACTTAAACATATATATTATAATTTTTAAATATTTTCTATGAGAATTATTTCTACACGGACAAAATGGTGACCTTCTCACTTTCAAACCCGACCTTTTGCATACTTAGCATGATCATTCAGTGCATTATTGTTTATATTCTCACTTTTATGTCTACTCTTCTCATTTCAAACTGATCTTTAACCCATTAAGTATGATTTACTTAGTGAGACCAATTGAGATAAGTTTCAATTGAGAAATTATCATTTTGGAGTCATCTACTTCTTAAAATATTTAATTAATTTTCTCCATCTTTCCGTCATGGAGAGATGAGGAAGGAATTGCTTATTTGATTATTGATTTTTGTCATTGAATAAGTGTGCATTTGTCCACGCATTAGAATTGTTCTTCGATTTGATCAATGATTCTAGTTGCTCTTTTTTA
This sequence comes from Cruciata laevipes, assembly GCA_963678965.1. Lineage (NCBI taxonomy): Eukaryota > Viridiplantae > Streptophyta > Magnoliopsida > Gentianales > Rubiaceae > Cruciata > Cruciata laevipes. Next base: position 23,341,606 of record OY787637.1, read on the forward strand.
TGTTTTGTGCACAATCTAATTATAAAGGTCGTGTTTTTATGGTTTATGTTTATTGTGCTCGATCTGGCTGTACGGATCGGGTTTCCGGTCGTGATCTATGATTTTCAAGGTGTTTGCAGCTACAATTTGAAGAACATGGATCATGTTTTGAATCAAGTGGTGTTGCGGTTGTAACAAATCACTGACTGACGAAGTGATTGATGCGGGAGACGCTCCTCTCTGCCAAGCAGCTGTGATTTTCGCGGTTGCAAGATAATATCACGAGCGCGGTATTACATTTTTTATTGGATCTCTCAAGTTGTAATAGTACAGACACTATTAGTCTGGTTGACGTGTAGTTCGGTTATTCTAGTATCAGGCTAGTCGAATTGGATGTCAATTTCACTAATTGTAATCGTTTATGGGCGTTTTCCGGACCCATTAATGAATTTATTCAAAAAGAAAAAATTTAATTTGTTACATACCATATTAATTTCAATTCTAGCCTTGTGGAACAGACACCGCTACCTGGTGTCCGCTATGGGAACACGACGGAAATAATAATAAAAAGTATTTCATCGTGCTTTCGTGCCAGCACCAAATTTAGCCGGAAAATTTAGTGCCGGCAATGAGGCATAAATTATGTCTGTCATACACTGTCAATCCCCTTTTGCTATCGCAACGTCGAATCTCCCTTTGCTCTAATGAAAAGATAGAAAGAAAATAAAAATAAAAAATTATGGAGGAACGAATTAGTGTTAGGGAAAAGAGTTGATATGTATGGAAAGCATTGGTGACACTAACTTCTTTTGGTCATTTTATATTAGTAGTCTCACCCAAACTTTTGTAATATATAATCCGTATGTATGATAATACATTTTTGTAATTTGACCTTAATTACTACATTAATTACCGTGCACATAAACTTATGTAGTAGTGCACAAACACTATAAGAATTGCAAAACATATAAAAAAGTCTACGCTCTGAGAAAAATGTCTCCAAAAACATAACACTAGTACTAATGTCAAACTAATTCTCAATAATATATCTCAACCTCACTTGTTTGTTGATAGTAACACTTAAGTTTCATTAAATTAAACTAACTTTTCCAATTTCTAAAACCAAAAATCGATTTCCTTGGTGCCTTTTCGACACAACACAAAGACTTGTTTGTCCAAGTCCACCATTTTACCAGAAAAACCACATAAAATACAACAATTTCTACGTTTACTTCCAACTGCTCAGAAAGATTAACTTCTACAAATTCATGTCTTGAACCAGCAAGAAATTGTAACTCTGAACATGGCTTGCAAGCTTCTCTTTTCCCTAACACTAATCCTTTCAATCTTTTCATGGCCTTCGAATTCTGCAGATCCTGATGCACTGCAAGATTTCTGCATCGCGGATGCAAAAGAACCTATCTCAGTGAACGGATTTCCGTGCAAGCCTGCTGCCGATGTGACTTCTGGAGATTTCTTCTTCGATGGACTGAGCGCGGAGGGAAACACGAGCAATCCTATGGGTGTAAGTGTTCACCCGGGAAATGTGTTGACTTTTCCCGGGCTGAACACGCAAGGGATATCGATGAACCGGGTTGATTTGGCCCCCGGAGGCCTTAACCCGCCCCACTGGCATCCCAGAGCGACTGAATCGGGCATAGTCATCCAGGGGAAGATCCTGGTTGGAATGATGACAACTGGAAATGCATACTACTCTAAGGTTTTGAAAGCAGGGGAGATGTTCGTGGTTCCTCGGGGTCTTACACATTTTCAGCTGAATGTGGGGAAAGAGAAGGGACTGATGTTTACCGCTTTCAACAGTCACTTGCCGGGATCAGTTTCAGTTGCCACGAACCTCTTTGGCTCGTCACCTTCCATTCCCGATGTAGTCCTTGCAAAAGCCTTCAAGATCAATCATAGTGTTGTAGATGACATCAAGTCCAGGTTTGAAAATTAACTTTCTTTTAAGGAAAGATACCTTGAAAGTTGATCTTATTACTCTATACAAACGCTTTACCGTTATTAGAAATATGGTCTCCCAAAAAGCAAACCGATAGAAAAGGAGTACATCAAGAATCCGTTCCATTTCCATCTCAAAAGGATAAGTCGTCATCAATTACAACACATACATGATACAACTATGAACTTCTTGTTCTAATGCATCAAGTAAATTAGATATCACAACAGATTCAACTTCCTATTAACAATGTTGTTCTATGTAGGAAGTAGTTTGCTAACTTGAGTGAAATCGAACAACTGATCTTGCCATCAATAGAGATAAAAAGCTGTTGGTTTAATCTGTTCAATGAGGCAACACCCTAATTACCTCTTAAGCTGCTCTTTCAAAACTACCGCCAACCTGCATGTGTAGCCATTCTGCATTTGTTCCTTGGGTATATTCCCTTGCTGCTTGTGGGCCATAAATCATCGCAGAAGCATCAAATGTCCGTGTTGCAAGCTGAAGAACACAATCAAGCAATTGCCTTTAAATGACTGAATAAGATATAATTGAAGGGCACATTGTGATTCTTACAAGTCATTAAGGCAAACAAATACAAAATTTGAAATATGTTACAATAGTACTTTCTAAGAGAAAAGAAATGAGAATATATAATAAGATGTACTAAAAAACAGAGAGTTCTATAGACAACTTGCTAACCACATAATTCACTGCAAGCAAGGTCATCCCCTCTGCCAATCATGGGACTTCTGACATCTTTCAAACAGAGAGTCCCAGGGACAGACCCCAAATATATGCATATCCATTCAAATATGTGTTTTTCCATGTGCCATTTCTTGTTACATTCATTGACATGACATTTTCCATACACGGCCTATTGGCCCTATCCATAGTGAAAATATGGGGATGAATTAATGCACATTGACCATTCATAAAAACATGGGCTTAGAAAGTCACTGTTCATGTCGAAAAGGTTTCCAATGTTGACCGCCATAAATAAGCCACCAGGTCCTTCAATTCCCAGAACAATCTTTAGTTTTTGAAATCAACTACTCCAACTGCAAGCTTGTCTATGTACAGATTAATATACTTGGAAATATTGCAAATTTAGGGAATGAAGTGAAAGGAAAAAGCTAATTATTGCAAGGGAAACTTTTAAAGTATAAGAAAAGAAAAGGTAGGAGAAGAAGAAGAAGGAAGAGAGGGGTTCAAATAAATAAAGAATGTGAACTTTTACAGGAAGCATTTCAGTTACACAAAATGTATTTTTTGCAGGAATTAGGTTTATCTAATGGTCAAGAAAGGGGTTCAAAGATTCAAGAAAGTGAATTTTACAGGAAGCATTTTCAGTTACACAATGTAGGTTTTTGCAGGAACTAACTTTTCACATAATTCTACCAAACGTAAGTCCATTAGTTGTATATAATTATCAAGAGCTCGCTTTAAAGCAAATTTTATAATAATTATCCTTGGGACATGATTAATCTCACAGATTTAGGGAGCAGCCCTTTAAAGGCCATTATAGTACATTTAATAAATCAGTAGACATATAAACAGCACATAAATTTGAATCGAAGAACTGGGAACACCAAGATTACTTTGAAATCCCAAACAAAACAAGTGAAATGCAAATTGTGTACAAAGACAAAACTTATCACTTCAATGTAGTAAGACTTACATCCTTGGTAGTATATCCTTCTACTGGTGGGCTCATCTGTGAATTTACGGCCTCAAGCTTCATGGATAAGAACTGCAATTTGGAATATTACATGTTAATTTAGTCACAGATGATTTTGAGCCCTATAATGTATATGATGAAAAAGAAGCAGAAAATAGAGACAGACTGATACCTCTACTTGATGCTGAAGTGACTGGATATAGTTAATTATCTCATCAAGTACTAAGGCTTTCCCTATTACCTGAGTAGCACAAAAAATTTGAGATGCAAACGTATCATTTCAAAAACACCAAATCCCAAAGAAACTGGAACCATAAACACAATGAATAAACCAGCATATATACAAATACAACATAATTTCCTGATTTTATGATTTACACAGGAGAATTCCTTTCTTCCAAAAAAAAAAACAATATTTAACATATAATAGGCAATGGCACAGACCTTATTACAGCCAGGAACCAAATCCTGTAAAATTTTCATCCTCTCGCTGATCTTTTCTCTTCTAGCCTAACAAAAGAGTCAATATACATCAGCACAGCTATGAGAATTTTCTCAAGACAACAACCTCAAAGTCATGTACTTACTCTCTCAGCTAGACTGTGGCTATCGGTAGCCTGCCCCCGTCTTGCTCTCACATGGATGTAGTCTTTAGGTGGCTCGGGTTTACCAGTCTGTGAGCTTGTCTCTCCTTCGACTTTGGGATCACAATCTTTTACTGGGGTTTTCATCTTTTTCGAACTCGAATTGTCCTGTAAATGCAAATCAATTATCACCCCCTGGCAATGATTACATCCATAAATCTCAATTCATAAACAAGATTCAGCATTTTCAAAATGTTTCATGTATCACATAAAATTAAACTGCAGAAAAGAAAAAAAACAGAAATTTTGGGGGGAAAGTAAGTAACTTTCAACAAAAACACATTCATATTAACTCAATCAAGCACAGTTGCTATTTACAGCAACAATATCAGCACCGTACTCAGTTGACCATTGTATATATAGAAAGACCGCCATACAAATACATATCAGAAGCTCACCGGAGCAGTGCCGCTGCTAGTAGAGGGGCGTTTGGAGGAGTCGTCCTCGCAATCCAAATCCTTCCGCTTCCTCCCGCCATTTCCGCTCTGCTCAGTCACGGTAGATTCGTCGACGGAGATCGAGGCCGCATTGAAGCGGCTCAAGCTTCCCATTCTCAGCCCCAGGCCTCCGAGCTCTCCGGCGGCGGCGGCGGAGATCGGGAACGACCAGAGCTCGGCCAGGCTGTAGGACGATGGATTCGCGGCGGAGAAGGAAGCCTCGTTAACAATCGGTGGATCCATTCTTAGTAATGAGCTAATGATTCTGCAGGCATTTGATGATGAGTTGGGGAAAAGAGTGGAATGGGAGAGTGTGTGAAAATGTCGAAATTGAGTTTTCTGGTTTGGAGCTAGTGTGTGAGTGTGTGAAAGAGAAAGGGCTCGTTGGATGGCAAAGAGTTTGGGGGCAGGGTTTTGAAGCTTCTATTTATCCAGTTGATTTATTATTCACCAAGTCGAAATTATTTACTTTAATAATATTATTTATCAGACTACTATGTAATCAGATTTTAGGAGTATTTTCACAATAGTATTTTTTGAGGATGGTGATACAAATTTATATACTCCCTCTGGACCACTTGAATCTGCAGAGAGAGTGTATGTTTTTTTTTTTTCGCGCCTGGTAAATGACTAATTGGCCCTTCTACATTTATTATATTTACTTCTCGTCACCAATACCACCACCACAGCCTTTCAACCGCACCACGAGTTCGCCGATAACGCCACCCGTAATCGGGAACACAATCAAACACAAACACAAACACAAACATTCATCCGTCAAACACTTTCAGATCAATCACAACAAAGTAAAATCTCAAATCATAGACGCCTTCAAATTATAATAGTATAAGTTATTATTAATTGATCCCGTAAATTTAATCTTCTCTGATACATGAGAGGAAATTACTTATTATCAATCTAATTTCAAAATAAAAATAATTTGCCAACAATTCTGAATAATTAACAATTATTATACTAGAATGAATTTTAGATTAAATATTAAGAGTAAATTAATTGGATGAAAATTATTTCATTTAATTGTGAGCGGGCCGAGTCGTGTTCAGGCTCAAAGGTGATGTATTTAACCTCTAGTCTTCTTTGTTAAAACTGTACTGCTAGTAATTTATAAGTATTTTCTTTCCTTAAAATAAATCTAATTATGTTACCGAGAGACTTTTTCCTCATGCGCTCAAGTCTGACGATTAATTACGCGCGCTACCAAAGTGACACGTTTTCATTTCTTTACATTGTTCGTCAGCTCATTGCGCGTTAGGTACACTGGCGAGTGGGACATCACGAAGGAGAGACAGTGTTTGGCATTCTCTGATTGGTGGATGGATGAATCTGAGATTAAAATGTTTGTTTTGGGATCAAACGCCTCCTAACCTACTGTCTGCTTTTTCAGGCCTTCTGTTCTTTTCTGCATCAACTGTCCTTGTGAATTCATCCACAATGATGGAAACGGTCAAATTTTTTGAAATGTTAGTAATTTTATTTTATTTTTGCTTTAGTAATAACATTTTAATTTCAAAAATGAAAAGTAATAACGGAATGGATTTTCGAGGTTAGGAAAGTGCACAGTTGAATTAACAGCGCGCCCTTAAAAAACAATTTCAATTAGTCTCGACCTTGAAATCAGGTTCAACTACCATGGGATAGTTTTCTATAGCCACTAATTTTAAACTCGAAATCATGTTTGGATTCTATATATGGTATTATTCATTCATTAATGTGAACAAATTTTATCTACGGTTTTTCTAACGAGTGCCCATGGGCACTCGTTAACATGGATTATTGTGTAGTTAACGTTGATAAGTGCAGAATTAATTATTACGAACATCTATACATTAATTGGGTGTGAATACATTGAATTTACGTGGTAAATACATCTATTTTGTCTTAATTACTTTATATTTACCATCTACTTGTTTCTTATGACGATGATTATTCATGGTACACATATATCTGTAAACAATATCTGTCTAATAAACATATTAATTATCTTTACTTGATATTATTCCATTTGAAATCACAATATATTTGAATTCAAAAATAAATTGTGTTTATGGTATTAAAATAATATATCATTTGATAAAATTTCCAAGATAACAATATTTTAAATGTTTGAATTCATTATTGTTTAATTAATATTTAATATGTTTATTACATGTATTATTTCAAAAACAAATTCATATACATTATTTATAAAATTTATAAAGCTATCCAAATACAACTTTGTTATAGTAATAGTTGGTGGGTTTATAAAAACTAAAATATAACCACTAAATTGTATGAATATATTTATTACCAGACAATGTAAATTTTAAATCGGTTTTTCTAACGAGTGCCCATGGGCACTCGTTAACATGGATGAGATTCCATGGATTATTGTGTAGTTAACGTTGATAAGTGCAGAATTAATTATTACGAACATCTATACATTAATTGGGTGTGAATACATTGAATTTACGTGGTAAATACATCTATTTTGTCTTAATTACTTTATATTTACCATCTACTTGTTTCTTATGACGATGATTATTCATGGTACACATATATCTGTAAACAATATCTGTCTAATAAACATATTAATTATCTTTACTTGATATTATTCCATTTGAAATCACAATATATTTGAATTCAAAAATAAATTGTGTTTATGGTATTAAAATAATATATCATTTGATAAAATTTCCAAGATAACAATATTTTAAATGTTTGAATTCATTATTGTTTAATTAATATTTAATATGTTTATTACATGTATTATTTCAAAAACAAATTCATATACATTATTTATAAAATTTATAAAGCTATCCAAATACAACTTTGTTATAGTAATAGTTGGTGGGTTTATAAAAACTAAAATATAACCACTAAATTGTATGAATATATTTATTACCAGACAATGTAAATTTTAAATATGTGTACGATAAATAATCCGTAAATAGAATCCAATGGTAAGTATACAGTAATTGACACGTAATTAAGACAAACAGATGTATTTACCACGTAAATTCAATGCATTCACACCCAATTAATGTATAGATGTTCGTAATAATTAATTCTGTATTTATCAATGTTAACTACACCATAATCCATGGAATCTTATACATGTTAACGAGTGCCCATGGGCACTCGTTAGAAAAACCGTTTTATCTATTCAAGCGCCATTAACCTTTGTTACCGTGCTTTCATTCTCGTCCTCACTTTTCGTCGTATCTTTTCTCTTTTATTTCTTTCCTCGGATTCTCCATCTCCACATTAAATTACAAATTTTGATACTTCGTGATTGATTGGGCGTGTGAATTTCATACTCACATTGGTTTCAAAGAGAAAAACCTCTTTTATACTTAAGGGGTTATAGTAAGAAAATAAACACCCGTTTAGTGTCGACCTCGAAATCAAGTTCAAATACCATGGACGATAGTTTTTTATTCAATAGGCACTAGTTTTAAACTTAAAAAGCCATGCTTAGATTCTATATATGGTATTATTCAACCATTGATGTGAACATATTTTATCTTTTCAACGAACTTTAACCTTTGTTTCTGTGCTTTTCATTCTCGTCGTCACTTATCTTCATATCTCTTTTCTCAATTTTCTTTCTTTCTCATATTCTCCATCTCCAAATTAAATTACAAAGTTTGATACTATATGTTGATTAGGGAGTGTGAATTTCATACTTGCATTGGTTTGAAAGAGAAAAAAACCTCTTTTATATTAGAGGGGTTAGAGTAAGAAAAAGCAATTTCTCCATGCAGATCCGTATTTTTACCATAATGCCCCTGATGGAACCCTATGATTTCAAGCTCATTTTTTGTCTTAACAATATTAGGGGTATTATGGTAAAAATACGGACCTGCAAGAGAAAATTGTACCTGCATAGAGCAACCCCCTAAGAAAATGGCAACTACCACATTTCAAAGAGAGGCAATCTAAACACCCACTAACATTTGCTATTAGTGTTGTTTTGTTATTAGCATCTTCTTATTAATCACTTTATCTAACTAGCTCAACTTCAACACGATTCTATTGCTTATGCACCCACCAAAAAGCGAAGATTGAAACTTGCCAAATATGGCCTCTTTTGGTCACATATCTATTGATGCCTGCATTTAGCTACATGGTGTGACCAACATTGTGTTATTCAACATCAACATTGTGTTATTCATCTATTTCACTTTAAACAACACTCTTACTGTTACAAGTTCAAATACAGTTTTGTTAGATTCGTATTGATATTTGTTTTTCAAGCATCTATTTTTTATGTGTCATTATTTTATGTAGTTAAAAGTATTTACAGTTAGTTATCTCTGAATCACGAAAACGTAACTATACAATTTGATTGAAATTATTACTTTTTCTATCCTTGTACGTGTGTAATCTTGACATGCATGTGTATGACACTTCATTAATATTCTTTTTCTTTCTTTTTTTTGAAAAACACTTCATTAATATTCTTTGACATATCAAGAAGTGTACATATCAAAACCATATATAGTGATACACAATCGTACGTGTTAGGGACAGAGTCATTCAATCAACACAACAATTATGAACATATGTAGTGTGGAAGGAAAGAATCACAATAAAACTAGTTGAGGATGTCTCCTATGAGACAAGTGTTGATGTTCTCACTTTTAAACATTATTTTTTACATATTAAACATGATTATTCGGTTCGGTGTACTATTGCTGATCTTTTTTACTTTCATGTCTGATCTTCTCACTTTCAAAACTGATCTCTTACATATTAAGCATGATTATCTAGTGAGACCAATTGAAATAGGTACGTAAAACTATTTTAAATGACAATTGTGTTGAATATAGTATTCTTGAGTGAGATTACAAGATTATTGGTAATGGTGGTGCCTCTCTCCTTGGGGGGACTTGACACATGCCCTCAAACATTGGACTTGATGGAGCTCTTTTTGACACATGCCCTCAATTCCTCATTCTCTAGCTTGTGCACATCTTATTTGGTCCCTATATGTGGGTACAACATCAATTCCAACACTTGATGTGAACAAGATAATGCTCAGAGAGAAATGGCATCTCTTTTCCTAATTACATGTTTACATCACATCGGAACAAGGAGTACAAAATGTGGCAGGCACAAAATGATGGAATAAAGTGGAATTTTGAAGGTGTTTTCCACATCTGAATACTTACATAAATGTCGATGTTAAGATATCCCACATCGGTAGCGTACGAGCTTAATAACTAATATATAAAGGTCGAAGGTGACACCACTTATTGCCAATTGATTTTAGGATGGAAGGCCATATAATTTAATAGTCGAGCTTTGATTGGTATAAAAGTAATACAAGAATTTAATCAACCAAAATAATACCTTCACTTCGGTTTTTGTTTTTAGCTTTTAGCATTTTTGAGTTACAGTCAAGACGTTCAAACTCATATTTCTGGTAGTATGTAGAAACTAGAAACTGCAGATTTTGGTACAGAACCAGAATTATGTACACCTGTGTTTATTTTAACATTTCGATTCGCCTCCAACTGATTTTATAACACGATAACATTTCATTTGTAACAGCTGATATTTTGACAAATGCAAAGGAATGCTGCGACTAAAATGCAAGGACTGAAAGACTACACAGGGATTCTGAGAATAAGGACTGGAGTACCAAAGATATGGGAACATGGAAAGAGCTGAAAAGCAAGATGCGGCATTTTTTACCTTCAAAAAACAGAAAACAATCCATGATCTCTGTCTCTGTAAAAAATACTACTAGTAAAGATAGTGCAAAGGGTAAAATGTATTACCCTTTCTAGCAGGAATGGCCTAAATAAAAGGATCACCACATGCTTGCTCTAGCCTAAATGAAGGAATTCATAAAAAGGATCACCATTTTATTCTAAATTAGCAGCTTTAACATTTGCAAATTTCTGAAGCATCTTCTGGATAGGAACAGGAACATTTTCCTTCTTACAGATCAAATCCAGTACCAAGGACATGTTAGATGAATTCAAACGAAATCCTTTCCCCACCATTTCATCAATATAACTTACAGCGTCATCAAAATTGCCCACCTCAAGAAATTTTTGGACAATCAAATTATATGTAATCTCATCTGCCGAGCAGCCATTTGCTTCCATTTGCATAAAAAGAACTTTAGCCTTCTCAACCAAACCTTTCTTACATAGGGCATCCATAACCGTGGTGTATGTAGAGACGTCCCAAACTATTCCTCTAAGAGATAAGCTATTTGAAAACTCCATTGCTCCATCGAGTCTTCCACTTTTACACAGTCCGTCAAGGACGATATTATACATGGTTATATGTAGTTCTATTCCATCGGCTTCCATTTTCTGCAAAGTCATCAGTGCTTTATCAACATTTTCATTCTTGCATAGGCCATCTAGCATTATGCAATAGGTGAAAAAATCAGGTTTTACTGCACCAACTTGCATCTCTCTAAACACTTCTTCGGCAGTTTCACACCTTTGCGATTGAAATAATCCTTTTAAGATGATGTTGTAACTAGAAACGTCCGGGTTAAAGCCCTTGCCTAGCATGTTTCGGAAGATGTTCAAAGCTTCCTCAAATTGTCTTTCCCTAAAGTACCCATGCATCAAAGTGTTGTAAGAGACAGTGTTCGGAAAAATATTCTTGGTCACCATGGCATCAAAGGTATTTCTAGCTTCATTGATTCGGCCCTGTAAAATATATCCATCCATAATTGTGTTCCAAGTGATTACATCGGGGGTCTCGCCTTTTTGAATCATGGTCTCAAGTACTTCTCTGGCATCTTCCATCAATCCTTGCTTGGAAAACGAATTGATCAAAGCAGTATAAGTAACAACATTTGGAGTGATACCAAAGCTTAGCATCTCAGTCCACAAGCTTTTGACCTCATTCCATTGGTCCAAATTGCAAAACCCATCAATTAAGGCGCTGTAAGTAAAAACATCTGGTGCAATGTCCTTATCAATCATCTCGCGTAAGAGACCAAGAGCCCGATCCATCACCTTATGCTTGCAAAGACCGTCAATGAGAGTGGTATATATGATGGCATTGGGTTTTATACCTCCATTCTCCATGACTTTAAGGAACTCTAAAGCTACTTCCATGTTCCCAGACTTACACAACCCATCCACCAATGTGCCAATCATAACCTCATTCGGTTGACACAGCTTTTCCTTTACAATCTTCCTAAATAACTCTTGTGCTTGACAAACTTTGTTTCCTCGAAAGAGCCCCTTCAATAAAATATTAAAGGTTACAACATTAGGCCTGAACCCGCGCTTGATCAAGCCTCCCAATACAGAGAACCCATAATCTACTCTCCCCTCCAAACAATAACAATAAATGACCGTATTCATCGTATAGACATTAACCGGGATGCCCTTGATGCACATATTTCCATACAGAGAAATAGCCGCAGAGTGATGCTTCATCTTGATCACACATCTAAGCAGCTGAGTGAAGTCAATCACACTTGGAAGAGGTCTGATTCGAACCATTTGATGGTACAAATCGAGTGCATCATCAACACAGGTGATCCTACTAATATCATCCCTCAAGGAATAACGCGCTGATTTAGTATAATCCCTCCCGATAACTCCGACATGGGAAGCATTTTGAGTTAAGACAAGTGATGATTTGAGGGTATCAAACTTAGTAGTCAAAGCAAAACCACAACCAAAAGCTCTTCCCTTTCTCATTGAAGCAAAACAGCCAACTAGTTTTTGAATCCAATCACAAAAAGCTACTCCTACTGAAATTTTGAATCCAATCACAAAAGAAAAAGAAATGCATTACAAAAAAGAATCCAAATTCAATGAACCCACATATAATTAATATTGTACTGTATAAAAATGCATTGAAAAAGAGGGTTGGAAGGATAAACACTCACCTGGAAGCTCTGCTACAACACAAGGGATCCCTTTTCCAGTTCCACATTCGAAGGGGTCAAGATTACTGTTTCCTGCGTCAAATTTCCGACTACACTGTGCTTGAGAACGACTACCATAACTTCCACTTCTCCGGCTATGGGTGGTCGGAACTAGGCCGGAAGGTGGGTGGCTAGGTTTTAAGTAGGGCTCTTTTGAAGCAAAAAATTTTAGTACATCCAGTTGCTTCGTGTGTGTTTTTGTTCGCGGATGCCTATACTGAATTTTGTGTAGTTGGATGTCAAAGTTTTGCTTAAACATAAAAATTGACTATCTACATAAGGTAAAATAGGAACAAATGCAACAACAATTGAACTTGTTTGATAGAGTTTATTTCTTGATGTACTGAACTGAATTGAACTGAACTGAATTGAACTGAACTGAAAATTAATGTATTGAAAAATGTAATCAGCATGACTAAATTAACCAGAACTTCATCAAATTGCATTCTCACTGAACTGAATTGAATGGAATTGAACTGAATTGATCTGAACTGAACTGAACTGATTTACAGATAAACTCTGGCAAACAGGGCCAAAAAGGTGAGGTTAAATAAATAAATGTACAACATCAATTAAAGTACATAATCAACATCTAGAAATTATTAAGGAACATCAACATAAAATCAATCGAGCATGACCTTTAGATTGTCTCACAAGAGACTTTCTCAACAAAGTTATATAAGATTACTTAAAAAAAAAAAAAGTTATATAAGATAATTTTTAAATTAATCATCTACTCAATTTGAAAGCCAACATAAGATAAAATTTAACTAAATAAATAAATTACAGGTTCTGTTTGGATAGAGGAGTATAACCGAATTTAGGCCCTGTTTACTAGAGCTTATTTCTTGATGTACTGAACTGAAGTGAAAATTGATGTATTGAAAATGGAATCAGCATGACTGAATTAACCTGAATTTCATCAAATTGCATTTTCACTGAACTGAACTGAACTGAACTGAGCTGAACTGATCTATTTTCATTTTCATATTGAGATATTTTTCAATATTGACATTCGTTGTACTTCTAGCAAAATTTCCTCATTCTCCCAATTATAGGAAGTGTGCAATTGAAGAATTCTATCAATGTTGGATTTTTGTTGAGAGGGATAAATATGAGAAAATTCACAAAACATTTAAAGGGTGTGTTTGATGGAATTATGCTTGTAAGAAAAGTTTGCTTAACAAAACACTTATTCTGAAATTGGATGAGAACCAAAACCAATGGTTCTTGGCATTTCTATTTTGTTAAGACAGGTGATAATTTTCTGAACACGACGATGCGCGCCAAGATGTTGGCGCAGTATGGGAGAAAATAAATGCCGCAAAATTGGCTAAACCAGTAAAATAAGAACTTTTCTTACAATTTCCAAGAAAAGTTTTTACTTAGTACTATGAATGGAACAATTTCCAAGACTACTGAAGCTGGTAAATATCTTAAGCTTTTTTGTTTTGAAATATCTTAAGCACAGTTGTATTTCCCCAGTCCTTTTGTTCCTCCTGGATATTTCGAGCCATGATTTCTACACTCTCAGCACATTCATAGAGCTCGATCATCTCGAGTGTCTCGATGTTCTCTAAACAAGAGGGCAACTCCTCCAACGCATCACAACTTATTAACTCCAACTTCTGAAAACATTCAAACTCGTGATCATCACAACATCTCCATACATGAATCGGCATGCGCCTTAAACGCAAGACCCTGAGTTTTGAGAATTCTCCTTTCTTCATCTCCCACACGGGCATCTCTTCGCATTCAAAATCTAGTTTCTCTAGTTTGAGCACTTCAAGGTTCGGCAGCTGATCGCCGATGATTGACAACATCTCCCAGTACAGTTTAAAGTCTGACAACACCAACCTTTTCAAACTTGTTAGTGAAGAAAACTCGAACGAGATTCTGCCACTTCTAATACGCAGGAATCCTCGAGGTGACATGTGAAGTGACTCGAGTTTACTCAAGAAATCAGGAAATACAAACTTGATTGCATATACCATGTCTCTTCTATTAACGAAAATATAGCATTTCAGCTTACGAATACATGGAAACTTACTCAATTGCTTTTCCATTGTGCACCAATAAAAACCTGGACCAGATAGCATTTCCAGCTCATGTAGAACACAAGAGTTGTCCAGATGCTCGGTACTGGGTAAATGACCATCGCCTGTAATGCGTAGATATTGTAATTTCTGCATCTTCCATAGGCTGTCAGGCAAAGAAAACTTACGGCATGATATGATTATACTCTCCAACTTTGAAAGGTTAGCTATCCATGCCGGGATGGATAGGATCCACCCTCTGATTGCTAAGAAGGCCAGCAGATGAAGATGTTCTATCTCAACAGGGAATGTGTTACCAACACCAATTTTTGCTAAATCCAACACCTTCAGAAGTTTGAAGCTCCGGTGAAGCATGTGTGGCATCCTTGGATACTGTCCTTCTAAACGGCCAGAGGAACTCAAAAGTAAAGAACGTGCGTTACGACAAAATAGCTTAGGCTCATTCAAGTCATTTCCCTCACCATCAATGCATAACCTTCTGAGGCCTCGAGGCTCGTTGAATGATAAAAGCTCATCACACCCTTTCACAAAATGGAAGAACTGCTCATCTTTGGCCTTGGCTATAAAGAAATCACGAAGCAAGTCATGTATGCGGCATGTTTTGATTCCACCATTGTATCTTCGTTTACCAGCTATGATCAGGCTTCTACCAATCAAACTTTTCAGGTAATCTTCAGCAACATCTTCTTGGCTTTTGCTCTGAGATTTCCGAACAAATCCCTCAGCAAGCCATAAACGAGTCAACCTTTTGACTGAGATCTCTTCATCTTCAGGAAATGATCCAAAATACAGAAGGCATGGCCTTAAGTAATAAGGTAAATGCTTATAACTCAATTCTAGTGTATACCTGCAATATTCTGCAGCTGAAACCAAGCTGAAACCCTTCATAACTTCCTTCCAACCACTTGGCTCTACATTTGCGGTTACTCCCGCCAGAATGACAATTGCGAGGGGCAATCCCTTGCATTTTTCAACCATTTCCATTCCAAGATCCAGCAATGCTGGAGGCCATCCGTTTCCTTTTCCGGGGAATAACTTCATTCGCAGTAACTCCAAACTCTCTTCTGTATTGAGTTGAGTAAGAATAAGAGGTTGTTGGTCAGGCATCTCATGAGAACGGCTTGTCAAAATAATTCTACTTCCCATAGAATCATCAGGGAATGAATCTCTCAAGCTGTTCCATGCTTCCATATTCCAGATATCATCCAAAAAGATGATATACCGTTTCCCTTTCAAACTTTGGCGCAGCTTGTTTGCTAAATCATTCTCAGTCATCTCAGAGGAAGTGTCGGCATCAATTTGTTTCAAGAGATCAAATAAGATTCTTTTTTTGTCAAATACTTGAGAAATAGGACACCAAGCTCTGACAGAAAAATAACATGAAATGGATTCATCATTGTAAACTTTTGTAGCCAAAGTAGTTTTACCTTGTCCCGGCATACCCACGATTGCAATAACTTGCAATGGCTTAGATCTTGTTTGGAGCCGATCAAGAATTGAGCTTCTTTCGCTGTGGAAGCCTATGACATCATCATCTGACAAGGATTGTGATGGCATGGAACTATGAATCCTTCTGCTTCGTACTTCCTTTACTTGATCAATACTTGACACATCCACCATAAGACTGGCAATATCTTGCAGAATAGAATCAACTGATACTGCAATAAAGTCTGGAACCAGCAAATGGTCAATTAATGTCTCTACCTTGAGTGCCACCTCCAAGAGCCTGTCCCAGAGAGCTTGTATTTCCACTTGTTCATCATGTTTCCCCAGTAAAGAACTTATACCATACATCTGTTCTTGAACAGCCACAACTTTACAGCTAGCTTCATCTCCACGGTTTGTCAACTCCGTCAGTTCTTCCAATACATAATCGACAAAACCATACGAGCTGGTCCTCGAGTTCAATATTGGGAGTTGAGGAGCATCCCATGGCTCTCCAATTTCCACCAGAGCATTCCTGATCACTTGCAGCAAACCATCATCATCACTTTGTGCCTGCAGCATTGAGTAAATGGATATACCAATATCACAGACAACATCTGCAAACTTCTGCACAAGTTCCATATCAAATAGTTGATGATTTCGCTGTTGCATCAGGGCGGCTCTCAACGATCTGAGCCCTTCATACATATCCATACAACAGTTCATCTCCAACGCATTTAAAATGAGAGAGTCTAGAAAATTCATCACTACCATAAAGCCCCCATCGCGTTCGAGCAGTGGCCTTGACAGCTGTGAACATGTTAGAGCCTGAGTGTAAATCTGGCCGGCTCGAGCATTGGTAGGCTTCATCATTTCCACCAACGCTATGATCTCAGAACTCATATGATGAATGCCAATTTGACAATGGAAAAGGATTTGAGCAGCATTCAGAACAATACGCTCAGCATAAGCCAATAAATCCCCCAATTCTTCCAAACCTCCCCTTGCCACAAATTGTACGAGACTCCTCAAGTATCCCAATTGCTCCTCCAATTGTCTGGTTTCTAATGATCCCTCAAAATATTGATCCAATAGAATTTCAAAAATATATGTAATGATTTTCAGGACGAATTCAACCGTCAAAACACCATCTTGAGTTGTGCAATTCATCATGATGACATACCATTTCTCAAATTCTTTCGCGGATGATCCGATGAACTTCTTGATCCCCGGGACCAGGACGGAAGGATGAACATCCTTGTACTCTTTGTCCATCATGCGTTGTATCTGCGCCAAGAAAGATCCTAGCTCTCCATTGTTGTACAGCCTTCTGGCGCATAGCACAAAGGTTTGGAGATGCTTTAAGTAAGGCCTCGCCTCCATAAGTAGAAAATGCTCATACATGTGAGGCGTCCCATTCCCCAGCTTCTCTGCATACTCTATGATGTAGTCGCTGCAGGCAATGAGTTTGGAATCCTCCATTTTCACAGAAACTCAGAAAAAGAAAAGAACCCAGAATCTGAAAAGGTCAAGTAACAAATTTAGGGATGAATGGCTGAAAGGTGTTTTTTTTTTTTTTTTTTGTAATGGAAACGGAGAAAAAAAAAAGGCTAGAAAGAAACGGAGTAAATGCTCAGACTGATAGAACAAGAATAAGAGCCTCAGAGGAATATATCAATTGAGCAAGAGCGAAGAAGATGACTGAAGCAATGCTGAGCAAATTGAGAGTAGGTTTTTAAAATGAATAATATTTCTGAGAATTCTGTTTCTGACTGCGTCGTAGAGTATCTAGTGGTTGTGGTGGACACTGAAGTCCAGTAGCAGTAGTCCACAATGGTGAGCGCGTATTTTAATTTATTATGCTCAATTGATATATTCCTCTGAGAAATATTATTTATGCTATTTTACTTTATTTGCAGATTAAAATTTATATTTATGCTATTTTCAAAAAAAATTATATTTATGTTATACTATAAAATACTAAAATAGCAAATTGTGTACCACGTATTCTTGAAGTAACAAAATTTCAGCTCATCTTACAAACATGATTTGAAAAATATTTTTTAATTAATTTAGGAAAATTTTATTGCAAAGTATTCATTTCATCCCAACCAAAACTTCTTAGTTGCAACCAAAACTTTGTCTTTTTAGTTGTCTTTTATGCCAAAAGAGAAATTAAAAAAGCAAAAAAATTTGGCAGGGATTTTGAGTTCTAGACAGGCATTAACCTTGATCGACAATTTCCCAAACTGATTTTTATTACGATTTACACAACTATATATATATTACAAGGAAACCCTATAACGAAGTAATGAAACCCTAAACATATATATATATATATATATATATGCAATTACACAATTTCACAAAATTTACCAAATCAAACACCATCTAATTCATTGTCATTTTCATATTGGGATTTTTTTTAACATTGACTTGCTTTGTACTTCTAGCAAAATTTTCTCATTCTCCCAATTGTAGGAAGATGAATACTGACCTGGAAATACTAACCTTATTCTCAATTGATATGTAATTGAAGATTTTGGCAAGAGTGCAGGCTATAGCTCTGTCTAAAATGAGAGCAGCAGATGGCATAATTGAGCTCATCCCCAGAGCTCCACTACAAACACCAATTCCAGGCGCCAGGTGTTGGATCCTGCACCAGAGGTTGCCTTAATGGATGAGGCGTTCGATCAAGCTTGACACAAAGGGGTTGCTTTTTGGTGCTTCAGTTTTGCACAAGGTGCGTTAGAAGATCAGAACTTAAAAGTTATCCAGGCTATGTCAGCTGCAGAAGTCGAGATGATAGCCCCAAACCAAGCTTTGATGCAGGCCTTTGGAGCTGGCTTCAAGCATGTTCTTGTTTGGACATATTCTTCAATCTTAGCCCAACAAATGTTCTGGTTCCAGGAAGCCGGATGGGGAATCATCCTGCTCTTTGGCGAATTCTCATGTCTAAAATTACTTTTTCTTAGGTCCGGTTCTCTAGAGCTTATTTGAATTTTTTTTTAGTTCAGATGAGTTCAGATAAAAAAAATTTAGTTTAGATAAACATTTTTTAGTTAGATTAATGTTTTTTAGCTCGGGTAATCTTTTTTCAGTAAAATTATTTGTATTTTAGTTCAGCTCAGTTTAAATCAGTTCAATATTTTTATATTTTTTCATTTCAATTCAGTTAAGTTCAGTGCAATATTGTATATTATAATAATTTAAATAATGCTAAAAATATTTTGTGATTTTAGTAACATGCGTCATAGACCTCTTCTTTTGAGCTTAATTGTTTATATCAGTTCAGTTCAATTCCACTTAGTTTAGTTCAGTTTCACTATGATTTGATGAAATTTAGATTAATTTAGTCATACCGATTCTTTTTTTTCATTACATTAATTTCACTTCAGTTCAGTTCAGTTTAGCTCAACAACAATATAATTTGATGCAATGAATTAAGATTAATTTATTCATACCATTTTTAACACATTAATTTTTACTTCGATTCAGTTCAATTTAGTTCAGTTCAGATCAGTTTAGTTCTGTAAAATATAATTTGAGGAAATTAAGGTTAATTTAGTTATACTAATTATTTTTTCAACACATTAATTTACACTTCAGTTCAATTCATCATAAAATAAACTCATTTCAGTTCAGTTCAGTGAATTGGAGTGAAACGTAATTTGATGTAATTCAGGTTAATTCAGCCATGCAGATTCTTTTTTTCAGTAAATCAATTTTCACTTCAGTTCAATTCAATCCAGTTCAGTTCAACTAGAAATAAATTCTTTTGAACTCTAAGTTATACTCAAATTATTAAATTTCAAATGTTTTGAAAATGTCATATTTACATCATATCTAATTGATCATATTTATTTCAATTCAATTCAGTTCAGTTTATCTACATCAATGCAACTCAGTTGAGTATATTTTAATTTTTTTTTTAATTAAAACCAGCATTGCTGGAGGGATATTTATTTGGCTCCCTAAACCCTGAAACTCAAAGTCCCAAAAAACATACAAGTTGTCCAAGAAAAATCCAACAAAAGTACAAAAGTGGGATGAAAAAACTTGAGATTCAAGAAAAACCCCACTAGTTGGGA
This sequence comes from Cruciata laevipes, assembly GCA_963678965.1. Classification (NCBI taxonomy): domain Eukaryota; kingdom Viridiplantae; phylum Streptophyta; class Magnoliopsida; order Gentianales; family Rubiaceae; genus Cruciata; species Cruciata laevipes. Next base: position 23,361,795 of record OY787637.1, read on the forward strand.
TGAAAAACTTGGTAGAGTTTTAAGGTCTTTGAGAATTTAAAGTCTAGCTCTTTTGCTCTTTTAATCCATATCTACTCAGCTGATACAGATTAGTGCTCGAAAGGTTGCCCAGTCGAGTTCACAAGTTTGTCACAGCGAGGATATCACTACAAAGAGCAAATCTGTGATTATCAAGAGCAAACTTGACAAAACACATGTTAGCTCCTTGTGTGTGATTAAAAGAACCAACTATTAAAATAAAGTTTAATGTTTCAACAGAAAGACATAATTCCATGCTCTCTCGAATTTGGTAGCCCCAGTAGCGATGTCCTGAGCATCGAATCGCCCTTGCTTTAGTGAAGTGGGTGTAATATTCTGTGATGAGTTAACTGAGTGGTTGCTGGTTGCTCTCCATTTCTTTACCACCCACAAAGCCTATGTAATCATAGGCATTATGGTGTACCTGAAAAACCATGGGAAACAACCAATTAAAAGTTCTAGAAACAGTTCTAGATGAAAATATTGATCTTTGGAATATGTACACCTGAGCATGATGTTTTAAGTTCCAATTGAGCATAAATGTTTTGCTTTTCTCCTCTGCATCATTCCCTGTCAAAAAACAAACAAAACAGCAGTATATTTTAATATTAAATGTGTTATGTTATATTTAGATTAATAAATTTCAAATATATTGGAAATGATCATATATTTTAGTTAGTTTCAATTTAGTTCAGATCAGTTTATATATATATATATTTCAATTCAGCTCAGTTTTTGAGTTCAAATGAGTTCAGCTAAATTTTTTTAGTACAAATGAGTTCAGTTCAGATGAGTTCTGATAAAGTTTTTTAAGTTCAGATAAAAAATTTTAAGTTCAGAGGAGTTCAGATAAAGTTTTTTAAGTTCAGATGAGTTCAAATACGTGAAGAGAACAAGACCTTAGTCTTGTTATAAAAAAAGACCTTAGTCTTGTTAGGGAAGTGGAGGTGTCTCATGACTTAGAAAAATCTGTAATGAACTTTTTATCTTGATATATGAAATTTCAGATGGTTTACGGAAAAAAAAACAAGAGGTGTTTGATGGAATTATGCTTGCAAGAAAAGTTTGCTTAATAAAACACTTATTCTGAAATCGAGTGAGACCATTAGTTTTCACTGTAATTCAAACAAAACCAAAACCAATGGCCCTTGGCATTTCTATTTTGTTAAGACAGGTGATAATTTTCTGAACACGACAATGAGCGCCAAGATGGCGCAATATGGGAGAAAATAATTAAGTGGAACGAATGCTGCAAAATTGGCTAAACCAGTAAAATAAAAATACAATTGACCCTATAATGAAAGTAATAGAAAAAGATGCATTCCAGCTTGCATTTTGTTGTTATCATAGAAAAAATTCACCAAAGGCAAGTGTCTCCTTCTTAACTCCATCCCCAAAACCTCACCACCACTTGTTTGAATGAACCAAGGAAAAAAGAAAACCAACAGTACACAAAAATGGACAGAAGGCAGCATTATATAGTACTATGAATGGAACAATTTCCAAGATTACTGAAGCTGGTAAATATCCATCACATCATTTCAATGTGGTAGCCCATGCTTCATCAATGATCTTACATGAAATGGCACAGAAAGTGTTGCAGCAAGGAAACCTGAGGGGACTAGTCCTATCAAACTTCCCCACCAAAGCATCAATCAACACACAATTCTCACCAATCTAGTGGGAAATTATCGGTTCATTTGGCTTCTATTAGCCACTCTAATCTCTCAAAACCGTAATCTAAATCCATTTCACAAGGCAGTATTGTCAAATGAAGATCAAACACACTCAGACATCAAGGGAAACGTCACTAGATAACACCAAAACGACATTATTGCAAGACCGGAACCTCTGTCTAGAGCCCAAAACGACAAACCACAAAAATGATGTCGTTTTGAGCTCTCGACATAGTGGACTAATGATTAACCTTGACCGAGAATCCAGTCTATCATAGAGAAATGCTATGGCTACTATGTATCATGCATTTGGAAGATTCTGTGGCAACAAGAACTGCTATCTTCCAAACTCATAATAATTGAGTGCAAAATCATGTGTTTGCCTAGCCTATGTATCCATCAGTCAACAATCACTCAACTACTATTCAAATTTCCAATGAGGATCTAGCAAATGACATTATTGTTTGTGTGTACCATCGAAATCAAAAACAAGCTCATACTGTCAAGTCAAGATCATCAATTTCCAATTCAAGTTCTAAAACAGGAGATGACAATTTGTGTGCTAAGCTGAATTGCTAATGCTATGTGATCCAGATCAAATTTCTGAGACTACTAAAACACTTCGTGTAAACAGTAAGTCATCAATGTACAAACTAAAAGCAACTGAATTGAAGTTGAACCTTCAATCTGCTCTCTGTACAGTAGTCTTGAACAATAGAATGTATAGCTTATGATCCATTGAAAAATACATGAAACCACCTACTGAATGTGTGACAAAGGACCCAAAACTGGTCCCTACTATGCAGTGCCAAGCTGGTCCATAAACCCCATCAAATTCCTTAACAATCAGCAATAACAAATGAACCCAAATCATTAATCACATCATTAAACCAAACAAACATAATAAAAATCTGTTCTATCATAGAATCATATGAATGATCATGTGTTAGGACGAATCTAAACAAGGTGGTGTACCTTTTTGAGTGTCAAAGCAAGGGCTTTGGAGGTGAACTTCTCCAAGCTGTCATGAGTTTTCCGAGCACAATCGACGGCATGAATCTGCATAAACGGTGGCATATCGACGGCAACAACCTTAACACCGGAGCAGGATAATATGTCCACCAACTCATTCTGCGAGCAAGAAAACGACTTTCTCCTTCCTCTGTCCAAAGCAAGGGAGCCATAATGGTAGGGATCGAACACTTTCTTGACCTTCAAATCGTCAAATCTCTTCTTCGCCAGCGCCTTCTCAGCATCAAGAACGTCACTTTTCTTCTCCTTCTTCCTCCGGGAATCCGCAGGCTTCTGGCTCTTTGACTTGGTCAGCTTGGGGCAAGATGCGTCCTTTTCTGCAAGTTTCTGGTTCTTGTGGTTTGCATACAGCCTGGCGAACTGGCTGGAAATGTTCTGGACGGTGGTGGTGGTGGTGCACGACGGTGTACGATGGTGCTTGGCGGTGGCGGTGGCGGTGGCGGTGGCGGTGGGGGTGGGGTTCATGGAAGGCGGTTTTGGCCTGGGTTCTGGCTCCGGTTCTGGGGGAGAAGAGGATGATAATAGGCTGCAGTTTCTTGAAGTTGCAGTACTGTATTTTGTTGCCATTTTGCTGGGATTTTTTGGGGAGTGCGTTTTCTAGTTTTTGTAGGCTAGTAGGAAGAAAGGGTATAGAGAGGATCAATCAATGGAGAGGTGTGTTGGTGTGGGAGAGAGAGAATAGTGTGTGACTTTGTGTGTTTGTGTGAGGAGGGTGAAGGATATGGTCCTAATTTGGGGTTTAGTGTGTGATCTATTGTGGAGGGGGTGGAGATGATTATGCTCGTGTATAGAACCCTCACATGATGATTGAGGAAACAAAATCTAGGGGTGGAGTAACTTGCTTTGTGATTTATTTTTTATTTTTGAAAACTGTCCAGATAAGTTCTTTGTTAAGTGTTCGGGTTGAGTGATTATCATACATTTTTCTTTTGTTAGGATAAAAATGTGTAACTTTACTTATTAATAAAAAAATGTGTACACAAGCAAGCAAAATACATGATCCGCATTATACTTTGGTTAGGAAATTAGTGACTATTAAACATGTTTAGAATTTATCATATTTTCTTTACTTAGAATTACTTAGAATTTCAGCTTGCAAATATCATTACTTAGAATTTCCTCGTTCTATATTTGGCTATGTAACTTTTATATTTTACGCTTGAGATCTATCAATACTGCATACATGTCATCATATGAGGTTTTCAAACTACCAATTTATGAATTCAACAAAATTAAATTAAACTCTAAAAGAAAATTATGACACATTTGATTCATTGAAAATGTGAAAAAGAGAGAATGTTTAAGTCAATTGTGCGCCGTGGACGTAGGGCAAGGGGGCAAAAGGGGGCGATGGACTAGTAGTGCTAATTAAAGCGAGATCTCAAATAAGTATGTTTGTTTGACCACCATTTCGACTTTGACCGCTCTCTTTTTGAGGTTTTCTTCCGCCATTTGCGCTTTGATTTTCAACACCAATACCCGCCCCGTCGGCCGTCGCACGCCCAAAACGGAATAGAAAATGAAATTATTTTTTTAATATCATGCCTTCAACTTCAAATCAATTTTACTTTTTAGCATTTCAAAAAGTCGAATTTATATTTTTTCTGAGCGTTAAAATGAGTTCACTTCACTCACTACTGAATATTAAAATGAGTTGTTTTAATTCACTTTAGATCGGTTGAATTGAAAAGAACAGCATCTTGTGAAACAACAAGATTCGATTATAATACAACTCAAGTTTTGAGAAGAGTGTCATCATAATTGCATGTCATTAACTTTCGTAGGTAGAGATTAAATGTTAGAATCCCCAAAGACCAAGACAACTGAAATTGGGTTGAAAATTATATCCCTAACATATGGGGAATTGTGTAGTTTTATGTCATTTTTATGCACAATTTCATTCATAATGGTCAAATTTGAAGAAAAATCTTAAAGAAAAAGAGGGGAGAATGATAAAATTCTAGGCACACAATAAATGACCCGAGAATCCACAAAGAAACATGATGATCAAATTGGCCACAGCTTCATACAAACATGTTTTTTACTAGCACGAGGTCATACACAAGTACAAACAACATAATGCAGAAAGGGTGAGCTGAGCTCCATTTCACCCTAATACACATCCGTTGTTAAGCTCAACCCTAAAATTTGAGTCCGAGGGACTATATACAATAGCGTATCTCTACTGCTTTTCCCATTATTTAACATATAGCATAAGGCAGAAGGATTTAAAGTCGATATATATATATATATATATATGTAGTACTAGTTCCATGGACTAGTCATCCTGTTTTCCCGGAAAACTGAAGTTCCACCAGATGCAGCAGGAGATGGAGAGGAGGGGGCATAATTTGTACCTGATACTGATACGGTTGGAAGGCTCGATGTATGCCCTTGCGGAGCACTGGGTGCAAAGCGTGATGGACTAGCTGCAACCCCTCCTGGTGCCCTTCCAGGGAGCAGAATCTGCTTACAAGCAAATAAAATGTGAATAAGCTTACCTACTACATGCTATCATCATCAGGTTAAATAGAGTGGAATCACAGCACAAACTTAGAATCTAGTTCATTTAAGAAATCAAAACTAAGTACTAAAATCCAATTTGTAGGAAATTCGGGATTTATAGTCCAACAAAAATAGGAGTTTTGATCAGAGAAAGGCAACCAAACAACTTTTATGTTCTTTAAATTCATCACCATTCATGATCTTTTAACCCCAATAAATCATATAGCTGATTATTAATAAGTTCGAGAGTTCTTTGAAGATTTTTTCATCCAAATTTGACACATTGATAAAGTTGCTGACATAGAATAAACTAATTCCTTAACAAGTGTGTAACTGAAATATTATTTGAATCGTAAACAATAAAATATAAATGTCTCGATACAGACCAAGCTGAGACGTTAAGGCAGTCAGACGTTGGGTGAAAAAGAAGGTAGTTCTGGTTAACCAATAATCTCATCTTACAATAGACCGATGTGAACAATAGAACCTCTTCCAACAAAACAACCATATGAAATCCAAATTTGTCCTTTAATGCCTTTTCTTGTGAATTTCAACAAGCAAACAAACTTCAACCAAAACAGAAATACGGCACATTTAATCTGCCTCAAACAAAACCGAATATCTTGTACCAAATTTCAACCTATGAAACTATCTGTGCTACAGCAGGGAAAAGAACAAGGGATTTGTGATAATTTAATTATAAATATTTCAGCTCAAGTTGTAAGCTATACAACTTAGGAGCCAGGATAGCAGTTTGCCAACTATTATCAAATAACTACTAATGCAGATAAACATAACCAACGACATAAAAAGGCATGTGGATGTCATACAAACGAGCATAAACAAGCATTAACAGCTTACTGAATTGTGAGCAGGTTTCTTATGTTGAGAATCTGAAGATGGAGACGGGGATTTACTGCTCATACGAACCAAGTGCCGAGAATCAGAATTATCGTTCACCAAGCCATCAGGTACTACTCCTTCAGCCTCAGCACCAGTAGTTCCACGATTTCCATCTGATCGCACTTTGGGAGTGGGAGTATTTAACTTCGTAATTGAGCCAGAATCATTTGGGATATCCACTTGAAGTTGAAGTGATACATTCGGCCTGCCTGTCACCCCCTGGGTACTGTTTCGTCTCTTAAGCTCTTCCTCAGCATTCTGAATCTGATCAGCATTACACAGTTAACAAATTCATGACTATCCATAATATGAAGTAAATTACACGAATTCACAGACGAAAAACCTACCATTTTCAGTACTTGTACCAAACTATGCTTCTGTTCTTTTAGAGCATTCAGCTTTTCCTCAACCTCCTTTTTTCTTGCAGGATCGCTACATTCTTCGATTGCTTTGTCGATTGTCTGTGTAATTGATCACAAAACAAATAACTGATCACAATTCTAATACAGAATACATAATCTAAAAATCAAAACCAAGGCATTAACTAAACTAAAAGTAGTAAATAAATGTTCCAAAAATTCCAAGGGAAATTTACCTGAGAGCTAGGGTTCGCTGCATTCTCGATGGCTTTCTCTTCCTCCTTTACGTCCACTGCAGTATCGAGCTCCGCCTTGTTCTCAGCATCCAGTTCCACTTTCACCGAGCGATCTCCACCGCTTGCGCTCGCATTTCCGGCCTCTTTATCCTCTTCCTTCACGGCATTTGGAGCTCGATTATCGACGGCACTCTCGATTGCATCGATATTAGGGCTGGGGTTTGGGAGGCGGGAGAGGGAGCGGGCGCGGCGCCGGAGAAGGGACCGGAAATCTTTGACGGTGATTTGGGGCGTGGGCATCATCCATTGGCGCGGGGCGTCGGTGGCTTTGCGGAGGTTCCCTTTGTACAGTGATATCGCTACCATGGCTTCTGTCGGCACACAGTGGAGGGTGATACTGCGCGTTTCCTGTCCGGGGAAAAGTAAAGAAGGCGGTTACCGAGTGGAGGAGTTAATTGTAAATATACACAAGCTATGGACTAAGAGGACGACGTGTATGTACTACCACTAATATACATCTAGCTCCTCTGAATCTTCAATTAATTAAGATTGTTACCAATATATTCTCCTCTTGCCAAAAATACATATTCCATCCCATAAGTTTTGACTGAATAATCGGACAATCCTTAAGGGACGGAAGAAACACTTGCTAGTGTTGTCGGAGATATTAGTTGGTTAAGCTGCATATATGCAGTGATGAAATCAGACACAAATATTTGGGATGCGAGATTGGACCGGGGGAGCGAGATCGCACTGTAAAGGGATATATTCCGAAGTCTAAACTTCTAATTGCTACAGTATAATAGGGTAGGTTGTTAACAAAATTTTGGGATATGGATAGTTAAAATACGCACAAATCTTCATAATCTAACATTCGAACCCTTAAAAGAACAATGTAAACACATGTTTACTAGATAATTACAAATGTGAAATTGATCGTCACTTTCAAATCCTTGTTTTGTCACCCGATATTGAACGCTTTAACTAATTTGTAATAATGAAAATAAACTAGTTCAAAAAACATCTATCCATGCACAATAACGGTTTACAAAGTCAAAATTACTTAACTTAAACATTAAAATTGAATTGATAAATAACCTAGAAAATTATTATATTTAATCTTGCCAAGACAACTGATAAAAGTGAAAGTGTGCAGATTAAACTGGGATTGAAAATACTAACAATCAACCTCTATCTCACTTTTCCAAGGATAATTTTTTGCCCTTTTCATTTCACCCTTCATTTTTCCTTTTCCATTATAGATTTCTCTTTTTAATCATTCATTTCCTACTTATTTCATTTCGTTTTCTTTTCTCCCACTTCCATTTTCCTTCTTCCCTTTTCTTCAAGCCATATATTTCAAACCTTTATAAACTGAATTGCTAAATGTAACCCATGTTTTTACTCTTTGTAACCCAAAGTTTTCATTAAATGACTATAATGCCCCCTGTATTTAGGCTACTAGTTTTTCATGAACTAAAAAATGAGGACATTTTTGACATTTCACTTGTATTTTGGGCTACAAAGAACAAAATGTTGGGCTACATACAGCGAGCTTCTTTGAGAAACAAACCAAACAGAAAAGCAAAATCACAATATTTATCGATTTCTTCATAATATATAAAAGTCATAAAACTGTAATACATCTCATTAAATTTCTAATTTATACTCGAACATTGGATCAATACGTACGTACGAATTTCTTCCATGTACAACATTACAAATTTAATGGTATCTAAGGCTATATCTAAGGCTTAATGCGTCACGTTGTTTGATAAAAGACGGACTCTTATTCATTCTGACCGGAGAGGATTTTGAAGAAGAAACCGGCCAAGTCCGCGGCGGCGTAACGGCTATATTAACCCTTGATCTTGCTGGCGGCGCAATTGGCGTCGCATTTCATCTGGCAGAGCATGTCTTTTTCGGGGCATTGGCCCTTGCACTTGTTCATGCAGTCCTCGGCTGCCTTCTTCGCCGCCCCCATGCTCATTTCTGCTTCTGCCATTTCTACCTGCATTGCTGTAACAAAGACCATGCAGATTACGAACACCGCGAAAAGCTTCTTCTGTTCCATTTTATTTTTTCTAATGATTCTGTGTTTAGTTTTTTTTTTTTTTTTTTTGTGTGTTTTGTTGGGATGAATTGAGACGGATGGAATAGCAGACTCGTTTAATTTAATTTATAGGTTTGTTTTTCTTTTCTTGTTGGCCTTGACTTTGGATGAACTTTGATCAAGGCTTAAACTACGGGCACTTCATGGTTTACGTAAAGGCACATAAAAGAGAAATGAAATGCCAAGTTCTAGTCCACTCTTTCTTTTTTTTAAGGAAAAAAATAATTTCCATTAGGGAATTTATCTATGGGTTGATATTTTCTCTTACATGTCCATATTTTACCATAATTCCCCTGATGGAACCGTATGATTTCAAACCCATTTTTTGCCTTAACAATATTAGGGGTATTAGGGTAAAAATACGGACATGCGAAAGAAAAATGGACCTAATTTTAATAGAAAGTTAATTTCCATAATAGATGGTGAAGGTTGGTTCATCGATGTGTATTGCTCCTCAATTAAGATTTAATGATTTGTTGTTTGATTTTGAACACATTAACAGTTTGCCATAATTTTTTCTTTCTTTTTAAATCATCGGTGATTTAAAATTGAGCTACAAGGAGTTTTTTTGCCTAGTATTTAATTACTAATGGACCTGCGAAATATTTTATTATCTATATGTACAAGTAAAAGTGAAATTTCATAAACTATGCTTGATTCTACTTGCACATATATATTTCAGTATAATCATCTGACTTAAAAATTCTCATGTTTTCATAGTATGAACATTTTATAAGTATTTTATCATATTAAAAGCATGAATATAATTACAATTGGACCAAATATCATAATATTTATTTATTTTTATTAAAATATATACCGTACTTCTATGGATAATTTTTGTACTAGAACAGATAAAAAAATATAGTATCAAATTTAAGTTTCATAGAACCAAAAAATAGAAAGAATAGTGTACATGTTAATGATATTTTAAATAAGTTAGGTGGACCACGATAAATGTGGGCTTGGGCATGGGAAATGTTGGGAAGCCCATTTTGTTAGTCATGGTTCATGTGGTATTCGCCTATTTGACTACTGGTGGGGTTCACATTTTTTTGCTACTAATTACAGAAACAAGACAAGTCTAATACAATTTCCAAATGGATGCAACGTTCCTAGAACATATAAATTAATCTGCTCTTGAACACAAAACCTTGATATAAGAAAGGGTATTGAAATTGTTGTAGTAGTTGTGATAAGGGAAATAAAGAAACATCCATCTCAATGTAAACTAAGCCAAATTTACATGAAAGCTATGTTCGAAGCACTTCACATCACATCATAACATAACAAAATATTATTAGGGTCGTTCTTCCTACACCTTAACTTCTTTATTTAACAATGAATATGGCAAAGGAGGTTCAAATCCTTAACAACTTACTACCCTAACCTTACGAAAATAAATAATACAAATAATACATGTTGCACCATAGGAAGGGCAGGGAAGTTGGTGTTGTAGCAAAGATATTGAACAAGATTTGGATTCAGAGCGTTCATCCCATTAGGCCGAAAGTTTTTCTTCGCAACATGATCAATTGCACCCTTTAAAACTGAGTTTTGATATATGAGATGGAGTTTGGACCACAATCAAGGTGGTATTTGTTGTGGTTGGGTGGCTGGTTATAGTTTGGAGGTGTTAGAGGATATATAGGGTAGCTTCATAAGGATTAACGAGGTAGGGATAAAAGTTCCCTTGAGGGGTTAGACCCATGTAGAGATACTCACACTCCAATGGATAGTCTTGGAGGACATGAATGTTCTTATCGAGCAACAAATCAACCATTTTAGGTAGTCCTGCCTAACTGTCATCTCCCAACGAAAGTAGTCAAAATTGACTCGGCAGGTGTGACTAGGTCTGTCAAACTGGATAAGTTATCCAGTGGATAACCCATATCCATTTACAATTTGAACTCATTGGATAAGACTTATTGGATGATGAACTTATTGGATAAAAAAAATAAATGGATTAAATGGATAATTAACTTATTGGATAAATACTTATTGGATAATTAGCTTATTGGATAATTAGATAAACGGGTTAAATGGATATGGATAACGGTTATCCATTGGATAATTTTGATCAAACAACCCATTGGGTTCAAACACACATATAACCTAGTTATAATCAAACAACCTAGTATAAATCAAATATCAACCGTTGCTTCATATGCGACATTGATACAATTATTAATATTATATAAGTTGTGTTAAACGTTATTTTTATTTTCGATATAACACGGTACCAGACAAACAACCTAGTATAAAACAAAAAATCTTGTACATATCAAACCGCATCAAATATTTTACACTCCATAGCGATGACATTATTAGTTACATTTCCCAAATTTTGTTAAATTAATTTTTCCATTTCCGACGTAAAATGGTACCTAATAAACAACCTAGTATAAATCAAACTAACATAGTACTAATAAAAACGATCTATTATTTTATATACCATAGTTACACCATTGTCAATACTAATCTTGCATGGACTCGTTTATATTTTAAAAGTAACATGGTAACAAACAAATTAATCTAGTATCAATCAAATCAACCTAGTATCAATCAAATCAAGCTAATTTAATTTATCTTTGATAAATTATGGGTATTAAGAAAAAAATAAAATCAAATTTAATCAATCAAATCAACTTAATATTTTCACGCCATCTCAATTCAATACAATTGAGTTCACCTCAGTAAAATCAAACTCGGAATAATTAAGTTAAAAGTAGTATGCTTATTAGACATTGATCTAATAGATTAATAAGTTTTATCCATTGGATAAATGGATATCTGATCCATTTAAATGGTACCAATGGATAGATGGGTATCTGATCCATTTAAATGGTACCAATGGATAATTAGGCCCAATGGATAATTATCAATTTGATCCATTTAATTAAATGATCCAATGGATAATTATCCATTGGATATGGATCACGGATATATCCGTTTTATCCGTTTGACAGGCCTAGGTGTGACCAGACTTACCATATTGGATCATCAAATCCAATTCCATCTGGCGCAATCCTTTTACAAAAGGGAAGTGGAAAGGGAAGTTAGATAGAGAATTAATCGTTAAGTAAAATCACTAGAATCACTAATACCAGTCTAAGGGGTCGTTTGGTATGCGTATGAAACGCGGTAATAACAAAATACGAGGATTTGAACCTTGCCGTGCTTGTTTGGTTGACGTAAAATAACCAAAACGTCGGAAATATAAATTCCGCAGAATTTCAAATTACCACAGAACGAAGGAAATTTGTTACCGAGTACACCCTAGGTAGAATACAAATACGCGTTCATTTTCTACGATTTTACCCATTTATCCATCATGCATGCGGAAATTTCCACTTCTACGCGGCAAATTTCTATTTCCCTCCCATTTTAAAGAATCACGTGAAGTAAACCAAACAACATGCAGTAAATAAAATCCCAGCAATAACAAAATCCCCAAGTGCAACCAAACAAGTTTTTCGAATTCTGAGGATTTTTTCAAAGGAATTAAATTCTGAGTAATTACAAAATCTGTGGGAACTTAATTCCCACATGAACCAAACGACCCCTAAATACTTGGAGTTTGAATCAGAGGAGGCATGTGCAAGTTTTTTATTTTTATGGAGGGATCTAGAACATCCATACATACTTGCAGTGGAGATTGTTTTCTATAAAAAAACAAGCACACTCACCCAATTGAAGAAGGGTAGGAACCATTGCGACTGAATATTCGGCCACCAGAAACCAACCGTCGGTGTTTTCTTCAGTCCAATGGCGGAACCATCAATGACTTATTTCCTCTTCTCATCTCATATCCCCTCCATGCCCTGATCGACGTCGGACCCTCGATCCCATTCGACAACCCCTCTCTCCACTGTCTTCTCCCACCGGAAGTATTCAAACTCAAATCGGCAAGTGTGACCAGACTTACCATATCGGATCATCAAATTCAATTCCATCCGACGCGAACATGAAGTATATAAGCATCCGGCTATACAAGGAAATGGAAAGAGGAGTGAGATAGAGAATTAATCGTTCAGTAAAATCACTAATACGAGTCTCTTGGAGTCTGAATCAGAGAAGGCAGAGGCAAGTCATGTGTGATAGAGGGATCGAGAACATCCCATACGTACTTGTAGTGAAGATGAGTTTCTACATAAATAAACAAGCAAACCATGAGAGCTATGATCTTAAATAATCAAGCAATTATACGAGTAGCCATAGGTCTGGCCAGAAACAAGCAAACTCACCCAATTGTCGACGGGTAGGAACCATTGCGACTTGAATCTCCGGCCACAGAAACCGAGTGACTCTTCCTTGAATCATTCGCCAGTGTTACTTTCAGCACAATGGCGAAACCAGTAATTGGTTTGGTGATATCTTTTCTCTTATCCTTTTATGCTTAAAATAATTTATTAAATTTTAATTAAAGGAGGCGCCCCAGTTTGATTAAATCATGATGTGCGGTCTATTTAAAATAGTTTTGATGATATTTGTTTAATTATTATCAACCCAATCCGGTAAATGTAGACGTTTAAACTATATGTAAAAATGTTAAAGATGTATACGCTAAAACCATCATAGATGGGAGGATTATTCATGGCTCCTCAACCGAATAAAAACAGAACATAATACACATAAGACCAAATAAGGGTCTTAGTGGCTACAAGTTGTCCGAACGCTGTTCTCCACAAGTGGAAGCAATTTGGTAGATAACAGGAAAATTTCTGAAACGTAAAACAAATCTAATCTTCCCTATATCTAATGTGGTGTGGCCTGAAGGCTATTTTCTAGGCTTTCGCCTGGAAGCAAGGCGGTGCCCGAAGGCTTACATAAAAAAGGGATACATCGTAAAAATTTACGGTCTAATACTCGAGAGTATCGAATTACCTTAACTCGCATTCTAAACTACTTAATCGAAGTATACTAGTCTAGGCACAAATGTTACCTAGTCCAGAAGCCCATGGGGTTTTCCCTCTCGCCAATTAAGGGTTAAGAGGAATATAACAAACAAATAGGCAATGATACTCCCCAAGTCTGTCAGTACAGTTCTGTAAAAAATACCAGTTCCAAATCATGATATCCCATACAATAAAGTAAATATTATGGGCAAATTCCAGCCAATCCGGGTTTAACTAGCTAGCAAATACCACATAGTATAGAAATTTGAACAAAATTATTATTTAACAAAGAGAAGTTGCAAGGCTAACTTCCACTGTCTACAAATCTAGTTATATTGGGGACAGTATCGCCAGAAGTACGTATAATTACTACTCTGACTCGGATTTCTCCTAACTGATCACCCATAAACCAGAGTTGAAGTCAACCAAATTTTCCGAAACAGAAACGTACCGGTCCATAAACTAAGGTTGACAAATAATAACGAGTTCAAATATTCCAGCCTTATTCTAAAAACTAGTACAGAAAAAGAAAAGAAAAACCAGCCATGTACTGCCTCGCATTTCTGCTCGATATCTGGTCTCCGGCGGTGGCCGGGATGCTGCTGGATCGGCTCCGAGACTGCCGGTCTTCTAGGTGACCCAATCGCGACAGCGGTAGGCGGCCGACGTGAGTGCAGGACTTCCTGGATCTGTAGATGGGCAAGGATTCGGTGATCGACTAAACTAAACTGGAAAGAAAAACAATAAACGGTGTTGGGGGAGGTGACCGGCGCGGCGAGAGGCGCCGGCGGTCACCTCTGGATCTAGATCTGGAAAAGTGGTGGCTTGGGAGAGAAAATAACTGTTCACGAGAGGAGAGAGGCCGACCGAAAATGTGAAATCACTTTGTTAAAGATGTATAAGTATGTCAGTACTAAATAATGTTGTTTTGACGTACAAATAACCTAATTTGTGGATAAATATAAAATCCACAAATATGATAACTAAACTTTTAGTAAAATACATATGACCATAAAATTATTCTTACCATATAAACTATTTTACATTTTAAATAATTATCTATCGTAAACCGTTGATCAGGTATCCTGTTCAAAGTAAGCCAGCTGTTATAAAACAATTGAATTTCAGAGCCCTTAATATTAATAAGGCTAAAAAAGTTGATCAAAATGCAAGAGTATATTTAAGTGTATTTCGGTAAAAATGTGAACTTACATAAGAAAAATGTACATGTATGGAACAACCCAAAATGAATGTATTTTATAGTAAATATTCATTCCATATTCTTTCAAATTAGGCTATAATGTTTCTGAATGAAAAGTGAAAATAAAAACTTCTTCACGTACCAATGGTGAGATTGACCGATTGTATAATAAAAATATTCATTTCATATTATTCAAGTTAAGGTTATAATGTTGTTTGATGCAAAGTGAAAGTAAAGGATCCTTAACGTATCAATGGTGAGATTGACAGATTGACAAATTAAAAAATAAATTGCTAGAGGTATTATACGTAAAGTTTCTATTTAGTTCACAAAAATTTCACTTACATGGGCACAAAAATTAGAGTTGACAAAATCATGGCAACCCAAAATACTACACATTTATTTCTTAGAACTTATACTTCTCCGTCAAATGAATGGTTGTTGCAGAAGACGGGGTTCTTATTATTCCATATGTATCTAAACCTAGGTTTGAAAAGATGGATCGAGAGAAAATATTTAACCCTTGATCTTGCTAGAAGCGCATTCGACGTCGCATTTCATCTCGCAGAAGGTGTCCTTGCTTCTGGCGCACTGGCCCTTGCACTTGTTCATGCAGTCCTGCGCCGCCTTCTTCGCCGCCTCCATGTTGTTCTGCGCCTCCGTCTTCTCCATCTGCACCGCTGCAACAACCATCATGCAGATCACGAACACGGCGAAAAGCTTCTTCTGTTCCATTTTTATTTTATATTTTTTCTTTTGTTTTTTGTGTTTTTTTCTTTGGGATGATGATTTGAGAGGAATTAGATCAAGCTTATTTATAGATTTTCTTTTCTGGATGTTAATCTAAAATTACGGGAACTTCATGGTGATCAGAAGGGTTGAAATCCTCACCCAAGGAAAACTAGTGGAAGCCCCCTGTCCGAATTCCAATTTTCTAGGGGAGTTTTTTTCAAACACAAATTATTTCGACCAATGGAAATTTACAAGTTAATTAGTTAGTATTGATCAGGATAATGAAATTAATTGGTGTACAAAATGTTTTTCTAATAACAATTGGTATCTAAACATTTTAAATAAATATTATATATTTAGATGGCCGTAAGGGTACTTCGCATTTGTGAATTAGGATATAGGAAATTAAAATATTTACACATAAAATTTTTAAAGGTGTGTCAAAAATATTATTAATATGATCAAGTATATATTGGTGATCGGAGATATATTAAATATTGTAATTAATAATGCAGATGAATAGTTTAATTAACGTGTAATTTAGTTACCTTTAAAAATTAGATTTTCATTTTAAGTGTAACTAAATTTAGTCATCCAATATTTTAAGTGTAACTAAATTTAGCGACATTTTTTAAAGTAGTACGCAGTCACTTACTTTTGTGACGCATTTAGCGACATTGTTAATTAGGGAATTGATCATTGTTCTAGCGGCTAAGTGCTAGTAGAATAACCCAGAGGTCTTGGGCTCAATTCTCGCCGGGGGTTAGGGGAGGGAGGAATTTTTATTAGGGGTCCATTTAGGCCCTGTTTGCTAGAGCTTATTTCCACCATGTACTGAACTGAACTGAATTGAACTGAACTGAACTGAATTGAACTGAAGTAAAAATGATGTATTGAAAAATGGAATCAGCATAACTGAATTAACCTGAATTTCATCAATTACATTTTCACTGAATTGAACTGAACTGAATTGAACTGAACTGATCTACAGATAAGCTCTGCTAAACAGGGCCTTAGATTATTACCTAATTTTTTTAAAAAAATAGCGACATTTTTTAGGGCACATTTGCTTTGTGTGATGCATTTAGCGACATTTTGTTTACATGAGACGTTTCTAATGTAGACAACCACCACCTTTCTAGTGCTTTTATTTTCAGTCCCTTAATATATAAATCAAAGGGAAAAAAAATCAATTCCAGTAGATTTTTAATAAGCAAGTTGAATTAATTCAGTTCAGTAAAAATGAATTTGATGAAATTCTGATAAATTTGGTCATATTAGGCTTGTTTTGTTTTTTAATATATTATTTTTTAATAAGCAAGTCTCGATTGAAACTAGCTAATATATTACTATAAATACATTAAAAACAACTTCTTTTGTCAGTTCGATTAATTCAGTTCAGTAAAAGTATATTTGATGAAATTTAGGTAAATTCAGCCGCGCGTGCTATTATTTTTTTCTATACATCATATATTCATATTTCGCTTCAATTGAATCCAATTTAATTCAGTCGAGTTTAAAAAAAAATATGTTTAAGAGAAATGAGCATTATTATTGTACATAGATAGCCATTTCAACAAAAAAAAGGCATTGAATAATAATGACGTCACATTTCATCTTATATATGAACGGACTGCCACGCTGATCCTAAATTTACAGAAGAAAAAAAAAACATCTTCATGCATATTTCTGAACTGGGGCTATTGATAATTAAAAGCGTCACTTGATCGACACTTTTAACAAAGACAAGGTTTGATGTAAGACCGGTGCTAATTGAGATTAGGAACACACGTTTGATCTTCTAACTTTTAATTCTGACTTTTTACACATTTAAGAATGATTATCATTCAATTTATTATTGTTGATTTGCCCACTTTCGTGCATGATTTTCTTACTTTCAATACTGATCTTTTACGTATCAAATATAATTATATATTTAGTGAAACCAATTGAAACAAGTCTCAATTGAAAAAATTTCATTAACAAATGATTGAGCAACAATACTTCTTAATAATATGGTTGAGCGTTTGGTTGCTTCATTTATATACGCTTCAATCTATATACTGACCCGAGAGGAGCCGATCAAAACACGGTTCCTTATTCAAAAATATATAATAAATATGAAGCTCTTCGTTTGAATGTGATGAAGAATATACATGTTTATTTCAATTACATGGTAAATAAGAAAAATCAAAGACATAAAAAGGAAATTAGGCAACTGAAACGGAGTTCTTCAGAAATTTAAGAGATGACGTCATTGACGGAGGCTTTGATCTTACTAGCAGCACATTTGCCGTCGCATTTCATCTCGCAGTAAGTGTAGCCGCTGCCGCCGTGGCCGCCCTTGAAGCACTCGTCGAAGCACGGGTTGTAGCAGTCCTTGAAATCCTTCTCGTCGGAGTCGGCTTCCGCCACTCTCACGGCGGCAACCACCACCATGAAAACGGCGAACACGGCGAAAACCTTCTTCTGTTCCATTTTTGGTTTTTTTTTAAAAAAAATTTGATTTGCTTTTTTTTTAATACTTTTTTTTGTTTAGTTTGGAATGGGATGGAAGAAGAAGATGGTTTATTTATAAGGGAGCTAACCTGTGTTTAATCTTAGAATTTGGCTTAAACTACGGAAATTTCACAAAAAATAAATAAATTAATTAGATGTGAAAGTCCCTAAATCCTAATCACCAGTCATTACTAGTCAGAAAGGAAAGGCTATCCATATTTTTTGGACTTTTTATTACAATATTTAAAATAATAATTATAACCCAATTAAGAGCCAAATAACCCTACATTTATAATCTACAATTTTTATTACGTTTTTTAATAATAAAAATGACATATATATATATATATATAAAAGTGGAAAACGTCTAGTATCTATCGAGACAGGAGAAACTCTTTGGAAATCCCATTTCAGTGTAACACTAGTATTCGTCTAAGCATAACTAGATCGATAATGAGAAACTATTCTGATCTCTTAAAAAAATTGCTTCAATAATCCCCAGCAGAATCCTGCTTCTGGCTATTATGTAGTAATGTCAACAGTTTTTTTAAAATAATAAAAATGAAATCTAATTTAAAAACGGTCAGAAAACGTCTAGCATCGCTTGACACGGGAGAAACTCACTAACATATATCTTAGCATAACTAGATTGATAATGAGAACCTATTCTGATTTATTTTCAAAGCACAACTCTTGATTTACTTTCAGCTACTAATGTAGTTGCAGATCATGCTAAAACCGTGAATCCATCTAAGCTCAAATTGCACTTCTTTAAGCTTTGATTATAATTTAGTCAAATTCAGTTTATACTAGTGGCTCTCATCAAACTTGTGATCATTTTAAAAACCCATGCAAAAAGTCATTTCCTTTGGCATGCAAGTGAAGAAGCACTTGCATTAAATCATAGTTTAGTGATATTCATCCTTCTACATTTAACCAAATTTATAATCACCCAAATTGAACCTGACCCAAAATGCCAATCCATACAAGAGCATAAGGTAGATCTCATCTCATAATAAATAAACAATTAAGATCAGGCTCATTGCATCAAGCAGTTGAATGGCAGATGCATTTAGTCATGCAAATGTGATCGCCCCATGCTTTTCTTGCTTCTTTCTTCTTCCCCTGGCTCCTCACAGCTTCAACATTTAAGCCATCCTCAGCATTCATCGAGTTATCGCCTTTTCGCCTTCTTCTCTGGTCCCTGCATTAGATGGTGAAACCTCCTTGCTGCGAGAAGAACAAGGCTGCGATGAAAGATGGCCGGTGCCCGGAAGAGGCTGCATATGCAACAAAGCAAGGTGCTAACAGTTGGACTCCCCTGCCAAAGAAATCGGGTAATTTGAGTCCTTACTTTTCTATATCGCGATCTTGTTAATTTCTAACCAAGAAAAGAATCATGTATCTAAGTAAAGTTGCATAAATGATCTAATCCAGCAAGGGGGGAAAATCCATTTTGCCTGTGTTTTTCGACAGGATTGAGGAAATGTGGAAAGAGTTGCAGGATAAGATGGAATGGTAGTCAAAGGCCTGATCAAGGGGATGAAAACTTCACCCCAGAAGAAGAAGATTTAATTATAAAACTCCATTCCACTATAGGAAGCAGGTGAACTAATCCATCTAAATAAATATTGTTAAGTATGTGTTCTTGATGATTCATGATTATGCTGAGTAGATGTATTATATGGCATGATGCTGATCTTAGGTTTGCATCTAAGAAAACTAGGGAGCAGAACAAAAAAAAATGAGGAATTTGTTTTTATCTAAATCCATTTATAAATGTTCCGAAATAGTTGATACTTACTGTGTGACTGTGTGTTTGTGAATCTGTGCTGGTGCAGGTGGACGATAATCGCTCAGCAACTCCCGGGAAGAACTGACAATGATGTAAAGAACCTGTGGAACACAAAGCTCAAGAAGAAGCTGTCTGCCCTAGGAATTGATCCAGTCACACACAGGCCATTCTCGCAGATTCTTGCCGATTATGGCAACATCAGCGGTTTCCCAAAGGCCAGAAACAGATTCGGATGCCTCAGCAGAGACATGAAGAATGCATTCAGCATAAAACCAGAACAAGATCATCCAAGGCCACAGCCTAATTCCTATTTCAACTGTCAATTCTCATCAAGAAACAATTCCCAGAATAACTCAGAGCTTTTCTTGAGCAACAATGATCTGAATCTCTCATCTGCAGCCAATCAATCCATGGATCTCCTCTCACAGCTGCAGGCAATCACAATGGTCACAGAGGCATCAGATTATGCAAATTCTACACAGCAAATGCAAACCGAGTGCACTTACTCATCTGCATCATCAACTTCACCCGACTCTCCTGCTTCTGCCACAAATAACATCCAAGCCAATGCTGCTTCACCTGGTTTCAGCTGGTGCGATTTCCTGCTCGAGGATGCATATGCTCCAATCAATGCGGCCCAAGAGCAAGAAGCCGGAATCATGATTCCACAGCATGAAGCTGAAAAGGAAATGAATGAGCCGTTGAAGGTGATTGTTGACAATGCTTCAACAATGTCCAGTGGTTCCTTTGTGGACAACATGCTTGAAGGTGAAAATGAGATGCTATCAGATTTCCATGGACTTCTGGATGATCCATTTTACTACTGAAATTTTATAGCTATATGCCTAATAAACTACCAAGGCCTTGAACAAATAAATGTTATGCATAAGGCTTGGTTTTCCTGTTTGTGATTTTGTATCAAGCCTATGAGCTTTAAGTGCTTGTTAGTTGTTGCTTTACGTAAACTGTCAATTTCCATTTTCAAGAAATTGATGCAAACAATATTTGGCAGCTTATATGTATGTTTTTTTTGCACATGAAAAACAACCCAAAACTTCAGGCTGCATTGATCACAATCTGATTTTCAAAATAAAATCAATGAAGATCACTGATTTGCAAAAGTCAATGGAGGCTTCTAACTACTGAGATACAAGCTTACTAGTTCAAATTGTTGTTGACAGGTTCAATTCAGGTTCAAGAAGATATATAAAATGATTTAGTCTTCCGAAGTGACTTGAGTTTCATCCACGATGACTTTTTGGAGAAGCTCATAGATGCCATTTCTTCTAACCTACACAGGAAGAAAAGTATAAAAAAATTGAAAAATGATATAGCAACACAACAATAAAGTGGAGAGAATTCAGATGCTTTGCAATACCTTGATACCAATGGCAATGGCAGTTTTCAGGTTGACCAGTTCACCTAAACGAAGAGATCCTCCTTTATTATCTTTGACTAGTAGGACAGGTACCCCCCTCGATTTGGCTAAGCCCGGCAAATGCTTTGACAGAAACCGTGGATTGCAATCCGATGCTAACAGAATGGCCTATCAGAGTAAGCATGCAATAAAACTCGCCAATGAAATCTAAATATACTCAAACAAGTTATAAATAAGCTTAAGAAATCATTCAAATGTCTGACAAGAGGTTCAGAAACGTTTAAAGTTCAATAATCAGCAGATGGAGAATCAAAGGCATAGGCATTCTCTTAGAGGTGAAATTAATAAGGTGGAGGCTGTATCTTCATGGATCATGGGAAAAATAATAATTTGATTGACAGGGCTTGTTCAAGGGACTTTTTTGTACTGTGGCACCAAAAGGAAAAAAAATTGTTACCTGAAGATGTACAGAAGGCATCACCTCACTGTTGTGTCTTCCACTTTCACAAGGAGAACACTTCCCCGAAGAAACAGGGGTCATTCGTTCAAGTACGCGTGTAACTTCATTCACCCCTATGGCAAATTGTTGCTAACCAAAATAACAAAAATGAAACCATAGTAAAAAAAATTCAGTATCATAGGAAGCTAATAAGAGTGCTGACAATCATACCTTACGCCATACTTTTTCAGGTAAACCAGTATCCGTCTCTCTGGTAGAATCTACTTCCCTGCAATCTCACCGTCAATTTTAACTTAACTTCTGGAAAATTTAATAAAACAACCCACAATGGTACCGTATCAATTAAAAATGCATTACAGAGGATGTCTCACCTGTGGATCAATTCAAGGAGACGGGCGAGGTTTTCCCCTTCATAAGATCTAAATGCAAACATATAGCAAAGTCAAGGCACAGTTTTTTTTATTATTATTATTGAAAACACGCTAGACCTTACAAAAATCATCAAGTAACAAATTTAGGCCAACCAGGCTATGCAGTACCTGTGTTGTGCAACATCAGAAATACTAGGAGCAGAAGTTGTGACAATGTTAGATCCACTAGTCTTTGACATTTTCCGGCTTTGCATGATCAAACTATAGAGAGCTGAAGTAGCTAGCTTATAAATAGAAACAGCTACGAGCTTTCTAATATCACCACTCAACTGCTTGCTGACATCAAAGATGAATTTTCTTTCACAACGTTAACCACGCATTACAGAATCAAGACCAGAATTCAGAAATTAGGCATGAATCTAGTGTTTGTCATTTCGAATTAAATACAAGTTTTTAAAATTCAGACTAGTTCATTCCGGAGTTTTGTCAAACACCTGACGTGCATAAAATGGATTCTACAGATTTAGCCAGGAATCCAATACCTAAAATCCTTAAAGGAAACAGCAAGTCATACAATGCATGCAGAAATAAAAAAAGCTTAAACAACAAAGATTGAAGCTTTACAATTTGTTGTTGTAAAGTGGACGTATAAAGATACAAAAAATATCAATTTGTGGTAAAAGCTTTAACAAAGATTATCAAAACACTGAAGATTAAACTTACAGAGTGGACTTAGAAATACTCATTATTTTCACTGAACATATAAAATTTCTTTTCGAGCTGAAAAAGTACCTTCACGAATCTTCCGCCGTTTGAAATAATTCGCCTTTGAGCTTGTTTCCGGTAGACGGGCGGTTATTTTTGTTTTCGATGGCTGTTAACAGGTTGTGTTTGGGTGGCGAATGGACTGCGAATGGTGGGGGGCGACGGGGCGATGGGTGGTGGTAGGGAGGTTATCGGGAAGCTTTGTGTGCATACCATAGACATTTAGAGTATATTACAAAAATACCACATTAGGTAAGTTTTTAATAATTTGGAATCTGAAATTGAAAATCTAAAGAGCTGAGGATGGATTTTAAAATCTGATTTATGATTTTATTTTGGATTTAGAAGTGATTTATTTTTTAAAAAAATAATATTAATAATATAAATTAATAAATTAAAATATAATTGCATTATGACAAAATCTTATTTGATAGTATATCAAGGTCTTTTTTGAGTTTCAGTTTCATGAACTCCACTATTTTAATACCAAAAAAATTCTTAATTTGCGATTAATCCGACAACTAGTTAGTGAATATATTTCTCATGATCAAGTTTAGAACTCAATCGTGTGACATCTTCAATTGAAGGGATTCATCGACGATTCTTCGCCAAAAAAACAAAAAAAAAAAAAAAAAAACTAGGTATGAATTCAACTTTCTAATCTAATCATTAAAGATATATAACAATTAACAAATTAAAAGCAAAGAAAAACAACTTCATTAATTATTAAACAATTACAACGAAAAATCCCATGCAAACAAGCTAAACAAACATTAGGTTATGTAAATCCTCATAGCCAAAACGCATGCTAATGATCCAGGACATACATATTACATAATTAACCACAGTCATAATAATATAATAATAATAATTAATCATGATTAATAGGTGATTGTCGTCTTGCTAATAGGTGATCATCATTTAGCAGGTGGCCGGAGCGAGTCCACACTTCTGGGGGAGCTGGAAGGCGAGGTTGGGGTCCATCCCGAACATGGGCATGGAGTTCTTGTAGGAGCAGAGGCAGTGCAGGTCGGCCTGTTTCACCACCGCGCAGCAGGCGGCCGAAGGGGCGGACGGCGTCGGAGGAGTCACCGCCGGCCGGCAGTTCATCAGCTGAGACACGGAGGTGTTGCAGATGTCCTGTCCGTTCGCAGTGAGGATGAGTGCGGCCAGAAGACAGGCAACCAGAAACTCCGACGAGAACTTCTTCATGGTTTTCAAACAAGTGATCAAGAAGAAGTCTTTGATGAGGTGTGTGTAACGTGCATGGTTTTTGGGTTGTATTTATAGGAAAATGTATGTGAATTTAGTGTGAAGCAAACATCATTTTTTACCTTAGTTTGTCCATTGGACCATTATATATCCACTATGTCTATACATTACAATAAATTAATCTACCATAGCATAAAATTTTCAACCACACAATTCATGTCTTGACTACCTCAAGAGTGATCAATCATGCCTCATAACATTATTATAAACTTTTCGATTATTTTCTCATTTTTCTATTTACTTTTGCATTATGTTTCGCCAGTTTGTATTATGGTAAATACTAGTATAAACTTTTCGATTATTTTCTCATTTTTCTATTACCCAGGTTGGATTTAGTGTTCATCATATATACACGCAACTAAATATGTAAGGAATCGGGGTCGATTATTACAATCTGTTAGATTACATCCAACATTGGAAACAGACAGTCTCAAGATTCAGTATATAAGTTTGGTTTGATACTTCTCATATCACTAATTGGTTTTATGATTGGATCCGACTAGGCTTCTCTGTTGGACCTGCTTAGGCTCAAGAGTCTGTGTTTATATTTACACCTTCTGATTTGTTTCCAATGAGCTCCCTGATCGGGTATCTAATAAAATCATATATATATATATATATATATATATATATATATATATATATATATATATGATGAAATTAATGCGAATCTATAGTGTTACACATCTAGCAACTTGATAGGATAGGGATATAGGAGTACTATAGTTGGATTGCGTTTGCGTAGCTAGATTGGGGCATTTCTTGGCCCGTGAACTTGTTTTGGAACTACTTTTTTGGCGCCAGTGTTTTTCCATTGTCACGGGCTATGAACTTGTGGTGCACAACATAATTCTTGAATTTCCCCCCTTTTTATACCCATTTACACATACCATATATTTATGAGAAAATAATATTCTTCCGGTTTCAGTTTTCATATATTAAATTGAGAAAAGAGAGCATTAATCCGGAAGAATTTTTTTAAAGAGAAAAGTGTTTGAATCCAAGATTAGTAATTTTTTATTTAAAATCCAAACGTACAATATATAACCAAAATATATCAATTAGAGATTTAAACTCTCGTCCTCGAAACATTCAATTTAAAATCTAGTGGCTCTTATGGTTCCTGTTACAGAGTCAGGGTGGCTGTGAAGCGTACTATTTTTGAAGAGAGTTTGGACCATTACCAAATGAGAGGCTCAATCATTCAACAGATTGTTATAATATAAAATAAAAATTGACATAGAAATTATTTTCTTATTCTCCAAGCTTTATTTGATCATCTTTAGTTCAATTTAAGTAAGCTATGATTCAATGAAATTTGAACTTCATTTAGATTATTACTGATTTCAATAAAATAATAGTTAGTTCAGTTTAATTCACTTCAACATTAAATTAGTTCATTACTCTGATTGGCTTGAATTAGTTGGAAACCGATTGAATTATGCAAGTTTATTCTTCACCTGTAGTAAATTATATCAATACATGGGCTTTACCCAGAGCTTCATGCACGTAAATTGTTAAGTTGTAGAATGTGGATACTATGTTTGTGAGGTAATTTTAGACCTTATAATTTTACGATGCTTTGCCGTATTTTTTTTAAAAAAAAAACTTTCATTATAAATTACGAAAGAAAACGATTACAAAGCGTGCGGTCTAAACCTAACGTCATATCATGTTCCTTACATACCACAGTTCTACTAATTTTATTAATACTAAAAAAGGAGAAAGAACTCTTCAGTAGCGCCATAATACTCTCTGAGATGCTTTTAATCTCTCATGGCGCTGACTCTGGGGTCTTGAGTGCCGCCACTAACTCCGCTGAATCTGTAAGCAGACACAAATTAATCCAATGGATTACCTCTGGCTACCGCTTTTGTTGCTCTCCAGCATGCCTCTGCCTCTGCTTGAAGAGGAGTGGTACAGACGAAAAAGACTGAACCTTTTTGGTTACCATGCTTGCTGCTTATTGTCCACACAACCTTTCCTAGTAGTCTTCTTTTGTGGAAGGAGCCATCCACATTGATCAAAGTGATCTCCTGCTCGTTTCCTCTCTCTGTCCAGGGTAAAAGACTAATTTTCCTGTTGCATGTATATAGTAGCTTTATCCACCGCAAGCTGAACACATACCCTTGAGTAGGGGTGAGCACGATCACGAGCGTTCGTTAATCGGATCGCGTTCGGATCGGTTAAAAATCGGACCGAGATCGTTCATTTAATAAATGAGCCGATCATGATCAAAATTTTTTGATCGTTTAATAAATGAACGATCAACGATCATAGACATTAAAACTCGATCATGATCGTGAACAGATCAATAAGGTGATCGATATCGATCGATAAGATAATCGATTAATATAATATAAATATACATCTAAATGAATTATTTTCTAGTAATTGGTTAATTTTTAACTTTTTTAAAAAACTTTTAAACTGATCATGATTGATCATTGATCATTTGATCGAGCCGATTGTTATTGATCATTGATCATCTGATCGATTATCTAAGCGAATCGATCGCGATTAGATCGCGATCATTATAATTTTTAAACGATCCGATCATGATCATGAATTATTTTGATCGCTTTGATCGCGATCGGATCGTGATCACCTCAAAATTTAAACGAGTCGATCATGAACATAGTGATGATCGTGATCGGATCGACTCGTTATCACCCCTACCCTTGAGCACACCTCCAGGTTCTCCATAGCTTTCTTGTTTCTTTGGTTCTAGACTTCCCAAAGCATAAAGACAGCTAATCTGATTTCTTCCATGTCCCTTGTATTCTCGAACCAGTTTTTCATCCACCCTTCAAAGCTAACAATTAGTCGGTTGCCAAATTTGGATCTCAGCGGGGAATGAGACCATATGGTTTGGGATTTCCTGCAATTGACAAACAGGTGTAATTCATCCTCATCCTGCAACCTGCATCTGGAGCACCTAGCTTGATTGTCCAGATTCCTTTTCCTCCTATTATCCGATGTTGGTAGAACCTTGGTCATCATTCTCCATAGAAGTATAGTCAGCTTATATGGAATTTTGATGTTCCATAGTTTGTCCCACAACATTTTCCTCGTGAGGTCTATGCAACCTTGCTCTGCTATTACCATTACCAGATGATAGCCTTTCTTCACCGTATACTTACCATCTCTAATGGTCGGTTGTTTCGCCGTTGATGCACGTGGCTAATAGGTGGTGATTTGGCTTGGTGGTGTTGGATGGGAAGAGGATGGATTTGTAGAAATCAGGGAATTATAACCATTAACAAATGCATATCTGGGGTACATATTTTAAAATAATGCTTATAACCATTAACAAATCAAAGCAAAATCTTCCCAGATTTCGTGTGACCATGATGATGAAGACTAACTTTTCCGATGAATTGTTGTTAACAGGTGGTGTTGGCGTTGCCGCTAGCGGCTACATATCTGAACCTGGCCAGGGAAGCTTAGCTGGGGGTTCCGAACTTGACATGCGTACGTGGACGCTTTGGGACTGCAGCTCGAGTCGGACCAAGTCCACCTCACCACCGCGTCTCAGGTGATTCTCGGGGAGAAGATGATCAGAGAAGCTGCTTTTCAGTTCAGGTTCATTTGTGTAGTACAAGACCTGACCTGATATTATATCAAATACTCAATTATGGAATATGTATCATTTGTGTTGTGTGTAGTACAAGACTTGATATATCATATCAAGAACTCAATTTCAATTCCCACAATATATATTACTGTATCAAATTATTCTGTTGATGATGATGAAATGAGATTAATTTGTAAAGTGAATCGATCGGTTTGTTATTAGTCTTCATCACATATGCAAGACCAAAGAATTATAATTAGGAATGCTGAGGCAGTTGATTACATTCTTATTTCATGATCATACCTTTTTCATTTATTTAGTTTGAATAATGCTTGTGTTGGGTTATTTCCTATCATGAGAAATTATGAGGAGATTGGAAAACACAATTGATTTTCTCGTTACTTGGCACAATATTCCAATTAATTATAGTCTTTGGCTTCAATTTCTTGATATTTAGCCTCAAACCCTGGCAATTTTGATGAACTGATCACTGAATCCACATTGTATATTAGATCAGATCAGTTTAGTTCAGTTCAATTCTTAATGATAGAAAGTAAAAGAGCATTCAGGATTCATATTTTAAATTTTGACTAAAAAATAAGTTAAGAATGAGCTATCAACAACGGAAAAATATTTGAAGGTAAGGAGCACTACTTATATTTAGTATAAAATTTATTTTTAAAATATCATATGGGTTGCTTGATTGGTTGATCAAATGTACGTAAGAAAAGAGATAATTACTCCTTAACTAAGGAGCAATCTTATTAAGTATTGGTTTATAAAACTCCATATACTCCTTATACCTGTCATGTTCTCCCATACTGCAGGTGACTTATGGCCTATGGAATCTAATGTTTGTATCTCCTAGAGTCATATATGGAATCTAATGTTTGTACCATAATTGTAACCAAAAGGAAAACGAAAAACTTGTGGGAGTTTTATATAGCATCTAAAAGTCATCTTTAAAAAAATCAACTAATTTCATTTAATTGTCTTATTTTTTTCCAATCAAAAGGTATAAATATCTAATCATGAACTTCTGTAAGTAGGTTTTCACCTCTTAGAATATTTTAAACCCAACAATAGAGTTTATTAAAAAATATATATTCCAATTTGAAGTAATATTGTGTATTGATCACCATGGCCCTCAAGTCTTCTGTTTCTGTTTTCAATTTTGAAAAGATCTTGGGTGTGACTGTCCTACCATAAGTTTATGATAGGACGAATGATAGTTCATGTGTTTAATGGATTTGTTCATGTGTTTCACAGGTTTGTTAGTTTATTTACAAATGCACACAGATTATAACAAACAAAATTGTGAAACACCCGAACAAATCTGTCAAACACATGAACCAGCTTATAGCAAACAAAACTATGAAACACATGAACAAATTTATTAAACACATGAACTATCATTCGTCCTACCAAAAGCTTATGGTAGGACGGTCTCACCCAAAACTTTGTATTCAATTTTAATGACATTGGCTTGCTCAAGTTTGACCTCAGTGATTTCAGATGATGGCTTCTTACCGGTATATCCACATGATGATATATCTTATGAAAATGCACGCTTTGCTATTGAACAATATAGTGCATCCAGCCATACAAATCTGACTTTTTGTTTCTTGGATGGCGAAGCGAGGAAATTTTACAATCCAAAGATTTATGATGATGATCTATCGATTGTCGTAACCGAGAATGATGATAACTTCAATAAGACATGTTCGGTTGTTGTCCATGTTGATAATACTAAGAACACGAAGAAACTTATCCATTTTGAATGGATTATTGATGTGTGAATGTGTATAGTATAGTTTAATAATTTAGAGGGATGTTGCGGGATATATTATGTTACCAGATTCACCAATAAAGTCATGTATTCAATCATTTGTTCAGAGTAAATTTCAGGACTCGCTTTTCTTCCTTGTATTTTATATTCATTTAAGTATTGTATTTATTCTAGGATTGTCAAGACTAAAAAAATGACCTACTCAAATACAAATTATTATTTGTTCACAAAATATAAATCCGGAAATCCTTATTTTTTTGCATTCCAAATTCCACTTGTGTTTTGGTTCCACTTTGAAAAGAAGAAGCAGTTGATGGATGAAGAGAAAGCTAGCAAAATGTTGACGAATTGATAGCTTCCACACCGGAAACGATGCCGGAGTATGAAAGTCTTGTGAACTAAATAAAAAATGTGATTTCAAAAAATAAAAAATAAAAAATGTGACATATATATATGGATTAGATGTATCAAAATGTGATATAATTGAAACTGGATTTATGAGGTTTTATTGTACTTTACATTGAGATTGTTGATATTGTTGTTGGTATAATTTTCTCCAGGTTATTTTTATCTTGAACCGAATTAAATCGAAATAAAATTAATGTATTACAATTTTATATGTTTATATTTTAAAGTGCGTGAGTTTTAGAAGAAAATTATAATCTGAAAATATATATTGCTATGAATCCAATAACCTATAACATGATAATAGTCTAAAACATTAACTAATAAATATTAATGGTCAAAGTCGTCTCTATTTTACTTTCAAAAGTCAAACAAGACGTTTTGTTTGGGACAGAAGAAATATTATTATCTATCAGTATCCTTCTAAGTCGTCTTAAAATATTTTAAAACCAATCAACTATATTAAAATTTGTCCCAATTTCAAGTAATATCCATTAATTGTGTTGATCAACATGACTCTGACGTCTTTAGTTGTCCGTCCTAATATCAATTTTAATTTTAATGGTATTAATTAACTTGCTAATCAAGTTCTTTAAGAAGATGACTTCATTTGGGTAAATCCATTAAACTTTTCAAAATGCACACTTCGCTTTTGACCAACAACAATACAAATGTGACATTCCACCATAAAAATTAATTACCCAAAATGTTGTTATTATTCTGCTTTCTTAGATCAACTCTAAGAGCATCTCCAATGCTACCTTCACTTTTAAAAATATCAATTGACATGTAGGATTGAGAGTGAGAAATTGCAAAAATCATCTCCAACCCAAGCATCAATGTAGGGGTCAATCATAGGTGGCATATGATGTGGATTGAAGGTGTCAATTACCCTCTCTATATATTGATGCTCACTTTGAAACCTTCAATTTGACAACTTAACAAATATAGAGTTTTAATCATTACATCCTTCTATTTTTAAATTTGAAACATAAATGCAATATTTAATTTAATGATATTTTGTGACAATTTGATGGTTGCATTGGAGAACCAAACTTCAAAATGAAAACCTTCAATCCTACATCATATTGACACCCAATAAAATTTAAACATTTGGCAACTATTTTTACTCTTGACCCTCTCACCATTGGAGATGCTCTAAAGCAACTTGTGTGAATAATTATTTACCAACGTAAGTTTGACACATCAAATCTGAAACCAGAAAATAGAAACTATAGTACTCAATCTGAAATCAGTTAATTATTCATGAATACTATCAATCATCATTTCCAGACCAGGCAAGTAATCAATCGAACCATGCATGATTGTTTATAACTTTCCTTTTTCGTACTGCTAATAATGCAGATGCATGCAGGTAAAAAAAACACTGCTTTTTTTTTTCCAAGGTACAAGTTAATTACTTGTGGTGCATGCAGCTGTAAAAGTGGTAAAATATATTTTCCTTGAATTACTCACTCTTCCCTCTATATAAAGATTACAAACATGCACTTCTCTGCCTCATCGTCTTTTTCCCACACCTCGTTAACTTTTCCCTAACCTCATCGCCTTTTCCCCCTTCATCATCTTCTTCCCACACCTCATTAACTCTTTCTTGAACGTCGACCTCTCAAAATGTTTTTAATTTTTCTTATGATCGTTGCCGTGATTGGACGAGGCACGGCTAACCCTACAAGTATCTATCTCCTTGCCGGCCAGAGTAACATGGCCGGCTGAGGAGGCATAGTCAATCATCACTGGAACGGGAAAACCCCACCGGAATGTCTGCCGAATCCGGCTATATTCCGGTTGGCAGCAAACCGGACGTGGGAGGAGGCCCGGGAACCTCTGCACGCGGGGATCGACACCACCGATGGATGTGGCGTTGGGCCGGGGATGCCCTTTGCGACTACTCTACTCCGACTGAAGCCATCTCCGGTAGAGACGATCGGCCTTGTCCCCTGCGCCGTTGGAGCCACGCTGTTGAGCCAGTGGGAGAAGGGGAACGACCTGTACACCCGCATGATCTTGAGGGCACACGCCGCCACCAGTGGCGGTGGCGTAATCCGGGCTCTCCTCTGGTATCAGGGCGAGTCAGACGCCGGAAATTTCTCCACCGCCGCCTCCTACGGCCAAAGATTTGAGAAATTTCTCAGCGATGTCCGGGCCGATCTCTCCTCACCCAGTCTCCCCGTGGTTCAGGTAATATTACATGTTCATCAAAATAAATTTTTCCAGATTTCGTGTCTTATAACTTTTCCGATGACTTGATGTCATTAACAGGTGGCGTTGGCGTCGCCCGCTAGAGGCTAAATATCTGAACATGGTGAGGGAAGCTCAGCTGGGACTGGGAGTGAGGGTCCCGAACGCGACATGCGTGGATGCTTTGGGTCTGCAGCTCGAGTCGGATAACATCCACCTCACCACAGCGTCTCAGGTCATTCTCGGGGACAAGATGGCGCGTGCGTTTCTCAGTCTGCAGCAGCACTAGCTAGCCTCAAAGTTAGGTCACCAAGCTGCTGTATGCTTTTCGATTCATGTCAATTATGCTTGTATAATGTTATAATATATGTACAAACCATTTAAAACATGTTTTGAACTATGTATACTGATGTTTGAACTCATGTGATGATGATTCTGGAGAACATGTTGTTCTGTGATTCCTGAAGATTTGGTTTTCTCCAAGCAAAATTTAATGATTTTAGCCACCGGAGTAATAGTTCCCATGTGGGCTCTTCCATAAATAGCGCCTCTATTTGGCGGTAGTGTCATAGTCAAAAGGAAAACCGCCGCTGCCACCGTCCCCGGTCAAATTCCGGCGTATGTTCGTCTGCACCCACCGCACTCTGATGGACCCCGTTGTCTCACTTAAGTATTTTTATTCATTTAAGCATTGTATATATATATAGCCTTGTGTTTTTATTCCTTTAGGTATTCACTACCAGAAAAAAAGGTATTTCAGCGGGATGCACTGTTCCCGTATCAGCGGTTGATATATCATCTACAGTGAATATGTTGACGCGGTGAAACAATGTATCAGCGGTTGGAAAATGTGGACGCGGTGAAACAATGTATCGTCTACAGTTGAAATTTTCTTAGTTTGACTGAGAAATATTATTTTAATAGTGCTGACCCACGGTATTTCAGCGGTTCCTTCAAATTCCGCTGAAACATTTTGCTGACTGTATAGTCAAACGTTGAATTTTTTTACGGGTCCTACCCAAAACACATTATATATAATAAAAAAATTAATTTGCGTGGGCTTTTTTAAAACCCGATTCGTTTGGGATTAAAACCCAATGACGATTTCAGCGGGTCACCTTCAAACCGCTGAAACATTTATTAAGTAGCAACATAATACAGCTACCACTAAGCATGTTTCAGCGGTTCAAACTAAGTGTTGAAACATACTTAGTTTCTACAGAATTTGATGGTTACACGTGTCATCTTCCCAGTTACTTCAAATGATTGAAATATGATGTGGCATCGTCCCATTGGTGAGCCGTCAAATTGTTTCAGCGGTTGTTCATTACCGCTGAAACGTATGAAATTAGTAAAATTAACAATAATTTCAATATTTAAGCAAGATAATCAAAATTTTGGATCTTAATATCCATTCTATTGTATATGAGAAACTTTTCATATAGTTTTTATAACAAATAACACATATTGGAGGGGACTTATAATAAGAACGCTGATGTTTCAATGAACATTCACTACTTATACAATAACTCATTACTTAAACATATATACTAGGTTGTCATGATTTCTTCTCAATTGTGATTAATTTATATACACTACATATGATATAACTTATATCCAATATCGTGACAATTTTCAAAACATTTAAACATTATATAAGTAATGATCAAATCATCAATAGTAGATCATAATGAAAATTAAGACAAAAATGTAATTGAAAAGCTTAAATTACGAAGTTATATATGTTTATTAGTACTTTTTACCATCATATAATGTTTATAATGCTCCATTGCTTATTATATTTACATAAAATCACGTTTAAAAGTAATTTAAAAATTATTGGGGTCAATTTAGTATTTATCAAAAGTTCAATTGATGGCTTTAAATTCAATTCTTTTCATTTCCATTTGCACGAATCATACAAATCAAATAACATAATACAAGTAAATATTAGAGAGGAAATCATTTGATTGAAATTAAAATTTATTAAAAACTTTTGGTTCCTTTTTAATATTTCAGAAAAGTTAAGGGGCATAAGTGGAAATATAAAAAATGTATTGAAAATATTTAATTGCAAAGCAATATATACTTATTAGTGTTTGTTACAATCATATAATGTGTATAACTAGTCCCCTACTTATTATATTTACATATACTCACTTTTAAAAAAAAATTAAAATTTATCAGGTCAATTTAGTATTTATATCATCAATAGTATGATTTAATAATATAATTATTGAATTAAACACACTAGCATTCATATATTTTCATATGCTTTACTCTACTTTACTTTATTTAGATATAAATATGTTAAAATTATTTTAATTTAACAAATTCCAATCAAATTTAAATGGACTTATTGGATATTAATGCATGTGGAATTATTATAGAAACACACTAATAAATCAAATTAAATAAAATGTAAAATAAAAATGTATAATGAAACTAATTATAATTGAAGTTCAAATTCAAATAGACTTAAGGAATTAACAAAAAAGATCCGATTCCAAATCCAAATCCAAATTAATAACAACAAAGAATAATATTTTCTAAAATTCATTTAAAATATCAAATAATTATTTGAATTCGATCTCAACCGTCAATATCTTCCTCAACTCATCATCTATGCCATTAAAATCTAATCTTATAAACCATCTATATCCTTACCCCAAACCCAGAATTCGTCCATCTCCTCTGATCTACGTTCCCACCCCCTTCAATCCCAAACGCATGAGTCTTTCAAAACTTTTTCCGGAGCCGATCAACCTAGAGTTCCCATCGACTGATTACCCATTGCTCTAAGATTCGAATCGCTCACCGGAGGCAACGAATTGAGCCCTGCGCGGAAATCCCTACGGCTCAGAATGTTCGTCATCGACGAAGCCGATGAGATGCTGTCGAGAGGGTTCAAGGATCACATATACGAGATTTTCATTTATAAAGGGGTAAGAACTGATTCTGAGCAATAGCAAAGCTTTATTATTATAAATCTGCAAGGTTCTGACTGAATTTGAGTTCACTTCTTCTTCTTTTTCGTTATTGTTTACTCATCTGCCTGCAATAATGGTGAGTTTCTCAACTTTTTCGCTCCTAATATTGATTGTTGAGTTCTATTCCATGGTCTCTGGTTGGATTCTTACAAAGGTTTCATTAATTGCATAGTGGTTCAACCAGTTTCTTGCTACTCATTGTCAATTTTTTGCTATTGGATGTCTGTGTTGTATACTTTAATATTGATTGCTAATTGCCAAGAAGGATCAGTTTGTTTCTATCGGCAAGGGCTCAGTCATACTCTTAAAAGAAAGCTGATATTGCTATTTGGTGATCTGATTATGAATGTTCTGTTGAGATATTGTAGTTCTTTGTTATAGCACTTCATACAAAAAATGTGCGTAATTGACTGTGTATGCATGATGCTAACTTTCTATTGCGTTGTAGTTTAGTGACATAGTGAGGGAGGATGATACTGCAGCCACCGAGGCTGTTATGGTGTGTTCCAAATTCAGCCTAATTATATCAAACTGCTAAATATGGATGTTCAATATAATTGTAGGTTGAGCCCTGCGCGGAAAGCCCTACGGCTCAGAATGTTCGTCCTCGACGAAGCCGATGAGATGCTGTCGAGAGGGTTCAAGGATCATATATACGAGATATTCACTTCCATGCAGGTGAATTAGTAGGAATGTTCTAAATATTGTTATTCTGTGTGTAGAGATGGCTAGTACCAAGCAAGCTTCTCAGTGTCCTAGAGGTTTAAAGCCTCAAGGAAGCAACTTTCCACTAAGATTTATATTTCTTGTTTAAAATTTATTTGAATTGTATAGTCTCATTTATGGTGTGCTTGTGCTTAACTGTATCTCTCATTTATTGAAACTGTATAGTTCTGATTTATGGCTTTTAGTACTCTATATAAGGTGTGTTTGTGTTTTACTGTATTGGGACATTTTGCATCTTAGCATGATAATTA
Organism: Cruciata laevipes; assembly: GCA_963678965.1. Lineage (NCBI taxonomy): Eukaryota > Viridiplantae > Streptophyta > Magnoliopsida > Gentianales > Rubiaceae > Cruciata > Cruciata laevipes. Next base: position 23,397,945 of record OY787637.1, read on the forward strand.
TAGAGGTCAAAGTTCATCTATCCATGTTGCCTGTAGAGTGGTGGATTGCAAGCAATTGATGAAACTCTGCTGCATGCTCTAGAAGATAAAGAAACGGCTGATACATGGACTAAAACAAATATTGAGGTATTTTTCATCTGTTACTTGGATCCTTGTTATTTTTACTACCTTTTTGGTCCTAGAGCAGGATATATAATTGTGTGCATGTTGTTCTCTGCAGTGTTTGGACCATAGCTGTTCTTCCTCATATACTTCCTAAGCTAGTCACATAGGTTTAACCTTGTTTAACCATCCGCAGTGGCAAGGTAAAAGCCAAGAATGAGCTCAATGTACAAATTTTTGAACATTTGTATTGTTTGTAGTGTAATTTAGATTTATAAGATTTAGATAGGTAGTTCATATAGTTGTATTTGATAATTTTAAATTCAATTTAATTTTGATAATTTTGAATTCAATTCAATTTTAATTTTAATTCAAATTTTTTTTGCCCAAAATTTGTTTTTTGTTTTTTTTTCCCAGTTGTGATGAGGCGCTGAAACACAATGAGGCGCTGAAACGTATAGTCAAACAAAAAAAGTCCAAGCTCCAGCTAGGCAAGACTCATGGAACTGTCTAGTCAGCATGGGAGACTTCTTGTGGAGCCCAGAACGCTGTTTCAGCGGTCCAAATTTTTTTTGCGTTCCACCCCCCCCCCCCCCCCCACAGCAGCGGTCCTGGAGATTTTCGGACCGCTGAAACACCCCAGTTTTGACCGCTGCAAAAGGATGTTTTTCTGGTAGTGTTGTATTTTAACATAAATTTGTTCTGTCACTGAATTAGAGTAATCTCTTATGTAACATTTGACATAAAGATAAAATGGAAATTTTCAAGCACATATAGCCATCAAAAGAATAATGAAAAGTTGTAATATCCAACTATAGCTCACGAGTCACGAGTCGAGGCCTCATCATTTTCTAAGCCCTTGTTCTTTGCTGGATTTTTAAAGAAGTTATTGTGACATATCAACAAATTGCAAAGAAAAAAGACCTAAATGTTGTAGTTTTGCACTTGATCATAGGCTGGAAAACAAATCTTGCACTCGTATATATCCATGCAGAATTTCTCAATCTGTAACCATGTTCCAAGTATCCAATTTGTATGGATTAAAATGATAAATACAATACAATCTGCACTACTGCTTTAAATTAGTGGAGAACTATATATAACAGGCATAAAGCATGCATAAAACTCCATTAAATCCACCGTTAAATCATTTGTAAATAACCAGTCCGTGCCAAAACACTTTCTGGCTCAATTCACGTATTCATTAATAGGTTTTTACTCCACCAACCTACCCTTTCTCCATCATCTAGAATACCACATTATACTCTTCAACTGCAGTCATAAGGATCATAACCCATTTTTATACGTACTTTCACTGCATCTAACGTCAAAAACTATCCCTTGAAGATTCTTCCGTTTCTCTCCTGGCATACACTATAGAAAATGCTAATTAGCCGATGGAATTTTTGTCGTCCTCTCCATCCCGCCATTCTTCTCGTCCTCTTCAAACATTCTCTAAAATTTCCTCCAGTGCCTAATTTGTAGTACTTACTAAGCTCGACTGTGAATTTACATATGCAAAATAAATGTTTTACTGGGGTATTATCCATTTGGACTGAAGTCTCCCTATGCATGGTCGACAATTTGCCTTTCAACGACATTCAAAGGAAAAAAGAGAGTGTTTCATGTGGAGTTTAGACTTCCACATCATGGTTGTTGACTAGTGTCTGTTTAGCATTGCTGCCTTGAGCTACTAACAGTACACACCCTTATCGTGCTGAACCTTCCTCTTACATCTACAAAATTTGTGAGATAGAGCTTAATATCATCTTTCAAATCAACCAGATTTCCCCAACTCCAATTGTAATTATGCTCATTCAGGCTGTAATCAATCAGAAAATAGAAAATAGGCTTGTACACATCTTAACCATAGAATATCCTTTTTCTGGCACATATTCCAAACAAGTTTAAACAGTGAAGCTCGATTCTAGAAAGAGGACCTCTCAGACCAACTCTGCCACTTTCTTTTGACATACAAAGTGTTTTCCAAGATATGAGGGTAACTTTTTTCTCCCTTTTTGTTCGTCCCCATAAGTCCTACATTTCTTTTCAATCATAGAACATTTTAAACCCAACAACAAACTATATTAAAAACTTATCCCACTTACTAATAAAACCCATGAATATAAGATTTGTATTAATCAAACCCATAAAATTTGTATTTGATTTAGGTGATTTTCTATTTATAAATATGAGTTGATATTTAGGACATTTGTATTAATCATGTCATACAAATCAGATTCTATTAAAATATCAATTCATATTTATAAATCATCAATTTTATTCTAAAAAATAAAATAACACGCATATACAATGTAAAATATTAAAAAAGGCAAAACATGAAGTAAAAAAAATTAGAACATCAAGTTTGGATGAAGATGCGCCATAGAGGTATAATGGGCCTGGTTCAGTAGTAATCCACCCTCTCTATAACTGAGAGGTCCAGAGTTCAAAACACACATTGTCAGGGTCTACCCAGTGTAGAGGGGCCGTTGATGGTTTTCCAGGGACCGTGTTGGTGGCCCCCCGCTGTGGTCTCCCATGCTGCAGGTGGTGCGATTGGTGGTTCCGGCTTCGGTGGTTCGGTGGCTCATTGGTGCAAGCAGTTGGATCAACCAGGAGGGCGTCTCACAGCTACGTGGATGGAGCGTGTATACTGTGCTTACATGGATCTAATGATGGTGTCTCCTAGTCCTAGATTAGGACGTGTATATGTAATAGGTAGGTTGTAATCTATCATGAGTTTAAAAAAAATGCGCCATAGAGAAGAATATTGGGGCTGATTTTTATTTTCTTTTAAAATTTGCAAATTAGCCCCTAAATTTTAGCACTTGTTTAAAATATGCTCCAAAGGTTACATAATCACCAAAAAGTCCTATATACCCCTACATCCTTATTAGGATGGTCTAACTCAAAAGTCAAAACTTTATCTTATTTGATATCATATTTATTTTTTTATATGTTATAACTAAAAGGAAAACGAAAAACTTGTGGAACTTAAATATAGCATCTAAAAATCACCTTAAAAAAACAAAATCAAGTAACCATATTTCATTTAATTGCCGTTTTTTTTTCCATTCAAAAGGTATAAATATCTAATCACGAACTTCTATAAGTAGATTTTCACTTCTTAGAATATTTTAAACCCAACAACAAACTTTATTAAAAAAACACATTACAATTTGAAAGTAATATCCATCGTGCTATGTTGAAATAACCTTTTGAACAATAACAATTTCTCTCAAAAACTCCCCTTTTCCTTTTTTCAGATCCAATCTGGGGAGGTGACCGCCGGCGCTCCTCGCCGTGCCGGTCTCCTCCCCACCAAATAGTAGTCTATTTCAGTAGTTTTAGCTTAGCCCAGACCACCAAATCCTCGCACCTCTACAGAATCAGTAGCTCCTGTGCTTATCCGCGGTTTCCAGCCCACACTATTCCGGCAGCGCCTCGCCGACTGTAGTACCTAGCCGGATCGGGTCACCCGACGTAGATCCGGTACTTCCCATGATTTCTCGCGCCTAACGGTGGCATTCGGGACGCCGCACACCACCGAGCAGCACAGAGAAACTCCACGGGTAGCTACTCTGCAGATCGGCATGGCCATCCTCGCGCCACCACGCCCAGGAGCTCGCGAGGCAGATCCAGATCCTGCTCACCCTGCCGCCGAGCTAGCCGAGACTGCACGGACCAGACGCCACCTTTTTTCCTCCCACGGGGTGAACAGGTTTCTGCCGACTGGGTCGGGTTGTCACCGGTTGGACCGGCTCGGGCCAACTCGAGCCGGCTTGGACCGGCTCGGGTCTTCAGGTCACCTGGGCTCTCGGTTCTGGCCAATCTAGAGGATGAGGTGGTTTTTTCTTACTTTTATTTTAGTTAGTATAGGTTTGATTAATAAGGTCATGGAATTTTTGAACAAATTATTATCTGCCAACCTTAGTTTACCGTCGGGTCTTTCGTTTAAACTTTGGTTGGCTTCAACTCCGGTTTCTGTATGGTTGGTGAGGAGAAATCCTAGTCAAAGTAGTAATCTACGTACATTTGGCGATACCTTTATCCAATACAGACTGGACTTGTAGACCGTGGAAGTTAGCCTCGGCAGCTTTTCTCGTGTTAGATAATAATTTATGCACTTGTTACTGCTTTAACAAACCCTAAAATTTACTATCAGGAAATCCCTTTTACCGTGGGATGACCGCAATGTGATTAATGGGTATGTGACGGCGGTTTCTGAGATGATAGTATAGTCACAATCAGGAAATCCCCTTTTACCCAGGGATGACCGCAACGTGACGAAATATCTTAGCATCGTTCAAATTTCCTATACTTTGTGGAATTTGCTGGCTAGTTAGACTCGAACTGGCTGGAATTTGACACTAGTATTAGACCTTATTTAGGGGATATGATTTGGATTTGGTCTTTTTGCGGAGTTACTCTGACAGACTTAGGGAGTATTCTTGCCCATTTGTTTGTTATATCTCTCTTAAACTGTCTAAACGGCGAGAGAGTAAACCCCATGGGCTTCTGGTCTATCTAGACTAGTAGACTTCGATTATTTAGTTGTAGAATTCGAGTTAAGGTACTACGCTTGTCAGGTAACTTTAGTACTCTTAGAGTATTAGACTATAGTATTTTATGATGTATCCCCTTTTTCTCTTGTTCGTTGCGCTTTTACCATGCGCTTTTGATGTAAGCCTACGGGCAACAGCCTACGGGCAAGTTTACAGGTTCGGGGTGCCTAATAAATTCCCCCCACTATGTGTGGTTCAAATTAAAAAAAAAAAAGTAATATCCATCGTGTTGATCACCATGGCCCTCAAGTCTTCTGTTCTAATTTCAATTTTAATGACATTGGTTTGCTCAAGTTTGAGCTCGGTGACTTTAGCCGGTAGAACAGATTCTTCAGATGATGGCTTCATTCCGAAATATCCATATGATGATTTATCTTATGAAAATGCACGTTTTGCTATTGAACAATATAGTGCATCCAGCCATACAAATCTGACTTACTGTTTCTTGAATGGCGAAGCGAGGAAATTTTACAATGCAAAGATTTATGATGATGATCTCTACATTGTCGTAACCGAGAATGATGATAACTTCAATAAGACATGTTCGGCTATTGTCCATGTTGATAATACTAAGAACACGAAGAAACTTATCCATTTTGAATGGATTATTGATATGTGAATGTGTATAGTATAGTTGAATAATTTAAAGGGATGTTGCGGGTTATATTATGTTACCAGATTCACCAATAAAGTCATGTATTCAATCCTTTGTTCTGAATAAAATTCAAGACTTGCCTTTTTTTTTCTTGTATTTTATATTCATTTAAGTATTGTATTTATTCTAGGATTGTCAAGACTAAAAAAATGACCTACTCAATACAAATTAATATTTGTTCACAAAACATACTTCCAGGAAATCCTTATTTGAATCCTTATATTCAAGAAGAAGCAGTTGATGGATGAATAGAAAGCTGACAAAATGTTGACGAATTGATAGCTTCCACATCGGAAACGATGCCGGAGTATTAAGTCTTGCGGACCAAATCAAAAACGTGATTTGATGTATCAAAATGTGACATAATTGAAACTGGATTTAAGAGGTTTTATTGTGCATTACATTGATTGTTGTTGATGGTTGTTGGTATAATTTTCTTCCAGGTTATTTTTATCAAGTAATATCCATTGTTTGCATTACTATATATGGTCCTCAAGTCTTCTATTGTCCTAATTTCAATTTTGATGGTATTAGCTTGCTCAAGTTTGAGCTCGGTGACTTTAGCCGGTTAAACAGATTCTTCAGATGATTTCATTCCGTTATATATATCCACTAGATATCTGAACCATAATACATGATGATGAACATGAGCGTATAACTTATCATGATCACATGATCACATGATCATGATGAATAGACAACCCTTTCATTCCGTTATGTAAAATAATTTTTTACAGATTTCGTGTGATCATGATGATGAAGACTTGTAACTTTTCCGATGACTTGCTGTAATTAATTAACAGGTGGCGTTGGCGTCGCCGCTAGCGGCTAAATATCTGAAGATGGTGAGGGAAGTTCAGCTGGGAGTGAGGGTTCCGAAGGTGACATGAGTGGACTGCAGCTTTGGGACTGCAGCTCGAGTCGGACCAAGTCCACCTCACCACCGCGTCTCAGGTGATTCTCGGCCGGTGAGAAATGGCGCGTGCGTATATCAGTCTGCAGTAGCATTAGCTGATCAGAGAAGCTATTTTCAGTTTAGGTTCATTTGTGTAGTACAAGACCTGACCTGATATTTGTGTAGTACAAGACCTTTTCAGTTTGGTTACCTTGGGATTCCCTTTCGTCAAAGGAACACAACCTTATCTTAATGATGATAAGTCAATTTAGATAAATCCCGGTTTGAGAGTAGTTTTCTAATGATATTTTGTCTACGTTTAGACATACCATTATCGATATGGCTTTACAGTAAACCAATCAGCACAAATTTGCTTTGGTTACCTTGGGATTCCCTTTTTCTCAAAAGGTACAGACTCATTTCCTTTCCCATAATCCAACATAATGGATTTAGATTCCTCATATGAATCTAATTAAGAGAATCATTTCTCTACACATTTCAAGCCATGTCCACGAGACCACAAGTATCACAAAAACTTGGATCCATTAGTTTTCTCTTGACTACTCATGTCTCATTTACTTTCAGAGTAAGAAATGTCTGATCGTGTACAACTCATTGTGTACTACAGACCTTCAATGACTCTGCATTCTCTTATCAAGAGAAGTCTCACATTTACGAATGTATTCCAACAACGTTAGAGTCATTCCATTGAATACGATATATCTTTCAAAGATTCAGTCATCGTATCAATACTGCTATCAATGAGCAAACCATCTGATTTGAGAACATAAATGACATAATCATTTCTCGTGTCTCTTAGCACTCATACCTTAACTAAGCTCATTGATTCATATCATTGGCTCATCAACAATTAGTGTCATCAACTCATGGACTGTTTTGGAGCATCGAGCCATTCATATTGCTCTATTCAGATCTTAATATCTAAATCTCCATTTAACCACTAGGTCCATTTGATGTACTTTTGAGCTTACACAAAGCTTCAATCGGAAGTACCATCATTGCAGGTTTCATTCTCATTTATGGAGAATACCATCAAGTATACGAATACTTACTAATTGTTGAAATCTACTAGCAGTTTAGTGATTTGCCTCTCATGGTAGATCAATCTCACTATTGATTATCGTTTTTCCATAAACATCATTTCATGGAATTCTAGCCTTTTAAAGCTCTCAGATATACCTCTAAAGCAAAACAAGGCACGAGACTTTGTCCTATCACATTTGCTTCATTTAGGTTTATCATCACAGATTCTCTACGATTTCATCCATTGGCCATTGGCTCATAATGCCATTAAGGATAAATCAAGATCTCTAGGAATTTCCATAAATTACTCTTTCATCAAAAGATGTATTTATCAATTTCATCAAATATTTCTTATGAATATCACAATATTTAGGCCCCGTTTGGTGACGAGAGTTTTGAAGAGCGTTTAGCTTTTTGGGTTAAATTAGCTGTTTTGATGAAACCTCTCGTTTCTCAAACACTAGAAAGAGCAGCGTTTACAAAAAATTAAACAAAACAATATATCAAAATATCTTTTTTATCCTTATTCTCACAAAATTTCCTTAAAACTAATAATTTATATATGTATAATTCAACTTTGCAAAATTTTTCATACGTACACAATATATAGATATTTTTGTACGTACGTACATTTTTCAATATTTTTAATTTATTTTTGAAGTATTATAAATATTGAAATTAAAATGGCACATGCTAAATATATATCAAAATAAATTTTTTATGTAATGTAATTCTGAAAATAATTTTTTTAATAAACGTAGATATATTATAATAAAGAATAATAATTTAAATAATAAAAATAAATAAACATATAAGTGATAATTATTTTCGATAAACAAGCAAAATACTAAAACAATAATTAATAGTAAATTGTACTAATGTTTATTTCAGTCATTTAACACATTGAAACAGCTATCAGCTAATTGTTATTTGCCAAACACTAATGTACAAAACGCTAGTCAAACCGCTAGTGATCAAAACAGCTAATAGAATCCGCTAACAGCTAGCAGCTAATAAAATTCGCTAACAGCTAACAGCTAAACGCTGATTGCCAAACGAGGCCTTAATATTCTTTCATAAGAAGTCAACAAGCACTACCATAATGTGCATTTTTAGTAAATATACCATTTCAGGTAATATCTTACTATACTTGGTTAGACGTCAACCCCTACATTCGAATGAACTTCTCGGATGAGTCTACACCGTTAGGTCAACCCCCACATTCGAAGGAATTCGTAGGATGACTCTACACCATTAATAGTTTTCATTTACTCTTTTGAGATATCTTATTTAAAAGATCACCAACCTACATATAGGTTTTCCACATCGAAATCATTCACGAGTCATGCAAGATTAAAATACTGGATTATATTAATAGATCATACTCATATATCACGTATGAATACAATAAATCCACATGCACGAACACATTGAGAATCATAATATGCATACACATAATCCATATACCACGTACAGATTCCTCTAGCATGCATAATATTTATTAATTGTTTCATGCATATAATTAATCAATTTACATGCATCCAAAGCAATTCATCAGCTCAATTTCAACATGTATATTAATTGATCAATATAATTTCACTTTTCATGCGATTATATGCCATATAAGTTAAGATTCAATCACGTTGAAATTTTACATTCTCATTAATTTCAAATCAATCTTAACATGTATATAATTAAACCGAGGCAAGATAAATAATCATGTTTATCAAAATAAACAAATTCAAACTAAATTGAATACCACATCTAATTCAATTTATTGGGATTGATACTCTAACTTTCGTTTAAAAGTCGAGACCAAAATGTCTCTAACTGATCAACACCATCTCCTCCACGATGCTCGTTGATTCTCGTAATTGATATTTGTACATGCCAAGAAAACTCGGCAAATCATTAGAAAAACTTCACATGAATTTTTCGGATTTAAGTTCACAAAAAACAATTTCCGTAAAACCCTAAATCAAATAATACACATAAATATCATGCTCATATAAATATATAATATAAGCACATAATTAATCATGCATCCCTACTTTTGGTTTAATCAATATAATAACCTTAGCATGCATAATTTATAACTCACGTAGCATGTAGTTTTCGAAATTCTAATCATATAAATTTTCAAAAACCATCAATAAAATTTTCGTGAAATATTCTATAACATTTTCGAAAAATTACACATCAATATCCGCCCTTTAAAAGTTTCGTAAGTTTCAAGACTGTAGGAATTATATTGACAGTAATTTGTAGTAAATAAAATTACAGAATATAAATTACAGAAAACACATGAATAATAAAATATAAGTTATATTATTTATATTAATCATGCAAAATATGCCAAGAGTTATAAATAATTATGCATACAACATATTAAATATCCTAGACACAGAAGCATAGATCATTATGGAGTCGAGCTAGTCTCCGCCCTTGAAACTTATGAGGGCAACAAATGACCACAAAGTCCCATAGGATAAAACCATAAGGTAACATACAAAAGTTATATGGATTTCGTAGAGCCGATCTTCAATCACAATGACTTGACTCTCAACTCACTCAGCACCAATGAAAACACCAACACTCTCAATTTAATGTATATATATATTACTAGGAGACCAAACGTGTGTCTAACCGTTCAGGTTGTTTTCATATTGACTGATGGCTGTATATATATATACTACGAAACGTATGAATTAGGAAACATAATTCTCAGCTAGAAAATTCTCAATCCAATACGCGTATGGATTGTCTCACAAAATAAGGTAAGCTGTGTTTTAATTATAGCAAAAGAACTTTCCCAAATAATGAAAGTCTTTATCTTTATGGAATAACACAAAGTAATTTCCATAAACCAAAAGAATGTACTCCAAGTAATTCTTCAATTAAAACACATTCCGCGCTTTTCTAGAATGTTCAGCACATGAACTTCATAAACAATACAAATCCTATTTTGTGTAAATTTCTTTAACCAAAACTTTTTATATCTCATTCGGAGCCCAAAAGTTATCATGACTGTAACTTTCAATTTACCTTAAATAAATCATTTTCCAACAATTATATCAAATACTCAATTATGGAATTAATGTATCATTTGTGTTGTGTAGTAGTACAAGACTTGATATATCATATCAAGAACTCAATTTCAATTCCCACAATATATATTACTGTATCAAATTATTCTGTTGATGATGATGAAATGGGATTAATTTGTAAAGTGAATCGATCGGTTTGTTATTAGTCTTCATCACATATGCAAGACCAAAGAATTATAATTAGGAATGTTGAGGCAGTTGATTACATTCTTATTTCATGATCATACCTTGATCATTTATTTAGTTTGAATAATGCTTGTGTTGGATTATTTCCTATCATGAGAAATTATGAGGAGATTGGAAAACACAATTGATTTTCTCGTTACTTGGCACAATTTTCCAATTAATTATAGTCTTTGGCTTCAATTTCTTGATATTTAGCCTCAAACCCTGGCAATTTTGATGAACTGATCACTGAATCCACATTGTATATTAGATCAGATCAGTTTAGTTCAGTTCAATTCAATTCTTAATGATAGAAAGTAAAAGAGCATTCAAGTGTCATATTTTAAATTTAATATCAAAAATATTAAATTACAATGTATATTTTATTTAATATTAAATTACGGAATATAAGTTTTCTATATTCTTATATTTTATTGTATGTAAGTACGGAATATAGAATAGTATGATATTATGTTAAAATATTTTATTTAATATTTAAGTAATATGTGTACAATTTTTTAGGTCATATACGATGTATATTTCATTTATTTTTCTGAAATTAATTTGACAAATTTTCATAAAATATCTATATTTTGGGGTAAAAAATGTCTTGATTAAAAAAAATGGAGAACATCTCAGGTAAGGACCCCTAACTGTAAGGGCAGATCAAAAGAAAATCACCTTCTACAAAATTGGGGGTTACTATACACAAGTGTTTTAATTATTTGGGTTATAAAATATAAAACATCAAGGAATAAAGTGAAAAGATATTGTCCAAAATCTAAAAGATCAAACCGAATAAAAACATGAGGCCTAAAATCTAAAAGATCAAAACACATAAAAGATCAAACCAATAAAGATCGAACTCAAGTATAAAACATCAGGATCAAACAAAAATAACTCAACTAATAAAATAATTATTAGTAACCCCAATCTTGTAGAAAACTGTCTCATTTGAAGCCGCGCTTACCGTAAGGTTTTTTTTTGAGACTTTCTAAAAATAATGCTTCTAGGTCACTTGGATATACTTTTATGTATATTCTTAGAGGAATGATCAATTTGGAGAAAAAAAATACTTAGCTATTATTTGTGCCATATTTTATATTTTATATGTTGTAACTAAAAGGAAAACGAAAAACTCGTGGGAATTTAAAATATAACATTAAAAAAATCACCTTAAAAAAATCAAGTATCCAATTTCATTTAATTGTCGTATTTTTTTTTCCATTCAAAAGGTGTAAATATCTAATCATGAACTTCTATAAGGAGGTTTTTCACCTCTTAGAAATAATATATATTAAAAAAATATGTATTCCAATTTGAAGTAATATCGATCGCGTGTTGATCACCATGGCTCTCAAGTCTTCTAATTTCAATTTTAATGACATTGGCTTGCTCGAGTTTGAGCTCGGTGACTTCAGATGATGGCTTCTTTCCGGTATATCCACATGATGATTTATCTTATGAAAATGCACGTTTTGCTATTGAACAATATAGTGCATCCAGCCATACAAATCTAACATACTTGCTCTTGTATGGTGAAGATAGGAAATTTTACAGTGCAAAGATTTATGATGATGATCTCTTGATTGTCGTGATCGATAATGATAATGACATCAATAAGACATGTTCGGCTATTGTTCATGTTGATAACACTAATAGCACGAAGAAACTTATCCATTTTGAATGGATAATTGATGTGTGAATGTGTATATATTATAGTTAAATAATTTTAATGTTGTTGGTAATACTATATTATGTTATCAGATTCACTAATAAAAGTAATATAATCGTTTTTTTTTCTTTTTTTAAAAGTAATATATTCAATCTTTTATTCAAAATAAAATTCAAGACTCAGTTTTTTGTTTCAAGTTTGTTTTCTTGTATTGTAATTCATTTAGGTACTTATGATATTTATTCTATAGAATTTTCAAGAATAAAAATTGACCTAACTTAAATAGAAATTGGGAGTTGAAAACAACACAAAATACAATATCTCACTAGTGCAAACCAGAAAATACTGCATTTTTTAAGGCAGTTCCTCAGTGCAGGACGGAACCGCCGTTAATGGTTGGTTTTTTCGAACTCGAAAAACCAATTCAGATGGTTGAATTCAGCTGGGGCGTGGCAAAATTTTTGACGGCGGTTGTTCTTTATATTTACGTCGGTTATCTTAGAACCGCCGTAAATAATACCTATATTCGAACTCGAGAACAATAATAAACACAAATCAATATCGATGATCTTTAGATACACCTTTCAATATCGCCTGAATTTTAGGGTTTCAAGACACCAATTTCGTTGCGACATCGAGTTTAAGATAAACAAGTTTAGCGATATCGAAAATCAAATAAACAGAAGAACGATGTCGAACTAAGTGTATGGGTTTGCAGTAACCAGTTAAGATGCGAAGTCGTATCATTTTTTGTCATTTTACGCACCTATATTTCGATTTCGAAATACCTACATGAACCCCTTTGAAGTCGAAGTATGGTTCGGATAAACATATATAGCACTATAATATATGAATATTTGAACTTGTAAAATTTTACCACAAACTTCAAATAAAAAGAAATGTATCAAATATAAAAAATAAGAGAATGGAGATGTTCAAGACATGAACAAAAGAAAAAAAAACAAGAGTACGGACAACGTCAAAACAAGACAAAAGGTAGAGTACCAACAAAGCGAAAATAAGAACAATGATTATCTAAGCTCCTCGGAAATCATCATTCTCCTTCATTGGAGGTAGCATAATAAAGTTGACTTCATCACCACTGTCGCCGTCGCTTATCCAACCATAGCAAGGTTTCCTAATCTTCTTAGCTGGGACCGAAGCTTCACATTTGACACCGACATTGTCAACATCATTTGTAGCACCTCCTAGTGCAACAGAATTGGATGCCGAACCAATCTTGCTTCCACATGCGATTGGGACCTCAAGTTTAGCAACCTTGTCCACCACAATGAACAAACTCAATCAAAATCACTACTTAATTTTCGGCGAACACTATGTGCTTTCATATACAAGATTCATAACTACATCCAAACACAAAGGTACCAACTACTTTAAAAAAACAATTGCAAGAACAAAACTAGCATTAACTATTGAGAAAACAATAATCAAATCTCCACCCTATTTATAGTATACATGAATATATGAATGTCATTACCTTGGCGGCATTCCGGTCAATCAAGGTCGGCAACACCACATCCTCTCTTTTGGTCTCCTTTTGAGAACAAGATTTGCTAGTATCCTTCAACATGTTGGAACTTGATGATGGTTTTCTCTGAAGGGACGGGTTTGGGGTTTTTTTGCTTTAGATGGATTGAAGAATTTGGGATAACAATGTAGAATTTAGTATTCTCCGTCGGTTATTGTATTCTAGCCGACAGTCTTTCGATATCGCTTCATGTATGTAAATATATATGATATCGAAAATATGGTCGACATCCTAGACAGGGAACAAGGAGACACGGTTTTCGACACCGAAGACGTGGATACAAATGTTACGATATCGCAAACTTATTATGCTAGGATTATGCTCTAGTTATTCGATTTCGAATAGCTGTTCTTTAGAAAATTGAGACATTTATATATCGAAAGAATGTCGTGTTTGGCGAAATTTAAGCTTCAAACTAGTCAATGAGTGAGCTTTTATGCTATTTTCTTGTGTGGGTAGTTTGTTCCAATATTTTCTTTCGAATTTCACACTCCATTGTAAGGGATTCAAGCTCTTTTGTTGGTTATTTGGATTTATACCATAAGCTTGCTAAAAAAGTATGAAATTTGAATTGTTTTTTGAGATATGAAACTTACCATTGTTTTTTATGTGAAGTTATTGATTGTGTCGTTGTGTTTTATCGTTGATTGCGTAGGAGTTTGTTGTTGAATGTGCGATTGGGTTTCCATAGTTGGACGTTGTTGATATGGAACGAGTTGAAATTATTAGAAGGAATGATAGATTGTCCCTTGAGTATCGTGGTTTGATTGATGAATTTATTCATCTTGCGTTTGAGGATGCTAAGAGAAAAGAGGTTGAGGGTGTTAGATGTCCATGCAAAGATTGTAAGAACAATGCCTATTATGATGATGATATGGTTTTACGTGAATATTTGATTTGTAGGGATTTTGACCCTAAGTATATCATATGGATTTGGCATGGTGAAGTTGTAGTTGACAAAATTATTCCCGAAAGTGATGTTGGTAGTGAAGACTTGGAATATGATGCTTACCTTGGTGAAATGATGGAAAATGTTGTTAGGGAATTTGTTGATAAGCATAGTGTCCTAACGGCAATGATGCATGATATTATACAAGGGGTCTAGGCATTGTATTATGGCGGCGACATTGTTGATGAATTTGAAGGCGAAACATGGGATTACCGATAAAGGGATGACGGAGTTGTTTGGTATTGTTAAAGAATTGCTTCTGGTTGATAACTTGTTGCCCGATAAAGTACATGCCGCGAAATTTTTTTTGTGTCCAACGGGAATGGAATTGGAGAATATTCATGCATGCCCTAATGATTGTTCATGAGGACTTTGCTATGGTTATTGTTATGTGGTTGTTATTGTAGGACTTTGCTATGGCGCCTAACAATAAACGTCAAAACGATAGTAAAGATGACCAACCAAACAAGAAATTTAAACAAACAAAAGATAATACAAAGAGTGTAGTCAAAATTGGAGGGGAGAAACTTGGGCACAAACTTGCTCAAGAGCATTGTCGTATTGTGACCCTAAGCAAGAACTTGAATTCCTAAAGTCACTACCTATGTTCGTTAGAACGCTATTTGAATACTTAGATCACCAAAACAAAATTTTGACATATTTATTTTTATGTAACGAGAATGTGTTCGGAGAGAGAAGGACTTGAGGGTTCCCTTGCACGATTTCAAGCATTTCTGGAATATGGAGAAATTGGACTCCGCTATGCTATCACTACATCAAACGTAAGTTTTTCATTACATAACAATAAATATTATACTAAACTTTACATTCCATACTAATTGTTTACATTTCCTCAATAAGATACATGTGTCACAAGTCAAATCAAAAGTTAAAAGATTCGATGGGTTTCCTATGTCCCCATTCCATTACTATATTTGAAGGTTATCCCCCGACAAGTCAACATCAATATTTTACCAATGCACTTCGTAAGCAGAAAAAGAAGATATTCTGACGCAGTGGAATATCGTGAGATTCTCCAGCACGAATCTGTAAGAAACAATCAAGGATTCGCCAGCACGAATCCAAGGGTTAGGGTCGGAAATCCATCCGAAATCTGGAATCCACCAGGAAGAACAGAAAAGTTCTCGAAAATAATGATAATTGATTGAATGACTTTCGTGGCTGCTACAAGATGAGTATAAATAATACTCTTAAACCCTATGCTAAAAATAAACTAATCCTAAAATAGAAAATAAATAATATAAATATAAAAACGCCAGTTTAAGGCTCTAAACGATCTCCAATGGCCTAACCAGAATGGTGCTCACTACAAAGTAGTGAGTTATGTTTATTGACATGTTTTCCTTTCCGAAAAGATATAATGTGATACTATTTATACGTCGATATCTGAATTTGGCCCGAAACTTCTCAGGCTGTCAGATGACAGATTTTCATCAATTCTCAGACAAAATCTGATGCGAATGCAGTGAGCGAGACCATTTTGATTGATCTGATGAAATAATTCATTAGATACATGTTTTCTCTTACCAAGTTTTTTCCTCCAAAGAGAGGTTTTTTCATCTTGGCAAGATTTTCTTTTCCTTATAGTTGTAGGATTTGGTTATTGTTTTCTTAGATTATGGGTAGGATTAGGAATTCTATTAGGGTTATAAATATTGTTCTTTTCATTGTAATAAGCAGACTTTGAGACTTTGATAATAAAATTACATTGATTGTTGAACGGTGGTTCGTCATCAGATTGAAGCTTTGGACTGTGTGTTCAATTCTAAGACTCGATTGCAGTCGCCCCAGGGACGGTGGTTCTTGGTTCTCCAAGTAATTATTTGACGGTTATTAGGTAATTATCATATCCCAGGTAATTATTTGACGGCTGTTGAATAATTATCATATCAAGTTCGTGTTTCTTTTGCAAGTCCGCTAAAACTAAGTGTTCTACGTGAAAAATTCACATCAATTTGGTATCAAGAGCCCAGTTTTTTATGAATTGTCATTCATAAACGGTCATGATTGAAGACAATGGTACTAGTGCACACTTAGCCCAATTGGTGGAGTTAATGAAACAAGAGAGGTTGGAAATTCCAGAATTCGGAGGAGCCATTATATATCCAAGTACTTATTTGGAATGGATTAAGCGTGCTGAAAGAGTTTTTGATTTCAAAGAATATTATGAAAGAAAAAAATTCAAGAAAGCAGTTCTAAAGCTTACCGGGATTGCATGGTTATAGTATGATACCTTAAAATATAGACGAAAACGTGAGGGAAAATCAAAGATCGACTCATGGACTAAGTTGAAGAAACATCTTGATAGAAGATTTTTACCTTGTACCATGAAGAATAAGTTGAATCAAGATATACCAAAATCATCGGTGGCAGGTGAAGAGGAAAAACAAGAAAAACTATTCCATGGTCGTTGTCATATCCAAGAGAAGGTTTGCAATAACGTAGTGGACGATGGAAGTTGTTCAAATATGGTTTCCAGCATAGTGATAGAGAAATTGAAGCTACCTGTTCAAGACCATCCAGAACCTTACCGACTACGATGGCTTAGTGATGGTGATGAAGTAACAGTTACTCATCAAGCTTGGATTGCATTTGCGATGGGTGGTTATAAGGATGAAATTTTGTGTGATGTTGTACCTATGGATGTGTGTCATCTTTTTCTGGGACGTCCATGGCAACTTACTCGTGAAGTTCTACACTATGAGAGGTCCAATGAATACGTGATTACAAAAGGGAACAAAAGATTTAAACTTATTCCTTTGTCACATCCTGAAGTAACTATCACGAAACACACTGCTCAAAAACAATCTTTATTAGTAAGTGAGGAAGCAGTTGACAAAAAGCTTGATAGTGAGTTTAGTTCTATGGTGAAATCGTCGTTGGAAAAATGTAATGATGTGTTTTCCAAAGAACTGTCTGGTTTATCTTCAGATAGGGGAACTGAGCAACAAATTGATCTTGTTTCTAAAGCACCTTTGCATAACCAATTTCCTTATGATATTGATGATGGTGTTTATGTTAGCACTGACAATCAAAGAAGTTCTCTAATGATTGATGATATGGATTGTGATAAACGACAAGTGTTTGATTCTGATGCTAATCGAACTGATGTTGTTGATAATGATGGAGAGGATACTGAGAAGTATCATACTTTTCTATTTGATGGCAATATCAATGATAATGATCATGTTGAGATCTACTCTGACCTTTCAGTCTCTAATGTTCATGATGATGGTATTAAAGAAGAAGACCTTGAAAGAAGTCGTGAAGTATCAATATTTAATATTGGTGTAGAGAATGAAGTTAGAGAGCGATCCAGTTGTTCATTTTCAATATGAAGGTGATGGAAAAGAGATTGTTCCTTTAAGGGATAAAGAGATTGTCTGAGCTTCCATCTTCGGGAGTTCATCTTTATCTTTTAAAGGAACAATCTCTTTTCCATCACCTTCATAATGAAAATGAACAACTGGATCGCTCTCTAACTTCATTCTCTACACCAATATTAAATATTGATACTTCACGACTTCTTTCAAGGTCTTCTTCTTTAATACCATCATCATGAACATTAGAGACTGAAAGGTCAGAGTAGATCTCAACATGATCATTATCATTGATATTGCCATCAAATAGAAAAGTATGATACTTCTCAGTACCCTCTCCATCATTATCAACAACATCAGCTCGATTAGCATCAGAATCAAACACTTGTCGTTTATCACAATCCATATCATCAATCATTAGAGAACTTCTTTGATTGTCGGTGCTAACATAAACACCATCATCAATATCATAAGGAAATTGGTTCTGCAAAGGTGCTTTAGAAACAAGATCAATTTGTTGCTCAGTTCCCCTATCTGAAGATAAACCAGACAGTTCTTTGGAAACACATCATTAAATTTTTCCAACGAAGATTTCACCATAGAACTAAACTCACTATCAAGATTTTTGTCAACTGCTTCCTCACTGACTAATAAAGATTATTTTTGAGCAGTGTGTTTTGTGATAGTTACTTCAGGATGTGACAAAGGAATAAGCTTAAATCTTTTGTTCCCTTTTGTAATCACGTATTCATTGGACCTCTCATAGTGTAGAACTTCACGGGTAAGTTGCCATGGACGTCCTAGAAAAAGATTCATAGTGTAGAACTTCACGAGTAAGTTGCCATGGACGTCCTAGAAAAAGATGACACACACCCATAGTTACAACATCACACAAAATTTCATCCTTATAACCACCCATCGCAAATGCAATCCAAGCTTGATGAGTAACTGTTACTTCATCACCATCACTAAGCCATCGTAGTCGGTAAGGTTCTGGATGGTCTTGAACAGGTAGCTTCAATTTCTCTATCACTATGCTGGAAACCATATTTGAACAACTTCCACCGTCCACTACGATATTGCAAACCTTCTCTTGGATATGACAACGACAATGGAATAGTTTTTCTTGTTTTTCCTCTTCACCTGCCACCGATGATTTTGGTATATCTTGATTCAACTTATTCTTCATGGTACAAGGTAAAAATCTTCTATCAAGATGTTTCTTCAACTTAGTCCATGAGTCGATCTTTGATTTTCCTTCACGTTTTCGTCTATATTTTAAGGTATCATATTATAACCATGCAATCCCGGTAAGCTTTAGAACTGCTTTCTTGAAAATTTTTCTTTCATCATATTCTTTGAAATCAAAAACTCTTTCAGCACGCTTAATCCATTCCAAATAAGTACTTGGATATATAATGGCTCCTCCGAATTCTGGAATTTCCAACCTCTCTTGTTTCATTAACTCCACCAATTGGGCTAAGTGTGCACTATTACCATTGTCTTCAATCATGACCGTTTATGAATGAGAATTCATAAAAAACTGGGCACTGATACCAAATTGATGTGAATTTTCCACGTAGAACACTTAGTTTTAGCGGACTTGCAAAAGAAACACGAACTTGATATGATAATTATTCAACAGTCATCAAATAATTACTTGGATATGATAATTACCTAACAACCGTCAAATAATTACCTGGAGAACCAAGAACCACCGTCCCTAGGGTGACTGCAACCGAGTATTAGAATTGAACACACAGTCCAAAGCTTCAATCTGATGACGAACCACCGTTCAACAATCAATGTAATTTTATTATCAAAGTCTCAAAGTCTGCCTATTACAATGAAAAGAACAATATTTATAACCCTAATAGAATTCCTAATCCTACCCATAATCTAAGAAAACAATAAACAAATCCTACAACTATAAGGAAAAGAAAATCTTGCCAAGATGAAAAAACCTCTCTTTGGAGGAAAAACCTTGGTAAGAGAAAACATGTATCTAATGAATTATTTCATCAGATCAATCAAATGGTCTCGCTCACTACATCCGCATCACACTTGTGGATGTTAAAGTTGAAAAGAAAGTACTTCATTTTTGTGTTGCTGGAAGTGATGATTATAAATTTGGTTCACGAGAAAAATTATTTCCAACACTTTCGCGGAATGGTCATTTTCTTGAGAAAGATAAGCTATTGAGTCATGCAAGATCTACCTCTAATGATTTGTACATTGTGATGGAGCCCAAGGAAGTTGAGAAAAATCAAGATAAGGTGTGTTTTCCCATCCGGAAAATATTTCTTGCTTTTGATGAAGGATCCCTGAGAGGCAAAACCCGAGGTAGAATATATTTAATTCAAAGAGAATAATGTCAGCTGGAATGGGAAGCAACAAGTGTGTCATATTGCAGATTTTTGGAAGACATCCACATATCTTAGTAGGAGATAAAACACCTCAAAATTTTAGGCATGTTCTCATTGAAGAAGGGGAGAATGGTACAAGCTCAAAAGATATGGTTGTCAAGCTTGAAAAGCTATTGTTGGCACAGTTACATGTGGTTTTTACAGCTACTGAATGGGCTATGGAGATTGAAGCTCGTGATGGTGGTGGAACTGTTTTCAAGTCAAGATTTGCTCTACAGTGGTCAAAGTTTAATTTGTAAGGGTACACATACTCTCTTACCTAGAGATGAAGAGGTTCAAGAATTGAGGACAATTCTTTTCAAAGAAGGGGAGTATGATGCGAATGCAGTGAGCGAAACCATTTGATTGATCTAATGAAATAATTCATTAGATACATGTTTTCTCTTACCAAGGTTTTTCCTCCAAAGAGAGGTTTTTTTCATCTTGACAAGATTTTCTTTTCCTTATAGTTGTAGGATTTGGTTATTGTTTTTTTTCTTAGATTATGGGTAGGATTAGGAATTCTATTAGGGTTATAAATATTGTTCTTTTCATTGTAATAGGCAGACTTTGAGGATTTGATAATAAAATTACATTGATTGTTGAACGGTGGTTCGTCATCAGATTGAAGCTTTGGACTGTGTTCAATTCTAAGACTCGGTTGCAGTCGCCCCAGGGACGGTGGTTCTTGGTTCTCCAGGTAATTATTTGACGTTTGTTAGGTAATTATCATATCCCAGGTAATTATTTGACGACTGTTGAATAATTATCATATCAAGATCGTGTTTCTTTTGCAAGTCCGCTAAAACTAAGTGTTCTACGTGGAAAATTCACATCAAAATCTCCCTACATCAATCTCCTTCACTTCAAAAAGAACTCGCCCCGAGTTCTCCCCTTCACCATCAAGAGCTTTAACCTCCATAGCAAATTCCCTTGAAGTATAAGAAACATGGAGAACTTTCTTGAACCCCCAAGAGATAATCATCGGCATACTCATGAACTCCAATTCCAGAAAAATAGATTCTGGAATTTTCTCAAAGAAATCATCCATGTTAAACCATTCTTCTTTGGGATAAAATTTCCTTTCATCTCTGTCGAGTCCAACTCCACCTTCAACCTGAATTATATCTCCTTCGTTGGACTTAATCTTCGTATATTCATCGATGACCTTCAATGGAACCTTTTTTTCAATGGAGTTTTCAAACACTAGATATTCATCCAAAAATTCATCAAAAATATGAACCTCAACCTTCTCATCTTCAACTTTATTATTATCTCCAATAACCAAGGTTCCAGATTCTTCACACACAATTTCAAATTCTTCACAAACAACTTCAGACAAATATTCACAAGAAAAATTGGCTGCGTCTTCACAAGAAGATTCTATAACATCATCATCACCAGAAACAGCAAACAACTTTTCTTCCAACGCGGCAACATCACAAAAAGAATTATGATCATGCGTATGAAATACCTCATTTTCCACTGTTCCTTTTTCTTCAACTTCTTCTAAAGCACTGGCAGCAACAATTCCAACTTTGCACGAGCCAATGGTGCTAAAATCTTCAATTAACTCCTTCAATCCATCCTTTTCAATACAAGATTCAAGCTCTTTGTCTCTTTCCAGTTTCTTTCTCCTACGAAGAATCTCTTCATAATCTTTAGGTAGAAATTGATCTCGCATCAGTTGTTTCATCTTCCTCCACGTTCTTATTGAGGCTTTGTTCTCTCTACGTCTCTAAACAACCAATCCATCCCACCACCAAGATGCGGAAAACTTTAGCATGTTCGCCACCTTCTTTGCTTGTTTGTCTTCAGGAACATCATTTACGCCAAAGAACCTATCAACTTCTATCTCCCAATCCATAAACTCTTCCCCTCCTCCATAGAACAAAGGAATATCATTAATCACGCCAGAATAGAAATTGACATGTTGATTACCATGGTTTGATCGAATGCCTTCACTCCCTGTCATTTCATCGAACACCTTCTTGTCCCAAGAATTTTTCCTGCCCGATCGATTGTCGCTGCTCCGGTTATCCATCCGCGTTGACAACGATTCTATCTGACTCCCCAAAGCGGTAATCGATGCGATAACCGCATCCAAATCGGCCCTGGTGATAGTTTGATCTTCCATCGTGGATCAATCGAAAAAAGATAGGAAAAAGCCTGCTCTTGATACCAATTGACGCAGTGGAATATCGTGAGATTCACCAGCACGAATATGTAAGAAACAATCAAGAATTCGCCAGCACGAATCCAAGGGTTAGGGTCGGAAATCCATCCGAAATCTGGAATCCACCAGGAAGAACAGAAAAGTTCTCGAAAATAATGATAATTGATTGAATGATCGTGGCTGCTACAAGATGAGTATAAATAATACTTTTAAACCCTATGCTAAAAATAAACTAATCCTAAAATAGAAAATAAATAATATAAATATAAAAACGCCAGTTTAAGGCTCTAAACGATCTCCAATGGCCTAACCAGCATGGTGCTCACTATATATTAGTGAGTTATGTTTATTGACTCATTTTCCTTTCCGAAAAGATATAATATGATACTATTCATATGTCGATATCTGAATTTGGCCCGAAACTTCTCAGGCTGTCAGATGACAGATTTTCCTCAATTCTCAGACAAAATCTCCCTACATCATATTCATAGGCCCCTACTTAGAAGGGTAATCATCTTTCTATATACTTCATTACAAAATTTATGTTAATGTCTTATTTAATATGATGATCTTAATTTTTAACTAGTACCCATTGGCGTTTTGTTGCTATGGTTCCCGAGCAAAAGCGAGTGTATTGATTGATTCTCTAAACCCTTCCACCAACCAAAGCCTTCGCCGATCTTCTTGAGGTGGCTATGCATGGGGTGAATGATAATACTCTTCAAACTTTTGAACTAATACAAATAACGGTAAGCAATTTCATTTATTTGCATTTTGTTTTTTAGAAGAAAAATCCTTGTCTAACTACCATTCTTGTATTTTCAACAAAAAAAGGTACAAGAGACAACGATCTAATTGGGAATGCGGCTACTACGCATTCATATTTGCCGACAAGTGTGTTGAATCTCTTACAATATTTTAAACCCAGCAACAAACTCTATTTGAGCTTATCCGAATTTCAAGTAATATCCATTGTTTTGATCACTATGGCCCTCAAGTCTTCTGTTGTCCTAATTTCAATTTTGATGGTATTAGCTTGCTCACGTTTGAGCTCGGGGAGTTTAGCCGGTAAAACAGATTCTTCAGATGATGGCTTCATTCCGTTATATCCACTAGATAATTTAGCTTTTGAAAATGCACAATTTGCCATTGAAAAACATAGTGCACTGACCCATACAAATATGACATACTTGGGCTTGCTTGGTGATGGGAGGAAAATTTACAAGGCAAAAACTTGTGATGATGATCTCTTGATTATCGTAACGGATAATGATAATCACATCAATATAACATGTCAGGCTATTGTCCACGTTGATAATAGCACGAAAACAGTAACTATTTTGAATTTTTGATTGATATGTGAATGTATATAGTATAGTTAAATAACTTAAATATTGCATTACTCATTTTATGTTACGAGATTTGCCAATAAAGTCATATGTTAATTGTTTATTCCAAATAAAATTCAAGACTCGTTTTCTTTTTCAAATTTGTTTTCTTGTATTTTTACTTCATTTAAGTGTCCTATTTATTCTAGGAGAGTCAAGACTCGAAAATGACCTAAATCGAAAACAAATTTTATGGGTTTGATTAACACAAAACACAATATTCATGGTCCATGTTGGGTCAAAATGAAAAAAACAAATAGTAACATACAATGTTTTAAGAGAAAATAACCAAGGAATTTGTCATGATCTCAAAGAAGTCCAAGGGCAGAATGGTCCATTCACCCAAGTCAATGCAAGTAGCGGAATCAGAAGCAAGAAGAAGCTCTCCACCAGTGTGGCAGTTAAGCTCGAGCAGTTGTAACAATATTCTGTTGGGAGGATTTAGGTACAAATAGACCATGCATAGCTCAAGGGGAGGTTATCGCTTCTGATGAAGGATCACAAATGTGTAGTTGATTAGATATTTTACAGCTTTTACAGTTTGTACAATTTCCCCAAATTGTGCTTTTCCGATTCGATGCAGATCCGGCAAGCCGGATCTTGTCAGAATTCCCCTAATCAAAAGCCCAGAGCGCGGCCCATATTATTTTGGTAGTTTTCGAGCCCAAACATAAGGGATACAAAACGGCGCGTACGGCTATCTTGACACTTGAGAGGGAAATTAGAGTGCCGCGAAATCAAACCCTAATTATCCCCATTTTCCCCTTTCCTTAGTTTCTCCAAAGTCTTTCTCCAATTGATCTGTCTGAACCAAAGGTAATTAGGGTTTATATTCCAGTTTCTTCTTTTCCTGAATCCACGATTTGCTGTTGTTAGGATTTATAATCCTAATTCCGACCAGTCTTCGTGGCAGCAAGATGGAGCATATGGGGTAATTTATTCCTGTGTAAAATCGTGTTTTGAAATTAGTTTGTGAATTGAATTGGGGATTTTCTTATTTGTTCCAATTTAGCTTATTTAATGGAGAAATGTCTTCTCACTTTCAAGCATGATCCTTTACATATTAAGCATGATCATTTAGTATGTATTGTTGACCTTCTCTCTTTCATGTCAGATCTTCTCACTTTCAAGACTGATCTCTTACATATTAAACATGATTATTCAGTGAGAACTAAATTAAGCATGAGAATTTGTATAGTTAATGAGTTTTTACTAAACTAATGGAGAACTTAATAGCTAGTAACCATGATATTGCAGGAAATATTGAATCGTCTTAATTAGTTGCAGTGTCAATGATATCATCTATCTCGTCAAATTCAATGTCATCTTCATGCCATTTATAGCATGAGATTCTGATTTCTCCAAGACTTTGAGACAAACACCGTGGCACGTCTTGTGGGTGCAAATAATCTTCATCTTGGTTAAACTGCATAAAAGAAGGCAAGGAATATTGAATTTTCATAAATCAACCAAAAGAATGCCTTAATAGTTCATAACTAAAAAAGACATAATCCGTAGTTCGAATTTTATAGATATCATTAACCCAGCAATTATTAATTTTGTCTTTTCAAATCGATTTTGGCCGGCAAGAAAACACTTTATAATGATAACAACAAAATCTCCGTCGATCCAGGGGCATATCAGCACTTTACAAGAACTCAAGGGTATATTAATAAATACTCCAAGAACTCAGGGTACACATTTGCTCTATAAGTTAATATGCTAAATTATGTAATACATATTTGATTCATAATCACACATATTTTAAAATAGTACTTTTTCAAAAAGAATTTACATACTTAATTAAGGATATGGCTAGGACGGTGAAAGTAGTATCAAAACTATTAAAAAGTTTAGGTATTAAATAAAAACTCACATGATATTCATAAAACTTTCACAATAGGAAATCCAAAGAAGCGTATTTCTACATGAGATAAAATTTCACCAAAAGTAAAATCTTCTGTGCTTATTCGATCCAGTAAACGGCAAATTCTAATGCGTAAAGCAGAAGTGTACTCAGTATCCTTGTTCATGGAGATCAATCTGGCAGTTTGGTGAGAGACGATCTAGGCTATGCAACAGATCTAAAGTATGTTGCTTCCATTCAGCTGTCTTCTTCTTTGAATGACCAATCCTAATCCTTTCAAGCATGGCTCCGTGTTGCAGAAAATATTGAATCGTCTTAGTTGCACCGTCAATGATACCATCTATCTCATTAACTACAATCTCACCATCATCCGTCTCATCTTCATGCCGTTTATAGTATGAGATTCTGATTTCTGCAAGACTTTGAGACAAACACTGTGGCACGTCTTCTGGGTGCAAATAATCTTCATCTTTCTTAAACTGCATAAAAGAAGGCGAAGAATATTGCATGTTCATAAATCAATCTGAAGAGTGCCTTAACAGTTTCATAACTAAAATTTGTTGTTCAAGCGACAAGGGAAAAAAATGACAGTAGTTTGAATTTTAGTTCCATGTTGAAAGCATGAACTCTAATTTATAACTTTAAAGTTCAGATTGTATTGAGCTAAAGAATACAAAACATCTGACACCTCAGGTCAAGGCAATCAATCATTCTGATGAATTTGTATTATCAATATACTGACGGGAGATTCATCATCTATATCAGGAAGTTACTATAAATCAGCTATGAGACTATTCACACTATTGTATAACAGAATCTCAGTCTTCACATTCAGTTCGTAGCATATTTCAAAATTGCTAAGGCAGACAATATTTTGCATTCCACTACAGAAAAACAGAGCAGCAAAACAATCACATACCATTTCATAATCAAAGACCTTCAGGTTTGGCGCATGGTGTAGTAGAGTCCATACCGATACAGTTTCCCTCAACTTCAAACGAGTCAAATGGAGAAATTGAGGAAAAGAACCAACCAAGTCATTGAAACCCTGAAGAGTGTAATTAGATGGATCAGAAAATCGCTGCTGCATCAGCTGGTAAAAACTATAACTTCTGAAATTTAACTACCTCTGGGGTGTGGTCTGATAACCGGAGTATTTTGACATTGTTGATCTGACTCAAAAGTTTAACATACGATTCACCTGAACCGAACTGATATATATGTGCATACACGAGTGATTCACACTTGCTGAAATTCACTGCCATTTCACGCTTTGTATCTTCTTCGACAGTGAAATCAAAATGGTGAAGATGTGGAGTAACAATATCAACCCTGTTTAGCATGAGAATAGGGTCAAAATCATAGTGGACTACAAGCTTTTCCAGGGTAGGCAAAGATATACTGAGGATCGCTGCTTTGACATCAACAGATGGTTCGAAATGAACACAACTCAAACACAAATACTCAAGCACAGGATAGCCATCATCCACAAACTTGAAATGACCAGATTCATTTTCTATATACACATATCCGAGGTCGAGTTTCTTGAGGCTAGGATAACAAATAAAATCAGGAACCTCGAAGAGAAACGTAGTTCCCCTTATACTTAACTCCACCAAAGTTTCGGACCTAAAAAATCCTTCTGGTAGCACTAGACTCCTCGAAGGCCTATAACTGACTCTACTCACAATTTCAAGAACCTTGATGCCACGTGAGAGTAGGGTGGTGAGCCACAAACTGACCACTGATGAATCAGGAAAGTATTCTGATTTCAGTCTCATTTCATCAACACCGACTTCAGATGACATAATCCATCTGTCAACAAAACGAATCATTGCCACAAGCACCTCTACGGGTGGAAAAAGATGCATGATTCCGGTCTCACCCGGTACAATTAATCTTGGAACACGGAGAAAAAGATATCTCCACCTCTTTGACAGAACGGATGCCTTGGCAGCCTCCTTTGTAGATAGCAATGAGAGAATATCACAGAGTATTTCATCAGGAAGCTCTCTAAATCCATCTTCCCCATAGATGACAAGTTTTGGACAGGAACTCATGGCAGCGCCCAAATTCAACCTAACCTAAATCACAAGACATTATTTACAGATGAGGTATTCATCACAGAAACTGAATTTTCTCATGGAATCCAAAAATATGATATCAAGAAGAAAAGAATCGAAAACTCATGGCAGCGCCCAGATTCAACCTAACCAAAATCACAAGACATTAATTACAGATGAGGTATTCATCACAGAAACTGAATTTTCTCATGTAATCCAAAAGTATGATATCAAGAAGAAAAGGATCGAAAAGAAAAGAAATTGATCACTGCAGAAGCCAATCAGTGCCCTAATAACCGTAAATTCATCGCCAGATTGAAATTAAACCCAAACACGATAATTACCGTAAGCATCATCAAATCATAAAGAGGGGGAAACGAAAAAAAGTATACCGACGGTAAAGCTGCCGCTGCCCGGAGGAGAGATGACAACCGGAGAATTGACCTTTCTTTTTGCACAAGAATTTTAACGATTTGAAGTTAAAAAAGAATATCATTAAAATAGAAATTATTACAAAAATAAAAATAAAAATAAAAAAATCTCAAAATGGAAAGTATGATATTGTTAAAATAGAAATTGTACGTATTTTCCTATTTTTATATTTGTATACTCGTCAAAGCTACAACTTGCCATTCATTTTTCTAAAATTACAAAATTACCCTATTTCAAAGAGAACGACGGATGAGGAGCAAAAATTCGAGTTTGATTCTTTTAAAATTTATCGAATTTATGCTTCAGGTCGAATTCGGATGAAATTGAATTTGGGCTTGATTTGGGTTGATAATTTATTAATGTTATTCAAATTATCACACAATATTAATAAAATTCCCAGCAACATAAAATATATATATATATACTATATAGTAGCGCTTATTAAGTCATGTTCTCTAGTAATCATTTGAATATGTTTTTGAGAAAGTTTTGGGTGAGACCTGTCCTTGTGGAGACCAAGAGCAGGGGAATGAGCATTTACTGTTTCTGCTTGATCTTTTAGTCAGTTTGTTTGATCTTTCAATCAATGTGCTTGAGTATTTTTGTTTTGCCTTGATTTTTCAGTTAATTTGATCTTTCGTTCAATTTGCTTGATCTTTCGGTCAAATTTCCTTGATCATTTCCTTGGTCAATTTCACCAACGACAAATTCAATCAAGAAAATCGGTGGGTGAGCTTAATTCAATCAATAACAGTCTCATATAATCTTTGGTCTCAATGGAGACAGGTCTCAATTGAGAATTAGTATATGTTTTTAGTTCAGATGAGTTCAGATAAACTTTTTTTAGTTCATATAAACTTTTTTAAGTTCAGATGAGTTCAGATAATCATTTTTCCGTTCAGATGTAGTTCAGTTCAGTAAACTTATTTAGTTTTCAGATAAGTAAAGTTCAGTAAACTTATTTGTATTTTAGTTCGTTTCAGTTTAAATTAGTTCAATATTTTTATATTTCTTCATGTCAATTCAGTTCTGTTCTGTTCAATATTGTATATTATTATAATTTAAATAATGCTAAAAGTATTTTGGGATTTTACTATCATGCGTCGTAGTCGTAGACCCTCTTCTTTTGAGCTTAATTGTTCATATCAGTTCAGTTTAATTTCATTCAGTTTCAATATTTTTATATTTTTTTAATGTCAATTCAGTTCACTTTTGTTCAATATTGTATATTATAATAATTTAAATAATGCTAAAACTATTTTAGAATTTTACTATCATGCGTCATAGTCGTAGACCCTCTTCTTTTGAACTTAATTGTTCATATCAGTTTAGTTCAATTCCATTCAGTTTAGTTCAGTTTCAATATGATTTGATGAAATTTAGATTAATTTAGTCATACCAATTTTTATTTTTTTCAAAACATTAATTTCACTTCAGTTCAGTTTAGTTCAACAACAATATAATTTGATGCAATGAATTAAGGTTAATTTATTCATACCGGGTTTTTTTCAACGCATTAATTTTTACTTCGATTCAGTTCAATTTAGTTCAGTTCTTTTTAGCTCTGTAATATATAATTTGAGGAAATTAAGGTTAATTTAGTTATACCAATTATTTTTTCAACACATTAATTTACACTTCAATTCAGTTTAATTTAATTCAATTCATCATAAAATAGATTGGAATTTATCATATTTATATTTCAATTCAATTCAATTCAGTTTATCTACATCAGTGCAACTCAGTTCAGTATACTTTAATATTAAATATATTAAGTTACATTTAGATTAATAAATTTCAAAATTCAAATATATTGGAAATGATCATATATTTTGGTTAGTTTCTATTTAATTCAGTTCAATTTATCTATATATTTCAATTCAGCTAAATTTTAAGTTCAAATGAATTCAACTAAATTTTTTTAAGTACAAATGAGTTTAGTTCAGATGAGTTCAGAAAAAGTTTTTTAAGTTCAGATGAATTCAGATAAAGTTTTTTAAGTTCAGATAAACTTTTTTTAGTTCAGATAAAAAATTTTAAGTTCAAATGAGTTCAGATACCGTGAAAAGAACAGGACTTTAGTATGTTTAACTGAACCATATATAGTTAAATTTATGAGCCTTGCCCTCTTTCAAAATTAATTATTATAGTGATCTGGTGTTTTCATTGCTAAGCTACATTTTCATATATTTCCCTAAAAGATGCACTCTCAAAACCTAATTTATAATTAATACTCCACCATTTCACAAATGACAAGCCTGCAAAATTATGAGACCTTTGAACCAGTGTATATATGTTGAACGGGTTCTTCATTCCTGATATGTGTTCCTCCTTGACATCAGCAGTTTCTCTACCATTTTGACCGGCGATATCGAGCCGGAATCGCTAGACATGACTGAGATCTTTTGGTGCCAGTGTTGAGAGGAAAGATAACTGTAACGGTTCGAGTTCTACCATGTGTTTTGCTTTTCGTCTGTCAAGAATCAAGTACTACTACCTTATCAAATAAAGCCTTCATTCTTGCCTTCGTCTGTGCTGTGCTGGGCTGGGCGTGGACTAGAATTTTAACGAAAGACTAACATTTCTAGAAGGCTTACTATTTCTAAACAGCCCAAACTACATTTGTGATTAAATTCCTGTTATCTAGAGATTATTTAAATATTCTTTTAGTTCAGAGGATTTCAGATAAACTTTTTTTAGTTCAGATAAACTTTTTTAAGTTCAGATAAAGTTTTTTAAGTTAAGTTCAGTAAACCTATTTAGTTTTCAGATAAGTTAAGTTCAGTAAACTTATTTGTATTTTAGTTCATTTCAATTTAAATCAGTTCAACATTTTTATATTTTTTCATGCTAATTCAGTTCTGTTCTGTTCAATATTGTATATTATAATTATTTAATTAATGCTAAAAATATTTTGTGATTTTACTATCATGCGTCGTAGTCGTAGACCTTCTTCTTTTGAGCTTAATTGTTCATATCAGTTCATGTCAATGCCATTCAGTTTAGTTCAGTTTCAATATGATTTGATGAAATTTAGATTAATTTAGTCATACAAAATTTTTTTTTTCAAAACATTAATTTCACTTCAGTTCAGTTCAACAACAATATAATTTGATGCAATGAATTAAAGTTAATTTATTCATACTATTTTTTTCAACGCATTAATTTTTACTTCGATTCAGTTCAATTTAGTTTAGTTCAGTTTAGTTCTGTAAAATAGAATTTGAGGAAATTAAGGTTGATTTAGTTATACCAATTCAATTCAGTTTATCTACATCAGTGCACTCGGTTCAGTGTACTTTAATATTAAATGTATTATGTTATATTTAGATTAATAAATTTCAAATATATTGGAAATGATCATATATTTTAGTTACTTTCAATTTAGTTCAGTTCAATTTATCTATATATTTCAACTCAGCTCAATTTTTAAGTTCAAATGAGTTCAGCTAAAATTTTTAAGTACAAATGAGTTCAGTTCAGATAAATTTTTTTAAGTTCAGATGAGAACATGACCTAATACAATGAAACATGTGATCTTGAACTTATGTTATTTATCGATCAGTTCAGTTCAATTTATTTCAATAAAAATATCATTTGCTAAACTAATGTAATTCATTCATGGTGATTTTTATTTTTAATATATTAATTTTAAGTTCAGTTCAGTTCAGATCAGTAAGAAATAAATTCACAGGAACATGACCGAAATATGGGAATATAATAACAATGAAGAATGACGTTACAAGAAACTCTCAATTATTTTATTTTATTTTGAAAAAAAAAAAAAGAGATAAAAATACTTCGTTGTTGAGCTATTCATGTGAAGATTTAGATTTTTGTACAAGCAAATTTACTTATTCATTGGATAAATTTAAATGTTTATATTATCTTCATCTTTTATGTGACATCTTCTTCTAACCATTAAAAAACACTTTATAAATTTCTTTGGTTAGATTATCTTTATATGTCTAACATTGGTTGCAACTTGTATGTTACATTACATTTAAAAGAACCTGATTACAGGGGTTTTTGGAACATAAATAAAACCAGTTCTTTCGACTGAATATTCTTTTTAAGAAACTGGACATCGGTCAACGTTATTATAATTTATAAGTTATGGTCAAACGTTTACATCAAATTTTTAGACAATTAAAAACGAGCTTTTGTTTGTGAACCTTGACCTTTAATTAATCAGAGAACGTACGCATGCAAGGATGGGTGACACGTCACAATCCAGGTCACATATTCTGTAGCGGACAGGTCAATAATGTTTGGAATTTATGACAAGTGCCATTCCACGAATATCATTTTCAGGTAATCATCATTATACAATGTTTGTGTGGTGTGAGGAATATTACTCGATACTATTATATATAAAAGCAAGTGTTTAATTAGTAATAGTATTAATTAGTATGCGGTGCGAATGAGGTCGGAGATTTTGGAATCGAACATGTGGCGCCCATCTGTAACTTCATTTTGCGTCCTCACTAATTCAAAATTTTGTCCTTTGTATACTAATAATGAAATGGTCATTGTTTGTAAAATTTAGTTGGTTCCATTACGTTTGAGTTCAAATTTTAACCGAAAAGGTTAGAGTATGCTCCACATCTGCAATTAGTGGATCATAAGCTCAAAACCATTGCTTAGATCTCATCATGTAACAAACTATGTTCTTTTTAAGGCATGGTCGGTGGAATATAATTTCTAAAAAAATATGAGAGTTGGTAGCAGTTGTGAAGGTGGTGATTGTGTCCCATCGGTTTATCGATCACTCGTGTTTTGGTTTGGAGTGTTTTCACTAGAAGTGAAAGGAGGCTTCGAGTATTCAGGAGATCGTCTTTCCTAAACTTATGCAACCGTCATCGTACTTTTAATTTACGTACCTTATTTTTAAAATTTATAATCGTCTAGAATAAAGTATGTAATAGTGATTGATAGTAGAAATGATTGTTGGAATAAAGGTTCTGCTGGATCTTCGAGTAATGTCGGGTCAAATCTCGCCAAAAATGCCAAAAAAAAACTCATTCTCTAACATTGGTCCTTTGAGCTTTGCCAAAAAATAGTGTCATTGCAAAACTACCCATTCCAGATGAAAGAAATCGAGCACTGTCTGTCGATCCTGATCAATTAATCGTTACGTTAAATAGTGGTCAACTTAGGATAACAAATTCGTAGACATTTCCCAACAAAATGATAAATTGAAGTTTCTTTGTTATGGTTTAAAAGCAAAATTATGGTGGTAAGAGTTTGAGAATTTCCAAAAAGGTCTTCCTCAATGTTCAGGCGGATTCACAAGTTTTGAACTTTGATAAGAACTAGATAATATCTCGGGCGATAACTAAAATTTAACTATATGGTTTTTAATATTTTAAAATGGATAAATTCTTGTATGAGGCAGCCTCACCCAAGAGGCATGACCAAGCAAACCCTCTTTTTACAAATTTTGGGGTCAAATAATAATGTTTTCATTTTCGGCGCAATCGTAGCATTTCATTAAACTACAGGGACTGGATTGCAAAAACTCACAAAATCATCATCTTCACCCCAATTTCCCGTCCCCAATTTCCCCCAATTCTTCACCGGAGCCACATCACCGCAGAATCTCCATCACACGCCTTCTTTGTCCAATGCCACCGCTTAGGGTCGGAATTGTCGCATTTTCCAATCATCGACGGTCTGTAATCCCGCGACGAAGTTCAGATTGCCAAGCGTCTGGAGTTCTGGAATCGCGACCGGAGAAAACCATTTTTATCCGGAGTTCAGAGATCGCGGTCTTCGACGAATGCGTTGTTTCTGTTTGTTCCTGATCCCGCGGTGGTGGAGGCAAGGTAACGATGACGTACTCAACTTGCAGGCAACGACAAACACTAGATTTGACGGAGCATGTCCGACAATTTGTTGATTTTCCGATGACGCTTTGTGCCAGTTCTGGTTTATTTAGCATATCTGACGCGCAAATGCTTAATTTCCTGGTGAATTTCCATAGTTCCGACGTGGAGTGGTGGTTCCCGGTGGCGATCACATGGTGTGGTGGTGATGACGTGGTCGATGACGTGTCAATGATATGGGCAGGGCCAAGTCTTGAATCGTTAAAAACGAGGCTTGAATCGTTAAAAATGAGGTTTAAATCATTAGAAGTGAGGTTTTCTTTCTGGACAACGAGGTTTGAATCGTTAAAAATGAGGTTTAAATCGCTAGAAGTGAGGTTTGTCTTGTTGGAAACGAGGCTTGAATCGTTAAAAATGAGGTTTGTGTTGTCAAAAACGAGGTTTGATGAGGTGACATCGATGTATGATTAGTTGGCGTTGAGATATGATGAGGTGGCGTCGAGATTTGGTGAGGTGGCGTTGATGTATGATGAGGTGGCGACGATGTTTCATGAGGTGGCGTTGAGGTATGATGATGTGGCGATGAACTTTAATGAGGTGGCACGATGTATGATGACATGACATCGAGGTATGATAACATGACATCGATGTGTGATGATATGGCATCGAGGTATGATTAGTTGCCGTTGAGGTATGATGAGGTGGCGTCGAGGTTTGGCGAGGTGGCGTTGAGGTATGATGAGGTGGCGACGAAGTTTCATGAGGTGACATCGATGTATGATGACATGACATCGAGATATGATAACATGACATCGAGGTGTGATGAGGTGGCATCGAGGTATGATTAGTTGTCGTTGAGGTATGATGAGGTGGCGTCAAGGTTTGGTGAGGTTGCGTTGAGGTTTCATGAAGTGGCATTGAGGTATGATGAGGTGGCGACGAGGTTTGATGAGGTGGCGACGAGGTTTGATGAGGTGGCAGCAAGGTAGAATGATGGGTGGCGAAGAAAGAATGGAAAATTATTGATATTTGCAAATTAACCCCTGAAATTTTTAATAATTAGTGTTCTTTTATATTTACTTGTAATATGGGCCTTATTGGGCCTTGCCTCATAGGTGAGGCTGCCTCACAGGAGAATTACTCTTTAAAATGTGTACTTAAAATTTTAAAAGTGTAGATTTCATCTTTATAGTATACATTTTCAAGAAAGGATGCATGCATTCAAGGGGGCTAAGTTTCAATTGAATTTTTTTTTGAGTATATATCAAGAAAAAGATTAATACCTCTTTCATAATATTAATATCTTCTATTTCAGAAAAAAAGATGTAATATCTCGTGGACAATGTTGAATTGCATTTACACGATACCAACAAAAAAAACCTACACATTTCAAGCGTGACTTTTACACATAAAAGTTTAGTAATGCATTTTTAAAATTATTATTTCATTTAATACCATTTTACCAAATTACCATATTATACAATGATATCACGTAATACTATTGTAAAAAAAATGGAATTACATTTTTCCTATAGTATATGGACCAACCAAACTACTCACTCGCAACCATTAGGGCAAACCTAATGGCCATGACATTAGAACCGTCTAGCGAAAACCGTTCAAACCCTCCCCGATGTGCAATTTCTCAAAAAATTTCTCTCTGGTTTGTTGAGATCAAGTCTTCATTTTCTCCGTTCGCATGAGGTGTGCTCAATCGAGTGACTTTGGAGCTGCAATGACTTATGAGAGGTGTAGGCTGGTGACAGGTGTATGGGGCATCGACCGATGTATAATAGTTGGATCTTCACCCTACTCTAAACATCATGTTGAGGACCTCGGTCACTTGACGTAAGGGATCAAGTAGATTAGGCTAGAGTAAAATTATATTTAGAATATAGTAAGATTCTTGTAACAAATTCGGTTGTTATAGTGTTACCATAAAAAATACTACCCCAGTCACTATACTCCTACTCCTTCTGGTTATACAAATTTTGGACTATTTCCACATGGATATACTAGTGTTTGAACAATATTTAATATCTAAATAACTAATATAGTAATGAAATGGAACTTTAGACAATTGTTAAAGTAAATGATTAATATTTTGGATTCATAGTAAAAATAAATATTCGTGATGCTAAAATGGTAGAAGTGAGGAAATATTTTTTAATGAAGATTTAATTTTACAAAAAATCAAATTATATTGTGATGCCCAGTTACTTTGGCTCTGTTTGCTAGAGTTAATTTATTGATGTACTGAACTGAAGTAAAAATTGATGTATTGAAAAATGGAATCAGCATGACTGAATTAACTTGAATTTCATCAAATTACATTTTCACTGAACTGAACTGAACTAATTTACATATAAGCTCCAAACAAGGCCTTTATGTTGTGAATAATAAACAATTATATTTTAGATATTGTTAGATTCATAACCTATGTTGTCCCGTGAGATATTGTTAATTTGTACACGCGTTAACTGATGTTAAATATTTCTGCATTTAATCATAAGCATTTGTAGATGACAACCATGTAAAATGTAAAATGTGTGTTTTTTTAAACCAAAAAAAATAACCTTAAACGGAATCACCAAAAGTTGATATAAAGACGTTAGTTAAAGGCGACAAAAGTAAAACCCAATTTCGAACTAGAAATTTCCTGTACACATCACACTCCACAAAGCCCCCACATCACCGCCTCCTTCCCGAATCCACCCCCATTCCCACCGGTATTCAAATTCCGTTTCTTTCTCTCTCTAAACTCTCTCTCATCGCGTGTTGCTTACCTACCTGTAATTCCACCCAGAACGCTCTTCTTCTCCCTCACCAGTTTTTTATTCATAGTAATCTAACCTTTTCTTGATTCTTCTTCGGTTCTTCCCACCATTTTTCCACCACCCTTCAACTCGCCACCCAAAAGGCCCCCCATTTCGTCGCTGCACGATGAAGCGGGGCAGGTTCGCGGTGCAGGTGTTGATCTTCCTGGCGGTTCTGTATGTCATCTTTGTGAGCTTCGAGGTGCCTTTGGTGTTCGACACGGTTTCTCAAGAGGGGTACAATGGAATTGGCGGCGGGAGCATGAATTCGAACTCTTTCATGCTCGAAATCGAGGAGAATTCCGAGGAGAAGGACGCTCCGGTGCGGCCCATCGACGTTCCGTTCCGGGTCGGGAAGGATGGCCCGAATCCGAATTCGACTTACCACCATCCGTTGGCGAGCTTGAAGCTGGATATCCAGACGGGGGATTCCGGGATGCTGAAGTCTGCGAAGGAGGCTTATTCGGTTGGGAGGAAGAAGTGGGAGGAGATTAGTTTGCTGGTGAAAGCTGGGTCTGAAAAGGCGTTGCTTGATACTCCGGCGGCGGCGGGGAATGAGACCTGCCCGAACTCGATCACTGTGTCCGGGGACGAGTTTGTGGGGCGGAGGAAGAGGCTGATGGTGCTGCCGTGTGGGCTGACGCTGGGTTCGCATGTGACCGTGGTTGGGAAGCCGAAATGGGCACATGCGGAGAAGGAGACCAAGATTTCGCTGCTCAAGGAAGGGCAGTACATAATGGTGTCTCAGTTCATGATGGAGCTGCAGGGACTGAAGGCTGTGGACGGGGAGGAGCCACCTAGGATCTTGCATTTGAATCCGAGGTTGAAGGGGGATTGGAGTGGCAAGCCTGTGATTGAGCAGAACACCTGTTATAGGATGCAGTGGGGCACCTCCCAGAGGTGTGAGGGGTGGAAATCCAGAGCTGATGAAGAGACAGGTGAGAAATGATTCTGAATATTTGAGTTTGTGTATGTCTCTGTTAATCCAATTGCCATTTTTGGTGTTAAAAATAAGTTCTTGAATGCTTTTTTTGGTATTCTTGTTCCTGTTCTACTTAAAGGGTGTGTTTTGCTGTGATACATCTCTGAAATGCGGGTTTCATTATTTGGTTATTGCTTTTGTTAAATATAGGTTCTTCCTTGAGTTAAAATTTTTTGGTGCTTAAAGGGTGTGTTTTGCTTGTTGGTGGGACTGGTTGGTTCAGCATTGTCTTGTAATCTTGATTAAATTGTTTGTTCCTTAATGCTTTGTAGTTGATGGCCTGCTTAAGTGTGAGAAGTGGATTCGAGATGATGATAATCATTCTGAGGAAACCAAGTCGTCTTGGTGGTTGAACCGATTGATAGGCAGAACCAAAAAGGTATCTTTTGACTGGCCTTTCCCATTTGTGGAGGACAAGCTATTTGTGATGACTCTCAGTGCTGGGTTGGAGGGTTACCATGTAAATGTTGATGGAAGGCATATTACTTCTTTCCCCTATCGCACGGTATGCGACTTTCTTTTGAAGATTTATTGTGTGAATTTAACTGTTCAATGGTCTTGTGCTGATTTTGGGACTTGTTTGGCAGGGATTTGCGCTTGATGATGCTACCGGATTGACTTTGAATGGGGACATTGATGTTGTGTCTATAGTTGCAGCTTCATTGCCCTCATCTCATCCTAGCTTTGCTCCACAAAGGCATCTTAATATGTCGGATATATGGAAGGCACCTCCTCTTCAAGATAGACCTGTTGATCTTTTCATCGGTATTCTCTCAGCTGGAAACCATTTTGCTGAGCGTATGGCAATTAGGAAGTCCTGGATGCAAAATAAACTTATTAAATCTTCAAATGCCGTGGCTCGTTTCTTTGTAGCACTGGTATGTGAATCAAAGATAGTATTTCTGGTGGTGGTCAATTTCTTCTCTGTGGTTTGCTGAGTGATAGCTGAAAATGAGTTTATATTTTGTCTTTTTGAGTAGAGTCCGAGAAAGGAAGTGAATATGGAGCTGAAGAAAGAAGCTGAGTTCTTTGGTGATATCGTCATTGTTCCTTATATGGATCATTATGACCTTGTTGTGCTAAAAACAGTAGCCATCTGTGAATATGGGGTATGAAGCTCTTTTTGGAGTGATTGATCAATTAATTGGATTTTTGTGTCGTCTTTAGTAACTCTATTTGACTGTATTGTAGGTTCGCAAGGTGGCTGCAAAATATATAATGAAGTGTGACGATGACACATTTGTGAGGGTAGATGCAGTTCTCAAGGAAGCTGAACTGATCCCTGCAAACAGGAGCTTTTATATTGGCAACATCAACTACTACCATAAGCCACTTCGAAGTGGTAAATGGGCAGTAACATACCAGGTACTTAACTCCAACTGTAAACAATGTTAATATTGGCTGATTTAAGACAGTTCTGTTGGTGTAATTTAGATAATTTTAAACGATATTTATACCACTGGGTTAGGTTGAGGAATTTTCTGAGATCTTCGAATGTTGTCTGTGATATCTTTATAACCAGTTTATGAATTTGTTTATACCATATATGGGCCAGGTATGATTATAAAATATGATTGAGAAAAATTCGATGTTGGTTGGTGTTTGTTTGCCTAATATTGATTATTTATGCCCCTGCCTTAAATTTTGGATGCTAAATACTATTTGTTGAATCTAGTACCAATTTTGGTTGGGAAAACTCGGTATTTGTCTGTGGTTTAAGATGCTTATGGCTGTGCTGAAGTTGTATGTGTTTATTGTGGAATATTAGGAGTGGCTAGAAGAAGTTTATCCACCATATGCAAATGGCCCTGGGTACATCATTTCATCAGACATTGCAAACTTCATCATTTCCGGGTTCGAAAAACAAGAGCTAAGGGTATGTTTCCCATCTTCTCTAATTAGATTTGAGTGTTTTGTTCCCAGCTTTACTCGTTATCAACTTGTAATATCCTCAAAATGACTAATACTCCTAAGTTCGGCAATTTTGATGATTGTTTTTTTTCTTTTCACTTGAGCAGCTGTTCAAGATGGAAGATGTGAGTATGGGAACGTGGGTCCAGCAATTCAACACTTCGAACAATGTGGAGTATGTGCACAGCTTAAAGTTCTGCCAGTTTGGTTGCGTAGAAGATTACTACACAGCCCACTATCAGTCTCCCCGGCAGATGATGTGCATGTGGAACAAACTACAGCAACTCGGCAAGCCACATTGCTGCAACATGAGATGACAACAGCCGTCCAATGGTTTGGTAAACAGCTCAACAGGAAGATAGCCGACGGTTCTGATCTCAGAACCCGGGGAAACAAGTTTTGGCAGCCATAGCTATAGAATGGATTCGAACAAAAGCCTGTGTAAATGCTAATTTAAGTATAGGGAGAAAAAGTGGAGGCATTAGTGTACTACCATTACCATATATGTGCACCTTAATCTAGTTTGTAAAATGAAAGCAGAGCAGAAAAATGGCCTTTAAAGTGTCTGGAAAAAGTAGAGAGGAGATTCCATTTTCCTTTCCACTAGTGCAAAGTGGCTCTTTACCCTGTCTATTCTCTTTACCTTAGCTGGATCGATCCTCCACACTTTATTTTATTCATTTTATTTGTTTGGAGTATAATTATACTAACTTGTAAATCTTATGCATCTAATATAGCCTATAGGAGTGGTGAATACTCGAACACTTTGTTCTGTTCGTTTGTTTAAACCTCGATCTATACTCTATCTGGATTGGATCCTCGAAACGTGCTCATTCCTATTTGTTCTTCCTAACAACAATTTATAGCTTAAGGAGTGATGATTTATAGCTCAAGTTACTGTTGATTGCACCGCCATGGCTGCACGTTGACATTGGTGTAGTGGTAGATGTGTCAATTCAGGTTGAAAGGTCGACATAGGGTTAGGGTTCGGGTTAAAAAGTTTAGATTTAAACAGATTTAAACGGGCTATAACTCATTTTATCAGGTTGTGTTGGATTGAATTTGGTCGGACTGAATTACGTTTGATCGATAATACCACTTCACATGATCCAACAGGATCAAATCAACAAGGAAAAACAAGTCAATAGGATCAAATCTTAAAGTGGGGAAATAGATGCTTGATCACCTCTGCATCTTCCCAGGAGGCCTCTTCAGCAGGCATATTCTTCCACAGAATCAACCATTGAAAAAGTTAAGTATTGGCATGGTTATACAACCTTCTCAATAAAACCTTAAAAGGTTCAAGAACCAGAACTTTTGTCCTTAATATATATGAGGGGGAGTTTAGGATATGTGTTGTAATGTCCTTAAAATAAATTGGAATAGAAACTAAAATGAATAAAGATATAAAATTTGATTCCACTGCATTAAAACCAAACACTATTCGTAAAATTATGGCAAATTCTCATTTGAGTCTCAAATGAGACCAAAGATTATATGAGACTGCTATTGATTGAATTTGTCGTTGGTGAGCTTTAAACCCGCCGATTTTCTTGATTGAATTTGTCGTTGGTGAAATTGACCAGGAAATGATCAAGAAAATTGACCGAAAGATCAAGCAAATTGAACGAACGATCAAATTAACTGAAAAATCAAGGCAAAAAAAAAAAAATACTCAAGGACATTGATTGAAAGATCAAACAAACTGACTAAAAGATCAAGCAGAAACAGTAAATGCTCATTTCCCTGCTCTTGGTCTCCACAAGGACAGGTCTCACCCAAGACTTTCTTAAAATTATTTGTTGAGGATATGGCGAATTCCAGCCCGAGGAATTGATTAGCTACTAAAAAAACTCATATTAATTAATCACGGAAAAGAAAGACTATACAAAACATATGACCCAAGTTTATTGCTTTATTATATTCACACTGTAATACATTTTACTTTATTAATGTCAAAAAAGGAGAATGAACGTCTGAGAAACGCAACAATTACTAGAAGAAGCCAAACTTTGGATTATAAAAATTCAGAAAGGGGAAGGAGGATAAAACTTAAAAGAATGAAAGAGCTGCGTATATAAGGTGTTGTTATATTACACCCTGTATTTTACTAAAACGCGTCAAGTATTTTAATTACTACTTAATTATATTTAAGGGGGTGTATATTGGCTTTCCCAAGCCTTAAAAATAAACATTACAAGAGTATATTTACATATGCATAAACTGAGAATAACTAAAAAACCTAGCCACAGGGGCATAGCAAAAAGAAGTGAAAAGGAAATGAAAAAATAGTCTCAGGGTGAGTTAAACATGCTAGGAAGGATGTTGTCACACACATATCCACATCACTTTCTCTATGTCCCACCACCATAGAGAAATAAATAGAAAAAAGAGAGGAAGTGGGCGAAATATATGAGAGAAAATTACAAGGATAGAAAAAAGGAAAGAAAATAGTGAGCCCTTAGATTAGATGTACTTTAAGGGTCCAAATTTTGAGTAAAAAAGTGAGTGAAAATAAATGAGTGTATTGAATACATATATACATATATATACATACATATATAGATATATATACATACATATATATATGTAGGGAGATGTTCAATATTTACTTTAATATATTTATATTTATATATATAAATATTTAGTTTAATAGGTTTTGGACATTTTTGACCTAGTTTCATACATGCTAGTTTGTATATTCAATCTGGACTCGATTGGTCTAAAAATAATTAGACCCAAACTTGACTCGATGGATCACAACCCACATAATCATGTTTGTTCCAAGATATAACATCTATGTGACATTTTATAATTAGTTGGATCTTCGGCGAAACATAGTCAATAGTGAGGTTTGGGTCTTTGGCGGTAGTTGTTAGGAAGAACAAATAGGGATGTATAGTCGTTAGGAAGAACAAATAGAGATGCGTCCCCTACAATTTTTTGTTTCGTCAGCGGTGAGGTTTGAGTCTTCGGTGGTAAAATTTGAGTCGTTTGCTGTTAGTTAGAAGTGAGGTTTGGAGGTTTGGATTGCCGGTACCCGGTAGTGATAGTGAGGTTTGGATTTCCGGTAGTGAGGCTTGGTCACCGACTTTGAGTTTTGGTCGTTGGTGTTGAGGTATGTGTTGCTGGCATCAAGGTTCGGGTCTCTAATAGTGAGTTTGGGTCGCGCAACGTTGAGCTCTGGGTTACTGATGTTGAAGTTTGTATCGTCAACATTGAGATTTGGGTATTTGGTGGTAAAATTTATGTCTTTATCAGTGAGGTTGAGTTGATGTTTAAGCTTTGGGTTCTCAGAGATTAAATATAGGTTGCATGCATTGAGGGTTGGATCGCTAGCACTGCGGGTTCATTGGCATAGTGGTGGGTGGTGGTGAGGTTAACAAGATGGAAAAAAATTGAGAATAATTGGTGGGAACACACAAAAAAAGAGTATTTACACTTTGACCTATAAATTTAGGGGGTTGCTCCATGCATGTCCATTTTTCTCTTGCAGGTCCGTATTTTTACCATAATACCCCTAATATTGTTAAGGCAAAAAATGGGGGCTTGAAATCATAGGGTTCCATCAGGGGCATTATGGTAAAAATATGGACCTGCAAGAGAAAAATGAACCTGCATTGAGAAATTGCTTAAATTTATGAGAATATTCGTGGTTTTGCACACACAGTTATATGAAATATGACATATGACATGTCGCTCACTATGTTAATAATTTAGTTATACAGATTATATTTTGCAACAAATTAATTTTTGTTTCATTCAGTTCACTTTAGTAAGAAATAAGCTCAACAAAATTGTCATTATTCAATTTGAATGAATTCATTGTTAGATTGTCCCTTCGGGGACATCCGATAAAATTGGAACAATGCAGAGAAAATTAGCATGGCCCCTGCGCAAGGATGACAAGCACAAATTGAGAAATGAAATTCATTGTTAGATTAGAGGTCATGTTTGCCTGAATTTTTCCGCATATCAGTTCAGGTTAGTATGTTAATTTCTTTTTTCTAGTACTTAATTTCAGTTCAGGTCAATACTAGAATTTTCTTTTCTAAATTATTTAAGTTGATTAAATTTATTGAGTCTATTATATTTAAAATTATTTTAGTTCAATACAAAAAGAAATAAGTCCAGACAAAAATATGGCCTTGTAACAAAAGACAAACACTCATATGTGGCAACCACATAGTGTGATAGACCCATATTATGTATAATAGTAATAGGAGCATATTTAATTGTATTGTGCCTATTATTATTATTATTATTATTATTATTATTATTATTATTATTATTATTATTATTATTATATACTCCTTCCGTCCCAAGCGAATT
Organism: Cruciata laevipes; assembly: GCA_963678965.1. Taxonomy (NCBI): domain Eukaryota; kingdom Viridiplantae; phylum Streptophyta; class Magnoliopsida; order Gentianales; family Rubiaceae; genus Cruciata; species Cruciata laevipes. The sequence continues at coordinate 23,442,195 of OY787637.1, forward strand.
TGAACACTTCGATTTTCACGAGTTGATTCAGAAATGTTTGATCATTAATATCAATAATTATGTGCAAATACAAGTTGCAAAAATTTCATATTTTTTTTTGAAAATAAATGATATTATAAATCTAACATATCAAATATGATAATATTATAAGTTATTTATCAATTCAATTTTAAGGTAAAGTCAAAGTTCATCAAATTTGACTTTATGCATAGTTAATGTGCATATTGGTCTGAGAGTCTGGAGCAGTAACAAGATATGAATCTGCCTCATGAGTCATGATGAGGCTGCCACACAAGAGATTATATCTAATATATCCACCCACAAGTAATATATATATATATATATATATAGACTTCTTTCTCTCACTGGTGAGAGCTTTCCTCTGCCTTCTCTCTAGAAAATAGTCACTTCCTAAAACTTCTTTGGGAAGTTTTAGCTTTTCAAGCTTTCTTCATCAAATCTTTTCAATTCAAACATCTGAATCTTCTAAATTTGAAGCTATGGATACATTTGTTTTCAAAGTTCCATGATCCTAAAGAAATCAGGAGGTGGGTTTGGTAGAGATTCGATTCAATTTGGGGGTTTTGCTGAAGTAATAGTTCTGCATCAAATAACAGTTAATTTCGGGTGTCTAGTTCAAAGTTCCGTAATCCGCAAAAGTAATTTGGTACGAAGCAGAGATTGAGTATTTTTGGGGGTTTTGTGTTAGGTTGAAGAAGGTTGCTGATCTGATAGAAAGAAGTTAGCTAGTCCCAATCTAGAATCTCTCTTGTGTGATTAGCTAGAATTGGATCTGGTTTTGGTGGTAAAAGTGGGTTTGGGTCAAAGTTTCGAAATCGGTACATGCAAGGTAGATCTCACTGAATCTGTTGGTGAGCTTGATAGATTGTTAACATCTATAGAAGAAACATTGAGTGGAACCAGTTTTTTAGCCATATTTTCCTCTCATATCATTGTTATCGATTTGGCTCTTTTGTAAAGGGTTTTGAATCTGGTAATGGCGATATGCGGGAAAAGAACTAGAAGTGGGGACTTATTGGATTTAGTCTCGGTTAAACAGGACTGCTTTTCTGAGAACTCGAATGGAAACGGAAAAAGGATTTGCAGAAGAATGTACTTTACCTATAGATAAGGAGGTTCTGAGTGGATTGAAAGATGAGGATGGTAAGAATGGCCATGCATGTGGAATTCAGGAAGGAAAGTTGTCGTTGGGACAATTGGGATGGAATATCCCCATCAGGAGAAATGGTGAATTAGAGGAAAACAGGCGCTTTAACATGATTAGAAACTCTGCCAGGTTTGTTAAGGTTTGTCCTTTATTGATTTCATCGCCGACAACACTGAATGGACTCATGGTGGAATATATACAAGATGATTGTGTAGATAAGGACTGCAAGAGTACCAGAGTTAAACTTCCTCAAGTTCACAAGAAATCATGGTTGGCTTCTGATAAATATAATCTTTTGGGACATTGGTTTGATGACAGAGATATGGATGTGGAGGTATTTCAGAATCATCTTCAGAATGTGTGGGACACAGAAGTTAAAATCATCAAAAGGTTGCATAATAATATGATCTTGAGCTTTACAAACGAAGATGATATGATGTATGCTCTACAAAGTAGTCCATGTTATATTGAAGGGGGCATTTTAGGCTTATCAAGATGGGAAGTTCAGTTACCACTTTGGAGCATAAAGGTCAAGAAGCTTCTCACTAGAATAAGGATTCAGAATGTTCCCCAGGAGCTGAGGACACAAGAACTGGATCACAAGCTAGCCAGTGTATTTGGTGAAGTGGCTCGAATTAACTGTAAGGGTCTGATGAACACAAAGGAACAGCATGTGGAGGCATTAATTTGGGTGGATCCAACAAAGCCATTGATTCCTGGCCTCTTGATTGAAGGATGAGATGAACTGGATAGATGGCTTCCTTGTGCATATGAGAAAATCTATAAGCTATGTTCTTGGTGTGGAGTAATTGGACACCCTATTTCTAGGTGCCATTTGAAGGATAATAAAAATCCTGACAGTTATGTTAGTAAGTCCATATGGTCGCATTTTGTTGAAATAGGGAAACAGTCAGGAATAACTATGGATGCGGAGATGATGGTTGATACGATGAATGCTGTAAAAGCTGATACTGAAATGTCTAGACAATGTTCGAGCTTGCATAATGGGAAAATATCTTCTAATATTCTGGGAAAACGCATGGACATGACTTCTGTTACATGGAAGGATGGACAGGTAGAGAGAAAAAGCAAAAAACCAACTTTCTGGATATTGTACCAAGTGACATGGATTTGGACAGGGAGGAAGCTATAACTAGTAAGAGGGTGTGTGGAAAAGGAAGTTTATATGTGTGGAAGAGGCTGAGGAAGCAAAGAAAAAGAAAGAATCCCGAAGAGAAAGAGGATAGGCCATCATTTCAGGTGAAAAAACGTTCAATAATTTTAGAAGACCTTGAGGGGAGATCTGAATGTTACATGGAGTGGACACAACATAAAGCTGAATACATTGTACATGATGAAGAACAAGTTCTGAATCATGCAGGTTTGAATAACCACACTTCTGGAAATGGAATTCAAGGAAAGGTATTTTCAAGGTGGGTGTTGCATAACCCTGATAGATAGATCACGGAAATCCAAAGAGGGAGGAAAGGTGGCATCGCCATACAAAGAAAGACAAATTTTCAACAACTTTTTAGGAGTTCTAAGACATCTAGGATAAGCTGGATTGAATGTATTAATACATCCCAGAATATGGAAAGTAGTGCTGAAGATTTGAATATGAGCTGTACAGATACTTTAAACTTGATGATGAACAAGGATGAACGAACAAAGATGGTTAATGAGGCTCAGCTTGAAAAGAAATCAGATGTCTTAGGAAAAAGCTTGGAAAAGAAGCAAAAATATGTTAAGGTTTTTTCTATGTTTGCCCCTATCATGGAGGATTCAAGGGATGTACATAGTGGTAGTTTGGAAAAAGTAAATTCAGTCAGGAGAGAAGAGTTTACTGGACATAAAAGTATGCAAGGCTGAAGTGTGCAGTCAACATGTTCTGGCATCTTCATTTCTTATGTGTAGTGGTCTTTAAAGAGATTGGAAGCAGCAATGAGAGATTTAGAAGTACTCACAGATATAGCAGGAAGGATAGCTGGTATGAGGTTTGGAAAATTAGGATCCCAGGTTCAAAGCTAAATCCTACTGGATATATGAATCAACCAGAAAGAGAGATACTTTTGGAAAAGATTTGGTTGACAGAAGTTACACAAGTGGATCATTCTAAACCAAAAATTGATTATCTGAGGAAGTGGGATCAAATAACTGACATATTGTTGATGCTCACATGTTATTGGCTGAACTTGTTTTATTTTGTAACCACTAGAGGGGCTGTGAATGATCTGAATCAACAAGAACAAAGAGAGTGGTCTGATAAAGCAAGGATGCAGACACCCGGTGCTCAGAGATAGGTTAAAACGAAATGGGATGTAATGTGGAGCAAACCATGTCAGTTTATATGGACCATGTTTTTGGTGAGGAACTGGAGTACGGATCGGCTCTATGCTTGGGCGAATAAGAAAAGGAGAAAGATATGGAGCAAGATCCGGAACTTTAAAGTCCCTTATAAACCTACAAGGAGAACTGAATTGCACAGTTTTAAGGACCTCGGCCTGGATCAAGTAGTGACGCATACTAGTTCAGGGTTCACAATCTGCATCTCTCCATCGCAAGCAAACCTGATAGCTTGTTGGGGAAACCTCAAAGCAGCAACTAGGGTTTCATCCCATAATGTTGACTTACTTACAACTCAGTCTGTTCATCGGTCAGCACTCCTACAACATGAGTCAGTGCCACAGGAGAACTGGAGTTTCTCGTTGACTCCCTTCTCCCAACTACTAGTAGTTAATAGTTCTAGTACTACATATATGTTTCATTATAGTTGTTATGTATGTTTCATTGGCACTAGGCCTAGGTAATGTACTTTGTGTTCCTTAATTAATATTAGTGTTCCTTTCAAAAAAAAATAAAAATAAAAATATATATATATATTATTTTTCATATTATTGTATAACGCAAATTTAAATATATAAAAAGAAATATTTCAATGAAATCATTGTTATTTATTTTAGATATAATCTCTTATGTGGTTGTCTCACCAAGAGGCAAGCCTATATTGTTTAGTAATAATTATGAGTTTATTATCCAAATATAAGCTTATTATTACTACTACAATATATGAGCCTGACTCATAATGAGATCGACTTATACAAATGTTTGTCTTTTATTTTAATTTTTTTTGACTAAACCTGCAATTCATTAATAACAACCACAAAGAGTACACTTCCAAGAGTTTGCAGCCTTATGCTCTTGCTGCACTATATATCCATTGGAACTTCAAAGAAATATTTCTAAAAATCATTGTTTGTTATTGTATAATTTGACTTCAAAGAAATATTTAAAGAAATATTTAAAAGAAATTATTGATATTGACTGTATAATGTGAATCTAAAAATCTATTAAAAAGTATTTCAAAAATATCATTGTTATTTATTGTACAATTTGACTATATAGTAATCAAATTTACCACCAGCCAAAAGGACTGCCCTGTGTTTGACTCTAACCACACAGGTTGACCAAATGTTGTGCTTTCTCACCTCAAAATCCAAAGGCAAGATTCCCCAAAATAAGGCTTAGCCAAAGCCTAAACCCCACTGAACGACGTCGTTCAGACCCCCCAAATTGTTATTTTCCCTGCTTCTTCCCCTTCTTCTCCACTTCCATATTTTCACACACCAGACCTTAAACAGGCAGTTAAAACTCTGAAACTCACATAAAAACCCAGTAAATTTCCACTTTTTCCAATTCCTACCCCAAAAGGTTTACCTTATTTTCGTATATACCCTTCTGCTCCTCACATTCCCACCCCAAATAGATTACCATCCTTTCATATATACCCTTCTTCCCCATCTTTTCCACCCTTTCATCTCTCCCAATTTTTCACACACTCACACACTAACACGAACGAAAACCCCATTTGTACCTATTTTCACCCCACAGCCCTCAATCATTATATTCCATCCTTTTCGGAATTTAGTTTAGATTTTTGGGTTTTTTCCAGAAAATTCTTCTCTGTAATAATCTGGGGAAAAAACCAAAAAAATAAAAATCCCGACTTTGTTTGCGTAATTGTGTTCAATGCAAGTCCATGATCTTCCATGTAACCCTCCCTTAGCCAATTCCCGCTCATCCGATCTCCGCTCTGCTGCCATGGCTGACTCGTCAGAACCCTCGTCGCCGTCGCCGATCCATTCTCCGGCGGATTCCCAAGAGAATGTAAAGAAACAGAGCTTGAATAAAGTAAGTAGTAATCACAGTAAGAGTAGCGTGAATAGTAGCAGTAATAATAATGTTAGCTTAGGCTTAGTTGGGAGGCGAGAGCGGCCCTCGCGGGCATGCACCCAGCGTGCGGCGGAGCGGATGCAGGCCGCTGCTGCTGCGGAGGCAGCCGCGCTCGCGAATGAGCGGCGGCAGAAGAAGAAGGCTGCTTCTAGGAGGGAGAAGTTGACTGCGAGGCTCGTGAGGGAGGAGTTGGAGGAGGATGAAGAGGATGTTGGAAGTGAGGATGATGGTGGTGAGGAGGAAGAGGAGGATGAGGAAGGTGAAGAAGGTGTGACATTGAAGCAGCAGCAATGGACTAAAGAGGTCACTCAGCTGGTGGGGGAGCCTGAGCCGTCGCAATTGCCGCGGTGGAGCATCCGGGGAATGTGGCAGTTGGCCTCCATATTGAATTTTTTGAATGTAAGTGAGTTGAAACTTGAAAGTAAGTGAAAGATTGATTTTTTACTGTTTTTTTGTATGTAATGTGAGTTTCTCTTGTGTTTGCAGACATTTAGGCCTTTGCTGAATATTAAAGCAGAGTTCTCTGTTGAGGAGTTTGAAACAGCTCTGATTACTCCAAATAATACCCTAGCGGATATTCACATTCCATTGTTGAAGGTTGGTCCATTGTATTTTTTTAAAGTTAAAAGCTTCTTTTACTTGGAACTTGAGCCTGTGTATGAATTTGTGGGGTTTCCTTTACTTTGTTTGGCATTGGGTTGACAGGATTTCTGTGTTTTTGTACTGGCCAGAGGCTTGTAGCAGTTTTTCTACAACAATGCTGTATGGCATTTATCTTCTTGGCTGGAAATGAATTTGACTGTAGCTAAAAACTCTAGATTAGTGATAGGGTGGGTAGGCTTCTTACTATTTTAGTGATGGCAAACAATGAAATTGAACCTCAGATTACTATAAAATAGAAAGATTTATCCCCAGTGATCTGACTTATTTTTTGTTTTGTTTTTTAAAGTAGGATGATTTCACTCCTGCAAGCTTTTAGCTGTTTGTCTTTGGGCTATCGTTAGTGAAAGTTTCCCTAGTCTTATGCAAGAGATCAAACCTCTTATCAGCTCTGCAACTCTTAACCAAGTAATTATGTATATAGTAGTCAGTTATAGGTTTCAGGCACAAGTGATATGGTCAACTGAGGGGTTCTCAGTAGCCCCTCTCAGTGTTAATAAATCAAACCATCTACTATCAGAAACACTTTTGTTGCCATAATGATGTGTTTGAAGAGATTCTGGGAGTATAGTTGCTTTTATGTGTGACCATACTGCATTGACCTTCCATTAATTAGACCAAGTCTTTCAGATAGCAACAACTTATAATTGCATCATCATCATCATCATCATCATCATCATCATCATCATCAGTGAATCTTTGTGGTTTACTTGGCATATTTCTTTTAGTTGGTGAATGGCATGGCATAGTAGTGATCTCTATTGGAGTGCTTGTATTGTTTACAGAATTTGGTTTAAAGTTACTTTATTTGTGATTAGTTCTATGTATACTTTACCTATTTAGACTCTCACAGAGTTTGTGGACTTCCAGACTTAGTGCTGAGTTTTCAGGCCTGACATGCCTGAAAACTATGGAAAGTAAGAAAGTGGTTGTAAGAAAAAGTAAGACAGGATGGAAGTTTGATTATGGTCACTGAACTGGACTGTAAACTATGGGATTAAAGCAAAAGCTGGTTGCTGAAAAGAAGTAAATCATGTTTAATCTGTAATGTTAGAGAAAGAGGCTAGTGTCAACAAATGAACATCTCAAAAATAGGTTTAAGTAATCTTGATCCTAACTATGGCATTTCAGTCCATCTTTTATGCTAAGCTGGTATGTTTAGTGATTAGTTGGTTAATTTATATGTATACTAATTTGCATCAGTGTATCATTTAGGGCCTGTATGATATATTAGGACAATTAACTTTTCCAACTACATACTGCACGTTGTTAAAATGCTTTTACCATTCATTTTCAATGCACTTATAGCATCCAACACACCTAACATAATCAGTTCTCTGGAATTCGTCTCCACATACTATTGTTCTGTAGCCTTCAGGCTAGATTAAGATTGTAACAAAATTAATTCAATCTTCGATTCTCTGGAAAATTATGCCAAGCACAATCTCTACTTTTATTATACTTGTTCTGGTGCCACTTGAAATAAGATGCAGTGAGAGACATTGTGTATAGATTGCAAAGCGTAAGTTGAGGAGCACGAAAGCTCTTTTAGGAAGTTGAGAAATATATTTTAGATCAAATTGATATTTGGTGATTTTAATTTCAAAATTTCCTTGCTGTATTCTTCATATCACAAAATCATGAAATTATTGAGATGAATGCACAATGCATAATACCAAATGTTTTTGTAGACAATTATTGGGATTTTCTTAAGAGTTTTACTGGATTCTTGTTCTTTACAATGCATTTTTGATTCTGCTTTCCAGGTCTTTTGTTCAATCATGTTTTTTTTCTTCGTTCCAAGTTACAACATTTTTAAGTTGTTTGTTGGTTAAAGAGTTTGAGCAATTATGATAATCTTAAAATATTTATTAAAAAATTGATGGCGGGAACAGTTTGTACTTATTGCCTTCGTTCAATTTTTTTTTCAGTCGATCCCTCCTGTTACTCGAATGGCTCTGGGGCATGGTACATGGGTGACAGTTCTCTGCAGAAAATTACGCGATTGGTGGCTTTGGGTAATGTAGTTTTAGTCGTTTAAAGTTGATAGTTACTTTCTGTAGACATACTAAACTAGATTATTTGTGACAGGTTGCAGAAGGAGATTTACCTATCGTTGCCTCTCATGGGTAATCTTAACCTTAAAATCTTCAGTTGCAAAGAAATTTAGCATATTTAAGGTTTTGCGTATGCTTATATTATATGGCTCTGTATTTTTTAGGGCTGAAATTGAAGCATATAATTCTCTTGATCCGGCTGTTCGTGTGATAATATTGAAAGCAATATGTGATATTCGCGTGGAGGTAATTTAAATAACAGTTGACATTAATTGTTCTTGTTGCTACTTGTGTAATCCCTTAACTTTCTTAACCTCCCTGCTTTTGTGTGACCTTTGATGTTGCGTTCCGAGTTCTTATAGATTCATCTTTGACCATTTGACTTTATCCATGATTAAGTGCCCAAAGATGCATGTTTAATTACTTGTAGACTTGTAGTTCATCCTGTGAACTATGAATTTCTGCAGTCTGTTTGTGGTTCAGGAATAATATTCGAACTGTAGAATTTGAAACAAGTCTTGTCACACACCCTTCATTAATAGCTAATAGTAAAGAGGCAACATCTAATACTGCATGAGTTACCATGATATTGTTTCTAAGTAATCCACTTCAATTTTTGATGTCTGTTTTTGAATAATATAACATTCAATAAATTTATTACTACAAATTTGGTTTTGCATTTTGGACTTAAGAATGAGGATTTTCAAGGTTGTCTTGAATAGTGGATACTATACAAGCATACTAATGTCTCGGTCTTCATTGGATTCTGTAATCTCTTTGTTGATTTCCAATTTATTGCATGTATATTTCAGCAAGAAGATATTAGAAGTTACATAGATAACTCAATAAAGCACGGCGAACATATTTCAACATTTCGCAAAGAGCGTTTTGGTGGTGATTCTCATGGTGTCAATTATTGGTACTCCACTTCATCCTTCAATTACATAAGATACTTATAGTGATACATGATTATTTTCCTTGATTTTTAGATGCAGTTTATTTAATTTCAAGTTATACTGGCCACACTTTTCTTTTCAACAGGTATGAAGATGATCCTACAATAGGTCATCGGCTATATCGGGAGTTTAGAAAAATTGAGGTGAAAAAAGGAAAAGGAAGAAACATACCACCTATTGCTGATTCATGTTATCAATGGGAGACAGTCGCAACAAGTTTTGATGAGTTCCAAGATGTTTCTGTGAGCCACTTGTTACATTACTTTATTTTAGTTTATATATTTCCACATGCTCCATGTGTCTGGGCTTCTGAATATACTGTAGCTAATATATCACGTGACTATTGTTTTATATGGTGGTTAGCAGCAAGTTCAACACGTGCTTATGTTTAGTGACTTTACATGTTTCTATTTTATTACACGATTGGGTTAGTTAGTGTAGAAAATTGTTTCTCAAGTTATATTCTGTAGGAATCAGAACACATAAACCTCATAAAGAACGTCATGCACTACTATATTTGATCTCTTTTTCACCTTATGCCTGCCTTACCTTAAACAAGCGAGTAGGTCCTTTCTACCCTAACCTTTAGCCATCAAAATTCTCCTGTGTTTCTTAATCCTCAACCAACATCAAAATTCCTGTCAGAGGTTATAGTGTCGGTTTTTGGGGACTGATGACAGAAAGGATATGGGTCTTATGTCTACCTAATTATGTAAACTTACCTTTTGTTGATATTCATACGTCATCAAATGCATCAAGATAAAATTTAAAGCTGCAGAAATAACTAAAACTACAAATTCCTACAATTAAAAGTTTATACATCATAGATTGTTGAATTGTCAGAATGTAGGGGAGGTAGGGAGTTATGGCTATAAGTTGATTAAGGAAATAAAGAGCATGAGAATTCATCACATAGTATCTTATAACAATCAACAGATATAGTATTTGTTGGCCCGGGATTATATTCCCAATTGGAAATCGATGGACTAAAATGTTTTTTTTTTGTTTCACTACTTCAACAAATTTTTCTGCAAGATAAGTCGTTTGAAGCTATTAATATAAAGAACTTTTAACTAAATGATTAAGCTGAAGAAACTTATCATGATACTGGTGGTGTTGATGGTTTTTTATTTTATTTTGTTTACATGTCATATTCTTGTCAACTTTGTGAAAACTTTTATTTGTATGGGGATGCGTCTAGATGGTGAACTTTTTAAGGGCCCTTTAAATGCTTCTTTAATTCTGTGAGAAAGCTTCAATTTCGGTAAGGTGGCTGATTAAGCTAGTATACATTTCTTTCGGAATCTTTGTGTAGCGTTACACTCTTACCTTTTATTGTGCTACTTGCAGTTGTCTTAGTTTCCATGTAAATCCATATTAGCAATTAAATTTTGTGGTTATTAAGGGTCTAAAATGATGACGTGAGTTAGGTGAAAAGTTAATTTAGAACTAAACTCTGGTGTGAATATCCGTGGTTTCCTTCTTTTCAAAAATAAAATAAAATAAAAATCACATGTCCCTGATTAATGGTTATTATGTATTCCTTAATCCTCACTTACCGTTTTCTAATTAAGAATGGAGAAGAAGCCCTAACCACAATCTCCAACTACTCTCTGCTTCACCCCATCTACCCATCTTCTCCATCACCCCATTTCTCTTATTATCCCCATTACTCTCCATCCTCCTTAGCTAGTTGATGAAGATGGAGATGAAGATATAGAGGAGCACAAACATTTGAATTTTAATATTTTATGATGATGGCAATGATTTTGATGATCTTTAGATTTATGTAGTTTGGAATGCTGAGTCTTTAGGAAATATGTAGCTGCAATCTTTTATTGCTATTTGTTGCTTGTTTGGGGTGTAACTTGTGTTTCTTTATAAAGCTGCAGTGTTGCATTATTGCTTTTGTTTGGGGTTGTAACTTTGCCGAGGAGATTAGGAATACTTAATGGATTTTATGCATTTGCTTGCCAGCTATAAAACTAGTGACTGACTGTAGGTCAAGGGCATTGTTCTTAGACACTCGCGCAATGCCCTGCACATAGTATATTGTAAAACTGAAACACATACTTTTTCAAGAATTTAACTATCAAGTGAATTTAATGAAATTCTATAATTTTCTGTTGCACATTTGTTGACATGTTTTGACTCGAGGATTTGAGTGACGTGTTGCATTTAAGCGTAATCTTTCATGTAAATGCACAGGTGCTAATATCAAACCAAACAAACCCAGTAGATGCCACTCTGGGGTGGGTAGGGTATAAATAGACCTTTCCTCTACCCGTTGGGGTAGAGCTGTGAAAGTTGCATTTTGTGTTATAGGTCATAGTGAAACTGTTTATATGCTATACCTTTATTTTCTTGTTTGGTCATAGTGAACCTAGTGATATTAAAATCAGCAGGTCAAGTGTCTTTAATAGCTAGCTTGGTATGCCAAGGAGAATACTAAAGAAATATTAAGGAAGTTGTAGTTACTTGTTGAAATTGTTACTAGCATTACTTCAAAATATGTTATCCCGCTTACAGTCTGCTTTAGGCACTTCGTGTTCTCTCTCCTTATTCTTTCCAACATTGGCATAAAATGTTAAAAGTATTTGGCACGCTGCTCAAAATAAATATAATGCAAAATTGGAGGCTTGTATATTCTTTTGTTGTCTGGCCTTCATCTGATTCCTGTCCCTTTTTAGTGAATCATGCATATTTTTTGTGCAGGAAAAGCTGCTTTCAAGTAAAAATAGATCTGAAGTGTCAGTTGGGAAGAAGCTAACAAAGGATAAGCTTCCTGAAATTGAGAAGCTCCACAAGGTAAGGTCACCAGGGAAACCTGTACTGTAATGCATGTTTTGGAATTTATGAACAAATCTGATAAGCTGTCCTTCTATCACATCTACAATTAATGTTTTCTATAGTTGATGAATAATATCCTCCATTCTAGTTATAGAGGAAGTGATATTTACTCTGCACTTGCTGTATTTACAGAAAAGAGAGAAGCTGCTGAAGAAGCAACATAGACAAGCTATGATGCTTGATAATATGATGAACATAGACGGTCTTGCTGGTGGGCGTTCCCTTCGTGATAGAAAACCTGTGACATACACTTTTGGTATGAAAATCCATTTTACTCCAGTGATGCTTTGCTTCATTTTATCTGTGGAAGATTCCGTATTTAACACCCAGCCATATCATTTGGATTTTAGTGTTTTATGATCAGCTGATTTCTGATATTAGGCTTGTTATAAACATTGCGTGACTTCAAATTAATTGGCAAAAACTCCTGATAGAAACATTACTCTCTGGTACTGATTGATCCTGATAATGTTGAAAGTATTTTCGGCCTATACATGAGAGATCAATCTAGAGCCTAAAAAAGAAAAAAAAAAAATACTTGCATGGATTTTGAGATCCTTACTATCCTTATATGAAAAATGTAATCGTACCAATCAAACCTGGTTAAATAGTTCATACTTTCTGGAGCTGTTATAAAATGCAAAATCTTAGTTGTGAATCTTATGATCTTGGCAAAGCCCACTGCTTATTTTAGTACCTGATTGTTCTATTCGATGACATGCAGATGACTATGATCGGTCAATTAGCGAGGCAATCAAGGTTACCAAGTAAGTGCTGTTATTTGAAATCATCTTTAGGGTACACACCTATTTCTGTATCCATTTTTCTTCTGTTATCTCATGCGCTTTTTCGTTATATTCCATCCATCAGAAAGAACCAAGTACCTGGAGAGTTCATGACCACAAGGAGAGAAGGCCTGAGATATGATGCATCTATGAATGGCAACTCTATTGGTGAGCTTTCTCCAAAATCGCCAGATTATGATGGATCATTTGATGAAAACGGAACAAACCAGCTTGATCGCAGGTATTTGGTCACCTGAATAAGTTTTTTTTTAAGATACAGACTTGTTACTGTGAAACCTTAGCTAAAATTCTTGCTGTTTGCAGCAATCGACGAAGGCAGAGGCCTGAGAGGTATTCTGCAAGAGAGTTTGTTGACGCAGTTTCAGACAATGATGCAGATTTTGACAGCGACGATGACATTGTTGGGGAAGTGGTATATGATGATGAATATCTAAAAAAACGGAAACAAAGACGGAAAATGTCTAGCAGCTCAGAAGGAGATGACGAGTATCATGCTGATGATGACAATCTTGAAGATGAAGAGGAGGAGGAAGAAGATGATGATGTGGACTCCCTCAGTGCTAGCGATGAGAGTGACAGGCCTGTGTCTAAGAAACTTCGTGGCCGTACTAGGAGGGAAACTAAGACAAGATCAGTTGGGAATCTCCAGTCAGGTTTAAGACGCAGTAATAGGGCAACCAGGAACCGCATTGATTATCGACAGTATGAACTGTCAGACTCAGAAAGTGAATCAATGAAACATAAGAAGTCAAGAACTTTACCTGATCACATGAATGATAGTGATAATGCAGACAGATACTCAGGGGCAAGTCAAGATTCTGATGAGGAAAATATGGAGAATGCAGACAGATTCTCAGTGGGGACTCAAGATTCTGAGGAGGAGGAAATTATGGAGAATGCAGACAAGTTCTCTCCAGCAAGTAAAGATTCCGAGGATGAAAATATGGACAATGAGGAGGATGTTGAGGAGATGAAGGATGATACCGAGGAACCGAAGGATGATGCTGAGGAGATGAAGGATGGTGAACCGCCAGGAACTGAACCGGCAGAAGAGACAGTTAAGGAAGAAGAAGGTAGTGAAAACCATTTGCCTGAAAAAGAAGATAGTCCTAAACAAGCTGAAAGTGGTGAAGGCGTTGGGAAAAGGCGTTTTCTTGACCTAAACGAGCTAGCCCCAGGCTCAGGCTTCGATGATGGCCCTAACTCAATGAAAGATGAAGATAGAGATGACTTCTGAAGGTCCCGAGAAAGATGGTTTTAGTTCTCTCTTGGAGAAGCTGATGATTGTATTGTATAATAGCCTTTTCATGATTGTGGCAGGTCCACTCCACAAAGGAAAAGCACGAGTAGAGTGGCGGTTCTTCCTCGGGAGATTTTAAGCAGCCGCGTTGCGCTCTCTTTGCAGGTGCTATGTACTACTATTCATGATGCTGAGGAAACTTTGTAGATTTGGTAGTCAAAATTTTTTAGAACCTTCATTCAAGTTCATAAGTTGGAGTGGGAAGGAGGAGCTTTTGCTGTTTCTTGTCCTGTCAGTGTACAATAACTTTTTTAACTGATAGTATCTATCTGTAACGCAAGTGGATTTTAGAAAGTTACTGCAAAATTGTGTTTAAATCTGTTTTTAAATATGACAAAATTAATAGCAACCTACATTTAAATGCGAAATTGTACGTATATCTGCTGTTTTGAGATAGGAGTAGAAGAAAAGTTACAATGGTTGTGTTAGTAATTGAAATGATATAGCTACATTTATGTACAACATCATTAAATATTCTCAACTTCTATGAACAAAAAGGATTCAGAAAGCTTTCACTCTCAAAATGATCCAATCAAAATTCAAGAATCAAAAATACAGTGAACAATAGAGATGGAGGAAGAATAAGTCTCCACCCAAAATGTTAGGGCAACATGCTATACAAAGTTAATTACAAGCAGCAAAAGGGCAGAAAAAAGTGGAAACAAATTCATTTTCGCGAGGCTACGAGCACCTGAAGGAGAGGGAGAACCAGGACGTGTAGGTGTCCCGGGTGGGGAAGCACTTTCTTTCGAGCAAGCGTATTTGCAGCGGCTAGGACGAGCAACCCTATAAACGCCACTGCTCGCGAGAAGGTAAGTTTCTTTGTCGTTGTCTTCCCCGAAAGAAAAGATGTACCCCAAAGATGGAAGTGCACTTCCAGGAGCCATGGTGCATTTTATGGGAGAATCAGAAGCACAAGCAAAAGGGATTAAGTTGGAGGTATAGTTTCCACTGTTTTCAGGGCTCTCAGTGCCTGCCCAAAGGGCACCTGCATAAAGATCTGCATACAGATACCTACCAGAAAAGGAAGTATCAGAGTCTTAAGAAAGCATACTAAAATGGAAAGTGTGTCGGTTTTAGAAGAAATGAGGGATGGAGTACTCACTTGCCAAAAGTGCAAGGATCGGTGTCAGATCGGTAGATATATCCTCCTGTGATTGATGCAGATCCTTCATTCTTATTGACAGTAGAGTGATTGTATCCCATAATTGGAAAAATTGGGCTGATAGAGTTCACTGATGTATTTCCTCTACTTACATTTGGAGGGTTGTATCGATAAGGCCCCTCGTAAAATGGCCATCCATAGTTCCCATTCTTGGTAACAAGATTCACTTCTTCATAATTATCCTAGTGATCATGAGTAACACAAGTATTAACAAAAATATCATTTTCTTGAAATGCGACCGAACTCAGCTTCATGAACTGAACTAACCGAAGTGGCTAGAGAATAAATGCAGGGAGAAGCATACCTGTCCTACATCGGCACACACAAAATACGAAGGATCTGTAGAATCGAAACTGCAACGCCAAGGATTTCTAAACCCCGAGGCATAGATTTCTGGCAGCAAATCTTTGTCATCAACAAAAGGGTTATCCTTAGGAACTGAGTAGTTTCCCCAAAAACCTTGCTGGCTGATTTCAGCAGCACCTAAAAACATCAAGAAATAGCCATTTAAAGCTTTACTAATTCAGAACAGTGTTCTAGCCACAACAAGTGTTCTTGCATGAAGCAAGACATTTATGTGTAAAGAGTAACTTACTTGGCATAACATCAACGTCGAATCTCATGATTTTTCCAAGCAGGGATTTCTTGTTTTGGGAAAAGTTATATGGATCTCCTGTACTTCCTCCATCCCCCATCATGAAGTAAAGATAGCCATCACTTGGCCCGAAAAGAATCTGGCCTCCATGATGGCCTGTAAATGGCAGTCCCATGGTAAATATCCTCCTCACTTCTGTTGGCTGGGCAGTTTTAGCCTGACAAGAATGGAAATGCACATTAACTACAAGCCATAATCAACTTCAATTCGCGCACACAGTACAGATCTTCTGTAACACTATCCAAAAATCTGATATGTTTCCTTTAATGAATATACCACCCTATCAAATCACTCAGTGAGAAGGAGCATATTAATAGTTTTTCTAGCATAAGAGAGAAGGAGCATATTAATAGTTTTTCTAACCAAGTTGCACTTTCTATATTTATCTGTTTCACTAACAATGACAAATTCCATTTATGGAAAGTATTCAACCATTATTCTACTTTTCACTCCCTAAATTCAATCTCCTCCTCTAAATCCTAGTGTCGAAGCTTGAAAGCAAGGGTGGCAATGTAAGTGAAACAGAAACATACCGAAGAAGGTTGGGATGATGAACTATTAGCTGTGTACTCAGCTATCACAGTTGAGTACTGACAAGGAGGAGAGCCACTCTCTACAGGAATCCGTGAAGGGTCACAATCCACATCTGAGTTGCAAGAACATCTTCCTCCACAACTAGGCAGCTTTGTCTTGTCACAATTAAACGAAGCGAAAAGTCTACCATTTGAAGCAAAGTCTGGATGAAATGCAAGTCCCATCATCCCAAATTCAGTCTCAAATGTGACCTGATCAGTCAAATCAAGAAAAGGGTTGGCCTCATCAAGCTCCAACAAGTCTCCTGATCCTGGCTCAGGAAGAGTGGCCAACCAAATCTTTCCTGGCTGGTTTGAGAAAAAGGCTCGGTTTGAACCATCTGGATGAGGAACCATGTTTAGGTAAGATCCATTGCCGATTTTCTCCAAGCATAAACCGCTTGGTGGCGGTGGAGTTTCTGTCTTATTAAGGGCTACTGGCTCACCGGCAAAACACACTCCTTCATCATCAGAAGCTCCACCAAAAGCATCACAGAAAGCTGACTGAGACTGCCAAATCTCGGTTAGCATGGTGGCATTCGCTTTTGCTGAGGCCGAAAAGGGTGAATTTAAGATGGTGGCATTCTGGCAAGCTGTCCATACTTTGGAGCAGAAGTTGCTTTCTGCTTGGCTTGACTGTGTGGAGTTTGGCAAGATAGTGGAGTTGCAAAGCACAGGAACTTGTCCTTCCCTAAATAGATCTGCTGAAAATGGATCACATGTCTGTAAACAGCAGATATTAGCAGAATCCAGTTAAAAATCCAACACAAACAATATCGAATCAGTGTGCTTTTTGGAAATGAGAATGTTAAAGGCCATCTTTTCATAAGCTATGGTAAACATAAAACTTGAACACAACACACTGAGAAAATGCCATCTTTTGACTTGAATTAAGGATAGGTTATAGCCGGTTCACTAAAATTTGCAACTAAACACCTAATAAACACGACGTTTACATTAAATAGTACCATGATTGTTCCATTTGTATATGAAAAAGGCTGCCTTTCCCAAGATTAAACAGGAAGCACTGCAATTTAAAAGGAAGAACCTCTAATATTCTAAAGTCTAGGCAGAAAACGATATATGAAAACTTTGCTGTTATGAAGATGATCATCATACAAAAGTCACAAAACAAGTCTACTCTAATCTACACATCCAAAACATTTTATCAAACTTCTAGTTGTAAACTCTTCATTAACATTTTACCACTCTTCCTCTTCTTCCATTTCTGTCTACATTCATAGTCAATCAATACAGTAAAAATGAACGTCGGATGGCAGAAGCACATGATAACGAATTCTTACCGCGCAGAGAATAGAATGGACAACAGAAGCACAGTTAGAATCAGAAACATTCATGTCTTTGAATTGATTCTGAATACGGAAATCATCCGCGGAATTGCAGCATGATGTCCCATTATAAGGGCAGAAAGCCAGTGAACCATTCTGAGCAATTGGTGCACCTATATATACATTCCAAACAAATTAAACTGATTCATACATAGAAAAAATGGACATAATTTATCTGAAAAACAAAATAAAAATTTACCCACTTGAATCCAAACACAGAGGAAGTGCAGAAGCAAGATGAAGCAGCTCCAGCAAGCCAAGAATGGCGATTAAACTGAACTTTCTGCTCCCCATTTTCCCTCCAAGATTGCTCCTTTACAACAACATGGGAGCTTTGTGAATCAAAGGTTGTACTTCAGGTTGAGTTGATGTCTAAAAATGGCTTAGTCAACCGACCCAGTTAGGTACTAGTATTATTGTTTGTATTTCTGAGCATATCAAAAACATCATAGTCAAATGTCAAGTTGCAGAAAGAAAGAGTTTCTTTTTGCCCTCTGTAAAGGAGGGTTTGACATTTTCTGAAGATCATAAATCAAGCTGTAGACATGGATAAAGACATTGGCCAAATGCATGAACGGAATAGTTGACCTCTGCACCCGACTCTAGCTACTTTTTTCAAATCGCCCACACCTATGAATTATGATTGTAACATTTGCTATCCAAAAATAAAATAAAATTGTAGCATTTTATTGTTATTTGTAAGTTCAGTTAATTTCAGCTTGCCTCTTAACCTTATTCATATATCAACTCAGTTTATTCTATTTGCCTCTTAAATTTATTTGTACATTAGCTTAGTCAGGGGCGGATCCAGAAATTAAAGTCGAAGGGGCCATAATAGAATAAAAGTAAAACTATAACACTAAATTTTAATATATTAAAAATTACAAGGGTATAAAATACAATTTTTATTTATTAAAAAAAATTAAAAAGGTGTAAAATGCAATTTTTAAATTTTTTTTGGTGGCCGAGCCACCCTGGGCCACCCCATGTTCCGCCCCTGAGTTTAGTTTAGTTTATTTATGCTGATTCTGAATCTTATTCGTATACTAGTTAGTTCAGTTTTAGTGAAACTTTAATATGATAAAATTTGGTTTAATTTAGACATATTAATTCTACTTATAAGTATATTAATTTTTACTTAAGTTAAGTTCTATTCAGTAGAAAATGACTCAAAATCTTTATAATTTAAATAGACTTTCTTACTATATTCTATTGTACTTTGAAGACATGGTCACTTTTCAAAAAATCTTGATTCTGGGTTTTTGCATTTAAAAATATATAATATTACGAATCCATGATCACATATAATATTATTCTAATTTAATTGTCAAAATTTAATTTTAAAAGTATCTTTAAAATTAAACAAATACTTAAATTATAAAAAGATTTCGAATAGAATATTTCCTAACAAATTCAGATATGAGTTGAGATCTGGTCTATCTTGGTAGCTGAAAAGGAAATTGGTAAGGTCGAGATGCCGGTGGCGGTCATACCATTCGGGTCTTACGCACATGGTTTCGTTTCGTTCAAGTAGTCAAACTATTTCAATTTTAATAATTTTTCAATTTTTTTCTTCAATTTTAATAATTTATATAAAATGACACATTTAATTCAGATACAAGTTACAGCCACAGAAGATCTTTTTGATTCATACACAAATCAACAAATTTATATTTCCTCAATTATTCAAAAACTTACAATTTACATAACAATATATTAGGAAAAACCCAATAATCATCGATCCTAAAATACAAAACATTCTAAATCTAGGAACCTGAAAAAATTATTAATCAAACACTACAACATTTAATTAAGCTCATGTGGATTTGATTAGTAGCTACGTGCAAAACACAAAGGAAAATTATATATTATTCAGTTAAGCTAGTTGAAAATGGCATACTTAGCTAGGTTTTTAATTAAAGGAAGAAAATTACAAGTTGTTCTTGAGCTGTGATATACATGATGGAGACCACATAGTTTTCAATAATACGGGGGATTAAAATATTATAATGTAACAAGATGGCTTGCATGAGCAGCACCTTCTTACTCTATTTCATATGTTCCAAATGGAGAGAAACTTAGTAGATTTTTGAAATAGATTTAAGACCAATTTTCATTTTTGGTTTAAATGTACTCAATTTTTTTAATCGAATTTGTTCTACAAGTAAACTAGTATATTCATTTTTGTGTCAATGTCTTTTGCTGAAAAATTCTCCGATTTCGCTCTTGCTAGTCATGGTACAGTAAATTGACTGCTCTATGAAACTTCAACCTACCCTTCCATCTGACCATCTTATAGGCTCTATTCAATAGACAATAGGATGAAATAGGCTCTATTCAATAGACATAAATAACGTCCATCTGCTTCAAGAACCCTCTAAACTTATCCTCCAGTTTCAAATGAAGTTCCTGATGTAATTGATGCACATAAGAGCATTGCAAAAGATGCAACAATCCTTTTGATTCTGCAACATCCCAAAAGATTACAATCTTCCAACTGTGACAACCTTCCTTTTAATAGCATCACGAAATAGAAAGCTTGTTTAGGCTGTAATCCCATCCTCCATATCAGTGGTGCCCCGATATCATTTTGATTTGGTCCCTTAAACAAGGTGTAAGCCGTAGAAATGCTAAACTTTCCTTTATTGTCAATGCAGTTACTCATATGAGGCAATATACTGTCCTTAGTTCTGACAAGTAACTCCCCCTTAAAGTGATACTCCTGTACCCATTTCAGCCATAACACATCCATTTTCTGGCATAAATCCCAGACCAGTCTACACAGTGATGCCACATTCCAAAGAGAAGGATCTCTCAACCCTGTTCCTCCATGGTGTTTAGGGAAATAGAGAGTGTCCCAAGCAATAGGGATCAACTTCCTTTTACCCTCCTCTTTACCCCACAAGTAACCCCTACATTTCTCAACTATGGTCTGGAACACATTTTCCCAGTGCTCTGTCATACTAAGCAAAACAGAGTTAATCAGCGGCACCCTGCTAGCATAAGTTAGCTTTTTTGTGTCCCAAGCGTTGATTTTGCCAGCTACCTTATCAACCAGTTTTTCACAAGTGTTCTTATCCCACGTCCCTGTAGAGATAGGTTAACCCAAACATTTCACAAGAAGTTCTCCTTGGACAACATTAATGATTGATACCGACCAAGTCATTTCATGTGCATACATCTTAGAAAAATAAATTTTAGATTTACCTTCATTCATCTCAAGCTAGTTACCTGTTTAAAGTCTTGTAGAAATTTTTTCACACCTTGCATGGATTTTTCATTGGCTCTACAAAAAGGAAGTAGATCATCTACAAACATTAATATTAGGTTGTGGACTCCTGCCCTACTACATCTCTGATGAAACTCAATGCTCCTCTTGGTAATGACCAGTTGCATTTGTCTAGTCAAGTACTCCATGCCAATCACAAACAGAAGTGGTGAAATGGGATCACCTTGCTTTACACTCCTTTTTCCTTGAAAGCTTACTGTGTAGTTTCCATTCAGAGAGAAACAATAAGATGTACCATCCACACACCTTCTAATCCAATGAATAAGCCTGCCAGGGAATTTTAGAGCTTGTAACCACTGAAATAAGAACCAGGATTATAATTTCTTGTCTTGCTTCTAATAATTATTTATTAGAATAAGCGAGAAGGTTTAACTGTATCGGAAGTCCTTCACTAGCTAGTGTAACTAAAAAAAGAAGTAAGTAGTGTAAGTGGTGATAAATAGAATAAAGTACAAAGTTGACGCAGTCGGAAAAATCGATAAGATCCGCCAGCACGAATCTGAAGAGTAAGGAATTGCAAACGCTACTTCCTTGTCATGAGGGTCCGGAATCCACCGGGATATTGGAATCCACCAAATAAAGAACGTAGTTCTTGAAATTGTTTAATGTCTGAAAGCTGTTAAATAATGAATACAAGGATCCTATAAATACTATTACAAAACCTTAAAGCAATCCTAAAATAAAACTAAACTAAAATGGAAAACAACAATACAAAATAGGAAAATATTAAAACATCTTTTCTAAAATGGAACAGGAAACGTTTGACGATCCACTTCTGAAACGGAATTAGAAAATCTCGAGTCATCACGGTTAACGTTGGCGACCTTCATTTTCTTCTTCAATTCATTCGTAAAGCCGTCCTACATCAGACTCCTCCACTTTAAAAGAACTCGTCCCGAGTTCTCTCCCTCCACCATCAAGAGCTTTAAGAGTATCAATTCAGAACCTCTCCCTAAAAAATCTTGAACCATTTGCACGGGGATGTCCTTTCCATCGGACAAGATACTTCCAACGCATAAGATATTTCTGTCCACGTACAAGGTTCAGTAGTACCTTAAGATTCGTAACACCTCCATCATCATTCATGTATTTATTATCAAATTTTCTTGGAAGTTGTTGAACCTTTATGATGAAGGAACTTTCTTCAATTCTTGCATAAAATCTTCCTTCATCATCTTCCTCCACTTTAAAAAGAACTCGTCTCTTGAACCATTCACGCCTATCACATGATCCAGAGATTATAGGCTGCAATCCATAATAGACACTATTTGCACGAGGATGTCTCTTCCAACGAACAAGATATTTCCAAGGCATAAGATACTTCAACCCATGTACTAGTTTAGGCAGTATCTTAAGATTAAGAACACCCTCAATTCCAACGTATGAGTTAATATTGGACTTCAGCTTTGCAACCTCATCTTTCTCCTTCTCCTCCACTTTAAAAATAACTCGCCCCGAGTTATTCCCATCACCATCAACAGCTCTAGCCTCCATTACATGCTCGACCGATGTATAGGAAACATGTAGGATTGACTTGAACTTCCAACCTCTACTCATCGATACATTTAAGAAATCATGATCATGATGAAGCTTCTCTTTAAAAGTAGCATCACCATATTCAACATTAACGCATTCTCCTTCACTGGGTATTATCTTCGCAACTTCATTCTTATCTCTTAAAGGAACTATCTCCTCGTTGGAACCCTCACCAATATCAACATCAATCTTAACATCTTAGTAAAGGGTATTAATGGAGCTTTCATAAATCTGAACTTGAATCTTTGCATCTTCATAATTTTCATCCATAGAGTTAAGTTCTTCACTAGCACTCTCAAGGATTTGAGATTTGTCCACAAAGCATTCACAACTTTCAAGTTTCAGATCCTCAACTTGATTGACATCTCCAACAACAAAACTCGCAACCTCTTCACAAGCAACTTTAGACATGCATCCATCAACAAAATTGACCATGTCTTCACAAGAAGATTTTAAATCACTATCAACACTAGGAACAACAACACACGACTCTTTTTCCAATGCAACATCTTCGTAGTTAGAATTATGATTGTCGAAATGAAGTATCTTTTCTTCCCTTGTTCCTTTTGCTTTAACTTCTTCAAGAGTAGTAGAAGCAATAATATCAACCTTCTCATTCTCAACACTCGCCATCGGATTTAAACAATCTTCTTTAGCAACAGCTTCATCGAGCTTATCTTCATTTCGAGTCATAAGATGAGAGCTTGATTTCTTAATTCCCAAAGGATGCTCAAAGCTCAGACGATTAGCCATAGCAATCTTACGTGTCCCGTAGGTAAACATAATTACATTACCACATCCACTATGTGTGACCTTATTGTCATATTCCCAAGACTGGCCAAACAAAATATGGCAAACATCTGTATCAAGAACATCACAAATCACATCCTCTCTGTAGTGTTTACCGATGGATACGGGAACAGTGCATGTCAAAGACACTTTCTTCATATGATTACCCTTACCGCCTAAGGTGTACGATTTCTTATGCAGCTTTGTGGGTAATTTCAGATAATCAACCGCTTTCTGAGATATGAAGTTTACAGAACTACCACTATCCACAATTAAGTTAAAAACTTTAGTTTGGATTGTACAGAAACTTCTGAAAAAATTCACATCCTCCACTTCTTCCCTCGATGACAATAAAATTTGTTGTAATTCAGAATCCATCATCTCGGTTGATATTTCTTCATCAATTCCCGGAGTACTAGAAGCAACACTGCCAACAAGAGATGCGGTAAGATTACTAAGGTTGGTAAGTGCCTGCGACAATTTTTCTAAAGCAATGAATGTACTCAACTCCTTTTCAGCGATAACATTCTTGTCCCATGGAGTTCTCCCGTTCGATCGTTCAATACCATTACTTAATCCATCAACTAATGCACTCGTGTGCTTATTATAAACAGCCACCATGGGTAATGCGGGAAAAGCCGCAAAATCTGCCTTGGTTGCCGGTTGACCTTCCATCATGAATCACTGATAGAGAACAGGAGAAAGCCTGCTACTGATACCAAATGACGCAGTCGGAAAAATCGATAAGATCCGCCAGCACGAATCTGAAGAGTAAGGAATTGCAAACGCTACTTCCTTGTCATGAGGGTCCGGAATCCACCGGGATATTGGAATCCACCAAATAAAGAACGTAGTTCTTGAAATTGTTTAATGTCTGAAAGCTGTTAAATAATGAATACAAGGATCCTATAAATACTATTACAAAACCTTAAAGCAATCCTAAAATAAAACTAAACTAAAATGGAAAACAACAATACAAAATAGGAAAATATTAAAACATCTTTTCTAAAATGGAACAGGAAACGTTTGACGATCCACTTCTGAAACGGAATTAGAAAATCTCGAGTCATCACGGTTAACGTTGGCGACCTTCATTTTCTTCTTCAATTCATTCGTAAAGCCGTCCTACATCAAAAGTGATACACTTGACACACCAGGATCATATAAAGCTCCCGGTTGAGTCAAGCGTAGTAAAGAAACCAAAAAAAGAATATTATTTTTCATACATTATTTGTTTAACACAAAATTTATGTGTTTCCAAATAATTACGCTATTTAAATTATAATATATATATTCATTTATGGATAAACTATGTTTTATGGTATGTATCTCAATTATTTTTTCCTGACACATTTTGCACATATTTACATATTTACGTAAATATACGTGTACACTTATTTAGGGTATAAAATAAAGCTGGAGGACCAAAATAAAGTCGTATTGCTAGAAAACGGGATTTATATATTTTCCAAACATATGTTATGAAATATTTATTCCGTACATTATCATATAGATATGTAAATTAATTCAAATCCTTCTTATAATTATTTGCTTAAACATGGTTTCTGTATTTTTCAAATATATTTACTCTATTTAAAATTTAAAACTAGATAAATACCCGGATTTTTATTCATTAACTATTTTTAAATTTAGATTAAATTTTAAAAAGAGAAATAAAATGTAGTATGTTGAATTATGAAAACAAAAATAGGTGAGATACTAATTAAAAATATAATAATCATAACATTTAAATAGTATGCATCTCCTGTAAGGTCCCCTTACAGCAAGGGCCACTTTCTACAAGATTGTGGGTTACTATATATGAATTATTTTAATTATTTAAGCCATAAACATATAAGATTAATGAAATAAAGTGAAAAGTATTGCACAAAACCTAAAAGATCAAACCAAATAATAACATCAGACAAAAAATATAAAAGATCAAACCTAATTAATGAAAGATCAACCCAAATAAAGGTCAAACTCAAGTATTAAAAAATTAGGTATAAACAAAAATAATTCAAATAATTGAAATAATTTTATAATAACTCCAAATCTTGTAAATGATGGTGTTATTTTGTCATGCCCTTACCGTAAGATGCACTTATATGAGAAGAATATGAGATAAGTTAAAGAAATGATGAATATTCTAGAAAAATTGAAGTTATGAGGCTATTAAATAGGTTTATTTAAAAACCACTTTTAGTTTTTTGAAAAAAATGGATGTGGATTATTGTGGGAGCGCCATGTGGCAAAATCAATATGAGAGTGACATGTGGATTCAAGGACTCTCCTTTTATATATAGTAATAGATATAGTTAATTTATTATATGTGATACCATAATATTATGGTTTCCTTCTTATATTATTATAATAAAAATATGTTAATAATTATTCAAATGAGAGTACCTCAACTAGTAATAAAGAAAATTGTTTGAAATCTGAAATGAAAATAAATATTCCAAAAATATTACATAAAACTAATAAACCTAATTTTTTTTGGATAGTATTCCCTTCAAAAAAAAAAAAAAATCTTTTTGGATACTATTGGATTTGGGCCTACTTTATAACTAAAGTTAAAAAAATTATATAAAGCAAATTTTTTCTTTGAAGACCTTACATAGCTAGGGAGGTCCTGTGTCATTTACACGCATGACATAGGTCCAGGCCCAGGCCCAGTGCTGACATGATCGATGCGATATATAAAGATTGTAAATAAGGGAGAACACAAAATTTATTTGTGAGTTTAGCCATATTTTACTCTACCAAAATAAAATAAAATTAGTACAAACTTGTTTTCAAGAAATGGAACACCTTATCAAAGCAGCATCGATGCAGACGATGGTTATGCCCGCCGGATCAGAGGAGGATGAGTTAGTTAGAGTTGCCGTCCAAGTTTTGACAGATTTCAAAACAAATTTCGAAAAGGTTTGGTCTAATATTCATGAAATATTAATTTGCTATTTGATCAATTAAGTGATATCGAATGATTGTCTGAATTCTGGATCTGATTTTTTTCACTCTTTCCAATTGGATCTGAAGAATTTAGTCCTGGTTGAAATGATGTATAAAATAACTCCTAATTTAAACATCTAAAGAGTAATCGAATCCAGCCCGGAAATAAGAAAATCGTGTTTTGGTGTTTTTTTTTTGGTATGAATTTGAAGAAGAATGTTGGTGCGTTTGGATCTGATGAAAGATAAATAAAAAATACTTTTGCTTGGTTAAATGAGACAGATTTGAAGATTCATTAAAATAAATTAAGGCTTTATTTGCCTGAGATTTTCTACAGATCAGTAGCATTCATTTCAATTTAGTATAGTACTTTGATAAAATTTAGATTCATTCAAATCATGCTAATTTTTTTAGATACATTGATTTTGAGTTTGACTCAATTCAGTTTAGTTTGTGGACTGTCCAAATCTTTTCAACATGACTTGGAATTAAGCCAGATAAACTCAAACCTTTGTGGACTTTCCTAAATCTTTGTGGATCTGATTTTTTCTCTCTTTCTAATTAGATCTGATTATATATTTGTTAGTTTTATCTGGCTTATTAGTTTTCAACATGACTTGGAATTAATTAGTTCTTAATGTATATATGCTTTAGATTTTGATCTTGAGTTCTTGATTTTACTGACAAATTAATGGCTATATATATGAATCACAGAAGGAAGAAGAAACTGATCAGCAGAGAGAGCAGCCAAAGGTTCATCCTCCTTTTCCTTATTTTCATTACAAAAAGTTAGATCATTAAACTTTTTATTGGTAAATAATTTTACAAATACTTTTTCCAATGGTAGATTCAATTCCCTCATTTTTCAGATAAATAACAATTTTTCATAAATAAGTTTATAAGATTTTTTCCTCCAATTTATTCCTGGTTTCATTTTATCTTTGCAGAAACCTGAGAATGGAGATGCTTCAGCTAGTGGTACCAAGAGTGGCTGATCAAATCTGATGCTGAAGAAGATCAAAAGGGAGGAACAATTTAATCTATTTGGAACATCAATAAATTCTCTGTAATATTTGGAACTTTATTTAAGTATTGTATGGTTACTTAAACAGTATTCATGTAACCCAGAATTTTATTTATTTATGAATATTTCCTCCCATATATTATCTAAATCTCATTCATAGGTTTTGGTTACGTTATTACCAAGATCATCTGCAAATAGCTAATAAAAAAAGAAGTTTATGCAAACATCCATTTTGATTTGATTTATGTAAGTTTAAATAAAATTTACATTTTAGGAGAGCCAATCTAAAGGATAAATTTCATGTATTCACATTCACATTTCCAGAAAATATTAATGAATATTACCAGATTTGAATAACAAATACGTCATTCACATTTCCAGAACACTAAATAGGTTTAAATCTCATTCATAGGTTTTAGGGAAGAAAATCAACACTAAATATTAAAGCAGGAAAAAAAATGGAAAAAATAAAGAACCTTCACCTTTGACTTTTAGTCTTTCATTCACATTTCCAGAAAATTCTCGCATCATACAGTTGGATCTTTATCTTTTATAATTTTTTTAAATTACTCGAATCTTCATCTATTTACATTTTTCTAGAATGCACTTCACACTTTCAATTTCAAAATATCTTCAAAATTCAAAATTTCTACTTCCCAACTCCCAAGAATTGATATCGAATTATCATGAATAGTCAAAGGATTACCAGATTTGAATACTAAGAAATATGCCATTCACTCACACACATATTTGAATATTATTTTATATGACAATTGCATTAACAGTTTTTAATACATTTATATAGGCTTTTTACTCAATATTCATGAACATATTTTCTTATTCAACTTCAAGTGTGAAAATTTATTTATTGTATCTGATTTAGTATATTTTTTGAAGTACAAAATATTCTAAGTGTAATCCTATCACCTGATACTATAAGACATTGAAACTTACAATAATTTTGCACTGTGCAAATTTCATTCAAATACGTAAGTCTCATTTTTAACATGTTATTAATGTTGATTTTTGGAATGCAAATACTAAATACGATTTGAAACTTAAACAATAAACATAGAATTAATGATGGATTTTTAACAAGTAATATTGATTCGATTCGGTCATTGACCCGAATATTATCTAAGAGGATGACGCCACCGATGAAATATGATTACTAGCAAAATAAAGCCTGATCGAGCGGCTCACAATTAGTTAAGGGTATAATAAATAGGTGGTTGGATAATAAATAAACATTTCAAATATATACCAATATATACCAGGTATATATATATATATATAGGCAAGGATGACGATGTAAAAGAGCGTTAATAAAAATTTCAGAGTACTCTGAATCATCCCCGCGGTAATAATAAGTGTGAAAGAGCGTTAATTATCTAGGTTTTTTTTAAAAAAAATTTATATTGCCTTCCCATGCCGTAAATATCAAAATAGAAATAAAATACATATGCCCGAAAGCGATATTTCCAAAAGGGTGAATATGATAGTAATAACAAGTTGACATCCTTGATGACCAGCACCCAGCTCTACGATACAATAAGGGTATATCTCCTTTATAATAATTGTATTATTTTAATGTATAATAAGGTATATGCATCTTTGAACCCAAATTTAATTGGCAAATAAATGGAAAATAAATTGGTTTCCAAAAGTTGGTCCAAATTATCTAACTTATTTTAAAAATATCTTTGTCTAAATATAGTAATTAATGTTTCATTAAAAAAAGGAAACATAAAAGAGAGGAGTTGGTCTCTTGGGTGACCGTCACTATATAGAGACCAGATTAAATTGCAAATAAGATATAAGTTAAAAAAACACGGAGGGACCAACTTGCAATTTCATAAATTTTTTAAAAATCACGCGCTACAGTGTCAAGCCACGCGCTACAGTACCGAGCCGCTACAGTACCTATTTGCTACAGTGTCGAGTTGCTACAGTACAACATAAAACATGAACATTTTAACTTAAAACAAGAACATTTTAACTTGAAACATAAAACATGAACATTTTAACGTGAAACATAAAACATTTCTTGAAACATAAAACATGAACAGTTTAAGTTAAAACATGAATATTTTTTGAAACATGAACATTTTGATTTAAAATATGAACATGAACATTTTAACTTGAAATATAAAACATAAATATTTTAACTTAAAACATAAAACATGGACGTTTTAACGTGAAACATGGCACTTTAACTTAAAAGATAAACATTTTAACTTGAAACATAAAACATGAACATTTTTTGAAACATAAAACATGAACAATTTAACTTAAAACATGAATATTTTTTGAAACATGAACATTTTGACTTAAAACATGAACATGAACATTTTAACTTGAAAATATAAAACATAAATATTTTAACTTAAAACATTAAACATGAACATTTTAACTTGAAACATGAACATTTTAACTTGAAACATGAACATTTTAACTTGAAAAATAAAACATAAACATTTTAACATAAAACATGGACGTTTTAACGTGAAAGATGGACATTTTAACTTGAAACATAAAAAATGAACATTTTAACTTGAAACATTGAAGTACACTGTAGCAAAACACTGTGCACGCGCGGCAACACTGTAGCGCGTGATTTTTTAAATTTTTAAAAATTGCAAATTGGTCCCTCCTTGATTTTCTATATTGCACTATTTATAATTTATTTCTATATTTGCAGTAAAGACCCTGGTCACTGTACAGTGACGGTCACTCCCAAGACTTTTCCAAAAGAGAATTATTGTATCAAATTAAATATCCCACATCGGCCAAGAGGAGATGGTAAAGTATCACCAACACAAAGCTTATAAATTAATTACCATGCGTGGTTCACATAGTCATTTTTTCAAACAGTAAAAAAAGAAAGAAAAGATGAGTTTGAACTTGAGCTTGGATATTCTGATCCGGGAGGTGAAAAGAGCTGATCATCAGAAAAACGTTGCTGTTTCTCCGTTGTCGTTGGATGCGGTGGTTGCTATGATCGGCGCCGGTTGTTCTCCGCCGTATCTTAATGAGTTGCTGAGATTCGCCAAGTGCGAGAGCGTTGAAGAGCTGAAAAACAGCTTTAGGCATGCGTTGGATGTTGTCACTTGATCCGGCGAGGATTCTCCGACGATATCGGTTGCGAATGCAGCCTGGATCGATAAGCGCGATTCTTTTCAACCTGAGTACGAGAAATGCCTCAAGAATATTTTCAGAGTTGAAGAGAGTACCAGATGTGACTTCATAAACAAGGTAGATATACTCAATTTCTTATATGGGAGATACTAATTGTTCGATTGAATTTACAGTTTGAAATTAGTTTGATGGGATTGAATTTACCTACTACATCCTAACGAAATCGTTGAATTTTCCCTTATTACATATATAATCGGAAGAATGCATGTAGTATGGTATCTTACTTATGATAGTCCAAGATATATATGTCATTGAAATAAAATTATTATTCTTGTAAATTGGTAAAATTTTCCTGAACTAAAAACATTTTTCGTATATTCATATAGTATTTTGAACTACACAAGTAAATTACCATATTATATTAAGCCACACCTATATATTACCTCCGGCACCTATGTCGAATTATGATTTGTAGAGGTTGGAAATCATTTAATTTATGCATGCTGATGCCTTGTGTCTGGACTAACAATTTGGGAAGTGTCTACATTAGTTAGGGTCATCGTTCGATACCATAGTCAACACTAGTCAAATCGTTCGTCCCAGACTAGTCAGATGTACTGTTGGTTATGACAATTTTTTCCCCTTTTGATACTTTCTTAGTTTGTCAGTAGTTTTTAGTCCTTTTGATAAGCTACTCTAGCCTCAGATACACAGAAGATTAGGTTAGACACTTCTCCGCAATCTGTCAAAATACCTCTACAATTCTGGAGTTTCTGTAGTTTATTTTATGGTTTCATCTTATTAAATAAAACACCTATATATTAGGTACTTTGTGATTTTTGTAGGCTGAATAATTTTACTGAATATATAGGTTGATGAAGCTGTGGAGCATAAACCGCTGGGTCTCAACCCAAACCAAGGGCCTAATCAAAAGCATAGTCACACGTGAGCAGTTCAATGACAAACGCCGTAGATTCCGTACAGCCGTGCTCATGACAAACGCACTTTATTTCAAAGGAGCCTGGCTGGATGGATTCATTCCTAAACTTACAAAAGACAGGGATTTTCACCTAATCAACGGAGACAAAATCTCAGGCGTCCCTTTCATGACCGGCAAAAGACACCGCCGATTCGGATCATAGGCCGAATTCAAAGTCCTCGAACTCCCTTATATGGGGGAAGCGGAATCGGAATCAGAATCAGAATCAGAATCAGAATCAGAATCAGAATCAGATTAAGGAATTCTGCATGCAAATCATCCTCCCGCACGAGAAGGATGGATTGCAGAGTGTTCTGGAGAAGCTGAGCCAAGACATGATGAACTTTTACGTAAAGAACACTTACCTGAATAAGCTGTGGATACCGAAATTCAAATTCTCAACCACGCTCGAGAAATCTGATCTCGGGATTCCGTTCTTGGAAGGGGAAGAGAAGTTTATTGTTTCGAAGATGATGCGGCAGGATCCACGATCGGAGCCGTATTTCATCTCGGATATCTGTCAGAAAGTGGCGGTGGAGGTGGATGAGGAGGGCACGGAAGCAGCTGCTGCCACTTTTTGCCTCGGTCGCAGTACCGGCAAGAGGGCCGTAAAGCCGCCGCCGCGGATGGAGAGTTTTGTGGCGGATCATCCTTTCTTGTTCATCATCAGAGAGAAGTGCTCTGGATTGGTTCTCTTTCTTGGAACAGTCCTCAATCCCCTGGAATAATAGGAATTTAATTAATTAATTGCTAGCTAGTGATCCATGAATCACTTCGTTTTTTTTTTTTTTTCTGTTTTTAAATTAATATCATGTTTGATGAATGAAAGGAAGTATCTTTTTTCTCTCAAATTTCTTGTTTTGGTCACTGTACGTATTTGTATTTAGGTTCAGGCAAGAATATCTACTAACCTTAAAAGCGATCTTCTTCTGTGAAGAGGGTCATCAAATATTTGTATAATTATATTTTTATTGGCTAAATAATCATCCTGAACCTATATATAGGTTGAGTCCATATATAAACCGCTGGGTCTCGACCCAAACCAAGTGACCTCTTCCAATTTTGAGCTCTAATCATAAGCATGGTCACACGTGAGCAGTTCAATCATTCCTTTCATGACCGCCCAAAGACATCGCCGATTCGGATTATATAACGAATTCAAAGTCCTCGAACTCCCATATCAGTAATTATGTAATAAAAAAACAAACCAAAGAAAAAATAATTCTAAAATTTATGATGCAGTATATTTTTTATTAAGATTGTCTTAATGATGATAAAGTCATTTGTATATAAACAAATTTAAATTCAAATCCGTGCAAAGCAACAAACCACGAGTAGTATATCTAGTACTCAAAGCCAATGTTGTAACTACTCAATTAAAGCTAAGAAACTACGACTAGATATACACGTGGAGATATCGAAGCCATGTTGTGCATGTGGAAGTCTGCATACTGAGAATGAATTTGAGAAGGATGAGTCGATTAATACTGAACACGAGAGGGTTGGCTCATCCTTTTCAAATTCACTTTCAGTATGCAGGTTTCCCCTTGGGAAATTTAACTTTCATGTCAACCGATCATGAAGATCAAACACTGAAAGAAAGAAGGGACACCATGCACACTGAAACTATGGCTTCTGGATCGATGATTTTATCGAATCTATAATGTACATAAAAAGAGAGAAACATGGCAAATCTATATATAGAGAGGGAGAAGTCGTCAACCCAAACAAGCTAGTCAAACCAGCCAATCACCGATAACCAATCTTCAACCGCCCTTACCAAACAAAAGCCTATATACAAAGGGAAAAACATGGCAAATTCATTGTGCAATAGCCACCTTTCACAAAAATCCTCATCTTTAAAAGAATTTTTTTTTAAAAAGAATATTAAATAAGGAAATCTCATTTAATGTGCATTGACTTTTTTATTTTACCTTATATTTCTCTATAATACTGACAAGTGGAACATTAAAAATTGTGAAATGAGATGTAAATTTTACATAATTTCTAAAAAACGTAGTGAATTAATTATTAACTTAATTTTATTTGATATAATTATTGATATAAAAGACATTGATACCCCTTATACAATTATTGATATTAAAGACATTGATACCCCCTTACATGGCCTAACTGGATATCGAGGAGAGACAACACTGATGTTCGCTTAGTAGCTAGATTGCTATAAACAGTGACTCGAATATTATGTATAGGACTCGACTCTCTTGAGTTTCTTTTGTCAAATGTTGCTGGACATGTTCCAGCACATATTGAGATGATAAAAAATTTCTTTCAGAAAAAATTAGTCATTTTGGGCAAGTATTTTCTTATGGTTAATGAATTTAATTCTGATATATTTTTAATTCTTCATCCTTAAGTTTTACGCTATCCATTAATATATAACATCTCATCTTTAATTATTATTTATTTATATTATATTTGGAATGGACATACATTTTTTATATACTTTGTACCAAAAATAATTAGCAAACTTAGTATTAAAATATTGCAAGATTCAAATTTAGCTTTTATTAATACCAAAATTTAAATTTTGACAATAATTTGCTATTGATATTTTTACTCATTTGATCTTTAAATGAATTAATCTACCGTACATTTTAATGTAATCATAATCATAATCATTAACGACTAAGTTGAAAAAGCTTTCTCTCTATGTTATTTGCTCTCGCTTCTCTCTAGATTTGAGAGAGTACAACTCACGCGCCCTCCTTTTCTTTCAGAAACAGTGCCGTAACGGCTTGATTCTGACACAAAAGCAACTCCAAACAGATCCTAAACAGTCAATTCAAGAGCTACCGCAGCAACCGCCTACAACATCCTTCCTTGCTGCTTTACAAACCAGAAACCAACCTCTATACGCTTCTTTGCCCAACACCCCAAACATAAAACCGATCACCGAGTTCAAAGGAAAACTGGCATGTCTTTTTTCGCCGGAGGATGTTAAAGAAATGTCTCTCCCCTACCATAATGCCCTAATCGGTAAATTTGAGAGAGGGCGCCCCTCGATGGAAAGAATTGAGGTGCTTTGAAGACTGTGGGCTTCACCGGAAAATACCAAATCGGAGCTATGGATCACCGGCACATCCTCCTCAGGTTCATTGCCAAAGACGACTTCCAGCGCTGTTGGATGAAGTCTCTGTGGAACATCGGTGGATTCCCCATGAGGGTGCTACGTTGGACGCCGGACTTCTCGCCCAAAAGGGAATCATCCATAGTTCCCGTCTGGATAACTATCAGATATCCACCGGTGTATTACTACAACCAGTCGGGCATTATGCATGTGGGAAACAGCATCGGCAAATTCATAAAGATAGACGCTGCAACTCAAGCTCTCACCAGGCCCTCTGCACTTAAAATCTGCGTTGAGGTAGATCTTCAAACATCTCTATCTTCAACCATTAATTTAGGAATCCCTGGTGATAATGAGGAGTATGATATTGAGTATGAAGACCTTCCAACATACTGTTATCACTGCAAGAGACTGGGTCATACTTCAAATGATTGTCCAATTTTGCATCCTGTTTTAGTAGCCAATAGGCCTCATGAGGTTAAATCGGTTATTAATGGGGTAGAGACTCAGGTTGCTAATGGGGTAAAGGAGACTCAGGTTATTAAGGGGGGTAAGGAGATTCAAAAAGAGCTATCAAATCTCCCTGGAGCAAACAAATGTGCTGTTTCTTTGTCCTATAGAGCAAACAAACCAAGAAATCAATTCCATTATGCTAATAGGAAGCAGCAGCAAACAGTTTGGAAACAAATGGAGAAAAAGATTGTCCCCAGGAAATCTTCTCAGGCTGTTATCACTTCATATTTCCTCAAGAGCACCACTAATCCAAGTACTCATCCATCTCTATACTCCAAACCCAAGGATTCCATAGAGCATAGTGTTGAGCAACCATCTCTTCTTGTCATTGATGAGGATATCACCAGTTTCAACCACAACCCTCTTACCCATCAGTTTGATGAAAAAGATGCCCCTGAGGTGAGTAAGGAAAATCAGGCAACTGGGCAAAATGAATATTTCATCACCAAAAGATCCAAAAAAAGAACTGATTTCTCCAGGCTGGTAAAGGATGACTCATTCAAGGACTCTGGTAAGGAAATTCAAAACTCTATCAATTCATTTTCTTCTAACAAGATGTTCCCTGTCCCTCAACCTATTAACAGAAATAGGTTTGGCCCACTGATTGAGGAATCCGAAGCAGAAACAGATGAAGAGGACAATGGCTCTCCAACACACACCACTACAGGCAACTCAGACAACTATGTTTCTGCTTCGGATGATGAAGAAGAAGAACTGGCTCAAAATGCAAAGGTAAGCACAGCTCAGGTAAGTGCCCCTCAACAAAAACAAAAAGTTACAACGTTTTTTACTCAACTTAACCAAAAAATGACAGGCTCCCTATCAAAAAGCAAAACCATTAGTGAAACATGAATAGTACAACCTCTCAAGTTAAGTGTTTAGTCTGGAATATTAGAGGTATGGAAACCTCAATGTTAAGACTAGATAGAATGATACTTGAATATAGGATTGAACTACTGTGCATCATTGAGCCTCAACACAAAAATTTGGAATGTGAAGCTTACATGAAAAAACTCCACTTTTCAAATTTTATGCATGCTTCAAATGGACAAATATGGCTTTTCTGGAAGGACAATTTGACTGTCAATATGCTTATGGACCATAGACAATTTCTCTATGTCCATATAAATAGTAGTATCTTTAGTTGTCCTATGCATGCCTATTTTATTTATGGTCTTAGGAGTAGAAATGGTAGAAAGCAAATGTGGAAGGACCTCAAAAATCTCCCAACTACAAACTCATTGTACATTGGGGATTTCAATGCTATCACTTCAATTAATGAATATAAAGGTTCCTTCACTCCAAATCTGGGTAGCATTAAAGATTTTAGCAAATTCATTGATACAATGGCTCTTGAGCATATTAATACATCTGGTAACTTATTTTCATGGTCTAATGGGAGAATTATAAATCCAACTATTCAGAGATTAGACAGAGGTCTATGCTCTAACAGTTGGAAATCTAATTTTCCATCATCTTCCATTCAAATGTTCAATAAGGAATCCTCTGACCACTGCCCTATGTTTCTAATTATAGGAAGTAACTCTCTGTCTAAGCCAAGACCTTTCAGATTCTTAAATACATGGCTCAAGAGGACAGATTTACTTCCACTAATTTTGGAGAACTGGACCATTCCAATTCAGGTATATGGTCACACACAGCCACAAGGTATGTTAACTTTCTTCCTTAAATTACAAAGACTTAAAAAATCTTTGAAAATTTGGAATAGGAATGTTTTTGGCAATATCCATGACAATGTCAAAGTAGCTGAAGAAAGCCTTAGACTTCAGGAAATTCTATATGAGAGTAGTGGTGCTGAATTGGATTTAATTGCATACAAAAAATGTAAAGCACAACTACTTAGAGCTCTAAAAGAACAAAAGCATTTCTGGAAAACTAAGGCTAAAATAAAGTGGTTAAAAGAAGGTGATGATAACACTCAATTTTTTCATAATTCTATTAAGGAAAAAATGAGTAGATTAGCAATCACCAAGATAAAATCAGCTTCAGGAATTTGGCCAGATTCACCACAAGATATTGAGGCTGAAGCCATTTCATTTTTTCACAATCTTCTGTCATCCTCACATGCTCCTGAACATGCACTATTTTATTCTCACTTTCTAAGCCAAATCCCTTTTAGTATCACTGATGAACAAAATTTGCAGTTACTTAGGCCAGTAGATAGTGATGAGCTGAAAAGGGTTGTTCTTAATTTAAATAAGAATAGCACTCCAGGCCCTGATGGCTTTACTGCAAAATTTTACATAAAAGCTTGGGATATCATAGCCAATGATCTTTTACTTGCTTGTAATGATTTCATGACTGGTGCTGAAATGCCTAGAGGAATAGGTAGTACTTGGATTACTCTAATTCCTAAAAAAGATACCCCTGTCTCTTTTAGTGATTTTAGACCAATAAGCTTATCCAATGTGGTAAATAAAATTTTTTCAAAGATTCTTATGGAAAGAATCAAGCCACTTATGCCTGACATCATTTCCCCTCATCAAACAGCTTTCATGCATGATAGGGACATATCTGACAATGTGTTATACCTCAAAGAAATGGTCAGGCATCTTAACACAAAGGATAGGATTCCAAACTGTTTTATAAAACTTGACCTCATGAAAGCATTTGATAGAGTCAGTTGGCCTTTCCTTAATAGCATTCTCTTGAAATTTGGTTTCCATGGCAGTTTTGTTAGATGCATAATGAGGAATTTATCACAGGCCTGGTTCTCAGTCCTAGTTAATGGTAGTCCAGTTGGTTTTTTTAAATCAACTAGAGATATCAAACAGGGTGATCCACTTTCTCCATTTCTGTTCAACCTATTTTCCGAGTCATTCACTAGAAGCCTAGCATATGTGTTTAGAATTGGTAAATTAGAACATTACAGAGTCCCTGGAAATTTATCACCAGTGTCTCATCTTTCATATGCTGATGACACAGTGAGCTTTTTTGGTTAAGTTTGAAGAAGTTTCTGGTCAAAAAATAAATTTTGACAAGAGTGACTTCTTTGTGAGCAGATTTGCAACTCTTCACAAAACCAACCAGATAAAAGCCATTTTCATTTCCAACCAATGCTAGAAATGATAGATAAGAGGTTAAATAACTGGAAAAATGTGTGGTTATCTTCAGGGGGTAAGCTCACTTTGATCCAGTCTGTTTTATACGCCCTCCCACAGCATATTTGGACAGTCATGTCTCCCACATCAGCCACCATCAAATTAATAGAAAAGAAATTTTCAAAATTTCTGTGGGGTATGACTGAACTTAAGCCAAAGAAAACCTGGAGAAAATGGAGCAAACTATGCTTTCCAACTCAACAAAATGGTTTAGGATGTAGAAAAATCAATGCCATTATCCTAGCTTGTTCTGTCAAACTCTGGTGGAAATACCAGAATGGAAATGCTCTATGGACTCATATGATAGCTGCATTACCCCTCTCTGCTAAAAACTCTACCACTTGGAAGAGAATCTGCCAAATTAATGGCTTTGCAGAACAACACTCCAGAGTCATAGTTGGAAAAGGAACTTGTAACTTCTGGACATCCAATTGGACTAATCTTGGCCCTATTATTGATGGATGTGATCCAGAAGCTACATCTATTCCTCTAGATAGTACAGTAGCTAATTTTATCCTTAATAAGCCATGCTACATGCAAAATATATCTCCTTTTCTCAATAATGACTTAAAGGCTTTTATACAGGAATCTGAAATCCAGCTACACAGGGATGACAGGCTTATATGGAAGCCTGAACCGACGGGAAGGTTTACCTTCAAATCAGCGTATAAAGCTCTAGTGGAACAATCAGGTACCTCTGTTTCTCTATCCAAAATATGGGGGAAAAGAATTCAAAAGAAAATATTTTTCTTTATGTGGAGGCTCATGAATTCTCTTCTTCCCTTTGATGATATTCTTACCTGTATGGGTTTTAATATAGTATCAAAATGCTGTTTTTGTATGAGTTCTGATTCATTAGAACACTTCATAAATGAGTGCCCCTTTTCATTGAGTATATGGAGAGAAATGCTGACTTATGTGGATATCATTGATAGAGAGTTTGCTACCTGTTGGAACAGACTTTCTTTTTATCTTAGTTATGTAGGTCAGTCCTCCTTGCATTCCCAACTCATTCATATGATGGTTTGTTTAGTATGTTGGAATCTCTGGAAATCCAGGAATAATCAGCTATATGATAATAGACCACCAGTCAAAGCTATAATTATTAAGGAAATTAGAGAAATGATATACAATATCATTCATTCCAATCCAATCTCTAATCCTTCACAGTATGATAGAGGTTTAGCTGAAAGGGGTCTTTTCCCTCTTTCAACTAACCCTCCCAGACCAAAGGTTAGTGCAATTAAATGGGCTAAGCCTTCTCATGATGTGGATGCATCTTGGTCTGGATCATCATCTATGGCTGGAATATGCATTATCTGTAGAGATTCACATGCACATTTCATATCTGCAGAGCATATTTTTATAGAAGCCTCCTCTCCCCTTGAGGCAGAGATTAAAGCTATCAAGTTTGGGATATTGCATGGTCATATACGAGGTTATCTTCAATGCATTATAGAATCGGACTGTCTCATAGGCATCTCCATGATTCTAAATCTGATAACTGCTCATTGGAAATTGTTTCAACTAGCTGATAGTACTTTCTCCCAGTTAAAACATTTCTCTCTTAAGCATACATTTAGACAGGGGAACTTAGTTGCAGACTCTCTAGCTAAACTTGCTTCTCAGCAAAAATCTACCTCCACTGTCTCCCTAGCTACTCTCCCAGTAGACATTAGGGCTCACTTGATCATGGACATGAAAGAAATTCCATCGCTCAGAACTTGAAGGATGGATGCTACTGATACTTTGTCTATCTATATGCAGGAATAGCAGGGAGCAGCAAGGATGATACAAAACCCAAAAAGCAGCTGCATCACTCTCTTCCCAATCAATCCAACAACCTGAAGTCGCACCACCTTTTCACTCAGTTATTTCCAACCCCGAGATATGAAACTCTGAGCTAAGTTGTGTGTCGATTTGTTTCGTCCTACACAGAGCTGCATGGGGTTTCCTTTTGTCTCCGGTGGTTTTGGAAGACTGAGCAGGTCCTCAATGCCAGTTTTTGAATGGTGTTTTAATCAACCCTTTCAATGACAGAACCTCTCCTCATCTAGAGGTTGCAATTTGCTCATTTTTAATTTCTTCTTTTCTATGGTGTTTTAGTCTTACTTTTGGATCTAACACTATGTAAACTTTTCTTCGGATATTTGATTTGGGTTACTATAGGCTTGGGGAACCTAATGAAAATCCCTTCACCTTTCATAGGTGATTTGAAATTAAAAAAAAAAATCACAATGACACCTCGAAATGACCTGTCATAATCATAATCATTGTGATTACACTTCCTGGATAAGTAAAGTAGCAGGTTATATTTATAATGGGACAGAAACCATAAAACAGAAACTTGCAATTCAATGACAAGTATGAGTATCTCTTAGTTAATTATAAACATGCAATTTCGCTGCATCACCAATTCAGTACTGTCTATATTTTTCGCAATCACGAAGCAAAAATGCCAGACCCAACTAATCCTTTATCACCTCTAAATCTAACATACTTGTTTGAATTTGTGCTGATATCACTGCATCAAAGTTGACAAGAATAAAATTATTTTTACTAAAAGATAAAACAGAGGTTCTAAATAAAATTTAATTAGTGAAAACTGTCATCACTTTAATGTAATCATAATCATAATCACAATGACACCTCGAAGGAGAAGAAGCCATTACCTGAAGGCTGAAGAGAGGATGAAGTCATTGCCAAAGCATGTAGTACTGTGAATTGCAAATCCAAAAATGACACCCCGACATAACCAAAATTGATCCCTAGAAATGAAAAATATAAATAAAAGAATCCTATGTTTCGATACACGGTAAAGACATAATCTTTTAAACCTTATTAATTACAGAAATGGTGTTGCTTCTGCCTTAACAAATTCATAACCAGGAAACAGCACAGGAAGTTCTAAACTCTCACAGTCTTTAACCGTTTGATCATTTGATCATAATCAAAAGTGCCTCTATTATGATCCACACGTTATAAATAGAAAATGGTTCATTTAGACAGTATAAAGTCAAATCCATACAGAACAAAATCAAATTACTTACCAAAGCATTTTGAAATGAAGTTTGTAAGGGAGTCTCCTCTTTAGCCAATCATCATATAACTTGAGTGCTAAATTTTTATCAACCAAATTTAATTAGCCAAGCATAAAAATAATACCACCTCGCCTAATAAAATTGCAACAGAGGAAAACAAACAGTACCAGCACAAAACACAACCACGCTGATTAACTAAGGAGATAATGCTTATTGCTACTGGAAAAATTCAAATTAATTAAGTTACAAAATATATTCATATAAGATTCACTTATCAAAACCACTTGCACAAATAAACTCAAGAAATTTGGCAGGAAAAAGGAGGTCAAATTTAATTCATTTAGAGAGCATGTACTTATACCTAGACATTCATGTGGACTGCAAAGAACTTGGAGCATCAAATCTTCCGTAAGTTTTGAACCAATTCATTGATCTGCATCAAACAAAAGGAGAACGATTTTTTAATTTCGCAAATTTCAATTTAACCATAGAATGTACCATACTTTTCATCCAGATTTAATTCTATAGTAATATACAAAATTAAAACTAATCATCGGAATCCTTGACTTCTAAGTAAACCAAAATGATCCTATTCTGGAAACATTGAATCAAGCTCACAAAGGGAAAAGCGTCAATACAAATGCTTAATTAGACAATGGTGCATGTAACTGTATAGTATATAGACACAAAATTTAAAGCAAAATAGTCATTAAATAA
This sequence comes from Cruciata laevipes, assembly GCA_963678965.1. Classification (NCBI taxonomy): domain Eukaryota; kingdom Viridiplantae; phylum Streptophyta; class Magnoliopsida; order Gentianales; family Rubiaceae; genus Cruciata; species Cruciata laevipes. The sequence goes on from OY787637.1 coordinate 23,484,157, forward strand.
TAAGAAATCTGACCACCTTGCATGCATAAAAAAGCAAAAGTGGAGCATGATTAGAAAATTTGGAGTGAAGGTGAAAACCCAAGTGAATAGAAGAAAGAGCATCATAACTGAACTTTTTTTTTACAGTCAGCTCAAATTCATGCAAGAGCATCTCAACTCTGTCAAAATAAATTGCCAAGTCCAAAAACAAGAGAACCGGTAGGGCAATTTGAAACAAATAAAAATGATGGTATAAAAGACAAGTTCTATTAATCTGCAATGTTTCCCTACAATTTCAATAGTCATAATTCGACAGAGTGATTTTTAAAGCATAGATAATCTCCCATTATTGTGATTGTAAAAATAACTGCTTCCATAGAGTGCCAAAGAATTAACGTCTCTAGAACATGCTTAAGAATAAAATATCCCAAATCTATACAAGTAAATTGTGACTATGCTGGTACCATTATTATTGCTTCAACCATCTTCAAAGTAGTAAGCTGATTCAGTCAAAGAAGAAATCAAAAAATCCCAATAAAACACTGAACCACATTTACTACAAATGATTTTGTCCAGGAACTCCTGCCAATTGCCAACATGAGAAGATGTAAAACTTTGAAATCATTGAACACCTTACCATGAAAATAAATCTGAAACTGATCTCCTGAGCATCAGTTTTCATGGGTATATCACCAACTCTCAAAGATTATGTCAAGAGTATTTACCTTAGTCTTTACGGGGATGATGAACATCACCCAAACAGGATCCTAGGCAAAGCTTGTAAAGACTCTTATGGGACTGTTTCATTGATAAGCTCACAAAGCCAAGGTTGTTGAACCTCTTTATTGATCATATCTCTTTAAGTTGAAGTAGAGATTCTGGTCGTCTTTCATGCAAAATCTCAAACACCTTGCCTGCTTGCGCAAATCATAGCATCATAAGTTAATTTCCACAACAAAAAGAATTAGAGTACAGAACAGAACATTGATTGGCACCGTCTTTAATGGCAATCTGGAAAAAAACAGGTCATCCATGTAGGAGCTGAGGTCAATCAAATAGTATAAGGTGATTGAAGAAAAAAAAACTGAAACTTGATAAACATATAGAAGATGAACGAGTTCCCCTCTACAAAGGTGGAAGAATTAATCGGGCTCTCCCTGCTGCACGACTATCCAATATCTAAAAAGGGCACAAAGAAAGCGATACGTCATAAAGTTAATTCAAACTTTCAGGTTCACACCTTGATTGCGGCTGATGTAATTTCGGCACATAGAATATGAATATGAATATGATAATGATTATCATTATGAGACGGTTGAAGAAAGAGCTAGAAAACAGAGAAGAATCGGGAGTATGGAGAGGTCGGTAGTGGTACGCGTGGATACCGGAGAATGTAGATGGCACAAGAAGAAGACGCGTGGCTTAACTAAGTAATAAAATAATAAAGTTTACTGTAGAAACGAACGACGAAAAGGTATTCATTTTGGCATCGTCGCTTTTAAGTTTAGTAGATATACGTCGGTCCTTTTAAACCGTGTCTTTTCAATTTTAACCGGTGCTAATATGGTTTAAGCAACGTTTAAATCGTTGCTGATTTCCGGTGCCTATGAGGATCTCTAGTCGTGGCTTATTTCCGGTACCTATGAGGATCTCTAGTAGTGGCTTATTTCCGGTACCTATGAGGATCTCTAGTAGTGCCTTCCCAGCACAAACTGTAGCCAATAGTAGTAGTACATGTGGATAAGATACATAAGATCTAACTCAATGAAATCAATTTGTATCCCTGTTTAGCTGTATTTTAGTGTAGGTATGTAGTTGTAGGGAATATGATTTGGAACTAGTATTTTTGTGGAACTATCATGGTTAGAATTATTGGTTGTACTGAATCAATTTGTATCTCTGTTTAGCTGTATTTTAGTGCAGGTCTGTAGTTGTAGGGAATATGATTTTGAAATGATTTTTTTGTGGAACTATCCTGGCAGACTTGGGGAGTATCCTTATCAATGTGTTTGTTACATCCCACTTAACCCTTTATTGGCGAGAGGGTGAACCCCATGGGCTTCTGGTCTTGGTATCATTTGTATCTAGACTGGTAGACTTCGATTAGATAGTTTAGAATGCGAGTTAAAGTGCTACACTTGTTAGGTAGTTTTAGACCGTAGATTTTTACAAGTTATTCCCTTTTTGATGTAAGCCTTCAGGCATCACATCTTTCGGTCATCACAGCCTCCGGGCTACACCTTACTTTCGGCCGAAAACTTAGGAAATATCACCTCCGGGCACACAGCTTCCGGGTTACACTTTACTTCCGGGCGAAAGCCTAGGAAATATCGCCTTCGGGCAACTGTATTTATTTCAATTTATTGTTATTTACGGCATGGGGAAGCCAATATAATCCCTCCACCAATGGTGGTTTCATCTTAAAAAAAAAAAAAAAAAAACTCAAGGAAATCCATGAATGAAATAACAATGGAGAATGATATCTACTAATTTGTATTTACAGGAATAAGAGCAAACAAGCCAGGGAAGGTGGCAATAAATGAAAATATATACATACGTTCTCCTTCTTGTATTACTCCAATGCAATCGTTGCATGCATAATTGCATTTACATTCTTTTTCATAATCGTTTGAAACTGTATGAAAATCAAGTGAAAAAGAAAAAGAAGCTTGGATTCAAATAAGGGAAGAATCCTAGCAACATTAATCTTCACTAGTACAAAACATGATATAAGGAAAAAATAGTTGTGACCGAAATAGAAAATTAAACAAAAGTCCATTAAGCTAACTTTAATTAATGTGATCAAAAATCAAATAAATAAAGAGGGATAAGTATTTAAATTATGATATCGTAGTTAGAGTATATGCAGAAATTAATGGCACTGGAATATATTTATTTTATCTACAAAAATGGCACTGGACTATATTCGTCGAGTTTTGGTTAAAAGGAACTAATTAAGATTTTATTAGTAATGAAAAATATTTGGATTAAAGCTAGCTAATCGGGTTCTTCTTTTATTCTTTGATATATATTAATCCAACTGATCATCGTTCAAACGAGAAAATTTGGAGAAGGCTGCAAGTGATTTTGATAAAATATAAAATATAAAATAAGGTTGATAATAGTATTTACATTGGCACTTCGTATTATCATCAAAAGGCCATTCATCAATGATGATGGTTACAATATTTATAGACTTACAATACAAACTAAATGGGAAAAATATTCTAATCAATAACTTTCTTACTAAGAGAACAATATAGCTAAATATCTATATTCCTAACATAACGATATACTAAATATTTTTATTTTCTTTCCTTAATCTCAACAGATTTGTTATTGTAGATTTTTTTTAGTGTTTTTTCTTGTTAACCTTCTTTAGTGTTTGTTTATCTAGTTTTGTGCTTGAAGTGTTAAATTTGTAATAGCGATGATGTTGGATTAAAGCGCAATTAAAATTTACAATGGCCTCAGCTAAATAACAAATCCAAATGAAAGCAATCATAGACTTTGTTGAAATTCTTTGCACCTTTTCTGATAAATCTTCCCTTTTTAATCTACAAATCTCGCTCTGCAGCCTCACATTATTTTCCTCCATAATCACTGACATATGGTCATCCCCTCTCTTCGTGATCAGAGCCTCTTCATTTGTAAAAGCAAGGTCGTATAATCATTTACGACCCGAATTTTGCAAATGAAGAGGCTCTGAGCTTTTCCTCAAGAACGAACCTCGACAGCTCTTAGCTGAAATTATGATGGCATCGGCAGACCAATCCCAAAATCGATCCCCTCTTCACCTCCTCGAGAACCTTCTCCACGCTCCTCCTCAATTTTGCTGCAAAATGCTCCTCGAAAGGCAAGCAGTTAGGGCATGTTGCATTTCGAGCAGCACTTTGCACAAAAATGGACCGGAAAGGGGGCGTGGAGGAGGTCCAAGAAGAGGTGAAGAGGAGATGGATTTTGGGATTGGTTTGTCGTTGCCATCATAATAAAGGCTCAGACCGGTCCAACTCCGGTCTGGAGGAAAAGCGTGTGAAAGATGGGGTAAAGGATGGGCCCATGCACGCTGCCAAGAGATCGTGATATGCTGGCCATTCTAATACTGTAAGGCGCAGTCTTTAACTCCGGTTCCGATAAAATGAAGCTTAGACGTCGAATTTATCTATAACGTAATTGACATTGAAGTATTCCGGCCGAGCAAAAAACATGCACTTTTGATACACATGATTTTGAAACTCTTCTACTCGATCTATCACAACTTTGCTCTCGGTTTTTAACGTCGTCAATTACAGAAAAAAGTCGATACATCCATTCAATTCAGTTCCCGGTCAATCGATCTGCTAAAACAATCAAACAACACACGGAATTAATGGCTACATAGAGAAGAAATAATGCCTAATTTATCTACAATTGTATCATCCCGAAGATACAACAAGGGTTACCAGATAACCCTTACCTAGTCAATTCAGTTCCTGTCAACCAATCGGCTAAAGATCAAGCACTGAAAGAAAGGACATGACAACACAGAATTGATGGCTTCTTGATCGATGATTTTGTGGAATCTATATTGTACATGAAAAGAGAGAAACACTGAAAACCTATATATAAGGGGAGAATTCGTCAACCCAAACAAGCTAGTCAAACCAGCCAACCGCCAACAACCAACCTCCAACCACCATTACCTAACAGAGCATGTATCCAGAGGGAAAAGCATGACAAATTCATAGTGGAATATCCACCTTTCACAAAAGGGAAATTCTACCATTCATTTTATAGAATTTGACTGAATATTCGTTTTGGATATTCTTTTCTATTGAAAATGAGTAAATTATTATGCAGTAATAACATGTCACATTATCTATTTGAACTGATTTACTGTATTTATGAGTTTGGATTAAAATAGAATGTAATTGTGTTTATTGTATGAACCATTAAATTAAATCCAACGCTTGTGGATTACATGACCAGACCTTTAGTCAGCCGGACTGTAGTTAATCCCTTCACAAAAAAATCCATCTTTAAGAGAAAAAATTAAAAAGAATGTTAAATAAGTAAATTTGACTTTTCAATTTTACCTTTCATTTCTCTATAACACTTTTTATTCTTTTATATTTTCTTTCTTTATTTTCCACTACTCTTCAACTCAAATTTTTTTAAAAATTGGATAATAATCCAAATGGACCCCCAATAAAATCCCATCCCCTTTACTCCAGCGAGAATCGAACCCAGGACCTTTGGATAATTCTACAAGTGTTTTACCACTTGAGATATTATCAATGCCCCGGGTGGGAGGGGTACAACACGAGGACTTTCTAGGAGGTCACCCATCCTAGTACTACTCTCGCCCAAGCACGCTTAATTTCGGACATCTAATGGGATCCGGTGCGTTAGTGCTGGTATGAGCGTACCCACTCAAATTCTCTATTATTGAAGAAAAGTAATCACAAAAAAAATTATTTTCAATGTTCAAAATGTATTAATTCTAATTTAAAATTTAATAATTTTTTTTTTCACCACTATCACCCTTCTACGTCTAAATCTATTCATACTGCATGTATAGGAATGGAAACCATCCAACAAGCTTGTACGAACTTCCAGAGGGTTCTCTCTCTCTCTCAAAACTTCCAGAGAGCAAATATCCAGATTTTTTCTGGCCAAAATCTTTTAGATCAATAACAGAGAAGCTTATGTGATGGTGGATTAAGGTATTTTATGAGATAAGAACATCGGGATATCTGGGCTAGGTAGTGGTTTTAGGCATACGAGATTTCAATTAGAGTAATTGGTTTGCATGTGGGTACCAAAGTTGGAGTACTGTTTCTAGCATAGGTTACAGTATTTTAGGTATTAGTTGTTGGAGATCTACTCATGGGTCATGTGTGTGATTAGTCTCATAAGATAGTGGTAGCTAAGGGAGTCATGATGGAAGGTGCACTCAAAAGGGGTTTTCCAGCTCAAAAATCTTGATGAAATTCTGGGATTGGTAGATATATAAGGGGTATTAAGATTTTCTTAGGAAAATAACAAATCTAGGCTCTAAGTGACGGCGTCTAGTGTTTCTTTTGCACACATGCATGGTCAGATAGGTGGAGATTTAAGTTTTCCAGCAAAAGGAAAACTTAATAAAATGGGAAATAGTGGGAATTCGGACCGACTGCATTGGGGAAGGGGCACAAAAGCAGCACGTTTGAATAAGTGTTTTAATTCATTTCTTGGTATAAATAGCAACTACAAAGGCTGTTTATCATTTCAAGAACCACATCAATTTAGTCCTCAGGAAAACAAAGTTTCTTTTCAAAACATGGAGACAAATTTGACAGGAAGAATCTCCGACGGGGATTCTATGACAATGTACTCGTTTCAGGGTTCAGAGTTTTCTGAGGAACGGAGGGAGACAGATGCAAGTGAAGCTTTCTTCAACAATGTCTTCAGGCATCAGAGGCTTGGTGGTGTTGTAAATCTTACCATGCAGGACTTGAATGAGGCTATTCAGGATGATGAAAACTGTGTCTTGGGTTACTGGCTAGATGATAGAAACTTTCGCCGGGAAAGGATTCAAAGCTATCTTGAAGCACATTGGGGATCTGAAGTTAAGGTTCATAGGTGGCATGGGAAGTTCTTTGTAATCAAACTCCCATCCAAGCAAGCTCAATTAGCAGCAATACACAACCCTCCATATGCTATTCAGGGTGGTTTCTTTGCAGTCAGAAGGTATGATCCATTAATTCCTCTTAGTAGAGTTAGGGTTTCAAAAGTGTTGATAATGGTAAGGTTGCATGGATTATCTTCTGAATGTTTCACTACTGATGCAGGTGAGAAATTAGCAAATTATGTAGGAGAGGTTGAACACGTTTAGATCCATGATCACCCTGTGGTTGATATAAGGTATGCAAGGGCTAAGATTTGGGTTAATCCAGATAATCCATTAATACCAGGGTATTATGTGAATATGCCAGATGGGAATATGTATTGGATCATCTGTAGATATGAGAAGGTGCATAAATTCTGTAAGAGATGTTGTAGGATAGGTCATCCTATTACTAGGTGTCAGTTTCAAAATAATATGGAGCTAGTGCAGTTCTTGCAGCAGAAGTTTACTGAACATAATGAAAAGTTTGGAACTAATATTCTCTATGATCCTAGTAAAGAATTGTACCCTGCTTCCATCAGAGCACATGGACATATGCCCTATAGGAGAAATACCACATTCCCAGCTGATTTTATGGAGTATCAGGGGCCTTTCTATCAGCAAGTTAATGAGAGTACCATTAAGGATGGCTTTTTGTATGAGGTAGATACTGATAATCATGTGATTCTTCCCATGTTACATGATATGGACATGGGAGAGGGGCAAGGAGATAATCAGGATTCAGGGGATAGCAGTCCTCATGGTGACAATAATAATGAGGAAATCTTTGAAGGTCAGGTTCCATTGCATCCAGTGGTCCCAGAGGTGGTTCCACCCCAAAATATGACTGAATTTCCTGATGGTGTTCTAGAGAATGGCTTCCATAATTCTCAGGAAGCACATAATCAGCAGGTTGTGAGTACAGAGTTGATGCTTAGTCAGCCAGTAGTGATGGGATATATGCATAGAGAATATGTGAATGAAATAGAGATGAATGTAACAGCTGTTCAGAGGAATGGATAGGAGGTTATGGAAGAGGAAGATGTAGATCAATACATGCAAATTGCTAAGGGCAAGATAGTTTTAGAATGTCATTTTGATATAGTGGAGCATGGCCAGGGGCTGGAGATGGCAGCTACAACCTTAGATGTTAGGGGCAAGGCCACTGCTGAGGTGTATGGTATAGCACAGAATGCACTGGGTAGTTTTCTAGAAAGTAGGAAGTTGGAAGGAGGTTAGGAGAATCAAATGCATCAGGGGTTAGGAGGTTTGGATTTAAAAAGCAAGCAAGGGGAGCAGTCTCATGTGGGAGTAAGTTCAAAGCATGCTATGAAGCTAAAAGCTAAGAAAACAGTGGCTACTAAGGTGGTGAAGGAAAAAAAGCCCAAGACTGAAAGGCAGTTGTTGGCACTCAAGAAGGCTAGAGAATCGAGGGCTAAACAAAGAGAGGAGTTAAGATTGAAGAAGCTAGAAGAAGGGAAAGTACAAGGAGTTCACAGCAGAAAGATATGACCAAAGGAAAGATGAAAAGGAAAGCTGAAGCAGTTTCTTCACAACAAAGCAGAGGTATAAAGAGGACTAGGCAGAAAGGTGAGGACTCAGAGACAGAGGCTGTCAATACTCTACTTGCTTTGAAGGTTATAAATGAGGAACCTGTTTAGAAGAAGTTGAAGCTGGTTGGAGAGTCAGGTCATGGAGAGATACAGAAGTATGCTAGGAGGGAGAAGGTAGTAGGGGAGGCAAGTGCAAGAGACATGAAGGGTTTCGAGGCAGTTGTCCCAAAACAACTGCAACAGGCGCCATGACGACACTAGTGTGGAATTGTAGAGGCATTAAAAACGCCCCTACAAAACAGATGCTAGGAAGACTGCTGAAGGAAGTTAATCCATAGATATTGTGTTTGCTGGAAACAAAAGCTTCAGAGAAGGATATGAAGAAGTGGCAGCAAACTTCACCCTTCTGGAATGATTCACATCAGGAAGCAGTTGGCTTAGCTGGGGGTATGTCTTTATTTTGGTCTTCTTCTGTAAGTTTAGAAGTTATAAGCAGTAGTAGAAATTTCATTCTAGCCAAGTGTAAGGGTAGTATGAACCTATCATGGTATCAACTTTTTGTTTATGGAAGTCCTGTAATAGTAAGTAGGATGGATGTTTGGAATCAAGTAAAGGCTGCCATGCCTTCTTTGGATTATCCTCTTGTGTTAGTATGAGATTTTAATCAAGTATTGTCTCATGAGGATAAGTTTGGAGGAAAGGCTTTTAAGCCAAATCCACAAGCTGATACTCTTATAAGGCTATTAGAGGAGGGAAGTTTTAAGGAATTAAGAAATACTGGACTTTGGTTTACTTGGACAAACAAAAGGACCTTACCAGATGCTATATTGGAGAGATTGGATAGAGCATTTGGTAATGAGGCATGGTTTAGAAATTTTCCAAGTTCTAAAGTACGTAACCTCCCAATTATTCAGTCAGATCATAGTCCATTGGTACTGGAATTGAATCCAAAATGGGTAAAGAGGACACAATGGAATAAGTATGAGTCTTTTTGGGCAGCAAATCCAGTTCCAACACAAATAATAAGTAAGATATGACATCAGCAGGATACACATGTCAGTTCAAATGTTTTAGCTTCTTTGTCATCAAAACTGGACTGTGTATTAAAACATCTTACTAATTGGAGTAGAAAAAGTTATGGTCAGTTGGATAAACAAATCAAGGATTTAGTCCAGAAATTGCAGGTCTTACAATCCAAGGATATGTCCAGTGAAGTTCAAGAGCAAGAAAGTGCATTTCAAAAAGATCTTCAACAATTACTGGACTATCAGGCAGACTATTGGAGGCAAAGAGCTAAGACAAATTGGGGAAAGTTTGGAGATAGGAATACACAGTTTTTTCATAAATGGGCAACAATGAGGCATACATTGAACCAAATAAATGAGCTGCAGGATACAAATGGGGAAGTAAAAAGATCAAGAGAAGCCATTAAGGATATTATGCTCATGTATTTCAGAGGATTATATGTGGAGTCAGCTACTTATCCAGTTCAACTTTCTCCAGAACTGAGTATGAAGGAATTCATGGAAGTTAATAATAAGGTCCTTAGTACAGAACAAGTTCAGATGTTGCATCAGCCATTTATGAGGAAGGAGATCAAATTGGCTTTTCAATGTATGAAGTCATGGAAGGCACCAGGTTTGGATGGTCTCCCTGCAGGTTTTTATAAAGCTCATTGGGATCAGGTAGGTTATAAAGTGGAGGAATGTGTGCTGCAAATTCTGAATGGTGCTAGAATGCCTTTGGATTAGAATCAAACAGTTATAATACTGATTCCAAAGAAGAAGTTGGCAAACAAGCCAGAGGATTATAGGCCAATATCACTTTGTAATGTCAAATACAAGGTTATAACAAAAGTTTTGGCTATGAGATTAGCAAAGGTGATAGGTCATGTTATTGATAAAGCACAGTCAGGGTTTGTAAGAGATAGAAACATTGGAGAGAATGTGATTCTAGCCCAAGAGATGTTGCACTCTTTGAAGAAAAAGAAAGGAAGGCTGGGAGTAGAAGCAATAAAGTTAGACATGAGTAAGGCCTATGACAGGGTGTCTTGGTCCTTTTTATTTAGTGCTTTAAGTTGTTTAGGTTTTCCTCAGCATTGGATACAACTGATACATCAGTGTGTGACAACAGTAACAATGACTCTGAGAGTTAATAGTGAGAATTCAGAATTTTTTCAACTAGTAAGAGGACTGAGGCAAGGATGTCCATTATCACCACTGTTGTTCATCATTTGTCAGCAGTATTTTTCAGCAATTCTTGAATATTCACTGTATAATAATGTTAAATGTGGATATAGCCCAGGGAGAGGAGTTCAGAAAGTGACACATTTGATGTATGCAGATGACTGTCTTATATTTTTAGAGTGCAAGATTCAGGTGATTCAACAGTTAGCAAGGTGCATTGATCTATTTGCAAGATTCTCTGGCCAAAGGATAAATTTTGCAAAGTCAGGCATTCTGGTTAGTCCAAACACCACACCTGAGATGGAAACATATCTTAGAACTTCTCTTTATATTCATAACCAAGGTGTTGGTGAGAAATATCTAGGAATGAATATTAATTTCAGTGCTTCCAAAACTGATATGTATAAGGAGATCATTGCAAAAATGAGGAGGAAGTTTGACTCTTGGAAGAATAGGTTTTTATCATTAGCTGGAAGAGTGACAATGGTTAAACATGTGCTATCTTCATTTCCATTATATCCAATGGGAATTTTCAAGCTTCCAAAAAAGCTTCTGGATCACATGGATAGAATTATGGCTAGGTTTATATGGAAGGGAGAGTTAGAAGGTAGAGGTTTACATTGGATGTCATGGAAGAGGATGTGTTTACCAAAGAGTAAGGGAGGCTTGGGGCTGAAATCATCATATCAAATGAATCAGGCTTTGGTAGCTAAACATGCATGGAATTTAATGCAAGGAAAAGATACTTTGTTAGCTACTGTTCTGAAGCAGAAATATTGTAGACAACAGGAGTTCATGAAGATTAGGCAGAAGTCTTCTGATTCATGGGGATGGAAAAACATATTATGGGGTAGATATTTTTTAAAGAAAAGAATCATATGGTTGGTGGGAGATGGAAGCAAGATTCAGATTACAGATTCTTGGTTTCAAGAAGATCAGGCCAGTCATGCCTTTCAGTTAAGTAATGTTCAGTTGCAAGGATTGAAAGTGTCTGATGTTATTGATACCAATAGAAAGTGGGATGTGCAGAAACTAAGGAATATGTTTTCTGAAGCAGAGTGTCAGAAAATTTTTAGGATCCATATCTCAGAGTTTGGAGGAATGGAGGACAAGATTATATGGCCATTTACAAGGGATGGCCAGTATTCAGCCAAGACATGGTATAGATGTCAGGATCCAGAGTGAGAGGATATGCCATCAACATCTATGGCAGTGCCTCCATGTTGGAAGCATCTTTGGAAGTTGAAGGTGCCTGAGAAAATTCCGGTGTTTCTTTGGAAAACTTTAAATAATGCTTTACCAACAGCACAAAATTTGCATAATAAGGGGATGCAAGTGGAGCAGAGTTGTCTGAGATGCAGTCAATGTCATTCTGAAGACTTAGATCACATACTTCTTTCATGTGATCATTCTAAAAGAGTATGGAGAAGTTCAATGTTAGGATTTGATTTTAATAGGGGAGTAGCAATGACTTTCAAGGATTGGTTTTGGAACTGGTGGGAAGCAGCACCAGATGATCAAGCAAGACAAATGTCTTGTCATTTGTTGTGGGAGATCTGGAAATCAAGGAATGGAAAGGTGTTTCAAGGAAATTTAGTGGATCCTGGAAGAGTAGCTCAAATGGCTCAAGATGAGTGGTCTTATCATTCTATTAAAAGAGCACAGTTAGAGGATGAATTTTTAATGATGGTGCAGCAGATCAGAGAGCAAGTTTTACAGATCAATCCCAGCAACATCAAAATCAATATCCTCGTCAGCATCAGCATCAACAGCAGCAAGGTATCCATTTGCTAATCATAGATGGTGCATTCTGGAAGAATAGTATGCATGCTTCAGCTGCATGCTCAATAGTGGAAGGTATGACTCAACAGTATAAGGCAAGGTCAGTTCTCCACTTTCAGGCATCATCAGTACTGCAAGCAGAGATAATGGCATGTCTTCAGAGGCTTAAAGAAGCTGCAGGCTTAGGGGTATCTGCAGTATGTATTAGGACAGATTCAAGTCTGGTGCAGCAATACATTATGGAAGGAGCTTCTGCTTCATGGGAGGTCCAAACGCTTGTTCAGGATGTTAGACATATAAGGAACTCGTTCCAGTTCTTTTGTTGTGTAAAAGTTCTAAGAGAAGTATGCAGCAAGAACATAAGGCTACTAACTCTTGGAAATGTACTTTGCTAGGTTGTTTTTAATAATATCCAGTGTTTGTTCAAAAAAAATGTATAGGAATGAAAATTTGGATAGGAGTCTACCACAATATGTAGTTCTGCAACGTGTAGTGCTTTTATAATTTTTACTTAATTTAAAATTTAAAATGAAAATTAGAAAACTATTTATAAATAAATAATTTCATTTATTACTAAACCATCTCCCAACAAGCTAAAAATTAACCTTGGATTTCTGTCTACTCCAGTGGAACTGAAATCTTCTGATTAAGCATTAAATCAGAAGCATTAATCTCTGTACAAGTCTACTTACTCCCTCGTTATCCTAGGAAAAGTTTATGTACATGAAACTACACATTCTCATAGACATCAGTAAACTGTGATGCACCTTAGCATAATAGTATTAATGATGTTCCCCTTAGTTTAGTTTGAGCCATGGTTCTAGAGTTCCATGTGTTTAATCTAGACTGTAATTTCCCCAGCTACTTTCTGTTCAGTGCCAACATCTGATATATATGACACCAGTTAAAGGAAGCTCACTTGTAAATTGTAAACTGAATTTGCAACAATTCCACCATACATTGTGCTGCAGCTCTGTCCAGTTTTGCAGTTCTGTCCAGTTTTGACAAGTAGGATTTTGCAAACGAAGAGGCTCTGAGCTTTTCCTCCAGACCAATGTTTGACAAGTCTTAGCTTAAATTATGATAGCATCGGCAGACCAATCCCAAAATTGTTCTCCTCTTCACCTCCTCGAGAACGTATTCAACGTCCCTCCCGACTTCCTGAATTTTGCTGTGAAGTGCTTCTCGAATGACGGCAGCCGATTAGGGGCTGCTATCATTGGAGCAGCACTTCGCAGCAAAATCGATCGGAAGGGGCGTTGAGGAGGCTCTGGAGGAGGTGAAGAAGAGATGGATTTTGGGATTGGACTGCCTTTGCCATCATAATTTAAGATAAGGCCTATCGACCTGGAGGAAAAGCTTGTGAAATATTGGGTCAAGGATGGGCCCACGATACCAAGACTTTGTTCCATTAATTGCTGCCAAAGAGATCATGACATATGTTGGCCATTCTAATACTGTGAACAAGCCATACTGTGAAATGCCTCCGGTCTTTTACTCCGGTTTCAATAACATGAAGCATAGACGTCGACTTTCTCTGTAACGTAACGTTATCGCCATTGAAATATTTCAGAGCAAGATACATACCTTTGATACTCGTGATTTTGAAACTCTTCTGCTCGATCTATCACGCCTTTGCTCTCGGTTTCCAACGTTGTCAATTACAGCAAAAAGTTGATACATCCATTCAATTCAGTTCCGTTCAACCGATCTGCTAAAACAATCAAACAACACACATAATTAATGGTTACATAGAGAAGAAAAAATGCCTAATCTGCAATTTTATCATCCCGAAGCCACAACTAGGGTTACCAAATAATCCTTACCGGCCTATTTAATTCAGTTCTTGTCAGCCGATCGGCTAAAGATCAAGCACTGAAAGAAAGGCACCACACAGAATTGATGGCTTCTTGATCGATGATTTTGTCGAATCTATACTGTACATGAAAAGAGAGAAACATGGCAAACCTATACATAAGAGGAGAATTCATCAACTCAAACAAGCTAGTCAAACCAGCCAACCTCCAACCGCTTATTACCAAACACAACATGTATACAAAGGGAAAAGCACGATAAATTCATTGTGGAATAGCCACCTTTCACAAAAGGGAAATTCTACCGTTCATTTTATAGAATTTGACTGAAGATTCGGGTTGGATATTCTTTTCTATTGAAAATGAGTCAATTATTATATAGTTATAATATGTCACATTAGGTATTTGAACTGTTTTACTATATCTATGAGTTTGGATTAAAATGGAATGTAATTGTGTTTATTGTATGAACCATTAAATTAAATCCAACAGTTATAGATTACATGACTAAACCTGCAGTCAGCTAGATGGTAGTTATTTCCTTCACGAGAAAACCCATCTTTAAAAGAAAAAATTAAAAAAGAATACTAAATAAGAACATTTGACTTTTCTATTTTACCTTTCATTTTTTTATAACACTTTATTCTTTTATATTTTTATTTCTTTTCCACTACTCTTCACCTCTAATTCTCTATAATTGAAGAAAATTAATATGGCACCAGTTAAAGGAACTTCTATAATTGTTTTCCCTAGCAACTTCTGTTTAATTAGTGCCAACATCTCATATGGCACCAGTTAAAGGAAGACCCAAGTAGCTCCCTTGTATATTGTAATTCTCCAATACTGAATATGCAACATTTCCACCCTAGAGGAGAATTAAACAGAGAGGTTGACGGTGAGCCCTTGATGCTGAAGGTTGAATTAATATATTTTGAACATTAAATTGAAATATTTTGTGATTCTTTTTCTTGGATAAAAGAAAGAAGATAAAATTGTACAGAATAAAAATTGTTTTAGAGATATGAAAGGTAAAATAAAAAAGTCAAATGTACATTAAATGATTTTGTATCAATTTTTTTTCCTTTAATGGCATATTCCACAATGAATTTGTCAGGCTTTGTTTTTAGGTATAGGCTCTGTTTGGCGAAAGGTTGTTGGAGGTTAGTTGTTGGCGATTGGATGGTTTGACTACCTTGTTTAGGTTGACGAATTCTCCCCTTATATATAGGTATGCCATGTTTTCTCTTTTTATGCTGGATATAAATTCAAAAAAATCACCGATTAAGAAAACATCAATCCTGCATGGTTTCCTTTTTTTGAGTGTTTGATCTTTAGCCGATTGGTTGACAGGAACTGAATTGAATAGGTAAGGATTATCCGGTAACCCTAGTTGTGGCTTCTTGATGATAAAATTGTAGATTAGGCATTATATCTTCTCTATGTACGTAACTATTAATTCTGTGTGTTTGGTTTGAAGGTTGACAAGAACTGAATTGAATGGATGTGTCCACGTCTTGCTGTAATTGAAGTGATCAGACATTTTGCTGTAATTGAACTCATGAATTGAATGGATGCGTCGACTTTTTGCTGTAATGGATGTCCTACATTAGAAAAATCATTTATCTACTGTTTGAAGTCCTGTTAAATCTGTTACTGTTAAATTTGAGAGGCACATACGGAATATGAATTTGAAAAGAATGAGCCAATTAATGGTCAACATGAGAGGGTTGTGGAATTGTAGCATGCTTTCTCAATAGATTCATCCTGCAATTCCACAACTCTCTCGTGTTGAGCATTAATCGACTCATCATTTTCAAAATTATTTTCTGTATATGCAAGAGCGTCACAGGCTTCCATGTGCAAAACACGGCTTCGATAGCGATCTCCACGTGTATATCAGAAAAAAGCTGCTAATTAGTTAATTTATGATGCTCATAAGGTGCTCCAAGAATTTCAACAAACCTTGGACTTAATTAGTGGCATTATATTGCGCTTTAATATTTAGAACTGTACTATTAATTAGTTGATCCCATTGTACATTTCAATAAGTGTGGAGAAATAGTTGTTGGTTTCAAACGAGATTAGTGATCATTATTCATTACCGTCGTTCTACACAACACCTTCTTTACAAAATCTACCCACATCATCGACCTAATTTGAGGCCAGGTTGCAAAACACGCCTAATTTAATTTGAACACAATTCTACACCGGCTTCAATTTTCGGCTTCGATTTCCCAGCACCGTCCTGTCAAACTGAACGGAATTGTGGGTTGATAATTTGGACGATAACATAATTTATGTTTTATAAATAATTCTACTTGATCTTTTTATAGTAATGTCTTGATTTCTATGTTTTACCCATATTATAATTATTGCTTGACGTTTTGCATTAATCGCTTGAAAATGAGTCAATTATTATCTAGTTATAATATGTCACATTAGCTATTTGAACTGTTTTACCATATGTATGAGTTTGGATTAAAATAGAATGTAGTTGTGTTTATTGTATGAACCAGATTATTTGTGAAAGGAATTGATTTAGTCTCTGAAAACCCACTCCCTTCTCTCTTCTACGATCGTCCACCGCTGCTCGCCGTCGGCTAGGGTTTAGGCTCATGGCCGCCGCCCCTATGGCGGAGAATGCTGCTCCGCCACATACCCGGACCTTTGCTCAACTCGTTACTCAAATAATCACTGCCCCGATCGATCCCCAAAACCCCACCCAATCACCGCCCCAATCCACCATCGGACCTCTCTTTAATCCAAAACCCCAAATTACCCACCTCGGCGAACCAGGACTGAAGTTTTCCGATGAGGAATGTGAACAAATCGAAGCACCCCTCAAGTTATCACTGGTGGGCAAATTCTCCCGTGGCAGACCAACAATGCAGAGATTACGAAAGGATTTTCATACGGCTGGCTTCACCGGCGGTGCTGATATCAATCTTCTTGATCGGCGCCAGGTTCTGATCTCTCTCTTCAATCAAGAGGACTATGTCCGCTGCTGGCTTCACAAGGTATGGAACTTTGGGGAGTATTCTCTCAGAATCACAAAATGGACCACACTCTTCGATCCAAAAGCAGACTCGCCGATCGTCCCCATCTGGAAAACTTGCTATGGAATTCCGCAACAACTCATCGCCTTTGATCCCATGAATATAGGGAACCTGATAGGGAGCCCAATCAAAGTCGATAAGGCCACGTTTCACCGTACCTGCCCTCACGCCGGTAAAGTCTGCATTGAGATGGACATCACCAATCCCAGACCTAGTCGTGTATGGCTGGTGTATAGAGGCATTGGATTCTGGTAGCCTGTTGAATATGAGAATATACCTGATTACTGTGGCAAATGCTCAAAGCTGGGACATATGGCTTCGATATGTAAATCAGGTACCTTCCAAAGGCTGTCTGAGCCTTGGAGACCAAACCAGAACACTGCTCTTAGAGTTGAGGCTTCTCCGGCTCCTAGAGTTGAGGCTCCGGTACCATCGAAAACAATGTCGCAGAATCAGGATGTTCAAGCCTTCCAGCCATTCAATAAGGGTAAGGGAAAGGTAAATCAAGCTCCTAAATGGGTTGAAAAAGATCCTGTTAGTTTTGCTAACCAAAATGCATTCGCTGCTTTAGCCTTTGAATCTGATATGCCTGACCATCATGAATCAGACTCTGATGCTTTGCTAGTTTCTGATAAGATCACACAAGTTGTTAGTTTAGATAAACCAGAAACCTCAAAGAACCCGATAACTGATATGACTGCTCATCATGAATCTGTCTCTGCTATGCCTAATGCATTGTTAGTTTTTGATAAAAACACACAGATTGTTATCATAGACAAACCAGAGTCCTCAAACACTAATGAAAAGCTTAAATATGATATCTTTCTACCAATTGATAGTACAACGGATAATGTTGTTGTATCTAATGCTTTGATTCAAGCAAACTGTCCTACACATTTTGAAGAAGTTGATGTTACCATTGTCCCACATGATACCGCCACAGTTCTTGTTGAAACCAGTGGTGTGATAGCCACTGGTAATGTTTCTAATCTTTCTGCTAAGCTTGCAGATACAGATAGTTCTAGGTACTTGCAAAAGGAGCCAGTGGAGCCAGTTGCAGAAAAAGAATCAGAACCTATTGTTGCAGAAGATCAACAAGTGCAGAAGGCTATTGAACAGCAAAACCAGCTCCTATCCATCTCAGAAACAGATGAGAATGGTCAGGTAAGCCTTGGTATGAATAGAATTCCAATCTCCTATGATGACAATGGAGTTATTGAGAAAATGCAATGGTCAATTGATAAGAAATCTAAAGAATCTAGAGGTGACTTTATTCTAGAACCCGTACTTCAGGATCAGGAAAGATTCAACAAACTATTCAAAACTGTTGAAATCTCTGATGCCGAACTTTTAGATAATATCCAGCAAACTCAATCAAAAAAATCAACTAGGGGCAGGAAAAAGAATTTCACAAGCTCAACCAAATCAGTAAATACCAACACTGTATTTACTAGATCACAAACTGACTCTAAAGCCATGCATTAATAATGTTATACAATATTAAAATCAGAGCTCAAGAAAGAGTTTTAAACATGAAAAGGAAACATAACATATGACTATTTATTTTACTTGAACCTTTCTTGGATAGTAATCGGATAGCTTCTGTCTGTTTTCAACTTGGTTTCAAAAATCACTTTTCTGACCCAAGAAATAAAATTTGGATTTTGTGGAATGGGGAATTCAGTGTATCAATCAGCACCATACATGATCAATTTGTTTTGGCTGAAATCAAACATTCATCAATGAATCAATCTTGGATGGCAGATTTCATTTATGCCAGACACACAAGCAACACTAGAATTCCTCTATGGAATGCTCTAAGTAACCATTGTAATCACCCTCTTCTGCTCATAGGGGATTTCAATGCAATGAGAGAAATATCAGAATATTTAGGTCAATCAGCACCTGACCTAACATCTATGTTGGAATTTAATGACTTCATCCAGGATAATCACTTGGTCGAAATTCCAACTTCTGGTGTCCACTTCACATGGACAGGGGTAATGAGTAGGGGACAGGTTTGGGAGAGGTTAGATAGAGGCCTAGCTAACTCTAACCTTCTAAACATATTCCCTAATATAAGCATCAGATCCAAACCATTCTCCACTATTAGTCAACATGGATAGTCAACCATCCAATAATGGCCCTAAATCCTTCAAATTTCAGAACTGTTGGATTTCACACCCTGGATTTAAACAAATAGTGGGTAACAGCTGGTCAGAAAGTACTAACACATTTGGAATGCTAAACTTCTCTTTAAAACTAAGAAGATTAAAAATGGTTTTAAAGAATTGGAATAAGGAAGTATTTGGTAATGTTCATGACATGGTTAAACAGGCAGAAGATAAAGTCATTGAAAAAGAGCATGAACATCAAGTTTTAAATAATGCTAACAGTAGGACATCTTTGCATTTAGCACAAGCTGAGTTAGCTCAAGCATTGTCTAGAGAAGAAACTTTCTGGAAGCAGAAATCTAGAGTTAAGTGGCTAAAGGAAGAAGTTATGAACACAAAATTTTTCCAAGCATCTGTGAAAGCCAAGCACTCTAAACAAAAAATTGCATCAATTAAAAATGAAGATGATCAGTGGATTACAAATCCTGAGGATATTGGTAGAGAAGCAGTTAATTTCTTTTAAAAGTTACTAACTGGTGATCAACTTGTCAATAATCAAACACTTTGAAACTGAAATGCTCACTAATATGCCAACATTAGTTACTGATCAGATGAATCATGAGTTGATGACAATTGTAACTCTAGACGAACTGAAACACACTGTTTTTGAGATGGACAGTGACTCAGCTCCAGGCCCTGATGGATTCTCAGGTACTTTCTATAGGCATTGCTGAGATTTTATTGCCAATGACCTACTTCAAGCAGTTAATGAGTATATGTCTGGAGTTCTTATCCCTAGAGCTATATTTGCTTCTTTTATAGTTCTTACGAGTATATGAATCAATACGAGATGCGTTATAGGACCCCTTCTGACCTGGCTCGCTCTCCTATAGGCTCTCCCTCGTGTTCTTCCTTTGAGTCCCTCAGCACTCCTCCCGAGCCTGCTGTTCAGGAGGATGCCTCCGAGGGAGCGGGTTCGATCCCGATCGGGAATATTAGTCTCATCCGAGCGAAGCCTATAGGAGTCGGAATCATGGTTGAGGATGACGAATAGGAGGATCCCCCCCGGGGGTTCTCCTTTTCGGGCGTGAAACCCTTGGACATTCAGTTCTAGAGTGTGTCCGTGGGTCCTCATTCGCTAGATAAGGTCGTCGTTGACTTTGTTAAGCGCTCTTTTATTCCTTTCCCTCTATATGCTTCCCTTTCTAAGATGGCTCCCAGGGCCTCTGAGAGGGAGGTCGCCTGTATTCCTAAGGTCCATTTCCAATACGGACTCAGCCTTACCTTTCCTCCTCTCTTCACAGAAATCCTCAACTACTATGAAATGCACCCGGTCCAGCTACACCCCAACGGGGTAGTGTTAATAATGGCCTCCCTTCTCAATTGCGCTCGATGCGCTGTCCCTCCTTGCCTTCTTCTTTTTTGTTCTTTCTATTCCTTGCAACGCTCCCATTCATCCTTCTCGGGAGTCTTCTCCTTTTCCGTTCGGACCGGGGTAAAGGACTTCCTTTTAGGCAAACCTAAGTCTGCGAAAGGATATCCTCAGAAGGGTTTCTTTAGCTGCGATCCTAGGGTGTATCCCATGCCCTCTTGGAACGACGCTCTTCTGCCTAAAGATAAGAAACCCCTACCTTCCCTTCCCGCGGACATAGCTAATGACCATGGGTTACTCCGCCTGTCCCCTTTAAGTATAGATGACTTTTTTTATGACTGAGAAAGCGGGCTACCACTGGCTTCGCGGGATATACCCCTCCAACCTATTCTCCATTCCTCAGGTCTTCGCCATATGGCCGGCTGGAGGTGCTTATTTATTGTCTCCATTTCTTACAATTTTTTGTTTTATGGGAGTAGAGTCTAACTTTGTTTTTCTCTTCTTTTTGTGCAGTTCAACCTTCGAAGTACGCGGACGTGATGGTTTTGGAAGTGAATCCCTCCGGGGGTAACCCCTCCGCGGCTGCCCCTGAGAACCGCACATTGAATTACTTTACATCAATTTTTATAATTTAAAATTGAACTGAACGGAATCATGATAATTTGGGCGATAACATAATTTATGTTTTACGAATAGAGAAAACTATTCGAATATCTCCAAAATCAGGTTGCATCGATGAATAGTTTCTCTTACAAATAATTCTACTTGATCTTTTTATAGTAATGTGTTTTGCACATAGTTATAGTATTACTTGATGACTAGTGATTATAATATGATATTGATAATTTCTT
Organism: Cruciata laevipes; assembly: GCA_963678965.1. Lineage (NCBI taxonomy): Eukaryota > Viridiplantae > Streptophyta > Magnoliopsida > Gentianales > Rubiaceae > Cruciata > Cruciata laevipes. The sequence continues at coordinate 23,505,492 of OY787637.1, forward strand.
GATGTTTTGCATTAGTTGCTTGATGCTTTTGATTTTTCTTCAATTTGTTTTGGTTATTATTAATGTTTTGTAGTAATGACCTTCATCTATGATTATTACTTAATTTTTTTTCTGTATGATATTTTTTAATTTTTATTTGATCTTTTGATCTTTTCCGATAATGACATGATCATTAATGCTTAATACTAGATCTCTTTATGTTTGATCAAATACGGACGAATTCAGTACAATGCCCACATCGACCCATGCACGGAGCTTAATTAGCTATCAGTGGGGAACACATGACAGACGATTCCGGGGAGGAAATCATCGGTGTGAAGGAGTTGTACGGGGGGGGGGGGAAGAAAATAACGGCAGGAAGGGTATTTCGGCCACTGAATCGATGGGGGTTGTTTGGCACTTTCAACAAACTGAGGCCTTATATGACACTTTTGCACAAACTTAGGGCACATATAGATGCACTTTGCTCCTTAAGAATAATATATATTAGGAAAACCAATTCATCACCAAAACATAATAATTATACAAGGATAAGTTTATGTGAATGGAAAACATCTAGTCCATTCTATATTATTTCTGCTACTAAATTTAATCTGTTCTAATAGAGAAATAAACCGGTGACCTCCAGCTGGCCTCCTCCGGCGGGATAGATGAACTTCCGGGCAACCCGCAAAGGCGCTCTATGAGAAGTAACACGCATTGCTACAAAAGACTTCATAGCTGCAAAAACAAATATAAAAAAATTAAATAACCCTGATAATAATAGTAATAAAAATATTGGATAAAATTTAGTCACCTGGAAAATAACGCATCCCTACCACCAATGCCACATACAGGATCTCCACAGGCGAGACATGCCCTAGCGAGATGACCGGGAACTCGAGATAGCGGTAAAACCACAGAACAGTCACTCGGAGGGAACTGGAGAATGCAGTCATGGAAAATGTGTGTAACTGACGGAACTGGTCCGAAAACCTCAATCCCGGTGTAGCACTCGTCGCCTTCAATCTCCGCTAACGTCACGTAGCCCGAATTCCCATGATTGCATCTTGTCGGAGCCTGGAAATAGATTGCTGTATCAGTGATCTGGTGGCTCGGATGCAGGTAATCAGACTCCAGTGGAGGGTTTCCGAAGATACAGGGTGAAACATTAATCATCATGTATGGAAACTCATGATGAATATCCTCGGTATCTTCAAGGTTGATTAGGAGCTCCGATGGATCAGTAACTGAACCGTCATCGATAACGTCGGAATGTTGAGATTCCGAGGATGGGTCCGAATCTGAGATTGTACCATCGCCGCGAATCGGGCTTGAAGGCTGATCATCATTTGGGACGACATGGCTTAGGAATCCACATATGGATGTAAGTAGGCTAGCAACCTTGCTGATTAGGGAAGTTGTCATGTCTCAAACTTCTTCTGTTGAAATGGCATTAATATATTAGTTTATCATGTTATGTAATAGAATTATGTGCAAACGATTTTGAAGGACACTAAACTCTTTAAATCGTCTAATTTTGGCTATTCATCTTTTTTTTGACCACTTATGCCCACTCAACATTCATAATAGCTAATCTGAAGTGTATATGACGAAAGGATTTGACGGAATGAGCAAAAATTAACTATTATGAAAGTTGAGTGGCCATAAATGGTTAAGAGAAATTGAGTGACCAAAAGTGGACGATTTTGAAGGACACTAAACTCTTTAAATCGTCTAATTTTGGCTATTCATCTTTTTTTTGACCACTTATGCCCACTCAACATTCATAATAGCTAATTTTTGCCCATTCCGTCAAATCCTTCCGTCATATGCACTTTAGATTAGCTATTATAAAAGTTGAGTGGCCATAAGTGGTTAAGAGAAATTGAGTGACCAAAAGTGGACGATTTGAAAAGTTCAGTGGCCTCCAAAATTGTTTGCTCTAAATTTAACTTATTCTAAAATAGTATGTAATAAATAAATAAATTATTAATGTAGACTACCTAAAATATTGTATTAATATTAAAATACAAGTACTCTTTTCAAGTTATTAATTATTGGCTAGTGCGTCAGATCAGAACAATGAAGTTCCGATAGATGAGTTCTAAGATTCTCCGGCGCACTAGCCAACAATTAATATGTAGCTTGAAACTATAGAATTAACATTCAGTTGTGTAAATCAACAAAGTTGAAAAAAGATTTTTTTTCTGGAAACAATTGAGTACAAAATGTAGATTTTCCGGAAAAAAATTGAGTACAAAATGAAGATTTGCCGGAAAACAATTGAGTACAAAATGAAGATTGCCGAAACACACAATTGAGTACAAAATTGCAGGAAGAGATCGAAATGAAGAGATCGAAAAAATTGAGTACAAAATGAAGATTTGCCGGAAAACAATTGAGTACAAAATGAAGATTGCCGAAACACAAAATTGAGTACAAAATGAAGAGATCGATCCATACCGGAAGATTTGCAGGAAGAGAACTCCGATCCTAATCTGAGAGCATCGAATCAAGAATTAATAAAGTTGAACAAAAAGTTTGTTTTTTTTGGAAACAATCAAGTACAAATTAAATGTAGATCTGCCGGAAAACAATTAGGTACAAAATGAAGAGATCCGTACCGGAAGATTTGCCGGCTGGAAGAAAACTCCGATCTCGTGAACTCCGATCCTAATCTGAGAGCATCGAATTAAGTACACATAGGTCATAGACTGATGAAGAATTAAGAAAAAATGAACAATTAAGTACAACATGTAGATCAGTACCGGAAGATTCCGAGTCAGCTCCGAACTCCAATAAGTAAAAGCTGTGAATCCCGCCGACGTCTGAAAAAAAAAGTCACAAACACACATAAGTATAATCTGAGTGATTTGTGAATAATAAACACGATAATAATAAACACGATTTTGGATTCTCCGCCCCTAGCTCTTAATATGTTGCCAAAAGCATGCCGGAAAAAGTGAAATGCAAAAAGGGGTTTTTTCCATTGAGATTAACTGGAAATTGGAATCACTAGAATCGAAATCTGAAAGCGTCGGATCGATTAAGTGAACAATGAAGTTCCGGTGAATTAGTTCCGGTCAGTTTTCACAAGATTTTGGATTCTCCGGCGCTCTTAATAAGTTGCCGGAAAAAAAAGAAATGAAAAAAGGGGTTTTGCCACTGAGATGATGAATTGGAATTAAGTGACACAGATTCTACAAAAGAAAGATGATCATATGGTTTTTTTTGGCACATAAAAAAAGGTTCGTCGGAAAAAACAAGTTTGTACCGGCCGGATCTGAAGAGTAAACTAGAAAGAATGTAGAACTGGTTCACTCAAGGATCTGAGTTGGAATAATATAGAAGAACTTAAAAATAAAACGACAAAATATTGACAGTACGTTACGTGGACTGCATGCGTCTACAGTAGTATTATTTTTTATTTTTTTTGAAAAAGTACTACTTATTATTTTTAATTAATCACGTTGTACATGTTTTAATTTTTATTTATTTTATTTTATTTTAGTTTGTATTACATCTCATGATGGAATCGTTTCTGTAAAGCAATAATCTCATATGCCCATATTGGTAGTTTTAATTTGGATTGACTGACTCGCGTTGTTCGATGCATATAAGTTAAAAATGAAACGTTATATTTGAAGACTGCATCGTAATTTTAAATTTGATTTTCATTATTTAATTTATATTATCTAAACTAATATTGATTTCGACATGAAATTACTTAATTCAGTTCATGCCTAGGATAAGGGATTGTAATTTTATTGCCAAATTTGTAAAAGTTAACACATTGAATTACTTAACATCAATGTTATAATAATTTAAAGTTTGCAATTTAAAATAATAAGTTACTTTACATCAATATTAATTATTATTTAGAATGAACTGATTCAAATGCTATATTAATATAATATTGAGCGGTGGTGGTTGGTGTGTGCTGATTACAATCGTATCTCATCACAGTATGGGACTACTGGTTATACCATACCTGGCGTCAACATTTAGGTGATTAATTTAGGTAAAATTTTATTTAATCATATAATTAGATGTAAGGATTACTAAATACATATAAGTAGTAAAAAAAAAAATTGAAAATGTAGAATATATTTAATGATATGATAGGCTGAATGATTGTGAGTAAAAGGCAAAATGTATTAACTTTAAAGGAAAAAAAATGATTTCAAAGTTCGGACTTAATTTTGATATTTTCAACCGTTGATATTTTCGAATATTTTCTTTGTCGTAAAAGCAACGTGTTTGGATTTCTTCTAGGATCACGTTCAGAATCCCCGCCAAGCGCTCTGCGGTCGCCGGCTGGTGCCTGACGGCGCGTTTGTACAAGCGCGATGAGGTAGCGCCACCAGAGCTTCAAGCTTCGATGGCACGGCGTCGACGCCATTGCTGCGGTGGGTGATTATAACACCGAGTTTGCGTCGGAGCTGAGAGAAGATTTTTGGGATCGGACGATAGTTAGGGTTTAGAGCGATTGCGGTCATAGCTGTGCTTTAATTTGGGGATTTCTAATATAAATATGTAATAAAATAGTGTTTCAATATAAATACTCAAAAAAATATATATAAAAATTTAAAGTTAATATCATTTTGAACCATATCTGAAAGATTAATGCTTCCCCAAGGCTTAAAAAATGGGCTAATAGACGCTCAATCAAAGACATTCTATAGATACGGTTTAAGAGTCATTGAAGATATTACCCTCTAAGAACATGAGACACGGGAATAACAAGCAAACCATTTTAAATAGGTGCAGTACTATTTAACTGTACATATATAGATTTTTCTTAGAGGTCGAAAAAAAAAAGTAGGAATTTTCATAAACCAACCATTTAGTTAATCCCAATACCTCTAATCTTTCCGCATTTCTAATTAATTAGAAATTTTGCATGTATTTCCCAATTAGAAACTTGATTTGTATTCTCATTACTGATATTCGGAGTTTAATCAGTGGTTTCTGGTGGGGTAGTACTGAAGCAGAGAGGAAGGTTCACTGGGTTTCTTGGCCAAAACTAGCCCGGGCCCGTTCGAAGGATAATGGAGGTGTTGGTTTTCGGGATTTAAAAGCTTTTAATGTGGCACTTCTTGGGAAGCAAGTATGGAGGTCATTAACACAACCAAATTCTCTCCTTGCTCTTGTTTATAAGGATAAGTATTTTCCGAACTCTGATTTGTTTAGCTCTTCCATTGGGACTGGTGTTTCTCATGCATGGCGAAGTATTCAGGAAGGTGTCAACTTGCTCCGTCTCGGCTGTCGTAAAGTTATAGTCTCGGGAATAATACTAGTATATGTTATCATCCATGGCTGCCCAGACATAGTAATTTTTATGTCCAAAACCCGGGAGCTATATCTTCGTATCTTGATAGGGTTTCTGATTTGATTGATCCACACACTGCATGGTGGAATGTGAGCTTGTTGGAGGAGTCCTTTGAACAGGAAGATGTCGACATCATTAAACGTATTCCCTTAAGAGCAGGAGGGGGAACGGATTTATGGGCTTGGCATGCTCAGGATTCGGGTAAGTACACTGTGCGTTCGGGTTATCATGTTGCGGTGGAGAATCCGAGTTCATAATTTCATCACTATGCCTCTTCGGGGAGAATTGTTGCAGATAAGACCTACTGGAGGAAATTATGGTCTCTTCAAGTTCCAAAAAGAGTTTTGCATTTTGCTTGGCGACTTTCCACTGATTCCTTAGCCATGGGTCTGAATATGAGGCGTAGGACAATGGCTGCCGCGAACATTTGCCCACTTTGCTCGGTTCCGGATGATAGCACTAGCCACTTATTCTTTAGATGCTCTTTTGCAACGGAGTTGTGGACATTTGCAGGCCTATTCCCGGGCATATCTCAGCACGCTCACAACAGAGGCAATGCTTGTTTTTGTTCCTTGATTGCAGCGTCGGATTCAGGAACTGGAGAGTTTGTAGCGATGTTTTAGGTATAGACGAAACCTGCGTATTTTTTAGGGCTTGGTTAATCATTCCTTTCGTTCGTTTCAGTTGGCGCAAAAGCATAGCCCCGAGCTGCAATCTGTAGCTTTGCTCCCTCGAGCTCTATTGCAACCAACAGAAGGTGTAGCTCGGGTTTACTTTGACGCGGAATTTCTGCAAATTGGGCAGTGCTGGACTTGCACGCGGTGGACGAAAATGGAGGATTTATAAAGGCTACGTTGAAGAGGATTCAAAGGGTTAGCGAGCCGGTTGCAGCAGAGGCATTTGCCTCAAGGGATACGTTGACTTTAGCTTCTGATCTTGACCTTCATCAAGCAGCATTTATTAGTCATGCATGATCAATATGGTTCAAGGTGATACTGAGCCGTCTCTTAGTTGCTATTTAATAATTTAGGAAATTAGAGATTTACTTACAACTTCTTCTTTCTCGGGTGTTTTCTGGGTAGTTAGAGATGAAAATTACATAGCACATTCTTTGGCTCAGTTCGCTAAGACGAGTGTCTCAAGCTTTTCAGCTTTGACATCTCCCCCTATCTTTATGTCAAACGATTCCGGGCGTTTTCTGGGGCCTTGAAATGATACAACTATAACTTCAAAAAAAAGAAAAAAAAAACTTGATTTGTATTCTTTGAAATAACTTTACACTGGACTACAAGATCGGAAACAAATCTCCTATGAAGAATTGGAAGACAATTCCCTCTAATAGAACAGTCATAAGATAAATGATACGAAGAAAAAATGTTAGTATCCCATCAGGGTATAGAGAAATTCCAAATCATTTCCACGTAAGAAACACATTATGAATAAACAGATTAATGTATGAAATAACCAAAAAATTTAACGCATGTAAAACATAACAAGAAATTCAATCATCAACATCGGCCCAATATTCAAGCTCAACATGAACATGTATGTAATTTTAGTACTTTAAATGTCTGAATGGAGAAAATTCCAAAAAACAAAAACAAAAAAATTATATGAAGAATCCAAGTGAAATTCTCTCTTTCAAATTTGCGGATGAATAACCCAAGAGCGTTGTAGGAAAAACTGAATTTCCTATAACGCACGCAAAACGCTTACATAAATAGATACTTAATTTATTATCATTTACAAAAAACCATGTATATATATATATATATTTATTGATACGAAAGAGGATTTAAGGGGTGAATGAAAACTCAAGGGATCTACTAAATATCTTACATAGAATATCGAACAACATGCATGCGCACGCACACATACACACATATATAATAATATCGATCATATCCCAACTTCTTTATCTCCTTCAACCATCTGTGTATTCAAACTTTCCTTGTTATCTTCATCATAACTCATTCATCAGACTACAAAAAAACGTCAAATATACACCATGCGGTACCATTTCTGAAAACATATTTATGAATAACATCTTACTATCCTCTTAAGAATGTATTCTTCATCACCCAGCTGACATCCCTCCCACCATTTTCATTGAAGAAGTGATGAATTCTCATGCTTCCAATCACCGCTCCTCTTAAACATTCGATTCCTGAGATTGGCCTCTGAACTACAATCAGTGTCCAAAATCCTTTGCGACAAGTTGTTCCGGCGGACCTTGCACATTATCGCCATATTGATGCAAATCGTACATTTCTATCAAACATCAATCTGAAGACACATTAACAAACAGATGTAATAGTGTATAAGATTTTAAAAATAGAAGAATATATATAACATGCATATATAGCTTACTCACTAGAGAGCTCCATGGGAGCATATGCATGCACGTCGAGTTCTTGAACGTGCGTGCCAAAGGGCAGGAGATTCCACTGATCAACTCTTCATCAATCTCAATTCTTATATGGTACCTATGGGGTACCAAATTATTGTGTATTTTATGTAATTTAAATGTGTGTTTTATTTTAAGTGTATGTGCATTATGATAATAAATTGCACAAATAGAATAGATATAATGCACGAACACATTAAATTGCATGCACGTTAGGATGGTGTAAAATGCACATTTATTACTGTGGATTCCATGAGCAATACCCTTGAGCTATAAATCTCTGATTCACTGCCACTGTGTTATAACTGCAATTAGGAAACTGTATAAAAGCAAATCAATACACTATATCAAAATCTATTATATCGCGACTTATGGTATGTATAATTAGAGACCAAACATGCAATGCAACATCCAAGAGTTGAAATAAACTTGGTTAATTAAGATTATGATTCAAAAAGTTGTTCAAACAACCGATTTCAAACAATCGAGTTATTCAAATAACATACTCGATTTCAAGCTAACTATAGCCAAATTAACAAGATGATTAGGTATAAGATGATTAGTATCCTTTAAGTTTCAACTCCTTTGATCAAAGGAGATAAATACAAGTAGACTCAAATGCATCAGGAATTTCAATATTGATTTCAATGCATCAGGAAGTTCCATGTACATTAATAAATATTTCAAGCTATACATTAATTTTCTTGTCCCATTGATTGGTGACAAATGTGTTAATTATTCTATATTTAATTCAACTGGCTTAACAAAATTATCATTGTCAATTGAACACCGGTTCGTCAATGCATGTGGTGAATTATAAAATTCCTATAGCAAATGGAAGTTTGCCGCATTAGCCATCCCAAAACTCTGTTGTTCGTCACTCAAAGGAAGTTTGTGTCATCTAGCACGTGAAGTTATAGTTTCTTCAGCTGGTCAAGCAAACCCCAAGGGTAGAGCAGCATATGTATAAACAGCCATAACTGAAAAATACAACCAAAGAGTACATACACGAGATCAAAGGTGGCGCAATAATTTGATGCTAAGGGGAGAGTTCAAAAACCTTCACCAGCAAAAAGTGTTGGCCGTTTGCTAAATAATAAAGTGATAAACCATGTAGATTCCCAATAATGGATCCATTTCCACAAAGAGGTAAAGCTAATTCTTTCTGTACAAATCATATATAGCCTTATGTAATGTCAATGGTTGTGGTTTAATCAACTAGTCCTTGCCACAAACTACGGCGATATTACCATCATATATACTCTTGTACGTACTCATCACTTGGGTAAGGTTTGATGACGATAGTGTAATTGATAGCCTGATCACCGCATGTGATGTGGTGATGAGCATCTTCTCCACGACTTCAGATCTTGTGCATGATTTCAAAACAGGATATCTAACCCTACCTTCAAGACGCATCACACTTGTTAGCAAGTTTGTCGAAACCTTAACGAGCTTAATTTCTTTGTTCCATGTACATTTATAAAACATTAGTGTTTTGTTGTTCAGCAACTTGACATGGTTTTTCAACAGTACGTACCTACTCTTTTGGTGACCTCCCGCACTTTGCTAGCTAGGTTACGAGAAAGAGAAACATGTGAGGTGGTCAAAAGAGAAGGAGGTGAGATTTTGTAACTGAAATATGTATGGATGATAGACTGTCAGGGCCGGCCCAAGTCCAGTGCGGGCTGTGTGATCGCACAGGGCCCGCATCTGGTAGGGGCCCAAAATTTTAGGTCTTCGTCATAATGTGTATGGTAGTTTAAGCAGGCTAATTATGTTTTTTAATTCATATTTTCATTTTTTTTACCCACCTAATTAAATTCTGTAATGCAATACCCTTCTTTATTGCAGTCAATTCTAAAAAAAATCAAACTAAATTTTTTAAAAAAAGTAAAGTTGTCAATTCAAACTTTTCCTTCTTTGGCCCTGTTTATTAGAGCTTATTTCTTGATGGTACTGAACTGAACTGAACTGAACTGAAGTAAAATTGATGTATTGAAAAATGGAATCAACATGACTGAATTAACCTGAATTTCATCAAATTACATTTCACTGAACTGAGTTGAACTGAATTGAACTGAACTGAACTGAACTGATCTACAGATAAGCTCTGGTAAACATGACCTTTGTCTTGAATGTTTAAAGCACTTTTTGATTTTATATATCCTTTAGAATATTTTCAATTTTTAACCACTTTCAATTTTATGTCATATAAAATGAAAAGTGAAGAGATTTTAACTTTGATTTTTGAAAGACCATTTAATCTATGAAATTCTCATGTTTTAATTGGATAGTTTTTTTTGAAATATGGAAAATGAAAAATGTGAGATGGACCATTCAAATTGCTTAATTAAATTATCATACATAAAAACCTATATTGACTTGTAAAATTTGGGAGATTAAAATAATTTTAAAAATTAGCAAAAACAATAAAACAGATCAAAATATAGTAGGACAAATTAAGTAATTTGTATTCCATTCATAAAAACATATACAATAGTGCTTAAAATTTCATGATAATTAAGATGATCAGTTGAATATTTGTTTTTATATAATTTTTACATTAATAAAAATAATATTAAAAATAAGTTAACTTTGCACTGGGTCTCAATAAAATAGTGAAACGAATTTTTTTATGTATTTTCTCATAATAGTTACGTACCCATGATAAAGTTTCTAAATTCACATTTGCGGTGCTCTCACCCGCTTCGTGCACGCACGCACGCACACACGTGCACACAAACACAATTCGTGCAAGCAAACACACATAATTAATAGAATTGATTCTGTGTGCCCGTCTCCTGAATAACATTAAGATTTTTTGCACGTAACATTAAATATATTAAGTTGGTAATAGAAAAATTTCTTGAATAATTAGTGTAAATGCCCGTTTTCTGGTCTTGCACAAACTTGTGTATGTAAGAATGAAGTGTATATATCAATACTTTCAATATATATACTATACGTAATAATGGGCGAGAGAATAATTCGTAAATTAAAGATGTCAAAAATAATTTAAAAAAACTGTCTGAGTGATTTAAGATTGTGAAACATATATAGCTCCATCCTCAGTGTGGTAAAAAGATTTTTTTATGAAGTTAATAAGAATTTGTAAAATTATTAAAGGTTAAAAAACCAACAGCTTATAAAGGTGGTGTTGGATTAGGAAACAGCTGATTCCTTAAATACCACAGAGATTAACCGAATCTGGGTTTAATGAATCTGGTTCTTTCTATACCCTTTTAAATACAAATAAGTAAACCGCGCGCGCCAGTACACTTCACTCACAAGTCACAGTTCACTGTGTGTTACACAAAATCCGATCGATCACCGTCAAACTCAATTCTCGGCGCAATTCCGATGAAGCGAATCCGAGGTCAGCCTCTGCACGAGGATTCTTCAGGAGGAAATCGACGATGCGTCGTCGGGATTAGCTCCATCTTTGGACGATGACGGCGACGGGCTCCTCTTACTGAACTTCACCGACGATAGCTTTGATTCCTCGTCCAATAATGAGCAACGTGATCATTCATGTCATTTTTGTTAGTATTTTATTTACAAAAGGTATTTATTTATTTTTGAATTAATTTTTGTTTCTCATTGCCGAATAATTTCGGTAAAACAATCATTTCTAATAATTTTCTTTAGAATTTCAAGAATAATTTATTTAATCTCATCAAAATGTGCCCATGTTGTAATATCGAAACAATTTAATGTCGGTATTATTTAATACCATCAACATATGCCCATGTGATCGATGAGTAGCTCGGAATTTCCGTTGTGATTAGTCATGATTACCGTGCGTATATATGTGCGTATGCGCGCGTGCATATACGTGCGTATCCCGTGCGTGGTGTGTGCGTACGTATCTTGTGCATGAAATGGTAATAGTACTAGATATTGTGCGTACGTATCTTGTGCATGAAATGGTAATAGTACTAGATATTGTGCGTACGTATCTTGTGCGTATCTTGATCATTAATGTTTAATACTATATAGATCTTTTTATGTTTGATCAAATACGGACGAATTCAGTACAAGGGATATATAGATGCACTTTGCTCCTGAAGAATAATATATATTAGGAAAACCAATTTCATCACCAAAACAAAATAATGAACCATACAAGGATAAGTTTATGTGAATGGAAAACATCTAGTCCATTCTAGCTACTCCCTCTGGACCAGCTAGATCTGCACTCTTTAAAGTCAACTTTGTCGGAGCATGTTTGACCGTTAATAACTTTATTTTCATATATTAACCTGGTCTAAAAATTGTATAGTTTAGAAATAGAGCGCATTGTGAATCTAACAATATCTCGTGTGATACTATTATAATACATATACCAATTGAAATTTACGGTCAAACATGCTCCGACAAAATTGACCATAAAGAGTGCAGATCTAGCTGGTACAGAGGGAGTATATTATTTCTGCTACTAAATTTAATCTGTTCTAAAAGAGAAATAAACCGGTGACCTCCAGCTGGCCTCCTCCGGCGGGATAGATGAACTTCCGGGCAACCCGCAAAGGCGCTCTATGAGAAGTAACACGCATTGCTACAAAAGACTTCATAGCTGCAAAAAAAAATATAAAAAAATTAAATAACCCTAATAATAATAATAGTAATAAAAATATTGGATAAAATTTAGTCACCTGGAAAATAACGCATCCCTACCACCAATGCCACATACAGGATCTCCACATGCGAGACATGCCCTAGCGAGCTGACCGGGAACTCGAGATAGCGGTAAAACCACAGAACAGTCACTCGGAGGGAACTGGAGAATGCAGTCATGGAAAATGTGTGTAACTGACGGAACTGGTCCGAAAACCTCAATCCCGGTGTAACACTCGTCGCCTTCAATCTCCACTAACGTCACGTAGCCCGAATTTCCATGATTGCATCTTGTCGGAGCCTGGAAATAGATTGTTGTATCAGTGATCTGGTGGCTCGGATACAGGTAATCAGACTCCAGTGGAGGGTTTCCGAAGATACAGGGTGAAACATTAATCCTCATGGCTGGAAACTCATGATGAATATCCTCTTCAAGGTTGATTAGGAGCTCCGATGAATCAGTAACTGAACCGTCATCGATAACGTCGGAATGTTGAGATTCCGAGGATGGGTCCGAATCTGAGATTGTACCATCGCCGCGAATCGGGCTTGAAGGTTGATCATCATTTGGGACGACAGGGCTTAGGAATCCACATATGGATGTAAGTAGGCTAGCAACCTTGCTGATTAGGGAAGTTGTCATGTCTCAAACTTCTTCTGTTGAAATGGCAGTAATATAATTAGTTTATCATGTTATTTAATAGAAATATGTGCAAACGATTTTGGAGGACACTAAACTCTTTAAATCGTCTAATTTTGGCTATTCATCTTTTTTTTGACCACTTATGCCCACTCAACATTCATAATAGCTAATTTTTGCCCATTCCGTCAAATCCTTCTGTCATATATATGCACTTCAGATTAGCTATTATGAAAGTTGAGTGGCCATAAGTGGTTAAGAGAAATTGAGTGACCAAAAGTGGACGATTTGAAAAGTTCAGTGGCCTCCAAAATTGTTTGCTCTAAAATTAACTTATTCTAAAATAGTATGTAATAAATAAATAAATTATTAATGTAGACTACCTAAAATATTGTATTAATATTAAAATACAAGTACTCTTTTCAAGTTATTAATTATTGGCTAGTGCGTCAGATCAGAACAATGAAGTTCCGATGGATGAGTTCTAAGATTCTCCGGCGCACTAGCCAACAATTAATATATAGCTTGAAACTATAGAATTAACATTTAGTTGTGTAAACCAACAAAGTTGAAAAAAGATTTTTTTTCTGGAAACAATTGAGTACAAAATGTAGATTTTCCGGAAAAAAATCGAGTACAAAATGAAGATTTGCCGGAAAACAATTGAGTACAAAATGTAGATTTGCCGAAACACACAATTGAGTACAAAATGAAGAGATCGATCCACACCGGAAGATTTGCAGGAAGAGAACTCTGATCCTAATCTAAGAGCATCGAATCAAGAATTAATAAAGTTGAACAAAAAGTTTGTTTTTTTGAAAACAATCAAGTACAAATTAAATGTAGATCTGCCGGAAAACAATTAGGTACAAAATGAAGATCTGCCGGAAAAGTTACTAACTGGTGATCAACTTGTCAATAATCAAACACTTTGAAACTGAAATGCTCACTAATATGCCAACATTAGTTACTGATCAGATGAATCATGAGTTGATGACAATTGTAACTCTAGACGAACTGAAACACACTGTTTTTGAGATGGACAGTGACTCAGCTCCAGACCCTGATGGATTCTCAGGTACTTTCTATAGGCATTGCTGAGATTTTATTGCCAATGACCTACTTCAAGCAGTTAATGAGTATATGTCTGGAGTTCTTATCCCTAGAGCTATATCTGCTTCTTTTATAGTTCTTACGAGTATGTGAATCAATACGAGATGCGTTATAGGACCCCTTCTGACCTGGTTCGCTCTCCTATAGGCTCTCCCTCGTGTTCTTCCTTTGAGTCCCTCAGCACTCCTCTCGAGCCTGCTGTTCAGGAGGATGCCTCCGAGGGAGTGGGTTCGATCCCGATCGGGAATATTAGTCTCATCCGAGCGAAGCCTATAGGAGTCGGAATCATGGTTGAGGATGACGAATGGGAGGATCCCCCCAGGGGTTCTCCTTTTCGGGCGTGAAACCCTTGGACATTCAGTTCTTGAGTGTGTCCGTGGGTCCTCATTCACTAGATAAGGCCGTCCTTGACCTTGCTAAGCGCTCTTTTATTCCTTTCCATCTATATGCTTCCCTTTCTAAGATGGCTCCCAGGGCCTCTGAGAGGGAGGTCGCCTGTATTCCTAAGGTCCATTTCCAATACGGACTCAGCCTTACCTTTCCTCCTCTCTTCACAGAAATCCTCAACTACTATGAAATGCACCCGGTCCAGCTACACCCCAACGGGGTAGTGTTAATAATGGCCTTCCTTCTCAATTGCGCTCGATGCGCTGTCCCTCCTTGCCTTCTTCTTTTTTGTTCTTTCTATTCCTTGCAACGCTCCCATTCCTTCTCGGGAGTCTTCTCCTTTTCCGTTCGGACCGGGGTAAAGGACTTCCTTTTAGGCAAGCCTAAGTCTGCCAAAGGATATCCTCAGAAGGGTTTCTTTAGCTGCGATCCTAGGGTGTATCCCATGCCCTCCTGGAATGACGCTCTTCTGCCTGAAGATAAGAAACCCCTACCTTCCCTTCCGGCGGACATAGCTAATGACCATGGGTTACTCCGCCTGTCCCCTTTAAGTATAGATGACTTTTTTTATGACTGAAAAAGCGGGCTACCACTGGCTTCGCGGGATATACCCCCCCAACCTATTCTCCATTCCTCGGGTCTTCGCCATATGGCCGGCTGGAGGTGCTTATTTATTGTCTCCATTTCTTACAATTTTTTGTTTTGTGGGAGTAGAGTCTAACTTTGTTTTTCTCTTCTTTTTGTGCAGTTCAACCTTCGAAGTACGCGGACGTGATGGTTTTGGAAGTGAATCCCTCCGGGGGTAACCCCTCCGCGGCTGCCCCTGAGAACCGCACATTGAATTACTTTACATCAATTTTTATAATTTAAAATTGAACTGAACGGAATCATGATAATTTGGGCGATAACATAATTTATATTTTACGAATAGAGAAAACTATTCGAATATCTCCAAAATCAGGTTGCATCAATGAATAGTTTCTCTTACATATAATTCTACTTGATCTTTTTATAGTAATGTGTTTTGCACATAGTTATAGTATTACTTGATGACTAGTGATTAGAATATGATATTGATAATTTCTTGATGTTTTGCATTAGTTGCTTGATGCTTTTGATTTTTCTTCAATTTGTTTTGGTTATTATTAATGTTTTGTAGTATCATCTATGATTATTACTTAATTTTTTACTGTATGATATTTTTTAATTTTTATTTGATCTTTTGATCTTTTCCGATAATGACATGATCATTAATGCTTAATACTAGATCTTTTTATGTTTGATCAAATACGGACGAATTCAGTACAATGCCCACATCGACCCATGCACGGAGCTTAATTAGCTATCAGTGGGGAACACATGACAGACGATTCCGGGGAGGAAATCATCGGTGTGAAGGAGTTGTACGGGGGGGAAGAAAATAACGGCAGGAAGGGTATTTCGGCCACTGAATCGATGGGGGTTGTTTGGCACTTTCAACAAACTGAGGCCTTATATGACACTTTTGCACAAACTTAGGGCACATATAGATGCACTTTGCTCCTTAAGAATAATATATATTAGGAAAACCAATTCATCACCAAAACATAATAATTATACAAGGATAAGTTTATGTGAATGGAAAACATCTAGTCCATTCTATATTATTTCTGCTACTAAATTTAATCTGTTCTAATAGAGA
This sequence comes from Cruciata laevipes, assembly GCA_963678965.1. Lineage (NCBI taxonomy): Eukaryota > Viridiplantae > Streptophyta > Magnoliopsida > Gentianales > Rubiaceae > Cruciata > Cruciata laevipes. The sequence continues at coordinate 23,521,654 of OY787637.1, forward strand.
AATAAACCGGTGACCTCCAGCTGGCCTCCTCCGGCGGGATAGATGAACTTTCGGGCAACCCGCAAAGGCGCTCTATGAGAAGTAACACGCATTGCTACAAAAGACTTCATAGCTGCAAAAAAAATATATAAAAAAAATTAAATAACCCTGATAATAATATATAGTAATAAAAATATTGGATAAAATTTAGTCACCTGGAAAATAACGCATCCCTACCACCAATGCCACATACAGGATCTCCACAGGCGAGACATGCCCTAGCGAGCTGACCGGGAACTCGAGATAGCGGTAAAACCACAGAACAGTCACTCGGAGGGAACTGGAGAATGCAGTCATGGAAAATGTGTGTAACTGACGGAACTGGTCCGAAAACCTCAATCCCGGTGTAGCACTCGTCGCCTTCAATCTCCGCTAACGTCACGTAGCCCGAATTTCCATGATTGCATCTTGTCGGAGCCTGGAAATAGATTGCTGTATCAGTGATCTGGTGGCTCGGATACAGGTAATCAGACTCCAGTGGAGGGTTTCCGAAGATACAGGGTGAAACATTAATCCTCATGGCTGGAAACTCATGATGAATATCCTCTTCAAGGTTGATTAGGATCTCCGATGAATCAGTAACTGAACCGTCATCGATAACGTCGGAATATTGAGATTCCGAGGATGGGTCCGAATCTGAGATTGTACCATCGCCGCGAATCGGGCTTGAAGGTTGATCATCATTTGGGACGACAGGGCTTAGGAATCCACATATGGATGTAAGTAGGCTAGCAACCTTGCTGATTAGGGAAGTTGTCATGTCTCAAACTTCTTCTGTTGAAATGGCATTAATATAATTAGTTTATCATGTTATGTAGTAGAAATAAGTGGTCAAACGATTTTGGAGGACACTAAACTCTTTAAATCGTCTAATTTTGGCTATTCATCTTTTTTTTGACCACTTATGCCCACTCAACATTCATAATAGCTAATTTTTGCCCATTCCGTCAAATCCTTCCGTCATACATATGCACTTCAGATTAGCTATTATGAAAGTTGAGTGGCCATAAGTGGTTAAGAGAAATTGAGTGACCAAAAGTGGACGATTTGAAAAGTTCAGTGGCCTCCAAAATTGTTTGCTCTAAAATTAACTTATTCTAAAATATTATGTAATAAATAAATAAATTATTAATGTAGACAACCTAAAATATTGTATTAATATTAAAACACAAGTACTCGTTTCAAGTTATTAATTGTTGATAACTTTGAAACTATAGAATTAACATGTCAGTTGAGTAAATCAACAAAGTTGAACAAAGTTTTTTTTTTTTTTTTTTTTTGGAAACAATTGAGTACAAGATGTAGATTTGCCGGAAAACAATTGAGTACAAAATGAATATTTGCCGGAAAACAATTGAGTACAAAATGTAGATTTTCCGGAAAACACAATTGAGTACAAAATGAAGAGATCGATCCGTACCGGAAGATTTGCAGGAAGAGAACTCCAAACTCCGATCCTAATTAATCTGAGAGCATCGAATCAAGAATTAATAAAGTTGAGTAAATTAACAATTTTGAACAAAGTGTGTTTTTTGGAAACAATCAAGTACAAATTAAATGTAGATCTACCGGAAAACAATTAAGTAGAAAATGAAGATCCCGTACCGGAAGATTTGCCGGCCGGAAGAGAACTCCGATCTTGTGATCAACTCCGAACACTCCGATCCTAATCTGAGAGCATCGAATTAATTACACAGACTGATGATGGATGAAGTGAAGAATTAAGAAAGATGAACAATTAAGTACAACATGTAGATCAGTACCGGAAGATTCCGACCTCGTCAGCTCCGAACTCAGATAAGTAAAAGCTGTGAATCCCGCCGACGTCTGAAAAACAAAAATCACAAACACACATAAGTATAATCTAAGGGATTTGTGAATGTTTATACAAAGAAAAAGATAACAATAAACAAGATTTTGGATTCTCCGCCGCTAGCTCTTAATACGTTGCCAAAAGCATGCCGGAAAAGGTGAAATGCAAAAAGGGATTTTTCCAATGAGATTAACTGGAAATTGGAATCACTAGAATCCAAATCTGAGAGCGTCGGATCGATTAAGTACTGAACAATGAAGTTCCGATGGATTCTCCGGCGAGTATCAGTTTTCACAAGATTTTGGATTTTCCGGCGCTCTAATTAGTAAGTTACCGGAAAAAAAAAATGAAAAAAGGGGTTTTGCCACTGAGATGATGAATTGGAATTAAGTGACACCGATTCTACAAAAGAAAGATGATCACATGGTTTTTTTTGGCACATAAAAAAAGGTTCGTCGGAAAAAAATAGGTTCGTACCGGCCGGGATCTAAAATGTCACCGAGTAGAACATTCAAGGATCTGAGTTGGAATAATATAGAAGAACTAGAAATAAAACGACAAAATATTGACAGTACGTTACGTGGATGCATGCGTCTACAGTACTATTATTTTTAATTAATCACGTGGTACATGTTTTAGTTTTTATTTTTTTTGAATTTATTTTAGTTTGTATTACATCTCATGATGGAATCATTTCTGTAAAGCAATCATTTTTCATAATTTTCTTTTAATATGCCAATATTGGTATTTTGAATTGCATCCAGGATTAATAGTTGTATTGACTGACTCACGTTGTTCGATGCATATAAGTTAAAAATGAAACGTTATATTTGAAAAGGGAACTTCTATTTGCAGGACCAAATTACTACTGCACGACCATATTTCACTTGATCAGAAGCATTTTTCCCCAATTAGTTTTGCCCGATTCAAATGTACATTTGACGCACTAAGATATCAGATATTGCATTTTGAATTGGGCAAAATCAATTGGGAAAAAATACGTCTGATCAAGTTTCATATGGTCCTGCAGTAGTAATTTGGTCCTGCAAATAGTAACCCCCATTTGAAAAGGGAACTTCTATTTGCAGGACCAAATTACTACTGCAGGACCATATTTCACTTGATCAGAAGCATTTTCCCCCAATTAGTTTTGCCCGATTCAAATGTACATTTGACGCACTAAGATATCAGATATTGCATCGTAATTTTAAATTCGTAATTTTAACTTCTATTTGCAGGACCAAATTACTACTGCATCGTAATTTTAAATTCCATTTTCATTATTTAATTTATATTATCTAAACTAATGTTGATTTCGACATGAAATTACTTAATTCAGTTCATGCCTAAGATAAGGGATTGTAATTTTATTGGGATGGGCCATTACCAAATTTGTAAAAGTAAACACATTGAATTACTTTACATCAATGTTAATAATTTAAAGTTTACAATTTAAAATGATATGTTATTTTAAATAATCTGATGAAATCATCTGATGCTATAATTAATATAATATTTGAGTGGGTGTGTGCTGATTACAATGGTATATATGTCATCAGTATGGGACTACTGGTTATACCATACCTGGCGTCAACATTTAGGTGATTAATTTCTGCAATAATTTCACCCAAAATATGCTAAAACTCTACTTTATTAATCACAGAATTTTTTGTGCCTAAAAGTTGCTTTGACGTATTCTCGTCCAACTAAGATTGTCTTCTTCTCTACTGTATTGCTATATTTTATTCTGTTTACGAGTATTCTTTTTAATTAAGAGGTGTATCATAAATAAACTGTTTGGTAAAATTTTATTTACTGGTATAGTTAGATTTGTCGGATTAATACTAAATGCATATAAGTAGTAAAATAAAAAAAGTGTAGTAAGATAATAGTTTAGAATATATTTAATGATGTGGTGGGTAAAACGCAAAAGGCCCAATAATTTGTTTTGGCGGTTAATATTTTCTTTGTCGTAAAAGCAACGTGTTTAGGTTGCGGAGAAATTTCTAGTGCTTCCATCTAATCGAGGCGCTCACAGCTGATCATCGCCCCGCCAAGCGCTCTGCCGTCGCCGCGCTCCAGGAGGTAGGCGAGCCAAATCTTGTAGCTTCCCGGCAGGTAGCTGACGGCGCGTTCGTACACGACCTGGCGCGCTTCTCGAACGGCACGTCGGCAAGCGCGATGGGGTAGGCGCTGTGGAGGACCTACCTCGTACTGAAGGAACTCTGATCCGATGGGTAGAGCTCGCCGGAGATTGCTGACGGTGGGTGATTTAACCAAGTTTGCGTCGGAGCTGAGACTGAGAGAAGATTTTTGGGATCCAGAATTCAGATGATAGTTAGGGTTTAGAGTGCGGCGCGATTGCGGTCGGAGCTGAGCTTTAACTTGAAACATAAAAGATAAAACATAAATATTTTAAGTTAAAACATAAATATTTTAACTTAAAACATAAAACATGAACGTTTTAAAGTGAAACATGAACACTTTAACTTGAAACATAAAACATAAATATTTTAACTTAAAACATAAAACATGGACATTTTAACGTGAAGCATGAACACTTTAACTTGAAATATAAAACATGAACATTTTAACTTGAAACATAAAACATAAATATTTTAACTTAAAACATAAAACATGGACGTTTTAACGTGAAACATTGACACTTTAACTTGAAACATAAAACATGGACGTTTTAACATAAAACATTGACACTTTAACTTGAAACATAAAACATGAACATTTTAACTTGAAACATAAAACATAAAACATAAATATTTTAACTTAAAACATAAAACATGGACGTTTTAACGTGAAACATGGACACTTTAACTTGAAACATAAAACATGAACATTTTAACTTGAAACATGAACATTTTAACTTAAAATATAAAACATAAATATTTTAACTTAAAACATAAAACATGGACGTTTTAACGTGAAACATGAACACTTTAACTTGAAACATGAACATTTTAACTTGAAATATAAAACATAAACATTTTAACTTAAAACATAAAACATGGACGTTTTAACGTGAAACATGGACGTTTTAACGTGAAACATGAACACTTTAACTTGAAACATAAACCATGGACATTTTAACTTGAAACATTGAAGTACACTGTAGCAAACACTGTAGAAAAACACTGTACACGCGCGAAAACACTTTAGCGCGTGATTTTTTTTAATTTTTAAAAATTGCAAATTGGTCCCTCCTTGATTTTCTTTATTGCACTATTTATAATTTATTCCGGTCACTCCCAAGACTTTTCCTTCAATAAATTATATATATAAATTTAAAGTTAATATCATTTTGAACCAAGGCTAAAAAAAAAGAGCTAATAGACGCTCAATCCGTTGCAAAGACATTCTATAGATATGGTTTAAGAGTCATTGAAGATATTACCCTCTAAGAACATGAGACACGGGAATAACAAGCAAACCATTTTAAATAGGTACACTATTTAACTTAATACATATAAAGATTTTTCTTAGAGGTCGAAAAAAAAAAAGTTGGAATTTTCATAGACCAACCATTTAGTTTAACCCAATTACCTCTAATCTTTCCGCATTTCTAATTAATTAGAAACTTTGCATGTATTTCCCAATTAGAAACTTGATTTGTATTCTCATTACTGATATTCGGAGTTTAATCAGTGGTTTCTGGTAGCACTGAAGCAGAGAGGAAGGTTCACTAGGTTTCTTGGCCAAAACTAGCCTGTTCGAAGGATAATGGAGGTATTGGTTTTCGGGATTTAAAAGCTTTTAATGTGGCACTTCTTGGGAAGCAAGCATGGAGGTTATTAACACAACCAAATTCTCTCCTTGCTCGTGTTTATAAGGATAAGTATTTTCCGAACTCTGATTTGTTTAGCTCTTCTATTGGGACTGGTTCTTCTCATGCATGGCGAAGTATTCAGGAGGGTGTCACCTTGCTCCGTCTCGGCTGTCGTAAAGCTATAGTCTCGGGAAATGATACTAGTATATGTTATAATCCATGGCTGCCTAGACCTAGTAATATTTATGTCCAAACCCCGGGAGCTATATCTTCGAATCTTGCTAGGGTTTCTGATTTGATTGATCCACACAGTGCATGGTGGAATGTGAGCTTGTTGGAGGATTCCCTTGAACAGGAAGATGTCGACATCATTAAACGTATTCCCTTAAGAGGAGGAGGGGGAGCGGATTAATTTAGGGCTTGGCATGCAAACGATTCGGGTTATCATGTTGCGGTGGAGAATCCGAGTTCAGAATTTCATCACCATGCCTCTTCGGGGAGAATGATAAGACCTACTGGAGGAAATTATGGTCTCTTCAAGTTCCAAAAAGAATTTTGCATTGTTCTTGGAGACTTTCCACTGATTCCTTAGCCACGGGTCAAAATATGAGGCGTAGGACGATGGCTGCCGCGAACATTTTCCCACTTTGCTCGGTTCCGGATGATAGCACTAGCCACTTATTTTTCAGATGCTCTTTTGCAGTGGAGTTGTGGACATTTGCAAGCCTATTCCCGGGCATATCTCAGCACGCTCACAGCAGAGGCGATGCTTGTTTTCATTCCTTGATTGCAGCGTCGGATTCAGGAACTGGAGAGCTCGTAGCGCTGTTTTGTGAGGCAATCTGGTCTAGACAAAACCTGCGTATTTTTGAGGGCAAGCAATGTGATCCTGCAGAAACTGTTGCCTTGGTAATCATTCCTTTCGTTCGTTTCAGTTGGCGCAAAAACATAGCCTCGAATTGCAATCTGTAGCTTTGCTCCCTCGAGCTCTATTGCAACCACCAGAAGGTGTAGCTCGGGTTTACTTCGACGCCAGAATTTCTGCATATTGGTCAGTGCTGGGCTTGCACGCGGTGGATGAAAATTGAGGATTTATAAAGGCTACGTCGAAAAGGATTCAAAAGGTTAGCGACCCGGTTGCAGCAGAGGCATTTGCCTTAAGGGATGCGTTGACTTTAGCTTCTGATCTTTACCTTCATCAAGCTGCATTTATTGGTGATGCATTGCACATGATCAATATGGTTCGAGGTGATACTGAGCCGTCTCTTAGTTTCTATTCCATGATTCAGAAAATTAGAGATTTACTTACAACTTTTATTGGTGATGCATTGCACATGATCAATATGGTTCGAGGTAAAACTGAGCCGTCTCTTAGTTGCTATTCCATGATTCAGGAAATTAGAGATTTACTTACAACTTCTTCTTTCTCGGGTGTTTTCTAGGTAGTTAGAGATGAAAATTACATAGCACATTTCTTTGGCTCAGTTCGCTAAGACGAGAGTCTCAAGCTTTTCAGCTTGGACATCTCCCCCTATATTTACCAAACGATTTTGGACGTTTTCCGGGACCTTGAAATGATACAACTATAACTTCAAAAAAAAAATTGATTTGTATTCTTCGAAATAACTTTACACTGGACTAGCTACAAGATAGGAAACAAATCTCCTACGAAGAATCGGAAGACAATTCCCTCTAATAGAACAGTCATATGATAAATGATACAAAGAAGAATCCTAGTATCCCATCAGGGTATAGAGAAATCCCAAATCATTCCCACGTAAGAAATACATTATGAATAAACAGATTAATGTATGAAATAACCAAAAATTTAACGCATGTAAAACACAACAAGAAATTTAATCATCAACATCGGACCAATATTCAAGCTCAACATGAACATGTATGTAATTTTAGTACTTCAAATGTCTGAATGAAGAAAATTCCAAAAAAACAAAAAAAAATCTATGAAGAATTCAAGTGAAATTCTCTCCTTAAAATTGGCGGATGAATGACCCAAGAGCGTTGTAGGAAAAATGAATTTCCTATAACGCACGCAAATCGCTTACATAAATAGATACTTAAATAATTAATTATTTACAAAAAACCATATATATTTATTTATTGATACAAAAGAGGATTTAAGGGGTGAATGAAAACTCAAGGAATCTACTAAATCTTACAAGAACGTCGAACAACATGCATGCGCACGCACACATACACACATATATAATAATATCGATCATATCCCAACTTCTTTATCTTCTTCAACCATCTGTGTATTCAAACTTTCCTTGTTATCTTCATCATAACTCATTCATCAGGCTACAAAAACACGTCAAATATACACCATGCAGTACCATTTCTGAAAACATGTTTATTTAATACATCTTACTATCCTCTTAAGAATGTATTCTTCATCACCCAGCTGACATCCCTCCCACCATTTTCATTGAAGAAGTGATGAATTCTCATGCTTCCAATCACCGCTCATCTTAAACATTCGATTCCTGAGATTGGCCTCCGACCTACAATCTGTGTCCAGAATCCACTACGAACAAACTGTTCCGACGGACCTTGGACATTATCACCATATTGATGCATATCGTACATTTCTATCAAACATCAATCCGAAGACACATTAGCAAACAGATGTAATAGTGTATAACATTTTAAATTTGAAGAATATATATAATATGCATATATAGATTACTCACTAGAAAGCTCCATGGGAGAATATGTATGCACGTCGAGTTCTTGAACGTGCGTGCCAAAGGGAAGGAGATTCCGCTGATCAACTCTTCATCAATCTCAATTCTTATATGGTACCTCTGGGGTACCAAATTATTGTGTACTTTATGTAATTTAAATGTGTATTTTATTTTAAGTGTATGTGCATTATGATAATAAATTGCACAAATAGAATAGATATAATGCACGAAAACATTAAACTGCATGCACGTTAAGATGGTGTAAAATGCACATTTATTAGTGGGGGTTCCTTGAGCTATAAATCCCTGATTCACCGCCACTGTGTTATAACTGCAATTAAGAATTTGCATATATAAAAGCAAATTAATATACTATATCAAAATCTATTATATCGCGTCTTATGGTATGTATAATTAGAGACCAAACATGCAATGCCGCATCAAAGAGTTGAAATAAACTTGGTTAATTAAGATTATGATTCAGAAAGTTGTTCAAACAACCGCCAAATTAATTTCGGCCCCAAAATAAATAACCATACTCGATTTCAAGCTAACTATAGCCAAATTAACAAGATTATTAGGTTAAGATGATTAGTAATCATGTAAGTTTCAACTCTTTTGATGAAAGGAGATAAATACAAGTAGACTCAAATGCATTATGAATTTCAATATTGATTTCAATGTATCAAGAAGTTCCATGTACATTAATAAAAATTTCAAGCTATGCATTAATTCTCTTGTCTCATTGATTTGTGACAAATGTGGTAATTATTCTATATTTGATTCAACTGGCTTAATAAAATCATTGTCAATTGAACACCAGTTCGTCAATGCATGTGGTGAATTATAAAATTCCTATAGCAAATGGAAGTTTGCCGCATCAGCCTCCCAAAACTCTGTTGTTCGTCACTCAAAGGCAGTTTGTGTCATCAAACACGTGAAGCTATAGTTTCTTCAGCTGGTCAAGCAAAGCCCCAGGGCTAGAACGGCATATGTATAAACAGCCATAACTGAAAAATACAACCAAAAAGTACATACACGAGATGAAAGGTGGCTCAAAAATTTTATGCTAAGGGGAGAGCTGAAAAACCTTCACCAACAAAAAGTGTTGGCCGTTTGATAAATAATTAATAAAGTGATAAACCATGTAGATTCCCAATAATGGATCCATTTCCACAAAGAGGTAAAGCTAATTCTTTCTGTACCAATCATATATAGCCTTATGTAATGTCAATGGTTGTGGTTTAACCGACTGGTCTCTTGCCACAAACTACGGCGAGATTGCCATTATACTCTCATACGTACTCATCACTTGGGTAAGGTTTGATAACGGTAGTGTAATTGATAGCCTGATCACCGCATGTGATATGGTGATGAGCATCTTCTCCACAACTTCAGATCTCGTGCAGGATTTCAAAACAGGATATCTAATCCTACATTCAAGACGCATCACGCTTGTTAGCAAGTTTGTCGAAACCCTAACGAGCTTAATTTTTTTGTTCCATGTACATTTAAAAAATATTAGTGTTTTGTTGTTCATCAACTTGACATGGTTTTTCAACAGGGTCTACTCTTTTGGTGACCTCTCGTACCTTGCTAGCTTACGAGAAAGAAACATGTGAGGTGGTCAAAAGAGAAGGAGGTGAGATTTTGTAACTGAAATATGTATGGATGAAAGGCTATCAGGGCCGGCCCAAGTCCAGTGCGGGCTGTGTGATCGCACAGGGCCTGCATCTGGTAGGGGCCCAAAATTTTAGGTCTTCTTTATAATATGTATGGCAATTTGAGCAGGCTAATTATGTTTTTAATTCATATTTTCATTTCGTTTAGCCACCTAATTAAATTCTTTAATACAAATTTTCCTTTAATGCAGATTTTCTTCAATGCAGTCAATTCTAAAAAAATCAAACTAAAAAAAATGATTTAAAGTAAGGTTCTCAATTCAAACTTTTCCTTCTTTGTCTTGAATGTTTTAAGCACTTTTTGATTTTATATATCCTTTAAAACATTTTCAATTATAAACCATGTAATGTTTTAACCACTTTCAATTTTATGCCATATAAAATGAAAAGTTAAGAGATTTTCTTTGGTTTTTGAAAGACCATTTGATCTATGAAATTCTCATGTTTTAATTGCATAGTTTGTTTTGAGATATGGAAAATGAAAAATGTGAGATGGACCATTCAAATTGCTTAATTAAATTATCATACATAAAAACCTATATTGACTTGTAAAATTTGGGAGATTAAATTCATTTTAAAAATTAGTAAAAACAATGAAACAGATCGAAAAAGAAATTTGAAAAAATACAGTAGGAAAAATTAAGTAATTTATATTCCTTTCATGAAAACATATACAATAGTGCTTAAAATTTCATGATAATTAAGATGATCAGTTGAATATTTGTTTTTATATAATTTTTACATTAATAAAAATAATATTAAAAATATGAACCCAAAATTTAACTTTGCACTGGGTCTCAATAAAATAGTGAAAAGAAATTTTTTTAATGTATTTTCTTATAATAGTTACGTACCCATGATAAAGTTTCTAAATTCACATTTGCGGTGCACTCACCCGCTTCGTGCACGCATGCACGCACACACGTGCACAAATAAGATGAACACAATTCGTGCAAGCAAACAAGACAACCATCCAGAGAATGAATTAATTTTACCTAATTCTTTGTGCATGTTTTCTTGCGGTGTATGATTCTGTGCAGATCGGCCGTTGATTGAATAGATGAGCTGAGAGTTAATTTAATAATGCATTCTTGCACAAACTTGTGTATATAAGAATGAAGTGTATCAATACTTTCAATATATATACAAAATAATGGGCGAGAGAATAATAATTCGTAAATTAAAGATGTCAAAAATAATAATAAACTGAAGTTAATAAGATTGTGAAAAATATATAGCTCCATCCCCAGTGTGGTAAAAAGGGTAAAAAGATTTTGTTTTGTTATGAAGTTAATAAGAAATTGTAAACTAAAGGTTAAAAAAACCAACAGCTAGCTTATTTAAAGAAAAATTAAGGTTGGTGTTGGATTAGGAAACAGCTGATTCCTTAAATACCCAAATTAACCGAATCTACACATTCGGATTAATCCAATTGGGTTTAATGGATCTGGTTCTTTCTATACCCTTTTAAATACAAATAAGGAAACCACGCGCGCCACTACTTCACTCAGTACAGTTCACTGTGTGTTACACCAAATCCGATCGATCACCGTCAGACTCAATTCCCGGCGAAATTCCGATGAGCTCCACCGCAAGCGAATCCCAGGTCAGCCTCTGCACGAGGATTCTTCAAGAGGAAATCGACGATGCGTCGTCGGGATTAGCTCCATCTTTGGACGATAACGGCGTCAAGGACGCCGTCGACGGTCTCCTCTTGCTGAACTTCGCCGACCATATCTTTGATTCCTCGTCTGATTCAGATGATGGGGAAGAAGACGATGATGAGGACGGCGAAGAGGATGACGATGATGAGGAGGACGAGGAGGAAGATGACGAGGAGCAAGAGGAAGAAGACGAGGATGACGAGGAAGGGGAAGCTCGTCCCGGACTTGACGGCAAAACCTGGAACTGGAAGAAGCCCATGTCGGTGTACAAATCTTGCAAAACTCCACCGCCAAGTCCTGAAAACGAGGTGAGTCTGGGGTTTTTTTTTTATCGAAGTCGATTTCGGCTCGATTCGATTCGGTTCTAGTTCAATTTGGAAAGGGAAAAATAATCTCAATCGAACTCATGAGTTTTTCTGGCATGAATGAATCAAATCAAACTGAAGGGTACAAAATTAGGGTTAGGGTTAGGTTTGGGGCTAGGGCTAGGGTTTGAGTTGGGTATAAGGGGATAAACTCAGGATCTGTTACTTGTTTAGATAGAGAGATTGATATAACTTGTGTGTGCTATGAACCAGTACATTTGAAGACAGTTTCAACTATTTGGTCATTTATTTGTTTCTAACTTATGTTGAATGACTGTTTTCCTTTATGATGATGATGTTCGTGGCGAATTAGGGGTTTATATGACATTTTTGGAACGTTATGCCCTGGAAGGCAGCAAAGCAATTGAGTTATGGAATACTGAAAGTATATACAGATTAAATGACAGAATCTTGTGTCTGATTTCAGAAAATTTCCGACTTATTGTTTCCGACCTATACATGTTTGCTGCTATGAACCATAGTACATTTAATGAAAAAGTTACAAGAGTTTTGGTCATTTATTTGTTTGTGTTGAATGATTGTTTTCCTTTATGATTATATTTGTGGAGAATTATGGATTTTATGTGTGATTTTGTTTCTCAATTGTTGTAGTTGTTTTGCTTTATTCATATTCTCGATCTAGGCAAAGCATGTGATTTATGAAACACTGAAAGTACAGATTAAATGACAGAATCTTGTGTCTGATCTCTGTAAATCCTCAACTACCTTGACACTAATTTTATTAACTGACTAGATAACATATATATTCTCAAGGAAAGGAAAGCCGCTTGCTCTTACAGCGTGATTAGGCCTTTCATGTTTGATGATGAGGATTTTTTTTGGAGATTCCTGTAGCTAGTTGCCGATTAGGTCACTTATTTGTTGGAGCTTCATAGAAGTGATTAGGTCTTATGTGATTCATTATGGGATGATTTTTTATTTCAATATTATTTACTTATTTGTGTGGATTAATTATTTTTTCTGTACAAGAATTCTATCTGTGGCGAATTAGAGATTTTATGTGATTTTGTTGGAAAATGTTTCTGTCTCTTAGGTCTTGTTCTGATTGAGATATATGAAAGACTGAAATTTGTATCTGACTCAAAAGCCTCTACTGATACTACTTATAATATACTCTTAAGGTTGAAATTTGTATGCCTTCTATGTTTGATGAAGGTTTCTTGAAGCTTCCTAATCCTAGCTAGTAAATATGCCTGTTTTTTAGTCATGAAAATAAGATCCCTTTGATCAATTGTAAGATTTTGAGAGATTTTGATATAGTAGCAGGCACATTTTGCTGCAGAAACAATTGTTTCTGTCTTAGGAAGTTTGACACGTTAACGTTACACTTACACGCTCCCTAGAGTGTGATTAGGTCATATGCATATACATTTGTGTTATCTATTATGATTAGGTCACTCATCCTTTTTCTGTCATCCTTATAGTTATATTTGTGGCAAATTAGAGATCTCATGTGATTTTGTTCAAAAATGTAGTAGTTGTTTTCTCTTTTTCTTAGGCCTTGTACTTTTTTTTCCTGGAAAGTGAGCAAAAATTACTATGAGTGCATTTTTGAGATATGAACTGAAAGTGCAGATTAAATGACAGAAATTTGCATCTGATTTCTTGAAAGCCTGTTATATTTGATGGTATTTGTTGGAGCTTCCAAGCTAGCTAGGTCAAAGAATTTGCTGGTTTATTAGCCTTGTAAATTGATCTGTCTTGTAAATGACAGAAATATGTATCTGATTGCTGGTTTTTTCAACAGTTTTTACCATATCTCAGCATGTGAATTTACACTCTAGATTACCTGCAAACTCCCTATGATTGAACAAAAGAATGAAGAAAAATATCGATATATAAAGTGTCCTTCTTTGAATGAGTTTTGCTCTGAATTAGTGCTCTGATTTCATGTTTGTGGCTGCAGCACATCGCAGAGCTGCTTCATGACAGGGACGAATTACTCCATAGGAGAGCTGTGTTAAGTCGGGAACTTGAGATCGTTAGAGATCATCAAAACAAAGTCAGGGCATTTAATCTCAAGCTGAAAAAGGTTTTTTTTTTTTCTTTACTTACATAGTTTTAAAACTGTTATCTTTATCTTTACTTACATAGTTTTATGAATTCATGTGTACAGAAACTGAAGGAGACAGAGGATAAGTAACTGAGTCAGATGATCTGTGGGAGTCAAATGAAGTAAAATGTATACACACAAGAAAAATTGCAGACTCTCCAACTTTGTAAAAGTGTAAGAAGCTGTGGCGAAGACGGAGGACATATATAATTATGAATTTACAGACAGTTGTTGTTTGTTGTAAAACATATTTTGGGCGTGGTTTTTTTTTTTATCGAATTTCAGTCGCGAATTTGATCACCAGTTTGAACAGCTTCATTATATGTTTGTATTGTTGTAACTTCTGCTTGATTTTCTGAGTAAGTAAAACATCAGTAAACTTATATTTCTGTGTTACCTTTACTTGATTTGTTGTACAAGTAATATACAAGTAACTTATCGATGCATGTAATAAATAAGAAGAAACAAACTGCATATATAAACCATGAGAATTCAAAATCGTTAGTATGAATCAAACCGCTTATAAACAAGTTTGCATTCCTTCACGAATAGAACTATAGATATGTCATGATCCAGCTGCAGTAACAAGGATAATTTGGGATATTCTCTAAAAAGAGATAATTAGAGTTCAGATTTAAATGAGAAAAAAAATCACAAATTCCATTAAAAAGAGATGAGAATAACTAGATCCAAAAAGACTGGTTTCACAATACAAAATTCATGATCTACTACTATCCTCATCTACTGTATATATATGTTGGAGAATGATAATATATAGCCTAGCTATATGAAAAGAAAATACTGCTCTTGGGATTTCTTAAGACCTGACACCATGATAGGCATGGATTCTGATCGGATCTATACGTATATCCAATTTGATCCGCAGAGACGGCCAACCAAGAGAGAGCTGACTACATTTTGCATCATTTCCTAAAATTTGCCCAATTTTATATGTTTTACTGTTGAGATGGTCTCTGCGGCGACCGTCTACTTATAAAAACCAATGATCAAGTTGTAAATATAGAAAACAAAAGCAAATATAATGAAATTTTCAAAAACATAGAGGGGTCAATTTACAAATTTGGAAAATAATTAATTACCCCAATGGTCCCATAAAAAATACTTTGTTTTCATTTGGTCCCATAAAAATATTTCGTTTCTATTTGGTCATGCAAAAATTTTATTCGTCTCTATTTAGTCCTGAACTCAAAATTCGTCAAATAGAAAACATGTAACGTTAAAGATCAGGGCAATTTCAACATTTTATCTTAGAGTCAACAGTGACTTTGATTAAAAATACATCAAAAACATGTCCTTATCTAGAGGAGTGTTGGAGAATCCGATCGATGGGTCAACAAACTTAATTGCAAACCGATTGAGAAACAATGAGCCAAGGCAAACTGAACTGAAAAACGCCGGCGGCACAGTGTCAAAGCCCCATATCTGTTCAGGAGGTAATTTGGATAGGAAATTGGTATTTTTAATCGAACCCGAGTAGAGTCCATACCGTTGAAAGCGGCAAACCCTAAGTCCGAAGTGAATTGGGGATTTGACTATAAGATAAAATGTCGAAATTTCCCATGATCTTTAAAGTTATCTGTTTCCTATTTGACGGATTTTAAGTTCAGGACTAAATAGAGGCGAAGAACATTTTTGCAGGATCAAACAAAAACAAAATATTTTAATGGGACCAAATGAAAATAAAGTGACATTTTATGAAACCATTGGGGTACGTAATTAATTCTTTGGAAAATATAAAAAATCACTCGCGCCACGCGCTGATATATTCCAAAACGCATTGATCTCCTTTTCTCCCGGGCCCCACTCCACCTCCATCTTGTTTTCTTTCCGCCATTATAACCTTAATCAATCTAAAACTAATAACTTGGCATTATTCACGCGCTGACATTATTCAAAATACTGAACTTGTAACTCAGAAGATGGGATTATAACTTAAAGTATTGGGAATTTGAACCATAACTTGGCATGTACTTATTATCTAATAAACTGAAGTTGTAAATCAGAAGATGATCATTGTAACATAAAACATGGTGAATTTCAACCAAAATGTGTAACTTAAAACATGGATCTTATAACTTAAAACATGAGGATTTTAAAATAAAACCAAGATAGTTAATCATATAAAATTTGGATGAGTATTATTAATCATCTAAAAACCTAAAGGACGTAATTTAAAAAGATGGATCTTATAACTTAAAACATGGGGAATTCAAACCAAAATGTGTAATTTAAAACATGGAGTTTATAAATATGAGTATTTTAAACTAAAACCTGAAAGTTAGTTAATCATATAAAAATAAATTCAAGGAACATTAATTATCAAAAAACCTAAAATTTTAATTTAAGACATGGAGTTTATAATTTAATACATAATTATGTGTTTCAATATAAGATATTTAGATTAAAAGATTTTAATTATGATATTTTAAATTTAAAGTGAAAAACACGTGCAGCATGCCCATGAAATGCCCAGGAGTAAAAGAAAGGTAAAAGGGTAAGAGCATCTCCTATGGGAGATTTTTGCTCAGTTTTTAAAAAGAAAAATCTGGTTTTTCTCCTACTATGGGAGAATTTATCACTTCAATCTCATAAATTCCGGGCCCAAATGGTTGAATTGGCTGCACAGAAGTATTCCTCCAAAATCCATGTCACGCTGCTTATAAAATGAAATGTGGCAACATGGGCCAACATTCTTTGTAAATGTGGCAATGCGCAGCATGGGGTTCACAGATTTGTAAATGTCAAATTACTTGTTAGGAGGAAAGGAAGAAACGCATGATATTTTTAAATTTTCAGAAATTGAAAATTAAGGCCCTTCTTCTTTCTATGTTCATAAGCACTCCTTGGTCTCGCTTCCAAGGCTTTGCTTTTATTGTGTAGAATATGTTTAAATAATAAGAAAAATAATCATGTTATAAATAAAAGTGAATAGATAGTTAATACATGGGCCTTTTTGGATTTGTTTTTTATTATAAAACATATTAACATTTAAAATATTATTTCTTTGGGTTGCCAATCCGACATTATTTCCTTTTGGGTTGTTTGGCCATAGACCTAGGTGATGTAACACTACTCTTTAATTAATATATATTAGTGTTATTATAAAAAATAAAAAAAAGGATCCGGATGAAAAAAAAATTGTAATTAGTTTTTGATAAAAACTGCTCTTTTCATTGTTTCAAAAATCAACATTTCATACAGTTAACTGAAAAATTCTTCTGATCGATCAAATATTTAATTGTAACGAAAACATAAAACCGTACTTATTTAAAATGCTAATTTTCAAACGAGACAAGAACTTTATTTAATTTTCTTTAAAAGGGTTTTATACACATAAACTAGCTAATTAGCTAATCAGGTATAGTACATACTTAGGTAGCGGCCATTTATTAAGTGGGCGTCGAACTTTAATGCAAGTTGTGCCCTAGCTAGCATAATATTGCTTCAATTCCTTAAATTCTCTGGCTGTATCTAATGAGCTAAAAATGCAATTTAAAAGGACCAGGCTAGCTAGTTCTAAAATATGTCTCCGTTTATACTTACATGCAACCCTTTCTGTTTACAAAATTCAATTATTATATTAATAGATATAAAACTATTTATTTTTTTTGAAAATTATATGTTTCAGTAGTGCCAGCTGGTTATAACTATTTACTAATACAGTCATTTATTACTATATATATTATACAATGTCCCAACCAAAACGGTTTAGTTCAACTTTGACTTCACTTTTATGTTTTAAAATTTTCTAGCAAAATGATTATTTGAAAATATATGATATGATAAATCTAAAAGTATACACATTATTATAAATCTAAAATATATATATATATATATATATATAGAAATTAATGTTCAAAGTCAGAGTGAGTATATGCTTACACTCCCCTACCCGTTTTCCTCTAGCGTCCGCTCCGCTTAGGTCTGCGTCCCTCTAATTAAACGTCCGGGTGATTCCGGGCCGAGTGCGACGGACGTAAGACGGTAATTGTTGTCTCTAGACACAACTGAACTCACGGATCAACCGCTCAACTAGGTGCCCCGTGACAGCTGTAATTAAATTCAGCAATAGATTTATTTAGATAACAAATAGAGATAACAAATATCTTGAGCAATTGAAAAAAATAAAAAACGGTTATTAGATTTTCCCCCTAGATCGGTTCAGTTATATTTCAATGAAATATGTCGACTTCGAGTACACTACATTATATATATATAATGTAACTGCAAAATATGTCGACTTCGAGTATATATATATATATATATGCAATGTCTGATTCTCTTTCTGACTGCAAAATCTTGTCCTCAACAACAATGCCATCTACTTCAGACAATTATCTTATGAAATTTCTCACCCCAATACTCACCATCTCCAATCTGATTCTCTTTGTGATTGTTTTCATTTCTCTCAGGGATCCAAGCTGCAATTCTTTCAATATCCTTTCTTCTTCCAAAGTGCATCAAGATGATCAGAACAGCCCCACAAACATCAGTCATCTGGTTTTCGGCATCATTGGTTCCGAAAGAGCCTACCATTTGAGAAAAGGCTATGTGGAAGCTTGGTGGAGGCCAAACATAACCAGAGGTACCCTCTACCTCGACGCCGCCCCAGCCGGCGATCTTACGCCGTGGTCTTCCAAATCGCCGCCGTATCGTGTCAGCGCCGATCTCACCGAACTGTACGCTGAAATCAGGCCGGAAAACACTGTCATGACTCGGATGGTTTACGGCATTTTGGAGGCCTTTCGCGAACACGAGCCGAACGGAGAAATGAGGTGGCTGGTCATGGGAGATGATGATTCCATGTTTTTTGTGGATAATCTGGTGGCTGTTCTTTCTGCGTATGACCACACCAAGTATTATTACATCGGATACCCATCGGAATTTGTTCCTTCTAACAATTGGCTTAGTTTTGATCAGGCTTTTGGAGGAGGAGGGATCATTCTCAGTTATCCGTTGGCTAAAGCCCTAGCAAACACTGATGTCATGGATCATTGCCTTAGAACTTACGGGAATAACTCGGCTGATAAAATGACCATGCTATGCTTAGTTGACCTTGGAGCTCATTTAACCCCCCATAAAGGTGCACACCAGGTAATTACGCTGAGGCAAATGTTATCTTCATCTTAACTTTTGAGTAATCAGTTCAGTATAGGAAAAAAAAACAGTTCTATAAAATTCATGTTTATTTAGTTATATTGATTCTATTTTTTTATATATTAATGTTCACTTCATTTCAGTCCAGTTCAGCAAGAGATAATTTCAAGAGAGCAGGGCCTAATAAATCTTCTCTTCATTTAACTTTTGAGAACGTCTTTTGATAGACCGATGACTAAGAAATACACCCTTCAAATCTAAAACTAGTAGTATAATAAAAATTACTCATATATAAAAAAAAATTAAACATATTTGAAACAAGTAATTGTTTTATATTAAAAACACTTTTCAATGAAATTCCAAAATCTTTCAACTTAAATGTGTAATGTTTTACCTAGTTTATTTTTTGGTAAAATATAGATGGTCTAATATGAGAATTTGCCTTAACTTTTATAATATATATATATAGAAAAAACTCAAGCTCATAGTTCTTCCCCTTTTTGAGCCCTAACTAGCTAGTACATTTTAGATTGATGGATGTTGTCAACTTTTAACATAATTCTGAATCTGCTAGTACATTTTAATATAATTCTGAATCTGCTACCATGCAGAATGATTTAGTCGGGGACTACTCAGGATTTCTGTCAACTCATCCCAAGGAGCGAATTCTTTCCATCCATCATTTTGACACATTAGACCCTATTTTCCCTCTCATGAACCGCACCCAATCGGCGGAGCATGTAATGATGGCCGGAAATGTCGACCAATCGCGCCTTTTTCAGCAGACAATATGCCATCACAGGCCAACAAACTGGTCATTCTCCATTTCTTGGGGCTACTCGGCCTACATTTATGAGAAGGTCATGCCTCGAAGCTGGCTCATGATTCCCCTTCAAACTTTCAAGGGATGGAACCCAAATGAAAAGCATGAACCGCTCTTCATTTTCAATACCAGGAAACCATCCCATGATCCTTGTGAAACTCCTCATGTTTTCTTCCTCAAATCGATTGGAAATTCATCCGGAAATGATGAAATCGTCACGATTTATGCCAGGAATAATTCTCGTGATTTACCGGCTTGTATTGCTGGTGGCAACCATTCAGCTGATTTTGTAACTGAAGTTCAAGTTTTCTCGCCTGAAGTCAATCGTCTTGAGGTTAGTGAACTAAGAACTAAATTAGTTTAAGGTCACAACTCAATATCTATAAAGTACACTGATATTTTATACTTTTATAAATTAATTGTTTCACAGATTCAAAGAGCTGAATGTTGTGATGTGGTTGATATCGTAGCTGATACGGGAAAAGCAGAAGTCAAATTTAGAGAGTGTCGAGAAGATGAGATCATAGCTTGACTATACAAAATGTAGTCGATCCATTACGATTTTCTTTCGTTTCTTGTTTGACTAAATAGTACAAAAATGGCACTTACTTTGGTTCACTTAAGGATTTTTGTCCCCAACTTTAAAAACTACAGTTTTCTAGCTTTTACATTCAAAATGTGTTGATTTTTGGCATTATTAACAAAACAGTTTAGTCAACCGTTAGTCAATGCCACGTGACAGGGTAAAATCGTTTTTTTCTAAAATCACAAATCAGAATAAATTGTGGAGGGTTTTTTTTTTATCCTTTCCCAATGAAATAATCTACCCCAATTTTAAATGAAAAAATCACAATATATTCTCTACTCCTCCAGATTTGTTCACATGTTGATCGATGATGGTGGTAGATATTAGTGGTGTCAATTCGGGTTGACGTGTCGGGCTTCGTGTTCGGGTTAGATAGGTTCGGGTTGATACGTGTCGGGTTAAATTAGTGTCAGTTTCATTTGTCAGGTCGGGTCGAGTTCAGAATTAATTATCTCGGGTCGGGTCGGGTTAAAAAAAGAATTGCCTCATGTTGGCCCTGATCAGGTTAGACTCGTTTAATTTGTAAGGTTGAGTCGAATTAATTAAAAATAGAGTCATTGGAAGAAACAAACTTTTGATGTTGGGTCATTATTGTTAATTCTTAGTTGTGTCAGTTTGTGGATTAATTTTTGTCGTGTATAGTTTAAACTTGAATCACATTTTTTAAAATTTTAGTCATTATCACTTTTATGATGTTATGACCCTTTAAATATCTTTCGAACGTTTTTCACTCAAACTGAATAAACATCTAATTGAATATACTCACACGTTACATCATCTCATGTCAGTTATTTAAAAAAAATGCACACCTCGAATTGAACGTCAA
This sequence comes from Cruciata laevipes, assembly GCA_963678965.1. Lineage (NCBI taxonomy): Eukaryota > Viridiplantae > Streptophyta > Magnoliopsida > Gentianales > Rubiaceae > Cruciata > Cruciata laevipes. The sequence continues at coordinate 23,543,133 of OY787637.1, forward strand.
ACATCTCGTAATTTCCAAGAGTCTTATTTATTTTGGAAATAAATTTAACTACGTTACGGATGCCTACGGTGTTATAACTCAATATTATCTCCTAATATAATATATCTAATACATATAATTTTTTTTAATTTTTTGAACTGCTGAAGTAGTTGACGTAGAACAAATCGATGGAGTATACTAGTGAGTTTACAAAGGTTAAACATGTTAGCATTGATACCTCGTTTATAGAACGTAAATAAAAAAATTTAATGATGTGAAAAGTATAATATTAGTTCCAAAGACGTTGGTTATAAATCCATTCAAGCGGATTTCAATTTCGGCGTTTCTACAAAGTTTTTACCTTTTTCACTTAAGTCCCTCCAAGAAATTGGGAAGTGTCAAATTATAAAATTGAGTAGTCCGAAATAAAATTTAAATCGATGTGAAATGGGAAAATATAGTTTAAATATTTTTTAGGCAGCGAAACAGGTAGAAAAAATATTTATATCTGTTGCCCGATGGTTCCTTGGGAAAGTTTGATTTTATGGAATGCTCCTATACATATTGATTACATGCCCCTTAGTCCTTTACTGCGTCAAGCAGCCAAGTGGTCTAGTGGCAAGTGGCAAGTGGCAACTATATTAGTTTGGCATTGGTCTAGGTTCGATCCTCATTACTAAACATTTTAGATTCTATTTTTTGGATTTTTTTTAGAATTTTTAAAGTTTGGAGAATTATTTATAAGGCACAATAGATATACCTAATAAATAAAAAGTTTAAAGTTAAAATGCAGATATTAAAATTCGCTTTTGAGCAATATTATCAATCAATCCTTTAAACTAAATAAAAAATTGAACATTATTAATTATTAATAAATTAGATTATCTAATAATAATTAAAAATAAATTGGGGCAAATTAAAATAATTCATTAACTATTTATGAACATAAACGATAAAGTTGGTTCAGGTCATCCTCGAATTCGTGTAAAGTCAGATTTGGGTCATCTTCAAATTCGTGTTAGGTCGGGTTCGAGTATTCTACAAGTTCGTGTTATGTCGGGTTCGGGTTCGGGTTATCTTTGGGTTTGGGTTTAAGTCGGGTTCGGGTCAAAATTTATCAAGTTAAAATTAATTTTAGGGTCGAGGTCGGGTCGGGTTCAACCTAATAATTTTTGGGTTATAATCGAGTTACGTGTCAGATTGGGTTGGGTCGGTCGTGTCGGGTTTCTCGGGTTTGTGTCAGGATTGACAGCACTAATGGTAGACTAGTGAATTTGGGGGTGTGTTGAAAAAGTTAACTTTATTTTGTGATTTTAGCCCAAAAGAATTAGAGTTAAGTAGCCCAATATCTAGAAGAGTCCAAGAAAAGTCTTAGAAGTAAGGGAAGTTTCTAGAGTAGATTCTAGAATCTCTAGAATATGAAGAATATTATGGAGTAGTAGAAAAGTTTCTAGAGAATATTATTAGCCATTGGATTAGAGATAGGTTGAGAGGATCATAATCATTAGTTAGGTGATGCTACTAGTATAAATAAGGATCATGTAATTGAGTTTTTATCAAGTTTGTCTCCATCATTTGCGCATCATGATAGGGAATGGGAATGGTGGGATGGTGGTTGAAAAGAGTTGGCAGTGAGAAGAGATGATTTTCTCCAACATCTTATAAAACCTGTGATTTAGCATATACTTGTTGTCAACCTTAATTAAACCGTCACATTTTCCGGCCAATATCATAGGGTGGTGACTATGTTCCGATTTTACCGGCCTTCAAAATATAAAATAAAATTTATAAGTAAAAGTGGTAATCTAGTAAAATAAAAGGTGTAAATAGTAATCCATTATACCAAAATAGATATCAAAATTAGCTTTTACCCCAAAAATTATCTTTGACTTCATGAAATTAGACCCTATATTGAGTTGACAAAAAAAAAAAAAAAAAAACCGACCCTATATTGCAATTGAGTAACCAGCGGAGCCCCCTTTTAATTCTCTGCACACAAAACCCTTCCAAAGCCCTTCCACCTCCATTCCATCTTCCCCAACACTCACTCACTTCGCCGGAACAATCCGAACCCGGAAACCCAAATGCTGACCCGGAATCTCAACTCCCTGCGGACCCTCCACAACCACCTTCTCCGCCGAAGCTACTCCGCAGCTCCGCTCCTACAGCAAGACTTCGATGTCGATGCACCATCCCCTCCGCCGCCAGCTCCGCCTCTCCAGTACCTACCGGGGCTCCCGGTACCCGACCCCAAGTACGCGGTGACAATCGGAGCCATCCCGCGGGGCCGGAATGGAAGGATCACAAGCGGGAAGGAGAGGAAAGCCGGGAGGGTTCCGAGCATAGTGTTCGAGGCGGAAGATGGACAACACGGCGGAAACAAGCGGCTCATTTCCGTGGAGACTAATCAGATAAAAAAGCTCGTGAATCATTTGGGCCGCTCGTTCTTTCTCTCCCGGCTGTTCGATCTTGAGGTCCGGCCAGAATTCGAGTCCGATGAGGTTATTGAGAGGACCCGCGTTTTGCCCAGATTGGTATGCTCCATTCACAAATTTCAGCATTTTCAATTGTTTCTGAATTGAATTTTCAGCCTGCTTGATAAAGGAACGTTCTTTTGTGATTTTGTTTTATCAGAAAATGTTAATGTTACTTGTAAATGGATGTGAAGTTTGATAGCATGTCCTGTGGCCTTATGAATGAATTGAAGTCAAACCTTTAGGTTATACCATAGGGGAAAGGAGATAGGCTTTTTACTGTGGGGGAATTTGGATAATATTCTATAGAATTGATGTAGCTATTTAGTTGATTTTTACCATGGAATGAGGTAGATGAGTAACTGAAAGTGTTGAATATTTTGACGTCTTTACTCGAGGGCCTTATGTGCTGAAATGTTTAGCCTATGTGTCATTATGTTGATTGTGATATAATGAAATGTAGGCTGTTGGCATATGTTCATATATCTTTTGGTAGCAGTTTAGGGGAAATTGGATCGTTGGTAGTTGTCTAATAGAGGAACTGCAATATAGTAAAATATCTATGGTAATGTGCTTTTGTTTTTTGATTTAGTGAATATTAGTTCCCTGGTGTGTTTCCTGCTACTTGTAGCTTTACAAATCTCGCTGAAGCGACTATAGTGCTAGTAGCATGCAATTTCCAATTTCTTTTTGAGTTCAGAACACTATACACTGTCAAGCCAATTACAAACATTGGTGCATCTATTTGTGAAAGATGTATATTAGAGGATACTAGGTTAGTCTCCCCAAGTCCCGAGTAATATCCGAAAGCAGATTGGTATTATGAGAATGAACTCTTCATAAATAAAGATAGTAAAACAGTAGCAAAAAATAGATAGCTTTCCCTTTAAATATCTTCTTTCTCTTTTTTAAATTGCATGTTTGTGAATGTTTTTGTTGTGCACAAAACCTTTGCCATTTATTATAGAATTTTCAGATCTTCACTTCTTAATGGTACTGTTCACCTGCACTTTGCAGTTACCACTTATGTGTAAGCAGTAAAGCACTACTAGGTAGTTAGTTCTAAGTCTGGTTCTGTCTCCTTCTATGCCAAAAAGTATATTTTTCATGGCATAGGGAATGTTACGCGTGCATTGAAAACCTTATTTAACAATGGTAACATCCAGTTGGAGTTATTCTATTCAAAATGATAAATTTTATTTGACAGTTTCAACTGCTGTGGGTAGCTTAACACAAAAAAGGAACACAGTGAGTCTTAGAAAAGTCATTGCCTACAATGTCTGCTCACTCTAGTCTCTTTTATGTCAGCTTCAATTGCAATCTGGGACTGAAACTATACTTAATGTAACGTTCATAAGAGCTCCATCAAATGCCCTTTTAAAGGTTGACGTTCCTCTAGTTTTGAGAGGCGAAGATGTGTCTCCTGGTTTAAGAAAAGGTATTGAATGAATTCTTAAATACTCCTAACTATTCTTAACCATACAATGATTCACACTCAGCAGTATTTGTATACTTGTCTCTTTTCTCTGGCAGGAGCTTTCCTGAACCAAATCAGGAGAACTGTAAGGTACCTCTGTCCTCCAGATATCATCCCTCCCTATATCGACGTTGATTTGAGCGAGTTGGATGTTGGCCAGAAGATTGTTGCTCGGGACCTTAAAGTCCATCCTGCTTTGAAACTCGTAAGACCAGAGGATGAACCTATCATCAAGATCATGGGAGCCCGCATGTCCGACCAGAAGAAAGCCAAGTGAAGCGTTTAAACCTTTACTTTTGAGTTCTTTAAAAATTTTAGGGCTATCCCTAGTATTGCTGGGTGTGTGGGCAGTAGATCTGTTGTTTCATTGAGTATAAGTTTAGGATGATCTGCAGGAGTTTTGTTTTGGGAAATGAGTAATGTTGCTCTGCAAGTCTAAACAATTTGATTGATGATGATGACGAATGTTCAATTGTCCGTCATAGATAGATGAATTGTACATGTATTGCAATACGTAACACGCCAGCTTTATTGAAAATAAAGACATAATGGTTGAAATATGATCACGGGAAATGTTAGATTTGTGTAAACATCTTTCAATCCTGAGTGATTTTGTCGAGAGAATTTTTGGGACTATGAAAGCTGCTATTGAATCGTCGCCTTCGAATTCTTAGCTAGCTAGTTGAAATGATGAAATTACAACTTTATAGGGCTAAAAAATACAAAAACATGAACAAAATCGGCTTCTGGTAAATCTTGGTAGTAAGGGATAACGAAACAAGCTAAACTTTCCCTCTTCCTTCACAGTTGAAATAATCAAAAGCTGAGTAGATTTCTCCAAATTATCAAGCATATCCAGAAACCTGCATAATTTTCACTCAAACTCTATATAGGAACATTTTATTTCAAAGAATATTCAACTAAATTACTCTTACCAACTTTTTTTTTGAAAATTAACTCAAATGTAATTGAAGAACCAAGAAATTCACTATTTGTAAGTTGTAAGGATGAATCAAATCTTAAATGTGTATATGCATATACTAATACAACCATATACTCTGCATAGCTATCAGAATTGTACCTGCAAATGCATTCCTTGAAGACCATCTCATCCTGTTACTTGTAGATTGGACTGCATTACACAAATTTGCCAATATTACTTATTGCAACTAAATCTTTTGCAAAAACACAAAAAACACTTCCAAAGCAGCAATGGTTAGAAATCTAACCTGGTGAATCACAATTGGAAGTGGAATTCCAGCTCCCACAGATGCACAAATCAGTATTATTAGCAGCAACATTGAATCCACAAGCTCCACCAGTGGCTTCACAAGCTCTGCAAAAGCTCTCATTCCCATGCAGAGAATACTTCACCCTGATGCCATAAGACCAGTCCTCAGGCCCTGAAACCCGGAGCGGCGCAAGGCTGTAAGCGCTGCTGTATCCCTGGCAACCTAGCTTGCTGAGGTTCAAACCTTTTGCAGCCTCAAACGACATCGCACAGCACTCGGGTGGGCCCGATCGGTCAGCCGGAGACCCGTATGTGGACCCCATCTGGCTGGTGCCTACAGTGTTCCAGGCTGAGCATCCATAGTAGTCCTCACATCCCATCCCTGAAACATTTCCACAGGGCAAATGCTTCCCTTGTGACAGAGGTAGAGAACCAGGATTAAAAATCTAATGGGAAACCTTGACAAAGTGAATACTGCTAATAATCCACCAACTCATTTTAGTGACAGTTTTATTCAACAATCATAAAATATGTGACAGTTTTTTTATAGATCAGTTTAGTTCAATTCAGTTCCGTTCAATTCAATTCAGTGAATAATTTGATGAAATTCAGGTTAAATCAGTCATGTTGATTCTTGTTTTCAATACATTAATTTTCACTTAAGTTCAGTTCACTTCAATCCAGTTCAGTTCAGCCAAAAAAAATTAAATACAGTCCATTAATTTTTACTTAAGTTCAGTTCAGTAAAAAATAAGCTCCACACAAACAGGGCCTTCATATGATATTGACATGACATATACCTGGAAAGCCTTGAAAGAGTGGGGATTGCGGGGAGCATTGTATCAGCATGAACACATTGTCCGTGGTAGGGGTCATGTAACCAGCGCGCCACGGCTCCATCACGAAGCCATTTCCACGGCCTCCCAGCACAATGGACTCGCACGTCGACATGTGAGGGTCGTGCAATGTGAGGGACTGATAGGCATAGTCGATGTCCAAAACACGGTATGAGCCGGAGGAAATGTGGAACATGAGGACGTCGTTTATGCAGAACAAGAGGTCCCGGAATCCCGAGTGGCCACAGCCCGAGTGGACTGCAAAAGGATAGTCCACTGTGAGGTTCCCACAGTATGATCTGCAGGTTTCTGTGCTGTGAGCAGGATGGATTAAGGCCTGGAAAAAGAGTAGGCATGTGAAGAAGAGAATGAAATCAGCCATCTTCAAGAAAAGTGACTGAAAATTGGAAGATGGAGTACTGTAAATTGTTGATATATGAGAGGAACTAAGAACTTATTCTTTGCTTGCTTCTTTTGCATTGGGATTCCATAATTTGAGAGCTTTGTTAAGTTTGAATACTTAAGTTCTTATTGAAGAATCTGATTGATTAGTTTATGGCTTTCTTTTTCTTGCTTTTTCTGCAGAGGAATGTGAGATTTTGGCCTGACTTTTGATCTTTCTGTGAGCACTTTAGTTAGCTTCTGCATTTTGCTTTTTTCCTAAACTTGAAAAGTTAAAGACATGATTTCTCCTATTTGCTCTATGGATATGAATTGAGAAGAAATTAATGCACTGTTAGAAACTTCTCTGTTTTACAAACGGTGATCAAAGACTGCAAATTCAATACCATAGATAGGAGAATGATGTAAATCATGCAAAATGTGTAATAAAGAGAAATGTTGAAAGGGCTTTTTCCTACAACGTGAGAAAGCTGTATATATAAGAACAATATGTAGAACAGGCAAAAGTCAGAGTTTGGCATCCTAGGATGATTTAAGAATACAAAATGCCGAATCTGACTTCTTAAATCATCTGAATCAACAGTTTATATCGCACCGATTTCCTTCATATCCTCCAAAAATTCCAAATAAGAGTCATCCATACTTTGTGGTTTCGATGCTGGTGCTGGGGCACTAGGTGCTTGCCTTCTTGCAGTTGACGCAGCGGGAGCTGGTGCTTTAGGTCGATTAATTGCTGCTAGAGTTGGTGACGGCTTTGGCTTTGCTTTTGGTGCAGCAGATTCTCTTCTTACACGAACAGATGCTGGAACCTGCAATCATGCAACCAATCTAATCAGAAAATTATAGCCATGTGAATTCCAAACTTTGACTATATATGGGCACAATGTCCACCGGGTTATTTATCTATCTATACTCTGAATGATAATTGACAGATGATGTCAAAACAAGACAGCATGCTTAAACCAAAAAACAACACACACACCACCAAAGTCTTGAATGCCTAATATGACAAAGCAATGATTCAGCAGAGTTGGTTATCATGAATAAAAGCAGTTCAGCTGGGACACATGCATAATCCAGTACTTTTTATAACATAAAGATAACCTGGAGCATTGAGGATATTGTATGCTTCAGCATAAGAAATTTTTAGTGTGGTATGGTAAAAGCAGGGAAATAGCAAGAATACAGACATTGGCATCTGGTGAAAAGTGAAAAGTGAAATGTGCAGAACGTTAAGCATTATGTTTTGTTCCTATCATGCAGCATGCTTAACCACATGACAACCCCATTTCAATCATAAATCATTCTTGATGACATAAGCCACATGCAACATCTAACAAAATGCACGTGTAAATGAGAAACAGAAACTAAACTCACCATAGCTGTGAGTTCTGGTGTATGCTGAGCCAGAGGTCTCTTAACAACAGTAGATGCAGCTGCTTTGACATATGAAGGCTTCACAGGAGCAGGCATGGGAGGGGGGCCAGGGGGGAGTGGTGGTCTCATCATTGGTGGAGGTCCAAATGGAGGCATACCAATGACTGGAACAAAACCAGGTGGAGCAGGATGACCCATGAATCCTTGACCCGGCAATCCTGGACGCATATCTGTTGGTGGTGGGGGCGGGGGCGGGGGAAGACCAAATCTTGGCATTCCATGAGGTAAAACATCAGGTTGAACCATTGAACCAGGCAGCGGCGGCTGAGGCCTCATAGGTGGTGGTGGTGGAAGCATTTTGTGTAGATCATTGTAATCAAGAGGTTTAGTATCAGTTCCAGATGTTGTTCCTTCCATCGTCCCTGGAAATGAGCCCATCGGTGGAGGTGGTGGAGGTGGAGGAAGACCCTGCACACAAAAATCTTCTCTTTAGTAATGTGTCTTTACGATTAAAGAGTGATAAAAAAATGGAAAATTAAAAAAATTGAGAACCGGCTTAGCAAAAACGTTTTTCCCTAGAGTAGAGCCATAAGTACCAAAACACTTTTGAATTCTAAGTACTAAAATGAGAACACTTCTGAATCTATAAGTATATTCAGAAGTAGCAACCATATCGCTATTTGAAAATACTTTGGAATTCAAAGTATTAGATTGTCTCTTTGAAATTCAAAACCAGGGTTGCAAATTGGGGATTTTTAAAATACTCCCTCTTGTAAAAAGATATCCACTAACAGAAACACACTTTAGGACCAAATTTCAATTAATAGGTTTATTCCAATTCATGATTTCAGGTGAACTAATAAATTGTACAGAAACAAGCCACCTGGAAGATATCACTCTCAACACACTACAGGGAATAGGACTTTACAACCTAACTGGAAGATATTAACTTTCTAATTTTGAAGTTACCTGGAAAATATTCTGGTTCTCGGACTTTGCAACCTGACTTCCTTGCCTTTCACCATCACTAGATCCCAGAGGAGGGGGAGGAGGAGGGGGTAAAGGAAGATGACTGACAAGTTGGTCTTTCGGTGGGGGACCAGGTGGTGGTGGTGGTGTTGGTGGCAAAGGTGGAAACACCATGCCTGCGTCTGTGGGAGGCTTTTGTGGCACGGGAGGAGGTGGTGGCAGTGGCAAGGTTGCAGGCAATTCAGAGGTGTCACTAGGATCAATATCACCGGTACGAAGTAGAGGTGGCGGCGGTGGAGGGGAACATGGTAAAGCAGCCTCCTCTGCGTCTGCATTTGAAGATGATGCAGCACCACTTGATGAGGATGGTATTCTTGGTCCTGCAGATAATCTGTAAGTGAGGGAATAGTACAAATACAGACAGAAATTGTGCTCCTAAAACAAGTGATTATAGTACAAACCTATTGAGGATTTGAACATTGGAGGTTTCCCAGGTGGAGGAGCTCCTGTTGGATTTAGTGTAGGGTGATAATAAACAGAATCCTGCATAAGACCATAGCGCAAAATTAGATAGGAAACTCAGTGTGACTTCTTTCAGTGTGTGTGTGTGTGTGCGCGAGCATATGTGTAGGTCAGGGAAACATTTAAACCTCTGGTTGTGGCTGCTTTGCTCTTTCATCTTCTATAGCAAGATTCCTATGAGGAAGTCCCAAATGGCTGAAAAAGAAAATTTCTAATTAATGCAAGAAATATATATTGAATCCAATGAAACTAAAAATACACTCTTAAAGTATAATTATATAGGAAAAAACTTCACCTGAACATCACTGGAGTTTCACCATTCTCCTTTTTCTTCTCCTCATGTTCCTGCGCAGAGAGATTATAGGAATCTTTAATAAAATAACTTACCAGGTCAAACTCATAATGCAATAATGCCTCTAAATGTTACTGATGTAAACATATGAAACACTACACATAATGCTGTTTTATTTTCTGAAAAGTGCAACTTTTTGCAATACCATGTTACCCATTTGTTTTCTATCTTAGCTAAGCTTACGTGTAACATAAAGAGCATTCTGAAAACCTAAAGGCCCCACAAAAATGCTCAACTTTCTTCTGCATACATTATTACGTCACCGTCTTTCCCATTTAGTAGCATTGACCAAAGAGTTAAACAACTTACTTCCAGAGCATTGTGTACACACTACAATCTCCATCACTAAAGTGTTAATCCAGCTCGGTTCTTTTTTCTGTTTGCGTCCTGAGATGAGAGTATTACAGAGGATAGGATGCAAAACAAGCCATCAACACCACCCACCATTCTTATTCTTCTAATCAGAAAGAGATTTAAGAAGGTGGTAGATCAAACTGGAGAGTGAGAGTAAAGCAAGAAACTGCAATTTTCTAAAAATGCATTGATGTCAAAACATACAAGAAGGGGGGGAAAGGCCCTTCAATAACTAGGGTGGTCTCAATTTTCTCCCCATGACACTAATGAAAATCAACAATCAGCCACTTAGAAGATTAAAATTTTGAAATAATAAAATAACAGCTAACTCAGAAAGTACCTTTCTTTTCTTAATAACAAGATTCAGTGTATCTTCAAGTTGTCTCTTCTTGTGTTTTCTTGCTTTATCTAAAGCTCCTTCAGCCTCTGCATTGAAAGAGGAAAAGATCTATAAGGCAATTAAAAGGGATCAACAAGACTGCATAATAAGATAAGGTAGATACCCAAACTAATCAGAGTTCACACCAAGGGCATGTTGATGAAAAGTGCTTGAACACAGAAGGCCACAGTACGAGTTCCTAAACGGTACTGCGTGGCTAACTTAAATCTATGAGCTTGGACTTATCTCGGGAGTAAGGAGAACAGCAATTTACAGTACAAAGAACAATACTTGACACACACAAAAATAAAGTTTTGTGAAGCAAACAACTATCCATGTGCTAGATCCCTCACTTTAAATTCTAAACCTACTGAGCAAAACACTAACTCATTCACAGAAATCTTAGCATAGGAAAACTTCTTCTCACGAAAAAACTAAATGGCAGTTCTCATGTTCAGTGAAACTAACTCAAACGGGTATTAAACCTCAACTTACTCATTGCATCGAGCTTTGATATTTGGTCGAGCAGCGTATCGGGATCCTTCTTCAAAATTCCCACTTCACGCACCTTTTTCCTCTCTTTCTTGTTCTGCATCAACCATCAACAAAGAAATATGTTGCATTAGCATCTATATGCATAAATATTTAAAATCCAAACAATGTTGAGTTCCAAACTACAGAAAAATAACATTTTTACAGAGGCATGGAAGGGGGAAACCTAATTGAGCAAAATTTGAAATCGAATTGAAATTCTAAAACCAGCAAAACTGAATCAAATTCAAATCAAAGAGCACGAAAGCTATGAACTGCATAAACTAAACATCGAAATTACCCGTTTTAATTCTTTTTTCCGGAGCTCTTTGCGATAAGCATCGGTAGGGTTCATCACTTTTCCGCCTTTGGTGGTCTTCATCGCGGCGGCGCACGAGCTCTCCGAGCACGTTTTCGGCGGCTACGGTGTCGATTGCTGCCGTCTCCCACGTTTTTCTTATTCCTTCGCGGTTGTTTGTTTCTGCTGCTCTCAAGCTCAGGGCGGTGAAGAAAAATAAATTTAGGTCGAACCCGTTGCCCGTATCCTTATTGGGATCGAACCTAACCGGTTTAAAAATCCGTACCCGAACCGAATAGAACTATTATTTCCGATTCATGGCCCTGTGTGGTTCGCCTGGTTTTGGGTTTTGGTTTTGGTTTTTGGGTTTTGAGCAAAAGCTGGTTTTAGAATTGGTTTTGCTCAAAATCAGTTTTGGACAAAGGCCCTATTTACCAGAGCTTATTTGTAGATCAGTTCATTTCAGTTCAGTTCAATTCAATTCAGTTCAGTTCAGTTCAGTGAAAATGCAATTTGATGAAATACAGGTTAATTCATCATGCTGATTCCATTTTTCAATACATCAATTTTCACTTCAATTCAATTCAGTTCAGTTCAGTTCAGTTCAGTTCAGTTCAGTTCAGTTCAGTTCAGTACACCAAGAAATAAGCTCTAGTATACAGGGCCAAAACCTTGTGTGGTTGGAGGTTTTGGGTTTTGGGTTTTAAATTAATTATTATTTTATGCATTTTTATTATTTTATAATTCTTGTTTTGGATTAAAAATTTGGCATGCACTTTATTTACTTAGTCATTCATAATATTTTATTGATAAAAAATTTGATATATTGGATTAGGTCGGACAATATTTTGTATAGTCATTTTATATTAGGTTGGGTCATAATCATTATAAAAAATTTGGATAAAAAATTTGTCCCAACCATTCAAATACTATATAGTATTAAATTTAATATATATATTAAAATAATAAATGATCAAAATTAACATATTTAGTTTTATTAGACTTGTAATGTTTATAATATTTTAACATGAATTAATCAACTTTCAATCACAATTCTATTTATCACCTATGTAATAAAATAATTTATAAAAAAACTTATTTTTATTATTTTATTTATAAAAATTTTATCTTAAATAAATTTATCTTATTTTATAAAATATAATTAGTTTACTTTATATTTATCCTAATTTTATACAAATAATAAAATTAAATAATTTAAAATAAAAATTCAAAACCTGGTTAAAACTTGGTTTTGAACCAAAACCAAAACATTGTACGAAACAAACAATGTTTTGGGCAAAACCAAAACCAAAACCCAAACCAAAACTTGTGAACCACACAGGGCCATAATATAGGGCAAATAATTTATAATTTATGAAATAGTCTCAATTGGTTAAATTATTCACATGTGATCATTAAACTCTCTTTTTGATCACTTTTGACGATCGAACTTTCAAAACAGACCACTCATATTATGCTAATAGTTTGTTAAATGATGAATCCATGTCAACATGTAAGTGTGTTATAGCAATTGCTTTGAGACTCCCAAATAATTTGGAAAAAAAGCCCTATTTTTAGAAAAAATATACTATAGTGTTTTTATTAGTTAAAATTCAATTAAATAAAGAAAATGTATCATTTTCTATAATTAGTCCCTTAGATATCGTATGAAATTAACTATAAATAAGGAATTCAATATTTATAGTAATTTTTAATGTATAATTCATAAAAAATTTCTATTTTTAAATTTTTCGGTTATGAACCCTAAAAAATTATTATTTTCTAAAATCCCAGGATCGGCCCTGCATGAAGCATGTGTTTGTTTCCAGATTTTTGGACTTCAAAGTTGAAATTACAGTAAGTAGTGAATAGTCTAGTATTAATTTGACAATAGATCGTAATGCCATTTGTTATTGTTTCAGAATCAACTATTACAACACGAGAAATCATCAGTTAAATAAATTTGGAGGGCGTCGCATCTACCAAATGAATGAATGGCAATTCTCAAAAAAGACGGGTCTCACGTGAGACCAAGGGCATTTTTGCCTTTTTCTTAACTTTTGTCTATTTACAAGACCAACCCACATAGTTTGTAATAATTACATATTAACCTACAAACTTTGTAATGAATAATAAAACCAACCCAAATTCAATTTATATAAAAGGAAAACTTAAATTTTCCGGATATAAACAAATTGAACTACACTGTTATGTAGACACAGGTGCAAGCATGTGTGTTGCTAGCAAAAATGTAATACCCAAGGAACACTGGGTAAATGTAGAAAGACCAATAAGAGTAAAAATTGGAAATGGATCTCACATTATACTCTCTAAGGTCTGTAAAAATCTAAACATAATGATAGCAGGTGAAATATTTCATATTCCAACTGTATATCAACAAGAATCTGGAATAGATTTTATTATTGGGAATAATTTCTGTCTGTTGTATCATCCATTTGTCCAATACACAGATAGGATAATTTTCACTCTAAATAATAATCCTGTACATATAGGAAAAATAAGAAAAGCTCTTAAAGTAGGAGTTCCAGGTTATTTAGAATACATGAAAAAGAAATCTAAATTACCAAAACCAGAGGCGCTAAATATTAGCCCTAATAAAATTGCTTCTCTTTTAAGGAGGGGGGGTATGTATACTAAAGAACAACAAATTTTTGTGCTTCAAAGTACAAAACTTTGTAAAATAGAAACACTTTTAGATTCTGTGTGTTCAGAAAATCCAATAGATCCTAACAAATCAAAATATTGGATGACAGCAACCATAAAACTAATCAATCCTAAGACAGTTGTAAAGGTTAAACCAATGCAATATAGTCCTAAGGATAGAGAAGAGTTTGGAAAACAAATTAAGGAATTACTAGAATTAAAAGTGATTAAACCTAGCAAATCACCTCACATGTCTCCAGCTTTCTTGGTAGAAAATGAAGCTGAAAAACGCAGAGGAAAAAAGAGAATGGTTGTCAACTATAAAGCTATAAATACAGCTACAATAGGAGACAGTCATAACCTTCCTAATAAAGATGAGTTATTAACTCTAATAAGAGGAAAGAAGATATTCAGTAGTTTTGATTGTAAATCAGGATTCTGGCAAGTATTGCTTGATGAAGAATCACAATTATTAACTGCTTTCACATGTCCACAAGGTCATTACCAGTGGAATGTTGTACCCTTTGGGTTAAAACAGGCTCCAGCCATATTTCAAAGACATATGCAGAATGCATTTAGGACCTTTGAAAAATTCTGTTGTGTTTATATTGATGACATTTTAGTCTTCAGTAATAATGAGACAGAACATCTGTGGCAAGTAGCAGCAGTACTTAAAAAATGTGCTTCTCTGGGAATAATACTCTCAAAAAAGAAAACACAGCTTTTTAAAACTAAAATCAGTTTTCTAGGACTAGAAATTGAAGAAGGATCTCATCGACCTCAAGATCATATCTTGGAACATATTCAAAAATTCCCAGATATCCTTGAAAACAAAAAACAGTTGCAGAGATTCTTAGGAATCCTCACTTATGCTTCTGATTATATTCCTAAGCTTGCCCAGGTCAGAGCACCATTACAAGCAAAGCTTAAGGAAGATATTCCATGGGAATGGAAAGATTCAGATACCATCTATATGGTAAAAGTAAAGAAAAGTTTAAAAAACTTTCCCAAGCTTTATCACCCACAACCTGAGGATAAACTAATCATAGAAACTGATGCATCGGATTTATTCTGGGGAGGAATTCTTAAAGCAGAAAATAATGGTAAAGAATACATTTGCCGATACACTTCAGGAAGCTTTAAAGCTGCTGAAAAGAATTATCATAGTAACGAGAAAGAATACCTTTCTGTTATTAGAGTAATTAAAAAATTCTCTGTTTATCTAACCCCTTGCAGATTTCTAGTAAGAACAGATAATAAGAATTTTACTTATTTCCTAAAGATAAATTTAAAAGGAGATAATAAACAAGATCGTCTAGTTAGATGGCAAATGTGGTTATCTAGATATGATTTTGATGTTATTCATATTGCAGGTACCAAGAATTATTTTGCAGATTTTCTTACCAGAGAATTTCAGCAAGATTATAAAGAATAATACAAATGTTTCTAATGTTTGTTTCTTTGTGAAGCATCCAGCATGGATGAAATGGAGCAGTTAAAACTGCAAGAAGGACTTTTAGTCCAGGAACTGGAGCTGGTCCGAGCCAAGCTCAAGTATCTTAACCTGATCAAATTGGGTAAAGAAAAAGAGCAAGCTTCTGAAAATGAAGTAAAAAAGGTTATCCTGTCACCTTCTCCCTCAAAAGAGAAAGACAAGACTATTCCAACGCAAACGGCAGTTGGTAAAGAATCAACAAATCCGTTGAAGGCTGTGGATTTGCCAAAAATCCAGAAGGAAGTACAAACTTCCATCAAACTGGTTAGCCCAGTAGATTTTTGCTTAAGGCCAAATCAGGGAATTCCAATCCCACAGACTAAAGTTACACCTTTAGCATCGGAGAAATCCGAAGAGGGAATTCAAATCCCAAAAAGATCTAAAACATATTATGTGGTCTATAATGGCCCTAATGCCGGGATCTATGAAGATTGGAGCTTCGCCAAAAAAGCAACTGAAGGAGTCTCCAACATTGCACACAAGAAGTTCAAATCTTTCCAAGAAGCAAGAACTTCAGCAGACCTATATACTGGGTCATCTTTACTAGCACCTCTGGAGCTAGTTACCAATGGAGAGATGATGAAGCCTAACACCTTCAGTGCAGCTCTAATGTCCAAAAAGAAGTCATTAACCTCACTAGGAAGACTTCCCAGCAAACCACGAGAAGACATGGCAAAATCTACAAAAGTAGATTACTCCGATGAAATAACAGAAGCAGGCTTCGAATACTGCTATCGATATGCAAGATCTGCCAATGAAGAAAAGTTTTTGGAGGAAAAGTTCTTCACTACAGACTCCAAAAACTTAAGTTACTACAACTTTACCAAGAATGCTAATCCCGAACAGGTCTATGAGGCATTCCAATATGGTTTGGTAAAAACCATATATCCAAGTCCTAATTTATTAGAAATTAGCCATTTTCCTAAGGCTATTATTGATACAATTAAGACTTTCAGAAAAAAATGCACCAAACCAGGGCAAGAAGTTTTTCTGAAAATTAATAGTTCCGGTCCATACTGGAATCAACTAGGATTATTGGTATATCATCCTCAGCATTTAGTCCAGATTGGCATTTGCAAAGGAGATCATTATCATCCATCTCAGCCCATGGAGTGCAAACTTGAGGCTAGCGATTTGCTACCCTTAGCAATAAAAAGATTGGAAGGTTTTGTTCAAAAACTTTTCAGTTTCAGTTCAGATGATGGACTGTTTGTCAACTATCAAGATGCCACCATCTTGATATACAGCAAGTCACCCAAGAAGATCAGCGAAGCTGATGAAGATAAGTTTGTCAAATTCCAAAATACTTTGGTTAACCCATTTATTTTGGGAGAACACATGCCAGATCTTTGCAAGAAGATGAAGAATTACCGCAGTAATTATGTATGTGGTAAATGCTCAGAAAGTGGATCTTCCACCAATCAAGACAGTGACCTCTCCACCATCAGGGCTGCCGACAGTCCTATGGACCCCTCCACTTCTAGTGACAGCAGGTAGTGGGATAATAATGCAACTGCATTGAGTGGATGCAATAATACAGTAGTGCGTCTGCTTTAGGTAGATGCAATAATGTAAGTGTGTTTGTACGTAAGGGATGACGCACCCCTCTTTAATAATACAGACCCTTCCTTCTCTATAAAAGGAAGTTCATTTCTTGTAATATGGGAGCGCCCCTCACTTCTGTGCCTCCTTGTCTTTTAAATTCAACCTCTGTAATCGCCTGGAGACGAACTTCGTCCAGGATTCTGTCTGATCTTCGGATCTACTATGTGTGAATAAAAAGCCCTTTAGGGCCCTCTTGTAATTACATGTAAGTTTCTATAACCTGTATCTTCTTTCTTATTATTGATTGTTGTATACATGTTTATCTGTTATAATGAAACCTGGAGTCCATAGAATAGGGAGTACCGCTTAGGCAGGTGGCCGTTTAGGGAAACAAGATTCGCAGGATTGGTTAAGTTATAAACAGATAACATGATAATCATACACTCTTAATAATATAGAAAGAAAGATATAAGAAGATTGCATGTATTACTTAGGGTTCTAAAGTATTAAATTCATAAATTACATCAAATAAAATATCAAAGCTTGAATGAGCAAAAATATTTGTAAATCTATTCTCAACAGAGAGATATCAAAAGAAGATAAAAATTTATCTGAATTCCATAGAAATAATGACAATAGTCAATCCAGATACAGTTTTTGTACTAAGTTTTGTAAAAAACATCAAACCCAAATTTATGTACAATTTATGAATACCTTTAAAGTATGCATAAAATGTATAAAAGAATCTCAAGATTCTGTAAAAAGGATGAATTCTTAAAAATCATTCAAATGAATAAAAACATTTGTAAATCAATTCTTGACAGAGAATTAACTAAAGAAGATAAGAAATTATCTAAATTTCGTAGAGTTGGCCCTTATAGTCAATCTAGGTATAGTTTTGGAACAAGATTTTGTGAAAAACATCAAACTCTTGTGCATTATATGAACATCTATAAAGGATGTTTAAAATGTATAAAAGAAAATTAAAAAATTCCGCAGATCTCTCGTTGATCACCAAAAACCTGGTATCAGAGCCATGTTTAAAATAACAACTGTTATCTAAAAAATTCGTCAAAATGAATCATTTAGATAATATAGAAGAAACAATTGATGAAAATCAAGATGTTTCTAGCGTTCAAACCTTTGAATCTAATCAAGGATTCAACGGTAGTTTCTTGATAAAACAAGAATTACTTTCAAAAATTAGGTCCTCAAGACTTAACTTAAGAAAAGAAAATATTTTTAATATATCTCTTTTAGAGAAATTAAAAAGGAAAAATAGCGTCTACTATTTTGTAGGAACTAAAGAAATGCATGTAGATATCAAAGATACTACAGGAGCAGTATATTTACCTTTAATCACTCGAAAAGAGATTGAAGAAAACTTATTAAAAATAGATAGTAAGATTCGATCCACTATCACAATGGTTCACTTTGGTGCCATTAAAATCTTATTGAAATCAGAATTTCAGGAAGGAATAAATTCTCCAATTAAAATGGTTTTAATGGATAATAGGATAAATGATAGACAAGACTGCATTTTAGGTGCGGCTAGAGGAAATTTAGCCTACCAAAAATTCATGTTTACAGTATATCCTAAATTTGGAATTAGTCTAGATACAACAAATTTAGACAAAACATTATCCTTTGTTCATAAATTTGAAAGAGAAAATTTAATGAATAAAGGAGATAAAGTATTTAGCTTAACCTATCTGGTCGCTTATGCTTTAACAAATAGTCATCACAGTATTGACTATAAAAAGAAAGAATACATTGAATTAGAAGATGTATTTTCACAAGTAGGAACTATAGAAGAAAAACAGTTTTCAGAAATAACTCCTTTAGATAACTCTTGGGCTATTGACATAGCTAAAGATAAAAAGATAATGGGAGAAAAATATAAATCAAAAGTAGAAAGAAATAAACTTATAATCGGAGAACCCTCCAGAAGAAGTATTTCTAAAGAACCCAGCGAGAGAGATCTCTTGATGGGAATGTCAAAACGAATAGAGGACATGACAATTCAGCTTGAAGAAATGTCCTAATGAGTTTTACAGAAATAAAAGAAGAGATGAATCTTTTAAAAACAAAATTAGAAGAAATTCTAGATATTCTAAATAAAGAAGATAATAAGTTAGAAGCTGCAGCAGCAAAAATTATCATTGAATTAACAACAGTAATTCAAGAAAACCATAAGGTAATATTAGATCAAAAAGATTTGAAGATAACTCCTATAGGAGACGAGGAAAGACCAAAACCTATAAGTTTAGGAAAATATTCTTACCCCAATTATGGAGTAGGAAATGCAGAGTTAGGATCCTCTGGGAATCCTAAAGCATTAACTTGGCCATTTGGTAAAAATGACAAACAACCAATATGACCAACTATATACCAAAAATTGAAAAAATCTTTTGGGATCATCTAGAAGGAGATGAATTACAAGTAAACGAAGAAAACTTCGATTTACTTGACCATGCTCTTAGGTTGCTAGAATTAGAAAATGATGAACTAGCAAACCAAGAAATAGAAAACAGTCCCAAACTAAAACAATTGTTTGGAATTGAAGAATTAAAAGTTTTAAATAATGAAGAATCAGCTAGTGAATCTGAAATAAGCGAACAAGTAATTAGCGATTACGATTCAGAATGTACACCAAAAAACTTTAACATAAATGTTAAAAGAGAAAAAGGAGAAAGCTCATATATGGGCTCTAAAAGAAGAAGAGCTAATCAACCATGGTATTTTCCAGAAAGTGCAAAATCTAAGGTTAATAGTTCAAAAGGATCAGATGATAATTTCCTAAATATTGACTGTCAAAATAATAGGAAAGAAATCATTGATAAATGGGCAGCAGAATTAAGTTTAGTAATTCAAACTAATCCTGATGCCTATACAGAATCAAGAACTATATTGTTATTAATAGAACATAAGAGTCTAGGAATAGCAAAAGAATTCATAAAAAACACCATCTGGACAGATGATAATAACAACATTCCATATAATATTCTAGATATAGTTCTAGATGGATTATATACTATGTTCCTAGGAATTGATTTTACTGGTGATAAAATACATGAAAGACAACTAGTACAAGAAAAAGCTAGGAAACGTTTAGCAGAACTACAACTCTGTGATATATGTTACCTAGAAGAATTCAATTGTGACTATGAAGTAAATCTTTACAAACTAGAACAAATTGAATTTCCAGAAATGATACTTCAATATCTTAGAAAAATACCTTTGGTAGGAGAAAAAGCATTAGAAAGGTTTAAAATTGAAACTTTCAATAGAAGAACTTCTAGTTATAGTCTAGGATATGCTATAAGAATAGTAAAAGATGAACTGTCAAAATTCTGTGAACTAATAAGAACTCAGAAAAAACTTAAAAAGTTTAATAAAAACTGTTGTGCAATATCAGGAGAAAATCCTGTAGAATATGGTTGTAAAACAGAATATAAAAAGAAGAAAAAATTCTTTTCTAAGAAAAATTCTTCTAAATATAGATTTATTAAAAAGAGGAAGAAATTCCGACCAGGAAAATTCTTTAAGAAAAAATCTGATACAAGATCAGAAAAACAAAAATTCTGTCCAAAAGGAAAGAAAAATTGTAGATGTTGGGTTTGCAACATAGAAGGACATTACGCTAATGAATGTCCTAATAGGCAAGATAATAACAAAATAAAATTGTTAGAAATTGCATCTGAAATGGGATATGAACCCATAGAAGAAAAATATGATGATATAGGAATTGTATACATCATAGAAATAGACTATAGTAGTAGCGAAGAAGAATCAGAATCTGATGAGTCTACTTCGTAATATGTGAAACATAAAATAATTATGTTAAGACCCCTAACACATAAAAGGACAATTTTGTCCCTAAGTCTCAATTGAGACAAGTCTCACAAGAGACCTTCTCATGAATGAATTGTTTGAACGCTTATCTTCCAACCTCATTGCCTCCATATATTTCGATTCACAAGTTCCATTTTTAATTTTACTCTTATCCCCTTGTAAATTCTATATCATGGTAAATCAATACACTACATGTTCAAAATCAAATTAAATCATGAAAGATATAAAATAAGTGAGTGATAGTTCAGTCGACATAAAACTCGCATTCATATGAATGACATTATATCTTATAATACAAATTTTCATTTGAGACTTGTGACCAAGTACTATAAGGGACGCCGATGTTAGATTTTAGCATGTTGGTGTCGCTAGTACTCAATCGGCTCACATGGGTTGACTCGAGACTGAGCTTCGGTATGAATTTGTACGGAATAACAGTAATGTACCAAGGATTATAAATGATCAAGGAAATTGACTGAAAGATCAAGAAAATTGAATGAATCAAGGCAAAACAAGAATGCTCAAGGGAACTGACTGAAAGATCAATCAAACTGATTAAAAGATCAAGCAAAAAATGGTAAATATTCAATCTCTTGTCCCTTGGTCCCCACAATGACAAGTCTCACGCAAGACTCTCTCATCTTTTAATTGATGTAACATTTTGGGCTAGAGGAACTGAAAATAAGTAATTTGAAAGAAAAAAATGAAATACTAATGTCAACCATTTTAAAATATACATATTTCCTATATAGTTGACTCTAATTTTATTAGATAAGTGGGAGATATTCATCACCAAGCAATCTTACCTTTGAGCCTGGTCCTATGAACAGACCTGGCCACATGTTATTTATAGGGGGTTTGAATTCTAGTATGACAGGGTTTAAGTCAACTTCTAGATAAATAATGGTCAAAATAACATTATTTTGATGTTCACAAATTTCATGTTTTTTAGAAAAATGTCATGTTGAAGTATACCGTACTAGTTTCAATTTAATCATATTAGAAATGAGTTCAATAGAGACGGAACAGTTCACTTAAATAAGATGCAGATAAATTTTGGACAAGTTTATTAAATATTCTATTTACTAACATATTAATCATTGAGTGAGAAGATTTTTTAAGACAACTTTATCGTAACACATTCTACTTGATACTTTGTTAGAGTTAACGTTAGCTTCGTTTTATAATATTTAACTCGCAAAATTTGTACCATTTTTATTATTCTCTCCGTCCCAGCCGAAACTGCACACTTTTTAGTCAACCTTGTCTGAGCATATTTGACCGTAAATTGCAATTGGCATATGTGCTATAATAGTATCATATGGGATATAGTTAGATTCCCAATGCGCTCTATTTTTTAGCTATAAAATTTTTAGACCATAATAATATATAAAAATAAAGTTATTCACGGTCAAACATGCTCTGAAAAAATTGACCAGAAAATGTGCAGTTATGACTGAGACAGAGTGATACTTAAAATACTATAATAGATTTTTCGAATCACTGTAACTATAAATCGTATATATAAACTTGTAAGGATCGATTGATCTCACACAAACTCTTCTCTAGAAACTGACTTATAATTATTATTTATATGTTCACCATCTACTTTTGTAAGAATATCAATAGTTTCAAATGCTTCAACTGAAATAAGAATTTTGCTAGTTTTCTAGTGCAAGAGCTGGTCAATATTTTGGTTTCCCACATCCCTTGAACAAACGAGTAGGATTTATTTGACCCAAGAATCAAGAATTCTACGGCCATCGCAATTTTTCAATATTCCACCGATAAAACTTGAAAGTTGACCAATTGTTTTAATACGATAATAAATGTACTATGGAAATTTTCATTTTGCGCGCCCTGAGAAAACCTACATATATAGGAGGAGTCCGAGCACATTAAGCCAAAGCATACCAAAGCTAAAATCTCGATAATCTTCATATAGTTTATAAAGTGTTGCTAATTTATTTGTGAAAAATGGCTCCCAACTTTTCTCTAAGATCTATGATCGTTTCAGTCGTTCTCCTCGCCGTCGTTCTTTCCCCGGCAATGATCTCACCTTCCGAGGCAGCAAGAGCTTTAATTCAAGGTATGAGGTTATGTTAGCGGCTTGTAATATACATGAGTTGTTTGGTATGGGTAGATTACGTGGTAATTATATAATACACAAATTTTTGAATGTGTGTGGTTGTTTGGTTGACGGATAGAACGTAAAATGTAGGAATTTACATTTACGCAGAAATTAATTTTTCCACAAAACGCAGGAATTATCTTAGTTCACAAATCCTCGATACTTAACCATATTTTTACATTTATTCCTCTTCATAAATTCTCGTTTCAAAGAATTACAAACTCCGTATATATGCAACCAAACAATTTTACCAGATTCTGAAGATTTTGACAAGGAATTAAAACCGAGTAGTTACAAATTCTGTTGGAACCGAGTAGTTATTCACCTAGTATCTCCTAATATTCACTACAAAGTATTTGGTGAAACCGTCCTACCATAAGGTTATGGTGGAAACGAATGATAGTTCATGTGTTTAACAACTTTGTTTGCTATAAGTTGAGTTCATGTGTTTGATAGATTTGTTCATGTGTTTCACATCTTTGTTTGTTGTAATCTGTGTTCATGTGTAAATGAATTAACAAAACTGTGAAACAGATGAACCAATCCATTAAACACATGAACTATCATTCGTCCTACCATAAGCTTATGGTCGAACGGTCTCACTCAAGACTTTCTCAATATTCGCAGTATATCATATTCATACTATATCTTTTTTTTGAAGTAATATTCATACTATATCTAAAGATGTGTTTAACAATTTTTAGTATATAGATTTTAAGATGAACTTAATTATAATAGTGTAATTTTTACAATTTCGGATTAGCAATTTTGTGACTAATTGGTTGTTTATTATGTTGTATTATACAGAGAATGTTCAGTACTGTCCAGCATGCGTTTGTTGTGCACCGCCGACTCAACCAGGGTTTTGTTGCCGCTGCAGCTGTCCTCCCGGCACCGGTGGCCCGATCTCTGCTACTGTTCAGACCACTTCATGGACTCCATGATCCAATATCATCCTGCAATATGAATTTTATTGATATCATGTAATGCATTTTTATCTTTTCCATTTGGATCAAATGTACACGAATATGAATTAAATAAGCCTTTGTTAAAGGAATTTGTGCGATGGAATTGAAGACTTTTGATAATCAAATGCTCTAAAGACTTTTGATAATATTTGATCACTGGTTTTCGTATAATTTACTCTTCAAATATATCAAAGCACATCCAATTGTGCTTAATCCTTCCAATACATAATGTTACAAATGCCACCAGCATGATTATTTATTTTTTGCTCAGACAGCATTATTATCGAGTTTGAATGGCCAGTTACAACAGATCTGAATACCTCTGCATAAGGAAAAAACAGCAGAGAAGTGTATGTATAATTCCCTATATGAGGCTTCCAAGGCGTAAACCCATCGCATCGTCCAGCACAGGCTCTTATGCGTGCTGAGACCATGAGCAGGGTAGAACTTAAACAGTCGCGAGAGTGGAAAACGATTCATCTTTTGCTTTCTGAAATACATCAAATCAAGGTCAGGCTCAGGTCAATATAGAGTGCTAAAAGAATCAAGTGTCTTACATTGGAGATTTCTTTCCACAAGTCGAGTGTCTGTAATGCTTTCCCGGAATATAAGGTTTCCCGAGCCAAGGCCACTCCTTCACCCAAATCTTTTACTAGCCCGCTTACCAAGATGGCTGCTGCCGCATTAAGGACCTGTCAATTTTCATGACAACATGTAATTACAAGACAGTGACATAAATGGGTACTTTTGCAGTTTCAATAAGAACATATAAGAAAGAAACTATGCCGCCTACCAGAGCATCGGCAATGGCCCCTTTCTCCCCTGATAGTACACTTCTCATCACTTCAGCATTGTATTCAGGTCCTCCACCTCGCAAATCATCCAGAGAGCACCTCGGAATCCCAAAGTCCACTGTCACACAATTAATTCTGTTAAATGTTTCCACCACAACCACAATTATAGTATAATGAAAATCTAAGCAAGGCAATCAAGAAACTCACGAGGATCAAATGAAAACTTTTCAACCTTATCTGCAGTAACATCAAGAACTAATCCAGGCCCTATTACAAGGAAAGAAGTGTAAATAGATGTACACATATATTCTTATATAGGACAAGAATCATATCACAGTAAAAAGAATTTTACCTAGGGGACTCATTTCATCTAGGCCTTTAGAGTGAACAACTAATGACCTTGTCATTCCTAGTGCTTGGAGTGATTTTGCCATTGTAGGTACCTATCGACAGACAAAAGTGTTCGAGTCATTTATGATAAAGCTACAATTTCTTACAAGTTCAGAAAGTAATGACTTAGTATCAAAGAACTTACAAGTTCTTCTTTGTATACACCAACAACAGCAAAAGGTACTCTAGCTGGATTTAACATAGGGCCTAATATGTTAAACACAGTCTTTACTCCGAGCCTCTTCCTCACCGGCCTTACAATCTTCATGGCAGGATGGTAAATTGGGGACATCATAAAACCAATCCCAACCTCTGTGACACACTTCTTTACCCCCTGACACAACAATTTAGCATGTAAAAATCCGAAATACTATAAGGGGATTCCAAAGGCCAAAGAGAGGATGCCATTTGTAATATTAAGTACACCAATCTCAACTCAAATTATCTAATGTAGAGGTCTACATACCTCGGGATCCAATTCAATTGCAATTCCTAATTCTTCTAGAACATCAGCACTTCCACAAGCGGAAGAGCTTGACCTATTTCCTTGCTGCACCATGCTTTCAAATGATTAGTCTCATGTTAACCAAAGTAATTATAAAGCTATTTTAAAAGTTGGGAAAGATGCCTAGAAATCCACACACCTTTGCTACCTTTGCACCACAAGCGGCAGCTAGTATAGAAGCCCCGGTTGAGATGTTTACAGTATTGGCGCCATCACCACCCGTCCCTACAATGTCAACTGCATCATCTAACCCTTCCACTTTCTTGCAATGCTTTAACATTGCCCTAGCCAATCCTACAATCTACCCATCAATAAAACTGAGAACCAACAAAATATATTTTATTTGACGAATGAGCACTTGATCAAAGAATTGAAAAGGAGATTGTTATGCAAATTCTTAGATTAATGGCACATGTAACAAGCCAAAGGTAACTGGAAAAAGGACATAAAAGCAACAATTTATAGCAAATCATGGTTTTAAGAGTGGCAGAGCATATTCTAACATGCTGCCGTCTAAAATTTTAGTTTAGCTCAGTGAGGTCCTTCACTTTATACTGATAACTAGCAATAATTTACACCTCCTAATGTCTTTGTTTCAGAAAGAAGTGCATTCATGAGAAGAGCTATCAACTGAATAACATAGTAAGCTTAATACATGTTCCCATTCCTGATCCATTCCAAACATAAAACAGGCACTACCTCACTGCTTCCACATTTTCAAATTCAGTCTATTCCAATCAATCAGAACCAAAGAATGCAATATATCATACTTCCTCCCAATCGATTATTTTAGTCCTATATTTTTGTCACAATTTAAGACTAATAACCGATTTTCATACGTATAATTGCAGCTCATAATCAGTTGATATTTAGAAAATACAAGTTACAAAAATCCAACAGCATCATGATGTTATTACTCAAAATTTTAAATATGTTAGAGTCAAAACTCAAAAGTACCTAAAAAATTCATGACAAACTAAACCAGTGGGATGGAGGAGGTACATGTCAATGAAAAAAGTTTCATTCATGATTACACTTACCTCTTCATAGCTTTCTCCTTTGGCTCTGAGTAAAACCAGAAACGCACTGATCAGAGCTTCATCAGCCCCACGCAGCAAAAAGTCCAGAGATTGCTCTGCTTCAGCTTCCGACAAGTCCTTACCGCTTATCAAGCTCTCAATCAACTGCAATCCACAAAATAAAATCAAAATCCCAACTCAATTTAATCATCAATATTATTGATCACACATAAAAAAAAACACCCACCTGACTGAACGAGGGCCCTGAAGACGATGAATGCTTCCCGCTCGAATCGGGCAGCGCAGAGGCGGCGATTCTGGGCACTCTTTGACCTGCTTTCCGAGGTGGGTTCGGCAAAAAGATTGAATTTTTGAAGTATGCTTTTGAAGAAAAATTCTGGGCTGGCGTTGATGTGCCGGCGCAGGACACATTGCAGTGGTTCAAAAGAGCCATTTTTGGAGGTTGTAACAATGCGGCGACGCCGACGGCGATAGGATATTCCGGTGAGTTTCAGGATTGGGACGGCGGCCGTGCAGTGAATATTCGGTTGTTTGATGAGGGACAGAATGAGATTTTGTGTCCAAATTCAACATGCAATAAAGAACGGGTAGAATTTGGAAATAAGATAAGAGTAGTCCTTTTTTTTTTTTTTTTTTTTTTTTTTTTTTGAAGAAAATTCATTCAAGGTCCTGGGAAACGCCCAGAAGCGTTTCCCAGAATAACCTATTCGACTAGTCTATTACAGAATAACCTATTCGACTAGTCCTACTCCTATAGATCGTTTTCAAAAATGGTAATATATTGGACCACTATTTAGGCTATTACTTATTGCATCTGCTCTTTTAATTGACTAATTCCCACTCAATAAAATTGTTTGAGAGATATTTAGATGAAATTCTACTTAATCTGTTATTATATTGAAATTAATTGTCAAAAAAATTAACTCATAAGAACATGATTGTACTATAAGCATTGATATGAATACACCTTCAAAAAAAAAGATGATATGAATACGGTGAAATTTAAAAAGTGATCTAGTAGTCTATTATTTAAAAATTGATGCTAGTAGTCTAGTAGAGTACGGCCCTGTTTACCAGAGCTTATCTGTAAATCAGTTCAGTTCAGTTCAATTCAATTCAATTCAGTTCAGTTCAGTGAAAATGCAATTTGATGAAATTCAGGTTAATTCAGTCATGCTGATTCCATTTTTCAATACATCAATTTTCACTTCAGTTCAGTTCAATTCAATTTAGTACATCAAGAAATAAGCTCTAGTAAACAGGGCCTACATGTCTAAACTTTTGGGAGCATGAGAGGATCTTGAAAATGACAAAAGTATTTGTTTCAGATCTCAGCAAGTTAACACTATGCATATTTGATTCTGTATAGTTCTATACAACTCACACACACTATGCATAAATCTACAGATTACAATGAGCAGTATAATTTATATGCAATGCTCTACCAGCACACAATACAAATGTGTAACATAAACGCAAAACACACTGTGCCATCAGCATATTTCCACAAATCCAGACTTCATAGACTCTCCAACAACTAACAAAGCATAGCTCTGAAGCAAATGGCCATCCAGTTTCCATCCATAACCACGCCGATCAACTTCATAACAGCCACCAGCAACAATGTGAAAGGTTGCTTTCTTATGCATCGAGGTGAATCAAGCAAATCAGATGACACTGAAGAAATATAAACAAAACTCCACTAGGAGAGCCGGGTCTGTACTACCGTTTTTACAATATTACAGACGGGGCTCTTCTAGTATGTAAGAGAGACAAAAATATTACGAAAGCCTTTACTCTAGGTCCCTGATAGGATGTCGAAGTCTTGCCAACACCACTTGTTTGTAGAACTTCCTTGTCCAGAAGAACAACCCTAAGGCAACAAGAGACCCGAAGAGCGTTGTGAGGGCCATAATAAGGAAAGATAGCCTAAAGCAATGAGTCCCGATGCAAGTAGTATCGCTTCCTGTGACTTCTTTGTCATAGAGATAGCCAACCACCCGAACTGACAAGATGTATGTTCCAACAGGGTTAGCAATTGTGATAGTATTGAAAATCGCACCCATATGTGCTGCACCAAAGATCTCTGCAACTATTGTAGGCATCAGTGACCACTGTGATCCATACCCGATGCCCACCAAGACAGTACCGGCATATAAAGCACCCGGAAAACCAACAGCGATCATAACGAGGCCAATGCTCATAACTGCAAGATTAATGGCCAGAAACAACGGCCTCGGCCACTCTTTCGTGTGTAGGTAGTAATCAGATAAAAAGCCAGCTCCAAAACGTCCACCAAAGTTCCAGATGCTCCAAAGAGAAATCAAAGCACTCGTCTGTTGGCTTGAGTAGCTGAGAGACTGTCCTATTTGGCTGATGTTATTAATAGTAGCTAGCCCTGACCCCATCCCACAAGCTGATGTAAGAAATAATAACCAGAAACCGACAGTGCACAGTGATTTGCAGAGATTAAGGTTTTCTCCACGTTCAGCAATTACATTAGCACCAGCCTCACTGGGAAGTTCTTGATATGCTGCTTCAGGGTCTTGTCTGGACTGGAAATCGTCAAAGTACAAAGGGTTCTGCTCAAGCAATGTTCTTATAATCCTACTGGACTTCATTTTCTGGGCTCTGATTGCAATGCTCAGCAATGAGAGAAGCAGCAGAATTAGGACAACTAGTGCCGAAACACGAACCGGAGATTGTAGTGTGATGAAATTTCCAAGGAGAATTACTCCCACCAGATACGCAGCTATAAGTATGGCAACCGATGATAGAATGCCAAGGTACTTCCTTTCATCTGCTTCGATTGTTGGAATGATTCTGACGAACCACATAAACACGAGAGAATTTATGGATGGCAACAGTGCTAGCATCAAAATGTACGTGCTAGGCTTGTCGTTAAGGATAGTTTGGTATACCAGAATCAGTATAGCACCACTCAGGCCGAGAAAACCCTGCAGGAGAATATTCATTCTAATCAAAGAAGACAAATCGAGTTCAACCTCGAAATCATATAACAACATACAAATATATCAGCCTGAAATGAAATGTCATATAATTTCTCTTTATATGTTCTGAGAAGACAGAATGAAGTATCAAGAAAACCGATCTTCAATTGGTTCTGAACCTACAAGTATTTAACATCTCATGTTTCAAAATACTTCTTTCTGAACCCCATCTTTGCTCACAAACAGTTTGCACTTTATGCCAGAATCCTAAAAGTGTAAAAACTATTCGCATACATAACCTAAAGGGATTCATTACCTTCCAAATGTATATTGCACTAAGAAAAAAATACTACTACTAAACTTATCATTGCCTACTGCAAAGCTACAAAATCAAAATGCTAAAGCTATGTTCTTTTGGACTTAGCTTTAGTTCAGTTGTGATCACTTCTATGAGTTTAGTTCTAATCAGTCTAAGAGATTACAGTAGGCCTTAGTAGCAAAAAGTAGGTATGTTTGATGTAATCAACACAAAAAATTGCATAAATTATCATAACAAAACTGGCTCCAATTGCATAAAATTTCATTTTTTCTGTACTAAAAAAACATACTATTTGTGGCATAACAATTATACGCATAAAAAACCGATATTTGAAAAATGCGTGAAGCTGACCTTCATGATACCAACCACGGTCCCGTTGTACTTTGGGAAGTTATGCACGGCGGTGACAACATTCGCCGTGTTGAAAAACGTCGTCGCATTGGACGCCAGCAGCATATACAGCCCCATAACCGCCACCGGCGGCGGAGGAAGGATCCCCTCGACGCTCAGCCACATGAAGAAGTACCCCACGAACACCACCACCGCGCCGGAGAGCAGCACCACCCACGGCCCGCAGCCGCCTCCCGGGCGGCGAGCGGTGACTGCGGAGTAGAGGACGCCGGCGAGGACCCCGACGTTGGCGCCGAGGTCCTTGAAGACGGAGATGGCGTCGAGCGTTGACTGGTCGTAGCGCTGCGTGGTCTTGAGCGCCTGGGAGTAGACGGCGAAGGTGTAGGCGGAGCCGCTGGTGGATTGGATCCATATGCTGCACACTGTGGAAACCCATTTGTTTATGATCAGGGATTTCAGACTCGGGTTGTAATCCAGTTCCATTTCCAGATTTTCATGCGATCACTGATTTGGAATTCAGGGTGCTCTGTTTTTCTTTCCTGATCAAAGTTGAATGGAAACAGTATTTTCGTTTTCGAGGATAGTCGAAGGAATATCAATTTTTCCATGTAACATTTTGGGAATTACTACAAAATTTAAAACTGAAGTATCAGTCTGGTCATTCAGATAAAGGTCAAATTTGATACGATGTTCTTCTAATTTTTTTTACACAATTTTATCAAAATATATTTTAACTGGAGTTGGTCTCTTGGGTGACCGTCACTATATAGTGACCAGATTAAATTCCAAATAGGATATAAGTTAAAAAAACACGGAGGGACCAATTTGCAATTTCAAAAAATTTTTAAAAATCACGCGCTACAGTGCCAAGCCACGCGCTACAGTGCCGTTTTGCTACAGTGTCGAGTTGCTACAGTAAACATGAACACTTTAAGTTAAAACATGGATATTTTAACTTAAAACATGGACACTTTAACTTAAAACATGGACACTTTAAATTAAAACATGAACACTTTAACTTAAAATATAGACACTTTAACTTAAAACATGGACACTTTAACTTAAAACATGGACATTTTAACTTAAAACATGAACACTTTAATTTGAAACATAAAACATAAATATTTTAACTTAAAACATAAAACATGGACGTTTTAACGTGAAACATGTACACTTTAACTTGAAACATAAAACATAAACATTTTAACTTGAAACATAAAACATAAATATTTTAACTTAAAACATAAAACATGAACGTTTTAACGACACTTTAACTTGAAATATAAAACATGAACATTTTAAATTAAAACATAAACATTTTAACTTAAAATATAAAACATTGACGTTTTAACGTGAAACATGAACATTTTAACTTGAAACATGAAAATTTTAAATTGAAATATAAAATATAAACATTTTAACTTAAAACATAAAACATGGACGTTTTAACATAAAACATGGACGTTTTAACATAAAACATGGACGCTTTAACGTGAAACATGAACACTTTAACTTGAAACATAAAACATGGACATTTTAACTTGAAACATTGAAGTACACTGTAGCAAACACTGTAGAAAAACACTGTTCACGCACAAAACACTGTAGCGCGTGATTTTTTTTTAAATTTTTAAAAATTGCAAAATGGTCCCTCCTTGATTTTCTTGATTGCACTATTTATAATTTAGTCCGGTCACTATATAATGACGGTCACTCCCAAGACTTTTCCTTTTAACTGAGCTAAATTTAATGTAATTAAAATAAATTCAATTAAACGGATTTACAGATGATATTGAAGAACATAACCTTAGAGAATAGTATAGTATGTGGACATCCATTTTGCCATTCAATATAAAATTGTGGTAAATTGCAAATTTTCAATAATTTGCAACTTTGAATAAAAGAATCACAGCTATCAGTATTTGACATCTGTTGAGAGAAAAGGAAAGGAAAGGAACACAATGTTAACCCAAACGAAGCAAATGATCCTAACTATCACATATGCTTGTCAAACCCTACCAGATGAATCACAATCAATCACATCATCCATCTTCACATTACATATGAATTTCATATGATCCATATAACCGACTTCAGATAGCGGCAAAAAACACATTTATCTCGGTATAAAATATAATCCATATAACCGACTCCAGACTGTGACAAAAAAAACGCTGTAAATCATGGTGTTGCACTAGTGGTATGGCTCAGCCATTTCAATCTCAGCTTAGAATAAAACCTCCTTGTCCTCAAGAAGAGTGCAAGAGCCACAAAGCATCCAAACACACTCACACAAGCCAAGATGAAGAAAGAGAGCATAAAACAGTACTTCCCATGGCAAGAAACATCACCACTTTTTGCAGCATTCATATCATAAATGTAGCCAACCACTTTAACAGAAAGAATGTAGGATCCAACAGGGCTAGCCGCGGCAATCGTGTTGAAGATGGTCCCCATATGCTTCAACCCGAAGATCTCAGAAGTAATCGTCGGCATCAGCGACCACTGCGAGCCATAGAAGACTCCAACCACAATAGAGCCAATGTACAAGTTTCCCCTAAAACCAGAAGCAATGATCACATGGCCTAATGCCATCCCGGCCTGCGCGATAGCCATGAGCAGAGGCCTCCCCCACCCTTTCCTGTGCAGCAAGACATCAGAAACATAACCACCACCAAATCGCCCGAGGAAATTCCATATACTCCACAAGGAAACCAATGTGCTTCGCGCTTTCAGAGTGTAGCCAAGAGACTGGCCTATCTGGCTAATGTTGTTGATTGTAGCCATTCCTGATCCCATACCACATATCATCGCGATGAACAGCAACCAGAAGTTCAGAGTACTCATAGCTTCAAACAGATTCATCTCTTCAACAACATCAACCAAATCATTGCAAGAATCAGAACTACTCGAATCAGATGATGATGATTTCATCAGTGGCTCATCTTCATCGAGACTCAACGAGCACTCGATTTTGGCCTTGGTTGCAACCTGGAACGGTAAAGAGAGCAGGACAAGGAGGAGGGAAAATGTGAGCATCCTTAACCAGAATGGCAAAATGACTGTGTTTTCGAGGATGATCAGGATCATGATGTATGCGGCGGTTAAGAGGGACACGATGGAGAAACCGTTTAGGTATTTTTCATCGTTCTTGGATTGCGATGCATCGAATTTCACTAGCAGCATTAGGGATAAGGAGACCAGGGTTGGGAGAAATGCGAGCATCAACAAGAAAGTGCTGGGGTTGCCTTGAAATGCTGTGTTGTGGACTTGTATCAGCACAGCGCCACTTAAACCTAGGAATCCCTGGCCAAATGAGAGTACAAGAATGATGAAGTGATTGAGATGTCTAGCATGATTGTGGGAACACATGAAGTTTTCGTATAATTTTTGTTAGTCTTATTTTGTTTCTTGTCATATAGAAACGATTGGAAAAATATTGTTATGTTTGAATCCAAACAATATAAATGTTCGGTTTGCTAAAACTTATTTCTTGCTGAACTGAACTGGAAACAGGGCCAAAGCTCTGGTAAAACAATGAAAATGTCAAATGTAATGTATATGGTAATCGTAGTTTGCAATTTATTTGAATTTTTTATACTTTTAAATCAATAGATTTTATTTCAACCATTTTCCTCCAAAAAGAAGAAAAAAAAAACCCCCGAACTTCCATCATCATCTTCCCACATCTACTTTTTATGCAGGAAAAGGAGATGCATCTTTATATAATTTTCTTTATGTCCTGTAATTTGGGGTTTTCTTTGCCTATATATTTAGATTTCTTATGTTCATTTGATTTATAAATGCAGATTTAAGCTTAAGTGCTTGAAATGATTTTTTATTATAAGTATATATTTGATGATCAAAGGATAAATGGATATAGTTGGATGAATAATTTTTCATGTTATGTTATACTCCGTATATAAAAAAATGTACTAAATGTATAGAAATACATGTTACAACTTCACAATTGTGGGAGAAAATAAAGTGAAACCTGCAGCATAGCTGGATAATCGACAAGAGAATGTAAAAGAAACTTAAATTGCTGTTACAAATCTTGAATAGTCAACTTTAGCAGATTTTGGTGCACATCATGCATAGCTGGAGGTATTAAAATTATGCTCGTTTGCCTTTCTGTCTTAAAATCCAATATAATTGTCAATTTCATGACTCGAAATGTGACACTGATCGAATATTAGTAAAGCAATATTTATGTAAATGAAAATTTCATGTAAATGAAACATTTCACTAATTTTTATTTATTTATTGGGTTACATTTTTTTAATATATATACTTTCACTTAATTTTTACACATACTATTGAGGTTGAAAGCACAACTTTCCTAACAAACATTTTTGTAACCTATTAAAGAATTAATGGTGGTTAGATTTATATTTCTTTCGCTTAACGTGACAGACAGCTCTCATATTCATATAGTTAACCACTGCTTATTCTTTAAAAAAAAAAAAAAATTTAAAAAACTGAAATTTGTCTTCCTCATTATTATCCTATTTATTTTATCTACTCAATATTTAAAAAACAAAACGTGGTTTGATTTGAAAATTCCAGACGAACCTTCATAATTCCGACAATGGTCCCACTGTAGTCCCGGAAGTTATGCACCGCCGTGACCACATTGGCGGTGTTAAAGAACGTCTGCGCGTGCGCCGCCAGGAACATGAACAAACACATCATCCCCACCGGCGGCCGGCCGACGATCCCCTTCACCGACGCCCACATCATGAAGTACCCCACGAAGCACTGCACCGCCCCCGCCAGGTGCACCACCCACGGCTGCCGGAGCCACCGCCATCTCCCGCCCCCGCCGTGCGAAACCACGGCGGAGAAGAGCAGGCCGGAGAGGATCCCGGCGTTGGCTCCGATGTCCTTGAAGACGGAGACGGTGTTCAGAGTCGCCTGGTCGTAGCCCTGGGTTGACTTCAAGAGTGGGGAGTATATTCCGAACGTGTACGATGCTCCGCAGCTGATCTGAATCCATATGCTCGCTAGCGCGGCGATCCATTTCTCGCCGCCGCCGCCGCTGCCGTGGCGGTGATGGTGGAGAGTACTGGAACTGCCCATCACGCCGCGGTTCGCGGTTGGACGGCTGTTTTAATACGTGATGGCGTTATAGCATTTTGAAATGGTTCAGCTATTTGTTATGATTAGTTTGGTCTTATATTTTAGGAACTAATTAAGAAGTTTTGTTTATTGTCATCGCGGATATTGCAAGTTTGTTTAACAATTGCTAACATGATGGGTTCGTCAACATCAAAGCTAGCTGTGTTTATACTTGATATCATATATATTGCGTAATACTTGAATGTTTGATTAAATTTCCTTGAAATTTTCTTTGATACACGAGTTTAAATTTCGGTTTGAGTTATATGAAAAATTCTCAGCTATATATGATATATGAAAAATTCTCAGTTGATATATAAAAGTGAGAAAAATCAGTAATAATACATTCATGATCATGTTCTTGCCGATGGAAGCATCATAATTGTGCAAGTTTTGAAAACAAGGAAGAAAATCATTTCAATGACAATTTAATATGACGTATATATGTTTCATTATACATTGTATGTAATTATGTATATGTGCATTACAAGCTACTTCAATAGTAAAATTATAAAGTAAAAAACATGTTGTGTTATTCATTAAGATTAGGGATACTATATGATTTACTACTTGTCATGCATGTGTAGTATGTAATTTTTTGTAATGAAATGTGTATTATTTATGCAACTACCTTAATTCAATGGCGTTGTTGATTTAAACCTCCATTGAAAACCACTATTAATGTATAATAATAATAATAAAACTAGGTTAATTAGAACTTTGTCTAAGCAGTGATTTTCAGCGAACCAACGTTGTTTGGCATAATCAAGATTCAAGACTAAAGAGGCACTAGTAGTGCAGTAATTGTTTTTTGTTTTATTTTTTCTTATTGAAAAAAACACATTGTCTTAAATATTTATTTATTATTATTACTGACTAAATGGCAATTAGCAAAGGTACGTGCATGAGTTTTGATCGTTCCTAAAAATCCAAAAGTAAAGAAGAGCAAACGAACCTTCATAAGACCAACAATGGTCCCACTGTAATCCCGGAAGTTGTGCACCGCCGTGACCACGTTGGCGGTGCTGAAGAACGTCTGCGCGTGCGCCGCCAGGTACATGAACAAGCACATCATCCCCACCGGCGGCCGATCAATGATCCCCTTCACCGCCGCCCACATCATGATGTACCCGGTGAAGCACTGCACCGCCCCCACCAAGTGCACCACCCACGGCTGCCGGAGCCACCGCCATCTCTTGCTCCCGCCGTTCGAAACCACGGCGGAGAAGAACACGCCGGAGAGGATTCCGGCATTGGCTCCGAGGTCCTTGAAGACGGAGACGGTGTTTAGAGTCGCCTGGTCGTAGCCTTGGGTTGACTTGAGGAGTGGGGAGTATATTCCGAACAGGTAGGAAGCTCCGCAGCTGACCTGAATCCACATGCTCGCTAGTGCGGCCATCCATTTCTCGCCGCCGGCGTTGCAACGGTGGCGCTGGAGTGCACTGGTTTTGTCCATTACGCCGCGGCTTGGACTGCTCTTTCTAACAATGTGATGTCTTTATAACATTTGTGAAATGGTTCGTTCAGTGTTTGTTGTAACATTTGGACCGAGTTTTTATATTGGGTTTCTTTTGCAGGTCTGCATTTTTACCAAAATACCCCTAAATGTTTCTTGCATTTTGGTCAGCATTTTTAGTCTTACTTATATTGAGGGCATTCTTGTAAAAATTTGAACATGCATAAGAAAAACGTACTTGCATGGAGCAACCTTTTTTATAAAGGCTGGAAAATAAAAATAAAACGAATTTTGGTGGTAAAATAAAATTCTGCACTATTTAGATCAGCCAAGTTAACAAAATGATATTACTATGATCAATGAGCATAAAATGTGAGGGTGTTTTTTTAATTTTCACTAGTTAATGGATTCAATTTAATTAATTGGACAGACTCTTATTATATTTTGCTGACTAAAAATTACACAATAGAGATTATTTTGCCAGAAATATTATCAAAAAAGTAAACTTTTGCCTAAGGTAAATATGAACAAATCCTACATCAATTAATAAGTATTGGAAATATAAAGTGAAATTGAACAAATAAATACACATCGAGCCCTTGGCCACCACTAGTAACAAATCAGTCACAAAACAGTAAGCTCCATTGGAGCGTCCAGAGAAGAAAACGGTTACACAAAATATTGGGGGAAAATCTTGTTGAATTAATTCAGCTCAAGCCTTGTTTTAATACAACCAACAATCTCTAACTACCAAAACTGACTAATGGATAAGAATGAAAACATTAATCAGAAAATGACAAAAGGAAAGCTGAGCTGTTTTCAAAGAGCCAACGATCGAGTGAAAATCCGGTTCTTGACCAGCTTGACTTCTGAACCGGAGCGGGTCGAACCGAACCCGGGTTGGCTATTTTAACTGATGCATTTTATCACCCTCCCTTCAAGTTGGACTTGGATGAGACAGCCAAGCCTAACTTGCCCAGAAACATAAAGAACTGTGGAGGTGCCAAAGCCTTGGTAAAGAAGTCAGCAAGCTGAGCTTTAGTGGAGAGAAAAATAGGGTCCAAAAATCCTTTCAAGTACTGATTTCTAACCACATGACAATCAAGTTCAATATGTTTAGTTCTTTCATGGAAAACAGGGTTTGAAGTGATGTGAATAGCTGCTTGGTTATCACATCTCAAAGGAATAGGTAAAGGTACCTTGATATCCAACTCATGTAGAAGATAGGACAGCCATTGAAGCTCCCTAGTAACCACAGCCATACTCCTATATTCTGCTTCAGCTGAGCTACAAGAAACAGTAGTTTGTTTCTTTGTTTTCCAGGACACCAAGGATTTTCCAAGAAAGATACAATAGCCTGACAGAGATCTTCTGGATGTTTTGCAAGTGGCCCAATCAGCATCTGAATAACTGTGCATAAAAGCACCAGACTCAGCAGGATAAAACAATCCCATCCTTGAGTTTCCAGCCAGATATCTAAGCACATGAAGAGCTGCTTTAAACTGTGCATCAGTTGGTTTTTGGACAAATTGGCTGAGATGCTGTACTGAATGACTTATATCAGGCCTTGTAAAGTTCAAATACAACAACTTTCCAACCAACCTTCTATATTGGCTTGGATCAGCCAATAGAGGAGACTTATCTTCTGAGAGTTGTGTTCCAGCTGGTAAGGGAGTGACTGCTGGTTTACAATTTAAGAGGCCTGCTTGTGTCAACAGATCAGAAATATACTTGTGTTGATGAAGCATAATCCCAGAAGAACTCCTGTCTATCTCAATGCCAAGGAAAAACTTGGCAACACCCAAATCCTTGATTGAAAACTGAGCATGCAGAAAATTCTTGACATCAGTAATGGCTGCCTCAGAATTTCCAGCTAGTAAAACATCATCCACATATACTAGAAGCACCAAAAATCTAGTGGAATCATGCAGAATGAACATGCAAGGATCAGAAGAAGACTGAGTGAAACCATATTGGCAAAGTGTTGAAGAAAACACCTGATTCCATTGTCTGCTGGCTTGCTTAAGGCCATAAAGAGACTTCTTCAGCAGACACTTGTGATTAGGACTTGGTACTGTGTATCCAGGAGGTGGATGCATATACACCTCTTCATCTAAAGATCCATGGAGAAAAGCATTATTTACATCCAATTGATGTACAGTCCAACCTCTGGCAGCAGCCATAGCAAAAAACACTCTCACAGTCACAACTTTTGCCACAGGAGAGAATACTTCAGTGTAATCCTCACCCAACTTCTGTGTGTATCCTTTTGCCACTAATCTTGCCTTGTACCTTTCCACAGAGCCATCAGGGTTATGTTTGATTTTATACACCCATCTGCATCCAACTGCTCTCTTACCAGGAGGAAGAGGGACAATTTCCCAAGTCTGATTCTGTTCCAGGGCTGTCAACTCCTTTTGCATAGCTAGAATCCAGTCAGCATCTCCACTAGCTTCATGATAAGAGGATGGCTCTACAGGTTCCAAATCAGAAGCCAAGTTAACAAGATAATCCTTCATCCATGCTGGTTTTTGTCTAACTCTTGGAGGGAGAGAGTTCAGTTCAGCAGGTGAATCAGGAGAAGAATCATGCTCAGAAGTATCTGATGGAAATGGAGAATGACCATTAGGAGAGAAAAACTCATCTGACACAATTGGCAATGTTGTTGGAACATCCTGAATAGCTGGAGGTGAAGCATCAGAAGCTGGAATTGGTATACAGTGAGGTGATAAAGACTGTGATGACTTGTAGTGAAAAATATCCTCATGAAACACCACATCCCTAGAATGAATGATCTTATGTTCCAACAAATCATAAAGCTTGTAAGCCTTATAGCCAGATGAATATCCTAACATAAGTGCTTTCTTGGACCTGGGATCAAACTTTGATTTGTGAGGCAAAGTGTTTGTTGCAAAACAAATGCAACCAAACACTCTTAGATGAGAGAGATCAGGAACCTTGTGAAAAAGCATTTCATAAGGTGTTTTCCAATCCAATAGAAGAGATGGCAACCTGTTGAGTAGATAAGTTGCTGTTAAAATAGCTTCGCCCCAAAACTTCAATGGCAAGGAAGCTTGAAAAACCAAAGCTCTTGCCAGTTGAAGTATATGTTGATGCTTCCTTTCAACCACTCCATTCTGCTGTGGAGTATAAATGCAGCTCTTCTGATGGATAATCCCTTGCTCTCCCAGAAATCTCTGAAACTCTCCACTCAAGAATTCTGAACCATTGTCTGACCTTACCACTTTAACCTTTGCATCAAACTGTGTGGAGACCATATTTACAAAAATCTGGAAAATATGAACAGCTTGTGCCTTTGAAGCCATCAGATAAGTCCATGTGCATTTAGTATAATCATCCACAATAGTTAAGAAGTACAAAGCTCCACACAATGATTTTTGCCTAAAAGGCCCCCAGATATCAATATGAATTAAATCAAAAGCAACAGCAGCACAGTGATCTCTTGGTATAAAAGGTAACCTCTTCTGTTTAGCCAAAGGACATATGTCACAATATTCCTTTACAAAATGTTTAGCATTCTTAACAGGCAAATATCTAAGAGCATTAAGAGAGGGATGACCCATCCTCTTATGCCAGAGTGAGTGCTCAGAAGCATTATTTACAAAATGACAATTATCTATCTGAGCTAAAGTCCTTCCAACAGGTAACCTCCATTTCTTCAAATCCTCCAATGAATCCTGAATAAACTTCTTCTCAAAAGATTGCTTGGTGAGTATGTACAGTCTCCTTTCCACTTTTCCAACAGCTATGACCTCTCTAGTCCTGAGGTCCTGAACAACACACAAAGTAGGATACAACAGACAAGCAATCAATCTATCAACTGCCAACTTATTCACTGATAGCAGATTAAACTTGAAGCCAGGTATATGCAAACAATCTGTCAACTGCATCCTGGAATCTAAAACAACACTTCCAATATTTTCCACACTTTTGATAGAACCATCAGGCAAATAAACAGGGGTATAAACTGTCTGTGGTTTAGAATGAGTCAAAGTTTTAACATCTGAGCACATATGCATTGATGCTCCAGAGTCAATAATCCAAGAATGTTGCAAATCAGAATCAAAAGAACTCAAAGCATGGTATGATGTCATACCTGCAAAATCATTAAAATGTGCAAAATTGATAATTGCACTGTCATCTTCAACCTTTCCTTTTCCTTTCATCAGTTGTCTGAGCTCTTGTTGAATCATGAGCCTCAGACTATCACCAGCTTGACCATGTCCCATATTCTGTTGAGAACCCCCACCATATGGCTGAGAGTGTCCTCCATAGTTCCCACAATACTGTTGAGAGTTTCCTCCATAGTACTGCTGAGACACATTACCCCCATATTGCTGAACAGGATGAACTGATCTAGTATCATCATTATCACCAAGATCATTGACATGATTAGCAAAACCTCTGTTATTTCCACCAGAAGCTCTACCTCTAGCATCCTTGGTCTTCCACCCATCAGGATACCCAATCAATTTATAGCAGTAGTCCCTGGAATGTCCATCCTTCTGACAGTACTCACACCTTAGACCTCTTCTATTCTCATACTCCCTCTTGTCACCCTTCTTCTTAAAACCAGACTTATCACCAC
This sequence comes from Cruciata laevipes, assembly GCA_963678965.1. Lineage (NCBI taxonomy): Eukaryota > Viridiplantae > Streptophyta > Magnoliopsida > Gentianales > Rubiaceae > Cruciata > Cruciata laevipes. The sequence continues at coordinate 23,584,508 of OY787637.1, forward strand.
TACCATAAGACTGATTAGCTAGAAAAGCAGTTTGGCTAATATCAACATTATCAGCAAAATGATTCTGTGTGGATTTTTTGTTTTCAACTTGCATCACCATATTAAAAACTTAGATATTGAAGGTAAAGGATCCATTACCAACACATTATCCTTCACACCATCATAGTCTTCATTTAATCCCATTAGGAACTGAATCACCTTAGTTCTATTCTCCCTATCTTTAATTTTTCTAGCAGCACCACAAGTACAAACCACACACTCACATATAGGCAGATTATCAACATCAGAAAGTTTATCCCAAAGCACAGTTATCCTATTGAAATAAACAGCCAGTGAGTTGTTACCTTGCTTCAGAGAAGATATCTCACGCTCTAACTGATAGATCAAGGTTCCATTAGGCACTCCAAAACGCTCCTCAAGCTCTCTCCATATCTGGACAGCTCCTCCCTTAGTGTACAGAAAACCTTCTGCAACTTCTGGAGAAATTGAGTTCAACAGCCACGAAGTCACCATGAAATCCACCTTCCTCCATTGTTCATACATCGGATCATCTACAGCTGGTTTTCTCACTTTGCCTTCAACAAATTCAAGCTTCTGTTTCGATCCAAGCGCTATCCTCATCGCGCGACTCCATGAGGCATAATTGCCCTCATTCAACTGTTTAGTCACAAGCACTACGCCAGGAAATTCAGAATGATTCAGATCGAGAAACGGATTCACCTGATTGAGATGAGCAGCGCCTCCGCCGCCGTTTCCTCCTCCGACAGCGCCACCGCCGCCGCCGTTTCCAGCACCGGAGCCTCCAGCCCCTGGCGATCCTCCGTGGAATAGATTTGCACCTGTGCCTCTTCCGAGAGCTCCCCAAGCGCCTCCAGTCGGATTGGTCATCTTCTCCGATCAAACGATGCGGAATACAAAACCCAAGCTTCGCTCAATTAAAACGCAGAGATCCGATCGAGATCCTGCTCTGATACCATAACAAATCAGTCACAAAACAGTAAGCTCCATTGGAGCGTCCAGAGAAGAAAACGGTTACACAAAATATTGGGGGAAAATCTTGTTGAATTAATTCAGCTCAAGCCTTGTTTTAATACAACCAACAATCTCTAACTACCAAAACTGACTAATGGATAAGAATGAAAACATTAATCAGAAAATGACAAAAGGAAAGCTGAGCTGTTTTCAAAGAGCCAACGATCGAGTGAAAATCCGGTTCTTGACCAGCTTGACTTCTGAACCGGAGCGGGTCGAACCGAACCCGGGTTGGCTATTTTAACTGATGCATTTTATCAACTACTCCACCATGAATCAGTTCAGAAAGTGTAGTCTTCTCAGTGAATTTTGTGAACTGAGAAATCCTTGTCCTCAACAAACTAACAGTAACAACTTGAATCTGATCGAGTATGTATGTATAATGTATATATGTATATACCAACTTCATGGTGCTCTGGCAGAATCGCAGCCTAGCCATCTCGATCTCAGCTGGGAATAGAATCTCCTAGTCCGAAAGAAAAGAGCCAGAGCCACCAAAAACCCCAGCAAACTCACAGAAGCCATGATAAAGAAAGACAGCATAAAGCAATACTTGCCATAGCACAAACCATCTCTCCCAGCATTCCTATCATAAATGTACCCAATCACTCTAACAGACAGAATGTAGGAGCCAACCGGGCTAGCCACAGCAATGGTGTTGAAGATGGTCCCCAAATGCGTCAGCCCGAAGATCTCCGATGTTATCGTCGGCATGAGCGACCACTGCGAGCCGTAGCACACGCCAACCAGGACGGAGCCAATGTAGAGGTTGCCGGGGAAGCCTGACGCGATTGCCACGTGGCCGGCGGTCATGGCTGCGAGAGTGAGGGACATGAGCAGCGGTCTCCCCCAGGCTCTCCTGTGGAGGAAAATGTCTGAAACGTAGCCTCCACCGAACCGGCCGAGGAAGTTCCATATGCTCCATAGGGAAACCAGTGTGCTGCGCTCGGTTGCAGTGTAGCCGAGGGACTGGCCTATCTGGCTGATGTTGTTGATTGTGGCTAGCCCTGACCCCATGCCGCATAGCATCGCGATGAACAGAAGCCAGAAGTTTAATGTCATCATTGCTTGGAGTAGATTCAACTCGGCTCCGAGATCATGTTCAGGCAGCTTCTTCATTAATGGCTCCTTATCATCTGTCAAAGGCAATATATATCATTTTCATACTCTACATTTGGTATATATAGCAAAAAAAAATGAAGCAACTCACCACAAGCTCTGATCAGGGGTGCCCGAGATGAGGAGGCCTGGCTCAACGAGCACTCGCTCCTAGCCTTGGCAGCAACTTGAAACGGAGAAACGAGCAGCACGAGGAGGAGCGAAAACGTGAGGATTCTCGACCACAGAGGCAGGGAGACGGCGTTTTCGAGGATGATCAGGAGCATGATGTATGCAGCGGTTAGGAGGGAAACTAGGGAGAAATGGTTGAGGTATTTCTCCTCATTTTTGGAGTGTGATGAATCAACTCTTACGAAGCACATTAGCAACAAAGTTACCAGAGTTGGGAGTAGAGCCAGCATCAGCAAGAAATGCCTTGGATTGCCTTGAAATGCTGTGTTGTAAACTTGAATCAGCACAGCACCGCTCAAACCAAGAAATCCCTGGTTAAGCAATCAATCTTAGCTAAATTTTGGTACATGCAATACAATTTACTGTTCTTTAAAATATAAAATGGCCACAATAATTTACCCGTACCAGTGTACCATGTAAAATTATTTCAATTGAAATTATATATTTTAAATAAGTGGTCTAATAATTTCAAGAAAACAATTGGCCTATTTTCAGTGCTGAAAATTGATGGATTCCATACTTAATTTTGAATAATTATGACTATAGTATACACTAATCATATCACCTTACAATCCTTGTTATAAACTAGGGATAAACAATTTATATACGTCCAAAATAATCTAATATAAAATGAATAATATTATTTTACGTCCAAAATAAATAACGGATTTGCGGAAGAGTAAAATAAACGTCCAAAATTGTGCCACCTCACCAAACGTCCCACAAAATGGGAAATTCCCGAAATAGTCGGCTCATGACTGACTTTTCAAACATGTTTGGAAGGACATTTTTGTCAAAAACAAGGAATGATGGTAATCTGGCGGCGTACCTTCATGATGCCAACAATGGTCCCACTGTGATCCCGGAAGTTATGAACCGACGTCACCACATTGGCGGTGTTGAAGAACGTCTGCGAATGCGCCGCCAGGAACATGAACAAACACATCCATCCCACCGCCGGCCGATCCATGATTCCTGTCACGGACGCCCAAATCATGGAGTATCCGACCAGGCACTGGATCGCCCCGGCCAGATGCACCACCCACGGCTGCCGCAGCCACCGCCAGCGGCCGCTCCCGCTGTTCGACACCACGGCGGAGTATAGCAGGCCGGAGATGATCCCGGCGTTGGCGCCGATGTCCTTGAAAACGGAGACGGTGTCCAGCGTAGCCTGGTCGTAGCCTAGGGTTGACTTTAGCAGCGGCGAGTAGATGCCGAAGGCGTACGATGCTCCGCAGCTGCACTGGATCCATATGCTGGCTGCTGCCGCTATCCATTTCCCGCCGGCGCCGCCGTGGAAGGTGGTGGTTATAGTATCCATAAGGGTTCGCGCCACCGCAGCAGTTTCTATAATACTTTATGATTATAAGTGAAGCCATCATCAAACAAACTAAGCACTAATATTATACGCACATGTAATAATTTTGAGAAAAAGAAGAGCTCAAGCAGAATTAATTATAATATGATACTCAGGAAAATTTATGATTTTTTTTTCTTACACAGTATTTTGTTTTTCTAAATTTATGTGGTCCATATTTCTTCCATTATAAATAGATAAATAAAAAATATGAATGAGGTTGATATCGCGTGGGCTATATATTGTTAAATGTTATATTTTCTAACTAATACATTTTCATGATTTATTATATATTAAAATATTAAAGGTTCTATTATTAGAACTATGAAAAAGGCATGTGCAAGTCATGTGTTATTAAAAATGAAGGAAGGAAGTATTAAGAAAGAAATCATTTGAACTACAATTATGTATTGAGTCATGTGTTATTAAAAAATGTATAGTATGATGGAAAATATTACATTTACATCAATCAATTTAAGAAAATCAAAGCATATTATCGTTAGCTAATTAAATTTATGTGATTTGAACTTAATTGATATGATATTAACAAAACTAAATTTTGTGTAATAATTATTAGCAAAGAACCGTATAGTGCAAAGTATTATATTTACATATTCATCCATTAAATGATCAACCCTGCAAATCTATGATTATTAATTTGTTCTTGTTGCTAGGGTCAGCAACATAGTATGGATTTTGTTATTTAGGACCAGACTAGAGCCGTAAATGATTCGAGTCGAGTTTGTTTTGCATGTTTTGTTGGAAAATAAAGATTTTGGGCTTGGGCTCAGGCTTGGGCTCAAACGTTTTGTAACTGTTCAAAACTTGATGATCAGTTTTATTTTCCATTAATGTGAATCAGCTCTAATTACGCAATTAACGGCTGAATTAAAACAGACAATAAAGTAGTCTGATTTATGGGCAACAATCAAGGTGTCAGTTTCAGGGCAACAATCAAGGAAAAAACGTCTCAAATTTGATTGATTGCATTCATGTCTGCATTTAGACCTGACCCCCTCACCTCCCTGTAAGTACAGTCTTAGAGCCAACCTAGAAACGGTTCAGAAACAAAATAGCCTTATGCAATCAAACTCTCTCTCTCCGTCATTTTCTGTCTGGCTCTGTCTGTTCTTGGTTTTGTACTCTCCCGTCGTTCTACTCAGGTCATTGTACTAATGTGATAGAGTGCCTTCGCGCTATGCGCCTTCCGCGATGATCGTCACAAGTTGACTTTCATCCTTGATGGTCTTATCCTAGGGAACAAAGACCCATACGGAGCCAAATTTGTTTCAAGGAAAACGTTCGTCGTGATTCCATTCGAATTTATTTATGCATATTGTAATTTTCATTTTTGCATATTAGTCCCTGCAAATTATATAATATTTTATTTATGCCCAAAGTTGTATACAGATTCTAACATGTTTTTGATCGAGTTCGAACTTGTACGAGTTGAGATATTTTATCTCGAGCTCGGTTTGTTTGATAAAAAATCGAGTTCGAACTTGAAATCGAGCTCGAGCGCGCTTGTTAGCTAGAAAATGAAACATTAATGAATAAAATTTGATTTATTTATATAAAAATTATATTCGAGCTGTCGACGAGCCTATCAATCTGGCTCGTATGAGCTTAAGTTCGAACTCTATATAAACAAATGAGCTCGGATTTGAGTTCAAACTGGTCAAACCGAGTTATAAACGAACTTTAACCGAATTATTAAATAGTTAAATTCATTTACGCCCTAACACAAACAAAATGCATTTTATGGTATCATCTAGCCAATATTGATGAACAGCATAAATAAATAAGTGAAAAACCGGATTTAAATACCGGCTCTTCGTGAGTTGGCGGGACGTTTTACAAAAGCATAATATTTGCCAATATTTGAGTGCGTATTTTATATGAATTCCAGGAGGATATTTATCTAACCTCCAAAACTTTCATTGTCTTTATCTAAAAATTTTAACCTTAATATATAGTATATAATAATTGAAACACATGGAGTATACATTTCACAATTTCCAGTATGCATTTACATTTTTCTCTTCCAAATCCATATTTTACCATAATCCTCTTGATGGAACCTTATGATTTCAAGATATTTTTTGCCTTAAAGATATTAGGGGTATTATGGTAAAATTACAGACATGCAAGAGAAAAGCGTACGTGCATCTAGCAAACCCCTTCTTTAAATGTCTAGCTATAGATTACGTCGATGTTACATTCTATCCAAATACCCTACCAAAAGATAATCAAACTAATTAATTTTAATCAAATTAATTGTCATATTATGAAGAAGAGATTTCATAAAATTGTAATCTATGAAAATCATGAAATGTATCCAAGTATAGTTCACTTACCTTGTTAATCAGTGATCTGCAACATATAAAACGAACATATTGATATGTGGTGTTCAAATTGTAAACAAATCGATCCAAACGTTAAACACATTGATCTAATAACATGATCCGAGAAAAAGATCACAAACAATCAAATAAAAAATCTATATAAATTGATCAGTTTTCGATCTAAATAATCGAATTAAAAAAAAATTGTATGAAAAATCTCGCAATAATTCAATAACATTACCGATAAAAAACAGTTAAAGGTATCGCGCTCTTTTGTGGTAGATCGTCACAGTTTCTAGTAGACAGACTACGCATATTGAGCAAATTGGCCGTCAGAGATGGGTTGAACAATGGCCATGCACAATCGGGGATTGTGCAATGGATAGTTGGGGGAATTGTGATTTGGAAAAAAAAGAAGTTAAAAGAAGTTAAAATGGTTCGTGTATTTTAGCGGATTATACACCATAGCTATGAAAATAAAACTTTTTTATTTATAAACTTAAAAAAGAAAGGAATTGCCATACTCCCTCCGTCTCACCCAAACTTGTATAGTTGACTTTTCACGATCTTCAATGATCGTGTTTGACCATTAATATCTTTAAATACATATAGAAACAATATATAAAAATTTACTTTTTGAAAAATATATGTTATAATGAATTTATTGATATCTCATATAATAGTTTTATCATTTATATATTGACCTATAATTACAGTCAAAGTTTCCTAAGTTTGACTCTGAAAAGTCAACTGTGCAGTTTGAGGTGAGACAGAGGGAGTACTACTTTGTCAACTTAGTATTCTAATATTGTTTGTATTTATTTTCAAAATAATAATAATAATAATATCGTTTGTAATTTCTTCTATGGCAAATTCTCATTTGAGACCTGTCTCAAATGAGACCAAAGATTATATAAGACTGCAATTGATTGAATTTATCGTTGGTGAGCTTTAAACCCGCCGATTTCCTTGATTGAATTCGTCGTTGGTGAAATTGACCTAGGAAATGATCAAGAAAATTGACCAAAAGATCAAGCAAATTGAACGAAAATCAAATTAACTGAAAAATCAAGGCAAAACAAAAATACTCAAGGACATTAATTGAAAGATCAAACAAACTGACTAAAAGATCAAGCAGAAACAGTAAATGCTCATTCCCCTGCTCTTGGTCTCCACAAGGACATGTCTCACCCAAACTTTCTCTTCTTCTTATATCTATTGACGTATTCACTAGTGTAGTACGGCACGAGTCTCAATGTTGTATGATATTCTCGTACATAGAACATGATTTTAAGGGGGGCAAAGTCTTCTCAATTAAGTCTATGTTGAAGTGTTTATATGTTATATATACTTGCACGAATAGTACTGTAGTCAAGGATCATATCACATGAACGAATATGATTTTTTTCTCTCTCTAAAAATCATATTTATCGGATTTTGCTGACAAAAGTTAGCAATAGTCAAATTCGAAAGTCAGCCAAAATATATAGAATTACTAGAAAAAGCATAGAAACTAGCCACGTATTAGAGAAAGTCAGCGTGGCATGCAAACAAGGGAAAAGTCATCAATTTCACAATTTTTTTTTAAAAAAACTTTTATAGATGAAATCTTCATGGATATATTCTCAACATGTACAAAAGGATTAACTTAATCCTAATATGCATATATACTCAATATGTAAATTAATTTGTATGTTTTATGGTTCGAAGGCTGCAGGTTATGTTATAAGTTATAATAAAAGTATGTTTTTATATTTTGTTTTAATTTTCCTCGATCTTTCTAAATGAATTTCTTTTACGATAAATAATTGAAAGCAACACAAATACATGCTAGTAAAACAAATGATCTCATAATAATATGAAGTTAAAGACAATTTTATTATTAGATTATATGATATATTTTTATTATAATGTTATGATAAAACAGTCTCATATCAAACATGTTTAGGTGACATGATCATTAGGCTATATTTTACTCCATAAATTTATTGCTGTTCAAGCAAGAACTGCATAGAGATTGGATCATACTAATTTAATTTATAACTAGTCAGACTCAACTTTTCCCTTTAATTTAAGTTACGGTAAATCTCTGCTGACAAAACTGATAAAAGTCAAACTCCAAAATCAGCCTATAAGCAAGCCACGTGTTAAAAAGTCAGCGCAGCATGTTAACCATCAAGGTCAAACAGCAGAAAGTCAGCGCAATTTCGTGAAAAAAAAAAACCTCGTCAGAGCAGAACATCAAAAAACAACCAATTAACAGAGCAAAATCATAAGCATGCTGATGAGGCAAAATGCCAAAACAAATGAATGGCTTGTAAATTGCCGTTATTATTTTATTTTTTAATACGCTACAAAATAATCATTGTATTCAGTTTGAGTACAAGAAAAGAGAAAGTTTTGGGTGAGACCTGTCCTTGTGGAGACCAAGAGCAGGGGAATGAGCATTTACTGTTTCTGTTTGATCTTTTAGTCAGTTTGTTTGATTTTTCAATCAATGTCCTTGATTATTTTTGTTTTGCCTTGATTTTTCAGTTAATTTGATCTTTCGTTCAATTTGCTTGATCTTTCGGTCAATTTTCTTGATCATATCCTTGGTCAATTTCACGAACGACAAATTCAATCAAGGAAATCGGCGGGTTTAAAGCTCACCAACGACAAATTCAATCAATAGCAGTGTCATATAATCTTTGGTCTTGTCTCAAATGAGAATTTGTAACAAGGGAATGATGTTGAGGATCCTTCTTTCCGTTTTCCCTAACCAAATCTATTCACAAGGCATGAAAATGAAGTTGCAATAATTAACATCATATATGAACAAATCTTCCTTTCCCTTTTACTCATTCTATAGCGACGAAGATCTTCGTTTTCAAAAATTATAGAAGATGGAGCATATACTGTTTTTGCTTGATCTTTCAATTAGTTCCCTTGAGTATTTTTTTTTACCTTGATCTTTCATTCATTTTACTTGATATTTTAGTCAATATCTTTGATCATTGCTAATCCTTGATACATTACTGTTATTTCGTACAAATTCACACCAAAAGCTTAGTCTCAAGTCGATCCATGTGAGACGACTGAGCTCTGACGACACCAACAACCTAAAATCTAACAGCGGCGGCGGGGTTGAAACTCACCAACGACAACTTCAACCGATAACGGTCCCTTATAATATTTAGTCTCTGTAGAGACAGGTCTCAAATGAGAATTTGTAATTAAGGACTGAGTTAGATTGATGATGAGATGGAATGACGATGCGGGTTAAGGAGTCGAAAATAATAAGATGTTCAGAAAAAAAAAAGTAACCAAATGTGATTAAAAATGAAATAAATTAGATATTAGAAAACACAAAAGTAGTCATTAACGGTAATATGAAGAAACATGCATTTTTGAAATTAGGCGGTAAAAAAAAACTTCAATGGCTACATATATTAATTGATGTAAGTTTGAATTTACTACCCAAGAAATATATTCACCAAACTACTGTATTGAGAATGGTGAGTGTCCCCTTCGACAAAATATACGTCTCTTTTGTGCCTTTTTCATCGTTATTTTAATTATTGGGTGTATTTTCTTCATCAACCAATCTTATATTTCGGTTCGGTATATGCTTTGACCGACATATGCTTTATTTTAACTCATTTCTGTCTCTTGAAAAAACATTATACAAGTGAAAAATCAGAAAAAAGGCTTGCATGATCGAATAATACCAAGAGAAACTGGCTTGGACGTTGCCGGTTAGGTACAATGTTCCAATCAACTAAAATGATTTGATGTTTACAAGGAGAAGCAATCACCGTCTCCACTATTTTTTAACGGGAAAATTAAGTTATTGCAATATCACGCTTTAGGTTTTCATGATTTACATAACAGCACCAATTCAATACCACCATCAAATGACTAGTCTCTATTTTCCTTTAATCTTTTAATGTTTAATGATTAGTCTCTATTAACATTTGGAGAGTTCCATGCTCGAACATTTTCACATCATTTCAATCACTTCATGGAATTATGGTAGTGTGTTTTTATAGGGGTTGGATCTAAAATACAATGAAAATCTTCTTCTTCTTATATCAGTTTTGATTCATTTGTACGCGTGACATTTAGAAGTCTATTAAGAGATAATACATAATTTTTTGAAGTATATCTCTTACATAAAAATAGCTCTGGGTACAGAAGCTTACAAGATTTAGTGACAGCTTAATTAGTTCTACATCCCTTCAAGGCTTCAACCATGTTAGGATTTATAAGTTTTTATAAAATTTAGTAGTTTTTCTCATCCCGCTCTCTCAAATTTGCTTTGACACCCTCTTAATCAGGCATTTTGACTTCATTATCATCGTTGCCATTCATTATAAGACTCCCTTTGTACCACTTACTTCTGCATAGAGAGAAACATCAACTAAAGTTCAGAGTCGCAAAATTACTCTTTACCCTTACTAATTGAGGGAAATTACACCACTAGCTTTGCCACTCCGGCACCACCTCATGCCGCCTTCTACCAACTCCAAACAACCACATCCGTCGATGCCGTCCTTGCGGTCCGAACCCTCCGCCCTTCTCTCGATAAACCAACCCGCGACCGACGCTGTCACATGTTTTTAACCTCCACAATCGACCCCAATATCCCATCCTCCCTCCACCAGCCTCCTGCTCAGAATCGATGCCTCCATAAACACCACTCCGCCACCACACTCCGATTTAACCCCCATAAACCTGTTTCGTCACTCACCCACTACAACAACGACCACCATAATAGTCACCACGCACCACGACGGGCAAAAATTTCAGCCGCAACCACCAAAAATGTCCAATAACAAAATCTCTTAAATTTAAGAACTAAAAATCATGAAAAAAAAAAATTTAGAAAATCTAATAATACTCCAGCGTATTGAATTCAACACCGGTGAGGGACGAAATTGGAAAGTTGAGGGACTTGTTTTGAAAAACAGGAAATAACCGTAGAGGTAGCAAACAAAAGCATTCAATTCAACGCCTGGAAATGGAAGCGGCACAGAACAGGCCTGCTCATCATGCCTCCATCATCATCTTCTTCCCTATATGTAACCGGATTTTGATGTTGCAAATTCCCCTTTGGAACTTTCCCCAGTTAATGTGGCGGTTCCGAAGCTTCTTTACGGAATGGCGAGAACCGGAAAGGCTAAAGTTGAGCTAGGTATGGAACAGCAGTCGTCGATGTCTTCTTCTCCCCTGGACGGCGTGAAAATGGCGGACGCGCCGATCCTCTTCCTCGTGCTCTCTCACAATGCGTTCCGGAAGGAGCTCGAGGAGCTCCACTCCGTGGCGGTTGAGGCGGTGGAGAGCGGCTCGTACGACAGGGAAGTCCTGCGCGCGCTTGGGAGACGATTTGAGTTTTTTAAGCTTGTGTTTGAGTATCACTGTGCTGCGGAAGATGAGGTGAGTGAGAGCTTTCTTGGAATTTTTTATTTTGATTTCGTTTTTTTGAACATTTTTCTGGTGTTTGAATTTGGGGGGAAATGCTGCAGTTGTAGTTTTATCTAAATTCGACTTAATTAAATGGTGGATTATTGTATATGAGCTATTAGGACCTGCTCTTTGAACTTGCAGTTCGGTGATTATAAAGTGTCAGTTCAGTCGAAAGTAACCAGGTCTTTAATGTTGAAACTCTGAGTGTATCAGAGAGGAAAATTCCACTGCACGGTGTAAAATTGGTTGTAATTTGAATTAATTCTTCTTTTTATAATCTTTCTGATTTAAAGGTTTGGTTATCTTTGTGATGTGAGGTTAGACTGGTTAAATAATGAAACTTTATTTGTAGAATTTTGAATATTTTGACTGGATAAGTTCTTGAATCAGCAGGTTTTGCAGTGGATTTTTTTGTTAACTGATTGGATTTTAGGGAGAAGGATGAGACATGGCTTACTTTGATATCGGTAGATCCTTTTGTAGGATTCGTGTATGCATAAATAACCTGGCTTTGATACCTCACAGATAGTTGTATAAAGCTTTGTTGTGGTTGTGGTTGTGGTTGTTTAGAGACTGTATTTATTCACATGTTCTCCTGTTTATACAATGAACATTGTTTTCTGCATCAAGCTCACTAAAGGGGTGGAGATGTTGACTTCTCAAATTTCTACAGATTCTCTTTGCGGAATTAGACTCCACAATGAAGGATACAGTGTCTACATATGCTGAAGAACATAAAAGCATATCTAGTGGCTTAAGCTCCTTGTTGCATTGTTTGGATCTTGTTCAGAAGGAGGGTGAAGATCTGAGTAGCCTGTTCCCAGAAATCCTCGCTTACATCGAGTCTATTAAATCCATGATCTGTCAGCATATGCTCGAGGAAGAAAGACAGGTGTCCACTACTCGTACATTATCTCATTCTGTTTTGATACTTATTTGGTCAGTGGAGTTTTGTTTTATTTCTTACCTACTACTTATTTGGTCAGTGGAGTACTTAACATGCTGAATTTCTCATTGATTATTTTCAAAATGTTCAGATTTGGGTCTTCTTAATTGAAGTTATCATAAAATTACCAGAACTATAGGGCACAAGTTTGGGATGGTGATCTTTAATCTCTATGCTGGTTGTTGAAGCAGTCCCTTGTGTACCACCCTGCATATAAAGTTCCAACATCCATTTTGAGTTGCTGACAAAATTAACAAAGAATAAAATTTTCATGTCATAGCTGCAAGCGTTTATTATCAGTATGCCCAGATTAGTTCTGAATGCACCTGTTGTGTAATCATTTGTTGACTGGAGCTTGGATACTTTACAAATGGATTGATGTAGAATGTGAAAGACAATCATTTAAGATAATCAGAATCTAAATCTGTTATTTGGTAGGAAGCAAACAACTTCATCTCACCAGTCTTTATCTGATACATGATTACAGGTTTTTCCTTTGATCTTAAAACAACTATCCTTGCAAAAACAAGCAAAGATCGTCTGGAAGTGCATATGCACTGTTCCTGTAGTTGTATTGCAAGATTTTATGCCTTGGATGGCCTCTTTTCTTCCACCAGATGAACAAATAGACCTGCTGGTTGGCATAAAAACTGTCTTACCCAAGGAGGAAGTACTTCAGGAGGTATAATTTCATTATCGTGCTTCATCTTTGAAATTTTCACTTACTCCTGATAAATCAAGTAAAGCCATATCCTGATAATGTACTTGTAATTTCTTGATGAAGGTTGTCATATCCTGGATTCATAATAAGAAACCATCTCCCGCTGAAGCCAGCAATGGATATGGCATTGGAGCTCGAGGTTATAGTGGGCAAGCTAGTTTTGGGAATTTACTTGAGATATTTCCAGAAGTATTTCATTCTGGAAAGAAACAACGCTCAGTCTACTCAAGGAGTAGAAAGAACCCACTTGATGGCATTCAGATTTTGAGTAATGCCATTACGAGAGAATTCAAACAAGTTCTGGTTGAGTTGTATCAATTGAGATCCTCAGCTACTTGTTCAAACTTGTCTTCCTCACTAGTGCAGCTACAATTTCTTGCGGATATTCTTATTTTCTACAGGTAACTTCTACAACCATTAATCTTCTTAGTTAGCAATTTTGCTTTAACTATAAAGGTTATTATAAGTCTATAAAAAAAATTTAAAAATCTTTTGATGTGATGAGGTTATTGATCTTTTTCTAGAAGCACATGAATTTTCCCCAGCGAATTTATATAAAATCAAGGAATCAGGTTATATGGTCATTGAATATAATGTTATAATAGACACATTCAGAAACACCTTCGATCCGCATTGAAATTTTTTTTCCTGATGCAAGAATTTATTTTTAGCAAAGCATTGGATCAAATACTATACCCCATACTAAAAGGACTTTCCAAGAATGGTTTACCGTTTCCTCACAAACGAATCATTGATGAATCTCACATTGGAACCCTTCAAAGCTTCTTATGTGGGAAACCACAATTTGGGTCTCAACTCAGCAACTTCTTGGAGGGTCTTTGCAAGGATGTGGAGTCATTGGTTGGGGGAATAAGCAACTTGTTTATTTATACAGATAGAGAGGTATAGTTTTGTTTCAGTTTTAGCATTATAGATGAGTAAGGATGTACTGAATTGAAAATTATAAAGTAAAACACACTTGGTTTTGTCATTAAAACCTGTAGATGTTGCCCATAGCATGTCATATTGATAAGAACATATTATCTACTCTTATGCATCATAAGTTCTACTTTTCCTTTCCTACTCTTATGCATCTTAAATTCTTTTTCAGGTCAATACAGGACTTGCATTTATGCATGAGAACTGCAGCCATAAGATGCAGTTATGGCTGTTATATGCAGGTCTCAAATCGATGCCATTTGGGCATTTAAGAAGTACCGCTGTTTGGTTTTCTGCTGCATTGTCTGATGATCAATTTAAAACAATGCTGGATGGCGCGAATGTGAAATTGCCTTCTGCCAGAGCCTACAAAACCTTTTCCAAGCTGTTAAAAAAGTGGGTTAGCAGTCGATCTTCAGGTGGAATTTCCTTAGCAAGCTCAGTTAAAGATCTTAACAATCTTACTCCTCTGGGTTCTGCACCTAATTCTGCTGGGAGTGAGAACTTTAGGAGCTGGAATGCCTCATCTTCACTTTCCAAAATGACTGAGAAGCTTGAGTCGGGTAAATTCAATCTTCATCGGTTATTCACTCAAATGCTGAGTTCTACATCTCCCGTGCTGAAAGATCCGGCAGAGTATGGCAGTTTCAACAATGTATTCAAAATTGGATCTCGGCCAATGAATCATTTGATTTGCTTTCACAATGCTCTAATACGAGATCTGAGGCATATTGTCAGTCTCTCTGCTGATTTGTCCCGGACTTTTCAAAATTTCCCTGATTTCCGAAGACGTTTTGAACTTATACAGTTTCTGTATGGTGTTCATGTTAATTCAGAGAGTGAGGCTATATTTCCAGCTCTGGAATCCAAGGAAAAAATGAGTAGTATCATTCACTATTGCAGGGTCGCTCATCAACTAGATGCTGAACAATTCAAAAAAGTTTCAGCGGTTGTAGATGAGATCTCCTATCTTTTTGAGAATCCAGTTATGATGGGTCAGACTAACCCAAATTATCCTCAGCTGTGTGTAAAGCTCCATGAGGCTTGCCTTTGCATGCAAAAAGTAATTTCTGAGCATATCCGTTGCGGAGAAGTTCAACTTTGGTCTCTGTTTGCAGAACACTTTTCCATTGTGGAAGAAGAAAAGATAATAGGGTGCATTCTTGGGCAAACAAGAGTTGAAACTCTAATTAAAATGATTCCCTGGTTGATATCACTATTAGAAGAGGATGAGTGGCATGGACTGATCTCTTTGTGGCACAGAGCAACCAAATATACTTATTTTGATGAATGGATAAGAGATTGGGGGGAGGGTATGATAAAGGATTCTGTACCTATAGATAAAGAAGGATCAAGTGTTGCTCTTGCCTATACTGCTGGTCCAGTTGAAATGGTCTTGACATATTTGAAGGGACAAAGTGGAAATATAAGAGGAATATGCAAGAATACTGAAGACAACAAGGTTTCGGGGATTGGTTTAGTAGATCACATCTCTGGGCAGTCAAGGTCTCTTATTTTGCATCTGCAAGATCCTAGATATTATGAAAACCATGATAAACACCATGCTCAAGCTAAACATTCTGAAGATAACGGTGAAGAATGTTTTTCTTCAACTGATCAAGCTGAAAAACTCAGACAAGACGTAAAGGTGCCTTACCAAGATCAATGTGTATTATTGGGCGAAAAGGAGCTTGAAAGTGCAATAAGAAGAATTTCACCTGACCCTGCTCTGGAGCCCCAGAAGAATCCAGATATCACACAGAGCTTATTAATGAGGTAATGTGTTTCTCTCCTAGTTCCCTTGTTCAAAGAGGTATTATTGCTTCTTATGAACTTATGCATAATACTGACCATTTAGAACTGTATGATCATGTGCATGTTTGAGTAGCTCGAGTATCAAGTTTTTTATGTGTGGGTGAAGCACTGGAAATTGAATTAAATCATGTGGACCTATACCCCCGGAGTCATGTTAGATATGTTAAATTATGCTTTTAGCTGAGGATAACTGCATTGAAGAGGTTAAGTGTGAAATTCAGCAGTCTAAAAGGGTTTCTTTAAAAGGCCTCCAATTGAATTATATTTTTTATGAGGACCTTTGAAGTACCCAGTTCTGTCCTGTTTCACTGACTATTCTTTAGCCAAGCATTTTGCTAAATATTAAGAGGCGAAGCGTCCTTTTTTGCAAGGAACGTCAATTTTTCTTCTTCCTCCAGGTTACTGCAATTGTTTTTCACGATGACCATGGGTTTGACTTGATGCATGTATCTGTTTGTAGTTGTGGGACTGTGACATCAAAGGAGTCAATGACATTGCGGGTTGGATGTGATGAAGAGGAAGAATTGGGCCAGCAACCATCGTACCGCGATGATCACAAATTAACTTTTGGCTGTAAACATTACAAAAGAAACTGCAAACTTCTCGCTCCGTGTTGCAACAAGCTCTTTACCTGCATAAGATGTCACGATGATTTGACTGATCATTCTGTGGATAGGTATGAAAGGTATTTGTGTCTTGTATTTGGTCTTTGATTTTTTCAATCTGTATGAAAGGTATTTGTGTCTTGTATTTGGTCTTTGATTTTTTCAATCTGTATCCAACTCATTAGAACTCTTGCTTCTAGGAAAACTATTTCGAAGATGATGTGCATGAAATGTTTGGTCATTCAACCTATCAGTTCTAGATGCTCAAATCCAGGCTGCAATGATTTCCGTATGGCAAAATACTACTGCCGAATCTGCAAGTTATTTGATGATGACAGGTGTGACAAATTACTTTAATGCATTTACATATTATTATTGTTGTAATGCTACATTATTACTTGTGCTTGCCTTGTTTGAAGAAAATTTTTAGGCTGGAAAATTTTTATGAGTTGGGTTATTTTATTTTATTGGTAATAGGGTGAACATGTTTCAAACAATTACACAATGGCAAGACATGAACTGCAGTTTTCGCCTTGTGTTGTGGAACAAAGACTTGATTTTTGTATTTGTACTTTAGTAGTATTGAACATATGACTTTATATCTCTCCCCAGCTTAGCAGTTAGCACCCTACCAAGACTTTCCCTCTGCTTATATTCTAGTTATACATACTCTTCTCTATAGTTTAGTTCAATCAGAGAATGAAGTAGATCAAGTATCTTGCCTAAGATAATGCTTGTTAGGGATTATAAATGATATCCTTATGAAAAGCTCGCCATTAATAGATTTTTCAACTTCAGCCAAACATTACATGGTTCAGCTCAACTATCCGCAACTGTTTCGCTCTACCTGATATCAGTTACAATGATTTTGATTTACACAAATACTGACTGTAAGATTTTTGGACAGGCAAATTTATCACTGCCCTTACTGTAATCTGTGCCGACTCGGGAAAGGCTTAGGTATTGGAAACTATTTCCATTGCATGAAATGCAATGCATGCATGTCAAAGACTCTTTCCTTGCACGTATGCAGAGAGAAATGTCTTGAGGACAACTGCCCAATCTGCCAGGAATATATATTTACCTCAAGCTCTCCGGTCAAAGCACTTCCATGTGGTCATTCAATGCACTCATCGTGTTTTCAGGTATGCAGACCCTATAGAGATTGTGAGTTGTGTATATTCGTGGACATCTCTTCCATGCTGAGACATTTTTCTTTTGAATCTAGGAATATACATTCAGCAACTACACTTGCCCAATCTGTAGCAAATCACTCGGGGACATGCAGGTCAGTAAATGTTAAGTGAAATGCTTCCACTAAGTGCATTATTATTCTTTATTGGGCTCCAGCCCTAGCTACTGCTAAATTTACCTTAGGTGTTTTACTTTCAGTCCTGCGATGATTTCAGTTGAGGAAGACATACTTGTCCTAAGTTCTGAAAACGGTCTAAGTATACCAGAATTGAAGCTCAAAAAAAAAAAATTTACATTTCAGAATTTATAGCTAACTAGGAAATGCAATGGGATCATGGTTTAAGCTATATGTTCAACTTCAATCAGCATCTCAAGTTATCCTTTTGATTGTTTCACTTCATAGTAAGCTAAAATCATAGTTTGGAATTTATAGATAACTCATTGCATGTATGCAACAAAATAAAATAAAATAAAATAAAATCCCACTTATGAGAAGAACAAAATAGCATTTCATGTGGTCCATGCCTTGTAGCTATATGTTCATAGTTATTGTGAGTTCAATTGTTTTTAGCCACCGAGAGCAGGACAAATCTTATATTAAGAGAATTCATGTTTGTTATCCTTTTTTCCGATGTCAATCTAATATAGGTCAGTCCTTTACCTCCTCCGATGTTATTCTTGCTTTTGCCTGAGTCCATATTGCTTATTTATCAAAAAAGTAATAGCAGCAACAATTATAGTGAAGTAATGACAATATATAAGTAAATGATAGAGTATTTCTTCATTATAAAAATTGCAAAATTCCCCTCTTTGGCAAAATGATAATCAGGAATTGGCTGAACTTCTATTATGTCCAGGTGTACTTTGGAATGTTAGATGCACTTCTAGCTGAACAGACGATTCCAGAGGAGTATTCCAATCAGACCCAGGTTGTTACAACACTATCCAACCGAAAGATGTTATTGTATTTTTATCTGTTGCTCAACACTAAGCCCTATATTGTCCTTATGCAGGTTATATTATGCAATGACTGTGGAACCAAAGGACTAACTTCCTTCCATTGGCTTTATCACAAGTGCTCCCGGTGTAACTCATACAACACCAGGCTTCTATAATCGGATCACAGCCAGACTTCTATAATCAGATCACAGTGAGTTTGTAAAGAATGATTTAGCTATAAAACCTAATTTGTCAAATTAAATGAAAAAGAAATAGTTGCAGCCTGATCCTTTATTCTGTGCTAGACTTCGCATCACCCTCTCTCCATAAATGAAAAAACACCTTCATGTGGGTGATTCTGCATCCTGTCCAATAAGCAGTAGAAAGACAAGATCAAAATCAGTTTTTGTTTTTTTTTCAAAAATTGGGTAATAATCTAAATGGACCTCTAGTAAAATCCCACCCACCCTAAACCCACAGGGGAGAAAATCAGTTATATGCTAATGATGCACTCCCTTCTGAACTTAATTTACAACTAGATATGGATTTTAACTAGTTAATCTCAATTTTGTCTTAAGATAGGAAGGGCCTAGAGAGTTCCAAGTTTGCACTGCAAGTCCATGTATCAACAATTTAAAAAATTAAAATTTCAACAGCTATTCATGAACAAGCCGCCTTAGTTATCTAACCGTGTCAGTGTGTGATATATCTGTGCTTTGGTCAGTTCTTCATGGATTCAGCCCAATACTCTAACCACCTCAATTGAATCCATTGGATCCTCAGATTTATCCTACAGTTAGCTAACTAACTATTCTAGCATTCGTTATGTAACACTATGAATATGACACTTATTCTAGTTATAATACTCACATTTTAGTGCCCATTTTATTATTTATTGAGAGGGACTCACTTATTTTAGTGTATTATAAGTTTCTAGTATTGGCTTTACAACAAAGTTTCCAAACAGTGCTTACAATAGGGAGGCTATAATTGATCCCCAAAATATTGAATATTTACCATAAATGTGTGAAATTAACCCTTATATTGATGTGTAGCAAGATAGTCCAAAAATTCTGGGAATATGATGAAATATTACACATTGGACATATGCAAAGCTGAAAATTCTATACTTGGTAGCATAAAGTACCATTGGACTTAAAAGACTAGACTTTCTTAATCAGAGGTTTGGCGACATATTTGGAACATGAACCTTAAATGAGCATAGGAAAATATGAGATTATTGACATGGAAATGTGCACAAAACAAGGATAAAAATGATGAGTGATGTATATACATTAGGAATGAAGTAGGGGTTGGTCATGATGAAAACCGAGAAAACTTACGTTCGTTTGATTTGCCTCGCTACATCGAGATATGTTTCAGATGCCCCTCATAGGATAAGTTTTCTTAAAACTACCACATAATTACTCATGGATGTTAAGGAAGAAAAGTATGCATCAGTATAAAAGCATAGGCTAAGTGTATATATATGTATATGCCTTCAATGAACATATTGGATATTTCTAAAGTCCGTGATTTAAATTATGATCCCATAACTAGTCATTCCTTGATACTTTATACATATGAGTTTATTTCCAAAATTTGAAAATATAGTACATCTGCAATTCATAGTCAATGCATAATTTCTTCTTCTTTGGAATATGGCTATAGCCGTAGTGTTGGTTTTTTCTGAAAATGCAATCACAGATTATCTGAGGACCTTAAGATATAGTGGTGCACACACTAAACTCCAGATTATAAATTGCAGGGATTTTATAAATTTTATCACTGTGTTCAAAAGCGAAGGTATACAGATGACCAAGAAATGATGCCCTATTAAACAAAACTATGAATTCCTGTAACAAAAAAATTGGAATTGAACTGAAATGATGCTAATAGAACGTACTCTGAAATATCTTAAACACCAGCCGAATACTGAAGCAATAACAAGCCAAAGTTCCTCTATTGCTAATTAACGCTGGTAAGACTGAAACATGCTGCAGCACTCTTCAGTTCATTCTCTGCTACATGCTCAACAGATTGGGTTGTATCTTTCAATGATGATTCAGGGCTGCAAATAGAATGAGACATAGACTCAGTAAAATATTCTTTTCACTCAAAATCTAAATCGGGTTTATTCTAGAATTCCTTGCTACTTAAATAAATTGTGGTGTGTAAATGTATTGCATACCTTGAGCCGTAAGCTTCTTTGGAGTCGATGTATGATTGTCTATCATCTATGGTATCAAAAAATGGATGCACTTCATCATAGTCCTGAGGCCCTTCTGGTTGAACAGTCAGTGGCTGTGAACTAGTCAGCTGAGATTGCATCACCATTTGATTGCTATTATTATTACTGCTGTTGCTATATGGTTGTTGCATCCATAAAGTGTTTACGGAATTGTTGTCCTTGATGTCCAGGTATTCATTACTGTAGCTGCAGTTGCCTCCACGGTTCAAGTAGGAAGGATGTGATCCACCAGGCAGGGTAGTCACAGTAGTATTGTTGTATTGCTGTTGCTGTGGACCATCTTGATGAAAAAGGGTCAGAGCGTTGTTGTTGGGAGGCGCCATCCCCAGCTGTAATTGGGACATGGAATCATTGGTGGTGGACATCTCCTGCTGTTGCTGTTGTCGATAAAACGTGAGTTGTGTATGAACAGCTTGGAGTTCCTCCTCCGCCATGTGAATTTGATACCACAGATTTTGAATAATGCCGAAGCATCCGTGGACCGGATTCCTATCCCGAGCATTAGCCTGGTAGATGATGGACTTCATGGCAAGCATTTTCTGGTTAGGGTCGAGATGCTTGAGTATCTTTAAAATGTTACTCACCCCAAACAGCCTGTGTGCGTTCTGGAACACCTTTGGCCTATCAGCCGGGAAGTAAGGCGCGAGTGGACAGTCAGCGGTGCACCTCCGCCTCTGATACTTGCAGGCTGCGCAAGCCTGGCTGGTGCCTCCTTTGAGGGTCATTCTACCGAAACAATATCGGATGATCGATTCGAGAAAGATGGTAATCATATCATTTCCATGCCACTCTTGAAAGTGAGTGTCTGTGTTGTTGTGTCCTTAATTATGGAAGGAAAAGGCAGAGGCAAATGCCACTCTAAGTTGAGGTAAAAAGAGTGTGTCTGTATTTTTTGTGTGGTTAATTATGGAAGGAAAAGGCAGAGCCAAATGGCAGCATGTGAACTGAGAGAATAAGTCTGATGACTTAGTAAAAAACAGATTGTAGAGAGAAGCGAAAAGAGTGGGGGACGTTTTCTTGACCGTTTGAGTGAAACAAAACAAATTTTTGTTCTATACTTTTAATAGTACGGTTTGAACAGAGTCCTTAAAATCTCAGACAATTTAGGAGATTCCAATTTATTTGGGCCACAAATAGTCACAGATAAGTCTTTTGATGGCCAAAATTAGTTTAAATTTTGAACGTGTATAGTTTCTGTTATCGGTGGATAGAAAGAAAGATTCTAGCCTTCTAGGACAGTTGTACCTTTGTTGTAGTTTAGAAAATGCAAGTATATTTGTCTTTTGACCATTTCGCATGGTTTGAATTCAAACATATGTAAACCAAATATTTTGAGTAAAAAACTAGAAAAAAGATGAACGACTATAATTTGAGTTAACCAAATATATTTGGATCAGAAACAATCTCATTCTGAACGACTATTACTAAGAATTTTAACTAATAAAAAAAAAATTCTAAAAACATAACAAAACTACATATACATAGTATGATGAGCCGGCCAGTCACCAGTAGTCATTGCAAGAACACTTGCCAGATTTGAAGTGATGAAACCTACTAGCATCTCTCACAACAATTTCACGTCCAGAAACCAAAGATACATGCTTCCCAAACTCATGGCAGTCTCTACACGCCCTCAGGTTCTTAAACACTGATATAACCGCCTTCTCAGGCGTCGATATAAGCCCGAAAGCAATCGCAAGCCTCTCGCTGTGATCAAGGAGCTGCTCCTTCCGCCCCACCATACCCGAACAAAGCACTCCCTCGCCATCAAAACCACCACCATTCCCTGGAACCTTGAGCTCCTCAAGCTTCTCGTATATCTCATCGGTCATCGGGTGGTGCCTGTCCCCAACGATGAACCGGTGCACTTTGCCCTTCAAAGTAATCCAGCTGCAGCCAGCCTCTTTCTTTATCCCCCTCTCTGCCATCATTCTTCTGTAATGTGCTGCTTCTTCCCACTGGTCATAAGAAGCATGGAGGTTGAACATCAGTATATATGCAGCAGTGTCATCAGGATCCAGATCAAGAACCTTTTCTGCTGCGAATTTTCCCAGCTCGAAGTTCTGGTGGATCGAGCACCCTCCCAGCAGGCTTTTCCAGCTCATGGCATCGGGTTGAAATGGCATCGTCCCTATCAGATCCATCGCCTCGCTAAAAAGCCCTGCTCTGGCATATGCATCAATCATGCAGTCATAGTGATCTATGGTTGGCTCCACATTGTACTTCAAGGCCATGGATTCGAGATATCCCTTTGCATCCTCCACCAATCCAGCATGGCTACAGGCTGTTAGGATTGCGATGAAAGTAACCACGTTGGGTTTTCCCTTTGCATCCTGCATTTTCTTGAATAGGCTCAGGGCTTCATTTGCATGGCCATGGTAAGCACAGGCAGCGATTATCGAGGTCCAGATCACAGTATCAGGGTTAGAAACAGAGTTGAAGACATCAAATGCGCGATCTAATCTCCCGCATTTTGCATACATGGTGATCATTGCACTCTCCCCGTGGAGGTGGGAAATGAGGCCTCGTTTGACCGCATCTCCATGAGCCTGAGCTCCCATGTTCAGGTCAGCCATGGCAGCACATGCCTGGAAGATGCTAGTGTATATGAACTTATTCAATGCTCCTGCTTCCCTCCTCAAGTTCTTGAAAACCCTAAAGGACTTCTCGAACTCACCAGCTTTAGCATATCCTGTGATTATCGTGCTCCAAGTGACATCATTCGGCTCAGAAATCACTTCAAATGCCCGGAAAGCTTCCTCGACAGTGGCTGTCTTAACATAGAAGTCCACAAGCGGGGTAGCCATGGAAACATCGTGATCCATCCCGAGCTTTGCTATGAATGCATGGATCTGGCGCCCTGTTTCCACATCCCTCAGTCCAGCACAAGCCTTGAGAGTGATGGAGAAGACAAAATCATCCAGTTCAACACCTTCATTCACCATCCTACTAAACAACCTCAGAGAATCATCAAGCCTGCCTGATTGAGTGAATCCCACCATCAGACTAGTCCAAGCAACCGTGTTTTTCTCCTGCATTGTATCGAAAAACCGCTCTGCATCCTCCATTGAGCCACATTTAGCATACATATTGCACACAGAGGTATCCATAGACACATTCTCCACAAAACCAGACTTCACAACTAAACAGTGCAACTGTCTCCCAACCTCCAAGCTCGTCGACATTTGCAAAAGCTTAATAAAAACCGACGGCCCCGGGATGATCCCTGACTCCCTCATCCCCGAAAACAGCTCAAAACCTTTCCCTACCCACCCCTTATGGACATAAGCTGAAATCATCAAGTACCACGATCCGGAGCTTCTATCACGCATTTCATCGAACACCTTCTTTGCATCCTCGACGCTACCACATTCAGTGTACATTTCCAGAGCGCAATTCTGCAGAAACCTGGGTGGGTCTTCAAAATCCTTACAAACTCTCCTGTGAACCGATCTTCCATCGCTTAAAGACTTCGACTTCGCGCACGTCTGAAGCAGGCTCTCGTACGTCTGCTGCGTCACCGGCACGCCGGTGGAGTCCAACTCCTTGAGGAACTTGAGGGCTTCGTTTATCTTGCCTTGTTTTGACAGAGAAACTAAATGGAGGTTTTCGAGTTTCCCGTTTTGCGGCGGGGCGTACTGGGGCACGGCGGAGCTGGGCTTCAGGGAAATCCAAGAGGGAATCTGGGCGTGATTTGCAGTGAAGATGTTGGATGGGTTGAGAGACATTATTACCTTCGAAGACGATGATGTGATCACTGGTTTTGAGTTATGTTTTAGTACATTTCTTCAAGTTCAAAAGTTTTGCAGCGTTGGTATATTTTAGGGTTACAAACATTTTATACCAACCATTGGATTCACCATAAAATCAAAATTGTTGGTGATCAGTCAATTCGAGAGAAATTTAAAAGAATGATCTTAACTTTTAGAGCATCAAACTAAAGCATGTTGCATTTTTCCTTGGAAAAGAATGCAACTTTTTTTCCTCTTTTAAAACAGAAACATAAACCAGGAAATGAATCAAATCAGACACTTAAACAAACTAAAATAGGGAAGAGACTACAGTCCAGTTTTTCTTTTTTGACTGAAAGTTCAGTCACGTAAGAATACCACATAAAACAACCTAATCTATTTTTAGAAAATTTTGAATTTGAATTTAAAGTTATCTTTACCTTTAAAAGTTAATCCAACGATGGTAAATTGTTTGACTGAACCTTCAGTCACGGGACTGTAGAATTTTCCCTAAAATAGATACTTCATAGCGGTTTCAATATTGATACATACTAGTAACTAGTAAGGCATAACAGTATGAGGTCATTGAGGTGGACAAAAATCACAATTAGAAGAGGGTAAAAAAAAAACTAAATTTAATTGAAATAAATATGTTTAATTTCAATATATTTTAAATTTATTAAGGTAAATATGCCATAATAAATTTAATGTTAAAATATACTAAACTGATCTGAATTGAACTGAAATAAATATGTCCAGTTACATAAGTAAACTGAACTGAACTAAATTAAAATAATTTAAATATATTTGAAAATTTTAATGCAAATATAATATAATACATTTAATGTTAAAATATGATTATGTTTGCTAAAATATATTGAACTAAAATGAACTAAAGTATATAAATAACTGAATTGAACTAAATTAAATTGAAATAAATGTGATTAGTTTTAACATATTTGAAATCTAAAAACTAAACTAATCTGACTAGTGATAGTGATCCTTACAACTTGCAGTATGGTTAATCATTTTTAAAATATTTAAATTATATGTAGTTATACGACCGTGCTGGGAATATGCATTTTTACTAGTAATTATATTTAACAATATATAGGAAAAGTCTTGGGAGTGAACGGACTAAATTATAAATATTTCAATAAAGAAAATCAAGGAGGGACCAATTTGCAATTTTTTAAAATTAAAAAAATCACGCGCTACAGTGTTTTCGCGCGTGTACAGTGTTTTTCTACAGTGCGCTACAGTGTTTGCTACAGTGTACTTCAATGTTTCAAGTTAAAATGTCCATGTTTTATGTTTCAAGTTAAAGTGTTCATGTTTCACGTTAAAACGTCCATGTTTCACGTTAAAATGTCCATATTTTATGTTTTAAGTTAAAATGTTTATGTTTTATATTTCAAGTTAAAATGTTCATGTTTCACGTTAAAACGTCCATGTTTTATGTTTTAAATTAAAATATTTATGTTTTATTTTTCAAGTTAAAATGTTCATTTTTATGTTTCAAGTTAAAGTGTCCATGTTTCACGTTAAAACGTCCATGTTTTATGTTTTAAGTTAAAATATTTATGTTTTATGTTTCAAATTAAAGTGTTCATGTTTCAAGTTAAAGTGTTCATGTCTCACGTTAAAACGTCCATGTTTTTTTTTTTTTTTTTGAAAATAAAACGTCAATGTTTTATGTTTTAAGTTAAAATATTTATGTTTAATGTTTCAAGTTAAAATGTTCATGTTTTATGTTTCAAGTTAAAGTGTCCATGTTTCACGTTAAAACGTCCATGTTTTATGTTTTCAGTTAAAATATTTATGTTTTATGTTTCAAGTTAAAGTGTTCATGTTTCACTTTAAAACGTCCATGTTTTATGTTTTAAGTTAAAATATTTATGTTTTATGTTTCAAGTTAAAGTGTTCATGTTTCACGTTAAAACGTGCATGTTTTATGTTTTAAGTTAAAATATTTATGTTTTATGTTTCAAGTTAAAATGTTCATTTTTCAAGTTAAAATGTTCATGTACATATTTTAAGTCAAAATGTTCATGTTTTAAGTTAAACTATTCATGTTTTATGTTTTACTGTAGCAACTCGACACTGTAGCAAATCGGTACTGTAGCGGCTCGGCACTGTAGCGCGTGGCTTGACACTGTAGCGCGTGATTTTTAAAAAATTTCTGAAATTGCAAATTGGTCCCTCCGTATTTTTTAAACTTATATCCTATTTGCAATTTAATCTGGTCACTATATAGTGACGGTCACCCAAGAGTTGGTCACTATATAGTGACCGAACTCATTTGTAAGCTCTAAAAAGCGGAAGGGCCCGTTTGCAAATATTAAAAGTATCAATATGTCACGCGCTTTAATTAAGTCGCGCGTGACTATAGCGCATTTCATTAGAAACCCCATCCGTCACCTTGCGTTCCTTTCTAGTAAATTAATTGTGCCCATCCGGCCCAGTCCAGATTTTTCCTTTTTTCCTTTAAAACAATGAGTACGTCATATAAATTAATTGTGTTCATATGATTCCATCTTTTCAGGTTTTATTTTAAAGTATTCATGTTTTAAGTTATGATTTATTTTTTCATATGATTAACTATCTTTCAGGTTTCGCTTTAAAATACTCATGTTTTAAGTTATAAGCTCCATGTTTTATTTTTTCATATGATTAACCATCTTTTCAGGTTTTATTTTAAAATGTTCATGTTTTAAGTGATAAGCTCAATGTTTTATTTTTTCATATGATTAACTATATTTCAGGTTTTATTTTAAAATATTCATGTTTTAAGTTATAAACTCCATGTTTTATATTTTCTTATGATTAACTATTTTTCAGGTTTCGCTTTAAAATACTCATGTTTTAAGTTATAACCTCCATGTTATATTTTTTCATATGATTAACCATCTTTTCAGGTTTTATTTTAAAATATTCATGTTTTAAGTTATAAACTCCATGTTTTATTTTGTCATATGATTAACTATATTTCAGGTTTTGTTTTAATTTATAAGCTCCATGTTTTATTTTTTCATATGATTAACTATCTTTCAGGTTTCGCTTTAAAATGCTCATGTTTTAAATTATAAGCTCCATGTTTTAGTTTTTCATAAGATTATCTACCTTTCAGGTTTTGTTTTTAAAATGCTCATGTATTAAGTTATAAGTTTCATGTTTTAAAATGCTCATGTATTAAGTTATAAGCAAGTGTTGGGAGCTCCAATGATCTTCATTCCAGTAAGGACAAAATTCTTACCCTCCCAGACCATGGCAACAACAGGTACAGAGATGATATAGTCCACCAATCCAGTGAAGAAGGGCTTGGCAGAAAGGTCAGTATAGTGCTGCTCAACAAAGGCAACATTGATAAACATTAAACCTTTCAAAGTGAAGCCTTTCTTCTCAAATCCTGTAATGATCTCACCTGGACACCATCGAGCTTAATCATGATAAATGTCTCCTCCATTGTTGATTGATTTTCTTTGGCCGCAACATCCACGCCCACCCGCCCCCACGGGGTCTCCATCATCGTCACCGGAGGCTTCGTCAGTAGATCCTCGGTGCCGGCTTCCTCGCAAGAATATCCGTCCTCGTCACCGACTTGGTACAAGATCCTCGGCGCTGTGTCGCCGGAGATTAAAGGACGTTGATTGATTGAGGTGGCATCTGTCGCCGGTGGTTGTAGAAAGTTCCCGGCGAGGTTCTGAAAATTGGGGTCGAAGATAATGGGTTTTCTAAAAGGGGAAGAAAATGGGTTTTATGTATGGCGCGTGTTTCCATGCGCCGGGTCGAAGGCGGGTCGGGCCAACCTGCTAGTTTTGGTTCTATTTTTCCTATTTGTTGTCCAGTCCTCATTATATAGTGACAGTCACTCCAGAGATTTCTTGTAACCATAATGAAAATTAATGAAAATTGTGGGCGGAACGACGTCGTGGCCCGTGGGCAGTTAGGCACGGGCTTCCTAAACCCTGTTAAACCCCAGCCTCTTTTTCATTCATTCATCTCCAAATAAACATCAGTTCCTCTGCTCTATTTCATTCATTCATATCAAAATAAACATCAAAAATTTGTGTGGGCAAAGAAGAAAAATGGGAATCTTTGAGCCGTTTAGGGCTATAGGGTACATCACAAACAATGTGCCATTCTCTGTACAGAGGCTCGGGACGGAGACTTTCGTCACTGTTAGCGTTGGCAAGGCCTGGCAAGTTTACAATGTAATCTTCATCTCAATCACTAGTTTTTGTTGTTCTTGAAAAGAATTTAAGCATATTTTAACGGTTATCCTTTTTCTTTTTTTCCAGTGCGGCAAGCTTAATTTGGTGCTGGTGGGTAAGTATCTTCTAGTTTGTTTTTTGACTGTGTTTAGGAGTTTTCTGGAGTAGGGATTGCCAGTGCTTTGTTTTTAGTTTTGGTTGAAGAATTTCTTTGCATCTAATTTTGGTCTGAGTTAGGTGTTAGAATACATGAGATGAATGTGGGTTTATCTATCTGATTTAGCTCGTCTTCTTCCTCAATATTCAATCTACTGATTTAGGCCCGCAACTTCCAAAGAAGATACGAGCTCTTGCGTCCTACCGGGATTATACATTCGCTGCATACGGGAATCATGTTGCAGTTTTTAAGCGTGCCCATCAGGTGGCAACTTTGACCAAGCACACTGCTAAGGTTAACCATTTGCTACTATTTGGTGACCACATTTTAAGCGTAGATGTCGAAGGCAACATGTTCACATGGGCTTTCAAGGAGACTGATAAGAATTTTCCACCTATTAGTCATATGAACCTTGAAATCAATTTGAGCCCTAGCTGCTTAATGCACCCCGATACTTACTTAAATAAGGTAATTGAGGTCTCCATGTTAAACTGCATCTCTGTGTCTTTTTTGATTTGTTTTGTTTCGTGAAACTCTTGATGAAAAATTATGAAACAGGTTATCATTGGAAGTCAGGAAGGCCCTCTTCAACTTTGGAATATTAGCACAAAGAAAAAGCTATATGAGTTCAAAGGGTGGAAATCCTCTATATTGTGCTGTGTTTCATCTCCAGCTTTGGATGTTGTTGCAGTTGGATGTGCTGATGGAAATATTCATGTGATAAACATTAGATATGATGAGGAGATTGTTTCATTTAGTCATTCTAGTAGAGGTTCTGTGACTGCCTTATCTTTCAGCACTGATGGGCAGCCCCTTCTAGCTTCTGGAGGCTCATCCGGTGTCATAAGCATATGGAATCTTGAGAAGAGAAAGCTACAGTCTGTGATTAGAGAGGCCCATGATTGCTCTGTAGTTTCACTCCACTTCTTTGCTAATGAACCTGTATTGCTGAGTTCTTCTGTGGACAATTCATTGAAGATGTGGATTTTTGATAATAGTGATGGCGATGCTCGTCTATTGCGGTTTAGAAGTGGGCATAGTGCTCCTCCTTCCTGTATAAAGTTCTATGCTAATGGAAGACACATTCTATCTGCTGGACAAGATCGCGCCTTTCGACTATTTTCTGTTGTCCAGGATCAACAGAGTAGAGAGCTTTCTCAGCACCATGTATCTAAGAGGGCAAAAACACTCAAGCGGAAGGAAGAAGAGATAAAGCTGAAGCCTGTTATTGGTTTTGATGTTGCTGAAATTAGGGAGCGCGATTGGTGTAATGTGGTCACATGTCATATGGATACTTCCCAAGCATATGTATGGAGGCTTCAAAATTTTGTTCTTGGAGAGCATATTCTTACACCATCTTCTAAATATCAGACACCAGTGAAGGCTTGCGCTATTAGTGCATGCGGAAACTTTGCTGTTTTAGGTACAGCTGGTGGGTGGATTGAGCGGTTCAATCTTCAGTCAGGAATCAGCCGGGAAAGTTACATAGACAGATCAGAAGGAAAAGGCCATGCTCATACTGGTGAAGTGGTTGGCCTTGCCTGTGATTCAACAAATACAATTATGGTAAGTGCAGGATATCATGGGGATGTTAAGGTTTGGGATTTCAAGGGACGGGAATTGAAATCTAGATGGGAAGTAGGCTGTTCCTTGGTAAAGATTGTATACCACCGTGCAAATGGTCTCCTGGCTACTGTAGCTGATGATCTAGTTATTCGGCTATATGATGTTATTGCATTGCGTATGGTTCGTAAATTTGAAGGCCATACAGATCGTGTTACAGATATTTGCTTTAGTGAGGATGGAAAGTGGCTCTTTACGTCTAGCATGGATAACAGTCTGAGGATTTGGGATGTAATTTTGGCTAGACAAATTGATGCATTACAGGTTGATGTATCTGTAACTGCTTTGTCGTTGTCACCCAATATGGATTTGTTAGCGACTACTCATGTTGATCAGAATGGTGTCTATTTATGGGTCAATCAAGCAATGTTTTCGGGATCTACTAACTCTGCATCTTATGGCAGTGGCAAAGATGTTTTGCATGTTAAGTTACCCTCCATTGCTTCAGCCGAAGGTTCTCAAGAAAACGTCCCTGTGAAAGCTATTTTAAAACCATCGATTCAGGAAGAAACCTTGGAATCCTCAAATCTTGCCAAGCAAATTCCCAATCTTGTTACACTATCACTATTGCCAAAGTCTCAATGGCAAAGTTTGATCAATCTTGACATTATCAAGGCCAGGAACAAACCTATTGAGCCTCCAAAAAAACCTGAAAAGGCACCTTTTTTTCTGCCCTCTATTTCATCTCTTTCCGGTGAGGTATTATTTAAATCAGCAGATTCACCTGATGAAGAGAAGCATTCTGAAGCAACTGAAACAAAAAACAAGAGGAAAAGTCCTGATCTACCACTATCACAGTTTCTTCGAATTCTTAAATCATCTGCCGAAGGACAAAACTGTAAGTCCATCAACTCTGTTTTCGTGTTCCCTACTTATAGGGTTGAGTATGGTCACTTCAATTTCAGGGTTGGGTCATATTGTGTATAGTTACTTCTCATGTCATGTCTCAGAATATATGTTTTCTTTTTAAAGTTAAATTTTATGTACATGCAATTATACATATGCAAATATGCTGAATCCTGAGAGATATGTAACTAATATTTTGAGACACCATATAAGTAAATTACTTTTAATTTTAATGAATATGCTCAGGTTTGGGCCTGGCATGATTCAGAGGGACTTGCAAGTATCAGAATAGTGGAATGCATGATCTGTTTAAACCTGAAAGCTAATGCACCTTTGTTTTTGGTATCAACTAGTACTGACATTTTGAAGAAACTTGCATTGACTTATATATACTTGACTCTTCATTTGGAGGGGTTTATGTTATTCACATGTCCATCAATTGATCATTAACTGTAACTAGGTTGATTTTTCTTAATTTTCATTCAATATCTCCACTTCTGCTATATTAATCCACTTGTAAATATATTTTGCAGTTGCAGAGTTCACAGAATACATCAAAAGCTTATCCCCTTCAGCTTTGGATATGGAAGTGAGAGTGCTTCAAATTATTGATGATATTGATGAGCTAGAACCAGAAGAAAGACCGGAGCTTTATTTTGTTGAGCTGCTTTTGGATTACTTTGTGCATGAAATTTCACACAGAAATAATTTTGAGTTTGTTCAGGCTGTGATACGATTATTCTTAAAGGTATAGAGATTCATCCTTTGGTTAAGAATCTTCAGTTTCCTTAC
Source organism: Cruciata laevipes (assembly GCA_963678965.1). Taxonomy (NCBI): domain Eukaryota; kingdom Viridiplantae; phylum Streptophyta; class Magnoliopsida; order Gentianales; family Rubiaceae; genus Cruciata; species Cruciata laevipes. The sequence goes on from OY787637.1 coordinate 23,616,753, forward strand.
TAGATAGAGTTTCTGTTGTTCGTAAAAGGTGAAGGGTACATTTAGGTGTAAATTGTACCTTGTATGACCATTCTGTTTTTGCTTGGCCAGGTGCATGGTGAGACTGTTCGATGCAACTCAAAATTACAGGCTAAAGCTAAGAAGCTTCTAGAAATCCAGTCCGTTGAATGGCAAAGGGTGGATAAATTATTCCAGAGTGCCAGATGCATGGTGACATTTCTGAGTAACTCACAGTTATGAGAGATATCTGGTGTTCTTGAAAGTGAAGTTAAATGACAGGTTAGTTAATGCTGGGCAACCCATATTTTAAGATGTAATGGGATTGTTAGCAGTGGAAATGAGAAACTGCACTTTTTCAGTAGCTAGAGAACCATCAGCTGAGGAATTGTGGAAGGAGCTCTACTGGTGTCTATTTTGTTTGTCTTCTGTAAAACAAATTTGCTTCTGCTTGCCTTTGAACTTGTACGATCAAAACTATTTGTTCAATTCAACTCCAAATTCAACTTGCTTGGCTTTTGATACATCCTGCCCACAAAACCTTCATACTGCTGTAAGCTGTAGTGTATAAAATATTAATTTAACCTTATTCCTGTAGGATAGGTTATCAATTCCTAACTTTTCAAAATGATTTGGGTGAAAGCATGAAAGTCATGTGGTCCGCCGAGTCCCGCGGAAATTTTCCATCCGCGGAGGCTAGGCGGAAATTTTCCATCGCCGCAATCGCTCGCCGTACTTTTGGTGCCTTTAAAAAAAACATCCAAACTTTTGGTGAAATGTGTAAAGTAAATTAAAATATTTGATAAAAATTTAAAAATGGTAAAATTTAATACAATTAAAAACATATTTAAATCTTATTAAATAGAAAGACCAATTAATTATGGTATAATATTTTATATCTCAATGTTAAGAACGAGTTTACTCTCATTCAGAATTAAAATTAAACTTTTTTTTTCTAAATTATAATATTATGATGAATATTTCAGTATAACTTTTAAAAATACATCCTAAATATGTCTATAATTTAATATATATACACAGGCCGCAACGTAAATGCCGTAAAGTCGTTATGGCACTCGGTGAGCGTCGCGCCGTAAAGTCCGCCGTGACTTCCTTGGGTTCAAGTAACCATAAAAACCCAATTTTGATAAGGAATTAACGAAATCACCACATTCCTTAAGCACATGACTTCAGATATCAAGCCTTAATATACATATAATTCCACGCAGTCGGTGGTGGTTCGGTCAAACAAGTTGTCAAAAATAAAAAGAGTAGCAAAGAGAAAATAGTAGGAATTGCTCTTCTGCAGAAACTTATGGTTGCTGCATAATGGTGAGAGATGATGCATCACTCCTGTATGAAGGGCAGTCCGGGAGGAAACAGCTCGACGACGCCTTCTTCTGCAGATCTTATTCCACGAAGAAGGCTTTTCGCCTCTTCTTTTTCCTGCATTGTGATTGAACAAGTTTTAGTCAAACGATCTATGGTGATTCGGTTTATAATAAATGAGTAGAAAGAAATGAGGGTTTAACTTACAGGGCCAGTGTAATCAAGAAGGCGAGTGCAGTAAACCTCGGCTTCCTCAAATTTCCCTTGATCTCTGCAGTATATTCCGAGAAAGGATAGAGCTTCAACCATGTTAGGCCCTTCCCTCTCTTCCTCTTCCATCCTCTCCAAATCTTTCCTGTAATAAAACGCAGCCTCTTCAGGACGCCCCAGTTCTTTGTGCAGCTTTGCCAGCTGGTTAAGTGCAATGGCTTCGGTGTCATTCAAATCTGCAGCCCTTTTGAAACATTTGATCGCTTCCTCGAGCTTGTTAATCTCCTGTGACTTGTAACAGCCTGCCATTGCAATCCACAGCCGAGCATCTTTCGGCTGGAAGAAGACAGCCTTCTTGAAGTAATGAAGAGCATAAAGGGGCATTCCCATCATCTCATAAGCTTGGCCAAGACCATACCAAGCTCGATAATCACAAGGATCGATATCAACAGCCCTGCGATAAGCATCAACAGCTGCTGGGGTGTTTTTCATCTCAACGTACTCATGGCCCATCAATGTCCAGGCAGATAAATACTTACTATTCAATTTGAGTGCCCTTCTGAAATACTCCACAGACTTCTCATGTTGACCCTTGAGACTGTAATAGTTTCCAATTATACAACAGGATTCAGGTCTGTATTTATCAGTCATGAAGACTCGGTTTGCTAGATGACTGAGTGCAGACAGACTTTCGCCTGAGTAGAGAACGTTTGAATACATATCCATGTCATCAACTCTGTAAGGATCATTCCTTAAAAGATCCTCGAAAATAACATCGACTTGCTCAAATCGCCTCAGATTGTACTGATCCCGAGCAATCTGTGCTTGTATGTAATTGCTGTAGCTGAAGGTCAACTGTAAATGTTCATACATTTCCAGTGACTCTTTATGTTTCCGAAGTCGCTGATAAGCACTAGCAATAAAGAAATCATTCATCCAGTGGTTGGCAAGATGAAGGCCGTTCAATATCTCAATACTGGTGCACAGATGCTGCAGCTCAGACCAAGCACTCCAATTCCACGGGTAGCAATTCACCGACTCCACAAGAACGGTTCGAGCAAGGCTCTGGTTTCCTTTCTCCTTCAGAATGAGCCCATACAAAAATAGGCAAAAGGCATCGATTGTACCATTTTTCCGCAGAGCTGACAACTCACGATCAAGAGGAACGAGCTCTTTATTTACAGCATCACCCTTGCCTAATGGTCCTTCAAGTTCCACCGTCTCCTCCGCTTTTCTCTTCTCACCAGCCTGTGGAAGGAGCAAGAAGCTAGTATGACTACCGCAGAACTACAAACAAATGCATAAACAGAACAATGTCTGTATCATATGGATTGGGTGAAACCCAATCATGGTTTGTTTAATCATATAAAATATGTTGGATATAACATGTAGAACAAATTTTATTATACTCAAATTGTGCCTGGGCAACAAAAAAGGGTCTAGTTATATCCAATTGCTAAGATGACTATTAAGAGACAAATGGCAATCCAAAACACCTCTTTACAAGATAAGGTTCACTGGCAAAATCACTGGGTTTTCCTCCACTTAAAGTCTATGGCAAAACAAAATTGTACCCAGGTATCAAATTACACATGCACACATACAGCACTAAAAGCAGAAAAACCGAAGATGGTAAAAAATTGAAGATACAGCTTCTTGACTGAAATCACCCAGCCGATGATTTTTAAGAGCCTAAATGTCTTTAGTAAGTGGGCCAGTGTCAGTGTATGACTTTCAAGCAGAGCAAACTAAGTATGTTTACCGCTAACGTAGTTATGCAAAGTAAAAAATTACAAAGGCACCTGGATGTTCACATCTACTCTAATGGTCTCACCCTCATCAATCAAATACTACGTCATTCCAAACACCTCTAGGAAATATTCATGATTACATAAGAAATTGGTTTCAGATTTGGCAGACAGATTTTGTCCTCAATAACTCAGCAGTAATAATGTTCTTAAAATCACATATTTAGTTGAGACTAATAATAAGATAGTACCCAATTTGTTCCCTAGAGAAACTTCAAATAGGTGTTTAGCTAAAAAATACAACTAACCTGCTTTACATATGGACAAAATTGTTGATTTTCATATAAAATTTATGCCTAACTTGGAAAATAGCTCAACTATACTCTAGATTCAAATTCTACATTCCTTTAAAACTAATGTGAAAACTTACCTATCAGACTGTTTACGTTCATTATAAATTGCTAGGTAACACAGTGTTACAAATTGCATAGTCATCTCTTAATCCACAAATTCTAAACAACATCTAACCCAAAACCCTAGATTGACTACAGATTCACTCCTGTACGCAGTCTAGAACAAAAACCACCACACTATCTACAGATTATATATTTCAGAAAACATTAGCTGCAAGTAAACCAATGTAACCTATATCATGTGAGCTAACTTTAAGCAGGCAATTAACTCACATTACCATTATCCTCATCCAAACATTACTCTAAAGACATTCCCTAAATACTAAGACTAGCATCTACACGAAAGTGAAAGAATTATAGATTTCAAACAACAACTGTATGCTACTAAAAGGCTCAAAATGTATGAAACAAAAAGATACACAAAAATTTAATGAATGAAAGGGTGGAAGAAAATAACCAAATAAATTGCATAACACCGCAAGAACACAGCTTTCTTGTTAGTCTGGTTCCGGAGCACGTGTGCAGCCCTCCTGTACTCCTTGCAGTCGAAATAAGACTTGGCCAGTAAATAGAAATCGCTATCCACAGCATCGTTTTCTTCCTCCCTGACCATAGGCGTGGCCACATACGACACCCCAGCTATGGGGGTCGCACAGAACCCCGGCGAAGCCTCCGCGGAGACAACGTCGGTTCTGAAACGACGCCGGATGCTGGAGCTCCCGCGCTGGAACCGCGTAAGGGACGGCGTGTGCTTCGCGGGATCCTGCTCTATCCCTACCAATTGCTCCGCCGCCCTTCAAAAATTAAATACAGAGATTAAGATCAAATTGGGCTTCTGCTGATTTGGCTGAAAGTGGAAGGAAATGATTTGAGGTTTACCATTTGGAAGCGTTGTAGAGGCACCGCTCACTGAGCTGCCCGATTGCTGCCCGGAGTTCGTTTCTGTAGGTCTCTTTGTTCACCATCTTCGTAGAATCTTTCTATGCTAGTACTGAGTGCTGATGATTCATGTACTGAGTAGAGGGCGGCGTTGGGCGGAGGCGCGGCGTCAAGAAGGCAGCCGAGGTGGTTGTCCGGCAAGGCGGGTCTGCCTCTTTTGAAATTTGGTTCTTTTGAAATGGCTAATGTGTAGTAGTTAAGAGGGAAGCCCTACATTATTTTCATCGAACTCATCTCCTTTTATTTTATTTTGTTCCCACGTATTCATTCTCTTCTTAATTTTGTGCCCGATTAATGTAATGTTAGGATGTGGTAAAATTTAGGGGTGTATGATTAATATTATGAAATGGAAATGGGTCAACAAGAATAATGAAAAAGAAAAGGTGATAAATTATTTTTTCTTTGGTTCATAACAAGTAATCGGTCTAGAAGGAATATAATGACAAACAGTGAGATAGCAGTGGTATGATATGTGACAGTTAAAAGTGATTCTGGTGGTGGTCGTCAATGGCAACCAGAGTGATGGTGGCGATTGGTGGGGATTGGATAGGTGGTGATGGTTGCCACATTGTTGTCACTTGTGTGTGGTGGCATTATTAGTAGTGGTGATCGATAGTGGGAGAGTGGTGGTTTGTCGTCATGTTTTGTGCCGGTCTAGTGGTGGTATGATCAATCACGGATTCACGGTCGAAGTGACGGTGGACTTAACTACTGGAAATTAGAGGGGTGGTAGTCGGTGGCGATAAAAATAGCGTTAGTGGAGGTAGTTAGTGGTGCCCGACTGGTAGGGATGGTCGACGGGGCAAAGTGATGGTGCGGGCTGGAGTCCAGGTCTAGAGAAATGGAATAATTAAAAATGATCGAAAATCTTTGTGCACATTTTAGTGGACTAAATGAAATATTAGATGGGATACATCATGATATTGAATGCCCTTTTTAATGAATTCTCCTTTGTATCGTCTATTATCACATTAAGGCAAAATTTAGCCTTCGATATGTGGCTATGGTCATCGATCTCTTATTTAAGTATAAAAATTTGAGCTCGCATTCAACTCGATTGGTATTTTATTACTTTAACTTAACTCACGAGTTCAATGAAAATCGAGGTCGAGTTGAAGGAATTTACATCATTAAGGTCAAAAGATCAAAATCAAGCCACCTAGTCTCATTTAGTTTGATATAAATAAATTTTACTATACTTAATGTAATCTTCTAGTCAATTAGTAATCACCATTCTAAAAAATGCAATCTTCTAACCCAAAAGAAAAACACCTAGATTTTGTTCATGTACATTTTTAAAATTTTACTTATTGTTTTCAAAATCATGTTTCTAAGAGTGGTCAACATTTTTCAAAATAAACAATTAACATATGATTATGAAAAAAAGGCAACGTCTCATAATAGATTGTTTTTATATACCGGAAATAAACATGGTAAAACGTTGCTCAATTAAGTTGAAAAGTTATGATTTTTCAGCTTTTTTTTCAAAAGACGCCTCTCTCCCAGCGTGAACAATACTTTTCTCTCCCAAGCCCCCATTTTCATATCTAGGTCGGGGAGGTGATTGCCGGCGCCCCTAGCCACGCCGGTCACCTCCCCACCCCATCTATCTTTTCTGTTTTAGGTAGTACACCACATCCTTCTCGCACACCTACAGAACCAAACGCCCGGAGCCACCATCGAACGCCGCCAGCCAACGACCGCCACAGGAGAGTAGATCACGGAACGTTCAACATCGCCGGGGCACAACGGCGCCACCGATCGGGTCACCCACAAATTAAGGTGTCGCGATCTCCTCTCCCGGACGTCGCTCCACCCCATTCGAGCCGGCGACTTCGGACTGGAAGCATCTCAGCGGCGCCTCCGACGCCAACATGAGTCCGGCTCCATCGTCGGTCTCCCAGATCTAGGTCGCGCCACGCACTGGGACGCGTGCCCACTACGGTGTGGAGCCCAGCTTCAGGCGAACAGAGGCCGCACCAACGGAGCCCATATCCAGGTCGCCTCACCGAATCCCCTCACCATCGTCGGGGTCCCCCCGGATCCATTCGCCACTGACGGGGTCCCCTCGCCGGATCGGGGACGGGGTCGCCCATTCCGCCACCCGCCGCTCGACGCCGCCACCGCGCGGTCAATTCACAGCCGGCTCGGGTCGGTTCGGGCGGTCGGGTCAGGGTCTCTTGGTTCTGGCCCAACTAGAGGATGATGTGGTTTTTACTTTTCTTTTTTACTATAGTAGTTTCTATGAATAAGGTAGGAATATTTGAATGGGTTATTATTTGTCAACCTTAGTTTATGGACGGGTACGTTTCTGTTTCAGAAACTTTGGTTGACTTCAAATTTGGTTTATGGGTGGTCAGTTAGGAGAAATCCGAATCAGTATAGTAATTATACTTATTTCTGGTGTTACTGTCCCAATATAAACTAGATTTGTAGACAATGAAAGTTAGCTTTGCAACTTCTCTTTGTTAAATAATACCTTTGTTCAAATTTCTATACTATGTGATATTTGCTAGCTAGTTAGACCCGGATTGGTTGGAATCTGCCCATAGTATTTACCTTATTGTAGGGGATATGATTTTTTTTTTTTTGAAAGGAACACTAATTATTAATTAAACAGAGGAACACAAAGTACATTACCTAGGCCTAATGCCAATATAACATAAAGAACAACAATGCTGAAGCACACAAGGCCTACTGCCTTTACATATGTAACTGGTAGTTGGAAGAAGGGAGCCGACGAGAAACTCCAGTTCTCCTGTGGCACTAACTCATGTTTTAAGAGTGCTGGCCGGTGAACCGACTGAGATGTAAGAAAGTCAACATTCTGGGATGAAACCCTAGTTGTTGCTTTGAGATTTCCCCAACAAGCTATCAGATTTGCTTATGATGGAGAAATGCAGAGAGTGATCCCTGAACTAGTATGCATCACTATTTGGAATTGGTTTTTTTAGCGGAATTGTCCTGACAGATTTGGGGAGTATCTTTGCCCATTTGTTTGTTATATCCCTCTTAACCCTTAATTGGCGAGAGGGTAAACCCCCATAGGCTTCTGGACTAGGTTACATTTGTGCCTAGACTAGTAGACTTCGATTAAATAGTTTAGAATGCGAGTTAAGGTACTACGCTTGTCAGGTAATTCGATGTAGACAGTAGATTTTTACGATGTAGACCATAGATTTTTACGATATATCCCCTTTTTGATGTAAGCCTTCGGGCACCACCTTGTGGATAACAGCATTCGGGCAACTTGTAGCCACTAAGGCCTTTTTCTGGTCTTATGTGTATTTTGTTTTGTTTTTATTTCGGTTGAGGAGTCATGAATAATCCTCCCATCTATGATGATTTTGGCGTAAAAAAATAATTTTTTTTATGATTTTTCATTAAAATGTGTTTTTTAGTATAAAAGTTTATTTGTTTCAAATATGTTTAATTTGTTTTTAAAATTATTTTGTATACGTAATTTCTATTATACTATTTGTTTTATATTTGAAGAGTGTATGAGGGTGTTTGGTGAAGAACTTTTTGGGCTCAAATTAGCTGATTAGAGCCAATTAGCTGTTTGACCAACTCAAAAGGCTAAGAGCAAGTCCAACAGCTTCCCCAACTTGGGGGATTTCATTAAATTTGGGGAATATGAGACTTTTTTTTTGCTCCAACAGCTTCCCCAACTCATTCCCCAACTTGGAGATTTTGAAGAAATCTCCATATTGCTTCCCCAAATCTGTAGAGAGAGAAAAATATTTGGGGAAGCAAAATTTAATGCTTTTGCATTTATGACTGATTATTTTCCTATTCATGTGTTTGTCTTTATTTTTTAACAAATTAAATATACATTTCAAATGTAAATATCTTTAGTTATATACAAAAAAAAATTATAAAAATAATATATTCTTAATTTTCATATTATAACGAATGCAACAAGATCATACATGACTATGTTCGTATGCATATATAAATTTGAATATTATCATGTGAGATCTTGTTACGTTCGTTGTAATGTGTATTTTAATAATATATAGTTTTCACATTTTTTCATTATACGTAATTTAAAATATTAAGATTTCAAAATATATTTAAATAGTGAAAAACAGAAATAAAGAGATAAAATACTGAAATTTAATGCACACATGCATTAAATTCTAACCCCCACACTAGGGAAGCTGTTGGAGTTGAAGCAAAAAAAGATAGGGAATATGAGGATGTAGTACTATATCTTGGAGAATTTCGTAGGGAAGCTCTTGGATTTGCTCTAATAAAAATGTTTGGTAAAGAGCTTTTTAAAAGAGATGTTTGGGCCAAAAAGACTAATTTTCAAAACGCTAATAAAACCAACTGTCATTTCCTTAAAATTACTTCCTTGCCATTTCTTTTTACCCGTACGTCTTTTTTTTAAAGCACCTGGACGTTGTTTTAAAGCACACTGGTAGATTATTTGTTCCTTTATACTCTACAGGTTTGCGTCCAAGATTTATTGAGGTTTTAAAATATTAATATTTTAATATTAGTATTTTACATTCATACAACTTTTGTTAATTTTAACCAAGTATTTAATTAAATAAATAATTTTTAATATAATTTAGTTGAGATATACACAATAGTTATTTAAAGTAATTTGAGTATGCTTAAATGATTTTTATGAAATTAGGAGTTTTGATTGAGTGATGTTCGAATAATTTTATTTCATTTATTTTGATTAGTTCAAAAGACCATTTATATATATTTGTAAGAGATTATGATCTTTTGAACTAACCAAAATAAGTGAAATAAAAAGCTACCTTTTATAATTCACTTATAATATGTTCTAGTAATTTCAAAATTTAAAAATGAATTTAAAAATTTATTTATAAAATAATTAATTAATAAAATATAAACATGCCCCTAAACGTCATTTCACATTGTTTGTTATACAAACAGCTAATAACTATCAACTAATTTTACCAAACACTTTTATACAATCAGCTAATGCAATCAGCTAGTCAAATCAGCTAATGCAATCAGCTAGTCAAATAATCTCATACAATCAGCTAATTGCTAACAGCTAATCACCAAACACCCCTATGTTTATTACAAACAAAATACATTTTTTTGTTTAGTTTTTTATCCATCGATATATATTTTGTTAAAGTATAGACTGTCTATCAAGAAACCTTGGCAAATAAGTATATTTTTAATTTTGAATTATCTGATTTGAAAAATCATTTACTCTCCTGTTTTGATTTTCGTAATACTTTGGCCATGTTTGCTAGAACTAATTTCTTACTGAACTGAACTGAACTGAAAATTAATACATTGAAAAAAAGAATCATTATGACTGAATTAACCTGAATTTTATCAAGTTACATTTTAGCTAAATGAAATTAAACTGAAATTAACTAAATAAAATTTAAATTAACTAAATATAACTAAACCGAATTGAACTGTTATATACAAAATAAGCTCCGGTAAATGGCCCTGTTTGCCAGAGCTTATCTGTAGATCAGTTCAGTTCAGTTCAGTTCAATTCAGTTCAGTTCAATTCAGTTCAGTTCAATTCAGTTCAGTTCAGTGAAATGTAATTTGATGAAATTCAGGTTAATTCAGTCATGCTGATTCCATTTTTCAATACATCAATTTTACTTCAGTTCAGTTCAGTTCAGTTCAATTCAGTTCAGTTCAATTTAGTTCAGTTCAGTTCAGTACCGTCAAGAAATAAGTTCTAGTAAACAGGGCCAATGTGATCTTTCTAACTAAGCAATGTCAAACAAAGTTTAGATGGTGCGTAAAAATTACTGTATCAAATTTATAGTGTGATTGGTGATGAAGAACGAAGGTGACAAAATATTAAAAAAGTAAAACAAAGCTCTTAAACAAAAGCCCAATATCAAAGGCTATTTAACACTTTCTACAAATCTCTCAAATCAAAAAAGAATACTTCGGTTCGGTTTTAGATCACCTCCTCTGCCTCGCCACCAAATTCCACCGCCAAATCTACTGATCTGAGGTACTATTTTCCACCTTCTCCACCCATCCATCTCGCACTTACAATTTCACTGAATCCTCACTCTTCACTCTGCCCGTTGAATCCCCGCCAGATCCCACCGGTTTTGCAATGGCGCAGCCTATGGTGAAGAAGGACGATGATCGCGACGACGAAGGTAATCCTCTTGGTTAAATTGAAGTCATTCGGTTCTTAGATCTGCGCATCTCTCAATTTTCCGGAGGATTTGCAAATCCGTCTTCATTGCATCTTTAATTTTGATTTGCGTGTCTGCATTTCGTTTAATGTCTTTGAATCGCGTTTTTGCTGCAGTGGATTATTCTCCGTTCTACGGGATCGAGAAAGGTGCGGTTCTGCAGGAAGCCAGGGTTTTCAACGATCCTCAATTGGATCCGAGGAGATGCTCACAGGTGCTGCATCTTTTCTATATTTGACTCTTTCTGAGTACTGCTTCCCTTGCCTGAGGTTTTTTGTTGTTTCTGCAGGTTATTACTAAGCTCCTGTATCTGCTGAATCAGGGAGAGAGCTTTACAAAGGTTGGTTCCAAAAACTGATGCTCTCATTCTAATGAGAGTGTCCTTAGATGGCATTATCTATTCAGCTAGTTTCCAAGGCTTTCTTTTTATTAGCTGATTTATTTTACCAATGCTCAATCATTAACTTTAACATCATGTTTCTCATTATGAATCTGTCTCATCTGTATGTTAGATGTATTAAAACGTTTATTTCAATGCCTTTTTTCAAACGTTTTTGTGGAGGTTTAACTGATTTACTAATGAGCATATGTAATTTTGGAAGGACAGTTCTTGTAGTTACGGGTGATTCTTTTAGCACACTGGCCTTCAAATGTTTGGTAGTTTTACTGTTATGTGACTGTTGTTATCAGGATTAAAACTTAGCAGATTCTGAATGAGTTCCCCAACTCTCCTTTTCCCCGTTTTGATACGCCTACCATAGGAGCTTATGCTGTTTCACATCTTATAGGGCTGTGAAAGATTTTTCTCGTTTCTCCGTTTCATGTTTTCTCCTAAGAATGAAGTGCTCCCTGTGATAAATTTGATATTGATTTTATTATATTGCAGGTTGAAGCTACTGAAGTCTTCTTTTCTGTCACAAAGCTTTTTCAATCGAAAGATAATGGTCTGAGGAGAATGGTTTACTTGATGATAAAGGAGATATCCCCATCTGCTGATGAGGTGTTTTGATAATTTAATTTTTCTTGTTATTTGCTCTTATATTTTCACTTTTACTGAAAGATAAGAACTTGACGCTATCCTCCTTTGCAATTGTAAGGTTATTATTGTCACCAGCTCTCTGATGAAGGATATGAATAGCAGAACTGACATGTATAGGGCAAATGCCATCCGTGTGCTCTGCCGGATCACTGATGGAACACTCTTGACTCAGATTGAGCGATACCTAAAGCAAGCTATTGTTGACAAGAACCCAGTTGTTGCTAGTGCTGCCCTTGTTAGTGGAATCCATTTGCTGCAGGTATGTTGAAAACAGTAGGTAATCATTTGGTTTGGCCCTCTTTGTGTAAATTTATTTACACACTTGATACCATGACAGACAAATCCGGAGATTGTCAAAAGATGGAGTAATGAAGTGCAAGAAGCTGTGCAATCTAGAGCTGCATTAGTGCAGTTCCATGCGCTTGGATTACTTCATCAGGTATCATTATTGATTTACCTGTGTTCATTTTTAATGAATTTAATAAAATTTTAGTTCCTGTGAAAATGCTAGTGGGCCTATTTTTATGTACTCAATATGTTTGATGGTTTAGTTAGGAAACACTGGTGTGTTCTTTGAGTCTGAACAGAATGTGTCAATCTAGACTCCTCTAGAACATTTAAGAATAAAGCTTAAGAGAATTAACTCTGAAAATCTTCTTGAAGTGTAATATAAAACGGGCTGGTTTATTTTTGCATTTCATGTCTCCTCCCTTTCAACAAAAAAAGTCTGTATTATCAGCATTTGATCCTCATGTGTGGCTTTACACATATGCTATCTATTCATAATGTTAACAGTTAACCAAAGGACCTAATTTTATGAGATAATCTGTTCTCTTGAACGTTTTAATACAGCCAGTGGTATTCTGTCTGCCTTATTTGCACCATTTTTATATATGGTGAATAAATTAACCAATTCTGCAGCCACCATTAGCTTAAGGAAAGTTGCTCATAATTTATCTTCTCTATGCTTTTTTTGGTTGAGTTCAATCACTAATGTTTATATTCATGACCTGTGTATTTATTGCCTGACTAGGATTTTTTTGGGAAGTTAACTGTGAACTGAGGATTACATATTTTAAAAACATGTGTTGATTAATTATTTTTGATCTACAGATACGCCAAAATGACCGTTTAGCTGTTAACAAACTAGTTACCAGCTTGACTAGAGGAGCTGTTCGTTCGCCCTTGGCCCAATGCCTATTAATTCGCTATACTAGCCAGGCAAGTTTTCTCCTTTTTGAATCTATATCATGTCTTGCATTGTCTTTATCATGATTGGTGCTTTTGATTTTGTTGCTGATGAGTTTATTTATTTTTACCATCATTTCTGTTATTCTTGAATTTAGGTTATTAGAGAGTCTGGTGCCAATAGTGCTGGGGAGCGTCCTTTCTATGATTACCTCGAAGGTTGCCTCCGTCACAAAGCAGAACTGGTTATTTTTGAAGCAGCCAGGGCAATCACACAGTTGAATGGTGTAACCAGTCGAGAATTAATTCCTGCAATTACTGTCCTCCAGTTATATTTAACTTCTGGCAAACCGGTACTTCGATTTGCTGCTGTCCGAACTCTGAACAAGGTAGATTATAATGACTTTACCTAATTGCATTGGAAGTAATTTTCAATACCCTTCTAATCCATCAACTTATGATATCAGGGATTTTCTGCAATATCTTTTTAATCACCCCATTAAGTTTTATTCACTCTTATGTTTTATTATTTGTTGAATCATTATGATGTGTATCCTTATGTGTTATCTTCTTCCACTGTATATGCAGGTGGCAATGACTCATCCCTTGGCTGTGGCTAATTGCAATATAGATATGGAGAGCATGATTTCTGATCAAAATAGGAGCATAGCCACTCTTGCCATTACCACTTTACTGAAAACAGGGAATGAATCCAGTGTTGAGCGGTTGATGAAACAAATCACAAATTTTATGTCTGACATTGCTGATGAATTCAAGATTGTTGTGGTAGAAGCCATCAAATCACTGTGTTTGAAGTTCCCTCTGAAGTATAGATCTCTGTAAGTTCGCTTACCAAGTGTTATAAAATGATCTATCTTCTTTATGCATCTTGCTTCCTATGATAAAAATATTAGATTGTTTTTTGATCATTCAAACCTCTTCTTCTGGACTTATACTGTAGGATGAACTTCTTAAGCAATATATTGAGGGAAGAAGGTGGATTTGACTACAAGAAGGCTATCGTTGACTCAATTGTGATCCTAATCAGAGATATCCCTGATGCCAAAGAAATTGGTCTGCTACACTTGTGTGAATTTATTGAAGACTGTGAATTTACATACCTTTCCACTCAGGTATGGTTTTATTTTTTTCATTACCCTGTTTCTTATTTGTACATGGAACTTTGTGTGACTTGAACTTATCATGTGTCCAGATACTTCATTTTCTGGGTAATGAAGGACCCAAGACATCAGATCCAAGCAAATACATTCGGTATATCTATAATCGGGTGATCTTGGAAAATGCGACTGTCAGAGCTGCTGCTGTCAGCACGTTGGCAAAGTTTGGTGCTATGGTTGATTCTTTGAAGGTAAGCTTTTCATAGGATTTTTCTCTCATGTGCTGTATTTAGAGCTACAGGTTACTGACAAGGGTGAATCTGAATTTTCACTGCAGCCCCGTATCTTTGTTTTGTTAAAACGCTGTGTCTTCGACAGTGATGATGAGGTTAGTTATGTAATTATCTTTCTTCATAATAGCCAAGTGTAAATTTTAATAGCATGATTTACAAATCAGAACAATTTTAATAGCATGATTTACAATTCAGAACAATTTTAATAGCATGATTTAATAGCATGTAAATATCTTTCTTCAGAATGAAGATGAAAAGACATGTGGGAGTATTTCTTTTTATTTGTCAAAAGTCCCACGTGTCTTTTCATCTTCATTCTTCAGTCTAAATTATATTATCACTATTTATCATGAGAAAATGAAAGTGTAATTTAATTATTTTGGTGTGAGTTTTGTGTTTATTTGATGTGTGAGGTTTTTGTTTGCTGTTGTGTCTTCATTTGTTCGGCCTTTTAAACTTTGTTTTCAACAAGCTGCATTGCATGAGAAGGATTAACAGGAAAATGAGTTTGTAGTTTTTCCTTGATAATTTGTTTCTTTTTCTTCTGAATCAAGTGATGCATGTTTCCTTAACCAGATTTTTTATGTTTGCAGGTTCGTGATAGGGCTACACTTTACTTGAACACTCTTGGAGGGGATGGTTCTGTAGTTGAAACTGACAGTGAAGTGAAGGAGTTCCTCTTTGGCCATTTTGATGTTCCATTGGCCAATATGGAGTCAAGTTTGAAGACTTATGTGAGTATTTAAACTAGTTCTTGCTTTGCTATTTTTCCGGAACAGATCATCATTGCTCTTGTTTTCTCAAGCAGATCCAAGAACCCTCCGAAGAACCTTTTAACATTGATGCTGTACCAAAGGAGGTCAAGTCACAGCCTCTTGCAGAGAAAAAAGCTTCTGGTAAAAAACCGACAGGATTGAATGCTCCTCCTACTGCTCCCACTTCTACAGCTGATGCCTATGAAAAGACACTTCTGTCTATTCCTGAATTTGCAAGCTTTGGCAAACTTTTCAAGGTTATTTATAAGTACATTTTTTAGCAACTAGCTGTCCATTATGATTTAGTGGTTTATTTAACTGATCAAGTTCATCCTTTTATCTTGTGGAATCAGTCATCTGCACCAGTGGAGCTTACAGAACCTGAAACTGAATACTCAGTTGCTGCTATCAAGCACATATTCAATAACCATGTTGTTTTTCAATACAGCTGTAGCAATACAATACCTGAGCAGTTATTGGAAAATGTAAGTGTATCTGTGTTTTGTAGATTTTATATTTTAGTCTTAAGTAGTGTTGTGTTCCTCACAGTTGTACCTTCTGTTGGCCAGGTTACTGTGGTTGTGGATGCTTCAGAAGCTGAGGAATTTTCTGAACTTGCTTCCAAACCTCTAAGGTCACTTCCATACGATTCACCGGGGCAAACATATGTTGCCTTTGAGAAACCAGAAGGAGTTACAGCTGTTGGAAAATTCTCCAATGTGTTGCGGTTCATTGTCAAAGAGGTGGCTCATTTATGTTTTGCCCAAGAAAATTTTCTCATGGCACTTTTGTTCAAGAGTTTTACTTATTTAATTCCATTATATTTACAGGTTGATCCATCAACTGGTGAGGCTGAAGATGACGGAGTTGAAGATGAATACCAGCTGGAGGATCTCGAAGTTGTTGTTGCAGATTATATTCTGAAAGTGGGTGTGTCTAATTTTAGAAATGCATGGGAAAGCATGAGCCCAGATAGCGAGCGGGTTGACGAGTATGGTCTTGGCCCAAGAGAAAACTTGGCTGAAGCTGTCAATGCAGTCATTGACCTTCTTGGTCTACAGCCCTGTGAGGTGAGTTTTTTTGTGTTTGACTGTTGCTCCTTGTCAAGTGTATTTTCTCCAAAGATTCTTGTTACAGCAAGTAGGGCTTCTTTTTCTTTTCCCCTCTTCCCCTCTGCGCCTCCTTGAGATTTTTTTTGAAGTATATTCTTAGACTGTCTTGTAGATTGAATTGATGAAATCTTAAACTAAAATTGCTAGTCATTTTTAATATATTCATAGAAAGATGAAAGAGCTGCCTATTCTATGTTTCCAGGGAACTGAAGTAGTTGCGGCTAATTCAAGATCACATACATGTTTATTATCTGGGGTATACATAGGCAATGTGAAAGTTCTTGTTCGACTGTCATTTGGAATCGATGGGCATAAAGAGGTAGCAATGAAATTGGCAGTGAGGTCTGATGATGAATCTGTCAGTGATGCCATCCATGAAATCGTTGCAAGCGGCTAAGAGCTTTGCAATGACGGGAGTTAAATAGTAGATGTGCGAGGACATTTTGAAGATACTGTAGAGATATTTTGTGTTTGGTTCAAATCTCTCTTTATTAAATCGATGATAACTCAGAACTATAGTTGACAAATATATCATATACTGTAATTTTGCTGTAAGAGTTTGGTTCGTTTCATATGTATACTTGCAGCCATTTGTTTCAACACTGTTGGCATATCTCAAATTTTTTAAATACCTTAACTTCTTGAGAGTGGAAGTGAGCAGCTCGAATTCGTGTCATTAGGGTTTTGCATATTCTATAATGTCTGTATTATAGGCCTGTATATAGATGCCCGTTAAAACTAGAAAAAAAGTAAAGTTCTGAACCCTTAATTTTTAAGCCAGTAAAACTAAATGTCGAACAAATAACAAATCTTTTTTTTATCAGAATAAGATTTCTTATAAATTTATGCAATGTAAAAAGTTTGTCTTTCTCTAATGGCTCTTCTCTTGGAGCTTTGGAGTTGATTCACTTGGGAGACAAGAAAACGATCGGGGGTGGTAGCATGACGAGCAGACAGATGGTCTTAGGCTTAATATTGTATAAAGTTCCTTAGTCTTAGGCTTAATTTTTTTATAAAAATTATACTCCTACATAATTCTTTTATTAACAATTTTTATTCATATTCAATTTGACGTACCATTATTTAAGTTCTATCTCCGCCCCTGATGACGAGTTTATGCCATGATCCTTGGCTGCCCCGGGATGAGGAGTTTTGACTAAGGAACCCGACAACATACCGGGCCACGTCTCTAGAGTCTCAGATATTATTGACATGGATACTCAGTGGTGGAATACTACCTTGTTGGAGGAGTTTTTTATCCAGGTGATGTGGAGGTGATCAAAGGTATTCCTCTACAGAATCTTAGCCGAGCAAACAGATGGTCATGGCATCACACGACTTCTTGGACCTTTACAGTTCGTTCGGCTTATCACATGGCTATTCAAAATCCGGCATCCTCTTCTCATCATCATCTTAACGCTTTGGGTTATGAGGAGGATAAGAAGTTCTAGAGCAAGTTTTGGAAGCTGCATGTTCCTTAGCGGGCTCTGCACTTTGCATGGCGATTCTGTTCAGACTTGTTAGCAACTGTGGAAAACTTAAGGCGGAGAACTATGGAGGTAGCTTCTTTGTGTCCGCTGTGTCCGGAGGATGTTATCACATCGAGGCATATTTTCTTTGATTGCAGCTATGCTAGAGCTGCATGGTCCACGTCAGGTATTCTGCAAGACATATTACAGCTCAGTCAGTCGAGGGGTGATCTTTGGTTCAGGAAACTGTTACGTGAGAAGGATGATGCTTTTTGTGAGTTAGCGATAACCATTTGTGATGGTATCTGGTGCCAGCGGAATAGACAGGTTTTCGAGCAATCCCATATAAGCTCGGATGTTATGGTGGCATCTGTCATCGCTAACCGACGTTTGTTCTTGGAGGCTAGAGGATGGACAGATGGCATGTCGGATGACTTGTTGCCGAGGAATCTGCTGCAGCCGCCTGTTAATAAATTCAGTGTCTAATGCGGGGCTCATTGATGGTTCGGCTACCTCGGGGGGTCGTGGCATTCGATCCAGATGGGAGAATCGTTAGTGCGGCATCGAAAAGATTTCCGCATATCCATGACCCTTTGCTAGCTGAGACATTGGCCCTGGATGAGGCTTTAATATTGGCAGAATCTCTTGGACGATCGGATTCCTGTGTTGTTGGAGATGCTCTTCATGTGGTACAAATGGTTCATCAGGAGGCTGAATGCCCAACTTCCTGTGTTTCCGTACGGGATAGAATCATTTTCATGATAGAACGAAGTCGCATAGAGGGGTCATACTGGATCCCTAGAGATAGAAATTATGTAGCTCATGCTCTAGCCAACTTTGCGAAGTCGAACTCCCTATTAGTTAACACTTGTGATGCTCTTCCTAGCTTTTTGTCATTCACTTCTGGACGTTATCCAGGACCATGAAATATAAGTTCTTTGTTTCAAAAAAAATAAAATTTGTCTTTCTTTTTTTGTGAACAAAAGTTTTTAAATTGATACTTTGAAATTGTTTGATTGGAACTTCCTCTTTCAAAAAATGATAGGTGCCCAGCTTTAGCTGAAATTACAATTTTTGTGCTAACTTTTTAAAAATCAATGATCTAGCAATGATAGTATCACTATTGACAAGCTAATAACACTTGAATTAGGAACGACAAAAGAAATCGCAAGTATGATGGATTTGTGGTGCACAAAACACAAAAAGTAACATTGTTAGAGGCAATGGCTAAATACATTTGAAATGGATTTTTTTAAAAAAAATATTTTGAACTTTAAGTTGTTAAAATGATATTTTTTTAACATGATAATTGTTAAATTGAGATCATTTTATAATAACTTAAGAACAATTTGAGATCATGTAAAAAAATAGAAACTAAACTATAAAGTGGGTACCTAAATTATCACTTTCTCCTTCTTCATTTTAGTAAGTAAGATAGTCTCTTATAAAACCGCCACACAATAGTATGGTTTGGTTATGTTCTCTTCGTGGTATTTGAACTTATCTGAACTAATCTGAACTCACCTGAACTTAAAAAACTTTATCTGAACTAAAAAAAGTTTATCAGAACTTAAAAAACTTTTTCTGAACTTAAAAAACTTTATCTGAACTCATCTGAACTTAAAAAACTTTATCTGAACTGAACTCATTCGTACTTAAAAATTTTAGCTGAACTCATTTCAACTTAATTACTGAGCTGAATTGAAATATATAGATAAATTGAACTGAACTAAATTGAAACTAGCTAAAATATATATGATCATTTCCAATATATTTGAAATTTATTAGAATGATGCATTATGACTGAGTTTATTTTATGATGAATTGAACTGAACTGAACTTAACTCATCTGAACTTAAAAAACTTTATCTGAACTCATCTGAACTTAACTCATTCGTACTTAAAAATTTTAGCTGAACTCATTTCAACTTAATTACTGAGCTGAATTGAAATATATAGATAAATTGAACTGAACTAAATTGAAACTAGCTAAAATATATATGATCATTTCTAATATATTTGAAATTTATTAGAATGATGCATTATGACTGAGTTTATTTTACGATGAATTCAACTTATTTGAAATTAATGTGTTAAAAAAATATTTGGTATGACTAAATTAACCTAATTTCCTATATTTTAAGAACTAAACTGAACTATATTGAACTGAATCGAAGTAAAAATTAACGTGTTAAAAAAATAATTGGTATAACTAAATTAACCTTAATTTCCTCAGATAATATTTTACAGAACTAAAATCAACTGAACTGAACTAAATTGAACTGAATTGAAGTAAATATTTTTGTGTTGGAAAAAAACGGTATGAATAAATTAACCTTAATTCATTGTATCAAATTATATTGTTGTTGAGCTAAACTGAACTGAACTGAAGTGAACTGAAATTAATGTATTGAAAAAAAAAGAATCGGTATGACTAAATTAATCTAAATTTCATCAAATCATGTTGAAACTGAACTAAATTGAATGAAATTGAACTGAACTAATACGAACAACTAAGTTCAAAAGAAGAGGGTCTACGACGCATGATAGTAATGTCACAAAATAGTTTTAGCATTATTTAAATTATTATAATATACAATATTGAACTGAACTAAACTGAATTGACATGAAAAAGTATAAAAATATTGAACTGATTTAAACTAAACTGAACTAAAATACAAAAAAGTTTACTGAACTTAACTAATCTGAAAACTAAATTAGTTAACTGAACTGAACTCAGTTTCAACATGATTTGATGAAATTTAGATTAATTTAGTCATACCGATTCTTTTTTTTTCAATACATTAATTTCAGTTCACTTCAGTTGAGTTTAGTTTAGCTCAACAACAATATAATTTGATGCAATGAATTAAGGTTAATTTATTCATACCGTTTTTTTTCAATACAAAAATATTGACTTCAATTCAGTTGATTTTAGTTCTGTAAAATATTATTTAAGGAAATTAAGGTTAATTTAATTGTACCAATTATTTTTTCAACACATTAATTTTTACTTCGATTCAGTTCAATTTAGTTCAGTTCAGTTCAACTTAGTTCTTAAAATATAGGAAATTAGGTTAATTTAGTTATACCAAATATTTTTTTAACACATTAATTTACACTTCAGTTCAATTCATCATAAAATAAACTCAATTATAATGCATCATTCTAATAAATTTCAAATATATTGGAAATGATCATATATATTTTAGCTAGTTTCAATTTAGTTCAGTTCAATCTATCTATATATTTCAATTCAGCTCAGTAATTAAGTTGAAATGAGTTCAGCTAAATTTTTTAAGTACGAATGAGTTCAGTTCAGATGAGTTCAGATAAAGTTTTTTAAGTTCAGATGAGTTCAGATAAAGTTATTTAAGTTCAGATAAACTTTTTTAAGTTCAGATAAACTTTTTTAAGTTTAGATGAGTTCAGATAAGTTCAAATATCACGAAGAGAACAGGACCTTAGAGCATCTCCAATGCTACCCTCAATGTCAAAAAAATCAATTGCCATGTAAGATTGATGGTGAAAAAATGTAAAATTAATCTCCAATGCAAGCAACAAAGTGAGGGTCAATCTTATGTGGAATATGAGGTGGATTGAAAGGCTCAATTAGACCCTCTATATACTGATGATCACATTGAAACCTTCAATTTGATTATTTTGTATATTTAGAACTATTTTAATTTTTTCTCCAATTCATAGTTGACTAATTTTGGTAAGAAAAAGTTTACATGATAATTGACACTCTTGCATTGGAGCTCACAATTTTAAATTGGATATCAACCAAAATTTTAATGTCTATGTCATAGTGATGTCCAATTAAAACTTGGCATATGTATCCTATTTTTACTCTTGACACCCATAACATTAGCGATGCTCTTAATGCAAGAATATTTCTTGGTTCTTTTCAAAATGTTACTACTATAGTACTAGTTGGTCTCACCCGCACGTTGTGCGGTATATTTTAAATATCTAAATATTTTAATTTATATAATAAATTTAATGATTGTAGTATTTGTACTAACATAGTAATATGAAATATTAGGTGAAATCAAACCAAATATTGAAAATATGATAATATATGTATTTGTTTTATATTATTGAAGAAACGAAATTTAAAAAATTAAATAAAAACCCTTTTAAATGTAATAATGAACCATTCCTCCCAAGTCAAATAGACAAAATATTCATATTCAAAAGAACTAAATCAAAAAAATTGAATAAAAAATAAATCCCAACACAAAGTCTCAAATAAGGTCAGCTTATTTGAGAGGTTTAGGTATTTTTCAAAATTATATGTTTTAACAATCAGTAGAATTTTATATTAACAAATTTACTATTATAATTGCAAAAACATATCTGTACAAATTTACTAATATAACATACTAACTATGTCTAACTATACAATATAATCAGTACATGCCTAATTTAAAATAATATTTGATATATTTTTAGCAAAAATATTATGAATTCTATATATATTAGCTAGCGGCTAAAGATAAAAGATGTGAAGATAATGATATGATGTAGGTTAAATAGAGTTTAAAAATGCATATTATTATAATATGAAGTATTTTAATAGGTTAAATACATTTTAATGAAGTATTTAATAAAAGATTGAGGGAAAATTGGGATTAAGGGGAACATTAGAAATTGGAAAGTGGGGTGTAAGATACACATAATTTCTAAAAAGGCAGTGAATAATGAGTTGGTCTCTGAGGAGACCGTCTCTATATAGAGACCGGATTAAATTATAAATAGTGCAATTCAGAAAATCAAGGAGGGACCAATTTGCAATTTTTAAAAATTAAAAATAATCACGCGCTACAGTGTTTCCGCGCGTGTACAGTGTTTTTCTACTGTGCGCTACAGTGTTTGCTACAGTGTATTTCAATGTTTCAAGTTAAAATGTCAATGTTTTATGTTTCAAGTTAAAGTGTTCATGTTTCACGTTAAAACGTCCATGTTTTATGTTTTAACGTCCATGTTTTATATTTTATATTTTATGTTTTAAGTTAAAATGTTTATATTTTATATTTCAAGTTAAAATGTTCATGTTTCAAGTTAAAGTGTTCATGTTTCACGTTAAAACGTCCATGTTTTATGTTTTAACGTCCATGTTTTATATTTTATGTTTTATGTTTTAAGTTAAAATGTTTATATTTTATATTTCAAGTTAAAATGTTCATGTTTCAAGTTAAAGTGTTCATGTTTCACGTTAAAACGTCCATGTTTTATGTTTTAAGTTAAAATGTTTATGTTTTAATTTAAAATGTTCATGTTTTATGTTTCAAGTTAAAGTGTCGTTAAAACGTCCATGTTTTATGTTTTAAGTTAAAATATTTATGTTTTATGTTTCAAGTTAAAATGTTCATGTTTTATGTTTCAAGTTAAAGTGTACATGTTTCACGTTAAAACGTCCATGTTTTATGTTTTAAGTTAAAATATTTATGTTTTATATTTCAAGTTAAAGTGGACATGTTTCACGTTAAAACGTTCATGTTTTAAGTTAAAGTGTCCATGTTTTAAGTTAAAGTGTCCATGTTATAACTTAAAGTGTCCATGTTATAACTTAAAGTGTCAATGTTTTAAGTTAAAGTGTTCATGTTATAACTTAAAGTGTCCATGTTTTAAGCTAAAGTGTCCATATTTTAAGTTAAAGTGTCCATGTTTTAAGTTAAAATGTCCATGTTTTAAATTAAAGTGTTCATGTACTGTAGCAACTCGACACTGTAGCAAATCAGCACTGTAGCAAATCGGTACTGTAGCGCGTGGCTTGACACTGTAGCGCGTGATTTTTTAAAATTTTCTGAAATTGCAAATTGGTCCCTCCGTGTTTTTGACTTATATAACTATTTACAATTTAATCCGGTCTCTATATAGAGACGGTCTCTTCCAAGACTTATCCGTGAATAATTAACTTAATTTTAACTGATATGATTATTAATATAAAGACACTAATACCCTTATTTCTATTATTTTTATTTAGATCATTTGTGCTTAGTTAAATTAAGTTTAGTTTCAATAAGTTCACTCTAAATAAATGTATTTATAATGAAATTAGTTCAAGTTAGCCCTATGTCATTTTACGTAGTTTTGGTTCGGTTCAGTTCAGTTTGGTTCATTTTAGTTCACTTTAGTAGTATGCAATTCAGTTCATTTTCATCAAATTTTTTGATTCATTCAAATTTAGTTGAATTCAAACCAATTCCTTTAGTTCAATTTAATATAAATTTATTCAAATAATTCAAAATGGGACGCATTCAATTCGATTCAAGTTCACTTTTCTTTAGTTTAATTTAGTACCGCTTCACTAAAAGCAATCAAAATCTTGGTGAAAATTCAATACAGTTCACTTCAATTCAGTTACATTTACTTTTTTTTTAGGTCAATTCAATTCAATTTGGATTTTCCTAAATTCAATTTAATTTAGCTCCATCATTTTTTCAAATTTTGAAATCCAATTTAGTTCACTTCCTTGGTATTTAATTGAATAAAATTTCATCAAGTTCATATGAATTTGACTTTTTTGAACTGAATTGAAATGATTTGATCAGAAATAAATTTTATTTAAATTGGAGCTAAATAAATAAAGCTAAACTGAATATAACTAAATATAAGGAATTTAAAAATAAAAATAAGGGATTGTTATCTTTTTGTATTAATAATCATATTGATTAAAAATAAGTTAATATTCACTGCCTTTTTGAGAAATTATGTAAAACATACACCCTAATTACTAATTTCTAATGTTCCACGGCCCTTAATTCCAATTTTCCAGAAGATTTAAACAATATTATTATAGTGTCTATCAATTATGTTACATGTGCCAAAACTGTAATAAAAGGTACAAAATAGATTATATTGTAAAAGGTAAGGTAAGGATAGGAAATACTTGATTTCACCTATCTAAAAATATATAAATCCCCTTGTTCTTTTTATTTCCTGAGATATGTAATATTCTCCTTGTTCTAAAATATAGTAAGGAATCAACTAAATCACCTAAATTGAGTATAATGTTCAGTATTTTAAGAATCATGAGTGTATCAAGTAATCGATTATAATGATCATTATCGTGGGTAAAGAGACACAAATATAACAAATTGGATAAATTTACCCGTCCAATCAAATAAAAATGTACAAAAATATGATGTTTAAAAATGCTACATGTACTCATTGCGGTGATTGAAAATTGATCACATGCTTTACATTCAAGAAAAACAAAACACAAAATTGCACAAAAAGATAAGAATAAAATAAATATATCAACTAATGAATATTGAATGCCGATCAATCTATAACGAAATCAAAACTAACTAATTCTCTGACCTCAAGAAACAATAAAAATGAAAAGAAATCATCTCATTATAAATAAATATAAACGCATAAGAATTGGAGTTTGCAGTTTCTAATCTTTGTTTATTCACGTATACAAAGGTACACATTAAGCAAAATGACTTAAAATAAAACAATATTATAATCTTAACAAAAACCAGGGATATGTTGAATTCTAATCATTAAAGGATAGCACAAAAATCATCAAAATAATAATCAAAAACTTTGATACACTATTATCAAAATTTAATATTTATGCATAATTGAGAAAAAAACTCTACCTACGGATTTTGAAAGAGGATGTTTAAACTCATTTTTGTGAGTTTATAGTCTTCTCCACATGAAATCAATCAATGGACAATCAGCAAATTTACAATATTAGAAATAAAATAAAATGATATAAATCTTCAGACATACCTCAAACTTCCACAAATTTACGGCATGATAGAAGAAAAAAATTGTGATTGAAGAGTATTAGAGATCAAATATATATATATATATATATATATATATATATATAAAGTTGCAAAATATAAATATGGAAAATGTATATTATGAATACATCAAAAAAGATTTCTTTGACATCTAAAAGGAAAAAAGAGGAGCTCCTCAAAAAACTAATCACGCAAGCTCTCAGAAGAGAATATTGAATTGATGCTTAATTAAAAGAGTGCAATATTTAATACCATAAATTCATAAGAAAATACATAAATAATTTATACCATAATTTAACAAAATACCTAAAATAAATATACTAAATCAAATACGACAAGGAAAAAATAGGAGCTCCTCAAAAAACTATCACGCAAGTTCTCAGAAGAGAATATTGAATTGAGGCCAAGCAAGCCGTAAATATTCAATCAGGCCAAGCAAGCCGAAGAGCAGCAAATTTGCGAAGTAATACTCACTACTTCTTTCTTCACCCACTATGTAAAGTTTTTCGTAGCTGTCATCAAACAAACTTATCTGTTAATTTTGAACTAAAATGCTGATTAAAATTCTTACCACCTATACTTACCTAGTGCTCCAAAGGATCCAAAAGGGATAGTAAAAAAGCCGAAGAATCCAAAAAGAAAGCGCAAACACGGTGAACAAAATGTTTGCAAGGCTTTGAAGGCCAATATATTTTGATATCTTAGCAGTTTCAAGAAACACATCACTTCCTTCGTGAAGGGCTGATCCGACACGACCACACGACCACACCTG
Organism: Cruciata laevipes; assembly: GCA_963678965.1. Lineage (NCBI taxonomy): Eukaryota > Viridiplantae > Streptophyta > Magnoliopsida > Gentianales > Rubiaceae > Cruciata > Cruciata laevipes. The sequence goes on from OY787637.1 coordinate 23,643,083, forward strand.
CAGTCATTCACAATTCACTCACAAACTGACTTCGAATCATGAATCGAACATGTATAAGTTTTTGGAATTTCAGGAAGAAAGAAAAGTGCTTAATTAATTACCTGAATATATACGACACAACAATCAACATTGTTGTGGCTAGATGATGAGCAACCGAGGCGATAAAATCATAACGCCTTGTTTCCCAGAAAAGCACAGCAAATATGGCATAAACGTAGTATCCTCCACAATACATGTGCAAAAGCTTGAGCTTAAACCTGAAAAATAATGGATTATATATAACTAATTTGCACATCTGTACACAGAGATTTTGAAGCATATGTTAAAGCATATGTTGAGCAGATGATCCAAAATGCGAGCCATAGAACCTGATCGATGATGCAAGTGCGGTCATTGCCCGGAGCCAGTGAGTCGTCAACAATATGTCTCTCCGCGATCATGACTCTCGATGATCATGTATTCTAACCTTCTTGGGTGAAGATCCTAGAATTTTGTGTTATGAATCAAGTAATTAGTGATTTTAAATATTTATCACATACTCAAAATACATGCTATGTTGTAGTTTAAAATAGTTTGTGTCCTTAATTAGTTAATAATTAGTTAATTACGGACATCAAATATACCAAAATACATGTTTGCTTTGATTGTCGGACAACTTTTAATCATCCTTATTCATTACCTAAATTACATATTTTGAGCAAATACGACGTCGTTTATAAACCAGAATCAGGTTTACCGGTTTCAAACCGGGTCATGATTCATGATGTTGTCCAAGTCATATGTTTGTAAAGTTAGAAGAAGAGAAAACCGAAGTTGATAGAAGAATGTCTAGACTGATCTCCGGCGCTTGTGTCCAGCCCAGATGGCTGATTTGTGCCAATCCTTCCTCGTCTTGCAGCAGCGATGGTAATGGCAGGAGGTTTAGGATCAAGATGGCGGCGGCGGTTACTTCAGTTGACGAGAAGAAGAATTCTTACACTCTTCAAAAGTCCGAGGAAGCCTTCAACAAAGCCAAGGTTTGACCAAAAATCCAATTTTTTCTTTGCCTATGTTTTTCTTCTTGATTGTGTGGACTGTTGAATTTTGATCAGTTTTACAGTGAAGGGTGTTTCTTTGATTCAAAGAAATTTGAGCACTTCATTGTCTTTCATGAATGCTTCACATTTAGTGTTTCCATTTGTTTATAATCTGCAGTTATTTAGTCTGCTAGCTGATTTTATATGAGTAACCTGATATCATCAAAATTCTTTCTTTTTTGGCAATTGTCTATGCTGTTGAATGAGTGAGTGCCTATGTTTTTTCCTGTCATAGATATTGATCAGTCATATGGTGAAGGGTGTTTTGACTGAAACTTTTGCTTCTCATTGCTTTCATGAATGCTTCAATTCTTTAAAATTTTATGGTTCTATATGTTTATAGTCTGCCATTGTTTTGAATGCTAGTTGCTTATGAGTAACCTGGTTCCAGGAACTCATGCCTGGAGGTGTAAATAGCCCTGTGCGTGCTTTTAAGTCAGTTGGTGGACAGCCCATCTTCTTTGATTCTGTCAAGGGTTCGCGCATGTGGGACATTGATGGCAACGAGTACATCGACTATGTTGGTTCATGGGGACCTGCTATCATTGGTCATGCAGATGACAAGGTCAGTCAGTCTTTCTCATCATTCGATCAGTGTTTGTAACAAATGTACTCCTCTAGGACGATGTAAAAAACTGAAGTAATAATATATATATATATATATATATATATATATATATATATTGTTATTATTACTAGTGTGCTGGACTTGAATTGGTTACTTTCTAAGCTCCAAGCACATTTTTTTGAAGCTGCTTTGATTTTACCTCTCCTTGTTTTGGTGAAACATCATTAGTGATTTCGGAATCTCTTGTAGAGAGAAGAACATAGAATGTATAGTTTCATCTTTATTTATAATCAGCAAATCAACTTTGCAGGTTCTAGCTGCCTTGGCTGAGACAATGAAGAAGGGGACCAGCTTTGGGGCACCATGTCTGCTAGAAAATGATTTGGCAGAGATGGTAATTTCAGCAGTTCCGAGTATAGAAATGGTTCGATTTGTCAATTCAGGGACTGAGGCATGCATGGGCGTGTTGCGATTAGCCCGAGCTTTCACGGGCAGGGAGAAGCTCATTAAGTTTGAGGGATGTTACCACGGGCACGCCGATCCATTCCTTGTCAAGGCGGGCAGTGGAGTCGCAACCCTAGGTCTCCCTGACTCTCCCGGTGTCCCAAAAGCAGCTACTCATGAAACATTAACTGCCCCCTACAACGACATTGCTGCCGTTGAAAAGCTTTTTGAGACGCACAAAGGAAGCATTGCTGCCATTATTCTTGAGGCTGTTGTTGGAAATGCAGGGTTCATTCCTCCTACACCTGAATTTCTCAAAGCTCTGCGCCAGATAACCAGAGAGAACGATACGCTTCTTATCTTTGATGAAGTTATGACCGGTTTTCGTTTGTCTTACGGGGGAGCTCAGGAGTACTTTGGCATCACCCCTGATTTGACTACTTTGGGGAAGGTCATTGGTGGTGGCCTGCCGGTTGGTGCATATGGTGGAAGGCGGGATATAATGGAGATGGTTGCACCATCAGGTCCAATGTACCAAGCTGGGACTCTAAGTGGGAATCCATTGGCAATGACTGCTGGGATTCACACGCTTAGGCGTTTACAAGAACCAGGATCATACGAGTATTTGGAGAAGATGACCGGTGATCTTACTCAAGGCATCCTGGACGCGGGAAAGAAGGCCGGTCATGCCATCTGTGGTGGTCATATCCGAGGCATGTTTGGATTCTTCTTCACAGATGGCCCCGTGTATAACTTTGACGATGCAAAGAAGGCGGATGCGTCCAAATTTGGAAGGTTTTACAGAGGAATGCTGGAGGAAGGCGTGTATTTTGCCCCTTCACAGTTTGAGGCAGGATTCACTAGCTTAGCACATTCTCCCGACGATATTCAGAAGACAGTCGCTGCTGCTGACAAGGTTTTCCAACGGATATAATAGCCCTCTCCTTCTTAGTGGTTGCTTCTTTTGTAGGCAGTTAGCAACCTCTCGCCTTCGTTTCTTGTTTGTATGTTTTCTGTACATCAAGATGCACGTCTTCTGACCATTATATATGTATGTATTGTTTCTTCATTTTGGGGAAAAACATGTTCCGAGAACAAAAGCAAGATGATTTACTTGGCATCATTTATTTTACTCTCAAATAAGTGAACCGTCTTTTCCAGCATCGTCACCGCCTCTGAAGCCAGTGATGCTGCCTCTGAAACCAGGGACGGTAAGGCAAGAATGGGGAAGTTTCCTGTCGAGCATAAAGTTTTGTTCTGCTTGTGCAGCAAGATGCAGAGTGCAGTAAGATTCTATTCAATCCAATTACTTTAGAAACTGCAAAAGTTGTTACCGGCATTCCATATGATTTTCAAACAGCTTTGGCTTAGAATTATAGTTTCTCTTTTTGTTTATCGTTCTGACCTCCTTTCAAACCAGAATGTTGTTTGATTAATACATTCTTTATTACCTCATGAAATTCGGTTGCTTAGGATTCCAGGTTTGAGTCTTTGATTACCTCATTTGAACTTTTATTTGTCATATTTACCTCTTATTTGATGTAGAACAACAACTATATGTGTGCTATCTTGCATGTTTGATTCACTCAACGAGTATTTAGTGACTATATTCATATGCTACTGGCTGTCTATTGTTGCCTGCATTCTTACTTCCTCAGTGATCCAGACGAAGTAGCTGAAGATGGTCGGGCGGAAACAAGCAAGGGGATGTGATCGTTGGGAGAAATGGACATTAAAGTCACTCTGGATCTTGATAGCTATTCCATTTGGCATCTTGATCATTAGTTTGGTGATTTGTAAAACTATAGTTGCTTATTTGGCATCGTACTTATCAATTATCTATCAGACCATTTCCTTGTTAACGAGCTTACGAGTTACGATCGACCTCTCGCTCTTGCCAATGCCATATTGTATATTGTCTAGAGCTGTCAATTCAGACCCGAACACGAAAAACCCGACCCGACTGACCCAACACGAATGACCTTTTGACCCGATTAAAATCCGAGAATATTAGGTCAAATTCGACCCGACACGAACCCAAATAAATTTTAACCCGGCACGAACCCGAGAATGACCCGAACCCGAAAGTGACCCAAACCTGATTTGACACTAACCCGAAAATGACCCGAACTCTAAAATTAAGTTAATGAACTAGTAGTAGTAATAGAATTGGTGTAAAAATGTTTATGATCACTGCAATTTGCTTTCCATAAAAATGTTTATAAATATATTTATGATCACTACAATTTGTTGAATGAATTACAACATAGACAGGCCATTACTGAGCTTAAATACTGGATATTAGCAAAGTCCATTATAGGAATAATTTGGTGGATTATAGCAATTGTTCAGTAAAAAATAATATGTTTATTACAAGAGCATATTTTCTCTAGTAGAGTTGATATATATATATATATATATATATATATATATATATATATATATATCAGTTTTAGTCCAATTTGTATCTTACTTTTTATAATTATGATAGATTTAAAATAAATACTCTCTCTGTTCTAACTGTTTCTGCATAGATAAATAAAAATATTATCGTATCTAATATTGTTGGAATCGTCGTAACATATAGTTTATTAATATCAAATTTTTATATATTTATAATATATCTAGTTAAATATATTAGTAGTTAAACACATGTATTGAAAACCGTTAAAAGTACGTCAGATGTGGAAATCCAGTTTGTACGGAGGGAGTATAAAAATATCAATTCAGTATATTGTGTATATTAATATTTATTTCAATTCATTTTTGTTTTATGAAGATCATGTCGTCATAATGTCTTGAGCTAAATTGAATAATCTCTGGCGACGATACATTTTTTAACTCATCAAGTATAAAATTGGATTGAACTATAAGGGAATGTAGTGAAACTCAATTTAGTTCCAGTGTTTATATAATCTCAAGTAAGATTTGATATTTTATTATTTAATTTTAATTTACTTGTTAGTGTTTTTAGAAAATCAAGTAAGTTTGATCTAACACTAGTTAAACTCAATTTATCCAGTATTTATAAATAATCAAGGAATATTTGATCTTTCACTACTTAAATACAATATACTAGTTACATTCGTTTATAAAAGTCAAGTAATATTTGACCTTTAATTATTTCTATTCAACTCATGGTAAACAAAGTCAGTTAATGAAGTTCATTAATTGTTGAAAGTATCAAAGTAAGCATTAATCACTAATTTATAGAGAATCCCTATTTTTGAATAAATATAAGTTACTTGATTATTATAAATTAAGTGATGGTTAACAGTTGTATAGTTAAACTGAACTTAATTAATTTTTGTATAAAGTCGAGTAATAGTTGACATTTGGTTAGTTAAATACAATTAAGTTAGTGTGTTAGCACTAAAACTCAGTTACGTATGGAAAGTCAAGTAAGGTTTGACATTTGATTAGTAAAATTCAGTATAAATTATTTCATAGTATTTATAAAATAAAATAAAATAAAATATAATATTTGGAAATAACTAAATTTATTTTTAAGTGTTTATTGAAGGGAAAATATGTATTAAGGGTAGTGGAACTTTCTTTATTTGAAAGAGGGGTGTAATTTTATCATAATTTCTAGAAAGGGCGGTAATTAATTAGTTAATTTTTTCTTAATATAATTATTTAATTAAAGACATTAATACCCTTATTTTCATTATTCTAGTATTATTCAATTAAGTATTCAGTTTTGTTTCACTAAGTTTACTTCTATTTAATTCAAATTTAATCAAATCAGTTAAATTCAGTTTCATCCCAAATTTTTAGTTTTAGTTCAATTAAATTTATTCTTATCCCAATTATTTAGTTCTAGTTTAGTTAATTTAAGTTCACATTTTGATATTAAAAAAATAAATTGAGTTTATTAAGATTTGGTTGAAATCAGTTCAATTTAGTTTAATTTATTTTAGTACATCTTCAGACAAATTTTAGTAAAATTCAATTCAGTTTCATCCCATTTTTAGTTGTTTAAATTTAATTCAATTAGGTTAAGTTATTCAATTTTGGCTAAGTTTAATTTTAAGTTAAGTTCAATTCAGTTTAATTAAAATGATTTTTTAAATTAAAGGCGAAACTTTAATGGATTTGAATTTTAAATTTAATGTAGCAAAGATGAATTTGAATGAACTTAATTTAATTAAACTAAATTAATCTAAATAAAGTGAATATTAAAATTTGGATGATCAAATTGAATGTCAACAAATATATTCTTGTCTTGATTAAGATTAACTAAAATAAATTAAATTTAACCAAATTTAACTAAATTCAAATGAATTTATTGGAATTTTTTGAATGCTAATAAAGTGAACTAAACTTAATTTAATTGAACTTAATATAAATATTTTGGATGGAACTTAACTAAACTTATTTGACTAGAATTGATTTTAATTTAAACTAAACAAAAATAACCAAAAGAAGGGTATTAGTGTCTTTAGTTAATTACTCTTATTTAAGAAAATATGAATTAATTAACTACTGCCCTTTCTAGAAATTATACTAAAATTACACTCTTCTTTCAAATAATGAAAGTTCCACTGCCCTTAATGCAAATTTTCCCTTTATTGAAACTAAATTAAGGATTAATTTTTGGTAAATTTAATTCAATTTAGTTATCGTTGTTAGTTAAGCAGGCTTCCAATTCGATTAATTATATCAATTTAGTGGGTGGGTTTAGGGTTTAGTGAGTTTTGAGTTTTGGGGTTTGGGGCTTTAAGACAAAAGTAAGCCCAACAAATATGCCCAATTCTAATATCAAAATCAACCCAATAATTATTTCATTTCATGTTATTTTGGTGTTAATATAAAATAGAGTACTTGTTGATATCGAGTGTTAATACAAGTTGAAATAATTGTTAAATTTAATATAGTTATGAGTATTTGTCAAAATATAATATTTTGACCCGAGCCCGGCACGAAAATAAAACTGACCCGATACCAACACGACCCTATAAAACCCGACCCGATGAATAGTCCCAACCCGACATCAACCCGACACGAACCCTACCCGACCCAACAAGACCCGAAAAGATATTTTAGACCCGTTTGACCCGAACCTTTTTAGACCCGAACCCGAGGTCCACCTTTAGACTCGAATCGACATCTCTAATATTGTCCATGATAATCATCAACAAACCAACTAATTAATTAACTATCAATATATTTTTGTTACAGTCTTTGATGCAGGTAATGATTTAATTCTCTCTTGCATTCTGGTCTACTGTTGTAATGTTTTAATAAATTTGTTTTTTTTCGATTAAAAAATATAAATTCCTATTGAATTATAAAAGATCCGTCTTGAATATTCATTCAGTGTATTCCAATTTTTGAGATATTTCGGATAGCCAATTATTAGCCGTCACCTATGATGTACAATATAAAATTATCATAATTGTGATTCATGAACTGTAATTATAGTATTTATCTTCATAACTAAAATTAAAATAATATAATATTTAATTAGATTGCATGATAATTATGGAAATTTCATATTATATAAATTTAGGTGATAGCTTGTGATTGACTATCCGTATTTTCCAAAAAATAAGATGTACTAAATGAATATTTGAGGTGATATTTTTTAAATAAATGAAAAATACCGATGAAAGATGGTAAAGTAAAATGTTGGCAAATGATAGTAGTTTGTTGTCACGAATCACGATTGCCATATTCCCAACATGACATTTAAGTCAAAATTACAATTATCATGAGAAAAATGCTCAAAATTATGGTAGCCACTCAAAGTTGCACTTGTGTTGCAATTTCACTAACACCTTTCCACTAGTAACTTTTTTCCTCCGGTATTATTGTAACCATTTTATGAGTGAATTTGTGAGTTTATGAACATTAATTGAATTCAAAGCTCTATAAATCCCAAGCCATAATATAATTATTAATAACAATTGGAGGCGCGTGGCGAAGTGAAAAAAGAAATTCAAAAATCCCGCTCCGAATTTCAAAATTTCAAAATTAACCACCGCGGATCCGCCCCTCTTTTCATTCGACCGCCCGCCCCGCCCCTTTTTCCAAATCCCCAACCCGCCAAAGTCAACAAACCCTCTCCTCCGCCTCCTTCTTAACGGTCCACACACACACACACAGTCACAAGCTTCATTTCACTCTCAATCTCGCCGCCGTCATGGAGCCGCTGCCCCAGGAGCGTGGACCGGAACCCATCTACTGCCGGAAGCAGAAGTCGCTCGGCCTCCTGTGCTCCAAGTACCTACTTTTCCCCCACTTTTCGATTGCTTTTACTGTGCGTTGATTGGGATGGTTTTCTGACGAATGGGGTTGTTTTTTTATGCGCAGCTTTATCAGCTTGTACAACCGGGAAGGGGTGGAGACTATCGGACTTGATGATGCCGCCACCCGATTAGGTACCGATTCGATTTGGAACTGATTTTTCCCGGCGATGTTCGAATTGGGTTTTTGATTTCGTTGTGGTTTTTGTGATTTAAGGTGTTGAGAGGCGGCGGATCTACGATATTGTGAATGTACTGGAGAGCATTGGGGTAAGTTTTTATTATTGAATTAGGGTTTTTTGTAGCTTATCTTGTTGGATTTTTCTGGGTTTTTGTGATTGGTTTGTATTGAAGCAAAAAGGTCTAAACTTGATATGTGTGTGACTTTGTGTTTTTAGGTTCTCACGAGGAAGCAGAAAAATCGGTATACTTGGAACGGGTTTAGTGCTATTCCTGCTTCTCTGAAACTGCTGAAGGTACTAAATTGTGAGGTTTTCTTTGCTGAGTTGAGTTTATGGTTGTTAATTGTTGTTGTGGTGCTCCAGGAAGAGGGATTGTTCAACAAGAATGAGAGTGGGAATGACGGATTTTTGTCCATAAAGGTGTGTGTATGCCTAATTGAAGATTCTTTTGCTTACTGTTCTGATTATTGGTTGTGTTTGAAAGTTGACTGGTTTGTTTGCCTGTGTTTTGTGCAGACATCAGATGATGAGGAGGATGACTCATGCTCGAACCTTCAGACTTCGAGTCAGAATGAAATGTCAAATTCTAATTCTGCTTCGAAGTTGTCAGGCTCCTCCAGAAATGGTAATTGCTTGTCTTTTACTCCTGCTACCTGTTTGTGCAGCTTTGTTTATTGGATGATTTGGCTCCAGTGCTGTACAATGATGGAATTTTGATGTTTTATCGATGGTTTTGCTGGTTCAGCTGACAACAGAAAGGAGAAATCGTTAGCTTTGCTTACACAAAACTTTGTCAAGCTCTTTCTTTGTATGGATGTAAGTTGATGAATTCAAATCTCTACTCACATTGTCTGTGCTTGATAACTTGTGTATCTACGTAGCATCTGTTATTCGGTTGTCTGATTTGCATTCTATTGTAGATGGAAATGATTTCCCTTGATGATGCGGCAAAGATATTGCTTAAAGATGGAAGGGATCCAGCTATGACTAGAAGTAAGTGTCCCATCGTTACTATCCTATTGCATTCAGTATACATTTAAAGATGGTTGTAGTTGCATTTGATTGATATTATATCCTGACATCCTGCAGGTAAAGTACGGCGACTTTATGATATTGCAAATGTCTTGGCTTCAATGAAGTTCATCGAGAAGGTGATCGTTTGTAATTGCTAAACATATAAGTAACATGATGTTAGAGCAAGCATTTTCACTTGTAAATTTCACGTGTTTAGGATGTGTTAGCATGGCTTTAATAAAGTTTTTTTGCTACTGGATTTAGTTTTTTTTCTGGCGAAGTATAATGTCAGATAACTGGATTGTTATGGTGAATTTTGTTTTTCTTACTTTGGTGGAATGGTGTTAGATTATTGTTGTAGAAGTGCAGAATCATGCCATGTTCTCAAAATTTCCACGATCGTGCTAAAATTGTTTCTTTGATATGCAGACTCATCACCCAGAATCAAGAAAGCCTGCATTTAGATGGTTGGGTTTCAATGGAAAATCTGACAGTGGAGGTGATCATTTTGCTTGTGAGGGATCAAAGAAAAGGGCATTTGGAACAGACCTAACGAATTTCGACGTCAAAAGAAGTAAAGTGGAACCAACGGAGATACAATATCCAGTAAAATGCGAACCTGCTGAAAATGTAATGAAGTCTCGCAGTGGCTCTAAAGTCAATGCCACTGGCTATCGCTTTGGTCCATTTGCACCTGTGAATCCTCCACCCCAAGCAGTTGCTGCTGCCCAGAACACAACGAAGTCGGGTCATGACTGGGAAAATCTAGCAGCTACTTACCGCCCTCAGTATCACAATCAAGGTTAGCCATTTTACTCAAAATCATAATTGTTACATTCTTCATAGTTTTCCTGAAATCCATAACAGAAAAATCTCCCGATGTTCACAAATTGCTGGTTATATTCTACATTTTCCATACTTTAAGGTGATAACGTGAATGCTTTTGTGCCTACATATCTGATAGAAATTTTGTGCTTATGATATTTTCAGCTTTGAGAGATCTTTTCGGGCACTATGTTGAAGCATGGAAATCTTGGTACTCTGAAGTTGCTGCTGACAAGGACCCGATACACCAGACTTCGTAACAATGTCCATCCATCTTAGGACAACCGGCTAATTTTGGAGAGGAACTCCATCTCAACGAGGGACTTTGAAGTTTCTGTGTGCATGGTCTCTATGCTAGGGTTAAGGATTAGGACTACTAATATTGAATTACAAGTTCAATGTAATAAGATGAGTCTAAAAGTGATACACCATCCTACTGGATTCTTGTTGTGTATATGCTTGGGGCATCTTTTGTTCCTAATTAACTGTTCAAATTTCACTTAGAGATGTAAAGGTTGGAATTATTTGTTTATTTTATGAGCTATAGCTTTGATGTGCTTTTATTGTGGAGAAAAGCATTCATCAAATGCATCCTAATTCTTGATGGATAGCTAATTAGTAATTGCAAAATGTAAATTAGAACATGATTACAATTATTGATAAAATCAATTTTCAAAAAAGAGAATCATTTTATCTGAATTGAAAATAAAAATTTAATAAATTTAAATGTGATCGACAAAAACTTTACAAACAAGACCTTCGTCTTTATTTATCTTTCATTTTATCCCGATTAATGTTAGAGATATAAAAAATATGGGAAAAATTTTAGGGAATGATGATGTGTAATTCTACGTAGCAATTTCATATCATCATTTCCATAAAAATAAGAAAAGTGGAAGGGATCGAAGGATGGAAGGATCGATGATGATATGTAAGGGGATTATTCTTATCCGCAAGCGCGATTCATTATACTAATACTACCTTTACTGAATTATGAACAAAGACAACTAGTATGTCCAGACTCCAGATAATGTTTTTACCACAAGTAATATCATCGGTAAAATAATACAAATCAAATCACAATTACAGACATTATGTCCCAATTCTAACAATTGGGTGATTACCCACAAAATAGGAGGGAAAGTTTAATTACCATCATTCACAACTATTTTACAGCTGTAACAAAACAAAACACCTCTATATATATAAACCACAACATGGAATCAAATATTCATCATTCATTTAGAAAAAAACAAGATTCATCATCAAATAAACGAAAAAAAATGGCCGGATCAAAGAGTTTGCTAGCGTCAATTGTATTCGCCGTGATGATGATCTTTATCATCGCTAATTGTAGCCTGGTTTCTGCCGGCGCCGGCGCCGATGATATCAGTTGCCGATCAGCTTGCCTGGCCGGTTGTGCCGATGTTCCTCCCAGGGCTGTTGCTCAATGCATCAAACAGTGCACCCGCGAATGCATTGATAAAATTTCTCCATGGTAATTATTTTTTCTTTAAAACATTGTTTTTTGGTTAAAATATATTTTATTCATTTTTGTTTATTATTTTTACTGTCTATACCTAACGCGTATTCATTTGATTTACCTCTTAAACAGATGGACTGGAGCAAAACTTGAAGAAATGTTAATTTGAAGATTCTGTTCGTTGAGCTTTGAGAATAAAATTGTCATTTTAGCTTTGAATAAAATTGTCATGTTATATATTTATTTTAATGTTATTCTGTAATAAATTAATATCCAGTCGATCGAAATATATTCGTTTTGATTATGTTCTTCAATTTTTTCCATTAATGTTCATTTGATCTTTGGATGAAATCTTGAAACACGATGCCATGCAACCATTGGCCCTAATAATTAAGCGAAATATGAAAAATTGGTTCTTTGAAGACTAATATATATAATTATTTTAGTTTTAAATCGCACTACCAATATTTATGTTGATGTGATTTCTGGATTATTATCCATTTTGCCATAGTTATCGATGTCTAAATAATAATAAATTGATAGTTACAAAATACACTTTTAAAAGAATCAAAAAATATATCATATAACAATATTACTATTTATATATTACTTCAATTTTATAATGAATAGTAAAGTGCTAATAAAACAGAACTGAAGGTAGTATGAGATTTTGTTAGATTCTCCTTACGGTAAGGGCAGACCACATTCTACAAGATTGGTGTTGAATATACACAATTATTCTAATTATTTGGGTCATAAAACATAAAAGATCAATGAATAAAGTGAAAAGATGTTGTCCAAAATTTGAAAGATCAAAGCAAACAAAAACGTCAGGCCTAAAACATAAAAGATCAAACCAAATAAAAAATCAAACTAAAAAAAATCAAACTCAAGTATAAAAACATGAGGCTCAAACAAAAATAATTAAAATAATTGTTTGGCAACTTCAATCTTGTAAAAAATGATCTATTTTTGACCTGCCCTTATTTCAAATTTTCTCTTTTTGAAAATAAATTACCCCTCTAACCATTAGCTTCTTTAGCTAAACACGTCACTCTTTGTTATGTTGGGTCGATTATTATTTACTCAATCATGCAAATTACAATAGAAATAGAGATAGAAATAATATATTGATACAAATCACAACGAACCAAGAATAGTCTAAATCCTTCCTTCATAGTAAATTCGGTGGGATAGGGGATAAATTAAATAAGGTAAGAATTTGATTACTTCATATGATGATTGGCTTTTAATTGGATATAATATTCATTTATAGATTCTGATTATTTCCAAACATAATCAATCCCCTAATTGATTATAAAATAAATTCGCATCCTTTATAATCCTTACTTTTGAGTAGGAGAGTAATATTTTCAAACCATCCATATCCAAATCCAACTCAGCCTTTGATCCAATATTATAGAAACGTTATACGACTACAATTATGCCAGTAAATTTATAAACATAATTTTTTCCTATATTCTATACGTGTCAAATCCGATTAAGATAACTTCTTTTTCAAGAAATATGGGATTAACTCGTAATAATAACCAATTATAACGTTTTTTATCCATAAAAAATAACCGTGATTTACATTAATGAAATCTTATCCATATTCAAATCCAACTAATATCCATATTGTCCATCCAATTCTGAATTGAACTCCAACACTAAAATCTCTATAAATAGTCTCCGATCCACACCTATTCTCAATCATCCAAAATCCGTTCTCTGTTCATCAATCCATAAATTATCTCTGTTCACTATCTTGATTAATCAAGTTTTGCAATGGCCGGTTTAATCGTTAGCTTCGGCGAGATGCTCATCGACTTTGTCCCAACCGTCTCCGGCGTCTCCCTGGCCGACGCTCCCGGATTCCTCAAGGCTCCCGGCGGTGCTCCGGCGAACGTCGCAATCGCCGTGACCAGGCTCGGCGGGAAGGCAGCCTTCGTCGGGAAGCTGGGCGACGACGAGTTCGGCAACATGTTGGCCGGAATCCTCAAGAGCAATGACGTGTCAACCGAGGGAGTCAACTTCGACACCGGAGCAAGAACCGCTCTGGCTTTCGTCACCCTCCGATCCGACGGCGAGCGCGAGTTCATGTTTTACAGAAACCCCAGCGCCGACATGCTCCTGACACCCGAGGAATTAAACCTCGATCTCATCAAATCCGCCAAGGTTTTCCACTACGGCTCAATCAGCTTGATCGTGGAGCCCTGCAGATCCGCCCACATGAAGGCCATGGAGGTGGCGAAGGCCGCCGGAGCACTGCTATCCTATGACGTCAATCTCCGGGAGCCGCTCTGGCCTTCAAAGGAGGAAGCCAAGGAGAAGATCCTCAGCATCTTCGATTATGCTGACATCATCAAAGTCAGCGACGTCGAGCTCGAGTTCTTGACCGGATCCGACAAGATCGACGATGATGCTGCGATGAAGCTGTGGAGGCCCACGTTGAAGCTTCTGCTGGTGACTCTGGGTGAGAATGGCTGCAACTACTACGGCAAGGGCTTCAAGGGCCACGTGGACAGCTTCAAGGTCAACGCCGTTGACACCACGGGCGCCGGAGACTCGTTCGTCGGAGCTCTGCTGACCAAGGTTGTGGAAGACGAGGGTATCCTTGAGGATGAAGCTAAGTTGAGGGAGGTTCTGAGCTTTGCATGTGCATGCGGTGCAATTACCACCACCAACAAGGGGGCAATTCCGTCACTTCCCAACACCGAACAAGTCCTTGCTCTCATGAAGCAGTAGAGCTTTGATCTTTTGTAATGTTTTAGGTTTCTGGATTCCACTTTGTTTTTTAAATAATACAATTTTTTGAGTGATTATAATTTCGAGTGTGTCTTTAATTAGTTACAATTTCTGTTTGACTTAATACTCAGCTTTGGTGATGTTTTCTTTATGTCACAAAACATTCAATTTTGTTGTTTATTTATTTTTAAAAATTAAAATCACCAGTGGTTGAATTTGATTAAGCATCCCAAAAGGGAGTGTGAGTGCAACTACAATATCCAACAAATCAACAAATACTCATTTTTGAATCTATTTTAATTTGGGATTAAATGAGATGGGTACAAATGAGATTGCATTGGGTACAAATGGGAATGTGAGGTGGGATTCCAATTAACCCATTATCCCGTTATCTAATCCAAGTTTAATGATCTTCAAAAAAGAAATCCAAGTTTAATGATCAATATAAAATCCCGTTTAACTTCGATTCAGTTTTTCCTAGCCTACTTGTTTCAAAAATTAAACCCAAATATACTCCAGTTCATCTATTTCTCCAGAGTTTACAAAAATCGGCTCACACATTTTTTTTGAATATGATTTAATTTGTCAAATAAATTACAATATTATTTTATAAATAAAATTTTACATATTTGAAACCTTCTCAGTTAAAAGTTAAAAGTGATTTAATTTAGTTACTATCAGTTAAAAGTTAAAAGTTGTTTAATTTAGTGATTTAATTCTCATTTGAGACCTGACCAAAAATTATATGAGACTGCTATTGATTGAATTTGTCGTTTGTGAGCTTTAAACCCGCCGATTTCCTTGATTGAATTTGTCATTGGTGAAATTGACCAAGGAAATGATCAAGAAAATTGACCGAAAGATCAAGCAAATTGAACGAAAGATCAAATTAACTGAAAAATCAAGGCAAAACAAAAATACTCAAGGACATTGATTGAAAGATCAAACAAACTGACTAAAAGATCAAGCAGAAACAGTAAATGCTTATTCCCCTGCTCTTGGTCTCCACAAGGACAGGTCTCACCCAAGACTTTCTCTAGAAATAAACTTAGTTTAATCATTTCTTTCTTTAAAAAAAAAATTGGGTAATAATCCAAATGTACCCCAATAAAATCTCACTCCTCCCCTTGTCCACAGGAATCATGTTCAATGCAACAATTTTTTATTTAATTCAACTTAGTTAAGTTAAATTTTAAATTAGCTAAGTCAAATAAGGTGAACGAGAACGATTTTTTAGAATGACTAGTATTTCTAGCCCCGTTTCACGGGGTTGGAGTTTGAAATTGTTAGGAATTAAAGTTTGAAATTGAACAATGAACTACTAAGAATCCATACATTGTTCCATATATTGTCCAAGAATCCAAATCGAAGTGTAATATGAATTACAACATTCTCACTGAAGAACTAGTGAGAGAAAGAATCACAATTTCTACCGTGCAAAATTACATTTCTACCTTTAATTATTAATGATTATTACTTCATCTACCCCTCTTTCACCGGTCACCATATCACCGCGTATACATTCGACCACATCCAGCACACAACCACACCATATCTACTGATCAATGAATTAAATCTGAAAATCCCTAATTAAGTGAGATCGGACGAAAGTTGAAAAATTCCAATCGAAACTAAACAAACCTTTTCTTAGTCAATGGATAAAACCCATAAAAATCCCAACCAAAAAACGTCGCCGCCGATGGATTTGTGGAGGAGAAGAGTAACGATTTTGACGGATTTAAGGATCTAGTAGCAAAGATGGGTCAGTGTTTATGGAAGAGAATGAGAAGGCGTTAGAGATTGGCGATGATATAGAGGGGTTGGGTTGGAGAAAATTTACATGGAAGTGTAATGATGGATTAAACGAGATGGGTTGGAGAAAAATAATTTTTTCAGATCTAGGATGATAATTGATGGGTAGTAGATTGAAGGGGCTGGGTTGTAAAGGGGTGGAAGTTGGAGATGAATTGAATTTGTTGGGATAAATAAATTTATTTTCAGAAGGAAGTGTGGGGGTAAGGTAATATTTTGAAATCTGGTTCATTTTTCAAGCTTGTTTCCTTTTCAAATCTGATTTCTTTTTCTTTTTTCAGCTCGTGAAGCTCCTACTAAGGCCGCCCGCGAAGGTTCAACGTCCTCCTACAGGGATTTACTACCTAAATCAAAAGTGAAGTACCCCCTCCCTCCTAAGAAGCTTCAAGGATTCAAATAAGGTAAACCCTAAACCCCTAAATTGCCCTCTTTCTCTTCTGTTTCTCTTATGTTCAAGGGATCTTCTCTTTTTCTAATGCCTTAATAGTTTCTTGCAATAATTGTAAAAAGATTGGGAAAATCCCACATAAAGCCCAAGAACTTGAGAGCATGAAGATCCATACCATAATCGAACATGGGGATTTGCTGGCAGAAGGATGGATTATGTGCAAACAATGTGCAGTAGCTTATGGAAATTATGGCTCAAAGCCTGGCACCAGAAAAAGTGCAAAGGCTATGATAGTAAGTGGCTTTTTTTAGTAGTTTCCTTGTATATTTGCTCACTTATTTTCTGTTTGGGTATAAACAGGGTTATGTTGCATTAGTATTTACTATATTAATCACGTCTCTGTTTTGTATTTTTCATGTGGATCTTTAAAGTGTCTTGAAAAGCGGGTGGAGATTGAGTCTAGACTATGATATCTTTTCAAACAATATGGATGTAAAATATTTATCTCTTTTGCTAGGTTAAAAAAAAAAAATTTATAGAGGCCCCCTAGCGTTTCCCAAAGTACTAGTTTGGCCCTCTATCGAATTTTAGTGTCAAAATGACCCCTAAAATATAGTTTTTACTTCATTGCGGCCCCATATGGCTAACTTGACCGTTAACTTTTAAAAACCGTTAAATATTAGGGGTATAATAGTAATTTTAGGTTCATTTAAATTGAAAAAAATTCTCGTGGCTGGATTCGAACTTGGGTCTATCAAAATATTAGACAAAACTCCAACCACTATGCCACAAGGAATTCTTATTATAATTCCTAACTAAATATCGATATCCCGCCCCATAATTAATCATCCATAATTAATCCTCGAGGGATCGAGAAAGTTGAAGAGCTTCTCCGCGGCGCGCTTTGTCATGGCTACGGCTTCGGAGAAATTGATGAGCTGTACGATGACTCTCCTTGACAGGCTGCAGAAGAGTGTTTCAGAGATCCGAGTATTCCGAGAAGACGGAGTCGGCGATCTTCCGCTCCCGGGGGAATTCGCTGGTGGCGTAGTGTTGGAAGGTCTTGATCCAGATCTGGATCTCCTTTCTCCATGGCTTCCCTGCTCATTTTCAGGACGTCACCTCAAGGATTAATTATGGAGGGATTAATTGTGGGGCAGGGATATGGGTTTAAATATATTTAGTTAGGACTTATAGCAAGAATGCTTTATGGCATAGTGGTTGGAACTTTGACTTTTATTATGGGAGACCCAAGTTCAAATCCAACTGCAGGCATTTTTTTTCAAGTTAAATGAACCTAAAATTGTTATTATATCCCTAATATTTAACGGTTTTAAAAAGTTAACGGCTAAGTTAGCCGTAGGGGGCCACAATTAAGCAAAAACCAAAGGTTAGAGTGCCATTTTGACACTAAAATTCGATAGGGGGCCAAACCGGCACTTTAGAAAACGTTAGGGGGCCTCTATAAAATTCTCTCTAAAAAAATATCCTAAGATTTCAGTTTTGAAGTGTTTAGTTGTTTCTATGAACTATTTTTCAGATGGCAGTTCTATTCTATCAGACCCTGTTAAACTTTCATTTATGTCACTTGACCTTTCTCGTTGGATCACGTCGTCGAAGGATTGTGACCCTTTGTCTCGACCATTGGAATAAGGGGCATCCTCAGTCCTCACCTTTCTCCGGCTTATCACTGGCAGTCATTACAGGTTCCAACTCAACGATGGCAACTAATCATGAGGATTCCGCTCGTAGTGTGACTTAATCCAACACCTTAAGACACGACTTGGCGACATTGAGGTTTGGATCCCTACCAATGATATTTTGGTTGTTGGGATTGGCGTATGGGTGACTGCCATTGGGTTTCAGGTCGCTTTGCGGTGATAAGTTTTGGATTTCTGGAGGTGAGATTTGGGTCTGGCGACGGCGTTGTGGGCTTAGGTGACATCACGATAGAAGAAGATATAATAATTGGGGGAGGGTGAGAATGTGCAAAAAATATAGAGTATTTATATTTAGAGAGAGAATTTTTCATAGACCCCCAACGTTTGTTGAACTTTCACTTTGGCCCCCCATCGATTTTTGCTCTCAGTTTGGCCCCCAACCATACGATTTTCCATCAATTTGGCCCCCTAGCCCTAACGTTGGTGTCAAATCAATTTTGTCAATTTCTCTAGGAGTAGTCTCGTCTTTTTCTGACAGCTCTGACAGAGTTCGGGTATACGGGTTGCCGGATTCGGGTCCGGATTCGTGCTCTTCCTCGAAGCTCTATAACGCGAGGAGGATGATGGATTGGCTGTGCAGGGCTCTCTTCAAGCAGGCTTCTAAGGCAATGCAGAAATCAAGGCTCTGCAAACTGTTTTCCAGATAATCGTTGACCAGATCGTACAATTGAGGATCTTTCCGAATGTCCTTCTTGCATTCTAGAATGATGTTGACCACATCCTGATTCATCTCCAGCAGGCACTCGGTGACTTCCCGGAGGGAATCCAGGGACAGGGCACGCATGTCGATTCCGACGGTAATGGAGTTGATGGCTCGGCTCGTGCGCTGTTGGAAAGCCAAGTCCAGTGACTGCAGTTGCGGATCGGCTTGGCAAGCGGCTTTGTACGAGCTGAGGTACACTCCCGGCCCGATCACATGGTCGCCGCCGGCGCCGGGCTGCGATTTGGCTGAGCCATTGCTGCTGCTGTGATGACTGGTACTGGAGCCGGAGCCGGAGCTTTGCCGGAGCGGCGGCGGGAGTGAGTGTGTGCTGCTGTCTCTTTTATTCATCTTACTGAGCTGGATTGTGGAAACTGGAAATGAATAAAAATGAATTGGGTTTTTTTGCAGGGATTCGAATAAAGAAGGGGATATACAGAGAAGCTCCGCGATGACGACGACTTTGGCAGCAACATCTTCGATGAAAATGGCGTTTATGAAGGGATTGATGGAAAATTGACGGAAAAAAACGAGACTACCCCTAGAGAAATTGACAGAAAATTGATTTGACGCCAACGTTAGGGCTAGGGGGCCAAATTGATGGAAAATCGTATGGTTGGGGGGCCAAAATGAAAGTTCAACAAACGTTGGGGGGTCTATGAAAAATTCTCTCTTATATTTAATTATGAATTGTTATAAAAATATGGTTTGCCTCATATTTACTTATAATTATGAACACAAAATAGACTAAATTTGGTATCTTTTAACAAAAACTTCACCACAGTTCTTTCAGATTTTATTGCTGCCAAATAATAAATATTACTGTATAAGAAATTTGAAGGTATAATTCTTGCAAATTTCATTTGTATTTCTCTCGTTGAACAAGTGATCTTCTCCCATCTTCTTTCGATCTTGTTGTCACCTTACCGCCCACCACCACGTTGCAGCCGGATCACCACCACCACTCACGCCATCATTGGTGACCATAATCTCATCGTCAATGGTGGCAATTTCACTACCAACTCCTCAAAACTCACCACCTACGGATCCCCCAAATTTTCACTTTCCAATTCTGATTCATTTTGTGGTTTGGTGCAATCAGTGATGTCCACTACTGTAGCCTCCACGTCTGCATACTATTCCGAGCAATCAAAATTCATGCTTCCAAACATGAAGAGAAGCTTAAAAATCACCAAATTGTGCAACTTTTTCAGAGCATGTACACCAACCCATTTATAAGCTTCTCATGAATTATTTATTTTAAACGTGACCCACAAAACCAAAAGCAAGGAGAAATTGGGTTTATCATGCTAAGTCTCCATTTCTGGAAAAATAATAGGAATAGCACATGACAATCTCCCACTGTGAGAAAAAGTGGGATCAAAAGACCACCAACATCGTATATTTGAAATGGATAGATCGATTTCAGTCGATTAGTTTTTTTATGTAAAATCTTCTTCTATTAATCGCTCAAAAAAGTTCATACAACATGTTTGGCCATCACTCTAAACCAACATTTAACAAATGTGAAAAAAAAAATCAAAACAACTATTCTACAGCCATGGATACAGTGGCGGTGATCATAACAAGTTCATCAAGGTATTGCTAGGGTTTTCATGCTAGAGTTTCATTCCATCTGTCCAAGCATATCTTACTAGATCCGCTTCCATTTTAGAATCTTTGATGTCTTCAACGTTCTTTTATCTTTTTTCCTGTTCTTATTGGATAGAGGAAAGGTCCTCCGTAGCATATCTTCGAATTGACATGCCACAAGTCTGCCCCAGAGCAATCTCCACAGAGAAATCAAATAAGCCATATGCAATCTGATCTGATTCTGGTTATGCTCTCCTTCAGTCTAGTCCGTCAAGTCCTTAGATCGTGTCATGGGCCAAGGTTGGGTAACTGGTTTTTACACCAGTAGCCCAACACCTCTAAAATACCAAAAGTAATCAGTGCGGCACCTACGACATATGTACAAGTTTCAAACTAGGGCCATAACTCTGATCCAGCCCGTCAAATTCTTAGATAGTGTCATGGGCCAAGGCTGGGTAACCGGTTTTTACACCAGCAGTCCAACACATCTGAAATACCAAAGGCAGTCAGTGCGGTACCTATAATATATATACAAGTTTCATACTAAGGTCATAACCACGTCATCTTCAACTGCAGTCATAGGGATCATATCCCGTTTCTATGCGTACTTTCACTGCATCTAAAGTTAAAGACTTTCCCTGGAAGATTCTTCTGTTCCGCTCCTGCCATACATTATAGAAAATGCTAACTAGCCGATGGAATTTCTTTCGCCCTCTCCATCCTGACATTCTTCTCATCCTCTTCAAGCATTCTCTAAAATTTCCTCCAGCCTCTACTTTGTAGCATTTACTGAGCTCGACCATGAAATTGCAATCGCAAAATAAATGTTGTACTTTTTCTCCTGTTTCCCCGCATAGACTATAAACATCCATTACATAGGGTATCATCCCTTTGGACTAAAGTCTCCCTATGGTCGACAATCTGCCTTTCAACATCATCCAACGAAAAAATAAGTGTTTCGGGTGGAGTCCAGACTTCCACAACATAGCTGTTGACCAATGTCTATCTAGCATTGCTCCCTTGAGGTATTTATACGCCTTTCTCGTACTGAACCTTCCCTTTACATCCACACAATCCGTGAGATAAGGCTTAATTTTATCATTCAGATCAACTAGTTTTCCCCAGCTTCAACTGTATGTATGTCCCTCCAGGCTGTAATCCAGAGAGTTTGTCCCTGTCAAGTAATAGGCTTGTACCCATCTTAGCCGTAGAATATCCTTTTTCTGGCATATATCCCAAAAAAGTTTACACAGTGAAGCTCGATTCCAGAAAGAAGAATCCTTAAGACCAACTCCACCACTTTCTTTGGGCATACAAAGTGTTTTCCAAGATATCGGGGTAACTTTTTTCTCTTCTTCTGTTCGTCCCCATAAGTAATTCCTACATTTCTGTTCAATGGCCATGTGTACACTCTCTGGTATTTTGAAGACATTCACCCAATGACTGGCTTTACTCAGCAGTATAGTGTTTATGAGCTGAACTTTACCTGAATATGCCAGATTTCATGAGCTCCATGTATCAAACTGTCTTGCAATTCTCTCCACCATCCTTTCACAATCCTCCACTCTCCACATTCCCGTCGAAACTGGGAAGGTAATTTACCGAAAAATTTCCCAGAACTGTTTTCAAAGTATCAGCCAACATTCTTGATTCAGGTGGTGACATATCAGAAAAGGAAACCTCTGTTTTTCCCTCATTGATTTTCAAACCTGAAACCTTCTTGAATTCTTGTAACACTTTTTTAACTCCTTCCATTGAATGTTTGCTCGCCCTGCAAAATATCAGAAGATCATCCGCAAACATTAAGCTATGAATTTCCTCCTTCAAGCCTTTTTGGTGGAATTCTACTATTTTCTTCTTTATTGCCATATTAAGTTGTCTCGATAGATATTCCATCACAATCACAAACAACAACGGTGAAATCAGATCTCCTTGCTTTACCCCGCTTCTCCCTTTAAAATATCCAGTGTATGCTCCATTCAAAGAGAAACAATAATTTGTATCCTCAACACACCTTTTAATCCATGTGATGAACAATCCAGGAAACTTCAACACTGTCATCCATTTGAATAAAAACTCTCATCTTATGCTATCAAAAGCTTTCTGGATGTCAATATTTATCATATAACTCGGAATATATCCTTTTTTATTGTATCCAGTCAACAGTTCCCGAGTCAGAAGAATATTGTGTTATATTCTTCTTCCTTTCACAAAGGCTCCCTAGTTCCCATTAATTACATAGGGCAGCACCTCACTCAGCCTGTTGCTCATGATCTTAGTGACTACTTTATACAGGACCGGGCAGCAAGATATCGGTCTGTAATCTCCAACAGTTTGGGGGTTTTCAACTTTCAGGATTAGTGTTAGCACGGCTATGCTAAATTCCTTTGGTACTTCATCTCCCTGAAAGAATCCACGTATGCCTCTTTTAATGCCATCTCCAACAATATCCCACGATTTTTTGAAGAACATGCTCGAATAACCATCCACCCTAGGGCTTTTATTATTATCAATGCTTTTCAGTGCTCTCCATATTTTGTCATCTGTTATTGGTTGTATAAGTGGTATATGTTGCTCTACAGTAAGAAACTTCCCTTCTTCTGCTACTTCCGGGCCTATATTCATTTCTGTAACCACTGTTTTCCCCATTCTGTCTCCATAGCAATCCAGCAAATGCTTCTCTACTGCTTCTCGACCTTCAACTCTCTCATCTCCCACTTTCAGACTGACAATATGATTTCGATACTGCCTCTTCTTCATACTTGCATAGAAAGCTCTTGTAGGTCTATCTCCATCCTTTATCCATTTTTCTTTAGATCTCTGTTGAAGAAAACTAAATTCCGCTTCAGCTGCTTCCAATGATTCCTTGCATAGAAAGCTCTTGTTTGTAGTATGCTGAACTGCTTTTCCCACTTCACTTTTGCCTCCTCCGCTCGTTTCTGGATGTCCGAAAACTCCCTCTTATTCAGCTTTTTTAGGGCAATTTGTAATTTCTGTAGAGCTGAAAAAATATCGGTAAGGTTGTCTTGTCTGTGCAATCTCCAGTTTCGCTCCACTAGCTCTAAGAATTGTGTTGATTTCACCCACATGTTATAGAACTTAAACGGTCTTTTGACATTAATGTACCTCGGTTTTTCCATGTGAATTAACAACGGCAAATGGTCTGAGATATTACTAGGCTTTACCTCGCATGAAGCCTCCATCCACTTCTCAATCCACTTTTCATTTACCAAAGCTTTGTCAATTCTGCTGAAAATTCTTCCCTCCTCGTGCTTATTATCCCATGTGTAGAAAGGACCTGTAGTTTTCAGCTCCAATAAATAGGTCTTATCAACGGTTTCTCTGAACTTTTCCACCTCTACTAGCCCAACACCATCCCCTCCTGAGCGATCACCTAAATTCAGTGGACTGTTAAAATCTCCGATTACTATCCAAGGCATGTGTAGATGATCTGCAGCTTCTAAGTAACTCCATAGTTTCAATCTCAAAGGCTGTGTACCCTTCATCTCTTTGTTGTGTGCATAAATAACTGTCAAATAGAATACCAAACCGAGCTCTTTATTTTTGCATACACAATCTATCCATTGATCACCAATATTTAATACCGAAATATCATATAAATCTGATTTCCAGCATAACCATATCCTCCTTGTGCCTGCAACTGAGCAGTTCGTAATCAAATTCCATCCCAAGTCAAGACCATCCAACCTCTCATTTTCTTTATCTACTTTCACTTTCGTTTCCAGCAATCCTGCCAGCCCCACCTTATTTTCTAAACAAAATCTTCTACAATCTCTCTGCTTATTTTGTTTATTTAGTCCTCTCACATTCCAAAACAACATTTTACTATGCATCATCATCAACATCATAGAGAGGACCATACCTTGAATGAATCTCAAGGCCTGTGTTCTTTGTTACTTCGACTATGTTCTCCCCATTAGTGGCTAGCTCGATATCACTCATTCCTGCTGATTCAACCGGTTCTTTCCCTTCTCTTTGTTGCCGTTTTACCCCATTCAATTCCCGGCTCACTGCATTCGGCTCCTCTGAATTTTCATCATTCTCCTTACTTTGTTCCATCTCCTTGTTGATACCTGAGCTGCTGGGTTCCATAGTAGCATGTGTATTTTTTGATCCGGCAACCACCCACTCATGTTCATTTCTTGCATGGTATGGTTTATGCCCATTATACTGTTTCTTATTATTACCTCCATATCTTCCATGTGAGTTAGCAATAATCATATTATTTGACTTTTTCCCATTATTTTTCATTCCACCATTCTGTGCTCTTGGCCTCCTCGGTTCCCTAACACATTCGTCAACACCATGACCAATGATATTGCACTTGCTGCATTTCACTGGTTTCCATTCGTACTCCACATCCTGATGTTGAATAACTCCATTCTCATCTTGGTAAGGCAATTTCTTCGGTAGTGTATCCCCCATCTTCATTTCAACTAGCACTCTTGCAAACTTTGTTCTGTCCAAATTCCATGTTGCATCATCTATCCGCAGAGGTATCCCTAGAGCACTTGCAAGTCGACATAACAGACTCGGTTCCCAGTATACCATGTCCAATCCTGGAAATTGCACCCATATTGGCACTTCCACAGGCTCATCAAAGTCCATATTCTATTCCATTCTTTTACAATAATCGGTTTTTTGTCAAAGAAAACCATTCCCCTTTCTACTGTTTCATCTCTTTGTTTCTCAAACTTGAACTAACCAGAAAAACTCTTGGTTTCGCCTGCCATACTTTCTCGACTTCACCCCACCAGATTCTTTTGAAGAAGCCTTCCATTTTATTTATCGGAGGATGAGCACCAACAACCTTGCCCACTATCACATTTTTCCATTTTTCCATTTTTGCAAACTGTTTTCTACCTCGTTTTTTGGGAATACAGGTAGTGCCAAGCCATTAACCACCTCTGGCTTATAGAACTTAACATTTCCTTGTGGTTTCACAAATAACCTCGACCACGTACGGCTTATTTCTACATTCTGTTCATCAACTACAATTTTAGCTTGTTTCGGTTCAGATTCTGGATTTTCAGCCTGACCATCAACTACATTTTCGATGTGGTTCAGCTCGACGTCTTGTTTCCCCTTTTTCAAAATACGAACCGAAAACCTATTTGGTTTCTCATGTACAGTGATGTCAGATTGGACTTCTCCTTCTGTCTTTTTCTCCTTCAACCTCCGTTCTATCATTTTGAAGTCCTTGTATGCTTTGTCCATGTTTGCAAATAAATCATCAACTGATGCTTGTTTAACCCAAGCGGCCATAGCACTGTCCTCGTTCTCCATCAGCCTCTTAGCAGGCACCTTCGACACCACAGCGTCAGCTCCCTCGCTCACATGGTTTAAAACTGTAACATTTTTATCATTCTTTTCCTTCGTCGCCACACTGCCAGCTGTCACGCTAGGGTTTAGATTCCCCTTTGTGACCAAACCTGCACCATTTTCGCGTCCTCTCCATGTCCGCAGCGTCGGGTTTAAAACCTTCGTAACCTGAGTGACAATAGAGTTGCGTTCGTATGTCAACAATATGTCGTCTGTTTTTCCTATCCCACCTTCTTCCCACTTCTTGTTTGTTCACCTGGCCTCACCGGAAGGCTGCCACCATCGTCATCGCTACCAAACAAACTTTTCCAGTCGCTTGAGAGCATGATCGTACCATCAACCAACTTATTGTCCCTTTGTTTTCACTGCCACTATTCTTGCCTATGGGCGGCAGAGTCACCAAAATAATGGCCGGAAAAAATTAAAAAAAGAACGAACAAAGTGATAGTTTCGCACATAGTTTCACGTTCAGTCTCATTCAGTCGAATAGTTATGCATGACTTAAATAGTAGTGGTAGTGTTGTGGCGTGGCGATGGTGGTGTTATGCATGGTGGTTATATTCATAAATAATAATTGAAGTAAAATAATATTTAAAATATTTAAAAAAAATATATAGTGAATATCAAATCATGGAAATTATAATACATTTTTGGCCCCATTTGCCTAGTAAAATTTTAAAGCGTTTAGAAGTTTGGTCAAAAAATACACATTTGATATAATTAATCAATCAGCTATTAAAAATGTTTGGTAAACCATTTTTCCTAGTTAGCATTTCACACTCTTTTCAAATTTAATTGATTTAGTTGGATTACTGTGGTGAATATTTTAACATTATTCTCCTCTCATCAATTAAAAATCCATAATTAGTAAAATTCCCAGGCATAACTATATCAAAGGCCTTTGAAATTCCTAGGCACAACGTATCCTTCACCATCAACTATTTGTTATTTTTACTAAAAACATATTTTTAAACAGTTGAATAAACACGTATTTTAAAACAGGTGAATAAATCCCTAGCCAAAACATCAGCTAAGAGCAATGATACGGGGCAAATCCGCACTAGTAAATCGGGGCCTCGGATAATTGATGTATTCGAGGGCTTATGGATGAACTGCTGATGAAGTATCAGAGCTGCTCGCTAATGACTCCGGATTGTCCGAGCTCTTCAGCCTCAGATAAGATTGACCTGGGACCTGTTCTCCGATGTTTGCAAAACAGACCCCCCGGCGCTACTCCGGGGGTAGTAGCTCCGGTGTAATGATGAGATTTCGTGCCTTGAAAGATAAAACTCTGTATTCAAGAGTTAGAGAACTTACCTGGAATGGCTGATTGTGGCCTGTATTTATAGGCGTCATGAGCCTCCTCTTTATGCCTCATCACCAGTATGCGTCGCCTCCCCGTACGAGCAGTGCCTCCTATCCACGTGAGCGTACGGGCCGATCCTTATCTCTTCCACGTGACTCAGAAGCTTCCTGGAAAGTCACCTAGATCCGAATCTTTGGTATCATCAAGCAAGTCCAACAAATACTACATAATAATCTCCAAGATGTAGTATGAAATGCTAAAATGTAGCTAAATGTTTTGGTTATCTCCAAGAGATACTACATTTTGCATATCTTACATTTATTGTCATCCATATTAATAATATTTTAATTTTATTTTCTAGTCTTTTTGTCTTGAACATTACATATTTTATTACTTTTTTAACTTTCTAGCATTGAAGATGAGAGGAGAGAGAAAGAAATTTAACTTAGAAAATGGAAAATTTGTCATAATCAATGAGATTGCATTTAATATTCAATCCTCTAAATTTTGTTTCTCTCTACACATATGGAGGATGAGTTACTACCCCAAATCTACATTTTGTAGTAGCACATGTAGTATCTCTTGGAGCTCAAAAATGGGGTGTAATCTCCAATTTCCTCCAAAATCTGCAAAATGTAGTGGCCTTGTTTGGTGACGAGAGGTTTGAAGAGCGTTTAGCTTTTTTGGCTAAATATGGATAGTTGACTAGTCAATCAGCTCTTTAGGGTGTTTGGTGAAGAGCTTTTTCTGCATAGCTGTTTTGATGAAACCTCTCGTTTCTGAAACGCTCCAAAGAGCAGCGTTTGCAAAATAATTAATTAGAAAATATTACAAAATATCCTTTTTGTCCTTATTCCTCACCGATTTCCATTTTTTAATCAAATTAATCAAAACCTAACGTAGTACTGTTCTGCAGTTCTGCACCACTTCACGAATCTAACTTCCGGTCTCTTCTCCACCAATCTGAAGTTCTGCAGCGACTTTGTTCAAAACAGGTTAGTAATTTTTGTTTGTCTCTTTGATATATCAGACATGATTGTTCTTTCAACGAAAGTATAAATATTGCCTACAAGTGTGTCTCCTTTGCTATCTGAACTATGCCTACAAGGTTTTTGAAAATTTGTCTCAGTTGTATATTTTTAAGATTTTGTTGTTGCCTTTTATGTCTGTTTATGCAAGCACTAAGTTAGGGTGTTTCTGGAGCAAATAATGCTGCAATAACAATTAAAGATTATAGTTTGAAGTAGTGATAAAGTACAAGAGCAAATAGAAAAACTGACTAACAATATAATAGTTCATGATGTAACTGTGCTACTACCTAATACCAACGTTTTAATCCGTCCCTCGTACTCGTACATATGCATTAGCTGCCCTTAATTATTATCTACACATGCAGAACAAATTTATTTTTTAGATTTTGTTTTACTTCATCACCCAATAATTTCAAAAGACATCTTTACTGTTGTCAAACTTGCATTGACAATTTTCCTGTTGTTTTCTTCGTTCCCACAAAATATTTAGATGGCCTCAACCAAAACAATAAGTAATTCAGAAGGTGAAGGTGGTGGCACTTCACTACCAGTAGTTGACCGATTGAGTTCTAAAGCCATGTCAATAGTTCGTAATGATATCACTGCTAGTTTGATGGCACCTAGACAACCAAGACAGAGAAATCGTGTGCTATATATGACTACTAGATTTATTATATTTGTTGGACATGTATTTTCAGTTTTACTTATTACATGAATTTAATTGAAAATTAAATAAATGTTGGATGCTTATATATTCGTTTATAATATTTTTCAATTTACATTTGAAAAGTTACACATGAAAGTAAATTGGCATGAACTAAACATATGTCATTGTGAAAATTTCAAGCATTTTAATCTAAACATTTATTTTTTAAAATAAATGTAAGTATATTAATAATGAACAATATTTCAAATAACATTAAAATAGATAAACATATTAGTAATAAAAATACTTTTTGATATTTTAAAACAAGTAATACACACTACATAAAAATAACTTATAATAAATTATACTAATGTCTATTTCAGTCATTTAACAAAACAAAACCGCTAACAGCTAATTGTTATTTACCAAACACTTAAATACAAACAGCTAGTCAAACCGCTAGTCAAAACAGCTAATAGAATCCGCTAACGGCTAACAGCCGTTAGCCAAACGAGCCCAGTGGCCTCGTTTGGCAATCAGCGTTTAGCTGTTAGCTGTTAGCGGATTTTATTAGCTGTTAGCTGTTAGCAGATTCTATTAGCTGTTTTGACTAGCGGTTTGACTAGCGTTTTGTACATTAGTGTTTGGCAAATAACAATTAGCTGATAGCTGTTTCAATGCGTTAAATGACTGAAATAGACATTAGTACAATTTATTATTAATTATTGTTTTAGTGTTTTGCTTGTTTATCGAAAATAATTATCACTTATATGTTTATTTATTTTTATTATTTAAATTATTATTCTTTATTATAATATATCTACGTTTATTAAAAAAATTATTTTCAGAATTACATTACATAAAAAATTTATTTTGATATATATTTAGCATGTGCCATTTTAATTTCAATATTTATAATACTTCAAAAATAAATTAAGAATTGCAAAGTTGAATTATACATATATATAAATTATTAGTTTTAAGGAAATTTTGTGAGAATAAGGATAAAAAAGATATTTTGATATATTGTTTTGTTTAATTTTTTGTAAACGCT
Organism: Cruciata laevipes; assembly: GCA_963678965.1. Classification (NCBI taxonomy): domain Eukaryota; kingdom Viridiplantae; phylum Streptophyta; class Magnoliopsida; order Gentianales; family Rubiaceae; genus Cruciata; species Cruciata laevipes. The sequence continues at coordinate 23,673,268 of OY787637.1, forward strand.
GCTCTTTCTAGCGTTTCAGAAACGAGAGGTTTCATCAAAACAGCTAATTAGAAAAAGCTTTTCACCAAACACCAAGAAGAGCTGATTGACCAGTCAACTGTCCATATTTAACCCAAAAAGCTAAACGCTCTTCAAAACTCTCGTCACCAAACGGGGCCAGTATCTCTTGGACTTGCTCTAACTAATAAAATTCACCAACATGTCCCAAACGTGTCTTCGTCAAATTCTTGTTATGACTCTGTATAAAGAATCTTTGGTTTACTGAGAACGTATTGTACTTATATTAATTATGTGACATGTTTATTTTATTACTAAACATGTCATATTTTAGAAAGAGGGACAAAATACATATTTTAGAAATGTTGCAAATAAAAAGAGTATATATAAACACTTCCTGAAAAACACTAGAACTTTGTCCTCAAACACAAAAAAGAAAAAACTATAAACTATAAACTCTTCAAACAAAAAACAAAACAGAACGCATCAAGAAATACATCCAGAAAATAACTGCTAACTCTCTACTGCTTCATGAGAGCGAGGACTTGTTCGGTGTTGGGAAGTGACGGAATTGCCCCCTTGTTGGTAGTGGTAATTGCACCGCATGCACATGCAAAGCTCAGAACCTCCTTCAACTTAGCCTCATCCTCAAGGATACCCTCGTCCTCCACAACCTTGGTCAGCAGAGCTCCGACGAACGAGTCTCCGGCGCCCGTGGTGTCAACGGCGTTGACCTTGAAGCTGTCCACGTGGCCCTTGAAACCATTGCCGTAGTAGTTGCAGCCATTCTCACCCAGAGTGACCAGCAGAAGCTTCAACGTGGGCCTCCACAGCTTCATCGCAGCATCATCGTCGATCTTGTCGGATCCGGTCAAGAACTCGAGCTCGACGTCGCTGACTTTGATGATGTCAGCATAGTCGAAAATGCTGAGGATCTTCTCCTTGGCTTCCTCCTTCGAAGGCCAGAGCGGCTCCCGGAGATTGACGTCATAGGATAGCAGTGCTCCGGCGGCCTTCGCCACCTCCATGGCCTTCATGTGGGCGGATCTGCAGGGCTCCACGATCAAGCTGATTGAGCCGTAGTGGAAAACCTTGGCGGATTTGATGAGATCGAGGTTTAATTCCTCGGGTGTCAGGAGCATGTCGGCGCTGGGGTTTCTGTAAAACATGAACTCGCGCTCGCCGTCGGATCGGAGGGTGACGAAAGCCAGGGCGGTTCTCGCTCCGGTGTCGAAGTTGACTCCCTCGGTTGACACGTCATTGCTCTTGAGGATTCCGGCCAACATGTTGCCGAACTCGTCGTCGCCCAACTTTCCGATGAAGGCCGCCTTCCCGCCGAGCCTGGTCACGGCGATTGCGACGTTCGCCGGAGCACCGCCGGGAGCCTTGAGGAATCCGGGAGCGTCGGCCAGGGAGACGCCGGAGACGGTGGGGACAAAGTCGATAAGCATCTCGCCGAAGCTAACGATTAAACCGGCCATTGCAAAACTTGATTAATCAAGAAAATGGAAGAGAGATTATTTATGAATTGATGAACAGAGAACGGATTTTGGATGATTGAGAATAGGTGTGGATCGGAGACTATATATAGATGGAGAAGCATTACTGTAATCTTAATCAGTTTGAAGGTTGTATTGGAATTTGACTCTGATTTGGATAAAATGGATATTAATGGATTTGAATGGGATAAGCTTTCATTAATGTAAATCACGATTATTTTATTATGGATATAAATGTTACATTTAACTAATATGAGTCGATTCCAACTACGATTTTATTTCTACGGTTTGCCACGTATAGAATATAACGAAGATAATATTTTATTCATGAAGTCAATCCCAATTTTAACGTCTCTTGAGGAAAAGGTTATCCAGCGATTATAGTTAATCGGGATGGCCGTGTAATAACGAAGATAATATCTTATTAATATTTACTCACTTAAAATAGATATAGTTATCGTGTACAGAATAATATATAAAAAACTATTTAGATATATATTTTATTGTAAAATTTGATATTGCAATGCTGATAATTATTTTGATTAACTAATTAATTATCGATCACTTAGCGTTGTAATTTTTCATTTTTATTATTGGAAATAGCGTTGTAATTTTAGGGGGTGCTTGGTTGAAATAGAGGAATGGGAATCGGAATGGGAATGATAATAGGGTATAATGATTATAGGGGTAATGATTATAATGTTGTTGTTTGGTTTGCATTAGGGAATGGCTAAAATTAGTAAACTAAAATGACGGAGTGGCTAAATATAGTAAACAACTAGGTAATGAAACCCATAGTTGTCAATTTTGGGGGGTTTGGATGATTGACCAGTTTTTGGTAATGAATGTGGGCCCATATAATCATAATACTCAACCAAACACTCATACTCTATAATCAAACCCATTACCCACCTCCAAACCCCTCAACCAAGCACCCCCTTAGATATTCATACATGCTCTTCTAGTGTTTGATTTGGACTGAGAAACTAACAACAAATGCATATCTTCCAACGCCTTTTGGATTAGGATTAGCTAAATGGATTTTATCATCCAACGTTTTTTTTCTGTGATAATTTAATTTTAGACTAAGATTTAGAATTAAGGTTTGGATAGTTGGATTAGGATAAAATTGATTACTTTCCCTTTTCTGCTACTACGAGCAATTTCGTTGAACAAAAGAAACTCCGAAATTTCGTACAGTAAAAGAAACTTAGAACAAGCTGTTTCCAAACGATAAAATCTGCCATTCTATCCAAAATTCATTAATTTTAGATATATCTTTCTTTTCTTTTCTTTTTCTTTACAAACGCATTTCTTGAATTCTTAAAATCAGAATTACCAAGTAGTATATAACTAATATAAGTGAGAGATAAAATAAGCAAAACAAAAGGTAATGCGCATAGAGAAGAAACATATGACCAAAGGAAACAGAAGAGCACAAACGAATAACATGGTGCATAAAGGCTTTGCTTCCTCTACCCAGAATCGCGCCATTGTCATTATCATCATCATCATATCACATAAACTCCTACCTAAAGTAACCTACCGAAACTTGTTCGGGCAAAATTAAGTGAAATGAGAGGTTACTTACTCATGAGAGCCAAGATGTGGTAGTGAAACTCGAGAGGGTAACCATTTGATCTACAGACAACTTCCACATCTTATGGGAAAATGTTTGTTACTGCTACAACTAGCTCTAAACTTCCCTACTATCCGCTAATATTACCATTCAGTTCCAGGCAACATGGGGTGTCACTGTCACTATTCCTAATTTCCGTAACAGCCAATGCCGATCAAAACTCCCAACACAGCCAATGCTTAGGTATTGCAAAATGTTTCAAATGCATATAGCAGCAAACCTGTTCGTTCAATTCCCCAATGCCACATCTCATCCAAAAATTTTACTGGAGGCTCGTGTGTCCAGCTGTGGAGGAAAACCCCAAATGCATAAACTCTCTCACTACTTGTATTAACACTTCTGTACTTCACATAAACTCGAACAACTCCATTCCGAATCTATACAGCTTCATAAAACAGGACTTGAGGTTGCAAATGTCCCTTCTCACACATGGTAAGAACATCTTCCCAGCCTCCAATTACCTGTTTCAAACAATTTACTAGTGATTTAATGCAATTGCAATAGAAAAGGAAAATGTAACTGCTTTCATTTGCTAAAGAAAAATAGAATATATCAAATAGTTAGAGTCACACTAACCTTCACCGTTTTGTCATCATACATAACCCATCGTTCATTGTCAGTGTTGTAGGCAAAGCAGTGATAATGCTGACCATAGTAGCATACCTAAGCAGAGAGAATTGAAGTTCATGAAAGAAGAAAAGAAGCATGAATTCAAAACACAAACCCACATATGCATCATAACTCAAAATTCAACTGGTCACTTCCACAGCCAGTGAGCATAGTTCTCAGATTATAAAACAACCAAACTGCAAATTTTTACTTTAAATTCTTCCTGAGTTAACATTAATGTAAAGTGATTAATTTTCCTCACAAAAAGCAACGTTTAGAGACTATTCATCATCATTCGACATAGTAGCATTTAAGTAGTGGGCTCAACATTTAGCATGTTAATTTTAATTTTCTGTTATTCCAACTGACAGATAATGCATCACTTTTTATCCATGTTATATGCTTTATGTATATTTTCTAGCCACAAAAAAAGTATCCACTAAGCAGCAATTGGGTTTTAATTTAAACAAAGAACTTCTACTAGAAGAAGTTATCATATCCATTGTAAGTTACTAGAGTTCCTGAGAATATTAAGATCCACATAATATTAATAAGGAATAAACTGCTGTAAGTAAGGTTATTCTTAAAAGCAAAAGTATATAGAAACCTACCACTGAAACCAAGGAATGCTTATTTTTTGGAGCCAGGCCACTATAGAGGACACTGATATCAATCTCAGTTGATAAGGCTGACAGTGTAGCTCTTATGTCATCAACATGTTCGCAAGTATTTTGCCAACCCAGAACTGCGGTTATAGGTAAAAAAATTATAAGGAACTTTAACAGATCAGACGAATTAAAAGTAGCAATAAACCTAGCAGCTATTTACCTAGGAAGGAATAAGCATAATGTTATATATTTACACACACACCCCCACACCCACCCACACACACACACACACACACACACATACATACAGAGAGAGAGAGAGAGAGAGAGATTTATACCAACGGTGAAAACACGTGGTGGAGTTGAAAGAAAATGATTAATATGGTTTGGCTTTCCACAGCCACCAGCCTCAGGGTCACAAGCTAACTGGTGATTTTTTTCAACATGGTTTAGTAACTCGTCAAATGAGCTTTCTGGACGTTTAACCTAAAAGATTAAAAAATAAAACTGACTTCACATCAAATAGGTCAAATAATCAATCATCAGAAGTGACAAACAAAGGCATCTGGTAGTACCTTCATAGTTCGGAGGGCACTAGCATTGATATTGTGAAAGAAAGAAGTGTATTTTAGATGCCTGGACTCCAAAGGACAGCTAGCACAATTCATTCTCTCATATATATGCATCCCAAATAGTGAATGTGCTACACAAGCCCTATTTGCACAATCCCATGACCCCTCCTTTGATTCAGTATCAGAAGTAGATGAAGCCAAGGTAAATGATTTATGAAGGCAATCAAATATGACACACAGCACCTCAGAAGCATCATTCATTTGTCCCTGAATACCACCTCCAAGTTAGTTAAACTTTTCGGAACAAAGAGCATTTTTCACCATATGAAAACTAAATCATACCAGATTGAGTAGCAAGATGATAGATGAAAAATAAAAGAATGCAAGCAAAGCAGTTTCTCATTACCTGTTGGAAGAAATTGCTCTCTGGATACAGATTGCTAAGAGCAATTCTAAGAGAAGTGGGTGCGACAGCTTCTTTTCTTGTATCAGTGGAAGCAATGCTAAGAGCAGTAAAAATCTCATACAAAGCACAGATGACGCAAGGATCTCCAACATGTACATGTTCTGATGATGGTCTCTTCAAGAACTCATCTTGAAAACAGCACAAGTGCCACAATGACTGAAAGAAAAATGAATAATTATAACTATCCAAATGTCACCCAGTCCTTATTTTTTAGTATGTTTGGAATCTCGATAAGAAGACAAATCTTGAATATAGGGAAGACAACTCTATCTAATGATTAAGAGACCATGTTAGATGGGACGGACCTGTATAATGACATTAAGAAAGCAATTATATTCGCCAATTTCATTCTTCAACCCTGTACCGAATGTGTCCTCTCCATTCCAACTTTCTGTCATAACCTCGTCCACAGAAACATTTATATCACCTGCAGCAGGCAAGACAGTTGGGGGCATTGCCAGCTTTGTAACGGGAGGCAATTTCTGACGTGCTTGAAATGTATCTGTAATGTAAATGTGTCATCAATAAACTCTAGAAATAACACTGATGGGCGTAAGAAGATAACGATAACCAGCAAGACAGTTCAATAAAACTAAAAAAAAAAATTGGATAATAATAACTAGCAGACAAGCGCTTAAATCTATACTATATATAAAAGGAGAATTTTTAAGCCATGTGACGCTTCCACAATGAATTTGCCACATGTCGCTTTTACAAAAATCCACATCACTTTAAAAAAAAACTAAAAATGGCTATTAAATAAACCTATTTAATTAGTCTCCTAACTTCATTCTTCTAGAATATTCATATTTTCTTTTAATTTTTCTTCTCCCATACTCTTCCTCTTACAGTACTTTCTTCTTCATTCCGGAATCTTTTATCATTTTTACATTGTTTTACAATTATTATTTTTCCCTAATTAATATATCATCATACTAAGAGTTATTATTATTTTTATATTTTATTCAGTTTCTTACCTATTATTTTGACATTTCAACATATTGCATAAACTTTATTTTTCTTTTAAAAATTTAATATAAATTCAAATATATTAAAATTAAGTAATTAAATAGATTCGGGCTATTATCTAGTAAAGATGAAGTGAAAACTTAGAGAACCAAGCTCGTCTCATCAAAATAAGCACAGCTGCATAAAAACAAAAGAGCAAGACTAACCAAGACTTTGAAGCACAGCTTTTTTGAGATCAGCTTGAAATCTTTCCTCATCGTCCTCCTCTGCCTGCAACTGCCTCAATGTCTTTGTTCCAGTATCTACAATGTAATGGTAACTTCAATTATTCAACAATTGAAAAAACAAAGAGTCTCTTTAACAAAACTCCTGTAAATCAATCATCGCCCTAGAACATCTGGAAAAACAAGAATGATTTGAACAGAATCTGTCCAAAACCACTTCTTCCTTATGCATATGCAGAGGATAGTAATTAGACAAGTATTCTTCAATATGCCCTATTATGAGCAAAAATATACAAAAATTAGCATGAACAAACGTGTTTAGCATCCCCCATGCCGTGAAACATGAAATATACTAATCGTATATTCCATCATCAATACAATCAGAAGAAACAATTCTTATAGTTGCAATGCATAAAACACCGATAAATATTGATGAAAAATACAAAATCAAAATAAACCAAAAATGCATCTATATGAGAGTATACAACTCCCAAAGAGTATGTGTTCTCACCATGAGATTCCTCGGTGGATTTAAGTAACAGGGTTTCCTGTTCCAATGATGATGGTTGTAACTTCCCATCAGCCAATTTAGCTGCAGCCTTTTGACGTCTATTTCTCCTTCCTGGTCGTCGATCAGAAGGCAATAAGCCATCCTCAAAATTTCCACCATCAGATAAACCTGTGCCATAAGGACACGGACAGAAGTGAGAAGAAAACTAACAATTAAGCATTAAAATTCTGAAATTCACAAACTAGTAGCCACAAAAAAGAAGAAAACAACTAATCAATACACTTTTAGTTTCCAATTAATTTATATAATAACATAAATGATTAAATTACCATTAATCTCTGCAAGCTCAACAGTGTTCTCTGGAAAAACTTCCATAGCATTTGAAACTCCGTTTCTGGACAGTTCCTACAAATGTTTCAAGGTCATAAGTTATGGTTGGTAATACTATTTTTCAACATAATATAGAACATAAGAAATGTGTAGCATAGAAGCCCAGCTAATGGGACCTTGGATTAGATAGTGGATTTCACACCTTTGTTTGGTATGTATGTTGCCTGTCTGTGTCATCATCTCCTAGCTGTGTCAAGTAAGAGTTGGAGTAAGCTATTGCTGCATTAAGTTCAGAACTCTTCCTTGCAGTTTTCTTATGTTGCTCAGCCAGATGCTTCTGTTTAGCTTCATTCTCAATTCGTCGTTGATACTCCAAAGTCTCTTCAAGCTTTCTTTCCTCAGCTTCAAGTTCAATTCTACGCCTTACTTCCTCTTCCTCTAATTTCAAGGTGTTACCAGCTGTAGTATTGACCACTAGATCTTGATCTTCTCCGCCATGTTCAACTTCGAATGAGCTGCAATAAAATAATTCAGAGTATCAAATTTTGCTTCTATAGATATCCTTTTTCTAATACTTTCAAAAATTTCCACATGCCAAATTAAAAGAAAAGGCCTTAAAGAGTAGAACGAAACATACACTTCTTCAATGGTCTCATTCTGAAGTAGATAAGACTCACTCCCGCTATTCACCTTCAAAGAAAATAACACCCGTAAATTTCAAGCTCACTGATAAACAAATAGACTAGAAAGCTAGATGGGGAAGAACAGGGTTCTGAGATGAAAGCATAGTTCAGTAAAACCTTTGTTTTCCGGGACTCCTTGTTCTTCTTCTTATCTTTCGCTTTCTCATGTGTGTGTCTTGAATTGTCAGTTCCTCCACTTCCCTTCTTAGAATCAAGATCGAGTTCCGCCAAAAGTGCTTCTCTGACAGCATCAGATTTCTCAGTAGCATCTTTCTCTGCCATATCCTCCAAGCATGCCTAAAAGTAAAATTGACAATGCCATTAAACTAACAAACTGAAAAATTAACATAGATAATGAAAATATTCTAAACAAAAGAAGATGCAAATAAGCTAAAAATATAAATTGTTCACACCAACCCGCATATAGGACTTCAACAAAGGGATTAATATTTCACGATAATCAAAAGCGGACACTGGATCAAGTTTTACTTCCAACTGGTGCATTCCTGCTAAAACTCTCAAAATCCTTGCATCAATTTTGCTAAGCTGCAGTTAAAGAAACCCACATATTAGTCACACAACTCCTTCCTTGGAAAGATGAACCGCAAACTAAAGCACATACTTAAAAAAGATGAACCAAGAACAAAAGCACACACCTCATTAGATACTTGTTCTTTCTGTCTCTGTATAGCCATTTCCACCCAAGAGTCAGCCTGCTGCAAATAATCCTTAGTCCTCCAATCTCCATCTTCACCAGATTCCAAATCATAATTGTAAGTGTCCTCAAACCCGAATTGATTGGCATTCATAGCCTCTGCTTCCTTCAAAATATTTGATATAGCTTCCACTTCAAATCGATTAATCATAGTGACATCATTATCACATTCAATTACCTCCTCCCTTCGTCTCCTTAAGACAGACTCATAACTCTGTCGGACAAATTCAGAGATATGCTCTCTTCTCTTACTTTCCTCTAGACAGAGATCTTCAGCTGCCTGTAATGCTTCATCATAGCTCAAATGTTCCAACTTTCTCTCACACATTCCCCGAAGGTTGTAGAATTCCTTTTCCAGTAAAAGGAGGGTTTCTAAAGCCTGCTGTGTTTTCTCTTCTCTTCCACGCATCCAAGAAACCAATTGCTCCCCGCTTGAAGGACCCAAAAATATCCAGGACAATAAAGCATCTGACTCATATAAATCATAATCGTCACTAGTTTCCAAATTCCAGCTTGAGCTTGAAGTTTTCTTTTGAGTCAGGAAGTGCTCAGTGAACGTCAAGCATGAAGAATCTTCACTCAAAACCAACTTTTCCAAAGCTTTCACCTGCTGACTCCGATTGTTTGCATCATCCGAGGAACTAACCTTATCATTATACCTATTTAACCCACAACAATGATAAAGCTCTTGCAAGAATTTTAGAATCTTTTTTAACTCTGGTGCACCCAGGAAGCAGATGCACAAAGGTGTTTGGTCAATGTTACAGTTGAGAAGTTGTGAGCCAAAAGCTTGTAATTCCTCTACAGTAAAATGCATAATTTTGTCGACGTGACTTGAAGCAAGATATTTGTGTTTTACAAGAGCTTCGAAAATGGATTGTATTTTCTCAAGTACTTTTCCCCGCTCAAAATCATCGGACAAAGGCCAGCTATCCAGAGGAATGCATGCCTTAATTTCTTGGTTCTCATCACAATCCATCCAAACAATGTCTGCAGCTATCTTTTCACATTCCTTACTCTTAATAACATCACCATTGCAACTATCACCAGAATCCTTCTTTCTAGGCGAAGCATCCCAGTCATCTTCATTACTGTAACTATCAGCAAAGCACTCATTAGAATCTTCAGTACCAATTTTGTTATAAGACCCATTGGTAAAATCAGATTCAAGACCTTTTGATGGTTCCTCGGGACAATCTATAGGAGCAATAAGGGGTTTCCAAGTACAGTTTAAAAGCATCTCAGCCCACTCATTTTGTACATTTTTTGGAACCACAGATTCCATCTTTGGTGATAAACTCCCAATGTGCTCATGTATCACATGGTTCATGTGAGTTTCAACATCTGCAAACTTTTCACTACATCGACAGCAAATCAAGAATTTCCAGTCTCTAGTAGCTTCAGCAAAATCCAATGCCTCAGAAATGACTTCGATTGCCACACTATCTTTTAACGAATTAAAATGAGACTTCAGCTCTGGAATCCCAACACTCAGCAATCCTTTCTTCTTCTCCGAACTCATGGAATTCCAATATGATCTAACCCAGTCCTTTCTCTCAGCAGAAGAAGCACTCTTTTTCGCACCTCTCCGCCTTTCAGCTATTCTTGGTCCAGCATTCGAAGAATCTGACCCCTTGTCTTCGTCAGTCTGTGAAATGAGTGGCACAGATTGCTGTTGCAACAACCTTGCAGCTGCCACACGAACCTCGATATCTTTTCTCTTCTCTTCTAGTGTTTTATTGGCCTTTTTTATCTCATTCGGTCGCCGGGCCTGGACCAGCTTCAACTCCATTGGATCCTCGGACACCCTTCGAACTGGGATCAACCTAAACCTCTCATCCCCAGAACCCAAATTCTTCATCCAAGACGAAATAGATGCAATATTCGACTTCTGAACCAATGCCCGAAGCTCGGTCTGAAGATTAGAAATCCTTTCATCGGCAGAAGACAACTTGTGCTGATTATCTTCCTGCAAACTCTCCTTAGCCGGATCGATTGGGTTCTCAATCGCCAAAGCCCTTTCGCACTCCTGAACAACCTCTTCATACTCTTTGCCCTCATTTGCCATCTCATACAACAAAGTCGCATAGAAATGACCAAACTCAATCGAGTTAGGGGAATATGTAACTGCTTTTTTCGCGCTCTCAATAGCACTTCTCAAATGTCGCTGTTTTGCAGTAGAATCATCAAGAATCGTGGCTGCCTTCACAAACACAGTCCCTTGGACACGGTGAACTAACCCCGAGTATGGGGTACTTTCATACTTGGACACCAGATCCTTCATTAACTTGACCGCTTTTTTATGGTTCCCCTTACGCACAACCGTCAATGGGCGCTCACATTCAGACTTAACACTAGTAAAAGACGACAAAACCACTGCAGACAAGGACAGAGCACTATTATCAACATTTTCCGACTCCGCACCAGGTGACGGGATAAGAGCTGTATCCAGCTGCTCAAGTGCTTCCAAACCGTCATCCCCGGGAGCAATGGCTGCCGGAGACGAAACCGAGGGTTTGGAACGAGGGACAGGGTTTCGCTTCTTGTGACCCATCAAATATCAATTTATTCTACACGATTGACATACGAATGCATCAAACCAAGCAACGGAACGAATAAGGCATCAATATTTGCAAAATTGAATAGCAAGAAAAAACTGCGGCACGAGCTTGAAAGAGAAGGGAGAACGAAGAGACTTACTTTTGGGGCAGGGGTAGGAAATGCGGAGGCGGAGTTGACTCAGAGGATGGAGCCGTGAGGAGCATGAGATAATAACCGATCGGCGGCGGCGGTCGACGGTCGACGGTGGCGGACGGGTGGATTTGGGGGATTTTGATTTTTGTACTACTGTGTTTGGTGTTTTCGAGATATGTTACTGTGTGAGTGTGTGCGTACCTAACCCCGGGGGCTGGGTGAGTGAGGTTTTTGGACCTGGAGCTCTAATTGATTTATTTATATGCTATCTGGTGGATTCATGTTTTCTACACTAATCACTTCTTCTATTTTTGAGGGTTACACTAATCATGATTAATAAAAAATAATAATGATTACCTATTTGGTTCATAACACATAAACAAATGAATGTTTATATGATTCATATTTTGTCTTTTGTGCTTCATCTCCTTAACTTAATGATTGGATGTATCATTAAAATGTTCGAGATTCATATTACATTTCAAATAATTAATATAAACATCTTCAATTGAAGAGAATGTGATCATTTTGAAAGATTAATGGATATGTGGATTCTAGAATATTATGATCTTTATTTCCTCTTTCCCTGATTGGTTGGTTGAGAAGGAGTTAAAGGCGCGGATCTAATTTCGAATTTATCTTATGCATGCAGTTATTGCTAGCAACGGGGAGAAAACGTGATATTTTAAAACAAAACCTTTCTAGAACCCTAAGGACAAGAGTTGGGATGGCCATGCATAACCTACATTCGGGAAGAAGGTAGTTTCGATAGGGATAGAATGAAACTATACTTATTATGGGCACTGGATTGGACCGAAAATATCAGTTCACGTTAGGTTCATCTCTAACCCGTGACACTAGGCCCATTATTTAAATTTATAAATTGCGTATTAATTATCCACCAACGACCATATTTTACCATTTTTTATGAGTAAGTAATCATTTTCAATATTAAAATTATGAGAAAAGTGTTACGGTATGAGTTCTTTGTTAAGTGTTCATGTACTTCTGAGTTTTGAAAAGTGCTCTGGTAATTTTGAGTTTTGAAAAGTGCTCTGATACACTGAGTCGACATACAATTTTTATATTGTAACCCTAATAGCTCTAACTGGCATATGTTTTTTTTTAAGTTTTTTCCAGTCACCTAAAAATCAAAAATACACATTCGACTAGAGCTTTCAAGGCTACGGTTTACAAAGTCAAATATACATGAACACTTAACAAAGAACTTAACGGTACATGAGTATTTTTCTCTAAAAAAAATTAAATAGAGTGAATTTTAGGGCGTAAACAATCCGGGAGGGGGTTATAGTGGTTTTGAATTGTGTATTGATAGGGCTGTCCAAAAAACCGACAAATCAACCGATGATAAGTTAACGCAATTGTCTAATTGATGGTTTTATTTAGTCGGTTAATTTGTTAAATGGTTCATTATCGATTTTCAAAATTTAGTAATGGCCCCACCGATTATCTGCTAATTACATTTATTAAATAAATATTAATGATATATCTCCTTCTCATATGTATTTGTAGTGCTTTATATACTTTCTTTTTGAACTTTTTTATAACACTATATCAAAGAAATTTGGTTTTATTACTAAATTAAGTAAGAAATCTAATATGGAAATGAAAAAAATGAAAATGAAATGATTATTTATTTCATTAAAGGTGTTTGATTGTTTGCTTTTACCTAATTTAAGTTTTTGAAAGCATTATGTCCTAGTAAAATAATCAAATATATACTAGTTTATTTTACCCACGTCGACAATCAGTTGGATCAGGACTATCGTTAAAGATGGTTTTAAGAAATGTTGTACTACTATATTTATTAAATATGTTTCTTTTAGCTTTTACATTAGTGATTTGAAAAGAAGCTAAATTTTCTAAACTTTTTTGAGAAGGTCTTGGGTGAAACCGTCTTACCGTAACATTATGGTAGGACGTACGAATGATAATTTATTGTTTATTAGATTTATTTGAGTGTTTGAAAGTTTTGTTTTCCTTTTACATATAAACACATTTTATGACAAACAAAGATTACAAACACACAAACAAATGTATCAAACACATGAACACATCCTATTCCAAAAGTGGAGATCATTGAAGATCCTGTTGTTCTCTACTTATGGTAGAGCTGGTTTTCAGCTCACTCTTTTTGAATGTAAGCTGCTCTTGGTGAAGACCCTTTGGATGTCCCAAAGGTGGAGTTTGCTCTTTTCACCACAACACAGTTTTTTGCCAACCATCTCCTGCAATATAGGTGGTTTTGTCACTAGTTAGAACCGCACCCAAGCTCCCATGGAGGCTCCATAGTACTCCACTTCTCTGGTGCAATATGAGTCTGACTTCACAAAGATTGCTCCACAGATGCTTCTCTCTTTGCACTTCCTATAAATCCTCTCAGTTGATGTGTTATGAGAACTGGCCTATGGAGGGTTCATTAGGGTTGTAGATATTGTGTATCAGGAGAATGAATCACCCATTGGAAATTCTCACTCCATCAACTTCAAGGATTATGGGGAAGTACTTTAGATTTATACTAGTCTAGTCTACTTAGCCTTTTGGATTTACTGAGTTTCTACACATTGTAACAAGTACCCAAGGATATCTCATATTTTCAAAAAGGTTTGAGGAGCCTAATATATACCTCCCACTATTTGGTGGTTTAAATTTTTTTAAAAAAAATGGCAAACCAAGCTTACAAACACAAGCAAATGTAGTAAACACATGAACTATCATTCTTATGGTAGGACGGTCTCACCCAAGATTTTGTAAACTTTTTGACTTATTTGGATACTTTCATGCTGTTAAGTAATTATCCAAATAGTATATCTTCAAGCCTATTTAGTTTTAAACCTATATTATGTAGGATTTACCTTTGGATGTTCTATAACTAGTGAGAGTGAAAACATACAATGATTTACTTTTGGATGTTGGATAACAAGCATTGGTAAAAAAATACACTGAAAGTATATATCATCAACTAAATCGAAACTAAATGTATTCCTTAGTATTGTATTCCTTCATTAGAAAACAAATGATCAACCCGTTAATAAAAAAATTACATCGTACTATTCTAGTTGCCTATTAAAACAACTTTTTTTTTAGAAAGGAAATGACAACACTTTGGATTTAAATTTGGTAAGAAAGTATTGCACTTGTAGTCTAGCGCCATCTATTGGAGGTTGACAAAGGAGACGTATATAGAAATTAGAATATTCACTCTAAAGAATCAATTTTTGCAATCTTAACTAGGTAAAGGATGAGGCTTAATACTCATTTTGAGTTCCATATTTGGAAACCAAACATCACAGCAGCTTGCAATCATCCTCAATCTTGGTGTACTCGTACTCATCATTGATCATCACCCTCATAAGCCGCTTCTCCTCTTTCTGGAGATATGACAAAGTCTTCAATTCTTCATTCAATGTTGTGTACAAAGTTTTGATTTTAGTCAAACTTCTTTGTAGTGATTAAGTTCGGGTGTTTTTAGTCAGGGAAACCAACTCTTAAAGAAATGATCAACCCGTTAATAAAAAGTATATGGACCTCGCGGCCTTTTTTTCTATAAGAACTTATATTCTATAAAAATTATGTCGGTTAGAGAAAGCACCATTATTACAAGAAGAGTGATAAAAAGAAGGCTGAGAAAGACAGAAGATTTCTTTTCCATGTTTTAATTTCTAAGATTTGTTTCGATTCCTTTTTCAAGCTTGTTTCCTTTTCAAATCTGATTCCTTTTTCATTTTTCAGCTCGTGAAGCTCCTGTTAAGGCCGCCCGCGAAGCTTCAGCGGCCTCCTATATGGATCTGCTACCTAAGTCAAAAGTGAAGTACCCGCTTAATCCTAAGAAGGTTCAAGGATTCAAATAATGTAATTATATTGCCCTCTTTCTCTTATATTTTTTCCATTCTTTTCACTATTCTAATGCCCTAATCAGTTGCTTGCAAGAATTGTAAGAAGATTGAAAAACACCACATAGGGCCCAAGAACTTGAGAGCATGAGGATCCACACCATGGTCGATCATTCATATTTGATGGCAAAATGATGGATTATGTGAAATAGATGTGCAGTTGCTTATAGAAATCCATGGCTCAAAGCCTAGCACCAAAAAAATGCAAGGGCTATGATGGTAAGTGATTTTTTTTTTGTAGTTTCCTTGTATATTTGCTCACTTATTTTTGGTCTGGGTTTTAGACTTGACAAAAGCTTATCAAGAGGTAAATGAGGCTGGAGAGGCAGGATCTGGAGATTAAGAGGCAGTACATGAGTGAGGAGTTGTAAGTTTTCAAGTAATGTGAGGCCTCATAATAATCAATACCGTTTAGGTTTCCTTCAAATCTTCCTTTTATCTAGAGAATGCAAAAACAAATCATTTGAATCCGCCTGTTCTGACTGTGAATCAGGTCGTTCCGGTTTAAGCACAAATTTGGTCGTTCCAATTCCGGCAACGGGGAATTTTCCACCCATCAATGGACGTAAAGCACTCTCATGTACCTTTTGTGTTTGTATTATTACATATGGTGTGAGACATGTGCTCATGTGTATGTAAGGACCATTCATCGGGAATTGGTGCCAACACAACGCATGATAAGCGAGAGACGTTGCCGCATGTGTGGACACCCCTTTTCGTGTCAGGGACAGAGGGACACGCATCAGGCTGAGTGTGGAGGGAACTATTAGACATACACTGTTTTAGAAGGCATACATCGGGGCATATGTATACTCATGTTTTATTTTAGGATTACCAACATTACAAATTCTCATTTGAGACATGTCTCTATAGAGACCAGGGACTATAAAACCAATTTAGAACTTATGTGTACATGCATAAAATACGCTTATATACAGGGACTTAATTGCAAAATCAAGCTTATTTCCTTCTTTCTTCCCTATTTCCCCCGCTGCCTGCAACTTTTGATAGTTATTTCTCACCGAAATTTCCCCCAATTTATCCTTCCCCACGTTGAAATTTAGATCATCCGTCGACGACCTTGATCCAATTTGAAAATGGCGGTTTCAAAACTCGCACTCTCCGATTACTGGTGAGAAATTTAGCTTGCAGCTCTTGGCCCGACTAAGCTCTCCTATGGTGGTGACCTTTTGAACGACAGCTTGCAGATCAAAGCCTCGTCGGATTATGGTACTTGCGGATCTCACGGAGGGAAACAATTCTAGGACGGAAACGGTGAGTCTTCTTCACTCCGCCGGTTAACAAACAACTCTGACAATTAGGTACAAATCTCCGAGAAAAAATATCTTATCTCACTTATAACAAGGCCAACCTTTTATGTTGCATGACTGACCCTTTATGTATCCTGCATGATCTTCTCTATGTTTTGCCTAATATTTTGTGTTTTCTGCCTACCTGATCTTTTATGTTTTCTGCTTGATCTTCTCTTTGTTTTCCCTAATATTTTATGTTCTATGTTGTTTGCTTGACCTTTTATGTTTCATGTATGATCTTCTCTGTGTTTTGTGTTTCCTGCCTGATATTTTATGTTTTCAGTCTGATCTTCTCTTTGTTTTGCCTGATCTTTCTGTTCTATGTTGTTTGCTTGGTCTTTTATGTTGCATGACTGACCTTTTATGTTTCCTGCATGATCTTCTCTATGTTTTGCTTGATATTTTGTGTTTCCTGCTTGCCTAATCTTTTATGTTTGATGAGCTGTATTTATGCATATATTTTATGTGATTTTATATTATTATTTCCCACTTGATGTGCACGTTTAGGTGTGTTTTGTGTAGATATTCATCAGATTATGGATGAAGGAGATCGAGACATGATTTGCTGGATTTTGGAGCAAATGAAGCATAAATGGAGGATTTCGAGCTCATGGAGAGGAGCTAGACACTATACTCTTTTTTCCTACGGGTTTTTAATGAGGTAGTGTGCTCCAACGGAGATAATAGATCATCATTATTCTATTATTCCGACATTGAAGATGCAAAGGAGCAAGAAGAAAGAAATTAAAAGGTCAAAGAATAATAAGACTTTTTAATGCTATTGGGCTGTAATTTATTTCAGCCCAGAAAAGCTCAATTCTTTGGTTTATTTTGAAAACTCCAGAAAGAGACTGCAATTCTGAAGAGAAAGTCTTGGGTGAGACCTGTCCTTGTGGAGACCAAGAGCACGGGAATGAGCATTTACTGTTTCTGCTTGATTTTTTAGTCAGTTTGTTTGATCTTTCAATCAATGTCCTTGAGTATTTTTGTTTTGCCTAGATTTTTCATTTAATTTGATCTTTCGTTCAATTTGCTTGATCTTTCGGTCAATTTTCTTGATCATTTCCTTGGTCAATTTCACCAACGACAAATTCAATCAAGGAAATCGGCGGGTTTAAAGCTCACCAACGACAAATTCAATCAATAGCAGTCTCATATAATCTTTGGTCTCATTTGAGACCTGTCTCAAATGAGAATTTGCCAATTCTGAAAGGATTAGAATTGTGTGCGTGTGTGTTCTATTACGCATAGGAAAGAATATTTCTTTCTTTGTATTTTATTTATTTAGGCAGAAAACAATTCCTACTAGGATTCTGTTATTTTTAGGAAATTGGGGACAAAGGATAAATATGGACACATGGGCGGACTTATTAGTCTTTGTTAGTTTTATTTTATTGAGACATTCGTAGATTTCAGACGCACGCGCAGAACGCAGAAAGGAGACAAAGTTTTATTCAAGATTTCGGGTTTAATTTTTTCATATCTATTCTATTTATCTATAATTTTTCTTTTAACTTTTTTGATTGTTTTCGTAGTATGAGTAGCTAAACCTTTGATCTGGCAAGAATGATGAAACCCTAGTCGTAAGAATGCTGTGAGATCTAATTGTGCTTAAATTGATTGCTGTGGATTTTAGTTTATTCTCTATGCGTGTTGTGATATCTGATTACTTTGAGTCTGATCAACTTAGATGAAATTTGGTTAAAGCCAAATCTGTAATTGTTGGAAAGGGCTAATTATTGGTAAAGCTATCACTTAGATAGTGGGAATAAATTGGTAGACATGTTATTACTTGCATTCTTGGATAATTTGTGTAAACTGGGTTCCTTCAATTCTTAATGTTGTCGAAACATTAAACTTAGAACTGGCGTTACCAACTAGGTTATGTTTTGATTAGGGAAATAGTTAGTTTAAGCATCTCTTTCTAGCTATCGACAAAGTAAGTAGGAACTGGGGTATGTCTGGTGCATTCACGGTACCCTATAACTGGTTGGTTCATGGTTGTTAATTTAATATTTGCATCGAGGATCAGTAATTGACTAGGGTGAATTCATTCAAACCCGGATTTCTTTATTATTTGAAATCTATTTACAATCACATTATTTGTTTTCTTTTCTTTACATAATTTAAAACAAATATCAGCTAAAAGGTGAGGTAACTGCACCAAATTGGTCATAAGGAAATTAAAATTTGATTAATCTGTTCTCTGTGGGTTTGACCCTACTTGCTGCTATATTATCCAATATTTCTAGCAATTGTAGGAATAGGTTGGTGGTATTCGACGCCACCAAATTAGCGCCGCTACCGGGGAACAGTTTTAATTGTTTTAGTTTATTTTTCCTATTGATCTCGGTTACTTTTTGTTGTTGTGTATGAGCAGTTCAAGCGCAATCATCCACTACGATCCAGAAATTGAGAGAACATTTAAGCGTCTAAGAAAGCAGGCAAAAGAAGCTCATACTAAGATGGCTAGAACTAATGAAACTCCAATGTGTGATTTATCAGGCCATGATGAGAGTGATCCACCATCACCAATTGTAGTGCCTGAAGGAGGAGCTAATGTCCAAATTAAGCTCGGCTTGCTGAATGTCCTTCCAAAATTCTACGGGAAGGCAAGAGAGGATCCGAATGATTTTCTGAAACAGTTTTTAATGATCTGTAATGTGCAGAAGCCGACTTGGATTACAGAAGATCAATTCAAGCTCGATGTATTCCCATTTGCACTTTCCGATGCTGCAAATGTGTGGTTCCTGTCTCTAGAGCCGAATTCAATTGCATTCTGGGGTGCCATGAAGAAAGAGTTTCTCCAGAATTTCTTCTCGGATTCTAAAACAGATTCAGTGAGGAGACAAATCAGGTCCATTTTGCAAGAATACGATGAGACGATAAATGAATTTTGGGCCCGTTTCAGGAAGCTAGTTGATAGCTGTTCTAACCATAAAATATCGGAGGGGGAACTTCTGATAAACACTTATAAAAACACTTCAGCAGTACTCCCTCCGATATTTTATGGTTAGGACAGCTATCAACCACTGAACCGGGCCCAAAATTCATTTATCGTCTCATCGTATTCCTGCAAAATGGACCTGATTTGTCTCCTCACTGAATCTGTTTTAGAATCCAAGAAGAAATTCTGGAGAAACTCTTTCTTCATGGCACCCCAAGATGCAATTGAATTCGGCTCTAGAGACAGGAACCACACATTTGCAGCATCGGAAAGTGCAAATGGGAATACATCGAGCTTGAATTGATCTTCTGTAATCTAAGTCGGCTTCTGCACATTACAGATCATTAAAAACTGTTTCAGAAAATCATTCGGATCCTCTCTTGCCTTCCCGTAGAATTTTGGAAGGACATTCAGCAAGCCGAGCTTAATTTGGACATTAGCTCCTCCTTCAGGCACTACAATTGGTGATGGTGGATCACTCTCATCATGGCTTGATAAATCACACATTGGAGTTTCATTAGTTCTAGCCATCTTAGTACGAGCTTCTTTTGCCTGCTTTCTTAGACGCTTAAATGTTCTCTCAATTTCTGGATCGTAGAGGATGATTGCGCTTGAACTGCTCATACACAACAACAAAAAGTAACCGAGATCAATAGGAAAAATAAACTAAAACAATTAAAACTGTTCCCCGGTAGCGGTGCCAATTTGGTGGCGTCGAATACCACCAACCTATTCCTACAATTGCTAGAAATATTGGATAATAAAGCAGCAAGTAGGGTCAAACCCACAGAGAACAGATTAATCAAATTTTAATTTCCTTATGACCAATTTGGTGTAGTTACCTCACCTTTTAGCTGATATTTGTTTTAAATTATGTAAATAAAAGAAAACAAATAATGTGATTGTAAATAGATTTCAAATAATAAAGAAATCCGTCTTTGAATGAATTCACCCTAGTCAGTTACTGATCCTTGATGCAAAGATTTAATTAACAACCATAAATCAACCAGCTATAGGGTACCGTGAATGCATCGGACATACCCTAGTTCCTACTTACTTTGTCGATATCTAGCAAGAGACGCTTAAAGTAACTATTTTTCTAATCAAAACACAACCTAGTTGGTAACGCCAGTTCTAAGTTTAATGTTTCGACAACATTAAGAATTGAAGGAACCCAGTTTACACAAATTATCCAAGAACGCAAGTAATAACCTGTCTACCAATTTATTTCCACTATCTAAGTGATAACTTTACCACTAATTAGCCCTTTCCAACAATAACATATTGGTGGTACTAATTGGCTTTAACCTAATTTCATCTAAGTTTACCAGACTCAAAGTAATCAGATATCACAACATGCATAGAGAATAAACTAAAATCCACAGCAATCAATTTAAGCACAAATAAATCTCACATCATTCTTACGACTAGGGTTTCATCATTCTTGCCAGATTAAAGGTTTAGCTACTCATACTACGAAAACAATCAAAACAATTAAAAGATAAATTATAGATAAACAGAATAGAGATGAAAAGATTAAACCCGAAATCTTGAATAAAACTTTGTCTCCTTTTTGCGTTCTGCGCGTGCGTCTGAAATCTACGAATGTCTCAATAACACCCCGAATTTAGTGTCGACGCGGAGCCCTACATCGAATCGAATTCGCCCCGGTGAAGTTCGCTAGATCTAGAATCGACGGAGTGAACATTGACTGCGATGGAGTTGAGAATTGATGCCGAAAACTTGCGGCGGAACATGGGAGAAGCTAGGGAGCGATCGATTTGGGTGTGGATGTTGACGGAGAAGCTTGACGAGCCTGAGAAATTGCCGGAGAAGAATGAGAAGGAGGAACGCCCCATTTTTCTATTTCAAATTTTGTTTATTTGCAGTTCAATCCTTCAAGTTCAGCCCTTCTTATACTGTGGGGCCGAGTTGAGTCTAATTACAAAGTGACCCCCGAATTCTAGAAACTCTACTTTTTTGTATGTAATTGGACTGATTTGATCTTGGTCTCCACAAATACATGTCTCACCCAAGATTTTCTCTACTAGCATATGCATTTTTAAGGCATTTTGCCGGTATGTTTACTTACATTTTCACTTTTGAGATTTTTTTTAAAAGTGCACATGCTTAAAAAAAATCTCAACTCAGCTCAATAGCATACATGAGGAATATCCACAATCATTCCCCAAGTAGATACTTTTATTTTTAACCAGTTATATCTCCACAAATCAATGGTCCAATAGAAAAGAAATTCTAGCAGATGACTCAATCCCATTACAATGTAATGACTTTAACATAGTTGTTATATTTCTTTATATTTAAGCAATCCACATAATTATCCCCATGTAATTAGGGCAAGAAAGTAAATCCCCATATGACTTATTTGATTGCTCTGGGGCAGACTGTCTTGACATGTTAATTCGCAAATATGCTACGGGGACCTTTCCTCTATCCAATAAGAACAGGAAAAAAGATAAAGGGACGTTGAAGACATCAAAGCTTCTAAAGTGAAAGCGGATCTAGTAAGATATACATGGACATGAAAATCCTAGCAATACCTTGATGGACTTGTAATGATCACCGCCACTGTACCTTCCGGCTTCCGTGGCTGTAGAATAGTCGTTTCGATTTTTTTCACATTTGTTAAATGTTGGTTTAGAGTGATGGCCAAACAGTTGTATGAACTTTTTGAGCGATTAATAGAAGAAAATGTTACATAAAAAAATTAAATAAATCCAACATTTTATTTTTTTTTTAAATATATTACTCAACTCCATTTACACCTCACATCCATGGACTATTGATGGTAAAGAAATAATTGAGATATCCATTTCTGATGCTTATGTTCAAAGTTTTAACTAATACTAGTACTGCACATTAAAAAAACTGATACTGTACAACCAGAAAACCACAGCACAGTTTTCACTAAATTTGAAGAAGTCCAATTCATAGATTGGTTTTACACAACGATGCAAGCAAAAATTGCTCCGGCCAAAAATTTATCCAGTGATCAGAACTACCAGCAAAGCCAATGTTGACCAAAATCAATTCTACATAAAAACTAGCCAGAAGCAAAAAAGTTCCCAAACTAAACATCCGCTACATCACTATACTATAATACTACTCCCTTACTTCACCATTTATTACTAAGCTAGAGCAAATGCATGCGCTCGACGTAGGACTGCACTAGCCATCGGCTGAGGGGTTCCCCAGATCCCACAAAACACCCCGAGTTGCCGTTCTCCGCCACAAACGGGAAGCTAAACACGTTCAGCAAGTCGTGAACCGCTTGCCGCACCAGAGACGAGCCAGTCACCCGGCTCCTTCTACCCCACCCGGTCACAATGTCAATTCTGCTAGGGCAGATTCCCGATGTGAGCATCTGCCTGCGAAACCAGGCCAGTGTCCTAGAGAGAGCTATAACTGCGGTTCCATCTGACATAACATGCAGGTTTATGAGCCAGTATGAAGAGCTCTTCTCTCTTACAGCATCAGGGTAGACGTTTTTCTGGGCAGCCACCTCCCAAACAGAACCAGCTTCCTCCTTGAGGCCTGTCTTGTGAAGAAAATCAACCACTGCATCAAAAAGTCCCCTCTTGCTCTCCCTGTCCTCACTGTGCATTATATCTAAGAATTTGCTCACATGATCCCTCACATTCTGCCCATCGGGTCCGGCTGATGGCATGGACACCAAGAACATGTGTGCAGGATGGCACGTGACAGACATGAGCTGGCCACAAAATCCCATGTCGTACGATGTTTTGGCTTCTGTGCAGCAGCTGAGGAGTAAGGTATATGTCTGAAGTGAAGGGTGGAGCCCTAAACTGAGCATGCTCTGAAGAAGGTTGTATGCATCAGAGAGACGGTGAACCCTAAGGAAAGCACTGAGAAGAGAGTTACAAGTCGGCACATTAGGGCATAATCCAGCATCGAGCATAGCTCTGTACCATTGCCAGGCCTTTTCCACATTGCCAACCTTACCCCACAAATCCACCAGAAGACCGTAAACAGGCTCATCAGGGATCCAGTTTTTACGCTTCATCTCAGTAAAAACTCCCTCAGCTTCCTCCAAATACCCACAGTGACCAAGAACTTCCATGACAATGCTGTAAGTTACCTTGTCTGGCTCAAACCCAGCATTCTGCATATCACGGTAAAGCTGCAGAGCATTTTCATAGTTTCTCGCCTTTGCTTGTAAGGCTATCATGATATTGTAAGTCACCAAGTTAGGTACACAGCCCTGACTCACCATCTCGCAGAACAGCTTGTGAGCAGCAGCTAAATGACCAGCTTTCCCGAGGCAGTTAATGATGACACTGTAGGTGAAAGTGTCAGGAGAAAGTCCAGCTTCCTGCATTCTCTGATACATATCCATAGCAACGTCCAGATAACCGGCTTTAGCATGGATGTCAATTAATGTACAGTATGTTACTCGATCAGGCTCACAACCAACCTTTTGCATCTGATGGAAGACACTGATTGCCTCTCTCAGATAATTAGCCCGACCATAACTATGAATCAACCGATTGTAGGTCACAACATTCGGCTGGCATCCCTCCATGACCATTTGGTCCATCAATTTATTTATAGCTCCAAACTGCCTTGCTCGCCCAAGGATACCGACCATGGTGGTGTAAGTATGCCCATCATGCCTGAACCCAGGCTGCTTATTATTCAACCAGTAGAAAAATCCTAAAGCAACTGTATAATCCTGGAGCTTCTTAAGAATCTGGTTAGCTTGGAAAGCATCTATAAAGCAGTTGAGTTTTCTGAGAGCATCTTCATGTGAAGGACCCCACTTCCCCTGCTGTAAAATGTTTAAAACGGCATCAACTGCGTGGGCTGACCCTGAAGAATACCTAGCTGCTGGGGCAAATCCGTTAGATGGTCTGGTTTCTCTAACAGACCTGGAAAAACCTTCACCCCTGTCTCTAACATACTTTTTCCCTCCATTCTGTACATTTTGTACATTCTGAACAAACTGTTCAGAGTTGGCTCTACCTCTTTGAGGCATAGATCCATTATTGTGGAAATGATAGGAAGGCAATGGCTGGGAATCTACACTGTTTCTCACTACATTATTCGGCAAATGGTCAACACTTTTCGCTGGTGCAGGCTTTTCAGCTCTTCCCTTAGCAACATAAAAATTTTGAGCCGCCTTTGATCCTGTGGCTGTCTCGGTATGTACTTTTTGGTGGCCTTTTTCAGTTCTGGCTGTTTCTACATGTGCTGCTCTAGCACTGGAAGACTTTGCTTGGCCAACCGAAGAAACTGGCTTCACATGCTCAATGACCCGAACTGCCTTCGAGTGACGAACAACGGAGTTTTGGGATGGCTGCTGCGGCAAACTTCCATCTGCTCCGGGAATTTTATAATTTACTAAATCGGACAAAAAACCAACAGCTGCAACACCTGCCTTGACAAACTGGTCTCCAATAGGCGGTGATGAGTTTGTCAAGCCGGTTGAATCAAAGATAGAATAATTACCACATTCTTCACCACTCAATGAGACAGGAACAGGTATAGCTTGAGACTGAGAAACTGGATAATTTATCCTCGCCGGCTTCTGACTGTTAACCGCCTTTCCGGCATCTACAGAAATTACAGACCCTACTCCTACTCCTACTGGTCTGGATGCTAGGGCGGATGAAATCTGTAAATGTGGCCCTTCATTATTCCTTGGAGTCCTTTTAGTGACACAATTATTCTCATCTTCAGCGCAGGTGCATGAACTTCCATCTGGCGCACATCTTGTCCCACTGAGAAAAAAGGACCTGGCTGTCTGTGAGAGCGTGCCAAACTGCTTCACACGCAGCATAATAATCTAGAAAACTAGACAAGGGAAAAAAAAGAGTCAATTCACCAGTCCAATAAATCAATCTAAATGTATGCACGTGAACATATGCGTAAACTTATTCTCCATATACATCTCTTCCATAGACAACAACTGAACAGACAAATATGCAGCAGTTTCAGACAACTAGCAAATCACATTCCTCGATTCTACTTCTAAGTGAAAAACTTAAGATAAGCATTTTGCTTTCACCATGCTAAACATTGTAATTACACCATGCATCCAGAGACAAACAGATAAACTAGTACCAAACATCAAGAAATCAACAAAAACTCATTCAAATTCACATAATTTAGCATTAAGATAAACTAAGGACATCTAGCAAGATCGTTTTAAGATCAACAAAGTCCACTTTGTTGCACTGATAATGTAAAAAGGCTAAAATCAACAATTCATAAACACTTTATAACCTTAACCATCCATATAAACATCATAGCATGGCCCTGAACAAGAAATTAATCCAAAACAGCAAAAAATCAAAAACCCACATTACAAACCACCAAAACAAATCCGAGAAACACAGCCTTGAAAAATGATCACATCAATCAGATACTAGCGCAACCAAACAATTTCCCAAAAAAATCAAATAAAAATTCAAACTTTAAACATGAAATAGAGCGATACAATCGAAAGCACTTACAATGGTGCAGTAATCTTGAATAAATCGAATGCGATGGAGAGAAGATGGGGAGAAAATGGAGGCGGAAGAGGAAGAAAGGGTTAAAAAAAAACGGAGGCGGCTTTTGTTTTTGCTTCTGCCTCTGTTCTTGCTGCCCTCGCCCTACGACTACTGTGTGTAGGTAAGTTTCCAAGCAATTTGGGCTACTTCTGTGTTATGACTGAGCTGGACTGTTATTTTTCTATTTTCCTATTTTTAGCTTTTTGACTTTTTTCGGGGGATTTTTTCACCATCAATATATTGCATCTTGCCCCTTAAAGCTTCGTATATTATGTTGATTACCACACCATTCCAAGTTCTATTATATATATATATATTTTTTTTTTTTTTTTTTTTTTTTTGAAAACAAAAAATGAGGGTTTGATTGTTAGTTATTCCATAAATACCATAAAATTGAGGTATCAAAGCAAGCTTATCCACAAATCCAAACCTTAAAGGGTTATTTTCAGTTCACCAAATTTCTTCCTTTTACCTTTTTATATTTGAGTATTTTAGAATATTTTCATTGTATTCCTATTTAAAGTGAATTCATCTTATAAAACTAATATTACACTAATATTAATAAGAAAAGGTAGATTTTAAATATAACAATTAGAGTAAGGAAAAACAATCACAATGAAATATTTGAAGAGATAAGTAAAACTATTTTAAGAAACGGAATAAAATTGCACAGTGTGTTTTTTCTTTTTTCTTTATTGAAATTTTTTTGCACAGCGTGTTTAATTATATGGAGATACTATAATTTCTTAAATCTTGGGCACGTTTGACTGATTAATAAAGTTTGAGGGGCATGCATGCAATATCTTGTAGAATATATTTCTAGAAAGCTGGTGCAGGAAACAGAACACAAAAAATTTCTGATGGCTGGACAAGCCACGTGCTGACTCCTTCGCGGTTTATATCTGACTGGCCAAAACGTCATGAATAATTAATTATTTTATTTGTGTTTGGTCGTTTTCGAAATAAAAGTTTTTCACTTCATTTTTTCTATAAAAAAAAAAAAAATTTGGTCAAGCCTGTATTTTGTTCGAGAAGACTCCCTCCAGGTAGAGGCGGATCTAGAGAGGTGTAAGGAGTTGTAACTGCTACCCTGAAAAAATGAATTTTTTTATTTAGTTGTGCTAACTTTTATAATTTTATAGTTTTTAAAAAAATACTACTAGCCCCCAAAGGTTTGTAATTGTTTCATAAAACTCCACCTAAAATCAAAATAAATTCTTAAATCCCACATTCAAAAATCGTATTTGGATTGAATAAATTAACATTTATTTTGGACCCGTTTTTTTTGCTTTGTATGTTTATTAGTATTTTTTAAGCATTATTGACTCTTTACCGTGAAATGAAAGACTAAAAAAAATCCAGTCCTAATTTTACCCCATTGCTCTAATAATCCTGGATCCGCCTCTGCCTCCAGGCTCCATCTCAGATTACGCTATCAAACACATAAACTTTAATTAAATAACTTTAACTCTATGTGTCAGTTTTATTTAAAAATTATATATTATAGTGAATAAAATAATATAATAAACATTTATCTATCTTCTCAAATGTATTGAACAAAACTTGTGAAAAATAATCTGAATTAGATGGAGTAAATAACACAGTATCTTTGGTCGAATATTATAATTTATGAGATTCTTGTCACTTATATGACCAATAATTTCATTTCACATGATATTTTAAAATTATAAAAGCAAAAAATAAAAATTATAGATTACATTTAATCCTTCAGTATTCAAGGTTTCAATCACTTATATGAACAATAATTTCATTTCATAGAATATTTTTGAATTATAATACTAAAAGATATATATAGTCCATTTAGTCCTTTAATATTCAAGGTTTGGTACAAATTTTAGTGTAAAACCATAAATATATTTCGTATGTGTATTGTCGATGTTGATAGGGTTTCACTCATCGTTGTAAAGTACATTCATGTATTATCGAAAGCAAAGTTATTAATGTTTGATTTATTGGTCCAGTCCAATTCAATAGTCATTTATTTGATGATAGGAAAATCGGGGTTTAAGATGGATATGCCTTGAGGTATTGCTCGATGCAGTTTGTTAGCTATTCTTTTATGTCGATTTTGAGTCTTGTGACATCTTATGATGTTAATTGTGAAGATCATAACAATATAATATTTAATGAGAATGGATGATAATTCATTACATGTAGAACGGTCTTACGCTTGAAAAAATTAGAAATGTCCATTTATATGTTCAATATCTGGTGTATACCATTATATTCAATAGGCCCAGAGTAAAACGGAACAAGCCCCCATTATATTCAATGGGCCCAAAGTAAAACACAACAAGCCCAAAAGGTCCATATACACACTCACAGGAGACAGAGAAGGCTAAATAGCGGCCCAGGTAACAAAGAGTAAGGATCAGGTCAACATAATACCAAGAATAGAGTGGCACGATCATCCACGGATGGTGCAACGTGGAGTACTCGTGGAGAGCTAAAACCGGGAAAGAAGTGGTATAAAAAGGGACACGCCCATCATGGAAAAGGTAGACAACAAGAAACTGAGAATCTAGATTCATTAAAGAGAAGAACTAACTTTAGCATCGGAGCTTATTCCCGGGTTTAGCCGGGAATCTTTTGCAGGTTTATCTCCGGTTGTCTTCTGAGTGTTTATCAGTGGAGTGGAAGAGAAGGAATCACATCAGTGGCGCCGTCTGTGGGGATCGTTTTTTCTCTTCTCCAATGGTTTCCACCAGAAATGGTCGGGGAGAATCTCACCACAATACCAGGTCCACATCGAGGACCGTCAGCGAACGAAGAGGAAGAGATCGAGCTCTGAGGCAAGACAGAGATAACCAAGGTAGTCAAATGAATGGCCAAGGACGCGAACCGGCAAATGGCCAAGAAGAGACTCAGGCGAGTAGCCAGGACAGGGATTATGATGATAAGGATTCAGATGAAAACTATGGCGAAGAAGCAGAATCACCCTTAACTAATCGCCAAAAAGAGCAAAAAGTGTTCGAAGAGTTTCTAGAAAACCAGAAGGCAAGGCTTTACGAACAGTTCAAAAAGACAAAAGACGATCGCGGCAGGAACAGAAGAATAATACCAAGCGAAATCAAAGCCCAGCATTCGAATGACTACCAACAGCCGTTACAATACGAGGAAGAATTGAGAGACATCGTTGCAGGCGAATATAACGACGATTCGCCACTCTCCTGGGACATCCAGAACCTGCAAATGTCAGATAACTTCAAACTGCCATTGCATGTGAAGGTTTACGATGGCACGATGGATCCAAAAGATTTCTTGCACTCGTATGGGAGCAGCATGCGCTTCAGGAATGCATCACAACAGCTGATATGCAAGGCTTTCCCGATTTTTCTGACTGGCCCAGCTATTACATGGTACGAAAGCCTACCAAAAAGAAGTATTAAATCATGGGCACAATTGTCGGATATTTTCCTAGGAAGATTTTATAGGAATCAAAAATTCGAGCGCACCATCGCGGACTTAGTAAACATCAAACAAGGCAGCGACAGTGTGGGAGCATACCATGCAAAAATGGTGACCGAAAGTTTAAGTATCAAAGATCTAACGTATCAAATGTTCTTAGGAGCCTTCATGAGTGGACTTAAACCCGGATACTTCTACAAAACGCTACGAGAAGAAATGCCATCGAACGAACGCGAGTTACAGAAGCTAGTCAAGAAATATGTACGGTCAGAGGAAGCGAATGATCGAAAAATTGAGAACGAAAAAGGAGATAAACGAATCCTTGACGATGAATCAAAGTGGGGAGGAAAAAAAGCTAAAAACAGTGTCTTCAATGAAAGCTAAGGAGACTGGAGGAAGAACATTCGTCACCACCCCCCTTACCAAGTCCAGGAAAGAGATTTGGCAGCTACATAAGGACCTTTTCAGTGACCCAGGGCCAATGTTAGCACCACCAGACAAGCGTTCGAAGGAAACATACTGTGCGTTCCACAGGGACCACGGTCACGACACAGAGGAGTGCGTTTCACTCAAAAGGCAAATAGAAGATAACCTACGACAAGGAAACCTCACCCAATACAAACGTGAAGGGGGACAAGCGAGCAAGTAAGATATGGCTAACACTCCAAACGGGGGAAAAATCGCGGCAGCATTAGAACGGGTAGAGGATCATTCATACCGAACGACCGATAGGGTAATCTTATCCATCCATGGGTCAACAGAACCCATTTCGAACAAAGGATGGAAACAGAGGACCAGATACATGCCGCCACAGGAACCTTCTGACAAACGGTTGAAATTATCGGAGGCTATAACGTTCGATGAGTCGGATGCGGTACCAAATGCATTTCCGCACAATGAACCGCTAGTAATCGTCGTAAAAATTGGGAATTCAACGGTACATAGGGTGTTTGTGGACGACGGAATCGCAGTTGACATACTCTTCGCCGATTGTTTCGACAAATTAGGATTCAAAAGAGATGATCTTAAGAAACCAGCATCCGCTCTAGTCGGATTCACAGGAAGATCCGAGATGCCTCTAGGACAGATTCAATTGCCAGTCACTATAGGAGAGGATGGCAAAATCGTGACGATTATGTGCGATTTTGTAGTTATGGAAGCACAGAGTCCTTTTAACGCGATCGTAGGTCGCCCATGGATGAACGCCGCGAGAGCAATCTGGTCACCCCATCATTTGGTTATGAAATTCCCCACACCAGCGGGTATAGCCTCAGTACGGGGAAATCAACAAGCGGCAAGGCAATGTATGACGATTGCAATGAAACCTGCAACGAAGACAAAGGTACTTCCATCGGTCAATACAGTGGCAGTCTCACCCAACATTGACCTTGGTGAGCAGGCTGAACCATTCCAAGTCATAGAAGGAGACCCATCGTCGTTGGTTAGAGTGGGATCAAACTTGTCTGGCCCGGTAAGAATGCAAGTCGAGAACATACTCCGGAAATGCGCCAATGTTCGCATGGTCTATAATGGATATGGGAGGAGTTAAGTCGGACATCGCAACACACAAATTACACGTAGACAGCACTGTTCGACCCATCAGGCAGAAGCAGCGAACGTTCGCTGCCGAGAGACAGGCAGCAATAGAAGAGGAGGTTCGAACATTAACCGAAGCTGGAATATTGCGGGAGGTGCAGTATCCAACATGGCTGGCAAACCCAGTAATGGTACGAAAGGCAGACGCTGGATGGAGAATGTGCGTTGATTACACAAACCTAAATCAACACTGCCCAAAAGACTGCTATCCATTACCAAAAATCGACAAACTGGTCGATGCAATAGCAGGGTACGAAGTACTTGCATTCCTAGATGCCTACAAGGGATATCACCAAATCCTGATAGATCCCCTAGATGCAGAGAAAACAGCTTTCATTACAAGTGTAGGAGCTTTCTGCTACACTAAAATGCCGTTCGGATTAAAAAACGCAGGAGCAACCTACCAACGAACAATGGATAAGGTGTTCGCATCACAGATCGGACGGAACATGGAAGTCTACATAGATGACATGGTCATCAAGAGCTCAAAGCTGAATGATTTTCCACGGGATTTGGAAGAAACGTTCGCATCACTCCTCCTTATAGGAATGAAACTCAATCCGAAGAAATGTGTTATCGGAGTAGGAGCAGGACGATTCTTAGGGATACAAGTTTCAGCCAAAGGACTGAACCCAAATCCAGAAAGAATCAAGGAAATTCTGGATTTACCGCCACCCAGAAATATCAAAGGCGTCCAGATCTTAACAGGATACCTTGCATCCTTAAACCGCTTCATGGCGAAAGCGGCAGACAAGCATATGCCTTTTTTCAATGTCCTCAAAGGGGCAAAGAAATTTGTGTGGGGCGAAGAATGTGAAGCGGCTTATACACTCCTCAAACAAGAGATTCAGAGCCTACCATCGCTATCCATTCCACTGGCAGGAGAACCTCTATTCTTGTACTTGGCCGCATCATATAGATCAATCTGTTCGGTGTTGGTGAGAGAACACAACGAGGTACAAAAGCCTGTTTACTACACAAGCAGAATGCTAACGATAGCTGAAATGAATTATAAGCCCATAGAGAAAATAACTTTGGCACTGGTACATTCGGTTCGAAGATTGAGAACATATTTTCAAAGCCATGCAGTAACCGTACTTACGGATCAATCGATTAAGCAGATACTGCAAAAACCAGACAGGGCGAATGATGAAATGGGCAATTGAGTTGAGTGAACACGACATAAAATTCACACCTCGGAAAGCTATCAAAGGACAAGCTTTGGCAGACTTTATGGCAGAAATGTTTTCATTGGACAACAACATAGCAAGTCATATGTCTCCAATACCTGAAGATAGAAACAAAGCAAAATGTGAAGACATAGCGTGGCTCCTGTATGTGGACGGCTCATTGAACAAAGAAGGATGCGGAGCGGGCGTTCTGTTGATAAGCCCGGAAGGCGACGAATTAAAGCATGCGCTGAGATTTGATTTCCACCTTTCAAATAACGAAGTAGAATACGAGGCAGTGATTAGCGGCTTGGATCTTGCCAATAAGATGAAGATCACGAGCGTCAAAGTATTCAGCGACTCCCAAATCGTGATAAGCCAAATACTGGGAGACTTCGAAGTGCGAGATAGCCAATTAGCAAAATACTTGACAAAAGTACAGCAACTTATACCGTTGTTCGAGTACATCAAGTTTATCAAAATCCCCCGAGAAGAAAATCAAAAAGCGGACGCTTTGAGTAGGCTATCGAACAGTAGGTTCAGCGACCTACACAGATCCACAGACGTACTTATTGACATAGTGCCGGTCAGAAGCACAGCTATCGTCACAGTGGCGGCGACAGCAATCGAAGAGCCAACTTGGATGACGCCTATCCGGTCCTTTCTCGAACACGGAACGCTTCCGGAAGATATAAAAGAAGCTAGAGCCATACAACGAAAGGCATGCATGTATCAAGTAGAAGGCAGATTCTTATACAAAAGAGGACACTTGGTGCCTTAGCTGCGCTGTGTTACTCCAAGCGAAGCGCTACAAATTGTAAAAGATATGCATGATGGAAGTTGCGGATCTCATCAAGGAGCAAGTACCCTCGCTAAAAGAATCATACGCGCGGGATACTACTGGCCTAAAGTGTTCGCTGACACGAATGCATATGTCCAACGATGCCGCTCCTGTCAAATCAACGCAAATGACAGTCACATACCAAAAAACAGGTTAATCGGCATCCACAGAGCATGGTCGTTCGATAAATGGGGAATTGACTTCGTCGGTCCATTTCCAAGGGGGACAGGAAATGCCAAGTTCCTTATAGTCATGGTCGATTACTTCACCAAATGGGTCGAAGCGAAAGCTATCCCAAAAATAACAACGAGCGCAACGATAGCGTTCGTCTGGCAGAATATAGTTTGCCGTTTCGGCCTACCAAGAACAATCATTTCGGATAACGGTACACAATTCACGAGTACCTCCTTCAAGGAATGGTGCGCATCGAAGAAAATTTCACAGAAATTCACTTCAGTCGCACACCCACAAGCGAATGGGCAAGTGGAAGTCACGAACAGGACTTTGTTGCAAGGAATTCAGAAATGGCTCTGCGGGAAACTCACAGGATGGGTGGAAGAACTGCCAGAAGTATTATGGGCATATAGAACAACGCCGCGAACACCACATGGAGAAACTCCCTATAGTTTAGTGTTCGGCCAAGAAGCATTGATACCTATTGAGGTAGAAGTACTAAGCGAAAGAGTCCAGAATTTCGACGAAACGGCCAGCGACGAAGCAATCAAGGGGAACTTAGATCTTCTGGAAGAACGACGAGAGCAGGCACACCTCCGTGAAGCGAAATACAAGGAACAAATGGCAAAGGCTTACAACACGAGAGTAAGGGAAGTACGATTCAAGGTGAACAGCTTGGTGCTAAGGAAGAACGAAGCCAGTTTGGTGAAAAAGACAGGGAAACTGACTCCTAGGTGGGAAGGACCATACAGAATCGTTGAAGCAAACCAATCCAACTCATACAAACTGGAACGACTGGATGAGACCACTATACCGAACACCTGGCATGTTTCTAACCTAAGGCAATACTACGCTTAGGAATACGACAGTCATTTGTATAGGAGCCTTGATATGATCAATGGCGGCATTTATTAAGCGATTTCTCGCTTTTTTGTAGATATATAAAAAGCAAAACGCCAACTTTTCAGCACAAATCTCTTCTAACGATGAACGCTACTAAGCGACGCGTAATACTCAAGCCCTACATGCACAAAGCAGGTCACGACACCTACTGTCAGCTAGACTTGCACTAAGAATAAAGCGAATAAAGTAGGCAAATAAACCAAGTCACGACAATTATGTCAGCGAGACTTGTAAATCAAACGAACTCAAACAAATCGAGTGTAAAACCAAGTCACGACAATCTTGTCAGCAGGGCTTGTAACAAAACCAACTGCAACACACTGTGTTACCCAAACAAAGTGTATAGCACAGTACAAGTAATACTAAAAAACCTTTAAAAAAAAGCAATACATGTCTTATTTTACAAACTTAACGAGAACTACCCCTGCCAGCGGATTGCCACCTAGAGACACCACGAGCGCTATGAGAGGGAGCCCCACGACGTTCGCTGGTCCGACTATGAGTAAATTCCTGATGACGACGAGCGCGAGCACGTTCGGGATCACTTTCATTAAGACGAACCAACTCATTCCGCATAAAGACCACCGCAGGATGCTCTTGAGTATACCTAATAGTCGACAAGTTCTCCAGCTGATGCTGGTAATAGTCTCGAAGATCGACAATAGGTCCAGTCCCGTACTGATTAAGCAGGAGCCGCATAATAGCACAAGTATTTTCGTAAGCTTCAGCATTTGCCTTAAGCTGCTGTATCTCTCGCCTCAAAGCTGTCATGTCATCCTCCATATCGAGGATATGTTCGGCTGCTTTATCCTCGATACGATGGAAAAATGAACCATCCTTCAAAACAACTTCATGGCGAACAGTTGCAGTAGCCCCACTACTCGACGAACCAGCCCGCAAACCTTCGCACTGAGCCTGTAAATTATGCAAAGTATCTTCCAATTGGGAACATCGCTCCAATGCTCCTCGGTGCTTTCGAGCAACAGTTTCCGCTATCGAACATTGTTCGTCGTACTTCTTTTGAAATTCACCTATGAACCCGTTGAGATTAGTAATTCTCTCCTTTAAGTGGCGTTCGACTCCTCGCAGGTTGGAAATGGTTTTGACTTGCTCTTCAGCCCGACGTTTCTCGTCAAGATACGCACGCTTAAACTCTCGGCCTTGAGTGACAAGGGTACCAATTTGAACACGATTATGATAAATGATATCGTTCTGCTGCGAACAAATCTTGTGTCACCCAAGACGCATCACATCCACCTGCTTCAACAGAGCGGTCCAGTAATTTTCACGATGCCCGAATTGAGAAAGAACCTGATCAAGTTGTTTACCGAACCTCATAACCCAGTGGTAAGGACCGGCAGGAAGTCTAAGACTCGACATATAGGTACAAACACCTCCCAAATCCCGACGGCATTTTTCTATTTCATCACGAAGTTCGAACACTTCCTCTTCCTCGTAAGCAAACTCCTCATCATCGGCTGAAGGAGACGAACAACAGCCTTCGTCGGTGGTAGTTTCGTCAGTATCATATAGGGCAGAAATCTGCTGCTGAGCGCTAATCAATTTTTCCCTGTTTAAAACATCAAGTGCAATTCGTCGGTTCTTTTCAAGCCATCCTAAGTCCGATATCTTGGAAAACACATTTTCCAACCGATTTTGAAGCAAACCGATAGGAGATGATTCCCTGAGTACAACAACATCAGTACTACTCCTCAACTGGCAGACTTTAACACAGTCGTTCCTTCTTATAGGGAGTATTTTATCCTACAAAATAGGAATAGAACAACAAAATATATAAAATATAAAATAATAACAAAACTTCGAAATGCAAGAAACTGAATTCGTCCATTCATAATAATAGAGACAAAATACACAGGAAGACTAACTAACATTGCTATCAGGAGTTTCTTTCTCTGGCTCCTCCGCCTGTAGCTCACTAATGACAGCACATTCATCTGCCAAAGATTCCCCGTCGGTCAGAGAGGCACCCGGACTAGCAGAAGGAGTGATACTGGTAGGGACCGGAGGAGTGACAGTGGTAGCAACTTCCTTATCACCGAAAAGCTGATCGACAGGACATTTCCTTAGTTCGGGCAAGCTCAAAGGTTTACCCAAGCGCTTACAGTGTTCGACAAGGGCAAAAGAATGACCACCCTTACGAACGCTCTCCTCAAACGCAGTCGAAACTCTAGCTTTAGCTTCAAAAACCAGTTTGTTAAGGGCCGCGTCATCTTGATACTGAAGAAGCGCAAGATCAGGAAAGGTATCCTTCAGGTACTTCATATACTCGCACATGCCCACCTGCTTAACGGAGGGATATCCAGCGCGGATATGATCAGCATAGCCCTTCGTTCTGAACAAAACATCAACAAATTCGCCCATATACGAAGGATTCAAAGCACCCTCCGTCTTGTGAAAAGAAAGCTCGTCGGACAGAGCCTGTTCGCGAGCCATACAAGCTTCAAGTTGACTCTTCAAGCTCGCGTTTTCCTCCTCCAACTTGCTCATACCCATATAAGCTTCCAGTTGGCGTTTCAAGCTCTCGTTCTCCTCCTCCAGCTTAATCATAGCTTCTCGGGTGGCAACAGTCGTACCCAGAGTACTAATATAGTCCGCGGCATACCGAAGGTGATCAGATACCTACACAAAATTAAAATCGACTTTAGAAGAACAAACAAAGGATAAAAGAGAGTCGAACGGAATATCACTCACCACATTCAGCATCTCAGGAGCGGAATAACGGTCAAGAGTGGCAGCGGTCGACTCGGCTGCCACAGCCACAACAGCACTTGAGGAAACCTTCTTTTTCTTCTTAGGAGAATCAGGGCCATCAGCAGAACGCAGATCGCGCTTAGAACCACTCTTGTCACAAGCAGGCTCACGGGTGTGAGAGGAGCTTTTTCCCGCCTTCTCTGACCGAGGAACAGAGGAAGTAGATTTTCTCGTGACCTTCCGAGAGCCTGGCTGAACATCTGCCTGCTCAGGGATAAGCTTCTTTTCAAACTTTGGAAACTCAACTGGAATATCAGTCATGTCCATACCTGAATACAAACATATAAAATAATTCAGGAAAAGTTATACACACTCGAACGAAAACAGAAAAATCCGGCGGAAAATCACGTAAAGGCATTAACATCGAGCCATATAATCATATCTCATAGAACCTTTCGAGGAAGTTTTCCTTCCTTTTCTCGAGGCTTATGAGTATGTTGAAGCAGCCGTTGGTATAGGACAGTATCACGAGTCAATCGATCCTTCACATCGACAGCCCGATCTACCGACAAGGAAGTCGACCAACAAGGCATTGGGTCATCCACCCCAGCTCTTCGTCGAACGAACACATATTCCCTTTGCCACCCAGCAAAACTATCAGGATACGACTTTACGAACGTCAGCTCTTTCAAATAACTATACACAGTAAATCGATCGCTTTCACCGGGCAGACTTTGCAGCCGGAAGACGGATCGAAACAACTGGAACGTAAAAGGAACATCAAGGGCGGAGCAAGCATCATGGAACGCAATCATGACCATTATACTTTTGGGATGAAATTGAGCAAGAGCCATATTATACCCCTTAGCAATCTCCATCATCCACGGAGGAATCGGCAACAAAACACCCCTTCTGAACCAATCACAATACACAGCGAAAAAATCACTTCCAGGATTTTTTACACTTTCACTAGGCAGAGGAGAATGTAAATCGATCTTCTCCAGACAAGGGTGCCGGCGCCGGAAATAAGCCAAAGAACGGCCATGCATAAGACTAGCATCTTCAACTCTTTTAGCAGATTCAAGCAAAGCTAGCATATCATCGGAATCAGGAGGGACACCGATATCAAGGGATATCTCACCGGAATCACGAGAAGAATCAAATGACTTTTCGGAATCGCTCATCCTTAATTATCAGAACTAGGTTCCAAAATCAAACAGAGGCACAGATTCAAATAGCAATAAACACAAGCCTAAATATTTCCTGATCAGATATGAAATACGATCAAAAGGAGAAGTTGGAAAAATTACTTGATTACAGGAGAAAGACAGAGACTTCCGCGGGACTTATGGAGAGCCGAATTGATGAGTAAATTGATGAAGAATGGGAAAGTGAGGATAAGTTCAAGGCATTTTCCCCTTTTTAAGAAGTACAAACGGCGGCGTCAGACCAAACGCATCTCAGCCGTTCAATTCAAATTAGAAGATATGATTAGGCACAGAATCCGGAAAAAGGCGATTACCTTTATGGATTTAAAAATTCAAAATTTGAAGAGTCTAACTCACCTCAATATACGTCGGGTACGGCGAAGATGAGGGAATGTAAAACAGAAAACAGACAAGACGAACGAACAAGATTCCCCATACATCAGCCGCTAAAATTAGAGCAACTACTCGTTCGACTCATCTAGTCAAAGCACAAACAAGAGAGTCGAACACTTAGTCTTAAACTTCAGCGACTGGGGGGGGCTTATGGTGTATACCATTATATTCAATAGGCCCAGAGTAAAACGCAACAAGCCCCCTGTTGTGAATACAAGGACACTGAGGGGTATTTCGGTAATTTGGAGGCTGCTAACGGACGTTAATGGGAAGTCACGGCGTTAGATGATGAGTAGGGATTCCTAATTTCTGCTATATAGGAATACTACCTTCCTTTTTGTCATTTTAGCTAATTTTGTAATCAAAACTCATTTTGTTATTTGTTAATCAAGCTGCTCCGGCAGCATTTCACGTTTAATCGGAATCTGTGATCCTCCGGGATCACAACAGTTGGTATCAGAGCGGGCAATCCTTGGCTCGAGAACGACGGCGAAATGGCAGACACAAGGCACAAGATTCTGGAGAGCAGAATCGCGGAACTGGAGAATTCGATGAAGACGCTGCAAGTGGACATGACGGACACCCGCAATGGTGTGCCTAGGATGCAGCCTAAGATTGAAATGACCATGTTCAATGGTGATAATCCCCTAGAATGGCTTAGAAGGTGTGAGAAAATATACAGGTACTGTAATATGAATGATCAGGATAAAATTGGTACAGCTGAGATGTATTTTGAAGGAAAAGCTGAGGTGTGGTTTGCTTCTGAGTACCTGGTGAAGCCTGTAGATAGCTGGGGAGAGTTTAAAGTGGCTATGCTAAGAAGGTTTGGGGTCAAAGGAGGTGAAGATCTGATTGAGGAATTTAACAAGCAGTATCAGAAAGGAAGTGTAGAGGAGTACATAGAGCAGTTTGAGATCCTTAAGGCTATGGTGATGGCTG
Source organism: Cruciata laevipes (assembly GCA_963678965.1). NCBI lineage: Eukaryota > Viridiplantae > Streptophyta > Magnoliopsida > Gentianales > Rubiaceae > Cruciata > Cruciata laevipes. The sequence goes on from OY787637.1 coordinate 23,712,858, forward strand.
TAAATCCATACCAAGCTGAGTCATACTATACCTCTAGTTTCCTAAGTGGTCTAAGAAGTGACCTTAAGTTGGCAGTGAAATCTCAAAGGCCACAGAGTTTGCATGTGATGGAGATAGCAGTATTACAGGAGAAACTGTTGGATTCCTTGTATAAGAAACAGAAGGGACTAGTGCAGGGATCACAACAGCCTTGGAAAACTGGGATGGGGGGAAAGGAGGATAAGAAGGGGGTGACTGAAGAAAAACCTGGATTCAAGAAGATTTCACCACAGCTCCAGCAGTACAGAAGAACTAACAACCTTTGTTATAAGTGTGGAGACAAATACAGCCCTGGTCATGTGTGTAAATTCAGACAAATCCACTATATTACTAGTGTAGAAGAAGGTACTCCCCCTGATATTATAGTAGTGGAAGATGACTTTGACCCTCTGAAACAACTGGATGGATTGGATGAGTTTGTGGAGGAGTTGAAGGAAGAACCAGAGCTGTTGGCCTTGAATAGTATTGGGAGGAAGAGGAGCTATGATGAGACTCAGAAGTTTCCAGAAATTGATACTCTCCACTTAACTGGGACTATGAAGGATCAATCTGTGGACATGCTACTTGATACAGGGAGCACTCATAGCTATATTAGCCCTAAATTAGCTAAGAGTTTGGGATTACAGGAGGAGTTCACTAGACCTTTTCAGGTTAAAATTGCAGATTGAAGCATATTTGGAGGAATGTCTAGATGTCCTGGTGTTAGGTGGACAGTGCAAAACCATCAATTTGTGTTCTCACTTCATGTCATGGAGTTGGGAGGATTAGATATGATACTGGGAGTGGATTGGATGAAATGGTTCAGTCCCATTTCTTTTGACTTTATGAATAATGAAGTCAACCTGACCAACCAGTTTACTGGAGAAAAATGGTGGCTGAAAGGTAATGGCAGTCAGAGAATGAGGTTCAATTTGATGAAAGGCATTGAAGCCAAGGTAGTAACTGAATGTAGAAGATGGGAAGCACAGTCTAATTTCATGGAAGAACATTTTCAGAATGAGGAGATGGAGGAAGGTACCTTGTACCAGATGAGGAGGGAAGGAATAACTCAGTCACCAGTATTTCAGAATTCTCCTGAGCAAATGCAGAAGTTGTTATCTCAGTATGTTGAGGTGTTCCAGGAACCTCAGGAGTTACCACCAGAGAGAGCTATAGACCATCAAATCAACTTAAAACCAGGGGCAGAACCATTTAAAGTAAGACCATACAGGTATCCTCATTTCCATAAGTCTGAGATTGAAAAGCAAGTGAATGAGCTGTTGGGAAACAAAGTGGTGCAAGTCAGTACTAGCCCCTATTCTTCTCCTGTGCTGTTGGTCAAGAAAAAGGATGGTAGCTGGAGACTTTGTATTGACTACAGGAAATTGAATGAGTTGACAGTGAAGGATAAGTTTCCTATTCCAGTTATTGATGAGCTTTTGGATGAATTGCATGGGGCCAAGTATTTTACTAAGCTGGATCTCAGATCAGGATATCACCAGATAAGGGTAAGGAAAGAGGACGTCCAGAAGACAGCCTTTCAAACACACCATGGGCATTATGAGTTCATTGTCATGCCCTTTGGATTGACTAATGCACCAGCAACATTTCAAGCACTGATGAATCAGGTGTTTCAGGAACTAATGAGAAGGTGTGTGTTAGTTTTCTTTGATGACATACTGGTCTATAGTAAGTCATTTGAGGAACATTTGCAGCATGTTCAGATGGTTTTGGAGATTATGAAGGAGAACAAGCTGTTGGCTAAAATCTCTAAGTGTGCCTTTGCTGAGAGAAGGGTGGACTATCTAGGGCACATTATATCTGAACAAGGAGTGGAGATGGATGAGAGTAAGATCAGTTGTATTCTGAATTGGCCTGAACCAACATCTTTGAAGGAACTGAGATCTTTTCTGGGATTAATATGTTATTACAGGAGGTTCATCAAGGATTATGGGGTATTTTGCAGACCTTTGAATGATCTTTTGAAAAAGGATGCATTCAGGTGGAGTAAGGTGGCTGGGGAGACTTTTGAGAAACTGAAAATGGCAATCACTAAGGCCCCTGTGTTAAGGATGCCTGACTTCTCATTACCTTTTGTGGTGGAAACTGATGCAAGTGGAGCTGGTATGGGAGCTGTGTTGATGCAGGAGGGCAGACCTATTTCTTTCCTTAGCAAGAACTTTTGCTCTAAGAACAAAGGACTGTCAACTTATGAGAAAGAACTCTTGGCACTAGTAATGGCTGTAGACAAGTGGAAACACTACTTGGTGGGCAACAGATTCATTATCAAGACAGACCATCAAAGTTTGAAGTACTTACTTGATCAGAAGCTTCATACAGCAATACAGCACAAGTGGATGACAAAGCTTCTGGGATTGGATTTTGAAATTCAGTTTAAGAATGGGAAATCAAATGTAATGGCTGATGCCTTGTCAAGATATCCTCAGGAAAGGGGTGTGGATGGGAGCTGTAGTAGTGAGATGAAGAGTGCAGAACAGCAAGACTGTATTACAGAGAGGGGGTGCAGACCTATGATTTCTTCAACCTTAATTCCTACTTGGATAAGTCAGCTGGAAGAGAGCTATGAGAATGATGAAGCTGCTCAACAACTAATTGCCCAGGCTACCTTATCCCAGAATCAGGATGCTGAGTTAACTTACACCAATGGAATTCTGAAGAAAGGTCAGAAAATCTATGTGGGTAGCAATGGAAGCATCAGGGCTGGGATACTTTCAACCATGCACTCTTCTGCTATAGGGGGGCATTCAGGCCAGAGTGCCACCATGAAGAGAGTACTGAGCACTTTTATTTGGCCAAAAATGAAAGAAGAGGTCATTCAATTTGTCAAGAACTGTGTGGTTTGTCAGAAAAGTAAGAGTGAGCATTGTTATCCACCTGGGTTGTTACAGCCTCTCCCTATCCCTGATGGTGCTTGGAAACATATCACCATGGATTTTGTAGAAAGATTACCAAAGTCTCTTGGCTTTGACACAGTCTTGGTGATAGTGGATAGGTATACTAAGTACAGTCACTTCATAGCTCTGGCACATCCTTACACAGCCAAGCAGGTAGCTCAAGCTTTTCTGGATGAGATTCATAGACTCCATGGACTACCAGAATCTATAGTGTCTGACAGAGACAAGATTTTCACTAGTCATTTCTGGAATGAGATTTTTGGAAAGTTGGGGGTAAAGCTGAATTTTAGTAGTGCATATCACCCTGAGAGTGATGGCCAAACTGAAAGGGTGAATCAGATCCTTGGCAATTACTTGAGATGCTTTTGTAGTGATTATCCAGGGAGATGGAAGGAGTGGTTGAGCACAGCTGAGTGGTGGTATAATACAAGCTATCATTCAAGGTTACAGATGTCTCCCTATGAAGCCCTGTATGGAGTCAAACCACTTTCAGTGCCTCTGGGAATTCTGACTGACACTATTTTTCCTGCTGCTCAAGACCTCCTTCAGCAAAGGAATGAAGTTCAAAAGAAACTGCAGGAACACTTGAAAGCTGCTCAGAGTAGGATGAAAGCTTATGTGGATACCAAGAGGACTGAGAGATCTTTTGCAGTGGGGGATTGGGTACTTTTAAAGGTGAACAAGTACAGGCAGACATCATTGCAAGACTTAGAGAAGTACAGTCCTAAGCTTAGTCCCAGATTCCATGGTCCTTTTCAGATTACCAAGAAGATAGGTGCTGTGGCCTATGAACTCAAGCTACCACTGGACAGCAAGGTACACCCTGTGTTCCATGTGTCTTTACTCAAGGCTTTTATTGGAGATCCTTCTCTGGTGCCAACACAGAACACCAACATTAGCTATGAAAATTTGGAGAGCTTATTTCCTGGGAAAGTGCTACAAAGGAGACTGATCTCCAGGAATGGAAGTACTGTAGTTCAGTGGCTGATTCAGTGGCAGAATTTGGCTTTGGAAGATTCTTCATGGGAGGATGCAGAGTTCATCAGTCATCAGTTTCCTCAGTTCCAAGCTTGAGGTCAAGCAGGTTTTAAGAGGGAGGGAATGTTGTGAATACAAGGACACTGAGGGGTATTTCGGTAATTTGGAGGCTGCTAACGGACGTTAATGGGAAGTCACGGCGTTAGATGATGAGTAGGGATTCCTAATTTCTGCTATATAGGAATACTACCTTCCTTTTTGTCATTTTAGCTAATTTTGTAATCAAAACTCATTTTGTTATTTGTTAATCAAGCTGCTCCGGCAGCATTTCACGTTTAATCGGAATCTGTGATCCTCCGGGATCACAACACCCCCATTATATTCAATGGGCCCAAAGTAAAACAAACAAGCCCAAAAGGTCCATATACACACTCACAGGAGACAGAGAAGGCTAAATAGCGGCCCAGGTAACAAAGAGTAAGGATCAGGTCAACATAATACCAAGAATAGAGCGGCACGATCATCCACGGATGGTGCAACGTGGAGTACTCGTGGAGAGGTAAAACCGGGAAAGAAGTAGTATAAAAAGGGACACGCCCATCATGGAAAAGGTAGACAACAAGAAACTGAGAATCTAGATTCATTAAAGAGAAGAACTAACTTTAGCATCGGAGCTTATTCCCGGGTTTAGCCGGGAATCTTTTGCAGGTTTATCTCCGGTTGTCTTCTGAGTGTTTATCAGTGGAGTGGAAGAGAAGGAATCACATCAATATAAAATTTGTTTCGGAATGTCCGAACTCTTATGATGATCATTTGTGAAATTGGCCTACATCAATTACACAAGTAAACAACAAATTGATATATGCTCATGGAAAAAATTGAAATGTGACAATCAAAGATTGCATAAACAAAAGGAGTTGCAATAGCAGCAATCTTTTGCCAATTGGATAAAGAACTGAAAATGGAAAATTATGAAAGAGGCTTTATGCAAGGAGGCCTGAAAGTGGGAGTTGCATACTTTAGCCCAATGCCAGTTTAGCTTTCAAGCAATTTTCATCATTCACATAAGAGCTATAATTATTAATAATTATCACATACACATATATAAATCAAACAATTCACCAAATTAATTTTTATTCAATTCGAGAATGTAGTAATCACAATTAATTTTTTTCAGTGTTATACTTGTCTCCAAAATAAAAATTTAAAACCAGTTTCTTGGATTCTTTTTTGACTTGGAAAAAGAGAAATGTTTGTGGCAATCTCTAGTTATGGTTCTAGATGAAACCCTTCTATCGTAATGGTCAGTTTAGGAGTATTCCGGAATATTTTACAGATCAATTTACTGTCCAACTTTTCAAAGGCATGCTATCTTCAGGTAGATGATGTTCGTTTTAATTGATTTAGTATCCTTTTTTGACTGTGAAAATGTTAGGGGTGAAGTCTTTGAAGCTCTAGAATGTCGCACTCGGGTGGAGTATATTCTCGGAACTAGAATGAAAATCTTAGTCTAGATATAGTTTAGGCTGACGTTTATTTTCTAACTTTGGATCAGATAAGGTTTGAAATTGTTGTATCTTTAGACACCTATCCGAATCTTACATATTGCCTCCACGTGGAGATATGATTACTCTTTGCCACAAAAGTCATTCATGGCTTTAAGTGCTATCGGTTACGAGTTTATTTCGGGTTGATGAGTTATGAATAATTTCCTATCATCGGGTGGTTTTAGCTTTAAAAAAAACTTGGAAAAAGAAATCAATTTAGCAAAAAAGAAAGGGAAAAGAAGAGATAAGCTTGTCCCATACTCGGTGAGGAGTGAGAGAACACCTTTAAATTGCCAAATTGGGCTTTTGCCATGTGAAACTCAAGTGGTCTACCCAAAAGTTCATCACCATCTCCCTTTTCTCTTTTAATAATTTGATAAAACAAAATAGTGAATGATTATGTTTAATGAAAGCTGAATTGCATTATGAAGATGAAGTTAAATTAAATATCATAAATAGTTAGACAAAATGTTTGGGTAAAATCTCCAACTTTCACTCAAGGTTTTTAAGTCACAGTTTGTTAGAGTTTATTTATTTCTGAACTAAACTAAACTAAAATAAGTTTAAATATATTTAATTAAACTGAAAAAATTTTAAATATATTTAACTGAAGTGAAATAATTTTGGAATTTATGTTATGTCATTTTAATTTATAGTAAATCAATTTTTAATAAAAATATTATTGAACTAAACTGAAAAAATAAAAATATATTGAACTGAACGGATTTTTTTTTATCGAATTAAAGTGTATTGAGCTTTTTATTTTGATTCTAATGTTTGAGAGAGAACTCTCACCAATATGAAAAATTGTTGATATGTGCAATTATGTAAGTAACCAAATATGACCCGTACATTCATTCGTCACATCCAAAACTACACATATAAAGTGGAGAATTAAAAAGGAGTTTATGCAACTTTTGTGATCCTTTTGTAGGTTTATTGACAACTGACTCATATGAGTATGGGTGACCTAATTTGGCGACTTTATAAATGAATTTATCTGGACTCTGTCGTGCCCTATATTAACTGTATTTGTGCAAATATCATTATATTTTAGGACTGGAAAACATTGAATGGTGCACTTGGTGAACAACTTCATTTGCATTTTAAGTCTCAACAATGACTACTCCAGTACTCCCTATTCTTGACTCAAAGTCAATACACAAGTCATCAAATAGTTGTTGTCTCAATTAAGTAATCAGTGACACATTATGAGTGAACAAGGCTTCATAATATTTTATCTTATGGCTTTTGTTCTACTAATTGTGAAGTAGAAAAACCAAATGATAAAATTTGCAAAGATTAATATAGAAACAATAGTTTGACATTCTATCTAAGAGAAGGGCATACTCTATAAGTTCCAATTATTTAAAGACATACCCGTTGATGCAAGAACAGTTACAGAACAGTTTCTTAATGAAATTTCCATAACAAGGATTTAAGGAGGTAGGGGTGTCAAATAAAAACCACCGAAAGTTGGAAATATCTCCCAACATAGAATCAATTACAGAGAAATTTCTTAAAATTTATCAATTATAAGAAAATCTATGTATCTGTTACCGATAATAATAACTAAATTAGGACAAAGTAAAATTATAGATAAAAAATAAATCAATATTACCAGCAATTCCGTCTAATACTGGTTTGACCGGCTGGCTGCCTCAAATAGTACTATTACACCTTGATAGTGTCTTTAGAATTGCGAATGATCACCGGTTGAACTCGTATAAATGCACCTAGACAAACTTAGGCCCTGTTTACTAGAGCTTATTTCTTGATGTACTGAACTGAACTAAACTGAATTGAACTGAACTGAAGTAAAAATCGATGTATTCAAAAATGGAATCAGCATGACTGAATTAACCTGAATTTTATCAAATTACATTTTCACTGAACTAAACTGAACTGAATTAAATTAACCTGAATTGAACTGAACTGATCTACAGATAAGCTCCGGTAAACAGGGTCTTATAATTAATAAACGGGTATTCAAAGTTTGAAACGAACATAATTAAAGCATCAAGAAACAAACAACAAACAACAACTTAATTAATCAAAGAATATTATTAGTTGGGGTTGATTCATAGTAAGTCATTATTATCATAATTATTCCTGATAAATCAAAATCATGGTGGATTTTTATTTATTTATTAACCCCACATTGACCTAAACTAAGACCCGCAACCGTTCTTGAGCCACCAAACTCTGAAAACTTGCATCTTACATTTTTGTTGCTTTTGTCCGCACTTCTCTAACCAAATTATGAAAATGTCAAAATCAGACTCAACAATTATCAACCCCTAAAAGTGATTTATTGAACATATTTACCATAGTTTAATAATTGTTGTTATAATGGGGATATCACTTAAGCATTCTGTTGGTGTTTTTTTTAGTTTTTTTTTAATGAAAGTTTTCACATTATTTTAAAAAGTCAAGCATGACATTGACCCTCTAGTCTCCTTGATAAAAAAAGACGTTGACCCTTCCAACACATGCAAAAATAAGCATGTAATCGACGTGTTATTATTTTTAATAATTCAATTTATATTATTAAAACCGTAGTTGTCTTTTAATCTTACAAAAGAAAGCAAATTTCTAATCAGTCAACGGTCCTAATTAGCAAGTAATACAATTATGACTGTATTGATGAGGTCACCATTACTATTAATATTAAATATTTGATGGCCTTTTTATTATATGCAATGAACATGTATTGGAAAATTTTCCATACAACTATTAAAATTAAATTATGCTTAAAAGTAAAATTGGATCAAAACTATTTTTTAAGTTGGTGTGAACCGTTTATGCTTTTGGTAAAAAGAATAGTTCATACTTACAAAAAAAAACTGTTTAAATTTTGCTAGTTTATCGACACGAAAAATTGCTCAGTTTCAAAGCATAACAACTGAAAATCCGTGTCTATGGAGTCTACGGTCCCGTTTGGTGATGAGAGTTTTGGAGAGCGTTTAACTTTTTTGGTTAAATATGGATAGTTGACTGGTCAATCAGCTCTTTCTAGTGTTTGGTGAGGAGAGTTTTCTAATTAGCTTTTGCTGTGAAACCTTTCGTTTCTGAAACGCTTGAAAGAGCAGCGTTTGTAAAAAGTTAATCAAGGAAATATTACAAAATATCTTTTTTATCCTTATTCCTCACAAATTTCCTTTTCTTCATTAATCAACAAACGACAAAATTCAATACACATTTACATATCTTGCGTCCTTATATTTTATAAGGTCTTTTACCATACTAATTAATTTTTGAAGTATTACAAATATTGGAATTAAAATGGTACACAATAATATATACCAATATAAAATTTTTAATTTAAAATATTTTTTAATTCTAAAAATAATTTTTTAAATAAATGTAGTTACACTAATAAAGTAATAATAATTCAAATAACAAATATCATGAAAATCAATAAACATATAAGTGATAATAATTTTCGATAAACAAGTAACACACTACAAAAAATAATTAATAATAAGTTGTACTAATGTCTATTTCAGTCATTTAAAGTTATGAAACAGCTATCAGCTAATTGTCATTTTCCAAACACTCATATACAAAACGCTAGTCAAACCTCTAGTCAAAACAGCTAATAGAATCCGCTAACAGCTAACAGTTAATAAAATCCGCTAACAGGTAACAGCTAAACGCTGATTGCCAAACGAGCCCTACATCAGCTAACCTTGATTGAACATTAATTTAAATTTCTGTTTCAAATTAATTAATTTTAATTCACTTAAATTTAATGCAACAAATACATAATTTGATGAAATTGAGATAATTTTTTAATATATTTTTTAACTTTACCTTTACTTTAGTAACTTTAACCATTTAATCAATGAACATGCATACCGATCATAAATTCATAATATGAGATGCATTCCTTCTAATTAATAACAATAATAATATAATAAAAGGAAATAGTATGCGTTTTTCCTCTTAGGTCAACACGTACGATACTATTTTTATACTAACATGTAGATCTATTTACTAGAGCTTATTTTTTGATATTCTTAACTAAACTGAATTGAACTAAACTAAACTGAAATGAAGTGAAAATTGATGTATTGAAAAATTGAATCAGCATGAATGAATTAATATGAATTTCATCAAATTACATTTTCACTGAACTGAACTGAATTGAATTGAATTGAATTGGACTGAACTAAACTGAATTGGTCTACAGATAAGCTGTGACAAACAGGCCGTAGTACTGAATAACTAGAAATTTAAGAGTTAGGCCCTGTTTACCAGAGCTTATCTGTAGATCAGTTCAGTTCAGTTCAGTTCAGTTCAGTTCAATTCAGTTCAGTTCAATTCAGTTCAGTTCAGTTCAGTTTGGTGAAAATGCAATTTGATGAAATTCAGGTTAATTCAGTCATGCTGATTCCATTTTTAATACATCAATTTTCACTTCAGTTCAGTTCAGTTCAGTTCAGTTCAATTCAGTTCAGTTCAGTTCAGTACATCAAGAAATAAGTTCTAGTAAACAGGGCCTTAATGAGATAGTGGATAAAATGAATTATGTGCTAATGTATATTGCTGGGAAGAAATGGAAACCAACGATGTAACTTGTTGGGCACGAGATTGAAAATATAATGGAAATTAATATAGAGTCGCAAAGCATTTTGACCAAGTGTTTTTTTAGATTAACAAATGATATAGTCGTAGGAGGTCTGACCAAGTTTATAATTAAACTATATATCAATAAAAAAAAAATTGATGCTTGCATTTTGTATACGTAATAAATCCACAAATGCTTCTCTTTCACAAATAGCCTTTTGAAATATAACTAAAAGTTTAATTAATCAAATTTATTTTTTAACACTACAGTTTATTTCAATTATATATTTATTAATAAGTGTGAATTTATCTGCATATTAGCATTGCCCTTTGATTTTGATCATTTAGTAGTGATAACTGGTTGATGAGAAAGTATCTTGTGAGACAACATTATGGTGAGTCAGTTTGATGTTGCTTGATAATATAATGAGGTTGTTTTGCCTATAAGGTCAACCTCACTCTATTATCAAATAACATCAATATGGCTCAGAGTGAGTCTATATCATACAAGTATTTGTGCTACTTGATTAATTATTCACGCGGGAGAAAGTCTTGGGTGAGACCTGTCCTTGTGGAGACCAAGAGTAGGGGAATGAGCATTTACTGATTCTGCTTGATCTTTTAGTTAGTTAGTTTGATCTTTCAATCAATGTCCTTGAGTATTTTTGTTTTGCCTTGATTTTTCAGTTAATTTGATCTTTCGTTCAATTTGCTTGATCCTTCGCTCAATTTTCTTGATCATTTCCGTGGTCAATTTCACCAACGACAAATTCAATCAAGGAAATCGGCGGGTTTAAAGCTCACCAACAACAAATTCAATCAATAGCAGTCTCATATAATCTTTGGTCTCATTTGAGACAGGTCTCAAATGAGAATTTGCCTTCACGCGGATGCAATTTTCATGATTTGGTTATAAGAATTTCACATTCGTGATTATATTGTATTTCAAATATTAAGCGAGTTACAACCATAAAAATGTAACGAATTAAGTTCCAGGTTAAAAAAACTAATTTTTTTTTGTAATATTTTACTATTTGAGTATGAATGTATGATTAAGATTAGAAAGAAATGATTTTTTTTTTTGAAATAGAAGGAAATGAATTGGTTCTAAACATAGTGTTTAACTTGTAGGGAGTAAAAATGGAGTCCAAATAGTGTGAATTTGACCGCGCAAACTTTCCAGCAAAGTGCAGAACAAAAACAATGGCGTAGTATTCAAAAGGACCCCGCCTTTTCTCTCTCTACTCCATTTCTCAACTCTCTCTCACCAAACTTCTTCCCACCCACTTTAGTCTTTAACCCCACCTTTTCTACCCCTCTCCACCACCACCACCGCCGCCGCACACGGCGGAGCAACCCACTCATGGGCAACTGCAACGCCTGCATACGCCCGGAGAACGGCCCCTCCGCCTCCGCCACCTCCTCGCCGCCGCCGGGGAAGCGCTCCCACGACTCCCACGGCAACCCCAAATCCCCCAAGCCCAGGAAGAACCGCGAGCGGAAACCCAATCCCTACTCCACTGATTCCCCGGCTCCCATCAGAGTGCTCAAGGACTTCCTCCCGCGGACCAAAATATCCGACAAGTACGTCCTCGGCCGTGAGCTCGGCCGCGGCGAGTTCGGCGTCACGTACCTCTGCACGGACCGCGAGACGCGAGCCGCGCTGGCCTGCAAGTCCATCTCTAAGAAGAAGCTCCGGACCGCCATCGATATCGACGATGTGAGGCGTGAGGTCGCGATCATGTCCAGCTTGCCGGATCATCCGAACATTGTCAAGCTCCGGGCCACGTATGAGGACAACGAGGCCGTGCACCTGGTCATGGAGCTCTGCGAGGGCGGCGAGCTCTTCGACAGGATCGTCGCGCGCGGGCACTACAGCGAGCGCGCCGCCGCCACGGTGTCGAAGACTATTGCGGAGGTGGTCAGGATGTGCCACGCAAATGGGGTCATGCATAGGGATTTGAAGCCTGAGAATTTCCTGTTTGCTAATAAGAAGGAGAATTCGGCCCTCAAGGCCATTGACTTTGGCCTCTCCGTGTTTTTCAAGCCTGGTACGTAGTTAAAAAAAAATTGATTTGGAAAATCTCATTTTGGGTTATTTTATTTAATTATGTTTTTATTTGAGGAAATTTGGAACAGAGATTTGGTCTTGATTTTTGTTTACGCGTTGGCAAAAGAGTGTGCTTTCTCTGAACTTGAATTTCTAAAAGTGAATAAAAATTGATTCTTTGGGACTATTTGATGAATCATCTTTGGTCAGCTTTCAGTGTGTGTGTGGAAGTGGGTGGTTGATTTGATTGTGCTAATGATGTAGGTGAGAAGTTTACTGAGATTGTTGGCAGTCCATACTATATGGCTCCGGAGGTTTTGAAGCGGAACTATGGACCAGAAGTGGATATTTGGAGTGCTGGTGTGATCCTTTACATCTTGCTTTGCGGAGTCCCTCCATTTTGGGCAGGTATGGTAGTTCTTGGTTTAGTTGATGATTGCGGCCAGGGATGCTCTGAGAATAATAAGCCTTTGTGACTCTCCCTTTGTAGAAACTGAGCAGGGTGTTGCTCTAGCCATCCTCCGGGGAGTGATTGATTTTAAAAGAGAGCCATGGCCTCAGGTTTCAGAAAGTGCTAAGAGCCTCGTTCGGCAGATGTTGGAGCCTGATCCTAGGAAACGTTTGACAGCTCAGCAGGTCCTTGGTAAGCACCATTTCTGCGTTTTTTATATTTTGTTAGTTTTCCTAGTGACTGAGGTCTGGTGCAATAGTAGAGACTGTATATTTAGCTCAACAATGCTACTTAGTGAGTAGGAGGTAAATGATGTCAGTGAGTAGGATTGAATGTGATTATTATCTTGGGGAGGGAAATCGGATTTCTCTTTGTTTCTTTCACGACCGTAGTTTTTTTTTTTTTTTTTTGCTTGTTTGTTGTTGAGAGGATAACTCATTTGCTCTTTATAATTTTATTTATATGGCCACTGCATTTCAATTGGGAACTTTTTGGTAAAAGAAATCTAATACTGGCATATGATACGACTATCCAGTATCCACTTGTAGCTCTACTAGCAGATACACTTTTTCTGCATTCAGCTCTGCTACCTCATTTGTTCTGTTTCTCTTTGCCCCTTCATTTAAAACTTGTGCGATAGTATAGGTTACTCTCTTCCTTGTGATTCGTAACCAGACAGTGAGATTCGTCATCAGGCACAGGCAAATGATTTCAGGAGATTATTATGTTGAGTCAAAATGTTTCTTATATATAGTACTGGCAGTTTTGGTGCAAAACGTTTGATGGTGAAAGTATAAGGAGTCTCTTTCCCGGATTTCATTCTTTACAGTTGAAATATTACTTTGGTGGAATTCTAATGGTTATCAAACATCAGAAGGAGCTTTTGAGCTGAGATGATGTAGTCCAGCAAAAATTCCGTTTAGAGAAGTGAGTATGATATAGTTACTCCAGAAGAAACGTTTGAGCTGAGATGGTGTACTTCAACCATCCACACTGTTCTTGATCCCCTAATTTCATGTTTCCTACTCGAGTTACCCAGTTTGGATACCCAAGTGACTATACTCAAGATGAAATGGTTTATGACATTTCAAAAGCAGTTTATCTATTTTGCAAGTGTATATACCTTTGATAACCTGTTATGTTTGGTTTCAATTTTTTTGGGTACATATTCACAATTCCTTAACTACTGATTGTGGTTCTCATGTGATGTTTGGTTCTTTGTCTTGGCTGGACTGATTTAATCTCTCGGCTAAGTTTTTGTGCTAAACTTCTTTGTTGTATCTCCTTATCAGATCACCCTTGGATACAACATGCAAAAAAAGCTTCAAATGTTCCATTAGGCGACATAGTGAGGTCAAGGTTGAAGCAATTTTCTATGATGAATAAGTTCAAAAAGAAAGCACTCCGGGTGAGTCACTTGAGGGAAATTAACAATTTGCTGTGAAGATTATTCTAACAATGCTACCAGTATTCTTGAAATGACAAGCTTTTATTTCTCCTTTGTATTAGTGTTTACGGGTGCTCTGACAGTTTTTCTACTGTTTTTTCATAATATCAGCCTAAAGTATTCTTCTTGCTCATGTAATTGTGTAGGTAATTGCGGAACACTTATCGGTCGAAGAAGTGGAGGTTATAAGAGACATGTTCACTTTAATGGACACTGACAATGATGGGAAAGTCACGTTTGAAGAGTTAAGAGAAGGACTTCGGAAAGTAGGTTCCCAGCTGGCTGAACCCGAGATAAAGTTGCTAATGGAAGTAGTAAGTACCAGTTTTTCAAGAAGTGTGATGTTTAATATTTGTATTGAAAATTTGACCTTTTCCTGTGATATACCAATTTGTACATTAAATATCTAGCTCTTTTGATTCGGCACACAAAATTATTAGGAATATTATTCTGACCCTTACAATTCATTGAACATTTAATGATTCATGCTGATGTTTGTACTGGTGTCTGAACCATATCAGGCTGATGTTGATGGAAATGGAATTTTGGACTATGGAGAGTTTGTAGCTGTGACAATCCACCTGCAGAGGATGGAGAATGATGAGCATTTCCGGAGAGCATTTATGTTTTTTGACAAAGACGGCAGTGGTTATATAGAGCTAGACGAGCTAAGAGAAGGTTTATCAGACGAGTCGGGTGAGACTGATGAGACCGTGCTCAATGAAATTATGCGAGAAGTCGATACAGACAAGGTACATCAGCTCATTGTTGTATTATATTCCTTCTTGGCTCCTTTCTAATCGTTGATATTTTTTACTCAGGATGGACAAATCAGTTACGATGAGTTTGTTGCCATGATGAAAACTGGGACGGATTGGAGAAAGGCATCTCGGCAGTACTCGAGAGAGAGGTTCAAGAGCTTGAGCCTAAACCTCATGAAAGATGGATCCCTGCAGCTGCAAGATGGGCTGACCGGTCAAACCGTTCTAGTTTGATCACAAGTCAGTTCTTCGTTTTCAAAGTAGGAGTTCTGTATAGGCAATTGGAGTGAACTCTCCCACAAAGGGTAAGTTAAATGAAAGAATCATCGATGATTTGGAGCATCTGACAGTGCGATATACTCATATAGGTGACCATTGTTTATTCTGTGGTAAATATGATTTCTTTCCTTTTGTTTTGGTTTTACTGCTTGTAAATTCAATTGTGATGTTGTTTGTGTTGTAATGTACAAAAGAAGAAAAAAAGAAAAGGCTTTTGAGTTGATTGATTTTGGGCTTATTGTGGATGATGGAGATGTATTATTTCATTTTTGTTAAAGATTTTTGTCCTATTGTTTTCTCTGTGAAGCCAGCTTTTGTACAATAAACAGCTGCATTTTGATGGTGAGATTTTTCTGTAACATTACTTACAAATATTAGCATATCAATTATCATCCACCGCCACAAAAAAACATGAAATACCAGGTGTGTGATACAAGTTGCCGACTTGTCTTCTTCTTGATAACGAGAGTTGAGATTTCAATAATGTGTTGTACAATTTAAACTACTCCCTCCGTCCCCAAATAAACGTCCTACTGAAATAGTCAATTTTTTTATACCATATTTGACCATTAATATCTTTTATTATACTTAATATTAGAGTAAATAATTTTGATTTTAAAAAAGTACATAATACGAGGATTCTAACGATATGTCATGTGAAAATATATTATTTATATATTATAAGTTATTAATGGTCAGACATGGTGTGAAAAAAATTGACTATTTCAGTAGGACATTTATAAGGGGACGGAGGGAGTAGATACTATAATAACAATTTTTTTACATTTTAATATTATTAAAGTTTTAAAAGAGAAAATTATACATACACTTAGTTGAACCTAAACCAAACTAAATTGAACTGCACTTGATAGAAAGAAGTGAAATGAATAATAAGGGTAATTGTAGTTCATTAATTTATGTGTGAACAAGTCAATTTGTGGCTGGATTTATTTGAAATGGAATGAATTGAACTAACTAAGTTAAGCCGACTTTAATTCAATTGAACTAGATAAAATTAGACGTATGGAACTATAGTTTAAGTAATTAAATTTTGATTGACTCAAATTTGGACGAATTAAATTAATTGAATTCAAGTGAACTTAATGAAACCGGACTATTTTTTCCCATAAATTTAAAATGCAGCTGACTGAAATTATTTAAATTAGATTGAATTCATTTTTCATATCTACTTTTGCTACAAAATAATTTCAATTATTGTAATGTGGTTTCCTATTAAAGGTAGAGTAGTCACTTTTATTATATAAGCATAAAATTTATTTCACTACCTTAGCAGAAATTTAACTTTTTATGAGAATGTTTCTATAAAGTTAAATCTTGAAACAACCGATCAAATTTGAGGTATTATGGCCTGGAGTTTATTTTTTGCTTTTAGAACTGAAAATTAATGGATTGAAAAAAACAATAACCTGAATTTCATCAAATTATACTTTTATTAATCTGAAGTAAAATGAACTCAGGCAAACAAGGCCTTATTTATGTGAATAAATTCAAAAGATAGAAATATTCGTGATTGATATTTCAAAAAAAAGAAATATTCGTGATTGACCTATGTAAAAACTAGTAAACAATAGCAAAATTAGTTGTAAAGAAATCAGAAACGAGTACTTTTATTAAGTTGAGGGGTATATATGCAATTAACAAAGCTGGAAGAGAGTACTAAACCCGAGAGAGTTTGACCCGTCAATCTGTGCCAGAATAGACATGAATGGTTTGTGCTCTGTAATAACGAGATAGTAGCCCCGCGCACGTAAACCATATTCTTCTTCATTGATTCACCAAATTCTGTTCGATTGTAATTGCAATGGGTGTTGATTACTACAACATCCTCAAGGTTAACCGGAACGCCAGCGAGGATGACCTGAAACGCGCTTACCGGCGGCTCGCCATGATCTGGCACCCGGACAAGAACCACACCAGCAACAAGCAGGAATCCGAGGCCAAGTTCAAGCAGATCTCCGAGGCCTACGACGTTCTCAGCGATCCCCAGAAGCGCCAGATCTACGATCTCTACGGCGAGGAGGCCCTCAAGTCCGGCCAGGTCCCCCCGCCCTCTCGCTCCGGCGTCCACCGCCCTAATAGCCACCATCACAGCCACCCTAACCCCTCATTCCGGTTCAATCCCCGCGACGCTGACGACATCTACGCCGAGATGTTTGGGAACGAGGGGAAGAATGCTGCTAGGGATTATGGCAAGAGCGGGTACTTCTTCAGGAGTACTACTATGGGCGGCGGTGGCGGTGGTGGGGAGAGTTCTGGATTGCGGAAGGCGGCCCCGGTGGAGAGGCTGTTTATGTGCAGTCTGGAGGATCTGTATAAAGGGGTGAAGAAGAAGATGAGGATTTCCCGGACTGTCATGGATGTTACTGGGTATGTGCATTGTCATTTTACTGTTTTGCTATCTCAATTTAAGGTTTATTTGGTTCGAATTGATTGATTTGATGGTTATTGTGGTACTGATGTGAAGATTATCATGTGAAATGGTGTTTTGTAGTTTCAAAATATCAACTTTTTAGTTTGGGGTTGTTTGTTTTGGAATTCGAAATGAAGTGGTGAATATCTGCTGGATTATGGATGGTTTCCTGTTGAGGTGAATTAGTAGAGCTATTAGATCATGTTCTTTATCAATGTGTTTTCAGCACGTTGTTGGGGAAAAGATCTACAAAGCGAAATTCAATAGTTATGAAGAGCTTAAAAGACTCTGCAGTTCTTGGGTTAAATGTTTAGGAGGTGCTCTTTAAGGCTTACTTGATTCTGGAATAGAGTTTAAGTTAGGTTGATTAGGTTTCAGGATAGAACTTTCTGAAAGTTATACGTTGCCCCATGCAGTGACGACTCATTGTTTTACATTTGTTTTTTATTGATCTTCTGTTTGTTTGGAATCGAGTGGCTTGCATCTTGACCTGGGTCATCGTGTAAGTTCATGTCACACACAATGCCAAGAAAACACATGTTAGTAATTTTTGTCGTCGTGTAAGTCCATGTCACACATAATTCAAAGAAAACATGTGTTAGTAATTTTTGACATCGTGTAAGTCCATGTCACGCACAATACATAAAAAACGTGTGTTAGTAATTCTTTTCGTCGGGTAAGTCCACGTCATACACAATACAAAGAAAACGCATGTTAGTAATTATGTGGTGTTGGACCGTTTAAAGACGGTAATGGAAAGCTACTGGAAGTAGGATAACATTTCTTAGTTAAATGTCTCTTCTGATCTTAAGTTTTTCCAGATGTAAAAGGGAGCCTAAAATTTGTAGATTGTTTTGAGTATTAATTATAGATTGACTACCGACTTCTCTTTCTTTCCCCCGATGTTGTACACAAATTATTTCAATAGCAGCATGAAACTGTTTGTGACTTTAGAAGTATGCTGTCTTTTTGGGGATTTGATCTTAAAATGTTTCTTCTTTACAAATTGGTTTTTCATTACACTCTTTTTATCTTTCATTCTTTTTAGCAGCATGAAATTGGTTTCTTTCTTTAGCTATAATATTGTGGTATGCTGAGGTAGACTTGTGGTATGATTCTGCTGCTGACCAAATCTACTTAGTGGAGTTAGTTGACAAAGAGGATGAAAATAATGATTAAAAAGGTCCTAAAATGTGATGATGTCCTTTATCGAGTCTTGTGTATAGTATCTGTACAGGGTGGAAATTGTGTGTCGCTTATATAATAATATATTCCTCTTTCTGTCATCAGTTAATTCAATTCATCTCCCTTGAAAGTCCATTTGCTTTCCACCCAGATGTGATGTTTATGGAATTGAGATCCTGCACAGGGTCGCTTTTGGGCAGCTAAATTGGTAGGATTGTGTAGATCTTACTGAAAAATTTCAAAGCCAGTTTAATAGAAACTTTGTAAAATTGGGTTTTCTACCAAAATCTTAAGAGACTGTTTTAGATCAAAGAATTGTAAGATCTGGATTGAGGTCCTAATAACTATGCCCACATGTCTCTTTCTTCATGTATCTTGTTTAACTCCTTGGCACTACTTGACGATGTCAGCCTTTTAGTAAATTTGGCATTTCTACATTTGTAATTGAAACTGTCTGTTCACATAGTATGTTTTATTTGCACATTTGAAATATCTCCAAGATTTACGGTGAGCAGCTTTATCAATACTTTCCTTTATGAAACCTCTTCTTTAGAACCCTAGTGCTTGTGCGGACATCATAATATTTTAGTTTTTGAAATTCCGGTTGAACCTAGGAAACCGATTAAAATGTCTGCTTTGAAGGTGAAAAAGTTTATTATTTGCAATTTTGCAGCTATATGGTGATGTACTTGCTATATACTATAGAGGTTGAAGAAAACATATTATCTGGTGTTGACTGGAGATATTAAGTGGTTAATAGGAACATATGTTGATAACAATTACTTGTTGTTCAACCATCATAGTTTCTATAGCTTATACCAAGAAAAGGAATTAAATAAATAACATGCTTACAAAAGCAGTACAGTGGGAATACTTATGCATTTTATTAGTGAGCACGTGGAGCACCGTTTCTGAAATTTATCTTATTGCTTATGCCTATCATCATTTGAACGTGCCCCAGACTGCCGAGAATAGAGAAATGTGGTTAGATCATTGCCCAAATTTATTTCCTTGCCCAAATATTGCAAGTCACCTTCAATTTGGTGGGACAGAAAAAATGCAGTTTTATACTGTCATAGTTACATATTTATTTGGTTTTAACTATTTTTTGTTTCTATTTCCTTGTATCATCATCATCATCATCATCATGACAGTCCACATGTTCGTCTTGCAGCAAGGTTCGGACGATGGATGAGACCTTGACCATTGACATAAAGCCTGGTTGGAAGAAGGGAACAAAAATAACCTTCCCTGAAAAGGGTAACGAAGAACCTGGGATTATCCCAGCAGATATAGTTTTCGTGGTTGATGAAAAGCCTCATTCAATTTTCACAAGGGATGGCAATGACCTAGTCGTGAAACAGGAAATATCTCTTCTGGAATCTCTCACTGGGAAAACCTTTGAGTTTCCTACATTGGATGGTAGAAATCTCTTGGTTCCATTAACAGAAATCGTGAAACCAGGACATGAGATGATTGTCCCCAATGAAGGGATGCCAATCTCAAAGGACCCGAGGAGAAAGGGGAATCTAAGGATCAAGATTGATGTCAGGTATCCATCAAGACTCTCTGAAGGTCAAAAATCTGAACTGAGGCGAGTCCTGGGATCGAACTCTTGACTTTCTGATAGATATAGAGCCGTAGATTTCAGTCTTTCGATGTACATAATGGTACAAAGGTGCAGAAATGGCAAGAGAATCTGAAAATGCTATCCTATCGAACGCAGTCGAGCCCAGATGAACACTCTTTGAATTTGCAGCCCAGATGAAATGCTCTTTTTGTAACGTTTTTCAGGGGTTGCTGCTGCCTTTTTTTTGGTTCGTCTTTGTTATTTGGTTGAACAGTGAATGCATATACATACTGATCAAGATTGCTAAATTCCCAAATGAGCCAGTAAAGATGGATGGAAACTGGCACTAATTATCTATACAATTTTATTTATTTTTGGCCCTCTTGTGTCTTGGATGGTTCTCTTTTATATTTATTGGTCGTTTTGATTGATGCTTGGGAATTTATTTTCCAGTCTAGGTTTTGTTCAGCTATAGGAAAGGCCAGATGCATACATAAAATGCCTAAGATTCAAATTAGATTTCTTAATTTTAATTCAGTTTGGTTCGCATTAATTCAGTATAGTGATACACACAATCTTAATTTATTAATTAACTGCAAAAATTTTGTATTTCATATGAACACCTCTTCCCATCAGCTCATGACCATTATCTTTAGCCTTTACTGGTTTAGATTTAATAATTTCTTTCTTCTCTTTTTATTATTGCCATTTTTATTTTTCCTTGTTTTATTTTTTAACAACTCGCCCATTTTCTTCTATATTACTATCTCCATCACTAGTAGTCCAATGACTTACAAAATGATTAATCTCAAAGATGGAGTTGAAATTGTAGAAAGATTCATCTCACAATGGTAATAAAAGTACTTGTAACTTACATAATTTGGAGACACATTAACATATTAGCCAAAATGTTTAGACTTGCAAGATACATAAGCAATTGTCATAAAGGGTCATTTTTAACTCTATTGGACCATAAACAGTGTATTTTCAGACAACTAGCTAGTTGGACTAACAAATTATTACTATAGTTTTATGCGTAATTTTGTGAGTTAATTTTTATAACATATCACAATCTATATAAGTCAATAACTGTTTTCGATAATTTCATATTCACTAGTTTAACGAATGTCACGCTCTTATAAATGGGTTGATTAAACACGGAAATTTCATTAAATTATATCATGATGTGTATCTATTTTTCATGACTATTTTTACGACTATTTTAACGCTACTTATTATGGTACGTCATATATTCACCGGTATAGTCAAATGACATCTTTCACTGTTATCTACGCATTCACTTTATTTGATTACTTTTGTACTTTTCTTCTTTAAAACCGCCATTTGTCTTGCCCATCACCTTATTTTTAAAGAGAATACACACTTTATTCCGCATCTATACCTCTACCAGTTAGTCCAATCTATCGTGCAAGCGTTGCTGGTGAACCAGTTGAACAATGATCTCTTAATATGCAGATCTCGTATGATTTTACTGATCATCCTTCATATTTTTACTGAACAAGTTCATAGGTGTCCCATCAACTCAATCTCACGCCTTGATGTTATCATCATAGATTTAGTCGATTTGATTATTGTGTTCTTCAATACATCGACTGATTATTTTATTTTTTTTAAATGTTTGTTATCTTCTATGTTTGCGTCCATGGAAATCTAGAAAAACGTTTGGTTACATTCCACCGGTCAATTGTTCTCTTAAAACAATTTATCGCACAATCAAGTGTTTAATTTGAAATGATTGTTATTTTCTTTTTATACTGAAAACAATTTATACTGATGAACATTTTAGTTTTATTATTTGTTCTTTTTTTTCTTTTTTTATAAAAAATAAATTATTTGTTTTTGAACCCTACATGATTGTTATTTTTAACTGTGCAGAACATTGTTTCCAATTGAAGAGTTTGAGATATAGAAGAATGGTTCCGCTATCATCATGTTTTATTTCTTGATTTATTCATGGCTAAAACCAAATTATTACTTTATATATAGAACAATTGAAACATTAGCTCAGAAAATAGTATACCCTCTTAGCTTCCTTAAACATACAATCTGCTTTGAGTTTTTTTTTTTCTTTGGGTATTCGAATGAGATATTTTGTAATATTTCAAGCAACTTTCTTTTGCACCTTTCGAAATAATATTAATATTAGTAAGTTAATAAAGTTATTCAAAATGCAATGATACACTTGAAGGTATTCTGGAAAAAATATAGACATGCATAAGACGTATCTGCATAAAGAAATTCAATTAAAAAAAATTCAAGCTCAATCCGAAATTAAGTTTTATTACTATTTTCAACTTAACTGATCTACAGTTCAATTTGAGTTGATAGCGTGATTTACAATTGATGTATAATAGATTTTGAAATTGGATTATATGCTCATTTATACTCCCCTCTTTTCCTTCTGTTTATTCGTTCTTCTAAGAAAAAATATTGGCCAGTATGATCTTGATATATCATTTATCAGATATCAATTATACACTAATATGTCGTCATAAATTGAAATATAATAATTATACAACTAGTAAAGGTTATATATGATTGTGTGGATAGATAAGTGACTATAATACCTTCATAGTAGTTGATAAAAAGTAAAAACGAAAGTGGTGTGGTTTGAAATGAAATTGATAGTATGGTGATGTTTTTTGAACTTTTTAAATATTAGTGATGTCGTTTGATACTTATATAAATTTTAGTAAAGGAACTTTATCACTGCTGTTAACCGGAACCACTATTATCGTCAAATTGAATAAAAGCAGTTTGGAAAAGAATGAATCAGAAAGCAAAACATACTTATTTAATAACAAAATAAATAAAATGCAATTAAAGATGAATTTCCTACATCTCAATAATTAGATAAAATCTTCTGTAAAAAAAATAGATTAAAAAATAAGATAAAATCATTCAAATGAAAAACGTACATTTTCAAATATGTCCGCATCGATCAGACATAGTAGTGTTAATGATAGGGTTGCTTTCAGGAATAAATGCACAGAAACGTGGTTGGACTGGACAGACAGTGGCATTTGACGAAGGCCACAGCACAAGGATTTCATATTGTAAGATTTGCCACACTTATTTGATTACTACTCACTATTCACAACCATGTGATCTTGTTTCTTCTTCCATTTATTTCCCCCATTTCGGCCTCTTCTCCTCAATCAAGAGCCACCTTCATCCAATCTAGTAAATAATATTGTGGGAAAGTTGTGTGGTGAAAACATCTGCTTGAAAAAAGAATCAGCGTGATTGAACTAATCTGAATTTTATCAAATTGCATTTTCGTTGAACTAAAATTATTTGAATTGAACTAAACTAAACTAAACTGATCTACATGTAAACTCTGCCAAACGAGCCTTAGGCCTTGTTTACTAGAATTTATTTCTTGATGTACTGAACTGAATTGAATTGAACTGAACTGAACTGAACTGAACTGAACTGAAGTGAAAATTGATGTATTGAAAAATGGAATCAGCATGACTGAATTAACCTGAATTTCATCAAATTGCATTTTCACTGAACTGAACTGAACTGATCTACAGATAAGCTCTGGTAAACAGGGCCTTAGTGCTACTCCTTCCGTCCCCAAATAAATGTCTTACTGAAATAAATGATCGTGTTTGACCATTAATATCTTTAAGTACATATAGAAACAATATATAAAAATTTACTTTTGAAAAATATATGTTATAATGAATCTATTAATATCTTATATAATAGTTTTATCATTTATATATCGACCGATAATTACAGTCAAAGTTTCATAAGTTTGACTCTAAAAAGTCAACTGTGCAGTTTTGGGTGAGACGGAGGGAGTAAATTTTTTCATTCCATGTTTGACCATTAATAATTTTGATTATACTCTATATTAGAGTAAATAATTTTTATTTATAAAAAGTACATCATACAAAGATTTTAACGATAGTTCATGTTAAAATATAATATTTATATATTATAAGTTATTAGTGGTCAAACATGGTGTGAAAAATATTGATTAAATAAGTAAGGCACTTATTTGGGGACCGAGGGAAGGAAGTAGGATTAGAGATTTAAGAGGACGAAACAAATACCCATTCATTTGGGATTCCTTAGGGTGAGATGTTATTTTGGTAAGTAGGAAAGAGATATTAGGACTAATCAAATACCCTTTAATTAAGGGTACATTTAATTAAGAAAGGCGTTTTCTTTCAGTTTACGTGTTAAGTGGTGTAAATTTTAATTAATACTACCATTTAATTCAAAAAAAAAAAACTATTTGTCACTTTAATATGATTTCGTTGGCTAAATACTCAGTCACCTAATAATTTACTTATCCAGTAAAATTTATTAATTTTTAGAAAAATTTTAAATTTATCTCAAAATTTAATCAACAATTATATATTACTTTCCCTGGGAATGTAAACTTGGGTTCCCATGCCCTTTCAACTGATGTTACTTTCCATCAAGAGAGCCAATTTGCACAACATCTCAAATAGTGAGCCTTTGATGGGCCTCTCCATAATGTGACGATGGTTATTAGAGCAAAGTCCAATAGTTTCTCTAAACTTATTTATCAAATAAATCAGCATAACTGAATTAACCTGAATTTCATTAAATTACATTTTTACTAAACTGAATCTATTTACTGAAAAAATCTGGAAAATATGACCTTATTATTGTCAAGGAGATTTGTGAGATATATAGAGTGAGCATTACAAATTTTGGTCTACTAAATGAGATGAGTAAATGAAAAAATGTCAAAGCATTGTATTGTTGTTAATACATAAAGGCTCGATATAAATGCTGTAAAGAAATATGTCCGCGTCGATATAATTTAAGTAAAATGACGTTATTTCACTTAAGTGGTAACTGCGATGTTTTGAATTAACATAAATATAAAATGAGCCGCCTTCAAATTGTGACACTTTCTTGATTGACATGCACAATGAAACGAAAGATCATCAATATTATTGTTCCAAATAGCGAAATTAACGTCGGCTCAAATTAATTGTAGTTTCCCTCCACTAATAGATGTCTCATATTTTTTCAAAACCTAGAAATCCTTCTTCCCCTATTCCCAGAGACGAGGAAATAATATTTAATTGTTTTTTACAAATTCTATATCTAAATAGCGTGGAATCTCTATACACATGTTTTAGATAATTAAGATCTGAAATTTTTAATAAATATTTATTTTCATAAACGATTGAAACTCAATCTATAACTAGATTGAGACATATTTTGATTGGATCTGGTATTTGAATGATTGGTTTTGTGTTTTAATGCGTGTAAAGTTGGATTAAGGTGTTTACGGTTTGAATTAACGTGTTTATGCTTGAACTACATAAGTTAACGTGTTCGTGGTGTTACAGATGTTGAAGATCCCTAATTAACAAAACGGAAAATGATTGGATGTGCATGGCGAAGAGAGAAGGGTACCCAGCAAGCGCGTCTAATGCCCCTCGTATCCTCGGCAACCAGATCGAGTGAAAATCGGTCACCTCCTTCTAATTGTTCCGACGTGTCAACATAAGATCCAGCGAGTCAGTGATGGGTTGAGGGAGTCAAAATCAGAGATGGAAACGTTGGACCCAGGAGCTGGAGGAGCTCGTGCTTGTAGAATTGGTAGTGGGAATTGTAGGGGACGATCTCTACCCACCGTTAACGATCATCGTGAAGCCCGACCTGCGGAGATTCACTTCGATTTGTGGAGGTGGAGGGTTGATTAATGGGATTTCCGAAATTACATACGAATTTGTAAGTCTAATTTTCACGAGCGACTATTGTTGTTATACATTTCGTGTGAATTGAGCCAAAACAGAAGAATTTAATTATATTACTGCTTGATCAAGCGACACCTTTATCTTTCGAATCAAACAATCAATCTTTCGAACCTAAACCATGACAATGAGTTTTTCCACACAAAGTTGTTTTGTTTTTTTCTTCAAAATTATCATTGCTTTCTCTACGAATTCGAAGAAAAAGGTGATGCAGAGTAGTGGAGTAATCAAATTCGCATCTGATGGTTGGATAAAATGCACACTGCTTTTGTGCATGTCGTGACTCGTGACTCGTGAGTAATTTTTTGTTTATGAAATTTATGTGGTGAAGCGGCCGTCCTTTTCGTAACCGACACGAATAACCCTAATACTCTATATTACTTTTCATAAGCTAATAATAATAAAAAGGAGAATAATCCAAAATAAACTTAGGGACCACACTTAGATTAAACAGGGAGAAATTACTTCCGTGAGTGAACATTTAGTAACATAGGCCTCGTTTGGCAATCAGCGTCTATCAATTAGCTGTTAGCGAATTTTATTAGCTGTTAGCTGTTAGCGGATTCTATTAGCTGTTTTGACTAGCGGTTTGACTAGCGTTTTGTACATTAGTGTTTGGCAAATAACAATTAGCTGATAGCTGTTTCAATGCGTTAAATGACTGAAATAGACATTAGTACAATTTATTATTAATTATTGTTTTAGTGTTTTGCTTGTTTATCGAAAATAATTATCACTTATATGTTTATTTATTTTTATTATTTAAATTTTTATTCTTTATTATAATATATCTACGTTTATTTAAAAAAATATTTTCAGAATTACATTACATAAAAAATTTATTTTGATATATATTTAGCATGTGCCATTTTAATTTCAATATTTATAATAATTCAAAAATAAAATAAAAATATCGAAAAATGTACGTACGTACAAAAATATCTATATATTGTGCACGTATGAAACGTTTTGGCAAAGTTGAATTATATATATATATATATATATAAATTATTAGTTTTAAGGAAATTTTGTGAGAATAAGGATAAAAAAGATATTTTGATATATTGTTTTGTTTAATTTTTTGTAAACGCTACTCTTTCTAGCGTTTCAGAAACAGCTAATTAGAAAAAGCTTTTCACCAAACACCAAGAAGAGCTGATTGACCAGTCAACTGTCCATATTTAACCCAAAAAGCTAAACGCTCTTCAAAACTCTCGTCACCAAACGGGGCCATAATCTAGGATTGTTTGGATTAAATTTAAAAGATGGGATTAATCCTTTTTTTTTTACCAAGGATGAAAGGTTTTTGTTGGGCTCTCGAAGTCCTTTAGCCACTATCTTTTAAAAACTCCTACAAACCCTAATTATTGAGACGTGGTGAATCTACAAGTCAGAACAAGACTTCTGGGGCAGTAGTTTGTTACGTGATTGAACATTCACTCACATATAAAGAATAAGATTGTAAATTTTTAGCGAGTACTCCAAAAATTTGAATAATGAATATCTGTTCTCAGTGCATAAAACTCGTTGAAATACATTTGTTGTTTGCAAAAATCACATATAACATCATTTTTCTCCCAAAACTTTCTTTGTGCTGAAATGAGTGCGGTTTGCTGTTCTACCACATCCTCTTTGGACAAGGGTTTCGTGATAGGAACATCCTGGGGATTGCTGAAACTGTATCGTGGTTGTGATTAGCTGACAATTGATATTAAGATTTGGGTAGCAAGGGTTGAGTCCCTGACCCGATATTGAGGTTTTGAGTCACTTGCATTGAGTATTGAATTACTGGTGTTGAGGTGTAGGTTGGATTCGATGTTTGGATCGGCGGTAGGGTTTGGGTGGTAAGTGCAAAACCTAATTTCATGAGTTGTACTCAAATCAACCATGGTATAAAAGAGTTGTAAAATTTATGAAAAAATGTTTCAATACCCGAGTTATTTTTTAAGTGTTATTGTACCCTTGAGTTTTAAAAAGTACTTAATACCCTGAACCGTTTAAGTGTGTGATTGACAAAATTAATGGCAATTCATGAATACCAAATCATCTTTCAAAATCTAAAAAATGCTACATCAACAATTAGCAAAGAATTCAGGGGTATCACACTTTTCTCCAAAATTTTAAATTTTGCTTGTGATTTGTTAACATTCGACGGTACACTTTTTTGAAAACGTTTTGTGCGAGTTGCATATAACTTTTTATAGAAAGAAAAAAGAAGAAAGAAAAGGAAAAGGAAGAAGGAGAAGGAGAAGGAACGGAGATGTGGGCACGTTACGGCAAAGTACGGAAGAGGTACCTTTTGGTATTGCGGGGAAAAGGACACACGTCATGTTCTCACTGGTCCCACCTTTGAGCTGTCTTTACCGTCTTTCCCATTTCTTAATTTCCCTCCCGACAATTCCACCTTCGTCCCATTCAATCCCGTCCGTCTTTTTTTAAGTCTTTCCTTTCTTTTTTTTTTTCTTTTTTTTTTATCATTTTAAGTCTTTTCTTAATTTAGCTCTTCTTAACTCTCTTTTTTTGTTTCTCTAAAGAAAAAAAAAAAATTTCTGTTACAAAATTATTTGGGCACTGTTCTTAGGTCCTATTTACTAGAGTTTATTTCTTGATATACTGAACTAAACTGAATTAAACTGAATTGAACTGAACTAAACTGAACTGAAGTAAAAATCGATGTATTGAAAAATGGAATTAGCATAACTGAATTAACCTGAATTTCATCAAAATACATTTTCACTGAACTAAATTGAACTAATCTACAGATAAGCTCTGGTAAACAGCCTATTTTCCGTACAACAGATATTTTGCTAACTCTATTTGTACTCCTCCAATTTTTCTTATTTATTCATTAGCATTGTACAATTACTTTTATAATATTGAATAGTTGTACTCGTATCAGCTTTATTTGCAAGGAATATTTTTCACGGTCATCTAAATACGTGTTTCACTGCTAATATCTTTAACTACATATATTATCAATATATAGAAATTAGATATTAATTAACTACATGTTATGAAGATTTCAACAATATATAATATTTTTATTTATCAATGCATACAAAAATCCAGTCAAAATTTTCCATGTTTGACTGAAAAAAAGATTCATTATTGATATAGCTGGTCCAGAGGGAGTATGACCATGTCCAATCCAGCTTATTTTCAGCACCCTTCAGCAAGATTCAGCACCCTTCAGCAAGGTTCAACACCTTTCAGCAAGGTTCAGCACCCTTTAGCTTATTTTCAGCACTTATCACTATTCACATACATGAATTGTTATAATTTTTGTAAAAAAAAAATAGGAATAATTTTTCTCTTGGAAATACGAATTAATCATTCTTCAAATATATAGTTTCCTAATTATTAATCATTTTTCAAATACATATAAATAACAATTTCATATTGGTAAACCAAATTTATAAATAAATATTTTACAACTGTTGCAAACATATTAGCACTTCCAATAATGTTAAAAATTACATATACTACTAATCGCTATCATCTAATGATTCATCTTCGCCAGCATCGCTAACTTCTAAATCACCACCTCATGTATGCTAAATTTGTAATGCAATACTCTCACGCACTTCGTTCATAGCAGCTTTTCGATCATCAGCGTACAAACCTGAATCACTACTTCCTTCACCCTCAGGATGATCTATCACAGGAATGTCTCGTTTTTGCATTCGAATGAAGTTATGAAGTGTGAAACATGAAACAATTATTGCTTTTTGGGAAACAATGTCAGTTTGGGACATTCTTTTTAAGATTTTCCAAGTACTCTTCAACTGATCGAAAACTCCTTCTACTTTCATTTTAAAGAAGAATGTCGTTTGTTAAAAAGTAAAATTGTAGGATTAATATAAATTTTTTAAAATATTGTATCTGAATATAAAATTAATATTAATAATATATAGATGGATTATATTTATTCTATTTGATATTATTTTATTATACACTTATGCCAAATTAAACTTATGTTCAACTACTAAAAAAAATGTATTCAACGCATTTCAAAATGTAACATTGACATTATTTTATTAATCACGACACATAATTATATATATCATACCATTTAAATTTAATTTCAGCACATTCAGCTTATTTTCAGCACCTTTCAACACCCTTCAACTTATTTTCAGACGTTTAGCACCCTTCAGCAAGGTTCATCACATTTCAGCATATTTCAACACTTTTCAGCAACTTATTGGACATGGCCTATATTTATTCATACACTAGTTTGATGTTTAAAAAGAGAGAGAGAAAGTAGATGTTGGGTTTGTGATGATTTCACCCAGTCATCAACTATTTTGCAACTGAATCCCAACCTAGTATCCGACAACTCCTATCTCCTCAGTCAACTCAAATCTCAACGACGACCAGATTTCGGCAACTCCCAATCTCATCTTTAACGACTCCAACCTCAATGCTATAGACCCTCATATATGGGATTCGAAATCTCAAGATGTGTATTTCGGGCTACTATGTGACTTTAAAACAAACATTCAAATTTCTGTTAAGTTTGTAAAGATACGATTTACAAAGTCAGCGTCAATCCAGGGGTGTTAAAGCACTTTTCAAAACCTCGGAAATACACGAGCACTTAACCAAGAACTTGTGAGTTTATACGCACTTTTCTCAATAGAGTGAAACCTCTATATATTAATACTCGATAAATTAATAATCTCGATAAAATTAATAATTTGTCCGGTCCCAACTCGGGACCAGTATTAAATCGAACCTCACTCGATTAAATAATAAGATAATAATTTTTTTGAAACCCCAGTGTATATATATTGGTCCCAACGAAACTATAAATTAATAATTACTACAAATAAATTCCATGTATATTTCAAAATTCTAAATTTGTCTAATAAAAAATGAATCTATATTACCTTGTTTTTTTGTTGAATTTCAAATCTATGGACATTCTACATTGATCAATTTCTAACCATGTTTAATGTAATACGTTTGTACCACGGACCAACTTTTTGGTACCATTAACTAACTTTTTAACTTATTAAAAAACAATGAACTTATATACTCAATCAATTTGTGAATTGTGATTGTACATTCATATTGTGCTTTTGAACTTTTTTTTAATTTATTTTTCATCTCTATTACATTATAACTAGTATATTGGACTTGAAAATTTAAAAGTCACTTGTAAAACCTCTTTAAATTAATAAATTAATAATTTATTGATATAATAATATCTCGCTAAATTAATAAAATATTTCAGTCCCAATATTATTAATTTATAGAGGTTTTATTGTAATAACTTCAAAACTTAGAACCATGAAATTTGCATTGCCCGTAAAACTGTGTAACTGACCCATTAAAAACTTTGTCCATATTGAATCATTCCTAGTACTAGCTTCAGTTTCACTTTTCGGTTTACCGTTTACCCAACCTTTGACGAACCCCTCACGACGAGTCACTACACAGTAAATAAAGAAGAAAAGAAAATGCAGGTGTAACATTTGTTCAACCACACCAGAATTTCTATATTATATTAGAAAAGTTCTCCTATAATACTCGTCTCAGTTGAAATTAAGGACAAATATTGATTTTCTCACTTTTGATCCCGACATTTTACACGTTAAAAATGATCATTCAATATATTATTATTTATCCTTTTACTTTCAAAACTGATCTTTTACCTATTAAACATGATTATTGAGTGATATCGATTGAGACCGGACAGGTATGGTCTCAGTTGAAAATTTGTAATATTATTAATATATTTATTTAGATTTTGAAACATCCATTTATGTTTCTAGTATCAAATAGGGCGTGCATCCCACTATCACCCGAAGCCATCCACAAATCATAGGGGACAATTTATAGCAAATTTTCGTTTAATTTTTTTTATAGCAAATCTTTTAAATAGAAAAAGAGATGGTAATATGGTCTTTTCATATCTCTCACTAGTCATCGTCACAACTATAAATGTTCAAATTTTATTCGTTTGGGCAAAGGTTGTGGAAAACCAAGTCATCACTCCCACTTCTTTTCAACTACAAACTTTTCTTCTTCTCGTTTCTAAAAGGAAAAACTGCCTTTTTGATTTTTCTAGTAAGTATTATTAAACTGATTAAAATATTTATAGATTTATGATTTCAATTATCATCAAAAGAAGAAAAAAAAAACCAAATTACGAGGGTGTTTGGTGATTAGCTGATAGCTGTTAACTGATTGCATTAGCTGATTGCATTAGCTGATTTGACTAGCTGTTTATATTAGCTGATTGCATATAAGAGTTTGGTAAAATTAGCTGATAGTTAATAGCTGTTTGTTTAACAAACAAAGTAAAATGACATTAAAGGGCCTAATCATATTGTAATAATTAATCATTTTATAAATAGCAATAATAAATTTAAATATAATCTTAAATTATTAGAAAATATAATATGTCAATTATAAAAGGTGAATATTCCAATATTTTACAAATATATATATATATGTACATCTAGTTTAAAATTCTTAACTTTAAAAAATTAAGCAAATCCACTATACTTGTATAAAACCTTATATTTATTAACAAAATGAAATTTTATTATAGTATATTATAGTTGAAATAGTTACTTGACAAAAAAATGTACAATAAAAAATTAATTCATAAAATATAAAAATATAAAGAATTTGGTAATATTAAAATTTACTATTAACCAATAAAATATGAAAATGGCTATTTTTTAAAAAAAATTTGAAAACTACGTAAAACTTTGGAAGCAAATATGGTATGTACAGAATTTACTTACAAGAATGTACGTACCAAAATTTTGTTTTCACATCAAATTTACGTACAAATAAATAATGAAATAAAGGGTATATAAGGAAGTAGATGACTCAGCTGATTCAGAAATGCTGATAATTTGAGCGTTTTGAAAATTAGTTCTAATCCAAACAGCTCTTTACCAAACACTTTTATTAGGTTTTTGAGTTGGTCAAACAGCTAATTTTGCCCCAAAAGCTCTTCACCATACACACCTATGTAATTATCCAATAAAATATATAAAACGTAAAAAGGCAAAATGTTTCTCTCGTGAACGGAGCATTTTAGTGGTCCTGGAATTTGATACCCCTACAGCCCTACTTCTATTAATATTCATTTTCTTGTCCCTAATTTCGTAGTTGGTCCCTTTTTGTCACTTCTACTAATTTGAATTTGATGCTTCCATATTCGTAAAAATTGCATAAGTAGCCTTTCATTTTTGGAATAGGTGCAATTATAGTCTGCTTATGCCAAATTAAATAAACAAAGGTTAATAATTGAACACGTGATGTACTAAAAATGAGGGGTTAAAAATAGTATTTTCCCCTACATTCGTCCTAGACATTTTCGTTGGTCCCTCTATAAAATTTACCAATTAAATTAAAATTTAGATTAAAAATTCAACTAGAAAATTAAAATTTACGATCAAATACGCTTTAGCAAAGTTGACTAAAAAAAAGTGTAATTTAAATTGGGACTGAGAGAGTAGTTCACACTTTCATATTGATCACAAAATTTTACAAGTAAAAAATTCTAAATTAAATAAATAAAATATGTGAAATATCACCCATCTCATAATGAATTATGAAAACATAATTTCATGAAGAAAACTCTCTCTTTACATATAGAACTCCATCCACAACTATGATTGTAATTTTT
Organism: Cruciata laevipes; assembly: GCA_963678965.1. Classification (NCBI taxonomy): domain Eukaryota; kingdom Viridiplantae; phylum Streptophyta; class Magnoliopsida; order Gentianales; family Rubiaceae; genus Cruciata; species Cruciata laevipes. The sequence continues at coordinate 23,746,493 of OY787637.1, forward strand.
CCAAGCTTTGATATTCTGAATTACCTCAGTCCATATTGTTTGGTGAAGCTAACTAAGTTAGCTAGGTTTTGATATCAAGTAAAAAAATCATAAATCAGATTCATAAGAAATTAAAGTTTAATAATGAATAGAGAAGCCAACTAAAATACCGCCACTACAACAATACGTGACTCCATCAATCTAATTCTTCGACCTAGTCACTCAGCAAATAAATATAAGTTGACCTACCTTTTTATGATTTCAAATATGTATAAATTGAAAGGATATTTTGAAAATATGGTAATATTAAGGACGTTTGGTTTGCATACGGAAAGAATATACAAAAGGAATGAAAACGGATAAAAATGAAATGGGATTTTTTTTTCCTTTTGTTTCAAATCAGTTAACGGAATCGAATTCCTTTTATTATTGTTTGATTGAATTCTAGTTTAGTTCAATCCAAAGAAAATGAATGAGAATAATAGTTAGAGAATTGGTGATGATAATCCGTGCCATTATAGTGGTGGTAATTTGTGACAGCCGAAATGGTGGCCAATTGCCAGATTGATAGTTGTGATTGGTCAGAATAGTGGTTGATTTCAGTGACCAACAACAGTTTTATTGTTTCTTATTAGGATGGTCATAATCGATGAAAATCTCAAATTAAACCACGCTAAAGAAAAGAGATTACATTTTAATCTCAAAAAGTGTGTGAAATAAACGACGTCGTTTATGTCAAAACAGTATATTTTAAATATTTTTTATATATTTTAATGCTATTAATAATTTAAATATTCTCTAAACATTTTTGAATGCATTTAGATAGTTTAAAATGAGTAATTCAGTATATGATTGTCATGGTTTGATCGCCCAGAACCTCATTTCTCATGCAAGGTCCCGGAATGAATCCGGGGAAAACTCTGTGATGCCTAAGTTAGTTTTAGTTCAGAGAGTTCTAATCCAGTTTTCATAGAGTTCTAATCAAATAACAATGATTATTTGCAAAGTTTATTTAGTTTTCATATAAATGGGTTGTCATATTCTATGACCATATTTGCTAGACCTTATTTCTTACTAAACTAACTGATATAAATTTAAATATATTTAATTGAACGGAAATAGATTTAAAATTTTATCTGAATTGAAAAATTATATAACTGAACTGAGTAGAATTGATCTACTAGAACATCGGCTTATGTGGTAAATATATGGCAAATCGGCTTGTGTATAAATGGCGGTACATATTTTTTTTGAAGAACATATTTTATGAAAAATGTAATATTGACTTATATATAAATATATACTATCATACTATTTCATATGGTAAATTATTTTTATTTATCTAATTAATCAAATGAATTACAATAAATTAATAAATTAAGTCCATCCAATAAGGCAATGAACAATAAACAACGCCGATTGAGGAATGTGACGACATTTGCGTCTCCTTGGAGACTACCAGTCAAACAAGTTTGTTTGAAACCAATTAAAGTAATTTTGTAGTCAAACAAGTTAATTGACTACTCTGATCTTGTGACCTTCTCCGTGCAAAGAATCATTTTTTTATTATTATTTTTTTAAAGAAGAATCATTTAATTTTAGTTCAATAAAGTTTTCAAAAATAAATAAATCTTTCGTCTTCTCTTCCCCTACGTTATATTTCCTTTATTATTTATTTCACTGACATTGAATAAATTGAATAAATTGGATAAGATATTGTTATTAATATATCATGTAGTTTTGAGAGATACGAGTAATTTATTTCTCGGAAGAATAATAATTTAGTTTATGTATTCGGGGGTTTATATGCCTTCGGTAAGTCACTTAAGTATAATTCAATGTACTAATACAATTCAGTTTAGTTTAATAAGATCAGTCAAACAAGATCTTCAATGTAAAATAAGTTTAGCATAGTTTAGTGAAAAATAAGTTTTAAAGAATCAACCGTTACCCATTTTTCCTATATGACACCATGAAACTTTAGTGCAATTGAATTGCGTGTCTTTTAAACTCTTCCCATTTACCATTAAAGTCACCTCCTGACCTCCCATTATTTACTGATTAAAATTGGTTAATTGTGACTTGCAAATTTAATTGAACATTTCCAAACAATTAATAAAAGTAAATATTTCTTAAAAAGGCAATCATACATTGATGTGTGAAAATAATAATATTTCCCAACCGTTGTTGCTTAGCCAAGTTTCAATAAAAACTGGAAATAATGGATTTCGTTTAAATTTGATTCAAACAAATAAGGAAATAACTTACAATAATTTACGTAAGTAGAGGTACAAACCGTAACATATAGTTAATACTTTATATGTCTTTTTATTTTTCTTAATTAAGCTAATCCAAAATTAGTTATATACTGTATTTGAAAATAGATAACTTTTATGAAGCTATTTACAATAAGTCAAAGAGAATGAGGTTTAGATAAATTGATGTTTTGTAATTACATATATTTGATTCGATAATCTATTGAAATTAAAATCTCAATAAATTATTAAGCAAAAGTCAATCTATCCTAAATTTATGATATCTCCTATACACATCCTCTTATTTTTATAGATTCATTTTTCTTAATTAGCAGGATTTCTAAATATTATTGTTAGTCATCAACTAGGAAACATTTAGAAAGATGTAAATCTATTATGATACTACTATTCTTTTTTGTTAGAACAAAAATTCGTTTTAAAGAAAATTAAAATAAAACATAAGAGTAAAATGTTAATATTTAAATATCATTTATTTATTTAATTTTGTTATTCCTTGTAATATCCGATCCTCAATACCACTGTACACCTAGTGGGATTCAATCATTGGTGTATCGTATCACAGTAGCATTAGATTTCAGAATATATTTTTAATTTAATTTTCTCTGAAAAAGTGAGTTGTCACGTAGTTTAATTTTCTATGAGAGATAAAGCCCCAAAAATATTTTAAATTCCTAAATAAAAACATATTTGAATTTAGCTAAAATTCCCAGGGAAATTCGGATAATTTGGACAAAGTCACGCAATTTAGGTGTACATGCAAATCCTGCCTGGTTAATTTTCTGCTTAAGAAAATCATGTCCTAATAGGATAATAAGATTTTAAAAAAAAGCAAAAACAAAACCAAAATGGAAACAATAACCTGAAAATACAAAAAAGGCCAAGAACTCTCTCTCTATATCTGTTGTTACAACTCTACTACTACCTCATCCTAGCGGTTCCACTCCTTTGTGTGTAGATTTGGTGTAGGTGGGTATAACTCTTCCTTCTCTTCCGTTTTCTGACATCAAAATCCAATCTTTTCAACTGGGTCGATTCCCATTCCGACAAATTCCTAGTTTTTTCCTGCTGCTCTGTTTGACACTGTGTGCTGTGTTATGATCTGAAAATCCAGGTTCCTGATTGGTTGCAGCCATGGGGGAGGAAAAGCCTGAAGTTCTTGAAGCTGTGGTGAAGGAAACTGTGGATTTGGTAATGGATCTGTCCCTGTAAATGCTGTAAATGGAGCTTCTTTCAACTGTTTTGATTTTTGCTCGTGTTTTTTTTTGTAATGATGGTTTGTGTTTGTGCGTGTGATTGCAGGAGAACATTCCTATTGAAGAGGTTTTCGAGAATCTGAGATGTACCAAGGAGGGGCTTACCAGCGAGAGTGCTCAGGAGAGGCTGGCCATGTTTGGTCCGAACAAGCTCGAGGAAAAGAGGGTACTTTTTCGTTGCTGTTGTTTCTTATTCTGTTTGTTTTGTGTGTTTGTGTTGAATTTTGCGGGATTCGCGTGTCTGTGTGTGTTTTTGCAGGAGAGCAAACTCTTGAAGTTCCTTGGTTTTATGTGGAATCCTCTTTCATGGGTTATGGAAGCGGCTGCTATCATGGCAATTGCTCTTGCTAATGGAGGGGTAAGATGAGATGTTGGTTTTGTTTGTGTGATTCTATTCCTGGGAATTTGCTGTATTTTGAGCTGTTTGTATTCTACTTGTTGCAGAATAAGCCTCCTGATTGGCAAGACTTTGTTGGTATCATAGCTCTTCTTGTTCTCAACTCAACTATTAGTTTTTGGGAGGAGAACAATGCTGGCAATGCAGCTGCTGCCCTCATGGCAAGTTTGGCTCCAAGAGCAAAGGTATGCTTTTTGTTTTCCTAACTGTGTTCCAAAATCGTGCTGAATTTTTATGTTTTGGACTGAAAGTTGTTTTTATGTTGTTGAAGGTTCTTCGAGATGGAAGGTGGAATGAGGAAGATGCTGCAATTCTGGTGCCTGGAGATATTATAAGTGTGAAGCTTGGTGACATCATACCAGCTGACGCTCGTTTGCTTGATGGAGATCCTTTAAAAATTGACCAGGTTGATTTTTTAGTTGATTTTGCTCTGCCCTGTACATATCCATGGCTCTGAATGAATCATTAATGTTACTATTGCGTATTTGCAGTCTGCTCTCACTGGTGAATCACTTCCTGTTACAAAAGGACCTGGAGATGGGGTCTATTCTGGTTCCACCTGCAAGCAAGGAGAAATTGAGGCAGTTGTTATTGGCACTGGGGTTCATACCTTCTTCGGCAAGGCAGCACACCTTGTGGATTCGACTAATCAAGTGGGACACTTTCAGAAGGCAAGTACTGTTAATAAAAGTTATGAGTTTTTCTCCTTGTCCAAACCTTTTGTCTTATTTCATTGACATGTTCCTTTATTTATTAGGTTCTGACGGCCATTGGAAACTTTTGCATTTGTTCTATTGTCATCGGAATGCTAATTGAGATTGTTGTGATGTATCCGATTCAACACCGCCCATATCGGCCAGGGATTGACAATCTTCTGGTGCTACTTATTGGTGGAATTCCCATTGCCATGCCTACGGTTCTGTCAGTGACTATGGCTATTGGTTCTCACCGTTTAGCCCAGCAGGGAGCTATAACCAAGAGAATGACAGCCATAGAAGAAATGGCTGGCATGGATGTACTCTGCAGTGACAAGACTGGAACCTTGACATTGAACAAGCTTACAGTTGACAAAAATCTTATCGAGGTCAGTTAAGTTCTAACCTCCTGTACGTACATGAAGTGCTATGTAGTCATTTATGCTCTTTCTCTTTGTAGGTTTTCAGCAAAGGGGTCGATCCAGATACCGTTGTCCTTATGGCAGCTCGGGCTTCTCGTACAGAAAATCAAGATGCTATTGATGCTGCTATAGTAAATATGCTTGCCGATCCAAAGGAGGTAATATTTTGGGCCTGGGATAATATCCATGCACAGCTCGTTTGTAGTATTCTGCAATTGCTTATAAATTACTCTTTACAGGCTCGTGCTGGCATTCAAGAGCTTCATTTCCTTCCTTTTAACCCTACTGACAAGAGGACAGCCTTAACTTATTTGGACAGTCAAGGAAAGATGCACAGAGTAAGCAAAGGTGCACCCGAGCAGGTAATTATCACTGTCAATTCTGTTGTGTACTTCTTTTGCAGCTGGTCAGAAATCTGACTTTGTTTTTGTGCTTTATTGCGGGTGTTAGATTCTTAATCTTGCACATAACAAGTCAGAAATAGAGCGTAGGGTTCACGCTGTGATTGACAAATTTGCTGAACGAGGGTTGCGATCACTTGGTGTTTCATACCAGGTAAAATATTTCACTCCATGTGGATTGTTTCCAGTCATTTAACTTCCTATTTTGTTTGATCATCTTTCTGTTTTTCTTATTTTCTAAACGGACAGGAAGTTCCAGATGGAAGAAAGGAGAGCGCTGGGGGCCCATGGCAGTTCATTGGTCTAATGCCTCTTTTTGATCCACCTCGACATGATAGTGCAGAGACAATAAGCAGGGCTCTGAATCTTGGAGTAAATGTTAAAATGATTACAGGTGCCTTTCCCGTTTTAGCCATAAACTTAGTTGTTTGTATAAGATGAAGTTTGGCTAAATAATTGAACAGTGAAAGAAAGTGAGGTCTAGGCTTTAACTAGTTTGTTTATGAACTACCAGGAGATCAGCTTGCGATAGGAAAAGAAACAGGGCGTCGTTTGGGAATGGGAACAAACATGTATCCATCATCTGCTTTGTTGGGTCAGAACAAGGATGAGTCGATTGCTGCTTTACCCATTGACGAGCTCATTGAAAAAGCTGATGGTTTTGCCGGAGTTTTCCCAGGTATGCTTTCGTTTGCCGTATCAAATTCAATTCTTAGATGTCATTGCTATAAATTATGGCTGACTCTTGTTACTATTCCAGAGCACAAGTATGAAATTGTGAAGCGCTTGCAAGCTAGGAAACATATCTGTGGAATGACCGGTGACGGGGTCAACGATGCTCCTGCTCTGAAAAAGGCGGATATAGGAATTGCTGTTGCTGACGCTACTGACGCAGCTCGTAGTGCTTCTGATATTGTGCTCACAGAACCTGGTCTTAGTGTTATCATAAGTGCTGTATTGACCAGTCGAGCCATCTTCCAGAGGATGAAAAACTACACGGTAAATGCTTGTTAACATTAGCTCCTCATTTCCTTACTATTTATAGACCTTATTCCTGACATATTTCCCCCTCATTTTCCCCCAGATATATGCTGTTTCTATAACGATTCGTATTGTGGTAAGTTATTTGAGCTTTTGCCTTTATAGTACAATGTTTTGCATGATTGGATAACTTCCTGACCGACCTCCGTGGTTTCTTTGTGATGTGACAGCTTGGTTTTATGCTGCTTGCGTTGATTTGGGAGTTCGACTTTCCACCTTTCATGGTGCTTATTATTGCAGTACTCAATGACGGTAACTAATACTTCATCTTCACTCTTCATTGTTGTGTCTCCAGTAATTTATGCAAGTTTGACAGAAAATGCCTCCAGCTTAATAAATTTGCATATAATCCATTCATGGTGTTTGTGGGTAATTTCAGGTACAATTATGACAATATCCAAGGACAGAGTGAAACCATCTCCATTACCAGATAGCTGGAAACTGGCTGAGATTTTCACAACTGGAATTGTTCTTGGATCTTATATGGCGATGATGACCGTGATATTCTTTTGGGCAACTTATAAAACCGACTTCTTTCCTGTAAGTAGATGTCTGCTGTATGTTTTAATAAATTTGATAAACTCAAGTTTCTTTCCTAATCCCGCCTTTTTACGTTCACAGCGAGTCTTTGGTGTGGCAACGCTTGAAAAAACAGCCCACGATGACTTCAGAAAGCTCGCATCGGCAATATATCTCCAAGTGAGCACTATCAGCCAGGCATTGATTTTTGTGACAAGATCTCGGAGTTGGTCATTTCTTGAGCGACCCGGCCTCCTTCTGGTTGGGGCTTTTGCAGCTGCTCAACTGGTACACACTTTAACACCCTTTTTGTGTACCGAATGACTTGTGATTCTTGAATGCATTTAAGTAATATGTTGATGTTCATTTGAGCAGGTTGCTACCCTCATAGCCGTGTATGCAAATTGGGCTTTTGCTGCCATTGAAGGAATTGGCTGGGGCTGGGCTGGAGTTATTTGGCTGTACAATATCGTCTTCTACTTTCCTCTCGATATTATCAAGTTTTTCACCCGCTATGTTCTGAGTGGGAGAGCCTGGGATCTTGTTCTTGAGCGAAGGGTACGAATCATTATAATCTCATCCCAATCTCTGATCAAAATATACTTTGTTCTTATGGTTTTTGTATCTTTCTTTTCCTCAATAGGTTGCTTTCACTAGGAAGAAGGACTTTGGAAAGGAGCAACGTGAACTCAAATGGGCACATGCACAAAGAACTCTTCATGGTCTACAAGTACCAGATACCAAATTGTTTAATGATGCTACGAATTTCACTGAGCTCAACCAGCTAGCAGAGGAAGCCAAGAGGAGAGCCGAAATTGCCAGGTAAAAACCTTATTATATCTCTCGTTGAGTTTTTTTTTTTACCTTTTTATTACAACTAACATTTAACCTCTCTAACACATTCTCAGGCTGCGCGAACTGCACACACTGAAAGGTCATGTGGAATCAGTGGTTAGGTTAAAGGGGCTCGATATTGACACAATTCAGCAATCATACACCGTATGAGGAGAAAGCTGCTAACTTTGAGTTCCATTTGAGACTCCGAATTCAAAGTGGAGTGTTTGGTAGGATTTTTATTTATCAACTTATATATAGTACCTCCGTTCTGGCTTGTGTTCCAGAATTACTAGTTTGATACAATCTAAAAGCACATTATGGCATAGTTAAAATGTTTATATTTATCGAGCTAAGTTTTCATCCATGATTTATGTCTTTCAGTTGGTTTCGATTATGTGTTTTGGGTCTTAGACAATATGAACTCTGACAATCTAAACACACATTCTGATTCAAAATAAATTTAACATATTTGTATGAAAAGTAAGTGCAGAGATTTAAAAAATGAAGTAAAAACACACTGTTGGTTTTCTTGACATCAAAATGTAGCATTTTCTTCTGTGTTTGTATTTGTACCCATTTCCATTTCCATCCCCAAGCTGGTGCCTTGCTCACCCTTGTACCTATACCACTTGGCACACACTACAAAATATCCAACATTGAACACTCCGAGAGCAGTGACAAGGAAATAGAAATAGTCCAATCTACCCTTGTTCAAGTCCTCAGGCAACCAATTCCCACGAGACGAGGGACCTCCCGTTACCTGATGCACAACCGATAGCAGTGCTCCGTTCAAATAACTCGAGACAGCCCAGGCGACGAAGTAGAGTGACCCCGCGAAGCTCCTCATGTTTTCCGGGAATTGCTTGTAGTAGAACTCGATCTGACCAATGGCACAAAATGCCTCTGCAAGTCCCACCAGTGAAAGCTGTGGGACCAGCCATAAGGCATTCATGGAGGACACGGCCCCACGTGGCGAATGCACGCCCAGGGTTGGGGCCGCCCTCCTCCTTTGCTCGACGAATGCCGACACAAACGAGGCCACAACGGTTAGGATAATTCCGATTTCCATCCTTTGGAGAAGAGTGATGCCCCCTTCTCTTTTAGTGACCCTTCGGATGAAGGGCACCACTGCCCTATCATATATGGGCACCCATATGGAGAGGCTAAGCATGGAGAAGATGGTGTAGGTTGCAGCTGGGATTTGAAACTTGGATTTCCCAAGGTGCCTGTCTGATTGAAGGGCTTGGAAAACAACATACTGTTGCTGCTGGGCAATGGCAATATGGTAAATAAGGGCTGCTGCCATAATGGGAAGTACTTTGAGCACACACTTTGTTTCTTCTATTTGTTGAATGCTGACCAGTCTCCATGGATTAGATGCTGTTCCATCTTCATTGATTTCATCTTTTGGTGTTATAATTGCAGCTTTGTCAAGAAACCTGCATTTAAAAAAGAAAACAGTTATGTGATTTGAGCCAACTGTCATTTGGAAGTGTTTTACTTACATAGGGCATGTTCTTTGGGAATAAGTCTAGTTAAGTTTTTGTTCAGTTCAGCAATATTTGATGAGTTGTGTAATAGATGAGATTTTAATGATGAGACAATATCATAGAGTATATTTAATCTGAATTATAGACCATAATTACCTGAACTGATATGTGTGAGGAAGCTTGGAATTGATGGACTTGGCCGATGTATAATTGTAAAGTATCAATCCAACTGGTTGTTCCGGCAGCTTTAGCCTGCTCTTCTTGGCGGCAGCCACCGCGACTTGGGCTATGCTCCTCAAAGGACTACCCTCAGGCTTGACAATCACATATAGGTGTTTTGCAACAAAGAATAAGAAGCACGATATCAACATGAAAATGGCCGGAATTGCAAGTCCAATTGCCCAACTTATATTGGTCTGAACGTACACCACAAGTGTCACCGATACCAATTGGGCAAACGTTATGGTTAAGTAGTACCAATTGAAAAAACTATTGATTCCTCTTCTTCCGGATTCCAACTTCGGGTTGAACTGATCCGCCCCAAATGCTAGGTTGCATGGTCGGATGCCACCAGCACCGATGATCATTAGGCTGAATCCGCTCAGAAGAACGAACATTTGCGCCGAAGTTGGCCCAATGCATTCGCTTTCTTCTGCTCCACATTTTGGTGGATGCAACTTCTTTATCGCCGCAGTCAATGATACCAGAAGCAACCCCTATGTTAGCCGGAAAAATGCACATATTAATAATGAAGCACCTTTACAGAGATAATTCAACGATTTTGAATGATTGTGGTAACGTTTATTAAAAGTGATACATTTTTTAAAAGAAGTGTTAGTGTCACGTTTCTAATTGTGACATAGGATAATAGCAACACTTTTAAAGTAACGCTTCATTCAAATATTGTCACTTCTTTCATCTTCTGTCCATATATATTATATATATGTATGTATATATTTGTAGTGTAATTAAGCTACCGGATTATAATCGGTGATCCATGTTCAGGCAAAGTCGGGTTGTGACGTACCAGAAAGGATGCGATGGAGGAGAATGCTAGAGTGTTGTAGCGACCAAAGTAAGTGTCGCAAAAGAAAGCTCCGATCAAGGTTGCAAAATTGGTGGTGCCACTGAAAACATTGAGAATAGTTGCAGCCGTAATGCGTTTAAAGTTGAAAACGGTGGTGAGATAAACCAAGAGATTGGTTATTGTTCCAATAGCTCCCAATTTTTCAAATGTTTCATTCCCTATATCGCAAAATTACTTGAAATTAATAAAATCACAAAAATGAAAATTAGAAGTTGAAAAAATTAACATGAAACTAGATCTTTTACATACCTATGATGTAGGGCATGGCCTTGATTCCTGGGTAGTTGATTTCAGGCTCAGTGTTTTGTGCTTCATCTTCTTCAAGAGGATTATATTTCTCGTTGATCTTCATCTGGTTTTCATTCAAGTTTTCCATGCGATCATGAGAAGCTGAACAATGAAATTTTGTTTTGACACATAACTAGGAGAGAAGTATTTATATTTATTTTTGAGCAAGATTCATAAAACATAATTTTTGTTGACATTTGCACGATTCGAACAAGATTCATAGAATTTGAAATTTGCCAAAATCATGTTTTGGACCATTCATAGTACTACATTTATTCTTGATGATACCAATCTTTGTTACATGTGTCCGTTATTCTTTCTTAATCTAAATTTTTTTGGTCAACCCAAATTTTCTTCTATATATGAAAAGTGTTAAAAAAGGAAATTTCTTTACACACAATTAATGAATTAAACACATTGATAGTCAACCATTTGTGTTGGAAGATGTGGAAAAGATTACGTTAAATTTAGTTTGAATTTACTAATTTAGGGAGTAGCAGGAGGACACTTTTTTGAAAAAAAAGATATTTTATTGGTTGATTAAAGGTGGTGATACTTTCATTTTTTGAAAGTGAAATGTAATTTTGGTATATTTCTAGAAAGAGTAGTAATTAATTAATTCATATCTTCTTAATAAGACTATTTAACTAAAGACACTAATATCGTTATTTAAAATCAAATCAGTTCAGTTCCATACCAGTATGACAAAACCAATCTTTGACTTGCGTAACAAAATCTTTGAAATACCAAAGACATTATCCCAGTATAACAAAAAGCATTAACAAGACTAGTCAAGTGAAACAACAAAAATAGTATAATAGACAAATTCATTGTGAGAATCGAGTTTTTCGCCAGTAGCGACCATAAAAAATATGTGAGAAGTAGTGAGATTTTCCATCGCCAGAAACTTTAGCCCTTTTAAAAATTAATATGTGACAATAACAAATAAATAATAATGTTTGGATTCCTAAATTAGAAACCTCCTATTTTAATATTGTTCTATCTCTTATTAGCCTCTAATCTTACTATAAAATGGTTTAGTATTAGACTAACTCATCAAATATACATAATATATTTTGAGAAGTAAATGACCTCAAACTATAGCCTTTTCCTCTGTTTTTTTACCCATTTCCACTCCCAAGCTGGCTTCTCCCTCACCCTTGTACCTGTACCACTTGGCACACACTACAAAATATCCAACATTCAACACTCCAAGAGCCGTGATGAGGAAATAGAAATAGTCCAATCTACCCTTGTTCAAGTCCTCCGGCAACCAATTCCCATGAGACGACGAACGTCCGGTGGTGTGATGCACGACGGATATTAGCGCTCCGTTCAGATAACTCGAGGCACCCATGCCAACGAAGAAGATTGACCCCGCGAAGCTCCTCATGTTTTCCGGGAATTGCTTGTAATAGAACTCGATCTGACCAATGGCGCAGAATGCCTCAGCCAGACCCGCCAGCGAAAGCTGTGGGACCAGCCACAAGGCATTCATGGAGGACACAGCCCCACGGGGCGAGTGCACGCCTAGCATTGGGGCCGCCCTCCTCCTCTGCTCGACGAATGCCGCTACAAGTGAGGCCACAACGGCTAGGAAAATCCCAATTCCCATCCTTTGGAGGAGAGTGATGCCCCCTTCTCTTTTAGTGACCTTTCGGATTAAGGGCACTACTACCCTATCATATATGGGCACCCAAATGGTGAGGCTGAGCATGGAGAAGATTGTATAGGTTGCAGCTGAGATTTGGAACTTGGATTTGCCAAGGTGCCTGTCTGATTGAAGGGCTTGGAAAACTACATATTGTTGTTGTTGGATAATGGCAATATGGTAAATAATGGCTGCTCCCAATATGGGGAGGACTTTGAGAACACATTTTGTTTCTTCTATTTGTTGAATGCTGACAAGTCTCCATGGATCAGAAGCTGTCCCATCTTCATTGATTTCATCTTTTGGTGTTTTGATTGCAGCTTTGTCAAGGAACCTACATCAAGAAAATAATAAGTTATAGTCAGTTAATAATAATAATTTACAATAAATTTAGTTCAGTTCAGTTCAGTCCAATCAAATTAATCAATGAATTGATATTTATCATATCCATGAATTATATAGAATTGTTGTTGACAAATTCTAAATTGATTTCATGAAATAATCATGCTTAATACGTAAAAGACTACTCTGGAAAACGAGAATATCAGATATAAAAGTGAGAACATCAACAATAATAAATTGAACGATTATACTTAATATATTAAAAGTCGGGTTTGAAAGTAATAACATTAACATTTGTCATAGTATTAATTGTGACCTGATATTTTCTGGTGGATTTGGTTTTGAAATTTCAAAAGTCTAATTGATCAGCTCAAACCACTCAACTAGGATCGATAAGTCATGCTACGTACGTGCAATAAATAAATATAGCACGATGAGTATTCAATTATAATTTCTAAGGAAAATAGAAAAACAACTTACTTTATATTAAAAAATGGTTACTTTTTAGAAGAAGTAGCTAGGAATACTTTTTTTTTGTAACTTTTGGAATTTGGATGATGGAATCTTAGTGGAATTTATTTCCACGTAAACAATAATTGTACTACGAGTCCTTTTCAGTCAAACGATTAGTCCATTTCTGAGTTTCCACACAAGTATGTGTTCATACTGTGTAATTTTTCTTCTAAAATCGAAAATAAGGTTCCGTTCCAAACATTTTCAGGTATTTTATATTTTAGAAATGAAAATTTAATCCATGGTGGATTTATGTTTTATAATAAACGAGGATTTTAAAAGTAAGCAATTCATGTTAAATTATTACCTGAATTGGTCTGTGTAAGAAAGCTTGGAATTGATGGACTTGGCCGACATGTAATTGTATAGTGTGAAAGCTGGTTCCTCCGGCAGCTTTAGCCGCCTCTTCTTGGCGGCAGCCACCGCGACTTGAGCTATACTCTTCAGGGGACTGCCCTCAGGCTTGACAATCACATACAACCGTGTTGCAACAAAGAATAGGACGCAAGAGATCAACATGAAAATGGCCGGAATTCCAAGTCCAATTGCCCAACTTATATCAGTCTGAATGTACACCACAAGTGTCACTGATATCATTTGGGCAAATGTAAGGGTGAAGAAGTACCAATTGAAAAAACTGTTGATTCCCCTTCTCCCGGATTCCGTGTTAGGGTTGAACTGATCCGCCCCGAATGCTAGGTTGCATGGCCTAATACCACCGGCACCAACAATCATCAGGGCGAAACCGCTCAGAAGAACAACCATTTGCGCAGGGGTTGGCCCGATGCATATGGTTTTGTCCACGTCACATTTTGGTGGATGCAACTTCTTGATCGCAGCCGTGAGTGATATTAGAAGCAACCCCTAGATCAGCCGGACAAAATAAAGAATAAATTAATTTAAAAAGCACCTCTAAAGAAATTATAACTATTAAACAGATATTTGAAAGTTGTAACATTATGCAACAGTTTGGAACCATTGAGTAAGTAAAACTTTAGTGTGGCTATATTAGTGACGCTTATGGAAAGCAGCAACACTTTATAATGTCGCTTAAGGAAAATGGAAACATATTTTAGTGACAAAGCTTTTATTGACACTTAATTCTATGTTGGGACACTTTTGCATTAGAATTTTGGAAGCTAAAGCACTGAATTTCGGTAGGAATGTCATTACACGTTTCAAAAAAGTCGCGTTTTGACATACCAGAAAGGATGCGATGGAGGCGAAGCCGAGAGTCTTATAGCGACCAAAGTAAGTGTCGCAAAGAAAAGCTCCGAGCAAGGTTGCAAAATTGGTGGTGCCGCTGAACACGCTGAGAAGAGTTGTAGCAGTAATGCGTTTGAAGTTGAAAACAGTGGTTAGATAAACCAAGAGATTTGCTAAAGTTCCAATAGCTCCAAGCTTCTCAAATGTCTCATTCCCTACAAAAAATAATAACAAGAAATTAATAAAATCCCAGAAATAGAAATTTGAAGTTCTTGAAAATAAAATGACAGGTTTTTATAAAACACATACCTATAATATAGGGCATGGACTTGATTCCTGGGTAGATGATTTGGGGCTCATTTTCTTGAGCTTCATGATCACCTTTCTGGTTCTCATTGTTTTCCATGAGAAGAAGCTCGCATGAACAAATGAAGCTGCTCTGCAAATATGTTGGAGAAGATGAGGATATATATTTATTTTGGAATTTTAAAAATTATTTAGAATATAGAAGTATTTGATGTATTGCACCTACCCTTTAACTAATACTATCACACGAAGAGTTTGGTGGTACTGGGCACCGAGTGGTGTGTCACTTTCATGTTGTCTTGAAACTTAATATGGAATGACAAATTATTGGACTCTCAATTATTGAAGGCTTTTATGTAATTTTCCTTGAGTTTCATAATTGCATTGTATTTACGTTACATTTTTCCATCTTATTAATCACAAGTTCTCGTGTGAGACAATTTTAGTGGTTTAGACCCTAAATTATTTAACCAAAAATATCATCAAATTAAATGAACTTTTTACACAAGTTCAATATCAACAAAAGGAAAAATCGGCATAGTTACACTACAACCAATCTTCTATAAATTTAATGTGCTAGTACATGATTATACACCACTAGCTCAACCTAGCTGGAATAGTTGGTAACGAAAGCACAATCTATATGCTCAACTAGGCTTAGAAATATTAATAACACAACATTAAAAACTTTATGGCCAAACCAAATGCTAACAATATTATAATGTAAAATTCGACGGACGTACTCTCCAAACCATAACATCAACTAAACGGTAAATACCAGAATACCTCCATATCCACCGAGAACATGTCGGGGCAAAGTAATAAGTCAACATTTGTACAATTTGATGTTTTTATATATAAAACGATTCGGGACATTTCCACGACCATAAATTGATAACATATTTTTTGTTTTTGGAAAAATAGGAGCTGTCATATTTTTGTATTAAACTGAAGTGATTGAAGATGTGTAATATTTCAGTGATAATGGTGATTGATACGTTGAAGACGCTTCTACCACTTTTATTTTTGTTTTTCCAATTTCTTTTCCGCTAGAATATCCATGTGCAATGAATTTATTTTTGAAATCGTAACAGCCATACAAGTATCGCAAGGGCGCCAAAGCTTGAGATAATGACGGTTCTGTCCTCCGGGTTGAAGAAGTCTCACACGGCATTTGCTTTAGCTAGCGACGAATGCCTTAAACGTCAATTATGTGTCGCATTTTATATGACACTTTTGGATGCTTTGATAAAAAATTTCTTTTGAAAATCTTCATAGATATTTAAAGTTGTCCTTGGTAATGTTAATCATTATACCGCTATGATTGAGCTGGATAGATGCAAAAGAAAGTGCAATTCCTCAAAATGTAATAATAATTGACTGAATTGCCAACCAAATTCTTGAGTGGTGACCATTCATACAGTCACTAGTAAATGTCTGTTTGGTGACTAGCTAGAAAGTGATTTTCATATACCTTTCTTTTCAGTTAATTAACTTGAATGTGACGCCAGTATCAAATGAGACTATTGACAAATGTTGAACTTCTCACTTTTAAATATAACTTTTTTAAATATTAAACATGGACATTTAGTGTTATTATTGTTGATTTTCTTACTTTCATGTATGATATTCTCACTTATAATACTAATCTTGTCGGTTGATATTGTTGATTTATCTCACTTTTAAATATTTTCTTATTTTCATGTATGATATTGTTGATTTATCTTAAATGAATATTTAAGTTGTCGGTTGAAAGTGTGTGGATGGAGTATAATTCCACATATTGTATTTGTTAATATAAACTTGGAGGACTAGATACAATATCTTTTTATCTAATCCAACTATCTAAGTTCAATCTCAAATAGTTGCGCTTTTAGTTCGTTAGAATGTAAGACAATATTGATATTTTTAATTTTAAAGGGTCGACTGGATATTCCCATGAATCTCATCAACACTCTACATCAATAATAAGGAGCCAATGGTCCCGAGGTGGGTTTTTAAAGAAAAAGGCAATAAAAAAGTGTAAATTAGAGAAATATACAATATACAATATATATATATATATATATCAAATTAAAAGAACCCTACTAGGCTAGAAGGTATGATTATCATTATGAAACGAGGATATTAGGAATTCATCATCGTATCAAACTATGAAACATGACACATGATATGATAATGATGGATGTATACTATGGAATATTCTCAATTCCACTATATTTTTTTAAAAAAATATTTGAAGAAAATTTTTATTATAAATTTTTTGAACCCATTATTACCGGTGAAGGAGTTTTTGAATTGCACATGTACGGAATTAATACTCTGTCCAAAGTGGGTTTAATCAGTATAGCAATTTCCATTTAAATTTAGGTACGTCAATATCACATCACCTTACTTAATTATTAGCTAAGAATAAATATATTTTTTTAAATATCCATAACTAAGAATAATTGGGAAAACACTCTGGGGAGAGAATATAATATAAAGTTGGCATTTCTACAGTAATATGTATATTATAAAACCTCGGTGCCATGCAATTGAGGGAAGCATTTATGGAGTAGGAATATATTTGAAAAAAATCAGAAATTAATGTGATAGGTTTGATATTGCCTTGATTTATGGAATTAAAGATAGAGGATGATAATTAACTTTTGACTTCAACCTACGTTGTAGTGCACTATCCAGATTGGCAGGTTTGAAACAAAGAGGTTGTCGTTTTGATTAGTCCATGTTGATCAAACCTAATTAATTAAGCTTTGATAAAACAAAACAAAAAAACCTAATTAAGCTTATTTAAGTTTTTGATTCATCCACTACACACCTAAACTTACTAACTCTGTTTGAAATTACAACTAATTAAGCTGTTATGATTTTAGTCAAGTGCATTCTTATGTAATCTATTTTGACTTCAAAATTTTAGTTTCAAAATAGTGCACTACGTTATCGGTATCTAAAAAAGGGGTATGATCTTTCTAAGGTCAAATGTTGCTTACATATTTGTCATGAATATTTATCTGTCAATTTTTAGTTTTTTCGACGATTTTTTTTATTTGGCTAAATTCTGGTGGCTTTCCATCCGTTTTATAGGTGGTGAAGATAGATTCTCTTAAAATTTACGAGTGGCAATTTCGTACATAGTCAACAAAAAAAAAATTGTAGACCATTCAGGCTAGCATTCCCATCTTGGTTCGTGTTATATAAATAACCTGAAATTTTGGAAAATCTCTAATAGATTCGGAGCGGGTAATCCGAATAATGGCCCTGTTTACCAGAGCTTATTTGTAGATCAGTTCAGTTCAGTTCAGTTCAGTTCAGTTCAGTTCAGTTCAGTTAAATATAATTTGATGAAATTCAGGTTAATTCAGTCATGCTGATTCCATTTTTCAAAACATCAATTTTACTTCAGTTCAGTTCAGTTCAGTTCAGTTCAGTACCATCAAGAAATAAGGTCTAGTAAACAGGGCCAATGTTTAATGAGATTCACTGACTGTTGTTTTACCGCGTTAATTAGTCAAATATTACTTCCAATTTGTAATCCCTACATTGCAAATTTCACAACACCCATTACTTCAAATGGTAGCTGGATATGTACTCCGAAACTCGAAGTTAATTAAAGTTTGCACTTTTCTTTGATTGTAATTAATTCCTATATCTTCAAAGTTCAAACAATGCCTTTTTCATCATCAAAACTATTCATCTTCTCCATGGCCACCTCAGAAGAGGGAGAATTGGCCGGTTCTAACTTGTACCTATACCATCTGGAACACACTAAAAAGTAGATCAGGTTCAAAGTCTCCAGCACAGCAATCATGAAGTAGAAGTAGTCCAGTCTCCCCCGGTTCAGATCCTCCGCCAGCCAGCTGTCGCCGTTCCGTTTCGTCGTGATGTCCTCGACGACGGAGGATATGAAGCTGCTCAGGTAGCTGGACAGCGCGATGCCGACGAACACGAAGGCCATGGCGATGCTCCTCATGTTTTCCGGGCATTGCTGGTAGAAAAACTCGTTCATTCCGATCACGGTGAACGCCTCTGAGAGTCCCGATAATACTAGCTGGGGAACGAGCCAGAAACCTGAGAATATTGCAACACATGAGTCAGATAATAACTAAATAAAAAAATTTCAGATTTCTTAGGGTCTCTTTTCTAGGACGGTCTTAACTAAGCCAGCTGGACAAATGTTGATTTTTTCAATTTCAATAATTATCTTTTACTTTTAGATGTATCATTAAGTGTATTACTGTTGATCTTTTCACTTTCATGCATGATCATTACATTTTCAAACTTGATCTTTATTTACGTATTAAGCAAAATCATTCAATGAGATCAATTGATACACATTTGACTTGAGAATTTGTCCAGATTTTTACTTAATGCACGTCAAGTTTGAGATGTGAAATATATCGGAGCCATTGCACATGCACATTATTATCATCAACATGCAAAATATTATTCATCATATAATTTTACATGCTTAATATTTAGGGATAAAATACCCACGAAATTATGCAACATTAAATATCAGTATATATACTTAGGCAATATTGTTGTCTTGAGCTAATCTGATCAGTTAAAATTCAGTTTAGTTCAATTCAATTCAATTCATCAAACTTATAATTTGATAAACTTTAGGTTAATTAGTCATGGTGATTCCATTTCAATAAATTAAGTTTTACTTCATTTCAGTTCAATTCAGAAATGTTATTTTTAAGTTCCATTTCAAATATGATCAGGAGACTAGACATGGCAGAAATGGCGAGGAGGTGAGTGGTGACACATTAAAAAAAGGTTATTTTTGTGAGGCGGTGGAAGTAAACTAACCAGACATGGCAGAAATGGCGCCTTTTCTGGGCTGATTTCCAAGCGTCGGCTCTGTAAACGCCACGTGTCTCCGATGAGATTCCACCAAACCGGAGACGATCATCGTAAAAACCGAAATCGCCATCCCGAATCCCATCCGCTGCAGCATCGTGACGCCGCCTTCCTTGCCGGTGCGCCGCCTGAGGACGGGGACGAAGAGGCGGTCCCAGATGGGGATCCACACCGTGAGGCTCAGCATGGCGAAGACGATGTACGACGCGGCGGGGATCTGGAAGTTTCCGGTGCCGAAGCGGCGGTCCGATTGCAGAGCCTGGAAGACGACGTAGTTTTGTATCTGGACGACGGAGATGAAGTACACGATGGCTGCTATCCAGATTGGGATGACTTTGATCAGTGATTTAACTTCTTCTACTTTCTGGATTGTGCTCAGCCGCCATGGATTCGCGGCTGAGCCGTCGTCGTTTAGGGCGTCTTCCGGCGTAATGATCGCGCTTTTGCTCAGAAAGCTGGAGAATTCAAAAATACATTAGCAATGTTAGTAAAAATAAGTAGTATATGAAAGAGATGATACACATTAATCCTTGATAATTTAATAATGACATGCGAGTACGTACCATCAAAACAAGCCGATTCGATACATAATATTTATAATGATAAGTTAAAAAAGTAATTAAATTTGATCTTACGTACAAATATGTTTGACTAGAGTTATGGATTCAAGTTTGAATTTTTAAACTCGAGCCAAAAAAGATTTAACTTGTTTAAAGGCTCATATCAAACTTAATTAAACTCGATAACAATTTTGAGAGATAGGAGCCATGTATAATATAATACAATCTTTTCATTTAGAAAAAACAAAACTCATAAAATATTTTAATAAGTTATATTTAAGTTTAAGCTCAATTCGATTTTGCATCTTCTAAAATTGCTTTAGAAATATCAAACTGACGTGAAATGTATAGATTTTTATGAATCCTGATAGAGTTGGACCTCAAAATAGCAAGATCTTTTGTGTGCCACTACTTATTTTTTAAATATATCCATTGTACAACATTGTAGAGATTTGTTTGTTTTAATAAAATGAAGGCTATCATTTTTTGACCATAAAGGTTATCATGAGGCATGCAACAATATACTATTTATAATCTAACCCATTTAGCCCATTCTCTAAAAATAGGTATCATTACGCTCCAATTTGTCAATACAGAAAGCAACACAAGATAGACACCACAACAATATCATATGCACCCACCACGCATCTTAAGGATAGACCACACTAAAGCCCTGTTAACCATAGCTTATCTGTAGATCAGTTCAGTTTAGTTCATTTCAATTTAGTTCAGTTCAGTTCAGTTCAGTTCAGTTCAGTGAAAATGCAATTTGATGAAACTCAGGTTGATTTAGTCATGCTGATTCCATTTTTCAATACATCAATTTTCACTTCAGTTCAATTCAGTTCAGTTTAGTTCAATTCAATTCAGTTCAGTACATCAAGAAATAAGGTCCAGTAAACGGGGCCTAAATATCATACTCTACTTCCTTATTTTTATTTTTTGACCTAGTTTTATTTTGATTCATTTTATTTAAAGTAACTCTAAAATATATTCAGAGGATACCTTCTCTTTCATGTGCAGCATGTTATTAATTTGGGAGAGAAAGAGAGTTCATGCAAAATATAGGATATAAAGTTCATATTTTTTCTATGGATTGAATATAAACCTCTTCCATTTAAACTCTTGTGTGAAAAACCTAATTTAAATAAATAATTAGATTTCTAGAAAAAAGATCTATCATGCTTTTCTTTGTCCATTTCGAAATAAAAAATTGATTGGATCACAAATGTCTCCTAAAATACAGAAAATTTATTTGGATCCACACCACATACTCAACTGTGAGTGAAGCTGACAAATCCCAGCTGTGCGGTGTATGGTAGGCGAGATGGGTGGTTCTTATTTCTGGAAAAATCTCCTCCCAATTATTTGATCCCTTTTTCTTTTTGAGAAAGTCTTGGGTGAGACCTGTCCTTGTGGAGACCAAGAGCAGGGGGAATGAGCATTTACTGTTTCTGCTTGATTTTTTAGTCAGTTTGTTTGATCTTTCAATCAATGTGCTTGAGTATTTTTGTTTTGCCTTAATTTTTCAGTTAATTTGATCTTTCGTTCAATTTGCTTGATCTTTCGGTCAATTTCCTTGATCATTTCCTTGGTCAATTTCACCAACGACAAATTCAATCAAGGAAATCGGCGGGTTTAAAGCTCACCAATGACAAATTCAATCAATAGCAGTCTCATATAATCTTTGGTCTCAATGGAGACAGGTCTCAATTGAGAATTAGTATTTCTTTTTTTAGATAACAACAACAAAAAGATCTCTCAGAGATCAGTTTTTAGTTTAATTTTATTAGGATTGTTCTGATAAATTTTTTAAAATAAATTAAAAGATTCGTCAGAAATTATATGGTGCACGATTCATTATCTTTGTACTGTTGTACATTTAACCAAATCTTAAACCCTAAGAAGTATTTAAGTATACCTGGCAAGATCTGGTTAGTTAAATGGGAATCAAAGAAAGAAAAATCCGAATGAATTTATCTGTGCTGATTCAACATATTAATTTTTTATTTAATTCATTAAAAAAAAGGATTTGGATAACAAAGAAACAGAGATCTTAGAAAGTGTCTATGTCTTAAACTCCGATTTGAAATTCATAAAGAAGTCTTAAGAGCCCTAACGTTAACCATGCAAATTAATTAAAATATACGTACTAATTAGCCATAATATTGGCTAATTAATCATTTCATTTTATTATTAATGATAGCTTTTAGCCACACATTTATTATTTTTATTATATGGTCGTTCAAATATCCCATGTGTTCTACACTAGAGACAACATAATATTAGAGACAAGATAAATTGGGGGGATTTCTTGTTCAGAGAATATAGATAATCATTAATCAAGCCAATAACAAAAGTTAGAATTATTTCAAAAAAGAGAACTAAAGTTAGAATAAGCCCAAACAAATAGAAAATGCCATTTTTTTAAAACAGTCAATTTAAGTTTCAATTGCTTGATGTTATAAACAAACACGTGTCTAGCCACTACTAGTTGGATATTTTCATACACCAAAATTGGCAACGTAAATATGTGAACCAAAATGAAGATTAAAAAAATAGCGGGAAGAAAAATAAAACGGTAAAATAATTTTGAAATGGTAACAATTACCTGAACTGGTTGGTGTAGGCAATCCTCGCGTTAATGGTACTGTCAGCGGAATAATAATTAAACAGAGTCATCTCCGGCGACTCCGGCAGCTTCAGCTTCCTCTTCTTCACGGCGGAGACCACCACCTGAGCCACTCCGATCAGCGGGCTCCCCTCCGGCAGAACAATCACGTAGAGCCTGGTTCCGAGAAAGAAGAGCGCGCACGACAGACACATCAAGAACGTCGGAATCGCGAGCCCGACCGACCAGCTCTTGTTCGACTGAACGTAGACGATGATCGTGAGGGAGATCATCATGGCGAAGGTGTAGGTTAAATAGTACCAGTTGAAGAAGCTCGCGATGTTTCTCCGGCCAAAGTCGGTCTTCGGGTTGAACTGATCCGCCCCGAATGCGAGGTTGCACGGCCGTATTCCGCTCGCTCCGATCACCAGCAGCCCGAACCCGCTGAACAGAAACGCCGTTTGCGCTGCGGTGGGACCCACGCAGGTCTTCGCGCTCCCGGCGCATTCCGGCGGGTGGAGGACCGACACCGCCGCCGTGAGAGTCAGCACAAGCATCCCCTACAAATTAAAAATCAAATCATCGACCCCACTTTTATTAAATTTTATCATCTCGAAAAGTGTAATATAATGTTACATTAGAAAATTTTGGCTGACTTTAATATGTACTAATATGCAAAAATTGTCAGCATACAAAATTTTCTGTAATTATATATATGTTTTGAAGTCGGTTTTGAATTATCAAGAAATGTAAGTTCTCTTGATTTTAATTGTATATCACTTTAGTTTCATTTAGTTAAGTTTAGTAAAAAACAATTTTATGAAATTTAGATTAATTTAATTATACGGATTCTATTTGCAAAACTGTTTGGGTCAGTTCAGTTCAGGAGACAGAGCCTCAAACGTGTGTAAAATGACGAGTACACAAAAGTATAACGGAACATCGCCGGTGATGAAAATTTACCAAGAAGGAGGAGACGGAAGCGAAGCCGAGGGTGTTGTAGCGGCCGAAGTAGGTGTCGCAGAGGAAGGCTCCGACGAGGGAGCCGAAGTTGCAGGTTCCGTTGAAGACGTTGATGACGTTGGTGGCGGTGATGGTCTTCATGTGGAAAACCGTGGTTAAGTAAACCAGGAGATTGGAAGAGGTTCCAATCGTTCCAAGCTTCTCAAAAGCTTCGTTTCCGATCACAAACGGCATCGCTTTGATTCCTCTGTATCTTGGCCCTGGTTTTGAGCCCGGTTTCTCATCTTCTTTCTTCATAATTCTGCTAGTCTACTGTGTGTGTGTGTGTTTTTTGTTCTGTGCTATAAATTGCAGGAAGAAAAGTGTGTGTTATAAAGTGCATGAAAAACGAGAGTTGAAAAGGTCAACGGATCATGAGAAGTGGGAATTCCTTGAAGATAATAGATATGGGGGCCTATATATATAATGAGGTATGGAGGTTGG
This sequence comes from Cruciata laevipes, assembly GCA_963678965.1. Taxonomy (NCBI): domain Eukaryota; kingdom Viridiplantae; phylum Streptophyta; class Magnoliopsida; order Gentianales; family Rubiaceae; genus Cruciata; species Cruciata laevipes. Next base: position 23,770,682 of record OY787637.1, read on the forward strand.
GGAGGCCTAAATTTGGCGCAAGCTAGCTACTTGAGATTTTTTAAATTATTATTTAATTTTCTTCTTTTTTTCAAATTAATTAGGTGTTGTATATTAATTATTATTTTATTGGCCGGTATGTATGAACTCTTTGACAATTGGCACTGACGAAGAAAATAAGTGAATCGATGGTATTCAACTGCAATACGTACGGTTGAATTAGATAGAGAGTATAATGGAAACAATATTGGATGAATTATTGCAACAAATTAATAGAATAATGAATAATGAAAGAACAATCATGTCATGCAATGATGTAATAAAGAATTGATCAATTTGATTGAAATGAATTTAATTAAAATGACGCTATACTAAATTAAGTCTAGTATACTAAAAAATTTCATGTCTACCGTCAATCTGGAATTGAATTGAATTGATTTTAGATTTATAGTTATCATTTTTCTATACTTAAAAATCGAGATTTGCTAGTTTGCCTTTACAAACTTCATGGGAGATTGTTAGCATGGTGGAAAACGTTCGATACTCTTTACTTATCTCTTTCTCTCATTGCTATGTAAACAGTGACGGAGGTATTAAGGAACTCGGGGTGCACGTGCACCCCGAAATTTTAAAAAAATGTTTTTTTGAGAGGTTATAAATTAATTTAGTAAATTGGCACCCTAAAAATGTGTGTTTTTAATCCTTTCTTCCTTTTTTTTCGATTTCCGAATTGTAGTTGAAAAAGAATATCAAAGAGCAAACTGCTTGGATTTCGTTTTACTGCTCAAAAGTTTTCTCTCCAGTACCGTATTATGCATTAATTAAGTCTCAAGCTAATTCTTTGGGTACCCCTTCTCTATTCTTTTTATATTGCGTAAAAGTATGGGCGAACAAATTCAACAATTTAGTCTCGGATGTTAGTTCTGATACGATTGTAAGTCGGTTTCAAAGTATGAAATTTCGACGAGTGACATTTTAGTATTTTGTATTGAACTATTTAGACATTGAGTATTATGATTTCGATTGTATTAAAATATTGCTTTAACCGATTTTGAATTTCTAGTTTCGCCTCTGTATGTAAATTAGAACCATAGTTGAAGAAGGCTGTAGGCCTAATTTGAAGGTTATTAGGTCAAAATTTGCTAAAGCTTTGTTTATTCTGTATTTACTACTTGTTAACTCCGTTTCCTTTACTTTAATATTTGGAGTATTAGTGTGTGTTTTTATATATATAAAAAAGTTACAAGCTATAACTCATTCTCAGCTGTCCTAATTAAGCTTATCATTAGGTTAAATCTGAACCCTACACTACTGGGGTCCATTTGGACGGCTCTTAGTGTTCACACAAACGTGCAATGTTTGATTTAGTACATCTTTGTTGGTTCAAACACTAATAGAGGTTTAAAATCCGATCGACCCATTTTGATGTTTTGACTTGTTTATTATAACACTTGTGGATGTTCCATAAAGAAAACAAATAAAGATCAGTTTTACTATGATTTTGATTGTACTTATACGATTGTCAGTAGTATGCATGGAAGTCTAAGGAGTGCCAATTGATGATCAAGTTGAACATTTAAATCAAGAGAAAGGTTCAGTCTTGAGACCGGAACAAATGTTGATATTTCATACTCGTAAATTCGATTTTTTACATGTTAAACATGATCATGCAATGTATTATTATTGATTATCTTATTTTCATATATATTTGATCTCTTACCTATTAAACATGATCATTCAGTGATCAAATCACCTGAGACTAGTTTAATTGAGAATTTGTCTTGATCATAATTAAAATTCTTGTTTTGAAATCAAAAGTTCTATCTCTATTTTTAACAAACCGAACATAATTGTGGAAGGCTCTGTTTGCTAGAGTTTTTATTTAGATCAGTTCAATTTAGATCAGTTTAGTTCAATGAAAATGTAATTTTATGAATTAAGTCACGGTGATTTCATTTTTCAATACATAAATTCAGCAATAAATAATTTGTGGCAAACATTAACTAAGTATCTCCTCGATTATATGAGCTAATGAACTTCATGTCATAAATATGAATATATGATCATCAACCGGCATTTGTCTTGTTTCGCAGACTATAGTCATCATCTGTATCTCAATATGGTAAGTTGAGCTCCCAGCCGCCATTCCAGGCCCTTTTTCAACTTTACAGTTTAGTCTCTTTAATTTAGCTCTTTATAACTTATTTTTATATATCTACACTTCCAAGTTCCAACACTTCCGATTATCATAGATTCCAGTTTTGTTCTTGTATTTATTAAAGTGATAATTGATGAAAATCCTGACACCTACTGATTTATTATAATATAATTATATGATTAAAGTGATAATTGATGAAAATCCGGACACCTACTGATCAAAGTCAAAGTTGCTTTCCTTCAGTCAAATTCACATATCAATCATTGTTGAAAGCAACAAAATATTGTGCCACTTGTACGTAGTATTGTTATGAAATTATGAGCCCGCTAAGTTTTTATTACAGTTAAATTAAATTAATAATTTAATCTTTCAAATTGAAAGCTGACGGAAAGCAAAAAACATGAAATTATGCAGTATATTCCAGTTATACGGGTCGGATTCATGTCGACGGCCGGGTCAATCCATTTATTGTTGGGATGCGGGTCCAATATTTGTTCAGAGTCATCACTCATCAGTGACAGTCCCAAATTTACTCACGTTGCTTCGACCCTGACGCATATGTTGTCAATGATTTTCATGGCATTCTGATCTTTGAACAATTTGATTTTTAAATTTTTTACAAATGGCCAACTCTGATTAGGCGTGAAAGATAGAGGGGCAGAAGACTTAACAGTTAGAGCAAAACTATCATGTACGTTGAATTTTTAGATACGTATTAATATACCTTGAATTTTTATAAGATGCTAATTATGCACTTGGAACCATGAATGCCATGTTTGCCAAAGTTTTTTTTAGATCATTTTGGTTTAGTTTAGTTTTATTCAGTTCAGTGAAAATGTAATTTGATGAAAGAGCAAAACCCCATGTATCCCTGAGTTCTTGGGGTATGTATTAATATACCCCTGAGTTTTGTAAAGTGCTGATATGCCACTGGATCGACGGAGATTTTTTTTGCTATAACACTAGAGTGTTTTCTTACCAGCCAAACTCGATTTGAAAAGACAAAATCACTCATTGATGAATTTGGTGGTCATTTTTGTCCCAATTAACTCGTGTCGCGTGTATTATCTTAGGATTAAATTTCAAAATTTTGGGTATTCTATTTTCAATTCTCTTGCCGCCGCTCTAATGTTGCAGATGTAAGCTTTCCTCTTTAAAAATCAACATCTTTGAGGGGTATATAAGCACTTTCCAAGAACCGAGGGGCATATTAATGCATACACAACAACGTCGCAGGGGTACGAGGAATATTTTTTTTTAGGTTAATTCAGTCATGCTGCTTCCTTTTTTTCGATACAATACATTAATTTTCACTTCAATTCAGTTCAATCCAATCCAGTTCAGAAAGAAATAAACTCTAATAAATAGAGCCGAAGTGACTTTTATAATTTTGCTTATTAATAGTGCTCATCAAGGGCAACATTTTTGTTCCCCTCGTCTTTTTCTCCCCTCTCCCCCAGTTATTCCCCGACTAATTTTTTGTCGGGGAGGCACCGGACGGCGCTCTCGCCGGTCCGGTGGTGACCTCCTTACCCCAAACCTAGATAATTCCAACCACCCCCTTCTCCTCCCCCAAACCGTGAATCCTCCCACCTCCGACACTCAACGACGTCGTCCCATAGTCATAGAGGTCGCCGGAGACCAGATCGACGCTGATATGGTCCACCACCGGTAGCCCAAACGACCCCCGGTCCCGATGCCACCAACGTCCCCGACGTCCACCTGCTCCAGATCTGAAGTTCTAAAACTCTAGCACGTCCGCCATTGACGGGGATCACGTCGGCACCATTAGGAGGAGACGAATCAACGGAGCTCATCTGCCGGGACGAGAGGTGTTAGCCGCCACCACGCCTCCGCCTCAGTCACGCGCCACCGGCTCTTTCCTAGCGCATTTTCACGCGTTTTACGCGCCGCGCGTGCAGGCCACGCGCCGTACGCACCGAAATACGTGGCTCCCGCGCGTTTGTGCTACTTGCCATTGCGTTGCCGCCATCGCACTGGAATCCGCCGCCAGCTCCAGAGTCACCGCTGGAAAGGGTTTACTTCTTTTTCATTTTTATTATTATTTACGTTTTATTTTTAGTCTAGCTGTTTTATCTTTGTAGCAATTAGATGAAAGCTATCTGCCAATTATGGTTTTACTTAAATTGTTTTTGGTTTAAGATCTGGTATGAGCAACTAGGAGAAATTCGAGTCATAAGTAGTTTGCTAACTCACTTTTTGGCGATTTTGCTTCAGATCTTTAGACCGTTAGATCTGTTTATTAGTTTCATACGTGTTAGATGGTTTTTGCGCACTCAACCTCTCATTTGCCTTCTTGAAATCTCTACAACCCTGAGATGACGAGTAAGCGAGAGTTTGTGTTGATAGAGTCTAAACTGAATGGGGTGTTTCTTTTACCACAAAACTAATCGGAAAGGAAAAGACAATATCCGGGCGTTATCTAATTATTCCACTTTATACCCTCTCATCACTATATTGGCCCTCTCCAGTTTAGCTTATTTTCAGCACCATTCAACACCGTTCAGCACCCTTTAACACCTCTTTAGCACCCTTCAGTACCCTTCAACACTGTTCAGCACCCTTCAGCACTTGTCACTATTCACAGACATGAATTGTTTTAATTATTTTATTTTAAAAAATAGGAATGATTTTTTGAATTAGTTTCAATATATTTTGTACGAATTAATCATTCTTCAAATATATAGTTTCATAATTATTAATCATTTTAAAAAAATATATATAAATAACGATTTCATCAAATTTATATATAAATATTTTACAACTGTTGCAAACACATTAGTACTTCCAATAATATTACAAATTACATATACTACTAATCGCTATCATCTAATAATTCATTTTCGCCAACATCACTACCTTCTAAATCACCATCTTTTGAATGCCAAATTTGTAAGGCAATACTCTCACGCACTTCGTTCATAGCAGCTTTTCGATCATCAGCGTACAAATCTGAATCACTACTTCATTCATCCTCACAGGATGATCTAATACGGAAATGTCTAGTTGTTGCATTCAAATGAAGTTATGAAGTGTGAAACATGAAGCAATTATTGCTTTTTGGGAATCAATGCAAGTTTGGAGCATTATTTTTAAGATTTTCCAAATACTCTTCAACTGACCGAAACCTCCTTCTATTTTCATTCTTAAAGAAGAATATCGTTTATTAAAATGTTCCTTCATACATTGAGGATATTATTAGCAGTAGATGCTTTCAGCTTAATGTAATTTTTAAAAAAATATTGTACCTGAATATAAAATTAAAATTAAAATGAATATATAGATGATTTATACATATAATTTATTCAATTTTTTTTACAGTTATTGTATTAGATATTATTTTATGATACACTTATGACTAATTAAACTTATGTTCAACTACTAAAATTTTATTCAATGCATTTCAAAATGTAACATTGACATTATTTTATTAATCACATAATTATGTATATATCATACAATTTTAATTCAATTTCAGCACTCTTCAGTACCCTTCAGCACTCTTCAGCACCGTTCAACACCTCTCAGCACTTCTGAGCACATTTTCAACTCAACTGGACAGAGCCATTGTGAGCCTTCTGCTACAATTATTAGAAACAACATGATAACTATATGAACTCACTCTAAATTTGTCCCTCAACTCACTCTAAAAATCGAGTATTGGTTACATGGCCGAGCACGGCAAAACCAGCAGCGTTCTGGGGAAAAAAACTCTAATAATTATTACATATTTAATAGACATATTCAGTTACTTATGCATCATTGTAAACTTGAAAATAAATTTGATTTCCCTATATGAATCATATAGAATTTGGGAATTGCTATTTGCAGTCCGTATTTTACTTGTTTGCAGCCTAAAAATAAAATGCATATGTTAATATATACTAAACAATTAATCAATTTTTTTTTTTAAAAATGGACATTATCATTGATATGATGTTTTGAACCAATATAATTTCATATAAAACATGTATCAAAATAACAATATATTTATTTTTATACGAAAATACAGACTGTAATACTATAAAATACGAGGTTCCAAATAGAAGGCCAGTATGAGGCTTGATATTTGCAGTAGGGCTGGAATCGGTACGGATACCATGTTTTTTTTCTCAATACCATGTACCGTACCAAGTATGTTGGTACACGTATTTTGAAAATCAATACCAACCAAATATGTCGGTATACCAATATGTTGGTAACCAACAAGTTCGGTTGGTACTCGGTATATACCGTTACCGTACCAAGATTATAAAAATGGTAAGAAATCTTTATATATGCGGAAATGAATCCCAAACTAAAAAATTTGATTGCTTAAATCTTACAATTTCAACCTCAAATATGCAATTTGGTTGCTTCCAACCTGTTCAGTTTTAAAGATACAGTTCGTAATGAAAATCAAAATAGGATTTATGCAAGTAGCATAAAATGAGTTTTTGATTTTGAACTCATAGAATGATGATGAATCTCTAGAGATTAATTAGTAGTATGAAGAAGAAGAATAATGGGTGATTAGTCTTAAAAATAGAAACTTAGTTGTCATGTTTAAAGAATTTAATTTGAAGAATAATACTAGGAAATTTGAAAATGGAAAATAAATCAATGATAATTAAAATTATGGTGTAATTAAATCATTTAAATATTATTTAATAAGTTGGTACGGTACGGTAATACCGTGGTATTAAAATTTAATACCAATACCGTCCCAATATTAAGTCATGGTACGGTAATACCGAACCAACAATGTCGGTAACCAATTTAATTGGTATTGTTCGGTAATGGTACGGTTGGTAAGTCGGTTGGTACGGTATTTTGGTACAAAATTCCAGCCCTAATTTGCAGTACTTATTTTGCTTGTTTGTGGCTTAAAACAAGCAAAGTGTTCTTAGACGCGAATTATAGCTTTGAAATGAAAATAACTTTCTTTGGCTAGGAATGATGATAGTAAATTAAAGATGGAACCAAATATGACAAATGAGAAACCGCGACATGGTAACACTGTTTTTCAGAAATACAAACGCAGACTACGAATGCTCCGAATATATCATAACACATTTTTCTCCACTCTCAACATACACACTTCTTAATATTTTTAATTTCCGGTAGATCAGAACCCCGCCGGCCAGATGTAGCAGTACTGAATTGAATTGAATTGAACTGAACTGAAGTGAAAATTCATGTATTGAAAAATGGAATCAGCATGACTGAATTAACCTGAAGTTCATCAAATCGCATTTTCACTGAACTGAACTAAATTAAATTGAACTAATAAAAAAGCTCCGGCAAACGTGGCCTAAGTTGGGGAGTCTATAACTTTACCCAAATTTTATCCACGTTTAAATGTAGTATAGTTTTTTATTGTTAAAATCGAATGTTAAATTCAGAATCAGAGTCTGGATTAAATTTCCATAGCAGTCACACACCAACCAAACATATTAAAGATTTCAAATTAAAACCTAGAGAATTTTCCAGAATACCAATTTCTTTTCTCTCTCTAGCCGCACCTAGGGTTTAAGAGAAAAGTTCCCTTCTTCTGCTCGTAACCGTCCCCGGAGTTCCTTCGTCGGCCGGATTCACGAGCAGCAGCACTTTTTGTTCGGCAACGTTTCTTGTTCAGTATCATGGAAGACATTGCGAAACTTTGCGAGAGTTTGACCCTCACGGAGAGGGAGATGATGGCGCCGCCGGGTCGTCCGCGACGTTCTGATGAGGATTTCCGCTGCTCGTTGGTGGGGAGGATCCTAGCTCCAAGGTCGATCCTAAGAGCGGATGCAACTGATTTGTTCAAGGATCTGTGGAAGTTACCAGATCTGAAGAGCAAAACCCTAATGGAGAATACGTTCCTTTTCCAGTTTGCTTCTGAAGCAGACAAGAGGTGGGTGTTTGAGACAGAGCCTTGGCTTTTTGATAAGTACCTATTGGTTCTACGGGAGCCATTCCCTGGAATGCAGCCATCCAGGATGGATTTTGATACTATCCCGTTTTGGGTCCTCGTTTATGGAGTACCACCTTTCTTCATGAATGCGGAAACTGCTGAATGGCTGGGAAATGGCATTGGGAGATTCATTGATGTACAGACAGATACAGATGGATTGGCTGTTGGGAAGTTTATGAGGATTCGTTGTGAGATTGATATCACGCAGCCGCTGCAGCGTGGTTTCTACACTACGGAGTTTGGTGAACCGGTAACTCTTCTTTATAAATATGAAAAATTACCAACTATTTTTTGTTCCTTTTGTGGTGTTATTGGGCATTTGCATAAGGATTGTGAGGATCGTAAATTGTTGACTGGGGTTGAACGAATAAAGATTCATTACTCTGATTGGATGAGGGCGGGGTTTAACACTTCTCCTTTTACGGATTTTGTTCCAAATAAAGACTCTTTTTCGAAGAAACCCTATGTTCAGTTTCAAGGTAATCGTGGGGGCCGTGGCAGTCAGTTTCATGGTGGCCGTGGGGGTCAGTTTCAAGGTGGTCGTGGCTCTGCAGCACATCGCCAGCAGGGTCCATTTCCACGTCGGGCAGAAAATGCTCGCGTTGATGTTGCTTCAGGCTCTCATACCTCTTTGACGGGGGTGCAGGGGAGCCCACCACGTCAAGAGGGAAGGATTTCAGCTCCTGGTCAGCCTTTAGTTGTGGAGTCTGGGTTTGCTATGGATGTGGATTCGGTTCAATTTGTGCAGAAAGAAAGTGTCCTGAATGCAAGTAAGAGTCCCACTACTGTGATTGGGACAGCTGCAAATGAGGGTCCCATCTCTGGTGAGGTGGAGCAGGTTGCTGTGGTAGGGACAGCCGGACAGGTACTGCAGTGGGGACAACACCTGATGTGAGGCTGGCTGCTGCAATGGGGACGGCTGCAGTGGGGACAGATGCTGCTGTAGGGACGGCTGCAGTGGGGACAGATGCTGCAGTGGGGTCGGCTGCAGTGGGGACAAATGCTGAAGTGGGGCCAGCTGCTGTGGGGTCGGCTGTAGAGGGTCCAGATTCTGTTCTGATGGAGACAATTATTGAGGAGGGTCCCGCTTCTGTTGTTATGGAGCCGGCTGCTCCAACTTTGGAGGGGAGGGGGTCAGCTAATTGGGATAACATAAACTTGGGTGATACAGCAAACTCTCTGGTCTCGGGGTATAATGAAGGAAAGCAACACGTTTCTGTCTCGTCTCTTGAGTCTATCAGTCCATTTCTTGTGCAGGTGCCAGTGAAATTTGCTTCTGTGGCTGATGCAAAGGGTCTCTCAGCCAGGGGACGTGGTAAAGCTGGTCTGAAGAGCACCAAGGCTAATGTTGCAGGCAGTGAGAATGTTAGGGGGAAAAGTCGAGGCAAGGCTAAGGCCGTGACTGTTGATAAATTGGGAAAACGAAAGCTTCCAGAGGATTTTGGCAGGGTTTTGGAGGTTTCTTCTAGCTTGATTAACAAGAGAGCAAAAGTTTGCGAGGATACCACTGATGTAGACGCTTCTTCTGCTCCGGTGATCAACACTATTCAGGCAGAGACTGGCATGGAGTCCCAGTCCTGCCCACAAGCATGAGTATTCTTAGTTGGAACTGCCGGGGAGGTTTGAGGGATACCCGGCAAGTTCAGGAATTGCGCGATGTATTGCGCACGAAGTCACCTCAGATCCTTTTCTTGTGTGAAACAAAGTGTTCGTCTTTTGTTATTGATAGACTGAAGAGTCAGTTTAATTTATTTGGTGTGGGTGTTGATGCGCGGGGTCAGTCTGGTGGCCTTGCGATGTTATGGAACAAAAACATTTCGGAGAGGAAGATTCATTGGGCTTCTTGGCCGAAGATAGCTAGGTCAAAGGCTAATGGCGGTATCGGGTTTCGAGATTTGGATGCTTTCAATGTGGCTCTGTTGGCTAAGCAGGCGTGGAGAATTCTAACTCAGCCGCATTCGCTTCTTGCTCGAGTTTATAAGAATAAATACTTCCCGAATTCGGATTTATTTAGCACCATTTCTGGTTTAGGTTATTCTCATGCATGGAGGAGCATTCAGGAGGGGGTTGAGTTGTTACGGCTTGGCTGCAGGAAATCGATCAGTTCTGGAGAAAATACGAGTATATGTCACGATCCTTGGCTGCCCAGATCTGGAGATTTTTACATTCAACAGGAAAGCACTATTCCTCCCCATTTACATGTCAATCTTCGTGAACGTGATCCGATGGCATCTCGTCATAGACGAAGGAAACGTTTTCGGTTTGAGGCATTTTGGGTGAAATTTGAGGAGTGTGATAAGATGATTCGTGATTCCTGGTCCTCTTTAGATATCCCTTTACCAGCGAAGCTGGAGGAGTGTGCTTTGGGGCTGGTCTCATGGAGTCGGGATAGATTTCCGGTAATCTCTAAACGCATAGTCGAATTGCAGAAATTAATCCATGATAAGGTGAGGGGTACTATCACGCTAGATACTATTGCTGAGTTGGGGGAGCTCAGAAAAGAATACGATTATTTGCAGGAGGCCGAGGGGATTAAATGGAGGCAACGGGCAAAGCAACACTGGTATAGAGAGGGTGATAAAAATACCAGATTTTTTCATCAATTTGCATCTAAGAGGAGGACTCAGAATCGAATTTCGGGTCTCATGGATGGTGGAAATATTCTAAGAACTGATCCAGATAATATTAGCAGGATTATTGTGGATTATTTTGGAGGCTTATTCTCCTCGTCACACCCGGATGAGGAGAAAATGGATGAGGTTCTTCATCGCTTGCCAAAAAGAGTCTCGGAGGATATGACAACAAACCTTACTCGACCTTATACAGCTGATGAGGTGAGCAAGGCGGTAAAACAGATGCACCCTTTAAAATCTCCAGGACCAGATGGTATGAGCCCTATTTTTTATCAGAAATTTTGGCATATTATTAAAGATGATGTTATTTCTTTCGTGCTAAGTTTCTTGAATGATGGTATTCTGAATCCTTCTGTGAACTATACTCATATTGTTCTGCTACCAAAAGTTGCTCAGCCTGAACTTATCACACAGTTTAGGCCCATCAGCCTTTGTAATGTGGCTTATCGCCTGGCGTCTAAGGTGGTGGCGAATAGATTGCGGGTAATTATTCCGGATGTTATTTCAGAATCACAATCAGCTTTTGTTCCCGGCAGGCTTATTACTGATAATGTCCTAATTGCTCATGAATTACATCATACGATGAAGAAGAGGCGACTTCAAGCTAAAGGCCATATGAGTATCAAGCTTGATATGAGCAAAGCTTTTGATAGGATTGAATGGGTTTTTGTGACGAAGACCTTGAGTGCTATGGGTTTCCCGAGGCCGTTTGTTGATCTAATACATCTCTGTTTGAGTTCGGTCCATTTCTCTTTTATTATTAATGGTGAGGAGATGGGACATCTACAGCCACAAAGGAGTATAAGGCAAGGAGACCCTCTTTCCCCATACCTCTTTATCTTATGCTCAGAAGTGTTTTCTGTGATGTTATCGGATCTGGTCATTGCTGGGAATCTACGAGGAGTGGGTGCTTCGCCACGAGGTCCCCGAATTTCTCATCTTTTCTTTGCAGATGATACTTTGCTTTTCGGTGAAGCGTCTATGGAGGAGATTTCTATGATTCATTGGGTGGTTTCTCTCTTTGAGGAGGTTTCTGGTCAGAAGGTTAATGTGGAGAAGTCAGGGATTCTTTTTAGTCCGAATACGCCTTTGTTGTTGAGATCACAAATTTGTGCAGTTATGAGGATTCTAGAAGTACCTTCACATGGGAAGTACCTTGGCCTTCCGTCAGTTATTGGCAGGAAAAAATGTGAGATGTTTCAGTTCCTGAAGGACCGAATCAGAAACAGGATTGATGGCTGGACAGAGAGGTACATTTCTAAAGCTGGGAAAGAGATATTAATTAAATCGGTATTCCAAGTTATGCTATGAGTTGTTTCAGACTTCCGGACACTCTAATAACAGAAATCAAGAGCTTGATTACAAATTTCTGGTGGGGTAGTTGTGAGACGGAGAGGAAGATTCATTGGGCTTCTTGGCCGAAGATAGCTAGGTCAAAGGCTAATGGCGGTATCGGGTTTCGAGATTTGGATGCTTTCAATGTGGCTCTGTTGGCTAAGCAGGCGTGGAGAATTCTAACTCAGCCGCATTCGCTTCTTGCTCGAGTTTATAAGAATAAATACTTCCCGAATTCGGATTTATTTAGCACCATTTCTGGTTCAGGTTATTCTCATGCATGGAGGAGCATTCAAGAGGGGGTTGAGTTGTTACGGCTTGGCTGCAGGAAATCGATCAGTTCTGGAGAAAATACGAGTATATGTCACGATCCTTGGCTGCCCAGATCTGGAGATTTTTACATTCAACAGGAAAGCACTATTCCTCCCCATTTATCTAAGGTTTCACAGTTAATTGATCACCATACTTCCTGGTGGAATTTGGCGCTTTTGGAGGAGTTTTTTACGCCGGCGGATGTTGAGGCAATCAGGAAGATTCCATTGCGTGGTTTGGGTGGAGCCGATAGGTGGGCGTGGCATGCAAACGGCTCTGGAGTGTTCTCTGTAAAATCGGCGTATCATTTTGCCGTCGAATTCCCTAATACAGGACATCAGCATAATGTTGTCGCGGGGAGGATTCATGAAAATCAGATTTATTGGAAAAGGCTGTGGTCGATTCGGATGCCAAGCCGTGTCTTACATTTTGCTTGGAGGATGTCTACGGATACTTTAGCTACTGGTGCAAATTTGAGATACAGAACGATGGCGGTCTCTCCTTCATGCCCATTCTGTCCGGAGGCAAATGATTCCTCCAGCCATTTGTTTTTTCACTGTTCGTTTGCTCGAGAGGTTTGGCAGTTTGCAGGGTTATGGCAGTCCGTAATTCAGCATCAGAACGTCCGTGGTGATGTGTGGTTTCGCTCGTTGATTAAAGGGAATGAGGCTGATGTCTGTGAGTTGGTTTCTATGTTGTGCGATGCAATTTGGGCACAACGAAACCGAATCATATTCCAGGGAGAAAGGAGGAATGCAAGGGATTTGGCGGCTTCGGTGATTCACTCTCTGGACTCTTTTAAATCTTCAAACAGTGCACTTCATTCTCACTCATCTGCACTGCTGCCACGATATTTACTCAAGCCGCCGGAGGGTGTCCCACGAGTTTACTTTGATGCGGGTTTAGCACCGGGACATGCAAGCCTGGGAATTGTTGTTTATGACTGTAGGGGAACCTTTGTCCGGGCTATGGCAAAGAAGATTTCTAATGTTCTCGACCCATCACTGGCTGAGGCTTTGGCGTTGGAAGAAGCAGTGAAGTTGGCTAATGACTTGAATCTTCGTGGTGCTGCGTTTATTGGAGATGCACTTAATGTGATAGATATGGTGAAGAGTGAGGTACCACCACTTCTTCAGTGTCGTTCCACGATTGATAACATAAGAAGTTTGGTTGCATCTTCCTCTTCCTCCGGGATCTTCTGGGTGGTTAGAGATGAAAATTATGTTGCTCACTCCTTGGCGGCTTTTGCTAAGTCGGGTGATTCTGATTCTTACGTGTGGTACTCCCCACCGTCTTTTATGTCAAACGATTCCGGACGTTATCCGGGACCTTGAAATGAATGAATTTTACGCTTCAAAAAAAAAATAAAAATTAAAACCCAGAAGATTGCGGTGAGAGCTTTCAACGATTATGGATGGACTTTCAACTGCTCGAGTTGGTTGACAGATAAAAAGATTATCCTTATTAATTTTAAGGTGAGATGGTTTCAGATGACGGCGTGGGATGAGGTTGGAGTAGGTAGGTGCAATAGGTAGAATCAATATCATGATATCACGATGATCTTGATCATGATAATAGATGTTATATATATATTTTGTACTTATTAAATTAAATGAGAATATTTCACGTGAGAAAATATTTCATGTGAGAAAAGATTGAAATGTGAGAATATTGTTATAATTGAACAAATTATCCAGTAAAATTAATACTCTAAATCCCAATCAAATCATTTTAATTATTAGACCTTTGAAAGTCAAAACGACCATTCTGACCATTAATTTTTATTAATTAATGTAAATTTATGAATATGTAATTTGTGTACTTCGATTCATAATAACATACTATATTTTAATTAATAATTTTTAATATTTTAGATATTTAAATGAAGGTATTAGTATCTGTTCTGATTGTACCTGAGCACTTTGACTTTTGTTAGTTGACTCAAAAAGTGTTTGATAATCACTAACTTTAAATACGCGCAAGTTATTAAATTAAATATTTTAAAAATATATGCTATTATACAAATCCAATCAGATCACATATTATAATATTCGGCCTCGTTTATCAATTCAATTTAATGGTCAACATTAAACCAAATTGACTAAATGAAAAATAAAATTGCAGAAAATAGTCGAGATAGAAAAAGAGCTTTTTGAGATTTAAAGAGCTTTAACAACTTGGTGATATTGTTACAACTAACGACGGTACCAAACATGTGATCTTGTTTGTCAAAAAAAAAAAAAATTTTTTTTTTTTTTGAAAGGAACAATTTGGGCATGCGCAACTGCACACTAGCATGACTGGAGAGTTGAGATTCTTGAATAGACTAATTTCACACGCCGATGCCACGATGAGGAAGTGTTCCTTTCGATCGATTATGATATTTCAGTTACACCACACGACCAACTTTTAAGCATTTAGCCTTTTCAATATCTTTTTAATTCATTGGAGAATACATTCTGGAAAATGAATGACTTTAGTTTAATTGCAACCCCCAAATTACCATCATTACTCACAATTGCAGCGACGACGGGAGAGTTGAAAGTAGAACATTCAAAATTAAACAAAAGCTCAGACACGCGATGTGAGTCAGTTGTGACAAAAATAACCATCAAATTTAACGTATGGCAAGAAAACACTCCACTGTTAATATCTTCGTCAACCTAGAAGTGTATCAGTACTTATCCAATTCTTACCATATGACAATAAAACACTCCACTGTTAATAAAGAACTCTGTAGCATATCAATACTTATCCAAGAATTCAGGTGTACATGAGGTTTTGCTCCATTTTTAATTACATATAATAATAACACATAAATTTATTTTTAAAAAATAAATATTTATATGAATCTAACCGTATATATATATGATATATACATTATATTTATGTTAATTCAAATTATAAATCAAGTTATTTAAGTTTGACTTTATCAAAGTAAGTCATGTGCAATTTGAGGTGAAACAAATTAAATATTATATTTAATTTTTTAAATTGGTTGGTTCGTAAAAATGTTTGATTTTTATTGATATTTTGCCGATGTTATATAGTTGAAATTTTAAAAAATTACCAAAAAATATCAGACACTTTTATGGAATCCCATGCAACTTTAAAAACTCTACATTTTAATTTAAGCATTTAGCTATGCATTAAAAGGTGCTCCAACCATATTTTAGAGATGAGATCAAGATAATCAAATTACACAATTTTGTTCCAACCGAATTCTATTTCTACATTGTTGACAAGATAACGTTTCCATCCCAAATCAAAACCTGCACCAAACATACCAAATTAAAACAGTTGTCGTTATCCACTTGTTCAACTACAATCCTTTATATATAAATACATTTCATCAGTTTCCGTACTCACTCGAAACCATGGAGATTGATCAACCCAGGAATGGAGCGCCGAACCCGAACCCAGACCCGGCCGAACCGAAGTACAGAGGGGTCAAAGCCATGCCTTTTGTCATCGGTAAATTTGCCGATAACCGGAAATATAATTATGGCTTTACTGTGTGTGTGCGTGTTTTTTTCCGGCGAGTTTTACATATCATTGAAATTTATGATCAAACGACGTACGTGCAGGAAATGAAACATTTGAGAAGCTTGGCACAGTTGGAACAACAACCAATCTGTTGATTTACTTGACGACGGTTTTTCATATGAATTCCATCTCTGCCATTAATGTTCTAAACATCTTCAACGGAACCTGCAACTTTGGCACTTTGGTCGGTGGATTTTTATCCGACACTTATTTTGGTCGCTACAACATGCTCGGATTCGGCTCCATCTCTTCTTTCATTGTAAGCAATTCTACTACTGTATTTAAATTTCATATGAGCTATAATTTTAAGGATTTTAATCACATGATCAATTTTTCATTTTGAAAAAACAAATTTTCCCATATTTAGAAATTATGTTCATAAGTAGGGATGGCACCCGACGGGTATTTGGTGGATACCCGCCCGCCAACCGCCCAATGGGGCGGGTATGGATATGATTTTTTTATACCCGCCATGGGTATGGATGTTGGATTCAAACCCGCCATGGGTAAATGGGTGGGTATGGATATTGATTTTATACCCGCCCCATACCCGCCCGCCCCACCCGCCCCATACCCGCCCGTATAATACTTGTATAATATCCGTTATATATAATATTAATAGTATTACTTGTATTTATATTAATAATTTATTAATTTTAGCATTTTTTAAGCATGTTTGGTCTATTTTGAAACATAAAAGAATTTTATAAGTTAATGATTAGCATATTATAAATTATTTTGTTCTATTAATATAATATATTTGAATTATTAGTGCTTTTATTTAATTTTTTATGATAATTAATAGATTTTAGGTTAATTTTTTATAAATATGGATTAATAAGTCGGATGGGGAATGTGGGTATAACATGGACATGGATATCCACGGATACCCAGATGAGATGGATATCCAGATGGATGGGCATGGATATTAAATTTGTACCCGTCATGGGTAAATGGGCGGGGATGGATAGTAAAATTTTAGATGGGGATGGGCATGGATAGTCTACTATCCACGCCCAGTTCGCCCAATGCCATCCCTATTCATAAGTCGGACCACATCGGTCAAACAGATGGGTAACAGGAAAATTCAATCTAGCTAACTGGAATTGTTTTATTTCATTTTGTGTAATGTGATTTTCAGGTAGATTATGAATCAATTTATCTTTTGTAATGTAATTCTTAGGATAGTACTCGTCACACCTCAATTTGCACAAATTTAATTTTCCTGATTGACCTTTTTTTCCCTTTAATATTTTTATGTATGCATAAATTTTGATATTATGGAAATAAATAAAAACAACGAATCCAACAGAATCTTATGTGACTATATTTGAATACTAATACTAGTTCAATTTAAATGTTGAAAATAATTCATTTTAATTAAATAAATAATAATTTTTGTAGATTAAGTTGGTACCGAGGGAGTAGTTTTTGAATCAATTCAATTTATATTAATAAATGTTTGGATTCAAAATTATTCTGAACTAATTACTATTACAAAATTTCAAGTTTCGGTTCCAGTCATGTACATGTCATCTTAGTGTGTCATGAACATCACAGGGCATGCTCATCCTGACGCTAACCGCGGCGGTCTCCACCCTCCGCCCGCCGGAATGTGACAGCGCCACCGCCAAATGCGCCCATGCGACC
Organism: Cruciata laevipes; assembly: GCA_963678965.1. NCBI lineage: Eukaryota > Viridiplantae > Streptophyta > Magnoliopsida > Gentianales > Rubiaceae > Cruciata > Cruciata laevipes. Next base: position 23,788,251 of record OY787637.1, read on the forward strand.
GGTGGCCAAATCGGGTTCCTGTTAACCGGCTTCGGGTTTCTGGTGGTCGGAGCGAGCGGGATAAGACCGTGTGCCTTGGCATTCGGGGCGGACCAGTTCAATCCAAAAACCGAGTCGGGTAAACGAGGAATCTCGAGCTTCTTCAACTGGTACTATCTGACCTACACGTTCGCGATGATGGTCTCCCTCACCGTCATCGTCTACGTCCAGTCGGAGAAGAGCTGGCCGATCGGGCTCGCGATTCCGACGGTCTTGATGTTTCTGTCGTGTGCGGTTTTTTTTATTGGGACCCGGCTTTATGTGCGGGTTAAACCGGAGGGGAGCCCGTTTGTCGACGTCGCTCAGGTGGTGGTGGCCGCCGTCAAGAAACGGAAGCTGAAGCTGCCGGAGAATCCAGAAGCTTCTCTGTTTCGCCATTTTTCCGGTCAAGGTGCTGTCAGTCCAAGGCTGCGATTCACAGACCAATTCAGGTAATGATGGACCTTACTATTTTAAGTTTAAATAACAAAATAAATGAAATGTTTGCATGTTATATATTTCGTGTTAATATAAACACGAGTCAATGGAACGAGGACTTTAGTTAAGGTTAGCTAATTTCAATTAAATAGTCAGATTTGAATTTTGAAAGTCAACGATTCTTTATTTTATACATTGCGTAAAAAATTGTAAGAAATAATTTAAAAGTATATGTGGTAACTTATTAAAATTAACACTTTTTGACTTTAAAAGTCAAACTAAACGTTTTGACTTAGATGGAGGAGGAGGGAAGCTAATTTTAATTCACTTGGATATACGGGTGACAATGTTATATTTTTGGTAGTCTAACCCGAAGATTCTGGGTTAACATTTCAAAGTCAATTGCACCAACGTTCTATCATAAATATTTTATTTTTATTCCTAAAAGAGTTGAAAGAAATAATTTCAGAATATATGTTGTAAAACTAAAAATAAATCACACGTTAGTATTCTTAAACTACTTATTGAAAAAAAAATCAAAAAATAAAATCAAAAATCTACTTATTAAAATTGACAGTGTTTGACTTCATAAGTCAAATTAAAATGTTTTGACTTAGTTGAAGGGCACGGGAGCTAATTTTAACTCATCTTGGAAATACGGATAACAATGTTATATTTTATCTTTGTTATTGACATAAGATGCATTTTATTTTTGGCAAACACTAAAATAAGATAGGTTCATAATGAAAAAAATAAAAATAAGCATGATATAAGTTAATTGTGGTTTTTAATCCAGGTTCCTTAACAAAGCGGCGATAATTACAGCAAAAGATGCAGTAAAAGAGGATGGATCTGCAGTAAATCCATGGAGACTGAGCACAATACAAAACGTTGAAGAAGTGAAATGCTTACTAAGAATATTCCCTATATTGGTAGCCATCATCTTCTACTTCATCCCAGTCATCCAGTCCACGAACTACATTGTTTTCCAAGCCCTACAATCCAACCGGCGCATCGGCGCCGGAAAATTCAAGATTCCGGCAGCCTCATACAACCTCTTCAGCATGCTGACCGTGACGCTGACCGTGCCGGTTTACGACCGGCTGCTCGTGCCGGTGGTTAGAAAGAGGACCGGGAAACCCGGCGGTATGACAGTGCTGCAGCGGATGGGGATCGGAATCGCGATATTGGTTCTGGCGATGCTTGTTTCCGGTGCGGTGGAAACCAGTCGAAGGCATATTGCCCTCTCTAAGCCAACGCTTGGAATAGAGCCAAGAAAAGGTGACACTTATTTTCTTCCACGTGTCATTTTCAGGGCTGACTATCATTTTTACGATACATAAAGATTACAATTTGTGTATATGATTTGATTCTATACTTTGACAGGTGCCATTTCTTCGATGTCGGGATATTGGCTAGTTCCTCAGATGATTCTTGCCGGATTCACGGAGCTCTTCACCGTCATCGGAATGAATGAGTTTTTCTACCAACAGAGTCCAGAAAACATGAGGAGCATGGGCGTCTCATTCATATACATCGGTCTCGCAATCTCTAGTTACTTGAGCAGTTTCGTCTCATCTGTGGTGCAAAGAGCAACCACATCACCGTCGTCGCCGGGAGGATGGCTCGCGGAAGACCTAAACGAGGGAAGATTGGATAACTTCTACTACTTGCTTGCTCTGCTCTCGTTGCTCAACTCCATCTTTTTTCTTGCATCTGCTAAGTGGTACAGATACAAGGAAATCATAGTCGGTGATGCGATAATATCCACTGAAGTGGGAATGGATAAACTTCAGATTGTAGAAAAATCTCATGTTTGATGAGGTGAATCTTTTCATCTATTGAAAAACAAATTAGTAGTGTCTCGAGTATATTATTTGTGCTGGACTCTCGAACTTGTTATTTGCTAGTTATATTAAATCATACCCTACTTCACTCGTTAATGTATATGGTGTGACACGAGGTTGGAAGTTGGAAGTTAGTGCAATTGGTGACATCATGATGATCTCATGTATCCATTTGATAAAATAAGTAAGTAATAGTTTTAATAAATATTTTGTTCTTAACAAATGAGAACATTTCTAGTACTCCCCATGTTTCTTCAACTTTGGCACTCTGAATAGTGCCAACAAAAAGTAGAATGAGAAACAAATAAAATTTTAGACATTATTATTATACATTTAAGCATCTTGTTGATAAGTATAATATTGTAGTATATATTTTGTTATTTATTAAAGTTTACATGGACAATTTTTTAAGTTCACAACAAATAAAATGAATAGGTGAAAGTTAGTATGGGTGCCAAAGTGGTAGAAACGGAGGGAGTAAGATAATTTTTTTTAAAAATAGTTTTAATTTCAGATTAATGTTATTTGATCATTTGTTCAGTGTTATTATATACTTGAAAAATTATCAAGTAAAATTAATACTCCCTCCATCCCAATTAAATTATTTTATTTTACTTTTCAAAGTCAAAACAGAATGAACTTTGATGATTAATTTTACGTAGATTTTTAGATGATAAAATTTTCAATTTGTATGTATATAAATAAAAAATATATGTTGGTAATCAAATTAATCTCGTTTAACTTTCCACAAAAGGATGAAAGAAATGTGAAAAAACAAAACATTGGTGTACCATAAGTTTGTGCAGATTGATTAAGATTTTAGAAAATAAATAATAGAAAAAGGTTATTTGAGATTTATTGAGTAAAAGAATGCATAAACTTGTAGTATTCTCGGCCCAAATGCTAGTCATATGGGAAAGTAAGTCTAGTGGTTGTGCTAGTGATAAGAGAATAGATAAAGTAGAGAAAATTTGCAACTTACTCTTACACATCTCTCCAATTGGCATAGGACTTTTTGAAACTTGGAAATTGAAGATTAAAACATTGATGGCTAAAGTGGAATTGTTTTAGAAAAGTGTTAATCCATCTGGACATCTGAACTAGAAGACTTGCAAGAAAAACAAGCCGAGTATTGAAAACAAAGGGCAAAGGTGCATTGGATGGTGCAGGGGGTGAGAAACACTGATTTGTTTTTTCCATAAATGGGCCACAAAGAGGAGAAACACTACAGGGCAATGTATAAAAAATGACATAGGTGAATGAGTGGCTGATAAAGAAGGGATCATAACATTCTCTATGAGCATATCAAATATGTGTTTGTTCAGCCATAATGATACCCTCCAATGATCAGCATGGAATATATAAGTGTAAAAAAAAAAAACTCAATGAAAGGCAGAAACAATTTTTATGAACATAGATTTTGAGGAAAAGGAAGTGTGGGGACTGTGAAAGAAATGAAGTCGTGGAACTCATGACCAGGTGAAGATGGTCTGCTTGTAGGATTTTATAAAAAAAAATTGGAGGATCATTGAGAAATATTTTTCTCAAGTCATCTTACAATGTCTTATAAATGAAGGTACAATACTTTAAATCATATTATTACTAGTTAATCCAATTGCAGGTAATGCTTTGATGTAGCAACACACATACCTTAGAGTACATCATTTGATTGATGAGATTGGAGGTTGGAGAATGCCCATCCCAAATGAGTGGGGAAGACTTTTTTTTTTTTTTTCCTTTTTAGAAACCATAATAATTACATCCATCAAAGTCCACATAATACGTTAAAAAGGCTAAATCAATAAAGTCCACAAAAAGCCTAAATCATAATACTATGACTAAAACTAATAAGCCTTCATCAAAATCCTGAACCTCCTGCATATATAAAGAGTCAAAACCTCCTATATTACTCTTACTCCTCTTCCTCTTCTTGTGCTTCTTCCTCTGCAACATCATCTCTTTCCATACCATATCCATTGCACGAAGACTGGTGGATATTTCGCACATATGCAGACACAAAAGCCACTCCACAGATTTCGCATGTTTAGTATCCTCTCTTCGAAACCAGATCCTCATGCTCACTTTTGGTATGATTATTCATCTCCTTCAGCGCAATCGCATAATACGGCTGCTTGAGCTTCTTCTCAACACAAACTGCACAGAAGACCTTCTTGAATCTTCTCTTCATTATCAGGGTGGCGATTCCCAATTTCTTGCGCCTGGATTCTTCTTTGGCGATTTATTTCTCGATCTGTATGGCTTTCTCGGATTTGATGCGCCTCTCTCGCTGCTTCTTGGATTCACTAGACTTTTCCATTTCGGAGAGGGTTTAGGAGGCGACTGTTGTTTTGGGGAAGACAATGCACTATATTGGAGTCATAGCAAAAATGATAGTAATTCAGTTAAAAAGGGCTACAAAATAGCTACAACGGGACTAGATGTTTTGATCAATCAGTTGGAGGACAATCAGGTTCCGATTCCTTTTTTAGTGTATCACCTCTTCAAACATATGCGATTGCATGTTGGAGGGCAATTAAAACAGCGATTAGAGCTACGTCTCATTTGCTACGCATCTTTACAGACTCGTCCGTGTTAGTGGCGACACTCAACTCACTATAGTTAGTACCTTGAGAGATCAGGAGTATCGTGGAAGTCGTTATAAATCTGTTGGCTTCTAATTTCCCTTTGTTTTCAGTAGTAAAAATTAGTAGAAATGAACTTGATGATGTTCATGGCCATCAGTCTAGGCAGAACGATCGGTAATCTCATTTAAGTTATATACTATTAGTGGTATTTCAAAAAACAAAAAAAACATCACACACCGAGCCACGATGAGGAAATGTTACTTTCGATCGATTAAATCTTTCAGTTACACCACAACCAAATTTAAGGGTTCGGAGCGTGTTTGGTTGAAGGGTTTAGGGGGTGCGTAAGTTTCATTACCCAATAATTAACTATATTTAGCAACTCTCACATTTTAGTTTACTATATATAATCCCCTTGTGCAAACCAAACAATAACATTATAATCATTACCAGTATAATCAATCAACTCTTTCATCATTCTCATTCTCATTCACATTCCTCTATTTTTGCCTTTTCAAAATTCCAATTTGGAGAACATACTTTTGAAAAATGATTTTACTTTGATTGAATGATTATTTAATTTCTAGAAAGTCTTATAAAATATAGCTCATATTTAAGTTTGAAAGATAATATATTTTTACCATTTAAATATGAAAGATTTACCTCATTTAGATTTTTATACTAAAAACACCCTTAAAAAAACATAATCCTCAATTTGAAACCATTTACTAGATTTTCTTAGACATTTTAAATGGCTTATTAGTATAACTAGTTAATTTTTATGCAATATATACATCATGATATATGATTAATAATATGATTAGTAATAATAAATATAGAAATTGTTGAAAATTCCCACAAAGGGCGTAATAAAAATTGAAATTCCTACCAAGGGTGTAAAACTTTCATAATTCCTATTAAGGGTGTGAATTTAATTTAATGCTTAAAATTATAATTAAGTTACAGTTCTACCCTTTAAATAAAAAATCACACTCCACTACATGTTTACCTTACTTATTTTATAGTAAAAATATATGTGAAAAATAAATTCAGTTTAGTAAATTTAAAAATATCCAGTTCGACAAAAAAAAAAATTAGCTCAATTTCCTGAAGTTAACTTGAATTCAAATGAATTCAGATCACTTTAGTTCAAATAAGTTATTAAATCAAAATTACTTCGACTATATTTCAATATGTATTTTTGTAGATTTTTTAATTTAATTTAGTTTAGTTTAGTTAATTTTAGTTCAAATCAGTCCACAACAATAAAAAATTAATTGACTCGTTAAATTTCAGTTTCAAAAATTGTCTCCTTGAATTTAAATATCAACGAGTAAATTTTTTTACTTGACTAACTTGAACTTAATTGAATTGAACTAAACTAAATTAAAATTTAAATATCGTCAACAAAAATATTTTAAAACTAAATTAAATTAAAATGAATTTTATAAAAATAAGATTTTTTTGACAAATTATTTTCTATTACTAAAATTTTCTATTACAAGGGTAAAATAGTAATTTAATTATAATTTTAGGAATTATGAAAGTTGTACCCCATAGTAAAAATTTGAATTCTCATTACGCCCTTTCTGGGAATTTTCCCTAAAAACTAATGAAGAACATGATTAGCAATGATAAATATAGAAGTGTTTTAGATAAATGAGGAATAGAAAATGATTGTATTAAATTATAGAGACTCAATCTATTTCTACCAATATATTCAAAGGATATATCTCCTTCCAAGTTCAAAATATTCTATAGCACCATATAACATAACTATACGCATTAAAAATAGTCAAAATGTTTATATTATTCTATTTTTCTATTTTAGTATAGCTGAAGTAATCGTAGTCGTCATCAACTTGTTCAAGAAGGTACCAAAACACGGTAACGCTCGCCCAGAAGGTCCTATATATAAAAAAGTACATTTCTTCAGTTTTCCGTACTCACTTGATATTTCTTACTTCCAGCTGACAACACATTTGAAACCATGGAGATTGATCAACCCCGGAATGGAGACCCGAACCCAAACCCGGCCGAACCGAAGTACAGAGGGGTCAAAGCCATGCCTTTTGTCATCGGTAAATTCGCCGACAACCGGAAAATTACAGCACCTTTATTGTTTCTTGTTTGCGTTGCTGTGTGTGTGCGTGTTTTTTCTCTTTTCCGGTGAGATTAATATATATATATATATATATATATAATGAAACGTGCAGGAAATGAAACATTTGAGAAACTTGGCACAGTTGGAACCTCAGCCAATCTGTTGATTTACTTGACGACGGTTTTTCATATGAATTCCATCTCCGCCGTTAATGCCGTGAACATATTTAACGGAACCTGCAACTTTGGCACTTTGGTCGGTGGATTTTTGGCCGACACTTACTTTGGTCGCTACAACATGATCGGTTTCGGCTCCATCTGTTCTTTCATTGTAAGCAACAAAGATTTAAAAATTTTAAGTATTTAAACCACATAAACAATTTTTTCATAGTATTATGCTTATATTTAGAAATGTTTCATGAGCCGGACCACGTCGGAAAATTAGATCATTTCCGACCTGAAATTTGGTTTGTCCGATTTTGAACAGAGTTTTTTTCAACCGAAGACGTATTTGATTTGTTTTAGTTAATCTTTTGTTGACAAGTTAGATTGTGATTTGTCAATCAATCCATATTATGTTTTGCATTAATTAAGTTGGATTTTACTATTAAAATCTTTTGCACTAACTCTTGTACAGGTGTTTTGCATCAATTGATCTTATGAATTTGAACCAAAATATTCCGAATTAATTACTATTTTAAAATTTAATATATTCATTTCTTTTAACGTTTCAACATCTCAGGGCATGCTAATCCTGACGCTAACCGCCGCAATCTCCACCCTCCACCCGCCGGCATGTGTTAGCGGCGCCGCCAACTGCACCGGCGCGACCGGGGGCCAATTCGGGTTTCTGTTAACCGGGTTCGGGTTTTTGGTGGTCGGAGCGAGCGGGATAAGGCCGTGTGCACTAGCATTCGGGGCGGAGCAGTTCAACCCGAAAACCGAGTCGGGTAAACGGGGAATTTCGAGTTTCTTCAATTGGTACTATCTGACCTTCACGTTCGCGATGATGGTCTCCCTCACCATCATCGTCTACGTCCAGGCGGAGAAGAGCTGGTCGATCGGACTCGCGATTCCGACGTTCTTGATGATTCTGTCGTGTGCGGTTTTCTATATTGGGACCCGGCTTTACGTGAGGGTTAAACCGGAGGGGAGCCCGTTTGTCGGCGTGGCTCAGGTGGTGGTGGCCGCCTTCAAGAAGCGGAAGCTGGAGCTGCCGGAGAATCCAGAAGCTTCTCTGTTTCGCCATTTTTCCGGTCAGGGTGCTGCCGGTGCAAGGCTGCGATTCACAGATCAATTCAGGTAATGATGGACCTGACCTGACTAATTTCATTTTCAAAAAATATATTAAAATGAAATATATGCTCATTAAAACTATACTCTCCCCGTCCTGCCTAAAACGTCTGATTTGACCTTTTTATTTAAGTTATGCGTAAAACATTTTAAAAAAATCTTACCAAAAATAATACTTTCTTTGTTCCAGTTCAAGCTGCACAAGTCGCTATTCATTTAGTCAAAATTGAATATTTTCAACATTTAAATTGAACTAGTATTAGTAATTAATCAAAAATGGTTGCGTGAGATTTTGTTAGATTCGTTGTAACATGTAATTTCATAATATCGAAATTTCATCATACATAATTGGTCAAAAAATAAAATTGGTCAATCAAAAAAAGTCAATTTGTGCAGCTATTGCTGGGATGGAGGGAGTAGTATAATCTGACAATATTAATTCTCTTATATGTTAACTTATAGAAATTAATAGTTAAATTCGTTTCTATTTGACTTTGAAAAATCAAACATTTTGGTTGAAAATCGTTTTGACATTCGTTTTCAACCAAAAAAAATTAACTACAACGTACAAGTTATTTTATATATTTTAGGTTAATATAATATATCAATAGAAGGTTGATCTTATAACATGGCCGGAGTTGTTGATTTGGCAGTGTGACTGGGTAAACCATATTACAACATCACTAATAGTCAAGAAAATTGTGGTTTCTGAAATTAAGAAATTTTCACATGATATTGGAAAGATCAAAATTTTAATTAAATAAATTGCATTAAGTAAATTTTATATTGTTTTGAGGTGTGTTTGATGGAGCTCATTGCTGTAATTATAATAATAATAATCATGATATGTAATTGTTGTTTTTGAATCTAGGTTCCTTAACAAAGCGGCGATAATTACAGAGAAAGATGCAATAAATGAGGACGGATCTGCAGCAAATCCATGGAGACTCAGCACAGTCCAAAACGTGGAAGAAGTGAAATGCTTACTAAGAATATTCCCTATACTGTTAGCCATCATCTTCTATTACATCCCAATTACCCAGTGTCAGAACTACATTGTTTTCCAAGCCCTGCAATCCGACCGCCGCATCGGCACCGGAAAATTCCAGATTCCGGCAGCCTCATACAACCTGTTCACCATGTTGACCGTGACGCTGACCGTGCCGGTCTACGACCGGCTGCTCGTGCCGCTGGTGAGAAAGAGGACCGGGAAGCCCGGCGGCATGACGGTGTTGCAGCGGATGGGGATCGGAATCGCGATATTGGTTCTGACGATGCTTGTTTCCGGTGCGGTGGAAACCAGTCGAAGGCATATTGCCCTCTCTAAGCCTATGCCTGGAACTGAGCCAGGAAAAGGTGACGTTTATTTTCGTCCACGTAATAAAGTGTCACATTTATGTGTTAAGAGTACCCCTTAATTTCTATATTCTTAATTCTATATCGCATGACATAAAAACAATATTTTTATTTTATAATCCGTTTTATAAAAATTAAATGATGATGCTATTTAACTATGTACTCCATGTCTTGATTATTACAGTAGATTTTGCCAAATACATCATGATAAATATTTTAAAATGTTAATTAATTATTTTTATTAAATTTATATAAAAGTCAAGAGATGGTAGTCAAACATATTCTCATGCAAATCCAAAATATGCTTTGGTTAAAGTGTTTAAGTGCCTAATTAACTGGTCTTATTGTTGTGACCTTCAAATTTGGTACACCGGATGGTCATCCATTAAATGACCACCATGATTTAGATCTGTTTGCTTCAACTTTTATTTAAGATCAGTTCAATTTAGTTAATTATATTTACATTTGTTCAGTTTATTTTAACAAAGGAAATATGTCTTAATTAAATCCATATATGGTCATCTATTTGATTTTATACTTTGTACTTGTACATAACAGGTGCCGTGTCTTCCATGTCGGGATATTGGCTACTTCCTCAGTTGATTCTTGCCGGATTAACGGAGCTCTTCACCATCATCGGATCGACGGAGTTTTTCTACCAGCAAAGCCCGGAAAGCATGAGGAGCATGGGCGTCGCGTTCATCTACCTCGCCCTCGCAATCTCTAGTTACTTGAGCAGCTTCGTCTCATCTGTGGTGCAGAGAGCCACCACATCGCCGTCGTCCCAAGGGTGGCTCGGGGAGGACCTAAACGAGGGCAGATTGGACAACTTCTACTACTTGCTTGCTGTGCTGTCGTTGCTCAACTGCGTTTTTTTCCTCGTATCTGCTAAGTGGTACAGATACAAGGAAATCGCATCCTCTGATGAAGTGGCAATGGATAAACTTCAGAATGGAGAGAAATCTGTTGTTTGATATTGAGGTGAAAGATCTTCAACAAAATGGTGAAAACAAACGATAAATTACTTTTACTATTTTGAATTAGCTAAAATTATAAACGTTTAATTATATCCCCATTCCTTCATTTTGTTGTTTTTTTTTCCCTTGTCTTCTTTGTACTCTAGTAACAAATAACTATATATGAATGTTTAAATTATGTCTCATGAATGTTTATCCAAAAAGCTCATCCTAATATTAAATGGTGTATATATATATGTTAGAGTCAACTTGGTTAAATTAATCTTTATATTACTATTTTTAAATACTATTCTATTATAAATATGAAACGTTTCACTGAAACTTTGTATTATGACTATTTTATATTATAATAATAAATGTAGGGGCTGGATTTTTTATATATGTCAAAAGGTCAGATGCTCTGAAATAACTATCATTTGCAACAGGATCCAAATAAAGACAAAAAAAAAGATATTTACTAGACCAAGTGAAAAAAAAATTATATCATATTGAACCAAAAGTAGAAAAAAAAAAAAACTCACATTATACCATATTTTTTAGATGTTAAATTGTTAAAGCTATTTCAACATACATTTATTAAATATAAAACTTGTAATTTATAGTTTATAGAAAAAAGACATTTTAGTCAAATATGTACCTTTTGAAGTTTGTGACATTTTTAGTAGGACGGTGGCAATATTTGGTTTTAAGAATATCGATAATCAAATTATGAAATGAAATAATAAATTTATTTTTTTCAAAAAAATTGTTTAGTTGAACCAAATTAATACAACCGGCCATATTTGTATTATATATATATTGTATAAGTATTTCTCCCAACAATAAACCCCTTTCACCACCGGCCAGAGCACATCCGCCGTCATCAGCTTGTTAAAGAAGGATCACGGCCGCCGCCGGTGATATATTAACCGCATACCTAAATTAAATCAAAAGCTCAGATCGAAACGTACGATGGAGATCGAAGCGCAGAATGGCGATCGAAACGAGGTCAAGTACCGAGGAATCAAAGCTATGCCTTATGTCATAGGTAATTAAACTGCGTGTCTGCGGTTTTTCTTCTTCGTTTGATTAATCTGTCGGAAAAAAATGAGTTCTTACCGTTGATTTATGTTTGATGCAGGAAATGAAACGTTTGAGAAATTGGGCACAAGTGGAACCTCAGCCAATCTGTTGATTTACATGACGACGGTTTTCCACCTGAATTCCATCTCCGCCGTTAACGTTGTCAACATCTTCCAGGGCACCTGCAACATTGGCACCCTGCTCGGCGGCTTTTTCTGCGACACTTATTTTGGTCGATACAAGACGCTTATGTTCGGCTCTATATGCTCCTTCACAGTAAGTGCAGTAAATTTAGCTACACTTAATTAATTAATGTCGCTTAAAATTGAAAAGCGTCGCTAATTTAGCTGCTTTTATTTATTAATAATTTTTTTTTTTTTGAAAAAATTAATAAATCTATATGATTTATTACTAGGGCATGCTTATGTTGACGCTTACGGCGGCGATCTCCGGCCTCCACCCGCCGGAATGCGCCTGGCCGGGCGACGCTTGCACGAAGGCGACGCGGGGGCAGATCGGGTTTCTCTTCGCCGGGTTCGGGTTTCTGGTTGCCGGAGCTAGCAGCATAAGGCCATGCAACCTGGCATTCGGGGCGGACCAGTTCGACCCGAAAACCGAGTCGGGTAAAACGGGCATCGCGAGCTTCTTCAACTGGTACTACATGACCTACACGTTCTCGCTGATGGTGTCCCTGACGATCATCGTGTACGTGCAATCGGAGAAGAGCTGGCCGATCGGGCTCGCGATTCCGACGTTTCTGATGCTTCTGTCGTGCGTGCTCTTCTTTGCCGGGACCAGCCTTTATGTGAGGGTTAAGCCGGAGGGCAGCCCGTTTGTCGGCGTCGCTCGGGTGGTTGTGGCGGCGATTAGGAAGTGCAAGCTGAAGCTGCCGGAAAATCCACAGGCTTCACTGTTTAATCATTTTTCGGCTCAGGGTTCTGGTAATTCCAGGCTGCCTTACACTGATCAGTTCAGGTATATGAACGTTTGTTTTAGTTTTACTAATTTTGAATTTAGCTTTGTTCTCCACCTTCTTTTTTGTTGGCCGAACTGAATTGAACTGGATTGAAAGAAAATAAAATTTTTAATTGATTTTATTGAATTAAACAGGTACTCAACTTAACTAATCTACATAAAAGGTTAAGAGAACAAAGATCTTAATATTTTATGGTCTTGTGGTGCTTGAATATAGATTTTTTTTTTTTTCAAAATAAATGAAATTTGGTTGCAAACTAATAAGTTTAATTCTAGTGAGTAGTGAACCATATTTTAAGAATTTGCATCTAGAAAATTTGAGATGCAACTAGCAATAATTTATTTTTGTAAAGGTGCTTAATTTCTTTCTTTTTGGTGACATAACGTGCAAACGGTTTGTGAGAGTTTAAGGAAGAAAGTAGCTACTTTTGGTCAAATATTTGTCTAGCGTAAAAGAATAAACGTGAAGAGACATGATTTTCCTTGTTTTGGAGAAAAAAAGATTGCGTAAAAATGCCTTTTCTTCACACTTTTAAAATTGGAAAATTGCACAGCGGTTTCACATTATTTCACGAGTATGGCATGTTGAGCTGTGATTTAATATTACAAAAGGGAAAAAAACAAATTCAAAGGTGTATACAAGTATTTTAGAGTTTACTTCAGAATGGATTTGCCATGATTTGGACTATTATAAAATGTTTTTCAGAGAAGCCTTGTTACATGAATTTTAACATATTAAAATTAGAAAAAAAAGAAGAATAAGTTCAAGTTTTAGAACTCTTTAATTGAATTTTATTTCTTTTGGTATTCTATAATAATTTATATTCATAAGGGATCTATATTCATAACTCACTAAAATATTAACTTTAGTCCTCGTCCAGCCAATTATCGTTTTATTTGACTTTTCAATGTTAAGCAGAGACAATCTTGACCATTACTTTTGTGAGTTAAATTGCAAGACTATTATTATGAAGTTAGATTGATAATAACATATAGTTGTTGTTATATTTTCATATATATATATATATATATGTTGTTAGATTGATAATAACACGATACATGTTATAGGGAAAAGAATACTCCTAATAAAGAGGCTATTTTGTAATCTGATTAATTTGTAGTTTGAAGCAAATGTATTATGACACTGAATATAAAGTGATTAGTGAATGAAATAATTTGTGCAATTTAAATGAATGGAAGGACTTAAGTGTGAAATTCCTTCAAAAAAAAAAACTAAGTGATGTTATCTCAAGTTTTAGCTACACCAAAATAGTTATCTTCTTTTTGGCTAAGCTTGAACTGATCTGAACTAAATTAAATTAAAAAATATTTATTACTATTAACACTGAACTGAAATGAATTAAGTTTAAATTTAGTGCGATAGTACATCTCTAATCTTCTGAATGCAGGTTCTTGAGCAAAGCCGCTATCATAACCGGAGAAGACAGAGTAAACGACGACGGATCAGCGAGAAATCCATGGAGACTGTGCACCGTCCAAAACGTGGAAGAAGTGAAATGCTTACTAACATTAATCCCCATCTGGATAACCATCGTCTTTTACCTCATCTCGAGTGTTCAGACTCACAATTACGTCGTATTCCAAGCGATCCAGTTCGACCGGCGGGTCGGGTCGGGCACGTTCAAGATTCCTCCGGCCTCGTACAACCTCTTCACCATGCTCACCGTCACGCTGTGGGTCCCGGTATTCGACCGGATCGTCGTGCCTTGGCTGAGGAAGCGGACGGGGAAGCCAGGTGGCATGTCGATCTTGCAGCGAATGGGAATCGGCCTTGCGTTCTCAGTTCTGGCCATGTTTGTTTCAGGCGCCGTGGAAACTAAACGGAGGCATATTGCACTCACCAAACCAACACTTGGAATTGCACCGAGGAAAGGTAAGTCATTCCGGCCATGTTCTCCTGAGTTTATCTGTACATTAGCTCGGTTTGACTGATTAGTTCAGTTAAGTTCATTTTAGAAAAAAAAATGATTTAATTGACTTCATATAGTTTCCATTTGTACGAGCTGTTTCTTCACATATAATTATTTTCATGAACATGCTGAATTTTGACTGAATATTTACATGCAAAAAATGTTATCAATATCCAATTTTTGAGCATTATTATTATACGTGTATAAAGATAATAACAATCAAACACGTGTTTAGCTGTGCAAATATTCTGTGCATATACAACTGGGTACAGCAGGAGGGTGTTTACATATTTTATTTTCAATACGTTTAACAGCAACTTGCACTTGGGAGGTAACCTAAGCTAGATCAAATTCTTAGGCCATGGATCAAGGTTTTTGATAATCCCATTGTTGTTTGTGTATGTCAGGTGCCATTTCTTCCATGTCGGGTTTCTGGTCACTTCCGCAGATGATTTTGGGAGGATTTGCAGAGGCCTTCACTCTCATTGGAATGAACGAGCTTTTCTACAGACAGAGCCCCGAAAACATGAGAAGCATTGTCGGAACCTTCTTCTACGTTGCCCTGGCTCTGTCTCATTACACCAGCACTTTCGTGTCATCGGTCGTGCAGAGCGCGACGAAACGCGACGGCGGATTGCCGGGAGGATGGCTAGCTGAGGATCTCAACAAGGGAAAGCTGGACAACTTCTACTACTTGATGGCGCTGTTGGAGCTGTTGAATTTCATCTTCTTCCTTGTTTGCGCCAAGTGGTTTAAGTACAGAGAAAACGTGGAAACTGATTATGAGAAACTCGAAGAATAGGGAAAATCGGTTGTTTGATCATGAATTTGTGTTCTTAATGATGTAATCGATTCATGCATTTTGCCAGAAGGATATTATATTGTGCAACATGTGTATTAAGTCTTGCATAAGTACATTAAATAAGTTATATATGTTCCTAGGGGCTTTGAAATCAATCTATTTAAGTACTTGAAGAAAATGTATTGTGGTGTGGTTGATCATAGTTTAATTTAGTCTTAGTTTAAAACCTAGGTTCCTTTCTTGTTTACAAAACCAAATCCATACCCTCTTATTTACACTGTTTTCTATATAATAATCAGAGGCGAAACCAGAAAATCAAAATTAGGGTGCACCTAGTAAAAATATAAGATTTTAATTTGAAAATACAGAAAATTATAAGGTGCACTTATGTAATATTTATAAATTTAGCTATATAAAAAATTGAAAATATAGATAAAAATAATATTTCCGGGGTGCACGTGCACCCCGGGTTCTCACGTGGCTACGCCACATGATAATAATATATAAATATCACAACTCTCATATGAAACAGTCTAAAGGTTAGACAATAGCCTATTTAATCACAAAATATTATCAAAAATGAATTTTTACACATTGTCAATATAAACAAAGACAACGCAAATTTATAACTATTGAAATTAAGTTGGAAAATAAAGTGAGTTTTAAAAAATAAATGCATAACATCAATTATGGTATAAATCAAAATCAACAGATTATTAAAAAACATCAATTTTCTAGCATTTAGGCATGTTTCAATAAATATTGTACTATCTATTTCTTGATTACCACTTCTAGCTCAAGTTCGTTGAGCGTACCATCTCGTACAACCGGCTATCTAGTTTCGAGATTTTTGGGGATAATTGTGCATATTTTGTTCAACCAAAACTTGCTTGCTAGCATACATTGGTTCTTCGAAGAATCTTACATTTAGATAACTCCCTCTGTCCAAATTATTTATACAATTTGGCTATTCATTTAGTCAAACATTCTTACAGCCATAAAATAACTTATAATATTATTAGAGACGATTGTGTTGGATTCATAATATCGTGTATTTATAAAATATTAAATTCTATAACTTATAATTGCACACTATTAGAGATATTAATAATGAAAAATTTCAGAGTCAACTGGTGAAAGTCAAAGTATGCATATATAGTTGGGATGGATGGAGTAATACATTTAATATAATTTTACTACTAAAGTACATTAATTAGCATTCATAAGATTTTAAGAATTGATATTGCTAGAATCATCATTAACTTTTAGAGCAAATTTTCAATATATTTCCTAATATTTCTTTTATACTTATTCATTCATGTTGGAAGACATTGAAGGATCTAAAATTAGATGGGATTTTAAGATTAAATATGCCAATGTAGTTTGTCTTCCAAGCTAACTGAGCTGGAGCCGAATTTACCTGAGTATGAATCTGGTGCTATTTTTCGCAAGCTGATAACCAATTGTCAGTGCTCCAATCCCTTACAATTTAAAGAACAAATATGAGGGATAATTTGATAACTTGTACTCTTTTTTTTCAGCTCATTGAAAAAACATCTATGTATCTATTTTACATATTATTGTGAAGAGAGTCTAGTTTTAGGAAGCTAAAAATCGATCCCGATGCTAAGATAACTAGTTTTACGTGGTTCCATATATCATAGAAAATTTCTAGAGAAGGAGACCTTGGTATTTCTATGGAAGGAGAAACCTTGGTGGGTGACATTGATCCTACATCTTCTGCTGTACAATATTATTGTTGGGCTACTAGAAACCATCTTTCATTAATAACCCTTCATTTTCAAGATTGTTTTCCGTTCTCTCTCATATTCTATTCTTGATTGTCAATGATTGGAGAACAAATACGTTGGATGTGGGATCAGCCTTTCCGTTTATCCCTTCAAGATCTATTTCATCTCGGCTTTCTCAATGTTACTGGAGAATTGATTTGCTCTCCATGTCCTGCAATATTCGAGAATAATTGGGAAATATATGATATTCAATCAAGATAGGTGCCATTGAGGGATAATCTGATGACTCGACGGGTGAGTGTACAGACTGGCAACCAATTAGCGACTGCCAGATTTTGTTTGACTTGCGCATCCATGGTCAAATTAAGATGCGTGACCGGAAAAGAGTTTTTCATGTAACAGCACAGGGGATGAAGAAAGAAGCCATGGAAATGGATAGGCTGTTTGACATCAGAGTGATTTAAAGCGTAAATATGCTCTTTTTGTTCCTTACCAACGGGCTCCGATTCTTGACGATCGCGAGGCCGAGCAGCCAACTTCATGCTTTACTCCTCAAACTTGGACATCTTGGACGACCAACTTCTCTTGTACTAGTTATATAAGGCCATGGACAACCACATTTATAATCATATCTAAGCAAAAGAGATGTGACTCTTTCTCTCTCTTCCTTTCCCGTTCTTATTCTATCCCTAAAATACAAAACATGATCTAGAAAATTATCAGTTTGTTCCGGTCAATCTGTAATTGGTATTTTGTGGCTACAGAATGGCTTTCTTTGGTAAAGTAAATAGTGTGCTTCAGCATAGCATCATTATGAACATGGTCGGAGAACTAACAACATCTACCTCGCCAATCTTCAAAGGCCATTGCATGTCATCCAAAATAGTTGCAAATATCTCCCCGCAACCGCACCGCACCCGCCGCTGCAATGACCGGGAAACACGAGAAGAAGTCCAAAAAGCCGAAGTCTGGAAAGCCCGGCAAGCTGCGAAAAAAGGAACTCCGTGCCATTAAGGAAGCCGGAAAGGAAGCAGCTACCGCTAACCTGTACGAGCAAGGCCTCGCCTACCGTATAGCAAGGAGACCCAAAGCATCTCGAGTGAAACCATTCAAATATAAAAGGGTGAGATGTAGGAACTGCCCATTGAAGGATTGGTTTAAGTCTGCAGTGAAAGCTGAAATGTTAGAGCATACATTGGCTATTCACAAGGATATAGCCCCCAACTTGAATTATGTGTGCGAGAATTGTACGGTGGGATATGATAGTGTTTATCTGACTTCCCTCCACACCAGAAGAGTTGCAAAGGTTATCCTGATGAAGCTGATGATGAGTATGAGTATGAGGCTTTTGATGATGAGTATGATTATAAGTATGAGGGTTCTGATGATTAATATCAGGTTTGAAGTGTTCTTGTCATGGATGTGGATGTTTTTGTCATGGATTTGCGTGTAGATTTGCTGGGATGTTATGAATTTGGGATTAAGTAGGGTTAAGGATTAAGTACCGTTAATGGATTAAGCCAGTTATCTATTTGTGAACGTATTACTTATCTTCTGTTTCAGTGAGCTAAATATTTGTGAATTTAACTTATTTTCTGTTTGTTGCACGAAATATCACTTCCTGGAATGCTTGCAAGGTTTGATGGCCACATGTCAACTGAGTTTTGATTTGCATATATAGTCAAAATTTATTGAAGAACACCTGAAAAAAAATGTCAACCAAAATATTTGTTAGATGTATTTGTCCTATTTAAGGAGTTTTTTTTTTTTGTTTTCATAATAATTTTTTCCACATTTACTTACTGACTTTTGAACTTTGAACTACTACACGACTTTCATTCGAGACTACTATAAGGATAAATTGCCACAGAAGTGCAAAAACTATGGAGAACGTAACAGAGTCATGATACACAAAGCTTGCACTCTAATATGTTGGAAAAAATGCATCCAACCGAACTGTACAGTAGATCGATCTTCCACTCATAACAATTTTATGATATCTGAAGGTTATGATATTAAGTACTTTGGGCTATTATTGTTCTAATTTATTTCTAATATTGTTTAATTTATATTTTTGCTATCTAATTCTTTCTCTTTTTCTGGCAGCTTAATTATTTATTTGACTCACATTCTTTTTTGAAAGCGTCATTTAGATGTAAGTCCTGGTACTAGGTTTAAGATTTCACATGCGACACAAGTAATGTGTGTAAGGTACAAACGTCATAATAAAATTAAGTTGGCATATAGAGAAAATTTTTGAACTGATCAAAACTCATCATTTTATAACAATATTGAGAGTGTCTCATGTAAGATCCCCTTACAGTAAGGGTAAGTCAAAGGAGACTATCTTCTACACGATTGGGGGTTACTATATAAATTATTTTAATTATTGAGGCCATAAACATAAAAGATTAATGAAATAAAGTGAAAAGTATTGTCCAAAACCTAAAAGATCAAACAAAATAAAAACATCAGGCAAAAAATTTAAAAGATCAAACCAAATGAAAGATCAGCCTAAATAAAGGTCAAACTCAAGTATAAAAATATCAGGTACAAACAAAAATAATTAAAATAACTGTATAATAACCCCAAATCTTGTAAAATGTGGTATTATTTTGTCATGCCCTTACCGTAAGGTGCGCTTATATGAGACTTTCTCAAGTCTCAACAATATTTTTATTTTCTTTTATTTACACATTCCAAAGTAAGATTCGTGCATATATATACACATATAAAATGACATTCAAAAAGGGTGTTTATAAAATATATGAAATTCTTACAATTATTAGAAATAAATTCCGGAAATTAATTACATTCTGAAAACGTGAATATATTTAAAATGGAGTGAGATACATGATGCATGATGCATATTACAGCACTCTGAGCTGGATTTGTGCAATAATGCATGTATAAATTTGGACTGTTAAAGCAACCACAACAAAGTAAACATTTCCCGAATAAGATTTACACATTCATTGAATCACCAAAAAGTAAGATTTGCCGGAAAAGCTTGTATTACTACTATAAATGACACATTATATTATTTCAATAACATTGATTAATCCAACAAACCAAATATTTCTCGAATCAACTACCACATATCTATATATATCATTCTCCAAAACACAAAAAACATCAACTGAAAAACACAGTTTATCATTCTTCTTTTGTTGCAGCGCTCTGTGAACAAGGAAAGACGATGCCTCGGATCGACGCGAACGCGAACGCTCCTGCAGATCAGCCGGAACCCAGGTTCAGGGGAGTCAAGACGATGCCATTCATCATAGGTCAGTTTAAATTAAATCTAGTGCGTGTGTGCGTGTGTGCGTGCGTGCGTGTTTTTATTTTTCTTCATTTTCCTGGACAAATTTTTTTTTGGTTTTGTTAAGAATGATCATTTCAACATCGATCCAAATGCAGGAAATGAGACGTTTGAGAAGCTGGGAACGGTCGGAACATCGTACAATCTTCAGCTGTACCTGACCAGCAAGTTCCACATGAGCAGCATCACCGCCCTGAACGTGGTCAACGTTTTCAACGGCTCCTGCAACTTCGGTGCTCTAGCCGGAGCTTTAGTTTCCGACACCTACATCGGCCGTTACAAAGCCATCGGACTAGGTTCCATCTCTGCTTTCCTGGTAAGAACTGAACGGACCAATTATTTTCATTTTTTTTTTATTTCGCACGTTTATTTTATTTATTTCAATGATTGTACGTATAGGGTATGGTTTTGCTGGCTTGCACGGCGGCGTTCCCCGCCCTGCACCCGGCGGATTGCAGCGCCGGCGGGATCTGCTCGCCGGCGACTCGCGGCCAGATCGCGTTCCTGTACGCCGGTTTCGCGCTGATGGTGATCGGAGCAAGCGGGATCAGGCCCTGTAACATGGCTTTCGGGGCGGATCAGTTCGACGCGAAAACCGATTCGGGGAAAAAGGGAACTACAAGCTATTTCAACTGGTATTATCTGACCTTCACCATCTCGACGATGATTTCGCTGACCGGAGTCGTGTACGTCCAGTCGGAAAGGAGTTGGCCGGTCGGTTTGGCGATTCCGGCGGTTTTGATGTTCGTTTCGTGCGTGCTTTTCTTTCTCGGGACCAAGCTTTACGTGGTGGTGTTGCCGGAGGGGAGCCCGCTGCTGGTGGTGGCGCGTGTGGTGGTCTCCGCCGTCAAGAAGTGGAGGCTGAAGCTGCCGGAGAATCCAGAGGCGGCCCTGTTTCGCCATTTTCCGGCGGGTTCTATCAATTCCAGGCTGCCTTACACCGACAAGTTCAGGTAACGTATTAATTAATTGGGTTTTGTCGGTTACATTTTGATGATATAAATTTTCGTCCGTTTCTCGTTTGGATGGATTTTACTATTTTAAATCTTTAATTAATTTCCGATGATGAAATATTTGGCATTTGATCATTTAAAACCAGTTAATTAATCCACAATCACAATCTACTAAGTGTATCTAAGTCAATAGGGGACAAGAATAAAATGTTTTTCCCTTCTTGTTTTCGTAACCGATGTCACATTTAAAACATGATCACCGTCCATTGGGTCAAAATAATTAATTTGAACAATAAAGTGTGATTATTGTACCTATTTTAAATAATATATTATTATATATAATATTCTCAGATGGTCATAAAATCAAATATTTATAATGTCCCTTTTCTTATCAGATATTAATATTACTTTTTAGAAAGGTTTCGTTGATCATTTTGAAAAGTCAAACAATGTTTCAAATCAAAAATGTTTACACAAGTCACCGACAATAGAATTTATTTAATAAATAAATTAGACAATAGGATTATCATATGACTTTTTTTTCATAGTAAAATTCAATACTCTATAGCTATTTCTATAATTTAACTACTTATTAAGTCAAATTAAACTATCTCCAAATTAAACCGATAAATAAATTAAAATACTATCATATATAATTTTATTTAATTCATAATATCATCTATCTTTAAAATATTTAATTTTTAAAATTTATATTTGCATGTAACTAAAGTTAATAATAAAAACAATTTACTCAACTGACAAAATTCAAAATATGAATTAGTTGATGCAACTTTTTCATTAGATTTAGTGCATGTTTTTGATCTGAAAACTAATACTACTTGTCTATTTTCATTAAGATATGATATATAGATAAACTCCAGCAAACACGGCTTAAGTCAACCGATCTCAATCTTTTAATTCAGGTTCCTAACCAAAGCTGCGATCATAACGGATGAAGATAAAATAAAGGCGGATGGATCAGCAGTAAATCCATGGAGACTCAGCACAGTACAAAACGTGGAAGAAGTGAAATGCGTAGTAAAAATCATTCCGATATGGGTTTCCGTCCTAATCTTCTTAATGGCGCCGGTGCTAAACATAAACTTATCCATTTACCAAGCTACTTTATCCGACCGCCGCCTCGGTTCCACCAGATTTAAGGTCCCGGCGACCTCCTTCATGCTCTTCTCCATGTTAACAGTCACGCTGTGGGTCCCGGTTTTCGACCGGATCGTCGTCCCGATGCTCCGGAAGAGAACCGGGAAAATCGGTGGCATGACGTTATTGCAGAGGATGGGGACCGGAATCGCGATTGTGATTGCGTCGATGGTCGCCGGAGGTATCATGGAAGGCAAACGGAGGCACGTCGCCCTAACTGAGCCAACACTTGGATATGAACGGGGAAAAGGTAACAGTTAATTTATATATATTAACAAGATTTATTTATATTTAGTATTTGATTGTGTGTGGCCGTGTTGGTATATATATATTCCTGATTTAGATGGTTTTTTAATTTTATCACATTTCGCTTTGGCTTGGCGCGCAATTGGTTTTTATTTTGCATTTTAAATATCATTGTCTTTCTTATTTTCAGTTAATATTACAATTGTAGGGAAGTTTAAAGCATCTTTTAGAAAACATTCTATCATACATTCTACCAAGAAATAGAAGTGTCTTACATGAAATGAATTACTTTCCATATGAACAAAGAGTTTTGAATTCTTTTCTCAATAGACAAGCAGTGTATATATAGAATTTGTCAAAAATAGATGACAATTAACAAAAGTATGTTTTCATCAATTGACATATCTTTTTTCTATTTTTTTTGTTAATTTCCCACTTATGTCTTGGGGTATCATGTTGAGTATTTTTTATGAAATGAATTAAAGTGAAAAATTAATAATGTATTGAAAAAGAATTGGCATGACTGAATTAAGTAATCAAATTCATTAAATCATAATTTCATTGTATTGAACTAAATTGAACTGACAGATCTCGATCAAGAGAACAATGGGTTACACATAAGTTAATTGCTTTCACATTTTTTAGTAAAACTGGTTTTGGAAATATATATATATATATAGATAGGTTTTGAATGATTTGAATCTAATTGTTTGGCTTGTGTTTACGTCAGGTGAAATATCTTCCATGTCAGCTTTCTGGCTAATACCTCAGATGATTATTATGGGATTCAGTGAATCGTTTCATGCCATCGGAACCAACCAGTTTTTCTACCAGCAAAGCCCTGAAAACATGAGGAGCATTG